>JAVUPR010000046.1:1800000-4706149 GCA_036785695.1 Gentiana straminea | reverse complement strand
TTTTCTGGGTTAAAACCCAGTGGACGGGCGTCCAGACTTCTGGACGGGCGTCCGGTTCCTCTGCGGCTTGAACGGGCGTTTGATACTTGGGACGGGCGTTCAAAGGGTAAATTTTGATACAGGATGTGATGGTTTGAGGGTGGACGGGCGTTCAGCCTCTGGGACGGGCGTCCAATCCTTTTGGACGGGCGTTTGGTCTGTGTTCCTAGTTTTCTATTGTCTTGTGATGTCAGCTTGCTTCTCAGGCTTTATAACATGATTTTTACTGCTTAACCTTACGTGACAAAGCTCTGAACTAGCTTCTAGTGCGTTTAGTTCCGGCACCACATGGATTCCCTAAAAAGATGAAGTGTGGGACCACTGGAAGCTTCGGATTTGCCTTGTGCTCCGATAGACTAGAGTTTATCGATGTCTGTGTAATTGCTAGGCCTTGTCCGTGTCTAGTGGTCTAAGTATGAGAGTAGAAAGTGTGAGGGAGCTTACCTGAAAACACTTAGGTGGCTAGTTAAACATCTAATCAAACGTATGTGCTAGATTAAAATCTTAAACATCATGCAGTGCTTGGTAAGGCATAGTACAATATCGCGATGTGTCCTCTGACCAGACAAAGTAGACTGTACCCACGCCGGTCAATCGATTGGCCAGACAAAGCGTTTGGTGCACTCTACCGGTCATCACACTATCGGGACTCAGATATTCCCGGGGCTACTAGAGCGAGTCTCTAAGTAGGTTGCACCCAGTTGTCCTAGTACATCCTATTACTAGGCGCAGTGCCCTTGTTTTTCATGATGTAACAAACTTGAGCTAAGATAGATACCCTTGGAACCTCATGTTATGCAATGAACATAATATGATAGATAGTTAGGGTTAATAACGGAAAATGAATTAATAAAAGACGGTATTGCTTTTATTTCTTTATGAGGGCATAGTTATACGATCTTCTACACGTTGCTAAGTACTTTTGTACTTACCCCGTTACGTTGTCTTTGTCTTTTCCTTTCCCCAAAGAAGATGAACAGTGGTTACCGCCGATGAGTTCTTTGATGACGAGGACGTTTGAGTTGGAGTTTGAAGACTTAGATCGTTTAGATGTTTTCTTTTCGTAAACAGATTGTTTCAGCTTTTGTACAATGTTGTTCTTTCTTTTGGTTTAATTACCTTTGAGATCTTTTGGATTGAATTCTGGATGTTTAGATCTTTTATTGGATTTAGTTTTCTTCACGATTGATTACCGTATGTTTCGATCGTTTGGTTTTCCCGAGTCGTTGAGTTGTTTTATCTTCCGCGTCGTTTGGTTTCGATGTATGACGTAAGGCTTGCATGTATTATGGAGTTTTATTCGATAATATATGTGCCGAGCGCCCTTTCCGGATAAGGACTCGGTGTCCGGGAACGGGGCGTTACATAGGTTGTCCAATGGGAAAAAAATTGTACGGCGTCTTCTGGAATATCACATCTCAATGCTCAAGGAATGAGGCAGTGGTTGGGTATGCAGAGGAGAGGAGGTCATCTCAACTGCAAACCGGCCCTTCAACCGCATTTGGCTGTGGATTAATCCATCAAAGTGGGTACATCGATTATCCGTTGGGTTAGGAATTGCTTCCATGAAAATAACCAGAAGTTGTTTTGTTTGCTCTGAATTTTGCCCGGTTACATTACATTTTTCCATATGTTTTGGAGATAGCTGGATCTGAAAAGGGTTTTATATACCCAATGGTTCTTGCATATGTTCTTGCTTCTTAGTAATAACTGGTCATGATGTATCGCGCGTTTAAACCCGGGTATGTTATTAATCTAGGGTGTATTGATATTTTCTCTTCTCATTTATGTCATACCATCTTTGAAAATTAGGGCATAACAAACACATATTTACTGTTTTTTTTTGCAGAGCATCTGCTAAGAAATCTTCAGTGCAATTACTTCTACTTAACCAATGAAATTATTGTGCTGGTTTCAGAGATTATGCTCATGTGAAGGTTTGGTTAAATAGCGAATATAATTACTGTCTTGCATGTTTTTGTCACACTTTAAAGATGTACAATCAATGCATTTGTGTGTGAATGTAAATGGTTATAGATATGTTAGAGTGTACAGAACAAAATGAATTTAATTGTTTTGTGCCTAGGGCTTATGATTGCTTCTATTTAACAAGCTCATAGGAAAAGAATGATATGAAGTCTTTCAGATTTACACAATGTTTGCTTTAGATGTTGCTTTAATTTTCATGTACTTACTGATAAGAATAACGGTCAAGAATTTTAAACTAAAGGCATGATGCAGCAAGATAAAAGGATAAATTTTAAGTTTGAAGATAAATGAAGAAAAGGGACTGACTTTACCTTTGAAGAAACCACGCCTTGCAAGACTCCTTTCGCAAATGAGAAGTGAAGAACAAAGACTCTGATTTGAAGATTAGATTAGCGTATTTATCTGAATTTTGTAATTTCAAAATTAGGGTTTGTGATTATCCAAAATTAGGAACTCAGCTGTATAAATTATTGAAATAGTGTCCTAAACCCAATCGGTTTGGACCGGATCCGACTAGGTCGGATTATTTCTACTATTTTTTTATGTTTATACATATATTAAATGACTTTTCTGTTGTTATATATTTGTTCTTTTAAAGAACCAATTGTGAATTGTAATATGATAACGTCCTTAGTATTAAACTGTGATAGAGAAACCATGATAGACGATTATAGTTGATGAGATTTCTAATCACTTTAATAAGTTTGATACTTAAATATCTCTAGGCTGATGTATTATTAAACAGGGCATTGATAATATAAACATGCTAGCACGTATTGGATGTCTTCTGTCTTTAAGGGCAGGGATAGATCTCGTCTATCGAAGTGTGTAGACACTTGAACTGTACGTGGACGTGTATTAGAGAACGCATACGTTAGACTGACCCACTTACACTGTTAAGTGTCACACTATGTGGCAATTATCCTTAAGACCGGAGTCTTCATGGCATCACGGTATGGATTATCAACCTTTGACACTATTGAGGTTTTCCTTAGCCATGGGGCG
The DNA here is from genome assembly GCA_036785695.1 of Gentiana straminea. Taxonomy (NCBI): domain Eukaryota; kingdom Viridiplantae; phylum Streptophyta; class Magnoliopsida; order Gentianales; family Gentianaceae; genus Gentiana; species Gentiana straminea. The sequence continues at coordinate 4,703,116 of JAVUPR010000046.1, read as the reverse complement.
ATCATGCGGTAGTGATTGGGTGTGATACTGAAGCATGCGGAGTATACATGTTTGGTCGTCTGGGAATCGCGTACCCTATCAGTAGGGGTGAATATCTGAAAGGGCCTTCTTCTAAGGACTGTCTTACTCTCGTGAATCTTTGCAAAGTGGAAGTAATGAGTTACTTCGAGAGAGCATGACATCCAGATTATAAGATGCGGTCGTTGATGTTTCGACACTCGACTAACGACCGTATGGATATTATTACAGCGATAGGATTGTAAGTTACACGGTAACTGTTTCACATGAAAGGTAGTAGTCATTGCATTTGACTCTTCCGATAATTGGGGATCACAGTGTGTTGCTAGACGCTATCCCGTGATCGTTAGGCATGAAGGGCATTTTCGTTTTGCACTTTGTGTCTACGGCCAACACATTCGGAAGCCTATCGGGTCACACACATATGAACATCAAGTCGGATTAAAATGCGGTTATAGTTGATGACCAAATAAGGAAAGAATTTATCTTATACTATAAAGATTATAGTGGTAAATTAATATTGTGGTGTTTATTTATTATGAATAAATATAATACAAGATATTAATTATATTGATTAATTAAATATACATATGATACATATGTGTCGAAAATATATATGTATATTGATACACATGTATTTTGCAAATTAATTAATCATAGCATTATATTAATTAAAGAATATTCCGGATGCCAAATCTTTGGCAAAATGGGCGCATATTTTTAGTGTATAGGATACATTTGAATTGTGCAATTTAATTAATAAGATTACCATAATATTAATATTAGATATTAATTGATTTTGGGAAAATAGATTTATGGTAATAAGATAAATACAATCAATATAAGATATTGACAATATATTGGAAATATTTAATATAAGATATTGAATATTAATGAGATAATTCAATCAAATATATTTTTCTTATTTTACTAGTAAAAGGTTTTCTTCCTCTCCACTCTACTAGATGGCGCCTCATGCACTATAAATATAGTGTGGGTGTCAAGCTTTTTTACACATCACAATTCCAAGAGCTAATAGTAGTTCTTGTGAAAAATAGAGAGCTTCTTAGAGAGAGATTTTAGAGGGAGAAAAGGTCGGTCTAGCAGACGAGTTTTTCTATTAGCAATCCAATGGTGGATTCTAGCGGGTTGTTCGTGTGGACTAGCGGTAGAGGCCGAACACTTGGGCGGCTCCGTGCATCGCTACTCTCCTTAGACGGTCAAAGCGTCGATCTTTTATATCAAGCAAGGTAACCACCGTCTACTAGCATTATGTGTTTGTTGCTTAAACGAAGCCGATCCTGGTTAAAAGGAAATAAAATTTTAAATTCCGCTGCGTTCCCGGGTAGATTTCCTAACATAATTTAGGGCATTGCCCAAGCTAATGAAATCAACGAAAGCTCTTCCATTCTTATTTGTTTTTAATATTTTTTTTATGGTATCAGAGCCAGAAAATCGTGCCTAATTCCTAAAACAGTGTTTAGTTCTTTCTTAATCAAACATGGTGAAAGAATCAGCTCTCACAATTCAACAATTTCATCAATGTTCCAGCCTAATATCCATAGGGTTGAACCTCACAAATTACCTCTTGTGGAGATCTTAGGTTGTTCCGCTGATCAAAAGTCTTGGTGTACACCATCATATTACATCAGCTAACAAACCTGTTGAAAAGAACAAAAATGGGGATGAAGAAATAGACAATCCAAACTTCCATGTTTGGAACATCAATGATGGATTGCTAGTATCCTCGCTATTGGGCACTATGAAGGAGGAGAATGTAAGTATGGTCTACGAGGAAGATTCAACAGCCCATCAGATTTGGACATCATGAGGTGAACAACTGCTTTCTCACACCGTGGAGAAGGAATGTAACCTAAAAAAATATGTTAATGGGTCAAAAGAAAGGTACTAAATCCGTAGAAGAATACCTATAGGAGTTTAAATCTCTTTGTGATAATTTGGCTTCCATAAATAAACCAGTTTCACGTTTTGATAAGGTGTTTCAATTTTCTCATGGACTAGTAATGAATATATGAGTTTTAGGACTGCTATGCTCACAAAACCCCCTTACCCTAGTTTTAGTCAACTAATCATGGATTTTCAAGGGTATGAACAAAGTATTAAGGTACAGCAGGCTGAACAGAAGGAAATCCTCCATCAGAATCAAGCTTTCCTCTCCCAAAGAAGAAGAGGAAAAGGAAGAAGAAGAGGTGGAAGAACATCTTTTAACTCAAATGGTTGTGGATTTGCACCTGTTGGTCGTTTTAGAGGCAATAATCAGCCACAACAACGAGGAGAGTCAAAAGAACCTAAAGCACAATCAGGAAATCAGCCCAGAACAACAAACACAAAAGACAAGCCCATGTGCCAAATCTGTGGTAGAATAAACCACACTGCTCTAGATTGTTTGTACATGTTTGATTATGCATATCAGTCAGAAGAGGTTCCAAAGGCACTGGTTGCAATGCATATATCAGAAAATCAAGACCACAGTTTTTATGCTGACACAGGTGCCACAACCCATATGACTAATGATGAAGGTAAACTTTTTAGAAAAAGAGCATATGATGGACATGGTAAAATTCATGTAGGGAATGGTGATAAAGTAGATATTACTCATACTGGTGATGGTTATGTTGGAAACTTAAAGTTGAAAGATGTTTTGGTTGTGCCTGAGTTAACAAAAAACCTTATGTCAGTTGGTAAATATACTGCAGATAATCAGTGTATATTTGAGTTTGCTAATGATGGTTTTGTGATTAAGGAAAAAGATCAGAAGATGGTGGCACAAGGACATAAAAGAGGAACTTTATGCAGTTAATGAAGATATACATGAAGCCTTGAGTGTAGTGAGATCAGAGTCTAGGGCATCCTCATGCCAAATCTCTTTCTATTTTAAATAATAAAGCTCTTATTGATGTTAGTAGTTGGACTTTGAAACCTAATGTTTGTGTTAGTTATCAGATGGAAAAAAGTTGTAGGCTTCTTTTTGACATAAGTAATACAAAAACCATGTTTCCTTTGGAAAAAGTACACTGTGATTTGTGGGGACCATCTCCCTTTTCTTATAATCAAGGCTATCAGTATTATGCACTATTTTTTTAATGATTATTCAAGATTCACTTGGCTATATCCACTTAAAAGAAAGTCTAGCTTTTATGAATGCTTCTTAAGATTCTAGAAGCTAGTGGAAAATCAGTTAAGTCACAAAATAAAAATCTTCCAATGTGATGGAGGAAGAGAGTTTAAACTGACTGAATTCTTGGATCACCTTTCAAATAACGGCATTAACCTAATGTCCCACACTCTTGAACAGAGGGTGGCAGAGAGGAAACATGTGCATGTGGTGGAAACTGGACTCACTCTCATGTTTCATGCTCATGTACCCTAACATTTATGGGTAGAAGCATTCTTAACTGCAGTATACTTGATTAACAGGTTACCATCATAAGCCTTGTAGACTGAGACTCCCTATTATCAATTATTTCAGAGGGATCCAGATTATAAGGACAATAAAAGTTTGCAAAGAGGAGTGTTTTTTGTTTGTTTTGGGGTATAGCCCCTCTCACAAAGGATATATATGTTTTGACCCCCAAACAAAACGTATCTATATATCAAGACATGTAGTTTTTTATGAAACTGTGTTTCCCTTTGCTTATACTGTGCAGGCATATAAAAATCAACTAGAGTATGTCCAATACCATGTTGTTGATGAATGGAAATCACCCCAGCATGATGTAGACCTAGCTCCAACTGCATAACAGAACATTCTTAGTTCAGATTGCTTGACAACCGATCATTTACATGAACCTGGAACTCCAGATATTGAACCGAAGCTGAACCTGCAGATCACACAGATGCATCAATCCTAGACCATATAAATACAGCAGCTCAGGATCCATTAGATCATGCCCCAACAGACTTGCCAGAACCATATATAGCAGAAGCAGTACTACCAGCATATATAGTTGAAGTAGAACCAGCAGTGCAACCACCAAAGCCTGTCAGAGATAGGAGACCTCCAGTTTATCTCCAAGATTATGACTTGAACACAACCATCTGCCATTGTTCCTGAACCAAAGACCATCAAGACAGCCCTAAAATAACCTATGTGGATTCAAGCTATGAGGGAGGAACTCCAAGCCTTATATAGCAATCACACTTGGGTCTTGGTTCCTAGGCCACCTACTGCAAATGAAATTGGGTCAAAATGGGTGTATAAAGTCAAGACCAGAGAAGATGGCAGTCTTGAGAAATACAAAGCAAGGATAGTAGATCAGGGATACTCTCAACAATCTGGGTGGATTATGCACAAACTTTCAACCCTGTGATCAAACCAACTACAATCAGATTGGTTCTCTCTTTGGCTATCTCTCTGTTCAGGGTCAATTTGTAGTGTTTTTAATGATATATTTTACATCAATATTCCCCATATATGGATGTTTTTCGTAGAATTCGAGCTTATAATCGATTAATTGAGTAAATGGTGTTTTTAATAGTTGAATTGCAAAATGTAACGATTTATGTGCTTAAATTGTGATTTTATGTTATTTTGGGATTGTGTTACGCTTTGGTATATTTTCCTATGTTGTAGATACATATTTTGGCATGCAAGAGGATTAAATGATGAGGTTTTGCATGGAAGAGAAGTGAAATGGAAGGAAGATGGAGATAAAGCTTGGAATGAAGCTTTCAAGCAGCCGAACTTCCGATGCAGTTCTTGATATTATATACACTGATTTGACTCTCGACCTCAAGAGAAGATTTGTAGGGCTTGAAGAGAGGATTCTACAGGATTTTGAATCACTTCATTCCGACTTATGAGGCCCGAGATATGAGCGTTACAAGTTTGGATGCTGTTGCTGAACTACTGGAAAATGTCGTAATATACTCGTAATACGACGGGCTAATCAAAAAGGCGTTTTCTGAAGAAGAGTCCTTAATGAAAGTTGTAGAGTTTTCCGAGAGCTTAATTATGACATTCGGATCATAATTTTTGGAGGTCTACAACTCAAGATATGAATTTTAGAAATCTCCTACCTAAATTAGGATTAATCCAAACGCATTTTTCATGCATTGCTTCACCGACATACTTTGTTACCCTAATTGTCTCCCAAATCGCCTCTCTTTTCCTATATATATGCGAGCATGTATTAAAAACCTATATCCCCATAATTCAACACATTATTTCCAGCCGCAGTATATACAAACAGGGCGGCAGCTTTACTAGTTCAAGGCCGGTCACCCGAGCCTTGTGCTCGGGTGATCCGGGGTTAGATTAGGATGTCGTTTTTCTTCCGTTTTCGATTCATGGATTCAATCATGTACCAAACTACGTGAGTTTATTTATTTAATTTATTCAGTCCTTATTCGTTTTTTATGATCTTTAAGTGATTTTGTATCTTTCTTTGATTATGATGCTATGTGTGAACTCATATCGAGAGATATGTTTACTAATTGATACGTTTACAACATACGGAAGTTGCGTAGACTAGATCACCATAGAAAGATAGGATCTTTAATCGTTAATTATGTGACAGATTAATTGGTTAATTATCTAGGTTGTTAGATTCTAAAATACGAGAGTTAACCTGAATCTACACCGAGTTTTGTTTGGTAAATCGATCTCAACATTCGAGAGAGGAGAGATTGATAAATTGAATTCACTACGAGAGTAGGATTTCATAGCTTGAGAATACAGATTCACTAAGAGATTAGGGGTTTGTGTCTCGTGTAAAGGTGAAACCACAATTTGAATTAAAATCATGAGATGAACTAGGATTGAAATCACTTGGTTTGTATGATGTTTGATCCCATGTATCCTTAGTTTAGGTTTTTATTATTTGTTCTAGTTTAAATTTAGTTTGCTTGTTCTATGAGTTTATTTGTTAGTTCTTCGTTTATTCGTTTTTCCTAAGTAACAATTGAAAGGAATTAGTGAAATTAGATTCAACATCCCTTTTCCCTGAGGATCGATACCCGTACTTATCCAACTTTACTAGCAACTACCCGGTATTCGGCCGGTTAGGAGGTAGTTTTGCATGGTAGTATAGGTTTTATAAATTTTCTTTTGTTTTAATGATGCAAAATCTCCCCAACACTTTTGTTGGGGAGATTTTGCATCATTAAACAAAAGAAAATTTATAAACCCTAACTACCATGCAAAACTAACTCCTAACCGGCCGAATACCGGGTAATTGTAGTAAAGCGAGATAAGTAAGGGGTCGATCCACAGGGAATTGGGATGTTGAATCTAGTTTATTAATCCTCTCAATTGTTACTCAAGAAAACAAATAAACGAAAGATTAAACATAAAAACTCAAAGAACAACTAAAATAAATCTAAGCTAGAACAAATAATAAAAACCTAAACTAAGGATACATGGGATCAAACAGTGCACAAACCAAGTGATCTCAATCCTAGTTCATCTCATGATTTTAATTAAAATTGTGGTTTCACCTTTACACGAGATACAAATCCCTAATTCCTTAGTGAATTTAATCTCAAGCTATGGATTCCTAATTCCTTAGTGAGTCCAATTTATCAATCTCTCATCTTCCGAATGTTGAGATCGATTTACCAAACAAAACTCGGTGTAGATTCAGGTTAACTCTCGTATTTTAGAATCTAACAACCTAGATAATTAACCAATTAATCTGTCACTAATTAACGGCTAAAGATCTCATCTTTCTACGGTGATCTAGTCTACTCAACTTCCGTATTTTGTAAACATATCAATCGTAAACCAATCTCTCGATATAGGCTCACATAATAGCATCATGAAACGAATAGAAAGAAAACAATACGAATTAAAGATCATAAAAATAAAAAGGATTGAATAAATTAAAAATAAACTCACATAGTTTATACAACGGTTGAGCACCATGAATCAACAAACGAACGAAAAACTACATCTAATCTAACCCCGGATCACCCGAGCACAAGGCTCGGGTGACCGGCCTCGAGACCCTCAACTTGCGGCCGCTTGCTCTCAAGAAAAGTGTATGTCGAATAATGTATGTAATTAGGGTTAGGAACGGCTGTTTAAATATATGCATAAGTCGGTTGAAGCAATATGGCGGTGGCGGCTGCAATTAAATCCTTTTCCAATTAGGATTTGGAGTATGTCGGCTGAATAATCCTTATTTAGGAATGAAACTTCTAAAATTCATATCTTGAGTTGTAGACCTCCAAAAATTATGATCCGAATGTCATAATTAAGCTCTCGGAAAACTCTACAACTTTCATTAAGGACTCTTCTTCGAAAAACGCCTTTTTGATTAGCCCGTCGTATTACGAGTATATTACGACATTTTCCAAGTAGTTCAAAGAACAAGCATCCAAACGTGTAACGCTCATATCTCGGGCCTCATAAGTCGGAATGAAGTGATTCAAAATCCTGTAGAATCCTCTCTTCAAGCCCTACAAATCTTCTCTTGAGGTCGAGAGTCAAATCAGTGTATATAATATCAAGAACTGCATCGGAAGTTCGGCTGCTTGAAAGCTTCATTCCAAGCTTTATCTCCATCTTCCTTCCATTTCACTTCTCTTCCATGCAAAACCTCATCATTTAATCCTCTTGCATGCCAAAATATGTATCTACAACATAGGAAAATATACCAAAGCGTAACACAATCCCAAAATAACATAAAATCACAATTTAAGCACATAAATCGTTACATTTTGCAATTCAACTATTAAAAACACCATTTACTCAATTAATCGATTATAAGCTCGAATTCTACGAAAAACATCCATATATGGGGAATATTGATGTAAAATATATCATTAAAAACACTACAAATTGACCCTGAACAACACCCCCACACTTAAACTTTGCTCGTCCCGAGCAAAACAAAACAAGAACATACTATCAAGAATCCACATAACCTGACACGAGATATAGTCAAAATCATGACAAGCTAGTATTCAGCAAATCGACCTCACTCGGTGATGTGTGTGCAGAACCTACTAAACTTCCACCGATCCTCTCTCGATATAATACATCAAGCACTAACAGTTATCCGGTCAACTAAACGAGAACTTCATTCTATCTACAGCACTTACCTAACAAAAACTAATTACCAAGAACATAGTAACCAACTCACAACTAAATTCCTTAACTTAGCACCAAGAAAATACCTTTCGGGTCTCTACTGGGTTTAGATCAACTTGACTTAGAATTCCAAAAAAACGTATATTTTATATTTCCTATCGTCGCGTCTCAAAAGTATAACACACTCCCCTACATTAGAGCGGTCACCCCGAGATCACTCAATCCCTTACTTGTCCAAGGTAAACCACACTCCCCAATTGGGGCGATATCCAAATGGACTCGAGGTGATAGTTACAAACAAAATTCCCGCAAAGAAATTTTATTCATTTATTATTATTCATATGTATATATATATTTAAATCTCCTTGGAAACTCTCGGTCAAATATATTTCTAACACATTCAAGACTCTTAAAGTTTTCAAGAACACTAAGGTACTGAGATTCTAACTGTGAGTATAGTACGAATTCTTAACTTTCATCAATGCTAAGTAAGTGTTATCTGTATCAAGAATTAACTTTCCTTTAACTAACCGGAAACTATTCTATATTTGGCTCTTCATCTAATAGGTTCGTGAAATGAAATTCAAGTGAGTATCGATCTACTAAACCTATTCTTAGAACATGATATGACTACTGATAACAACTAAAGGGTGCCAGATTATAAAACTAGCATGCCAGTGAAATGTTACTCAGGACTAAACAAAATTTTTTTGAAAATTTAGCACTTTTTTATAGAAGTATAACAGAAATTGAGCAAACGACTCATAGATACATATAAACCATCCTCTCCCCCACACTTAGATTGCAACTTGTCCTCAAGTTATACAGAAATAATAAATTAGAGAACTTAGCTGATTGGATGCTGGCAATTCTGGAGGAACCAACAAGAACCAGGATTGCTTGCATAGCTCGATAGACGTGGAGCATCACAGGGACAACCGAATACATCGTGAAAGTGCAAAATAGCTATAGAAAGTATCCTGCGACTTGATTAGTGCAAAAAGAGTCTACGGGGAAAAGATTAGACTTATACAAATAAAGCACATGGAAAAGAATTTATAGAGATATTCAAATTATGCTCACATAAAGATGGACACATATACATGAAAATATCACAAACTCGTAGGCTAGGTGCAACTATATGAAAATATACTACAATGCAGCCTACATGATATGCAATCCTAAAAATAAAAATAAATTCTGACAGGCTCAGGCTGAGCAAGTTGACCCCTGACAACTCTACAGTGACTACGGCCCGTGCAGAAACAAAATAAAAATGAGGTAGTATTACGGAAACCGACAGTTAACTACGCTCAAGAAAAATAAAAGAAAAATAGAAAAACAATGCAATTAGATGACATGCAACTAAATGATATGCATCTGAATGATATGCAAAAATAAAATAAAATAAAAGAAAGAAAACTAGCCCACTCATTTGCAACACGACATATATAAAATAAACGTCTACCAAATAATGACAGGTTACGATAAACGACAGTACTGTTCATTACATGCAGTGTAGACGCGCTTTAAGACTCGTCAAAGGTGATAGCATTATGGAAACCAACAGTTAGCTATACTAAACAGATATAACTCATATGGAAAAGGACGTAGCATACGGAAAACCGACAGTAGCTACCCATATGAGTTACAGCTAAAAACAAGAAAGCACATAGGTCTCAAAGCTCACAAGATTCATCACAGCGGTACGTAGCATACGGAAACCGACATTAGCTACTAAATAACAATAAGAACAGTTATAGCGTACAAGAACCGACAGTGACTATAACATGCCTAGATGAATCAAGTATATTAGATTAATCAATTATTTAACATGGATTCATAGATGGAAAGGTAAAAACATATAAGTTCAGGACATCTATGTAAACATCAATTAGCCACAGAAGCTCGAATGAAAAATCCACATCAAATAAAAGCATTAAAAATAAAATCAAGAAATTTAGAACTGGACCGAACCCCGGACGAACGTTCACTTAGCGTTCGGGCCGGACGGGCGTTCCACCTTGCGGACGCTCGTCCGCCTTGAAAACCGACCGGACGGGCGTTCGAAAGTTTAGACGCTCGTCCGGTCCTCTAAATCGAACGGATTGAAAATATTTGAACGGACGAGCGTCCAATACTTCCCAACGCTCGTTCACTGCAGATGAAGAACGGGACGGGCGTCCAACGAAACGAGACGCTCGTCCATACAACAAGAATGCACAGACAGCAGGAAAAACACAGCAAAACCCTAAATACTTATGAACACAACACAGCAACACAAATCACAGCACAACAGCCTTATCAAATTAAGCACAGGGGTTAGACTAGGTAACACATAAACATATAAACTTCACGTAAAACAAGTTGAGTAAAAAACTTTTGCACATTCTTAACCTAACGGTCATCGAAACACGGCAAAATAAAAACTCTCAACTTGGTATACGCTACTTTTATTAAAAACAAAAATAAAACGTAACAAAATCGAGAACTAACAAAACTAGATTCAACATGACACCTATTCCCCGGCAACGGCGCCACTTTTGTTGGGGAGATTTTGCATCATTAAAACAAAAGAAAATTTATAAAACCTATACTACCATGCAAAACTACCTCTAACCGGCCGAATACCGGGTAGTTGCTAGTAAAGTTGGATAAGTACGGGTATCGATCCTCGGGGAATTGGGCATCGAATCTAACTTATTAATTCTTCTTTATTAACCTAAACCTAAACTAAAACGGAAAAGTAAATTTGGACGGAGGATTGTTAATCCAAAGCCAGGAAGGATAATTGCGATCAACATAAAATAAATCTAAACTACAACAATAAATCTATCTAACGAACATGATAATGACTAAAGCGATCAAACATGGAACGAACCATAATCCACCATCCCGCAACCCTTAATTTCTTCCCTAGATTATCTTATAGTGATTTAATTCAAGTTGTGGTTTCACCTATCAAACGTATGAATTCCTACTTCCGTAGATGAATTCGCCTATCAATCTCTATCTTTCGATTTACGGAGATTAACGCATCATAAAATAAACCAAGGTGCAAGATTTCCTAGATCTAACAACCTAGACATTCAACCTATCAACTTTCGTTTGATATAGATCAAAACGTCTATTCTTTCCTATGGTGATCTCGCGTTTACACCGACTTTCGTCCTACGGTAAACATCAATCGCAAACATCTTTCGATATAAATTTGCAATAACAAATAATCATAGAAAAGATACGAACTTGGAATTTAAACTTACAAGATATCCAGAGAAAGAAAGTAAAAAACGCTGAGAAAGATATCCATGGTGCTCCATGTTTATTCAACCTCAAAACATCATCATGGTTCAAGAAACGAAGGAAAAACAAACAAAATAAAAGACCTAATCTAACCCCGATCACCCGAGCACAAGGCTCGGGTGATCCTCTAAAAGCTTGCTCGGAGTGGCCGCCACTTTCTTTGTCAAAAGTCGGTGAAAATAATGTTATGTTTAGGGTTCAATTCGGCTAACTTTGTATTTATAGAATTTTCGGGTCGGTTGCTACGGTAAAAACGTTGGACGCCCGTTTGAAAATAGCGGACGGGCGTCCGGATCTTCAAACGGGCGTCCGGCGTTTTTACTGTAGCACCCGACTGAAAATTCTATAAATACAAGCAGCGAATTGAACCCTAAACATAACATTATTTTCAGCCGACTTTTGACAAAAAGTGGCGGCCACTCGAGCTTTAGAGCCGATCACCCGAGCCTTGTGCTCGGGTGATCGGGGTTAGATTAGGTCTTTTATTTTGTTTGTTTTTCCTTCGTTTCTTGAACCATGATGATGTTTTGAGGTTGAATAAACATGGAGCAACCATGGATATCTTTCTCAGCGTTTACTTTCTTTCTCTGGATATCTTGTAAGTTTAAATTCCAAGTTCGTATCTTTTCTATGATTATTTGTTATTGCAAATTTATATCGAAAGATGTTTGCGATTGATGTTTACCGTAGGACGAAAGTCGGTGTAAACGCGAGATCACCATTGGAAAGAATAGACGTTTTGATCTATATCAAATGAAAGTTGATAGGTTGAATGTCTAGGTTGTTAGATCTAGAAATCTTGCACCTTGGTTTATTTTATGATGCGTTACTCTCATAGATGGATCCTCAAACAACTAGATTTCAAAAAATGCATTCTTGCATGGGCATCTAAAGGAAGTGGTATATATGAAACAACCTCCTGGCTTTAAGAATGAGACACAACCACATCATGTTACCTTTTGAAAAAATCTTTGTATGGGCTCAAACAAGCCCCTAGGGCTTGGTTTGACAGATTATCCCTGTGTCTTCTTCAACTTAATTTCTATTGCAACAAGTCAGATCCTTCCATGTTTGTGTTTAAGGAACACTATGTTCTGGTTATCCTCTTAATCTATGTAGATGATATTATTATGACATGGAATAACTCAACCTTTGTCCAACAATTAATTCACAAACTTAGGTGGGACTTAGCCCTAAAGGATCTAGGGTCCCTCAGGTATTTTCTAGGCATAGAGGTTAAACCTACACATACAGGGATCTTCTTAACACAACAGAAGTATGTTAATGCCCTTTTGGCAAGAACACATATGGAGGAATGCTCTGCTATTACCCTTAGCTTTGAAGACTCAGCAAAAACCATCAGACTCGGACCCTTTTGATGCCTTTACTTATAGAAGCATAGTTGGGGCACTTCAATATCTAACCTTTACAAGGCTAGACATTACTCATGCTATCAACAGAGTGTGTCAACACTTTTCTCATCCAACAATAGGTGACTTTAAGGAGGTCAAACGTATTTTGAGGTTTGTCAATGGAACAAAAGCCTATGGCCTACACTACATGTCCAGAATTACATCCACTCTTTATGCCTTTAGTGATGCAGATTGGGCAGGTTATCCTACAACTAAAAGGAGCACCAATGGATTTTGTGTGTTTGTTGGAGCAAATTTCATCTCCTGAAGTTCTAAGAAGCAGGCCATTGTGTCCAAATCAAATTATGAGGCTGAATACCGTTCTATAGCCTCCACCACAATAGAACTTGTCTGGATTACACACTTGCTTAGAGATATTGGCATTTCACTGACCAATCCACTGCAGTTACTATGTGATAATCTCAGTGCCCTCGGCCTCAATATCAATCCTATGTTCCACTCTCGAACTAAGAATTTTGAATTGGACTATCACTTTGTCCGTGAAAATGTGGCAGTCCGGCAGTTAGTCACCAAGTATGTTCCTTCTAATCACCAGTTAGCTGATGTATTTACAAAAGCCCTACCTTGCGCTCAATTTGAATTTATTATACGCAATCTGCGCGTTCAATCTCTCACATGCCAGATTGAGGAAGGATGATAAGCTTAACGGTCAAGAATTTGAAAGTAAAGGCACGATGTAACAAGATAATAAATTGAAGTTTGAAGATAAAGGAAGAAAAGGGATTGAATTTACCTTTGAAGAAACCACGCCTTGCAAGACTCCTTTCGCAAATGAGAAGTGAAGAACAAAGACTCTGGCATTGAAGATTATTAATGTATTTATCTGAATTTTGTAATTTGAAAATTAGGGTTTGTGATTATCCAAAATTGGGAACTCGATCGGTTGTATCAATTAGGGCATTGCCCAAGCTAATGAAATCAACAAAAGCTCTTCCATTCTTATCTGTTTTACTATTTCTTTACTTGCATTACAATAAAGGAGGTCACAATAGCTAAAGGGTATACAGTTCTTATCATCGGTTTAGAGGTTGCTTCTTTCTTGATGCATTTATTCACAATTTTGATATATGGCTTATAGCATTGTTAATTTGTTATGATCTAATAGGATATGATCTGAGACCCATACTGACTTGCATGTATTTAGCTGTTAGCCATGTGAATCTCAAGTGGAAAGGGGATTTAGTTATTCGTTGTGTATGCTGCTGGATTTATGAAATAATTTTTTGTTTTGCATTTAGAAGAATTTATTATTATAGTCAATAAATGTACCACAAAGTCAGTTTTCAAGTTATATGCTTGCCACAAATTGTGACTGAACATGTGCATGTCTAGAAATGTTGATTCCCTGGAGTTGTCATTACTTTATCTCTATGTTGTTGATGTTGTTGAGAATCATAGAAATAATGTCAACATTACTTTCTTGTGTCTTATCCCTAAATAGAAGTGTTGAGAATCATAGAAATAGTGTCAGCATGACTTTCTTGTGTCTTATCTGTTAGGAAAATAAACAACCGCAATAGCACACGTATCAAAAATACCTACAAAATCTTTCTAATGACATGCATCAGAATTAACGAGGCAGCCCCAAAGAAATCAAATCACAGATAAAGCGAAACGAAAACACAAAAATTCAACACCACAATTTTAACGTGGAAAACCCCTCTCGATGTGAGAGAGTAAAAACCACGAGGCCGAGGCCCACAAAAACTCCACTAATCAGCAAAAGGTGATACAAAAGTGTTCCAAACACATCAATCAACTCAACTACACCAAAGCATCAACTAAGCATGCAAATTACAAGAGTTGATGAAAAATATCACCGAAAACACAGCAGAAACGTAGCAATCAGGTCGCGGATGATTTCTAGAAAATTGAACCGTTGAACGTAAATTCCACCGTTCAGATTGAAGAAGAATGAGAGGCAAACAAGCCCTCTTCAAACCAAGCTCCTAGAGAAACCTCTTCATCCACAACAACTCTTTACATGCTTCAGTTGCTGCAATATACTCAGCTTCAATAGTTGAAAGTGCAACACATTTTTGCAACCTCGATTGCCATGACACAGCTCCCCCTGCAAATTTAACCAAATATCCTGAAGTAGACTTGTAAGAATCAACATCTCCAGCCATATCAGAATCAGTGAAACCAACCAACACGGGTTTTTCACCACCAAAAGTAAGGCATAAATCTGTAGTACCCCTGAGATATCTCATAATCCATTTCACAGCATTCCAATGCCTCTACCAGGATTAGAAAGAAAACGACTGACCTTACCAACTGCATAAGCTATGCCTAGTCTAGTACATACCATGGCATACATCAAACTACCCACTTCTGAAGCATACGGGACCTTCTGCATCTTTTCCTTTTCATCATCGCTAGAAGGACACTGTTTGATACTCAACTTGAAATGAGATGCAAGTGGACTGAACACTGCTTTAGCATCACTCATGCTAAATCTCTAAAGCACCTTCCTTAAGTACTTCTCTTGTGACAAATAAATTTTCTCGGCCTTTCTGTCACGAGTAATCTGCATCCCTAAAATATGCTTTGCATGGCCCAAGTCTTTCATGGCAAAAGACTTGCTTAACTGCTGCTTCAACCTGTCAATCCTCGAAGCATTCTTGCCAACAATCAAAATATCATCAACATAAAGTAAAAGAATGATAAAATCATCCTCTGAGAATCTGCTAATAAAAACGCAATGATCTGAAGTAGTCTTCCGGTAGCCCTGCTCCCTCATGACAGACTCAAATTTCTTATACCACTGTCTAGGCGCTTGCTTCAACCCATAAGGACTCTTCTTCAACTTGCACACAAGATCCTTTTTTCCTTTTACCTGAAAACCCTCTGGCTGCTCCATGTAGATGTCTTCTTCCACATCACCATGAAGAAAAGCTGTTTTAACATCCATCTGCTCAACCTCCAAATCAAGACTAGCTGCCAAGCCAAGAACAGTCCGTATAGAAGACATTTTCACAACAAGAGAGAAAATCTCATCAAAATCAATGCCCTTTCTCTGACCAAAACCTTTGACTACTAATCTTGCCTTATACCGAGGTGTAGAATTGCCGTCTTCGTTCTTAATTCTGAAGACCCACTTATTCTTCAAAGCTTTCTTCCCCTTAGGCAATTTCACCAACTCATATGTGTGATTGTCATGCAAAGAATCCATCTCGTCATTCATAGCATCAAGCCATTTATCTTTATGTTCATCATCCATGGCCTCCTTAAAACATTCAGGCTCTCCACTATCTAAGAGCAAAACATACTCAGTCACTGGATATCTAGTAGAAGGGTGTCTCTCTTTAGTAGATCTCCTGGGAATAACTGGTGGAGCCTCATCTGGTACCGGTTCCTCAATCATATCATCATCAATGTTATGATCAGTATCAACTGCATCATCTACATCATCCTGTTGATTACCTTGGTCATCAACTGCACCATGCTCCTCTATGGGTGCAGGAGAAATTATCTCCAAGTCAGCTGAACCATCACTAGCTTGAGGTGTTGAACTCTGATTTTTATCAACATCCTGCAAAGTCTCATTCTCTGCAAACACAACATCTAGGCTTCTAATCACTTTCTTGTCAACAGGATCATAAATTTTTTACCCAAACTCATCTTGACCATAACCCAGAAATATAGATTGTTTGGTCTTACCATCAAGCTTAGACCTCTCATCTTTAGGAATGTGAACATAAGCTTTACAACCAAAAACTCGTAAATAATGGTAAGATACATCTTTACCTGACCATACCTTCTGAGGAACATCATTCTGCAAAGGAACATATGGAGACAAATTTAGTACATGAACCACTGTACTCAAAGCGCCACCCCAAAAGGATTTAGGCAATCCGGCTTGTAAAAGCAAACATCTGACTCTCTCCACTAATGTTCTGTTCATCCTCTCCGCCAAGCCATTCAACTGTGGAGTCTTTGGCGGAGTTCTCTCATGTCCGATACCCTGCTGCTTACAGTAATAATGAAATGGACCTTTGTATTCACCTCCATTGTCAGTCCGAATACACTTCAACTTCTTTCCAGTTTCCCTTTCAACTGAAACTTGAAACTGCTTGAACACGTCTAACACTTGATCTTTTGTCTTCAAAGTGTAGACCCAAAGTTTTCTTCAGTGATCATCAATAAAAGTCACAAAATAGCGGGAACCACCTAGCGTCTTTGTCTTCATAGGACCACGAACATCAGAGTGAACAAGCTCAAGTACTTCTGACTTCCTTGAAGGTGGATTTGATTTAAAAGAAACTCTAGATTGCTTCCCTGCAAGACAATGAGCATACTTCTCCAAATGCAAACTGTTAGAACAAGACAATAAATTTTTCTTAGATAAGACAGTCTCGGTCTCATCACGTGACTCCACTGCATGAGCCTCATCAACAATAACTTTGGCTTGAGTCAAGAAAAGCGTAGGTGTCTTTGTATCTCTAGACACAACTGAAGACCCCTTTGTGAGCTTCCACTTATCACGTAAAAATGAGCTATTATAACCATCATCACACAGTCTGCCAACAGAAATCAAATTCAACCGGATCCCTGAAACATGCTTAACCCGTTTAAGAATCAGTTTGGTACCATTAGATGTCTCCAAACTAATATCTCCAACACATGCACACTTTAAGATAGAATCATGAGCCGTTCTCACATCACCAAAGTCACTTGGAGTGTATAATGTGAAAAACTCTCTTCTTGAAGTAGCATGGACCGAAGCACCACTGTCAACAACCCAACAAGTGGTATCGGAGCCTCGGTTAGTTGATTTGGTTTTGGTAAAAAAAATTTATTGATGAAATGGAAGCCAACTTGAATAGAATGATCACATTGAATGGGTCTAACTATGCCATGTGGAAAAATAAAATGGAGAAACTTTTGTATGTGAAAAATTATTTTTTGCCGGTTTTTAGTGCTGAAAAACCTAATGATAAAACAGATAAACATGTGCATGCATGTCTAGAAATATTGATTCCCTGGAGTTGTCATTACTTTATCTCTATGTTGTTGATGTTGTTGAGAATCATAGAAATGATGTCATCATTACTTTCTTGTGTCTTATCCCTAGAAAGAAGTGTTGAGAATCATAGAAATAGTGTCGGCATTACTGTAATATTCCGATTTTCGGGAAAGAGCAGACGTGTCATTTTACGAAAACGAAATATTGGATTCGGTTCCTTTTATTCGGAGTTTAATTATTTAGTTAAATATATGTACAATTTCGAGATATATGCATATATATAAGGGGAAGAAAATATGATTTAATGAGGGTTATTAAGGAAAATCAGTGAAATTAGGTAATTTTTGGATTTTCCCTATTTAAGGAAAAATCAACCTAATCAGCCCCTTAATCTTTAATCAGACTTTTCCACCTCCAAATTGTCTTCTGCGTGTGAGAAGAGAGCAAATTAGGGCTGAGGGATTTTTCATCGATTGCTAAGTCAATTCTTGACGGTTTTCAGATCAGAGTCGAGCACCGGAATCGTTGTGAAGAGAGCAACGTTGTGACATCAAAAAGTTGAATCTTTGTTAAGGTATTATTAAGCCATAGTTTTGTTGTTCTTCGAGTTTGAAGGATTCAAACTCATCAATTCTTAGTTTTTATCATTTAGAAGCGTGTGATTGAATCTAATCTAAGTTTGGATTTATCACATGTTTTCCTACAGAAAAGGATCAGTTTTTGCTGCTATTTTCTGTGGTTCGGAGTTGGAATTTGCTTCTTAAAAGGTAAGAGGCTCTTCCTACAATTCCAATTATTGTTATTGAGGTTTAGATCAAGATTTATGATGCGTAGATGCAAGAAAGTTGTGCTTTTTCGTTGATGAAAGGATCATAGATGTTAAATATGTTTTATACGTGTTACTGTGTTGAAAACGAGGTTAATTAGGTTAGAAACGATTCAGAAATCGAGTTGTGAAAATTTTAGAGTTTTGGAGAAAACCTAGGCGGACGGGCGTCTGCACTAGGCAGACGGGCGTCTGAGACCCTAGTAACTCGGACGGGCGTCTACATTAGGCAGAATCCTTCACCACATCCGAGCCCCACTCCACCCCCTCGTACTGCGACCCCTACACCCCGATCTCAGCAGGGCTTGTCACCGCGACCTCATCAGGAGCAACGCCCCCAATGGCATGTGGGAAGTTCGGCTCACTTTTCATTGATAAGTGATGTTTCAGCCGGTTTAGTACCGCCACCAGTGAGCTACCCTCCACCGAGGTATAACTACATCTATGGAGAACCAGGAGAAGCACCTATACGAGTCACGGTAGTGGGAGACATTCCACCGGTCAGCATGCCCCCTCCAGTGAGTGTTTACCCTCCACCGGTAAGTCACCCCTCACCACCAGTTTTTCACCATCAGCAGCATCAGACTTTTTACCCTTCTCCAGTGGGTCACACTCCTCGACCTACTGTACCACCTTCACCCCGTTTTGACCATCAACAAGGCTTTGGTTACCCACCCTACGGTTTTCACCAACACCAGTACCAGCAGCAAGAGATACCCTATGGATACCCTCCAGTTTATCCACAAGCCTCACCAGTTAGAACGGCACTTGAGCAAGCACCACCGATTGATTGGTATACGAGGTTGAGAAGAAACAGAGTTCCGGATTTCTATGGGAATGTGGAACATTCAAAGGCCGAAGAATGGTTAAGAGGTTTCAAAAAGGCTTGCAGGAATATACATGTTCCTGAATCTGAGATGGCCCAGTTGGCGGTTAGTTTCCTGTTAGGTGCAACTGAAGCTTGGATCGACGCCATACAGAGTAGCAATGGCAATGTAACGGATTGGGAAGGCTTCAAGGTGATGTTTTATAACGAGTATTTTCCAGAAACGGTGCAGGCCGACATGGCGAGTCAGTTTTTGAAACTTAAGCAGGGTATCTATATGACAGTGTCTCAGTACACCAACAAGTTTAACGAGTTGGGAAGATTCTACCCTGAGCTGATGAAGGTTGAAGAAAGAAAGATGGCCCTTTACAAGGAAGGTCTATCCTATCAGATACAGTCCGGTATGTTGGGTTTCACAGCTAAGAATATGGCTGAGTTGTTGAATAAGGCCTTAGAGGTAGAGACATTCAGAAAGAAAGCTACAGTTGTCATTGGGAACAAGAGGAGTTTTGGAACGAGCCAAGGCAGTAGCAGGGGAGCACCGCAACAGAATCTCAAGAAGACAACAGCCCCTGCAGCAAGTAAACCTCCAACCGGGGTACCACTTTGCCCTAAGTGCAATAGGAATCACTCGGGTGAGTGCCGAGTTCATACAAACGGATGTTATCTTTGTGGAGAGACGGGACATTTTGCTAAGAATTGTCCGACAAAGGGTCCTACAAGTAATCAGAGGCAAGGAAATCGTAAAGGCGGCCCAAGTCGCCCAGTTCGAGTGTTTGCAGTGAATGCTGAGATGACTGAACCAGACGATAATGTTATATCAGGTACCTTTATTGTTTATTGTAATTTATTAGAGTACTTTATAGCACGACTTAAATCATGTTGTATTGTATTTAAATAAATGAATTCACATCCTAGGTACAATAATGTTAGACAACTTAGTGGTCACGGTATTGTTTGATACGGGAGCGTCTAATACTTTTGTGTCAACTAAGATAGCTAAGAAGCTTAACTTACCAATGGAACCTTTAAGGAACACCTTGGAGATAACAACACCCTTAGGGAAAGTGACTAAGGTAACCAAGTTGATGCCGCAAGTAGATGTTCGAGTTGGAACGTATCGTTGCAAGAGTGACTTTACGGTTTTGGACTTTTCGGATTTTGACGTAATTCTTGGAATAGATTGGCTATCCGAGAAATTTGTCCATTTGGATTGTAGAGAAAAGAGAGTAATTTTTAAGATACCCGGGAAATCAGATAAGACTTATCAGGGTAACGTTTACAAGCCTAGTAAGAAGCGTCACCCTATAATTTCAGCGGTTAAGGCTATAAGAGCTTGTCAGAAAGGTTGTGAAGGCTACTTGTTGTACGCAGTGGATGTGGAACAAGTGAAGCCTAAGTTAGAGGAAACTCCTGTAGTGAGAGAGTACCCTGAGGTATTTCCAGAAGAGTTACCGGGAAACATGCCGGATAGAGAGATTGAATTTGAGATTAAGTTGATACCCGGAGCTGTGCCAGTTGCTAAGGCACCCTATAGAATGGCACCGGCTGAATTGAAGGAGTTGAAAGCACAGCTTAAGGATATGCTTGAGAGGAATATAATTCAGCCTAGTACTTCGCCTTAGGGAGCCTCAGTGTTGTTTGTCAAGAAGAAAGATGGTAGCATGAGGATGTGCATAGATTACAGAGCGTTGAACAATCTTACCATTAAGAATAAGTACCCTTTGCCAAGGATTGATGATTTGTTTAACCAGTTGCAAGGCAAGATAGTGTTTTCTAAGATTGATCTTAGGTCAGGGTACCACCAGTTAAAGATCAAGGTAGCAGATATACCGAAGACGGCTTTTAGTACGAGGTATGGACATTATGTGTTCTTAGTCATGCCTTTTGGACTCACTAATGCCCCATCTGCATTTATGGATTTAATGCAGTGAGTTTTCATGCCATACTTGGATAAGTTTGTGATAGTATTCATAGATGACATCCTTGTATACTCTAAGGATGAGAAGGAACATGAAGAGCACTTAAGGATAGTGTTGGATACTTTAAAGAAGAACCAGTTGTACGCTAAGTTCTCGAAATGTGACTTTTGGTTGGATCAAGTTAGTTTCTTGGGTCATGTCATTTCTGGAGATGGCATTAAGGTTGATCCCGCAAAGATTGAAGCAGTTGAGAAGTGGTCCAGACCGACTACCGTTTCAGAGGTTAGAAGTTTTCTCGGTTTGGCTGGCTACTATAGGAAGTTTGTACAAGACTTCTCAAAGATAGCTACACCACTTACCCGGCTCACTCAGAAGGATGTGAAGTTCGAGTGGACCAGTGAGTGTGAAGAGGCTTTTGAAATGCTGAAGAAGAAGTTGACTATAGCCCCAGTTTTGGCAGTTCCGGAGATCTTTGATAATTATGACGTTTACACGGATGCTTAGGGACAAGGTTTGGGTTGTGTGTTGATGCAGGGAGGGAAGGTAATTGCTTATGCATCCAGACAATTGAAGGTGCATGAGAAGAATTACCCAACCCATGACTTGGAGTTAGTAGCAGTTGTGTTTGCCTTGAAGATTTGGAGGTACTATTTGTATGGAGTTAAGGCCAGGATCTTCACCGATCACAAGAGCTTGAAGTATTTCTTTACCCAGGAGAATCTAAATATGAGACAAAGGAGATGGCTGGAGTTTGTAAAGGATTATGACCTGGAGATTCAGTATCATCCGGGTAAAGCAAATGTGGTAGCAGATGCTTTGAGCAGAAAACCTGTGTTTGCGGTTTCAAGTGTAGAAGAAATGGCAGAAAGATTAGATGGGCCGAGAATCCGAAGCTTTGATCGATTGAAGACCGGCAGCTTGTGGCACCGTTATTAGCAAGGTCTGAGTTGATGGATGACATTCGGGAAAAGCAAGATGAAGACCCAGTTTTGGTTGACTTGAAGCGAGTTGCGAGGGAAAAGCCTACGGTTGGATATGTGTTAGATAAGAACGGGAATCTTTGGTATCAGGATCGTTTGTGTGTACCTAATGTGGGTGATTTAAGACGGAGAGTCATGGAAGAGGCACATATGATTGCTTTTACAGTTCATCCGGGAGCTACTAAAATGTACAGAGACTTGAAGGAAAGGTTTTGGTGGCCCTCGATGAAACTGGAGATAGCCAAGTTCGTTGCAGAGTGTGATACTTGCCAGAATGTTAAAGCAGAACATAGAAGGCCGGGAGGAATGCTTAAGCCATTGGATATCCCGGAATGGAAGTGGGATAAGATCACGATGGATTTTATCACCGGTTTACCTAAGACGAGAGGCGGTAGTGATGCGATTTGGGTGATCGTGGACCGATTGACCAAGTCCTCTCACTTCTTACCGTATAAGGTTGATATGCCCTTAAAGAAAATGACGACACTATACTTGGATAATATAGTGAAGTTACACGGGGTACCTATCTCGATAGTTTCGGATCGTGATTCGAGGTTCGTCATTCGGTTTTGGAAAAGTTTACAAGCAGC
This sequence comes from Gentiana straminea, assembly GCA_036785695.1. Lineage (NCBI taxonomy): Eukaryota > Viridiplantae > Streptophyta > Magnoliopsida > Gentianales > Gentianaceae > Gentiana > Gentiana straminea. The sequence continues at coordinate 4,680,193 of JAVUPR010000046.1, read as the reverse complement.
TTTTGGAACCAAGTGGGATTTGAGTACGGCCTTTCATCCTCAGACAGATGGACAATCTGAGAGAACCATCCAAACATTTGAAGATATGTTGAGAGCCTGTGTGTTGGAAGTAGGTGGATCATGGGATGATTACCTACCGGTAGCGGAGTTTGCTTACTGACGTCACCAAACCAGACCTTAGAAACGGCGTCAAGAAAGGGACAGACCTTTTCTAGGTTAGACGGATCCTAACCGGCAGTGTACCGGGTCAAATTGTAGTGATAAAGTGGTGAGTCGTGTGTCGAATCCTCGGGGAAAAAGTGGTAATTCTTTTTAGTGTGGTTAAACACCAAAGAGTGCTATTAACTCGATCTAAACCGCAATTTTATAACACATATTACTACTACTCTAACCAACATAAAATAAATGCGTAATTTAAAAGTTATTCTAATATAATATATATAGATATATAAATATATATAGATGTACATAAATAGTAAAATATATATATATATATAAATATATAGATACCAATATATAATTTATAAACTAGACTAGCCAAAGTATATGTAATCAATTTATTCGATCTTTTCAATTAATAGAATGTGTTCGATCTTCCTTTTTATTAGGTCCAATTGAATAAATGAAACGGTGTACTCCTAATGTCAACAATTCCTCCTCACACGAGCGTATGAAATTGTCATATGTCAAATTGTCATCGATCCAATGTCCACAACTCGCCCCATGCTAAACTTAGTTAGTCAAAACAGTACCGAGTATAAATCTACCCCGGATAAAAGAGGTGATTCCATTTGTCGGATGGCCGATGTTATTCAAGAGGCTCCGGTTGTCAAGCGGATCGATTTAATACAAACGGTGTAGTTTCAATTAAACTCGTGATTTTAACATTATTAAGATCTCGAGTACAAATTTTAATAAGATTTATCTTTCCAGGACAAATCTGCCCCCGGGTAGGAAATAGGATTCCGTTAATCAGACGGCCATTTTTACCCTCCGGTTTTTCTATTTTTACTCATATCCTGACTTCTCTGGTCAGTTCATCATCAGGTTATATGTGGTATTCATCATGATTGATTACTTCATTCCGAATATGTTATCTTTACGTAGCGAAATAGAAAAAGATTCATTTTAACTCAATTTTAATCATTTTTACTTTAACATCATTCTTTTAACGAAAAGATCGAAATAATACGATTACATAACTTTGGCTAGTTATTAGATCTAGCCTAATAACATTATAAAAACTAAAAAGAAGAAAATAACAAACATAAACATAATTATTATAGAAATTACCCGATTACAACCGCCGACTTAGAAATCGTCTTTTTCCGGACATTACAACGACTTCAAAGAACACCGAACCTTCGAGAATTTCCCGAGCATTACTACGATACTACTACTACTAATTTATTTTGGCATAAGGCCTATTTACAAACTAAAGAAAAGAAAAGAAAAAGAGAAAGAGGAGGGAGAGAATATATATAGAATATTGTATATATATATTGGTACACCTCCAAATGAGTCTCTGCTGCTCCCCTTTTATAGATTTTCTTCCTTCCCGGACCGGTCCTGAAAACTTGCCGGATCGGTCCGGTGTAATCATGACTCTAACTGCCTCATCATTACTCCCATGTGAGCGGTTAGGGTAATTATGATTTTATAATTATATATAAATATATATATAATCATAATCATCTTATAAAATTCATAACTTATTATTCCGAACTCCAAATGACATAATTCAAGATTCATTGAAAAGCTCTTCGAATGATCTACAACTTCCATGAAGACCACTTCTTCAGAAAATGTATTCTTGATAATCCACTTGTTTTACGTGTCTTTTTTCGGTATTTTTACCAATTGAAGTCAAATGACCACTTGATCACCATTTGAGTTGTAGACCTCCAATCTTCATGATTCAAAGTGCATTAGAAAGCTTATATGAAGATCTTCAACTTTCATGAAGAACATTTTCCCGAAAATGTCTTTTTAACGAGCCATTCCCAATACGTGTCGTTCTCGAGATTAAGAAACAATTATTCCCTTGACCATTTATATCGGTGACGCTTCATAACTTCCTTCCAATGACTTGAATTGACTTCAAAAAGTATCTCTACTCGGGATTTTAGTTCATCTTAGGATTCTCGCAATGAAATAAACTCAAAATACCCGTGTAAAATAGACACAATATTCCGGTTACTAAAAACCGGTACAAAAACTACAACTTTTTACTATAAATACTAACTTTTACTACTAACTATACTAAACTATAAAGATTAATACTTTATACTACTTATATCATAATTTTAGATATTTTACATAGAATTCGTCAATAAAACATAATAAAATCACGTAAATTCAATCATATAAAAATAATACATCAAATTACTCCCCACTTAGCTTTTGATCGTCCTCGAGCAAAAATAAGCGGTAATATAATTGATCAGATTAAAATTTCAAAAGTAATATATATCGTCAATATTATAAACATATAAGTTATAAATTTTATAGAAATTTAATAAGAGAGAAAGTTTATATAACTTAAATAAATTAAGTATCAAATATGAATTAGATGGAAACATGCATGCAATAATTCAGAAATATAAATAAAATATTAGAAATACTTCCTATCTCGATTATTACGAATTTCTGGAATCATTAACTAAGTCAGATAGAAGACACATTGGCTTAGGATAGGACATTGGTTAATCGAAAAGATAGAAAAGGAAATCAAAAAGAGAAAGATGCAAGTCGTACGTACCTACGTCTTCACATTCTTGATCAAAAACAGTTCCGATTAGTAACATCCTTTTATTCCAACTATTTTTCAGATTTTCTCTCTTCTCTTCTTTTTTTTTTTTTTTTTTATTTTAACATATTAAGAACTAAAGCGTGAGTGTGTGTAGAAAATAATCAAATTTTACAAGCATTGCTTCATCAAGATTGATCGGAGTACTACTCTTTCGATCTAAAATTACGAGTCCGGTTTCCTTAAACCCGTAATTATTCTTGAGATCTTATGATTCGAATTTTTATCGGGAGCTTTATACCTCATAGTGATATAGGACGTTTCTAGATAACACCCTACTGCACTCAAATCATTGGTAGCTACTACCGATATATTTTATTTTTATATTGTCGATCAAAGATAGGGAAGATACATGATATTTGATTAATTCTGTGTAAAAATGGTGCTTTGTTCCTAATATAAATTTTTCATAGGACACTAACATATCTGAACTCATTCCAATCTCAGCATATACCATTTTTCTCAACTCTTATCTCTTTTGTCATCATCTCCTTTCATAAGTACGTACAAACTCGAAGGATGTTAAAGAAATGTAGACCAAAACAAGCTAAGGGTTGGAAATTTCTAGTTAATCAAAATGGCTAAATTCCGAGTGAGGTCTTGATCACTCTTTAAAAACTGAGGTGGTGTCAAAAATTGAAATTTTATTCAGGTAGGCTATTTGGCTATAGTTATTTTTTTGTGGTGTCCAAAAATCATCATTCCTAATTTTGATTCCAAATTCATAATTTATCTTGAAAAGAAAATTATCTAAAAATTTATTTATAAATATAAAAATTACTTGAATAATTCCATAAAAGAAATATTTGACAAAAATTATTTAGTTATACATACTCAAAATCTTAAAAATCTTATAAAAGATATAAAATATATTTATAATATATCTAATATATTTTACTAAATCAAAAATTAATCTTCTCAATTTATTTTTTATTCATATATTAACCAACTTAAATCATTCAAGAAAAATTAAAACTAAGAAATAAGTAATTAAAGTACTAATTTATATGAAAAAGGTTATATTTTAAATTTTTTTTATTTATTTTCGAAAATTTTAATGAAATTTTCAAACCTAACTCTACTCCCCACTTACGAATTGACATCGTCCCGATGTTCAATAAGTATGAAAAAGTAGGTTCGAAAATTAAATTAAAATTATAGATGATCGTTATAATTATCGATAATACGCGTATATTAAAAACACAGAGACATATATATTAAACAAATAGAAACTATTACACACTAAAAAATTCAAAATAAAACAAACTTACTAACTAACTTACTAACCTTAATCAACTCTAACTTATTAAAGCAAACCAATCTTAAACAAACTTAAACAACTACCCACAACAACTATCTTAAATAGTTGACGAACAACCCGGATTTTCTACCGGTAGCAATCCTCTACGATAATCACGAGACGGATATATCTCGTCAGAGGTAAGTTCAGGGACTTCATTCAAATGAACACATAATCTTGAAATCAACCAGGCAAAAGTCATCGGCCTTCCATTATTATATCGCTCTACTGCAAAGTTTACTGTCGTCTTAAAAATCAAAATTCCCCAGTCCACATGAGCTCCGCTTATCAATGCAAATAATAAAAGTATCTCACTATCACTAACCCACGCAAAGTCACTAGTCGGATAGACTCGTGAGTTAATGAAGCGTTTCCATGCTCTCGACGATGAGTAGGTAGAGCAAGTGGTAGAGTCGTAATTTTGATCAAACTCGGAAACAAATACGGAAAAGCTTCCGTGACATAGTTAACAACGTGACAAGAGTTCCCTAATGCCCATTGATATTCAAAATGAAGATTATGGATTTGATTGAAAATCGGTATTTCGTAGATATGATTGATAATATGAGGTGACAAGTGAATAAGTGTACCACGAACGATATAAGTCGTGACGGATCAACCGTAGTAACGAGAAAGAGCTGAATAAAATTCCCTAACAATAGAAACATTAATTCTTCCTCGAGGATGCTTAACAAATTTTTTCCATCCTTGATTCTGAATTAAATCCCTTCCGAACTGATCAATTTTTTCAAAATTGATACCCCTTTCTACCAATATTGGAGAATTTGCAAACCTTGCACTCACCAATAAATTAACATTTGAAGCGCTAGACTCCGGGACAAAAACATCTACTGCCTCCGGATCGTATGAATTGACTGATGGTGATGATCGGTTTGACATTTTAGTTGAAACAGATGAAAAGAATTTAACAGATAGAAAGGTGAAAGTAAATGAGTGAATTTGCAAATTTTTACTTTCAGCTTTCTTGCCTTAAATGGACAGAATTGAGAGTATACGTGGCTGCATATTAAAACTCTCAACATGACTCAGCAATTTTAACTCCCGGATCGGTCCTGAAACTGACCGGACCGGTCCGACTTCAAAATGGTTTTACCGTGTACAGGTTGTAAAATTCAAGTTCGCTTTGTTTATCTAAATAGACTTCAAGCTATTTTAGAAGCTATAAAGGTACTTTAAATATTATTTCAACGATACGAATAAAACGACACATGAATTATATATTTTAAAAACGACATACGAAAATATTTTTTGTTCTTAGATTTTTGATAAAATATTTAAATACTATTAAAAGTGATTAAATTTACTACTACGACATAAAAAACGATTATGAAAACGAAAAACTATTAAATTAGCAAACTTAGTATTTAAAATGCAAAAAATAAAATAAACAGATAGAAAATGTTTAAAACTAACAAAGTTGTACGAAATCAAATAATGTCAACATCATCATCCTCAGCAGTGTAAACTGGATCATTCAAACTTGGAACCGATGACGTAACTGGCTGTGGAAACGTAGTCGTGGTCCGAACTGAACTGTCGAGACCCATCGAACTCATACTTGACGTCATCCTTGCAAAATCCGAAAATCCTCCCCAGCTAGATGTAACAGCATCCTGAGAACCTGTATAAAAGACACCCTGACCACTAGACTGGCTTCCAAAAGGATTTGGCATATGATGAAAGCTCTGAGATGGTGGAATAGGTGCTATCCATTCCGGTAAAGTATATGGGTTAGATTGACAGGGCGGATAGGCAGTTTTATCAAAAGAAGGATTAAGATGCATCTGCTCATGTCTCAGTATCCCTCTACGTAAATCATCACTCCACTGCCTACTCTGCTCAGCAAACAGAGCCATATTAGCCTGTCCTCGGGCTACATCTGACACTAAGGATTGAAACATATCGTATGTAATGGTGCTTGGGAAAGAAGACTAGCTCGTTGATCGAAAAAGATGAAAATGCCGAAACCGGTGGAACCGGTGGAGGTGCACTACGCCTAACTATCGAGTCTATCGAACCCTCGGAGACCTCCTCGGACTAGGGCCTATCGGGGACTCATCTCGCCATAGTTAATTTGTCGTTAGATAGGAAAGGAACTCCCGATCTACGACATAAATCCGAAATAAAGCCGGAAAGTACATGTGACTCCCCGCCTTGGCGAGAACAATAAACTCGAAAACCCTTCTATACATAATTTTCCCCACATCCACCTTAATATCATGAATCATCGCCCAAGTAATGCATAAATCTTCTTTACCAAAGGCGGTGTGTTTGGTAGTGGGATAGAGAGTATGCTCGAAACCTTTTAATTGCCCTCGGATCTCTAAAACACTTCCCATAATTAAATCTTTGTCCACCCACTCGCCGTAGCATCAAACTCCCTCCGAGCTCTGAGGCAATGCGCTCATACATAGCGGGATCATCTAATCTATAAACAAACTCTATAATCCTCTTCATCCGGAAAAACTTCTACCCCTAAAACAAAGCATTTATAAGTTCCGGACTAAAAGAAACATGTCTAGACCTAAGGGGAATAGACTCTATCATACTACCCTCGGTGGGTGTCAAAGTAGACGAACCGCATAAAACTCGCCACTAAGGTAGTATTGATCTCTCCCGTCCTCTCGAGCCGCAAAATCCAACCATTGGCGTCTCGCAAAAATACGCCTAACTTCCTCTCCTAAGTCATCAAAATCTAAGCCTCTTTCCAAAACAACTCCACATTTACTATAGATATTCCTATAAGCATTCTTAGCTTGAGGTGAAGCTGTAGCAGCAAAACTAACAGATTCTTCTTCCGGTGTTAACTCTTTTAATTCTACGACCGGTACTTCTATTGGAATATTAGGCTTTCGTTTTTTAGAGATTTTTCGACTGGATGAGGCCATTCTACGAATTTTTGAATAATAAAAAAAACAAAAACAAGAGAAAAAAAAAACAACATAAATAAAATGTCACAACACACTTAAAAATCAAAACAGTTGAAAATAAATCTAAAAATTATAAAAATCATGAAATTAATAACTAGAGTAAACAAATTATACCTTATAGTGAACAAAACAATGAAAAGTGGCCGGAAAAGTCGTATAAGCCACCGGGATGAAATGGAGCTTGTGTTCGATCTTTTTCGAATTTTTCACTTGTGTTGAAGAGTGGAGAGTAAAAGAGAAAGAATGTATGTAATGGTTTAGTGTAATTTGTATTTTTGAGAAAAAAAGAAAATTTTTTTGGGGGTGGAGGTGATGGTGCGGCTGCTGTTGAAGAAAAGAGGAGAAATGAAGAAGAAAGAAAAGATCCCGTCTTTTTAGGTTAAATCGATCCCGGATCGGTCCGGTGTAAGGGCCGGATCGGTCCGTGTGAAATCTTTATGATTTTTTTCGATTTTTTTTATTTTTTTTTGGATTTTTGATATAAAACTTATAAAACTCAATAAAAACTTTAAAATAAAATTTATAAATTTTATAAAAATTTCTTAAAATTTATAAAATCTTTATAAAACTTATTTAAAAGTTTATAAAAATTCAATAAAATTACATTGATTCTTATAAAATATCTAAAAACTTAAAAAAAACTTTTTATAAAACTTTTATAGAACTCCTTAATTTTATAAAGATCCAATTTTATAAAATTTTCAAAGTTATTCAAAAAATTTTATAAAACTAAAAACAATAAAAGACTTGAACATACGGGGTTTCTAATTCTTCAATTTCTATAAACTCCAGATTTCTAACATACCGTTCAAGCAAACTATATCCTAGAAACGTAGCGTTTGAATTAAATCTTGGAAGTCCATCGGGATTTTCGGTTAACCACCTAATCGTTCCCTTCTTAATTACATTCAAACACTCATTCTGAGATTGAGTTGTATTTTTCCCACATCGCCCACTGTGTTCAATCTTTCCACATATTCTGCATTTCCTTAAAAACTTAGCCCTTCTCTTTATCGAGCTTCTCGACGTACCATTACAAACTTCTTTCAATTTTTTCTCTCTCAACAATTGCTTGTTCTGTTTAAAAACTAAAGCTTCTATATTAAAGGCGATATCTCTATTAAAACCAAACTTCAAAAGTAAAACAAAAACTCCTAATCTATCTAAAAAAGACATCCAGTTCTTTTACGTCTATCCGGTAAAAGACGAAACTAGTTTAGACATATATAAAAGATAAAAGATAAGACCTGGTTAATTTGATACTTTCACTTTTCAGAGCACTGCTTTTTAATCTTTCGGAGGGTCGATCAAAGCAACATCACTTCATTTATGAGAGAGACTTCTTCACCTTCCGAAATAGTTTCACCCCGTGACCATTGGCTATAAAAGTTGTATTCCCATCGCTTAGTTCAACGACTCCGCATTTATAAACTCGTGTTACTTTAAATGGTCCTGTCCATCTTGATTTAAGCTTTCCTGGAAACAACTTTAAACGTGAATTGTACAATAACACTCGATCACCTACATGGAACTCACGACTATAGATTCTCTTATCATGGAAAGATTTCGTGCGTTCCTTGTAGATTCGAGCATTTTCATATGAATCAAGGCGAAATTCTTCTAATTCTGTTAACTGAAGTAGTCTATGATCACCGACAGCCTTAGGATCGAAATTCAGAAATCTAATAGCCCAAAATGCTCGGTGTTCTAACTCTACTGGGAGATGACAAGATTTACCAAAGACTAATTTGTAGGGAGAACAACCAATTGGGGTTTTAAAAGCTGTTCTGTATGCCCATAACGCATCATCTAGTCTAACTGCCCAGTTTTTACGGTTTGAATCCACTGTTTTTTCTATGATTCTTTTAATCTCTCTATTCGACACCTCTACCTGACCACTGGTTTGCGGATGATAAGGCGTTCCTAACTTATGCGTTACACCATATTTTTCAATTAACTTAGTAAATGGTCGATTGCAAAAGTGTGACCCTCTATCACTAATGATCGCCCTCGGAATGCCATATCTAGTGAATATGTTCTTTTTGAGGAATCGTATGACAACCTTGGTATCATTAGTGGGAAGAGCTTCAGCTTCTACCCATTTCGAAACATAATCTACCATTACAAGAATAAATCTTTTTCCAAACGATATAGGGAAAGGTCCCATGAAATCTATACCCCAAACATCAAATAATTCACATTCTAAAATAGGTTGCATAGGCATTTCATGTTTTTTAGAAATATTTCCCCATTTTTGACAAGACTCACAAGATTTAACATATGTATACGCATCTCTATAAAGTGTAGGCCAATAAAAACCACATTGTAAAACTTTAAAAGCAGTTTTCCATCCTCCATGATGACCTCCTGCCTCACGATCATGACAAAACGATAAAACACTTAGAATTTCATTATTAGGCACACATTTTCTGATTATCCCATCCGAACATTTACGGAAAAGGTCTGGTTCTTCCCAGTAATAAAATTTTAAGTCATAAAAGAACTTCTTTTTCTGCTGCCAAGTCCAATGAGACGGAATGTAATCACAGGTTAAGTAGTTAATGATATCTCCAAACCAAGGTGAATTTTCCTTAGAAGGAATTCTTTTCCTTAATAACTGCATGGTTGAAGGCATATCGATTCTAAACAGTTGTTCATCAGGAAATGAATCCTTAATTTCATTTCCTATTTCTTCCTCAGTTTCCATTCTACTTAGATGATCTGCTACTACATTCTCACTTCCTTTTTTATCTTTTATCTCAATATCAAATTCTTGAAGTAGGAGAATCCATCTAAGAAGACGTGGTTTTGCATCTTTCTTACTCAGTAAATATTTCAATGCTGAATGGTCTGTATAAACTATTACCTTAGAGCCAACAATATATGATCTAAACTTATCTAAGGCAAAAATTACAGCCAACAGTTCCTTTTCTGTAGTTCCATAGTTGATTTGAGCTGCATTTAACGTGTGAGATGCATAGTAAATAGCTTTGAGAATTCTATTATACCTTTGACCTAAAACAGCTCCTACAAACTAAATCGCTAGCATCACACATAATCTCAAAAGGTAAATCCCGGTTTGGTGCCACCAATACGGGTGCGATAATCAACTTCGCTTTCGGGTCTTAAATGCTTCCATACATTTACTATCAAAATTAAAAGATACTTCTTTTTCAAGCAAATGACTTAGAGGCTTTGCTATCTTTGAAAAATCTGCAATAAATCTCCTATAAAATCTGCATGTCCAAGAAATCCTCTTAACGTTCTTAGATTAACTGGTGGAGGCAATTTCTCGATTACCTCGACTTTAGCTTTATCAACTTCGATTCCTTCTTCGAGATTCTATGACCTAGTACAATTCCTTCGATACCATTAAATGACATTTTTCCCGCTAAGCACTAAATTGGTATCCTCACGGCGTTGTAACACTCGTTCTAAGTGTAACAAACAGCCATTAAAAGAGTCTCCGTAAACACTAAAGTCGTCCATAAAAATCTCTAAGAATTTCTCAACCATATCGAAAAATATAGACATCATACATCTTTGAAATGTAGCAGAGCATTACATAAACCAAACGGCATTCTTTTATACGCAAAAGTTCCATAAGGACAAGTGAAAGTAGTCTTTTCCCTATCTCCTGCCGCAATGAAAATCAGTAAATATCTGAATAACCATCTAAGAAACAAGAATATACTTATGTCCACATAAACGTTCCAACATTTGTACTATGAATGGAAGTGGATGATGATCTTTCTTAGTATGATCATTTAGTTTCCTAAAATCAATGCACATTCGATATCCTGTAATTTCCCTTGTTGGGATCCATTCATTCTTATCGTTCTCTTTCACTGTGAAACCTCCTTTCTTTGGTACAACTTGAGTTGGACTTACCCATTCACTATCCGATATAGGAAAGATTATTCCCATTTCTAATAGCTTAATAACCTCTTTTTTAACGATTAACTGTAAATTCGGGTTGAGGCGGTGTTGCGGTTGAATACAAGGTTTAGCATCTTCTTTTAGAATTATCTTATGAGCACATATCTCAGGGCTAATACCTCGAATATCGGCAACTGTCCATCCAAAAGCTTTCTTATGCTTTTTCAACATTTCTATTAATTGATCTTCTTGTTGCTCCGTTAAAGTTGATGAAATAATAACTGGTAAAAGATTATCAATTTCAAGAAAAGCATACTTCAGATTTAAAGGTAACGGTTTCAATTCCAGATTCTTCGGCGGATCTTCTATTGACGATTTAAGAACTGGTCCTTCTAGTTCTAACTCCAAATACTTATGCCATGGTGGTTTAAAAGTAAAACTGCCTTCATTTAGAGATAAGATTATCTCTTTCATTTCAATGTCTTCCTCATCTTCTTTATAGATAGATAAAGTTAAACATTCGTCTAATCTGTCTTCAAAAATTGGTAACTGATTATCATAGACAGAATGAATATCTTCTATAAAAGAACATGATTCTGGTGATGTATATTGATGGTTCATAGCTTTGAAAATATTGAAAGCGACTTCATCTTCATTGACTCTCAAAATTAATTCTCCTTTCTGAACATCGATTAAAGTTCTCCCTGTAGCTAGAAATGGACGTCCTAAGATAAGTGGTGCTGAAAATCCTTCTTCCATTTCCATAACTACAAAGTCTACTGGAAAATAGAACTTGTCTACTTTAACCAATATGTCCTCAATAATTCCTTTAGGGTACTTAATCGATCTATCTGCCATTTGCAGAGTCATTTCAGTCTTAGTAAGCTTTCCTATGCCTAGCTTTCTATAATCCTCATAAGACATGAGATTTATACTAGCTCCAAGATCACATAAGACTTTCTTAAACAAAAATCCTCCAATTTCACATGGAATCGTAAAACTTCCAGGATCTTTAAGTTTAGGTGGTAACTTATGCTGCAAAATTGCAGAACATTCTTCATTTAGGCATATATTCTCATATTCCTCTAATTTTTTCTTATTTGATAGTATATCCTTCAAAAACTTTCCATAGGCAGGCATATTTATCAGAGCTTCGATAACAGGGATATTAACATGAATATGACGAAAAGTATCAAGGAAACGAGCATACTTCTGATCAGTCTTAATCTTTTTAATTTGATCTTTAGGTGGAAAAGGTAAAGACTCTAAATCTATAACCTTTGGTTTCGAAGTCATTCTCTCTTTTCCTTTATCCTTTTGAGCATTACTTGATCGCCATGTTTCAGGTTCTTGAATTTTTTCCTTTAAAATATTCCCTGAATCAATCTCTACTTCAGATTCCTTCCATTCTTCCTGTTTTTCATCCTTGTTTTCTTTATCTTCTATTCTCAAATGTTCCTTAAATAAAGTTCTTAAATCTTTATCCATGGGGTCTTTCAAAATTCTAGGGATTTTTACCCATTTTTCACCTTCATTCTCAGGTTCCAAACTTCTATTCCTTTTCAATAAATTCTCTATGATTTCTTCTTCCTCATCAGTGAATTCAAGTTCATCTTTAGTTTCTTCATTTTTCTTTCCATCTAAATCATTTTCTACTTCATTATTCCCGAAGTTTTCTACTCCACTACTACCGTAGAGTTTCCTACTTCTCGTAACCACAACATTTACCTCTCTTGGGTTTCTTTCAGTATTACTTGGTAACCCTCCAGGAGGTCTACTGTTGTTACGTTCACCTTCCCTACTCAAATGATCTTCCATATTCCTTAATGAAGCTTCTATCGTTCTCATTCTGGTATCATGTCCACTCATAGATGTTTTCATTGAACTCATATCCTTACTGACTGAACCTATAGAAGTCATCATTGTTTCCATATTCTTAGCTTGAGTAGATACTACACCCATCATATTTTCCATCAGTTTTTCCCATTTTTCAACTCCTTCTCGCAGTTGAGTTGAACTTTGAGTTACTTGGTATACTTTGAGTGGTATGCTTGAGGATAGGATCTTGGTAATGATTGTAAATTCGATTAGATGTATTTCCTTGATAAACTTGATTATTATTCATATTCTTATACTGAACTGGATACGGCGGTTGTCCTGGCTTACTAGGGTTTTCAGACCATCTAAAAGTCGGGTGATCTCTTCTAATAGCATTAAATGAGTTTGAATATGCATTGTTCAAATTCCTATGCTGCTGAAGAAAACTCACTTCCTCTTTTGAATATCCTGTTGGTCCTTCTATCCCTAATGACACATTATCATGATTTGAGTATTTAGTTGGAGTACTATTTTCTGAACTTTGACTCTTACCTTGTTGTAATCCATCAAACTTTCTACTCAAATTCTCCAAGTGTGCTAGAACTTCCGTATTGGACGTACATTCTCCTGCAAAAGCTACTTTCCTAGTGCTAGAACCGGTTTCCCACATTCTATTGTTTTTGGAAATCTTTTCTATAGCATCGTAAACTGTTTGAGCTTCACTCATCATTAACGAACCACCACATGCATGATCTACATCTGCACGTGAATCCTTTCTTAGTTTACGACAGAAAAGCTGGATTTGCATATCTAAGGAATAACCATGATCGGGACAAGCTCTTAACAATTTTTTAAACCTTTCCCACGCATTCCCAAGTGTTTCTTCGCATCCTTGTCTAAAATTAGCAACCTCGACCTTTAATTCCAAATTCCGTCCTGGAGTGAAATATTGTTTCAGAAATTCAGTTTGAACATCCTCCCAACTAGTTAACGAATGGTGTGGAAGAGACATAAACCAATCTCGGGCTCTTCCTTTTAAAGAAAAAGGAAACATAGTCATCCTCGTTAATTCCTTATGAGCACCTTGACTTTTGGCTGTATTGCACAGTTCTTCAAATAGATAGAGATGATGATGTGGATCTTCATCATCTTCTCCTAGAAATTGGGCTCTTGCGTCAATTAAACCAAAAAGATGAGATTTAATTTCGAAATTATTCGCTCCTTCATTAGGTAAAAGTATGGGATTATTAGTCTGGTTTCTCCTAACAGTTTGATCACAGATAGGTCTTGGGTTTGGCGGATTGTTACGATTATTCTGGTTCCGATCTTGATTGTTCCTATTATTATTATTCTGATTATTATTAAGATTAACAGGGTTTTGCCATGCCCTAAAGCATGATCTAGCCTCTGTTCATTTGTTTCATCACTTGTTTCAGCCATTTTTTTATTTTGATTAGAAGATGATTCCGTTGGAGAATTTCCAAGGAGTCCTAAGCTGGTTTGACCACGTTTACTCTCTATCCGCAACTGCCTTTCGTAAGCGTTTATATCAGGCTTATAAGGAGTAAGTGAGGCTTTACCGCTTCTGGTCATCAACTAACGAAAATAGAAAAATGCTCGAGTTTTAAAGAAGAAGAAAATTGGTACTAAAAGAAAGTAGATACCAACGAAAAATAAAAAAAGAAATGTGATAAGAAGAGTGTTGGTTTATCCTCGAGAATTTTTAAGCTAATACAAGTAGTAACCATAGACACAAAAAAAAAATTAGCGACTTATATTCCCCGGCAACGGCGCCAGAAAGCTGACGTCACCAAACCAGACCTTAGAAACGGCGTCAAGAAAGGGACAGACATTTTCTAGGTTAGACGGATCCTAACCGGCAGTGTACCGGGTCAAATTGTAGTGATAAAGTGGTGAGTCAGGTGTCGAATCCTCAGGGAAAAAGTGGTAATTCTTTTTAGTGTGGTTAAACACCAAAGAGCTGCTATTAACTCGATCTAAACCGCAATTTTATAACACATATTACTACTACTCTAACCAACATAAAATAAATGCGTAATTTAAAAGTTATTCTAATATAATATATATAGATATATAAATATATATAGATGTACATAAATAGTAATATATATATATATATATATAAATATATAGATACCAATATATAATTTATAAACTAGACTAGCCAAAGTATATGCAATCAATTTATTCGATCTTTTCAATTAATAGAATGTGTTCGATCTTCCTTTTTATTAGGTCCAATTGAATAAATGAAACGGTGTACTCCTAATGTCAACAATTCCTCCTCACACGAGCGTATGAAATTGTCATATGTCAAATTGTCATCGATCCAATGTCCACAACTCGCCCCATGCTAAACTTAGTTAGTCAAAACAGGTACCGAGTATAAATCTACCCCGGATAAAAGAGGTGATTCCATTTGTCAGATGGCCGATGTTATTCAAGAGGCTCCGGTTGTCAAGCGGATCGATTTAATACAAACGGTGTAGTTTCAATTAAACTGTGATTTTAACATTATTAAGATCTCGAGTACAAATTTTAATAAGATTTATCTTTCCAGGACAAATCTGCCCCCGGGTAGGAAATAGGATTCCGTTAATCAGACGGCCATTTTTACCCTCCGGTTTTTCTATTTTTACTCATATCCTGACTTCTCTGGGTCGGTTCATCATCGTCGTTTATATGTGGTATTCATCATGATTGATTACTTCATTCCGAATATGTTATCTTTACGTAGCGAAATAGAAAAAGATTCATTTTAACTCAATTTTAATCATTTTTACTTTAACATCATTCTTTTAACGAAAAGATCGAAATAATACGATTACATAACTTTGGCTAGTTATTAGATCTAGCCTAATAACATTATAAAAACTAAAAAGAAGAAAATAACAAACATAAACATAATTATTATAGAAATTACCCGATTACAACTGCTGACTTAGAAATCGTCTTTTTCCGGACATTACAACGACTTCAGCAACACCGAACCTTCGAGAATTTCCCGAGCATTACTACGATACTACTACTACTAATTTATTTTGGCATAAGGCCTATTTACAAACTAAAGAAAAGAAAAGAAAAAGAGAAAGAGGAGGGAGAGAATATATATAGAATATTGTATATATATATTGGTACACCTCCAAATGAGTCTCTGCTGCTCCCCTTTTATAGATTTTCTTCCTTCCCGGACCGGTCCTGAAAACTTGCCGGATCGGTCCGGTGTAATCATGACTCTAACTGCCTCATCATTACTCCCATGTGAGCGGTTAGGGTAATTATGATTTTATAATTATATATAAATATATATATAATCATAATCATCTTATAAAATTCATAACTTATTATTCCGAACTCCAAATGACATAATTCAAGATTCATTGAAAAGCTCTTCGAATGATCTACAACTTCCATGAAGACCACTTCTTCGAAAATGTATTCTTGATAATCCACTTGTTTTACGTGTCTTTTTTCGGTATTTTTACCAATTGAAGTCAAATGACCACTTGATCACCATTTGAGTTGTAGACCTCCAATCTTCATGATTCAAAGTGCATTAGAAAGCTTATATGAAGATCTTCAACTTTCATGAAGAACATTTTCCCGTAAAATGTCTTTTTAACGAGCCATTCCCAATACGTGTCGTTCTCGAGATTAAGAAACAATTATTCCCTTGACCATTTATATCGGTGACGCTTCATAACTTCCTTCCAATGACTTGAATTGACTTCAAAAAGTATCTCTACTCGGGATTTTAGTTCATCTTAGGATTCTCGCAATGAAATAAACACAAAATACCCGTGTAAAATAGACACAATATTCCGGTTACTAAAAACCGGTACAAAAACTACAACTTTTTACTATAAATACTAACTTTTACTACTAACTATACTAAACTATAAAGATTAATACTTTATACTACTTATATCATAATTTTAGATATTTTACATAGAATTCGTCAATAAAACATAATAAAATCACGTAAATTCAATCATATAAAAATAATACATCACTTACAACAACAGTTATCATGCAAGTATTGGCATTCCACCGTTTGAAGCATTGTATGGAAGAAGATGTAGAACGCCGCTGTTTTGGGATGAAGTCGGGGAAAGACAAATCACCGGGCCGGAATTGGTTGAGCAAGCTAAAGAAAGGGTTCAGTTAGTCAAGAAGAATCTAAAGGCGGCTCAAGATAGACAGAAGAGTTGGGCATATGTTAGAAGGAGACCTCTTGAGTTTGAGGTTGGTGAAAGAGTTTACCTACGAGCTTCACCAATGAAGGGAGTGAAACTCTTTGGGCAAAAGGGAAAGCTAAGCCCTAGGTACGTTGGACCTTTTGAGATTTTGGAAAAGGTTGGATCGTTGGCATATAAGCTTAAGTTACCAGAATCCATGTCAAGAGTCCACAACGTGTTTCATGTCTCGATGTTGAAGAAGTGTTTGACCAAGACGGATGTTGAGACTACTGTTGATCCGGAGATTCTTCAAGACAATATTTCGTATGATGAGACACCGATCAGAATTTTGGACCAAAAAGAAAAGATGATTAAGAGACGGTTGATTCCTTTGGTTCTGGTGCAATGGAGCAATCATTCACCGGATGAAGCTACTTGGGAAGTTGAGGACGATATGATCAACGAGTTTCCAGATTTTATGGACTTACGAGGTATGTTCTAAGTTTCGAGGACGAAACTCCTTTAAGAGGGGAAGAATATAATATTCCGATTTTCGGGAAAGAGCAGACGTGTCATTTTGCGAAAACGAAATATTGGGTTCGGTTCCTTTTATTCGGAGTTTAATTATTTAGTTAAATATATGTACAATTTCGAGATATATGCATATATTTAAGGGGAAGAAAATCTGATTTAATGAGGGTGATTAAGGAAAATCAGTGAAATTAGGTAATTTTGGGATTTTCCCTATTTAAGGAAAAATCAACATAATCAGCCCCTTAATCATTAATCAGACTTTTCCACCTCCAAATTGTCTTCTGCGTGTGAGAAGAGAGCAAATTAGGGCTGAGGGATTTTTCATCGATTGCTAAGTCAAATCTTGACGGTTTTCAGATCAGAGTCGAGCACCGGAATCGTTGTGAAGAGAGAAACGTTGTGACATCAAAAAGTTGAAGCTTTGTTAAGGTATGATTAAGCCCTAGTTTTGTTGTTCTTCGAGTTTGAAGGATTCAAACTCATCAATTCGTAGTTTTTATCGTTTAGAAGCATGTGATCGAATCTAATCTAAGTTTGGATTTATCACATGTTTTTCCTGCAAAAAAGGATCGTTTTTGCTGCTGTTTTCTGTGGCTTGGAGTTGGAATTTGTTGCTTAAAAGGTAAGAGGCTCTTCCTACAATTCCAATTATTGTTATTGAGGTTTAGATCAAGATTTATGATGCGTAGATGCAAGAAAGTTGTGCTTTTTCGTTGATCAAAGGATCATAGATGTTAAATATGTTTTCTGTGTGTTACTATGCTGAAAACGAGGTTAATTAGGTTAGAAACGATTCAGAAATCGAGTTGTGAAAATTTTAGAGTTTTGGAGAAAACCCAGGCGGACGGGCGTCTGCACTAGGCAGACGGGCGTCTGAGACCCTAGTAACTCTTACGGGCGTCTGCATTAGGCAGACGGGCGTTTGAGGTCAGATTTTTGATTCAGGATGTAGCTGTTTTTGGCGGACGGGCGTCCGAGGTTAGTGGACGGGCGTCTGATTACGGACGGGCGTCCAAATGGTTTCAAACGGGCGTTTGGCTTGTTTTATCTTGATTTTACTATTCTAGCATTTTAGCTTGGTTTTTGGCCTCATAATCGTGTTTTCACTGTTTTAAACCCTTAATCATGATATGTTAACATTAATCAAATATGAACAAGCTTCGATTGAACTTCTGATTCGTTCAGTTAAAATACCGAATGTACTCTTAAAGGGAGTTGAAGTTCGGATCCGTCGGAAGGGCATGAAAGGGCTTGTGCTTTGATGAGCTAGAGTTCATTAATGTCTGTGTAACTGATAGGAAGTGATGTCTAGTTGTCTAAGTAAGGGAGTAGAGTTGTTAAGGTGAGTTTTATTCTGAAAACATTTAGGCGGTTAGTTAATTCACATTAATAATTACATACGTGTAGATAAAAGCTAAAACGTCACTTATTCTCGGTTAGACACTATTTCATATCGGCGATGTGATACGTTCATAAAAGGTGAACAACGCTACTGGCCTTAAACGGCTGAAGGGTAGTGGAGGAAATTCATCGGACGTATACGCATACCGGGGAGACCCCGGAAGTAATCGGTGCTAATCACCGTTAGTTAGCAAGTATATCTTCAGGTTGATGAACGCCATGCACAGTGTCCTTGAGTAATGATGTAACGGAGATAAGCTAAGTTAGAAACGTTTAGTCATGACGTGTTGATGGACACGAAGTGAACCCTAAATTGAGTCGGTCCCACTAAGATAATATCTTTAATAATAACCTTAATTGAATTGTAGCTTTTACTTCTTACTTTGTACAAATGTACTTACCTCAAATGCATGTTTATTTATGTGTTTGGGGGAGAGAAGACGGACAGGTTAGTGAAGATTTCGAGGAGGACTTTGATGACGACGTTTGAGGACGCCGGAGTTGAAGACCTTGTTTATTATTCCTTTATTTACGTTTATTTCCCAGTTCTGGATTATTGTTGGAACTTGTAGTTTCCTTTTAGTTTTTGAGATTCGTACTTTTGGATTCGTTTGGTTTCCGATGTAATAAGTATTACATTCTATTCTATCTTTAGTACTTCTATTCTTGGTCATTTAAAAAAATTACCCGAGTCTTTTAGCTTCCGTTTGCTTTAATTTGATACAACACAGTAGAGGCTTACGTGTAATATTATTTATTTAATATTATGCGTGCCGAACGTTTCGATTTCCGGATAAGGACTCGGTGTCCGGGAACGGGGCGTTATAATTACTTTCTTGTGTCTTGTCCCCAAATTGGACTGAACATGTGCATGTCTAGAAATGCTGATTCCCTGGAGTTGTCATTACTTTATCTCTATGTTGTTGATGTTGTTGAGAATCATAGAAATAGTGTCAGCATTACTTTCTTGTGTCTTATCCCCAAATAGAAGTCAAGGTCTCGAACATTGCATGCTAATTTGCTAATATGCTAATATGGGATAAATGCCCACAGGTTTTAAAAAGGACTTTTGCTTCAAGTTTACGTGTACTCTGTTTTTTTGTCTACTGATATTTTCTCTTGTTGGTCAGAGCTTGTGCCATCATCTTACTGCGGCATTCATAATTTCAGCAATATTCTCGCGTGGTCGAAGTTTCACATGGCTAATCTACAGATACTCTCTTGAAAAACCTATTTGTTTTGTGTTCGTACCGTAGCTTTTACTTGTTGTTTAACATTGTTTTATTTGTTTTCCAATTACACAGCCTGCCATAAGGTGTCCATTAGCTATTTCAGGCTTGGTATGTGAAGTGCTCTATTAATGTGCAATGTTTAGCCAAAGTACTGAACATATTTCGGGAAAGATGACATATAGTGTTTCACAGCCAAGTAGATTAACTTAGCCTGATAAATGCAAGGAAAAAGGGAAATATTATATATAAATACACACACATATATATATTCCCATGCACTAAATTTCCATGTCCTCCTGAAAAAATAAACGAAAAGTCAAGCATTCAGTGATGCCATCATGCCAACCCTATGCATGTTGATAACCTTGTACCCTTTGAAAAATGGAAGAACCAACCCTCAGTATGTCCTGAGGGAATAGCATAAAAGTTAAATGAAAATGACAATGCTATCCAAGTTAGAACCGCCATCATAAAATTTGTTAGAAAACGGATGGAGATAACTTCAGATGCAAGAAACAGAAACAAAAGCAACCAAACATAAACAATCAAAGGAGATAACAGAAACAAGAATAACACAGATTTAACGTGGAAAACCCCTCAGTGGGAGAGGTAAAAAACCACGGGCAGAAAAGAGATATTTTATTATGCACTGAATTTTACAGATTTCAACACACACAGACAATGAGACAACAACTGTATTTATAGGCACAAATCCCTAAACCCTAGCCGCAAGGAATCTTTGTCGATGCACCATAAATACCCCTACACGTGTCCTCCTTTTAATGACACCGTATAGGCCGTCACATAACGTAATTAGCGGATGTGGGACCCTGCTCGTATTCGAGTACTCGGCAGCCTTTCACCCCGCCGACGGTACCTGTCGACGGATGCCTCAGTAGACTCCACCCTACTGATGCACAGAATTGAATACACTTCTCAGCTGACCATCACTCAGCTGAGTCTTCAGATTGGTTCCACCAAAATGTAGAGTTTAAGTCACTTTACTGACAAATCTCCACCTTGACTTCAACTCTCCTTAGAGTCAAAAACAGATTGCATAACCAGATGTACTTGTACCAGATGCATTCGTCAATGCCGGATGTACTTGTACCGGACTATCTCCACAAAGATCCACTCCACCGATCCGCCCTCGCAGTAGAGTTTCCGAAACAGATTACAAGCTTTGAATATTCAGTAAGTCCAGACAAAGCTGGAACTTACTCTGCTGAACTGGTTTAGTGAACATATCAGCAGGATTCTCCTTTGTGCCAATCTTCTTCACCACAACCCTCTTCTCATTCCTCAAGAAATGATACCTGACATCAATATGTTTGGTTCTCTCATGATGAACCTGATCCTTGGCTAAACATATTGCACTTAGACTGTCATAATATATCTCAGCCTGATCCTGATGCAACCCCAAATCACTGACTAGCCCCTTCAACCAGATACCCTCTTTATCTGCTTCAGTAAGAGCCATATATTCTGCTTCAGTAGTTGATAAGGCTATTGTAGCCTGAAGAGTAGCTTTCCAGCTGACCACTGCATTTCCCAATGTAAACACATAACCAGTCATTGATTTTCTACTGTCAACATCACTCGCATAATCGCATCACGCAGCTCTGTGACCGGACCGCATCACCTCCATAAATGAGACCAACATCAGTTGTACCTCTCAGGTACCTGAATATCCTTTTAACAGCTTTCTAGTGCTCCTTCCCAGGTTGAGCCATGAACCTGCTGACAACACTGACTGCCTGAGCCAGATCAGGCCTAGTGCATACCATGGCATACATCAGAATACCAACTGCACTAGCATAGGGAACTTTTGACATATACTCCTTCTCTTTAGCTGACTGTGAAGCATAAACAGACAAATGAACATTTGATGCCATAGGAGTATCTATTGGTTTTCCAGCAGACATTCCAAACTTGGCCAATATCTTTTGCACATAACCCTGCTGAGACAAGAACAACTTCTTCTGACTCCTATCTCTCCAGATCTCCATCCCCAAAATTTTCTTGGCTGCACCCAAATCCTTCATTTCAAATTCAGCACTGAGAAGGTTCTTCAGATTTTGAACATCAGACTTCCTTGCATACTATCAGCATGTCATCCACATACAAGACAAGATAGACATATAATCCATCTTTCAAAGATCGTAGTAAACACAACGAAATCATATGGACTTCGTTGTAACCCCGTCGAAGCATAAAACTCAAAACCTTTTATACCACCGCCTTGGAGCTTGCTTCAAACCATACGATGATTTCTTCAACTTGCAAACATAATTTTCTTTGCCGGGGACTTGAAAACCCTCAGACTGTGTCATGTATATCTCCTTATCCACCTCACCATGTAGAAAAGCAGTCTTCACATCTAATTGCTCAAGTTCCAGATCCTGTTGTGCCACCATTGCTAGTAACACCCTGATTGAAGTGTGTCTGACCACCGGTGAAAATATTTCATCAAAGTCAACCCCTTCCTTTTGACTGAATCCTCTTGCAACCAAACGTGCCTTATACCTGACCCCTTCTGCCTTTGTTATTCCCTCCTTTTCTTGAAAATCCATTTACAAGTCACAACTCCCTTGTCAGTAGGCTGTTTGACTATTTCCCAAGTCTGATTCTTCAATAATGACTCCATTTCATCTCCCATAGCAGCATGCCACTGGGATGTTTCTGTACATGTCACTGCTTCCCTGTAAGTAGTAGGTTCAAGAACCTCTACTTCTTCAGCAACTTGGAGTGCATATCCACCAAATCATCATACCCATATCTCCTTGGGGGTATCCCAACATTAGATCTTCTAGGCCCTGGCAGCGCCTAGACTCTGCTGATTAATGTTTGTATGATGCCCTACTGAGGTCTCAGTAGGCTGGCTTTGATCAGATTCTGGTTCATTATCCAGATCAGTATAGTGTTGATTTGAGTTCACTGATTGTTGCATATCGGTAGACTCCACCTGAAGCTCCACCTGTTTCTCAACACTATGAGATTCAGCACTGGTTTCAGACTCAGTAGCCCTCTCCACTGATGAGTTTAACATAGAATTTTCATCAAACACAACATCCCTGCTGAGGATTACTCTGGACTCTGCTGATGACCAAATCCTATATCCTTTCACTCCATCACCATACCCTACAAACACTCCCTTCTTAGCTCTTGGCTCCAACTTCCCTTCACTAACATGATAGTAAGCTGTACTTCCAAAAACCCTTAGAACTAAGTAGTCAGCAGGCTTGCCTGACCACATCTCAAATGGTGTCTTGAGATTGATCCCTGTGTGAGGACTCCTGTTGATTAAGTAGCAAGCTGTTTTTACAGCCTCTGCCCAAAATCTCCTTGATAAACCAGCTCGAGAAAGCATACATCTTGCCCTCTCCAGTAGAGTTTGATTCATCCTTTCAGCCACACCATTCTGCTGAGGTGTATTCCTTACAGTATGATGTCTGGCAATACCCTCAGCTGCACAAAATTACCGTCCAACAGAATTCCAGACCATTATCTGTACGAAGCTTCTTGATTTTCTTGCCTAACTGATTTTCCACTAGGGCCTTCCACTGCTTAAAGTTATTGAATGCATCACTTTTGTTCTTCATCATCACCACCCAAGTCATCCTTGAATAGTCATCTATGAATGACACAAAATATCTGTGACCACCCAATGACTCAACTTTTGATGGACCCCAGCAGTCTGAATGGATATAATCAAGTGATTCCCTTGTGTTGTGCAACCCTGCTGAGAACTTACTTCTATGTAATTTCCCAAACACACAATGTTCACAAAAGTCCAGATTCTTAACCTTATATCCCCGAAGAAAACCTGCTGAAGAAAGAACCTGCATACCCTTTTCACCCATGTGACCAAGTCTCATGTGCCACAAATGTGAGTCTCGTGAGACCGGTGAACTCGCCGAGGATGCAACGACGCGGTGCCAGATACAATAGATCCTTGTAATATATACAAGGTTCCTGATGTGATCCGTCCCAAGACATTTTATTTGTTTTGTTTATTTTAGTATTCGGTGTTTTAATGAATAAAACGGCCTTAGGCCGGCCCGTGTCAAAAGTTGCCCATATGTTAGTATATTGGGCCAGGTGTTTATTTTTAGCAAATAATAGCCTTTTGGGCTTATTAGGGTTGAGTTAGATTTGTTACAAAATAAAGTGGCGAAAATTACATTATAATTTATCCCACATTGGTTAGCTACATTAGTTTCATGAATATTGTAGCCTATATAAGGCACCTAGGTTGTTCTTTTACAAATAGTTCAATTTTGAGTGAAATTATTATTGAGTCTATTGACTTGTTTATCACTTGCGAGTGAGGATCTCTTCGTTGTAGAGTTCCACCCCTTAAAGAACTTATCAGCGCCTTGAGCAAGCGTTGTGGCGTTCTTGCCAACGTTCTTAGGTTGGATTATCTAAGTTCGTTGTTTCGTGCTCGTTTATTGGTTTCCTTTAGAAGATCCTAGGGCAAATCTCGTTCCAGAATCATATCATTTGGTATCGGAGACTTCGGTTGACTAAAGGTAATCAAATATCCCATTTATTTTCTTTCTTTCTTTTCGCATTATTATTCAAAAACAAAAAAATTATTCGTTATTGATTTCCTTTAATTTCGTACCCTCCCCAGTCATAAATCTTCAAATCTTCATCCATCCGACCCGGAAAACTTGAAGATTCTTCAAACCTTCATCCCAAGAACCCTAATTATTTTACAGATCCCGTTTTTTTGTATCAGTTCGTTCCCTAACCAAAACAACTTGAAAAATTCTGCACTTTTTACCACATATACAAAACATCTAGTGCTACAATTTCTCTCTTTACACCCAATCCATATTCAACATAAATCTTGCCTAAAACCGCCGATTACTCCGAACAATCTGTCCAGAAAAAAACTGCAGCAGTAAATCATTGTTTGAATTCGTTTTCAGTGGGTTAAACGAATTACAATTACCTGAAAATTGGTGAAATTATAGGAAATTTTCAGATATACAACTTTTGTCTTTTGATATTTTCCAAATTTGCTGTAGTTTTAACGGATTCGGCACCTTAAGTCACAGCTATCTATCTGGAAATTTTTGACAGATTGCATCAGTTTCTGAAAAACGATTGTTAGAGCGACTTCCGTATCTCCAAAAAATCTGAAAATATGACATCCTTTAGAAAACACTCAGTTCTACAACTTTTGTCTTTTGAGTTTTTCCAAATTTGTAGTCGTTCGGTGCTTAAATACGTGGGTTTCACATCAGGGTGTGAAAATTTTCACACCTGTGTAATTCTGCTATCAAAAAAAAAAAAAAATTCATTACGATTGAGCATCAGGCTGAGTAAACATGAGATAATTGTGGGAATATGACTTATTTTGATCATTATGAGAGACGGGATCGTAGAAAGGAACAGAGGCGTCGAACTGAGTTAGCGGATCGAAATGAGAACATGTTAGCAGTGATAGCAAGGATCCTTGAGGAGAATAATCGTGCACTCGGTGCGAAGTTGAAACAAGAAATTAAGGCTATTATGCAAGTTAAGACGCAAGAGTTGCAGGATAGATTCGAAAAGGAAGTTGAACTACTACAGGCGGAGGAGGCCAAACGGTGGGCTGACATTCAAAAAGAAAATGGGTGGACTAAAGCGGAAAATGACGAGGTTGTTAGCATTCGTGAGGAGGATTTGGAATGGGAGGAAGAAAATAGTTCTATAGTTGTCGATGTGACAGTGGAGTTGGATGAACCTGAAATTGGGGAAGAGAAAATAGAGATGTCAGAGGTGTCTATTATGGAGGAAGTACGCAAAGAGTTGATTGTGGATGAGGCACAAGAAGAAACTATGCTACTGAATTCTTGTTCCAGCTGTATTTTGTCTTCTATGCAGGTACAGGAGGATCATCCACACGAGGAGGAAACCGGGCTGTTGGATACATCCAATGCCGCCCATATATTGCCTTTGGATGAACTATCCCCGGTTGTTAATGGTGGAAAACCGGCGCACATTTTTATTGATCCTTTTGCCTTGCGTGTTTATGAAGATCCTACATTGCATTTCTATGATTATGTTGCTGCCACTCCGAGCTTCATCACCGTCGATATCCAGCCAAGTGACTTTTCTTATGTTCTATTGCGGAAGCATGGATCGACATCTAGACATGCTATTGCTTTGAAGCTGTATATCCACATTATCTTTGATCTTGGTATATCATTGACGTTTTTTGCGGTTTGTTCAAACTTGGTTTCTGATGCTGACTTCTATGACGTCCTGTTGATTCGAGGACGAATCCTTTCCAACCGGGAGGGAATGATGTGATCCGTCCCAAGATCCGTCCCAAGACATTTTATTTGTTTTGTTTATTTTAGTATTCGGTGTTTTAATGAATAAAACGGCCTTAGGCCCGTGTCAAAAGTTGCCCATATGTTAGTACATTGGGCCAGGTGTTTATTTTTAGCAAATAATAGCCTTTTGGGCTTATTAGGGTTGAGTTAGATTTGTTACAAAATAAAGTGGCGAAAATTACATTGTAATTTATCCCACATTGGTTAGCTACATTAGTTTCATGAATATTGTAGCCTATATAAGGCACCTAGGTTGTTCTTTTACAAATAGTTCAATTTTGAGTGAAATTATTATTGAGTCTATTGACTTGTTTATCACTTGCGAGTGAGGATCTCTTCGTTGTAGAGTTCCACCCCTTAAAGAACTTATCAGCGCCTTGAGCAAGCGTTGTGGCGTTCTTGCCAACGTTCTTAGGTTGGATTATCTAAGTTCGTTGTTTCGAGCTCGTTATTGATTCTTTTAGAAAATCCTAGGGCAAACCCCGTTCTCGATTCATATCAGTTCCCCTCTTGATGCCTTTGAGGACTACAACTGAATCTTTAAAGACATTCGGCTGTCCACCTTCACCCTTGAAATTGAACCCCTTGTCGTCCAAAGAGATCGAGAGATACCAAATTCTTGGTCATCTCGTGGAACATGTCTTACATCCTTCGGTGTACAAAATTCACCATCCTCTCGTCCTTAACTTTACCGAGCCAATTCCCACAACTTTGCAAACCTTGCTTTGTTGGCCATATAGATTTGACCACCATCCATCCGCTCATAAGTAGAAAACCACTCCCCGTTTGGACAAATATGGTAGGATGCTCCGAATCAAGTATCCACACATCATTGTGGTGTGTAGAATCCCCCGCAACTAGAACCGGATCCTCATCGTATTGCTCGCAGCCAAGGCTACCGTGCCGAATTGCCTTCCCGTTGTTTCTTCTTCCTTGGACAATTGGACTTCCAATGTCCCCGCTCCTTACGGTAATTACGGACATCGGTAGACTTAGGACCTTTGGACCCCGACTTCTTTTTCTTCTTCTGTCCATATCCTTTTCCACTATTACTGCTAGCTACTAGCCCAGCATCCTGACTGTCTGTCCTAGCAGCCTTGTGTCTAAGCTCCCTGGCATGTAAGGCAGACCTCACATCCTCCAAAGCTATTGTATCCTTTCCAACTATGAAAGACTGCACAAAGTTTTCATATGATGCCGGTAGTGACACCAACAGGATTAGGGCTGCATCTTCATCTTCAATTTTAACATCAATATTCCTTAAATCAAGCAATATTGTGTTCAGCTGGTCCAGATGTTCCCTCAGTGGACTCCCTTCATGCATCTTCAAACTGAACAACCTATGTTTCAATAACAACTTGTTGGTCAGTGACTTGGTCATATACAGGCTTTCAAGCTTCTTCCACAACTTGGATGCGGTGTCTTCCTCAGCAACCTCAGTGATAACATCATCAGATAAGCACAACATGATGGTTGAATGTGCTTTCTCTTCCAGACTGGCATAATCTGCTGCACCTGTATTTGGTTTGTCAGATAAAGGATTCCACAAACCTTGCTGTTTCAACAGTGCACGCATCTTGATTTGCCACAGACCAAAACTGTTCCTTCCTGTAAATTTATCGATTTTCACGTTTACTGCTGACATCTTTCCTTGCTAAAGATTACAACTTTATCACAGATCCTAGCACCTTGCTGAAGGTCTTGGTGAAGATGAAGTTGATCGTACAGACAGTTTTCTCCAGAACCTTGTCTCTGATACCACTTGTTAGAAAACGGATGGAGATAACTTCAGATGCAAGAAACAGAAACAAAAGCAACCAAACATAAACAATCAAAGGAGATAACAGAAACAAGAAGAACATAGATTTAACGTGGAAAACCCCTCAGTGGGAAAGGTAAAAAACCACGGGCAGAAAAGAGATATTTTATTATGCACTGAATTTTACAGATTTCAACACACACAGACAATGAGACAACAACTGTATTTATAGGCACAAATCCCTAAACCCTAGCCGCAAGGAATCTTTGTCTGATGCACCATAAATACCCCTACACGTGTCCTCCTTTTAATGACATTGTATAGCTGTCACATAACAGAATTAGCAGATGTGGGACCCTGCTGTATTCGAGTACTCAGCAGCCTTTCACCCTGCTGACAGTACCCTGCTGACAGATGCCTCAGTAGACTCCACCCTACTGATGCACAGAATTGAATACACTTCTCAGCTGACCATCACTCAGCTGAGTCTTCAGATTGGTTCCACCAAAATGTAGAGTTTAAGTCACTTTACTGACAAAATTCTCTCTTCCTTGCCCAATATTCCACTAGCCTTGCAGACGCCCGTACCAAAGAACTCTAACTCTTGAAAATGCTGGTGATAAGGGAGGTAATTTTCCTTGGTATGTTCGGAAACAGTTTGCCTACATGGTGTTAATTGCCCTATTCTTCATGAATATTTGGTTAAAAGTGTTTATCCTAAATTAAAGTCCATGTAAAATGCATAAAATATGTGGTTAGACAATAATTTCCTTAAAAAATATCACATGTCTTGCAAATTACTCATGCGATTGTCTCTTCAAAAGAATATCACATTTCATTACATTTAACAAGAAAATGGACTAGACCCTTACTGTTGCAAATGAACGTCGTTCATTACCTGGACAATCAGTAAAAATTATCGAGTTACTTAAGTTGTATGTATTTAATAGTATCCCCAATTTGAATGTCCTCGTGATTCTTCGTGTGTAATGATTATAAAAATATGTTTAATTTTAATTGCCTAATTCTGTGTGATCAAATTGCAACGTGTCTCTTTAGTCCATGAAATTGAGAAAGATATTCACAAGTGATATGCCTAAATCGTAATTTGATCAGCCCACGGATCTTTATTCGGGTCCGTCCGCCACCAAAAATAGTGAATGAGATCACCGGCCATTATAATCCGCAAACTCACCAGTCGTCGGCCCCGCTCCAAGCCTTCGGTCCTATGCGACGCTACATGGCTAGGGGGCCGGCCCGTGAACCCCAGGTCATTAGGTCCGCCAGAGACCAAAGCCGCCAACATAAAGACAAGACAAGCTACGACCTCCGGACCACAAGGCCGCCAGGCCATGAGACCCTCAGGTCGCCAGGTTTTCAGCTCGCCAAAGGCTTTCAGGCCGCTAGGCCCTCCGGGTTCCGACCTGCCCGCACCTGCCAGTTGTCACGCTCTAAACAACTGGCTAGCTCCAAACCTCTATAAATACCCACATCACCTCCATCACAAGGGGGGACTTTATTCCCAGAACTACGCATGGCTTGATCCCTTACAAAGGGTACGTAGGCAGCATCTTCAGGCTCAGATCATAAACACAAAAACACCAAACACCCCCACCCCCACCCCCCATATTGCTCTTAAAGATCTTCATCTTGTTCTTGAGCACCACCACTTTCACCGCCGAGCACCACCACTTCCATACACTCTTTATAGCCAGATATCCACCATTAAACCACCGCTAAAACAAGATGATAATTTCGACATCATCAGTTGGCTCCGTTACCGGGAAATCGGCATTTTCAACATTTTCCGGTCAGATCTGAAATTTCCGGTGGCCCAGAACCACCCCTTTTTTGGTTTTCCGGTGGACTAAAACAGCCCAATTTCGGTTTTCTGATTGCTTCATCTAGATCTACATCTAGATCTCAAAGATATTCATCAAGATCTTCAATATCCACCGTTACTGCCAAAACCAACTCCTCAGTATCTTTCATTAAAGAAAAAGCAATAAAGAGCTCAAACCATTCATCCATTGCTCGAAGTTTCGACTCCCAAATCACAAAATCAATGAAAACAAAATCAACCCCATTTTCCTCAGAAATCAATAATCTCTGCTTTTCTAGCTCTCTCTCTCTTTTACAGATGTGCAAGAGAGTAAAGATTTTTAGCGGAAAGCAAGTTCACCATTTTCTTTCCTTCTTCTTAATCTTCTTATTTCTGCCCACTATTTGCTTCTCTCTCACTTATGGATTTTCGATGCATATTGATTGTGGTGGAATGACGATTTCAAGATGTTTTCAACACATCTTGGGTACCGACCGGTTTTACACCGGTGGCGCCGTCGCCGTAGTGTCGGAGCCACTGTTGTTCACCCAATTGCTTGAATCACCATGATGTATAGAAAAATGAAGGTTTTTAGAGTTTTCCGATCGGTTATTGGATTCGCCGGCCGGCAGCCCAGACAACGTCAGTACGATTAACGTTCGTGTGCAAGTTGAACGTCATCCACTTTGATGTTTTGGGTTCCAGAACTAAAAATGTCACTATATTCAATACGCTAGCACCTCTTACGTTGTTTTTGCAATGCGAACGTCAATGTAGGTGATGTTATGAACACATGACTGAATATTATTTTGTTTACAAATGTCAGCTTCTTTGACGTTGATTGTGAAAACATAATGTCAGCCGTGGTGACGTTTGTGCCAGCAGAACTGAATGTGGTTCTGTTTTCAAGACGTCATTAAACCTGACGTTGGTCTGGCTGAAACAACGTCCATAAGGTTGACGTTTTGGGCCCAGTATTGAAGACACTTGCGTTAGTGTATTCTCATTAACCAAAGATGATTTTCTCATTAACCAAACATGATTCAAACAATGATCCTAACATTATACAAACAAAGATGACGACAAATATACAAACATGATAAATAACGGTCATACAAACAATGATAACGACGAATATATGAACATTGATAAATACATCTGTTCAAAATGTAATTCAACTAACCAAACATTGATCCAATCAAAAATCATCCACAGGTTCCAAACGTAATTCAACATCTAATACAATGATTTAAAATGTTCAAAACAAAAAAGTTACAAAGATTTCAGCTTCTAATAACCTTCACATCCAACACGATATGATCTCTTGTCGGCTGATCAATGAGTTCAAATGTACATCTATCTCCAACTTTGATATCATTGACCGTCAAGAAAATGTTTAATCTTGTCAAGCGAGCTTGTCGATAGGGTTCGGCACAAGCTACAAGTCTAGCCGGCCACAATCTAGCCGGCCATGAATCCCCCATTGTGGGTGCGGCCGACCCCCTGGCACTCCCCTTATTTTTATGCATCGACCCCTCCGTTACTCTCTTACATGTACTAAATATACAAATATATGTGTGATACGGGAAAAAATTGATAAATTTCCGATGTCAAAATTCCCGCGAGTCATGAGTCATAGAAAATGGTACTCGAATATTCTACCAATCACAACAAAATTAAATAGTGTTAGATAATGCAATGAGGGAAAATCAAGAAACAAGAAAATAAGTAAAAAGTTTTTAGAATATCTCACTACATAACCATGTGAAAAGGCCGAGTTTTCCAGCGTCGTCTCAAAACAAGGATTTTGGTTACCATTTTGTCTCCTCATGCATCATCATCTGCATCATCTTCTTCACTCTCGGACTCAAAAAAGTCTTCTCACAGGAAGTGTGATCCAACACAATAGTATCGAAAGTGAAATCCCATCTATGTTCAAACATTATGAACTCCCGCACTTGCAAAGCATAAGGGGCCAAATATGCCTCCCAACCTTCCCCAAAGAAACGTAGCAGTCCATCGTCAGTCACTCCAACGCTCACTTCCCATCTACCAATGCGAGTATTGAGAACAACCGTATTTAAGTTCCGTAGTGTGTCTTTCAAACTTTCAATGAATTTTGGAGGTAGTTTCTATGAAGAAAGAAACATATCACGTAAGTTCAATCGTAATATAAGCGATAATAATGTAAGTTAATTAATAATGTCGTACCAAACTTGTCGCGAGACCGCCCATAAGAACTTTGAAGAAAACGCTCCATTTTGCTTCACTGTAGATTAAAAAGGAATGATGGATCAGAATTTGAATTAGAATCAGTCCGCATGCCATTCCAAAACAAGACAACATAGATACTCAAGCCAAACATAACCAATCACACAAGACAAGACTAGTGCCTTAAGTTTTAATCATACCCGAAGTTCTTCTACGACCAACATGTGTTGTTTTAATACCTGAAGCTCTTCTACTGTGAGTTCTTTTAATTGTTGAAGGTGAGGGGGACATCCGGTCTTTTTACGTAGATAATGACTAGCTTGAATAAGTCCATTAAGAAATGGATATTTTTGGCATATCTACTTATGGAAGATATTAACAATGGACATCCTTAGGTCATTTTCTAACGGAACTTATTCAGGTAAGCCAGTCTACAAAAAAGCAAAGAGATCCAAAGGTTTTGTAAACGGGTGACAATTTTTTAAATCAAAGAGATCCCACGGCTTTACATTATCGGGTCCAAACAACACACATAATGGGCAAAACACATCTAAGTATACGTTTAAATAACACGCTTACATTGCCAAAATTAGATTTTAAGGCCTCTGTTATTAGTAAAAATGTAACTATATTACTTTTCATTTTAACACAATTACATGGCCAAAATTCATAGTTGGAAAATTATATACAATGTGAAAAAATACACTAATTCATTGTTGGGAGTACACTAATTCATTGGTGCCAGTTGTTTACAAAGTCAAGAAACACATTATTTCAAAGTTTTTATGTGCACAATAATTATACCATATTAATGAAATTCTGCACATAACGTTACATTAACACACTAACGTCAGAATCATTGACATTATTAAAGAGGATGAAACGTCACTTAAGATGATGTTGCTTAGAACGTCAACCACTCCGACGTTTTGAGGAGAAGATAATGTCACCCGCACTGACGAATGAACAGGTTACCCTTGTGGGATTGTATGACTTAAACGTCAGCTGTGCTGACATTTTATCCGTATTAAAATGTCACCGTGACCGACGTTTTAAGCACCTATTCATCTTCCCCAAACCTCCGATCGGAAAACGGCGGTTTGAACTAAAAACACCCAAAGATCCTCCGATTTCAACCTGATTTCAACCGACAACGAATACACATTACAATCAAACAAACGAATACAATGAATACTGTTGGAATTTTTTTTTTAATGATGAGTGCCGGACTAGCTGTTATAGAGCAAAGGCAAAAAGATGTCTAGATCAAATGTATAGGCTTATTAGAGTTTGATCTTTGTATAGGTTTGATCAAACAAGCACTCTAAAAAGGTCAACTGACTTTATCAGCAGACCTGTCTAGGTCAGTAGGGTAACTAGGTCAGTAGACTAGTTAAGAACCTGCTAAAGACTGAAGGCTGAGGGCTCAAACTCAGTGATTGAAGGCTAAGGGATCAAACTTAGTATTTAAAGTCAAGGATATGAAATCAGAATTTAAGGAAGTCTGTGATGACCTAAACTGATTACATATACCTTGTGTACAAGGTCTAAGTTCCATATATTAAGTGGTAATTGGAACTTAGTTATAATTAAAATGGTGTACTCTAACTTCAAAATAAAAAGTTAGATGAGAAGCAATCAGCTGAAGTGTTATTAAAACACAACAGACTTAAACCAGCTGATAAATATGTACATCGGTAGACTGATATGCCTCAGGAGTCTAATGAATGTAAGTTTCGATTTAATCAAAGGTCACATTGGAAGATTAAATGGATAAGGATGAATTACAAACCTTGATTTTGTCAACAAATCAATGGTCAAGATAAAAGGAACGTTGGAAAGATTCAGAAGATTATCCAATGGACACAAGTCAAAGGGTGGACAGACTGGAAACTGACAAAAAGCAAACTGACAGTGTCAGTACTAGGAACTGTGACAAAAAGCAAGTCAAGATGGAGACAAGTCTGAAACGGCTACTTGAATTTCAAACACAAGTCACATGATTCCCTCCTATAAATAGGGATATCCTGACTCAGTTTGAAGATGATGAAAAATAGATAAATTGAAAAACAACATACGAAGCTATCAAAATTTTAATCAAGAAAACACCCTGCTGACATACACTGAGCTTAAACTTACTGATCAAGAAATTTCTTCAAGTGTAACCTTCTATCAAGTTACATCAAGTATACACACTTGAAGACCTCAAGCTGCTGATCATTTCACCCTGATCAAGATGCTGAAAGATGAATCACTTACTTGATTCAAACTTTATTTTACAAGAAACCTGCTGAAGATAGTGAAGCATCTTTTGGGTGTCAAGGACTGTTGGTTATGGTGGAGCTAGTGAAGAGGCAATCCTACCCTTCAAGGACCAATAAAATACTTTGGAGTAGCAATCCTACCTGTTTCAAGTATTCAGTTTGTGAAGCCATAGTCATTGGTGAAGGGCAAACATCTTAGGGATTTTTGTAACAGCCACCTCAAAGATCTCTAGTGAATTTCCTCCAACATCACAGGAGAAGAGCGGACTGACAGGATTACACCAGCTGGAACCACTATAAAATCTTGCTTACTTACTTTCTGCATTTACTTTCTGTTATCTGCATACTAATCACATTAATCTACTGAAACTAGCAACTGAATCACATACTCACACTGCTGAGTATCTAATACTTAGTATCATTCTTTTAACATCAAGTAACAAGGCTTAAGTTAAATATATTCCGCTGCAACAAATTTAGTAACTTCAACAGTCAGCAGACTACTGAGAAGTCAGCAGGCTACTGACCTTGCTGAGTTTGTAAAACTCCAAAAAGTTTTTAAGTGTTAAGTTTATTCACCCCCCTCTAAACTTAACCAAAGCCTTTTCAAAGGACCAACAAATACACATAACAATACATAGTTTTGTTCTCGACAGAAAATTGAAACCCAACCATTACCACCTCCGATTTCCTTAACCAAAGCCTTTTCAAGGGACCAACAAATACACATAACAATACATAGTTTTGTTCTCGACAGAAAATTGAAACCCAACCATTACCACCTCCGATTTCTACCAAATTACCACCAAAATGCAAACAAAACAACATACTTACATGATTTGGTTCAAAGTGATGTTGTTCTTAGCTTTAGTTGCAGTTTCCAGCGATATTTATCTTCTCCGGCGTCTTTTCTGATGAGAACTCCGACGAAATTCCTAGGTTTGTTTCTTTCAAATGAAAAGAAGAAGAAGTAATGTGTGGCGGGGAGTTAAAAGAATTTTTAAAAAAAGATGTAATTTAGGGGTAGAAATTAGAGAGACTAAAGTGTTTAATTTTTCAAACATGATGGACTAAAGTGTACAGTTTTTAAAAGTTATCAAATGGATTATTTTTAAGTGGTGAATTGAGTGATTAGGCGGTGTGGTAAAGTAAATGAAAAATAATAAATTAAAAGGTGCCGATAGTATTTTCGTGGTGTCGATAGAAACCGTCTAAATTTATCAATTTCATCAATAATCTAGCTAGTAAATATGTTAAATTTTATTATGACGATTCCAAAAATCGTCGATGATAAATCCAGGGATGTTCTCCAAAAGACAACCTGCGAAAGCTTCAAGAACACGATAACAATGATAAAAAAAAGAGGGGGGTGTTTTGGTGGTGGTTTAGACTGGACTTGAGAAAATGTATCTCAAGCTGCCTACGTATCCAATACCTGTATTGGAATCAAGTCTTCGTAGTTTCTTAGGGATGGTTTATATAGAGGGGAGTTATGCCCTAAGGCGGCGTGGGCCTTGTCCTTGTTGGGCTTGGATTTCGTGTTTCCTAAGGAAAAGATAACTACGATTTAATCTCCTTAATTTTAGGAGATAATTTTGGATATATGTGACTGTCAGAATCAAAGTATTAAGTATGAGGGATTCTTCCTATATTTATCTGATTATCACACACGATGGACTCTGGACGACTTAGATGGCCCGAGCTGAACTGGCTGAACCTTCAGTGTTTAGGCCGACCTACGGAGGTCGGGGAAGATAGCCGAGCTGGTACAGCTCGGATTCTTGCGTGCATAAGAGGTTTGGTCCGAGAGGGACTTGAGCCGACCTATAGGGTCCGGCAGGGGGAGGTTTGATCATAAGTACTGGCCGACCTGGAGGGGTCGGAGGATGGTGACCGAGCTCATGCAGCTTGGGTACTAGGGATTATGGCCCTTGATGGAGGCTTTTCTCTTTCTTTATTTAGTATTGTGCTAATGTGGAGGCGACACGTGGGTAAAGTCAATTCTAGGCATCGTCATAAGCCCCTCTGATCAAGCTGAGCTCCTGAGGCCAGCTCGAATCTGTCCTTCTAGGCGACTCGGCGCGGTCATCCTAGACCTGTAAACTTTTGAGTTGTGCTTGATCGCTATCATTCCGGGATTCGAGGTGTTGTAGCCTATGAGTGAGCGCTTTTACTGGTGGTTGCACAGTTACGCTTAAGAACAAGAAGAAAGGTTGTGTTTGTGATCATGAGCTGAGCCACAAAAGGCTGCCTACGTACCCTTAACTTGTAAGGGATCAAGCCCAATTTACATAATTCTTCGAAAATGAGAGCCCTCTTTTGTCAATGGTGCGGTGATGCTATTTATAGGGCCATAAGTTGGCTGTCACCAGGCTGTTGGAAGAGCGGGCAGATTGGGAAGCTACCGAACCGTGATCGGTCTTAGAGTGCCGAGCTGAAGAGCTGGCGAACGAGGGCCTTTGGCGAGCCGAGAGCTTCGAGGCATGAGAGCGTTGTTTATGAACTTTTTTTCCAGTTGTATGGGCTTTGTTCGCGTTGAAGGATGGCGGACTGGAGGGGCGAGTGGGTCGAGCCCCCGGTGCTTTGTATCAAGCTAGCCGATAGCTTCTTGTTGCTTCATTCCCGTTGCCTTGAATCACGACAGGAATCGTGATGGTGCGAGGCGGGCTTGATCGTGCTTGGCTTGGTCTGGCCTATTAAGGGGCGGACTGGCTAGGCCGAGGGGCCTATCTGTTTCTGGGCTTACATACAGGCCAGTTTTGGA
This sequence comes from Gentiana straminea, assembly GCA_036785695.1. Lineage (NCBI taxonomy): Eukaryota > Viridiplantae > Streptophyta > Magnoliopsida > Gentianales > Gentianaceae > Gentiana > Gentiana straminea. Next base: position 4,642,915 of record JAVUPR010000046.1, on the reverse strand, counting down.
TCCATAGGCTCTTTCTGGAACTAGGGGACTTGGACTGATTCGATACATCAATGCCTCCCGCACTCTTTAAGCTTTCAGATGTGTAAACGAGGGTCATGGTGTAAAGTTGTAACGACTTGATACACCGTTTGTTGAGGTGACTTGTTCTATAGCCATCTATTGAGATAACATAAGGCTCAATGTACTTTTTAGTTGACATAGGTTTGCTGAGCCGGACATGCAAAGCTCAGATTGTCTGCCTGCGGACTTTATTGAGCCCGACCTGTGGAACATGAGCTGATCTCTGGGATGACTGATGTGGAGCTAGCTAACGCTAGCTTCAAGGCCATGGAATACGCAAGCTTGCTTTTCTTACTCGAGTGTTGTACTTTGATAGTGTTTCTTACTTTGAAGGGAACCTGGAGTGGCTAGGACGTTTTTCCCCAAGCTGAGCAAGTTTACTGGCGATTTGAAGAAGATTTCTGACCTGAGGCAAGGTCGGCCTACACTTTGGGGGTGGATAAAGCAAAGGGTCAGGTTGCTGAATTTTCCAGGGACAATCTCTCCAGCAAGGCTTTATATAAGTTGGGCGTGGGTGCGGTCTATGACAACCGCCTGAAGGACTTCCCGGAGGGAGTGGACATTGTGTCCGAGTACTCTTGCTGTGTTGTGGCTGCTTGTTTCTTGCTTTCTACAGAGCCACCAGAGTCCAGCCCCGGATCTTAGGTCCGTAGGCTTGTGGACTTGCAATTTTTTGTTTTGAAATTTTATTTCAAATGAAATTGTCATCTGTATGATTTGATAATAGAAGAAGTATTTCATTAAGTTCTCAGCCTTAACTTTATTCCGAGCACTTCTTTAAGTACTTGATTTAACCCGCACTTTCTTTAAGTGCTTCGTTAAAGGTGAGGTATCTTGCCCCCGAGTATGCCATGCATTAACTTGTAGTTTTGGATGGCATACTAAAGGTTTTGTCATGTTTTTGCTCGAGTTTGTCTTACAGACAACGAATGCAGTTAAGTCCGACTTGCAGACTTAAAGAGATCGGTTTACAAACTCATTGAGTCCGATCTGTGGAGCTCAATTGAGTACGACCCGTGGACTTTGGTTCGAGTCCGACTTGGGGGCCTAAGTTGGTCAGGAGGTTTCCCGAAGGTTAGGGGAAGCATCCAAGGAGTCTACTGTCAACAAGAAGAAGATTTCCGAGTTGAGGCAAACCCGAGGGGAGCTCGGGGGTGCCGTCGAGCTCAAAGACAAGGAGATAAAGGCTTTTCAAGATCGGCTTTTGGTCAAATAGGTGGAACTGAAGTCTGTGTTGGGCCAGTTGGATACGGAGACAAGAGGTAGGGAGCAGGTCGTGTCCGAGCTCCAAACAAAGTTGTTTGAGCTGGTGAGGTATCTTCTTTATCCCGACGAACCGGGTCTACGACGGGCGCGTGAAAGAGTAAGGCGAGAGTGGACATTGTGTCTGTTGGTGCTTCCTCGGCTCCTTCTTCAGAGCCGCAGAATCCGACCTTCACAGCTTAGCTTAGGGCCTTATCCGTTTTGTTTTTGTTTGAACTTATTGTAATATTTTAGCAATGAGAATTTCTGGATTTTGTTTTTGGAGATATACTTAAGCACTTAATTTATTTAGGATGGTTTTTTATTTTTAGCCTACGGCGAGCGAGGCTTAGGTCGAATCTGTCTTGCAGATTTGATTTTAAGCTGGTTTCATACTGCGGAGCTAAGATGTACTCTAGATGAGTTCTCTTAATCCAAACTTTCAGTCTCTTTAATGCTTTATAACAAGGGACGTCTTGTCCATCAGTATGCCATGCACTAACTTATAGTTTTTGGATGGCATACTTGGTTGTTTGTTTGTCTAATCTCGAGTCTGGCCTATAGAGTTAATTATTTGAGTCTGTCGTGCAGACTTTATTACTTTGGTCTCTGCTGATCATGTTGAGTCCGACATGCAGAGCTCAAGTGTCAGTTATAGTGTTTGAAGTAGAGTCCGCCCTGCGGAGCTCGGCTTGTCTGGCCTGCAGACAGTTTAGAGAGCGTGTTCGTTTGATCTGACGTGGGGGGCGTGGATGCCATATTTTGGTGGACTGAGTCAGAAGTTTTGCTGACCTCGCATGTTAAATTTCTACGAGTTGGGTCAGATTTTTAAGATCTCATGTGTTTTTTGCTGAGCCAGACTGGGTGGGGCTCAGGTATCATATTTTAAGGGAGTCAGAAGTGTTTCTGACTATTTCAGTGAGTTTGAGCTTTTGATAAAATACACAATGCAATGACTCGATTACATTAAAATAGCGTTAAGGAGAACCTGATGGGACGATGTTGACGATGGCGCTTAGAGTTGTGGCATTCAAGGCGGCCGACTACTCCGCATATTGTTGGGCAAGATAGGCCAGTTCGGTCTGACTTCTCGCATGAAAGTATTGGACGAGCAGGGCCAGGCTGTGCTGACTTCTCTTGTTAAAACACGGCGAGCACGGCCAGGCTAGTGCTGACTTCTCACGTGAAAGCATTGGACGAGCAGGGCCAGGCTAGTGCTGACTTCTCCTTTTAAAAGCACGGCGAGCAGGGACAGACTCATATATAAAAAATATATATAGTAAAATACACCATTTCCACGTATATAATAACTTAATTAGTAAAATATGGCCTAGCACGAGCGCTAGGCCAATGCCGTGTGCGTTGCATGCGAGATCGGGGCCAAGATGGCCTTGTAGGCATGAGAGTCGTGCACTAGCGCTAGGCAATGAAGCACCGACACCTCAATATGGGCGTTGTGCGCCGTGTCCGACACATTTATGACACGACACGCGCCGACACGTGTAGGTTGATTAAAATAATATTATTTTAAATTTTAATATCTGACACTCCCCGACAAGGCAACGACACTCCCCGACACGTCAACGACATTCCTGAACCCAATTTTTTTTTAAAATTTAAACCCAATTTTTTAAATTTTTGTTTTTTTAATATTAATTTAAGTTTTCTTCAAATGGAAACTTTAAAATACACCATTTCCATTTATATAATAATTTAATGAATAAAATATGGCCTAGCATGAGCGCTAGGCCAAGGCCATGTGCATGGCATGCGAAAATAGGAGCCAAGATGGCCTTGGACAAGGCAACAAAAAAATCTCCCTTTCTCGGAAAAGCCATTTTTCCAGTGCTACAATTTGGGTTATCGCTCAATAAGCTGTTATATGGGGGAGAGGTGGTTGAGGACGTCGTCTGGACATGTTTTCGATGGGAGTTGGGCATTCTGCTAGGCTTCTTTTGGGCACGCACGTCCTTGGCCTTCTTTTCCACTTCACCGGGCTCATATTGAGTCGGAGGCGGTTGAAGAGGTCGTTCGGACATGCAACTAAGGGGATCTAGGCGTTGCGCTAGGATTCTTTTAGGGACGTCTTCGGCCTTCTTAGCCACTTTATCGGAAACGTATTTTGAGTCGTACAATCGGCTTTGACGTCTCTTCGTGCCCAGCGGGGCGTGCTTGGGATGGCGGATGCTTTGGGCGCCCCTTGTGGGTTGCCTACTGTACACGCTGTCCCGATGCATTGCGAACGTGATGGCACATGAGTGGTGGTTGGCCGGTGTCGGTCGGATGCATCCCTGCCTTGCGCGGCGACGTCCGTCCTTACCGGCCTCTTTATTGTTGGGTCAGGCGTACGTACTTCTCGACCGACGATCGGATTTTCTGTGATGAATACCCATAAAGGTGAAACTCGGTGTTTCCAATCGTGATTCGTTCGCAACGTACTACTCTGTCATAGTGTGCACGGGTGAACCTCAAAACGGCTGCCTGTGTTCCTTTCTGCAAACGTCTTCGGACCTTGTGGCCAGGCCCATGGGAAGATGCTCGGGCTTTTGGATGCAGAGCACGAAGTAGGCTTGTGGCACTAGTGGCCATGCTCTTTGCCTCAATAGCGTCCAGCGTATGACCGTTGTGGTTGTTTCGTGCGGGTCGTCCTCCGGGAAGGCACCACATGGCTCGGTACCGACGTCGTTGAGGAATGCTACCTGGTTGATCCTGCCAGTAGTCATATATGCGAAAACCTAAAAAGCAAAAACAAAAAAACAAAAAAGTAAGAGAAAAAATGTTTGCATTTAGTGATTATTAATCCAAGCTAAAATTGAATGAAGTTGTTAAAAAACGGATGTAGCGACATAAAACGGTATGCTCACCATCAATGGCAAATAAAAACCGGTCAAACCCTTTTTGCCATTTTCCATGTCATAACGCAAACTTGAGAGGACCCCTAGACTGTTTGGTCAAATGCGACAGTATTAACAAAATTAAGAGAAACTGTGTTTGATACCCTACGAAATTTTCGTGGGGGCATGCGGTTAAATTTATCAATTTTACGCACGTTAATCAAATGCAACGACATGGATAGCGGAGCATTCATGTTAGGTTCATCACATACTCCATTCAGCCTAACATTTGGTTTGGAGGATGTGCTATACAACAAGACTACCTATAGATGGTAAACCTGTTACTGGCATAGATACCTTCGACACGGCATCTATTTGCCGAGAATTGTTAGGCAGAGATGATGGATACGGAGAAAAAAAGGCAATACGACTGGCCTGGTTGAAGGATCATTTCATGCAAGTCGATCCAGACATCAGGGAAGAGGATGAGAGATTCAGTTATTACGTACGGGCGTATGTCATGTACGTGATTGGATGCACGTTTGCTCCATGTGCTGACATGGTGGTACCCAGCATGTTTCTTGGATTGTTGGCCAATGTTGGCGACATTGGAAGCTATGCATGGGAAGTTGCGTACTTGGCAAGTTTGCTTTATGATATGGAAAATTGCAACAAGGGTTTGACTGGTTTTTATTTGCCATTGATGGTGAGCATTCCGTTTATGTCGCTACTTCCTTTTTTTAACAAGCACTTTATTCAATTTTAGCTTGGATCATTAATCACTAAATGCAAACATTTTTTCTCTTACATTTTTGTTTTTTGTTTTTGCTTTTTAGGTTTTCGCATATATGACTACTGGCAGGATCAACCAAGTAGCATTCCTCATCGACGTCGGTACCGAGCCATGTGGTGCCTTCACGGAGGACGACTCGCACGAAACAGCCACGACGGTCGTACGCTGGACGCTATTGAGGCAAAGAGCATGGCCACTAGTGCCACGTGCCTACTTCGTGCTCTGCATCCAAAATCCCGAGCACAAAAGAAGCCTAGCACAATGCCCAGCTCCCCTTGAAAACATGTCCAGACGACCTCCTCAACCAACCTCTCCCCCCATATAACAACTGTTAGCTCTTTAGTTAAGATAGGTAATCTTTCTGCTTCTGATTCTAAATTCATGGATACACCTGTGATTAACGATGTGAACAATCGAGGTCCGGATTTACGTGAGAATATTGCAAATGTGGGTGCCGGAAACGTTGCTTGTGATGCTATCTCCGATTTTTGGCTTAGCAAAAATATTCATGTTCTAATTGTTGCCTTGCTAAAGAAAATGGGTTCAGGTCAATATGTTATCCTGAGGAACTTACATTCTAAGGACATTCCGTTCAGTGAAATTAAATTTGCGATGAATAGGAGCCAAGATGGACTTGCATGCGAGACCGGGGCCAAGATGGCCTTGTAGGCATGAGAGTCGTGCACTAGCGCTAGGCTATGAAGCACCGACACCTCAATATGGGCATCGTGCGCCGTGTCCGACACATTTATGACACGACACGCTCCGACATGTGTAGGTTGATTAAAATATTATTATTTTAAATTTTAATATCTGACACTCCCCGACACATCAACGACATTCCTGAACCCAATTTTTTTTTTTTTACATTTAAACCCAATTTTTAAATTTTTGTTTTTTTTTATTAATTTAAGTTTTCTTCAAATGGAAACATTAAAATACACCATTTCCATTTATATAATAATTTAATGAATAAAATATGGCCTAGCACGAGCGCCAGACCAAGTCCATGTGCATGGCATGCGAAAATAGGAGCCAAGATGGCCTTGGACAAAGCAACAAAAAAATCTCCTTTTCTCGGAAATCCTATATCCAGTCCTGCAATTTGGGTTATCGCTCAATAAGATGTTATATGGGGGGATAGGTGGTTGAGGAGGTCGTCTAGACATGTTTTCAATGGGTGTTGGGCATTGTGCTAGGCTTCTTTTGGGCACGCACGTCCTTGGCCTTCTTTTCCACTTCACCGGGCTCATATTGAGTCGGAGGCGGTTGAGGAGGTCGTTCGGACATGCAACTAAGGGGAGCTAGGTGTTGCGCTAGGCTTCTTTTGGGGACGTCTTCGGCCTTCTTTGCCACTTTATCGGAAACGCATTTTGAGTCGTACAATCGGCTTTGACGCTTCTTCGTGCCCAGCGGGGCGTGCTTGGGATGGCGGATGCTTTGGGCTCCTTTTGTGGGTTGCCTACTGTACATGCTGTCCCGATGCATTGCGAACGTGATGGCACATGAGTGGTGCTTTGCCGGTGTCGGTCGGATGCATCCCTGCCTTGCGCCGCGGCGTCCGTCCTTACCGGCCTCTTTATTGTTGGGTCAGGCGTAACGTACTCCTTTACCGTCGATCGGATTTTCTGTGCTGAATACCCATAAAGGTGGAAATCGGTGTTTCCAATCATGATTCGTTCGCAACGTGCTACTCCGTCATGGTGTGCACGGGTGAACCTCAAAGCGGCTGCCTGTGTTCCTTTCTGCAAACGTCTTCGGACTTTGTGGCTAGGCCCACGGCAAGCTGCTCGGGCTTTTGGATGCAGAGCACGAAGTAGCATGTGGCACTAGTGGCCATGCACTTTGCCTTAATAGCGTCCAACGTATGACCGTTGTGGCTGTTTCGTGCGGGTCGTCCTCTGGGAAGGCACCACATGGCTCGGTACCGATGTCGATGAGGAATGCTACTTGGTTGATCCTGCCAGTAGTCATATATGCGAAAACCTAAAAAGCAAAAACAAAAAAACAAAAAAGTTTTCTTCAAATGGAAACTTTAAAATACACCATTTCCATTTATATAATAATTTAATGAATAAAATATGGCCTAGCACGAGCTCTAGGACAAGGCCATGTGCATGGCATGTGAAAATAGGAGCCAAGATGGCATTGGACAAGGCAACAAAAAAAATTAAGTTAAATTAATTAAAAAAAAACAAAAATTTAATAAAATGTAAAAAAAAAAATTGGTTCAGGAGTGTCGTTGACGTGTCGGGGAATGTCGTTGCCTTGTCGGGGTGTGTCGGATATTAAAATTTAAAATAATATTATTTTAATCAACCTACACGTGTCGGAGCGTGTCGGGAGCGAGTCGTGTCGTAAATGTGTCGGACACGGCGCACGACGCCCATATTGAGGTGTATTTTCTTCTTCTTAGCCATCGGGCATAAAGTCTTCTCTGATAGCTACTAACTAAGTCTGTCGACTTATATCTTTCCGGATAGAGGATAGAGTCATGCTTCGGTGCTTCATAGCCTAGCGCTAGTGCACGACTCTCATACCAACAAGGCCATCTTGGCCCCGGTCTCGCATGCAACGCACACGGCATTGGCCTAGCGCTCGTGCTAGGCCATATTTTACTAATTAAATTATTATATAAGTGGAAATGGTGTATTTTAAAGTTTCCATTTGAAGAAAACTTAAATAAATTTAAAAAAAAAAACAAAAAATTAAAAAATTGGGTTTAAATGTCGAAAAAAAATTGGGTTCAGGAGTGTCGTTGCCGTGTCGGGGAGTGTCTTTGCCTTGTCGGGGAGTGTCGGATATTAAAATTTAAAATAATATTATTTTAATCAACCTACACTTGTCCGAGCATGTCGGAAGCGTGTCGTGTCGTAAATGTGTCGGACACGGCGCACGACGCCCATATTGAGGTGTTGGTGCTTTATAGCCTAGCGCTCATGCATGACTCTCTTGCCCACAAGGCCATCTTGGCTTCCGGTCTCGCATGCAACGCACGCGGCATTGGCCTAGCACTCGTGCTAGGCCATATTTTACTAATTAAATTATTATATAAGTGGAAATGGTGTATTTTAAAGTTTCAATTTGAAGAAAACTTAAAAAAAAATTAAAAATTGGGTTTAAATGTCGAAAAAAATGGGTTCAGGAGTGTCGTTGTCGTGTCGGGGAGCGTCGTTGCCTTGTCGGGGAGTGTCGGATATTAACATTTAAAATAATATTATTTTAATCAACCTACACGTGTCCGAGCGTGTCGGAAGCGTGTCGTGTCATAAATGTGTCGGAAAGAAGCGATGTCATACTCCGAGACTCGAGTTGGGTGTTATAGTTTTCATTCCAGGGCGATGCTACCACATTGAGCCCGTTCTTGGAGAAGAAGATCAATATATTGCTTATGCAGCTTATCCCTTAGACCAGGGAGCACGCAGGTCCCAAAAACGCATCGTTTCTCCTCCAAAAATGACTTCACCAGTTGGGGAACGCATTAGATATTTACCTAAACCAGTAGGCCCTTGAGCGGATCCCACATTAGCCCCGAGTTGAGCCCTTTCATCGCCTCAGTGATTGAGTTAGACTGGTTTACTAATACGAAACCGAACTGAGAAAGAAGCAACCAAGCGAACACGTGGGAAGAAAACACTCACTGGACTGAGAGAAAAGCAACGAGTAATGGCGTATATTGAGTACCGGTCCGATCCCAATTCTCGTGTTCTTCGCACCTGACTGTGATAGCCCTCTCGATACATTATTGGAGCTTTGTAATTCTAGTGGACGGTTTCCCGTCGCGTCAGCGTTATTTATTTCGCACTGGAAACTATTCTAGGAGAAGTTCGAATCCGTTCCGTTCGGATATTGATTGGTCTTGGTTTTACATGGTTTACGTGCCGTAGCTTGCTTCAAGAGTAATCCAAAAAATGTGAGCGCTCCTGCACTATACGGCTTTTTGGTGACGCCTTATCTTGCTCTTGCTGGAGGCAGATTAAAAAAACCGGTGGATTATTCGGATTGGTTCTCGCATCCATGTGACGGGGCGAGTTCGGTGAACTTACCGTACCCCAAACCGACACATGTGAACAAGTAGAGTATACTAGGGCACTTGAGAGAACCATGTCGAAGGAACTCGGCAAAATGACCCCGTAACTTCGGGAGAAGGGGTGCTCTCCAATCGAATGATTAGGAAAGCGGCACATACCAGGGGGTAGCAATTGTTTATTAAAAACACAAGACTCTTCTAAGTGGTAACTTTTTCTTTTCCATAGGTTCTGATTCTAGAGTAGTGTTTGGGACATTAGTTTCCTTTTTTGTTTCCATAAGAGAAGGGAACATTAAAATCCTCATTGCTTTCCCTTCTAGGGATCTTGCTCCCCGAGCTTTGTCTCAGGAGTTTTTGTCGGGTTAAGGCCTATTGAGACAATAGATAGTCAGGCAGGCAGGTGGCCTAGCCCTATCTAAGAGAGAAAAAAAAAATATGGGTCCTTTGAACAAGATCAAAAGGGGAGATTTTTTATTTTTATTTTTTTTACCTTTTTTTATATTGTTTTGTTGGCACTTTACAGCCCCTTTTTTATTAAACGAAATTAAAATGCTGCTAAAAAGTGTACATATCTATATAATAAATATTCCTTACCTTTTGTGTAACTTGAACTATTAATTAGTCTGTGTAGATATATGTCATTGACATTTACAACTAAATGTGTCTTTGTTCAAACCTTGGCGTAAGTTCTATACAGAGGATAGGCTGGTTCGCTAAAAGAGAATGCTTTCACCACCTGAGGCGTTAATTTACCTACTAAGATATCACCCGTCTCTACGTAGGATCCCACCATCACAATTCCGGTTTTGTCTAAATTTCGGAGTAAATGGGCTTCTAAGTGTGGTAAGTTTTTACTCTATCCTACAGAATATTAAAATCAATAATAATGAAATGTCCTTATATTTAGATGTGATCTTTGAGGAGCCATATGAGATGAAAATCTCATTTACGGTTTTGGAATAGCGATGAAAACAGTGTAATTCTGACTCGTTCAAACTCACTATATATATATATATACTGTGAGAATTGTTGTACTTACAAAATATCTATAATACAGGCAAAAGGCCAAGAGCCTATAGAAGAGTAGATATGGGCGGGGGATACCCACGACGGATGGAATCTCCATATCTAGAGAAGATGAGGTGGAAGAGACAGATGACGTCATCCTTGGAAGAAGGCTAATGAATTAGTCTCACGCACTACCTTACAGCTTTTGATTCCCATCGACTGGAGTGCTTTCTCTGTCGAGCATTATAGTATCCTCCCCGTCAACGGGCAAGTTTACGAATATTCAAACACAAAACCAAAAATATCTCGACTGGAGTATAACCTTCCCGCCTCTACCACTAAATCATGTGGCCAATAAGGAATTTTTTTAAATGGCAATTCCAAAAAAGCGTATTTCTACATCAAAAAAACATATTCGTAAAAAATTTTGGAAAAGAAAGGGATATTGGGCCGCTTTAAAAGCTTTTTCATTAGGTAAATCTATTTGGACTGGAAATTCGGCGAGTTCCAAATATGATGCCGACCTGAAGTTGGACTTACAGAAGGATCGCCATAAGGCAAGTTCCAAATATGATGCCGACCTGCAGTCGGACTTACAGAAGGCTCGCCCGAAGGCGAGTTCCAAATATGATGCCGACCTGAAGTCGGACTTATAGAAGGCAGCGAGTTCCAAATATGATGCCGACCTGAAGTCGGACTTACAGAAGGCTCGCCTGAAGGCGAGTCCCAAATATGATGCCGACCTGAAGTCGGACTTATAGAAGGCTCACCCGAAGGCGAGTTCCAAATATGATGCCAACCGGAAGTCGGACTTATAAGTGTGATCATAATAAAGTTATAGAGATAAAACCCAATGAGAGCTTGTATTTTGAGATCTCGGATTTGGGGAGCTGGAGATCTTGGCTCAGATCTTAAAGAGCCGGGGGGCTCGGTTCGGATCTTGAAGAGCCAAGGAGCTCGGCTCGGATCTTGGAGAATAAGGAAGAAAACTCGCAGCTTATTTTGGTGTTACAGCAGCAACTCTCCGGAAACGATCGGGTATTGAAACGGACTCCGATCGAAACGAAATTTGGAGGGCTTGAACGTCCCTCCTTCTTCTTTAATATGAATGGTGGAAATTATTTTTCAACGGCTCAATCTCTGGCAATTACCCGCTGATGTGACTGCTGTGTTTTTTGGTGATACAGCAGCAAATTTACGGTGAAGATCGGGCATCGAAACGGAATCCGATCGACACTAAATTTGGAGGTCATGTTCGTACCTCCTTCTTCTTCAATATGAACGGTGGAAATCTTTTTTCAACGGCTCAATCTCTGGAAATTAGCCGCCGATGTGACTGTTGTGTTATTTGGTGATACAGCAGTAGAAGCAAATTTACGGAGACGATCGGGTATCGAACGGACTCCAATCGGCACGAAATTTGGAGAGCTTGTTCGTACTTCCTTCATCTTTGATCTAAACGGTGGAATTTTTATTTTGACGGCTCAATCTCCGGGACTTGGCCGTAGATCGACTGTGTTTTTTCTATTGGATTTTGAACAAAGTTGTCAGTAGACGCCCTCCTTCTAGCGCCATTTGACGATTCCAAAAATCGTCGATGATAAATTCAGGGATGTTCTCCTAAAGACAACCTGCAAAAGCTTCAAGAACACGATAACAATGATATAAAAGAGGAGGGTGTTTTGGTGGTTGTTTAGACTGGACTTGAGAAACTGTATCTCAAGCTGCCTACGTATCCAATGACTGTATTGGAATCAAGTCTTCGTAGTTCCTTAGGGATGGTTATATAGAGGGGAGTTATGCCCTAAGGTGGCGTGGGCCTTGTCGGGCTTGGATTTCGTGTTCCCTACGGAAAAGATAACTACGATTTAATCTTCTTAATTTTAGGAGATAATTATGGATATATTTGACTGTCAGAATCAAAGTATTAAATATGAGGGATTCTTCCCATATTTATCTGATTATTACACGCGATGGACTCTGGCCGACTTAGATGGCCCGAGCTGAACTGACTGAACCCTTCTGTGTTTAGGCCGACCTACGGAGGTCGGGTAAAATAGCCGAGCTGGTACAACTCGGATTCTTGCGTGCATAAGAGGTTTGGTCCGAGAGGGACTTGAGCCGACCTATAGGGTCGGGCAGGGGCAGGTTTGATCACAAGTATATGCTGACCTGGAGGGGTCGGAGGATGGTGACCGAGCTCATGCAGCTCGGGTACTGGCGCTTGATGGAGGTTTTTCTCTATCTTTATTTATTATTGTGCTGATGTAAAGGTGACACGTGGGTAAAGTCAATTCTGGGTATCGTCATATTACATTTCGTTTAGCAACGATTTTATTATAATTAAAAGGTGCTATGGTATTTTTTTTTATTACAGTGAAATGAATAACATTATGCAACTAAACATTATAACTATTTACAATCACAATAATATATAAACACCTAATGCAGGTATAACTTTGTTAAAGAAAAAACTATACCGTAAGACTCTTTTAAATTGACTCCAAAAGGATTCGAACCTGAAACTTTTCGATCTTATAGATCAGCTATAACCATTTAAGATAGAGCAAAGGTGCTATGGCATTTGCCAAGTCCTTCGCTTCCACATACCTTTATTCATTTTTGACCCACGAAAACGCGGAGTTTTGCTATATTGAACAGTTGGCACACGTTCTCAAGAATATTCGTAGTTTTCTAAATAAAAAAAATTTGGGATAGTTTTTATAATTTGGTCTTTTGTGTAAAATGATGATTGGACGATTTTTTTGTTCAAAGAAAATGATTGGACGACTTCAAAGTGGACATTTCTAAAGTAGAATACTTGAAAATAGGTGCGGGCAAGGTCTCATACTCTAGTGGTTGTCATTAAGGTCTATACGGGCTCTTGAATGAGATGATTCGGGTTCGATTCTTCTTTCCCATAGATTAAAAAAGCTTTCATCCAAATGAAAAAACAAAAAAAAAAAAAAAAAAAGAAGAAAAGAAAAAAGAAAATAGGTGCTAAAATATACGTTCGTTGAAATTTCATTTAAATCTTAGACCAAAAAAAATCATTTAAATCTAAAATCAATATACGACTACATTCTCAGAAAACTGACGTGCTAAGTCAAATATAATCGGACCTGCTGGTCTAATAACTTAGACCGAAACTACCACTATATATAAAATATACACAAATGGAGTCCCCTTAATTCCACACCAACACAATAATAATACCTCAGAAACCTGCTAGAATCCGCTCCCCCACACATATATATCCTCTCCTCTAGAAAACTGATCAGAAAAAATCTTCAACAACAACAAGAAATTAAACAAATTAAACAAAATGCTGAAGAAGCCTAGTACTAGTGTTATGTACTTCTTTAAAAGGATAAACAAGAAAACAACAAGAAGAGAGAATTATAGAAGCGAAGGCAGCATTAGCTCATGCGGTGGTGCTCGTAAAAGCGAAGGCGGCAGGTGGCGGAGCTTCAAGAATTGGTCTTCTGGGCTACTACGATGGAATAGAAAGTTTAAGCAGCTTCTTGTTTGGTTTGTGGATCGGGTTCTGTTTAAGGTTGTTTCGGTTTTAGAAGCCATGGTTTTGGGATTAGCACTTTGTGCTTTCTACCTCTGCTGCGGCTGCCATATCTGATTCTTTTTTTTTTTTTTTTTTTCCCTCTCTCTTTTGTTTTTGGTTTCATCCGTTGTGTATGTGAATCATATGAACTCAGACACTGTAGTTCAAGACGTTGTGTATGTGAATCATATGAATTATTTGTAAATGCTCTCTGTTTTTTTTTTCTGTTCTACGCATGTAAAGGAAAAATGTTCTTTATTTGTACATTAATTTTATGGTGGTACTGGATCAAATTTTTGGATCATCATGTTATCGGTTAATAAAAATATGATTGGTTGGTTGTTTTTATAGACAAGAATCCACCAAAAATCTCTTAAATCATATTGGTTCAGTACACCAAGTATGATTTGGCTGTGGATCATTATAATATTTGTGTTATTTGTAAATGCTCTCTGTTTTTTTTCTGTTTGAATACATGTGAAGGAAAAATGTAATAAATTATTTTTTTTTGCTATTCTAAAGTGACTACAAATCAATTTGCTTAAAATGTCTATTATTAAAGGGGGAAGGTAGTATTTTATTTTGGACAGAACACAAAGAGCTAATATTAGTACTTACATTATGGAATGGATGTAATATTGTTTTGGTATTTCAACAGCTATTTAACATTTTCGCTCACATTTTTTTATTTTGTAGTTGATTTTTTTAGCTTCCGGATTTTTGCACTTCTTTCATTTAGCTTCATACAATATCACATGTATAATGAATTTTTAGAGGCAAGTAATTAGAACTGTGTACTCGGATACATACTCTAGTGGTGATTATCACTGGGCTTAACCCTGCTCCCGCAGTAGAGAGTCATTTCGACCCCCCCGCGTGTGTGGTGTTATCTTTTCGTTTCTGAAAAAAGAAAAATAGAACGGTCAAAATGATCGACATGGGAAAAATATTTTGGACTACCGTTTCTTATTCGGAGGTCTAAGAAAAAAATATTTTCTACATTAAAGAGCGGATGCAGAAGAAGATAGATTGTAGGAAAGGTATTTTCCTCTCCTCGACTCGTAGAGAAGTTCTAATCAAATAAGCGATTCAGAACTACCCCGGTATGTGATGTGATGCAATGCTTACTTATATCGAAGAGCCTCATTACCGAGCTGGAGAAAGCAATATATAAGGCAGTTTTTTTGGGGTTCAACAAATGAAAAGCATAAAATACAATGAAAGGAGTGGGATGTGTGTTGCAAGAATAAGGTTGAAGGGGGCTTGGGATTCCGAGATCTTGAGTGTGTTAATCTAGCTCTTCTTGTGAAACAAGCCTGGAGGATTCATATCGACCCCCATTATATCTCTTCCAGAATTCTGAAAGCAAATTATTTTGATAATAAAGAATTCAAAGCCGCTTCAGCAACGAGCCACACTTCAACATTATGGCGAAGCATTCTCAAAGGTAAAGATCTTCTCTTCTGTGGCCTAAGATGGCGAGTAGGGAGTGGAAATCACGTTGAT
Organism: Gentiana straminea; assembly: GCA_036785695.1. Classification (NCBI taxonomy): domain Eukaryota; kingdom Viridiplantae; phylum Streptophyta; class Magnoliopsida; order Gentianales; family Gentianaceae; genus Gentiana; species Gentiana straminea. Next base: position 4,627,883 of record JAVUPR010000046.1, on the reverse strand, counting down.
ATTTTAGAGGAGCCTTGGCTACCTTCTCTTCCATCCTTTCGAGCTCACCCCAACATAGATGCTCTTCCAAGTCGACAGTTCAGTTGCCTTATTAACTGTAGTACTCGTCTTTGGATAAAGGATTTAATTAATACAAAGCAGGAATTTTTTTGTCCATCCCGTTATCACCATGCCCGTGAGAAGATATATTAGCCTGGCATTATACAAGCAACGTGAAATATTCCGTCAAAATAGGGTATCAACTAGCTTATGAACTTAAGAATTCTAAAACTATTTCTTTGGCCTTTCTGCTTCATCACCTCGCAGAAACTCCTGGAATTGTCTTTGTAATTTAACACTTAAACCCCGGATCAAACACTTTCTATGGAGTCTTGGAGACTACTTAATCATGCCCTTCCCACTGCTGAAAATTTGCATCTGCGAGACGTGGGTAATGGTAGCTGTCAAATATGCCAGCATGAAAGTGAATCGACATGGCATTGCTTGGTGGATTATTTAATTCCTAAAGCGATATGGGAGCAACATAATCTTGGTAAGCATTGGTGAGTAAAATAGTCCACTCGGTCTCACATTTTTTTTGAAGAGATTTTAAATCTAAACGGCGAGACAAATATAGCCTATTTTATTTGCGTCCTTTGGAAATCCGGAAAGCTCGGAATGGCAATGGAGCAACCGGTTAATAAAGTAGAGAGGCCGGCTCACAAATAAAAGTGGGTACCCTTCTTTGGAACCTTTTAAATGTAACGTGGACGTGGCTTTTAATGGAGATGTAGCAGCAATAGGGGGCTAATCTGGAATAGCCAGAGAACTATTCTCAAAAGTTTTTCCCATCGTCTAGAAGGAGGTTTTGATGTCCCGGTGGGTGAAGCTCTATCCATTTATCATGCTCTTACCTATGGGCTAACTTGGGGTTACTTCAATATTACATTCGACGGGGACTCTGTGTCTACTTATCATCGCCTTTTGGATAATTCGGAAGATTACTCGCCGATTGGAAGCATCATTGAAGACTGTTGTATTTTATTACCGGCCATTGTTTCAGTTTCTTTCTCATTTGTGAAGAGGCAAGGAAATATCTTTGCGCATCTTTTAGCTAGAAAATGGCTCCATCTCGTAAGATGTGTGAATTGGGATTCTTCCCCCCGTCTCATGTAATCAATTCTTGTATAGCGGATTGTGATTAATAAAATCTTGTTGAAGTTCTAAAAAAGCAACTGTCAAAATGAATCACATATTGTAAAACCCCATAAATACAATTAAGGGTATTTAAGTATTTTCGGGTATTTTTAGTAAACCCCAATTATTAAGAGGAAGAAAAGGATAAACAAGCGTCCAAGAATTATATCCTATAAATAGTACCCTTGGGCTACACGTGAAATGCATGAAATAAAAAATAAAATAAAAAAAAGAAGAAAAAAAAAGGACAACAAGCCTGCCGCAGCCGAGAAGAAGAAAAGGGGGAAAGAAATAAGTGGCCTGTTCATTAGTTGGTATATCGTTTCTTGATCCAAATCAAGAATAAATCACGAGTAGATCAACCTCGTGATTCGGTATTTCCTAGGAGATTTCTTGTTCGCGTGCCTTTGAATCTGATTCGTTTCGCAGTTGGAGAGAAGGTGATTATCAATGAAGAGATAATAAGACAGCTATTCGATTTCAAGAAACCACTTGTGAAATCAACAGACCTAGCCTGTTTGCCACTCAACGTGAAGCCTTTCTCACCCAGATTTCAGCAAGAGTTCAACCTGCCGACCTCAATACAAAACTCAACAGTCTCAAAACTGAGTTTGCTCTACTCAGCAGATGGATCAGCAAACTTGTCATCGGACACTTCAAAGGATTGAATGACGTATCCGAAGATGGGATACATCTGATGAACATCATATAGGATGAATTTGAGTTCAACTGGGCAGGATAGGTGTTCAACCAGATCAAGAAACAACACATAGCTGAGTTAGCATGTGTTAGCAAAACCAAAGCTGAAGGAAGACAGTTAGTTGGCAGATTTTGGTTGAAGAAATCACTCAGTATGGTAATTCAGCATTACCTGGAAAGGCTCAGTCGAGGAAAAGAAGCAGAACACAAGTTGACGTATCAAAAACTACTGATAATGAGGAAAAATTGCAGTGGTAGTAAGTTCAAAGGTACAGATTTCCCAACCTGAAGCCAATAAGAAGACTGTATCTGAGCAAATAGCTCAACGGAAAGGAGTTAAGCGGAAAGCTGACTCACAGAAGGTTAAGTCAGTTGGAAGACGTTTGTTCCCAGGTACTTCAAGCGAGACAACACCAACTAAGGGGGAACAACAACTGACAACTACAGACAGTCAGTTTGCTGAAGATGTTTCTCAAAAGAAGCAGAAGATAACAGAGAAACAAGTTTCCGCTATGAATGCTGATCAAGAGAAACAACAATTTCAGCAACTTCAACAACAAGAGACTCAAATCAGAATACATTGTTGAACCTGAAAGAATCATCAAACTGATTAGGATGAAGCTCAAAACTAAAGATTCCCGAGAATCTATCAAGGATATTTTGCAGAATGAAGAGAAGCTATTTTTGGACAAACTTGAAATAAAAGACTTATATGCATTATTTCCTATGGATGAATTTCTCACCAAATGCTATAAATGAATCGAAGAAATAGCTCAAAGAAGAGAATTATTTACATCATCTATACCGAAGGATGTTTTAAAGAAGAAAGATTATGATAAGGATGATGATTCAAGGAAGAAAGCAGAACCTAGTACAACTTTACATCCAGAAGCACAAACTGAAAATCAAGTAGGCAAAACTGATACTCAACGGAAGAAATTGCCAGTTGGAGATCAAACAACTGACAATCAGGAAGAAGCAAAAGAAGCTCATAATCAGCAACTGATGGTGATAGAAGATGACACTCAGTCTCCAACTGAAACTTTGACAGCTGAAGAACTGAACAAGGTCCAATCAACCTTGGACAGCATGCTCAATCAGAAGGAAGAATACAATGCTCTACTGTCAAGAATTTCTGGATATTTGGATTACGGTAAACAGACTAATGTCTCAGTTCATACAAAGCTAGACACTATATGAAGAAGACAACTTCTAACTGAGTTTCTAAAATTCTCAAACTGAAGGAAAATTTTGAAATCACAACCTTAGAAGATCGTGAAATTCAAGCTAAAGCAGAATGGCACCTGAATCGGAGAATTTTTGGCTTAGAAACTCAGCTTAAAGAAGATCTAACTTCTCAAAAGGGCATATCAGAAGATCAAAAAGCAACTCATGTATTAATCAATCAAATGTATGATGCCAAAAAGGGGGAAGTAGAAAAAGAAAAGCTGAAGTTACTGTTAGGAAATCTACGCGAGAACGCAGCGGAATTTAAAATTTATTTCCTATCGACCAAGATCGACTTCGTTTAAGCAATAAACAATTAAGCTAGTAGACGGTGGTTACCTTGGTTGATCTAAAAGATCGACGCTTTGACCGTATAAGGAGAGTAGTTCTGCATAGAGCCGCCCAAGTGTTCGGCCTCTACCGCTAGTCCACACGAACGACCCGCCGGAATCCCATCATGGATTGCTATTGGAAAACTCCGGTTGCTGACAGGGCATTTTTCCCCTCTCTCCAACTCTCCATGTGAGGATGCTCTCTATTTTACACAAGAACTATTAGTTCTTGGAATTATGATGTACAAAAGAGCTTGACACCCACCTCTTATTTATAGTGTAGGTGGCGTCATCTTCTAGAGTGGAGGAGAAGAAAACATTTTCCCAATAAAATAAGGAAAATATAATTAATTGATTTATCTCATTTATTATAATATCTCATATTAAATAAATCTAGGATATTGTCAATATCTTATATTGAATATTCCAAGATATTGTCAATATCTAATATTGACTATCTTTATTTTATTACCATAAATCAATTTACGCACGTGTATATATCATATATATATTACACAAATAAATCTATTAATATCATATATATATATATATATATATATATATATATATATATATATATATATATATATATATACGCATACTTGCATGCATGCAAATCCAATTTGCATTTATGCACACACGCATGTATGGATAATATATCTATATTATTTTTATTTTATTAATATCTAATATTAATAATAGGTAATATCATTAATTAAATTGCACAATCCAAGTGTATCTTACACACTTCAGTGTGGCGCCCTTTGACCAACAAATTGGCTTCCGGAATATTCTTTAATTAATATAATATTATTAATATCTTGTATTTAATTTATTCATTATAAATAAATACCACCATATTAAATTACCACTATAACCTTTATAGTCTCAAGATAAACTTTCCTTATTTGGTTATCATCTATAACCACATTTAATCCGGCTAGATTTTCTTATGTGTGTGACCCGATAGGCTTCCGAATATGTTGGCCGTAGACACAAAGTGCAAATTACGAAAATGCCCTTCATGCCTAACGATCACGGGATAGCGTCTAGCAACACACCGTGACCCCCAATCATCGGAAGAGTCAAATGCAATGACTACTACCTTTCATGTGAAACAGCTTACCGTGTAACTTACAATCCTATCGCCGTAATAATATCCATACGGTCGTTAGTCGAGTGTCAAAACATCAACGACCGTATCTTATAATCTGGATATCATGCTCTCTCGAAGTAACTCGTTTACTCCCACTTTGCAAAGATTCACGAGAGTAAGACATTGCTTATAAGAAGGCCATTTCGGATATTCGATCCCAATCATAGGATACGCGATTCCCGGACGATCAATCATGTATACTCCGCATGCTTCGATCATACCCAATCACTACCGCATGATTGCCCCGTGGCTAGGGAAACCTCAATAGTGTCAAAGCATGACAATCCACACCGTGATGCCATGAAGACTCCGGTCTTAAGGATAATTACACAACCGCCACATAGTATGACACTTATCCGTGTAAGTGGGTCAGTCTAACGTACGCATTCTCCAATACACGTCCACGTACAGTCCAAGTGTCACTACACTTCGATAGACGAGATCTATCCCTGCCCTTAAAGACAGAAGACATCTAATACGTGCTAGCCTGTTTATACTATCAATGCCCTGTTTAATAGTACATCGCCCTAGAGACATTTAAGTATCAAACTTATTAAAGTGATTAGAGATCTCATCAACCATAATCGCCTATCATGGTTTCTCTATCACAGTTTAATACTAAGGACGTTATCATATAACAATTCACAATTGGTTGTTTAAAAAGAACATATATACAACAACAGAAAAGCCATTTAATATATATGTATAAACATAAAGAAATAGTAGAAATGATCCGACCCGGTCGGATCCGGTCCAACCCATTGGGTTTAGGACACTATTCCAACAATCTCCCACTTGGCCTAAAACCAATCACTCGCACACACAAGACCAAGTTGAAACACAAGAATCTCATTCAATACTCGCAACCAAACCACTAGCCGTAAACGGATCGCTATCCGTGGGGACTCAGACTATCTTCATATCACGTTCCATATGATCAAGTCAAAGGAACCGCCTCAACACACACACGAATCTCTGACGAGACCCTGGTCCTTGCTTCAAGCAATAAATCCACTTACTATATCAGCTATATAGAAAAGGTGGAAGAACCGTACAAGGCTCAAGAATGAACCTTCTAGATCCATGTACTGCTCCCGCTGCGCCTCTAAGGCACTACTGTGTTTTGGCTAAGTTGTAGAGTTTACGGACCCATAGGCTAGAACATTTCCACTCACCGTATCACTTAAACAAAGTGATTGCAAACCCGCATCGTAGCTCCCACTCGCCTTCATAAGACTCAGGATATACGTCTGTATATCTACGTTTATTTAATTCCAAGTTTCAATAAACTAGGAAACTTTCCTTAACTTGTTTAAGGATATTCTCGACATTCACCAGATTTACTTTCATACTTGCTCATGACTATTCATGGACTATGAACATCTGGCATTACCTTTATGATGGTTTCCATCGTAGTAGCGAAGGAAACCTTCCATAAGCGTCATCATCTTTCACCTCATCTTTAGGACCAACGTCCTAGCACAGATAGATCTTGCGATCTATGCTAAACTTCTTTTAGCATCACATCTATATAGGTAAACAATAATCTAACAGCAGTTAAATCTATCACTATAGACTCTCATTTCTAAAATAAGAACTGCTAATCCAAGTGCTTTCGTAAAGATCTTGAACTACCAAACACTAATTGACTGTGACATGGGGTATTAATTCTCGAGAGAGATATCTAATACCTTACTCAAAAATCGTAACACACTCCCACTATCCATCTTGCACATGGGCATATCCTTCTTTTGACTCAATCAAACTCCTTTGATTATCAAACAAAGAAACTGTCTAGAGAAACTTGTTTGAGTCCATAAATGGATCTCGTGGGCTTACATATCATGTCATCGTCTATGAACATCGAGCTTTCTGCCAACGTCTTCAACACTATCATATAGCCATGATACGAAGTTACAACAAGCATAGTCTAAATAGAACTGGGCTCAGCCTTACAGGGACATTCCCTCTAGGTAAGACAGACTGGGTTCATAACCTGGTTGTCACTGATAGAATCTAATTTAGATATCATGGCTCCTGGCCATATCTCTCAATCTTGCCTCTCAAACGTTCCTTCATAAGTTGTGAGATATTCATTCTTCAAGATGAACATACCAACAGCCTTTTCAGGCTTGAGGTTATCCACAAACTTACAGAACTTTTGTGTGCACTAAGCAGTGTTCTACACCTCATCGCTATGTGGCGTCTGCTCACGTTCCTATGGTTGAATATATCTTTGTGGTTCTCAAACTCTTTTGAGATCTAATTTACTCCCACTGTTTCTTTTGGAAGAAACACTTCCTCTAGAAGACAGTATGTTTGGAGACAAACATTTTGCTCCACGGACAAGTAAATAATATCCAGCGTGCTAGCTAAGATATTCCACAAAGTTGCATATGTCGTACTAGGCTCCAAGCTTTTCTGACTTTGCCTATGACAACTTCAAATCATCGGTTAAGATAGATTCGACATTATCTTCTTCCATATCTAATATGGAATTTATTCAACCTTTATCTTTGGAACTCGGTTAAGTATAAGGGCACTATCCCGAAACGGGTAAGGGATACTTCGCATGGCATGCGTCACACCTTTATCATATAAAGTGTTGTTTCCATTTTGGGAACACGATCTAATTGCGTATCCCAAAGATGGTATCCTTCAAGGGAGAATCTTATTCTTTTCAGACGACATCTGAAACACCCTTCAGGTATTAATTACTTCAATCCAATTGAAGATTAATTCCTAAGTAGCTCATAAATCTCATATTCGTACTAGCTCGAACTTTTCGGGCTTTCTGAATTGTCGTACTTCAATAAGTATATTCAACTATTTCTAAAAATAGTACAAGAGAGAGACAAACAATTGTTTATGGTATAAATTGTCACAAGCCAACAAACATCAATATGTTTAGGCTTTAGTCAATCTTCTAGGTTTCATAACCTTTTCTTAAAAGGGTATTTTAGTCCTCTTTGGATAAGATACGTATAACCCACATGATTCATAATCATATGGTTCAGCATCATCAGAATGACGTTTGATTACACGCTTCCCTTCCATAGAGACTGTGCCTAGAGTAACCATAAATCAAGGATAATAACCATACAAATATTTAGTTGAGATCCCATCACATATATCATCTATATAGTGACATCATCTAGTATGTTAGATTCAGCGACCTTCCAACTTTATCGGAATATCATTTATTCTTTACAATTGAATATGTCTACTAAATCCTAACCTGCAACATGTTCTTCATAAGAACCGGAGCATAATAACATTTATTTAGTTCCCTTATCAGTTTACTAGATCCAGAATATGGTAAGTGTTACAACGTTTGTTTCACCTTCCATATTTGTATTCAATCTTTCTAATTTAATCACACTCGTAAGGTATCATATATCTTAGAGTTGACTTTGAACTTAGATAGATTTATCTCAACTCACTTGCCTAGAATAGAAACTTCAATAAGTTCTCTATTTAAGCACATGCCCTAACTTTCCTTTTTAATCCTTTAAGCACTTGAAAAATGTTTCTTATTATAGTCTTCATAAGACTTAAGAAAGATCACAAAAGCTATGTCTTTGATTTTCTTTCATAAAGAAAATCTAAAGCTTATTAAATAGTTTATTTAACCTTTTGAATCATATTCAAAACATTGACTATTTAATTAACCTCTAAGCAATGAAAGAATTAAGTCGATACTTAAATCTTATAATTTTGAAAACAACATTTCCAAAATTCGACGTGGTCATTCTTATTGTTTGAATTAATTGTCATCGTATGACTGAATGATCATCTTGGATCGTATCCAATTTATGACTAATTCATTGAAACTTATTTCAAATGATTTAATCATATCATGAGCTTCCGCTTTCATTAATAATTAAAGTTTTGGAGTACTCCATCAAATATGTAGCCTCCTTGTCTCTAACTACTACAACGGGATCTCTCGTGTCATTGCTCATTTTAAAAGGATTAAAATTACTTAACCATATTTGAGAACGTTTCTCAAAAGGTAACAGTCATAATTTGGTTTTACTAATCGAGAATTAAACATAAATATAAAGTTTGCTAAAACTACAACATAAAATAAAGATAAAAGAGTGTTGTTGTTTATACACGCAAAATAAAAAATGGTCTTTTGATTTATGATTTTGCTCCCACTAGTCAACTACTTCCAATTGACTTTCAAGAATTATTAATTTCTTTAGTGGACAAGATCCCACTAAACTACCCCGACCCCCGCTTTGGTGGGCCGATAACGACATAATAGGTAGACAACTCTTTGTCAATCGTATCTTATACGATTCTTGTTGTTTGACTAGTCAACTCTTTGACAATTTTCATCTTATGAAGTAGTCAAACCCTTGCCTCTAAAATCCAAACGACCCCGCTTTGGGTGGTGGCCGAGAGAATTCTTAGTCAAGTCATAACCCCAATATTCGTGAGATCTCATACGATCATATCTCGATAATGACGATATACCCGAGGTAGGTCAACCCCCTGCTTTGGCTGATGAGTTGGATCCGAACAAGGGCTCTTCACCGTCATTATAATATGGGGAGGCAATTTCAACTTGATTCTTTGAGGTGGAAGTATTTATGTAAATTAATTCACTTAATTAATTTTAATTATGGTCTCATCATAAATATGTCTATCTCTATAAACATACATCATACACATTTATCTAGATCGTGCCTAGTCATGCATCTATCGTATCATATAAAATAAATACAAGCACAAAATAAATAAATGCGTAAAATAACCGGTATGATCATGGACTTTTTCTAGGTGCGGTTTCGAATACAAACTGACGAAACCGCGGGTCACATCTAAGGGTAGCTGCAACCGCCAATAGGATCTTTAATACGCCATTCTCCAATGGGATCTTTATTTTTGTCTTTCTTTGGTCTCCATCTTCTGCTCCATTCTTGTTACATTTAATTCTATCGAATAAAATAAATACACCCGCCGCACACGGGAGGGAGCTAACGGGAATGAGATAAATGCAGAAAATAAACTAGGTCACGTTCTTCATAACGGCCTTGGACAATTTTTAAACCAACAGAAAAATTAAAGGGAGAATTGGCTATATAGCCTTTTTTCAACAAATTCTTGGCTGTGTTTTTTTCCGTTTTTTTGACCGCGATTTTCTCCATTTTTTTTTCACAAATGTGCACGATCTTAAGGTCCTCAAATCCCCTATAGGGTTCCCCTTCCCAATTAGGGTTTAGTTTGGTTCAAAAAACACCTAAAACGCGAAGATTTAGAGGCTTCAAAAAGACTGTTTACACCATTTCTGAACAAAAAAGACTATATCCCCAAGATTTGTGGTCAAACACCCTTTTTAACCTTAAGCCCCAAAATTAAATCATTCACATCTATCCTATCGGTCGAGTCCATGATCAATCGGGGTCCATATAATCATATTATATCTACTATATCTAATCCATACAATAAAATCTTATGAAAAAGATAAAATTAAAATTTAACTACTTGCGTCTTAATTAATCAATTAACATTTAATCTATTAAATAATTTTATCCAATCAATTAACTAATTAACATTTAATTAATTAAATGATTTTAATCGAAATAAAATTAACGATTAATTTTAAACCGATTTTAATTTTAATTTTAATTAATTAGAACTATTCCAAAATAAATCGAAATTAAAATTATTTCTCTTTTGTTTCTTTCTTTTTGATTCGTAATCAAAAAGATGTCTTTTGGTTTCCTAAACCAAATTTGGCTTAGGCCTGACCACTTTCCAAAATTAGATGCCTTTTGGTTTCCTAAACCAAATTTGGCTTAGGCCTGGCCACTTTCCAAAATCAAAATTTTGGAAGTGGCACAAACTTTCAGCCTTTTACAAATCAAATATTTGAAAAGGGCCTGGCCTATTCCAAATCAAATATTTGGAAAAGCCAAATAATTTTGGTTTAGCCTGCCACTTTCCAAAATCAAAATTTTGGAAGTGGCCAAGCCTAGCCTTTTCCCAAATCAAATATTTGGAAAGAGGCTAGGCCTATTCCAAACAAAATTTGGAAAGGCCAATATTATTTTAATGCCATGTGGCATCCCAATGGTCCAAACTATTTGAACCATTGGTTAGCCACATGACACAACTAAACAAAGAAGATATTAATCACAACTATGAACAATATTGAATCACAAATACACAAAACAAAACTGGGGCCACCGCATCACACCAGCAGCCGCCGGCGATCACACGGTGGTGGTGCCGCCGCCGATCGGCCGAGCACCACCATTGCCGCCGTTTTTTTTTTTTTTTTTGTGTATCAATTTTGCAAATCAAAAATCTTTCATCTTTTAATTACGTGATTTAAACGATAAAATTAACTACGCAAATTAACATGCTTATTGCTTAAGCTCGAAGCTCTCTCTGATACCACTGTTAGGAAATCTAAGCGAGAACGCAGCGGAATTTAAAATTTATTTCCTATCGACCCAAGATCGACTTCGTTTAAGCAATAAACAATTAAGCTAGTAGACGGTGGTTACCTTGGTTGATCTAAAATATCGACGCTTTGACCGTCTAAGGAGAGTAGTTCTGCATGTAGCCGCCCAAGTGTTCGGCCTCTACCGCTAGTCCACACGAACGACCCGCCGGAATCCCATCATGGATTGCTATTGGAAAACTCCGGTTGCTAGACCGGCATTTTTCCCCTCTCTCCAACTCTCCATAGGATGCTCTCTATTTTACACAAGAACTATTAGTTCTTGGAATTATGATGTACAAAAGAGCTTGACACCCACCTCTTATTTATAGTGTAGGTGGCGTCATCTTCTAGAGTGGAGGAGAAGAAAACATTTTCCCAATAAAATAAGGAAAATATAATTAATTGATTTATCTCATTTATTATAATATCTCATATTAAATAAATCTAGGATATTGTCAATATCTTATATTGAATATTCCAAGATATTGTCAATATCTAATATTGACTATCTTTATTTTATTACCATAAATCAATTTACGCATGTGTATATATCACATATATATTACACAAATAAGTCTATTAATATCATATATATATACGCATACTTGCATGCATGCAAATCCAATTTGCATTTATGCACACACGCATGTGGATAATATATCTATATTATTTTTATTTTATTAATATCTAATATTAATAATAGGTAATATCATTAATTAAATTGCACAATCCAAGTGTATCTTACACACTTCAATGTGGCGCCCCTTTGACCAACAAATTGGCTTCCGGAATATTCTTTAATTAATATAATATTATTAATATCTTGTATTTAATTTATTCATAATAAATAAATACCACCATATTAATTTACCACTATAACCTTTATAGTCTCGAGATAAACTTTCCTTATTTGGTTATCATCTATAACCACATTTTAATCCGGCTAGATGTTCTTATGTGTGTGACCCGATAGGCTTCCGAATATGTTGGCCGTAGACACAAAGTGCAAATTACGAAAATGCCCTTCATGCCTAACAATCACGGGATAGCGTCTAGCAACACACCGTGACCCCCAATCATCGGAAGAGTCAAATGCAATGACTACTACCTTTCATGTGAAACAGTTACCGTGTAACTTACAATCCTATCGCTGTAATAATATCCATACGGTCGTTAGTCGAGTGTCAAAACATCAACGACCGTATCTTATAATCTGGATATCATGCTCTCTCGAAGTAACTCGTTTACTCCCACTTTGCAAAGATTCACGAGAGTAAGACATTCCTTATAAGAAGGTCATTTCGGATATTCGATCCCAATCATAGGATACGCGATTCCCGGACGATCAATCATGTATACTCCGCATGCTTCAGTATCATACCCAATCACTACCGCATGATCGCCACGTGGCTAGGGGAAACCTCAATAGTGTCAAAGCATGACAATCCACACCGTGATGCCATGAAGACTCCGGTCTTAAGGATAATTACACAACCGCCACATAGTATGACACTTATCCGTGTAAGTGGGTCAGTCTAACGTACGCATTCTCCAATACACGTCCACGTACGGTCAAGTGTCACTACACTTCGATAGACGAGATCTATCCCCGCCCTTAAAGACGAAGACATCTAATACGTGCTAGCCTGTTTATACTATCAATGCCCCGTTTAATAGTACATCACCTGAGACATTTAAGTATCAAACTTATTAAAGTGATTAGAGATCTCATCAACCATAATCGCCTATCATGGTTTCTCTATCACAGTTTAATACTAAGGACGTTATCATATAACAATTCACAATTGGTTCTTTAAAAAGAACATATATACAACAACATAAAAGCCATTTAATATATATGTATAAACATAAAGAAATAGTAGAAATGATCCGACCCGGTCGGATCCGGTCCAACCCGATTGGGTTTAGGACACTATTCCAACAATTACAAGAAGAAAAATTGAAGCTAGAAGCTGAATGGACAGAAATGAAGAAAGGGAAATCATCAGCAACCATATCCTACATCAAAGAAACTAAAGAACTCAGTGATGAGCAGCTCATTTTGAAATATAGCCAACCCGGAGAGAAAAGAGCTACTCTTACACAGGATTTGTGGATGAAATTTGTCAGAGATCACAATCCTATCAAGACCAAGTACAAGCACAAGAACTATGAAGAATCGATTGTTTACTTCTTATCTGATGCATATTAATCAGAAAATGGCAAATTATAAGAAGATAAAGAAGATTGAAGAGAAACTTCAAATCAAAGACAAGAAAGAACAAATGAAAGTAGACATTGCTGAATTTGAAGAATACTACAAAGGTGAAAATGATCTTCCTAAGTTAGTTCTTTGGAGAAAGTGGAAGTTATCAAGTCAAGTTGACTATCTCAACGCCTTTTCCTAGGAAGATACAAAGTTGGAGAATGAATATCATTTCCATGACAAACAAAGGAAATTCATTCTAGTTACACAGAAAGCTGTTTAGCTTATATTTCAGTTTTTAATTGACAATTGTGTAACTTGTTCCAGTTTTTGTGATTTCTAATGATATATCCAGTTTCCAGTTTTACATTGTTTTTGCGTTGTTTTTATCTTTAAGCTTTTCTTATAAGGAGGGTTTTGGTATCATCAAAAAAGGGGAAATTGTTGGAAATAAAATTTATGTTTTGATGATGATTCATCTTATTTATCTATCTATTTGTTTACACTCCATTGATGAAGTGCTGAAACTAGATGTTATAGTGAGAAGCTAAAAGATGTCTAGAACTAAATGTATATGATTTATTAGAGTCTGATAATTGTATAGGTTATATCAGACAAGCATTGTAATAGTTAGATAGTCGTAAAACTGAGAACTGGAAATCATCTAGAAAACTGGATATTGACTAAAACTGAAAGAGTCACTGAGAACCTAGAATTGAAGAAGGTAAGTTCGCTGAGGGACACATACTCGGTTGACCTATCTTGAAGATGAAGAACTGAGGGAACAAACTCAGTATATAAAGATCTGAGGGACAAAAACTCAGTTATTGAAGAATGAAGAACTGAGGGTTCAAACTCAGTTATGAAGATTGAAGTCAAGACTATAAAGTTATAATTCAGGTAAGTCTGTGATGGCCTGAACTGACTTTATGGATCTTGTTTAGGTCTTTATACAAGAAGACAATGATACCTAAGAATCATAAGGACAATGATGTCTTAGAAGATTTATTTGATAATGGTGTACTCTGATTAAGTCAAAAGAAATCAGATGAATAGAGTACCAAGTTTTGAAGAAGAGTAAAAACTCGGTTAATGCTCTAAGTTAGTTGAAAAACTGATAACTGACATACTCAGATTAAAACTGATCAAGATACTCAGTTTTAAAGTCAGTCATCCAAGGAACTGAATATACATATGAACGTTACAAATCAAGTAATACTATTGGATGAAGCACTGACATGTTAGAGCGGTCACTGACATTTCCTGGATCTTGACCTTATCCTATGAATCGATTGGGTATCAGTATCCATTTAATAGAACTTTTACCTTCGTCGGAATCATGTAAAAAGGCTGTAGACATAACAGAAGCCTAATTGACCATTTGACTAGTGCTTGAATCCGCAACATCACATTTACTCTTGAACAAACCGCTTATCTGCTCATACTATTGCATGGTGAACTGTGGTACATATGTATTTACCTTAAATCCAGATGCATTGGACATTGTTTCCAGAGGACAGTCAACATCAATATTTCCACTAGATTAGCCCAATGTTTGAACTTAAAACCATGGGGATACCCATGTATTTTATAGCATCTATCTTCAATGTGTCCAATAAAGCCACAAAAAGTGCATTGTGGCCTCTTTCCGGCAGTTTAAAAAGACCTTGGTAGTAAGAATTAGTTGACTAGATCGAAAAACCTCAGTTAGGCACTTTGTAAAACACTTGAAAGGTATTCAACGTAGCTATAAGATCAGAGGGCAAAACTTGAGGACTATACCCCATTTGCCTTTCAAATTTAAGAGTCATTCCAAAAGCAATCTTAATCGATGGCAAATGTGTCATAAGCAAACTTGTGACTTAACAGGCAAAAAATGTTAATTTAAACTTTAAAGGAATGACATACTAAGACTCAAAATTGTTCACAATCATAGGAATTAAATCACACTTACAAGTTGGATTACAAGTACACATAGGGATAGGTTTGATAGCATTCATATTAGACTATATTGTAGATATATTTTAGTATATACGCATTTATTATAGGTAGACCGTATTTATAGTAAAACTTCTAGAATCATGTATTTGTAACTATATATACTCCTTACACAAATGTAATATACACAACTGTTTATCAATCCGGCCTGCAACATCTGGAAACACCGGACAAGCTAATTATCAATGCAATTATGGCCTCTCTTTCTGACCATGCTACCTCCATAATTCTAGGCGCTAAAAATTCTACTGAAGCTTGGAAAAGATTGGCTGATACATACAACAAACCTTCTCGAGGACGTATCCGACAAATTAAAGATTCACTCAAAAAGATCAGGAAAGGTGATGGTACTATGTCTGAGTTTCTCTATGCAATCAAAAGTAAAACCGATGAATTAGCTATGCTTGGTGCCAAAATGTCTGATGATTACCTGGAAATTGCCAGAGCAGTGCAAATGAGAGAGACTGCTATGCCCTTTGAAGAGCTTCATGAGAAACTCTTAAACTATGCTTCTGTTGTTCGATCTGATCGTGTTCCAAGCTTTGGTCAACCCTCGTCCCATGCTGCGTTTCGTACTCCAAATCCAAGATCCAGGCCTTCAGCTCCAGCAAATTCTTTTTGCCCCCAGTCTGTACCTTCAACCGAGCCCAATCCCCAATCCCCTTACCCTCGTGGACGACGCCCATATAACGGTAAATGTCAATTATGCTCTGTCCATGGTCACTCAGCTCGTTTTTGTCCCCAATTTCAGGTTCAAGCTAGATCGCATCAGGCTCAACCCATCCTGCAGCCCACGGCTCAGCCCACTCGAGCCCCTACACCATGGCAACCAAGAAATCAGCAAGCCAATGTTGCTGGCTTGAATCCGTCTCCCTGGCTTTTAGACACCGGTGCTACAAATCACATAACCTCGAACCTGCAAAATCTCTCTCTTCATGCTCCTTATCCTGGTCATGATGGTATGATCATTGGTGATGGTACCTCCCTCCCCGTTACACATACTGGTTCGACTCCTTTACCAATCTCGTCATCTCATTCTCTTACTCTCAATAATGTTTTGTGTGTCCCTCACATGGCTCGTAATTTAGTTTCTATTTCTCAATTATGTCATGATCATAATTTATCTGTTGAATTCTTACCCGATAAATTTGTTGTGAAGGATCTTCTGACCCAAACACCCCTGATGCATGGACCGGTTAGAGACGGACTATATGAGTGGCCCTCTCGACCCGTACTTGCTTTTGCCATAAATCGCACTTCTCAACACACTCCCAAATAATTTTAGTTGAGTGAAATATTCAATTACTGTATAATCTTTCTGCTTCACGTCATTGATTTGTTCAAGCGAGTCATAAAAGCGAAATGAATCCAATTTATAATACCTATCCTTGATATCAAGCCAGACATTACTAGCATTTCCTAACCAAAGCACGCTTTGTGCGATACGTTTAGCATCTGAATGAAGAAGCCAAGAAGTTACCACCGTGTCACATTGCTTCGAAATATTGATCTTAGGATCATTTGTAGGCGTTTGAGCTAAGGAACCGTCGATGAATCCAATCTTATTCTTCGTAATCAGCGACATGTCAACTGCTTTGCTCCAGGAATGATAATTTGAGCCATTTTCATCGATAATTGGCTCAGCAAGCACCAATGAAGGACTTTCATTGGAATGAAGGTAAAAAGCACTTGACGGAGGAATTGGTGCTTTCCATGAATACTATCATAACCAAAACACAAATTTGTAGAATAAAAAACAAAATCAAATATTCATGCTCTGATACCACGAATAATCAGAGAAACATGCAATCCACAGAACGAACTCAAGGAAAATTAATATGGAAAAACTGAATAATAGGGTTTTCTTACAATTGCACTTTGAGCTGAACCTAATATATGTTAGTAATACCATCCGCAACGGAAGTGATTTAAGGATCTAGATCTATAAAATACACGTAATAAAATAACTAGATCTATATCTACAAGGGGGTTGTAGAACATACCTCTTGGATCTCAAAATCCAAGTTGAAGAACCGCAATAGGATGAACGAAGGAAAGCGTGAAGAGTACCACGATCTTCCGTACGTGTGATCCAAGCAACTCCCGGTGGAGGGAAATTCTCGTCTCGAATCCTCCCGATATGCTACCCGGAAAAACCTCCAAGATTTTCCCCTTATTTCCCCCCTTGGCCGAAATTTATTTCTTCTCCTCTCTAAGAGGTGAAGTCGAAATTATGTGTGTCTCTAAGGCTTGGGAGAACTCTCTTTATATAGGAGAGTAAAACTTAGCCTCCAAGGATTTAATAATTAATACAAAATCAATTAAAATAATCCTATTAAATAAAAGATAATCCCATAATATTCTAGAACAAATCTAGAATAATATTTATCTTTATTTCTTACCATAAATATTTATCTAATAAATATTTTATGCACATGTCTTATTAATACACAAGAAAATAATTTCTTGTTCCACAAAACAGGGCATGGGGCGAAATTTTACATATATTGACCTAGTCAATATTAATTTTGCCATAACAAAATAATTGGGCCAAGATTATGGAAAATGTCTTTTCCACATATTTAATTATTTAGCCCAACCAATTTAATTGTCCACTAAACAATTAATTCACATATCGTTTTAATAAAGTCCAACAAGAACTAAATCAATATTATTAGGATTCGACGTCCGAGAATAGTTATGCTATATTAGGAGGCACGTCGGGGACCATGGACTAATAATGAGCGGCTCCGATAAATCAAATAAATAATTATCTTACGTCAGAATAATTATATTCGATAAATCAATCACAGGAATATGCCACCATAATCCCGTGACTGCACTCCTCCGATTATGAGATTATATTTATCTCCTCACGAGAACAATAATAAGCGTCCATTGATATAATCATTACATATGGATTAATCCTCCATAGACTGTTCATTCTAAATCGGGAAGTTACCGTTAACCCTTTCTAGAACCTCTTATCCTTATTTACCATTAACCCCCTAGTGATCAATTAATTCATACAACTCACTGGTAGCTAATCAGTGTAATATGAACTCCATGGATCGATCAGTTTCTAGGATTAACAAATAAGGGAACTGTCTATCTACTTCCATAAATGGAAGGAATGGATTCCGTATCTGTGATAACACAGACTACTCACTCAATCCAGTACAATGCCAAGATGGGGTAATTCAGACCACAGACTCAGTGTAATCCTTAACCGTCAAGTCAAACTTCATACTGATTCAAACAGTTGATTGTGATCACCTCAGGATTAAGATATATCCATAAATATGATCATCCATTGATTCGATAAGAATTCTCAATTACGGAATTATATCGTGAACTCTAATCAAATCGGTCCACCCATATATGATATATCTATCATATATAAATGCCCCATTAGGTTCTCTTAACCGAAAGTCCGGATAAGACAATCACACCTATTGTGTTCTGGGCGCATTAATAGCACGTTAAAGGAGAGACCCGATACTCTCGATTAACTTCACTATGGGCTAATTGTATTTTAAGTACATCTTCACTAATTCAATCCTCCCGTGTATATCCCATACACTGAGTTAAGTAATTACATAAACGATATACTTAGGGTTTTATGTAGTGTAAATACTATTGTCACATCGGTGATTATGAGAATAATAAATATGAATAATAATATCATTTCATTTATTAAATAAAACAATTACAAAATTGTCTTTCGGGCATCACACCTAACAATCTCCCACTTGCACGAAAGCATGTGATTAATTGTTTTAGAGCACACCCTATTATTTAAAATACAACAAACTACATCTCCCCCTTGCTCTAAAGCAATGGAGACTCATCCCGTATTCTAGTACCCACTAAGCATATCATAACCATTTCAGATTCCAAAGTACACTCCGAGTATGCCGTCGTAGGATAGGTCAGTGACTCGGGGAGCACCTACATCTAAATGTCATGGGTCTTAATGATTAGTCAGGTTGTCGGCTCGAGACGATCCGTAGAATCGAAACGTTACCGGTCCATCTAATCATGTGGTACTTAGTAAACACTGAGCCCGAGATCGACTTAACGATCATCCTCAATCGACTTAAAGTCAAAATCGGTGTATCACACATATCCAAGTTCACACATGAATATGTCCGCATATTGTTCCTCGTTCTCTCAAGATACTGAAGGACATACTAAACTTGCTTTGTTAACCGCCGAATCTAAGATTCGATCAAAATTGACGTTCAATAACCTGACCATCTCTTATTAGAAAGAGAATCTATCCCATTTCTCTTGATCCGAAGATTTAGAGAGTCATTCCTGAGGCATAGGGTAGAACTTCCTCGTTGAATGTTGCATACACAGATGCATCATCTTAACCAATAAGATGGATGGGAAACCAGTGACTGATTCTAATGAATTCGACCGAGTCAAACTCTTAAGAATGTTGTCCAAATCTCTGTTGTAGAGAATTGTGGTATTGTCAGATTCTGACTTCAGATAACACACCCATGTTGATTCCAACTGGTGCAGTGTTATCCTTCACAAACACTAATGTATATATTCACTACTGTACTAAAATTGATATCCAGTCTACAAAAAGACTTATCAATATACTGGTCAAATCCACATATTGTAGAAATATATGACTTCCAATGACTGAGAGGTTTGCTCTTTATCCACAAAGGACATAAGCATTGACGGTCATCTGTCATAAGTTCATAAGGCAATACCACTTTTGTTCCGAATGAATCCGGACTCCGTTTGTTTGGCAAGAAAGTCTCAGGGAATCACCCCTATTTTCTGCTTTTGAACGAAATCATGCAATACCAAACTCATTCTACTCTTTTCCGTGTAGATCCAATTACTCCCACCGGGCTCCGAGACGCTCGGGTGGTTCTACAAGGGTATGAACAAATTACGGAGTACCAAACTCCATTCACGGGGTTATGGCTATTAAACCAACCTCTATTATCGAATCCTATCTTGCTCACAAAAGAGCCATAGGTCATCAATCGATCCTCGGACTATAAAGTCCGCGAACCCGTAATGGGTAATGGATAAACCATACTCCCACTACATTCTGGGTGGATCGAAATTCTGATCTAGTTTAGTAGTATTTAGTGTTATCACCAACAACCGATGTTGGATGTGGTCTGATTTTAATCAGTTAGTAACTACCTTGAGTAAACGTACTTCAAGGTTCAAGGTTTTGCTGTTCATGGACTCTATCAGGAAGGATGCAACAGTATAACTGTCCCTTCCCGATTTCAAGAATCCTATATCTAACCTTTATACTCAATAGCTTAAAAAAATATATCACGAATGGTCATTGACCGAACGGATGCGCGAAATTACCAGTCTTACCTTCAAGCACCGTGTGCTAAATGCTTATATTTACGGAAGTGGGGTGAACCGAATCCACACCTTATCCATAAATTCCAAAGCATATTCTAGGTAGACTTCTCGGTCTTACATTTCAATGTAAACCGTTATTTCGTTTCCAATATCTTTATTGAGTTAAGCAGTGTATTGTAGCACATCTCAAACTATGTAAGGCAATTTAACAGTTTCTCACTTAGTGAGAACATGTCACAATGAGGCGGTGAGCATCGGTCTCGAGGACTATGAATGGCCTATTCCGAGTATAGAATACTCTATCTCTCGTTGAAAACGAGAGAAACCTCAAAATATTTTGGATAAACTTACCGGAGTGTTTGAATAGTTATCGGACAAGAAGTCACTACTCGGAAGCTCCTACTAGCTCGTATCTTTCATCAGACCCCGAAGGTCGTCATGAACAAGCTATGTTACTTCTTTATATCCATTATCCTTTCCCGATTGAAAGGAAACTTAGTCATTGAACCTTTGAGACAATATAACCGGACGGGAGAAAGGAATCACCCCGAGCCGGTCTTCGGAGTCTTGTTTTTAGGGACTATGCACTAACTATGGAATATGAAGAAGCGTTTATCTAAATATAGAAACCAATTGCTTTTAATAGTTCTTAAGATGTGTTTTATATACATATTTCAGCAGTTCTAAGTGGTTTTGACTTTATCAAACAAAAGTCCGAGTCTTGGATTCGTACTACAAATGGTATATTCACTTTCTATACGACAAACAAATTATCGAATATAAGGTAAATCCATTAGTTCCAACAAATCTTAAACTGAAAATAAATTTTCCGCGATATCCAAGGATTGAATCCGAGATTCATTTCCTTATATCACTCCCACTATTCTAGCTAAAATTAACGCCCGTTGTTTACTCTTTTAATCGTTAAATGCACTTTGCTACCTTGTTCTTCCAAAGAACTTAGCTCGAGAAAATCTCCAAGGATTCATAGGTTGGTGATCCAAAATCACTTGTCCTTATCCTATGATTTTCGATTAATTAATTTTCGGTTCACCTTAAAATTTTCTCGGTTTAGGTGACAAACACTTTTAGACATATTCTCCCATTCTTGACTTTCCGTGAATGGAAACGATCTTGAACCGGCGGTTCGTTTGAGTAGACACTACTCTTGAACCGTGGGATGTCTATTTCGAGTGTTACTAGTCGGGACTTCTTGGATTTTCTAATATATCAGAAAAAACAACAAATCATAACATTAAAGCTCCCACTAGTTTATCGGTTCCAAATACCGTCTAACGAGCAATGCTTTATTTTTATGATTTTCCGATTTTTTCGATTAGAAAAATCTATAGTTCCAATGTTTCCAGAAAAACAACAAATCATAGAACTCCCATTAGTTCATCGATTCCAAATATCGTCCAACTAGCGATATTTCATGACTTTCCGGTTTTTCAATTAGAACGGTTACGTGTGTAGTCAGTTACATTTTTCTAATGTTCTAGAAAAACAACAAATCATAAAGCTCCCACTGGTTCATCGATTCCAAATATCGTCCAACTAGTAACACTTCATGATTTTCCGATTTTTCAATTAGAAAATTACTTGTGTAATTACTACACACTCAAAATTCGCTAGAAGAATTTCAAAGTCCGAAATCACCTTTGATCAAAATAAGTTTGTCTTCCGTTTGACACGAATGACACGGTGACATACCTATATGTCACGCCGGTTTTTTAAAAGGCTTAAGAGAAAAATATCTCTTCCGAAAATTTATTGCATTATCGATTAACTAGTTCAACGTCCTAGTTACTTTCCACTTTTTAACGAAGTCAATACTAGTCAATTTTAAATTTTAAGCAATTTAGTAAGGGATATAATGTTGTAAATAAAATGGCATATATTAATTCAAGTTTAACACTACTATATTTTATTTTAGGAATTGTAAACTAAAATTAAGTCTACTCTACCATTCCAAGGTTTTAACCTCGCATCTCAGTGCCGCCGTAGGGTAGGTCAAAGAGATGACGGTTAAATCGAGACAATCTCATCAATAAATAACTTGTGAGAATCGAACATCCCACGAGAATCGAACATCCCTTTATTCATTGACTACCTTCCTTTTTTAGCCTAGATATTACCAAAAATATCCTTTATGAGTGTGACCTACTATATCGGATCTCTTAGGTACGCCCCGAGTGTGCCGTCGTAGGATAGGTCAGTGACCCGACGAGTACCCAGAAATCCTATCCTTTCGGAGACCAAGCCATGAATGTTGATAGGGGTGAACACCATCCGTAGGGGGACGAAATCAAAGCGCCGCGAGGCGTCACCCTTCTCTCACTTACTTGTATCTATAGTAGAGGCCGTGGGGTTGGTGTCGCCTCCCCCGCTCCCACTCAATATTTTGGAAGTGGTGGTGGGTTAACTAACCACGTCTTTTTGATGTTAACATAAAAGTACATCAAATCAAGGATTCCGAATGGTGTCGGTAACGTAGGCAAGCCTACCCGTCCTATTCGTTGGAACATATGTGACAGTCGGACGAAGTCGGGTCAAGAGAGCCCCATTGAGATAAGAAGGAATCACCCCTCCGCTCGCCGGTGTAGCTTAGTCTTGCCGGACCCCCGTGCATACATCACACTAGGAGGGTTAAGTCGGTCGAGCGAAGCTCGCTTGACCACCCAACCTATAGGCGAACCGTTTTTATCCAAGATTTATTGTTCTTTTACCATCATTCAATCTCGTAGACACTACGAATCGAAAACGTGATCTCGTTTGGGCTTTAAGGCGGTTCACCGAGAACACACACCGAAAGGCTTAACGATTTCATAACCCGTCCTCGGATCTTTAATTAGTTACTAAATTTATTAATTACCACGTATTAATTAAATTTCAACTAATTACACGAGTTTGTATACATGCCTATTTTAATTACCAAAATTAAAATTCTACATGTATGCATGGAGTGGATTTATGATATGATGCATGTCATGGCAATTCCGATTTTATATCTATTTTATGATCGAACACATAAAAAATAAATTGCGGAAAATTTAAACACCGAGATGGATTGTTGGTATCCCCGTATCTAATCTATCCTAGGAAAAATAAATTACAATCTTATTGTAATTCGAGTCTTGATCTTTGAATCTTGAACTCGAACCGCCGGATCACGAACCACGAACACCCGAGAGGAGAAAAGGCCTTTTTAATTAAATAAATCCAATTTATTATAATTAATCATATATATATATATATTTTTTTATTACATGCGGCTGCTAATAATTATTTTCCAAAAATAAATTATTTTTTTTTTCAAACGGAAGTTTAGTAAAAAAAAATTAGGTTAAAAAAAAATTTGATGCTGCCGCAACATGAATAAAACCCTAGCCGCAATTTTTATTAAACAGGACTTATAGCGACACTTTTCAGCGTCGCAGAAAGTCCTGTAGCAGTTTTTAAATTAAATTTCATCCGTTTTTCCTCGTTCATACCTTGGGTTTCGTCTTGATCTTCAATTTTTCAGCAAGATCTTCATCTTTTCCAGACCGGATATTCAAAATTACAATAAAAGATGCTACTTTTACATATAAATTTCGAAAATTTACATAAATAAAATACAATTCCTATGCTCAATTGTTACTAAACAAATGAGCTACAATAGATCTAACGAGTAAACAGTACCAACCCCAATCCATCTCTTCAACCAAGACATTCATAACATAAAAAAATTAAACAAAAAAATTTCGGCCCCTTTTTTTTAAAAAAAATTGGGACAAAAATCTACATGTTTTACCACTCCTAGATCTAATATTTTATACGTATAAATATAGATCACCTTGGCGACTGATACCACTGTTAGTAATACCATCCGCAACGGAAGCGATTTAAGGATCTAGATCTATAAAATACACGTAATAAAATAACTAGATCTATATCTACAAGGGGGTTGTAGAACATACCTCTTGGATCTCAAAATCCAAGTTGAAGAACCGCAATAGGATGAACGAAGGAAAGCGTGAAGAGCACCACGATCTTCCGTACGTGTGATCCAAGCAACTCCCGGTGGAGGGAAATTCTCGTCTCGAATCCTCCCGATATGCTACCCGGAAAAACCTCCAAGATTTTCCCCTTATTTCCCCCCTTGGCCGAAATTTATTTCTTCTCCTCTCTAAGAGGTGAAGTCGAAATTATGTGTGTCTCTAAGGCTTGGGAGAACTCTCTTTATATAGGAGAGTAAAACTTAGCCTCCAAGGATTTAATAATTAATACAAAATCAATTAAAATAATCCTATTAAATAAAAGATAATCCCATAATATTCTAGAACAAATCTAGAATAATATTTATCTTTATTTCTTACCATAAATATTTATCCAATAAATATTTTATGCACATGTCTTATTAATACACAAGAAAATAATTTCTTGTTCCACAAAACAGGGCATGGGGCGAAATTTTACATATATTGACCTAGTCAATATTAATTTTGCCATAACACAATAATTGAGCCAAGATTATGGAAAATGTCTTTTCCACATATTTAATTATTTAGCCCAACTAATTTAATAGTCCACTAAACAATTAATTCACATATCGTTTTAATAAAGTCCAACAAGAACTAAATCAATATTATTAGGATTCGACGTCCGAGAATAGCTATGCTATATTAGGAGACACGTCGGGGACCATGGACTAATAATCAGCGGCTCCGATAAATCAAATAAATAATTATCTTACGTCAGAATAATTATATTCGATAAATCAATCACAGGAATATGCCACCATAATCCCGTGACTGCACTCCTCCGATTATGAGATTATATTTATCTCCTCACGAGAACAATAATAAGCGTCCATTTATATAATCATTACATATGGATTAATCCTCCATAGACTGTTCATTCTAAATCGGGAAGCTACCGTTAACCCTTTCTAGAACCTCTTATCCTTATTTACCATTAACCCCCTAGTGATCAATTAATTCATACAACTCACCGGTAGCTAATCGGTGTAATATGAACTCCATAGATCGATCGCCTTTCTAGGATTAACAAATAAGGAATCGTCTATCTACTTCCATAAATGGAAGGAATGGATTCCGTATCCGTGATAACACGTACTACTCACTCAATCCAAGACAATGCCAAGATGGGGTAATTCGGACCACGGACTCGGTGTAATCCTTAACCGTCAAGTCAAACTTCATACCGATTCAAGCAAGCTTGACGTGATCACCTCGGATTAAGATATATCCATAAATATGATAATCCATTGATTCGATAAGAATTCTCAATTACGGAATTATATCGTGAACTCTAATCAAATCGGTCCAGCCCTATATGATATATCTATCATATATAAATGCCCCATTAGGTTCTCTTAACCGAAAGTCCGGATAAGACAATCACACCTATTGTGTTCTGGGCGCATTAATAGCACGTTAAAGGAGAGACCCGATACTCTCGATTAACTTCACTATGGGCTAATTGTATTTTAAGTACATCTTCACTAATTCAATCCTCCCGTGTATATCCCATACACCGAGTTAAGTAATTACATAAACGATATACTTAGGGTTTTCTCGTAGTGTAAATACTATTGTCACATCGGTGATTATGAGAATAATAAATATGAATAATAATATCATTTCATTTATTAAATAAAACAATTACAAAATTGTCTTTCGGGCATCACACCTAACAATCTCCCACTTGCACGAAAGCATGTGATTAATTGTTTTAGAGCACACCCTATTATTTAAAATACAACAAACTACATCTCCCCCTTGCTCTAAAGCAATGGAGACTCATCCCGTATTCTAGTACCCACTAAGCATATCATAACCATTTCGTATTCCAAAGTACACTCCGAGTATGCCGTCGTAGGATAGGTCGGTGACTCGGGGAGCACCTACATCTAAATGTCATGGGTCTTAATGATTAGTCGTGTTGTCGGCTCGAGACGATCCGTAGAATCGAAACGTTACCGGTCCATCTAATCATGTGGTACTTAGTAAACACTGAGCCCGAGATCGACTTAACGATCATCCTCAATCTGACTTAAAGTCAAAATCAGTGTATCACACATATCCAAGTTCACACATGAATATGTCCGCATATTGTTCCTCGTTCTCTCAAGATACTGAAGGACATACTAAACTTGCTTTGTTAACCGCCGAATCTAAGATTCGATCAAAATTGACGTTCAATAACCTGACCATCTCTTATTAGAAAGAGAATCTATCCCATTTCTCTTGATCCGAAGATTTAGAGAGTCATTCCTGAGGCATAGGGTAGAACTTCCTCGTTGAATGTTGCATACACAGATGCATCATCTTAACCAATAAGATGGATGGGAAACCAAAGGACCGATTCTAATGAATTCGACCGAGTCAAACTCTTAAGAATGTTGTCCAAATCTCTCGTTGTAGAGAATTGTGGTATTGTCGTATTCGACTTCGTATAACACACCCATGTTGATTCCAACCGGTGCGGTGTTATCCTTCACAAACACTAATGTATATATTCACTACCGTACTAAAATTGATATCCAGTCTACAAAAAGACTTATCAATATACTGGTCAAATCCACATATTGTAGAAATATATGACTTCCAATGACTGAGAGGTTTGCTCTTTATCCACAAAGGACATAAGCATTGACAGTCATCCTGTCATAAGTTCATAAGGCAATACCCTTTTGTTCCGAATGAATCCAGACTCCGTTTGTTTGGCAAGAAAGTCTCAGGGAATCACCCCTATTTTCTGCTTTTGAACGAAATCATGCAATACCAAACTCATTCTACTCTTTTCCGTGTAGATCCAATTACTCCCACCGGGCCCGAGACGCTCGTGTGGTTCTACAAGAGGTATGAACGAATTCGGAGTACCAAACTCCATTCACAAAGGGGTTATGGCTATTAAACCAACCTCTATTATCGAATCCTATACTCGCTCACAAAAGAGCCATAGGTCATCAATCGATCCTCGTACTATAAAGTCCGCGTAACCCGTAATGGGTAATGGATAAACCATACTCCCACTACATTCGGGTGGATCGAAATTCGATCTAGTTTAGTAGTATTTAGTGTTATCACCAACAACCGATGTTGGATGTGGTCCGATTTTAATCGCTTAGTAACTACCTTGAGTAAACGTACTTCAAGGTTCAAGGTTTTGTCGTTCATGGACTCTATCGTAAAGGATGCAACAAAGATAACTCGTCCCTTCCCGATTTCAAGAATCCTATATCTAACCTTTATACTCAATAGCTTAAAAAAATATATCACGAATGGTCATTGACCGAACGGATGCGCGAAATTACCGTCTTACCTTCAAGCACCGTGTGCTAAATGCTTATATTTACGGAAGTGGGGTGAACCGAATCCACACCTTATCCATAAATTCCAAAGCATATTCTAGGTAGACTTCTCGGTCTTACATTTCAATGTAAACCGTTATTTCGTTTCCAATATCTTTATTGAGTTAAGCAAGTTGTATTGTAGCACATCTCAAACTATGTAAGGCAATTTAACGGTTTCTCACTTAGTGAGAACATGTCACAACGAGGCAAAGCCGAGCATCGGGCCTCGAGGACTATGAATGGCCTATTCCGAGTATAGAATACTCTATCTCTGTTGAAAACAGAGAAACCTCAAAATATTTTGGATAAACTTACCGGAGTGTTTGAATAGTTATCGACAAGAAGTCACTACTCGGAAGCTCCTACTAGCTCGTATCTTTCATCGACCCCGAAGGTCGTCATGAACAAGCTATGTTACTTCTTTATATCCATTATCCTTTCCCGATTGAAAGGAAACTTAGTCATTGAACCTTTGAGACAATATAACCAGACCGGGAGAAAGGAATCACCCCGAGCCGCCTTCGTGTCTTGTTTTTAGGGACTATGCACTAACTATGGAATATGAAGAAGCGTTTATCTAAATATAGAAACCAATTGCTTTTAATAGTTCTTAAGATGTGTTTTATATACATATTTCAAATAGCGAGCTCTAAGTGGTTTTGACTTTATCAAACAAAAGTCCGAGTCTTGGATTCGTACTACAAATGGTATATTCACTTTCTATACGACAAACAAATTATCGAATATAAGGTAAATCCATTCGTTCCAACAAATCTTAAACGAAAATAAATTTTCCGCGATATCCAAGGATTGAATCCGAGATTCATTTCCTTATATCACTCCCACTATTCTAGCTAAAATTAACGCCCGTTGTTTACTCTTTTAATCGTTAAATGCACTCGCTACCTTGTTCTTCCAAAGAACTTAGCTCGAGAAAATCTCCAAGGATTCATAGGTTGGTGATCCAAAATCACCGTCCTTATCCTATGATTTTCGCTTAATTAATTTTCGGTTCAAATTCTTTAAAATTTTCTCGCCTTAGGTGACAAACACTTTTAGACATATTCTCCCATTCTTGACTTTCCGTGAATGGAAACAGTCTTGAACCAGCGGTTCGTTTGAGTAGACACTACTCTTGAACCGTGGGATGTCTATTTCGAGTGTTACTAGTCGGGACTTCTTGGATTTTCTAATATATCAGAAAAAACAACAAATCATAACATTAAAGCTCCCACTAGTTTATCGGTTCCAAATACCGTCTAACGAGCAATGCTTTATTTTTATGATTTTCCGATTTTTTCGATTAGAAAAATCTATAGTTCCAATGTTTCCAGAAAAACAACAAATCATAGAACTCCCATTAGTTCATCGATTCCAAATATCGTCCAACTAGCGACATTTCATGACTTTCCGGTTTTTCAATTAGAACGGTTACGTGTGTAGTCAGTTACATTTTTCTAATGTTCTAGAAAAACAACAAATCATAAAGCTCCCACTAGTTCATCGATTCCAAATATCGTCCAACTAGTAACACTTCATGATTTTCCGATTTTTCAATTAGAAAATTACTTGTGTAATTACTACACACTCAAAATTCGCTAGAAGAATTTCAAAGTCCGAAATCACCTTTGATCAAAATAAGTTTGTCTTCCGTTTGACACGAATGACACTGGTGACATACCTATATGTCACGCTGGTTTTTAAAAGGCTTAAGAGAAAAATATCTCTTCCGAAAATTTATTGCATTATCGATTAACTAGTTCAACGTCCTAGTTACTTTCCACTTTTTAACGAAGTCAATACTAGTCAATTTTAAATTTTAAGCAATTTAGTAAGGGATATAATGTTGTAAATAAAATGGCATATATTAATTCAAGTTTAACACTACTATATTTTATTTTAGGAATTGTAAACTAAAATTAAGTCTACTCTACCATTCCAAGGTTTTAACCTCGCATCTCAGTGCCGCCGTAGGGTAGGTCAAAGAGATGACGGTTAAATCGAGACAATCTCATCAATAAATAACTTGTGAAAATCGAACATCCCACGAGAATCGAACATCCCTTTATTCATTGACTACCTTCCTTTTTTAGCCTAGATATTACCAAAAATATCCTTTATGAGTGTGACCTACTATATCGGATCTCTTAGGTACGCCCCGAGTGTGCCGTCGTAGGATAGGTCGTTGACCCGACGAGTACCCGTAAATCCTATCCTTTCGGAGACCAAGCCATGAATGTTGATAGGGGTGAACACCATCCGTAGGGGACGAAATCAAAGCGCCGCGAGGCGTCACCCTTCTCTCACTTACTTGTATCTATAGTAGAGGCCGTGGGGTTGGCCGTCGCCTCCCCGCTCCCACTCAATATTTTGGAAGTGGTGGTGGGTTAACTAACCACGTCTTTTTGATGTTAACATAAAAGTACATCAAATCAAGGATTCCGAATGGTGTCGGTAACGTAGGCAAGCCTACCCGTCCTATTCGTTGGAACATATGTGACAAGCCGGACGAAGTCGGGTCAAGAGAGCCCCATCGAGATAAGAAGGAATCACCCCTCCGCTCGCCGGTGTAGCTTAGTCTTGCCGGACCCCCGTGCATACATCACACTAGGAGGGTTAAGTCGGTCGAGCGAAGCTCGCTTGACCACCCAACCTATAGGCGAACCGTTTTTATCCAAGATTTATTGTTCTTTTACCATCATTCAATCTCGTAGACACTACGAATCGAAAACGTGATCTCGTTTGGGCTTTAAGGCGGTTCACCGAGAACACACACCGAAAGGCTTAACGATTTCATAACCCGTCCTCGGATCTTTAATTAGTTACTAAATTTATTAATTACCACGTATTAATTAAATTTCAACTAATTACACGAGTTTGTATACATGCCTATTTTAATTACCAAAATTAAAATTCTACATGTATGCATGGAGTGGATTTATGATATGATGCATGTCATGGCAATTCCGATTTTATATCTATTTTATGATCGAACACATAAAAAATAAATTGCGGAAAATTTAAACACCGAGATGGATTGTTGGTATCCCCGTATCTAATCTATCCTAGGAAAAATAAATTACAATCTTATTGTAATTCGAGTCTTGATCTTTGAATCTTGAACTCGAACCGCCGGATCACGAACCACGAACACCCGAGAGGAGAAAAGGCCTTTTTAATTAAATAAATCCAATTTATTATAATTAATCATATATATATTTTTTATTTTTATTACATGCGGCTGCTAATAATTATTTTCCAAAAATAAAAAAAAAAAATTTCAAACGGAAGTTTAGTAAAAAAAATTAGGTTAAAAAAAAAATTGATGCTGCCGCAACATGAATAAAACCCTAGCCGCAATTTTTATTAAACAGGACTTATAGCGACGCTTTTCAGCGTCGCAGAAAGTCCTGTAGCAGTTTTTAAATAAAATTTCATTCGTTTTTCCTCGTTCATACCTTGGGTTTCGTCTTGATCTTCAATTTTTCAGCAAGATCTTCATCTTTTCCAGACCGGATATTCAAAATTACAATAAAAGATGCTACTTTTACATATAAATTTCGAAAATTTACATAAATAAAATACAATTCCTATGCTCAATTGTTACTAAACAAATGAGCTACAATAGATCTAACGAGTAAACACAAGACCAACCCCAATCCATCTCTTCAACCAAGACATTCATAACATAAAAAAATTAAACAAAAAATTTCGGCCCCTTTTTTTTAAAAAAAATTGGGACAAAAATCTACATGTTTTAACACTCCTAGATCTAATATTTTATACGTATAAATATAGATCACCTTGGCGACTGATACCACTGTTAGTAATACCATCCGCAACGGAAGCGATTTAAGGATCTAGATCTATAAAATATACGTAATAAAATAACTAGATCTATATCTACAAGGGGGTTGTAGAACATACCTCTTGGATCTCAAAATCCAAGTTGAAGAACCGTAATAGGATGAACGAAGGAAAGCGTGAAGAGCACCACGATCTTCCGTACGTGTGATCCAAGCAACTCCCGGTGGAGGGAAATTCTCGTCTCGAATCCTCCCGATATGCTACCCGGAAAAACCTCCAAGATTTTCCCCTTATTTCCCCCTTGGCCGAAATTTATTTCTTCTCCTCTCTAAGAGGTGAAGTCGAAATTATGTGTGTCTCTAAGGCTTGGGAGAACTCTTTATATATAGGAGAGTAAAACTTAGCCTCCAAGGATTTAATAATTAATACAAAATCAATTAAAATAATCCTATTAAATAAAAGATAATCCCATAATATTCTAGAACAAATCTAGAATAATATTTATCTTTATTTCTTACCATAAATATTTATCCAATAAATATTTTATGCACATGTCTTATTAATACACAAGAAAATAATTTCTTGTTCCACAAAAGGCATGGGGCGAAATTTTACATATATTGACCTAGTCAATATTAATTTTGCCATAACACAATAATTGAGCCAAGATTATGGAAAATGTCTTTTCCACATATTTAATTATTTAGCCCAACTAATTTAATAGTCCACTAAACAATTAATTCACATATCGTTTTAATAAAGTCCAACAAGAACTAAATCAATATTATTAGGATTCGACGTCCGAGAATAGCTATGCTATATTGTGAGACACGTCGGGGACCATGGACTAATAATCGGCGGCTCCGATAAATCAAATAAATAATTATCTTACGTCGAATAATTATATTCGATAAATCAATCACAGAATATGCCACCATAATCCCGTGATCGCACTCCTCCGATTATGAGATTATATTTATCTCCTCACGAGAACAATAATAAGCGTCCATTTATATAATCATTACATATGGATTAATCCTCCATAGATCGTTCATTCTAAATCGGGAAGCTACCGTTAACCCTTTCTAACCTCTTATCCTTATTTACCATTAACCCCCTAGTGATCAATTAATTCATACAACTCACCGGTAGCTAATCGTTGTAATATGAACTCCATGGATCGATCGCTTTCTAGGATTAACAAATAAGGAATCGTTATCTACTTCCATAAATGGAAGGAATGGATTCCGTATCCGTGATAACACGTACTACTCACTCAATCCAAGATAATGCCAAGATGGGGTAATTCGGACCACGTACTCGTGTAATCCTTAACCGTCAAGTCAAACTTCATACCGATTCAAGCGCTTGATCGTGATCACCTCAGATTAAGATATATCCATAAATATGATCATCCATTGATTCGATAAGAATTCTCAATTACGGAATTATATCGTGAACTCTAATCAAATCGGTCCAAACCCCTATATGATATATCTATCATATATAAATGCCCCATTAGGTTCTCTTAACCGAAAGTCCGGATAAGACAATCACACCTATCGTGTTCGGGCGCATTAATAGCACGTTAAAGGAGAGACCCGATACTCTCGATTAACTTCACTACGGGCTAATTGTATTTTAAGTACATCTTCACTAATTCAATCCTCCTGTGTATATCCCATACACTGAGTTAAGTGATTACATAAACGATATACTTAGGGTTTTCTGTAGTGTAAATACTATTGTCACATCGGTGATTATGAGAATAATAAATATGAATAATAATATCATTTCATTTATTAAATAAAACAATTACAAAATTGTCTTTCGGGCATCACACCTAACAATATATGCACAGAAGATAACCGCCTAATTACAGAAGATAAGTGCCTAATTAGTTACAAAAATTTTAACTAGTCCTATCAACAATATGACACATGTCGCTTTTTGAGAGGTTGACTCAATAGAATTTGTTAAATATATACTTTTTTTTTCAAAGTTTGGGTTCCTTATTCAAACATTGGGTTTGATAAATCGAAACCCAACCGATACCACGCTGAACCCAATTTAAACCAAACCAGGTTTTATATTGTTTGAGGTATAAATTATAGCCCCAAACCGATCAGAAAATATTAAAACCAGTTCAAATCCAGCCAAACCATGATCAACCTTTGTTGCTCTAATATATTGTATCTAATAAGGATATAAATAAAGACATATCTATGATTTTATAATTATAATGATAGAAAAGGTGATAATGTTAGAAAATTAACCATGAAAAAAAAATTATAGTATTAAAAGATAAATAATATTACTTGACGCTTTAAATGGAGGTTTTCACTTAAATAATGATACATATACTACCGTTATGTCACAACGGATGAACCAAAATTCCTACATTAGATCATGATTTAGTATTCCATGTTTATTATGTACTTTTATCGTGATCAATGATAATTGATAAAAAAAATTGTCGTGTCAAAATATCATCAGACAATTGTGTAAGACTAATCATTAAATAAGAGTCTCTTGTTTATGTGACCAGAGTCTCTTCCTTAAATTATTGTTTTTTTGATTCGTCATTCACTCCAACTCCAGCCTGTTTTCGTACCCACCGAACTATTACCTAAAGGGCGGATAAATTTATGCACTTGGTCCTACTAACAAACAATACAGCCACTTCGCCTTTCTCGCTTTCGTCTCTCTGTTTCATTTATAAATCAAGACACGAGATTTCCCTCTACATAACAACCCGAAAAGTGTTGAAAAAATCACCCTTTTTTCCACACCTCGTTCTTATCGAACCACTGGTTGCTCCACCTTCAGCCACCTCCTCCGCCCTGCCCGCCCGCCAGCAAGCCATGCAGACACTTAACTCCCCGCCTCTTCGTCCATGTCCACTCGACTCTCTCCGCAAACCCACTTCACATTTTCTCTCAATTGCGCCCAAAGTGAAATCTTACAGGGCTCCTTCTTCTAGGAGGCTTCCCTCCATCTCCGCTTCAGCCAATCCTACTGTCTCTGCTCCTCAGCGTGAAAAAGATCCGAAGAAAAGGGTTGTTATTACTGGTATGGGTTTAGTATCTGTCTTTGGAAATGATGTTGATGCTTATTATGATAAATTGCTTGCTGGGGAGAGTGGAATTACGCTCATTGATCGATTTGATGCCTCCAAATTCCCCACCCGATTCGGGGGGCAGATTAGGGGGTTTAAATCTGATGGTTATATTGATGGGAAGAATGATAGGAGACTGGATGATTGTTTGAGGTACTGCATTGTTGCTGGGAAAAAGGCTCTGGAAGCTGCTGGCCTTGGCGGCGATATAAATGGCAAGGTCTGTCTTTTTTCTTTGAAAACCTTAATTTCATTGATGTAACATCTCAATAGGTGGTCCGACGCTACTAAAATCAACAGGCGAAAATCTTGTTTTCTTCTTAATGCCACATAAATGGTTGATCTAGCACGTTTCCTACTTGTCTCCATCGATTGTTATCTGACTCTGCTATTTTACGTGATAATTAGTTGCTTATCGTCATGGAATTTAATTTTGGTATTCTTCAAAGAACATCTCACATGAGGAAGTCTTGCAGTTTTTACACTTAAAGGATACGTCTTCCTTTTTTGCATGGATGAGCGTTTCTTTGGATTTTAGTTTTGTTAGGGCTATTTGGAGGGAGGGGGTAGTAGGGGGTGGGGCTATGAACATAATTTTTCTAGTGGTGTAATTGGGGTAATCTTTTTAATCAATTTAATGTAACCAGGGGGGGTGATTAGGTGATCTTGTAATATACAATCGGCGCTGTAGTGTTCCGCCGAATGCAATTTCTAGCCCACCCTGCTTTGTTGTTGTTCCCTTTGGGTGATTCAATATTTATTACAACAGGCAAAAATGTGGTAGCAAAAATAAAAATTAAGTGGAAAGCTTGGTTTGTGCTTTGATATCTACCACAGATTCCCATTTTAACTAATTCTTTTAGCCTGTTCTCTGCAAATACGAGACTGGTAGATAGTTCCAGGATACAATACATGTGAAAAAAGGAACTTGCAGAAATGTGAGGATGCAAATGCTCACTCATTGTTTCAACCGAGACTGTGATCTTGCTGTCTGTCTTGATCTTCTGTTGTCTGGTAGCTTGATGCAGTCTGTGTGTAAATCTTTCCATCTTCTTGAGGCTCTGTGGTAATGGAATAAACTCTGTGGAGCTTCAAAATGCATCCACTTATGACTGTGTTTTGGTGTAATTCACATATAGATCTGATTTTATTCTTTTTTTGAGCCTTAGCTGTTGATTTTTTGTGATACAAATTGTTATGCATGTTTAGTTTGAATGCATCTTTCTTATCACATGGATTGCAGATTGATAAAGAGCGAGCTGGCGTGCTGGTGGGAACCGGAATGGGTGGTCTTCAAGTTTTCTCTGATGGCGTCAAGGCTCTAATAGAGAAAGGTCACAGGAAAATCACTCCATTTTTCATACCATATGCTATAACAAACATGGCTTCAGCTTTGCTTGCCATTGATCTGGGATTTATGGGACCAAACTACTCTATCTCAACTGCTTGTGCTACCTCTAATTACTGCTTCTATGCGGCTGCCAGTCACATCCGAAGAGGCGAGGCTGATATGATGATTGCGGGTGGAACTGAAGCAGCCATTATACCCATCGGTTTAGGTGGTTTTGTTGCATGCAGAGCTTTATCCCAAAGAAATGATGATCCACAAACTGCATCTAGGCCATGGGATAAAGATCGTGATGGTTTTGTCATGGGCGAAGGAGCTGGAGTCTTGGTGAGTTTGTTAATACTCATTTTGACTAACACATAGGTTTATTCTATATTTGCTTGGTCTAGTTGCAAGTGTATAACTGATATACGTGGGGTTGGGTAGGATTTGAGTTTATAAATGGCTTTCCTTATTTTGTACTAAAACTGTTTCTGTCAATTGTTGTTAAATGACTCTTCAACCATCCAAATTTCATCTTACCAAGTGTGAAAAGGAATTCTTTTTCTCTTTGATTCTCCTCTGATTCCTCCTGAATCTAGGGTCTTCTTGAAATTTAGCTTTCCACCTATTAATGTTAATCAGAGGTAACCTTTTTCTTGGCTCCATTTTAAGCTTTACGACTGCTGATGCTACACACATTTGTAGTCTGAGAAATGTGGATGACACTCGCTCCTTTAGTTTGTGTGTGTGTGTGTGTGTGTGATTACCGTTGTTGATTCATTTTGTTTTGTCATTGTGTGGCCGATCACACTTGCCTTGTTCATTCAACTTGGCTTTTCTTGCCTGGTTGTGTACGAGCACTGATCTTCTTGGCAGCCAAATCCGTCTGAGTGGTAGGAGGAAGATTTTAAAAGCAAAAGTACTTTTATTTTAGGCAACTTCTGGGATTTATGGATGTACATGGTGCTTTGTGTGAGGTTTTATAGTACAAAATTTTCGTTTATTTCGTTTGTTTCGTTCCAGGGTGTTCTTACTCTCTCTCTTTCTAGTAAATTTCCTATCCTTTTGTTTAATCAAGAAGATGGTGGTGAGAACATGTGGAATTGAGGATAGAGGTCCTTGCTGACCACCTCGATTAAAACCGAAACATATATTTCCAAGTAATTATTTAGAAAGACGAATATGGAAGTTAAAATTTTCATTTGAGGTACTAGAATTTCTTCAAAATCTTGTGTGTGTATGTATGTATGTATATATTAAACATTGGATGGATTGAGTGATGTGTATCGTCAAGTTCAAGTTGTGTTATAGACTTGTTATTGGACAAGAACAAGCACTTTATTCATGGCATTGGCAGGTAATGGAAAGCTTGGAGCACGCAATGAAACGGGGTGCACCAATAATTGCAGAGTACTTGGGAGGTGCAGTGAACTGTGACGCTCATCATATGACCGATCCAAGGGCTGATGGACTTGGTGTTTCTACATGCATCCAAAGGGCTCTTCAAGACGCTGGTGTCTCAACTGAGGAGGTAACTAGGCCAAATAATAAATGTTGCAACTCTCAGTATTCTAACTACATCATTTTCGGTCATTCATTTGGAAAATCAATCCTGAAACAAAGGGAGAATTTCACAATTCAATCACACGGATTTCACAGCTTTAACACTATGTATTTTGTATGTGTGGGTGAGAAATTACTCTGAGAAAATGGACTTCCCCCTTCTTCCACTATGGTGATAGAATATTGCCAAAAAAAAAAGTAGTAACAGCCAATAGGCGGGTGGCATTATTGGATGCTCATGTATGGATATTTAAATATAACTTACCACATGACATTCATACAATTCATCTTTGCTGGTCAGTAGTCGTATAAAACTTTCATTTTAAGACCTTCAATAATTCATGTAAATCTTTTTATCTTTTTCAATTTGCTGGTTTTACAGTTTTGCCTTCTCTTACCAGAAGGTTGGCTGCATTTAATGTTGGGCAATTGTGTCTACGTGTTTACACTTAATTATTAGACCATGAATTCTGTCTCTGTTTGTGGCTTCCTTGTACAATGATGTGAAGAACTAATCTTTGTTATTACCCCTTTTTCAGGTTAACTACATTAACGCTCATGCAACTTCTACTCTAGTAGGTGACCTTGCTGAGGTTAATGCGATCAAGAAGGTATTCAAGAACACTTCAGGAATCAAAATGAATGCAACAAAGGTAATTTCCCTCGTTCTCGCCTTTTCTCAAACACTCACAAGACTCCGTTTGCTTCTCTCTAGGGCCTTGTCTGCGCATAATTTTCTTGAATGTCACTGCCAAAAAAATTTTCCTCCTCCATTAATGAATCGAGTTTGAATCATTGTGAGCTATTCTCATAATGTGAAGTGGTGCAGTCTATGATAGGACATTGCCTTGGTGCTGCTGGTGGTCTTGAAGCAATTGCAACAGTCAAAGCCATTACAACGGGCTGGGTACATCCGAGCATAAACCAATTTGTACGCTCTTGCCTTTATTCTTCCTCTTTTTTGCCTTTAGCTACTCCAGGAATTCGTGCTTCTTGCCTGCAAAATACGTGTTGTCCATCAAATGCACATAGCTAGATACATTGTTCAAATTCTTTTTGTTTATTTTTTCTGCTTGTCTGAGATATTGCAGAATCCAGAACCATCCGTTGAGTTTGACACTGTTCCAAACAGGAAGCAGCAGCATGATATTAACGTTGGTAAGAATCTGCAACCTATAAATGTTTCGTTTATCCTCTTATATCTCTTGAAAGAACGAAGGTGAAACCTTTTGCAGTGGATTTGGTGCAGTGATCCCGACAATGAGCAATGAAAACATTAAAATAGACGTATTAACGTGTTTGTATTTACAACTTCAAAGCACACACGTATCTCTCTGATGTTTCTAAAACGTGTAACAAAGTAGTAGGAATCACATTAGTGGATTTGTAGAAGAACATGAGATTTTGCTGTGTTGTCGGTAAAACTGATTAAATTCATTCTTCATTACGTGCAGCTATCTCAAATTCATTCGGGTTTGGTGGGCACAACTCAGTGGTGGCATTTTCAGCATTCAAGCCCTAAATCAATTTGCCTGTTGGTTGTTGCTTGCTGTAGACTCGTAGGAAGAGCAATTTACTCATTTATAGTTGAGTCGATCTTTGCAGAGGAGTTTATGCATATTCATTTCTGGAAGTTGCTGCTGCTGCTGCATAAGCACATGCCCAAAGGAATTGCATAAACATTCTTCTTTTTCGATAATTTAGAGTCGAGCTAATAACTCAAGGATGACTATTATTTTTGTCGACATATTTGGAATGCTGAGGAACAATATTTTAAGGGTTTTTTTCTTTTTCTTTTAATTTTCCTTGTGTTGGTTGGAAACTTGGTGTAAGCTGGAATCTGGATCGGTTGAATTAGCTTGTCAATTAAGAAGAGGATTGTGTCGTATTTAAGCAGTAGCGTGTCCAAGATATTTGGATTGTGATCCACTTTGATATCACCCTTTAAAGAAATAATTTAATATTTTATGCTGGAAATCGTGTACAATAGTCTGGATTTGAATCACAAGAATTCTGATCTGAAAATTTTTCGGGGCTAGCTAAAGGCGAGTCTAGCTTCGTTCTTTTTATCGCAGATTCCGATGCTGATTCTCAGTATCGATCGAACAACTTCATCAATAACTCTTAGGGGGCTTATCAGCACCACCTTCGGGGGTGGGCAATATCGGAACAAAAGTGTCCTCATTTATTTCGTACTCTTGGCAAAACCACCTCTTCCGCCTCAAAGAAAAGGTGAGATGCTTTTCACCGAGAGAGTTTTATCTTCATTTGTTTTGGATGTCTTCTGATTCAGACACCGCCATTGATGAAGAATTTTTTTTTTTTTCATGAGTAGCGAACCAAGCACCTTCAGACATATTCATACTAAGGTACTCATCGGAGGAAGTATCCATGGTAGATTACCAACTGGGTATCGTGCTTTTAAGCGATAAATCAGAAAAATTACACAAAGGAGGGATAAGGAACTTGTTGAAAGATTTAAGTTGGGTCTTTGAGAATTTGAAGGAGAGGGCACAACTCTTTCTCAGACGATTTCGATAAAACTCAGGAAATTGCAAAGAGTTGAATGGGGTAGAGGACCTTTCTTTTATCATCACCTGGCAAATGCTGCCAATGAGTCATGCTAGCTTGCAAATCACCTCTATTAGTGGGATCTTAGAAAAAAGTAATGATATGCAATATCCCGGGATACGCAATCTGTCATTTCAAAGTTCAAGGTACAGATTGTCCGGCGTTACTCATGTCAGAGGCCACTAGATTGCAGCCATTCATATCAAACTTACGATATACATCCCAACTCAGGTCTGGGAGGTTTTTGATATGAGTACGACCCGACTTCATACACGTGACACACATCAAACTTATTCGGGTATTCTCTTCAAATGGGCCTTAGTCCGATATTGGGCTTCATACGTCAAATGACATCAGTAGAGCTGGATTTCGAACAACGCAATCCTTATCAATGTTTTACTGACATGCGCATGTCGTTCTCTGTCTTCTATGACCAACTCGACGTGAGACGTCTACCGGAAGTACTCCCGACCCGGTGCAGGTTCACCTCGGCCTTGGGATCTCACCTCAGTACAAGTCATCTTCGACCTCAAACGGCAGTTACACTATCAACATGGCATTAACCCACGATCTTATAAATGCCCCGACATTCACGCCATTAGAGCTATGACTGCACCACGATTACTTCATAACAACTTCATATCGTCAACCAAATCTTCAATGTCAACACAATCTACTCCCCCCACGAGGGAAGCCTGTAAAAGAATCATCATCCTCACAATCAAAACTACGTTTTAGTTTGATCTCAACATTCTGGGTACGTAGGTAGTCATCAATGACTAAGCTAATTATCATCCAAAAATCCACCAAACTTTTAGCTAGTTGGATTATCCTCTCGAAGCACAATTACCCAAATTACAACCTGATTTCACTCCTAACGATTTTGAGCATCGCCACTATATCATCATAATAGCTAACTTTGCTCCTTCCTTCACATTAATGTAATAACTAATACGACAGGCTTTGTTAAGGGTAATGCTAAGCCCACAACATGATATGTGACTCATTGATGGATGATGATCTCATTATAATCAATTGTGCAAGAATTGTACGTGTACATTTTTTTTCGTGCAAATTTTATTGTGGACTCAGCATTAATTTTCCCTTTCTTAACATATGATTGCACATATATTGTCAGATTTTCTATGATCGCGT
Source organism: Gentiana straminea (assembly GCA_036785695.1). NCBI lineage: Eukaryota > Viridiplantae > Streptophyta > Magnoliopsida > Gentianales > Gentianaceae > Gentiana > Gentiana straminea. The sequence goes on along the minus strand of JAVUPR010000046.1, from coordinate 4,586,361 downwards.
AAGTTTGTAACTTTGACTTGGAGATATGAAGTTCAATGATAGTAATCAACAACGATATGAAGACATTTACCGAATATATATATTCATGTTAACTTAACTTTTGTTTTTGAAAAGGAAATTAAAAATAAAAAATAAAATAAAATAAAAAAAAAGAGAGAGAGGAGAAATTGATGTTATCCTGGCCATATATCCAAAGTAACCTCTCATTATGCAAAACATAATCATGAAACAGATCACTAACCAATGTCCATAGCATCTCTCACTTTTCATCTGGTCTACACCAAACCCCAATCTTCATCATTACTTCTTAACCCAAGATGGAGGAAATTATGATTTCAAATATTATTCCAAATGAAAAGAAGTGATATGACCAACTAACCATTGTTTGTCATTTTCAATCACCGACCGTTATACCTAAGGTCGTTTCTGACATTCAGTAGGTTCGGGACAAGATTAAAATAATAGTCAATGTTTTAAGTGACATAATGTTTGTTGTCTTTTGTTACTGCTTTGTGATGTCTTTTAAGCCATTGTAGGTTGCTTAATGTTCTTCACCATATTTTATTAAAATAATTTTTTTAAAAAACTTACCTAAACGGAGGCCTTGAGTCGTCTGTGCAACGGGTGGTGGAAGCAAACAGAAGAGGCAGGAGAAATGAGGGTGAAATTGTGGAAAGTTTTTTTTAAACGCATCAGATGAGCAAAAAAAAGAAAACAAGAAAGAGGATGTCGTGAATATGGGTTTCTTCATTTGAAACATTACGTTACAAATGGTTTAATGGTAAATTCATACATTATTACAATAGAAAAGTAAAAAATATCGTAATTGACTTGGGCAAGACTCAAACTTGCCCCAATAGGAACAAGTACCCACCGTTTTTTTTTAGAAAACTAACATATACAACATTTTTAAGATATATAAATTTGGGTCATTTTATATGAACTTTATAGTGTTGTAAGACATGTACTTTTGGGCTCTTATATCGTGAGCTCAGGGCGGTTGCCCATCTCGCCCCGCCCCCAGGGCCGGCCTTTAGCATAATTTCTCTCGTAAACCTATTTTTTATGCTAACTTTAAAAAAAGTTACCATAAAGCGAAGCACGTAGTAGTACTAATTAAAGTAGGAAATCTTTTACTATACTATATACAAAATCAAAGGTTTGTAGGCCATTTCATGCTAATGTCTACACTGCAATCACTACTTAATTAATTAAAGAATATGTATTCATATTTATGTAGTCCTCCCCATGACATCTATGCTTCTCTATTTCTCTAAAACATGTATAGGCCTCATCCTTTTTTCTTGTTTATCATTTCTGCAAATTTATTAGCTCTTCTTTTTACATTAATGGCTCCATTTGTTGGATGCTTATCCCAAGAAAATTTACAAGTGGGTAATCATAATTCCCTCAAGCAACAGGTATGTAATATGTTATGATGAAGAGAAGATAGTTGGCTAATTAATAGAAAATATATGATTTTTGAAATTTCTTAATTTATGTAATTGTGTAGAAAGAATCCAAAAAGGAACTTGAAATTGAAGTTCATGGCATTCTTTTGTGGGCTTCAATGGGATTCTTGATGCCTGCTGGAATACTCATAATCAGAATTGCCTGCACAAAAGAAGTCATCAGGAGACAGAGATTCAAGATTTTCTACTATATTCATGCAAGTTTTCAGGTAAATTAATCTTTTTATTTTTAATTAATTAATTACTCACTCCTTCATCTACATCATGAAATAACAAGATAATAATTCCACCAAATTAAAGTGATAAAAATGTTTAATGGGTACAGTCGATCACAAGATGCTATCATAAACAAGCATGTTATTTTCTCTTCCTAGCTTTTTTTAGCTACATAATCATGAGAAACTTTTGATTATTGTAGAAGTTTCTATTTTTATTCAACTTTTTTCTAGAATGAAAAATGTATGGTACAAGACATTATATATATATAAGTCTCAAGTCTGTAAAATAACAGAATGCTCACCCATATAAGAGTGAGACATAATGGGCTTGTCAACCCAGATTAGCCTTTTTAGACCAAACGAGGACAACGGTTTAAGCAGTTGACCGGATCATTTACGACTCAATTAACGCTATCGGCCCGGGGTCTGGGAACGTTACAATATATGGTCTCATCCATGGGAAGTTCTATCCGGAGCCCCGCGCTACTGTGTTCGACCACATATTTTTAATTTTCGTTCACACTTATTTATTTCGAATAAAAACACGCGTTCATAATCGAGCACACGTACCTCCTACACCGGAGTCCCCATGATAGAATTTCCCCTCATCCATGTATCTTAATCAATTTACCCCATTCATCATGATCAGTACTATATATGTCATTATCCCATCCACTAGCTGCATTTAATATAAAGTAGTATTTTCATACATATTTTGAATTCCTTTTAATTGCTAATTTGATAAATTTATCTTGATTTACAAAAAAAAAAAAAAAAAAAAAAAAAAAAAAAAAGGTACTTTCTCTACTACTTGCAACGTTTGCAGCTGTGATATCAATAAGAAGCTTTGAGAACTCATTCAATAATTGTCACCAGAGAATAGGTTTAGCACTTTATGCTGCTATTTACCTGCAATTTCTTCTTGGATTACGCAGGCCAAGACGGTAAATACTATTTTCACATTGAGTATTATGTACGTGTTTTATTAATTGATTAATGATTTAAAGAGGAAATATCTTTTCACAACCATTTTTATCTTATCATACAGAAATTTATTTCCAATTTCGTCCTTATTTTTTTTTATTTTACGCGCGTTCATTCTGACCAAAGTTTGGTCAGAATGTGACACATTATCCATACTGAAATATGATCAGAATATACGTGTTGAGAGTCCACACTGGTTAATTCTGACAATCTTTTAGGTAGAATGTTTGAAGTTTTCCAAACTCATATATAGTCAGAGCATCATTCTGACCAATATTGAGTCTGGAATACTCTACACATTCAGACTAGAATTGGGTCAGGATAACAACAACAATATAAAAGCGTCACTATTGATTCTGACTGAATTTCAGAAAGAATATTAAAAGTTTTTTTCACTCAATTTTAGTCAGAATGTCTTTCTGACCGGTATTGAATATGAAAAACATTCAAAATTCTGACTAGAATAAAATCAGTTTAATGATCGTATTCTGACTCAAATTGGGTCAGAATGGTTGTTGTGTGAATTAACCATAAATTGGCCAGAATAGTATATATTTTCCGGACTCATTTACGGTCAGAATGGCAGGCGTGTGGAATATCCAAACGAAGCCTACTCTCGGCTCTTGGTAAGTGTAAAACAACATTGGTGCGAAAAGATAATCCCTTTAAAGATATATAATGACTCAATATAATGTTTATATCATTTTCTAATTATGATTATGGATTTTCTTAAAATTTTAGATTTTTTTGTTTCAGGGGCACAAGATGGAGAAGGGTGTGGTACTTATTTCATTGGTTATTGGGTTTAACAACATCTTTAATGGGGATTGTGAACACCTACATAGGGCTAAAAGCATATCATTTAAGAACATTAAAAAGTGCTAATCTTTGGACTGTTGTTTTCACTGCTCAAGTTTGTATAATGGGATTCATCTTTCTTTTTCAAGACAAATGGGATTACATTCAAAAACAAGGCAATGAACAAATTGTCTGCACTCAAGAAACAAACGGGAACATTATTATTATTAATAATAATGAAGATCAAGTGAAGGAGCCACGAAGGAAAAGCAATTCACTTGGGGCTTATTTTGTGAAATACAATGCACTTAATAAGTTATTTCAGTTAACTTAGATGAAAATTATTTGTTTTCTTTTTTAACATATCAGAGCACTCGCATCTCAGATACTCTTAACCCGCGAATACTCTATTATATACTTTTTAAAAACACGTTTTTCTAGTTTACAGAATCTTTATTTGAGATGAAAGACATCAGACTCTTTATTTTACATAATGCGGAAGATATAAAGGAAAATTTATAAAATCTGAAAGAATGCGGTAGATGTAAAGAAAATTTTACAGAATATGTAGTTTACGGTAAAAATTAGAGTATCGATGCAGTGTTATTTTTCCTGTTGAAATTTCTATAAAAAAGTTTTTAAATGATTTACGGTATCTACTGCAAGTGCTTTCTTATATAGTGTTTATATGCTTGGATTTACAATTTTTTTTTTTTTTTTGAAAAATAATAATAATGCAACAGAATGTTTTGGTGAGATGCTTTAGATGTGTGGCCATGTGGGGTTTTGTAAATAATAATGAAAATCTAAATTTATATGTTCTTTTCTTTTGTCTGATTTTTTTTATTTATTTTTGTTTATCAGCGTGAGTGTTTGTATATCTTTATTATGTGAAAAGAAATGAAAATCATAAAATAAAAATAAAAAAAGAATAGAAGCAATTCGTATTATTATGATAATGCACTTGTCTTGAAGCTCGTTTCAAGCGATATAACTAACGATTTGTATAGTTTACAAACACGACTGTCCCCCTTCGTTTAAATTTGGGTGGTAAGGACATATAAACTTCTTCATTAAGGCCGTCTTTGCGACACTGAGTAATGTACGTATTGTCCATTTTCACAACCAGTGCAAATGTTTCACCATAATCAATGCCCTCAACTTGATTATGACCTTTGGCCACGAGGCACACATTATAACGTTCGATTGTTCCGTTGGCCTTTAGTTTAGTTTTATACACCCGTCGACAACCAATGGGGCATTTGTTGGGTTGTAGAAGGACCAGACTCGTTTTTTTGTTGAAGGGCCTGAATCTTCGTACCTAAGCTACTTGCCAAGCAGTTCTGTGTGTGAATAAATGGTGTGCATGATGATTGATTGTATTGTAGTTGTTTTTGTGAGAGGGAAATATTTTTTCAAAGAAAACTATATATCCCTAGATTTTTGTTTATTTATTTATTTTTTTGTGTTCATTGAGATCAAACACACGATACGTGACATTTTGAAAAAAAAAAAAAAAAAACCATAAAAATAGTTTTATAACATCAAATTTTGTAGGATTTGGGGTGTGGGTGGATATGAGATAGGGGCATCCAAAAACTCGTAAGCGAAAAAACTGAAAATACTTAGAAACTTTGTGAAAGATTTTTTCATAAAGAGTTTGGCCATTTAGGAGAGGTGTTGGTTCGGTTGATCAAATATGTAGTGGTGAGCAATGACGAATCCAGAAATTTTGTTCAACGAAGTCCGTGATATTTTTTCAGGGTAAATTATTCTTTTTCACGAAATTCGAAATAATTTTCTATAGATAAAATGTAGTGTTTTATTATATTTAACGGGGTCGCGGACCCCATTTACTAAAGGGTGTGTCCGCCTATGATAGTGAGGATTGCATCCCCCAAAATTTATTGGGAAGACTAGATTGTATAATAGCGATCGGGCCATGTTTAAAGATATCAGTGTTTTCTCTTTTGAAATGAGAGAATAACCTAGTAAACAGGTACCTTACGCTATAAAGGTAGGAAAGCTTTGTACATTGACTTACTGAGCTGCGATTTGACTCGAGCAAGCCTCAGCCACACCGTTTTGTTGGGGTGCTTTTAGTGCATTCGTTTGGTGTAAAATGCTATTTTGAGTATAAATATCATTAAGTTCAAACTATTTACCTTTATCACTATAAATAATTTGGACTCATGGTGAAAATGAATTTTATAATATAATGTCACTTGATACAATATTTCTACGACAATTTTTTTTTCCTACGACAATTCTATGTAAAATTTGTCTTATTCAAAAGTATATGATTACTCGGAGACGATCTATACAATTTTTTTTTTCGATATTCCGAAGCTACTACTTTCTAAAATTGACAATTCTATGTAAAATTTGTCTTATTCAAAAGTATATGATTACCTTCAAAAAAAAATATGATTACCTTCAAAAAAATATGTGTATTTATCGTACAATATATTGTGTGAACACATTAAATAATTGATTGAAAGAAAAATCACACAAATCAATCATTATCAATAGATAGTCGATCAATGCTATATTACACAATAAAACCTTTTAAATTGGCTATCCTATTTGTTATATTTGTTAATTACTACGAACGAATTTTTTTTTCTTAAATCCCCCGTATCCGGAACCAATTTGTAACGCCCCGTTCCCGGATACCGAGTCCTTACCCGGAAATGGAACGTTCGGCACGTATAATATAATATAAAATTCTATATTATACGTAAGCCTCTACTACGTCGTATCGAGTTTCACAGTTTACGGAACTAAAGGACTCGGGTGTATTTTTTTTTTTTTTTTTGAATAACAAGCAAGAATAGAGACTCAACATTTATAAAGATAGAAAAGATATCTTACAACAACGAACCATAAACTTTACAACGTTACGATGTCTTAACAAAAAAAAACTACTAGAATCTTACAAGGGAATCAATGAAACACAACAAGTCTCGAGAATGAAAATGCGACATAAGTTTTTTTTTTTTTTTTTTTTCCCAGAACGATCGTATATTATTACTTCCCAAAGAAAAAATTACAAATGGTTCAAGCGAGTCCCGAAAAAATAAACAACAGCGACCCTGGAGGAAAAATTACTACACAATACTACAGGCCCCAGGCAATTTTTAGATTCCTAACTCGACTTTCGACATTAGATAGAAAGACATGAATCGGTGGCCTATGACCACTGCTTTGGTGGACCAAATGGTTTCTCCAATACCAAATTCCGTGGACAGCTTCGCGGAAGTAATAGGGCCAATCCCTCACATAGAGGGCTCCCGTAATATTTGCCTTGATCCATTCCTGTATGGTGGGGTATCCATTCCTGTATGGTGGGGTAATGCGACATAAGTTTTGAAGAAAGGTAACAATGTCTAGAAATGACAAAATGTAATAAAAGCATCAAAGGTCGTCTTCAAAATCCTCGTCGAACTCCGGTTCAACCTGTTCATCTTCTCAACCCCAAACACAACAAACATGCATTTGAGGTAGGTACAAGGGTACTTAGCAAGAAACATAATCTATTACATTAATCAGGTTTTATAAAAGAATGATTACAAAATTATTAACTTATCTTTATTTGACCGACTCAATTCTAGGATTCACTTCATGCTCATCAACATGTTATGACTAAGCGTTTCTAACTTAACTCGAGTTTGTTACACCGGCATTCAAGTACACTACGCATGATGAAAATCCACCACGAGATATCGTTTGCAACATATTGGCGGATCACACCATTATCCACGGGGGAAAGCCCGATAGTGAACACGTTCGGCGAAGTCCCCCTACCATTTAGCCATTTATAGGCCAGTAGAGTTATCCACTTTATCTAAACGCCCTCACATCGCGATATAGACAAGTGTCTTACCAAGAATGTAACGATGTTTAATCTTTTACTACACACTTATGTAATTTATTAGTTATTAACTAGCCTCTTAAGTGTTTTCAAGGTAAATACTCACTTGACATCCCTACTCCCTCTCGTAGACACTAGAGACGATACCCTAGGCACATACACAGACATTGATGAATGCTAATTCATCAAAGCACAAGCCATTCATACCCTTCCAACGGTCCCGAACTTCAACTCCATGGAAGAGTACATCCGGTGCCGAAACTAAACGCATCGGAAGTTTAATCAAGGCTTATTCACATTAGGCTAAGTGGTGAAGTCAAGATTATAAAACCTGAAACCAAGCTGACACGATAAAATAACAAAGAAACGAAATGAACAGGTCAAACGCACGTTTGACCCCCCTTTAAACGCGCGTTTGCCTCGAACGGACGTTTTCTACTTCCCAAACGCTCGTTCGTGAAAAGTAGCCACATCCTGTATCAAAGTCAGGAACTCAAACGCTCGTCTATGGTTCTCAAACGCTCGTTTGAGAGACCACGAGCTTAAACGCCCGTTTGCCCCTGTGCAAACGCTCGTTTGCTTGGGTTTTGCCCAGAAAAACAGCAACTGTCAAAAACGATTTCCAACCCTTTTCCTTCGCCAAACTCCAGCACAAACAGATCCCAACCCACGAAAATAAACACACAAAAGTGTTCTATAGCATCCCACACTACTAAGGTAGTACTTATACAAGAGTTTAACAACAATCCAATCCATATATCGAACCTTTACTATACCAAACCATAATCAAAGCAATAAAGAAGATTTTCTTACCTGTTTCACGAAAACTTCAAGGCACAAAACCAAAAGTCTGTAGCACTTCTCAAACTTCCACACAAACACCTATTCGATCCATAACCAATTAAAGAACTAATTAGGATCACGGTTTCTAACTACTCAAAGCTACGAATTACACAACTCCTTTCAGCAAAAAATGACCAAACGTGAAGAAACTCAGATTTAGGGCTATTTTCATACCTTGATAAAAACCGGAATTCTTAGTATCAAAACGATGTTTGCCTTCTTACGATGCTCCTGCTTCGGTTGAATCTGAAAACGGAGTAGTAATGAACCACGAATTTGAAAAAGCCTCTTGCCTTCTACCATTTTTGCTCTCAAGCTCTGACTTTGAGCGTTAAACGTTTCTGATAACCTATTGATTAGTGGAGAGGTTATTTCCTAATAAACCTCCCATTAATTAATAGTCATTAACACCCATAAATCCCCTTAATTACAAATCGGTCCCTAAGAAGAGTATATATATAAATTCGAAAATTATATATATATATATATATATATATATATATATATATATATATATATATATATATATATATATATATATATATATATATATATATATATATATACTTTACAACTTAAATCTATAAAAGAAATAAATATAATATTTCGTTCTCGCAAATTGACACGTCTACCCTTTCCTGAGAATCAGAATATTACACAATTAGTCCGACTAATCTGGAGTTTGGTCCACGTCGTGCTTGCAGAGTCTGACTCTTACTCAAGGGTCATGAGTTTTTGATAAATGAATAATTTACAAATTTTAACATATAACTGAAATCGGTGCATGAAATACATCTTTGCTTCAATAATTCGTTGGGAAGTGAATTATTAATGAATTACACGCATGATATCTTTTTTTTTTTTTTTTACGAATACGAAATATAAAGAAAGATTAAAGCTCATGTATGAAATAAAAATGCAAAATTATTAAGGATCAAAATGTGTCTTTATAAAAAAAATAAAAATTTAAAAGAGTAAAAAGATTCTCCCTGGTCTGCACATATTCATTCAACGGCCGCCAAATGAGGAATCCGAATCTTTTTTTTAATATTTATTTTGATTTTTTATTTTTGGAAACTAGAATATTCAACACCCCTTAAACCTTGATCAAATTTGACTCAAACAAGTAGGAGTACATTACATCAGCTAAGCGCTGTTTCAGTGAACGGAAACCACAGAATCTCTGACGCTCAACCGCCGAATCCCTCCGGTAATGAAAACCGAATTCTCTGACGCCTCTTTCCCATTTGTTGTTCTAAAAACTTCTCTGTTCATACATTTTTTTACTAAAAATTTCTCTAATTGATATAACATCCTATTGGTATCTTAGTATTACCGATGGCAATGGGAAATCATCCATTGCGGAATCGCTTCTCTTTTGCCTGAAAATATGTTTTTGCCTAAAGTATCATGGTGATGCATCTGTTATATTCATGTTTTATTTACCGTGCCTAGCATTTTCGATTCTGATTGGGTTTAAAATTTTCATAATTTTGTTATGTACTCAAAACATCCTTGCTTAATTTCATCATCTGTTGTCATTTTTCTCTTATTCCTCCCATTTGTCTTTACTGGCTTTTTGATTATGAAAAGGGATAGACCATGAATCGTTTCATTCCATGGTGATGGCAATTGAATGACAATCAGTTTCTTATGCGGAACAAACTAATTGAGTTATTGTAATTGGGCCAGTATGAACATTTTCATGGAATTTTATTTTTATTTTTATTTATTTTTTAAATCTTTGGTGTATGCTACACTCAGCCTCGTCTTAGCTCTTCTTCTACAACGGTTCTGCTTGCGTATTCTTAGAGTCATCATCCACATTAGCAGGCATCACCACTGGAAACTCATTTCTGATGTCTTTCATTGCCCTTTTCCAGCACAGGGAGGTGCCTTAAACTCATTGAGGCACGTGACTGAAAATTCATATTTAAACAATGTGTGGGATACTTGCTGTTTTTGGTTGTACCGATACATCTCAAGCTAAGCGTGCCAGGATTATTGAACTATCCAGAAGGTGATTTTTCAGCCCCTTGTCTTCATTAGCATATTGAATTTTAGTTTTGCTGAATGGTAGTATAACACTAGAATAAGCTTTGTTAAAGTTCCTTTTTTGTTCCATGGTCTCATTTTGTAGGTTGCGACATAGAGGTCCAGATTGGAGTGGCTTGCATTGCCATGAGGATTGTTACCTTGCACATCAACGGTTGGCTATAATAGATCCTGCCTCTGGTGATCAGCCACTGTACAACGAAGACAAGACAGTAGTTGTCACTGTAGGATTAATTTCCCTGTTTATGATTCTACATAAATCGTTATGATTTTATTTTTGGGGTATGCCATTTGCACCAGTCAATTTACTGGATGTGTTGAGCTTCTGCGATTTATAACCTCTACTGGAGTGCTCTATTTCCCAAAACTTAGAGCGTTGCAACATCTAATGATAGGTAGCTGCAGAGTATGCAACTTTTTTAGTGGTTGCAAGCTAGCATGAGCACAGACGTGTTCAGCTGGTGACATAAGTGAGAAGCTGATGAGAGTCTTTATGGGTGATCTTGCAAAATCTTTTGCCTAGATTAAACTTATTAAAAATATCTAAACCGCCCATTAAATTGGTACCTTTGACTCTAGGAGCTAGTTCAATTTTCCTTTGTCCAAAAAGGTCACGTCAGTTCAATTTTCCCTTTTTTTGGTTTAAAAAAGGAACATTGGGGTACTGACTATGTTATTGTTTTTTCCTGATGAGTTTCTTTTTGCTCGTGATTATTTTCAAATGAATCTACATAGGCGGTAACTGATGCCATATTGCATTTTTCTTGTCCCATTGATTTTGATGGAAGTATAACTTTTTTTTGTCTTTCTTCTTTTCCTTTCTAGGTGAACGGAGAGATTTATAACCATAAGGAGTTAAGGGAAAAACTGAAGAATCATCAATTTAGAACTGGAAGTGATTGTGATGTTATTGCACATCTTGTAAGTGACGGTGCTTTCTATTCTAATATCTGTTTAGCCATATGTCTGTTTCTTACCTTATTTTGCATATTTCTCAGTTGTATATGATAGGAAAAACCGTTTTTGCTTATTTAGTATCTTAGAGCTTGTTATATTTCTTTCTCTCAAGCTTATTCTGATTTTCGATTTGTGCTATGGTCTGGCCCACTGGATTTGACAGTATGAAGAATATGGAGAAGATTTTGTGGACATGTTGGATGGTATGTTCTCATTTGTGCTTCTTGACACCCGTGATAAAAGCTTCATTGCTGCTCGGGATGCTATTGGCATTACACCCCTTTACTTGGGTTGGGGATTGGATGGTAAGTCATATGTACATAGCTTTATTGTAGATTTTTGTTTTACTAAGTTCTAGTTTTTCCGTTCCTTTCTTCTGGTGGGGGGGGGGGGGGGGGGGTACATATGTGATAGCCTTTTTTTAACATTAGTATGACTTTTAAAAGCTTGCTTTTCAAGTTTATGATTCAACCTTATGACTCGTAGTTCTAGCTTCCAGTGTAAAGTATTACATTGTGCATGTTGTTGCAATTTCACCAGTAACTGTAGAGTCTTGACTTTTGAAAAGCCTTTTACACAATTGGATGGTCTGTTATCTCCTCCTCCTCCTCCTCTTTGTCTTCCCTTCTTTTTTCTTTTTTTTAATTGAAATGATCTTCATCCATACTCTCCTTCCTGAAAAGGGATGGCTAGGGATTAACAATATTTTTTTTAGTTCAATGGGAATAGCAATGTTAAGGTACCAAATTCACATAGAATGTGTTTTTGCTAAATTTTCCGTTATTCTTTTCCCGATTCTCCAGTTTTGGTTGATGATGCCAAGTGCTGATTGTTCTACAGGTTCAGTTTGGTTCGCATCAGAAATGAAGGCATTGAGTGATGATTGTGAACGATTTATGTCTTTCCTTCCAGGACATATATACTCAAGTAAAACTGGTAAGCTGATTTTAGCTTTAGTGAGTGGACACTATGAAGCTCATAAGCTGATCATGATTTGCAAGAATCTTGTAGTTCCAGATCATTTTCAACAAGTGCATTTTTGCAGTAATTGATGTAGTGAAGCTTGTGCTGAACTTTTGATCTTTTGCCATTTTTATTTCATCATGAACTTTAGCACGTTTTTTATATAGAGGCTGAGAAACCTGTTGGTGCCTTGTTCCCTTAAGAGTTCATACCATTAATGTAATTTGTATTTTTGACAAATTTAATTTCAACCTTTTGTACTAGTTGAAAGCTTAGTTATTACAAAGAGAGCTTGGTTGTTTATATAGCACAAACCAAACCACAGAAAGCAACTAGCCGTTGGTAGTCACATCCCAACGGCTAGTTGGACTAACAACCATTTTTGGCAACTGAGGACAAGAGCCCTTAGGAAATAACTAATTAACTAAAAACAAGGTTAACTAGTAAATAAAGAAGATAGGAAAAAGTATTAGAATAAATCGACATAACATGATCAGTGAATTCTGCATGATGAATGAAAATGATATCATGATGATCTTTTCTAGCGATTGGAACTCTGAAGACTGCTGAACTTTTGATCTTTTGCCATTTTTATTTCATCATGAACTTTAGCACGTTTTTTATATAGAGGCTGAGAAACCTGTTGGTGCCTTGTTCCCTTAAGAGTTCATACCATTAATGTAATTTGTATTTTTGACAAATTTAATTTCAACCTTTTGGTCATCATGACAAATTTTGGTGCCTTGTTCCAACCATGTTATCCTCCTCCGTGTAGCCTAAGACATATTGCAATTACGAATGGTAAATTTTCTGTCAAGTAGTTCACATACATTGAGCATGTTTGATGTATTGTTCTATTTGTTGTAGAAGTAACCTCTACAGAATCCCCTCATACTATCTTTTCCATTCAACTCACCAACTTCTTACTTGAACCAATTTGTGTTCTCCTAGTTCTTCGTACAAGAATGCTTAATTGAGGCTTCATTTTGTTTGCTTTTGTGCTGTGTACTTTTGGAAGCTCCAGCTCGATCCGTGAGTTGGTGACCATCAAATCTTAATAGTGTTTAAATGCACACGAACAAGTTTTTCAGTGAACTGGGGGAGGATTAGATTCAGATCTAGGATTTCCCTATCTCTTTTCACGCACATCACCAGAAACCTTAAGTTGTTAAGGATGTTGTGGATTAGCTACTTAGAAAAACTAAGTCTAGGTTCATTCATTGGGAGATAGCACATCATTAGTGGCTTAGTGTGATAAAATTGGCAAGATGATCCGTGATTTTGTGAGATGGATTGTTCCGGATAAGCAAAGAGGTTGATCATCATGGGATTTTGTCCCGAATGCCTGAGTTATAATCAAATTATTGGAATGGGTACTTGGAACTTGTGAAAGTTAATGTTATCAAAAAGATCACTAATGAATTAGAAATATATAGTCAACATTTTGTTTATATTGGAAATAGGGTCGTGTTGGCTTAATTTTGTCGTTGGAGATTTAAAAGGAAATATAATTCAGATGAGATTTTGAGCTTGTGTAGCTTGTGAAATCTGTACGTGAAAATGAAATATAGTCTTGGATGTATTTTGGTAGAAGTAGTGGTTGAGTTGTTGTGGGATGTTCAATGGAGTCATCAAAGCAAATCCATTAATTGAACTTGACTTATCTATGCTAAAAGTTTGTGTGGAGCTTTATGTGTGCATGTTTCATCATTTATTGTGTGAATGGTAAGTGAATAGCGGCGATGGTAATGGCCGATAATGATTTTCTGCGTTGTCATTGTTGCAGCTAGAGGAATAATTAAAATGAAAAAGAGAAGACAATTAAATAAAAAGAAGATTAGCAAAGAACAAGAAACCATAAAATTATAGAACACTCAAAAAAAGCTTTCTTCTATTGACAAACCAAAGGAAGGACTTTGTAGTTATAGATTTCAGCCACTAGTCCTTATTTCCTTTTTTCACGTATAGTGGAGGGTCTATTACTTCCTTTTTAGTTGTTTTCTACAGACATTGATAACTGTGACTACTATGGTGCTATTATGTTTACAGTAATAGGAAAAGGAGTTTTTTAAAGTGAATCTAGGTGCAATGTTTTGCTTCAGTATGCTGTTTCAAATGTTTGGTAGCACTGAATTTCATGCTGTTTATTTTGGTGCAATGCATCAACAGGTAAGATGCGCCGATGGTACAACCCACCATGGTACTCAGAAAAAATTCCTTCAACTCCATATGATCCTTTAGTCTTGCGGAGAGCTTTCGAGAAGGTCTGTTTACCCTTTGTTTTATTTGATTTGGTCCAAAAGGTTTAGAATTTCTGTGGCATCTGGGCAAGTAGTCATATCTTTCTGCTAGTAAATCTTTCATTATTTTGACTTAAATCTCTTCTGTTAGATTAATCTTGAGTTGGGAGTTGTTTTTTGATTATTATTCCTCTGATTGGGCTATATTACTATGAAATACTCCATTCTAGTTCTGGTTCTCGTGGTCAGCTTTCTATGTTTTTACCGCCTTCACAGTGATGTCTTCTGTGTCTTCCGTTTATTATTTCTACAGTGTTAGTTTCTCCTCCTGTTTTTTCATACCTTTGCAGCGGTTTTTGGAAACGCGTTATTTTTACTTTAGTTAGAGTTGTGTGCTTTGTTTCTGCAATATTGTATTTGGGCAAAAAGGTATGTTATTTGTTCGTGGCCATTTCGCAATATTTGCAGGCCGTGATTAAGAGACTTATGACAGATGTTCCATTCGGAGTACTTTTATCTGGTGGATTGGATTCATCACTTGTTGCTGCAGTGGCGTCTCGTCATTTAGCAGATTCAGAATCTGCTCGCCAATGGGGGTCACAACTACATACCTTTTGTGTCGGCTTGAAGGTAATATTGAACTTGTCAGATTTTGACTGATGTTTGTGGTCAGTTTTAGTAGGATTATGGTCAATCTCTAGCATGCGCTTGTGATTGCTTGAAGAAAAACAATACTTTGGACTTCTATTTTATTTCTTTGTGCAAAGAAAAGTTGCTACAATTGGAAGTGGGCTTCATGTGAAACAGTTCTACAATATCCGAGTAGCTTTGTTTGTCAGCAGTGCATATATGGAGGTTCATCCCCCCCCCCCCCCCCCCCCCCCCCCCACGGAGAGGATTGTTTAGTATTTAGGGGGCTAATCTTTCATTGACTTGTGATGAATCAATGGCAGGACAAATATATTCAACAATCAGCCTCATCTGTGCTGTTTGCATTTTCCATCAAACACACTAGATTTGGATCACTTACTATCATTTTCTTTGGATCAGTGATACGACAGATTCACACATCACATGGCCAATAAATTGTAGTAATAGAAGATTAGCTGGAGAAAAGATATAGTAGCTGTTCAAAAGTGGTGTTTTATGTTAAGCTTTAGTTTAAGCTATAAATATAATGTTTGTTTGATTCTTTTATCTCTTAAAAATCAGATTTTGTGTATAAATAAAAAAGAAGGAATTATATGAACCATGTCTTTCTTCGTTCTTACATTTGCATTTATTAGCCGGCTATTCATGACTTTACCAGATTGTATTGTTAAATCTGTTTCTTTTAGGAAGATTTCGTCATTCATATTTTTGAAAGTTTTTCTCCATTAGGGTTCTCCTGATCTAAAAGCTGCCAAGGAAGTTGCAGATTACCTTGGTACCCTTCACCATGAATTTCACTTCACTGTCCAGGTGCGTTTGGGGACCATTTAAATACTATGTTTGTGATCCTTGAAGTATGATAATTAATTTTATATCTTTTATAGATTTGATTCTCTTTTACCCTCTCGTTCTGTATGCCAGGAAGGAATAGATGCACTTGAGGAGGTTATATATCACGTCGAAACATATGATGTTACCACCATCAGAGCCAGTACCCCAATGTTCCTCATGTCTCGTAAGATAAAATCACTGGGGGTCAAAATGGTTTTGTCTGGGGAAGGTTCTGACGAAATATTTGGTGGTTATTTGTATTTTCATAAGGCGCCTAACAAGGAGGAATTACATGAGGAAACATGTCGAAAGGTTTTATGCGTATTTTTAGTCCATTGTTGCGAAGTTCATAAAAGATGCAATGCTGCTTCTGTTTCTAATGTCTGTTTTATGTGGACTCAGATCAAAGCCCTTCATCTTTATGATTGTTTACGAGCAAACAAATCAACTTCAGCATGGGGTCTTGAGGCTCGTGTACCCTTCTTAGATAAAGAATTTATTAATGTTGCAATGGAAATTGATCCTGAATGGAAAATGGTAAGTTCCGAGGTTTTAATCAACAGCATAGTGGTTTCTTTGCCATATGCGAAGCTTTAGACTTCATTCAAGTTATATATGTCTGTCATGATTTCCTCTTTATTTATCGTCACTGCATGGTTCTCTTGTGAAACTTTTGGATGAATTATCTCAGGTCAAACCTGATCTTGGAAGAATAGAGAAGTGGATTCTACGCTATGCTTTCGATGATGAACAAAATCCATATTTACCCAAGGTTTGTCGCATTTCAGTAAATTTGATGAGATTGTTTAATTACCATCAGTCTTTATTGTGTAAGCTGTTAAGGATGTGAGTAAGTTATATATTTAAACACAATACACTTCAACACGTCCGGGGCCTACATGGCAAACACAATTGAAAATAATAAAAAACATACAAGCCAATAAGAAGGTCTAACAGTTACTCAACATAATTTGGGTGGAAGTGGACGCATTAAGGTTTGGACTCATGAAACCTAATCTGATTCCATGTTGAATTGTCATCTCTCCCAAAAGCTAAAGCTGTTTGGGCTGTGAGGAATTTACTTATTTAAATACAACACACACTTAAACAAAGATCATTGTTTTGTTACTTCCTAAAAAATCATATAGTTCCTGGAATGTTGATAGTGCCACACGGTGATTCTTAGTGTTACTTATGCCTGGTTTTTGTGGTTGTAGCACATCTTGTATAGACAGAAAGAACAATTTAGTGACGGAGTTGGATACAGCTGGATTGATGGATTGAAGGATCATGCCAACCATCAGGTATGCCTGGAGCTTTATTATTGGTTCATTATTTTTGCGTGAACCATCTAAATCCTGCAGAATGAACCCTGTGAGTTCTTTTGTATGCATCATTACAGGTCACAGATGCAATGCTAGCAAATGCAAGTTTTGTGTACCCTGAAAACACTCCAACAACAAAGGAAGGTTACTACTACAGAGCCATCTTCGAGAAGTTCTTTCCTAAGGTGGGTTTTGCATTTCTGCTTAGTTCTCTCGATGGGTTGGTTAGAAGGGATCGTAGAACTGTAAAGATCAAATATTTTCCATTGTATATATCATATCTGTAACTAATAAGTAATTTGTTCCATTGCATAGTAGCTGTCTTACCTACGACTAGAAACTCGGTGTATGTGATGTCACTGGTGAGTTGAGTGTTAACGGTTTACGACTTATGAACAGAATGCTGCAAGATCAACTGTACCAGGAGGTCCGAGTGTTGCATGTAGTACAGCAAAAGCAGTGGAATGGGATGCTGAATGGTCAAAGAATCTCGATCCGTCAGGTAGAGCTGCTCTTGGCATCCATGCAGCTGCATATGAAGAAGATGCATCAGCAAGTAAGGATGCTAATCTCACAGTGTCTTCGCCTAAGAAAGTAGAAGTTGACCAGATAGCAGTGACTGTTTGATTAGTACATCTGGAGACTTTCACTTTTTTTTGGATTTGTTGAATTTATGGATCGATTTAGTTTGGTTAAATCCAAGATTGAGTTGTTATGGCTTGTAGCAAGTGGTTCTTCAAAGAGGATTTGTTGTTTGAAAATGATCGGTATTGAAGTTATCTGATTAAAAGAAGTTTCTTACATTTTTATATTCCCTCTCAGCCAGGCCTATCATTTGAGCCTAATGATAATTGAGCCCTGTTATTGGTGTTAACCCTGTTAAACAGTTATTATGGTTAAACCGGTGAGCACCGTAATTTCGCAGGGTAAATCCATTTTTGACAAGAAAAAAGTAGGGGAAGAAATTTTATTGACTATCCAGACCATGATGAATAAAAAAAAAGTTAAATATGCAGATATCATGATGTGTTGAGAAGTTATTTGCAATATCCCAATGTACAGGTGGCAGTTATTGATTGGCAAGTTAATAGAATACAAAGCAGTAGGGGTGAGATTTTTTGTTTTGTTTACAATACTACTAGTGGTTGAAAATAATCCATATGAGGCTTTGTGGCTCACCAGTGGGATCCCAAACTATG
The DNA here is from genome assembly GCA_036785695.1 of Gentiana straminea. Lineage (NCBI taxonomy): Eukaryota > Viridiplantae > Streptophyta > Magnoliopsida > Gentianales > Gentianaceae > Gentiana > Gentiana straminea. Next base: position 4,567,951 of record JAVUPR010000046.1, on the reverse strand, counting down.
TTTTTGCATTTTCCAGCAACCAATGAAAATACAGATAAAGATTTTCAAAGATAAGGAGGACCTTTGGGCCCTTTGTATTTCTTCATATTTATACATGATCTTTCACAGCTTGTAAAACTCGTCAAAAAACTTCTTTCAATCTTCCTCCAATGGCTTCTTCAACCATGGCTCTCTCCTCCCCATCATTTGCCGGTAAAGCCGTGAAACTCTCCCCAACCTCCGCCCCGGAGTTGATGGGGAACGGCCGTGTTTCCATGAGGAAAACAGCTCCCAAGAAGGTTTCCTCCAGCGGTAGCCCATGGTACGGCCCGGACCGTGTTAAGTATTTGGGACCATTCTCCGGTGAAGCACCAAGCTACCTGACCGGTGAGTTCCCCGGTGACTACGGTTGGGACACTGCTGGTCTTTCAGCTGATCCCGAGACTTTTGCTAAGAACCGTGAGCTCGAGGTGATCCACTCAAGATGGGCCATGCTTGGAGCTCTGGGATGCGTATTCCCAGAGCTCTTGGCCCGGAACGGTGTCAAGTTCGGTGAGGCCGTTTGGTTCAAAGCCGGATCTCAAATCTTTAGCGAAGGCGGTCTTGATTACTTGGGTAACCCGAGTTTGGTCCATGCACAGAGCATATTGGCTATCTGGGCTGTCCAGGTCGTGTTGATGGGCGCGATCGAGGGTTACCGTGTTGCCGGTGGACCCCTCGGTGAGGTTACCGACCCGCTTTACCCTGGTGGAAGCTTTGACCCATTAGGGCTTGCTGATGATCCAGAAGCATTTGCTGAGTTGAAAGTGAAGGAGCTTAAGAACGGCAGATTGGCCATGTTCTCGATGTTCGGGTTTTTCGTACAGGCCATTGTCACTGGAAAAGGGCCATTGGAGAACCTTGCAGATCACTTAGCAGACCCTGTGAACAACAATGCTTGGGCTTTTGCCACAAACTTTGTTCCCGGAAAATAATAATTCTTAAATAAAATCTTAGGTTTGTAAAGGAAGATGGTGTGTATGGATTGGAAGTTACTTTGAAATTCTCTGGTTTTCGTAATTTCAAATTGTTGGCACACAAAGCATGCTCGAAAATAAAATATACATGGAAATTATGCATGACTTGGGTAATACACTGAATATATTTCATATTTTCCAATTGTTTTACGTGAGTTCTATTCCGTATTTTTACCTTAAAACGTGGCTTTACTTGGCATATCTTTTTCTTTTGTTTTTTTGAAAAAACTTCGCATATCTTTTTTATTTTTTTTAAGAACTTAGCATATCGGGTGAATTAGAAATTAATACCTAAAGTTGAAGGAAAGTGTGTGTGAGAAGAGTTGAGGGAAAAACATTTTTGTGCGAGAGGGAACACTTAGATGGATTTTGCTTCACCACGCGCACGCGTCCCTGGCCTTCTGGCTGTCTCGGCTCGAGTTTGAATCTAAGTTGTTGTTTGGATAATAGTTATTTTTTAGACACTTTCTTTAAGGAATTAACCAAAATTAATTTTAATTAACAGTAGTTAAGTCGGTTGAACATAACATTCCGAGACCGTGTGTGAACAAAAACGTCACGAGTTTTAATTAAGTCGGTATTTTTCTTGTGGGAAAAAAAGCCTAATTAATTAAGGCGACTTAATAAAGACCCTTATGACCGAGATATATCATCGAATTTTCTAATCTTTTCCACTACCAAGTTATTGCATGCATCATTCATGAGCCATTTCGAAAAAAGTTGGAGCATCTGGTAGTTTTCTAGAGCTCGAGATTTTGAAATGCCTCTAAACTTGAGATGACAATCGTTGGTACTTTGGAAAACAATTTCTACAACTGCGGGCACGTGATTGGAGCAATATTATCTTAAAGATAGATTGATTAAACTTGCCTCAGTTTGAATTTCCTCAGTTTATTTTTTCTGCATCGTTTCGCTTCTGTTTTGTACAAGTTTCCATGTTCTCTTCCTGCTAATCTGGTTTTGCATGATATTGCTGAATCTTTCTTAAATCTCGCATATTTTGGCAGAGTTGTAAATTTATTTCTGTAACTGGACACGTTTTGCAATTTTGGTCCTGATTTTTCTCCGGTCACAATTTTGGTCCTATAAATGGTCATGAACGCCGGAAAATGCTGACTGAACAACTTTTCCGGCCTAAATTCATGTCATGTCATCCGAATATTTCCACGTCAGCACTTGTGCACACTTTTTGCAAAGAATAAAAAGTTGAATCAAAAGAGATTCGAAGCATGACCTACCGCTAAAAATGCAAGCACTTGGCCATCTAAGCTATAACTTCAATGCAGATATTATGACACAACATTTTACTTAAACTCAAAACAACCTCCATCAATCAGCTCGTGTGAATTAAGTAAAGCTAGGCTTGGCTTGGATACCATGTCCAAAATATAAACCCAATATGGTCGAAATCACGCATACACTTAAAATATTTATTACAGTAGAAGATATGAAAAAGAATGTTACATCAATTATATCCAAGAATTTTCTGGTCATTTTATTATAAGAATTAATGGATTAACCCACATCTTTAATATACGTGATTTTGAAAACTGAATCAGATAAATCGGAACGGATGGAGTATTTGATATTTTAAGGGTTGAAGACACTTTTTTCTAAAAAAAAAAAAAATGATTGAGACACAACCAATTTAGCACAACGGGCTAAACAAACTAATATCTCACCGTTGATTTTGATGAGTGTACATCACAATAAATTGAGCCTCATCAAAATCATGGGTGAGAGATTACGTTGTGTCACCCGTTATGTTAAGAGCAATGATACAACCACAACTAAATCACACAACCAATTGACACATTATTGTTATAAATTATTGATTGTTGTGGGATCTGGATCAGTCAATTTAGGTCTCACAAAAATCAATAATATAGATCAATGTTTTGTTATTTAATTGTGTAATTTGATTGTGGTTGTATCATTTCTCCCCTAATAAATGTTCATAAAAATAGAGTAGTAAAACAAAAGGTGAATAATAATAATAAAATATAGCAAAACAAAAAAAAGAAAAACTAAAGTGAAGTAATCGTTATTGTTACGAATCTAATTGATTTAAGTTGTGTTTTGTTTTGTTTTTTTTTTATTGGCAAAAGGAATCGTTATTTTTGTTTCCAAGTTTCCAGATACATATATAATCAATGCATTCTAGGAGCTGATCGATGGAGGTTGTTTTAAGTGTTTTAAGTGTTTTAAGTAATATGTTGTGTCATATTATGTGCATTAAAATTTTAGCTTGGATCATGGGTTCGAATCTCTCTTGACTCAACTATTTATTCTTTGCAAAAAGTGTGCACTGGTGTAGGTGTGGAAATTGGTGGTGCTGACGTGGAAATATTAGGATGACATTGCACGAATTTTGGGCAGAAAAGTTGTCTAGTCAGCATTTTTCGACGTTCGGATCATTTTTGCGAAAAGAAAAAAGACCACTTACAGGACCTAAATTGTGCCTGAAAAAAAAATCAGGATCAATATTGTAAAACGTGTTCAGTTCCATGACTAAATTTACAATTTTGCCTGCATATTTATGTGTTGTTACTTTGCAATAATTGACATTTATTATAAGGGGGAATTGGCCAAATAGTTTTTTTTTTTTTTACTTTACATTGCTTATTTAGTCTTTGACTAAATGCCTATTTAAAAAGAAAAGGAAAAATATGAAATTTATTAAAATCCCCAAATGGCTCCTCATCAATTTTCTCTAAAATTTCCCTCTTCCCCAAATTCAAATTTTGAACATATAATTCAACTCTCCCTCCTATCTTTCTTCTTCTTTTTCATTCTCCTTCTCCTTCTTCTTCATTCTCCTTCTCCTTATCCTTCTTCCATTCCCCTTACCCGTTTCTTCTTCTATCTTCTTCTCTATTTCTTCCTTCTTCTTCTTCCTTCGTTCTTCTTATTCTTTCTCCATTTTATACTCGTTTTCTGCGGGAAATATATAAATATATATAAGTAAAGGGTATATTTGTACATTACGATACATTGTGTTTAGGGTTTGGTGATGTGTTGTACTATAAATACTGGATCACTGTGAATATACAAATCATATTTTCTCTCAATTGTGTTGTGTTTAACATGGTATAAGAGAAACCCCAAAATTAGGGTAATTTTTTTTTCGATCCATTTGAGTTCGAAGGCGTGTTCTTCGTCTCTTCCACCTCCGATCCATCTGAGTTCGAAGGCATATCCTCGGTTGCTGTTGTTGCCGTGGGATCGTAGCCCTTGCTGCTACTTGCTGTTCCGTTTTCATCACACAAAAAAAAACGAATAATAATATTAACCCGAGTCGGGTTCTTTGCTGCTATTGTTGCACGTTGCTAGCTTGTCATCGCTGCTGTGTTGATAGTCCCAGCCGTGGTCTTCGGTTGCTTATCCGGTACGATTCGGTCGCCGGCCGCCCTCGATTTTATTGCCGCTGTCGTTGTTTTTTTCTCTATGGTGTTTCCTTTCACCTGCTTGCTTGGTCATTGACCTGTGCTTGTGAGGATCACATGGGTTTACTTGAAAAAAAAGAAAATAAAAAAAGGGAATGAAAGAAAGAACAACAAAAGAAGAGAGAGTAGAAGCAAGACGTCATCTTGCAATTTTTTCTCGCCCTGCTGCTGTTGGATTTGCAGCTACAAGCACCGCTACTAGTCATAATTTTGTTGCTAATATGGGGAATCACCGTTTGGCTGGGGAGCAGCAACTTGGAGAAGGTGATCGTTTTCCGACTCTTTCCGAGGGTCAGTGGACACACCTTTTGTCTGCTTTAAAAAATATCAAACCCGGTTCATCCAAAACTTTGGCCGGTATGTCTTATTCCAACGATTGGTTAATCGATACTGGTGCTTCCAGCCACATGTCTGGTAATATTTCTTTATTTACAAATTTACGTGAAATTTCGTCCCCGGTTGGGTTGCCCAATGGGCAAAACACTACGGCTATACAATCTGGCACCGTTGCTTTGACTCCGGAATTAATTTTGGAAAATGTTCTTTACGTCCCGGCCTTGGCTTGCAATTTGCTGTCGGTGTCTCAATTACTCGACACCCGCCAATATTTTGTTATTTTCACTAATAAGCTGTGTATTATACAGGATCATACTTTGAGGAACCTGATTGGAGCGGGGTGCAGTGTAATGGGGTTTACTATTTTCAGCCGGTTTGTTCTCCAACATTTCAAGTTAATAAAGTTGCTACTGTTGATCATCATTTGTTGTGGTATCGGCGTTTGGTCACCCTTCGATGACTGTGGTATCTTCCTTGTCCGGCATTCCTATCCATAGTAGTTCCAATCAGGTTTGTGCAGCTGATTGTTCAATGTGTTTTATGAGTAAACAACCACGTGCTTCGTTTCCTTTAAGTTATAATAAAGCCGTGGATTTATTTGATTTGATTCACTGTGACATTTGGGGACCCTATAAGTTTCCCTCTAGTTGTGATGCTCGTTTTTCCTTACTATCGTTGATGACTGCTCTCGTGCTACGTGGGTATATTTATTAGCTGGAAAGTATAAAGTGCGTCACTTGATTGAAACATTTTATACAATGGTGAAATGGCAATTTAATAAACGTATTAAGTGTGTTCGCAGTGATAACGGCCTCGAATTTTTAAGTTACAACCTTTCTTTGATTCAAAGGGCATCTTGCATCATAAATCTTGTGTCGATACTGCTCAACAAAATGGTCGAGTCGAACGCAAACATAGGCACATCCTCAATGTCGCTCGTGCCCTTCGTTTTCAAGCAAAGTTGCCTAAATATTTTTGGGGAGAATGTGTCCTCACTGCGGTTCATTTAATTAATTTGACGCCTACTCGCATTTTAAATGGTAAAACCCCGTACAAAATTTTCTATGGTCGTCTCCCCTCTTATGATCATATCCGAGTTTTCGGTTGTTTGTGCTATGCTTCGGTTCGTCCTCGAGCCCCAGATAAGTTTGATTCTCGGTCTTGGCGGTGTATGTTTGTTGGTTATCCTTTTGGTCAGAAGGGCTGGTGGGCTTTATGACCTTGAGCCCCATGATATTTTTGTCAGTCGTGACGTTGAATTTTTCGAGGACCAATTTCCTTTTCTTGACACCCTCCCTGACCACGATCGCCTACAATGGGAGCGTTATTTTAGTCAACCTATACTATGGGACGATTCTGATGATGTCCCTGTCATGTGCCTATGCCCGCGAAAACCACCACTTCGGCCCCTGCCCTCCCGAATAATGAGTCCTCGTCCCCATTAAGGGGGCGTGTAGCCGATGTCGCCGAGACGAGTTCTTCCCCGGATGGCGGGGTGCCACCAACTGATACTTTTGGACGTGGTCAGCGCGTGAAAATTCCCTCCACAAAACTTCGGGACTATGTTACTCATACAATTGTTCAGCAGAATGAAGACCCCACCCCATTACATGCATCTTCATCTTCACCAGGCTCCTCAGGTAAACCGTTTGACATAGCTTGTTATGTTGATTATAATAAATTTTCTGTCCGCCACCAGTGTTTTTTGACAACTATTACTAAGGGTCGAGAACCCGCCACTTTTCGGGAAGCTGTTCAGTTGCCCAGTTGGCGTCAAGCCATACAAGAGGAAATTGATGCTTTGGAGCGCAATGGAACTTGGTCTTTGGAGGTTCTTCCTCCTGGTAAACGTGTCATTGGTTGTGGTTGGGTGTATAAAATTAAATACACCTCCACTAGCGACGTGGAGCGCCTTAAAGCTCGCCTCGTTGTTTGAGGGAATCGGCAAGTTGAAGGAGTTGATTATAATGAGACATTTGCTCCGGTGGCCAAAATGGGAACGGTTTGTGTTTTTTTATCTGTTGTAGCGGCACACAATTAGGAATTGCATCAAATGGACGTCCATAACGCCTTTCTGCATGGTGATTTGACTGAGGAAGTCTACATGCAACTTCCTCTTGGGTATCGTGCTTCCTCTCATGGCACGGTTTGTCGCTTACGTAAATCTTTATATGGACTTAAACAGGCTCCTCGGCAATGGTTTGTCAAGCTATCAGCTGCTTTGAAAAACTTCGGTTTTGTTCAATCTTATGTGGATTACTCATTGTTTTGTTATACTCGGGATGGTGTTTTCCTCCACGTTTTGGTTTATGTCGATGACTTAATTATTGCGGGTTCCGACCATGATGCACTTGTTCGTTTCAAGTAGTATTTGAGCTCTTGTTTCCATATGAAAGATTTGGGCCCTTTGAAATATTTTCTCGGCATCGAAGTGGCACGTGGCCCCGAAGGTATCTTTCTCTCTCGACGCAAGTATGCGTTGGACATATTGACTGAGGTTGGCATGTTGGGTTGTAAGCCCATTGATACACTTAAGGAGCAAAATCATCGCCTCGCTTCCGCTACAGGTCAGCCGTTTGCTCATCCGGATCAATACCGCCGCCTTGTGGGCCGCTTGGTCTATCTGTCTGTTACCCGTCCTGAGTTGAGTTACTCTGTACACACTCTTGCCCAGTTTTTGAGTGATCCACAGGTCCCACATTGGGAGGCTGCGGTGCGTGTTTTGTGTTTTCTGAAAGGAAGCCTGGCCAGGGAATTTTGTTGCGTCCTATGGATGATTTGTCTTTGACTGCTTTCTGTGCTAGTGATGTTCAAACTCGTTTTCTACATGTTCAAACTCTTGGGTGTTCGAATGGATTTGGGGTTGAAGAAGATGGGTGATTTGGGTTCGAATGGGTGTGATTTGGGTTCGAATGGGTGTGGTTTGGGTTCGAATTGGTTCAAATGGGTATGATTTGGGCTTGTGTAACATGTGCAAACTCGTTTTCTACATGTTCAAACTCGTGTAACATGTTCAAACATGTTCATGGGCTTGGATTCGAGTGGGTTCGAATGGGTGTGATTTGGATGGGTGATTTGGGTTCAAATGGGTGATTTGGGTTCAAATGTGTGTGATTTGGGTTCGGATGGGTGATTTGGGTTCGAATGAGTGTGATTTGGGCCTGTGTAACATGTTCAAACTTGCATAACATGTTTAAACATATTAAAGGGTATTTTGGGCAAGTTAGGAGAAAAATTTGGGTGAGAGTCTTTTGAGCAAGAACTTTTTCCGAAAAAATTATATACACAAGAACTTTGGTCAAAGAGGCTTAATAACTGCGGACCTCTTTTTTTAATCCGTAAATTTTGTCTTTAATAACGGCGTTGATTCCGTGTTTACACATATTGTATGTCGAGGATACTCTAGTTTGATATTCTTATTTACTTTTATTATTATTATTATTATTGTATTTATCGTGTAGTGACTTATTGACTAAGTCACCAAACCCTATAATTGTACTCTCCATTCAGTTGAATCAATGAAACACAATACATCTTTAATTATGTTATGGTATCGGAGCAATGACTTCACGAAATACTTATGGCTTTATCCCCTGAAAAATAAATCTAATGTTGAAACCATCTTTCCAGACTTTCTTGCTATGGTTGAGCGTCAGTTCAATACCAAACTAAAATCCATCCAAACTGACTGGGTGGTGAGTACCGTCGCGTTTCAACTCTTCTTACCTCTATTGGCATCCGACATCGCCTTTCCTATCCTCATACACATGAACAAGTTGGTGCCATAGAGCGTCGTCACCGTCAAATTGTTGAAGTCGGCCTCTCTCTTCTTGCTCAATCTAACATTCCGCTTCCCTATTGAGAGGATGCCTTTATCACTGCCACTTATATTATCAACCGCCTTCCCATCAAAGTCCTTCATGGCAAGTCTCCCTTTGAAATGGTCCATCATCGGTCCCCTGACTGTACATTCTTTCGAGTATTTGTGTGTGTGTTGGCCCTATCTTCGTCAATATAACCATCACAAAACTGATTTCCGCTCTAAAACTTGCATCTTTCTCGGCTATAGTCCTTCCCACCACGATTATAAGTGCATGGACTTTGCCTCTGGCCGAATTTATATTGCTCGCCACGTGGTTTTTGATGAATCTGTCTTCCCCTATATGCCTTCTCCCTCCAAACCCACTCTTGATAATCTCACTGTACCACTTCCTATCCTTCTACCAGCACCTCCCCTGAATCCATCTCCCATGATGGCTCCCTCCAATCCGGCCCCACCCCCTCCGGCTCCCACTCCCGAGCCTTCCTCACCCACATCTCCTACGTCTGTCTCGGCCTCTCCAGAATCGTCTCCTACCCTACCTGCTCCTACCCACACCATGGTTATTACCAAAACCAATTCCCTCAAACCTATTTCTCGGCCTGAATTATCCGCTACCCGCTTCCTAAAGCCCTTGTTGCCTCTACCGACACCCTGGACCCCACTTCCTATACTGAAGCCTCTAAACACCCGAATTGGCGTAATGTTATGAGAGAGGAAATCGACGTGTTGTTGCGCAACCAGACCTGGGATCTTGTTCCTCTGCATCCTCGTATGAATATTGTTGGGAATAAATGGGTTTATCGCACTAAACGTCATACAAATGGTCGTTTTGAGCGTCACAAGGCCTTGTGGCCAAGGGTTTTCATTAGGGCGAAGGAGTTGATTTCACCAACACTTTTAGCCCGGTTGTCAAACCGGCACTATTCGTCAACTTTTGTTTCTTGTTGTTTCGCAGGGTTGGTCTATTCGACAGGTGGATATTCAGAATGCTTTCCTCCATGGGCATTTATCTGAGCCCGTCTATATGCAGCAGTCACAGGGGTTTGTTCACCATGATTATCCTGATTATGTTTGCCTTCTTTGCCGCATTCTTTATGGCCTCCGTCAGGCCCCACGTGCTTGGTTCTCTCGCTTCACTGATGTGTTGAGTCAGTTTGGGTTTGTTGGCTCTAAAGCTGACACCTCCTTATATATTTATTCCCGTGATGGTGCTCGTGTTTATATTTTGATTTATGTGGATGATATTGTTATTACTGGCTCGTCGTCTACTCTTGTTGAGCAGGTTATTTTTTATCTTGGTCGGTACTGTTCGGTTAAGGACCTTGGTTATTTTTCCTATTTTCTTGGCATTGAGGTGCTTCCTACCTCCGATGGACTGTTTCTCACTCAGCGAAGTATATCTTTCAGCTTCTGCAGCGTGCCTCTCGGACAAGGCCAAGCCTTGTCAGACTCCTATATCGGTTTCTACCCGTCTTACACTGACGACAGCCCTCCCTGCGTCGATCCTTCACTTTACCGTATGATTGTTGGCGGCCTACAGTATCTCACTTTCACTTGGCCTGACATAGCCTTCGCGGTCCACAAGGTTAGTAAGTATATGCATGCGCCTACCGAAGCTCACTGGGTTTCCGTTAAACGTATTCTTCGGTATCTTAAGCACACTATCTCCGATGGTCTCTTCTTCTCCCGCCGGTCCCCTATTTCACTCCGGGCTTATTTTGACTCTGATTGGGCCGCTGACAGTGAAAATCGCCGCTCTGTTGGGGCACAGTGTGTCTTTCTTGGTGATAATCTCAATAGTTGGCGTAGTAAGCAACATTTGACGATTTCCAAGAGTAGCACTAAGGCCGAGTATAAGACTCTTTCTAACACCGCCGTAGAAATCCAGTGGATTTGTTGTCTTCTTCGTGAGATGCAGGTTCCATTGTCTTCTCCGCATACTCTCTGGTGCGATAATATTACGCCACCCACCTTGCTCACAATCCAGTGTTTCATGCCCGCACGAAGCACATAGAGATTGACTTTCATCATGTTCGTGAATTAGTTGCAGCTCACAAGCTCGGTATCTCTTTTATCTCCTCGAAGGATCAGTTAGCCGATGTCCTCACCAAACCGTTGTCTCAGCCTCGTTTTGCCAGTTTAAAGTCCAATCTCCGTGTTCAGCCACTTCCTACGGGATTGCGGAGGCGTGTCGAGGATATTCTATTTTGATATTATTATTTACTTTAGTTATTCTTATTATTGTATTTATCGTGTAGTGACTTATTAACTAAGTCACCGAACCCTATATAATTATATTCTCTCCATTTAGTGGAATCAATGAAACACAATACATCATTAATTATGTTACTATAAATTACTCTACACACGTTTTAATCCGAATAATACATAATGAAAGTGTATGTCAATTATTTCACAGGCAAAAGCGGAAGCTGAGGAGTACAGGCATGCTATTATAAAGAAAGCTTTCTCAACTATGGCTGGCCCTTGGAATGTATCTCGGCAGCCATCTGATTCAAACATCAATTTATCGTTGACTTTCGGGAATGGGTCTTTTGCGCAAATTTCAAGGCCAAAAAATCTTGAAAAGTTTGTCTGTGAATCTAGATGGTGAATATGAAGTCTTTGTTAGCGAAACTCTAGCCATATACAATGCCATGGTTTTTGCACTTATATATGTTAAGATTGGTATAAACAAGAAGCCAATAAACAAGAAATCAAGAAGAAGATGGAGTCTTGCATTAGCTAGCAAAAAGTATGGAAAAACATTAGGTTAAGGGTTACAAGAATGGCTTAAATAGCCAAATACAAAAAGACTAAAATTCCCTTAAGGCAAAATACTAAATATCTTGTATAATATATAGATATATATGTTAACATCCCCCCTCAAACTCACGATGGTGCAGCAAGAAGCATCGAGAGTTTGCCAATGAAAAATCTATGACGCTCGATAGTATGAGACTTCGTGAAGAAGTCAGCCAGCTGCATACAAGACGGAGTAAACGGCAAAGAAATAGTGTCATGCTGAAGATGATGTCAAGTGAAATGACAGTCAATCTCAATATGCTTGGTGCGCTCATGAAAAACTGTATTGTGTGCAATCTGGATAGCACTTTTATTGTCACAATACATCGGTGTGGGAGAAGAAAGTGCAACACCCATGTCCGCCAACAACCAACGTAACCATATAATCTCAGACGTGGTAGAAGTCATAGCATGATACTCTGCCTCGGTGGAAGAGCGTGAGACAACATCTTGTTTCTTGCTCTTCCATGAAATAAGAGAATCCCCTAAAAATATGCAAAACCCTGTTGTAGATTTTCGATCAGTTGAGTCACCAGCCCAATCTGCATCAGAAAAAGCATGAAGCTCCAAGGATGAAGTCGAGGGAAACAAAAGACTCTGATACAGAGTTCCTCGTAGATAACGAAGAATACGCATAACAGAAGCCCAATGTACAGAGGTGGGTGAGAAGACAAACTGACTAACGAGGTGAACAACATAGGCGATGTCAGGGTGAGTGATCGTCAAATATACAAGGCTGCCAACAATAGAACGGTATAAAGTAGGATCAGAGAGAGGAAGGCCATCAGTAGGAGCGTAACGAGCGTTCAGCTCAAGAGGAGAATCAGCAACACGAGTGTCGGTAAGTCGAGCACGATGAATAATGTCGGCAGCATACTTGGACTGAGAAAGGAGATAACCTTGTGGGCTACCTCAATGCCTACAAAGTAACGTAAAGGGCCCAAGTCCTTCATATCAAAACATCGAGATAAGGTTGCTTTCAAACTCATAATACCATCAACATCATCACATATAATGATCATATCATCTACATATAGTAGAAGAAGAATACGGCCTATAGAGGTCGATCTAACAAATAATGCTGAATCATGAGGACTAGATGTAAAACCAAGAGAAGTGACAACATGTGAAAATCTCTCAAACCGTCTCTGAATAAGAGGTAGACTCAGAAAAAGTGTCAATAGAAACTAGAAATGAAGCAAAAGACTGAGAGTAGCAAGAATAAGCAAAATCAGATAACTGAGTAGACTTACGTGTGCGCTTGGGGTAACGAGGCTGACTTGGATCCGTCGTCACAAGGGGTGCTTGGGTAGCTGTAGCAGGGGGTGAAGTATCATCTTCATGTGGCTCATGATGAGAGGGTGAAGAAGCAGAATGTAAGGAAGATGGTGATGCATCAATGGCGGAAGATGGTGAATCGGAGGAGTGATCAGAGGTGAAAGGATCAATATGAACAAGATCAGACTTAGTCATATTGTGGGAGCTAGCAGGAAGGGAAAAGAAGGGAATACGCTCAAGAAAAGAAACATGTCAAGAAACATACAACTTCTTTGAAGAAGGATCGTAACAACGATAACCTTTTTGTCCTATGCCATACCCAAGAAAGACACATATAGCAACACGAGAAGATAATTTTGTACGTTCTACATGTGGACGAAGGACAAAACAAGTGGAACCAAAAACTCTCAAATGAGAGTAATCAGGAGTAAGGCCAAATAACTTAGCATAAGGAGAAATGCCTGAATTATGAGAAGTCGGGATCCTATTAATAAGGTAAGCAGATGTGAGAACAACTTCTCCCCAAAAGTCGTTTGGAACACTGGCTGATAAAAGCATAGAACGGGCAGTTTCAACGACGTGTCTATTTTTTTCTCTCAGCAACACCATTTTGTTGTGGGGTATCAGTGCATGAAGACTGATGCACTGTACCATCAGAGGTAAAGATGTCAGAAAGGTCCCCCTTAGTATATTCGTCACCTAAGTCAGAACGAAAACATTTAACAACAGTAGAATGTTGAGTTTTGACATAGGATTGAAAGGCAGTATATATATCAATAAAATCATAACGACGTCTCATCAGATACACCCAACAGTAACGAGTATAATCATCAATAAAGGAAACATAATATCTAGACCCTTCTTTTGTTGGGACAGGAGCAGGACCCCTAACATCAGAATGAACTAAATCAAAAGGTGCACGAGATTCAGATAGACTTTGATTAAAAGGCAAGGCAGAAAATTTTCCAAGTTTACATCCACTACAATCTGAAATATCATGAGGATGCAAATTACCCAAAACACCACTATGGCTCATATATTTTAAGCGAGAGCCTGATACATGACCAAGTCTAGAATGCCACAAATAATACTTAGAAGATGAATAAGTTAAATGAAAAGAAGATAGGCCAACGGTGCTGGCAGCTGCATGACCCGGAATCTGCAGCTCATCCAAAATATAGAGTCCCCCTGCTTACAGCCTGTCCTAATCAGCCTCTTGGATTTGGGATCCTGCACACGACAAGAGGTGGAAGAAAAATGAATAGAGTAACCAAAATCACATAATTGACCAACCGAGACAAGACTCATAGTAAGTTGGGGAATACAATAAACATTAGGGATGGAGAAATGTGAAGTGTGGATAGTACCAATGCCCGTCAACGACAAGGGTGTGCCATCAGCAGTCATAATATTAGGAGAAAGAGAATCATAAGACATAGATGTAAAAGAAGAGGAATCAAGGGACATGTGATATGAGGCTCCAGAGTCTAAAACCCATAAAGGTGAATTGTTACCTGAACCATTCGATGGGGCCAAACCTATGGCAGAACTAGTAGACATGGCATAGTGCTGAGACTGAGGAGCAATCTGAATTTGAGACTGGCTAGCAAGAAACCTCTGAAACTGCTCCGCAAGAGAGTCCATAATAGGATTCACAGAAGAATCCACAACCGAGTCACCCGAGGGATGGGCCAACGCAGCAGTCGTCTGATGAGAGCTATGGCGGGGCTGCCCTTGACCCATAGAGTATGACCGTTGTTGTTGTCCACCACGTTGTTGTTGTTGTGACCTGTCACCTTGCTTCGAACCATTTGCTTTCTGCCGTGCTAATAATTCTGGACACTGATTTTTCCAATGCCTTGGTTGCTTACAGTAATGACAATCACGACCTATTTTAGCATTTGACTTGTTCTGTTGTGAGGGGTTGGTAAAACAGATGCAGATGGAGTGTGAACTCCCTTTTCAGTTTGAGTCTTGAGACGAGTTTCTTCAGCCAACAACTCATGAAGAACAGAATCAACGGAGGGTAAAGGAGTGCGATGCAAGATGGACGCACGAAAATTTTCATATTCTGGTCGAAGAGCCATCAACAACTGAACAAGGCATTGCTCCTCCCTACGAGAAATATAAGGTGCAAATGCCCTCAACTCAGCAGATTCAGTCATAGCCAATTGATCCCAAAGAGCAGTAATTTCAGAATAAAATTCCTGAATACTTCTATCATTCTGTGACATGGCACGAATATCAACTTCCAACTGATATTGGACAACAAAATTTGAACGCACATATAACCTCTCCAAATAGTCTCAAACCTCTTTAGCGGTATCATACTTGGCCAATTGCATACCAATCATATTCTCAACAGAGTTATTAATCCAAGTAATGATTCTTGAATTTCAAGTATCCCATTTCTCCATCAATTCAACATACTTGTCATCTCCCGATTTAGGAGCCACAACAGTACCAGATACATAACCCCACAGCTGTTTACCTTTCAGAAATTTTTTCATTACATAACTCGAATATGAATAGTTTTTACCATCTAAACGAACACTAATTGTCTGCAATGAATCATCACCGCCAGCCATTTGAAGAAGATGCACAACTCAAACTAAAACGAAATCAAATCCAACAATGTCACAACAAGACTGAATGAATCGAAAAAGACCGATTCAACCACAAACCATACGAAAACACGGAGATTGAGCAGCGGAAACTCACCAAACAGCAGAGAAAATCAGACCGAAACCAAAAAAAGCTTGTCTTTGAAAAGATCCGCGATCGTTGTGTTTGAGTTTAGCTTTGCATAAGATCGAAGCTCTGATACCATGTTAAGATTGGTATAAACAAAAAGCCAAGAAACAAGAAATCAAGAAGAAGATGGAGTCTTGCATTAGCTAGCAAAAAGTATGGAAAAACATTAGGTTAAGGGTTACAAGAATGGCTTATATAGCCAAATACAAAAAGACTAAAATGCCCTAAGGCAAAATACTAAATATCTTATATAATATATAAATATATATGCTAACAATATAGAGATATTTTATTGTGATCGCTGAAGGAGACTCTATTATATTTCATTTATGTCTTTCATCTCAAACTTAAGATTTGTCTTTGGTTTGATGCATTATAGATGACTGTCATAGACATGGCAGTTCCAGGAATTCTGAAACACGAACCATAGATCGAATCGGCAAATCGTATTATAAATTTATAAGCATTAAATTTGTTAGATATTTTATTCACAAAGTCAGTTTTTATTTTTGTTTCACTTGTGTCGTTGCACGCTGAGTTAGTCAGGTCGCGGTGGGTCCAGAGGGCAGCGCCCCCCGTGGGGGCTCGGGGGCAACGCCCCCGAAACCTAAACGAACCCATGCGAATGCATACCTTTTCGTAGAAGGACTTTTCCATTGGGACACACCATTTCGTTGGTGCTTGTTCATGTGACATATCCTTTGAAGACGAAGTGGTTTATCCTTTCGTGAAGTGGTACCATATCGGTTACTTGTCTATATATAGAGAACTCCGGCATTCAGTATGATAACGTTTTTTCATTTAGAAGTATCATCAGTATAAACTTCTAGTGTCTCCAAAGATGTACTCCATTGTATCCTGAGAGAGATCGTAAAAACATCTTTTTAAAGAAGCGTTTAACGTGCCTTGGAGATCATTCTTTTATTGTATACCGCATTTTTTCTAAAGAGATGTCTGCATTCAAGGATCTGAGTTTGAATGATTCTGTGGCACCATCGATTCAAGTCATGAATTAGGACTTGGTTCGTCTTGATCGTTTAGATGGACACAATTTTACTCGCTGGCAAGAAAAGGTTCTGTTCTTCCTGACAACAATTAAGTTGTCTTACATTCTGAGTGATGATCTTCAACCTGTTGAAGAAGAGCAAGAGGACAACACTGATGAACACAAGAAGGAATTGCAGGAACAAAGGAGGAAACACAAGGATGATGATTTCTTGTGCAGAGGACACATTCTGAAAGCACTGTCTGATTCTGTGTACAATGGACATAGGACAATCGAGACAGCAAAGGAATTATGGATGGCACCGGACAACAAGTACCGTATTGAAGAGGCAAGTAATCAGAAATTTTTGATTGCTAACTATATCGATTACGAAATGACTGCAAGTAAGACTATTCTTACTCAAGTTCACGAGTTACTGTCTATTGTTTCTAATCTTAAAAATGCTGAGATAACTTTGCCTGAAGCATTCCAAGTTGGAACAATTATTGATAATTACCAACTTCATGGAATGTCTATAAAAAGAAACTGAAACATGATGAAACTAACCACACTTTGGAATCCCTCATGCGTCACCTACGTATTGAGGAAGACTCTCGAAAATGAGAAAATACTGAACAGGGGGCTAAAAAAGAAAATATGGTTCAGGGCCGCAAACCAGGAAATAAAAAGCGCAAGAATTTTTCGAAGGGAGATCAAGCAAAATCTTCTAAGAAAAAATTCAGAGGCGATTGTTATTATTGTAAGAAGCCTGGTCACACCGCTCGCGAATGCCGAACTCGCATTAAAGGGGAAAAAGGCAAGAATGACATGTTGAAAAAACATCATGTCAATGCTGTTGATGGCAATGATGATCAGAAGTTTGTAGCGATTGTGGAGGAAGCCAATTCTATTGGAATTGATAAAGGATGGTGGCTGGATACCGGTGCTACAATCCATGTAAGCAATAATCGATCCGAGTTTAAGACTTACAAGGAAAGTACTGATGAACGTGCGGTGAAGATGGCAAATGATGTGCAAGCCAAGGTTATTGGTATTGGCGAAGTGGAATTCAAGTTTACTTCGGGAAAGACATTAACATTGGCTGAAGTTCTTCATGTTCTTGAGATGACAAAGAACCTGATTTCTGGAGATCGTCTCAATAAGGCTGGTTTCAAGATTGTGCATGAATCTGATAATTTGAATGTAACTAAAAACAATGTCTTTGTTGGAAAAGGGTACTCTTTTAATGGCATGGTTAAGATGAATGCAATAAAAAATAACTTTGCTTATGTTGTCGACTCTTCAACTTTGTGGCATGCTAGATTAGGACACGCTAATTATAAATCTATCAAGAACATGCATAATTTAGGGATAATTCCTAAATGTACGTATGATAATGTGGGGAAATGTGAAATATGTGTTCAAGGTAAAATAACATGTAAGTCACATAAGTCTGTTGTTCGTACATCTGAATTACTTGGTTTAGTACATTCTGATGTTTCTGATTTACACAGTAAAGTGTCTCGTGGTGGTCATAAATATTTCGTAACTTTTATAGATGATTTTTCGAAATATGCTTGTGTGTATTTATTGAAAAGTAAAGATGAAGTCTTAAATAAGTTTCTGATCTATAAAGTAGAAGTAGAAAATCAGTTAAACCGGAAAATTAAAGTGTTACGTTCGATAGAGGTGGAGAATACCAAGTAACAGAATTATCTATATTTTGTAAGGCCAACGGTATTGTTCATGAATTTACTCCTCCGTATTCACCCGAATCGAATGGAGTAGCAGAAAGAAAAAATCGACCTTTAGTAGATATGGTAAATTGCATGCTTATCACTTCTGGTTTACCTGATTTTTGGTGGGGTGAGGCAATCTTAAGTGCATGTTTTATTCAAAACAGAATTCCCGTATGAGTTGTGGTTTGGTCGAAAACCTAACATAAGTCGTATTAAGGTTTGGGGTTGTCTTGCATATGTAAGAAAGCCTAATCCTGAAATTACTAAGTTGGGTAGTAAAACATATAAATGTGTTTTTATTGGTTATGCTAAAAATAGCACATCATATAGATTTTTAAAGTTAGAATCTTACGATATTATTGAATCTATTGATGCTGAATTTTTTGAGCATATGAATAAATCTTCTGTTGAGAAACTTGGAGATAATGTTGCTCCTAGTACTTCCAAGAGAGTTCGTGAGGAATCTGTTGATGACTCTCCTATGGAATCACAACCTGATCCAGAGATAAGGAGAAGTAAAAGGCAAAGGAAAGAAAAAAACCTTTGGTCCTGAATTTGTGAAAATTTTACTAGAAGGTGATGTAAATAATATTACACATCAAACCAAGTTAATGACTGATGATGATGATCCTGTCACATATTCAGAAGCTATTTCCTCTCGTGATGCTGTTTTTTTGGAAAGAAGTCATCAACGATGAAATGAGTTCTATCATGTCAAATGAGACATGGAAATTGGTTGATTTGCCAAGTGGTTCTAAACCAATTGGTTCTAAATGGATCTTCAAAAGAAAGTTGAACGCTGATGGTTCAATTAATAAATATAAAGCTTGCCTAGTAGCGAAAGGTTTCAAACAACGTCAAAGAGTAGATTATTTTGATACATACGCTCCTGTGGCTAGAATTTCTTCTATCCGTGTGTTGTTATCTCTTGCATCCATCACAATTTAGTTTTCCATCAAATGGATGTTAAAACGGCTTTTCTAAATGGTGATTTGGATGAAGAGGTGTACATGGAGAAGCCCGAGGGTTTTGTTTTACCCGAACAAGAGAAGAAAGTTTGAAAACTAGTGAAATCTCTTTACGAATTAAAACAAGCCCCTATGCAATGGCATGAAAATTTTAATAAAGTGATTTTGGTTAATGGCTTCAAAGTTAATGAAGCGGATAAGTGTATCTATTCTACGTATAGAAATGGTTCATGTACTTTGATTTGCCTATATGTGGATGATATGCTTATCTTTGGGCCAGACTTGGAATCAATAAAAGAGACCAAGCAATTGTTGGAATCTAACTTCGATATGAAGGATTTGGGGGAATCAAATGCAATCTTAGGGATAAAGATAATTGTTCGGAGGATTTTGCATCATTCAAAACAAACAATATTTATAAACCCTAACCTATATGCAAAACTAACTCCTAACCGACCGAATATCGGGTAATTGCTAGTAAAGCGGAATAAGTAAGGGGTCGATCCACAGGGAATTGGGATGTTGAATCTAATCTTATTAATTCCTTTCAATTGTTACTCATGAAAACAAATAAACAAAAGAACGAACATATAAACACATAGAACAGATAAAATAGATCTAAGCTATAACAACTAAGAAAAACATAAAATAAAGATACATGGAATCAAACAATATACAAACCAAGTGATTTCAATCCAAGTTTACCTCATGATTTTAATTCAATATTGTGGTTTCACCTTTACACGAGATACAAACTCCTAATTCCTTAGTGAATCCGTTTCTCAAGCTATGAACTCCTAATCCCTTAGTGAATTCAATTATTGATCTCTCCTCTTCCGAATGTTGAGACCAATTTCATACAAAACGAAGGTGTAGATTCAAGTTAACTCTCGTATTTTAGAATCTAGCAACCTAGATAATTAACCAATTAATTTGTCACGAATTAACGATTAAAGATCCTATCTTTCTATGGTGATCTAGCGTTTACGCAACTCTCGTATTGTAAAACATCAATAGCAAACTGATTGCTCGATCTAATTCACATGACATCATAAAGCGCATAGAAAAATACAAAACGAATTAAAGCTCATGAAAATAAAACAAGGATCGAATAAATTAAAAAGGATTAAACTCACATAGTTTGGTACAATGGATGATCTCCATGAATCAACAACTAAAAGAAAAGCATCCTAATCTAACCCGGATCACCCGAGCACAAGGCTCGGGTGATCGGCCTTGAAACCCTCAGAAAGTGCGGCTGCTGAGTGTATTTTGTGTATGAAAAATCTGATGTAATTAGGGTTGGGGCGATGCGGCTATATATAGAATACTAAGTCGGCTGGGCCTAAGTCGGTGTTGGACGCCCGTCCAAAGTGGCTGGACGCCCGTCCAGAATACTTCTGAACATCCTGAATCGATTTCCTTCTATCTTTATCTCCTCTCCATCATATAAATCTTCAGTTAATTCATCTTTAAATCGTCTTCTAATCCATATCTCGTGTATCTACAATAATAAAAAACATACCAAAGCGTAACATAATTCCAAAATAATATAAAATCACAATTTAAGCACATAATTCGTTACGTTTTGCAATTTAACTATTGAAAACATCACTTGCTCAATATTTCAATATAAAGCTCGATTTCTATATAAAAACATCCACATATGGGGGAAATTGATATAAAATATATCCTTATAAAACGTATAAAATCACCCTTAACAATAATGAGGAAAGATGGATGTATATCATTGAGTCAATCTCATTATCTTGAAAATATCCTTAAAAGATATGGTCATATGGATCATAAGCCAGCATCTACACCCGTTGATCCTAGTATCAAGTTAATGAAAAATACCGGTAGATGCTACGACCGCTTACAATATGCAAGTGTGATTGGAAGTCTTATGTATGCCATGCATTGCACAAGACCAGACATTGCATATGCAGTTGGATTGTTATGTCGATTTACTAGTAATCCAGGAAAAGAACATTGGAATGCGGTTTCAAGAGTTCTGAGATATATAAAAGGAACACTCGATTATTGCTTACAGTATCGTGGTTTTCCCACTGTTCTTGAAGGATACAGCGATGCAAATTGGAATAACATAGAATCGAATTGTAAATCCACAACGGGATGGGTTTTTACCTTAGGAGGTGCAACTGTTTCTTGGTGTTCTAAGAAAAAAACTTGTGTCTCAGATTCGACTATGTTAGGAGAATTTATTGCATTAGCAGATGCAAGTAAAGAAGCTGAATGGATAATAAATTTATTAATTGATATTCCATTATGGGACAAGCCGTTCCCAGCCGTAATGATTCATTGTGACAATCAGGCTACTTTATATTCAGTAGCAAGTAAGACTTACAATGGTAAGCAACGACACCTTAGTCTGAGACATCAGTCTATTCGGGGATTACTTAAGCAAGGAGTAATCACAGTTGACTATGTAGAGTCAAAGAGCAATCTAGCAGATCCTTTCACAAAAGGACTGCCTAGAGAGATGATTGCAATAACATCGAAAGGAATGGGATTAAGGTCTATGAAACATTAGTTAGCTTTAATGGGAACCCTACTCATGTTTTGAAAAATAAACAGAGTTCAAAGGGTACAAACAAGTTAAAGTCTAACTAGATCGATGTGCTAGATTATTTAATAGATCCCATTCATAAAATCTTTAGTGTGAGTAATTACTGCATGGTAAAGGTTGAAATTAGTTCTTAATAAGTTCTGTCATTGGGAAAAGTGACTCGCAGTATCACTTTAAAAGAACTTACCTATGTGAATGTGAAAGTCGGGCCGCTTTCTATGAGATTAGACCATCTCTAGAGCATTCATGAATCTCGGGATGTACGCATGGCCATTAATGCGTTGGAATGAAGAGACACTGTTTTTTAACGGAATAGTATGTGTGATAACTCCGGTAACATCATGATAGGGTCCTTGGTTCAAGATTTATTCACCACAGCGCCCTGATGTGACTTTGAGTTGTTTACATTAAGTGGAAGTTCAAAGCCAAAAGCTACTTTCATTTATGTATGATTTCCTACGATGATGCTTAGTCCGTGTCTGCATGAACTACGGTGGCTTGATCCCCAAAAGGGTACGTAGGCAGTCACTTAGGTGATGCAGCCGTTTTTTACATACAAACTTTTTTTGTGAAAAAATAGGGGAAAATGTTAGATATTTTATTCACAAAGTCAGTTTTTATTTTTGTTTCACTTGTGCCGTTGCACGCTGAGTTAGTCAGGTCGCGGTGGGTCGAGGGGGCAGCGCCCCCCGTGGGGGCTCGGGGGCAACGCCCCGAAACCTAAACGAACCCATGCGAATGCATATCTTTTCGTAGAAGTATTTTTCCATTGGGACACACCATTTCGTCGGTTCTTGTCCATTGGGACACACCATTTCGTTGGTACTTGTTCATGGGACATATCGTTTGAAGACGAAGTGGTTTATCCTTTCGTGAAGTGGCACCATATCGGTTACTTGTCTATATATAGAGAACTCCGGCATTCAGTATGATAACGTTTTTTCATTCAGAAGCATCATCAGTATAAACATCTAGTGTCTCCAAAGTTGTACTCCATTATATCCTGAGAGAGATCGTAAAACATCTCTTTAAAGAAGCGTTTAACGTGTCTTGAAAATCATTCTTTTATTGTATTACAACATTTTTTCTAACAAAATTTAACTGGTCATTTACTAGATATTAGTACATGAAAAAAAATAATGATAAAAATAGTTTTTTTTTGATAGGGGTATGGCCTCTGGTCATAGGTTGTTGCCTTCTTTTGTTAACGTATCTTTTTCATTTTGTTTTTGTTTTTGTTTTGTTTTTTTTTTTTTTTTTTTGAAGAAACTGTTTCATTTGTTAAAAGGCAGGAAGATGACCGAGCTAATTATTTTAGTTAGGAAAAGGTCGTAGAGGACGATTTTACATCTTATTTGTGTAAAAAAGACAAGAAAGAAATGCAATGGTTGTAAAGGACAAAAAGTAATGTTAATCCAAAAATATCCTTAATGTTTTATTTTCTAATATTTTCTTGGTTTATTCGAAAATGCTTTTTTTATTCTCATAAATGAGTTAAATTCTTTTTGTGTAACTGCAGATCAGATTTTCCCCTGTTTTCATGCCATTATCAACCCCACTTATTGGCATTTCATATGAAAAACGGAAGATCAGATTCCCCATATTCAGTTATGCCAACAAACCATGATAGCATTCGAATAAATCCAGAAACAATCTGAATTTGCAGCGGCAAAAACCATCAACAATCTGAATTTTGTAGTCCTTATCTTCAAGACATTTGCAGGATTTTTGCAGAATTTTATTTAGCCAAGGTATTCATCCTTTATGGTATGTATGATAATTCATACATGGAATGGAAATCTTTACAATCATCATTTGTAATTCATTTCGAAGTTGCGTTTTTTCTTAGACTTTTATTTTTGGCTGTTTTGTCATTTTGGATTCGTGAATTGTTCATAACCAGATTGGAAAACCTGCACCAATTGTTTAGAATAATGTAGTAACAGTGAAAAAGAATGTAGTAACATTTCAGGAAAATGGAGTAACAATGCTACAATCTGCAGAGGCAGTCCCCGAATTATATTGTAGTGACAATCCACAATGCACGAAATGTTAGCCATATTGTTATTTGTAGGATTCTTTTTCGGTCTTTTTCGAATTATTGCATTCATTTTTTACACGGTTACTGAAGTAATTGGTAATCTTGTTTATAGACTTTCATTTTTGTATGTTTCATCATTTTGGATTCGTGAATTGTTCATAACCAGATTGGAAAACCTATAGCAATTTTTTTTTTTCGGTTTTGCTGCATTTTTCCTGTTTTTTTGAATCAATTGTCTACGAGCATTTACTCACCCAAGGTATTCATCTTTATTGGCATGTATGATCAATTGTTGTTGCAGCGATGTTGCTCCTTATGTGTTCATTCAAGGAGGAGACGTGTGTTCTTAGAGTCAATTCCGAAGATTCTTTATGTTCAATTCATGACAGAATTTCTAACACTTGGTTTGAATTGAAGAATGTCAATATGAAGGTGTATTATGCCTTGCACGATAAACATAAGTGTGTGTTGACCTCCGATCTTGAATTTCTTCTCAACCTTGTCGTACCTATTTATCAATTCGTCTAGCATATCATTTCTTCTTTTCCCCAACAAAATCTTTTCCTCATCCAAAGCCCTGAAAAATACACTGAACGGCGTTCTTCGCATGACAATTCGATGCTTCTCTGTTATAGACTTTGAAATGGACTTGTATAAGTTGTATACTGACATCAACGTGCACCGGTATTGATCTCTACTCTTATTTCACTTATTTCAATCGTTAACAACTCATGATATGCAGTAACATTTAATAGAAAGTAAACACAAATACACACAATTGCAATGTAAACAAAGTGTGCTAACAACCACCATGTTTCAACATCGATCCAGTCATATGTAAGATGTATGTGTACTTTCTCAACGAAATAAGATTAGTGACATCCCAAAAAATGTAGTAACTGTTCAACATAATGTAGTTACACTTCCGGAAGATGTAGGAACCATAAAAAAAACGTGTAGCACCAGTTCATGACAATGTAGTAACAATGCAAAAAAATCTAGTAACAGTTTATAAAAATGTAGTAACAATGCAAAACATTGTATTGACAGTCCCACCATTGCACTGTCAAACCACATAAATGTAGACACAAAAGTCAAAAAATGTGTAACATGTGCAGAAGATTGTAGTCACTATTCTTCCCTAACACCTTCCTATTTGTGTTCTAACATGTGATTCTCATCAAACACATGCAGAACTTTCCATTGGTTAAGCTTAGAAGACAGGTTGAAAATTAATAGTTCAAAATAATGTAGTTACAATTCCGAAAAATGTAGTAACAGTACAAAAACAAGTAGCACTAGTTCATATCAATGTCGTAACAATGCAAATTGGTGTAGGTACAGTGCAAAATATTGTAGTAGCAGTCCATAAATTGTACTCACAATCCATACATAAGTAGTAACAATTCACAAAGGTTTAACATGTGTAAAAAATTGTTGTAACTATCCTTTCCTGAAACGATCCCATTTCTATATTATAACGAGATTTTCATCAAGTACATGCAGAACCTTCCATTTTGTAATCTGAGATTAGAGGTTGTAAATTCACACAATGAAAACATTTATATGTAGGAACACATAGTACATTTTCGGTCTTATGTAGTAACTCACTTACCCACGTAGTGACACAAGTTATAAATTCACACACTGACATGTTTACACATCATGTGAAATTTCATTGAAATGTGGTAACTCAGTGTGTGGATGTAGCAACACCTGTACAAAATTTATAAACAAAATCCTTTCTGTTTTACAAATGGTTCAAATGGCTGAAAAGCCAACTACCCAAGTGATTTATGAGTATTTCTAATCGACACGCATAGATAGTTTCACATTGTTCATAACTCTATTTAGGAGAATCGAAAGTTGTATGAAATTGATACCCTAATTCAATCAACAATCCAACGCAAAATCGAATTTTCTCACAGGCGAGCGCAAAATAATTCATATCAGAATGAAGTGAAAACATAAAATTCTGGATTTTTGGATGTATGAGAAGATATTTGCCACTTACTCGGTGTTTCTTCTTTTCCGTTTTCCTTTTGCCATTCCTTTCCGTCAATGGCTCTGTTGGTCGCCGGAAAACAGCGTATTTCCTTTACAACCGGAAATAAGTCAAATCTTGAAGATCCCCGACTGTATGGACTCTTTATTTTCAGTTCTTCATCCTCCGTACCAAACGCACTATGAGAAGGTGGATTTGGTGGCCGAGATTTCCGGTGGCAGTTACGAGTCATCTTAGTTCCCGATTCAAAACTCCCCGTATTTCTAAGAATAAATTCAATAAAAGTCAGTGCATTTATTTAGCTGATTTTGCTCTGAGAAAAAAAAAAATATCTTTCATTATCATTAAGGGTGTTTTTGCACAACACTATTTTTTTTGTCCTTCTGAACCACAGTTTATTTTTTCTGTCCTATTTCATCATTTGGAATCTTATTTTGTCCTTTAGACCCACCAGTTAATATTTAAATCTTGTTGGGCGTAACAAATTGGACCTTCCCCTCCCTCCTAAATGATCTTGGCTATGCTTAGTAAATAATTTCTTTCAAACCTAAAAAATTGAAATAAAATTGTCTTTAGATTCGTTTGCACTTGTCGATGGCACTGTAGTCTTCTCGGATTTGACCATTTTAACTTTAAAAAAACACCTTTAAAAAAAAAAACACACACACACACACACACACACACACACACACACATATATATATATATATATATATATATATATATATATATATATATATATATATATATATATATATATATATATATATATATATAATACAAACAATCTGGAATTTGCTGCATATTCCAGATTCCTTAGCTGAGTAGCCCAGATGAACGGTTGCTCTACCTGCACCCTAGTAAGGAAGTCACTTTTGGATGTGGACTCATTTATTATTGATGTCCATATTTCATCCCTAGACTTCTTTGCTGTCTTTCTATTTTCTTGATATACCCCCCTTTCCTCAAATGTCCCCCCTTTAGCGATGTATGCTGCTACGTCCGCATCATTTTTTGCTATTTGAGTGTTGGGGTGATATGAGTGTATCCCGTTTGGGTCTTTGATGTCAAAGAACCTATTGTCCCTAGTATCCAATTTTTTATTTAATTGTACTAGGCAATGCAAATGAGGCTCCCCATCAGCATGATTTTCACTACAGACTCTAGCATAAAAAATGTCTAGGTCTTGTAGTAAATTAAATAAAAAATCTAGGCAGAAAAGGGGGATGATGGGGCAACGTGGATATGTTAAAAATAAAGATTTCCCCTGCAGTCTGTATTGAGCAGGTCTGCGAGGCATTGTTAGTTTTTTTAGAGATAGAATAATAGATAGAGATAGAAATTGAGTAATAGTGTTTTTGAACTCTTTTCTTACAATGGTTTTGCGGAGGGACAGAGGGACTTTTATAGTGCCCTCTTTTCTGACTTTTAATCCTGTCCGTTCACGTGGCAAAACCAAATAATATTACAGGTTTTGCCCACGTGTCGGCCAAAGATTGGGCTTTGTTGTTATATACGGTGTCCCCACACACGTGGTCTCGGTATGTGATTGTCGGCCAACTCTTTTTCTTTTCTTGTTGTACAATAGTGCTTGTCGGTACTTTTTCATCAGCTTTGAGCAATAGTGAAAACGCTTTTTATTTTAACCTTTCTGCTCTAGCAACTATTGTATTTCAGACAATCATTACATCTTTGAATAAAACCCTAGATTACTATTCATAAATCGACTTTTTACTGTAGCAATTGATCGGAACCAAGAAAACTGAGTTTTTTCCCGATTGATTGGTTTTCTGTTGAATTTATTGGAAAAGCATCTACAACAGTATGGAAATTCCAATAGCCGAATCCGTTTCTGGCGATTACGAGATCGATTGTACGATATCAAGTCGGGATCCTCTCGTTGTATCGTGAAGTTAAAATACCCTAGTTTTATTGACGGGGCATTCAACAAGATGAAGAATCTGTCGGTAATGATAGATAGTTGTCCGTTGATGTACGTACCTCGGTGCCCAATGAATTCTGAAGGTTGTGTTAGGGTTAGAGTTTTTGACAACAGTGCACTGAGGTCTGTACATCAACAGACAACTATCTATCATTACCGACAGATTCTTCATCTTGTTGAATGCCCTGTCAATAAAACTAGGGTATTTTAACTTCACAGATACAACAGAGGATCCTGACTTGATATCAGTACAATCAGTCTCGTAATCGCCAGAAACGGATTCGGCTATTGGAATTTCCATACTGTTGTAGATGCTTTTCCAATAAATTCAACAGAAAACCAATCAATCGGGAAAAAACTCAGTTTTTCTTGGTTCCGATCAATTGCTACAGTAAAAAGTCGATTTATGAATAGTAATCTAGGGTTTTATTCAAAGATGTAATGATTGTCTGAAATACAATAGTTGCTAGAGCAGAAAGGTTAAAATAAAAAGCGTTTTCACTATTGCTCAGCAGTGAAAAAGTACCGACAAGCACTATTGTACAACAGTAAAAGAAAAAGAGTTGGCCGACAATCACATACTGAGACCACGTGTGTGGGGACAGCTGTATAACAACAAAGCCCAATCTTTGGCCGACACGTGGGCAAAACCTGTAATATTATTTGGTTTTGCCACGTGAACGGACAGGATTAAAAGTCAGAAATAGAGGGCACTATAAAAGTCCATCTGTCCCTCCGCAAAACCATTGTAAGAAAAGAGTTCAAAAACACTATTACTCAATTTCTATCTCTATCTATTATTCTATCTCTAAAAAAACTAACAATGCCTCGCAGACCCGCTCAATACGGATCATAGGGGAAATCTTTATTTTTAACATATCCACGTTGCCCCATCATCCCCCTTTTCTCGCCTAGATTTTTTATTTAATTTACTACAAGACCTAGACATTTTTTATGCTAGAGTCTGTAGTGAAAATCATGCTGATGGGGAGCCTCATTTGCATTGCCTAGTACAATTAAATAAAAAATTGGATACTAGGGACAATAGGTTCTTTGACATCAAAGACCCAAACGGGATACACTCATATCACCCCAACACTCAAATAGCAAAAAATGATGCGGACGTAGCAAAGATACATCGCTAAAGGGGGGACATTTGAGGAAAGGGGGGTATATCAAGAAAATAGAAAGACAAAGAAAGAAGTCTAGGGATGAAATATGGACATCAATAATAAATGAGTCCACATCCAAAAGTGACTTCCTTACTAGGGTGCAGGTAGAGCAACCGTTCATCTGGGCTACTCAGCTAAGGAATCTGGAATATGCAACAAATTCCAGATGGCCTGATATTCAACCAGAATACCAGCCCAGATTTACCAACTTTTTAAATATCCCCCAGGAATTAAAAGACGGGGTTGAACATAATTTATTCTTGGTAAGCGTTGAAAACCTACAAACTTCTGTAGGCGAACAAGCAACTCAAGGAAACGTCGAGTGGGCACATGAAATCACCCTAATGGACCTTAATGAACATTATCATCATATTAGGGATATATTAAATACTAATCGTTCTTCTCCCCCACCTGCAGGACCCGGAGAACAAACCGGACCGCCCGTCGATGATAATTGAAGGCCCAACAAGAACAGGAAAAACAGCTTGGGCTAGAAGTTTGGGCCGCCATAATTACTTTTGTGGTAGTATAGATTTTTCTTGTTATGATGTAGACGCCCTATATAATATTGTAGACGATATACCCTTTAATTTTTTTTTCTTACAAAAAAGAATTGTTAGGTGCTCAAAAAGACTTTACCGTAAACGATAAGTATTGTAAAAAAAAAAGTACCAGGGGGTATTCCATGTATTGTATTGTGTAACCCAGATCAGAGTTATAAAATAGCAATAGAAAGGGACAATAGTAGATTCCCTGAATGGGCCCAGGGAAATGTAATACAATTAGAAATAAAAG
The DNA here is from genome assembly GCA_036785695.1 of Gentiana straminea. NCBI lineage: Eukaryota > Viridiplantae > Streptophyta > Magnoliopsida > Gentianales > Gentianaceae > Gentiana > Gentiana straminea. The sequence goes on along the minus strand of JAVUPR010000046.1, from coordinate 4,538,277 downwards.
AACCACTATATTAAACCCAATGGGCCAGCGGCTGCAGTTATAGATTGTATAACACTTCTTTGATTCACGATTTTTCTTTGTCATTGGGGTTGATATACAATAATTATTTATTAACTGTAAAAATACATTCGACGATATGATCGTCATCATCACGCTAATGTACTTTTCACGGGCGGCAAAGACATAAATACAAAGCATTCTCATGAATGTTATCAATAGTGCCAGTGGTTGCACCTCCATATTTAACAAATATTTTTTTGTTGCAATATTCTTTTACAACTTGCTCTTTCTGACCACCGGAAGTGGATCCTTCCTTTGATAGCCAAAAAACACCCCTTCTTAAAACCCTGAACCTGTCAGTCATCTCCTCTTTAATCATAGCGGTAGAGGGTTCATCAGCATAAATGTCGAAAACATCCTGCATCTTCAAATTTTCTGATGAAGTAGCTTTAGGTTTTTTATCAACAATTAAAAACCATATAACATGAAGACTCGTTAATGGCTCACACACACGAAGATGAACCTTCCCCTTAATATTAATTCCATACAAATTAATATCATGACCAAGCCTCGGTCGAACTAGTCCCTTGACTTATATTATTCAAAAGCTTACAATCACCGTGTTTTCAATTGTAAGTTTGTCATGAATTGTTAACAATCTCCTCTCGAAAGTCTTTTCGCCTAAAATAAGGTTTTTTTTTTAAAATACGGGTGGTCTCCCGAATGGAGCCCCGTAAGAAAACCTAGGAGCCGTTCCAAACGATTCCTCTTTAAACTTGGATACGCATTCCTCCCGGTGCTTGCTAGATACTCCCTCATTTTTTTGTTGGATGTTGACATAACTCGGACTTTGTACATCTACCTCTGGCTTTCGCTTCTTAATAAAATACTTACACTTCTGCCTGTTAAATCTGCGATTAATAGCACGAAATTTAGCCAACCTTTGCATTAACAGAAACGGATTCCTCTGATCCATGAACAAAGGGCCTTGACAGACAAATTTCTCCTCTGTCCCTTGACAGGCCCTTAAGTGTGCCAATTGTGATGAAATCCAAAGATCTACGCACATCGCTCTTAACCCTTCCCAACTCGTGGGATATTCGGCCACATCGTATATACGTAAACCCATTTAAAACTGTTATTAAATTTAATAACGTTGTGAATAAACAGATAATAAGCCACAAATTATAACTTACACAGATTTCTTCCATGCAATGACTGAAAGACTAAACAGTCAAAGAAAGTATACTTATACACAGTGCTTGCTTGCGGTGCACGCAATCCCAAATTTAATTTTATTTTTTTCAGCCTCCAAAAGATTCTGTTTCACGGATTCTTCTGAAAGATGGACTGGATCTGCACTGCTGATAAGCCCAACACTGTGCTTAGTGCCAACTATTTCAGATAAAACATTAATAGAAGTTGTGGGCTTGTTTGGGTTGTCACAAATAATGGGCCTCTCCAAATGACTAAACGATGATCTGCTATCTGAAAATGCATCTCCAGGTCCACATGTTATAGCCTTGGGCTTTCCAATGTGGTCAGCTCTAGCACTAAGACAACGACTCAGAGTGGGCTTTTTAAAACCACAGTGCCAAACATCAACATTATCCCTGCTAAAGATTTTAGACTTTATGTCAATTACTGGACCTCTAAATGCTAATTCATTGGGCCTCTTCACTGTTGATAGCTTTAGAAAATCTTTCTAACAAAAAAATGAGGGAGTATCTAGCAAGCACCAGGAGGAATGCGTATCCAAGTTTAAGGAGGAATCTGTTTGGAACAGCTCCTAGGTTTTCTTACAGGGCTCCATTCAGGAGACCACCTGTATTTTATAAAAAAAAACCTTATTTTAGGCAGAAAAGACTTTCTGAGAGGAGATTGTTAACAATTCATGACAAACTTACAATTGAAAACACAGGTGATTGTAAGCTTTTGAATAATATAAGTCAAGGGACTAGTTCTGACCAGAGGCTTGGTCATGATATTAATTTGTATGGAATTAATATTAAGGGGAAGGTTCATCTTCAGGTGTGTGAGCCATTAACAGGTCTTCATGTTATATGGTATTTAATTGTTGATAAAAAACCTAAAGCTACTTCATCAGAAAATTTGAAGATGCAGGATGTTTTCGACATTTATGCTGATGAACCCTCTACTGCTATGATTAAAGAGGAGATGACTGACAGGTTCAGGGTTTTAAGAAGGGGTGTTTTTTGGCTATCAAAGGAAGGATCCACTTCCGGTGGTCAGAAAGAGCAAGTTGTAAAAGAATATTGCAACAAAAAAATATTTGTTAAATATGGAGGTGCAACCACTGGCACTATTGATAACATTCATGAGAATGCTTTGTATTTATGTGCGCCGCCCGTGAAAAGTACATTAGCGAATGACAAGATATCCGTCGAATGTATTTTTACAGTTAATAAATAATTATTGTATATCAACCCCAATGACAAAGAAAAATCGTGAATCAAAGAAGTGTTATACAATCTATAACTGCAGCCGCTGGCCCATTGGGTTTAATATAATGGTTCTTTTATTTCTAATTGTATTACATTTCCCTGGGCCCATTCAGGGAATCTACTATTGTCCCTTTCTATTGCAATTTTATAACTCTGATCTGGGTTACACAATACAATACATGGAATACCCCCTGATACTTTTTTTTTTTACAATATTTATTGTTTACAGTAAAGTCTTTTTGAGCACCTAACAATTCTTTTTTGTAAGAAAAAAAATTAAAGGGTATATCGTCTACAATATTATATAGGGCGTCTACATCATAACAAGAAAAATCTATACTTCCACAAAAGTAATTATGGCGGCCCAAACTTCTAGCCCAAGCTGTTTTTCCTGTTCTTGTTGGGCCTTCAATTATCATCGACAGAGGGCGGTCCGGTTTGTTCTCCGGGTCCTGCAGGTGGGGGAGAAGAACGATTAGTATTTAATATATCCCTAATATGATGATAATGTTCATTAAGGTCCATTAGGGTGATTTCATGTGCCCACTCGACGTTTCCTTGAGTTGCTTGTTCGCCTACAAAAGTTTGTAGGTTTTCAACGCTTACCAAGAATAAATTCTGTTCAACCCAGTCTTTTAATTCCTGGGGGATATTTAAAAAGTTTGTAAATTTGGGCTGGTATTCTGGTTGAATATCAGGTCATCTGGAATTTGCGCATATTCCGCATTCCTTAGCCGAGTAGCCCGGATGAACGGTTTCTCTACTCCGCACCCTAGTAAGGAAGTCACTTTTGGATGTGGACTCATTTATTATTGATGTCCATATTTCATCCCTAGACTTCTTTGTCGTCTTTCTATTTTCTTGATATACCCCCTTTCCTCAAATGTCCCCCTTTAGCGATGTATGCTGCTACGTCCGCATCATTTTTTGCTATTTGAGTGTTGGGGTGATATGAGTGTATCCCGTTTGGGTCTTTGATGTCAAAGAACCTATTGTCCCTAGTATCCAATTTTTTATTTAATTGTACTAGGCAATGCAAATGAGGCTCCCCGTCGATGATTTTCACTACGTACTCTAGCATAAAAAATGTCTAGGTCTTGTAGTAAATTAAATAAAAAATCTAGGCGAGAAAAGGGGGATGATGGGGCAACGTGGATATGTTAAAAATAAAGATTTCCCCCGCAAATACCGTATTGAGCGGTCCGCGAGGCATTGTTAGTTTTTTTAGAGATAGAATAATAGATAGAGATAGAAATTGAGTAATAGTGTTTTTGAACTCTTTTCTTACAATGGTTTTGCGGAGGGACAGAGGGACTTTTATAGTGCCCTCTATTTCTGACTTTTAATCCTGTCCGTTCACGTGTCAAAACCAAATAATATTACAGGTTTTGCCCACGTGTCGGCCAAAGATTGGGCTTTGTTGTTATACACTCATATCACCCCAACACTCAAATAGCAAAAAATGATGCGGACGTAGCAGCATACATCGCTAAAGGGGGGACATTTGAGGAAATGGGGGTATATCAAGAAAATAGAAAGACAGCAAAGAAGTCTAGGGATGAAATATGGACATCAATAATAAATGAGTCCACATCCAAAAGCGACTTCCTTACTAGGGTGCAGGTAGAGCAACCGTTCATCCGGGCTACTCGGCTAAGGAATCCGGAATATGCGACAAATTCCGTATGGCCCGATATTCGGTATATATATATATATATATATATATATATATATATATATATATATATATATATATGTATGTTGGTGATTATATCACCAATGTGATTTAGTGTAATTGGATTTAGTTTGAGGTTTGGTAAGCTTGAAACAATCGAAATTAGTTAGGAGATGCGGGGTGCATGCTTATAATTGATATTTACAAGTTTACGGAAGTGTTAGATCAAGTGTTGAACCAAAAACTAGATACTGCTGCGTATCCGTACGGATAGATTGAACTATCCGTACGGATGAAGCCTGTTAAGTTGAAATCGGATACTGTAATCTATCCGCACGGATAGGGTATTTTATCCGTACGGATGAGTTACAGGACCAAAACTGAATTTTTGGTTTTCAGCAGTTTTTTAGTGTCCCTTCGGTTTTAACTGATGTCCATTCGGTATGAAGACGTTTCTTAACTGTTTTTGAAGGGTTATGTTGTGTTTTTCATGTAGAATAACACATGATATAAGCACAAAACACTTGAGCAATTTTAGAAAAGAAGAGAGATCAACACTTGAATTAGATTTATTCATTTTCTTTGAATACTATCTTGAAACCTCAAGTTCTACATACAAATAAACAAAACTCTTATAGCTATCTTTCTATCTTATTGCCAAAGATCGAAAGGGACGTAGTTTTATCCCGTGATTATATTCGTGTAAATTCCCGGAGGCAATCTAAGGGAACGAATAATTTTCGCAGGAAAGAGCCTCTAACTCGACTCTACGTTTTATATCAAGCTATCTCTTTTATTGTTTTGATACCATTGTTCTGGTCTACTCAAACTCCCCAACAATCTGCGAAAATTATTGTTGTTTGAACAATGTCGAGTATCAAGGAGATGACTTCTAATTTCAGCAAGTTGGAACAATTCAATGGTGAGGATTTCCGAAGGTGGCAAAAGAAAATGCAATTCCTTTTGACTGCATTGAAGGTTGTGTACGTGTTGAGTACGCCATGCCCTCACATTGATGATAACAAACACCATGGAAGAGTCAAGGAAGAAAAGTAAGTGGGAAAATGACGACTATATATGCCGTGGTCACATCCTTAACGGTATGTCTAATAGTCTTTTTGATACTTACCTTGAAATTGAGACGTCTAAGGAGTTGTGGGATACTTTGGAGGCAAAATATGTAAGTGAGGACGCGTCTAGTAAGAAGTTTCTTGTTGGTAACTTTATGAAGTATGTGATGGTAGATAATCGTCCGGTTATGGATCAATACCATGAGTTGTTGCGTTTGTTTGGTCAGTTTTCAATGCATAAGATGGCTATGGATGAATCCATATGTGTGTCTAGTATTATTGAAAAGTTGCCTCCCTCTTGGAGGGATTTTAAAAACTCTTTGAAACATAAAAAGGAAGAACTCTCTTTAATTGAACTTGGTAGTCATCTAAGGATAGAAGAGAGTTTGCGTTCACAAGAAAGTGGTAAAATTGTTGTGGGTTGCGGTAAGAACATTGCAGATGGTTCAACTTCAATCAATATGGTTGAAGTTGGAGAAACTTCTAAAATAACAACAAGAGAAAGTTTGATTCTTCCAACAACAAAAACAAGGCAAAGTTCAACAAGAAGCCAAAAGGCACTTGTTGGCATTGCGGTAAAGAAGGTCATTTCAAGGCGGATTGTTTTGCTAGAAAGCACAACAATGGTAAGGGTAAAGGCCCGGTGAATGGGGCTAAGGACCCGGATCCACCTAAACATCAAGGTACGAATGATTATAATTGTGGTTTTAATTCGGATATGAATTATGTACCACTGATTTCCGAAGCATGTTTTTTGCAGGATGATGATGTTAGTTGGTGGATAGACTCGGGAGCGACTAGACATGTATGCAAGGATAGATCCTGGTTTTCGAAGTATGAAAAAGTTGAAGATGGATCCATTGTGCATATGGGCAACGAGTCTAAAGCCATTGTTGTTGGAAGAGGAATTGTAAATTTGTAATTTAGTTCTGGAAAATTTGTAACTTTAAACAATGTTTTACATGTACCTTTGATACGGAAGAACTTGGTTTCCGGTAGTATTTTATGTAAAGAGGGCTATAAACAAGTATATGAGTCCTCTCGTTATGTATTGACTAAACATGGTGTATTTGTAGGATTTGGTTATCTTAACAATGGTATGTTTATGCTTAATATTGTTAGTAATGGTTTGTATGAAAATGCTGCTATGAATGTTATGACTGTTAATGTTGATGATTCATACTTGTGGCATGCAAGATTAGGTCATGTGCATTTTAGAAGAATGTTGCAAATGTCTAAAAATGACTTAATTCCTATTTGTTGTACAACTATGAATAAGTGTGATACTTGTAACTTAACTAAAATTGTAAGACAACCTTTTAAAGGTGTTGAAAGGTCGTCTACAATTTTGGAACTTATTCATAGTGATCTATGTGAATTTTGTTCTTCTCTATCTTTTGGAAACAAAAAGTATGTTGTCACATTCATTGATGATTGCTCTCATTTTTTCTATGTTTACTTGCTTTATACTAAAGACGAGGCAATGGAAAAATTTAGAGTGTTTAAAAACGAAGTGGAATTGCAACTTGAAACTAAAATAAAGAAACTTCGTACGGATAGAGGTGGAGAATACTTTGATCCACCATACTTTGAATCTTGTGGGATTATACATGAAAGAACTTCACCTTATACACCACAACAAAATGGCATAGCTGAAAGAAAGAATCGTACTCTAAAAGAGATGGTGAATACTATGCTTTCTTACTCGGGATTGAGTGAGGGATTTTGGGGAGAAGCTATGTTAACAGCTTGTTATTTATTGAATAGGATTCCTAATAAAAAGAGTCCTATTACCCCATATGAGCTTTGGTATAAAAAGAAGCCAAACTTGCATTATTTGCGTGTTTGGAGATGTAGGCGGGCCGTAAGACTACCCAATCCCAAGATTAAAACCTTGGGGGAAAGAGGCATTGATTGCATATTTATTGGATATGCTTTGCATTCCAAGGCATATAGGTTCTATGTTATAGAACCAAATGATTCAGTTGCGGTTCATTCCGTAATTGAATCAAGGGATGCTCTCTTTGATGAAAGTCGGTTTTCTTCTATATCAAGGCCTAGAGATGTTGTTCCTATGAACATTGGATTTAAAGAAAGTTGTGAAGGTGTAGAGTCACAAGATGAGCCTTTAGTGCTTCGAAGAAGCAAAAGGGCAAGGAAAGAAAAATCTTTTGGTCCCGATTTCCAAACATATTTGGTGGAGGGTACAAGAGATGAAGTAAGATTTCAATATGCATATTGTTATCATATTGATGATGATCCTAGAACTTATAAAGAGGCTATGGAGTCTCGGGATGTTGCCTTTTGGAAGGAAGCCATTAATGATGAGATGGATTCCATTTTAGGCAATGATACGTGGATATTGACGGATCTTCCACGTGGGTGTAAACCATTGGGTTGCAAATGGATCTTCAAAAGAAAAATGAAAATTGATGGATCCGTTGAAAGGTATAAAGCCCGGTTGGTGATACAAGGTTTTAGACAAAAAGAAGGCATTGATTATTTCGATACTTATGCCCCGGTTGCTAGAATCTCCACTATTAGATTGTTGATTGCCTTGGCAGCCATTAACAATCTTGTTATCCATCAAATGGATGTTAAAACAACCTTCTTGAATGGGGATTTGGATGAGGAAATTTATATGAAACAACCGGAGGGTTTTGTGATACCCGGAAATGAGCATAAAGTATGTAAGCTTGTTAAATCATTGTATGGGCTGAAACAAGCGCCCAAACAATGGCATAATAAGTTTGATGAGGTTGTATTGTCAAATGGTTTTAAGCTTAACCAAATGGACAAGTGTTTGTATAGCAAATTTGATGAAACCGGAAATGGTGTAATCATTTGCCTATATGTTGATGACATGTTGATCTTTGGTACAAACCAAGATCAAGTTGACCATTGTAAATCATTTTTGTCATCAAGTTTTTCTATGAAAGATATGGGGGAGGCGGATGTTATCCTTGGAATAAAAATCATAAGGAATGACAAAGGGATTACTTTGACACAATCTCACTATATCGAGAAAATGTTGAAGAAATTCAATTGTGAAAATTCTGTTCCGGCAAGAACTCCCACGGATCCTCATGAGAAATTTGAGTTGAATTCGGGTAATCCGGAGTCTCAACTTGAATATGCTCGAGTTATAGGATGTTTGATGTATGCAATGACTAGCACACGTCCGGACATTGCATATGCGGTTGGAAAACTTAGTAGATATACTAGTAATCCAAGTAGTGTTCATTGGCATGCGGTGACACGTGTGTTAAGGTATCTTAAGTTTACCAAAAATTTTGGTTTAACTTATGTTGGACATCCTTCGGTTATAGAAGGCTACTCGGATGCTAGCTGGATATCAAATGAAAATCATTCTTCTACGAGTGGTTGGGTGTTTCTACTTGGAGGTGGTGCCATTACATGGGCTTCCAAGAAGCAAACATGTAATGCAAACTCAACAATGGAATCGGAGTTTATTGCCTTGGCTTCGGCCGGTTTAGAGGCGGAATGGCTTAAACATCTGATTTACGAGATTCCATTGTGGCCAAAACCGATATCACCAATTTCTATCAATTGTGATAGTCAAGTGTACAACGGAAAGTCGCGACATATTGGAGTTAGGCATAGCTCGATTCGTGAGTTGATCACTCACGGGGTGATATCAGTTGCTTTTGTGAGATCTCAAAAGAATTTAGCCGATCATTTGACCAAGGCATTGGCGAAGGACTTGTTCATCAAGTCGGTTGTCGGGATGGGTCTACAACCCATTGAAACTTTGCGTTAGGATACCCAATTCCCCCTTAATATGACATTAGGGGCTGAATTCAATGTGGGAGGCCTAATGAATTAGTTTTGGCACATATATTTTGTCCCGAAGGTTTGTGCTTGACCTGCATGTGAGGTTGATAATATATCTTAATAAGTCTTATGAAAAAGTGTTGTTGTAGGTACACGATTGATAAGACTCACCTATATGAGTATGAAGTTTGGCCGCTTCAAGAAAGTTAGGGTTGGCTTAATTTCTACATGCTCATGAATTGATATGGACACGAGGCCTGGATAAAGAGTGTCAAGCAAGCTATATGAGTTGTCTTTTGATTCATTTGTGTATTATCTTTGAAGTATTCAAATGTGTAAAGGGGTTCAATGCTTAGTCACACCCCAATACTCGAATATTTTGGAATGTGTAATATACTAGATGATAATTCAATCTGCGTGACATTATCATTGAAAGATGAATTGTTGTGTGTTGATAAGTTTTAACTAAATCAAGAGTTACACTAAATGGGGGAGGATTGTTGGTGATTATATCACCAATGTGATTTAGTGTAATTGGATTTAGTTTGAGGTTTGGTAAGCTTGAAACAATCGATATGAGTTAGGAGATGCGGGGTGCATGCTTATAATTGATATTTACAAGCTTACGGAAGTGTTAGATCAAGTGTTGAACCAAAAACTGGATACTGCTGCGTATCCGTACGGATAGATTGAACTATCCGTACGGATGAAGCCTGTTAAGTTGAAATCGGATACTGTAATCTATCCGTACGGATAGGGTATTTTATCCGTACGGATGAGTTACAGGACCAAAACTGAATTTTTGGTTTTCAGCAGTTTTTTGGTGTCCTTTCGGTTTTAACTGATGTCCATTCGGTATGAAGACGTTTCTTAACTGTTTTTGAAGGGTTATGTTGTGTTTTTCATGTAGAATAACACATAATATAAGCACATAATACTTGAGCAATTTTAGAAGAGAAGAGAGATCAACACTTGAATTAGATTTATTCATTTTCTTTGAATACTATCTTGAAACCTCAAGTTCTACATACAAATAAACAAAACTCTTATAGCTATCTTTCTATCTTATTGCCAAAGATCGAAAGGGACGTAGTTTTATCCCGTGATTATATTCGTGTAAATTCCTGGAGGCAATCTAAGGGAACGAATAATTTTCGCGAAAGAGCCTCTAACTCGACTCGCGTTTTATATCAAGTTATCTCTTTTATTGTTTTGATACCATTGTTTCCGTCTACTCAAACTCCCCAACAATATATATATATATATATATATATATATATATATATATATATATATATATATATATATATATATATTCTATGCTGTATTTTATTATATTTTTTTCCATGTTACTATATTTTATAATCTCCAATAATGTTTTTCTGATCACATGACGGAATATTTAAGAAAGGAAACAACTGGCATTTTTCAAATGAATACGTAAATAAAAAAATCTTTAAATTTGTTGGCCATAGTGTTGTACATCTAGTTCATCTGTCATCATCAAGTTATGGGGAAATCATTGCTGATATCAATTTATGTGGAAGTTATTGGGTGTATCCGTCATATGCGGAGTGCACCTATGTGTCAAATTGTCCAGTTTTTATTTTTAAACAGAATTTAAACTGTATGGTTCAGATTTGTTTACCGGTTAATTAGGTGCATGTGGATATTATTAGAAGAAAAAAAATCAAATTGATGGATGAATGCCAAAATGATAGATATATGATTGCTATAGATAATGTTATAGTTTAAATAAATTAGTATAAGATAAAAAAAAATTATTTTTAGTTTTTAATTATTTTGAATTTAGTTTATTATTTTGAATTTATTTTTATCTCATTTTATCTCCTATATAAAGGAGTAAGCATTGTAACATTTGATGAATCATTTTAATAAAACATCACTCCGGTCTTCTATTATTTTTTAGTATTCTATTTTTCTTCATGGTATCAGAGCCAGAGGCGGGGGTTCCAGTGCCTTAACATGGTGAACCCTCGCTGATCTTCTTCCGCTTTCAAACATTTTTTTTTCTCATCATAAGCATCCCATTTTTTTTTTTACATCCCATTAAATCTGCATTTGCATCCTCGATCAACTGGAAATCTGCACTTGCATCCTCGATCAATTGGTCATCATCCAATTTTTTCTTTGAATCCTTAAAAAAAAAAAAAAAAAAAAAAAAACAGGTCGTTCATTACGATGAGTCATTTTCTGTTTACTGTTCTCTCATTCATAGTCAATGTACTAGCTTGCTATGCACTTTGACAAAGCCCCTCGATCAGAGAAACCACACCATGCCTATTTTTTTTTCTTTTTTTTTTTCCTGCATCAACATATATTATACCATGCCCACAACATCCAAAACCCCATCCAGTTACAAAATCTACATAATTTTTCAAACAATTCGTATTTGAATAAATCCAAAATTTCCCCATATTAGTTGTTTGCCTTCAGACACCAAGCATCTACCCCCCAAAAAAAAAAAAAAAAAAAAAAAAAACCAAGTATCTTGCATGGTCCATATATTTTTTTAAAAATATTGTTATTATCATTGAATAAATATCTTATCTATAGCATCTATTTGTTTTTTTTGGCATCTATTCTATGACAATTTGTCAGGTGAGATTGGAAAAAAATGAAGATCCCATGCAGTAAAAGCCATTGGAGGCCGAGGTGCAAAATTAAAAATAAATAAATAAATAAATAATCCAAAAATTCCAAAAATGGATTCGATGGACTCCGGAAGAGCCGAAAAAGACATGCGCCGGAGTGGAGATGCCCTCCAAAACAACAATACTATGGACCTCGGAAAACCATATGGGGTGGAGATGCCCTCCAAAAATCACAACTATGGACCTCGGAAGACCATCTGGGGTGGAGATGCCCTCCAAAAATCACAACACAACAATGGACTCCGGAAGACCCGTCGGAGTGGATATGCCCTCCAAAATGTGCAAAGACAAACTCGACCTCCAAACCCGGCCTCGTTTCAGGGAGGGTATTAGAAGAAAAAAACCAAATTGATGGATGAATGCCAAAATGATAGATATATGATTGCTATAGATAATGTTATAGTTTAAATAAATTAGTATAAGATAAAAAAATTATCTTTAGTTTTTAATTATTTTGAATTTAGTTTATTATTTTGAATTTATTTTTATCTCATTTTATCTCCTATATAAAGGAGTAAGCATTGTAACATTTGATGAATCATTCTAATAAAACATCACTCCAGTCTTCTATTATTTTTCACAGTATTCTATTTTTCTTCAGATATACCACACAAAAACTTCCCCAATTTATGACGTGTGGAAATGCGCCATGCCCCTATTGTATTCAATGGTTTTTATTATTCTTTTTCTTATTATTTTTTTTGTAAGAAGTTTTTATTAATCAATCAAATCCGCAAGACATGCAGAGAGAACATTGTTTGGAGGCCGAGTGCCCCAAGATTCTACTCCATGATTACAGAGACTAAATATAGCTAACAAGTGCGCACAGACGTTCTCAGTTTGCAGAATAAAATAAAAAAATTGCACCAAAAGGAACAAAGAAACCGCTGACAGTCATTCCGAAGACAACCTAAAGGGGAATAGTCATCATCCACACTATGAAGCATCAGCACGCAGGTCAAACAATCGCTCTCCACTACTTGCCTCGTCAGTCACCCTTTGTCCCTTCACTAGTGCCATCAGAATCGCCCGCATCTCTAACAAAACTACCTCGATACCAGGGTCCAAATGGAATGACTAAGCCGTTAGAATGATACCCTGGTGATCACGGAAAACGAGCCCCACCCCGAGGCAGATGGCATGGCCAAAGCATCTACATTACATTTCACCTCCCCAACCTTCGGGGCCTTCCACCGATCTAGGTACTCCGGGCCTCCTGTGGGCTGAGTCATGTGCCAGGCATCTTTAAACTCTCGTGCCGCTGAAAGTGCCATAGAACAAATACGGGAGATGTAAATCTCTTACACTGCGCTACATCGTGCCTTCCAGATATGCCACATAACCCAAACAAACTGCGCTACCTCCTCTTTGGAAATCCCATGCAGGAGCTACATAAAGAAATCCTTGAAATCCACAACAACAGCCCGACACACCGTATCACCAAAGGGGGTCAACTCTCAAAACTGGACAACAAACTCACACTAAAAAATAATGTGCCTCAACGATTCATTCTCCTGTCCATAGGCCAAACATCTATTATCCCCCAACCCTCGCCTTGCTAAGTTTTGTGCGATTGGGAGACAGTTGTGCAAACATCTTCATAAGAAATGGGCAATGCGTGGCTGAATAACAAGGCGCCAACACTACCTCCAAACACTATCCACACTCCCTGACGTTGATGATCCCACACTAACGCCGCATGTACGATACAGAGAGACTGCCAAGTGATAACCGGATTTGACTGCGTAAACACCTCGCCGATCATAGCGCCTGTTAGGAGTAGTGCCCGAAAGACAATTATGTAATTGTTTTAGGACAGAATTAAAAATTCATCTTATTATATGCATTTATGTTTATAATTAAGACACTACTGAAAACCCTAAGTATCTCATTTATGTAATCACATAACTCAGTGTATGGCTATACACAAGAGGATTGAGTTAGTGAGATGTACTTAAAATTAACTTAGTCCGTAGCGTTTATTAATCTGAGTATGGGTCTCATGATTAATATGCTAATAATGCGCCCAGAACACTTTAGGTGTGACAGTCTTATCCGGACTCGTCGGTAATAGGGTACCTAGTGGGGCATTTATATATGATGATAATCATATAGGGCGGACCGATTTGATTTGAGTTCTCGATATAATTCCGTAATCGAGAAGTCTTATCGAATCACAAGATGATCATTTATGGATTAATCTCAATCCTGAGGTGATCACAGATAACTGCTTAGACTAGGGTAGAGTTTGATGTGTTAGTAAGGATCACTTCGAAGTATGTGGTCCAACACTTCTCGTTGGCTCTATTCGGCATGAGTGAGTAGTCCGTGCTATCACGTATATGGAATCCATTCCTTCCCTCGGGAAGTAGACAGACATTTCCCTTATTTGTTAATCCTAGAAACTGATCGATCCGCGGAGTTCATGTTAGACTAATTAGCTACTAGTCTGGTATGTGAACTAATTGATCACTAGGGAGTTAATGGTAAATAAGGATAATATGTTTCGAGAAGGGTTTACGGAAATATCCCGGCTCGAAATGAACAGTCTATGGAGGATTTATCCGTACGTAATGATTATATCAGTGGACACCTTATCAACTCATGGTTGAGTGTAAGTTATCTATATTCGGCAGAGTTCAGTTTCGGGTTTATGGTGGTGTAATCCCGGAATTAATAGATTGGATATAATTATTCTGTCCGATGAATAATTTTATTTAATTTATTGGAGCTACTGGTTATAGGTCCATGGTCCCCGACGCGGCTCCTAATATAGCATATATGTTTTCCCGTCGTCACACCTCGATTATAATTAAATAGTAGCATTGCACTGTTTAATTGATATGTGGATTAATTGTTTAGTTGGACTAAATGATTAAAAACATGGAAAAGACATTTTTTCATGGACTCGACCCGGTTTGGTGAATTTCGGCCCATGACCTATTTAATTAGGTATTGGCGCCAATATGTATATATTATTAACAAGGAATTTGTTTTCTTGTGTTATTATATGACATGTGCTTAATTATTGGTTAAATAATTAATATATTAGATAATGATCTTTTATTTATCCTAATTTGTTTGGGAAAATATTAGATTTATCTTTTATGGAAAATGATTTATTTGATTGATTATCCATTAATTAAATTAAATCCTTGTGGAACAATGATCTCTCTCCTATATAAGAAGAGTTCTCCATTGTACCAAAAAATCACTATTCATGTCACTATTTACAAGAGAATTTGGCTGAAAATTTCGGCCTCTATTCTTAGGGTTCGAGTTGGAAAAATCTTCGGGATTTTTCTGGTAGCATATCGGGGAGGTCCGGCGGCGTGAAACTCCATCCACTTGGTGTTTGTTGGTCCATTGGAAAGGCTAACACAAGTTTAGAAGGGGGGGTGAATAAACTTGTCACCAAAAACTAATCCTGAACTAGAAAAGTCCCAGGAACTGAGTTTCTCTGAAACTCAAACTGATGATTTACAGTTTGTTCATGTCCCTTTAACTTGTGCGGAGTTCAGTTAGCTCAACTGAATATAAGTTATTACTGACTTATATTTAGTCACGTTAACTGGCAGCGGATAAAACTAGCCTTTAGTGCAATAGATGTGTAAAAAGAAAACTAGACCTTCTATGTATCGGTTAAGTCTTTGTCTCGTTGTCCGACGTTTGCCGAGAGATAATGCAATAAATAAAACAAACACAGATGCATAAGGTAAATCAACACATGATTTGTTTATGGAAGTTCCGGGTGGTGTAATCCCGTACGTCTCCCCTTCTCTTGTGGCGTAGGAGGTAACACTAGAATAATGAGATAACCATTACAAAATCCTAGCACTATGACAGTCCTTCACGACACCCTAGTTTCACTGGTCTACACAAAATGAAGAAAGGTGAGATTGCTCCCTTCACTCTGCACACTGATCTTTCGGAGGTGGAATTGCTCCTTCACCAGATCACCACTCACATACACAGTCCGCAGACTGCACCAATTGCTGTAGCAACACCGTATGAAGAAAGGTAGAATTGCTCTCTTCAAACTATGCACAACCAACCCTTTTTCACAAGGTTAGGTCTAGAATCAATCAAAGATTAATTCAGTGAGCTGTTTGATTCTTCTGGATCTGACTTTGTAGCTCCAAGATGCCTTCATTCCCCCTTGATGGGTTACTGGATCTTTCTTTGAAGTCTTCAAGGCAATTTCGTTGGCTTCCCCTTTTTCTGGATATATATGATCTGATTTTATAGATCTGGATTCGGATCTTTGAATATATGCTTGTAAAGCTCTTTTTATGATCCTCCTCTCATCTTTTTCTTGAGTGATTCTCTTGTGTATTTATAGGGGTGATGTGACGGTTACTAGCTCTTGTAGCCGTTACACTTGTCATTTAGCCAACGTTCATATGTACGATCTTTTGTCGTATTGATAGTTTAAATTCAATCAAGGCCTTAACTCAGTTTTCTACTCTTCTTCAAAACTGAGTACCTTGTTTATTTAATATCTGATTTCGATTGGCTAAGTCAGAGTACACCATTCAGTTTTTTCTTTTCCAGGTAGCTGATAATCTTTGTCCTTAAGATTATTCAGTTTTACATGATCTATAACTCAGTTTCAGGTCACCACAGACTTGCCTGAATCCTGACTTATAGTCACGACTTAATCAGCTTCTAACTGAGTTTGAACCCTCAGTTCTTCAATCTTCAATAATTGAGTCTGTGACCCTCAGTTCTTCAGTCTTCATAGATAAGCCAACTGAGTCTGTGTCCCTCAGCAAACTTATCTTCTTCAGTTATTGCATAACTGAGTTTGAACCCTCAGTTCTTCAAGTGCATACTCAGTTTTCTTGTTGTGATTCAGTTTTCTTGTTGTGACTCAGCTGTTCGTCTAGTTCCTATTCTATTACAATGCTTGTCTGAAACAACCTATACAAGGTTCAGACTCTAGATAGAACTTATACATTTATTTCTAGACCATTTCTTGCTTCTTCTTTTATTATGCACTATAACAGTTAGTTACGACTTCATCATCATGGGTTGTAAGTGATTTGTCTAATTTCATGACGAATCATCATCAAAACATAAATAATATTTCCAACAATTTCCCCCTTTTTGATGATGTATCATAACCCTCCCTAAAAGCATTAATGAAAGAATAGTGCAAGAAATCATAACAAAACATCTTAATATAGCAAAATAGAACAGCCAAATTTATCACAAGTCTCAAAATAGAACAGACGGAGTTAAAAACTGAATTAGATTACATCTTTTCATTTTCCAGTTCCATTAACTTTTCACCAGCAAATATGCTCCTTTTTGTCTCTAAAAGTCTTCTTTCTTTTCTTTCTTCAACTGATTCACCATCTCTTGGCTTAATTTCCAGATATTCATTCAGCAGACTGTTTCCTTCTTCATTCTCTTGGTTTTTGAACTTGATCAGAATTTCTTTGAGTTCTTCTTCCATCAATTTCTCTTCTTCTTCTGAGATAAGATTTTCCTTCTCCTCTTTTCTTTCGATTTCTTTTCAATTTCCCCCTTTGTTTGTGTCTCCTTATCTCGTCGCTTTTCAAGAGATTTGACACGATTACAAGCTTCTTTCTAATACTCAACACCGCTTTAACTCGCGGCTTTCTCATCATCCTCGCTTCTTGTATCTTTAAAATCTCCTTCGCAATCGCTCTTCAAACATACCGTCAACAACTTCTTCATTAATTTGAGTAGTTAGTAGATCGGCGTCTACTTGTCTATTTTGATCTTCTATCGGTTGTCCGGCGAAGCCTCTTCAGTCTTTTCTTCTTTAGCTGCATCATCATCACCTACAGCTTCATCTTCCCCCTTGTTTGAAGATAAGCGATAGCAGTCTTCAAATAACTTTCATAGGGTGATGATGTTTGAGTATTTGTTCAATCCTGAATAATGTATTCTTCCAATTAATTCATGCAGTTTGAACATTTTCTCCTGTAGATTTTGTATTAAACATTCAATGAATTCTTTCAGATTCTTCAGTTTCTCAACTTCAGTTTCTTGAACCAGAGATTCTCCAAATGCTGATTTGCTTATGGATGCCTCATGAGCTTGGGATGAGGATCCAGTTTCAGGATAGTAAAAGTGAGTATCATGAACTGTCAGTTCCTTTTCATACTCAGTTTCACAAAATTCTGCATCTTCCACAGCTTCTCTTTGTTTTTCAGTGTATTCCCCAAACATAGTAGTGGGAAATTCACTCCCTTCAGATACTTCATCGGTTTCAGTATCACTTTCATCAATATTGATTACCACTTTAGGTTCGGCTTTCATTGCCTGAAGTTTGTTCCATAACCTCTTCTGTCTCCTCAGAGTTCTTTCATCTAAGTTCACAGTTCCACTTGAACTGGAGTCTGAAGCTTTACTCAATTCCTCTTCTTCAATGATTTTCCTTTTCTTTGTTTCAGTGCACACTGATTTGAGTTTTTCTTTGGCTTCTGTAACTTTTGATATGGAAAAATGATCTAGTATCCTTTGCACTAGATAAGGAAATCCCTTTTTCAGTAAGAACGATTCTCCAGTATCTTCTCTTTCTTTGACTCTTTCTTTCTCGTCTGAAATTTGCTTTATCAACTGATTGAGAACAAATTTGTTCCAATTAAATCTCTTTTCAAACCAAATAGCATAAATCATCTTCATTTTGTCGATTGAGAGAGTATAGAAATTTCGAGCATGACCAATGACGTTTCGGTCGAAGTATCGTCAAGAATGCAAACTCTCCTTTCTGCTGATAAATAGTGCCACTGTAATTCTTCTCCTTCTTGTTGATTGCCGTGATATTCCAAAGTTTGTCTTTTTCTTCTTTCCCAAAAGTGAAAGATGGAGAGCCTCCAATTATATCTAGACGGAACACTAGGGAAAGTAACTGTTCATCAATGGTGAAGCTTTTGTCTTGGACAGTTGTTTTGAAGCTTCTTCCATTGTTGATGATTTCGGCATTTCTGTAGAAATCTCTAATGCCGTCTGGACACAAAGTAGTGACCTTTGTATCAATCAAATTCTCCAAACCTCGAATCTTTTTAATCTTCTTTGTGATTTGAATTGAAAGAGTGGAGTTTGAGAATTTTTGACAGAAGTTGTCCAAGCTGGTGGTGATTCCATCGTCTATGTTGTATTGCTCCATTGATTTTTGAGTTAGGGATCCTTGAATGCTTGATTTTGGGTGAGCAGGATTTTGTCAAGATTTTGCAATCGTTTTCAAATGAGAGTCATGTCACAATCAATGAGATTATGTAGGGATGTACATCTACTTTTTCTCCCAGATTGACACGTGGATTTGAGTGATTTGCCATGTCAGTCCAAACGTCAGATGGTAGCTGGAAAGTCTTTACTTCTTTGACAGTTTTGTCCTTCATCAGCTTTTGCCATCTCGAGTCGCTTTTACGAGGATTTTGCAAAGTGAACTGACTTTTCCTGCAAAACAGTTTAAGTTTTCTTTGGTACCCATATATTTTTGGGTCCGATTGAGTTAGTTATTGAAATATTACTTTCAATTTCTTTGTTGAGATAATTAAACCTTCTCAACTCTTTTCTAGATAAACCATTACGCTCAATTTTAGTTGATTTCACAAGGATTGTTTTAGATTTAACCTTATTAGTTTCCTTGTGCAATCCACTAAATCTTCCAGTATCTTGATTTCTAGAGTTTATACTTTTTAAAGCCTCAAGACTGGGTAGGGGTGGGGGATTATCATTGCTTTTGTCAAATTTACTGAACATTAATCTTTCATCTAGTTTTGACACCTCAGTTTCAAGAAACTTATTCCAATCTTTTGCTTTGTCAAGTTCTCTGTCTTTTAATTTTAGTTCCAACTTAAGTTTTTCAGTTAACTCGACAAGATCAAGGTTCTTCAGACTGAGTTCAGCAAATGATAACTGATTTGAAGGATGATTTGACGCAGTTTTAGGATTTGAATGTACACTCTTTTGTTGCTGTAATGAATCTTCAATATCAGCAGCCACTTGTGACTCCTTTCCTTCTTCTTTTGAGAGATCTCTTAGTGATGGAACTCCTCTGGATTCGTTAATATGAATATTGAATTTTGTATCCACATCATCACTGAGTTGAGGTTCTAGATTTGTATTTAAATCTGTCGCACTGAACCTTTCGATCATTTGATCCTGAAAATCAGATATATTTTGCAAACAATTAGTCAGGGGGTGAATAAGCCAACTTCTAGCGCTAGATGTAGACATTGAAACTAAGTGAACTGATACAGTGAGGGGTCTTCAACAACTGGTTTAAAAGGTATACTTGGATCTTTTTTCAAATGAAAGATTTGCTCCGATACCAATTGTTGGTCCCTTGGAAAGGCTAACACAAGTTTAGAGGGGTGGGGGGGTGAATAAACTTGTCACCAAAAACTAATCCTGAACTGGAAAAGTCCCAGGAACTGAGTTTCTCTGAAATTCAAACTGATTTACAGTTTGTTCCTGTCCCTTTAACTTGTGCGGAGTTCAGTTAGCTCAACTGAATATATATTACTGACTTATATTTAGTCTCGTTAATCGGCGTGATAAAACTAGCCTTTAGTGCAATAGATGTGTAAAAAGAAAACTAGACCTTCTATGTATCAGTTAAGTGCGTCTCCAGTGTCTGACGTTTGCTGAGAGATAATGCAATAAATAAAACAAACACAAATGCATAAGGTAAATCAACACATGATTTGTTTATGGAAGTTCCGGGTGGTGTAATCCCGTACGTCTCCCCTTCTCTTGTGGCGTAGGAGGTAACACTAGAATAATGAGATAACCATTACAAAATCCTAGCACTATGACAGTCCTTCACGACACCCTAGTTTCACTGTCTACACAAAATGAAGAAAAGTGAGATTGCTCCCTTCACTCTGCACACTGATCTTTCGGAGGTGGAATTGCTCCTTCACCAGATCACCACTCACATACACAGTCCGCAGACTGCACCAATTGCTGTAGCAACACCGTATGAAGAAAGGTAGAATTGCTCTCTCAAACTATGCACAACCAACCCTTTTTCATAAGGTTAGGTCTAGAATCAATCAAAGATTAATTCAGTGAGCTGTTTGATTCTTCTGGATCTGACTTTGTAGCTCCAAGATGCCTTCATTCCCCCTTGATGGGTTACTGGATCTTTCTTTGAAGTCTTCAAGGCAATTTCGTTGGCTTCCCCTTTTTTTGGATATATATGATCTGATTTTATAGATCTGGATTCGGATCTTTGAATATATGCTTGTAAAGCTCTTTTTCTGATCCTCCTCTCATCTTTTTCTTGAGTGATTCTCTTGTGTATTTATAGGGGTGATGTGACGGTTACTAGCTCTTGTAGCCGTTACACTTGTCATTTAGCCAACGTTCATATGTACGATCTTTTGTCGTATTGATAGTTTAAATTCAATCAAGGCCTTAACTCAGTTTTCTACTCTTCTTCAAAACTGAGTACCTTGTTTATTTAATATCTGATTTCGATTGGCTAAGTCAGAGTACACCATTCGGTTTCTTCTTTTCCAGGTAGCTGATAATCTTTGTCCTTAAGATTATTCAGTTTTACATGATCTATAACTCAGTTTCAGGTCACCACAGACTTGCCTGAATCCTGACTTATAGTCACGACTTAATCAGCTTCTAACTGAGTTTGAACCCTCAGTTCTTCAATCTTCAATAATTGAGTCTGTGACCCTCAGTTCTTCAGTCTTCATAGATAAGCCAACTGAGTCTGTGTTTTTCAGCAAACTTATATTCTTCAGTTATTGCATAACTGAGTTTGAACCCTCAGTTCTTCAAGTGCATACTCAGTTTTCTTGTTGTGATTCAGTTTTCTTGTTGTGACTCAGCTGTTCGTCTAGTTCCTATTCTATTACAATGCTTGTCTGAAACAACCTATACAAGGTTCAGACTCTAGATAGAACTTATACATTTATTTCTAGACCATTTCTTGCTTCTTCTTTTATTATGCACTATAACAGTTAGTTACGACTTCATCATCATGGGTTGTAAGTGATTTGTCTAATTTCATGACGAATCATCATCAAAACATAAATAATATTTCCAACAGTGTTGCTTGGAGATACGCGTTGGAAGACTTTGGCTTCTCAACTAGGCTCTCAACTTGTTATTGACGTTTTTCACCATAAAATGGTTGGTGATTTAACCCCCTCTTAGGTTAGATCTATTTATTTATGTATTTTGGTTGACTAGATCTATATCTTGTAGTTTCCGCTGCGTAATCGGGTGGATCTTTGATCCATCCGGAGATATTACATCCTACAGCGCCAGACCCTCCTATCCACTTGGTGTCCATGTGCCACATGAGTACTTAAATGACATCTACCTCCCAGGCCATCCAACAGGAGGTCACGTCCCTCCAAAATACTACGCCACATGAATGAGGGCCAAGCCGTCAAACCTGCCGCCAAAAGGTAGACTCCCCATAATACTTAGCTCTCAACACCTGAGCAGCCAGAGATGCCGGGAGGGTCAGCAGACGCCACGCTTGCTTTGCCAGAAGGGCAATGTTAAAACTCTAAGTCTCGAAACCCCAACCCTCCCAAATTATTAGGTAAGCAACAAGTCTCCCAACTCTTCCAATGAACCCTCCCCTGCTGCTCCGTGTCCTCCCCAGAAAAAAGCCTCGAATCTTCGTTTCTAGCTCCTGGACTATGGTACGAGGAACCCTAAAGCATTGCATGACCTGTAAAACCGAATTTATCATTACTTCTTTCCCCGCCGGGGAGAGCAGCTTGTCCTTCCACCCTAGTTTTATCCAGATCCGTTCTTGTAAATAAGTGAACACCTGCCGTTTATTCTGACCCGTCAAACAAGGGAGGCCCAAGTATTTCCCGGTCCAGTCACCAAGCAGGATTTGCAGCATATCTGATACCAGCTCCATTTCCTCCTCCGACACCACACTACTGAAGTATTGACTGGACTTATGAAAGTTGATGGCTTGGCCCAGGATCGACCCATACCTCGCATAAAGGTCCAATAGATTCTCGACCTCTCTTTCTGCCGGCTCGAAAAAGAGCATGCTGTCATCTGCAAACAAAAGGTGCGACACCTCCACCTCCCCTGCCGACCCAAACAAACTATAGCTAAGTAAAATGCTTATGAAATAAAATAATAAATAAAAATCATAAATGATAATAAATAAAAACTACTGTTTACTAAACATCTTTAAATTTTTTTTAAATATCTTAATCGTCTATACAACCTGCAACACAACCATCCATTTTGTCCTTAAAGCTTTTGATGAGGGGATGTTTGATCGTAGACTCAACCAATCTACTGTGTCCCTGATCCCTAAAATCAGTCCTCCAGAAAGTGCTGCCCAATTCAGACCTATAACCATGACGAATGTATGCCGTAAAAATCATTTCAAAGGTGATTGCAAATAGACTGTGATGATACAAATTATATCGCCACCATTTAGTCTCGGAAATAGCCTGAGGAAGGTCTGCGACTACATCTTCGGCGACGTCAAATGGTATTAAGTCAAGGCCGCCGCCAACGACCCTTCCTAGAGCTTCGTCAGAGCTTGGGGGCCGGTGGACGACCATGGACACAAGGCTCTCTAAGGGCCGCACAAGACTTGAGAAGATAACAGGGGGCGAAGGATAGACGACGAAGCTGGCGGTCTGGCGACCTTAAATGGTCGCCGCCTGGATATTACATCCACTTGCTGCTTGATATTACATCCACTTGCTGCTAGATATTTAGTATTTTCTTAGCCATTAAAACTAGTGACTAAGCTGCTTCGCACCGCCAGTCTTTTACTTCATCCCTAAGTTTAATCTTCCTATAAAAGGAAGTCTTGTGTAACCTAATCAAGGACATTCTAATATATAAAAAACGGGCCAAAGCTCAGTCAAAGCAAACTCATCTCACCGTCCTCCTCTCGCCACTGCATATCTCCGGCTAACATACAAACAAATTACTCACAAACAAGCCAGATATCCACAGCACAAACACCGCTACGCCACCGTGACGATTTCTGCATCGTCAGTTGGCTCCGTTACCGGGAATCATCTCGCAACAACTTATACACAGTTCCAGGCAGAGTGATAACACGCGGCGGATCGAAGGAATCTCACTTCCGCCGGTCAGGAAACGTCTGGCCATATTCATTCATCCAAGTTACGCTCTAGAATGAGGTAATCTTACAAAGAAAAACCCTCAAAACCCCCTTTGTTTCCTTCCCCCCAGAGAAGAGAACTGTCAAAGAACAATCTTTTCTACCTCAAAAGCATATACCCAGAAAAACCCTCATCTAAACGAAACGCTTCTGAAAAATCACACTTATCCGGGATTATTACACACAAATCGTCACCACTTTTCCCCAGAAAGTCACTCTACAACAATGACGGGAAGTAAAGGACATCTGACACCCAAAACCCCTGCAACGGGGGGCATGCAGCATCAGGCTCGTGGAGAGGGAGTAGGAGAAACACTTGACAATCTCCCCGCAGAAGGAGAAGGGTCGCAACGAGGGGTCCTACCACCTAGCGACGCCCGGAATGTCATTAACCAAAAGGCTAAGTCAAAAGAGGCCAATGCTGCGTTAGATAGGGCTCGCAAAGAGAGAGCAAGGTCACAATAGAGTCAAAGGTCGACCCCGAGACAAGACCCGGCTCCCTGGAGGATCCTGAGATCGCGGAGATGATGGATTATGCGAGGTATGCGGAAACTATCTACTTAACTAACTCTCGCCTGGTAGCGAAGGTCCAGGCCCCAATGGCGATACGACCCCTGAATCCTCCTAGAAATGAAACTACTCCCGCGGCCATAAACAAAGGTCGCCAGAGTCAGATCCAAGAGATCGAGATAGAGGAGAGTGTGCATTCGTCGGGTCGCAAGGGATTGAGGAAAGAAATTGCGCAAAACTCAGTACTCCCAGATCGCGACTATCAGAGAGGAAAGACACTCGACAAAGGATCAGCTTTCAAAAGGTTGGGTGAGAAGGACAAGGCCTCGGCCCCAAGTCGTCTCAGCCTTCCAGGGGGAGGAATACCCCCCCGACCAGATAGGAGCACGCAGGACGCTCGCGTGATAATAAGGGAGAAAAGAGCCCGCCAGGAGGGATCACAAGACTATGGGGAATCACAACGCGGGAAGGAACGAGCTGATAAGCAGGCACTGACGCGACCCAGGTTCGACTCTGCCTTGGCAGAACAAATGGAAATAATGAAAAATGAGCTCGCGGAGTTGAAAAAGTCGAGGCCAGTTGAGAGGGCCGCACCGGTCTCAGGAATCGACGTATTCGCTAAAAGAATCACAGAGACATTACCTACCAGTAATGAAAAGGTTAGCTACCCCAGCTATAATTACTACAATGGTAACTCTTGTCCGAACGACTGGCTCACCGCTTTCCAGGGCCGCATCACCTTAGCAACTCAAAACAAGTCCGCCTGGTGCATCGCTTTAGTCGGTAGCATGCGGGACGACGGGCGCGTCTGGATACGCGGGCTTCCCCGCGGCTCGCTTAAAAGTTGGGAGGACCTATCGGAAAAATTCGTCTGAGAATTTGAATCGGCAAGCAGACCTAAGAAGACCATAGAGGACCTATATGAGGTTCGCATGGGAGGGCATGAGTCTGGAAAAGAATATTACGAGCGGTTCATCAGAATATACGATCAGACAAGAAATATTCCGGATGACTCAGTTATAACATGTTTTCTCACAGGGATCTCCAAGGGTCCGATGAAGACAGAATTTAACCTACGGCCCCCCAAAGCGGGTCTCAGGGAAATGCTGGAAAGGGCTCGGATGATGGGAGTCAGCGAAGCGCCATCCTCTGGGAAAACCAAACCCAAAACAGAGCAACATTCACATAAAGAAGATCGCACAGAGGATCGCACGGAGGATCGCAAGAGGGAAAATGGGCGAGATGCCAGCCACGATCGCGAGGTGAAAAAACCGTACAAGTTCAGCGAGGATAACTTTACCCCGCTCAACACGAAAGCATCCCAGATACTGTTCGAGATTTGTGAGCATTTCGACAAACCTAAGCCCATGAGGGGCGATCCCGACAGTCGCGATAAATCGAAATACTGTGACTATCACAAAGATCATGGTCACGTCACAGATGAATGCTTCACATTGAGGCGAGAAATAGAGAGATTAATCTGCGAGGGACCGGCGACTAAGTATAAACGAGACGGAATACCGGTCCCGGTCAGGGTCGCCAACCCCGCGTCTATCAGAGGGAAGTTCAAGTTATCCATGGGAATATTCCCAGCAACAATCAGCTGAAATCCCAGATACATCAAATCAATACGCGCGGCTTTGAAAAGCAGATAGTGTTGGGGGAAAACGAGAAAGGAATCATGTTCACTAAAAGCGAGCTGACCACGGTCGACGGCCCCATGGAAATACCCCTCATTCTCAAAGTCGGGGTGAACGACAAGCATGGCGTCAACAGAGTAATGGTCGACACTGGGGCTGGCCCTGACGTCATCTATTTCGACTATTTAAAATAGATCGGATTCGGAGAGGCCAAGTTGAAACCTTACCTTGGGGTGCTCGAGGGCTTTACAAATGATACGGTACGGGTCAAAGGCACCATCGACCTCAGCATCACTCTTGGCGATTACGAACCCTGCCGAACTGAGGTAGTCACTTTCCTAGTTATCGATCTCCCCTCGTACTACAACATGATTTTGGTGATTTCAGCTATGAGGAAATTTCAAATGGTGGCGTCTGTTCCTCACCAAAGGGTCAAATTCAACGTAGGGGACGAGATTGGGGTCGCCATCAGCCGACCCGGATTTTTCCTCGAATACATGACCAAGAATAGGGTCGATTCCAAGCGACCCAGAGTAGAGGGTTTTAATATGGCCGCAGATCAGATCGCCACGGTCCACGAGGTTCCAGAAGAAACAGTAGAGGTTGAAACATTACAGATCCGGGACGAGCCGGACTTCATCGCGGAGGACGAGCTGATCGAGGTTATTTTAAATGACAAGCACACTGATCAGAAAGTCAAGATAGGGTCGCAGACCACCGAGAAAGAAAGGGAAGAGCTAATCGAGCTCTAAAAACAAACTCGGACGCCTTCGCCTGGGAAGTAACGGATATGAGAGGTGTGGAGTCGGAGATCGCTTTGCACTACCTAAGTGTCGACCCCAACTTCAGGCCGATCCAACAAAGAGCGCGCCAATTCTCTACAGAAAAGGAGGTCGCAATAAAAAATGAGGTCGAAAAGCTTTTAACAACCGGCATTATCAAAGAGCTGCAGTACCCTACCTGGTTGGCAAACGTGGCAATGGTGAAAAAACATAATGGCAAGTGGCGGATGTGCGTCGACTTCACCGACCTGAACAAAGCTTGCCCCAAAGATCCTTACGCGCTGCCCCGAATTGACAAAATGGTCGATGGGATCGCAGGTTTTGAAACGCTGAGTTTTCTAGACACTTATTCAGGCTATCACCAAGTTAAGATGGCTGACGAAGACAAGGAGCTGACGGCCTTCAGGGCCGCCGGCGGACTATATTACTACGAGATGATGCCGTTTGGTCTAAAGAACGCAGGTTCAACGTATCAAAGGAAGGTGAACAGAGTTTTTAGCACACAAATAGGCAAAAACATGGAGGCTTACATCGACGATATGGTCGTGAAATCAAGTCGCCAGGATCATCTGGTGGACCTTCGCGAAACCTTTGCAAACGTAAAAAGCCACTCGATGAAGTTAAACCCCGCAAAATGCACTTTTGGGGTCCAGGCAGGGAAATTTTTGGGCTTCATGGTAAGTCAGAGGGGGATCGAAGCGAACCCAGAGAAAATTGAAGCACTAACAAATATGGGCGAGCCAACCAGCATTAAGGAAGTGCAAAGGCTGAATGGGAGAATGATAGCCCTGGGAAGGTTTATATCAAATCCGCCGAGAAAAGCTTACCCTTATTCAAAATTCTAAAGGGAAATAAAACCTTTTTATGGACAAAAGAATGCTCTCAGGCTTTTGAAGAACTCAAGGCCTACCTCTCAAGCCCGCCGCTGCTAACCAGTCCAGTGGTCGGAGACGTCTTGCTATTATATTTAGCTGCCTCAGATAGGGCCGTCGCCGCAGCACTTATCAAAGAAGAGGGTACCTCGCAAAAACCTGTTTATTATGTTTCTAAGGCTCTAAGCCCAGTAGAAATTCGTTATTTTAATATCGAAAAGTTAGCCTACTGCGTTGTTATCGCCGCCCGAAAATTAAGGGCTTACTTTTCATCGCATTCAATAATTGTACTGTCAGACGCGCCGCTACGGCAGGTCCTCCACAAACCGGACTTATCAGGTCGTTTGCTACGCTGGGCCATCGAGCTCACCGAATTCGATATCCGATACGAACCTCGAAAGGCCATCAAAGCTCAGGCATTGCCCGATTTCATCGCCGAAACGAGCTTCAACGAAGATATCCCACAACAAACCAATGCAAGACATAGCCCCGACAAAAGTACCACAGCGGACGAGCCTCAGCGGCCAAGTCACTGTTGGCAACTCTATGTCGATGGCGCCGCCAACCTCAAAGGTTGCGGTGCGGGGATCATCTTACTCGAGCCTGGAACTTCGGTAGAAATTGAAAAGGCCCTAAGGTTTAACTTCACTGCATCAAAAAACCAAGCAGAGTATGAGGCAGTCGTCGCAGGACTGGAGCTCGCAAGGGCCATGAAGGTCGAAAATGTGCAGGTTTTCTGCGACTCACAGTTGGTTGTCAATCAAGTGACCGGGTCGTTCGGCATCCACTGCGAAATTTTGCAAAAATATATTAATCTCGTCAAAAGGCTTGAAAGCAGCTTCAAATACTACAAATTTACCAACATCCCCCGAGAGGACAATCACAGGGCTGATTATTTATCCAAGCTAACCAGCGAGGACGAGATAAACAACCCATCGATTATGGTAGAATATCTGTCAGGGCCCGCCATCGACAGGATCGAGGTAATGGACTTACAATACACCAACCCATGTTGGATTGATATCATGAGGGAATACATCGACTCTGGAAAGCTCCCCGAGGAGCCAAACGAGGCAAAAGCTCTGATCAGAAGAGCCGCCAGATACACCATCTTAAACAACATTTTATACCGGCGATCGTTCTCTAAACCATTACTAAGGTGCGTACGACCTGAAGAAGTCGATGGGATCCTCATAGAGCTGCATGAAGGGATATGTGGCGGCCACCCAGCTAGCCGCACCCTTGCTCAGAAGGTCTTATTGGCAGGATATTACTGGCCGAAACTCGCGGAGGACGCCAAGGCATATACTAAGGCATGCGACGTATGTCAAAAATTTGCGGATATTCCTAGGCTACCATCAGTCGAGCAAAGCATTGTCGTAGCCACGTGGCCCTTCGACATGTGGGCCATCGACCTCATTGGGCCATTGAAAAAGGGCCGCTCTGGATGCGAATATGTGGTGGTCTCCGTGGACTATTTCACCAAGTGGATCGAAGACAAATCCTTGGTAAAAATCAATACCAAGGACATAACTTATTTTTTGCTCGATCAAATATGGACTATATTCGGCGTCCCCAGAGTAATAGTGTCAGACCACGGACCTCAATTCAGAGAGGAGTTTGACACATTCTGCGGAGACAACAACGTCAAGCATTGGCAATCGTCAGTATGCTATCCGCAGGGAAATGGTCAGGCTGACAACGCAAACAAACAAGTACTCAGCGTGCTAAAAAAGAGTTTGGGTGAAAAAGCGGGTAAATGGCCTGATCACCACCCCGCGGCTTTATGGGCACTCAGAACATCACGGAAAACAACTACAGGGGAAACTCCATTTGCTTTCACCTACGGATCCGAAGCCATGGCCCCAGTGGAAATGGCCCTACCAAGTTTAAGAGTCGCACATTTCAGTGAGACCAACAATCCGCTCACTAGGGAACTCGATCTCGATTTAGCAGAGGAGCGGCGGATCGAGGCATATGGTCGTTTGCTCAACTGCAAACAGGCTGCGAAACGTCACCATGACAAACACATTCGTAATCATTTCTTCGCCATTGAAGATTATGTTTTGCGAAAAAGAAAAGCCACGGGCCACGAGGCCAAGAAAGGGAAACTATCGGAAAACTGGGAAGGCCCAGTGAGGATCGCTCGAGTAGTCAAGAAAGGTACCTACGTGTTAAGGGATAACCAAGGTCGCGAATACAACCGACCTTGGCATGCCGATAATCTGAAAAAATATTACATGTAGAACGTACATCTGCTACATGCGAGCAAAGCATACGGAGAATGAAATCAATAAAGGAAAATCTTCATTCAAATAAAGGGAGTACAATTGTTTCCAGCAAGCCTGCGGCCTACAACGCCCTTCGATCTAGCCAAAAGCAAGTGGGCCACCCAAAAAAAAAAGGTGGGCAAAAAATCCTAATGAGTGTACCTATAACGATCCAATGAGTGCTTCGGCACCCTGGCTAAGCTGCATAGCTTAGTTATCAATGAAGCAAAGGGGAAGCGACGATTGCGGTCCATAGAAACTGCAAAATTAACCGCCTCACGGTGAATCAAGATCCCCCAATCAATGTCAACCTGGTGATCGTGAATAGCGTGCAAGAGGAAAGCTTCGGCTTCACTAACAGCCTCGCCGTCTATAGACAAAAGGGCGCGTGAGTTGATAAACTTTTTCCACTCACGATTGCTGCGAGAAAGAGCGGACACAGGTCCCAGTGCACGAGGCCGTTCAGAATCTGGAAAAAGCTCGCGGATTGCTCGTCATAAGCGAACCTGTTTACTTGACTCATCAGCAAGGTTCCAAGCGAGCTCATAATGGGATGAGGGATCGATAGCAGGTATACGCAAGACACCATTAATAGCTTCCGGAGTAAAAACAACCGCGACGCCACGAAGGGTAATGCAGCTAACAACCCCTTCAGATGTAACTCCAGATAAAATGGAGTAGAACTCCCTCACCATTGTAATATTGGGAAGTATTGATGAAGGTGGTGCAACAAAATCTGCCCACCCAGAGAAACGTACCCGCAGCAGAGAGCCATCGCCCTCAACCTTGCTCTGATTTAAACCCCTCTCCTTCGCAGGCTCAAACCATTCAAAATAGCGCCAGAAATGATCTTTAGCAACAGGAGAGGCAGTAAGGAAAAAGGGGGATACATCACGCATGGGACGGGCTTTCCAAACTTGCACTCTACCCTCTCCGGATGGAAGAGACATGGTTCTCACAACAAGAATTTATGCAACAGGAGTGAGAATGAGGTTAGCCTGCCTCCTCCTTTTTATAGCAAAGGTCAGCAAAAGGGACGGCCACGATCAACATGATCCTACGGTCGGCCTTCACACGGTTTATGCAAAATTCAAAATTCAAAGGGCGCATTTAATGTATATCAGATATCAAGGCAAGATTCTAGCCTATACTCACGCAACAGTTACTAGCCCGAGATTATAGGCCACTTTGAGCACGCATGCGCTGCTAGTGAGCTGTCAAATCGATTCAAATCCCTGGATTCCCGACAACACGGCAGTCGAGAAAGGTTAGTCAGTCCCACCGGTTCAGCTCGCAAGTTTCAGACGAGCCACCAGCAATTCCCGGTCAACTCTCAGCTCGTCCATTCTAGTTATTTTAGCGAGCTCAGAAAAACCTCGCCAAAATAAAGGGGGCCGCTTAAACATACAAAAGACAAGCAGGAAATAAATCAAAGAAACAAAGGCAAATACATTAGTCAGAAGGCCGAAGAGCGGCCACAAACCAAATCCAACAAGCCAAACGCGGCCACAATGTCAATACGGAAAGAAAAAAGATAAGCTAAGTTATTACAATCATCAGATGAGGACGCCAAATAGTTCAAAATACAAGCAAAGTTGAATCATTACAAGACCGTAGAAATGTTTCGAAACAAAAGCCCAAAATAATTAAATAGAACCAGGAGTGTCAATATACTCGTCACCGGGTTGATCACTCGCGGCAGGAGGAGCTCTCAAAATGGAAAAGTTCACAGGATTCACTGGAGGAGGATCCCACATAGGGTCGCCACGCTGTATCTAGTTATTCTGGATGGCAGCAATATGGTCCGCCGTATAAGGAATATCGGGGTGAAGGGCCAACAGCTCGGGAGTTCGCTGAGACAAGTCAATCCACTGAAGCATTTCCTCAAAGGTGATGCTCTCCCTCCCATGGTAGGCCCAGAGACAACGGGCAAGATGGTTAAAGCCTTGATCAAAGCTTGCCTCTTGATAAGCAAAAAACTCGTCAGAGAGCTTGTAGGCATCCACAGCCGCTGGCCCCGCTTCCTCAGTAGCCTTTTCTGCAGCAGCAAGCTTCTCCTTCAGACTCGCGATCTCCTCAGCAGATAGGCGAGCTTCTTCCTTCAGAGCCGATACTTTCTTCTGCAACTCCACATCCAGCTTAGCACTCTCCGCCATGGCTTTTTTCATCCGATCAACCTTTGTCAATGCCGCCGACCTTTTCTTTTCAGAAGTGATCCGGGCTTTCTCTGAGGCCCCAAGAGCCGCCGTCGCTTTCTTCAGTTCAACCTTGCGCTTCTCAGCGGCCTCAATCGCCTTGTTTATGCGAGTCCCAAGCTGAAAGAGAGAAACGAGTCAAAAGCTCGCTAGATACGCAAAGTATGAAAGAATGGAAATGCAAGAGAAATAAAAACTCACCATAGAAGCGGCAATTCCAAATTGGCCCGACAGATCTTTCAGCTCGGCGACCTCATCACCGGCAGGGGCATCATCCTGAACCACGACGCGAGCAGTGATTCCCCTACCGATCTCCATCTGAACCCCGGGCGGTGACTCAAATCCTAAGCAACCCAAGGGGATGACATCAGCAATAGCCTCCCTGATTTGGCTCGCCTTATTCATGTCGAGGCCCTGGATAAAGTTGGCATCCAGCCACACAGCCTCCTTCCCCTTGTAACCATGGGGTAACGTCCCGGTCGGCACCGGCTCCACCCTCTCGGGGACCTCTTCAACAATAGCTTCAGCGGCCCGCCTATCAGTGCGATCAGACCCTTTTCCGGCACCGCCAGCAGTCTTGGTTTTCTAAGTTCTGGATCGCTTCTGACCCTGGGACTCCTTGGCCTGTTCATCAGCTTGTGATCTTTTTTGGGCCACGGTCTGGCTTGAACTCGCAGATTGTGGCGCCGCCGCAGCCTTGGTAGGATCAAATGTCTCATCAATAATGGATGCGTCCACGGTACGGGGAACCTTCCCCAGAGCTTGCTTCAAGGTCTCCTGACGGGCCTTAGCCTGCTCATCAGCGAGCCTTAGCTTTTGAGCTCTGCGCTCGGTGGCGTCCATATCTGCAAAAAAGGTTCGTTAAAAACGGATCCAAAAGAAAGAAAACGACAAACTTATGAAATAAGCAAATAGAAAGCAAGGAAGGTTACAAGTCGGCCTTTCACTCGGGTAGCCTCCACAAACCGCACACTCAAAGGGAAAACATCTGCCTAAGTGGCAATCTCCTACCCAATCAGGGTCACTCTCCTCAGAAACTATGGCAACCAATGGCTCCGCCTTACCCGGGCTCGCGATGCCAGCCTTGCGCGCCAGGGGAAGAGCCTGGTCAAGAAAATCGACCCAAGCAACGTTCCGCAAAGAAGCCTCAATCCCATCTGATTGTATGAGCGGCATAAGTCCTTTGACGAGACGCCGCTCTGATATTAAAGGCTCGTCGATCGAAAGAGTGGACTTTCCCATGCGCTTTCCGGCCTTAGGAAACGGCCAACCAACCTTGGATTCTACCTTAAGGATCCGCTCATGCCATCTGTGAATCTTATTTGGCAGCAGAAATAATAGGCGAGGTGTCTTGGTCCTCAGTGATATTTGCCCCGGTATGCCCGTGCCGCAGAACAAATGAAATTGACCTAACAAAGTGAGCGTGGGTTCTATCCTCATCGTCCTACACATCACAATAAAGGCCATGATCAGAATGACGGCCCCGATAGCAAAGTCAGAAGGCAGAGCCCCCATAAGCCTGCAAATCTTAACAAAGAAAGGATCGAACGGAGGTCTGAGCCCCGCATAAAAATGATTAAAGTGTAGGATTAGGGTATCGTCTGGGCGGTGAGCACAGACATAATCCTC
The DNA here is from genome assembly GCA_036785695.1 of Gentiana straminea. Taxonomy (NCBI): domain Eukaryota; kingdom Viridiplantae; phylum Streptophyta; class Magnoliopsida; order Gentianales; family Gentianaceae; genus Gentiana; species Gentiana straminea. The sequence continues at coordinate 4,504,572 of JAVUPR010000046.1, read as the reverse complement.
GCGGTCTCCGGGCTTAAGCTTATCCTCCTCCCTCGAATAATCCAACAGAGAAAATCTGTATATACTGGTGTCGATTTTAAATCGGCGCCGGATGAATTTGTTTACATCACCGCTGTCACGAAGCTACGCCCACTTCTTCTCCAACGCCTTCTCATACTCCGCCAGGATAGCGAACTCTCTCAACGCCTCGGGATTATTGGGTGTTGGTTTCTTTGCTTTAGCAGCGGCCTCCCCAACAGTGATTTTGGGATCCCTCTTCCTCTTTGGTTTTTTAGGGAGCTCCCAGACAATTTTGCGAGGCAGGGGGGCGTTCTCGTCCTCACTCGACCCCATTAGCTCATGCAGAGCGGCATCCTCAATATATGCCTCGTCATGATCAGCGGCGCCACTGGGGCTAGGATCGGCAGGCTGTTCTCCAATATCAGACATCCCCCTTTCACCAGCCTCGATAGTGCTTGCCCCCTGGGCCCGTGCCATTTCCTTGCGACTCTTCTTACGTCGCGGGACGGGGTTAGGGAACATAGAATCCAACTCAAAAGGATCGTCGCCCACTCGGGCTGCGGCCTCTCCGCCGACTATCTCTTCAAGCGGGTCGTCCCCGGCGGACAATTCGGGACTAGAGGGGTCATCATCCTCTTCCTCATAAGCATAGTCATATGCCTCATGTTCTTCGTCGGGGTCGCCTCTCACAGAATACTCTCCGTCGGACATCCTGCAAAAACAAGAGGAAAAGGTGGAGCTTTCAGACCTGGGATAATAAGAATTAAGCCAGGAAGGTAATCGCACCCATCTCGACGCCTTCCCCTCCGTTTTTACAGGAAAAAATGGAAAGCAATGCGCAAAAGAAGGGAAGGGTAAGCAAACATGGCCGAAAACAGGGGTTTCTGGGCTAAATCGCCTGCCTCTCCCCCCTTTTTCCAGAAAAACAATCCCCCACAGTAAGAACACCAACCAAAAAAAAAAACTTATCTTTTTCCCTCAAACACCTTACACATGAACTCATCCCCATACAGTGAATCAAAACCACTAAAAAGCTCAAAATTCAGAGAGAAAAGCAAGGAAAAAGGGGATAAGGAGGGAAGAATTTACCTGTTTGTGGGAGGAAGATGAAAAGAGCAGCCTCAAAAACACGCCGGAAACCTCGAAGTCTACTTCAACCACCGCCAAACCCTCCTTGCTAGCCTTCGCCGGAAACCTTTATCAAATCCAAAAGGGAAAAAGAGGAGAGAGCACTTGGAGAAAAATTATGGGAGAGTAGAAGAGGGAAAAGTGAGGAGGTATGAAGGAGGCCAGCTTTATATAGGCAAGCAAGTTGCGATCGTGGGGCTGGGAGTTTATCCATCCAACGGTTGGGGTTTGCGCGGTCGATTTGAATTCCAAAATTCAAAAACCGCAATCATGACAAAGGCTAATCAATGCCCACGTGCCTACTCGGGCAGTTACCCAGGGCGTTACGGCCCACGTAATTGCAGTTATCAAGAGGGCCGACGTCAGCCACGATCTGACTAATAAACTGCCCCCCAACAGCCCGTGAAGGGTAAGATGGCCTTGCGAACGACAAGGTCACAAAAACAGGCCCAGAGTTGCTTCAAAGGCCGCTTGCTTTGAAAGCACGGTCCTTAGTGAACAAGTCGCATCAGACGACAAGGTCGCAAAAACAGGCCCAGAGTTGCTTCGAAGGCCGCTTGCTTTGAAAGCACGGTCCTTAGTGAACAACTCGCATCAGACGACAAGGTCGCAAAAGCAGGCCCAGAGTTGCTTCGAAGGCCGCCCACTTTAAAAGCACGGCCCTTAGCGAACAAGTCGCATCAAACGATGAGGTCGCAAATACATTATCCGAGAGCTCACTACTCCGCACTCGACATTCTCACGAAAAAATGATCCAAGATATGGAGTAGGGGGCCATTGATGATACAAATTATATCGCCACCATTTAGTCTCGAAAACAGCCTGAGGAAGGTCTGCGACTACATCTTCGGCGACGTCAAATGGTATTAAGTCAAGGCCGCCGCCAACGACCCTTCCTAAAGCTTCGTCAGAGCTTGGGGGCCGGTGGACGACCATGGACACAAGGCTCTCTAAGGGCCACACAAGACTTGAGAAGATAACAGGGGCGAAGGATATTACATCCACTTGCTGCTAGATATTACATCCACTTGCTTCTAGATATTTAGTATTTGCTTAGCCATTAAAACTAGTGACTAAGCTGCTTCTCACCGCCAGTCTTTTACTTCATCCCTAAGTTTAATCTTCCTATAAAAGGAAGTCTTGTGTAACCTAATCAAGGACATTCTAATATATAAAAAACGGGCCAAAGCTCTGTCAAAGCAAACTCATCTCACCGTCCTCCTCTCGCCGCCGCATATCTCCGGCTAACATACAAACAAATTACTCACAAACAAGCCAGATATCCACAGCACAAACACCGTTACGCCACCGTGACGATTTCTGCATCGTCAGACTGCAGACTGTTATAGGCAAACTAGTGAGTCAGACTAAGTCAACTTTCATCCTAGGTAGAGGGAGTACTGGGAACATAATCATTTCTCATGATGTCCTCCTTTATTTCAAGAAAAAACAAGGAAGAAAATGAGAGGCCTATTGTTGATGTTGTCCAAGAAGGGAGATGGAAACCGGTGAAATTTGGCAGACAGGCCCCCTCTCCCTTATGTTTTTTTCCGGATGACCTTATCTTGTTTGGAGAGCCATTAGCCAGGAGTTGAGTTAGGAATGCAGCACACTGAAGACCTGGGTCTATACTTAGGGTACATCTCCTGCATTCAAGAGTCACCAAGGAGAAGTACAGCTACATAGTGGATAAGATGAGAAAGAAATATGCTCACTAGAAAACCCAGTGTCTAGATATAGCAGGAAGAATGATCTTAATAAAAATTCCTTCGAAACCCACCATTTTTACATAATGCAAACAATGAAGTTGCCTCAGGGATACTTGAAAGAAATAGAGAAAATTTGCAGACAATTTTTCTGGGACGAAGAGAAAGGAAGATGCACTATATCTCATTAGACAAACTCTGTAGGCCTAAAGATTATGGAGGACTGGGCTTTAAGAGGCTGAACCACATGAACTTGGATCTATCGGGCAAGCTAGAGAGGCAGATTCTAACAAATGATAACTCCTTGTGGGTGCAAATTATGATCCACAAGTACGGTAATCCCTTTGAAACTCCCAAGGAAAACCAGTTCACCTACTTGAAAAAGTATTTGTTCAGCGGCAACAACACTTAAGGAGGGATTTTGATTCAGAAAATGAGGTCATAATATGGAAAGAAGACGGAACTTAACAGTACACGGTAGCAGGAGGGTATGATTTCCTCACCAAAGAAACTGGCACTGTGAAAGACAAGTGCTGGGATGACGTCAGGAAGCTGCAAGGCCTATCTAGACCAGGGGCGGCTCCATGTACAGCCATTTGGGTCAAGTGACCTCTATGTAAATTGTTACACTCCTTAAAATATTTATACACTAACTAATATTAACTGGCCGTCTAATTTTTTTTAAATATGGACATCTGACCCGTAATCGTGCTTCAATTTTAAAATTAATGCTTATAAATTTCTAATATGATGTACAATTCTCGATCTCTGACTCGTGTCACCAAATTCCTCATACTCAACTTCACTTTGTGGCAAGCAACCAATAATCCTTTCCCGGCTAATTCTTGTTGAAATGTTGTCCTAAACCTAATCGGATTGGACCGAATCCGACCAGGTCGGGTCACTTACAGTTTATTTAGTTCATGTAATAATTTTATTATGATTAATAAAAACACTTTTGTTATTATATACTTTGTTTATCTTCATATTATTGAATAAATATATAAGTAACGTCCTTAGTATTAAACTGTGATAGAGAAACCATGATATTGATTATGGCTGATGAGATCTCTATTCATTTTAATAAGTTTGATACTTAAACGTCTCTAGTCGTATATACCGTCAAACGGGACATTGATCGTATGATTAGACTAGCACATATTGGATGTCTTTTATCTTATTGAAGATAGGGATATATCTCATCTATCTAAGTGTAGAGACGCTTGGACTGTACGTGGACGTGTATTAGAGAATGCGTACGTCAGAGTGACCCATTACATTAAGTGTCGCAGTATGTGGCAGTTGTGTAATTATTCTGAGACCGGAGTCTTCATGGCATCACGGTATGGATTTTCATTCTTTGACACTATTGAGGTATCCCCTAGCCATGGGGTGATCATGCGGTAGTGATTGGGTGTGATACGTATGATACATGTTTGTTCGTCCGGAAATCACGTATCCTATGATTAGGAGTCAATATCCGAAATGACCTTCTTATAAGGAATGTCTAGCTCTCGTGAATCTTTGCGAAGTGAGAGTAAATGAGTTATTCCGAGAGAGCATGATATCCAGATTATCAGATACGATCGTTGATGTACTGACACTCGAGATACGATCGTATGGATAATAGTACAGCGATAGGATTCTATTTACATGGTATCTGTTTCATATGGAAGGTGGTTGTCATTGCTTTTGACTCTTCCGATGATTGGGAGTCACGGTGTGTTGCTAGACGCTATCCCGTGATCGTTAGGTATGAAGGTCATTTTCGTAATTTTCACTTTATGTCTACGGCCAACATATTCGGAAACCTATTGGTTCACATACATAATAACATCTAGCCGGATTAAAATGCGGTTATAGTGATAACCAAATTAGGAAAGTTTATCTCGACTATAAAGTGTTATAGTGATTAAATTAATATGACGGTATTTATTTATTATGAATAAATAAAATACAAGATATTAATTATATTGATTAATTAAAGAATATTTCGGATGCCAATTTATTGGCTATGGGGCGCAGGACATAGTGTATTATGATACACTTGAATTCTATAATTTAATTAATAAGATTGTCATATATTAATATTGGATATTAATTGATTTTGGAAAATTAGAATTATGGTAATAAGACAAAGATATTCAATATTAGATATTGACAATATCTTAGATTTATTTAATATAAGATATCAAATTAAAGAGATAAATTAATCAAAGTGATTTTCCTTATTTTATTAGAAAAATATTTTCTCTCTCATCAATCTACTAGAAAGCTTCTCCTAATCAGATTGGGGGCTAAAGGGGCGCCACCTACTCCCATATAAGAAAGAGGCTGGCTAGCTCTTTTGTACATCATAATTCCAAGAGACTAATGGCTCGTTTGGATTGATGGAATGTAATGGAATGGAATGCAATGGAATGGAACGATATCATTCCATTACTGCGTTTGGTAGACAGTGGAATGGAATCGTTTCATATTGCATGATTTATTTTTCATTCCATTCCGGTCAATCCATTAGATTTTGGATGGAATGAAAATCATTCATTTTCATTCCGTTGGAATGAAAACATATTCCATTCTTTCGTTGCCAAACACGCCAAATTGGTGGAATGGAATGAAAAAAGCATTCCATTCCATTCCATTACTGCAATCCAAAAGTGCCATAATAGTTTTTGTGAAAAATAGAGAGGTTCTTCTAGAGAGTTTTAGAGAGAGGGAAAATGCCGGTCTAGCAATCGGATTTTTCTAGTAGCAATCCAAAGAGGATTCCGGCAAGGAGTTCGTGTGGATATCGATAGAGGCCGGACACGTGGACGGCTCGCGCACACTACTACTCTCCTTTGACGGTCAAAGCGTCATTTGATTAGATCAAGTAAGGTAATCACCGTCAACTACTTAACGTGTTTATTGTAATTAACGAAGTCGATCTTGGGATCAGAAATCAATTTTTTAAATTCTCCTGCGTAGACTAGTTGATTTCCTAACAATTCTTTCTTATGTAGGAGGCATGTGACAACTTCTGCCATATGCCACATATGCCAACCAGGGGAGGAGACTTTATTGCACTCTTTGCGGGATTGCAGAAAATCAAGTCTGATTTGGAAAAATATAATGACACAGAAGTAAAGAGACTTCTTCTTCTCCCACTCAACAGTTCAGGAGTGGATTACTGCAAATCTAAAAGGACAGTGAGGAAACGAGACTGGCCATATCACTTCAGAGACATACTTAATTGTATTTGGTAATGGAGAAACCAAATACAACATGGTATTAATGAGATGCACCCACCGATAAATGTACAGATTTCAAAGATGGAGCTTCGTGTTTGAAATTTACGTCTAGCATGGAATATTGAATAACTGTAAATTGTTTGATTTCATTTGAGATGTACTCTGTGGAATTTCTACTTTGATATTTAATAAAAGATTGTTTACAAAAAAAATCTTTAATTCCAACAAAGATAAAATAAAGATCCCATCCAGAAGAACTGTTGAATTCTCCATGAATTCCTTGTTCAAGCACTTGATCCTAACCCCGTGCCCTTGGGGTGCTTCCCGTATTGTGGTGCGGGTTTCTCACCGTGCGTGATGTCTTTTGAAACTGATGTAACAAACCTTACTTGTGCAAGGATGTACTACAGAGCTAGTAGAGGATGAGTTACAACATATGTGGTCCCTTGTTGGTCCCTTGAGTGAGATCTATTATTACAATATATATATATATATATATATATATATATATATATATATATATATATATATATATATATGTTTTGTTGTCCCTTGGAAAGGCTAACACAAGTTTAGAGGGGGGGTGAATAAACTTGTCACGAAAAACTAATCCCGAGCTGGAAAAGCCCCAGGAACTGAGTTTCTCTAAAACTCAAACTGATCTTTAGTTCAGTTTTGTTCATGTCCCTTAACTTGTGCGGAGTTCAGTTAGCTCAACTGAATATAAGTTAATGTTGACTTATATTTAGTCTTGTCAACTGGCAGCGGATATAATATTAGCCTTTAACAACTAGTTGATATGAAAACTATGTAATTAAAACTATAATGAAATAAATGAATGCATAAAGTAAATGGACAAGAATTATAGAGGTTCCCGGTGGTGTAATCCTGTCAATCCTCTCTTCCCCTGTGATGCGGAGGAAAATTCCACTAGAACTTTTTTGAGATGGCCCGGTTACAAAAAGTTCTAAACTGATAGTCCTTGACTAATCCCTAGCTTCACTATCTAAACACTTGTAGAACAGGTAGGATTGCTTCTCTTCAACTGTTTGAACCATTGGTCCTTGGAGGGTGGTATTGCCTCTTCACCAGCTCATCACAAACACAGTCTTCCTGACTGCACTCAACTGTCCTTCACACCTTCTTGGTGTTTCACAGTCTAAACCATTGATAAAATCAAAGTTGAGACTTTGAATCAATAACTATGATTCAACCGTGATTTGAGCTTTTCTTCTCCTGATGATTAATTTAAACACGGCTCGTATTTCTTCAAATGTTAGATCTTGAATCTCGCTTGAATATGCTTGAACACTTTGAAGAAATTTCTTGATCTTGCAATTAAGTACTTAGCGGGTATTCTTTCGAATTTGGCTTTCCCCTTAATTTGATCTTTCTTGACTAGATAGATTCCTTTTAATTTTCTTGCTTAATTATCATATACCTACACATACACACACACCTCTTTGGTGTTATAGAGGTAGTCTATTTATAGGGGTTCATTCAATGTTCATCCTGCTTGTAACGGCTATATTTTCTGACCATTCTGCTGTGTCAGTAACTCATCCAATGAAATTGTTTTCTTTACAACGTTCGACTGTACTTTCAGTTTGTTGGATGGCTGACTTATAAAACTGCGTTTCCTTATCGCTTTTATACTGAGTTTATCATTTGTCGGTTTCTAACCGAATTGGAGCATTAACGAGATTTTACTCTTCTTCAAATATCGGTACTCCGAGCTTTTCATCGATTATAATTGACTTAATCGAGTACACCATGACACATTTATCATCTAAGAATTCATTGTCCTTATGATTCTTAGGTCTTCATACAAGATCCATAAAGTCAGTTCAGGTCACCACAATCTTTCCTGAAGTCCAACTTTACAGTCTCGACTTGTAATCTTCATAACTGAGTTTGAACCCTCAGTTCTTCATTCTTCAATAACTGAGTTTGAACCCTCAGTTCTTCATTCTTCTAGATAAGCCAATCGAGTTTGTTCCCTCAGCGAACTTATCTTCTTCAATCTTCTGTTGGTGTGCTCTGTTGTCAGTTTCTTGTAGAATTTCAGCTAGATTAAATCTCAGTTTCTTCATTTCTCAGTTCCAGCCTAGAACTATTACAGTGCTTGTCTGATTTAACTTATACAAATATCAGACTCTAATAAATCCTATACATTGATATCTAGACTTCTTTTTGCTTTGCACTATAACAGCTAGTTATGACACTTCATCAATGGGGTTAAGAATAACTAACAAATAAGTGATGAATCATCATCAAAACATAAATTTTATTTCCAACAATTTCCCCCTTTTTGATGATGTCAATACCCTCCTTAAAAGCAATGCAAAAAGATAAAAGACAAAATATACGAAGTAAGCAACACCATGAACTGAGAAACTGAAACTTTAATTGATAACTGAGTTACAAAGTTTGAATAATAAAATACAACATAAGTAAAAACAACTAAATTCAGTTTCCTGGTTGATTATCATAGTTTTCCGCAACAATTCTCATTTCATCATTTGTGGCTGAATGTTCAATTCCATGAATGCTTGCCCAAATGTTCCATGACTGAGATAAATTGTTTTTCTTGAAGAATTTGCTTTTGAATAGAACTGCAAATGTAAAGACTGATGTCCTTAGTCTTTCATTGGTGGCTGTTCTCAGTAGAGTTTGAACAAATTCAGGTTCAGCCTTTTCAACTTTCTCTGAAGCTCTATCTAAGGTGCCATCTGCTTCCCATTTCTTCGCTTTATTCCAATAGTACACGAGTATCTTCTCGCATGTGTAGAAATGTTTCAAGAGATTCTTCTTTTGATACTCCTTCTCTCTCTCGGTAAGTTCTTGAATAGATTGTAGAGACGAGAATCCGGACCAACTCTTTTGTCGGTTGGTTCGAGTATTTAACAATCGAGTTTCATCTCATCATCGGTAAAATCTCCTCTTGCTTTCTTCGAGTTCACTCAACTTATCATCAACATTTGTGAGTGCTTCGGCATTTCAAATTTGCATGGACTTTTAAGATATCCAAACTTTCCCCCTTATTGACATCATCTTTATTAATCGGGCTTTTGATGTAAGCATTCAATGTTTGTTGAGTTGATGCCAATATGGTTTGAGCCACAACCGAGTCCTTTAAGCCCCGTTCCATTAAAAACATTCTCGTCAACTAGATTACGAGAATGCCTTCCCATCTCGTCTTGAGTTTCATTTTTCTTTGTGACATGTTCGGTGGTTGTTTTCCGAATCTCAAGCGAGTGGTTTGACAGTTGTCATTCACAGTGTCCATCTTCTTTTCAAGCTTGGATCGTTCATCTTGACTGGCTTCTAAGGATTTTAAAACTTTTCCAAATAAGCTTTTATCATCCTTTTGAATTCTGAGTATCTCATTATGATAATACCTAATGAGATCAACTTGAGTAGGAACATCTTGTGAATTTCCTCCTTGTTGTTCCTTTGTCTTGTCTCAGCCTCTGTTCATTCAGCTTGCTTTAGAGGTGAGAGAACAACTTCCTTCAGTTTTTCTCTAAATTCAGCTGATTGTCTTTTCTCTTCCGACTGTTTCTCAGCTTCCTCCAATCTTGATGAATCAATAACTTTTGTGGGTGACAGATGTATTTCAAGTTCATCATCTGATTCTTCTCCAGGTATGTCTGCCAAAGTTCTTGCTATTTCAAGTGTGGATTTATCAGTGGGAGATTGGTAGCCTCCTTCTGCTTCTTTGTCCAGCTGTGTTTCTGATAAGCTTTCAGAGCTTGAGCTTCCACTGCCTCCACCAGAACTACTAGAGTCTTCATCAGTATTTCGTTCTGTTGCAGTTTCCTTTTCTTGTATAGAGGCAAGAATCCCTTTTTGTATGTCAGGATCTTCCTCAAAATCATCATCAACATTCTTCTTAGAACTTCCACTGGCTATGGCTTCCTTCCAATAGCTGTTTCTGATCAATGCATATCCTTGATCTAGAAATTCTTCGGTATTGATTATCTCCATTAAACTTGTAATGTTGTACAGATCGAATACCCATTTCTCAATAATCTCCATTTCTGCACGTTGACTTCTTTGATTATCTATAGAACTGAACTTCCAAGTTCTGTATCTTTGCAATCGCTCATAATCAACTTTCATAAGTTCTGTATGATCAGATGGGGATTTGAATGGTGTGAGGGTGTCCTCGGATTCTCTTGTGATCTCATGATCTTCAACTTGAGTAGGAACTTCAATTTGCATGGGATCATTAGTTTGCATAAGATTTGTTCTGCTGGTTTCTCCCTCAGCAATGTTTGGGACAATTGATATTTCTTTTTCAATATCAGGAACTGAGATTATTGGCTCAGTTTGCAGAATTTTTTCACTTGCATCTTCTTCAACGGCCTGTTTTTCACTTTGCTCAGGTTCCAATTCAACAACTGGAACTTCTTTCATTGTGTGTTCAGTGGGTTCAACTTCATGAACTTGTTCATCTAATTGAATAAGCTTGGTTGATTTTGTTTCAGCTTCAGCCTCATTTTCTTCAGTTTGAGGAGCTGAAAATTCTTTAGTAGTTTCCTCTTGTTCCAAACTGGGTACAGATTCTTGAGGAGTAGACTTGGACTTTGAAAGCAACATAAGCATGTTCAATGTTGTTTCATCAATCGGTCTTTCATCACAATCGGATTCTTCATTATCGGGCTCAGTTCTCAGGGTCTGTTCCCCCTGAGTTACAGCTTCTTTTTGCAAGTCAGTTCCAACAGTCTATTCTCTGTTGACAACTTCAGTTTCTTTCATTATTTCCATTTCCTGTGAATGCGTAGCTTCTTCTTGAGTTGGTAAAACCTCAGTTACCAAAACTGGAATAGATTCGGTGAGATTAACTTCAGTTTGCACTTCTGCTGCTGATCTGTCAGCAACTTCAGTTCTAGCTTCTTGAGTTGATGACATTTCTATTGGTTTCTCAGGAACTAGATCAGTTAACCCTTTTCCTGTTTCTTCCAACTATTTTCTTCTTTTCTTTAAGTCTTCAATTTGTGCCAACACTTCATCTCCAGTTGCAGGTTCTTTCGATTTCCTGCTTTTCTTCTTCTTGAGTTCAGTCTCAGTTTTCTCAGCTTTCCTTTTTCTTGCTTTTTCTTCTTTAATGGCAATCTTTCCGTCAGCAATTGGTGTTTCTTTTCTCTTAGCAACTCCAAAGTGATCGAGTATCCACTGGACTACTAACGCAAGAGTCTTCTTGTGATAAAATCGTCCTTTCTTCACATCGGTCTTCTTTTTGGGTACATCAATTGACTGTGCTATCAATTGATCAAACAAATACCTTGCCCAATTGAAATCATTTTCAAACCAAATTACATATAACAAATCTAGTTTTGCTCCAAATAGATTGCTGAAGTTTGCAGCATTCCCAATTATGCAATTTGCCAGCAACTTTGAGAGAAAGTTAAATTCTGGCTTGAGTAGGCTTGTGCTCCCTGTCTGTAAGACGGAAGATTCTCCATTAATTGCTATATCTTTCCATAACTTCTCTTTCTGTTCCTTAGTCAACTTAATGGCCGCTGCTCCTCCGGATTTGTCAAACCCAAAGATTTCTGCAATTAAATCTTCAGTGACTTTGATTTCCTTATCACTGACAGTGGTGATATAGGCTTGTGTGTCTTCTCCTTCTACAGTTGTTCTACCAAATTGATAGAAGTCTCCGACGCTTTCTAAGCACACACTTTTTAGATCGATGTTGAAGACAGCTTCCAATCCTTTAATTTTCCAGATTTTTGTCGCAATAGAATTGACTAGAGTTTGATCAACATACTTTGCAATATATTGATCAAGAGAAACAATCATTCCAGGTTCAACACGAGTGAAGGTCATTTTTCTGGATTTGATTGAAAATTTGAAAATTTGAAATTCAGAGAGTAGATTTAGAATTCAAGCGTAAAGAATTTATATAAAAGAAAATTCTGGGTATTTATAATTTGGAGTGGGGGTAGTTAAGAATTGAGTGGGACTTAAAACGTCTTGTCATAAATGTGTTGAGATTGTGAAAAAGTGGGTGAGTGGAAATTATGAACGGTTTGGATTGAGAAGGACCACGTCTTTTCTTGATAACCGTAGCTAGATAAAAGTGAATAAAGAAGGTACGGTGTATCAACAGCTGTATACGCTCAGTTTTTTCCTTATGCCGAATTCAAAAACTCAGTTGTGAATACAACTCAGTTTTGTGAATTGCATTTCTCAGTTCTCAGCTAGTGGTGTTTCTCCTGCAAAACAAATTGAGAAATTTTTGGTACCCATATCTTCTTGGGTCCTAACTGATTAGCTTTTGATGGTACAACTTTATTTTTAACTTTATACCTCTCTTGACATTTTGACTGAGTAAAGTCAGTTTTCATAAACTTTTCCTGCTTTGTCATAACAGTTTTAAATTTGTTCAGTTTGTGAAACTGATGTGATGGTCTATTCCAATCTTCATCAGTGGGAAATAATCTTCCTTTCCCTCTGAATATATTATTCCATGAATGATCCTCATTCTTAGATGGATATGACTTGAAGAAAGGGGCAATGGCAAATATAATCTCTTTTAGAAGAAAAAAATGGCCAATATAATCTGTTACTGTTTGCCAATTTTGGGACGCGATTTTCTCCCATTTTTTTATGAATGTGCACGATCTTAAGGTACACAAATCCCCTATTGGGTTCCCCCTTCCCAATTAGGGTTTAGTTTGGTTCCAAAAACGCTCCTAACGCGAAAACGGGAGTGGTATTTCAACAACAAAGTGGTACGCCACGAATTGTTTAGACCATTTTCTTAGAACAAACAACTATATCAGCCATTTCTTTGGTCAAAAAGATTGAATAAGCCGTTGCCCTAGAAGATTTTTCTTACTGATTTCGGATCAGTTTTACTGTTTTCAGCCTTATAAGTCTTTCTGTAAGATCTGTTGGCTTGGTGAATTTTACCAGCTGATTTTTCAGTTTTCTCAGATTGTGCATTTGGCTATGCTGAGTATCTATCAGTTCTAATAACTTTATCAGTTTTCTGAGTTTTTGACTGTTGAGCAATCACAAATTTTATTGCAGCTGATCTTGGTCTAAACTTAGAATTGTACTGATTATCAAACCCTAAACCAGATCTATCTCCAAATGGTTTTCCTGGTTTGAATTGAACTTTGGAAATTGGATCAACTGATGATTCACTGATGTTTATAACTTTTGTTGGTTCATCAGTTGGTCGAATTACCTTGGTTTCATTATTAGTCTTGATTAGATTGATTTCAACATTCAATCTTGAAATTTCAGTTTTCAATAACTTTTTCTCCTTTTTGACATTCTCATAATTCTTTTGAATAATCTCTAATTGCTTTATGAGTATGTCCAAGGTTTCATTGAAATCTTCATTTCTTTGATTGTTCAGTATAGTGTGAGATTTGAATGTAGATGCACTTACCTCTTGATGTCTGATAGATAAACCTTCTGTTGAGGAATCATCACTGATTAGAACTTGTTTTCCTTTATCAACAGCATTCGCCTGTGTAGCTCCTAACAGTATGATTTCTTCATCACTTTCACCTCCAAGGCTTGTAGGTAGAGTATCACCAATATCTATGGCTTTTGCACTGGATGGATCTCTGGTTAGCTTTTCTTCTATAGAATCAGCTACTCGTAGTAACTCTCTTTCTGCTTCTTCTGAAAGATCACTTAAGGATGGAAATCCTCTGGATTCATCATCAATATTCGCATTTAACTCAATGCCTTCATCATAACTGAAATGAGGTTCCGGATTTGTGTGGGAGCTTGTAGTACTGAATCTTTAAAATACTTGATCCTGGAAGTCATAGACAACATTTTGCAAATAGTCAGTCAGGGGGTTATTTAGCCAATTTCTAATTCTAGATGTATCCATTAAAAATATTTTTAAGACGATACAGTAAGGGGTTTTCAACAACTGGTTGCTTGTATTGGAAATAACTGATGGACAGTTACTTCAAATAGACAAACTGATATTGGATCAGTAATGGATCTCTTCAAAACAGAAGCACTTACTGCTCCGATACCAATTGTTGGTCCCTTGGAAAGGCTAACACAAGTTTAGAGGGGGGGGTGAATAAACTTGTCACCAAAAACAAATCCTGAGCTGGAAAAGCCCCAGGAACTGAGTTTCTCTGAAACTCAAACTGATCTTTAGTTCAGTTTTGTTCCTGTCCCTTAACTTGTGCGGAGTTCAGTTAGCTCAACTGAATATAAGTTAATGCTTGACTTATATTTAGTCTTGTCAACGCGGCGGATATAATATTAGCCTTTAACAACTAGTTGATATGAAAACTATGTAATTAAAATTATAATGAAATAAATGAATGCATAAAGTAAATGGACAAGAATTATAGAGGTTCCAGGTGGTGTAATCCTGTCAATCCTCTCTTCCCCTGTGATGCGGAGGAAAATTCCACTAGAACTTCTTTGAGATGGCCCGGTTACAAAAAGTTCTAAACTGATAGTCCTTGACTAATCCCTAGCTTCACTATCTAAACACTTGTAGAACAGGTAGGATTGCTGCTCTTCAACTATTTGAACCACTGGTCCTTGGAGGGTGGTATTGCCTCTTCACCAGCTCATCACAAACACAGTCTTCCTGACTGCACTCAACTGTCCTTCACACCTTCTTGGTGTTTCACAGTCTAAACCTTTGATAAAATCAAAGTTGAGACTTTGAATCAATAACTATGATTCAACTGTGATTTGAGCTTTTCTTCTGGATGATTAATTTAAACACGGCTCTGTATTTCTTCAAATGTTAGATCTTGAATCTGATTGAATATGCTTGAACACTTTGAAGAAATTTCTTGATCTTGCAATTAAGTACTTAGCAGGTATTCTTTCGAATTTGGCTTTCCCCCTTAATTTGATCTTTCTTGACTAGATAGATTCCTTTTAATTTTCTTGCTTAATTATCATATACCTGCACATACACACACACCTCTTTGGTGTTATAGAGGTAGTCTATTTATAGGGGTTCATTCAATGTTCATCCTGCTTGTAACGGCTATATTTTCTGACCGTTCTGCTGTGTCAGTAACTTATCCAATGAAATTGTTTTCTTTACAACGTTCGACTGTACTTTCAGTTTGTTGGATGGCTGACTTATAAAACTGCGTTTCCTTATCAGTTTTATACTGAGTTTTTCATTTGTCAGTTTCCTAACTGAATTGGAGCATTAACTGAGATTTTACTCTTCTTCAAATATCAGTACTGTAGTTTTCATCTGATTATAATTGACTTAATCAGAGTACACCATGACACATTTATCATCTAAGAATTCATTGTCATTATGATTCTTAGGTCTTCATACAAGATCCATAAAGTCAGTTCAGGTCACCACAATCTTGCACGAAGTCCAACTTTACAGTCTCGACTTGTAATCTTCATAACTGAGTTTGAACCCTCAGTTCTTCATTCTTCAATAACTGAGTTTGAACCCTCAGTTCTTCATTCTTCTAGATAAGCCAACCGAGTATGTTCCCTCAGCGAACTTATCTTCTTCAATCTTCTGTTGGTGTGCTCTGTTGTCAGTTTCTTGTAGAATTTCAGCTAGATTAAATCTCAGTTTCTTCATTTCTCAGTTCCAGCCTAGAATTATTACAGTGCTTGTCTGATTTAACTTATACAAATATCAGACTCTAATAAATCCTATACATTGATATCTAGACTTCTTTTTGCTTTGCACTATAACAGCTAGTTATGACACTTCATCAATGGGGTTAAGAATAACTAATAAATAAGTGATGAATCATCATCAAAACATAAATTTTATTTCCAATAGTATTGTTATTTATTTTAATTGTTTCGTCTACCCCTTACTAAGTACTTATGTCCTTACCCTCTCCTCTTTTTTGTTCCCATCCCGAGAAGGTGGTGTATTTGTAGGTTGTTTTCGAGGCCATTAAGTAGTGACCCGGAGATGATGTAGATGAAGTCTGTTGCTCTTTATTCTGTTTTACTTTGGGTATATTTATTCTTGTAATGATAGAAATCCATGAGTTGAGTTTGGTTAACAAGTTGTTAATGGATTCATTTGTATTTGATGGTTATAATAAGTCTTTGATGATGTAATAGATGCAACCTCTGTTGTTTTCGTCGTATGTTAGTTGTTTTAGTTACCCGAGTCAGTCGTTTTGTCTTCTGCTTGTTCTATTATGTTTGCTTACGTAAGGTATACGTGTATAATTGGATTAAATTTTAATCATATGCATGCTGAGTGTATTTTTTTCCGGATAAGCACTCGGTATTCGTGACATGGGCAGGGACGGACCCAAGATGGAGGGGCCATGGCCCCCACTCAAATTTTGGTGGGGAAAGTACTATTATACCCCTCCAATAATATTAAGCACATGTGTATGTATATATTTTCGAACATTTCAAGTAAAACTCTCCTTGTAGCTCAATTGGTATGGTGCCTAAGTATTAACTTTGTAGTCAAGTGTCGAAATCCTTGCGGCTGCAATTTTTGGTTTGTTTGTTTTTTATTTTCTATTTTCTACCGTTTGTAATTTATGTTTTATTCTTCTCTTTCTAATGTTTGATATTTATGTTTTTCTCTTTTCTTGTTAACATTTTTGGTTTGTTTTTTATTTTCCCCTATCTACAGTTTGTAATATATGTTTTACTTTTCCCTTTCTACTGTTTGATATATATGTTTTCCCTTTTTTTATTTTTTTTTTTTGAAACATCCCTTTTTTTATTAACATTTATGAATTTTCTAAGAAATTTTTTTGCTATTATATTTAAGTGAGAATTCGGCCTTCACTTAAAACAAAAATCTAGATTCGTCACTGGGCATGAGGCTTCACGTTATAGATGAGCGACACAGATTGTTGCCTTATTTGTTTACGTATCTTTTTCTTTGTTAAAAGGTAGGAGAATGTCCAAGCTAATTTTTTTAGTTAAGGTTTAAATCTTGTTGGGCATAAGGAATTGCCGAATTGGGACCTTCCCCTCTTTCCTAAATGATCTTGTCTATGCTTAGTAAATAAATTTTTTTTTTTTTTTTTTAGAGAAATAAATTCTTTTAAACCTAAGAAAATGATATAAAAATGTCTTCAGATTCGTTTGCACTTGTCGATGGCATTGCAGTCTTCGTCAGAATTGACCATTATAACTAAAGAACACTCACAAGGGGCTGACTCATTATATACATACGTATTCTATGTTGTATTTTATTATATATTTTCTTCCGTTTAACTATATTTTATTAAGATTTTATGTTGTAATGATGATAGGAAGGTTGTATTAAATAACATACGTTATAGTTTTTTTTCATATAATACACAGTAATTAAACATAAATGATTGTAATATATGTTATTGATACAATTTTCATACAACATAAAACGGGGTCTTATTATTAAATTTTCCTATATTCTATGATTGTTAATCATGTTTTCATGATCACATGAGGGAATATCTACGGGATCATATGTGTGACAGGGGGCGCCCAAAGATAGGAGGGGTGGGGTGCATGGACCCTATTTAAATTTTCGGGCGAAATTACTATTATATCATTCTAATAATATTAAAACTATATACGTATATATTTTCATACAATTTATAGAGTAATTATCTATTTAGTTCAACTGGTTAAAATCATTAAATTTGTTGGCCATAGGATTGGAGTATATCTAGTTCATCTGCCATCATCAAGTTATGGGAAAATCATTCATTGCTAATATCAATTTATGACATGTGGAAATGCCCCATATGCCCCCTATTGTATTAGATCCTAAATACAACAAACTACAGCCAAGTAAAATGCTTATGAAATAAAAATAATAATAATGAATAAAAACTACTAAATATCGTTAATTTAAACAACAATAAAATAAAGATCCTATTCAGAAGAACTGTTGAATATTGCCATGAATTCCTTGTTCAGGCACTTGATAGTTCCATATGGCTTATAATTTCATATATTTTTTAACTACAGTATAAGGAGTAAATTAAATATACGCCCATTGGATTCAATACTTTGAAATGCTTGGTGCTTGGATTAAAAAAAAAAAATTAAAAAAAAAATAAAAAAGAGGCCGGTAATTACTATGCCAAGTGCCAACCCCTTTGTATTTGGAGGTGTAAAAAAAAGGCTTCAATCACCATCTTGAATCAGGATTCAGGACAGACCTCAGACACCCAAAAGGTGTTTGATGATATGCTTAGCAAGGATCAGTCTATTACTAGGCTATCTCGACCGATCCGTTTATGGATAATTTTTCATGAGCAAGTTTGGCATCCTCTCTTGCCTTCAAATCATCAAGATAATTCTGATAGAAATAAGAGAGGAAACCCCAAATGGCAAGCAAAAGTGAAACAATTTTTGCACCAGTCATTTTATCATGGAAGAAAACAACAGCCAAAACAGGAGCAATAGGCAAACCAACTACACTTATTGCATTTGAAAACAGAGAAGACACCTTGAATATCAGCCCAATACAACCAATCCCAAACACTTGCCATGAAACTGCTGTCCATAACAAGTTGTTCACATAATACCCTTTCCCACCTATGAATCCCTCCTCCTCTGTATGCATAGTTTTCCATTCCCCACTCACGAAAAAACCGATCAAAATCAAAGTAGTTGCCACTACACTCTGATAAATCGACATCTCTACTACCACCATGAACGTCCGGCTTTTGATTACCTTTTGGAAAGCAAGTTGTGTTAGTGATAGAATTAAGGCGTAACCTGCAGATGCAAAGACGGTGGACACGAATCCGAAAATATACTTCTTTTTCGAGATTTTATCTGTTTCTTCATGATCATGTTGAATCACTAGCACAACAGAGGACATAGTGAGCAGAACTGCTGCGTTTAATACATAAGGTGTAAGTTTCTCTTTGTTGATGAACACAGAGAAGATTGCATTGAACCCTAATTGGCTTGCACAAATCAGAGAGTAAGTACTAACAGGAAGGTATTGTAATCCAATTGAGTAGAACATGCAATTCATTGCAACAAGAATTCCTAGACCAGAATAAATCCAAGCAAGGGTTGAAGCTTTAGGCTTAGTACTACTAGCTGTTTCCGCAACACTATCGCCGCCAACGCCCCGGAAATTCGATGGAGAAGTAAATAGCAGAGGTATGAGGACTGGAAAACCAACTAATTGAACTAATGTTGCCATCCATTTGCTATTTCCACCATTATTGAAGTAAGATCTACCCAAAAGTGTACCAATTGTTTGCCCAGCTAGAAGAAAAACCCCGTAAATCGCCACATGAATCCACTTCATATACTTTCTTGTCCACGCCATTTTTGGCTGGACGCCACCATTTGTTTTTACACTTGTTGCACTGTCCGCTGATTAGAAGGGACACAAAAAAAAGGGTCTTTTTGTTAGAGGATTAAATGAACAAGAAATACATATATATAGCTATGAAGTGTTCATACAATCTTAACATCTCAAGAAGAAATACAGAGCACATATAATAGTCCTAAATTGATGGATTACTCTGTAGAAAGCATCAGAAACAAAAGCAATAATTTAGCTTACTAGTGATGGGTGATGCCTGTTGGTTAGCTTGATCCATGTTAGTTAGCAACCTTGTATTATAAATTTAGAACTTTAAAGATGTGTAAAATTTCAGAGGAAAAGGAGACTTAAGGAGAGGGATTGGGAAGGAGAGGAGAGGAAATGAAGAAGTGATTCAATAGTTGAGACTGTTGTGAAGCATATTGTTATGGGCATAAACAGTACTGCCAAGCATATTATAAGCGTTATTTATGATGGTCCCAAAATAGTAACGTACCGTTTTCTCCTCCTCTTCTTCATCAACAAGATTTATGAAAAAGACGCAACTTTGTTAATTTTTATGGAAGAGATAGTTTTTTTGTAAACATAAGAATTTCATTGATGGATTAAACATATATATACAAGCAGTAATAAACTACTCACTAGTCCAATTCCTATAAAATAGAAAACATGGGATCATGGCCTTAATCTAAAATAACTACTCACAATCTTGCTATAAACAAGGAATTATGGGATCATGGCTATAAGCCCTTACAACTACTTTAATAATGGAAAGTATGCTGGAAATCGAAAGTAACTTGGCTAACATAACCTTAGGTAATTAAAACAACCCAATTAACATAATAATCAATTTAATTCTCTAACATTCCTTCCCTTAATCTGAGCTGGCAGTTCAGATTACTTCACACATGCCCAGCTTGCCTCTGAGCTTTAAAATTTGATCTCTCTTGAGTCATTTAGTCATTATATCATCTATTTGATCTTCATTTCTGCAATGCTGCAACTCAATGATCGCTTCTTCATATAGGTCTCTCAGGAAATGATACTTCACATCTATGTGTTTACTCCTGTTGTTTAACACTGGATTCTTGGATAGCTTGATAGTCGAACTGTTATCACAGTACATAATATTCCCAGTCTGCTTGAACTTGACCTAGAACTTCCTGCATCCTCCTTAACCATATCAGCTGACATGAACAGTGTACTGCTGCAACAAACTCTGCTTCCGTTGTGGACAAAGTGACTATTGGTTGCTTCATTGAGGACCAACTAATAGCACTTCTTCCATACATAAACACAAAACTAGAAGTACTCTTTCTGTCATCAATGTCTCCTGCATAATCACTGTCAGAGTATCCAGTCATCTGAGCCTTCTCTGCTGAACCATAATTGTTGCCAAGGTTGATGGTTCCATTCAAGTATCTTAGAATCCTCTTCACATAGTTTAAGTGGTCTCCTGAGGGTGACTCCATTTATCTGCTTGCTACACTCACATCATACATATGTCAGGTCTTGTTGCTGTCAAGTATAAAAGACACCCTATCATATGCTTTTATAAGGTGGGATTCACCTTACTACCTGTTCCTTCTTTGCTAAGTTTCACACCACTTTCACATGGTGTGAGTGCTGGCTCAGTCTATTGAACCTCAATGCCTAAAAAATATTGCATAAGCCTCATATCTGTCATGCTAAATTTGTTCTTCATTGCCTCCTTAAACTCTGTTATCATGCTGAGTTCATTGCTGGTGAAGATAAGATCATCCACATACAAACAAGCAATCAACAGCCTTCCCTTGCTGTTAACTTTCACATACAATGTAGGTTCGTATGGACACCTCGTGAAACCTGCCTTCACAAAATAAGAATCAATACAGCTGTACCAAGCCCTTAGGGCTTGCTTGAGTCTATATATGGCTTTGTTAAGCCTATATACTTTGTTCTCTGCTCCATGTTTCACATAGCCTTATGGTTGATCCACATATACCTCTTCTTCCAGCTGACCATTCAAGAATGCTGATTTTACATCCATTTGATGTGCCTTGAAGTAGTCACTTGAATTAAGCCTTAAATGAGCGATACTGTTTACTGATGATTGATGTTGTTTACTGATAGTGATAATGTATGCCTTATATGATACTGTTAGTGATATTGTATGCCTTATGTGAGCCTTATATGAGCCAGATATGATATTGTGTCCTTTGAATTAAGCCTTAAATGAGCCTTATATAAGCGAGATATGTGTGCCTTGAAGTAATCACTTGAATTAAGCCTTAAATGAGCCTGATACTGTTTACTGATACTGATACTGTGTTAGTGTAAATGTTGCGGTTAAATTCGGCTTTCAAATACTATGACGAAAAGATATCAAATGAGGTCTCAAAATGAAGATAAAAAAATATGAACTTTGGTGAAACAATTTTGATGGGTGTTCTAAATCAAAAGTTACGGTCATTTATAAGAAAAACGCTCTGGTTAATGCAAATATTTTTTCGGCTTTCAAAATTTACGTCGGAAGGGTATCACATTTGGGCTGAAATTAAAGAGCAAAAAAAAAAATTTTGGTGAAAATTTTCAATGATCGTAATTATAAATCAAAAGTTACGGATGTTTGAAAAAGAAAAAAAAGAAACAAACCTGAAGCAATGGAAGAATGCATATGCGCGCGTCCCTTTAATAAAAGGGGTAATTTTATCCGTCTGAAATTGTTTGTCATTTTTACAACAAAAAAAAAGGTGTTATATTTATTTATTTTGTAATTTTTTTTTTTTTTTTGTCCTTTTCCCTCTATCTCTCATAAAATAATAATAATAAATAAAAACTACTAAATATCGTTAATTTAAACAACAATAAAATAAAGATCCTATTCAGAAGAACTGTTGAATAGATGCGACACAGATTGTTGCCTTATTTGTTTACGTATTTTTTCTTTGTTAAAAGGTAGGAGAATGTCCAAGCTAATTTTTTTAGTTAAGGTTTAAATCTTGTTGGGCATAAGGAATTGCCGAATTGGGACCTTCCCCTCTTTCCTAAATGATCTTGTCTATGCTTAGTAAATAAATTTTTTTTTTTTTTTTTTTTGAGAGAAATAAATTCTTTTAAACCTAAGAAAATGATATAAAAATGTCTTCAGATTCGTTTGCACTTGTCGATGGCATTGTAGTCTTCGTCAGAATTGACCATTATAACTAAAGAACACTCACAAGGGGCTGACTCATTATATACATACGTATTCTATGTTGTATTTTATTATATATTTTCTTCCGTTTAACTATATTTTATTAAGATTTTATGTTGTAATGATGATAGGAAGGTTGTATTAAGTAACATACGTTATAGTTTTTTTTTCATATAATACACAGTAATTAAACATAAATGATTGTAATATATGTTATTGATACAATTTTCATACAACATAAAACGGGGTCTTATTATTAAATTTTCCTATATTCTATGATTGTTAATCCTGTTTTCATGATCACATGAGGGAATATCTACGGGATCATATGTGTGACAGGGGCGCACCCAGCATAGGAGGGGTGGGGTGCATGGACCCTATTTAAATTTTCGGGCGAAATTACTATTATATCATTCTAATAATATTAAAACTATATACGTATATATTTTCATACAATTTATAGAGTAATTATCTATTTAGTTCAACTGGTTAAAATCATTAAATTTGTTGGCCATAGGATTGGAGTATATCTAGTTCATCTGCCATCATCAAGTTATGGGAAAATCATTCATTGCTAATATCAATTTATGACATGTGGAAATGCCCCATATGCCCCCTATTGTATTAGATCCTAAATACAACAAACTACAGCCAAGTAAAATGCTTATGAAATAAAAATAATAATAATGAATAAAAACTACTAAATATCGTTAATTTAAACAACAATAAAATAAAGATCCTATTCAGAAGAACTGTTGAATATTGCCATGAATTCCTTGTTCAGGCACTTGATAGTTCCATATGGCTTATAATTTCATATATTTTTTAACTACAGTATAAGGAGTAAATTAAATATACGCCCATTGGATTCAATACTTTGAAATGATTGGTGCTTGGATTCAAAATCAAAAAAAAAAAAAAAAAAAAAGAAGCCGGTAATTACTATGCCAAGTGCCAACCCCTTTGTATTTGGAGGTGAAAAAAAGGCTTCAATCACCATCTTGAATCAGGATTCAGGACAGACCTCAGACACCCAAAAGGTGTTTGATGATATGCTTAGCAAGAATCAGTCTATTACTAGGCTATCTCGACCGATCCGTTTATGGATAATTTTTCATGAGCAAGTTTGGCATCCTCTCTTGCCTTCAAATCATCAAGATAATTCTGATAGAAATAAGAGAGGAAACCCCAAATGGCAAGCAAAAGTGAAACAATTTTTGCACCAGTCATTTTATCATGGAAGAAAACAACAGCCAAAACAGGAGCAATAGGCAAACCAACTACACTTATTGCATTTGAAAACAGAGAAGACACCTTGAATATCAGTCCAATACAACCAATCCCAAACACTTGCCATGAAACTGCTGTCCATAACAAGTTGTTCACATAATACCCTTTCCCACCTATGAATCCCTCCTCCTCTGTATGCATAGTTTTCCATTCCCCACTCACGAAAAAACCGATCAAAATCAAAGTAGTTGCCACTACACTCTGATAAATCGACATCTCTACTACCACCATGAACGTCCGGCTTTTGATTACCTTTTGGAAGGCAAGTTGTGTTAGTGATAAAATTAAGGCGTAACCGGCAGATGCAAAGACGGTGGACACGAATCCGAAGATATACTTCTTTTTCGAGATTTTATCTGTTTCTTCATGATCATGTTGAATCACTAGCACAACAGAGGACATAGTGAGCAGAACTGCTGCGTTTAATACATAAGGTGTAAGTTTCTCTTTGTTGATGAACACAGAGAAGATTGCATTGAACCCTAATTGGCTTGCACAAATCAGAGAGTAAGTACTAACAGGAAGGTATTGTAATCCAATTGAGTAGAACATGCAATTCATTGCAACAAGAATTCCTAGACCAGAATAAATCCAAGCAAGGGTTGAAGCTTTAGGCTTAGTACTACTAGCTGTTTCCGCAACACTATCGCCGCCAACGCCCCGGAAATTCGATGGAGAAGTAAATAGCAGAGGTATGAGGACTGGAAAACCAACTAATTGAACTAATGTTGCCATCCATTTGCTATTTCCACCATTATTGAAGTAAGATCTACCCAAAAGTGTACCAATTGTTTGCCCAGCTAGAAGAAAAAACCCGTAAATCGCCACATGAATCCACTTCATATAATTTCTTGTCCATGCCATTTTTGGCTGGACGCCACCATTTGTTTTTACACTTGTTGCCCTGTCCGCTGATTAGGAGGGACAAAAGAAAAAGGGTCTTTTTGTTAGAGGATTAAATGAACAAGAAATACATATATATATAGCTATGAAGTGTTCATACAATCTTTACATCTCAAGAAGAAATACAGAGCTTTGTCAAACAAAACAAAAAAAAGAAGAAATACAGAGCACATATAATAGTCCTATATTGATGGATTACTCTGTAGAAAACATCAGAAACAAATTAAAGCAAGAATTTAGCTTACTTGTGATGGATGATGCCTGTTGATTAGCTTGATCCATGTTAGTTAGCAACCTTGTATTATAAATTTATAACTTTAAAGATGTGTAAAATTTCAGAGGAAAAGGAGAGTTAAGGAGAGGGATTGGGGAGGAGAGGAAATGAAGAAGTGACTCAATAGTTGAGACTGTAGTGAAGCATATTGTTATGGGCATAAACAGTACTGCCAAGCATATTATATGCGCTATTTATGATGGTCCCAAAACAGTAACTTACCGTTTTCTCCTCCTCTTCTTCATCAACAAGATTTATCTAAAGGACGTAACTTGACATCAACAAGCCAAAAAGCAACAATAGGTCGATAATGTAAAGTCCCCACGGTAAAATAAGAGAATGTTCACCCTTATATAAGTGTGAGACGAAATAAGCTCGGGTTAGTCTTTTTAGACCAAACGAGGACGGCGGTCTAAGCAGTTGACCGAACATTTATAACTCATTTAGCGCTACCAGACGTAAAGTCTCACATCGGTAAAATAAGAGAATGTTCACCCTCATATAAGTGTGAGACATAAAGGTCTTGTCAACTCGGGTTAGCCACTTTTAGACCAAGCGAGGACGGCGGTCTAGCGGTTGACCGGACATTTATGACTCGTTTAGCGCTACTGGGACCCGGGGTGCAGGGGCGTTACGAGAATGATATCGAGCCGACTATCAGACGGAACTATGCGCTGCACCGTACAAGAAGACGGTGTAAGGATGGCCTCTAGTTACCTCTGGTAGGGACGATCCGGGAACAGTCTCGGCCGTCCTGGCGAGGACGTCAGTCCCTTATAAGGGGGGGAGAATGTAAAGTCTCACATCGGTAAAATAAGAGAATGTTCACCCCCATATAAGTGTGAGACATAAAGGTCTTGTCAACTCGGGTTAGCCACTTTTAGACCAAGCGAGGACGGCGGTCTAAGCGGTTGACCGGACATTTATGACTCGTTTAATATACTGGACCCGAGGTTTGGGGGCGTTACAGGTAATGAGTGATGTTGAAAAAGCTTTTGATCAGACCTTATCCCTAAGTAAGAGCATGACTTTATAGACACAATCCCGATCGAATTTCGGATTAGTCGAGTCAGTTGGTCCCGAATACCAGCACTTTAAGAAAAGAAAAGAAAAGAGTAGCATTAAGCCCCTGTCTAGATTCAAGGTAATGACATACTTTGAGATATACGAGTCTCTTTGGTCATAAATTATTTCGATTTAAATCGAATAAGAGTAATAAAATATAATAAAATAAAGTGAAGAAATAATTAGAAAGCTGAGAATTTTTTTTTGAAATTTGTGTAGATGAAGTAATGATTATTGAGAAAATTGTAATAAAATAGTATTATGAATAAAGTAATGGTAAAAAAAAGTATTGAATGGAATAAAATGAACTGGTGATAGATGATTTAATATTTTAGATGAAAAAATAATTAGTAGAAAAAATCGTAAGATATGAGTGAAATGAATAAAATGATGAATTAAAAAAGTAGTTATATTTTAAATCAAATCATGTATACTGTCCAAACCGTATGCTTTTAGAAGACAAGAAAGAATGAATATCAATTTGTATTATTGTAACGCCCCGCTCCCAGATACCGAGTCCTTATCCGGAAACGAAAAACTCGACACGTATAATATTAAATAAATTCAATGTTATACGTAAATCTCTACTACGTCGTATCGAGTTTAACAAATGGTAGCTAAAAAGACTCGGCAAAACATCGTAACTGCTGCTAAGAAAGGAATACAAACTGACTATGGCTAAATTGCGTAACTTACAACAACAAAAGGTCCAAAGGTTACAACGTACGATGCTTAAAAGAAAGATACAACACTTGTCTTACAAACTTGAAATGAAAGTACAATATAATCCAGTACAACATTTATTATAAAAGTAAAAAGAAAGCACCATCAAGGCATCAACGTCATCAAATCATCATCGAACTGCTCAACGAGCTCAAGGCTAACATGTTCGTCTTCTCACCCCAAAAGCACAAAAAACAACATATGCAATTGAGGTAAGTACAAAGTATTTAGCAAGAGAAAGAAGCTAATGTATAATTAAGTCTTACAATGAAAGGTTCATAGTATTATTATTAAGTTATCTTTGTGAAATCGACTCAACTTTAGGGTTCACTTCATGCTCATCAACATGTCGTGACTAATGGTTTCTAGCTTAGCTTTTATCTTTGTTACATCCGCATTCAAGGGCACTACGCATGGTGTTCACTCACCACGAAGTATCTGGTGCACCATATTGGTGGATCACAACAATAACTATGGGAAAAAGCCCGATAGTGCACGCGTTCGGCGAAGTCCCCCTGCTATTCAGCCGTTTATAGGCCAGCAGAGACCGCCCACACATTGCGATATAGACAGTGCCTTACCAAGAATAGCATGATGTTTAATATTTTAACTACACAAGTACGTTTATT
Source organism: Gentiana straminea (assembly GCA_036785695.1). Taxonomy (NCBI): domain Eukaryota; kingdom Viridiplantae; phylum Streptophyta; class Magnoliopsida; order Gentianales; family Gentianaceae; genus Gentiana; species Gentiana straminea. The sequence goes on along the minus strand of JAVUPR010000046.1, from coordinate 4,477,179 downwards.
ATTAATTGTTAACTAGCCACCTAAGTATTTTCAAGTAAGCTCCCTCACCTCTACTGCTCTTTTTCCTAGACCACTAAACACGGACAAGGCCTAGGACATACATAGACATTGATGAATACTAATTCATCAAAGCACAAGCCAATCATACCCTTCCGACGGTCCCGAACTTCAACTCTGTGGAAGAGTACATCCGGTGCCGGAACTAAATGCATCAGAAGCTTAATCGAGGCTTGTTCATGTTAATTTAATGTTATTAGGTCAAGAAACAACATTTAAAATAGACTCGGGGCTCAAAACTGACTAAACACAAAAAAAAAAAAAAAAAAAAAAAAAAAGACAAGTCCAGTGCGCCCGCACTGGCTTCAGTGCGCTTGCACTGGCCAAACAGAGACTTTCTGCCAGGCTGGTGCGCCCGCATTGGATTCTGGTGTGCCCGTATTGGATCTGGTGCGCCTGCACTAGGCCTCTGAATGTAAAAACGGACATTCTGACTCCTTGGTGCGCCCGCACTGGATCTGGTGCGCCCGCTTTAAGCATAGAAACTACCAAAAACTCAGTTTTATGCATCTAAACAATCTCCACTTGATTCCAAACAAGTTTAACACCATTAGGCACATCAAAACAGCAGAAAAGCCTCACTTTTACATAACTAAACATCAAATACTTCTCTAACACAAATAGGCATGATTTCTATCATTAAAACACCACAAATTGTACCCAAAACACAACCTTAACAACATAAGACCTTAATTAAACATTAGGAAGAGCCTCTTACCTTACACGCAAGCAAAACCAAAGAAAAACCACAAGAAGAACTGCAGCACCTTCTAAGACATCAACTGGAAACCTATTTGATCACAATTAACTTGGATTAATTGATGATCAAAGCTTTCAAACAAAAGAAACTACGAATTCAACCACACGAAACCACAAAACTTGATCATTTCTTGATGAATCCAAAACTGAGGCAAAACTAACCTTATTCCAAACTTGATGACCTTGATGTCAAAAGGAAGCCCTTACTCCGCTGATTCCGAATCTTTAATTCTTTCTGAAATCTGTCGACTAACTTGTGAGAAATCGAAGAAAGTCTATTTGCCCTTTTTGATTTGCTCACGACGTTGCCTGGAGTTTTTCTTTGAACGTGTAAAAATCTAATTCTGATAACTCCCCATTGACTATGAGTTTTATTTCCTCAAAATAAACCTCCCTAGTTAATTACCTTTAAGTCCCCTTAATTACAATTAAATCTCCAAACTTCCTTAATTTTCCAATAACCTTTTTTGCTTTTGTTTTCCTTTTTGGTCTTAATTCCGTAATTAAATAAACATAATAATCCATTTTTAGTAAAAGACATGTCTGTCCTTTTCCGAAAAGTCGTGATATTACATTCATCCCCATGTAAGAGGAGTTTCGTCATTGAAACTTGAACAAGTTCAAATTGTAGATCTTGCTTTAGCACTCTTCTCAAAATGAAACCAAAACTGAAACTTCACTTGTTTTCCCTCTGGCAACAACTATCTGATTCTGATCTTGCTAACTATAAAATATAAGAAATTATAACGATAATCTTATAAAATATTAATAGTTATGAATAAATCTAAATACTATAAAAATCTAGTAAAAGTAATAAAAAGTTATAAATTTTGTACCGGGATAATAACCGGAGTGTCGTGTCGATTTACGGGGGTATTTTTGGTATTTTATTTGCGGATCTTAGGTAAACCAAGACCCCGAGTGACGACACTTTTTGAAGTAAAATCGTATCTTTTGAAGGTAGTAAGGAAGTGCCATGAGATTTAAAGTTCAAGTGGATCAATAGTTCGTGACACCATTATCGAATTATATTTTCGACGAACAAATGGCCCATCAAAAAGGCATTTTCTGAAGAAGAGTCCTTCATGGAAGTTATAGATCTTTTCAAGAGCTTTCCAACGCCTCTTGAATTATGTCATTTGGAGATCCGAGCTCAAGTTATGATTTTATCAAGTTTCGGATCAAGTTAAGGAATAAAAAGCTACCCGGATCAATCCGGATTAACCTCGGATCGATCCGAGGAAACTAATGATTATCCAGCATGTGATCCTGTAGAGAATAATCTAAGGGATACTATTTTTTATTCCCGGATCGATCCGGCATCACCTCGGATCGATCCGGCCCTGAAAAATTTGCTTATAAATAGAGCAGTTCATACAGCCTGCAAAGGGGTACCAATATAGTTTCCTAACCTCTTTTTCTTAGAAATAGTATGTATGTATATAGGCCTTATGCCATAAATAAAGTAGTATCGTTATAATGCTCGAGAAAATTATCGAAGATCGGTGTTGTTGAAGTTGTTGTAACATCCGGAAGAATACGAACTTCGATTCAACGATTGTAATCGGGTAAAATTTCTTAAGTATCTATGTTTATTATGTTTGTCTTTTTATAATGTTATTAGGCTAGATCTAATAACTAGCCAAAGTTATGTAATCGTTTTATTTCGATCTTTTCGGTAAAGGAATGCTGTCTAAAGTAAAATTGATTAAAATTGAGTTAATTGAATCTTTTTCTATTCTGTAATGTATTGATAATATTCGGATTGACGTAATTAACCAAGATGAATCGCACCATATAACCTAACGATGAACTGACCAAAGAAGTTAGGATATGAGATAAAAGATAGAAAAACCGGAGGGTAAAATTGGCCGTGCGAAAGCGTGACTACGGAATCCTATTTCCTACCCGGGGGCAGATTTGTCTTGGGAAAGATAGATCTTATTAAAATTGTGCTCGAGATCATAATAATGTTAAAATCAACGCTTTAATTGAAACTAAAACCGGAAAGTTAAATCGATCCGCCCGACAACCGGAGCCTTTTGAATAACATCGGCCGTCGACAAATGGAATAACCTCTTTTATCCGGGGTAGATTTGTACTCGGTACTGTTCGGACTAACGAGATTAGCATGGGGCGGTTGTGAAGATTGAACCGATGACAATGACATATGACAATTTCATACGCTCGTGTGAGGAGGAATTGTTAACCTCAGGAGTGCACCGTTTCATTTACTCAATTGGACCTAAAATAAAAGGAAAGATCGAGCACATTCCGTCTACTGAAAAGATCGTATAAATCAATTATATAAACTTTGGCTAGTTCTATAAAATATATTGGTATCTATATATTTATATCTATATATATATTTTGCAATTTACGTATATCTATATATATTTATATATCTATATATATTATATTAGAATAATCTTTAAATTACGCATTTATTTTATGAAGAATAGTAGTAATCTGTGTTATAAAATTGCGGTTTAGATCGAGTTAATCACGGCTCTTTGGTGTTTAACCACACTTAGAAGAATTACCAAGTTCCACGAGGATTCGACACTCGACTCACCATACTAGCACTACGGTTTGACCCGATACACCGTCGGTTAAGGACCGTATTAGCACTAGAAAAGGCCACGTCAGCTTTCTGGCGCCGTTGCCGGGGAGCGTCGCTAATTTCTTTCTTTTGTGTCTATGGTTACTACTTGTATTAGCTCAAAATTCTCGAGAATAAGTCAACACTTTTCTTATCTCATTTCTATTTTATTTTTCGTTGGTACCTACCTTATAGGTAAGTTACCAATATCCACTACTATCAATTTCGTGTTATTTTCTATTTTCCTTAGTTGATGACCAGAAGTGGTAAGGCCCCACTCGCTCCTTATAAGCCTGACATAAACACTTACGAAAGGCAGTTAAGAGTAGAGAGTAAACGAGGTCATACTAGTCAGGGAAATCCTGACGAATCATCTTCAAACAGAATTACGAGAATGGCTGAAATCAGTGATGAAACACCTGAACAAGGACTAGAACATGCTCTAGGGCATGGACAGAACCCTGTTAACCCTAATAATCAAAATAATAATAATAGAAATAATCAAAATCGGAACCGAACAATCGTAATAACCCACCAAACCCGAGACCTATCTGTGATCAAACTATAAGAAGAAACCAGACTAATAATCCCATTCTTTTACCCAATGAAGGAGCAAACAATTTCGAAATTAAATCTCATCTTTTTGGTTTAATTGACGCAAGAGCCCAATTCTTAGGAGAGGATGATGAAGATCCACATCATCATCTCTATCTTTTTGAAGAACTGTGCAATACAGCCAAAAGTCAAGGTGCTCATAAGGAATTAACAAGGATGACTATGTTTCCTTTTTCTTTAAAAGGACGAGCCCGAGATTGGTTTATGTCTCTCCCACATCACTCACTTACTAGTTGGGAGGAGATTCAAACTGAACTTCTGAAACAATATTTTACTCCTGGATGAAATTTGGAGTTAAAAGTCGAGGTTGCTAACTTTAGACAAGGATCTGAAGAAACGCTCGGGAATGCCTGGGAAAGATTTAAAAAGTTGTTAAGAGCTTGTCCCGACCATGGTTATTCCTTAGATATGCAAATTCAACTTTTTTGTCGTAAATTAAGAAAAGATTCACGTGCTGATGTAGATCATGCATGTGGTGGTTCTTTAATGATGAGTGAAGCTCAAATAGTTTACGATGCTATAGAAAAGATTTCCAAAAATAACAGAATGTGGGAAACCGGTTCTAGCACCAGAAAAGTAGCTTTTGCAGGAGAATGTACATCTAATACGGAAGTTTTAGCACACTTAGAAAATTTGAGTAGGAAATTTGATGGCCTACAAAACAAAAACCAAAGCTCAGAGAATAGTACTCCAACTGAGTACTCAAATCAGGATAAAATGTCATTAGGGATTGAAGAACCAACAGGATACTCAAGAGAGGAGGTGAGTTTTCTTCAACAGCATAGGAATTTGAACAATGCATACTCAAACTCGTTTAATGCTATTAGAAGAGATCACCCTACTTATCGATGGTCTGAAAACCCTAGTAAGCAAGGACAACCGCCATATCCGAGTTCCATATAGGAATATGAATAATAATCAAGTTTATCAAGAAAACACATCTAATCAGAAGTTACAATCATTACCTAAATCCTATCCTCAACATACCACTCAAAGTATACCAGTAACTCAAAGTTCAACTCAACCTGCAGAAGGAGTTGAAAAATGGGAGAAGTTAATGGAAAATATGATGGGTGTAGTATCCACTCAAGCTAAGAATATGGAAACAATGATGACTTCTATTGGTACAGTCTCTAAGGATCTGAGTACAATGAAAACATCTATGAGTGGACATGATACCAGAATGAGAACGATAGAAGCCTCATTAAGGAATATGGAAGATCATTTGAGTAGGGAAGGTGAACGTAATAACAGTAGACCTCCTGGAGGATTACCAAGTAATACTGAAAGAAACCCAAGAGAGGTAAATGTTGTAGTTACGAGAAGTAGAAAACTCTGTGGTAGTAATGGAGTAGAAAACTTCGGGAATAATGAAGTAGAAAATGATTTAGATGGTAAGAATGATGAAACCAAAGATGAAATTGAATTCACTGATGAGGAAGAAGAAATTATAGAGAATTTCTTGAAAAGGAATAGAAGTTTGGAACCTAAAAATGAAGGTGAAAAATGGGTAAAAATCCCTAGGATTTTGAGAGATCCCATGGATAAAGATTTAAGGAATTTATTCAAAGAACATGTTAGAGTAGAAGATAATGAAAACAAGGATGAAAAACAAGAAGAACTGAAGGAATCTGAAGTAGAGATTGATTCAGGGAATGTCTTAAAAGAAAAAACTCAAGATCATGATACTTGGCGATTAAGTAATACTCAAAGGTTTAAGGAGAAAGGAAAAGAGAAATTGAATTTGGGATCAAAGGTTGTAGATTTGGAATCTTTACCTTACCCACCTAAAGATCAAATTAAAAAATTAAAAACGATCGAAGTATGCTCGTTTCCTTGATACCTTTCGTCATATTCATGTTAATATCCCCGTTATCGAAGCTCTAATTAGTATGCCTTTATGGAAAGTTTCGAAAGATATTCGTCAAACAAGAAAAAATTAGAGGAATATGAGAATATATGCCTAAATGAAGAATGTTCTCGCGGTTTTGCAACATAAGTTACCACTAAACCTGAAAGATCCGGGAAGTTTTACCATTCCATGTGAAATTGGAGGATTTCTTTTTAAGAAGGTCTTATGTGATCTTGGAGCTAGTATAAACCTCATGTCTTATGAGGATTATAAGAAGCTAGGCATAGGAAATCTTACGAAAACTGAAATGACTCTGCAGATGGCAGATAGATCGATTAAATACCCTAAAGGAATTATTGAGGACGTATTGGTTAAAGTAGACAAGTTCTATTTTCCGGTAGACTTTGTAGTTATGGAAATGGAAGAAGGATATTCAGCGCCACTTATCTTAGGTCGACCGTTTCTAGCTACAGGAAGAACTTTAATAGATGTCCAGAAAGGAGAGTTAATTATGAGAGTCAATGAAGATGAAGTTGCTTTCAATATTTTCAAAGCTATGAACCATCCATACAGATCACCAGAATCATGTTCTTTTATAGAAGATATTCATTCTGTCTATGATAATCAGTTACCAACTTTTGAAGGCAGATTAGAAGAATGTTTAACTTTGTCTATCTATAAGGAAGATGAGAAAGACACCGAAATGAAAGAGATAATTCTTTCTCTAGATGAAGGAAGTTTTACTTTTAAATCATCATGGCATAAGTATTTGGAATTAGAACTAGAGGGACCAGTTCTTAAACCATCACTGGAAAATCCACCTAAGAATCTGGAATTGAAACCGCTACCTTTAAATCTGAAGTATGCTTTTCTTGAAACTAATAATCTATTACCGGTTATCATTTCATCATCTTTAACTGAGCAACAAGAAGATCAATTACTTAGAATGTTGAAAAAGCATAAGAAAGCTTTTGGATGGACAGTTGCCGATATTCGAGGTATTAGCCCTGAGATTTGCGTTCATAAGATAATTCTGAAGGAAGATGCTAAACCTTGTATTCAACCGCAACGCCGCCTCAACCCAAATTTGCGCTTGATTGTTAAGAAAGAGGTCATTAAGCTATTAGAAATGGGGATAATATTTCTCATATCAGATAGTGAATGGGTAAGTCCAACTCAAGTGGTACCAAAGAAAGGAGGTTTCACAGTGAAAGAGAATGAAAAGAATGAATGGATTCCGACTAGAGAGATTACAGGTTATCGAATGTGCATTGAGTTTAGAAAACTAAATGATCATACTAAGAAAGATCATCATCCACTTCCATTCATAGTTCAGATGTTGGAACGTTTAAGTGGACATAAGTATTACTGTTTCTTAGATGGTTATTCAGGATATTTACAGATATTCATTGCAGCAGGAGATAGAGAAAAAACTACTTTCACTTGTCCAAATGGAACTTTTGCTTATAAAAGAATGCCGTTTGGTTTATGTAATGCTCTGCTACGTTTCAAAGATGTATGATGGCTATATTTGCGATATGCTTGAGAAATTCTTAGAAATCTTTATGGACGACTTTAGTGTTTATGGAGATTCTTTCGACGAATGTTTATCACACTTAGAACGAGTGTTACAACGCTCGTGAAGATACCAATTTAGTACTAAACTCGGGAAAAATGTCATTTAATGGTATCAAAAGGAATTGTTCTAGGTCACAGAATCTCGAAGAAGGTATTGAAGTTGATAAAGCTAAGGTAGAAGTAATTGAAAATTTACCTCCACCGCTTAATTTAAGAACCCTAAGAGGATTTCTCGGACATGCGGTTTTTATAGAAGGTTCATTGCCGATTTCTCGAAAATAGCAAAGCCTCTAAGTCATTTACTTGAAAAGGAAGTACCTTTCAACTTTGATAGTAAATGTATGGAAGCCTTTCGGACCTTAAAAGCGAGGTTGACTACGCACCGGTGTTAGTAGCACCGCATTGGAGTTTGCCGTTTGAAATTATGTGTGATGCGAGTGATTTAGGTTGTAGGAGCGAGTTTTAGGTCAAAGATATAATAAAATTCTCAAAGCTATCTACTATGCATCTCACACACTAAACGCACTCAACTTAATTATGCAACTACGAAAAAGAACTGTTGGCGTAATTTTTGCCTTAGATAAGTTTAGATCGTATATTGTTGGATCTAAGGTAATAATTTATACGGACCATTCAGCCACTCGAAGTATTTACTAAGTAAGAAAGATGCTAAACCACGTCTTCTTAGATGGATTCTCTTACTTCAAGAATTTGATATTGAAATTAAAGACAAAAAAGGAAGTGAAAATGTAGTAGCGGATCATCTAAGTAGAATGGAAAATGATGAAGAAATAGGAAATGAAATTAAAGATTCATTTCCCGATGAACAACTATTTAGAATAGATACTCCTTCAACTATGCGGTTATTAAAGAATAGAATTCCTTCTAAGGAAATATCACCCTGGTTTGGAGATATCATTAATTACTTAACTCGTGATTACATTCCGTCTCATTGGACTTGGCAACGAGAAAAAAGAAATTCTTTTATGACTTAAAATTTTATTACTTGGGAGGAACCGTACCTTTTCCGTAAATGTTCGGATGGGATAATCGAGAAAATGTGTGCCTAATAATGAAATTTTAAGTGTTTTATCATTTTGTCATGATCGTGAGGCAGGGGAGGTCATCATGGAGGTTGGAAAACTCGCTTTTAAAGTTTTACAATGTGGTTTTTATTGGCCTACACTATATAAAGATGCGTATAAGTATGTTAAATCTTGTGAATCTTGTCAAAAATGGGGAAATGTATCTAAAAAAACATGAAATGCCTATGCAACCTATTTTAGAATGTGAGTTATTTGATGTTTGGGGTATAGATTTCATGGGACCATTCCCTATATCTTTTGGGAAAAGATTTATTTTAGTAATGGTAGATTATGTTTCAAAATGGGTAGAAGCTGAAGCTCTTCCCACTAATGATACCAAAGTTGTCATACGATTCCTTAAAAAGAATATATTCACCCGATATGGTATTCCGAGGGCTATCATTAGTGATAGAGGGTCACACTTTTGTAATAGACCATTTACCAAGATAGTTGAAAAATATGGTGTAACACATAAGTTAGGAACGCCCTTATCATCCGCAAACCGGTGGTCGGGTAGAGGTGTCTAATAGAGAAATCAAAAGAATCGTGGAAAAAACAGTTGATTCAAATCGTAAAAGCGGGCGAGTTAAATTAGACGATGCATTATGGGCGTACGAACGGCTTTTAAGACACCAATTGGTTGTTCTCCCTATAAACTAGTCTTTGGTAAGTCTTGTCATCTCCCGGTTGAGTTAGAACACCGAGCCTTCGGGCTATTAAATTTCGAATTTCGATCCTAAGGTCGTCGGTGATCATAGATTGCTTCAATTAACGTAACTAGAAGAATTTCGTCTCGATTCTTATGAAAACGCTCGAATCTACAAGGAACGCACGAAATCTTTTCATGATAAGAGAATCTATAGTCGTGAGTTCCATGTAGGTGATCGAGTGCTCTTGTACAATTCACGTTTAAAGTTATTTCCGGGTAAGCTTAAATCAAGATGGACGGGTCCATTTAAAGTAACAAGGGTTTACAAATGCGGAGTCGTTGAACTAACGATGGAAATACGACTTTTATAGCCAATGGCCACAGAGTGAAGTTATTTGTGGAGGGAGAAGGAATCACACTGAAGGGAGAAGTAATGCTACTGACTGATCCCCCGACAAATTGAAAAAGCAGAAAAATCAAAAAAAAAAAAAAAAAATTTGAAAAGCAGAGGAACTGAAATCAGCCGAATATCAGGTGCTATCTATCTTTCTTCTACTTTTCTGTGTTTTATATGTTTGAACTAGTTTCGTCTTTTACCGGATAGACGTAAAAGAACTGGATGTTTTTTTAGATAGAATAGGAGTTTTTATTTTGCTTTTGAAATTAGGCCTGGATAAAGATGTCGCGTTAAAAATAGAAGCTTCAGTTTTTGAGAAAAACAAGCAATTGGTGAGAGAGATCAGATTGAAAGAAGTTTGTAATGGAAAATCGAGAAGTTCAATAAAGAGAAGGGCAAAGTTTCTGATGAGATGCAGAATCTGTGGAAAAAGTGAGCATGATGGGAAATGCGGGGAAAGCACAACCAAATCCCAGGATGAGTGTTTGAATGTTGTTAAGAAGGGAACGATTAGGTGGTTATCCGAAAATCCCGATGGAGATCAAAGGGAAAATTCGAACGCCTCATTTCTTAAGGTTAGGTTGATAGAACGTTACGTCAGAACTCTGGAAGATTTAGAAGTAATGGAATTAGGACCCTTATGAATTTTATAATATTTATAAAAATTTTATATAACTTTTGAAAATTTTATAAATAGGATCTTTATGGAATTACTTAAAAGTTTTATAAAATTTTTATAAAAGGTTTTATTTAAATTTTGTAGAAGTTTTATTAAGGTTTTTAAAAAAATAAAAAATAAAAAATAAAAAATAAAAAATCTTTGGTCGGATCGATCCGACCTAATCCCGGAACGATCCGGAACCTAAAAAACCTAAAAAGGGAACGGGGTCCCTTCTTCTTCTTCTTCTTCTTTCACTTTTCTTAAAACAGCCGCCCCTCCCCTCTCCCCCAATTCGAATTTTTTTCTTCAAATCATCACACAACATTACTATTAAACTACCCCAACTCTTAAACTTTTCTCATTTTCCTCTCCTCTCTTCAAACTTTCATTTAAATTGAAGAATTTTTCAAGGGAAAGCTTCAACTTTCATTCCGGCGAATTTTCATCTTTTCCGGCCAAATTTCAACCTTTTAAGCATTAGAAGGTAACATTGTAGTCAATTATTTTGTTAATTTCGTTTTTTTTCTAAGCAACTTTTTAATTTGTTACTCATTTGTGTTGTTTTGGTTGTTTCTTTTGTTGTTTTGTTGTTGTTTTGTTATTGTGTCACTATCGTAGAATGGCCGAATCATCAAAAGCTAGTAAAAAACGTAAGCCGCATATCCCTACCCAAATCCCGGTTATAGAAACTAGACCTTTAACGAAAGAAGAATTGGCGAGTTAGTTTTGAAAGAACCGCGTCTCGCCGCAGCTAAAGAAAGCATTGAAAAATAAATTTGGAAAGTGTTTAGTTGCAATAGAGAGGGGCTTAGATTTCAAAGATTTGGGAAGGGAGGTAAAAGAAATTTTTGAAAGACGACAGTGGTTAGAGTTAGCTAGTTTAAGGTCGGTTGAAATTAACACAACCTTAGTAGCTGAATTTTATTCTCTGGTAGCAACTCATAATGCTACAGAAGGTGGTGAGTTAACTTCTCGTCAACCTAAGAACTAGGACGGTACCGTTTAATCCTCGGATTATAAATGCTATTTATTGTATCCCCGATATACCGAGAGTGAGGATTATTATACCGTATGGAATTTAGAGGAGCCTGGACTTTGATTATATTGTATCACTAGCCCGTAATGAGTTAGATCCCACGCCGTCCGGCATGAAAACAGTTTTCCTATGGAAATTGTATACGGGATATGAGAGCTATTAAACGTTTTATTAGCCACACTCTTTACCCTACTCGTCATTTTACATCTTTTGGTAAAGAGGATCTGTGTATTGCTTGGGCTATGGTCAATGAGATACCCGTGGATGTAGGCGGGATAATGTATAGAAGGGCCAAGGAATTTGTCTCAATCGCCAAACCAGGCGGTCACATGCCTTTTCCTTGTTTTATTTCTTCCTTATGTCGCCGGATAGGTGTCCCCGAACTTCCAAATGATAATTTGATGGTGGTTGATGACACGCTTATAGGTCCTAGTTTACCACTTAGGCCGGCAGGAAGAATAGATTTTATGAACCCTAACCGCCAACGACCTCAACCTACCCCATCCACTACTGTCCCTCCTTCATCCAAATCAAACTCAAAATCAATTTCCAAATACCATCACATACGACATGTTTCAATCAATGGCCTATGATGTTCATCGTGCCAATGCCAATATGGTCAAGTTTTCGCGAAAGGAATAGGTTATGGTCCGAAGATTTGCGTCAAGGCATGCGAGGTATATATCAAATGAATATACTGCAAAACCCTACCTATGCCGAGATGGATATTCCGCATTGCCAATCCGTACCATATACCTTGCCAGACTTTATTCCACCAATGCCACCTCGCTCAGACTTCCAACAAATGCCACATTCTTTTGGATTTCAAACTAGTGGTGTAGGGGATTTTTCGACAGTACTACGGCGGTACAACATCCGATTGGCCGGGATTTGGATCATTTGGCCATACCACGACGACATGGGGAAGCACTTTTTTTGATGTCACGAGAGAGATGAGCTCGATGGGGTTGGATAGCTCGGTTCGGATGTCAACATATTTTCAAGATCCATTCCAAGAATCGACTTATGATCCGGCCAGTTCTCAGGCTATGCCAAGTTCAAGCCACGTCGAGATGAGTGATGAAGAGGAGTGATTTTAAACATTTTATGATTATTGACATTGAAAACAATTTATTTTTTGTACAATTTCATTTTCGTACAATTTTAGGTTATTTTGGTTTTATTTTTGTAGGATTTTATTTTAATACGATCTTCGTAGAATTTTATTTTACTTTCGTTTGGTTTTATGTTAGTACACACTTTGTGTAGTAAAATTTATCGTTATAACATAATAAACCGAAGATAGGAAGAAAAACATATCACCTAGAAAAATCTAGGCTTTTTTCCAAGCAAAAACAACTCTGTCCGTGAATAGTAATTTTCCGGATCGATCCGGCCCTTTTCCGGATCGATCCGGTGTTCGTATACCGACCTGACAGGATTACTAGTTGAGAGGCCGGATCGATCCGGCCCTTTTCCGGATCGATCCGGTAAGTACAAAAACTCCAAAAAGGAGATCTTTCCTACTTTTGCTTGATAGATACATTTCTATAAAAGGAAGGAGCTGCAAGCCTTCAACTTTGCTCATTCCTTCTTTATTCTATCTGTCTTTGTTTATTTTCTGTATCTGATAAAATAATGTCTCACCACTCCTCTCCCTCGGTCAATAGTTACGAACCACATACGCCTGATGGTGTGGTTCCTGAAAGCCATGCTTCGTGTTTTCATAATGACGTTCCGAGACGTCTAAATTTCGTCCATTCTCCTATTCTTATGGAGAAAGGCTTGAATACAAAAAAAATTGATCAGTGGGGACGGAATCTAATCCGAGGTTGCGGGTGGAAGAAGGCGATTAGGACTCCAAGAGGTAGAATTAACATTTCAATTGTCAGAGATTTTTATGCGTCTCTTACTGATATAACGGCAGTGGCCTTGTCTCATCTCATTACTGTTAGGGGCGTCGTTATATCATTTTCTCCAGTTATCATAAATCAAATCTTTCAAATTCCACTATCTACTTTTGAGCAAAACCCACACTACGAGTTTCTTTGGGAACTCGGAAATGCTTACAATGTTGTAAATCGTACTGCAGAAGCCTTTCAATATGTGTTTCCACTGTTTGATCATAATTATGATTCTTCGACTCTGGCTTTACCCCTCATCCGAGGGCGTGGAAACGCTTCATTAATTCCCGGATCTATCCAACTAGAGATTTTTTAGGGGTTACGGATGACGAGATGCTACTTGTTGTATGCACCGACCGTGGGGGCATACATTGATTGGGGGATTTTGATGTTCAAAATCGCAATTAATTTTGCGAGAGAGACGCAATAGGGGACGACCGCTACCGTTTGCCTGGGTTATCTCTCAACTTTGTGTCCAACTGAATCACGTGCCTGAGTTTACTACAGACGAGATTTTTCCATCTCGTGATTCTCAGTTGGGATTACTTCCGGTAGATACTCCCGGATGTTCATCTACGGTTTGAGGTGTTGTTGGAAATCGCTTAAAAGTTGTTGTTGTTAAATTAGTACTCGATTAAGTTAGACGGTTAATCGCTTTTTAATTTAGTTTCTTTAAAGTTTGTAATAGTTTCATTAATGTTTAATATATATGTCATTTTCTTTAATCGAATAATATATGTTGCGAAAATTAATAAAAATCAAAATCGTATAAAATTTTAATTTTATTTTCGAACCTACTTTTTATTACTCAACGTACATCGGGACGATGCCATTTCGTAAGTGGGGAGTAGAGGTAAGTTAGTAAATAAAAATTAAAATTTTCTCATATAAATTTATACTTAAATGCTTAATACTTAGTTTAATTTTTCTTGAATCAAAATAACTAGATAATATATAATTAATATGAATAAAAATAATATAAAGTTGTAAGAATAGATTTTAATTAAGTAAAGTAAATTAGATATATTATAATCATATTATATATGTCAATTTTAGATTTTTATAAGATTTTAAGTATATGTAACTATACATAAATATTATCAAGTAATTTTCATATGAAATTTAGCAAATATACTTATATTATAATGAAATTTTAGAATAATTTTCTTTTCAAAACGAATTATGAGTTTGGAATTGGATTAGGAATGATGAGATTTTTGGCACCATAAAAATATAAACTATAGCCAAATAGCCTACCTAAATAAATTTCTAATTTTTGTCCCTACCTCAGCCTTGATTAGAGTGATCAAGACCTCACTCGAAATAGCCATTTTTTGATTATAATCGACCCTTAGCTTAATTTGGTCTACATTTCCTAAAAAGCCCACGAGTTTGTACGTACTTATGAAAAGAGATGATGACACAAAAGCTAAGAATGGTGTATGCTGAGATTGAAAAAATTAGATAAGTATTAGTATATTCGATCTTACCTCATGACGCTTGCAAAATAGTCGATTTTGGTAATAAGTTCGGATATGTTAATACTATAAAAGAATTAAGAACGAAGCACCATATTTACACGAAGTAATCAAATACCGTATCTTCCTTATCTTTGATTAACAACTAAAAATCGGTTGTAGCTACCAATGATTTGAGTGCAGTAGGGTGTTATCTCGAAATGTCCTATATCACTATGAGGTTTAAAAGCTCCCGATAAAAAGTCGAATCATAAGATCTCAAGAATGATTACAAGTTTAAGGAAACCGGACTTGTAATTTTCAATCGAAAGAGTATTACTCCGATTAATCTTGATGAAGCAATGCTTGTAAGTTTGATTTTCTACACACACGCACGCTTTTAGTTCATAAAAAAAAAAAAATCAGAATATTATTAATCGAGGTATTTTTGATCAAAATTATGAAGGTGTAAGTACGTACGACTTGCTTCTTTCTCTTTTGATTTTTCTTTTCTATACTTTCGATTGACCAACATCCTGAGCCTAAAAAGTATAATCCATTTTGTCAACTACTTGACTTAGTCCTTAATTCCAAATATTTCATATAAGTTGAGATAGGAGAATGATTCTATAATTTTAATTATATTTAAGTAGATTATGCGAATTTCCTTTGAATAATAGTTGATAAATAATTTATCTAAGTTATCTACACTTCTTATCTTGTTAATTTCTAAGAAAGATATAATTAATATGTTTATAATATTGAAATGATATTTTACTAATTTGAAATCTACTCTACCACGTATATCATTTTTATTGTAATTTTTATATATTACCGCTTATTTTGCTCGAGGACGATCAAAGAGCTAAGTGGGGAGTAGTTGATGTATAACATTTATATGATAAAAATTACGAGGTTTTATATACGTTATCGACTCTTTTTATATAAAATATAAGAAATTATAACGATAATCTTATAAAATATTAATAGTTATGAATAAATCTAAATACTATAAAAATCTAGTAAAAGTAATAAAAAGTTATAAATTTTGTACCGGGATAATAACCGGAGTGTCGTGTCGATTTACGGGGGTATTTTTGGTATTTTATTTGCAGATCTTAGGTAAACCAAGACCCGGAGTGACGACACTTTTTGAAGTAAAATCGTATCTTTTGAAGGTAGTAAGGAAGTGCCATGAGATTTAAAGTTCAAGTGGATCAATAGTTCGTGACACCATTATTGAATTATATTTTCGACGAACAAATGGCCCATCAAAAAGGCATTTTCTGAAGAAGAGTCCTTCATGGAAGTTATAGATCTTTTCAAGAGCTTTCCAACGCCTCTTGAATTATGTCATTTGGAGATCCAGATCTCAAGTTATGATTTTATCAAGTTTCAGATCAAGTTAAGGAATAAAAAGCTACCCGGATCAATCCGGATTAACCTCGGATCGATCCGAGGAAACTAATGATTATCCAGCATGTGATCCTGCAGAGAATAATCTAGGGGATACTTTTTTTATTCCCGGATCGATCCGGCATCACCTCGGATCGATCCGGCCCTGAAAAATTTGCTTATAAATAGAGCGAGTTCATACGGCACTTCGCAAAGGGGTACCAATATAGTTTCCTAACCTCTTTTTCTTAGAAATAGTATGTATGTATATAGGCCTTATGCCATAAATAAAGTAGTATCGTTATAATGCTCGAGAAAATTATCGGAAGATCGTTGTTGTTGAAGTTGTTGTAACATCCGGAAGAATACAAATTTTCGATTCAACATTTGTAATCGGGTAAAATTTCTTAAGTATCTATGTTTATTATGTTTGTCTTTTTATAATTTTATTAGGCTAGATCTAATAACTAGCCAAAGTTATGTAATCGTTTTATTTCGATCTTTTCGGTAAAGGAATGCTGTCTAAAGTAAAATTGATTAAAATTGAGTTAATTGAATCTTTTTCTATTCTGTAATGTATTGATAATATTCGGATTGACGTAATTAACCAAGATGAATCGCACCATATAACCTAACGATGAACTGACCAGAGAAGTTAGGATATGAGATAAAAGATAGAAAAACCGGAGGGTAAAATTGGCCGTGCGAAAGCATGACTACGGAATCCTATTTCCTACCCGGGGGCAGATTTGTCTTGGGAAAGATAGATCTTATTAAAATTGTGCTCGAGATCATAATAATGTTAAAATCAACAGTTTAATTGAAACTAAAACCGGAAAGTTAAATCGATCCGCCTGACAACCGGAGCCTTTTGAATAACATCGGCCGTCTGACAAATGGAATAACCTCTTTTATCCGGGGTAGATTTGTACTCGGTACCTGTTCAGACTAACTGAGATTAGCATGGGGCAGTTGTGAAGATTGAACTGATGACAATGACATTAAAGAATTACCAAGTTCCCCGAACTCAAAACTACTTTGACCCGATTCCCAAACCGTTTAAACCCCCAAACCGTTTAAACCCTTGTACACAAAACCCAAACTGACCAACCATATCTTGAACCACTGGAACTTCACTAACCAAACTTCTACTCGGTGCATCCTTCACTGGAAGGTACCTTCTTAGATTTACAATCCAAGTAGACAAAATTCTTGGGTAGCCGACCTATACCAAGAATCATACCAAATCCGCGGTATTCAAAACTTTAAGACCCCTTTACCACAGTACATTCCAACACGGTCATCAACATCTTCTAGATGAACCACAACTACTTTACCCCTCATCTTGAACCAAACCACTCGCTTCTTGCTTAGCCCTAGATCTTTAATCGTTCACTTACCAACACGGGTGCCTCTGAGGTTACCTACCATTCTGAAGGATCAAGGAAGGATCAGAACGGTTCTATGTGGTCTAAAGAGATCTAATCTTAAGGAAAGAAGCCTAGGAAAGCAAGGAACGCTTCACTCTGGTACCAACTGTAACGCCCCACTCCCAGATACCGAGTCCTTATCCGGAAACGAAACGCTCAGCACGTATAATATTAAATAAATTCAATATTATACGTAAGCCTCTACTATGTCGTATCGAGTTTAGCAAACGGAAGCTAAAAAGACTAGGCAAAACATCGTAAATACTGCTAAGAAAGGAATACAAATTGACTATGGCTGAATTGCTTAACTTACAACAAGAAAAGGTCCAAAGGTTACAACGTACGATGTCTAAAAGAAAGATACAACACTTGCCTTACTAACTTGAAATAAAAATACAACATAATCTAGTACAACATTCATTATAAAAGTAAAAAAGAAAGCATCATCAAGGCATCAACGTCATCAAATCATCATCGAACTCCTCAACGAGCTCAAGGCTAACCTATTCGTCTTCTCACCCCAAAAGCACACAAAACAACATATGCAATTGAGGTAAGTACAAAGTACTTTGCAAGAGAAAGAAGCTAATGTATAATTAAGTCTTACAATGAAAGGTTCATATTAATATGATTATTAAGTTGTCTTTGTGAAATCGACTCAACTTTAGGGCTCACTTCATGCTCATCAACATGTCGTGAGTAATGGTTTCTAGCTTAGCTTATCTTTGTTACATCAGCATTCAAGGGACTAAGCATACGTGTTCACTCACCACGAAGTATCTGGGTGCAACATATTGGTGGATCACACCAATAACCACGGGGAAAGCCCGATAGTGCACGCGTTTGGGGAAGTCCCCCTGCCATTCAGCCGTTTATAGGCCATCAAAGTTATTTACTTTATCTGACCGCCCACACATTGCGATATAGATAGTGCCTTACCAAGAAGAGCATGATGTTTAATCTTTTAACTACACAAGTACGTTTATTATTAATTGTTAACTAGGAACCTAAGTATTTTCAAGTAAGCTCCCTCACCTCTACTACTCTCTTTCCTAGATCACTAGACACGGACAAGGCCTAGCACATACACAGACATTGATGAATACTAATTCATCAAAGCACAAGCCAATCATACCCTTCCGACGGTCCTGAACTTCAACTCTATGGAAGAGTACATCCGGTGCCGGAACTAAACGCATCAGAAGCTTAATCGAGGAATGTTCATGTTAATTTAATGTTATTAGGTCAAGAAACAACATTTAAAATAGACTCGGGGCTCAAAACTGACTAAACACAAAAAAAGACAAGTCCAGTGCGCCCGCACTGGTTTCAGTGCGCTTGCACTAGCCAAACATAGACTTTCTGCCAGGTTGGTGCGCCCGCACTTGGATTGCGTGCGCCCGCACGGACATTCTGACTCTTTGGTGCGCTCGCACTGGATCTGGTGCGCCAGCGCCAAGCGTAGAAACTATCAAAAACTCAGTTTTATGCATCTAAACGATCTCCACTCGATTCCAAACAAGTTTAACACCATTAGGCACAGAAAAATAGTAGAAAAGCCTCACTTTTACATAACTAAACATCACATACAAGTAGGCATGATTTCTAGCATTAAAACACCACAAATCGTACCCAAAACACAACCTTTGTTGGTCCCTTGAAAAGGCTTTGGTTAAGTTTAGAGGGGGGGGGGGGGAATAAACTTAACACTTAAAACTTTGGAGTTAACAAATTTCGCAACTTCGCGCCTCATTGACGATACTTCAGAGTCTGTCGAGACTTCGCAGCTCGCCGATGAACAAGTAGTCTACCGATAGTTGAGTTTGCCGAATTTGTGCAAATGGAATTATATCAAAATTAAGCCTTAAAACTTGTTGTTAAATATGATACTAAGTATTAGATACTCGCAGTAGTGTGTGTGATTTCGGTTGCTAGATTCGGTAGGGGCCGATGTATAAAACAAACTAAGTGCGTAAAGTAAATGCGTAAAGTAAATAGCCGTATTTTATAGTGGTTCCAGGTGATGTAATCCCGTCGGTCCACTCTTCTCCCGTGATGTTGGAGGAAATTCACCGTAGAGATCTTTGATGCGGCTTTTTACAAAGATTCCTAAGTTGTTTGTCCTTCACCAATGACTATGGCTTCACAACCGAAAACTCGGGAACAGTAGGATTGCCGCTCCCGAGTCTTCCATCGGTCCTTGAAGGGTAGGATTGCCTCTTCACCAACTCCACCCCAAACAACAAGCCTTTCACACCCAACGTATGCTTCATCGTCTTCGTTGGGTTCTTTATAAAATAAAGATTGAATCAAATAAATGATTCATTGCGGCGGCAGCTTGATTAGGATGATATAATCGGCAGCTTGCGCCTTCAAGTGTGTATGCTTGATGCAAATTGAACACGTAATGCACTTGAAGAAATTAACTAGATCGCATGCTCGCATGTTCAGCAGGTGTTTTTCAAATTTCTCGCATTATCACTTAAAGTTTATCCCAAAATTCATCATCTTTTTCTGAGTTGAAAGTCCTCTATTTATAGGCAAGAATGCATGTGACTTGCATTTGAAATTCAAATGTGACCGTTCCTTGTTTTTGTCCCATCTGATTTGCATTCTGTCACTATTCATAGGACTGACACTGTCAGAATTCCTTTTTGACAAGCAAGTGCCGTCCACCCCTTTGACTTGTATCCAATGGATAAGAAAGTGAATCATCCCAACGTCTTTTTAATCTCACCTTTGATTTTCTGATGATAAGTCGAGGTAGTTGGCTCGTCCTTATCCATATAATCTTCCAATAATCTTGAATTAATCGAGGTATCATATCGCGGGTTAATCGCCTCCGTCAAGTACCAATCGTCTCCGCTCGATCATCATATTTCTGTAAGTAAAATATAATGCAGCTGATTACTTTTATCTAACTTTTATTTGTGAAGTTAGATTACATCATTTTAATTATAACCAAGTTCCAAACATCATCCAACTTATGGAACTTAGACCTTCTACACAAGGTATATGTAATCAGTTTAGATCATCACAGACTTGCCTAAATTCTGATTCCATATCCTTGACTTTAAATACTAAGTTTGATCCCTTAGCCTTCATTTACTGAGTTTGAACCCTCAGCCTTCCGTCTTCAGTCTTCAGCAGGTTCCTGACTAGTCTACTGACCTATCTACCCTACCGACCTAGACCAAATACCGTCGATATCAACCAAATGTGCCTTTACAAAGGCTTGTTTGATCAAACCTATTTATGAATCAAACTCTAATAAACCTATACATTTGATCTAGACATCTTTTTGCCTTTGCACTATAACAGCTAGTATGGCACTCATCATAAAAACTAAGAAATAAGTCCAACAATTTTCCCCTTTTTGGTGATGATGCCACTACCCTCACCTAATCAGCAAAGCAAAAAGATTAAGACAAAAACAGAACAAGTATTTATTTTTCATTAAAATCATTTGTTTAAGGCTATTACAAACTAGATACAACAAAGAAAAAGTGATGTAAGTGTGCTGATCTATTGTCTCTTTTCTCTTTCTTGTCTAGCCTTCTCAGCTTGCTCTTGATAGGCTCGATTCGTTCTATCATATCCCTCATCCATTCATTTTCAATCGTGTAAAATCAATGTAGGGATTAACTTGTTTCCACCAGCTCCAAGCTTCAGCAGATAAGGTTTATCTGATTCACTCTGAACCCAAACTTCATATACAGTTCTTTAAACTCTTCAAGTGAATCCTTTGCTTTTGTGATAGGCAAGTTCCTATCACCTCTGCCACCTCTTCCACTTCTTCCACCTCTGTTGTTTGCCCTTAAGGCTCTAACCCTTGCTTCCCAAAATTTCAATCCCAAGAAAGAGTCCAGTCCTTCATGAAACCCTTTGTTTTGATAAGGTTTCCTCCTGTTGTAATACTCTTTCTTGTATTAAGAAGATCATCAGTAAGTTGAACTCTGCCAGGTGCAGGTTGCCTAAAAGCATTAGTATCATCTTGCCATCTCTTCTGTGCAAAAATTCTTGCAGCCTCTTTTGCTGCAGCTGATTGTCCCTCTTCCCCCTTAGTGACATCATCAACAAAACGGGATATAAGGCCATTAATACCCTCCTATGATACTATCACTCTATTCAATTGACCTTCCATAGTTCCAGTTCTAGTATCAATAGCAGTGATCCTGGATTGCAATGTCTCCTCCAAATCCGTTGATCCTTTCAAGAAGTTTGGGATCGTGCACAACAGTTGTTGTGCAAAGAAGAAGCTCAGGTGTGTGTTGCAAAGCAAGGTTGTCAAGTTTCGATGGATAGAAATGAATTGGTCTTTCGTAAACTTTTCTTTGCGTATTTCCAACCTTGATGCCCCTCACATCTAATATCGATCATTCACAAGATTTTGAGTAGATGTGAAGTTTGAAGCAACCGTGGCGCTGATTGTCCGTTTTCATTTACCATCTTCATCGCTTCTTCAAATCTCTCTTCCTCATTCGTCCAGCTTGAGTCCTTAACTCGTTGCATATCATGCCTCACGCTCTTAACTCATTTAACACTTCAACCGGCACTTCACTCGGTCATCCTTCCACCAAAGGCTTCATCGCCAGTGCTCCTCCACATTATACCGTGGCCTCTCGATTGCTTACTATCATTGCCCAACTCCTATCCAAATTCAAATAGGTTAGGTCCTTCATATTCCTCCAGGATAGGATCAATGGCGTGTTCCTCAAAAACCGGTACAAATGCCCGAGGGGATTAGCATCAATATTTTCTTCTTCGGCATCCGAAACTCCTCATCACCGAAGTCAAAGTCCAAGAAATTCGCTCATCTTCATTAATGTAGCCTCCGCCGACCATCTTTTCCTTCAAAGTGGTCTTGCCTCCAGTAGGCTCCACTACAAAGAAATTTCATCAACAACAAGTGGTTTCCTCCAAACCCAAATCAGTTCCAACCTTTGTCCAGGTGTCGTTTGAGACTCAAGACTCGTACCTCCCGTTCCAACCTTTGTCCAGTGCCGTTTGTAGCCCAAAGAACTCCGTACCTCCTCTTCAATTCCTTATGGATTGAAAACATCCTCATTATCCACTTGGAATCCTTCGCATGACCAATCTTGTGCGGATGATGGCATATTTAGTAAGAGTGCCCTCAAAGTCAAATCCATCCTGATATTCAATGGATTCCTCCGAACCGACACTAGGTTCAATGAAATCAATAACCTTCTCTCCATCCAAATCCTCACTCGTTCAAAGATCGGTTGTGCAAAGAGGCTCTACAACATGGAATGTAGAAGATTCATCGCCTAGCCTACCAAAGACTCGCAGTGATTACTTCATTGATCAATGCTTCCAAAACATCCATGGTGAGATCCTGTAGATCCTCATCCATCTCTCCACCGTCGGCCCTCGCAGACTTACCGCCTCAAGCGCAGCTTCTTGACCAAAGGGGCTCCGCTGATGTCTCTCTAGCCACTCCACTGGTCTCCCCAGGAAACATAGGGGTATCATCATCATCAGAGTCTGATGAATCACTATCTGGTGTAAACTTTGGATCTCTGAACATAATAGCTCCACTTTTCTTTCCTTCATCCAAAAGATCCATCACCGGATTGCGATGCTAGTGTCTATCAAATCCAACAGTCGTCCACACCTAGTCGCTCAAATGCCCATTCTTCAAATCCACTCATTGGATCAAGAAATTGGTTTCGTCTTTTGTAAAATCCAAACTTCCACCGAAAGTAGTTTTGCACCTTTTTGAAGTTAGGATCTACTTTGCCCTTTTTAGATGCCTTTTCATATGGCATAGATGGCTTCCTAATGACAGGTTCAGCAGCTTGCTGACCTCCAAAAGCTCCAACAAGTAAGCTCATAGTTTCTTCAACAGATGTTCTAAAGTCGCAGTTGCCGTGGTTGTACATTTGTGCCTACTACTTCCATCCGTACCACACTTGGTTCCCCCGACTTACATGCTCATCGGCCAGGGGTTAGCAGCGATCGCTCTTCCCCTTGAGTTCTTGCCACACTTGCGTGGTCTTCAACCAAGTCTTCAATTACCTCTTCAACTACCACAAAGCAGCATTCGTGTTCGGTGGTTTGTCGTGGTTCTTCGCAGATACTACAAAGCAGGCTCGTGGTCGTAGATCGTCGTATATCTTCAACAGATTGCTCAACAACAACTCCGTCTAAAGATCGCAGATTTGACAACCTCTTCGTGAGGAGTCACTAATTACTACAGGCGGAATGATAGTTAAGGGCTCACCTCAATTTCACCTCTTCTTCTTCCTCTTCTATCGATGCCTCTTCTCGGATTCTTTGAGCCTCCAAGTTTTTAAGTTCTTTTCCCTTTCCATGTTTCTTCTTTTTGGCAATCACCTTCATTCTTTTGGAGAGGGGTTCATCATCATCTTTTCCAAGAGATTTTCTCTTTCTACTAGCTTCCTTCTCGTTGTTCTCTCAAAATTTCAACAACAAGCTTTTCCTTGCAACCTACAAAGCAGGTCGAACCTCCACTTGACCCTCGCGTCAGCTCAAGAACAGTGCTGTTTTTCCTTTCTTGTTTTCTTTGAAGGCTTTGAACCTTCAGTTACTTTCTTTGTACCTCCACCCTTTCTTTTCTCAGCAGCCTTCTTTGGTGCAGCAGGTTTGATAGATATCTTCTTAGTTTGCTGAACCTGCTCACCACCAAAGATCACCATCATCTCCATCATTATCATCACCAAGAAAGATCTCCAAAGAACCTCTTCATCATCATCTAGACCAGAATAGCATAATCAATTTCCTTCTTGTATCTAGACCGATTGATCTTTTCGCATTCTACATCGTGGATTCCAAGATGATTCAAATAGGTCCCGAACCACCGCCCAAGGGTAGGGCCTTGGACTTCCTCTTTCCCTCTTTCTCTTCCTTGAAGACCTTCTTCATATAAGGATGAAGTATCTAGCCCAATCAAACTTCATGCTCCCGCATGATAATCATCAACTCTATCTTGGGTCCCGATAGAGTGTCCATACTTCCAACCAATCCAAGTATGTTTTTAGCAATCAGTTTGCTCAACAGACTGTATTCACTCCCAATGTGTTTGCAGTTGATGCCTGGAACGGATTTGATGGCTACATCTGTTTTAATCTTATCAACAAATGCCATTTTGTCCAATCCCATTGCTTCAGGATTGACTGAGCCATCCACCACTTCAACAAATCCAAAAACTTCCCTCAGCAGACTGGGGGAAACTTCAATTTCTTGCCCATTTACAAAGCTAGCTTTAAATGCTTCAGCTTCCTTCCCCGTATCCGAATATTTCTCCGTAAACCGACAACATTTGTATAAGAAATTGTTTCAGCCTTATATTCAACACATTCTCCGTACCGGCATACCTCCTTATTCTTCGACCAATGTTAATGGCTAGTTCGGTTCTGTTTGCATCTTCAACAAAACCTCTAACACTTTGGCTTGATTCTATTTGGACATCAACCTTTTCCGCCATTTTAATGAGAAGAATGAGATGAAGAAAATTTTAATCTCAAATCTGTGTTCACACAATGTAGAAATCACAGTGATAAAGCAGAAATTGCAAGTAGAGAATTTGCTGTGTGACAGTCTGATTATATAGACAGTGGGTAGTTGAAACTGTCATTGCACGTACATTGAGGTAACCACGATTTAAATTGAATAAGTTTTGTCTTGACACGTGGCCCATTACTCCTCCATAACGTTTGCAACCATTGGATGGTTTAACTATGGTAATAATGGATAGAATAAATATCCCGCCAGACTGCTTTTGACTTTAATAGCTTTGACTGAGTAACGTTCCATCCAAATAGGTGAACCTCGCAGGGTAGGCTCGCCAGTCCGTCGATAAATAAGCTTCAAAGCAGCCCGCCGACAAATGTACTCGATGATCCCCGTTTTCTTCTTGTTTTGTTCAATTGATAATACAAGATGAAGTTTAATACCAATGACCGATCCGTCAAGTGAGCTCACCCAACATGACAAAGACCAATCCCCTTGGCAACCTCATTTGCTCAATTGTCCAAACATAAGTACATGGAATTGTTGATACCAATGACTAATCGCTAAGTGAGCTCACCCAACATAGCAAAGACTAATCCCCTTGGTGAATTTCAAGACACCGCCGAATATCACCAACCTTTATGATTCCAAGTTCGGTCCTTAACTTAGCAAATCTTTCACTATCAAGTGGCTTAGTGAAAATATCAAGCAAGTTGATCTTCGTAGGGATGTATCGAACCACCACATCTTTCTTTTCAACATGATCTCTTATAAAATGATGTCTCACATCAATGTGCTTGGTTCTAGAGTGCAAAACAGATTTTCTCGTGATTGCAATTGCACTTGTGTTATCACACATAATTGGAATTTCCTTTTCTTCAATTCCATAATCCCTTAATTGTTGTCTTAGCCATAGTACTTGTGCACAAGCAACTTCCAAAGAAGAATGTATTCACTTTCAAAGAAGGGAAGTTGATATAGAATTTTGTTTCTTGTTGAACCAGAAACCGCCTATTTCCCATTAACTCGACAGTTCCCCGAGGTGCTTTTCCTATCAATCTTGCATCCAAGATAATCGAATCCGAGTAGGATATAACCTTGAAGCTTCCTTCCTTGGAATACCATATCCCTACTCCCAAAGTCTCTTTTAGATACTTGAGAACTCTCTTGACCGCACCTAAATGACTTTCTTTAGGTTTAGATTGAAATCTTGCACAAACACCTACAAAGAAAGGATATATCAGTCCGTCGGCATAGCAGTAGTACAACAGATCGCCTATCATCCTTCTGTATAAGGTCTGATCAACATCTTTGCCTTCTTTATCTTCATCCAATCTGATGTTTGTACTCATACGAGTTGAGTTCTTAGTGTTGTTTTCCATACCAAACTTCTTCAGCAACTCCTTGGTGTACTTGGTTTGATGAATGAAGATTCCATCTTTCATCTATTTAACTTGCAATCCCAAAAAGTAGTTCATTTCTCCCATCATACTCATTTGGAATTTACTCTTCATTAGATTTGCAAACTTTTCACAAAGTAAATCATTTTCAGAACCAAATATTATGTCATCCACATAAATTTATACCAGCGGGGTGCTGTCCCCTTCATTGATTCTGAAAAGTGTCTTGTCAATGGTCCCTTTTGTGAATCCATTGTCCACCAAGAATTGAGATGAGTCTCATACCAAGCTCTTGGTGCTTGTTTTAATCCATAAAGTGCTTTGTTGAGTCTATACACTTTATCTTCTTGATCTTTAACTTCAAATCCAGGAGGTTGATGTACATACACTTCCTCCTCTAAAATGCCATTCAAAAATGCACTTTTGACATCCATTTGATATACCTTGAAGTTCTTATATGCAGCATGTGCCAAGAATAATCTGATAGCTTCCAGTCTTGCAACAAAAAGTGCATAAGTTTCATCAAAATCTATTCCTTCAAATTTCGAGAATAGCCTTTTGCAACTAGTCCGGCCTTGTTCCTTACAATGGTACCGCATTCATCAAGTTTATTTCGTATACCCACTTAGTACCAATGATATTTGCATGACTTGGCCTTTCAACTAGTGTCCAAACTTGATTTCTTTCAAATTCATTTAATTCTTCTTGCATAGCTATTATCCAACTGGATCCGAAATAGCTTCTTCAACAACTTTTGGTTCCATTTGAGATAGAAAACAAGTAAACATGGCTTCCAAGCTTGTCTTCTAGTCCTCACACCTTGCCGTACATTGCCAATAACTTGTTCAACAGGTGGTGATTCCTTAACCATTGTGGATTTTGATTATTTTGATTTTCGTGAACATCATCTTCGCAGGGTCCGCCGTAGCTTCTTCTACAGTGGGGTCGCAGATCCTTGAACCGCTTCGCTTGTTGCATCGTAACATTATCGCAGGTGTTCAAGAGGGCGCATCGTAAACCTTCAAGTCATTGAATCTTTCCAAAACTTCAACACAATCTGGATCGTTGACTTGTTGATTCTCAAAGCAGTCCACAATCTTCATCTTCCATACCAAGAAACTTAGGTTCATCAAACACAACATGGATTGTTTCTTCATGTTTCAAGTTGACCTCTTGTTCGCACTCGAATGCTCTCGCCGACCGAAGAATATCCCAAGAATATGCCTTCATCTGATTTTGGTTGGAATGTTTTCAAATGAACTTTATGATTTAGAATAAAACATTTACTTCCAAATGGATGGAAATAAGATATGTTAGGTTTCCTTCCATTCCAAACTTCATAAGGTGTCTTCAGCAGCTTCTTGTTTACTGATGTTCTATTTTGTGTATAGCATGCTGTATTTACTGCTTCAGCCCAATATCTTTCAGGTAGCAATGCTTCACAAATCATTGTTCTTCCCGCTTCCTTTAAAGTTCTCGTTTCTTCTTTCAAAGAACCCCATTTTGCCGAGGTGTACCAAAGAGCTAAGAAGTTGATGTAGTACACCATTCTCGTTCACAATATTCTCTTATAACTTTGTTGAGAAATTCAAGACTCGATCCGATCTTATCTTTATTACGTTAAACTTTTCTCATTTTGTAATCTTTTCAAAAGATTAGGCATGCTTTGAAGTGTTTCACTTTTCTTGTTCATAAATATCACCCAAGTATACCTTGAATAATCATCCACAACCACTAAAGTGTACTTCTTTCCGTTACACTTGTTGGAGTTATTGGTCCAAAAAGATCCATGTGCATCACCTCCAACACTCTATTAGTTGATTGTTTGGTCTTTGATTTGAAACTTGACTTTATCTCGTTTACCCCGCCGACATGCATCACATATAGCATCCTTCTTGAATGTGATCTCGTGTAAACCAATCACTAGCTTCTTCTTCACCAACCGATTAATATCATCAAAGTTTAAGTGATTCAACTTCTTGTGCCATAACCAATTGAGTTCGATTTGGTATGCACAATCAGCAGTGTTTCGGAACCGCAGAGACCAATCCACAACATACATGTTCCGTTGTCTTCTACCAAAGAAGTACAACTTGATCACCTCTTTCACTAATGACAATACAAATTGTTTTTGTCAAAAGTGACCTTGTATCCCATATCACGAATTGTCCAAAGGCTCAACAAGTTGTAGTCCAAATTCCTTCCACATATGCAACATTCTTGATTGTAAGTCCATTTCGATAAGTGTGCCATATCCTCTTGTATATCCATGTGTATTCTTGTTGCCAAAATTCACCCTTGGACCATCTTTTGC
Organism: Gentiana straminea; assembly: GCA_036785695.1. Classification (NCBI taxonomy): domain Eukaryota; kingdom Viridiplantae; phylum Streptophyta; class Magnoliopsida; order Gentianales; family Gentianaceae; genus Gentiana; species Gentiana straminea. The sequence goes on along the minus strand of JAVUPR010000046.1, from coordinate 4,448,494 downwards.
TACAAAGTTTGACAGACAATGTTTATTCTTTGTCATGTGTCTGGAACATCCACTGTCAAAGTACCAGACACCCTACAAAACAAAGTTAATGCATTTTAGGTACCCAAACCCGTTTGGGTCCATAGTGGTCGCAGCAAGCATGACCCTTGGTATGTTTCCATAAGGTCTTCTCCCGAATGTGTCATACTTTGGTTCATACTTTGGTTCATACATGTATTCCACACATCCATAAGTTCTAACAAGTAGGTTGTGTAGAATCACATATGTTTTCCGGCCTTTTGGTTTATAATGCCGTTTAAAGTGATTCTTGGTGTTAAGCATTAGTATAACCATTGTTTGCTTCCGTTAGAACAGTACTGTAATACGGAGTCCGCCGAGGTCTTGTGTAAGTCCTCTCGCCGATCCCATTGCCTAGGTTTTACCCTAGCCGCATGGTTATACTTGTTGTATCTAACAGTAGATGCAGGAATGTTCCAATCATCATCAGTGGGAAATAGTCTACCTTTCCCCCTGAGATAAGTATCCCTTGAATGATTAACATTTTTGGGTTTAGGATTCTTATCCTTGGAATATTTATGTTTCTTACCCTTCTGTGGTCCAAATAGACTTTAGTAGTAGTGTCCGCTATCGCAGTTTAAGGCACAAAGCAGCCCTATTTTTAGATTTATTCTTTTTACTAGAGTCGTTGACTTCTTTGACCTCTCGATTTTGCTTCCTTGAAGCATTCTCATTGGGTTTTACTCTTCAAAGAACCTTATCGGGAGTTGGATCTAGTGGTGTACAAACTTAGGACCAATTCGGTACTAGGTTCAAGAACTTTACGGATCCATTCTTGTTAGATTGCCGAGTTCCAAATCCAAGCCCCGTTCTATCCCCATAAGGCTTTCCCGATTTGTATGCGATTGGAACAAGATGGTTCAAATAGATTCGTAGGTCCGCCGGATGTTCAAAGCAGACTTATGTTGATTCTCGTCCAACATCTTTTTCCTTACCTTTGAGAACCCTTAATTCAGCTTTCAATCTTCCAACTTCCAATTCAAGAGCTTCTTTTTCACCTTCACAATCTCATAACCAGATTGTATTATCCTCGCTGATTAAGGATGGCATCCAAAGTCTCATTGTTGTCGAATTTCTAGGATTTGAACCACAAAGTTGATTCACAATCACTTCCAAAGCAGAGTGTTGATGGATACAAGTTGTTGTATACCTCCTCGCTTCATCCATATTGGCCATCAAAGCATAATCCTCCATATCAAGAATCGGCGTGCAAAGTCATCCGATTCATTTCCCTTTTCGCATTCCACTTCATACCCCGATTCATCTTCAAGAACCATAGCCTTCTTGCCATGTCTTCTTTGTTGACTTTTGGTTTTCGCAAGTCCGGACAATCGTGCCTAAAATGTCCAGGCTTCTTGCAATTGAAACAAAGATAATCGTGTTCCTTGCCTTGTTTTAGCTCGTGACGCCGTGTTTGAAGTGTCCTGGTTTCTTGCAATGAAAGCACGTATAGTCATTATCTTTCCTTGGTTCTTCTTTCCTTCTTTCGCAGGCTTCTTTGTAAAATTTCTTGCAGGGGGCCTTTCCAAGCCTTCATCATCCCGATTTTCTTGCTCGCAGTAGGGCAATTTGTTCTTGCATCTCATCCAAGATATCATCCTCGTCCTCCCGATGTCTCTTCATGATGTGAAGCAACCAATGCAAAGGTCTTTGGCTCTTCCTTTTCGCCTTTGCACACAAGCTTTTTGCTAAATTCATAAGCCTTTAGATCCGAAAACAATTTGAAGGTATCTTCTTCATGCAACTTTCTCATTTCTTCAATTGCGCTACCTTCATTTTCCAAACATCTCTTGCAGTGTAGCTTCCAATATTTTGGTGTTTATTTCCTCTTTTGAATAACTTACACTCAAAGGTAAGTTCATCCAGGATTGCATTGAATCTTGATTCCATTTGCTCAATGGTTTCATTTGGCAAAGATCTTGAACTTTTGAAATCTCTTTCTCGCCACACCGATTTTGTTCTTCTTTATTGCATCGTTGCCTTCACATATCAAGTGAATCTTATCCCAAAGTTCCTTTGCACCTTGCAATCTTTAACCTTCATGTACATATTGCTATCCAAGGTTCTCGTAAATGATATCAATAGCAATGTTGTTGAGGTTTGCTCTTTTTCTCGTCTTCTCGCATTCCATTCTCTTTTTGGTTTAGAATGTACTCGCTGTGTCACCCACTTATCGCCTTTGTAATCTCCAAGGGTCCATCGCTAGTACATCCATCATCTCATCATGAGTAGCAAGAAGATATGCCCGCATTCGACGTTTATACTCATCAAATCTATCAAGAGAACACATCAACATGGTTCTAGCATACCGTGTGTTGTCCATGATGCAAATCTTTGAAAATCGTTGACTTGAAAGAAAGTTTTAAAGAATTTTCACAAGTACAACAAGTAGGATTACTTCAACGTGCTAATCGCTCCGATACCAATTGTTGGTCCCTTGAAAAGGCTTTGGTTAAGTTTAGAGGGGGGGGGTGAATAAACTTAACACTTAAAACTTTGGAGTTAACAAATTCGCAACTTCGCAGCCTCGTCGATACTTCAGAGTTCCGTCGAGACTTCGCAGCTCCGCCGATGAACGTAGTCTATCGATAGTTGAGTTTGCCGAATTTGTGCAAATGGAATTATATCAAAATTAAGCCTTAAAACTTGTTGTTAAATATGATACTAAGTATTAGATACTCGCAGTGCAAGTGTGTGATTTCGCTTGCTAGATTCGCAGGGCTTATGTATAAAATAAACTAAGTGCGTAAAGTAAATGCGTAAAGTAAATAGCCGTATTTTATAGTGGTTCCGTGTGATGTAATCCCGTCGTCCACTCTTCTCCCGTGATGTTGGAGGAAATTCACTAGAGATCTTTGATGCAAATTTTACAAAGATTCCTAAGTTGTTTGTCCTTCACCAATAACTATGGCTTCACAACCGAAAACTCGGGAACAGTAGGATTGTCGCTCCCGAGTCTTCCACCGGTCCTTGAAGGGTAGGATTGCCTCTTCACCACTCTCCACCACAAACAACAAGCCTCTCTTTCACACCCAACGTATGCTTCATCGTCTTCAAGAGTTCTTTATAAATAAAGATTGAATCAAATAAATGATTCATTGCAACAGCCTTGATTAGGATGATGTAATCGCAGCCTTTTTGCGCCTTCAAGTGTGTATGCTTGATGCAGCTTGAAAACGTAATGCACTTGAAGAAATTAACTAGATCAAGAAATTTAAGCTCGCATGTTCAAGCAGGTGTTTTTCACTTTCGCATTATCACTTAAAGTTTATCCCAAAATTCATCATCTTTTTCTGAGATGAAAGTCCTCTATTTATAGGCAAGAATGCATGTGACTTGCATTTGAAATTCAAATGTGACCGTTCCTTATTTTTGTCCCATCTGATTTGCATTCTATCACTATTCATAGGACTGACACTGTCAGAATTCCTTTTTGACAATGCAGTATGTCCACCCCTTTGACTTGTATCCAATGGATAAGAAAGTGAATCATCCCAACGTCTTTTTAATCTCAGCCTTTGATTTTCTTGATAAGTCAGAGGTAGTTGGCTGTCCTTATCCATATAATCTTCCAATAATCTTGAATTAATCGAGGTATCATATCGCCAGGTTTCATCGTCCGTCGAAGTACCAATCACCCGCTCGATCATCATATTTCGTATGTAAAATATAATGCAAATGATTACTTTTATCTAACTTTTATTTGTGAAGTTAGATTACATCATTTTAATTATAACCAAGTTCCAAACATCATCCAACTTATGGAACTTAGACCTTTTACACAAGGTATATGTAATCGCTTTAGGTCATCACGACTTGCCTAAATTCTCGATTCCATATCCTTGACTTTAAATACTAAGTTTGATCCCTTAGCCTTCATTTACCGAGTTTGAACCCTCGCCTTCTTCCGTCTTCGCCTTCGCCTTTCAAAGCAGGTTCCTGACTAGTCTACTGACCTATCTACCCTACTGACCTAGACCAAGGGCCTCCGTCGATATCAACCAAATTGTGCCTTTACAAAGTGCTTGTTTGATCAAACCTATTTATGAATCAAACTCTAATAAACCTATACATTTGATCTAGACATCTTTTTGCCTTTGCACTATAACAGCTAGTATGGCACTCATCATCAAAACTAAGAAATAAGTCCAACAACCTTAACAACATAAGACCTTAATTAAACATTAGGAGAGCCCCTTACCTTTCAAGCAAGCAAAACCAAAGCAAAACCACAAGAAGAACTGTGACACCTTCTAAGACATCAATTGGAAACCTATTTGATCACAATTAACTTGGATTAATTGATGATCAAAGCTTTTAAACAAAAGGAACTACGAATTCAACCACACGAAACGACAAAACTTGATCATCTCTTGATGAATCCAAAACTGAGGCAAAACTAACCTTATTCCAAATTTGATGATCTTGATGTCAAAAGGAAGCCCTTTCTTCCGTTGATTCTGAATCTTTAATTCTTTCTGAAATCCGTCGAAGAACTTGTGAGAAATCAAAGAAAGTCTTTTTGCCCTTTTTGGTTTGCTCACAACGTTGCCTGGAGTTTTTATTTGAACGTGTAAAAATCTAATTCTGATAACTCCCCATTAACTATGAGTTTTATTTCCTCAAAATAAACCTCCCTAGTTAATTACCTTTAAGTCCCATTAATTACAATTAAATCCCCAAACTTCCTTAATTTTCCAATAAACCCTTTTTGCTTTTGTTTTCTTTTTTGATATTAATTCCGTAATTAAATAAACATAATAATCGATTTTTCGTAAAAAGACACGTCTGTCTTTTTTCCGAAAATTCGGAATATTACAATTACTTTCTTTTTTAATTAGAAAATGAACATTATACAAAGAAGAGGGAAAATACAATTAAGAAAGAAGGAAGGTAAGTTTGTATTACTTCTTTCTTAATTGTAAAATGAAAATTATAGGAATATAGTATTATTATTATAAAATAAATTTTTATGTGGATTTTAGTTTCTGAATTACAACAGTGAAGACTTCATGGGTCGAGCTTTTATAGTTCGGATCATGGCCGAGCGCTTTAGATCTAGGCAATCGGGTAAATACGGGTCGGACGTTACAACAAGATTCGTATACATAAAAGAATCAAAAGAAGAAACTTTTCTTTATTCAATATAACGATCAAACTATAATGATGCATTTGGATTGCCGGAATGTAACGGAATGGAATGAAACAAATAGAATGGAATAGAATGAAGTGATTTCATTCCTATGTTTGGCACGCAATGGAATGAAATGTGTGAGATTACATAAGATGTGCCAAGTGACACGGTGAGTGATGAGTATGACGGGTGCATGGTGGTGGGGCATGCAGTGGTGGGTGGTGGCGGATGATATGAGGTGTGCAATACTAGTGGTTGTGGTGGCGGTGGTTGAGGCGACGAGAGTGGTGTGGTTTGCGGTGAAGGGTGATGGTAAGGTGGGATGTGGAAGTGGTGGCGGTGGTTGTGGTGACACGGGTGGTGTGGTGTGCTGTGATGAGTGATGATGAAGTCAGTGGTGGTGTCCGAGTAAAGATCAGTGATGATCGAGTTGGTTGTGGTGGAGGATAGTGGCCAAGCCCGGTGGTGGGATAGGTTATGGGTGACGATTAAGAAGACGGTGGTGAGGTGGGTGGTGGTATATGGTAGTGGTGAAATGGTTGGTAACATTAGGTGGTGGTGGGACAGATGGTTATAGGTTTGGGTTATGATGGCGGATGGTGATTAGTTGTGACGAGGGTCATGACAAGGTAGGCGGCAGTGGTGGCGGGTGGTGGTTGTTGATTTTTGTCATTATATTATGTTTTACATTTCATTTCACCAAAGCATTCTGTTCATTCTATCCATTTTTTATAGAATGAAAATTAATTTCAATCTTTCGCATCCAAACACACGTTGTCCCTGGGGGCAGGCCACGCCTAGGTCCCACGCCGAAAGTTGGAATTTTAGAGGCCCGTTTTCATGTAACAGAAGTGTATTTTAGGTCTATTTTTTTTATTTTTTTACTCAATCTAGAAAACCACTAAGCCTTTAAAAATAAAATTAAAAAAACCACTAAGATCCAAATTTATAGATGAATTCAGTGAAAGACAGTTTAATGAAATTCGTTACATATGTTATAACGCTCATCAACATAGTATACTTCAAAAATAGTTATGATATATTATTTTTGTTTACAAGGTTGAGGGCCTTAAATTTTTTTGGACCTCGGGTCTCCGATTACACAAGGACGGCCACACCAATTCAATTTCATTCAATTCAAACATTCCAAACGCATCATAAATAATTTAAAGTTTTCCGGCTTTAAACAAAATTAAGCCATAACCCAAAAGGTCTTCAATGCCCTGTCCTTAAAGCGTACGTTTTTGTTGTTGTTAGTTGTTAAGCGTATATGTCATATCAAAGAGCCACAATGAGGCAATGAGCTCATGCATTTTTGGTTGGACTAAGCAGCTGTCGTGTATAAATTGTTCATACGTCAACTTTTTTTCCCACTAAAGAAATTTGTTATATGATAAAAAACGGTTAAACCCTAATCGGAAGGGTCCCTTTCGTCTCCAATCCCACAGAATTGCGAGGAGAGGTTAATCATGAGACCTAGCAGTTCGGGGAAGAGGTTTGCTTTAAATATCGCTTACCGAAAAGGGCCGGCCCTTTACGGGACTCGAACCCCCACACTCCGGCTTTCGATATGACAAGACACAACACTACATCAACCGCTTACCACTAGGTCATATCCAGGAGGATATTTGTTATACGATAAGTTGAATGTCATTGTGCTAAACTAATAAAACATGATATTCATGTGCTATCATAAATGTTATCACTTGGTGTGAAGTGGAATCTCATGATTTTAAAATATAAAAATTGGTTATGTTATCATAATTAGAGGGTGAATGATTATCATTTTTCAAGGGAAAAAAATTTATTGTTTTGATTTAATAATTATTTACATGTGTCAATGTCACAATAGGCCCATGTATATTGATTGCACTCTTGTATATATCGTTAAATCCCCAATACGTTCAACTACTATGAAACATTATTGAGTGCGTTTTTGTTCATATCGTTTTCTTGTTGCCCTTCTTAATTATGAACATACGTGTGGGAATGGACTGGACTATGTACAAATATCTTTCCTTTACGTCCACGAAATTTGGTCTGTCCAATATGACCACGGTTAATGACATTATAGTTGATGGATCTCGATCCTGAACTGTGCAGCTTGCACAGCTGTCCGGCCAATGCATCAAAACGGTGTCGTTTCGATCCGAAACGACACCATCTTGACTGTGTTTTTTTTTATACATCGCATCGAGGCGGTGTCGTTTCGAATCAAAACGACACCGTTTTGATCATCTTGGAGGCTGCGCAAGTTTCTACGCATATCGGGGATCGAGATCCTATAGTTGATATATTCGAATATCACAATTTGAAAAAAAATCTCAATTGTACGCAAATCCGTTATTTGTTTTCGATTTTTTTCAAGGTGTAGTTTTCTATATAAATTCATATCTAGGCAGTCGAATTTCATTATAAAACTCAAAAGGTAAATTGATTGTGATGCGAATAACAATGTTCGTGCAACATATATATATATACATAGTTTTGGGTATATAGAAAATCAAATCAACTTGTTATACTAAATTAAGCACGTTGAGAATTCCTGTAATGGATATTTGAAGATCCGACAAATCGGGCGTTTAATCTTAGCCAGAGGAAAAAAAATAGCTCTGCAATAAAGTCGTAGATACACATCATTGTCACCGGAAAGCCTAGTTTGATTTTATTCTGGTCTATATGACATCTCCGACAAAACGATAAAAGTTCAAACCTGAAAAGTATGTTATTATTATTATTATTATTATTATTATTGTTGTTGTTGCGGTGGTGGTGTTGAATTATACCTTCAATTAAAAACACTCTCAGAGGGTAAAGTTCTACTCTACTGTTCATCTATATAAATGTGAGACGTAAATATATTTTCAACTCAATTAGTTTTTTTAGATCGAACGAGGACGACGGTCTAAACAGTTGACTGAACTATTTATAACTCATTTAGCGCTATCAAGCCCGGGGTCTGGGGGCATTACAGAATGATATCATGTCCGACTATCAAACAGACCCAAATGCCACACCGGAGTGGTGGTCACCTCTACAAATCCTTTGGTAGGGACGAAACAGACATAAACGATGACACCGTTCTAAGTAGTTGACCGTATCATTTATAACTTATTTAGCGCTATGAGGCCCGGGGTCTGGAGGTGTGTTACACTCGAGGGCGGACGCAGGATCTCGGGTAAGGGAGAGCAATAAAAATTTTAAAGGCAAAAAAAAAAATTAAAGGAGGACAAACAATATACTTTATACGTATATTAATATAATTTTTTCGAATCCCCTATCGGTTGTATGTAGCTCCGCCAGGTTACACTAAGTAACCTTCCGTCTACTACTTTCTCTTCTCTCTAATCATACAAACCCTTTACGGATTTAGCTCCACGCCAATATATATATATATATATATATCTATATATAATATATGGATGAGTGAATTTAACCCAATTACCCGTTTTGACCCGCTCCGAATCCGTAAAATATGCAATAAAAAAAAAACCTACCTTAATTGCCAAATTCGGCTACCCTAATATATGGAGAAAAAAAAACTCTACCCTAATTACGCGATTTGAGTTTTAAAATTTTGATTTCCCTAATAAATACATAAACCTTCTATTCATTTCTTCATCATTCTCTTCACTTCTTCATTCCTATTCATTTCTTATCCTTCTATTCATTTCTTCATTTTGGTGATTTGTTTCTTGAATCACTATAAATTTTTTTTCTTCGATTACAGAAGATTATTTAGCTAGAATTTTGCCCAAAGCATCCGATTTTGCGTAGGATTTCTCGCGGTCAGTATTCATATTTTTCCTACGTTATAGTTTTGTAGTATTCATTTCATTTTGGTGATTTATTTCTTGAATCAATGTCAATTTTTTTCCTTCGATTACAGAAGATCATTTAGCTAGAATTTTTTCCAAAGCATCCGATTTTGCGTAGGATTTCTCACAGGTCAGTATTCATATGCTTCCTACTTTATAGTTTTGTTGTTATTATTTTTCCACAAAAATATTTTTTTGCGTAGGATTTCTCATGGACAGTATTCATATTTTTCCTACTTTATAGTTTTGTTGTTATCGTTTTCCCACAATAATATTTTTTTCTTGATTATAATTTCAAATCCGAAATGACTTACGCGGGATAGCTTTGGCAGCCCAGCCTCAGAGACATCATTTAGCTAGAATATTGCCCAAAGAATCAGATTTTGCGTAGGATTTCTCACGGTCAGTATTCATATTTTTCCTACTTTATAGTTTTGTTGTTATTGTTTTTCCACAATAATATTTTTCATCGGAAATGTGAGATACTTTCTATTACTATGTTGACATTGTTTTTGTTCATTATTTGAGTTTTTTGTTCTCCTTGTATTTTGATATTCTTTTTATTCAAATTAACTTTTATTTTTTTTGCTTTTTAACCTTTGTTTATTTATTATTTCTATAATCAAATTATGATTTATATAATTAATATATATAATTATGATTAAATTTTTTGTAATATGACCTATAATTAATTTATTTCAAAAATTATACCATTAACATCCTAACAATTATGTCACTTTCAATAATCTCAAATATTTGACCCAAATATTCTTCATTAATTAAAACCATTCCAAAATTAATATCCCAACAATTATGGCAGTATCAATTATTCAAAAATTATAATCAATCCTATAAATAAATCAAATCAAAAATTATGTCAAGCCAAATATTTCTACATTAATTATAATATGTCCTATAATTAAACTATTTTGAATTATGCCATATAATGATTCCTATAACTAAATAATTTATAGAATTATGTCATTAACATTCCAAAAATTATGACATGCCATTAACATCCTAACAATTATGTCATTTTTAATTATTACTAAAAATCTCAAATCAAATATTCTTGCATTAATTATAATCATTCCAAAATTAACATCCCAACAATTATGCCATTATCAATTATTCAAAAATTATAATCATTCCTATAAATAAATCAAATCAAAAATTATGTCAAGTCGAATATTACTACATTAATTATAATATGTCCTATAATTAAGTTATTTTGAAAATTATGTCATTGACATCAACAATTATGTCATGTCATTAACATCCTAACAATTAAGTCATTTTCAATTATTACAAAAACTTTCAACTCAAATATTCCTGCATTGATTATAACCGTTCCAAAATTTAGTTACTCAAATCATGTCATTAATGGTTCACACTTATTACAAAATTTGACTTTGTCAAATTTGATTTTCCTAATAAATAACTTCTCTCTCCAATCACATTAAGCGTAATTATTACGAAAATTTCAATCGAATTTGGTTACCTAAAAATTAATGGTTCACACTTATTACAAAAATTAAATTTGTCGAATTTGATTTTCCTAATAAATAACTTCTCTCTCCAATCACATTAATTGTAATTATTACGAAAATTTTCATCGAATATTTCTGCATTAATTATAATTATTCCTATGATTTCTATGATTAACTTATTTCAAAAACTATGACATTAATTAACATCCGAATAATTAAGGCAGTATCAATTATTCAAAAATTATAACCATTCCTATAAATAAATAAAATAAAAAATTATGCCAACCCAAATATTCCTACATTAATTATAATATGTCCTATAATTAAGTTATTTGAAAATTATGCCGTATAATGATTCCTATAATTAAATTATTTCCTAATAAATAAACTATCTCTCCAATCACATTAATTGTAATTATTACGAAAATTTCAATCGAATATTCCTACATTAATTGTAATTATTTCTATAATTAAATTATGATTTCTATGATTAACTTATTTCGAAAAATATGCCATTAACATCTCAAAAAATTAAGGTAGTTTCAATTATTTGAAATTTATAATGATTCCTATAAATAAATCAAATCGAAAATTATGTCAACACTATGCCATAATTAAGTTATTTAAAAACTTATGCTATTAACATCTTAACAATTGTGTCATTTTCAATTATTTCAAAATTTTCACCAAATATTCCTGCATTAATTAAAATGATTCTTACAATTAAATAATGATTTATATAATTAACTCAAAAATTACGCCATTAACTTCCCAACAATTATGTCAGTTTTAATTATTCAAAAATTTCAACCCAAATATTCATGCACTAATTATAATGATTTCTGTAATTACATCTTTGTCATTTTTAATTATTTCAAAAATTTAAACACTATTGCTTTAATTAACTTATTTCAAAAATTATGTCAATATCCCAAATTATTATGTCAATTTCAATTATTACCAAACTTTTAACCAAATATTTCTACGTTAATTATAATTATTCCTAACTTATTTTGAAAACTATGCCATTAACATCCAAACAATTATGGTACTTTCAATTATTTGAAATTATAATGATTCTTATAAATAAATAAAATAAAAAATATGTCAAGTCAAATATTCCTGCATAATTATAATTATGTAATTTTTAATTATTACGTAACTTTCAACCCAAATATTCCTACCTTAATTGTAATTATTTTGATAATTAACTTATATTCCTGCATTATTTATAACATTACTTACACTTCACAATATTTGACTTTTTGAAATTTGATTTTCCTAATAAATAACCTCTCTCCAATCACACTAATTACGGTTCACAATTAGTGTGATTAAATTTTGTAAAATATCAAAACTCAAATATGTCATTTAATGCGAAATATTTATGCATTAAATTATAATTTAAAAAATGATAAATTAAATTTTACAAATTAATGCAACATATTCTAATATTAATTTAAATATTGAAGAAATATATAAACACAAATATTCCATTTAATGCGAAGCGTGCAGACATAAATACATCATTATAAATTAATGATAAATATTATCACATTAAATACATCACTATAATATGTTTATACCAATTAATTACAAATATTATTGAATTTATGTCATTTAATGCGAAATATCACCTTAAGTTATAATATTTAAAAAATGATAAATTCAATTTTACCAATCAATGCAAACTATTCTAACATTAAATTGCATTTTGAAAAATATCTAAACCTAAATATGTTATTTAATGAGAAATATTTATGCATTAAATTATAGTATTTAAAAAAATGATAAATTCAATTTCACCAATTATTGAAAAATATTCCAACATTAAATTACATTTTGAAGAATTATATAAACTCAATTAAATCACATAAAATACATCTCTATAAATTAGCCATCCTAATTAATATCAAAATTCTTAAATTTATGACACATAATGCGAAATATCACATTAAGTTATAATATTTAAAAATGATAAAGTAAGTTTTACCAATCAATGCAAAATATTATAGCATTAAATTACATTTTGATAAATATATAAACTCAAATGTGTCATTCAATGCAAAATATTCAGACATTAAATAAATCCTTTATAAATTGGCCACCCCAATTAATGTCAAATATTTTAAATTAAATTACGTTTTTTAATATAGAGTAGGTAGGGTGGGGTAGGGTAGGTTGAGGTAAGGTAGAGTGGGTGATGGTGCAGTAGAGTAGTTGGTGGGGTAAGGTAGATAGGAAGCTTAATGTAGTGAGATATGGTAGGGTAGGATAGGGTGGGGTGGTGGGTAGGGTAAGGTAGTGTGAGAGTTGATTGTGGGTGATTTAGGGTAGGGTCGGATGAAGTGGTGGGTAAGGTGGAGGGTGGGGTAGGGTACGGTGGAGCTGGTTGACATGGTAAGGTAGGTTGGTGTGGTGGGTAGGGTAGTGTAGAGTGGAATGATGGGTAGGTTAGGGTATGGTAGGGGTGGGTAGGGTAGGTTAGGGTAGGATGGGGTGGTATGTAAGGTAGGGTAGGGTTGAGTGGTGGGTAGTGTAGGGTGGGGTGGTGAGTAAGGTACGGTAGGATGTGGTTGGGTAGGGTAGGGTGAGATGGTGGTTAGAATGGGGTCGTGTGGTGAGTAAGGTAGGGTGGTATGATGGGTAAGATAGGGGTGGGTGATGGTGGGGTAGAGTAGTAATAGTTAAGGTAGGTAGGATTTCTAGGATAAGATATGGTGAGATAGGTTAGGGTAGGATTGGGACAATCACCTTTAATATAGACTTTCATTTTCATTGGTAAAGATAAGTGGGGTATGGTGTGGGGGATGAAGAGGTTTATGATTTTTCTTTTAATAAGAAAAAAATCGAGGGGGTTTGGGATGAGTTCGAAGAATAGTCCCCTATAAATGGCACATGATCCACATACACGTGTTTTACTATATTGTGTCGTTTCAATTATGGCCAAAACAGAAAAACAATTAACTGTGGTCAGTAATAGGTTTCAACAGTCACCTTAAATACGGGTTGGAAAACCCGATAAATCTAAACTAAGTGTATTTAGTTTAAAGGTTGTTAGGGCATATTATTTTATTTTTCTTTTTTTATGGGTGAGTTCGGGGGATAATTGGAAATGCGGTGTTTGGGAATAAATGATCCTATGGTTGTCGGTGGGTTTGGAGATGTAAAGTTATTTATGATTTCTTATAGAAAAATGATTTGAGAGAGTTTAAGATTCTTAAGTACAATTTATGGCTTTTTTATTGTTTAAGTAAGGTTGGAGGATAAGTTGAGGCAAGGGGGAGGGGTGAGGTGAGGCTTAGAGATGGTGGACAGTGGTAATTAAGATGTGTAGGAGGGAGGCTACGGCAGGAGTCTGTGGTAGGAGCGTGTTTCTTACATATGTTGTTTTTTTCCTTTGGGGAGGGGTGAGGTGAGGCTTAGAGATGGTGGACAGTGGTAATTAATTAAGATGTGTATGAGGGAGGCTACGGTAGGAGTCTGTGGTAGGAGCGTGTTTCTTACATATGTTGTTTTTTCCTTTAGGGTCAAAACTAATATATTTTTTCACGATTTATTCATTTAAAATATTTTTTTTTCTTAAGATAACCAATGCAATGTGTTGATCAATTATCCAAGTTCTCTATGATACGAAATTCCATCTCTAACTTAATATTATCGTTCTTCACACAATTATATTATAATTTTTTATGTTCTATATTGTTATCACCGTACATCGCACGAGTTTTTGACTAGTATAATATTGATATTACAAGGTATTTCCGGGCAATTCCTTAACACTAATCATTCTACCATTTGATTAGCACTCGTTTATCATTAATCCAACTACCTACATTACTTTAAAACAATTACATTAATAAATGTTAAATGATATTTTAGTCATATATTTTTTTAAAATTTATGACATTCTACATTTTTTTAATGTGTGTGAAAATTACTATGATGAGCCTGGGGTGTGATCGATCCGAGTTGAGTTGATACTCTCCAGGGCTCGAGTTCGATTTAACTAAAAAAGTTCAGGCTCAAGCTCGATCGAGTCATAAAAAAGGCAAGATCAAACTTGACTCGCTAAGTATTCGATATAACTCGACTCGGCTCGTATGGTCGATTATTTTCTTAAAATACATTTAATTATTAATAATGATTTAATCAAGCTCGTTTTGCTCGCGAGTTACTTGATTACTATATTTTAAAACTCGAGATAGGCTCGGTTTATTATTCAAATAGCTCGACTCGTACTCGAAAAAATCTGAACCGAATCAAACTCTTTTGCGAGTCGAGTACGAGTAGCTCATGAGTAGCCCGACTCACTTACGCATCATAAATTCAAGAAAAATTAAGGTAAATCGGTTATTAGAAGTGTTATACCAAGTGAATAAATATGATGCATCCAACTCATGTATTTTCACATAGTGGATGTGTATATGTGTGATATGATGTATAACAACCATCCCCTTGATATAACTCTATTGTTGCACCATAGCTCTCCTCAAGTTTTGGTATCTGTCGGTTTTTAAATATGAAACCTCTTTTTACTTCAGAAAATTGACAACTACTACATTTTTCAATTTTTTGTTTTTTTTTTTTTTTTCTGTTTGTTTATGTTTTTTTTTTTTTCCCTTCCTCTTGTTTGCTTATGGTTATGAAAGGTATTTATGTAAACTCACACATATACTTTATCTTAAGTATCAAAACTCATACTCCCTCAAATGAAAATCAATGTTTTACGCGTACATTATTAACAAATTTTAAACATTTACATATCTTTTGATGAGAAATTATACAATCAGGCTACTGTAGGAACCATATTTCATGTCGTGTCGGTTTAGACTTGTCATTTTTTTTAGTCCGCCATTTAGAATTCAACGGGCCCGTTGAACTTTTCACGCGGAAACAGAAAGCCACGTTGAAATTTGAAAAAAAAGAGCAACATGTTGAAATTCAAGGAAGATATCATTTCGCCTCGTGGAATTAACGGAAACACACGTCGTTGAAATTCAACGGGCCCGTTGAATCCGAAACACTTAACAGTCTGTTCTCCTTCTTCCTCCTCACTTCGTCATTTCCATTTCCATCCGAGAAAAAAACGCAAAGCCCCCAAGCTACAAAAATATACACCCAAATCTACACTCAGGTTGAAGATTTCACGGGGAAGGTCGATTAAGGAACGGGGAAGGTGAAAAACACAGGTCATTGGAACGGGAAGATTTAATTGCGTGAAATTGGAACGGGCAAGTGATTTGAAGTACTATATCATAAAATGGTTGTTATTCATTTAGACGACTATCTTGTGGCAAGTCATTTATTGTTTATTAGGTTTAATTTCGATTAATTTTTCCCCAAATCGAAAATGATGGAATTATATATTTTGTGATATTTTTTTATTGGAATTATATTTACTGTGTTAAAAAAAATTGATTGGAATTATATATTTTGTGATATTAGAATGAAATTGATGTATGATAGTGTAATATGACAGTGTAGAAATTTTTTAGAATGAAATTAATGTATGATATGATAGTGTTATTTTTTTGGATTCGAATTCATGTATGGTAGTGTTATAGTTTTGATTTGAATTAATGTATGATAGTGTAATGTGTATTTATATATCTTGTGATTATTGTATGATATTGTAATGTGTAGTATTTTATGATATTGTAGTGTGTAGCATTGTATGTTATAGGTTCTTTTGAAATTGAGTATAAATTTGTAGTATGAAATGTCATAGCTAATTTTGAAATAACAGCCGAATAAATTAATCGTTACGGACAATCATAATGAAAATGTCCCTAATTTTACAAGGAATAAGCCTTGAATTTAAAAACGAGAAAGAAAAGACAAATAAATGTTGTTTGAAATTCCAAAAAAAAAAAAAAAATCCGACCTCATCAGGTCGAGGCATACCATAAAATAAACGTCACCCTAACTGACGTTATATTTGAATCAAAACGTCAATATAGGCGACGTTTCATGCACCAGCCATCTTCCCCAACTATCCAATCGGAAAACGGCCGTATTGTCGAAAAAGAGCAATAAAAACCTCCGATTTCAACCCTATTTCCATCCGATTTCACCCAATAACGAATACACATAACAATGAAACAAACATTTGATTAAAACGGAGCATTACACACGAAAAAAACCATAAAGCAACTCCATTAAAACCTTCATACTTTCAACAAATAATACCTTCGATTTCTACCAATTTACAACCGAAATCCAAACAAAACAAGATACGTACATGATTTGGTCCAAAGTGACTTGCGGTGATAAATTCAGTCAAACGTATCTTCCTTTCTTTTCCCTTCACAATACATAGTTACTTTTATATATAGTCAAGCTCAGGGTTTCCATGCCTAGTCACATTTACCAATCTATCCTTACTAGTCATATACTACAATAAATAATATCGTAATATACAGTTTCCGGCGAGATTTGTCTTCTCCGACGGCTTTTCCGGCGAGATTTGTTCTTAGCTTCACTTGTGTATTGTTTGATTTCTTGGTTTCAAATGAAAAAAAGAGAGAATTAATGGGGGGGGGGGGGGGGGGGGGGGGGTTAAAGAGTATTTAGAAAGAGGTGTAATGTAGGGGGTAGAAATTAGAGGGACTAATTAAAGTGCTTATTTTTTAAAATATGAGGGATTAATTTTAATAGTTATTAATTGGATTATTTTAGGTGATGTAGAAAAGTAGATGAAAAATAATAAATTAAAGGATGTCGATAGTATTTTCGTGATGCCGATAGATGCCGCTTAAACAATACTAGTTCGAAACATAATTGCACAAGTATATTACTCTAAACATACCAGAATTTTTCACATGAATTAGGTTGTTTAATATCGTCACATGAAACATCACAATTTAAACCAGCGAAACCTAAAAGCCCAAACATTCAAGAAGACGTAGCTTCTATATCTTTCGTGGTTTGAGATTTAGGGCTTTCGCACAGAAAGATAGCGATGCAGAGCCATTAAATACAGCTTAAAGTTAAAAACTTAATTAGACAAAAAAAAAAAAAAAAAAGTTCCATGAGGTTGTGTGTGGAAGTGATCTCAATCACTCAATCGAAGAAGATTTACGAAAGGGGAAATTGGGAATTTAGGGTTTATACGTGAGAAGCCAGACAAAATAAAATGGGAGTTTTCTTTATTATTTTTCTCTCTCTTGAGTACATGAAACGACAGCCAAATCTATTTATACTACTTGCTAGATATTTCTCCTAATACAATAATAATAATTATTATATGTAAAAACATGGACTAAAGTACTAATATACTCAACACCCCCCCCCCCAAGATGGGCTGGGGGAGCAGTATATGTCCTTCAAGTTGAAGCACCGCAACAATGAATGAAACAATGGTCCATCCAATGGTTTCATGAAGATGTCGCGAGCTGATGCAACGTAGAGACGGGAATTAGCTTCACCAGACCATCTTGGATCCTTTCACGAATGAGATGACAGTCTATTTCAATATGTTTCGTCCGTTCATGAAAGACCGGATTGTGTGCTAAGTGAATGGCGCTAACATTATCACAATGTAACGAAACGGGTTTGGGAAATGAGGCCCCAAAATCTGTACCGAGGAAACACAACCACTGTAATTCACAAACAGCGAGGGCTAATGCTCTGTATTCTGCTTCGGTAGAACTTCGAGAGACCGTTGTTTGTTTTTTTGATTTCCAGGATACTAGAGCATTCCCAATAAACATACAATACCCTGTAATACTACGACGAGTGTCTTTACAAGCTCCCCAATCCGAATCAGCAAACCCAGATAAAATAAGAGAATTATGTGCTGAATAAAAGAGACCTTTCCCAGGGGCAGATTTAATATACCGCAGTACCTGCTGAGCAGCATGGAAGTGATGAACTGTAGGTGCGTTCAAAAATTGGATGAGCTGTTGAGTAGCATACGAGATATCAGGACGGGTGATAGTAAGATACAATAACTTCCCTACTAAGTTGCGATAAACTGTATTATCACTCAGCAAATCCGAATTAATCACCATGATACAATGACTCTTTTGACTTCATGGGTGTAAGGGCAGCCTTGCAATCCAACATGTCGAATGTTTCCAATAGATTGAGGGCGTATTTTCGCTGTGAGATAACCAAACCTGAATTGGATCTGGATATTTCCAGTCCGAGGAAGAATTTCAACGTGCCCAAGTCCTTAATTTTGAATAAATCATGCAGGTAATGCTTGATCTCAATGACGAGGGGCATGTGATTGCTTGCCAAGACAATGTCGTCTACATATGCCAAGGCAATAAGAAACCGGCCTCCAATGCGTTTGACGAGCATGCTATAATCGTGTTTAGACTGTTCGTAGCCCAAATCTCGGAGTGCCATGGTGAGTTTATGATTCCATTGGCGGCTAGCTTGTTTCAAACCGTATAGAGATTTTCGTAGTCTGCACACTTGATTTGGACGATTAGTGGTGAAACCGGGTGGCAAGCGCATGTAAACTTCTTCGTCTAGGTCACCGTGCAAGAAGGCGTTGTTTACGTCCAATTGGTGTAAGATCCAGCCTTTGGCTGCAGCCATTGCCAGTAAGCTACGTATTGTGGTAACCTTTGCTACTGGGGAAAACGTCTCCTCGTAGTCTATTCCAGCAGTTTGAGTGTATCCCTTAGCTACGAGACGTGCCTTGTATCGTTCTAGGGACCCATCAGATTTATATTTCACTTTATAAACCCATTTACATCCAATGGGTCGTTTCCCTTTAGGCAAATCTACAATTTCCCATGTTCTAGTTGACTCAAGTGCATCAATTTCTTGTTTCATGGCTGCTTGCCATTCTGGACTAACAACGGCCTGATTATACGTTTGTGGCTCGGGAATCTTGTCAAGGGTAGTGACAAGGGCGGCATGCTGGACAGAAAGTTGCTCACAACTCAGGACGGATTCTAATGTGTGAGGTGAAACGCGCTTTTGGGTGTGTGCACAAAGATAGTCTTGCAGGTAAGTGGGAATTTTATGAGTCCTAACAGGCCTTCGAGGTTGTTGTGGCAAAGGTGGAGGTGATGGTGGTGGTAAATCTTCTAATTGATGGTCTGAAGGATGTATATCAGAAGGGGTTGATTCTTGTGCGACATGTGCTGTGTGAGGGATCTCATCAGGTGAGTTGGACGTAGCATAATGGTCTAAATCAGGAATGCAACAAGGCATGGGCAAAGCATCAAGATGATCAACTGAAACTCTATCATGTTGTGTGTGAAAAGGGAATATCAGCTCATGAAAAACAACGTCCCGTGAAATAAAGATTTCTCGAGTGACAAAATCAAGTAGAATGTACCCCTTTGAAGTCTCCGACATCCCTATGAGCACACAGGTTCGGGCTCTTGTATCAAACTTGTGCCTATCTCTGGTTAAAGACGCTGCAAACACCAAACAACCCAAAACTCTCAATTGCTTCAATTCCGGTGTCTTATTATGCAAGATACAGTACGGTGCAGAGTTGTTTAACACAGGTGTTGGAGTGAGGTTGATTAGTTTTACGGCATGTTGTATACAATACCCCCAATAAATCACGGGCAAATTAGCTTGGAAGAGTAAGGACCTAGCCACATTCAAAATGTGCTGGTGCTTCCTTTCTACCACCCCGTTTTGTTGTGGGGTTGAGACACAACTTTCTTGATGTATTACCCCCTTCTCATTATAAAACTCTTCCCACCTGAACTCAGCCCCATTATCTGTTCTCAAGACTTTAATTTTTCTGTTAAACTGCGTTGACACATAGGCAAAAAAACTTTGTATTAGAGGCCTCACTTCATTCTTGGACTTGAGCAAAAA
Organism: Gentiana straminea; assembly: GCA_036785695.1. NCBI lineage: Eukaryota > Viridiplantae > Streptophyta > Magnoliopsida > Gentianales > Gentianaceae > Gentiana > Gentiana straminea. The sequence continues at coordinate 4,428,194 of JAVUPR010000046.1, read as the reverse complement.
AATCCATGTGTAACGACTAAAATCATCCACCACTGTCATGAAATAATGCTGACCATGTACTGTAGACTGCCTATATGGACCCCACAAGTCCATATGCACCAAATCAAAAGATGACTCAACTTTGCTTACACTTAAAGGAAAGGACAAACGTTTCATCCTAGCATGAGGGCAGATATAACAAATACTATCAGCATTAGGAACCGTTATTTCTTCATGGATTTGCTTCAGAACAATCATCCTTTGTTGAGACATGTGTCCCAGCCTAAGATGCCACAGCAGGTCTTTATTTGGATCTACTCTAAAAACAGCCTTTGCACTATTGCAGAGCTCTCAGCTGCAGTGCTTGCTGCCTTATTCTTTACTTCGGTCTCTAACACATATAGGCCTTTTTCTTTCTTAGCTATACCAATCTTCTGCCCAGTCCTCCTGTCCTGTACAATGCACAATCCATTCACAAACAAAACAGACAACTGTGTATTAGCAGTCAGTTTGCTTAATGAAATTAAATTGCACTTGAATTCAGGTATGCATAAGACCCTTTCCAGCACCAAACTATCACTAATCCTTACAGTGCCTATGTGTGACACATTAACTGTTGCACCTGTAGGCAAACTTACAGTAACCCCTTCCACTTTATCAGTTTGTTCTAACATGTCTTTAGAACTAACAACGTGATCTGTTGCTCCTGAGTCTACAATCCAGAAGCTGACACATTTACCTTGCAGCTCCTTGTTTGTTTGTCTGAAATTGGTTTTCATAATGCTAGTTTGATTCACCAGGTGATCATTTTCAGGTTTCTCATTAAGATCCATCTGATCTAGGAACTTGGATAGCTTCTGAAGTTGCTGAATGGTCAGCCCCATGCCTTTCTCAAAAGGTTTTCTGCACTCACCTCCTTGAGGTGCTTCATCACTTCTAACATCATCAAACATTTCTGCTATATTCACCTTCTTCTTTGGTTTCCACCCGGGGGAAAACCCATTCTTCTTGTAACAGTCTTCTATGGTGTGTCCATTAAAACCACAGTAGCTGCATTGAACCTTCTTATATGTTCCTCCTCTGTTATTTCCTTCCCATCTATTATTTCCTTCCCATCTAGACTGATTCTTGTTACTACTGAACTCTCCCCCAATTCTGTTAACAAAAATAGATCCCTGTGTGTTCTGTGGGTGAGCAGCTGCGTATTCCAGTTGCCTTTCATACTGAATGCTCATGGCAAAAGCTTCACTAATGTCAGGAAGCGGTTTCGTCAACAGGATTTGAGACTTTACATGTGCAAAAGCTTCACCCGGACCTTTGGCAAACCTTATCACATATTCAGACTCAAGATATTTAACAAAAGTCGGAATTACATTGCAAGTACATTTCACAGCACAGGTACAACTAGGAATAGGTTTTAATATCATAATTTCGTCCCAAACCGTCTTTAAGGCTGCAAAATACTCAGTAATCGTTTGGTTACCTTGCCTTACTTGATTGATCTCTTCTAATAGGTCCGACAGACGGAACGCATCCATATTAGAGTACCTCCGATGAAGATCATCCCAAATTTCTTTAGCGCTGTTCATCCAGGTAATACTTCTCTGTATTGGCAGTGAAACCGATTTGTTAATCCACGCCATAACCGTGGTGTCGCACTGCTCCCAGCGATTCATCATCCTCTCATCATCTACAGGCTTCGGTATCGTACCATTAACAAAACCTAGTTTGTTCTTCATCACCAATGCCATTCGCATCGATCTACTCCAGGAATGAAAATTCCTTCCAATCAGTGGTGGATCAACCAACGCGAGGTTAGGATTCTCGCTTGGATGAATGTAATAGGGGCTCGATGCTTCGATTTCTGCTGCAACTCGTAACTGTCACTCGTTCGCCATTTCTGATCTGAACCGTAACACCAAAACTTCAAAAAAAAAAAAACAAAACGAAGAGATTAAAAGACGAACGACGATGATCGGATCTTCTAAACTTTCTCTGATACCATGTGGAAGTGATCTCAATCACTCAATCGAAGAAGATTTACGAAAGGGGAAATTGGGAATTTAGGGTTTATACGTGAGAAGCCAGACAAAATAAAATGGGAGTTTTCTTTATTATTTTTCTCTCTTGAGTACATGAAACGACAACCAAATCTATTTATACCACTTGCTAGATATTTCTCCCTAATACAATAATAATAATTATTATATGTAAAAACATGGACTAAAGTACTAATATACTCAACATTGTGCAAATCTATTGCATGTCAGGCATAATTGAGGATCCATGAAAACGGTTTATTGGTGGCATAAAAGTGCTGAGCATGGGTTAGGTTAGTTGATTTGGGATGGATTTTTACCTATACCAAACTTATATTACTAGAAAGCTCAAAGTTTTGATTGTCGGGAATAATATAGTTTGAATATTATTAATTACTTTACAAATTATTATTGTCGTATTTATCTTGTAGTGACTTATTGACTAAGTCAACGAACTCTATAAATTTTTGTACTCTCCATTCAGTTGAATCAATGAAATACAATACATTTTAAATTATGTTATGGTATCAAAGCGACTCGATTTTCTTTCTCGTTATGTCAATTCTCCCCTAAACCCGAACCCTATTCTTTTCGGGGGAAAAAAAAATCCGGCCGGAGCTTCTTCTCCGGCAACACTTATTTGCGTCTGCTCGGATCTATCATCCTCTCCGGTGAGGCCTTGTTCGCACAATCCTCTTCCTCTGTTCTTTCCGGCGTATAATTCTCGTCAAAAATCCTACTCCGACAGCAATCTAGCTTTGATTCCCCCCATTCCCTTCTCTCAGAGGAAGGAAAAATAGCCGTGAATCGATCTAAAAACATCTGGTGACCGGAGAGAATAACCGCCAAATACCGGATTCTCTAGAATCGTCGGAACGATTACCATCTCCTCCTCTCGAAACAATGAACCGCTACCTTGCTGCTGCTACTTCGGCTTGAAAACAGAACGGAAAAGTTTTTGAAACGATCGGGCAATCTTCGACGCCGTTCTGTTGGGGCATATTGTGTCTTCCTTGGTGATAATCTTATTAGTTGGCGTAGTAAGCAACACTTAACGGTTTCCAAAAGTAGCTATGAGGCCGAGTATAAGACTTTTTCTAACACTGCCGTAGAACTCCAGTGGCTTTGCAGTCTTCTTCGTGCGATGCAGGTTCCGTTGTCTTTCTCCGTCTACTCTATGGTGTGATAATATTGGCGTCACCTACCTTGCTCACAATCCAGTGTTTCATGCCCGCACGAAGCACATAGAGATCGGCTTCCACCATGTTCGCGAATTAGTCGCTGCCCACAAGCTCGGCATCTCTTTTATCTCATCGAAGGATCAGTTGGCCGATGTCCTCCCCAAACCGTTGGCGCAGCCTCGTTTAGCTACTTTAAAATCCAATCTCCGTGTTCAGCCTCTTCCCATGGGATTGCGGAGGCGTGTCGAGAATAATATAGTTTGAATATTATTATTGACTTTACATATTATTATTGTCGTATTTATCTTGTAGTGAATTATTGACTAAGTCACCGAACTCTATATATTTATACTCCCTCCATTTAATTGAATCAATGAGATACAATACACTTTAAATGATCTTATTGGTTCAGAATGGTTTGAGTTTTGATGTATAAATCATATAATCAAAGTTTTATCCATCCCCGGTCCAAAAATACAAGTTTTTTTAATTTTATTTTGTCTATAAGTTAATCATAATAGCAAAGGGGCATTTACTAACATTTTTCATTATCTTACTTCTAATTTATATTCATTCAACCACTTTTACATATTTTACAATTGTTGCATTCACTACGAAGGATGAAAATGAGTGGTGGGTCGTCAAGCCATCAAAGATAAATCACATACTACCTCTATAGATGGATCTATTTCTCCTAAAATTATAGCGGAAGTAGGGGGTCGAACCCACAGGAAACGGTGGATCTATTTCTCCTAAAATTTGTATATTAAAATATTTTGATTTTTTAACTAAATTCCTAAAATAGAAGAAAAACAAAATAAAGTAAAATAGATTGAACAAAGAGAAACTCCAGTTAACTACTCCTACGATTGATCATCGATTCAAAGTTGACTTGTTAAATTATTAATAAATTGGTCATAATTGGCCACAACCGCGCATCAACCAATCTCTCCTAAATTCGTTAATTAGGACAACCGCCACTAATTACACCCTAATTATGACACACCCCGCAACGACCGTCCGGAGTTTGGTGACATAACAGCCTTAAAGATTGGAGAGACCCAATTACTAACTATTAATCCAACCAGCTTAATTTTAAACATAGTAATATCTATTTTCACAACAATGAATTCTACGGGCTACGAACCGACAGACAATGTGTTGTTTTCCACTAAAAATCAAATCTTTTACGGCAACCGCCTAAGATGGATTTTGCAGTTAGATCAAAATAACCGCTTAATAATCGCACACCAACAATTAAACGAATAATTCTAATCATATATCCGTGAAACCAGAAAATAGATAAATACTAATAATCAAACGATGAGAAAAACGTTTTGATCTCACACAACCACATGAAATCGATGATTTAACAATCAATTAACTGGAAAAAAACTAGCTATTCATAAAACAAATTCTAATACATGAAAGAAAAGGCCGCGGAATCGGTATGCGCGGCTTTGTTTCTCCTTTGTTCACTCTGCAAAAATTAAGTGATGAGGCCGGCCAGTCCGCCCCTCATCTCACGAAGTCCGCCAGCTTGGACCAAGCCCGCTATACTAGGCGACCAGGGTTCACACATGACGGTCATAAGACAGACACAGACTCAAGCTCAGCAAAATGGCCAAGTGTTGGGTCCGCCTCGACAGCTGTCCAGTTTAATTATGTCACATCATACTTAATTATGTCACATCATACTTAATTATGTCTTGTCATACTTAGCTTTATCTTCATTAGCAATCCGTCTACATATAGTGGCACCATGTAAGTCGAAAGGACATCTTGAATAATACACAAAGCAGCCTAAGCTCTGCTAATTCATCGAACACTGAGTCTGCCACCTTGTTCTTCAAGCGGTCTTCATATATTTCTTCATCGCCGCCGTGCACCACCGGTAAAACCACACATAACATCCAAATATCCACCACAAAGCACCCGCAAACACCCCCGAGAAACATTATCAAGTCCTAATAAAATGTACGGTACATAACCGATAAATTACAATTGTTCCGAACAATAAGTTATTGTAATGTCCTACATATTTAAAGTAGTAGATTTTTCATCCCATATAATTATGAGACATAAATATCTTGTTTAATCAGGTCAGCCCTTTTAGACCAAGCAAGGACAATCAGTCTAAGAAGTTAACCGGGTCATTATGGCTCATTTGGTACTGCCATACACGGGTTTTGGGCGTTACAAATCGGTATCAGAGCCGACTACAAGACGGAACTATGCGATGCACCGTAAGAGACGGTGTAAGGATGACATCTAGTTACATTATGTAGGGACGAGTCTGGGGACGTCCTAGCCAAGTCCTAGCGAGGACGTCAGTTGCTTATAGAAAGGGTATTGTCAACTCGGGATATCCCTTTTAAGCAAGAGAGGACGACCAGTCTAAGTAGTTAACCGGATGAGTCTGAGAATAGTCTTGATGAGGACACTAGTTGTTTATAAGAAAGATTTTGTCAACTCGGGTTAGTCCTTTTAAGTCAAGCAGGGATGATTAGTCTATGCAGCTAACCGGATGCTTCATGCCTTAATTGACGCTGTCAGACACATGTTTGGGAGTCTTACACTCACATCAAATAGTTGATAAATTAACTATGTCCTGGACAAAAGTTACGGTAAATAGTTGATAAATTACTATTTTCCTAGGCACAAAATTACATTACATAATCAACAAATTCCAACTTTTTCGGACATAAAATTACAATACACACCCGACAAATTACAATCGTTTCTGACACAAAATTACAATATATAGCCAACAAATTACAACTGCCCACTACGGGTTTCATGTTTTGAAATCATTTAATTTCAACATCATTTGTAATATATACTACGCTTAGCAAATCGTTTCCTATATATGGAACAAACAAGAAAGTAGGAATGGACCATACATTTGATTCCACAAATTAGTATTGACAATGGTTATAACAAGGAAGCATCTATCCACGCTTGTTGTTGCTGGTGGCAAAATAAAGAAGCAACTCAGAATTGATCTCTCTGAATTGATCATTCATCTCTAATTTTTGTATATCCAAAGTTCCATAAAAACATTCCACGTAACAACGAAGATGATTAATAATGTTACTTTTACGCTGATGACTGTCTTGATAAACATATTCATCATCCATATTGAAATAATCTATCTGATGCTTATTGTAAAATTAGTGATCATAACTAAGAGATCAGTCATTGATGACGCTTAATTTAGTACAGTATTTTATATTCCATTTACCCCGAAAACTTGCTTGATTGATGAGAAACAACCTGAATTTGCATGGTTTACCCCTCACAGGGGCGTCTCTGTGTAATTGGGGGCTCTCAAGCCAAAATTATGTTTTAGGGCCCTGGACTGTATAAAAAAATTACGATGTAGCGGTTTTTTTAGGATAAACTATGTTCACATGTGCATGAAAGAGTATATAAGATGGTTAAACAATTTTTTTATATTAAATATGTGTATTGATTTGAACATTACTAAGTTTTTTTAATTTAAGTACAATAAAAATATATCTAAAATACACTACAAAAATATTTTTAAAAAACATACCCTAAAAATATCACTTTTAAGGAGGGCCATGAGTCATGGCCTTGTTGGCATGTGCCTAGGGACGCCCCTGCCCCTTGAATTGGTATTGCTTTGGTTTGTTTTGCATGATTTTTACACTACAAGAAAATCGGCTATTAATAAGGGTACTTCCCGTCATTAATTGTCCATTTCCCCTCATAAAAACCTTTTATAACGGAAAATTTCCTGTTATGGCCCCTTATTACTGCCTCCGCCAGTAAAGGTATTCAATAACGGGAAACTCAATCCCGTTATTAATAATATCGGACATTAATAATGGTATTTTCCTGTTATTAAAAATCATTTTTACTAACAATCTAAACCCTTATTATAAGGTAAGTTACCCCTCACAAATCGTGATTTAATAACAGAAATAACCCATTATTGTAGATTCTTTTACCCCTTATTAAATTACGATTTGATAAAAAAAAACATCCCCTCATTATAGATTATTTTCTTCTCATTAATCAGGATTCAATAACAACAAAATGCAAAATCAGATTCAATAACAAATTGCCAATAGCAACTGCATTCAAGAACATGTACACTCACAGTACTATACAAACATCCACCTTTACATAGTTTACATAAAGTCAAACTTCCATCAATAATTAGTGAAGAAAGACTATAACGTAATATCCGAAAATAGGAAAAATAGATACACACTTTCACCAGTATTATGAATGAGTCTTATTACAAAAAGCTCAGTAACCTCAAACCTTAGAACCATTTTGAATACTTAAAACATGACTATACCTTCTCCACTCGAGGCAAGTCCTTGCAAATACTTAAAACATGACTATACCTTCTCCCTATCGTTTTGCTGCCAAAACATACATACAAGAACCTCAACTTCTTGCTGACTTTTGATTAATGAAAAGAGTTTTTGACAAACAATAAGGATATCATAATCAACATAAATCGCAAGATCGGTTGAACAACATGTTTCACTCTTCACCTTACTAAAAATATGTTCGGTAAAAACTAGTTTTACAATTTATAACCGAAACACCCCAAGTATAAGGATCGTAGTATTTACATGATCATAGATGTTAACGGGTCGTCCTAAGGGAGTGGAATGTTTATCGGATCATCAAATTGCATAAATTATTCTATCGATTATGTCACAATTATCTATCTAAACTAAGGTTGAAACTAACTAAAACCTAAACCTAAGAATTAAAACTAAAACAGAATAAAAACAAGCCGGAACTAAAAACCTAAGAAAACAAAACGAAAAACAAGGACGAGCGTTCACTAAAGTGAACGAGCGTCCGGAAACTAAATCTAATGGACGAGCGTCTCGCTATTGCGGACGAGCGTCCGATTACGAACCGAAGCGTAAAAGTGCAGAAAACAAAGCAGGAAACTTAGGGTTTATTAAACTAGAACTTAAACTAAACTTAATTAAGCGATTCATTAACAATTAAAGGAAAACACAAAGAGGCAACGAATCCACCCATCAACCAACAATCCCAACTAGATGGTGATCTAAAGATGTAGTTTTTAGTAGTGATCTATTCACGAATTCAATTAAATTTCTTCAACCAAATTCTAGGGTTTCGTTTATCTTTTCAAACAAACTAAACATGCAATCAACACGAAATCACGAGATTGTTTCCAAACTCTTACTCAACTAATCATGCATAATCTCTTATAACACAATTAATTGCATCACTTGAACGAAATAAAACTTAAACCAATATATTTTCATACATAGATCCAAGCATATAGATATAGATAAATCGTTTCATCAAATCGTTAATTCCAACAAAACATGATCAATACAAAACAACATCCAAAGTGATGAAAAACTATAAATTAAACTCACTAACATAAAGCATCGAACTCTCTAGTTGGTTGTGTTGATGATGGGCTTCCTCCGTCGACTCACTGCAAGGTTTCTAGCCAACAATCATGTTGGAGATGATTGTTGGGTTGGAGAAGTTCATCTCTGTGTAAAAAGGCTTGTGGCCGCAGCTTTTTGGTGTAAAATTGCGATCTCAATTATTTGGTATATGAATTAGGGTTGAGAGGTCGCCGCTATATTTATAGAATTTGAGTCGGTTAGGGTTAAGTCGGCCTTGAACGCCCGTCCGGTCTCGTGGACGCCCGTCCGTAATGCCCGGACGCTCGAGTAAACGCTCGTTCATCCTCCGTCCGAACTCTCTCGAATGTAAAATACGATTCTCGGACGCCGCATGGACGCCGCTCACTTCGGACGCTCGTTCAAGATCGCACGCCCGTTTGAACCGCCGAGGATCGGATCTCTTCATCTTTATCCAATTTCTTCAAGCCAATTCCAACTCTATCTCTTATAATTCGACTTGAGCTTCATTTATCCTCATTATATGCACGAAAATTAACTCCTACATGATAAATAAACAATGCAAAAACGTAATAAAATCCAAATAATAATAATTCCATTAAATCAACACTTAAAATCATCAATTTTGCATACAACCCTCTTAAAATCATCTTTATTAAATATTTACACTTAAACCCTTAATTCTCATGTAAATTACGCAAATGTGGGGAAAATAATAATGAAATAAACCTTTAATAATCATATAAATATGGCCTTAACAACTCCCCCACACTTAACTTTTTGTACGTCCTCGGACAAAACAATCAAAACTATAGCTCAACTTTATAAATAATCCACATAGATCTCTAACTCACGTAACGAAAGATACAACAACTATAGCAAATGATACCAACACAGAGATAGATTCGGTGTAAGTGTGACAAGCCATTCTCAATCTTAACAAGCCTTTCAAAGAAATATCCTCTCAAAAATTCCAATGACTATCCTAGGTACAAACAGTAATAGCTCCACTCAAAGCCTTCCCACGCACTCGCAGATAATCCCTACAACATATCATGCGGTTCTACCGGGTATAAGATCCATGATAACAAAGACTTCACTTTATTTTTACTCATCATTTCCAAAATTTTCAAATTTGACGCATATCGAATGAGCTTTTACCCATCATAGTAGAATAGGATGTTTCGTGATAACACCCTACCTTACTCAAATCATAAGGTAGCTTCTTCCGACCGTCGTGAGCTTTTGGTCATCATAGTGGTATAGACATACGAGGTATACCCTACCGCACTCAAATCATAAACCAAACCTTCCGACAAACGTATTTATTAATAATTGCTCACTCACTTTATTCATTCACTTTTCAAAGTCATAAGTTACATCTCACTTATCACATTCAAACTTTATGATATTCACAGTACACGGTCTAACTTAGGTGTAACTATACTGACCTTCCTAAGATAAATCACTAAAACAATGAAAGGATATAGTTCAAAAATCTTGCTTCAAAATCAAAGGCTTCCGTGAGTGAAAAACGAAACTATCTCCATAAAAGTAAAACATGCTATAATTATCTCACTAAGTCACATACTATCATCGTTAGAAAACTACAACTAGCAAGCATCTAGTTCCAATTATATGCTCGAGACTCACAAAAAATTTTAAATTTCGCAGAAATTTAACATTCACTCATATTTCAAAGGATATAGCATAAAAACATACCCAATTTACCCCCCCCACACTTAAATCACATTATGTCCTCGAATGTGCGTAATAAAAGAAAAAGAAAACTTAGTCGGTTTCAACAAAGGGTTGTCGGATGAAAGTTGGCGAGGTCGGCCGGAGCATGAATGTACCGCGCAACTCGAATAGACAACACCGGACAAAAGTAACTCGAAAACCTCGCTCAAAAGTATCCGCAACACTCGACATACCATATAATCTCGGGGTACACGGGGTATATAAGCAACACATAACACAAAACACTTACAATGAACGTAAGAGGAATAACCATCAACACAAAATCAACTAAAGTATTATTTCTAAAACAATAAAACAAAACAACCTAAGAAAAGGAAACGAACAAAGAAAACTAGGTTGCCTCCTAGAGCGCTCTTTTAATGTCAATAGCTTGACACAGATTCCAAAAGATCAACCCGGATCGGGCCACTTTGGTTTGACTACCGCCACCTCGCATCGGAATCGAAGTACTAAGGGGCGGAAATGATTTTCACCACAACAACAAGTCAAGTGCGCAATAAGGTCATTAAACTTTTCTCTCCAAACTACACCGACTCTCTTCTTCTTGTTCTTGCGCACGATAGGCATAGACATAGTGTGTATGATCGAAGTCTCAACAAAGGTACCTTACGGGTGGATATAGGAATGTCATCATCATCGACTCAAAGAAATAAGATGGAATCTCCTCACAAATCGTGACATCCGTACTCTCATCTCTTTGGAAATAAAGAGTCTCGTGCTTTTCCTTTGGTTGCCCAAAATATTTCTTAAGTCTATGACCATTCACTTTGAAAGCTTGATTACCATACCCGTTCAAAGTAATTACTCCACTTGGATTAACCTCGAGAATCTCAAATGGACCGTACCATCTAGACTTTAGCTTACCAGAAACAAATGAAGTCTAGTATTATAGAGTAAAGCCATTTCACCAACTTTGAATTCTCGGTCCTTGATCTTAGCGTCATGGAGCATCTTCGTTCTTTCCTTGCTAAGCTTAGCATTCTCGTACGCTCTGAGTCTGAATTCGTCGAGCTCGTTCAATTGTAACAACCGTTTCTCCCCACAGAGTTGGCTATCGAAATTTAAGAATTTAATTGCCCAGAAAGCTCTGTGTTCAAGTTCGACAGGTAAATGACAAGCTTTGCCATAGACCATTTGGAAGGGTGACGTGCCCATCGGGGTTTTGAATGCAGTACGATAAGCCCACAATGCGTCATCCAACTTAAGACTCCAATTAGATCTATTATTGTTCACGGTCTTCTCCAAAATTCTTTTCAAGCTCTGGTTGCTTACCTCGACTTGGCCACTAGTTTGAGGATGATATGGTGTACCAATCTTATGTTTGACACCATACTTCTCAAGGATCTTGTCAAGCGGCGCATTGCAAAAGTGAGTACCTTCATCACTAATGAGTGCTCTCGGACAACCAAATCTAGTAAAGATATTCTTTTGCAAGAATTTCTTCACGACTTTATGATCATTAGTTTGAGTAGCTATGGCCTCGACCCACTTTGAAACATAATCCACACGTACGAGGATATACTTATTACCACATGAGGATGGAAAGGGTCCCATAAAATCTATGCCCCATACATCGAAAACTTCGCATTCAAGAATGGGCTTAAGTGGCATTTCCATCCGACTACTCGCCGTCCCGCCTTCCGGCACCTATCACAACCTTTACAAAAGGCTTCGCATCTTTAAACAGTAGTCGGCCGCAGAATCCAAATTTGAAGGATCTTTGCAACCGTCTTTGGTGTTCCATAGTGACCTCCGGTAGACCGCTATGGCATTGTTCTAGGATATCCCACCGATCATGCTCGTGAACACACCGTCGAAGCAACCCGTCTTTACGTACTCGAACAAATAAGGATCTTCCCATACGAGATATTTAAGATCGAAAAGAACTTTTTCTTCTCCCGATACGTCATATCCTCTAAATGACCACTCGCTAAATAGTTGACGTAGTCGCATACCACGGCCTAACCGTTTCAAGCTTCATCAATTGCTCGCCGGAAAATCAATGCCTATATCATTGTGATTCTCTCGCACCCTCATTTACTAAGCGAGATAAATGATCACCACAATATTCTCACTACCTTTCTTATCTTTAATCACAAGGTCAAACTCTTGTAAAATTAAAATCCATCTAAGTAACCTTGGTTTTGCATCCGCTTTGTCCATAAGGTAGCGCAAGGCCGCATGGTCGGTCCAAACAATCACTTGAGATCCTAGAAGATAACTTCTAAACTTGTCAATGGCAAAAACAACAACTAAGAATTCCTTCTCGCTTGTGGTATAATTGCATTGAGCCGGGTTCAAGGTGCGGCTCGCATAATAAATGGGCCCGAACCTTTTATCAACTCTTTGACCTAAAACTGCGCCTACGGCGTAATTAGAGGCATCGCACATCAACTCGAAAGGCTTGGTCCAAATGTGCAACTAAAATAGGGGCACCGATAAGCTTGTCTTTCGTACAATTGAAAGCTTCTTTGCACTTCGCATCGAACAAGAAATCTACATCATCTTTCAAAAGATTTGATAAAGGCTTGGCAATCGTAGAAAAGTCTCGAATAAACCGCCCGTAGAAGCCAACGTGTCCTAGAAAACCTCGTACCTCTTTCACCGTCTTAGGGTACGTCATCCTTTCGATGGCTTCGACCTTAGCCTTATCAACTTGAATACCAAAGCATTGGACACCTTATGTCCCAAAACGATTCCTTCGTCTACTAGAAAATGGCATTTTTCCCAGTTAAGCACCAGATTCTTCTCAACGCAACGTTGGAGTACCATATCTAGGTTCTCTAAAATTTCATCAAAACTATCGCCGTAGACTGAGAAGTCGTCCATGAAGACTTCCATGCATTTCTCAACAAGTCCATCAAAAATGGCCAACATACACCGTTGAAAAGTCGCGGGTGCATTGCATAGACCGAATGGCATTCTACGAAAAGCAAAAGTACCGTATGGACATGTAAACGTGGTCTTCTCTTGGTCATCGGGGTCGATGGCTATCCGGAAGTAACCGAGTATCCATCGAGAAAACAATAATACTTGTGACCACTCGCCTTTCAATTAGTTGGTCAATGAAGGGTAAGGGGAAGTGATCTTTTGCGTGACTTCATTCAGCCTACGATAGTCGATACGTACTCGTAGCCGCTCACGAGACGTAAGGCAACTTCCTCCCCTTTTTCATTCTTTTCAACCGTAATTCCGCCCTTTCTTGGCACAACTTGAGTAGGGGCGACCCACTCGCTATCGGCGATTGCATAGATGATTCCCATGTCAAGCCACTTTATAACCTCCTTCTTGACAACCTCTTGCATATGCGGATTCAGCCTTCGCTGAGGTTGTCTTACCTTTTTAGCTCCTTCCTCCGTTCGGATTTTATGCATGCATATGTCTGGGCTGATCCCTCGGATATCACCCACTTGCCAACCGAACGCGAGGATGTTTTTCTTAAGCACTTCTATCACCGTGCTTCTTGCTCTTGGTCGAGTTTCGAAGAAATGATCAAAGGCAATTTATCTCCATCCTTAAGAAAGATATACTTAAGGTGTTTTGGAAGCGGTTTAAGCTCTAAATCGCAGGTGGTTGCTCAATACTAGACTTTAACGGGCCACCTTTCTCCTTATGCGCTTGAAGTGGTTGACAAGAGAACACCTCATCTTCCCGAGGCTCAACCCCGTAAAGGTACCGGATCAAATCATCCATCGGAATCCTCCGGTCAACACTTGCTTCCTTTTTCTTGTGATCGATCATTTTTCTTAACTCTTCATCTTTAAGCTCTTCTCGCCAGCCTCTTCCCAATCATCTACTTCCCAATGAGTAGCTTCTCTCCAAAACTCTACCTCGTCCCAACTACCCATCGTAGCTTCTTCTTCACCAGGGATGAAGTCTTCCCGACTCGCTTCTTTGAAATCATCGTTTGTTGCCGGGCATCTCCATGCTTCTAACTCAATAACAGTGCCCAAGATGAGCGAGCGAAGATGACTCGTCAATGCCTACGGCTTGAAATGAATTAGAAGATGGTCCGCAATGCCCGGATCCTCAATGTCCATGACTTCAAAAACACCTATCTCTCGTCAACTCCTCTCGCTTCTTCAAAGTAGGCATCTTTTTCGTCCTCATAGATAGCTTCGACAAACGATATTTCATCAATTACGGCTCTTTCAGTGATGTGTCCCTCGTGTGAAGGTGACAGATGTGTCACCGACTCTAAGAGTAATCCGTCCTTTGCGTGTCGATGAGAGCGTTAAAGTGTCCAAAAAGGTTCGGCCTAGAATTAGAGGCATCTCCTTATCGTGGATAGTCTAGAATAACCCAAATGGGTAGGGAAGACTAAATGTTCAACTTGAAGGAGAACATTAGCTACACAACCGGCCGCAGTCCGGCTAGATTTATCTACCATCCGAAGAGAAATCGGGCGTTCCCGCATCCTTTTATCTAACCCGAGCTTTTTGCATACGTTTAATGGCATCACATTAATAGAGGCCCCCGAGTCGCATAAGACGTTTTCGAATAAATGACCTTCGATCTCACAGAGATTGAAGGTCCGCTGTGGTCACCTCGCTTAACAAAGAATTTTCTCGTGAAACCATCGCGCAATCTTCGCGTAGCACTTCTTCACCCATCCCCCGAAGTTTTCTCTTACTCCCACGTAATTCTTTAAGATACTTAGAGCATTTAGGCATTTCAGACAATACCTCAGCTAAGGGCATACTCACTTTAGTGTCCCTAAGTATCCTCCTCACCCCATCATACTGCTTGTCTTTGGCGAGGGCTCTCTCCTTGCTCTTCGGTGGATAAGGAAGGGCTTTATCATTCGTCGTGGCCTGATTCTTTATCGCCTCATCCTCCTTATCCTTCCATCTCACAAACTTTTCTTCCTTTTTCTTAGTCAGGGGTACCGCCCCTTGACTTTCCTTTCTTTCCTCATCATCAGAATTATTTTCATCCTCCGAAGAATTGTCACTAAGCTCCTCATCGTTGCTTTCTTCGGCATGTGGTTTCGATTTCCCCTCCCGAACTCATGGCGTCGTGAGGGGCTACTCGTTTCCCGACATCTTGCCGGGTCCACCTTCTTACCACTTCTCAACGTTACTTCATTCAACTCCTCTTCTTGCCCATACTCCCACCGAGGTGTAATGGCAAGGCAAACATTCACATCGCCTTTCGGATTTCTCTCGGTATAACTCGGAAGTTTACCGTGAGGTCGCTTGCTTGCCGGTCCGCCATTTGACCAACTTGTCTCTCAATTGCTTTAACACTAGTAGACGAGTCTTCACCATGTCTACCACCATCGAATTTGTGTTGAGGGACACACGAGGTGGTATGATTATTGTTCTGAGTTTGATTCCAGCCACCTTGAGGCCTTTGGGAGTTCTGAACTGGCCTTTGATAGTTCGAGTTGAAAGAATTCGAATTTGAAGGGCCAGGTGGTAACTTGGCTTGATTGAAGTTTTGCCTTTGAAATCCTGAATAGTTCTGGTTCTGATTGAAGTTTCGGAAGGGTTGGTTTTGATTATCCATTAAGTTTACCTCCTCCGTCATCTCGCCCTACCGTGTTCCAAGATAATTCACCTCGAAGGCCGCATCCGAAGATTGGCCACCGCTTGCTTATCGATTCCATCCGAGCAACCAACAAATTGTATCGTGATTGCTTGCGTACCTTCTTTCTTAACAATATTGGTCTTCTTAGAGTCGACCACATGTTGTTCTTGGCAATTGTCTCGGCTACTCAGTAGCCCTCATCACCTCCCCTAAGAAGGATCCATGAGTCGTGGAGTCAAGATAGTCTCTATTAGGTTGAGAGACACCTCTCGTAAAATAGCTTCCAACAACTCATGTCCGTCATATCCGTGATTGGGGCATTTCCTCATCAAAAGATTCAATCTTTCCCAAGCTTTGCCAACAGCTTCATCCTCCAACCGCTCGAAAGTAGCTATTTCCCGTTTCATCTCCATAATCTTGCCTGGTGAAACCCACTTAAGAGCGAAGGCTCTTTTGACATCATTCCATGTATGGAGAGAATGATGGGCTAATGACTTAAACCATCTCGCTTGCTTCACCTTTCAAAGCAAAAGGAAATAGCTTCAACTTTACGATCTCGTAATCAACACCAGGATAATGGCCTCGCTTCACGCATTTGTACGAATGTGGACAAGAAGTCGTGCGGGTCTTCTTGAGCAAGGCTATGGAAAGAGCTATTTTGGACTAAAGGCAACTACTCCATTTTTAAGGTCGAAATTTACTCCCCCATATCGTGGACGAATAGGTCTATGTCCCTCGAGAAAATCTTGATTAAGATATGGAGTGTAGGGTCCCGGTTCAACCGATTGCCGGTTTTGGCGGAATTGTTGAAGTTGTTGATTTATGCCACCTTGCCGATTCTCGCCGTTGCCGCAGCTTGCATTTGTTGAAGGAGTAAATTTAACTCGGCTTGGGGATCGTGATTTGGAATTGGTGGATCTTGATCCGCCATTTTGTCCAAATCGTGGAGAAGCCTTCTTCTAAGGATAGATCGTTCGTGCTCGTGATCAAAGATCGAAGTCCCTTCTTACTTCTCGTTTGCATAAACCAAGAAAGGAAAAGGAAGAAATCAACCCTTTGGGGTTGATTAGAACAGTTTAGAAAAGGTTTGATGGTTTAGAGGGAGAAAAGAAAAGAGAATAAAAGAGAAGAAAAGAGAAGAAAGAAAAGAAGTGATGATTTGAGAGACCGAATCGGCGTCCAAGATGAATGGACGTTCGTTCGTAATCGAACGCTCGTTCGTATGAATGAACGTTCGTTCGTAAGACGTAATTGAGGTGGACGGGCGTTCAAGTTATCGAACGCTCGTTCAGCCTACGAAAACCTAAAAAAAACTAGAAAAACACTAAGACGGGAAAAAAAAAAAAAAAAAAAAAAAAAACGTGTTGAAATCTTCTAGTGGCCAAAATGGAGGGGAAAACAGTGGATTTTGACCTCGAAAACGCACTGAACGGCCTACGGCCGTTCACCACGTCGTCGGCGTCGGAACGAGCTTTCCGAATTGGGGTCCCGCGTTCCAAACGGACACTCGAGCCGAAAGTTACGGTCAAAATACTACCGCGTGCCCTAACGACCCCTTTTTGACACGAAAATTGTCCTAAATAGAATCCGACAACCGTTACCGACTCCCGGCAACGGCGCCAAAAACTTGTTCGGTAAAAACGAGTTTTACAATTTATAACCGAAACACCCCAAGTATAAGATCGTAGTATGGATGTTAACGGGTCGTCCTAAGGGAGTGGAATGTTTATCGGATTCAAATATAAATCTATATCAATTATGTCACAATTATCTATCTAAACTAAAGCCGAAACTAACTAAAACCTAAACCTAAGAATTAAAACTAAAACAGAATAAAAACAAGCGTAAAATAAGAAAACAAAAAGACGGACGAGCGTTCACTAAAGTGAACGAGCGTCCGGAAACTAAATCTAATGGACGAGCGTCTCGCTATTGCGGACGAGCGTCCGATTACGAACCGAAACGTAAAAGTGCAGAAAACAACAGAAACTAGGGTTTATAAAACTAAACTTAAACTAAACTTAATCTAAGCGATTCGATTAAAACAATTAAAGGAAAACACAAAGAGGCAACGAATCCACCCATCAACCAACAATCCCAACTAGATGGTGATCTAAAGATGTAGTTTTTAGTAGTGATTTATTCACGAATTCAATTAAATTTCTTCAACCAAATTCTAGGGTTTCGTTTATCTTTTCAAATAAACTAAACATGCAATCAAAACGAAATCACGAGATTGTTTCCAAACTCTTACTCAACTAATCATGCATAATCTCTTACAACACAATAATTGCATCACTTGAACGAAATAAAACTTAAACCAATATATTTTCATACATAGATCCAAGCATATAGATATAGATAAATCGTTTCATCAAATCGTTAATTCCAACAAAACATGATCAATACAAAACAACATCCAAAGTGATGAAAAACTATAAATTAAACTCACTAACATAAAGCATCGAACTCTCTAGTTGGTTGTGTTGATGATGGGCTTCCTCCGTCGACTCACTGCAAGGTTTCTAGCCAACAATCATGTTGGAGATGATTGTTGGGTTGGAGAAGTTCATCTCTGTGTAAAAAGGCTTGTGGCCGCAGCTTTTTGGTGTAAAATTGCGATCTCAATTATTTGGTATATGAATTAGGGTTGAGAGGCTGCTGCTATATTTATAGGAATTTGATGTCGGCTAGGGTTAAGTCGGCCTTGAACGCCCGTCTGGTCTCGTGGACGCCCGTCCAGAATGCCTGGACGCTCGAGTAAACGCTCGTTCATCCTCCGTCCGAACTCTCTCGAATGTAAAATACGATTCTCGGACGCCGCATGGACGCCGCTCACTTCGGACGCTCGTTCAAGATCGCAGACGCCCGTTTGAACCGCCGAGGATCGGATCTCTTCATCTTTATCCAATTTCTTCAAGCCAATTCCAACTCTATCTCTTATAATTCGACTTGAGCTTCATTTATCCTCATTATATGCACGAAAATTAACTCCTACATGATAAATAAACAATGCAAAAACGTAATAAAATCCAAATAATAATAATTCCATTAAATCAACACTTAAAATCATCAATTTTGCATACAACCCTCTTAAAATCATCTTTATTAAATATTTACACTTAAACCCTTAATTCTCATGTAAATTACGCAAATGTGGGGAAAATAATAATGAAATAAACCTTTAATAATCATATAAATATGGCCTTAACAAATACACAAGAGCGAGGTTAATAAAAATGCACAGCACAACAGAGTTAAAACTCAATTTGATGACGGTCAGCAGGCTTTAAGCAGCAGGTTCTAAGAGATTTAGAGTGCAGCAAGCTTGAAGCACAATACGAGAAAGACGGTACAACACTTAGGAAATTCAACAATAATACAAAGCGAGCGGGCGGCGACCAGGTACAAAGACTTTTCAAGCGAGATTCAAGCAAGAAAGCACTCAGGGGGCAGAAACTATGAAAATCAATCCTAAGGATATGATTCTGAGATTCCCAACAGGTTTATTAGGGGATAAAACAGACGGTGAATCAATCTGGCCTAATGTCACTTTGTAGTAATAAACAGAGAATAATAGTGAACTAATACTTCCCTGAAATCAGAGATTCGGAGCTTCGATTTAGCACATGTTTGATTTGCCAAGCCACGATTCTGAATCAGGCTGCAGTCAAGAGCAGGTTCATTTCAGGAATGGCCAAGCCATCGAACAGAGGCTGCCATACAACACAATCATCATAAAATCGGTACATTAAATGCTCAAATCAGTGTAGTAAATGACAAGATGATATTAACATAGTAAGAATACACCTTTTTTTTCAGAGAAATGATTGCATATCCTTCAGAATCCCAGAATGAATTCTTGAAACGTTGCTCTGATTTTGAAACACCGCCAAATCAGCTTCGTATCAGAACCAAAACAGCAACCTTTCAAAATTTCAAACCTTCCACAAATGAAATGAGCACAAGATCAGGCAGATTTCAGAATCAAATAAGTTCAATAAAAGAAAACGATATTAACAAAGGGCTAACGGTTACTTCCCTGAAATAGAAGGATTCGGGCATTAAAGCTTCAATCTTTGAAACAGAAATGCCATCTCATCACAGGATAAAGGGGCTGTGAATCTTCATTAGTGAATGCTCTGAAACAGCATCAAAACGGTACACATATAGCAGCTTTTCCCTTTCGAGCATGCCTTCCATAAACAGATGATTTGGTTGCAGTAAATCAGTGATTCGAATGTCTTACAAAATCTCTAAAGATCAAAACTTTCACTAAGGAGAAACATTCGTGTTTCTATAGGACTTACAAATATTATACGGAAAACTTATCAGACTTTATATAAAAGCTTTAAACGAGGGAATGTCATATTGAAAATTAATCAACACATAACATAACTAGAACCACAAAATACTCAACAAAATATACCTCATTTACAAGCCCATCATCAATCACAGAACTGCTAATGCTTTTAAATAGCTCAAACAATGCTTCAACTTCACTCACCGTATCCGCAAATCTGATAATTGAAATTGAATTCAGAATGACCATAAGAATGTATCAAGTAAATATGGCGAATGGAAATACATAAAAGATGACCACAAAAACAAGGAATAGCCATCCATTAAACCATTGATCTGGTTTTGATAATTGCTTTGAACGTAACATACTTGACAAGAAAAAGTATAACTAACCTTTTAATTATTGAGCCTAATTGTCATGACTCTTCCAAATGATTTGCAACCAAAATGAATCAAGAAAACATTATACTAAAAACTTAACACTGATTAAGCTCATGCGAACATCAATTGATATGTCTACTCAAACAGAAAAACAAAGGGTAAAAGCCAAAATAAGAAAAAGCACCCGAATTAGGGAAAGAAAAGAGCTTCCTTTCACCATCACACGAAGACAGACAAGTTGACATCTCCAGATTGGATTTGTGATGATGGAGAATGGAAGATGTCCAAGTCGATTGCCCATTCAAGCAAGCCGTCAATGTTTGTTGCAGCTTTTGTCGCTTCCATCGCCGGTGAACTGCATCCTCCACCCCCGATTCCCTATGGAAAATCCCTAGCCTCCTTCCCATAGCCTATAGGAAGAACCAGCCCTACCGCCAGATCCATAATCAAATGAGCAGTCTATAAGTAACTATAGAACTAGGCATCACTACCTTCACTACCGCCGCCTCCACTTAGTCGCAATCCCTTGCCTGATGACTGTCCTCTCAGAAATTATTACACACCCCGCTACCGCTACCACCACCGCGATTATCATTCCAAATTTTGCTACCAATCGAAATTGAGAGGTGAAAAGTGAAGGGCGTAGTTTAGGGTAGAAAGATTGGGAAATTTGTCTAGACTGTGGATAAGAAGAAATGGGAGGCCGATTTGGTGATATTAGGTTCAGGGTATTTGTGATTTTTGTTTTTTTAAATGTGTTTTTATGTTTTGGTTAGAAGAAAATTTTGTTTTAAGGTGTTAGGAGAAAAAATGGGTTAAAAAAATGATACAATTGATGAGAGGATCTCCTTTTTTTTAATCTTAACGAGGGGATTATCTCCTTCAAAAAAACGAGGGGATTATCAATAAATAATGATAGGAATTAATAGTTTCTAGTTAAAAGTGTATCCTATAGCCATATAATATTTTTCCCCTAGTTACAACTAGGCTTTAGTGGGAGGATTTGCATCCCCTCACTAATTTTGTCACAATGAGCCTCTTTTCTTGTAGTGATAACCGTTGTGTCACTTGTTGTAACACATCGTTTGTGCCCCTATCATTATTTCTATTTATTTATGTCTACAAATGAAATTATTGGGAGGGATTTTTGGTGCCTAAAATATTGGTATTTTATCATTAAAAAAAAATTTGGGTATCTTTTTCCCAAGAAAGTTTGTGTTTCTAAATAATTCCGAAAATGGATTTTTTTTTGGCAAAACATAATGTTTTTTCTTTATATTATTTCAAAATAATATTTTATTGATTTTTTTTTGTAAGCATTAATAAGGGGAATATTTTAGGTGTATTATAATAAGGGGATAAGTGATTAACAATAACGGGAATTAAGGGTTTCTCACCAAATCTGCATCATTTTCATAAGATTGTTTTAACCCTTATTAAAAGGTATTTTTAATAACCAAATTTTGACCCCTTATTAAATTCCTCTTATAAAAAGCAGATTTTCTTGTAGTGTTAGGTGGTGTCATTTTGGGGAGCATAAGGAAATCAGGTCAGAGTTGTGATGGAAGCATGGGCTAGAGAGAAAAGGCCAAGGGAGAGAGATTTGCTGAAACTTGAAAAGCCCGGCCCAGCCGCAACGAGCTCAATTGGGCCGCGGCGTGGACAGGGAAACGCAACACCAACCTTGCATGCAATTGTTTTTAAGTCGGCTAGGGTTTAATTTCTTGTAGAGTCGGCTAACGGTGCTATATATAGCCTACAACAGTCAAAATTATGAGTTACACAACTGTATTCAAAACTTATATGAAATAAAGGTTTTCTTGAGTTATTGAGCAAATTCTTTATTCCCTTCTTCCCCAAGCAATCAACTAGCTTGAGTTGATCAAGCTAGTCTCTATTATCAAGGTATAAAGTTTTGAACGTTCCTTCGTATTTTGATAAATGATAGATTAGCTATGAATTAACGCGATGTTAACTAATCGGTATGATTAATACACTATAATTTACCAGTAAAACTAGCATCGTAATATGTAAACCTAGAATTTAGGATTCAACGCACCAGCCGCGGGGAAGGTCCTTACCGCCACGGAGGGGTAAGCCAGAAACCCAATTCCAAAGGGTTCTACACCAGCTACGCGATTTTCAGGTTTAACATACGTGTGTCAGATCTAGCTAGTCTAGTATTCGTTCTCGTAAATTAGCATGAAGAAACATTGTTGAAGTGCTAGTTAGGACATAGTTAATCGATCGTTTAGGTACTGCCAGCCATTGGCGGTGGCTGCCTAGATAAGGTTTTGGTTCATCCCGGCATCCCTAATTCTTAATGCATGTGATGTTAATACAGCCTAAGTACGTGGAAGACAAGTAATGATAAAAAAAATTAGGCAATCAAGCATGTTTTACACATTGATAAACAAATGAGTTTTTAGAATAGTTTTTTATGCTTTACAATGTTAGTAAAATGGATAAAGTAGATACATGTGATGTCTCCCCACTTGTGACAAACTTATATCTTCTACTCTTACAAGGCTAGTGCACATGCTCACTCTTTTTTTTTTTTGAGAAGGTTTTGTATGGTTTTAAGGAACCTGTTGATGTCTTCGATGAGCGAGCATATGATGGATTAATTGTAGTTACATTAAATTTTAGGTAGGTTAATACTTGGTGTTGGAGAAAAATAGAGGAAAAAGGAAAATGTTCTAAAACATTTTCTAATCATTTTTTCAACCACTTTATGAGCCGGTTTCGATTAGACTCTTGTATAGTTTAAAGAGTTTATGATGACTTTGAAATCTACGTGTGACGTAGATGAAGACAGGTCTTTGAATCATTCAATTCGAATATCGGGTGAATGAGAAATTAAGGTTTGAAGTTGGTTAGTTGGAAAAGTTGAAACTTGGAAGTTGAAGAGATCAACTTTCTTAATCCCACATTGGGAATTGTGCTAATCTTTTCTCAATATTTAAGTGGGAGGAGTTTAATCAATGGCATAAGCTCCAAGGAAAGGGAGAGAGTTCAGAATGGTTTTAGTTAGACGGTGTTCTGCTAAAATTGCCACACGCGCACGCGCGCCGCCGCCGCCCGCCCGAGCCCGTTGACCGTTGGCTTGGGGAATTGAACCTGAGGCAATACTTAATTTTTGGACAAAGTTACATTGAAATTGTCAAATAATTATTCAACATTCTGATGATCTTATTCGAGTTGAGTTCCCTTCATAGTCAAAAGTCCGATTCGATTCGGTTCGGCTCAAAAGCCGAGTCTCTTCATCTGCATCTGATGCATTATTACTAAGATAGTGGAGCACTTCAACTGATGCCTTCAATTGCTTTATTGCTGGAGTTACAAGTGTTAGTGGTGATCCTTCACCTGATGCTTTCATTACACTTCACTTTGATCCCTCTTTTGCTACCTATATAAAGGTTCTATACTACAATGGAAATGGACATAGAAATACAACACAAATCATACTTCTGCATAAATTTAGTTGAAGAGTTTCTGAAGCACGTAAGAGTTCGTCGTTTGTTCAGAGTTGAAGTACCTCCCTCTTGAACAGGTAAACTGAGTAATCCTGGGAGACAATTGCATAATCCGTGGGTACATGCCGGAGCAAATTTGTCTTAAGGACAGAGTTCATCTCGCCTCAGTCGTTTATAGATATCCTTTTTGTTTGTATTTTCATTTTTCCGTTCCGCACTTGTAATTTTCTTTCAGATTATAAATAAATTGTTCTTCTTCTTTCAGATTGTTTATTTTATTTCCCATACGATACTACGGATATAACAGTTGGTTCTCTTTCTTTGTAGGTATGTGCGCCACGTTTATGCTTTAGTAGTTATTTCTTGTGGCCATGTTGTACATGATGATTTTGTAGTTCTGTTTAAGTTAGTTATGACTTTGGCAGCAATGATTCTACTTCGGTGTGTTTATGCAATTTTATGGTGCTTATGTTCTGCGGACATTATGCTTTAGTTTATGGCCGCGAACCATGTTGACCCTGAGGGCCTGTTTTCTGAGACTCGACCGTTACTTTTCTTTCGTGCAAATTTGTTTCACTCTCATATCACTGTTAGACTTATGTGAGTTGTAAAAATTATTTTGAAAGTCATGTTCCAAACCATTTTCGGATAAGGACTCAATATCGAGATCGCGGTGTTACAATTGTTCATTGTTTGCATTACAATAGATACATGATTCAAAGAGTTGACTTTTACCACTCCAAATAGAATATTTGTTGATAATTTTTTGGTGAAAGTGAATGGTTTAAATAACCACTTTACAAATTTGTTTTATTTTATCACATTCACAATAAGTGTATTTAGACAATATCTTATACGGTGTGTATAGTGGGAGGAAAAAATGAACCGAGACAAAATGAAATAACTTGTTTATATAATGAATTATTTCTCAAATTAGTCGCAAGAAGGAAATGAAAGTGGAATACACTTACAACTTTTAAGATTAAACGAAACACAAGCTGGAATACATTCTTTGTCTCTTTTGCAAGTAACCCCCTGCCTTAATGTTTCCGAAGCCACCCAAATTTTTATTTGTCAATAATTTGCATGCTTCACTTGTGCACTCAAATCCTTCATCTGAAAAAACCTTTCTCGAATATACACATGCTAAAAAAATAAAACAACAAACTAGTGTTAATTAATATAATTAATCGAACAACGTAGAAAGCACTAAAGATATCAATACCGAAGGAACACTTCTTATAAATTAGTGATTGGAAAATCTATTATGCACCATCATCTCCATTACAGTATATAGTTCAACATGTGATAGGTGTGTAATTTTATATATTTATACACTGATCACAAATTTAACAATTCTAATGTAACGAGAACTCCCTACAATATGACTTTCAATCACTTTTAATCGTTGTAGGGATAGACCCTAACACTAAAAAAAATGAGACATGTGCATATACAAGTTCTTTGTTATTGTGATAAACAAAAAATCACAATCTTTAACTTTCTTCCACAAAATAAATAATTTGCACTGCAAAAAACCCATGACATAAGCCACGGTACAACTATCACAATATGGGGTTGCAACCTTGGATTGGAAAAATAACTGAGAACCTATAGCAAGCTAACTAGAATATTACGAGAACTAATTTATTAGCTTCTCCTCAATCTATATCTCATCAAATAATAATAATATAATAATAATAATGATGATGATGATGATGATGGGGTGAACACGAAAACTCACTAAGAAAACTATTATCAAAAGTGAATTATAGAAATATTTTTGAATATCGCTATAGTTCTATTTTGATGCAAGTCGAAGAAATTGAAACAATTCGATCATGTTCTTCATATAAACATGAAGAACACTCGAGAACAATTTTGAAATGAATAAAAGCGGGAAAAGTAAAAACAGAAAAATTAAACTTGCAATTTTATTGATTTTCAAAAGTTGAGTTTACATACATGTATCTACTAGTATATATAGGTATATGGACTAGCTTGAGTACATAGAAAGCGGTTACAACTAACTTAATTAGCTACAACCACTTCCAATCGTTTTCGGTTGAAAGTGTTTGATAAAATGCCTAAGAGAAATCTTCACTTCTGTTGTTGCTGCTGCTTGTTGTTTCTGTTGTTGTTGCTGCTTGCTGTTGTTGTGTGTATATTACTCATTTCACCCCCCCCCCCCCCCCCTCAAGACGGACTAGGAAGGGAGAAAATGTTGGAAATGGACAGCTTACTCAATATGTGTTTGAAGATAGGGCCATCTAATGGTTTTGTTAGAATATCTGCAAGTTGATTAGTTGTGGAAACAGATATGAGTTTGACTAGTCCGGATTGAACCTTTTCTCTTACCACATGACAATCAATTTCTATATGCTTTGTCCTCTCATGAAAAACTGGATTGTGAGCTATGTGCATAGCACTTTCATTATCACAGAACATGGGAATTGGTGTAGACACTGAAACCTGTAAATCCTGAAGAATGTATAACAGCCACTGTAATTCACATACCCCTAGTGTCATTGCTCTGTATTCAGCTTCTGATGAACTTCTACTGACAGTAGGTTGTTTCTTGGACTTCCAAGAAACAAGGACAGATCCCATAAACATACAATACCTGAAAGAAAAGGTAAAAGATGTTATTGACCTCCTAGTATCATGACATCCTCCCCAAAAGTCGCTCCTAGTCGGACATCCTCCCCAAAAAGCTGTTAATTTGAGATCATTTGTACTAGGAAAGAAAAGACCTTGAGCTGGTGCTGCTTTAATGTACCTTAAGAGTCTGTTAGCAGCTTGTAGATGATTTGTAGTAGGAGCAGCTAAAAACTGGCTTAATTGATGGACAGCAAAAGAAATATCTGGTCTTGAAATTGGTGAGATATAGTAGCTTTCCAACCAGGCTTCTATACATTGTGTTGTCTGGTAACAACTCAGAATCACCATTGTGTAGAAGTGCTTTACTTTGCGTAGGTGTTTTGGCAGTTTACGTCGCAAAACCATACTCTTGCAATAGATTCATTGCATACTTTCTTTGCGTACGTAAATACCCTTGTGTGATCTTGCTACTTCTAGGCCTAGGAAATACTTGAGTTCTCCCGCATCTTTTATTTGAAACAGATCATGTAAGTAGGATTTGAGTTCAGTGATCAGTTTCATGTCATTGCTAGCTAGAACAATATCATCAACATAGACTAAAGTCGCAATGAATGAAGCATCAGTTTGTTTGGTAAATAAACTGTAGTCATGTCTGGATTGCTTGTATCCCAGATTCTTCAAAGCTTCTATTAATTTGCAATTCCATTGCCTACTTGCCTGCTTCAGTCCATAAAGGGACTTGATAAGCAAACTTTCCCTTTTGGAGCTTCAAAACCTTGTGGAAGCCTCATATAAACCTCTTCTGTTAAATCACCATGCAAAAATGCATTGTTGACATCAAGTTGATGTAAGTAATAACCTTTTGCAGCTGCTATAGCAAGTAATACTCTGACTGTATTCATTTTGCTACTGGGAAAAGGTTTCCTCATAATCTATGCCATATGTTTGTGTATATCCTTTAGCAACTAACCTTGCTTTGTATCTTTAAATTGAACCATCAGCCTTATATTTGACCTTGTATACCCATTTACAGCCTATTGGCTTCTTTCCTGGAGGTAAATCAACAATCTGCCATGTATTTGTACTGACTAATGCATCTATCTCCTTTTGCATAGCCTCTTGCCATTCTTTGTGTTGTATAGCTTGATTATATGTTGAAGGTTCTGTTACTTTATCTACTGCCATGACAAATGACTTGTAGCTCTCTGAAATATTATGAAGATTGGTAGCAGAACTCAAAGGATGAGGAGTTGTATGAGTTGCCTGATTGCAAATGTATTCTAGTAGGAATGAAGGAGGTTTTTTTGTCTCTACTAGATCTCCTGACATTGGCTTGTTGTTGCTGATGATGAGGGCTTGAAGGTGCAGAAGAATCTTCTTGAGAAAGTAAATTATCATCTGCTGAGCCCTGTCTGGAATCACCTGCTGAAGCCTGTCTGGAATCATTTTCTGGTCATTCATCAGCATGAGTTATTACTGGAGGTGCAGAATTTTGAGAAAAGAAATAGTCATTAGACATAGATGGTATATGAAAGGACCATGTGGTCTGTGACTGTGTATTCTGTAGATGAATATATGGAAAATGATGTTCATGAAATACAACATTTCTGGAAACAAACACTTCCTGTGTAGACACATCTATCAGTGTGTATCCTTTTTTATGATCAGCATGTCCTAGATTAGCACATGTCCTTGCCCTGGCATCAAATTTAGTTCTGGCAACAGGTAATGTAGATGAAAAAACCAAACAGCCAAACACCCTTAGAACATCATAATCAGGTTGTCTATTGTGAAGAATAAGAAAAGGGCTTTTGTTTTCAATAATGGGAGAAGGTAACATGTTGATGAGTTTGACTGCATGTAGAACACAATATCCCCACAAATTAATAGGCAATCCAGACTGAAATTTAAGAGCTCTAGCAACATTCATGATATGTTGATGTTTCCTCTCCACAACACCATTTTGTTGTGGAGTATCAACACAACTTGTTTCATGAATAATGCCTTTGGCATTGTAAAACTCATAATATCTAAACTCTTGACCATTATCAGATCTAATGGTCTTGATGGACTTTTGAAAGTGAGTAAACACATACTGATAGAATGCAGAAATGACATTCCTTACTTCATCTTTAGATCTCAAAAGGTATATCCAAGTATATCTACTAAAATCATCAACTATTGTTAAAAAATATGACTGACCATGGATTGTTTGGTGTCTATAGGGACCCCAAATATCCATGTGTACTAAATCAAATATAGATTCAACAACAGAACTACTCAAAGGAAAAGGCAATTTCTTCTGTTTTGCAAGAGGACACACATAACAAACAGAATCATTTGGTTTTTGAATCTTATTACATGTACTATGCAAAAATTGAATTCTACTACTAGACAAATGTCCTAGTCTATAGTGCCATAACTTGTCATCTTCTATTTTGTTGGATAAAGGAGACTGAGAGCAAGTAGTAGACAACACAGTGGAAGCAGAACAGTCAGCATGCAGTACATATAGTCTTTTGTCTTTCTTAGCTGATCCAATCATCTTCCCACTGGACTTGTCCTGCATTAAACATTTGTCAGAAAAAAAAAAGTGATAGAAACATTTGAGTTATTAGTCAATCTAGTAATAGATATTAGATTGTACTTGAATCCTGGTACACATAAAACAGGAGACAGAATTAGACTATCATTTAATCTAACTTTTCCTATAAAAGTGATAGGAATATGTGCACCATTAGGCAATGCGACATATAAGCCTTTAACATGTTGTTTAGCAAAACACAAGTTACTATCAAAGACAATATGGTCTGTGGCACCTGAATCCACAATCCAACAATGAGTAGACAGACCTTGAGTCTCAGTAAGATCTGGTTTGAAGTTTGTAGTGAATGCAGTGACTTGGTTCACCATAGGTTGAATTGGATCCCTTTTATTCCCTTCCATGAGTTTCATTAACTGTGCTACTTGATCTTGTAGATGACTTATTTGATTTTGCTGATCTAGATTTGTGACAGAATCTTGTATGAAATCCTGACCACCCTCTTGATTAACCATATTTACTCTTGGTTTTGGCTTCCAACCTGGTGGAAAACCATGCTTCTTGTAGCACTTATCAACAGTGTGACCATTATATCCACAAAAAGAACATTGTACTTTCTTGTTGCTGTTATTTACTCTGTTATTTCCTGGATTTGCAGTCTGGCCTTGATATCTTTGTTGACTAGCAGCTGGTTGATAGCATGTCCTGTTCTGATTTTGTACTTGATTAACAAAAGCTATGGAATCTGACCCTTGTGGATGACCTAATGCATATTCTACTTGTCTTTCAAATTTGATAGCCATGGCAAATGCCTGTTTTATACTAGGAAAAGGAGTCATCAAATAAGCTTGTGATCTGACATGTGCAAAACTGTCATTGAGACCTTTCATGAATCTGATAACATGATCAGCTTCTATGAAACTAACCATTTTAGCACTGATATTACAAGCACGAGGATGACCACAATCACAATGAGGAACAGGTTTCAAAACTTCTATCTCATCCCACTTGGTTTTCAGCTTTGTAAAATAAGTTGTAACTGACATTGAACCCTGTTTAATCAGATTTACTTCTTCAACCAAATCTTACACCCTGAAATAATCTATATTTGAAAATCTGTCTTCCAATTCTAACCACATATCTCTAGCAGATCTAATCCACATAACACTTTGAGCTATATCAGGAATAACAGATTTGATAATCCAAGTAAGGACAGTGGTATTACATTGGCTCCAAACTCTATACATCTCATCACTCATGTCAGGCTTCTTGATCGTTCCATCAATGAATCCTAATTTGTTTTTAGTTTCCAACATCATAGTCATAGATCGAGCCCAGGAATGATAATTTCTAGCATCAAGAGGTGGGGAAACCAAGGGAATCGAGGGATTTTCACTAGGATGAATATAAAACTGACCGGAGGTACTTACCACAAGTCCAGTACCTTTAAGACTTGCACCATCAGTCCTCTGACTTGCTGTTGATTGATTTTCCATAACAAGAACAGAATAAAATCGACAAGAAATGTAGCAGAACGCTCTCAAGCTTCTGGAAACAAGAAGAACTCCAGGCAGAATACTCTCAAGATTATGGAAATATGGAACAATCTTCAAAAAAAAAACCCACCATATTAAGAGATGAACTTCCCTCACCTCACAACCTAGGTTTTGGGGATGAGGCACCTCCTCTTATATGGGTTTGGGCCTAGATTTTCTACATGGTATCAGAGCCACCCCATTATTGTGCAAGTGTTAGGCCTCTTTATTGGCCTTGAGAGTGCCCAGGCCCACACTTGAGGGGACGTGTTAAAGTATCCCACATTGGGAACTTGTGATAGTGTAACCCACCATATTAAGAGATGAACTTCCCTCACCTCACAACCTAGGTTTTGGGGATGAGGCACATCCTCTTATATGGGCTTGGGCCTAGATTTTCTACATGGTATCAGAGCCACCCCATTATTGTGCAAGTGTTGGGCCTCTTTGTTGGCCTTGAGAGTGCCCAGGCCCACACTTGAGGGGCGTGTTAAAGTATCAAACATTGGGAACTTGTGATAATGTAACCCACCATATTAAGAGATGAACTTCCCTCACCTCACAACCTAGGTTTTGGGGATGAGGCACCTCCTCTTATATGGGTTTGGGCCTAGATTTTCTACACAAGTATTGAACATACGTAATACTAGTAGCATACAAAAGCAATGAAATAGTAAAAAACATAACCATACCATGAATTCATACATGAAGTACATACATATATGCATAACAATTCTAACATACATGTCCGACATACTCATATCATATCTACATAATGTTAGATATTTTATTCACAAAGTCAGTTTTTATTTTTGTTTCACTTGTGTCGTTGCACGCTGATTTGTGATGATTTTGTAAATGATTTATGATGAGTATGATGATTTAGGATGAAGAATATGGGGTGTGTAGGTAGGGGTGTAGGATGCAAGGTATATTTAATTTAGGGACCTATTTTTTTTTGTGGTTCCATATTTTACTATCGACACTTATTTTTTGATTATTTTTATTTTACTTTTACACACCACACACTTACTTCACACACTTACATTTAAATCCCTACATTTACAACATTTTAATTTCCTTCCTCCGTCATTCTCAAACCCTAAAATCAATCTCCACCTCCCCAGCCTCCCGCCGCCATACCCACCGCCGGTCGTCCAATCTGGCTCAACCTCTCCTCCAAACACACCATCCAAAAAGCAAAAATCATTCAAGAGCAAAAAAAATATATAAAAACTAAAAATAAAAATCTTAAACCCGATTGAACCCAATTAACCCATTTCTTTCAACTTCGACTTTGCTTCACCAAAAAAAAAAAAAAAACAACAACATGGGTTGCATCTTTCACATGGGAAAGAGGGAAAGAGGGAAAGAGGGAAGAGGGGTTTATGACAGGGAGCTTGGCCAAATTTTCAGATGTGCGGAGTTAAGGTTTGAAACATCGAATGAAAGAAATCGCTAAATTTTCAGATTTGCAGAATCCGGCCGGCCAACCACCACCACTGCAAATTTTCAGATTTGCAAAACCGGCCAACCACCACTGGATTTCACGGCCCCCTCCCCTTTCCTAGCTGTAGATAGCATCGAATGTTTTTTCTTTTCTTTTCTCAAAAAAGAACGAAGGTTTTGGGTAGAAAAAAAAATAAAAGGAAGAGCAAGTGATGGACATGGAGAAGAATTGTGATTTAGGAAAGAATTTGTTGCGGTATAAGGGCGGTGGTGGGTGTTTTTTTACTTTTAAGGTTTTAATGATGGGGCTATAAATGGGGTGTGTCGCCGGAAAATGGGTGGGGGTTGTGGTTTGCTGTAAGAGAAAAATGGAGAAGAGGGAAGAGGGTAGTGGTTAATTTGAGTAGAGGGATTATATTGTTGAATTTTTTTAATTAAGGACTCAATAGCATTTTTGAAGAATTGTGGTATATGAAGTAAAAAAAATTATTATTTATGTGATGCTAGAATTAATAAAATAATAAAAATATTATTGTGGTGCTAAAAAATGTTTTATAGTGCCGGAAGTAAAATGGTGCAAGTAGTAAAAACGTATGTGCCGATAGAACCATCCTTTTTTTTGTTTTTTTTTTAATATTACTTCAATTACAACCATTACAGCTGTAATGAAGTGTTAAAGAGATAAAGTCTTCACTTAATATCATTCAATAATTGACTCTACTAACAAGATTATGCTTCCACGGCAAAGGACCCACTTATTAGGCATGTTTTATACTTTTATGTTTTCGGTAACATGTCGGGAGTCTATTCGGGTAATTCATTATGTTACATTTGTGAAGCGAACGATTCATAATATTGCATATTGTATGGTTGTAGATTGCTCATTTGTGAAGCGAACAATATCTCTCGCTATTTTGCTTAATGTATTGCATCAAACATTTCCAACAGCAACACTTAATATTTTGGAAGTTTTGTAACTTATTATGGGCACCGTCACTTTCTTAACACATGCATTGATTTTTTAGGAAAATGTCGTAGAGGACGGGTTTACATCTTATTTGTGTAAAAAGGACAAGAAAATAATGCAATGGTTGTAAAGGACAAAAAGTAATGTTTATCCAAAAATACCCTTTATAATTATAACTACCCTCATTCCTCCATTATCCGACTCATTCATCCATTATCTCAAAATCTAGAAACCCTAGCCTCCATCCTCTTCTCTTCAAATCCCCTCTTTCCCCTTTTGTATTAACTGCAAATCCCATGAGGCGACGCTCCATCTGCAAATCGTGAGAGGTGATGCTCCATCTACTTGCCTATTCCGTTTGATATCGAGCAATGAATTCTCGATTTGGTGATGATTTGCAATGAATTTTTGATTTTATATTAATTCAACATCTAGGGTTTGGCAGTCGGTGGCTGCCGCCTTCTAATCCCTATAAAGTACACGGCTCTACCACGGTCCATAACCAAGTTTCTAAATTCTTGTGTCTTCTGCTCAGTATTTGCTTCGGTTATGGTTTTAGCCCTTGGGTTTTAAAGATCAGGATTCGTTGCGGTGAGAATTAACATCGTCTTTTTATCTGTTTTATTTTATTATAAAAAGCCACATTGAGTTTAGGGTGAATTTATAGTGTTTTTTAACGATATGTTTTATATCAATTTCCCCCATATGTGGATGTTTTTCATAGAAATCGAGCTTTATATTGAAATATTGAGCAAGTGATGTTTTCAATAGTTAAATTGCAAAACGTAACGAATTATGTGCTTAAATTGTGATTTTATATTATTTTGGAATTATGTTACGCTTTGGTATGTTTTTGATTATTGTAGATACACGATATATGGATTAGAAGAGGATTTAAAGATGAATTAACTGAAGATTTATATGATGGAGAGGAGATAAAGATGGAAGGAAAGGATAAAGATAGAAGAAAATCGAAGATCAAGCCAGTGAACGAACGTTCAAGGCCCGTCCATAGTGGACGGGCGTCTGAAAGGATGGACGGGCGTTCAGGTTGGCAAAAGCAGAACAGAGAGTTTGGACGTGCAGCAGACTGGCGTCTGAAGTTGCGTCCAGATCAAACGGACGTCCATAAATACTGGACGAGCGTCCAGAGGAAGGAAATCGATTCACGATGTTCAGAAGTATTCTGGACGGTCGTCCAGCCACTTTGGACGGGCGTCCAACACCGACTTAGGCCCAGCCGACTTAGAATTCTATATAAAGCAGCAGCGCCCCAAACCCTAAAACACACAAATTTTTACATCAGAATTTCACCAAGCAGCCGCCGCTTTTCTGAGGTCTCAAGGCCGGTCACCCGAGCCTCGGTGATCCGGGTTAGATTAGGATGCTTTTCTTTTCGTTGTTGATTCATGGAGATCATCCATTGTACCAAACTAAGTGAGTTTATTCTTTTAATTTATTCAATCCTTGTTTTATTTTTATGATCTTTGATTCATTTTGTATCTTTCTATGATTTATGATGCTATTGTGTGACTAGATCGAGAGATTGGTTGCTAATCGTTGTCTAACGTTGATGAGAGTCGTTGTTAGGCTAGATCACCATAGAAAGATAGGATCTTTAATCGTTAATTAGTGACAAATTAATTGGTTAATTATCTAGGTTGCTAGACTCTAAAATACGAGAGTTAACTTGAATCTACACCTTCGTTTTGTATGGAAATTGGTCTCAACATTCGAGAGAGGAGAGATCGATAATTGAATTCACTAAGGAATTAGGAATTCATAGCTTGAGAAACGGATTCACTAAGGAATTAGGAGTTCGTATCTCGTGTAAAGGTGAAACCACAATATTGAATTAAAATCATGAGATGAACTTGGATTGAAATCACTTAGTTTGTGTAATGTTTAATCCCATGTATCTTTAGTTTAGGTCGTTTTTAATATTCTTAGCTTAGGTTTATTTTTCTATGTGTTTATATGTTTGTTCTTTCGTTTATTTGTTTTCGTAAGTAACAATTTAAGGAATTAATAAAACTAGATTCAACATCCCAATTCCCTGTGGATCGACCCCTTACTTATCCCGCTTTACTAGCAATTACCCGGTATTCGGCCGGTTATAAGTTAGTTTTGCATATAGGTTAGGGTTTATAAATTGTTTTTGTTTAGTGATGCAAAAATCCTCCGAACAAATTGGCGCCGTTGCCGGGGAATCGGTGTTTTGTTGAATCTAATTGAGTTAATTTCTCTATTTTGTTACGATTTATTTTTCTTTCAATAAAAGTAGCGTTAAATAAATTGAGGTTTTTTTTAATTTTTGCCGTGTTTCGATGACCGTAGGGTTAAGAATGTGCAAAAAAAAATTTACTCGATTTGTGAAACGTGAAGTGTAACCTAATCTGTAACCTAGTGTGCTCTGTGCTTAAATTTATCCGTGGCTGCTGTATGTGTGATTTGATGATCTGAGTTGCCATGGGTTTAAGATGTTAGTCTAGGGTTTTCGGCTGTGCTTTACTAAGTTGCAGGGTGCTGTATCGAACTTTCAAACGGGCGTTCGGCTCATTGAACGCCCGTCCAGGGCAAAATTTCCAGGCAACCGCCCGTTTGGTATGTTGAACGCACGTCCAGGTTCCAAATTTTTCTTGAATTGATTTTTAATGCTTTATTTGACGTGGATACTTTCATATGAGCTTCTGTGGCTAGTTATTTTTACGTAGATGTTCTGAACTTGCATGTGTACATCTTTCCATCTACCGATCCATGTTAAATAATGGATTAACTTTTATATACATGATTCATCTATGCATGTTATAGTTAATGTCGGTTCTCGTATGCTATAACTGTTCTTATTGTTATTTAGTAGCTAATGTCGGTTTCCGTATGCTACATATCGTTGTGATGAATCTTGTGAGCTTTGAGACCTATGTGCTTTCTTGTTATTTTTGTAGCTCATATGGGTAGCTACTGTCGGTTTTCCGTTGCTACCATTGCATCTTATGAGTTATATCTGTTTAGTATAGCTAACTGTTGGTTCTCCATAATGCTATCACCTTTGATGAGTCTTAAGGCGCGTCTACATTGCATATAATGAATAGTACTGTCGTTTATCGTAAACTATCATTATTTGGTAGACGTTTATGATATACATGTCATGTTGCAAATGAGTGGGCTAGTTTTCTTTCTTTTATTTTCTTTTATTTTTGCATATCATTTAGTTGCATGTCATCTAGTTGCATTGTTTTTCTATTTTTCTTTTATTTTTCTTGAGGGTAGTTACTGTCGGCTTGCCGTACGCTACCACTTTTATTTTATGTCCTTCATTTTCTGATTCTGTACGGGCCGTAGTCACTGTAGAGTTGTCTACCCAACTTGCTCAGCCTGAGCCTGTCAGCTTTTTATTTTATTAGAATTGCATATCATGTAGATTGCATTGTAATATATTTTCGTATAGTGCACCTAGCCTACTATTTTGTAATGTTCCATGTATATGTTCCATCTTTATATGAGCTTAATCTGAAAAAAATCTCTATGACTTCTTTTCCATGTGTTTTACATGTATAATCCTTTTTCCCCGAAGACTCTTTTTGCACTGTTCAAGTATGCAGGACATTCGTGATAGCTATTGTGCGCTTTAACGACGATATCAGTTTTCCTGTGATGCTCCACAGTCTACTGATCTATTCAAGCTTTCTTGGATCTGTGATGCTCCACATTTCCAAGGTTATGCAAGCAATTTTGGTTCTTCGTGAGGGTCTTTCCAGAATTGCTAGCTTCGGAAATACAATCAGCTAAGTCCCTAAATTTTTATTCCTGTCCACCTTGAGGACAAGTTGCAATCTAAGTGAGGGGGAGGGGAATGGTTTGGTGTATCTACATATCATTTGCTTGATTTATTATGTTTCTATGCAAAATGAGCTAGAATTTTCAAAAAATTTCGACACTTTTGTTTTTGTTTTGTCCCGAGTAGGCAATTCAATTCTTTGTTCGTTATTTTTTATAGTCATCCGAGCTATATATCATATGTTTGATAAGTTAGTTGTTTCACCCGATATATATATTTCACGAGCCATAGTGAATGATGAGCTAATTTATAAAGTTATACCCCTTTTGATTAGTGATTTTTTATTTTCTTATAAGTAATGTGCTTAGTGCTACGTATGTATCTTGAGATTTATGATAGTTTGTATTTAGATCCGGAGTATGTTATACTGTGAATATCTTAGGTTTGAATGTGATAAGTACCACGTAACTTATTGTCAAATGAAAAAGTTGAGTTTATAATGAAGTAATTGGGTGTGTCGAAAGCTAGTCAATGATTTGAGTGCGATAGGGTATACCACGTATGTCCTATACCACTATGATGACTAAAAGCTCACGACAGTCAGAAGAAGCTGCCTTATGATTGGAGTAAGGTAGGGTATATCACGAATATCCTATTCTGCTATGACAGGGCAATAGCTCATTCTGATGTGTGTTTAATTGTGAAGTAGTTAAATCAACTAATGAATTGTTATGAATGGAAGACTGAGTTATCGTCTATCTTATCCCCAATAGAAACTGATAGATATGTTGTAGGGATTATCCTCTGAGTATTTCAGAAAGGTCCTAGATGCCTTCTATCATCCTTTTCGGGATATGTCACGTTTGTAGGGTACATCTTATAAGTGTCATTTATTGCTAGTCTACGAGGGGGTATTAGCTAGTTTTGCTTTGAAATTTTCAAGCTTGGACTTAGTGGAAGTTTTCTATGGTTATGCACACACACTTGGGTGAACCTCTAAACTATTGAATATGCTTTATATTTGCTAAAATGTTTATTTGTCTCGAGCTATGTTTATGTTTTGTTTTGCTCGGGACGAGCAAAAAGCTAAGTGTGGGGGTGTTGTTTAGGGTGAATTTATAGTGTTTTTTAACGATATGTTTTATATCAATTTCCCCCATATGTGGATGTTTTTCATAGAAATCGAGCTTTATATTGAAATATTGAGCAAGTGATGTTTTCAATAGTTAAATTGCAAAACGTAACGAATTATGTGCTTAAATTGTGATTTTATATTATTTTGGAATTATGTTACGCTTTGGTATGTTTTTGATTATTGTAGATACACGATATATGGATTAGAAGAGGATTTAAAGATGAATTAATCAAGATTTATATGATGGAGAGGAGATAAAGATGGAAGGAAAGGATAAAGATAGAAGAAAATCGAAGATCAAGCCGTTGAACGAACGTTCAAGGCCCGTCCATAGTGGACGGGCGTCCGAAAGGATGGACGGGCGTTCGTGTTGGCAAAAGCGAACGCAGAGTTTGGACGTGCAGCAGACTGGCGTCTGAAGTTGCGTCCAGATCAAACGGACGTCCATAAATACTGGACGAGCGTCCAGAGGAAGGAAATCGATTCACGATGTTCAGAAGTATTCTGGACGGGCGTCCAGCCACTTTGGACGGGTGTCCAACACCGACTTAGGCCCAGCCGACTTAGAATTCTATATAAAGCAGCAGCGCCCCAAACCCTAAAACACACAAATTTTTACATCGAATTTCACCAAGCAAACCGCCGCTTTTCCGAGGTCTCAAGGCCGGTCACCCGAGCCTCGGTGATCCGGGTTAGATTAGGATGCTTTTCTTTTCGTTGTTGATTCATGGAGATCATCCATTGTACCAAACTAAGTGAGTTTATTCTTTTAATTTATTCAATCCTTGTTTTATTTTTATGATCTTTGATTCATTTTGTATCTTTCTATGATTTATGATGCTATTGTGTGACTAGATCGAGAGATTGGTTGCTAATCGTTGTCTAACGTTGATGAGAGTCGTTGTTAGGCTAGATCACCATAGAAAGATAGGATCTTTAATCGTTAATTAGTGACAAATTAATTGGTTAATTATCTAGGTTGCTAGACTCTAAAATACGAGAGTTAACTTGAATCTACACCTTCGTTTTGTATGGAAATTGGTCTCAACATTCGAGAGAGGAGAGATCGATAATTGAATTCACTAAGGAATTAGGAATTCATAGCTTGAGAAACGGATTCACTAAGGAATTAGAGTTCGTATCTCGTGTAAAGGTGAAACCACAATATTGAATTAAAATCATGAGATGAACTTGGATTGAAATCACTTAGTTTGTGTAATGTTTAATCCCATGTATCTTTAGTTTAGGTCGTTTTTATTATTCTTAGCTTAGGTTTATTTTTCTATGTGTTTATATGTTTGTTCTTTCGTTTATTTGTTTTCGTAAGTAACAATTTAAGGAATTAATAAAACTAGATTCAACATCCCAATTCCCTGTGGATCGACCCCTTACTTATCCCGCTTTACTAGAAATTACCCGGTATTCGGCCGGTTAGGAGTTAGTTTTGCATATAGGTTAGGGTTTATAAATTTTTTTGTTTAGTGATGCAAAAATCCTCCGAACAATTCGATCTCGTTTTTGTTTTGTTTTGTTTGTTTAGAATGCATCTGAATTCTAATCCTGCTATCGGTGGTCAATCGATTTTATCAGATATTTTTTCATCGACGGTTTCATTTAATTAGGGGCGAGCTATTCATGTGCTTGTATAACCCTAGTGTAAATCGTCGAAAATCAATAGCGACTCTTGTTGAGAGACTTGATCTTTCCGAGGGTTGCTAGTTGTCATATTCCGTTGCCTTGGGTAGCAGAGTCTCTGCTTTTACCATTTGGGACTGACCATGAGAAAAACATTCATTTGGGACTGGCCATGAGAAAAACATTCACCATTTGTGCTACTGTGTCTACGTTTTGTGAATGAAAATCTGCCTGATTTTGTGTTACTGTGTCTTCGTTTTTACAGATTCAATGCTCCGATTTGGTTAACTCTTTCCATTCATCTTGATTTACTTTTCAATTTCTTTTCTGAATCGTATTTTTGTATAACCGTTGTTTTGATTGCAGTGAGTCAAGGCTATGAGCTGAGAAAGGCAAGAAGAACCGTGGATTTGATCTCCCTGATTCTCCGGTGACAATTTAATGTCTAAAGATGCCTACTTTCAGAGTTTAGAGGCAAGATTAGTTGCAGCAAATAAAGAGAGGGAAAAAATAAGGACTGGTTCTACTATTTAGTTTAAATCACCGACAAGATTTTGCTACAGGATAGCACAAACGAGCATTTTAAAGATGTTGTGATACTCAAATTAGAAGCAGGCAAGCAGCCTTATCAAAAGAAGGCAAAGGCACTTGTATATATCATGCTATTTTTGACAAAATGAAGACCATTTGATGTATATGTAGTAACACCATCATTTTTGGCAAGCAGCCTTATTTTTTCTTCCATCTTCATTTGATGTATATGTAGTAACACCATCATTCAAAACCGATCAATATTATTGACACATAATAATAGTCATGTAGTAACATGAACTTTCTCTGTAGTAACAATTGTTGCAACACATGCCCTTTTCATCATGTAGTAACACCACTATGCATACTCCATAAAAACAAATGTAGTTACGCATAATGTAGTATCACAGTGAAAGTCCACATATGAAATAACACATATTTCACGTTGGTTCCGTGAACACTATCCGACGTAGTAACACCACTATGCAAACACCCTCAAACATAGCAACACATAATGTAGTAACTCGTAGTGACACCAACACGTAGTAACACCAACACCCTGCAAATCCTTACCCGCCTTTAATGTGAAAAGAAATGAAAAATTATTATCATTAAGGGTATTTCTGTACATCTCTTTTTTTATCCTTCTCAACCACTGTCTTTGTTTTTCGTCCTTTTTCATCGTTTACCATCTTATATTGTCCTTTAGGCCCACCGCCCGTTGATTTTTATTGTGTTTTTGTTCCTTTTTTGATTTCATCTTGCTAGATGCAGTGACTATCTCTTACTTTTTTGTGAATCAAAATGCAATGTTATTTAGGTGCAATATTAAATGCAACATAATTGGAAGGGGAATGTGATGACGGTCAAATTATACCCGTAAAAGTCATCAACATTGACCTTAAATCGAGATTAATAATACGCATTTTATAGTAAACCACACGTTTATATTTAATATGTAATGTTATGTGATTTATATTATGTAAATTGGTATTTACTCGTTTTTATCCGATTTACTGTGCGATTAATGTTGATTTTACAGATCATTACAAATCGAGAAGATTAGTGTCATTCAATCAATTATCTCAAGATAAGGAAGGAAGGAAATCGGAGCATTAAATGAGAGAGTAATCGGATCGACATGCAAACGTGCAGTGGGGAGCAAGGCAAACGAAGAAAACGTGTAGAACATGGAAAATATAGGTTCGGTCTACCGAACCATTAGGCTCGGTCGACCGAGTGTCATCTTTCGGTTGACCGAGTGTCAGCTTCGGGTAGGGCTTTTGTCGTGTTTACTTTCTAGAACCACCCTAAGTCGGCAAAAACCTCTATATAAGCAAGCAGCTACGAGAATTGTAAAATATACCTTAGAATATCATTCAATAAAATCACTCTATTCATATCTTGATTCAATGTAGTTTATTGAGGGTGTTTCCAGCAATTTAAGGGCTGCAATATGTAAGCCTTTATTTTCTGTTTCTTTCTTTTAAGTAATTAATTCCTCCCAATTATGCTTTATCGTTTGAATTAGTTAATCATAGCTAGATGATGTAGATCTAGGCTATGACGTTAGGGATGTGGCGATTCCTTGTCTATGGGGATCCCATAACCTACGTCATACACTTAGTATTTATTCATGAATCTACTTGCTTTAATTAATGCGTATCTATGTTAGTTTATATGAATGCTTTACGAATTACTGTTTAATCCGTTGTGTATGATGAAACGCTGAGAGATACGTTCAGGGATGTAATCTGGGGGAAAAGACCATTCGGTCGACCGAGCCCAGCTATTCGGTCGACCGAGCCCTGTTTTATCCGTTAAATAGCCACGTCTTTATGGTTAGGTTAACTTAATAGAATTTATCATCTCGCAGTAGGTATGGCTACGGCTACGTTGCTCGTCCGTTTTAATTAGCGTATGATTAGGAAATACCAATATAGGGCTCTTAGGTTGGCTCATGAATGATCTTCCGGGACTTTCGGCGAGATCTAGGTAGGTTTTGTATTTGGGAATTGAGCTCACCTAGTTATACGTAAATCGTAGATTAACATGAAACCGTGCGGGTAATTGTTAATGGGACGAGATCGATGCGATCGTTTAGGAAGTACGCCTAACCATAGGAATGTTGCCTAGACGAGGTGTACGGTTAATATCGGCATCCTTAGAGTCGTAAGCGTGTGAGTTATATGAGATGGAGGCACCAAAAGGCGAAGTCACGTAACAATACCACGGTGATCTAGTGACCTACCGGTGCTAAGTCAAGTTAAAGAGGATGACTCCCGTAGCCAATCTAAGATAGATACAAACGGATTGGCAGTTAATAAGTTCAGTTTATTATATAAATTATCTAGGTCCAAACGATAAAGGCTATAATTGGGGAGGTTAATTACGTTGTGTCGTGTCGTGTCAATTTATCTTTTCTTGTCTTATGTTGGTCATAGACCGCCTCTATGTCCTTGACATGTTTAATTAATTGTTTGTATATTGGATGATCCACAATTGGTTCCCTGTGGGATCGACCTTGATTCACTATAGCTATACTACGATGGGCCTAGTCCTCTTGCTAGTATTGGTTTATGGTGGTCAAGTATATTATAACCTGATTGACCCCGATCAAGTTTTTGGCGCCGTTGCCGGGGAACCAACGGTCAATTTTATATATAAATAATTTTCTTATTCATGTCAAATTTTCTGTTTTAGAGTCTGTTTCTATGTTTTTGAGTCCCTCTGGTTGTCTGCTCTGTCTGAAAATTCCAGATTCTAATACAAAAAAAAAAAATATATATATATATATATTTATTCGGTCGACCGAGAGACCTCATTCGGTCGACCGAGAATTTATATTTTTTTTTTTTTGTTCTTGTTCTGTTCTGTTTACACGGTTTAAAATTGGTGTTTTTCGAGTCTGGAATTTCGCGTGTCTGTTTATCCCCGTATGTTTAATCCGTAGGTCTGATAGCAGCATGGGAAACCATGTTAAAATCAGTCTACGGTCTGTTTTGTTTTTCTTCTGTTTGCAGAAACCAGGGAAGCAATAATCTGAGTCAGTAATTTTTCAAGGGCGCTGAGAAAATAACCCAGCAAACATGTGGAGCTACGAATCTAAGATGGGAAAAGCGATGGAAGTAATACCATTAAAGCACAAAGATGGCTCCGAAAAAATCTTAAAGGCTTAAATTCTTCGTGGTACAATGTTGAAGGCAAGGTACTACCTTTTTTTTGCTTATGTTTTACTACCTTTTGTTTTTTTTTTGAGCATAAGTTATCCTATACATGAACCTTAGTATGAATCTTAGCCCGGAGTTGGTTTGTAAGAATAATTTTATTAGTGTCGAAGGTTCTGCCCCATATCTGTCTCATCTAGAGGGTGTAGGGAAACATGTAGTAGTTGAAGGAAGCGATGAATAAAGAGTTCCTCGTAGTTCTGTTAAAATCTCATTGTCCTATGCATGAGATTGCTTCTACTGGCCATGGGAGCAACAAATTGTGTAGTTTAAGCATTCACAATCTAAAGAAGACGTTGAGTTTTGAGAGAACACAATATTCTGCTTTCGTTGAGTTTTATGGTGATGGCTTCTCGGTGAACCCACGTTAAACAGAAACGAGATTACGCTTTGGGTGACAATTTAGAAATCGGAGACTCTTAGTACATTGGTTCGGAAATGGTCTAACCATGGTCAGGCAAGTTGAACCGAGCTTCGGCTCAATCGACTCCCCTCCACGTGTGATGTACGTTACAGCGGCTTCAACAAGACTTAGCATAGCCGATAAGCCTTCGGGCTAAACGGGGCTTAATCTTGACGGATTGGCCTGAACTGTCACATATGTTCCAACGAATAAGACGGCGTAGGCTTGCCTACATAACCGACCTTATTCGGAGTACTTTGATTCATTGTTTCTTATTGTCAAGGCCAAAACCGTAATTTTAACCGAGTTTCTTAGAATTCACTAATTCCGAAAACGAGAGCCAAGGTAAGAGCTTTGGATAAATGGTATGGGTAAATGTCGTTTCCTAGGTCTCACAACCAAGGGAAGGGTATTAATCCGCAAAAGCAGCAAGCCCACCTCTTATAGTGCTCAGAGGGGTCAATATCTTGTGCTCCAAGAATGATAACTGACAAGGATAACCTTTGGAAAGTCGAGTTGAGGACTTTAAACTCAGAACTACTTCTTGAAAACCCTTAGGATTTCTTTTTAG
The DNA here is from genome assembly GCA_036785695.1 of Gentiana straminea. Lineage (NCBI taxonomy): Eukaryota > Viridiplantae > Streptophyta > Magnoliopsida > Gentianales > Gentianaceae > Gentiana > Gentiana straminea. Next base: position 4,383,764 of record JAVUPR010000046.1, on the reverse strand, counting down.
GATTATAGGTTTTGTTTTCTTTGAGTCAAATAAGAGTAACGTGAAATATGTTGAGGTTTTTTATTTTGCCGTGTTCCGATGGCCATTGGGCTAAGGATGTGCAAAACTTTTTTACTCAATATAGGCCACGTGAAATAGAGTTCCGTAGGAGAGTCGTGAAATTGCTAAAGAAAAGGAAATTTAGCAATCAATATTAAGATGGAAGCATTAAGAGAGCTTGAGAATTACTGAAAATGTAACAGAGAATGATTGGTGCGAACAAGAATAATTTTGGTCAACTTCCAAAACCTTTTAGAATGGTGATCCAAGTGAAAATACAAAGTGGTGTGCAATTCATTCTGCAACTATCTTTATCTTTCCCTTTACACTTTTTCACCTTCAAACTTTTCGATCCTCTCACCAATCTGCCCCAACAGTTCACATTTATAACCATTCTTTCATCGCCTCTCTTTCTTCCATCCGTTTCACTCTCCCACCCAATCCCATTCCTTTAAACAATTCTCAATCCCAAAAACACAATTTCTTACCCACCCTTTATCTTTTCTTTCCATCCTTATGTGTATCTTTTTCTAAACCCATCATACTCTCAACCTCCATTTTGTTTACAAAATAACTTTGTGTTGTGGAATTTGAAATATTGCTAAGCTTTAATGATTATTTTTTATCATTTTGATTTTCATGACCCTAGTTCAGGGAAGTGTAGCTCTGACCCTAGCTAGATTTTAAAGGTTTTTGGTTCGATCAAAGTACAACTTATCTTTCTACCGGAAGTTTTAAATTTCACACTCTTCCGACTATTCCGGCATTTCTAGATGATAAGTTTTGTTCTGAACTATCACACCGATCCGACCTTGTTGATGACGGTTATGACTTTTACGTGATACATTGGGTTATTAGTAATTTCGAGGAGTAGCTACATCTTCCTAAGTTGTTGATATCCAATGCAAGCGAGAATTTTCTGCGCTAACTGTTTGATTTTATCGTTATCCTCTAGGTCGCATTCAATCTGTTATACCTTTCCAAGTTTCTCTTTTCCTGGATTGAATACCTTTTCGATCGAGTCACCCTCGTGTTTTCCCACGTCGGGTAATGCTTTTTGATCTTTGTCTTCTCCACCCGGTTTAGAATATTTAGGCGGTGGAGGTTGTAGATGAAGACCATCATCTTTAGTTGCTTGTTTATTTTTCTTTCTATTTAGTATTTTTCTTGTCATTGGTTGTATAAAATAAAGTGGCTTAAACTGTTTTTAGGTATTTATACCTCATTTCTGCCACATTATTTTATAACTTCCATAGACATGGTATTTGACGGTTTCGTGGAGTTTGTCTGCTTATACAGGTTTTCACTTGCTTCTCCACAACGTGCTGAAATTTACTCCGATCTTTTTCCTTTACTTGAGAGCCGTTTCCAGAGCTAAGTCTTTTTCCTAACTTCTCATTTATTTTTGTCATTGAGGACAATGTCACGTTTAAGTGGGGGTAGGAGACTTAGCCATGTTATGTTATAATGGAAAATTGAATGAAACGGTACAAAATTGAAAAAAATTGAATAAATACCATATTAGGTATCTCGTACCCTTAGAATTGTGAGTTCCTAGCTAAGAATTGATAGGAAAGGAACCAAGCTTAATGAGTACGTGATCATTTTATACTTATGTTAAGTAAATTTAAGGATATTCATGCCCGTTTTTGCAAGTAGTTATTTATTATTCAATTACTCAATCTGTGAATCGAGTATACCGCGCAAATCATAATAACTGAAGAAATTATGTGTACATTGCATAGATGATTGGTTATGTGAACTTAGTATCAATATCTATCTGCTGATGCATTCTTATCTTTTAGCCATTAAAGCGGAGTAATAAGCTTGAGACGTACCTGTGTTTTAGCAAAATGTTAGACACTGGGCTTGTAGTAACATTACCAAAGTAGCCCCGCGCTTGTGGTAATATTCAATGCTATACATGATCTAAGATAGGGGGATACTCTAAAAGTTTTCTTCCTTGAGATTAATAGTATTTGAAAAATATGAAGATATGAAAAAATATTCAACTCTTTAAGAGGCTTTGAGTAGTACTCGGTCTCCAAGTCCAAAAACCCTATAGATACGCTCTTGCTTATTGCTCTAGTGCTTCAAAAATTTAAAGGCTTGAGAAGTATGAATGCTGAGGTTGGTAGGTTGAGATTACGAAGTTGGCATAAACTCTAATCTTGCTACGAATATATAAAACCAATGCACATGCACACATCACTACGATTCATAGCGAGTAGTGAATAATGGATATCTTATGAGCATGACTAGTATGAGTTGACTTGAGTTTCTTGTGTAAGTATGATTTGACCATAGAAAATGTTGTCTTGGGGAATGACTTAATGATGCTTTGTTCGGGACGATCAAAGTCTAAGTGGGGGGTAGTTGATGACGGTCAAATTATACCCGTAAAAGTCATCAACATTGACCTTAAATCGAGATTAATAATACGCATTTTATAGTAAATCACACGTTTATATTTAATATTTAATGTTATGTGATTTATATTATGTAAATTGGTATTTACTCGTTTTTATCCGATTTACTGTGCGATTAATGTTAATTTTACAGATCATTACAAATCGAGAAGATTAGTGTCATTCAATCAATTATCTCAAGATAAGGAAGGAAGGAAATCGGAGCATTAAATGAGAGAGTAATCGGATCGACATACAAACGTGCGGTGGGGGGAGCAAGGCAAACGAAGAAAACGTGTAGAACATGGAAAATATAGGTTCGGTCGACCGAACCATTAGGCTCGGTCGACCGAGTGTCATCTTTCGGTTGACCGAGTGTCAGCTTCGGGGCGGTTTAGGGCTTTTGTCGTGTTTACCTTCTAGAACCACCCTAAGTCGGCAAAAACCTCTATATAAGCAAGCAGCTACGAGAATTGTAAAATATACCTTAGAATATCATTCAATAAAATCACTCTATTCATATCTTGATTCAATGTAGTTTATTGAGGGTGTTTCCAGCAATTTAAGGGCTGCAATATGTAAGCCTTTATTTTCTGTTTCTTTCTTTTAAGTAATTAATTCCTCCCAATTATGCTTTATCGTTTGAATTAGTTAATCATAGCTAGATGATGTAGATCTAGGCTATGACGTTAGGGATGTGGCGACTCCTTGTCTATGGGGATCCCATAACCTACGTCATACACTTAGTATTTATTCATGAATCTACTTGCTTTAATTAATGCGTATCTATGTTAGTTTATATGAATACTTTACGAATTACTGTTTAATCCGTTGTGTATGATGAAACGCTGAGAGATACTTTCAGGGATGTAATCTGGGGGAAAAAGACCATTCGGTCGACCGAGCCCTGTTTTATCCGTTAAATAGCCACGTCTTTATGGTTAGGTTAACTTAATAGAATTTATCATCTCAGTAGGTATGGCTACGGCTACGTTGCTCGTCTGTTTTAATTAGTGTATGATTAGGAAATACCAATATAGGGCTCCTAGGTTGGCTCATGAATGATCTTCCGGGACTTTCAGCAAGATCTAGGTAGGTTTTGTATTTGGGAATTGAGCTCACCTAGTTATACGTAAATCGTAGATTAACATGAAACCGTGCAGGTAATTGTTAATGGGACGAGACGATGCGATCGTTTAGGAAGTACGCCTAACCATAGGAATGTTGCCTAGACGAGGTGTACGGTTAATATCGGCATCCTTAGAGTCGTAAGCGTGTGAGTTATATGAGATGGAGGCACCAAAAGGCGAAGTCACGTAACAATACCACAGTGATCTAGTGACCTACCGGTGCTAAGTCAAGTTAAAGAGGATGACTCCCGTAGCCAATCTAAGATAGATACAAACGGATTGGCAGTTAATAAGTTCAGTTTATTATATTAATTATCTAGGTCCAAACGATAAAGGCTATAATTGGGGAGGTTAATTACGTTGTGTCGTGTCGTGTCAATTTATCTTTTCTTGTCTTATGTTGGTCATAGACCGCCTCTATGTCCTTGACATGTTTAATTAATTGTTTGTATATAGGATGATCCACAATTGGTTCCCTGTGGGATCGACCTTGATTCACTATAGCTATACTACGATGGGCCTAGTCCTCTTGCTAGTATTGGTTTATGGTGGTCAAGTATATTATAACCTGATTGACCCCGATCAGAATGCCGTGCCTTGCACGGCACACTCAATCACTAGTCTCCTATACTAAAAATATGATCGTATTAACAACAAATTTGTTAAGCTCTTAAAAAAATAAGAAGATAACGCGCTAAAGTGAATTTTGATTCAAATAGAATATGTTTTGATAGCAAGAAGAAGTACCTCGTGCTTCATAATTCCAGTTTTGTACATTCTTTTTCCAAGCATGCACTGATATCAAGTGAAAAAACAACATCCACATAGTTCCAACCAAAGAATTCAATCTTTTCAAAACATAAAAATAAAAAATATAAAAAACAACTTTATCGCCTGAGTGAAGAAAAAGAGCACGGGAGTAAAAATGCTTTGTATTTTAACCTTTATCAAAGTTAATGGAAGTAAAGATGTGAACAACCAATCCACCGGGCAATATCATTTCCTTAATTGAGCTCTCTACCATCTTGATTACTCTTGGCATTTACCGTTCGAACCCGTTCTGCAATAATAGCGACAGTTTTTGTTTATATTTTTTTAACAGATTCATCAAAATACAATCAGTAGAACAGCCGCATAATTCATCGTAATATAATTATCGGAGGAAGAGTTGGATCCATTTCATGCATTCCCAAATATGCAGAATAATGAAAGATATTGGCATTACAATTTCATAAAATAATCTATGAGTAAGCCAACACGGAGAAAATAAAGAAACGGCATTTTTTTTACCATAATATTGACAATCCTTCTGGTCGATGGACAATATGATTCACCCGGAAGCTCTTCAAGAACCCATAGTCCTCCATATCTGCATGAACCAAAACATCCCAAAAAAAAATTTGAGAAACTAAACAAATAAACTCTCGGTGCCTTTCACTTTGTTCTTCTTTGACATATTGTAGGTCCTATGCAAGAAAAAGAAATAGAAGAAAAAAATGGTATTAGTCATCGTTTTTCGAAGAAATGAACTTACCCAAGGAGAGTAATTATCTCACAAATATTCAACAATTTTAATTGATCCAACGGTATGGGAAAGTGCAGGCGAACAAACCCTAGGTCAAAGTGTTACACAGAATTTTAAATATGAATATGAATCAAAATGTAAACGGATTATTCACCAAAAATAAGAAATACCTGAAATCCAACAAAGGAAGAAGAATTAATATATAAAGGAAGATCATGAAGAAGAATAACAAGATGAACAGAATAGAATCAAACAGAATTAAAGACTGGAAAAGGAAACCATTGCAGAGAAAACAGAAGCTCTTTTATTTCAGAATATTCATTTAATACAACCACTAGATATTTTGGTATCTAGTCTATATATACCCTTTAACTCATTACAAGGAAAGAAAGCTAATGATATGATTGGATAGAGTGATGTCATTCCAACCAATCACAACATTCTAAAGTGCCAGCTCATTCCTCTATTTATCCATTCTCTACATCCCCCCTCAAACCTGATCTTGCATATATGTTGTGTAATCCAAGATTGGCCATCAACTGTCTCAACTTGATACTGTCCAGTGCCTTGGTGAACATATCAGCTAGCTGCAACTCAGACCTTATAGGCAATGGCTTGATGATCCCTTTCAAGAACTTCTCCCTTACAATGTGACAATCTATCTCGATGTGTTTTGTTCTCTCATGAAACACAGGGTTTTCTGCTATATACACAGCACTGTTGTTATCACAAAACAATGGTACAGCTTTGTCATGTTTGACCTGCAAATCATTCAACAAATACAAAATCCATTGCACTTCACAAGTTGTTGCAGCCATTGATCTATACTCTGCTTCTGAACTGCTTTTTGACACAGTGGTTTGCTTTTTTGACTTCCAAGATATCAAGGATTGTCCAAGAAAGATGCAGAAACCAGTCACAGATCTTCTAGTTTCTTCACATCCTGCCCAATCTGAATCAGAAAAAGCTTTCAGGGTTAACTCACTGTTTGCGGGGAACTTGATGCCTTGGCCTGGACTTCCTTTCACATACCTAAGCAGCCTTTGTACAGCCTTCATGTGGTTAACTGTTGGTGCATCCAGGAATTGACTAAGTTGTTTGTCTTTGCAAAAGAGATATCTGGTCTTGTTATTGTTAAGTACAACAGTTTTCCAACAAGACTTCTGTATAAGGTATTACTGGGCAGCAATTCAGAGTCTTGATGTATTAGTTTTTGAGAACAATCCATGGGGCTAGTGGCTGGTTTGGATCCCAAAAGACCTTGTTGCTCTAACAACTCTAGAGCATACTTCCTCTGATTTATAATGAGCCCCTCCTTGGACCTGGACACTTCAATCCCCAAGAAATATTTAAGGGGTCCAAGATCCTTGATTTGAAAGGTCTGATCTAGGAACCTTTTGATGGAGGTTACCTCAGTTCTGTCATTTCCAGCTATGACCACATCATCAACATATACCAATAAAGCAGTGAAGGCAGTGGAGGAGTGTTTGGTAAACAAACTGTGATCATGAGGAGATTGTATGTATCCCTGATGAAGTAGAGCAGCAGTGAGCTTGATATTCCACTGTCTACTGGCCTGCTTCAAACCATAAAGGGACTTCTGGAGTTTGCAAACCTTAGAAGCAGGAAAACCTGGGGGTGCCACCATGTATACCTCTTCATTAAGATCCCCATGAAGGAAAGCATTGTTAATGTCCAACTGTTCCAGAATCCAATTTCTAGAGGCCGCCACTTTGCAAGAAGTCTAATGGTTGTCATCTTTGCAACAGAGGTCGAAAGTATCTTGATAATCTATCCCCAACTGTTGAGTGTAGCCTTTTGCTACCAATCTTGCCTTATACCTCTCCACTGAACCATCTGGCTTATGTTTCACCCTGAAAACCCACTTGCAACCAATAGGGACCTTATCTGGAGGTAGATCAACCAAGGTCCAAGTATTGTTTCTTTGAAGAGCATCAATCTCTGCCTGCATTGCTGCTTGCCATTCTGGTACCTGCACAGCCTCAGAGTAGGATTTGGGTTCTGCAATAACAGACATGTTTAATACATAGGATTTGTATTTAGGTGTCACAGAATCATAGGACAGGACTTTATGGAGGGGATAGGTGGAAAATGAAAGGGGGGAGTAGAAGAAGAAAGTAAGCTGGTATGATATTGTTGCAACCATTGTGGAGGGTTTCTGATCCTGGAGGAGTATCTCGGTTGAGACAGGACTAGGCTGAGGAGTAGGATCAGGGGAAGGGGTAGGTGTAGGCACAGGGGTAGGTGTAGGATCAGGTGGAGATGGAGATGGAGAAGGAGAAGGTGTAGATGAAGGAGAGTGTAGACTGGGGATGGAAGAGATGTGTGTAGGAAAGTCAGGATCCAAATGATGGCTGATGGGTGAGGGAAAAATTGAAGATGAAGGTGGTGAGGCCTTAGTAGAAGTAAGAAAAGGAAAAATGTTTTCATGGAAGACCACATCTCTTGATAGAAAGATGTCTTTAGTATGCAAATCAAGAAGGATGCAAGCTTTTGAAGTGGAAGAATTCCCTAGATAACAACATGGTCTGGATCTTGGATCAAATTTAGATTTTGTGGGGTCTGTGATAGTGGCATAGACAAGACATCCAAAAACTCTCAAAGTATTATAAGAAGGATCTTTATGGAGAAGTTTTTTGTATGGAGATTGATGACTGAGAAGAGAGGTGGGTAACTGGTTTATTAGGAAAATAGCATGCTTAATGCAAAACCCCCAATATTCTAAAGGAAGATTAGAATGTAATCTTAAACTTCTAGCAACAACCAGAATGTGCTGATGTTTACGTTCTACAATCCCATTCTGTTGTGGGGTATGCCTAACACTTTGCTGATGAACAATGCCTTTCTCTGAATAGAAGTCAGTAAGGTCAAATTCTTTGCCATTATCAGTTCGAAAACATTTGATTTTTAGATTGAACTGAGTAAGTACCATTTCATAAAAACTTTTGATTAAATGTTTAACCTCAGATTTGAATTGCATTAAGAAAATCCAACAATATCTTGAATGATCATCCACAATAGTAAGAAAGTATCTTTGATTGTGAATGGTAGGCTGTTTGTAAGGCCCCCAAATGTCCAAATGTACAATGTCAAAACAAGAAACAGAAGAACTACAACTTATGGGAAATGGGAGTCTATGTTGTTTAGCTAGAGGGCATATGGGGCAATGAACATCCAATGGGGCACAAACAGTAACATTATTGTCCTTAACTAACTGAAGCCTTTTATTTGAGGGGTGGCCTAGTCTACAATGCCAAAGCCAAGAAGGAGATGTGATATCAGCAGGTTGAGGATGAGTAGAGGATTGAATGGAAGAGGCCAGATGATGACTTTGCCTGGATGAAGAACAAGAAGTGGGAAGAAGATTTCTGTGTGCAGCAGATAGGTGATACAGACCATGAAACTCCTTAGCTGTACCAATCACTTTCAAAGTCCTCATGTCCTGGATGAAACAAGTACATGAGTGGAAAGTCACACAGTATTTAGGATCTCTCACCAGAGTGCTAAGGGACAATAGATTAAAAGAAAAAGATGGAACACAAAGCACATTGAACAAAGTAAGTTCAGAATTCAGATGCACAAGGTACCAATGTGGGTGATAGGAACATCCCGACCATTAGGCAAATGGATACTTTTGCCTGCAACAGCTGTATAATGAGTGAAAACAGACAAGGAATAGGCTACATGATCAGTGGCACCAGAATCTAAAATCCAATCTATTAAACATGACTGAGAAACAGTGTGGAAATACTATGGTTAATATTACATTATTATTACACTCATAACATGTTACAATGTAACGTGTTACTTTTTATCAAGAGACATATTAATTGCATTGAATAAACAATTAATATGTCCTAATAGTCATAAAGTAACTATCCTTTGTCCTATTATGTAATAGCATAGACATAGCCGACTCTAGCATTTATTGTAGCCGGCTCTAGTTACTTTTACTTTACTAGCTAGGATCCTCTCTTGTAAGGATCCTCTCTTGTATCTATTTATACTCATTCTTTCAACATGAATAAACAAGTTGGAGTTTACTCAAGTATTATTACTTTCTCAAACTCTCTTCATGGTATCAGAGCCTTAAACTCCTGGAATCCGCTGCAAACTCTCAGCACCCTGCTGAATCAAGAATGTCTTCACTATCTGAAGCTTCCTCACCTTCGATTGAGTCCCGACCGCCTCGAGCGACCGGGGTCACCGAATCTTCATCTTATACTAATCATAGACTTGATGGCAACAACTATTTGCTATGGTCAAAATCTATGAAAATGTACATCTCTGGACAAGGTAAGATGGGATACCCGTCCGGCTCTAAACCCGCCCCCGCCGAAGATGACCCAGGATTTGAAGCATGGGATACTCGCTAATAATCAAGTCATGACCATTCTCACAAGATCAATGACAAAAGAGATTAGTGAGAACTTTATGATGTATGATACTTGCAAAGGAAATGCAGGATAATGCCGGGGATCTTTACTCCAAGAAAGACAATACCTCGAAGTGTATGAACTTGAAGCTCGGATTCAAAACTGAGGCAAGGAGATATGTCTATAACTCAATACTTCAACCAACCGTCTAGGGCATGGCAACACCTAGATATGCCGGAAACTCACCCCTGGAATGATGTCAAGGATGCGCCCTTTTATAAGGACATTATTGAGAAAAAGAGAGTATTCAAGTTTCTTCGGATCGAATCCTCGCTCTTGATGATGTTAGAGGAAGAATCCTTGCCACAAAACCTCTCCCCAATCTCAAATCCATGTTTGCCGAAGTCAAACATGAGGAAAGCGAGGAGGAAAGTGATGCTTTCTTGAACTCCCCGCCGACAACCCCGCCGAGAGTGCTACCTGGCCGACCATCGGGAAGCTCCGCCGAGGTTACCGAGACCGTCGGGAAGCCTGCGATAGAACCGGAAAGTTGTTCGCGAGCACCGCAAACGCACAAATCACACCAAGGACACTTGTTTGGAAGCTACATGGCATGCCTAAATCCCTCAAACCTACCGGGAAAGTCGGGGCGAGGCATGTCCATGAAGAGGAGAATGACAACAAGTTGAATGCTCGGTTTGTCTTTGCATTCAAAGCTTTCCTCACTCAACAAAAAGAAGGTAGTACCTCTCCGACACGGCTACTCGGGCTAGTGCGGGTAAATTCTACTCTTCTATTAGTAATGAAACATGGATTGTTGATTCGGGGCCTCCTCCCATATGATTTGGTAATAAAAACCTCATAACTCACCTTATGCCATGTCAACAAATTCACAATGTTAAGGCTGCCGATGGATCTATCTCTCGTGCAAAAGGTTTTGGAAATGTTAAACTCACTAATAAGATATGTCTAAAGGATGTCCTATTTGTTCCAAAATTAGACTGCAATCTCATATCTGTCAGTAGACTTGCAAAAGATTTAAATTGGACTGTTGTTTTTAATAAGAATTAGTGCACTTTCCAGGACCCTTCTTCACAGGAAGTGATTGGGAGGGCTAAACCATGCTTAGGATTGTATGTGGTCGACCCCGCGAAGACAAGAGGCGAAGACGAATCGCCTCGGCAGCTCGCACTCAAACCTTAGATAATATCATGTTATGGCATTATAGACTAGGACATCCAAGTTTTGGTTATTTGAAGTCTGTAATTCCTGAATTATTTAAAGGATGTAATGTCAATGATCTTCAATGTGATATTTGTCAATTTGCCAAACTTACCAAATCTGTGTATGCCAAACTACCTTATTTGCCTTCCACACCTTTCACTTTAATTCATAGTGATGTATGGGGACCTTCAAGGGTAAAAAGTATAACAGGGAAAAGGTGGTTTGTCACTTTCATTGATGATCATACCAGGAACACATGGCTGTTTTTAATGAAGGATAAATCGAAGTTGGACCGAGTTTTTCAGAATTCTACAACATGAACTCTACTCAATTTGACACTAAGATCAAGATCTTAAAGACTCGATAATGCTCTTGAATACTATGAGTCTAACCTCGGTAATTTCTTGATGAATAAGGGGATTGTCCATATCGGCGGTTTGTGTGGAAACACCTCAACAAAATGGGGTTGCTTTGAGAGAAAGAACAGGCACCTACTTTGGAGATGGCTCGATCAATCATGTTCACTACCCATGTCCCAAAGTATATGTGGGGTGAAGCTATATTAACGCCACATACTTAATCAACGGACTTCCCAGTGTTAGTGTTAGGCTTCAAGACTCCTATCCAAACCCTCCCGACCACACACTCCCGCCCTCATCTTATTTCCCAATTACCACCAAAAATCTTTGGTTGTACTTGTATTTGTTTATATCCATGCCCAACACGAAGCAAACTTGATCCCAAAGCTCACAAGTGCATTTTCCTAGGATATGCAAAGGACATGAAGGGTTACAAGTGTTACTCTCCTTCTGAAAAGAGATTTTACAATTCTATGGATGTAAAATTCTTTGAAAGGACTCTCTACTACAGCAAGTCCACTGAGGCAACACGATGGAAACCCGATTGAACTTGACCTAAATCCTTTCCCTCGGCAAACTCTTGAACCTCGGCACCCCACCGACTCTCGGCATCCTGCGATCCTCGGCAACCTCCCCGAACCGAGTCTGCGACCCGAGCCTGCCGAACCGGAGACTACGACACTCGGCAACCTGCGAGTCACGGCGGTGAACCTCGGCACCCCACCGACTCTCGGCGGCTGCCGACGTTGATGACGGACCTATTGCTATCGGGAAGGGAAAGAGATCTTGCACTACCGATCACTCTATTCATAATTATCTTTCCTATGATCGGTTATCACCTGGTTTTGCCATGTTTACACGGGACTTGGATTCTCACTCTATTCCTAAGAATATACAGAAGCTCTCCAACATGATAAGTGGAAGGCGGTACCGTCAAAACCGAAATGATCGCTCTCCTTGACAACCATACTTGGGATCTCACCACTCTCCCACATGGAAAGAAGACATCGATCATTGTAAATGGTCGTTCACTATCAAGTACAATGCCGATGGTACTATTGACAAATACAAAGCTAGACTCGGTTGCAAGGGGATTCACTCAAACATATGGCCTTGACTACAAGGAAACCTTTGCACCCGTGGCAAAACTAAACACTGTCAGGGTACTGATCTCAATTGCTGTCCAACTTGACTGGCCTCTACATCAATTGGATATCAAGAATGCTTTCCTAAATGGTGACCTTACTGAGGAAGTCTATATGAATGTGCCTCCTGGTTTTTCCAACACTCACACTCAATGGAAAGTTTGCAAATTGAGGAAATCTCTATATGGCCTAAAGCGGTCCCCTAGAGCCTGGTTTGGCAAACTCACTACGTGGTTAAAGCCGCTTGGATACCATCAATGCAACTCGGATCACACAATGTTTATCAAAACAACAAACCGAGAAAAGGTCCATTCTTATTGTCTATATGGATGATATCATCCTTACGGTGATGACCCCTGTCGAGATCCAACACTTGAAGACCCTGTGGCAAAAGTATTTCAAGTTAAAGATTTGGGCTACCTCAAGTACTTTACGGGTATGGAAATAGCTAGGAACGACAGGGTATATCTCGTTTCACGAGAGGAAGTATGTGTTGGACCCGCCGAAGGAAAATCGGCATCTTTGGGATGCAAACCCGTCGTATCCCCGCAGACCCCGCAATACCCCGCCGCATGGTGACATTGCCGTCGAAAGGATCAATATCAAAGACTTGTAGGGAAACTCATTTATCCGTCCCATACAAGACCCGATATTGCATATGGCGTCGATCCGGTTAGCCGATTCATGCATTGCCCTACGAGCAACATTGGGATGCGCGTGAACAGGATACTTGGGGTACCCGAAGTCCACTCTCGGCCGGGCTTACATTTCACCAAGTCTCCCGATAGATCAATCAAGGTCTACACGATGCCGATTGGGCCGGATGTCACATTGACAAAGATCTACCACAGGCTATTGCTCATATGTATGGGGAAACCTAGTTACTTGGAGAAGCAAGAAACGGCCTACGTGTCAAGGAGCGAGCAAGGCTTGAAGCCGAACTCGGGCACTTGTACTTGGCATTTGTGAAGCTCGTGGCTAAAAAGGGTACTCACCGAACTTCGGAACCTCTTCACAACCTATCACACTCTCGTGTGACAATAATTCAGCCTTATGCATGGCGAGAGGATCCAGGTCCATCATGATAAAACCAAACATGTGGACATTGACAGACACTTCCTAAAGGAGAAGATTGATGCCAAGATTATTCAACTCCGGATGTTCCCTCGCGGATCGAATGCTCGATATTCTCACCAAGGCCATACCACCACTTATGTTCAAATAGACCGAGTAGCAAACTTGGTTGTATAAACATATACAACCCGGTTTGAGGGGGTGTGGAAATACTATGGTTAATATTACATTATTATTACACTCATAACATGTTACAATGTAACGTGTTACTTTTTATCAAGAGACATATTAATTGCATTGAATAAACAATTAATATGTCCTAATAGTCATAAAGTAACTATCCTTTGTCCTATTATGTAATAGCATAGACATAGCCGACTCTAGCATTTATTGTAGCCGGCTCTAGTTACTTTTACTTTACTAGCTAGGATCCTCTCTTGTAAGGATCCTCTCTTGTATCTATTTATACTCATTCTTTCAACATGAATAAACAAGTTGGAGTTTACTCAAGTATTATTACTTTCTCAAACTCTCTTCAAGTACCTTTATCCTTCTGAGAGAAGTCAGCATTCAAAATGGCAGCTGAAACCTGGTGTGAAGGATTATTGTTTCCATGTACTTGAGTGTTTGAAGGTCCTGCACCCTGCATCTGAAAAGACTGAAACAACTTCATCATCTCTTTACACTGTTCAGGAGGAAAACAGAAGAACCTCCTTCATAAGGATCTGTGGATGGAACGGCAATAGAAGTCTCTGGATCCTCATAGTCATTTTGAACCAAGTTAGCTTGTCTCTTTGGCCTGAAATTTGGTGGAAATCCATGTTTCCTATAACATTTATCTTCTGTGTGGCCTTGTCTGTTGCAATAAGTGCATTGCATAAACTTCCTATTCCCATTCTCCTGCATATAACCAGTGGGTGCAGCATTTTGAGTGATCATAGAACGCCTAGGTGGCTGTTGTCTCACATAGTTACCCTGGTAAGACTGCTGCATAGCCATGGGAGCTATAGTATTCTCATTGCCATGCTGAATCTGTCTTTCAAACTTAACAGCAATAGCAAATGCTTCATTTATGTCAGGAAGCGGTTGCATCAGGAAAACCTTTGATTTAACAGGCTCAAAAGCATCATTAAGACCTCTTATGAAACGAATTACATAGTCAGCTTCTATGTAATTGCGGAAAACTTGATTATTAAGTCCACAAGGACACACAGGTATAGGTCTAATCATAGTGGATTCCTCCCAAAGGATCTTCAATTTGGTGTAAAATTCGGAATGTTGTTAGTACCTTGCTTAAGAGCAAACACATCCTCTTGAATATCGGCAACACGAAATGAATCTCCAGTTGAAAAACGAACACGCAATTCATTCCAGACTTCTCTAGCTGTGTTTGACCACATCACGCTTTGTGCAATTGGAGGAATCACAGAGTTCAAAATCCAGGAGAGCACCATATTGTTGACCTGAATCCAAATTCCTTGCAATCGATCATCATCCACAGGCATTGGAACTGTTCCGTCAACCAGTCCGAGCTTGTTCTTCGATAACAACGCCATATGCATAGCTCTACTCCAACCATGGTAATTCTTCTCACAAAGCGGTGGTTGAACCAGTACAATCGACGGATTTTCATTAGGATGTAAATACAAAGGATGAGACGGTGTGATATCACCAACTTGATTTTGAGCTTGCCTCGATTCATTTCTGTGCAAAATCGAACTATGAACACGAAGAAGGAGGTAGAACAGCAACAATAATCAGAGATGAGCAACGGATTTGAGCTCTGATACCATGAAGAAAAATAACAAGATGAACAGAATAGAATCAAACAGAATTAAAGACTGGAAAAGGAAACCATTGCAGAGAAAACAGAAGCTCTTTTATTTCAGAATATTCATTTAATACAACCACTAGATATTTTGGTATCTAGTCTATATATACCCTTTGACTCATTACAAGGAAAGAAAGCTAATGATATGATTGGATAGAGTGATGTCATTCCAACCAATCACAACATTCTAAAGTGCCAGCTCATTCCTCTATTTATCCATTCTCTACAGATCATTTGAGCGTCTTCGTTGGTAACCTAGCTAGCAAAATCATGTGCCTGATGGTTTGGGACTCAACAATGTGTATCTTCTCGCCGGAGAGAAGAGGATGATATCTGATGTAGAGGATCTACAATAAACGGATAAACGAGCTAATCCAAGCTCAAAAGATAATTAATTCTCAAAGAGAATAAGATTCAAGATTACCTGCTACCCTAGCAACTAAACACTTAGACTATTTATAGGCTAAAAAGCCCAATTAGGTTAACACACAAAAGCCCATGGCTATTATATAATTAAAACATAATAAAATACTCTTAACTAGCTTGAATGTGCTACATCATCTCCATCCCTCCTCCTCAAAAGCTCGTCCACGAGCGAACTCATAGAGATCCACATCGAGGCTTCGCAAGCACTATCAAGCGCCATTGGTGGGTCAAGCCCATTCACCACCTTATAAAACAATTTCAAAGACTCCCTTGATTGTCCATTCTTGGACAAAGTATTCACACATGAACTCATTATAACCCCGATTATATTCACCATGATGAGCTTTCTTCCCACATTAACGTTGTTCTCATCATTCCAACTCTCCCATGAAATTACTCGTCCACGAGTTAGATTGAGACTCGTATCCGTTTGAAACATGAAACTGGGGCGCCACATGACAGGAAGATGAAACATTGAGCCTTCCATGCTGTTGAAATAATTGGGTATGCCACTGAACAAAATGCACTCCAAATTGACTTCCAAAGGTTGAGCTCAGTACCAATCACAAGATAATTCCAAGATTCTGAGGAATAAATAATCCCGCCCGGATCGAATGATAGGAATGCTTGAACATTTATATTGGCAACTTCTTCATGGAGTCTCCCAAGTGAATGATTTAAAACTTGATACCGAACTTCATCAATATGGACATCAAAGACCACCATCTCCCTCCGATTATATTTTTCTTCTGTAAAAGAAATCATGGTGATGGGATTTGAATGCTTAGGAGGCATCTCGAACTCTACAAAACTATCATCATTAACTTGAAATGTTGATTTAAATGACTTGTGACGGCAATGAAACAGGGCACCGAACACATCTGGCGTATCGTTCATCAATTTATCCTCCAAAGCAGTGAAAATAACCAACAAAGCACATACAACACAAGGATCACCCTCAATGTGTGCATGCTCCAACGACGATCGCCATAACCATTCGTTTCGAAAACGCCTTCGCTGCCACACGGACTGTCTCATGTCATTTAAGAAACAATTAAATGCTCCAATTTCATGCTTCAGAATGAAATAATTTGGTGCCACGGATATACTTTTGATAATCTTATAAGCTTCTTCAATCTTCTCAGCATAACCAAACATATCCACTAAGTATCCATCAAGTCTTTTCGGCGTCTTAGGTATAAAGTGCCCCCTTAACTCTTGCTTTATGAATTCACAAGTAGAACACATTGTAACTCGTCGTACACTCGTCGATACGGATAATCAAACCCACGCTTGATGTCAATATGATTATTGAGTAGGGAAATCGACAAGACGGTCTTCGCCGCAATCAACCTCCCGTAACCGAGCCATGTTTGGTTAAAGACATTATGCTTACCGCAAATCGTTTACTTATGCCCATATCAAAAATCTTGTTGCACATATTTCTTTCCTTGCTCCCCGCTCCCGTGAATGTTTTGATGACTTAAGTTCCCATGTACAATGCCAAATTCATGCAAATGGTCAATCCCATGAATTATGTCCCGTGTGAATTTTAACAAGTGGGTCAAGAGTATCCATGTGGCTTCCACAAATCAAACTCGACACGATTCTTAACATTCACCCCAAGTGAACGAATGATCTCCATTGCACTTTGTACATTCTCCAACCGAGGTAATACCGCCATTTGAAGCCGTGTAAATAAGTAACAAAGCATGTAAGCTACAAATACAATGCGGCCGAGAAAGATATATAAAATTCGATCATACTCCATTCCATGCCACCCGTTTGGGTGCCGATCAAATGCGTTAAGAGTCGATGATGCTACATCATGACGGGTCTTTACAAGGAGCTCAACAAAGCAGCCTACAACCATCATAAATTTCCTCAAGCACAACAATGTTGTTGTTTCCATTGGAAATCTTTTTAGGGGTAAGAAATTGATGCAAAACCTTGAGTAACAAGCACAAACCTAGTACACTACTTTGAGCAAATTCGATTTCCCTCCTTATGTTGGAACTCCAAGCACCAATGTTTTTCTCTTTTCCAGCCAAGCATCCCTGAAACTCTATCGACTTGGTGGCTTTTCTAGTTGAATTGATAACACCACTTGAAAGTAAACTGAGGGTCAATGTGCCAATCAGACTACTAGCTAATCCGTTGGGGCTAGATAAGAGATAATTCGAGAGCCCCCAATTGTCTGATAAATGTATGTATCCACCCGGATCAAATAAGAACACATCCCTGGCAGAACAAGTTTCGAGCATCGACGGTAACAACAAGGAATGAGCTGCATGCTTCTTCGACCTAAATGAACCCCAAGTGAACTCCATGCCCACAAAAGTACAACTCCAGTGATCTTGGAGAGGAGGATTTCGTGCAAGGCCAAGTTGATATGTCCAAATGCTTTTTAAAGGCTCATGAAGTATGCCTAGAACACGGTATATTAGTTCCAGTCTTGTTTCTCCAACCTCTGGTCCTTTGGCAATCGATAATGGAAGTGAAGTTCCTCGAGTTGGTAATACGAGACTATCAACATCGTTCAAAACATATTTCTTACTAGTCTCTTTGCCCACAACCTTATCACCCTCTTCATTGGTCTTACCAACTTGTGTTTGCTTCTCATCAATGAGCACGTCATGCCCGAGCACGTCATGCCCGAGCACGTCTTCGCATACATGAGTTTTATAAGCATCGTCACTGATTGGGCCTGGGTAGTGGAATTCAGCCTTGGAATCACAGCATCCAAACTTCGCCTGCTCATTGCTGCTGAATTGGGATGGGACTTTCATCGAGCACTTGGCGGTTTTCAGACCTCTGTTTTCCAATTCCTCATCAAGTTCTTTACCGTGACTATCCCCTTCATGACAACTTTCACTACTCTTCTTCTCTTCTTCAACTTGCTTCACACAACCCTCAGCCCCATGTGCCAATCTGATTGAATAATCTGACACACTATTATATAGCTCAGTAGAACCCATATAAACACTCTTCTCAAGATGTATGTTGCTGAGGTAATTTGTCGAACACTTGGTGGGTGTGAATTTATCAGTCTTTTCCATTGCAATTTCATCATTGTTGTTATGTGCTTCTGCGTCATATTCACATCCAGCCTTTCTTTCCTCTTCATCAGGAATGTTGTGCCTATAATTCACAACTTTGCTGCTGATTTCGACTTCTGGTGAACCTTTTATCGAACATGCTGCAGGCCAGAAATCATTAGACAAGAGAAATTTCATCCAAGGCCATAGTTTAATCTCCGATTCACCATCCAACCGCCTCCGGTGTTGTAGCTGTTGCCACCACTGTTCTGCTTCATCTTCCAAAACATACGATGCCAGCTCGCACTTCGTGTTCTCCAGTGGTTGGGTTTCTTCAAAAAAACAATCCACTGTATCGAACCATTCAAAAAGATCTTCCTTGTTTGATGTACGCTTGAAGAGTGGAAGATACGACCTCACCCGGCCTATTAGCCTCCCCGTGTGGCTTCTCCGATCACTTCCAGCCGTAGGAGAACGATTTTGCTCAAGTCGTCCAACATATATGCAGTCTTCAACTCCCTTGGCTGAACGAGGAAGAACTCGTCCATGGGTTTGATACTGCTTTGAACAGTTTTGGATCCCAATCGTACCTTGATTCAATTCAGAATTAAAAGAACCAAGCTGTCGATCAAGTTTCCGCAAGATATCCAATCGGATCTTCGAACCCCGAACTACGTCGCGAATCCGGCTCCCTTCATCAGCGCCGGCCATGGATCACCAAAAGGAGAAACCCTAAGGTCCGATCTCTGATACCAGATGATGTAGAGGATCTACAATAAACGGATAAACGAGCTAATCCAAGCTCAAAAGATAATTAATTCTCAAAGAGAATAAGATTCAAGATTACATGCTACCCTAGCAACTAAACACTTAGACTATTTATAGGCTAAAAAGCCCAATTAGGTTAACACACAAAAGCCCATGGCTATTATATAATTAAAACATAATAAAATACTCTTAACTAGCTTGAATGTGCTACATCATGTTTAATTTAATTAAACGATTTAAAGTATGTATATGTATATATTAGATATATATATTTAAAAAATGGGGTTGATTAGTATTAAAAAGGATTTTGAGGGGGCTTTCAAGACAATAACTCCTTGGGAGTTACACTTTACAATATAAACCTCCCACTTAATTGAGGGAGTTATCAGAATTGATTTTTAGCAAAGAACGTTCAACTCCTCTGAAGAAAAATAGAAAAGAAAAGCAAAGAAGACTTCTTCCAATTTCTCTCTGGTTCTTGGTCGATTTTCGGAATCGTTTGAAGATTCAGAATCAGTGGGAAGAGAGGACCGTTTTGATAGCAAAAGTTCAGAGTTTCGTAAAGGTATGGTTTTGGTTCTAAATCTAGAATAATGAAGATTGGATCTTGTTTTGGTGTTCTAGTTGATCAATTCGTTGCTTAGATTGTTTAGGAACCTTTGATCACAATTAATTTAGGTTTAATTGTTGATCAATTAGGTTTGAGTTGGAGTTGGCAATTGAGGGCTGCAGTCTTTCTTGAAGGTTTGGCTTTGGTGCTGCTTGCTAATAAGGTAAGGGGCTCTTCCTAATGCGTAATTAGGTTTATGATGTTTAAGGTTGAGTGTTTGTGGTGTTTTAAATGCTAGATATCATGTCTACTTGTTGTTAGATGAATATGTGATGTTTAGTTGTGTAAAAGTAGTACTTTTCTGCTGTTTTGATGAGTATATGGTTGAAGAACATGTTTGGTTTGGGTTGGAAATCGTAAAGTGCAGAAAATTGCAAGTTTTAGGTTTTTCTGATGCACAAGAGTATGCTTGTTCAAGGCAAGCGCACTCCTGCGCTGGCTGAATGAAAAACAGAATGTTTACTGAGAGCACAAGCGCACGCTTGCTCAATGCAAGCGTACACACCTCGCTCAAGGCAAGAGTACGCTCGCTCAAGGCAAGCGTACACACGTGCTTGCCGAATGAAAAACAGAATGCTATAGTTACACAAGCGCACGCTTGACCAGGGGCAAGCGCACTCTTGACCCGCTCATGAAAATATGTGTTTTAATACTATACTTGGTTTAGGAACGTTCTAATGGATCTAATAACGTTAAATGAACTTGAACAAGCCCTGATTAAGCTTCTGATGCGTTTAGTTCCGGCACCGAATGTACTCTTCAAGGGAGTTGAAGTTCGGGACCGTCGGAAGAGTATGATTGGCTTGTGCTTTGATGAATTAGAATTCATCAATGTCTGTGTATGTGTTAGGCCTTGTCCGTGTCTAGTGGTCCAGGAAAGAGAGTAGTAGAGGTGAGGGAGCTTACTTGAAAATACTTAGGTGGCTAGTTAACTACTAATAATAAACGTACGTGTGTAGTTAAAAGACTAATCATCGTAACATTCTTGGTAAGGCACCTAGCTATATCGCGATGTGTGGGCGGTCAGATAAAGTGAATAACTCTGCTGGCCTATAAACGGCTAAATGGCAGTGGGACTTCGCCGAACGTGTACACTATCGGGTCTTAACCCGTGGCTATCGGTGTGATCCACTGATAGGTTGCAAACGATACCTCGTGGTGGGTAGCACCATGCGTTGTGCCCTTGAGTGCCGATGTGACAAAGATAAGTTAAGTTAGAAACGTTTAGTCACGACATGTTGATGAGCATGAAGTGAACCCTAGAATTGAGTCGGTCTCATAAAGATAATTTAATAATAATTAATGAACCTTTCGTTGTAAGACTTAATTATTCATTACCTTCTTCCTCTTCCTAAGTACTTTGTACTTACCTCAATTGCATATGTTGTTTTGTGTGCTTTTGGGGTGAGAAGACGAACAGGTCAGCCTTGAGATCGTTGAGGAGTTCGATGATGATTTGATGGCGTTGGTGCTATGATGATGCTTACTTTTACTTTTCTATTAAGGTTGTACTAGAATGTGTTGTAGATTTCTTTAATAATTTGTTGTACCTTCTGTTAAGACTTTTGTAAGTCAAGTTTGTACTTTCTGAACATCGTACGTTGTAACCTTTGGAGAATCGTTGTTGTAATCTATACAATTCAGCTATAGTCGGTTGGTATTCTATTCTAGTAGCATTTATGAGTTTTTTTACCCGAGCCTTTTGGGCTTCCGTTGCTTTAATTTTGATACGACGACGTAGGGCCGGCGTATAATATTGGATTTATTTAATGTTATACGCGCCGAACGTTCTCTTCCGGATAAGGGCTCGGTATCCGGGAGCGGGGCGTTACGGTTGGTATCGAGAGAAGCGTTCCTTGCTTTTCTAGGCTTCCTTTCCTAAGATGAGATCTCTTTAGACCTCTTAGAACCGTTCGATCCCTTCTTGATCTTTCGAGTGGCGGGAATCCGTAGAAGTTTCCTTGCTAACCTAAGTTTCGAGTTCTTAAGATAAGATATCTTAGATCTCTTAGAATCTTTCCGACCTTCCTTAATCTTGGTAGTAAATCCTCGTAAATCTAAGAATTCTTAGACCGTGGTCAAGTTGCACTTGGACCAAGTGAAGAGTCTTCTTAGGCGAAGGTTAGGTTGAGTTCTAAACTCACATCTTTTATGTGATGCCCTCATGTTTGTTCTTTCTCAGATCCTTAATAGAATCCTATCTTCTTTTGGAGCTTTCGGACTTTTCTCGCTTTACTCCTTCCTTGGAGGATTTAAAGTTTTCTTATTGCGACATTTTGATTTAATCATTTCTTTGATTTTATAATTTGGTGTGATGCAAGGCGAGTAAACGATTTTGTTCACGTTTCTATATGTCTTTAATATCATTTCTGATGTTTCAAAAAATTCTGTAAATTTTCATCCATTTAGAAAATTGCCTTTTCTACAATTTCTCTTTTGACATCAACTTAGTTTTCAATATGGATTGTTCATAAATTGCTTAACAAGGGGGAATACCCTGTTCAGAAAATTCTGCAGCGGTACTCATACTTATGAATCTGTTTTGAATAATCTAAGCACCGCCAAATGACTTGAATTTTTGATATGTTGTAGAAAACTTTCTGATCTGCAATTTTTCTTTTGGAGTCAAGTGAAAATTCTTTCTGGTTTGAGCACAATCTGCAACACAATGCAGATTATAAATTTCTGAAAAATTTTGACAGCTAGCAGCAGTCGACGAAAATAATTATTTTAACCAACTTATGCCTTTCCAAAATTTTTGAATTTTGAGTAGCATTTGTAAAACTTGTATATCTACAACTTTTCTTTATACGCCATGTCCAAAATCAGTTTGGTTTGTTCTGTGCAAGTCAATCATTTCATGGTTGAGGTATGTACCTAAACTTTTAAAACCATTTAAGTACTTGTTCATAAAAGGCTAGACAACATTCTTTCACCTTGGAAGTTTAGGTGTGGGGTTATAGGTGTTGGGAAGGCTTTGAAGAATAAGACTTTTAACTTAGTGGTTGACGTGATCCGTTTCCGTCAGGTAGTTTGAAAGGAAGACTTGGACGTGGGATATCTGGCCTCTTCGTGGTGCTCCGATCAGTGAGGTTATCGCCGTCGGACGGTGGCGTTTATCGACGTCGGTGATGAGCCCGCGGTGGTAATATGAAATAAATATGAGAGAGAGAACAGTGCTGATAGAAATAAATGTGCAAAAGTTGTTCTATATTTCTCTCTCTTCATTAATGTCACGGTGGGGGTATTTATAGGGAAAGGATAAAGGCGTAAAAGACTACTCGTGCTAGCGGCGCCGATGCCCGACGGATGGCGGTTGGCCTCGCATTCTATCTAAGCTTATGAACTTTTCATTAACGATATTCTCATAGGAATGGGCCCGCGGTCTTTGGGGCGGCCCCCTTATGCTTATGAGGATGGCGGGATGGCCATCAAGTTGGCGACGTCGCGCGCTTATGCTCGGGGAAAGAGTTTGACTTATGTCCTCGGACGAGTTGACCGGGGATAATGGGACCGTGTCAGGTTCCGTATCATCAATGGCCCCCTACTCGCGGCGGAAATTTGTTGCGGCGTAGAGTAGTATACGGGTCGAGGAGTCTCCGTTGTCGAACACTCTTGGAAGACAAAAGTTGAGCGGACCCGAGGATTAGGGATACAAACTCGTAGAGCCTCGTCAAAACCTTTCTTAAGAAAAACCCGGTGGGAAAAAATCTTAAGCAAGGGAAAAGAGTACTCTCTGTTTGTATCGAAATCTCAAGACCGCTCCTTCGAGAGGCGAGGCGGGGTTGCGACATGAAGTTGATGCAACATATCCCGCGAGCGCTTCGTGAAGTTGAAGCTCTACGAAAGGCTTGCCAATCACTACAAGCGGGTTTCCTCCTCCTAGTACACGTTAGTGGTGATCCGAGTCGTCGTCGCGCTCGGTAGTTCGCGGTCGGTCGCAAGCAACAAGGGATCGACCTACCAGGGCCGCCCCTTTTCGGATATAGGAAGCGATCTTCTCTCGTCCGGCGGCCTACCGGGTCGTCTTCCCTCATATAGGAAGCGATCCTCTCTCATCTTGGATCTCGGCTTGCGGACTCGGTGATTGTAAGGGGCCCAATTCGGTGAAAGACGCTTTGCCATTCTTCCCGGACATACCGTCGACCATGGCCCCCTGGCAGTTTCCATTCCGGACTAGACGCACAAACTTTTTGAACAGCTTGCTTTGTGCGGTCTGTGGATCCGATCGCCGATGAATACCTCTGATCCTCCTGTCTAACTCCGCAATCTCGGGCAGCAAGAAGGCGGCAGCGGTATCAAGATTCTGTTCCATTTCCACTCGTGGTATTGAAATTGGGGGTTGTCCTTCCCCTGAAGGGTTATGGAGGAAGTGCAAGCTGGATTCCAGATGCTCGTTGCCTTTGTAATCCTCCATAAATTCGTATTCAACATTATCCGACTGAGACATTCTTGTTTTTCTGGGATTTTGTAAGAAAAAAAAACGAGTGATTCGAATGGGAGAAGAAGCATCTGTGGAGGAGGCAGTGAAATGGCTGGCTTTTATAGAGGGAGGTGGCGTGTTTGGCCTGGATTACCATAATGGTGGACAGACAGAACGACGGCTATACGAAGAGACGATCATAATGACCGGCGTAATGATGGTTATACGAGAGGTTTACCGTCATTATGAGCATTCGAAGGGACGGTTATTTATGGTGGGTAATCATGGGCTATTTTTCGTCCGGCATAGTCCCTAGTCAAAGTAGCCACTATTAAACACGGCTAAAACTCGGGAAGACCACCAATGATGGCTTTTGAACCGTTCCATCCGTTGGGATACACGACGGTTTGTGGACGCGGCGGGGAGATGCGACGACACCGCGGACTTGCGATTTGAGGTGCACGGCATAGAGCGATCCGGATATGCCGCGAGGAGGCGTTTACGGTCGCCGCGGCGCGGCTTGAGAGCTTGCGATGGAAATCGTCCGTGCTCGTTGGTCGACCGAGGTCGACATGTTGAGGTGCACGGCATAGAGCGATCCGGATATGCCGCGAGGAGGCTGTTGCGGTCGCCGCGGCGCGGCTTGAGAGCTTGCGATGGAAATCATCCGTGCTCGTTGGTCGACCGAGGTCGACATGTTGAGGTGCACGAGCGTAGAGCGATCCGGATATGCCGCGAGGAGCTGTTGCGGTCGCCGCGGCTGCGGCTTGAGAGCTTGCGATGGAAATCGTCCGTGCTCGTTGGTCGACCGAGGTCGACATGTTGAGGCGCACGGCATAAAGCGATCCGGATATGCCGCGAGGAGGCTGTTCGGTCGCCGCGGCTTGCGGCTTGAGAGCTTGCGATGGAAATCGTCCGTGCTCGTTGGTCGACCGAGGTCGACATGTTGAGTTTACGGGAGTTATCATTTTCTGCGATCCCAGGCGAGATGGCGAAGTCATTTGTGTTGGCGAGAGCGAAAACTGTACAAGCGAGCTATTACAGGTGGCGTGCCACGTGGAGCAATATAAATGGGCTGCAGAACGCTGCGTATCATTAAATGTGGCGTCCTTTCAGTTCTGACAAGGTGACGTTTCGCCGCAGGACGTGACGGCTGGTGATGATGGCTTTTCGTTTTTTACGCAAACTTCAAATTTCAAAGCGTCGTGTCGGATTATGAAACTTTTCGCTTTCCCGCGTAAACCCGAACCGTTGGATGTAGATAATCACGGCCCGCCGGTTGGTTGAATGCTGTCTATTTAAGGGGGTGTTGCCCCTCTTTTTGCCACTTTTTCGAAAACCTCCTCCAAAATTCCCAGGCTGATCAAGCCAGAAATCAAGAGCATCCTATGGTGATTCAGAACCAAGTTTCCAAAATTCGAAGAAATTTGAGGCTGTGTTTGAACTTCATCGGAGTGAGCCTTTTTCAGCGATCGGAGCGATCATCCTTGTCTTCCCAATTTTCTGCCATCCAGATCATAAAGGTACCATCTTTATCCGATCTAACACTGGGTTTTTCTTTGTTGATCGTCTTTTTGTGGTTGATTCTTGGCCTGTATAGATCATAAGTATGCTTTTTGTCCCGTAGATATTCGGATTTTTGAGGTTTTCTAACCGGTGATAGAATCCGTATGCCTAAACCCTTCTTTTGTGAATTTGAAGCCCTCAGGGATTAGGGTGCAATTTTCAATTTTTCCGTGTAGTATTTCTTTATGACCCCGTTGCCCCTGTCTTTGTTTGGCTTGCGCGGAAATGGGGGGGGGGGGGGGCGGTGTCGACCTGAACGAAGCGTTGATCCACCTCTCTTCATTTTGCAGCATGTCGCACAGCGGGGACGACAGCGATAAAGAGGAATTTAGTTATGGGGACGGCGGGGCCGAGGAAGTGGCTGGCGGCGAGGTTTCACCTTCCCATTCTGACGAAGAGAACTCGCGTCCTGCGACTGGCGAGGCCCAAAGGCTACTTATAACGAGGGGCACTCAGCTGCTTTCTGAATCCTTGCAGCACTTAGCTCCCAGAGAGCGAATTCCTAAGACCGCCGGTGAAAGGATTCAGACGGCGTCCGCCCCAAAGCCGCAAAGGCGAAGGGGGACAGCCGTGGGGGCACCCAAACCTGCTAGCTCCGCCCCGCAGAGGGGGAAAATCCAGATCAGCTTGGAGACTGCGGAGTCTTTGGAAGAGGGTGGCAAGCTGAAGGCCATGCATCGCGCCGTCGATGTAGAATGGAGATCTTTGTTGACCGCGGCGCCTGATTTTAACACCGCTATCCGCGCCCGATACCGGCTTTCCGACGACTATCATTTTTGTCCGTGCATGGACAGGCGACAGTATGATTATACTTGTGGACGCTCTACCAGGGACCAGTTGTATGTTCCTTTCGACAATTTCCTGGCGGGGTTCAGGCCCCCTTTCGATCCTTTTTTGGTGGAGGTGATGTATTTGCTGGAAGCCTTGCCGGTGGACTTTCACCCTAATGCTGTTAGGGCACTGGCGGCGTTTATTGCGACGAGCCGCCTTAATGGAATTGAGCCCTCCTTGGGCCTGTTTAGGGAGTTCCATGATTTCGTCGGCACCCAAACTCCGGGTCGGGTGAGCGTGAGGGCGCGTGAGGGGAGGCCTCGCCACTTTTTACCCCGCCGACAACAAAATCTACAACCGGAGCCAAAGAGTGATGCGCGTGCAATCCGGGGTCGGATGGCCGTTCCCGCATTTTGGGAGTCGGGCTGCACGGGGACTAGACTCCAAGTGGCTCAAAGGCGAGTGGTTCCTCTCGCAAGTCCCGAAGAAGTAGAGGCGATTGTGGCCTTGATAAGCTCGCGGACGGATCCGCACGGGTCCGCGTGATCGGCGTTCGGATGTTGACGAACGTAAAGGCGGGTAGCGCGAGGATGGCGGGGATCCCGGGCTGTTTGGAGTCGGGGATTTTGCCTGTCGTGAACATTCCCCCGCCATCTGTGGAGTTTAGTGATCCTGACTTGGTCGGCGAGTGCCACTTGGGTAGGAACTTTCCGACGCAATGCGAAGAGTGTGGCGGCGATTGGTCGAGCCGCCAGGGTAAAACCATTTCTTCTCTATTTTTGTTTTTGCTAACCCAAAAATACGCGGCGCCTGTGCGCGGGGTCGGGCGGCGCTGGGCACAGTCCCCCTACTCCCCCCTTTTTTTTTTCTTTTTTTTTTTTTCTTTCTTCTTTTTTTTTTGACTTGTACATTTCTGATTGCTTCCTCTCTTTTTTTTTTCAGAGATGCCGGCATCCGGTCTTCGCAGGAGCGCTAATGTTGCCGCTGCTAACGCCGCGAGGAAGACGCGGGAGGAAGCGTTGGCGAGGGTAGATCCCGTGATCATACCGATTGTTCATGTGGGGATCAATCAGGGAGTGACCGTTGCTGCGGCGGGTACAGCGTCTGAGGCGGGGACTTCCTCTGGTATTGCGATCGCCGGAGCGATTACAGAAGATGTCCGCCCCCGCCACCGAAGGCTCGAGCGCCGCCACGTAGCGGCCGGTAGAGTTTGAAGATGTTCTTGAAGACGTCCCCCTTTCCCGGAAAAGACCAAGAGTGGATGCGCCATCTGAGGTTGTCGACCTAGAGGGTCTTGACTCTTCCCCTCTCAACCTTGCGCCTCTTTATGAATTCGTGCCGCAGGAACGCGCACGGCAAGAAGCTTCGGCGAGCGCTGACATTCCTTTATATTTTGACGAGGCTTTCTGCGCCGATCAATCATCGCCTGACTGGGGTGTGATGATGGAGTCAGCTCTGTCAGCGGTTCCCCCTCTTCCTGTACTTACCAGAAAATGGAGCGCCGAGGCTCGCCTATCCGTGGGGACCGGATGATAAAAAGGATTGCTCCCGCCAACATCGGCAACGGCTCTATTGATCCCCGCGAGGCTATGAGGGCGCCGTCGCCGAGTACGGGATGTCGGCGCATAAGGTAAATATGTTTCCTCGCACGAATTTCCTTTTATTTTCCAAGTGCTTACTTGTGTCTTTTTTAGGTCTCGCGTTGCATGCTTGCCGCTTTAGATATTGTTGAGAAGTTGGTGGAGAGCGAACAGCGAACGAGCGACGAGCTGGCGAAGAAGGCGCGGGAGAACCGGGGAGTTGGTGCGGACGATGAAGGACACCGGAGGCCAAAGTTGGCGACGCCAAGGCTCTATATACCGCTAAAGAAAAGACACCGGGCGGACAAGATAGCGGAGTTGGAGCGCCAAGTTACTCGTGAGAAGAATCATCGCAAGAAGGTCGAAGCCGCCCGGGTGCCCGTGAGCAAAAGTTGAAAAGCTGCCGAGGATGCTATCGCCGGTGTTTGCTAAGGAAACCGAGGATGCCCGTCGGAAAGGCGAGGAAGCTATCAAAAGGGCCGAGGACCTTGCCTCGGATGTCCAGGCCAAAATTGAGGCCGCCCTTGCCGAATATAAGGACGGCGCCGAATATTGGAAGGATCCGGGTGACAATTATGACCAAGGCCGCTATCATATGGCGAGGTGTGTACGTAGGTCGATGCACCGGCGAGAGGGTCCCCGGCTTACATGATATGGCGGCGTGGACTCGGGAGAATTCCTTCGGTCTTGAGCTCATTCAATATCATCCCGTGGTTCCATACTCCGAGGAGGAGATCGCGGAATACCGCGAGCGATGTAGGGTTGATGGTTTACGGGCGGCGGTATTTCCGGCGGCGGCAAAAAGAGAACATGCGATCACTCGTGCGGGCGATCTTGGATGGGGCCCATACGAGAGGGAGATCGGGCGGCTCCGGGTGGTGAGGAGGGGTGCGGCCGGGAGATTCGCAAGGCGGCCTTGATTCCGGAAGCGTTTGATTCTCCTTTTGTTATTGACGAAACTTTGTTATTGGTTTGTAATATTAACTTTTGTTTCCGGGATGTGGGGCTCGCCACCCCGTTAACTTTGATCATTTTCCTTCGTGCACATTGGGGCCGCCGCATGGCCATTTCGTTTTATGCCTTTGCTCTCTCGCTTTGGTATTTTGAGTTGTTTTTGTTTTTGCTAACCCAAAAATACGCGGCGCTCGTGCGCGGGGTCGGGGCGGCGGCGGGCACGGTCCCCTACTCCCCTTTTTTTTTTTTTTTTTTTTTTTTTTTTGGGCAAAAAGGAAGAAAAATATATACACAAGGAACAAAAACATCCAAAAAACGAGAGGACTACATGTAATATCTCTTGAGGTTGTCGGCGTGCCAAGTATTCTCATATTCACGGCCATTCCTGTCTTTGAGATAATATGTCCCCTTCTTTAGCTCGCGAGAGATCTGAAGGGGTCCCTCCCAATTGCTGTCTAACTTTTTGGGTTTGCGGCCGGCGGCTTCACATTTAATTAATACGAAGTCTCCCCGCCTTGAAAAAATGGTGGCGTACCTTCTTATCGTGGTGTCGCTTAGCGGCCATCTTGAAGTTAGCCAAACGGGTCGCCGCTTGCAGTCTTTTTTCTTCGAGCATGTCGAGCTCAAACTCACGCGATCGTTCGTTGGTGTCCTCGTTGAAATGCGACACTCTGATGCTAGGTAGAGACATCTCCACCGGTGTCATCGCCTCCGAACCATAAGTCGGGGAGAATGGGGTTTCTCTGTGGTGGACTTTTTGGCGGTCCGGAGCGACCATAAGATCGCGGGCGCTCATCTACCCACCTTTCCTTTCTTTCCGCATAGAGTGCGTTTCGGGCCTACGAGCACTTGTTTGTTTGCGTTCTCTCGCCCGACCATTACTTTGAGGATAGGCGACCGAAGACGTCGCATGAATGACGCCATGCTCTTTACAAAACTCGTCGAATTCCGTTCGAATCGTGGTCCATGGTCAGATATGATGATGCGAGGTACCCCGAAACGAGTCCACACTTGATCCATTAAAAAATAGATGACCTGGGTGGTGGCAATCTCTCTGAGGGGCTTCGCCTCTGTCCATTTGGTGTAATAATCAGTCGCTACTACTATGTATTCACATCCTCCGCGCCCTTTAGGCATTGGACCGACGAGGTCGATGCCCCACATTTCGAAAGGCCATGAAGTGGTGACGATGCTCTGCTCTACGGAGGGTAACCTGGGTATATCTGCGTACCTTTGACAGGGGTCGCATTCCCTAACGAATATATCCGCATCCCTCAACAAGGTAGGCCAGTAGTATCCTGCGGTGATCGCCCTTTGTGCGAGGGTTCGACAGGCTGGATGCCCGCCGCACACTCCTTGATGAAGCTCATGGAGGATACCCTCTACTTGCTCCGGCCTGACGCAGCGGAGCGAGGGTTTGGAGAAAGAGCGCCTGTAAAGTATCTCATTTTGCACGACATATCTTGCTGCTCGGCGAGCCAAGGTTCTCGCCTCTATCTTGTCTAAAGGCAAAACTCCATGCTCAATATAATCCTTGACCTCATCGATCCAGCAGCGCGAGGAGGGTTGAATATCCATGACCTCGCATCTGTTGATAGAAGGTTCCCCGAGGTATTCCAAAGGGATGTCAGGAGCGAGCGCCGCGTCAGCGTCGGATAACTTGGATAAATAGTACGCCTCAAATTCGAGTGCGTGGTATATAAGAGAGCTCGCAATATCCGAACCGACGACGTAACTTCGGACCAGGTCGATGTACTAGCTGCGGTTTCGAACAATAAATCTTATAACCTCCATTCACTTGATTGACAACCGGTTGTGAGTCGCAAAAGACGTGTATGTTCTCAACTCTCATTGCGAGGGCGAGCTCAAGGCTGCGATGACCGCCTCATATTCGGCTTGGTTGTTTGACGCCGTGAAATCGAAGCGAAGCGCTTTCTCAATTTCTTCGGACGTTCCCGACTCGAGCAAGACGATGCCGGCCCCGCAAGCTCCAATTCCACTAGCACCGTCAACGAACAACTGCCAACAGTGGCTGGGCCTCATGGGGCCGCTAGGAGCCGGTTTGTCGGGCGAGTTGGTCGAAGGGGAAGTGGGTTGTGTTGTCGAGGGATCTCGGAAGCTTGCTTCAAGAATGAACTCGGCCAGGGCCTGTGCCTTGATTGCCCTTCGAGGCTCGTACTTGATGTCGAATTCGGTGAGCTCAATTGCCCATTTCTGGAGACGACCGGCGAGGTCTGGCTTATGTAAAACCTGACGCAGCGGACTATCCGATAGTACAATGATCGTATGTGATGAAAAATATGCACGGAGCTTTCTAGCTGCTATAACAAGAGAGTAAGCCAATTTCTCTGCATTAAAATATCGACCTTCCACGGACTGAGAGCCTTCGAAACATAGTAAATGGGCTTTTGAACGGGCTTCTCAGGAGTCCCCTCTTCCTTTACAAGAACCTGCGGGCGACGGCCCCCATCGAGGCCGCCAAATATAAATAAAGGCCGGTCGCCTATGATAGGACTTACTAAAAGAGGCGGGCGACCGAGTATTGCTTGAGCTCTTCAAAGGCTTCAGTGCATTCTTCAGTCCATTCAAACCCCTTGCTGCCGCCTTTCAAAATTTTATAAAAAGGAAGGCACCTGTCTGCCGATTTCGAAATGAAACGCCCCAGAGCGGTTATCCTTCCATTCAACCTCTGAACCTCTTTCACAGTCGTGGGAGGTGCCATGTCCAGAATGGCTCTGATTTTCTCAGGATTTGCTTCGATGCCGCGCTGTGTGACCATGAAGCCTAAGAATTTTCCAGCTTTAACCCCAAACGTGCATTTGACTGGGTTTAGCTTCATGTTGTTTTTTCGTACGTTCGCGAAAGTTTCCCTCAAATCTGCTATGAAGTCGCATCTGCTGGATTTGATGACCATGTCATCTATGTAAGCTTCCATGTTGCGGCCGATTTGAGTGTGGAAGACCCGGTTGATCATCCTCTGGAATGTTGAACCCGCATTCTTCAGGCCGAAGGGCATCATTTTGTAATAATACATGCCGCCTCCAGCTCTGAAAGCAGTAAGTTGTCCTTCGTCCCCGGCCATACGGACCTGATGGTATCCAGAATAGGCGTCGACGAAACTGAGGATTTCAAAACCCGCTATCCGATCTACCATTCGTCTATGCGGGGTAGCTCATAGGGATCCTTGGGGCGAGGCTTTGTTCAAGTCGGTGAAATCTACGCACATTCGCCACTTGCCGTTGTGCTTCAAAACCATAACGACGTTGGCTAGCCAAGTAGGATATTGTAGTTCTTCAATGATATCCGCCGCAAGTAGTTTGGCGATCTCAATTTTTACAGCCTCTTCCTTTGCGGTTGAAAATTGACGAGCCCGCTGCTGAATTGGCTTAAAGTGGGGATTCACGTTGAGACGGTGGAGTGCGACCTCAGGGTCGACGCCTCGCATGTCAGTGACCTCCCAAGCAAAGGCCTCCAGGTTCTCTTTCAGTACGTTGATCAGCGCGGACATATCGGCCTTGCTGAGGTGCGCCCCGACTTTGATCTTTTGGTCGGGGTATCTCTCATTGATGATTACCTCGACGAGCTCACCCTCTGCTTCAATGCTTGGATCATCTCGTATCTGCAATGTGTCGCATACAATTTCCTTTTGTTGTTTCTTAAGCGGCGGAGGGCTGTTCGTGTCTTGTCCCCGCTCGATATGGGCTTCCAGCGCTCTTTTCTTAGCGCTCGCCTCTAACTCGGCCATGGACTCACCTATCCGGGGGTTGAGTCGTCCGGCGGTACTTGGGATCTCAGCTGTATCGATTATCACTAGAGCTTCTCCCAAATGATTTATTGAATTCGTGATGGGGTTAGTCCCTGTCGGTGCGACGGGAGGTGTAGCATGAGCTTGTCCTAGCACACCTTGGACTTCGGGCTCCCGTGCCCTTTTCAACCCTCGCCTTTATTTTGCCAAGTGGTCAAGATAAGTCTGTGGTCGGCTAATCGCCTGGCCTATCCTGCCCTTTTCTGTATAAAACTTGACCCTCTGATGCGGAATGGAAGACACCATCTGAAATTTGCGCATCGCAGGTATGCCCAAGATCATGTGGTAGCGAGCTCGCGGATCGACCACCGAAATTCTATTTTTTCGATCCGGAAGGGCTCGAAGTCTCCGATGCGGACCTCCGGTCAATCATTCCTTTAACTTTTACCTCATGGTTGGTAAAACCCTAGCGAGCCCGGTACGGTTTCGGATTGGCCTCGGTGAAATTCAAACCTTTGAGGCGGTCAAGATAGATGATGTCTCTGGCGGCACTGTATCCACCAGGACTCTGTTAACCCCGCACTTGCCGATCCCGATTTTGATTATGAGGGGCATCTCCATTGCTCCCGTAACAAAGCTAAGCTCGCTCTTTGTGAAAGTCAAGGCCTCTTCATCCGGCCGCGAGTTCTAGGCCGCTCTCGTCCAAATTCTTTGATCGAGTTGATCCGTTCTTTTATCTCGCTGTTGCTAGGCGGGCTTTCGTGGATGACGTTAAGCTCGCGCTCATACTCGGGCCGCGACGAGTCTCTCGGTTGGCACCGCCCGCCAATTTGAATCGATCTAACTTTCCCTCCCGAGCCATTTTGTCTAGGATCCTTATCGGGGAAAAACAATCATCCGTGTTATGGCCGTGATAATTATGAAACTCACGAGAATTTGCTTGTGTCCGCTTTACGAACGGTGTCTTCGCTACGATTGTCGCGGGGCTTCCGGATGTGTTCCGAAATTTCGTTCAGGATCGCCGACGGTCGGGCATTCAGCGGAATGTAATCTTTTACGTCGAACTTTTGCGGCCTTTTGAAATCACGGTCGTCCGTTCTTTCGCCGGATTGACGGCCTCCTCCTTTCTTTGGGGATCGGCCTCGAGTACTATTGGACGGGGCCGTGGGATCGATTGAAGGCCCCGGTTTCGGCGGGGATGACCTCGACGGTAGTAAACTTCCGGGCTGCTCCAACATGTCCCTCGAAGTTGGTCGGAGCGTGCATCGTTAAGTGTGTCTTAAGTTCGCCGCCCACCGGTCCGCTTAAGAATGCCATCATGACCGTGGGTTCGGGCTCGTCCCGTGTTTGATCGTAAACTTGGACGAATTTCTCGTAATACGACCGGGCGGACTCCCCGGTGTCTCGCTTTATCAAAAACGGATCGGTTGTGGTCTTGCGAGGTCTATGCGCCGTCTTGAATTTCGTCGGAATTTTGTCCGCATATCCTCCCACGGTTAACCGATCGGGGCGCAATTTGCGAAGCCATGTAGAGGCTCTATCTTTCATGCAACCCACCATAGCCACGCACCGGGCCGCGCTATGGCGCGTAGCGAGCATCATTTTGCTCTCAAACGAGGCTATCCATTCGTATGGGTCGACTTACCCCGATAATCGTTATGTTGATGTTGGAGACTCGGCGTCGAGGAGGCTCGCTATGAGCGAGTCCGAAAGTGCGTCCATAGCGTGCGCTAGGTTCCTTATCCTCTTCTCGTTTGTTCTTTTTCATTTCCGAAACCATCGGCCTCGGATCTTCAAATCGCCGGTTGGTCCGGGCTCGAGGTGCGCCCGAGAGTGGGCGTCGTCCTCGTCACTTCTTTGTGCCTTCTCGTTTCGGCCCGTGCTCTTCTTCTCGGGATAATGTTCCGGGGATTTTCACCGAGGGGACCCGGTCTCCGTCGACGTTGCCTCGCGTTCCTTTATCTTCATCCCTCGGTGGTGATGGTAAAGCTCTACGTTTTCCCGGCGGTCGTGCGCCGATATTCTAGTTTGGCCGTGTTCACCGTGCCGAGAGGAGGATACGCTTTCCCCTCGATGCTCGTGACGCTGAGCTCGCGTTGTTTCCCCCATGTTTGGCCCTTTCCACGGAGGGCGATGACGTTAGGTCCGGCGTTCATGCCCTCTACGGTTGGGGGAGGATCAATTGCTAGCGCGGGGCGGCCGGCGGAGATTAAGATCTCGTTGGCCGCCTTCATTTTCGCCGCGTATTCACCATAACTCTTCATTCTTGCCGGATCGGCCTCGCCCAGGAACCGGCGGGGCGGGGGCCTCTTTGTCCGGGCCCTCGGTGTTAATCTGTTTTCGGGCGAGCTCTGCCTCTAACTGAGTGTTTTTCTTTCTTAACTCCAAGAACTCGCGGTAATCGACGGTTGTACGGGCGGGGTCACTCTCGTGAGACCTCGTTGGGGCGATCTGCTTTTCTGCCGGGTTGGGTGTGACGGGGTTAGGCGAAGGGTTAGCCATGATGGGAGGTCCGATGCCAGTCTGACAACAAGCTTTCCAAGGTAGCAAGTGGGATTATTGCCTCTGACACAAGCCGACTCTAGTATCCTTTTCAAAAGGTAGTTGATGTGACGTGATGTGATGTGATCTGCTGTCAGATTTTATGTACGCAACATCCGATGAACCTTTTACCCTCCTACAAGCAATCGATCCCAACACAGAGATGCTACAAGTCGAATTTTATGGCGTTCACACCGTCCCGATCAACATACAAATCGGAAAAACGCTAACCACAGCCGTTTCTTAGCGGTTCATATAAGATTATCCCAATAGTGGTGAATCTTCAAACGCAAGATTGGGATAGTCTACATAAACACATGAGCTATCTTTCAACGGACTGTGAAGACAAAGATAACCGATTTGATGATGATAAACTGGAATAACAAACCTTTTATACAAGGGAGACGGAGATCGGTACAAGCTGAGCAACTATGGAGTCCACGAAGGTGTTGAATCCTTTGAAGAAAACGTTCCCGGTAACGGAGCCAATTGACGTGATCCGTTTCCGTCAGGTAGTTTGAAAGGAAGACTTGGACGTGGGATATCTGGCCTCTTCGTGGTGCTCCGATCAGTGAGGTTATCGCCGTCGGATGGTGGCGTTTATCGACGTCGGTGATGAGCCCGCGGTGGTAATATGAAATAAATATGAGAGAGAGAACGATCTTGATAGAAATAAATGTGCAAAAGTTGTTCTATATTTCTCTCTCTTCATTAATGTCACAAATGGGGGTATTTATAGGGAAAGGATAAAGTCGTAAAAGACTACTCGTGCTAGCGGCGCCGATGCCCGACGGATGGCGGTTGGCCTCGCATTCTATCTAAGCTTATGAACTTTTCATTAACGATATTCTCATAGGAATGGGCCCGCGATCTTTGCGGGGCGGCCCCTTATGCTTATGAGGATGGCGGGATGGCCATCAAGTTGGCGACGTCGCGCCCTTATGCTCGGGGAAAGAGTTTGACTTATGTCCTCGGACGAGTTGACCGGGGATAATGGGACCGTGTCAGGTTCCGTATCATCAGTGGTTATCCGTAATAAGAAGTTTGGTAGGTAGATATTGAGTGTTGTAGACTTAATACCCTTGTGTGACAAGAAACAATTACATGGTGACTATCAAATCCCACGTTTTCTTTGACGAAGTGCTCTTTTATAATCATGTGGTTTCCTACTCAGTTACCCCGATTTCAAATGTTTTCCCATTTACACTATTTGTAACCCATGTTCTAGATAAACCACCCAATTGAAATTTTTTTGAAACTCGGTAAATGTTCTCTCATTGCAAGGTTTTGTTTTCCAAGTGTATACATACTTTGATGTGTCTTATTTTTATTTTTTATGAAGACGTTTTATCATGTCAAATGCTTGATTTAAGGAAACAAGTTTCTCATCCTTCGAACTATTTGAACTGGCAACTGCATATCCTTTCATTGCATCATGTTTAGCAAATTCGGGTCTATACACTTTTGCATCCTAGTGATTACCTTCAATGCATCCCCTACACGATGTTTTAGTGCAGAAAACTTTTTGTTTAAAGACTCAACTCTTTTGTTAGAGTTTTATACCATTTCGATAACCGGATGAAAGATCAAACCTTCTCAAAACATCCATTTTAATTACATACCCTTTTGTCTTCCGGTAAGACAAAAGTCCTATCGATAATTACTTTCAAAGTACTGCATCTTTTACTCCCTTACGAAATTTATTTTGAATAAGCGAGTAGTCGGACCTCTTTTACGTCTCATGCATGTCTTTTAAAGTTATGTTTTGATAAAGAATTTTAGCCTGCAACTTATTTTGTTAAAAGTATTCCTCGACAAAATTTGCTACAAGTGTTAAGTTGTTTTGTTTTATTTTAAACCTTCCTTCTTCAAATTGGAAGAAATGGCTTTCTGATTTTTTTTTAACAAAGGGATGTCCTCATTCCTTTGAACATTTGCACCCTCGACGCAAACCTTTTAATGATTTCACAATAGTTCTTCTTGTGTTAGTCTTTGAACGACACAAAAATGTGCATTATTTGAAGTCCTTGTTTTCTTTACTCAGTCGCCACTTATGATTTATCCACGAAGCACTTCTTCAATTTACCTTTACCATTGAAACCTTTCGAGAGAATATTACTCGTCTAAAAAATAAAAATATAATATATATATATATATATATATATATATATATATATATATATATATATATATATATATATATATATATATATATATATATATATATATATATATATATATATATACATATTTGAATAAGATTTGAAACCTCTTCTACTTTCAGACCTATTTTGTTAAATCCTTTAATGGCTAAGTAAGAAAATTTTATTTTTGCATTCAATCATACCAGTTACTTCAAGAGAAATGAAAATATTTTCAATATGGGTTGTATAGAATAATCTTTTGGTTGCAACAAATGTCCCAGTCAGAGAACTTTTGTTTTATTGATTTTATTACAAGTAGCCTCATCTTGGTAAATCTTACATATCATCCATTTTGGGTTACCTAAACAAATTTTGTACTATATGCATGTGAACCAAATTCAAACCATCTTTCATTTTTTTTTTAGTTACATGTCTCAAGATTTCCTATTGCTATCTTCTTTAGTGGTTTCAGTTCCCAAGAAATTTTACAACCATTCTTACCTTTATTCTGGAATCAAGGTGAGAATAAGTTTAAACATTTGTTTCTTGTATGTGTTTTACTTAAAGAAAAAAAAAATCTTTTACAACTCCAGTCTTCTGTTGGACTATAAAATTATGGTTGCTGATAAACTCACTGTCAAAAGTTGTTTCTTGTCTATAGAAAAGCCTTATAAGTTTGGTAGAAGATGTTCATATGATTTCCTTTTTGAAGACTAGTAAAGATTGAAGTATGTCCGTGGTTTGGGTGTGCTAAAGATGGGTTAGTGTTTGGATTGCTAACAAGTCGGAGTTGAAGTTCCTTAAGTTAATAGCTAGTTTCTTGAAGGTAAGGCGGATGTATAAGTCAAAGTAACCCTCATATAAGTACGGAAGCGGTGTAAGGGTGACAAATGGACAAAGAACCTAGAAGAATACTACTTGTTGATTAATGGAGTGACTTGTGACTTTTGGGACAAAGTGTTATAGGAGAAGCTAAGAAGTTAGGATAGTAGAGTTGAGTATAAGGTAGATGAAAGGTGTGAATAAGCTAGAGTTGTGCTTGGTTTGAAGTACAAGATCGGTTGTCTTTGGACGTATTGAAGCCTTGATGTCGAAAATACTAAGGTTCAAATCGGTTGGAGATAACTTTTTGTTTGATGGTGAACTAGAAGGTAGGCAAGCCGGTACCTAAGATGAAAGTGGAGTTGGTTCTGGCAAGTTTCGAGGGCGAAACTTCTTTAAGGGGGGATGAATGTAACATCCCGACTTTTCAGAAAAGGGCAAAAGAGTCTTCTAACAAAAATTCAGATTTTTGTTTAATTTAATTAAATGATTTAAAGTATGTATATGTATATATTAGATATATATATTTAAAAAAGGGGGTTGATTAGTATTAAAAAGGATTTTGAGGGGGCTTTCAAGACAATAACTCCTTGGGAGTTACACTTTACAATATAAACCTCCCACTTAATTGAGGGAGTTATCAGAATTGATTTTTAGCAAAGAACGTTCAACTCCTCTGAAGAAAAATAGAAAAGAAAAGCAAAGAAGACTTCTTCCAATTTCTCTCGGTTC
Source organism: Gentiana straminea (assembly GCA_036785695.1). NCBI lineage: Eukaryota > Viridiplantae > Streptophyta > Magnoliopsida > Gentianales > Gentianaceae > Gentiana > Gentiana straminea. The sequence continues at coordinate 4,344,512 of JAVUPR010000046.1, read as the reverse complement.
TTGGTCGATTTTCGGAATCGTTTGAAGATTCGGAATCGGTGGGAAGAGAGGACCGTTTTGATAGCAAAAGTTCGAGTTTCGTAAAGGTATGGTTTTGGTTCTAAATCTAGAATAATGAAGATTGGATCTTGTTTTGGTGTTCTAGTTGATCAATTCGTAGCTTAGATTGTTTAGGAACCTTTGATCACAATTAATTTAGGTTTAATTGTTGATCAATTAGGTTTGAGTTGGAGTTGGCAATTGAGGGTGCACAGTCTTTCTTGAAGGTTTGGCTTTGGTGCTTTGCTTGCTAATAAGGTAAGGGGCTCTTCCTAATGCGTAATTAGGTTTATGATGTTTAAGGTTGAGTGTTTGTGGTGTTTTAAATGCTAGATATCATGTCTACTTGTTGTTAGATGAATATGTGATGTTTAGTTGTGTAAAAGTAGTACTTTTATCTTTGTTTTGATGAGTATATGGTTGAAGAACATGTTTGGTTTGGGTTGGAAATCGTAAAGTGCGAAAAATTGCAAGTTTTAGGTTTTTCGATGCACAAGAGTATGCTTGTTCAAGGCAAGCGCACTCTGCGCGCCGGGCCGAATGAAAAACGAATGTTTGCGAGAGCACAAGCGCACGCTTGCTCAATGCAAGCGTACACCTATGCTTGCTGAATGAAAAACAGAATGCTATAGTTACACAAGCGCACGCTTGACCGGGCAAGCGCACTCTTGACCCGGTTTCTCATGAAAATATGTGTTTTAATACTATACTTGGTTTAGGAACGTTCTAATGGATCTAATAACGTTAAATGAACTTGAACAAGCCACGATTAAGCTTCGATGCGTTTAGTTCCGGCACCGAATGTACTCTTCAAGGGAGTTGAAGTTCGGGACCGTCGGAAGAGTATGATTGGCTTGTGCTTTGATGAATTAGAATTCATCAATGTACGTGTATGTGCTAGGCCTTGTCCGTGTCTAGTGGTCCGGGAAAGAGAGTAGTAGAGGTGAGGGAGCTTACTTGAAAATACTTAGGTGGCTAGTTAACTACTAATAATAAACGTACGTGTGTAGTTAAAAGACTAATCATCGTAACATTCTTGGTAAGGCACCTAGCTATATCGCGATGTGTGGGCGGTCGGATAAAGTGAATAACTCTGCTTGGCCTATAAACGGCTAAATGGCGGTGGGACTTCGCCGAACGTGTACACTATCGGGTCTTAACCCGTGGCTATCGGTGTGATCCACGATAGGTTGCAAACGATACCTCGTGGTGGGTAGCACCATGCGTTGTGCCCTTGAGTGCCGATGTGACAAAGATAAGTTAAGTTAGAAATGTTTAGTCACGACATGTTGATGAGCATGAAGTGAACCCTGCAATAGAATGATTTTCTATAGCGGAAAAATTTGATGATTGCGTATGTGTTTATTTTCTATATTTTAAATAAAGTAAAATATATAGTGAACAATAAAAGTAGAAACACATTTAAAATAGAAGAATGGCTACAATCCAGTTATTAAATTCAAATGAATTGTCCGGTTTATAATCTTTACTGTTGAAAACGTATGTGAATAAGTATACACGTCGGATCAAATTTGTCACACCATAATAAACGCACAAATTTATAATCTTTACCAAATCCTACTTGGTGTTGAAAACGTATGTGAATAATTATACACGTTGGATCAAATTTGTCACACCATAATAAACGTGTACTTTAACACATCTAATCGGTTTTTTTTATTATTAAAGCCTCTAATCGGTTTTTTTAACATGTTAACTATTCCATCGTTATTGTCTAAAAAGAAAGAGAATTAAAAATTAAAATTAAAAAAAAAAAAACAAAACAAAACCAAATTATTGTTCTTGTCGTAATCACCCTTCTTCGTCTCTCCGATTCCCCCTACAACCACCACCTCTTCACCGCAATCACCCTTTTGACATCTCTCTCCTCTACCCATTAGTCCACGTTTTCCATCGGGTTCAGCATCTTAGCAATTGAGCACGCATTTCGATGGAAAGGCCGACATGTTCATCTTCTTAATTCGTTCAATCTTCAAGTCCTCTCCGTCCAGCCTCCGTGTTCTCCGTTCAGGCTACTAGTTCACAGTTAACTATGGATGTAACTCTTCATCTTGGTTGTACTTTCGTTCTTGAAATGGCTTAAAAATCGACATACAAGGATTCAAGGCTGAAGAACCCCAATATTATCTCCTAAACGGCTCTACAGAAAGTGCAAAAAGTTAAAAAGCTGATCATTTTAATTCATGCAATTTATTTAATATTGATGTCTCATGCAAGAATTATGATCATATCGTTGATGCTAGGGAGAATATGATCGCTCAGACTGATCGGTCAAGTAGGAATATATTTGGGATGACCGGTTAACCTATTCAAAAGGTAAAAATGGTACATGGTATGTTATGGTGTATCAAATACATCACACGGTTATTAACATTTTAAAATTGATGTAACGTTAAACTGGATGATCCAGTTTTTTGTATTGACTGGACAGTAGTATTTCCTTTAAAATAGAGTGATTTAAGAAAAATCAGTATTAAATTCTCAAATATTCAGCTTTTATATTTTATTTAAAATGGATATTTTTAGGGAGAATCATTTTGTTAAGATTTTGTCTATCGGTTGTTCAAGAAATAAGGATTCTATTTAAAATATAAAATAAAACATGTATATGCCTTTTTTTAACGGGTAAGAATTGGGTCGAAAGCGGGTATAGCAGGTAGTTGGGTTAAATTATCTTCTCAAATAGATATAGATATAGATTTTCTACTTTTTATGTATAGAAAAACGTGGACAAATAAATATTGATGATTTTTCAAAAAAAATTATAGATATATGACAAAAAAAGAATAAAATCGGTGATAGGATCAAATAAAATTTTGCATTTACATTATTATAATTTAGTTTTTGTATCAATGCTAGCTACTAAGGTAGACCAAATTAATAGTATTCTCAATTGTAATAGAAAATGATTAACCTTATATAATGACAATTAGAAAAATGAGAATATGAAGAACTAGCGAAAAACAAAGTTAAAAACGGCGTTTAAACGCCCATCATATGCGCAATTTGTGAAAATTGGAACACCTCAGTCTTTTGTAACAGTGATATCATAAAAACACAAGATACATAAGCAATACATAAACAAAAACAAGGTATTGTTAGTCAAGGGTGATTTGATCTCCGTGTATGAATATGTCAAAACTGAAATCAAGGCTCTTACTGGGGTTTCAAAAAAAAAATCTAGAAGGCTCAGCTAAGGTATTCAAGTATGTGAAGTTCAACTGAGTGTGTTTAACTAAGGTGTTGTCAGTTGAAATCCCTTATACCAAACACAGACTTGAGTAAAGCGGAATCCTCCTTCTTGATCTGGTAATCCCACACAAAAATATTAGCTAGGTAATATTGATGAAGCCACTTGATCCACAAGCAATCCTTCTTGATACAAATATTACACAGGATTCTGGACAGAAGTGCCAGGTTCCTAGCATTAAGATCAAAGATCCCCAACCCACCCTCAGATTTAGGAAGACAAACAATGTTCCGACCCACCAAGGACTTCCTAGCAGAATCAGTAGAGCCACCCCAAAGAAACCTTCAGCATAACTGGTTCAGTCTGTTCTTAACACTGTCAATAATAGGAAAGGTAGCTAACCAGAAACAGTGTACGCCTTGTATAACAGGCCTACTGAATTCCAATCTACCAGCATAAGATGAGGAAGCCCCTTTCCAATTACCAAAGATACCATTTAATGCGGTAAACAAAGGATCATAGTGTACCACATTAAGCCTCACAACAGCAAGAGGAATGCAAAGATACCTGATAGGAAAGCAACCTTCATCCAAACCAGAAATACTTAGCAGATTAGCCTTAACATCTTCAGAAACACCAACAAAAAAGATTGAGATCAGCCTTAACATCTTCAGAAATACTTAGCGAGCTATCGGTGTTAATTTCATGCTATGTGGTTCGTGGTTTGTGTATTTGGTATTTATAGTAATTATCTAAATTGGTAGTATTTTGTGTGTTTTTGGGTTATTTGCATGTTACATAGTATTCCAAGTATTAAGGAAAAACATCTGGAGCGAAAATGTTGAAGAATTGGACCAGAAGCAGTCCAGAAAAAGTCCAAGGTTGAGAACAACACGACGGGCCACGGCAGAAACCTGATGGGCCACGGCTGACTTCGGGCATACGGGGGGTATACGTGATTGCATGGAAGAAGGATTAGGTTTAGGGTTATAGAACTCAGTAGGTCGGTCGAAAATAACTATAAAAGGCCACATCATCAAACTTTTACAAAATACAAGAGTTCATACAATTCTACTTTTCAATAAAAGTTTTCTCATCAAGTTTTATTCAGATTTTATCAGTGATCATGTGTCGCACCCGTTTCTAGTTAAGGGCTTGGCTTTTGAAACGGGGTGTCACATCAATAATATCAACTAACCAACATTAGTTAGCTTAATGTCCAACTGGCTCAAAATATTGGCTTAGTCACAAACACAATAGTCAGCTGCTGCATCTTGACCATATTGAAACATAGTATCCACAGATAGTTAAGTTCATAATGAAAAAAGATCACAGAAGAAGAATGTTTCTGGAAATTATACATTCTAGCCCGAATCAAAATAAGAGGAAGCACGGTACAGCAACGATACAGATTATTGCCAAAGATGCAACGACTGAACCTTGTTCAAATGCTTTCTGCAAGCTGCCAGCTCGAGAATAATGCTGGAAAGCCAAAAAAGCCGCAATAACTAAGCCAAGAATTACTCCTTCCTTTCTCCCCCTGCCGGAAGCAACAACAATCACACGTGAATTAGCCTCGAATTACAAAAAAACAAAGGCACACCTAACTTACTGTGGCATCACACCTATCATCCATCATCAGGTTGAAAATCGTCTTTCAAAAAGTTGAGTAATGTATACTCGACTCTGTAAAAGTCAAAAAATGGATCATATAATCGTACCCAACTTTCTAAAAGTCGATTTTCAGCGTGAAGCATGGTAGATGTCGGATTGTATTTCGTTTATTTAGTTTCACTAACCTCAGATCCATAACTTGATAAGGGGAGACAATTATCAGCAATAGTGCCATGAAAGGCAACTCAAGCTCTCCTACACAAAGGAAAAACAAATATGTTAGACCATGAGAATTCATGTTCTCAGAAGTCTATCTATCATCATAGCCAGGCACTCCCATTAGTATATATCACTTAAAAGAATGAACAGAACCCAAATCTAATTCTTGTGTGATACTGTGATGATCATACCGGTCCAAAAGAGGCCTATGAAGATTTCATGCAACAACATTTACCCAGATTATGATAAGTAATGACATGTGTGAGAGGTTAGGTGCAGATACATATCATCAAGTTCCTAAAGGAGAAAATTATCACATGAAAGATTTCTGGATAGGGAAACACCAAATCTTGAAAAGGTGCTGCTTAAAAGCACCAATGTTTTGCATTTGAACTCTCAACATTTCATGGAATTAAATAGGTAGACCCTTGTTTTTCCATTTTATTAACTAGAAAATGTATCTTTGGGCAGCTGAACATTGTACGTGATGATAAAGCAGCTAAATTGTGATCCAGAACTTGCCCAAACCATACTGAATCTGGGCTGAGAAGAGAATTGTCGACCGAAAACTGAATCCCAGTAAATCAGAATTCAGTAATATGATTCAAGTGACTAATACAGTCCTACTCAAGACCTGGCTCAGCCCATCATGAAAGTAAAAATCATAAAGCATTAGGAAAATTTGATTGCCATTTGTTTTAGAAAGCAAGAAGTGCTGAACTAATTATTGTTGACTTTGCGTTGAAAACTTTCTCATACTATTTAAGGAGTGCCAAAAGTCATCATATACTTGCTTCAAAATCTTCTGATCAAGCATTCAAAGAAAGAGGATGCATAAAATTGCAACAAAGTAAACTTAAAGAAGCTTCCAGATGGCCTACCAGGTATATAGAAGAAGAGACGAAAAAGAAGTGCCAAGAATGCAGTCCAGATGCCATACTCACCCCTGCCATTTTGCACTTGAATTAGCTCGGTATGCAAAATTTCACAACTCAATGGAAGAACTGCATAAATTTCTTATGGCAAAGGAGGAACACCGAACACCTCAATCCAAAATTTTAATTTGTTTCTTTATAAGAGCTGATATTGTATGAACATTAAAAAGGACAAGATCTTTTCTTTTCTAGATACGTTCGCGTAAGACAATTAACCATTTGAAAGCATTCCATCAAAAGTATATAAACAAACACAGAAGTCTTACTTGATCCACGATACCACGCTTGAGGGAGATTGTAAAGCAAGCAACGGTACCAGGAATGACTTTTGTATTGCAGTGCCCCGAACAACCATTAAAATACTGCAGGGTAAGCTCAATCATTCACCACAATGCCATCTAATGAAGAGAAGAAATGCGCACACAAACGATATCTGCCTCAGTTAATCCTTTACAAGTGGCCTACAGAAGATCTTTTCACATCAAGTACTAGCTGTTAAGTTATACATTATCTGATTTCTTGTCTAAACTATTAGCATGGTCTCTTTTATAAAAGATCCAAAATGAACCGATTGCAAGGAAAAAAAATGCAAAAAGTGCATCCCCAATCCTCAAAGTGTAACAAGAATAGAGATCATTTAAACTGACACAGAACACAGTAGATCCCAATTTGTAGAGCTGCATATCAGTAAATCACTAAATCAAAATCCTTTACATTAAATTTGATGCAATGATCACTACAATGAACTATCACAAAACACAGGTGTTTTAAGACTTTATTCAGAATCAACAGAGATACGCATACGTTTTAAAGCAAAACACACATTACAGCGTGCAATATTTGTACCCTGTAAGATTACTGCACCGAATTCAAATTAACATTGGTATCAGTAGAGAAATAATTCACAGTAACCACTTTAGTATAGTAGGCATAGCACCAGAGCCATTACCTATCTGTTTGAAATTGCATAATTTGTGTTGATGTATACTTAATTTTGTGCAGAGATGATGCTTAATTGAACTGCATAAATGAACTTCACGAAAAAGTATAATAGCATCACAGGAAACCATTCAGGTAAAGCGAATTTTACGCGGTTGAAATAGCAGAAATCCATTGGAGATTCTGAGGAGTTAGCACGCCAGCATAACAGATTGCACCTGAACCAACCCTTTTCTTGTTCATCAACCCCATTTTATTATCAACCGAAACTCTGCGAGCAAAAACAAACACTGATGAACTCAAAACAAAAACCACTGCAAGAATTTCTATCTTGCAGCTTTTCGATCAATCCAATTTCAAAACTACTCAATTTTTAAAAGCACAACCCAAAAAAATTTGAAACTGAGAGCAACCCACAAAGCTTGAGCTATGATTACCCAGCATTTTTTTTTTGCAATGTCTTTGAAAAAAAATAATAATTTAGTAATGATCACAAGAAGTTGCACCTTAGGGGATTAAAGCCAGCAAAGCTAGAGGGGAAGGATTGCAACTGCTTCTGGTTCAACTGGGTTGTGGGATTCCGAATTCTTGAGTTGCAAGAATGAGAAGTCTTGGGCTTGAGCATTTGCAATTGCAAATGGCTATTCCTGATACAAGCCAAAGATTGAGCTGATACTGTACTTGAAAGACAAAGGGTCTGCATTTTTTCTCAACCAATTTTTTCGGAGTTACGCAAATGGAACTTTTTCGCTTCTGGTTCTGAAGCAATTTGTATACGAGGGGGAGTAAATTGAATATAGAAATCATTCATTTATTCAAAATTTGATCAATTATGTGATAGTATTCGATATATCATTATTGCATTACTCCTATTCAGTTGTTATTACAAATAAAACGTTATACACTGTTATGCCAGATCCACCGTCTATGTCCCGAATAAAGAGTTTTTATCCGGTAAAACGTTCGACGTACGCATAATTAAAATTAATCAATTATATATGTCACGCCTCGATTAATCATTAAAGTATAAGCGAAAGATGAAACAAAGACTTAAAAAATGATAAGATGACTAAAACGATCGAGAAAATCATAGATAACTCAACCAACGAAAGGATAAAATCACAGATAACGTTAGTTTACTACCAAGTATTACATCTGTTCTAAAATGTAAGTTCATTTAGCTCTTTTGTTTTGTCCTCATAATGTAAGTCAATTTAAATAACCAAGAAAGCATTTATTACATTTTTCTTCTTTTACTCCTCATTTATTATCTATCCACCTACTTTCCACTACTCTGTATTAATAACAATCAAAGGACATTTTAGACAAAAATTGTTTTCGGTTTTTTGTTTTAAAAATTAAGGACGATTCCCGGCGGCCCCCTCCGGTAACCTATCTACAGCAGCTTTTAGCCCCCGCCACATCCAAATATGCAGCCTCCGATCTCGAAGAGGAGCGAGGACTGCTTCTCCGCGGCGCAAGTAGGCTTAAGCGCCGTGATATATAGATGACCCACCCGCCGAATACGAGTCATCGGTCGGACACGCCGGAGTGGTGCCGACCTTCTTCGACCTACGGATCTAGAGTCCGTTCAAGAGCTTTATACGAGCGATGAACCCGAGACGGATATCCTTGAATTTGTCGAGCATTATCAGCGGCAATCGTCGGAGAAGTCTCCGATCTCCATGACTGGCGTGAGGGAGGTGACAATCCCATTGGAAACTCTCAAGAAATTGTGGCAGCCTTGGCGTAGGGCCCTGATTATCAAGGTCCTTGGACGTAATGTAAGTTTTCGAGCACTGCAAACTCGATTAACTGCTATGTGGGCTAGGGGAAAACACTTGGAAATCACTGACTTAGAGGGTAAGAATTATAGTATTCAATAGGGACACGGGGATACATCCGCTTTGTATCAAAGGAGGACTATGATCATGTCTGGAAAACGGCCCTTGGCTCATTCAAAATCACTACATCACAGTCACAAAATGGAAGCCGTCTTTTCACCCCTCAAACGACCTTATCCAGTCCACTATGATATGGGTAAGAATTCCCCGTGTCCCTATTGAATACTTTGAACATGATGCTCTTCTCCATCTTGGCAATTGCATTGGAGTAGCTAGTAAGGTTGATTCAACTTCCTTGCAGAATCAACGAGGGAAATATGCCCGAGTGTGTGTAGAAGTTGAGCTTAACAAACCCCTCCCCGTAGGCCGTAATCTTTGAATGAAAAAATCTATAAAATTGAGTACGAGGGTTTGCACGTGGTATGCTTTGAGTGTGGCACTTATGGCCATAAGGCGAAGATTGCCCCCAAAAACTAAAGATATGGATACATCCCAAGTGCTCCCCCCCCAAAACCAACGTTACCGTCGGATGCTAGCCCCTTTGGGCCTTGGATGTTGGCAACAAACCGTCGAAGGAGACCAAATGCCCCTAAAAATTCTGGCCGTAATGCCAATCAATCCTCAGTGCCGAACACCACCGAAGAAGCTCCTGCCCCAAACTCTTTCAGCCCCCAACCTGCTCCACCAATACATGCCACAAATGTTTCAAACGGAAATAGATTTTCCATGTTAGAAGGTGAAACTACTGAAGCAAACCATGAGACTCCTTTTGAGGTATTGCAACAACAGTTTCAATCACTACCTCAATTTCGAGCTGGCCCAATGATCCAACATGCTACTCGTGGCAATAATGCTGGGACCTCACGAGGTAGGGGTCGGGGTGCTCACACCCGATCAAATAACCGTGAATCACCCCAGGAGAGCCTAAATCGGGTACGTGATCAACAAGCACCACGCAGGCCTTTAAATGATCAACCCCAAGTCCGAATCTCAAGCCCCTTTCAACCACCTCTCACGGATATCACCAATGTGACCATGGTCATTCTTCTTTTCCGATGGATCTTTTCAATGTTGTTAGTGAAGCTATGGCGATTGATGCTTTACTAGCGAGAAACAAATGCTAAGCAAAAAGTTTCGAATATGTTAAATTAAATCCCCCGAGATAATTTGAGTATTTGTGCTACTTAATGATTCAATGCGATTGAACGTCCGCACGATATTACGCCACAGGCGCCCCCACCTCATCATTTGAATAATCAATAAGATCTTGGCATGGAAGCGTAGGAGAGCCAACTCTCCTACCTTTTTCCGGCACTTGAAAAGTATGATCGTGGAGCATCGACCGAATATTTTATTTTTAATGGAAACTAAAATACCTAGTTCTCGAGCTAATCGTATCCTTCGGCTTTCAAATTTTACAAATATGACGACGGTGGAAGCCGAGGCTTTTACGGTGGCCTCTGGGTGTTCGGGACTTATCTTTTATTGATCTCGGGTTCTTGTTTGCTACGAACCAAACTATTTTTATGGCGGCCATTTCCCTCGGTAAGGTTCTTTGCATTATCTCTTTTACCTATGCCTCCCCAATCCGGCTTTGCGTGACGATTTATGGGATCTCTTTGAGCATGTCTCTTCTTTTTTATCTATCCCGTGGTGTATTATTGGAGATCTAAACCAGGTTATTCATTCGGCTGATAAACGTCGAGGTCGTCTTGTTCAGGGGCATTCAGCTCAACGTCTCCGAGAACTTATCCATAACGCAAATTTATTTGAGGTTCCTTTTCAGGGACCACGTTTTACGTGGTCCAGCTCAATCCACTCCAGTCATCCAATTGAGCAACGTCTTGATCAGGCCATTTGCAATCACTGTTGGTGGGAGAAAAATCCCAACACTACTGTCTATCACTTACCGCGAGTGCATTCTGATCACCATCCTATTCTTCTCACGTTGGATAATATTTATGTTCATGATCGTGCGGTGAAACCCTTCCGTTTTCAGGCATGCTGGCTCAAACACAATGACTTTAATAATTTTCTCCGCAACTCCTGGCGTGCATCAGAAAATAATTTACAGGAGGTCCTTGACTCGTTTGCTCAAAATACAAATCTGGAATAAGAAGGTCTTCGGAATGTAAAGCTCGACTTGCGGGAATTCAACAATCATTGTCTAATGCTCCATCTAATTTCTTAGCAAAATTGAATACTACTCTCTTGCGGGAGTTTGATGAGATTTTATTGCGGGAAGAAATCTATTGGTATCGAAATCCGGACTTGATTGGATTGAGAATGGGGAAAGAAACACTCGCTACTTTCATGTATCGACTAAGCGCAAACGGGGTAGAAATACCATCCTCTCTCTTAAAGACATGCAGGGGACTTGGATCAGTGATATGGAGGCGTTACATTCTATGATCCGGCAATTTTTTATTGACTTATATAAGGATGAACCCGTGGTCCCGCTACCCCACGGCCTTTTCGAACCATCTATAAATCATGCGGATAAGCGTCTTCTGAATCGACCGGTCACTGCTGGGGAAGTGAAGGCTGCTATCTTTGACATGGGCTCATTTAAATCTCCTGGACCGGACGGGTTTTCCCCAATCTTTTTTCAGCATAACTGGGACATTGTCGGCCCTTCTATCACGGCTTGGGTCCTTAAAGCCTTTCAAGACGAAGTTTCTCACCGTCCATGAATAGGACATTTATTGCGCTTATTCCGAAAGTACACCCACCCGAATCGGTTTCTCAACTTCGACCTATTGCCTTAACAAATGTTACCGCGAAGACCATTACCAAAATCATTGCCAATCGACTAAGGATGATTATCGGCAAGATTGCGGATAACGATCGAGTGCATTTATCCCGGGGAGGCAAACATCGGACAATATAATTGTGGCACAAGAGGTCCTTTATACTATGCGTCGGAAGAAAGGAAACAAGGGAATTATGATAATCAAAGTGGACCTGAGAAGGCTTACGATCGAGTTAATCGGGACTTCCTTCGGGACATTCTTCGGCTTACCGGCTTCAACGACGCTTTGCTTGACATTATCATGTATTCCCTCGGAAGCACTTCTCTTGAAATTCTTTGGAACGGCACTCCCACTAGAAGGCTTCCAACCGCGTCGTGGTCTAAAACGGGGTGACCACTTTGGCACCATATCTTTTTGTCATTGTCATGCGGGTCTTAAGTTGCCTCGTTAATAAATCAATTCTTTGAAGGAAGATGGAAGCCTATTTCGGTCTCGCGTTACGGCCCAAAAATATCACATCTTTTCTTTGCGGATGACCTCCTTCTCTTCTCGGAAGCTTCCGAGGATCAAGCATGGGAAATTGAGCACATCCTCTCTGTCTTTTGCGGTATATCTGGCCAAAAGGTAAGTCCTACTAAGTCTCGATTTGCTGTCTCCCCGAACACTGATGAAGTAACCATTAGTCGCATACAAGCAGCATTGGGCATGCGTCACACTTGGAATCTTGGAAAATACTTGGGTGTTCCACTACACCATAACCGGGTGAAGAAGGAAGACTTTCAAGGCATCATTGATAATGTTCGGTCAAAGCTACAACCACGGAAGGCCCAACCCTATCTAAGGCGGGGCGCCTTATTCTCTCTCAATCGGTCCTCTCTAGCACCCCTTACTACCAAATGCAAACGATCCGCCCGCCGGTGAGTATCACTACGAATTGGATAAAACCGTTCGGAATTTTCTATGGGGCCATAACACGGATACACGCGGAATGCACCTAGTGGCTTGGAACCACATATGTCAACCCAAGCTAGAAGGCGGCCATGGTATTCGGAACGCGCGAGACATGAATAGTGCCTTTTTGGGTAAGCTTGCTTGGCAACTCCTCACCGAACACGGGAAACTTTGGGTACAAATCTTACGGAGCAAATATGGCTCACCTTTAGATCCACCAAAACCGAACTGCTCCTATATGTGGAGGCATATCTGCTCAGCTGCGGCAGCTCTTGGAGAGGCTTTTGAAGTTGATGACGATGGTAATGCGAGATGGACCACGGCGGGACGCGGCGGATTCTCTATTAGCTCGGCTTATCATGCTCTTGGGGAGCACCCAACCTCAACCATTGCACACGATAGTAATGTACGGAAGCTTATCGGTCCATTAAGGGACCCTTGCGGGGAAATTTGCTCTTATGGACTATCTGTTGGAATGCACTTCCTACCGCGGGCCTATTGTACGATCGGCACATCATGGAAGACGATACTTGCCCCATTTGTGATACATACACGGAATCTACCCGCACGCCATTAGAGGCGCGTAATTGGGCTTCTTACATATGGCGCGGTGGGTCCACCGGAAATTTTGGACGCTCTTCTTTTCGGTGCATGAGACTCCCATATGGCTAGAGAAGCTGTCTCAAAGTTCATATGCACAAACACGATACTATTGTGTCTTGGAGATTTCTCTTTCGTGAGGTTGTGCTGGGCCTTTGGTACTGGCGCAATCAGGAGTACCACCACACGGAGCAGAGACGCCCCCCAAGAATATCTTTATCTCTGAAGCAATACGGAGGGCTAGAGAACTTAGACTGGCCTGGTCTTAATTTTGCTTTATGCTTTAGTTAGAGCTGATGTACAGTTTGTAGAGTTTTTTCTCTTGTACAGTTTTACGTAATTTTAATAAAATATCCGGTTTCGACCAAAAAAAAAAAGGACATTTTAGACTTTTTCTTCAAAATTAATGACACATAACCAATTTAACTAACTTTCTTAATATGTGTGAAAACACTCAAATAGACTTACATTTTGAGACGGAGGTAGTATATGTATAAATCACACTCTCCTCTACTGGTCCAACTAGAAAACTCACCCAACAAAAAGATTTGTTACACACGTGGTCAAAGACGCCTTTGATTATGAGAATACACCACGACATATCCTCAACTCCTCGTATTGCACAACGGCCAACCATTTGGAATATTACTCTGTATCCACGGCGGCTACCCATGGGGAGTAATACTTCCAAGTTGTGAAACAGAAACGTGTCTCACCAAATACCATGTTGTTTTGTCTTTTAGACACTCGAATGTATTTGTGTAATTAGCTAAATCACATCGATTCATCCACGTAAAGGATTCTTAAAGACTTCTACAACCTTAGACCGTTATACGTTATACTACGTAGCACATTGCATATAGAACTTTGACTACTAAACACAACATCCCGCAAAGTCAAACGAACATCTTACATGCGTCTTCCTGCAAAGGATTTCGGCACACTGTTGAGCCAAGATCACCAAAAAACCGAACACCTTAATTTACCACATAAAAAGTTAGGTTTCACACTTAACACAAGTAGAGACCAAACATTAAATAAGCAATTTTAAAAATAAAAATAAAAATGGCACAATACAACTAGGTATTAAGGGCAGGGATCTGTTACACACGTGTTCTAATGACACTTTGTATGGTGAGAATGCACGACGACATATCATCAACTCTTCGTATAGCACGACGGCTACCTATTTTGAATATTATTTTGTTATCCACGGCGGCTACCCATTGGGAGTAATACTTCCAAGTTGTGAAAGAGAAACGTGTCTCACCAATTAGCATGTTGTTTTGTCTTTTAGACACTCAAATGTGTATGTGTAATTAGCTAAATCACCTAGATTCAATCACATAAAGGCTTTGCTCATTAGTAAATACAGACTTTGACACGAGACGAAAATGGACAAAAAAAATGCAAGGAAAATTGCATAAATAAACAATAAACGTCAAAATAAAACATTGACGATACAAATACAAAACTCGCGAAACAAAATAGACCAAAAGTGTTTTTAAAGTATCTCCAATTGTACCAAACAAAAGCTTAAAAAAAATATAAAGCTTTGGAAAAGCTTTACACCAGTGGCGGACCCAGGTTTTTTTTTTCAATGGGGGCCAAAATTAAAAAATAAAAAGATGATAGCCAAGTTTTGAGCTCATGACCTTAGGATATATAATAAATCTTCTAACCAATTAAACTAAATGAATAACTATATTAGAAATTGTCTAAAATAGTATATATACACAGTTTTAATATTATAAGAGAGGTATATTAGTAAATTCGCCCGGATATTTGAGTGGGGTCCATGCACCCCATCCCTAAAGGGCTGGGTCCGCCCCTGCTTTACACCATTGTAGCTTGTCTACTTCACCAAAGTTCAAGGAAAAGTTTTGTGCAGATCCACCGGTTTTTATTCTTGCCATGTGGATTTTATTTTGTTTTAAAGGTTTGTGTGTAGTAAAAAAATATTAATATGTAATAGGTCTATAGTATAAAGTTTTTTAAAAGGTTTGTGTACTGTAGAAAAAATGTTTATAGATAAAATGTTTATAAAACGATGTCGTGGCACAATCATAAACATTTTAAAAGTTCCATAACCGGAGATGATTTTTCTTAAAAGTAATAACCATAAAAATGTTTCATAATAACGGAGATTTATCGCTCTTAATTCTTAAATACATTATTGGTGTATCAACAATTTTCTTATAGTTTTTACAATCAAATCATCTAATCTACTGCTCTTTTACTTTTTTTTTTTTTTTACACTTGTCTGGTGGCTACCGTTCTCCATCTCCTCATAAAAGTA
The DNA here is from genome assembly GCA_036785695.1 of Gentiana straminea. NCBI lineage: Eukaryota > Viridiplantae > Streptophyta > Magnoliopsida > Gentianales > Gentianaceae > Gentiana > Gentiana straminea. The sequence goes on along the minus strand of JAVUPR010000046.1, from coordinate 4,329,108 downwards.
ATCTTAAATGCTTCATTTTGTCCTCTACCTTTTCTGGGGAAGGAGATATATTTGTTTGTGTTGGAGAGGGACCGGGTGGGGATGAGGCCAGTGAAATGTGGTATCGACTTGTGAGAGACACGTGGTACCGACATCGTAAATAACATCACAGTTCGTGATCCAAAATTTATCTAGATGTCCTTACTAAAAAAAAAAAAAAATTTAAGGAACTTCCTCGAGAATTACTACTACTTATGCATTAAATTTTACTTTGAAATATGTCATGTATTACTCCATCCGTTTCGAAATAATTAAAGTATTTGTTGAAAAAATTCGTTTTAAAATAATTAACTTTGAAATATGTCATTATATTTCCAACGAGATAATTTATCTGTATTTTTTAAAATAATTAAGGCAATATCTACTATTATTTATTAAGAGGTGAGAGAATAAATACAAAATTGCAATAATTATAGTCTAAGGGTTTTTTAGTCATTTTGACATTTAAATTAAAGAATTAATTACATCCTTAATACGCGTGTTTTTGACAACTGCATTAGTTATTTTGAAACGGAGGGATTAGTTATTTGGAAGAATTTTTTTTAACTGTCTCATTCATTTTAAAGTGGAGGGAGTAGATTCAAATGTAATTAAAAGAAAAGAGAAGTAGAGAAAAAGATACAGTTTAAAATATTTTAAGTAACATGAAAGAATGACAAATTCTATACTTTGTATAGTAGGAAGGACAAAAAAAAAAATCGCGCATGTTGCCGTAACAGGGATTTTTATTTTATTTTTTTTTTCCTCTCTCATTTTCAAATACTCATATTTTTTGATCTAGAGATCAAAACGGGATAAAAATTTCACATAATTTTTTATTTTTTTTATGCTCTTCGTTTTGAGACTTGGTTTGATATAATTACATCGTTTTTCGTGAGATTCACTGTCGAAATTCACTCAGTGAATATCCCCAGTGAATCCCGAAAATCAATGAATTTCGACAACGGATTTTCTGAAATCACATTGGAATATGTTGAATGTGGTCTTAAAATAAATAGCATGAAAAAAGAAAAAAAAAAAAAAATTGGTGAAAGACCTTTCAAATTTGAGTTTTAAATTGAAAGATATAAGTGTTTAAAAAATATGGATGAGGAGAAAGTGAGTTGTTTTTTTAGGAAAAAAAAAAAGGCGCCTGAATTATAAAAAAAAAATAGTTTTGTCTTTTATGCAAAAAAAAATTGACAAAATATATCTTTTTCCTTAATTGATGAAATGTCTTTGTCATTCTCCCAACTGCCCCCTTAAAGAATAGGCTTGTAGTACAATAACTAACACGGCTGTAGCCTATTATACGATGTGTGCAAGCACTTTCATCACGGTGGTCCAGATACACCATATGTGATAATACATGTTCTTTCAATTGCATTTTCTAAAACATGGGTAAAAATGCAAATATCATATACAAAACAGGGGGACTGTCTATTTATGTAACTAGTAAAGTACATGTGTATTCGCACGTGTTTTGATCAGAATATAACTTTTTAAAAATTATAAATTAACAATATTGTTTCATATTATATGTATTAATAAGTATGTGATAAATTTAGAAGAAAATGAATATCTTATATATTGATGATTATCGCAAATTGATCTCATGCTTTTTTTGGTATGTTTTTTAAAATGGTGGGGGATAACTAGTTTTTTTTAATACAATTTATATCACGCTCTACTTGATACACCTACAATTATTCTATAGACGATTAGCAGTCTTAATTTACACCACCTACTTTTTACTTGAATGTATAAAGAGGTTGTCTCAATACTTTGCTAAATCTATGGACGTTTTCAAAGTTCTTTACAAAAACGACCTAATCAAATAAATAATGCATCCAAAAAGTTCGGTAAGCTCGTAAGACATTACCACATACAGTATTATTTTTTGATTAATCACCCTTAAATTATTATTTTTGAAAGCCAATCACCCTTAAAGTTAATTAGCTCCTTATTCTCCAAATGTTTTAAATTGTCGCCTCCTTCGTTCGTTTCTTCTACATCCTCCTTGTTTCTCTCCCTTATGCCATTAATAACATTTAAACGACTCTCTCTAAAAATCGTGATTTTTGTCCCTATATCATACATCTTTTCATCTTGGTTTTTAGATTTATATATACACCTTCTAATGCATCTATAAACTATCTTCAAAATGCAGTATTAAAATCCATGTCAAACATATTTTCATGACCATGCACATTGAGATTGACTATCATGTTATCACAAAGTTAAATCTGGAGTGATTATACTCATCATGTTCATACCAAAGAACAACTTGCAAATATTCTCACCAAAGCTTTGGATGCACCTATTTTTTGTTATTTGTTGGATAAGCTATGTATTTTCAACCAAGTTCCAGTGGATAAAGGATTGTTGGAGCAACCAGGATATGCAAGCTAATTCATTCATCACTCTCATCCCTGTATCTTTTTCTTTTACGTCATTCCCAGTTTCCTTTTTTTTCCTTTCCTTTTTTTTTCCCTTTTCTCCCTTCAGTAAACATTCACGTAGTTTGTTTTTTTGTTTTTTTTTCTCAAAAAGCGTCGTAGCTTTTGATTTAGATCTTCGTTCATAAAAAATTCTTTCATTATAATTCTTTTTTTCATCCTCTTTATATTGATATCCCATATGATATCATTTCGACGTACTTTTTGAAATCCGAAAAAATATTTACGTCACAGTAACACCGTATGTAAATCAAAGTAACACCTTATGTATATCACAGTAACACGTCGCAGCAACACCTTATGTAAATCACAATAACACTTTATGTTAATCATAGTAACACCTCACAGCAACACCTTATGTAAATCGCAGTAACACCACACAACAAGAGCTTATGTAAATCAAAGTAACACATTATTATCACAGTAACACATCACAATAACACTTTATGTAAATCATTATAACACCTCAAAGAAACACCTCGAGAAACACCTTATAATTTTGTAGTAACACCCAAAAAGCTTGTGTATTTTATAGTAACATTTTCAGCCACCATAACACCTCAAAAAACTAGTGACCACACATTGACACCCTCAATCTCACAGTAACACCCCAAAAAACTTGTGTCCCCGCAATGACACCCCAAAAAAACACATCACAGTAACACCTCACAATAACACATTATAATTTTGCAGTAACACCCTAAAAAACTAGTGTCCTCACATTAACACCCCAAAAAACTTGTGTATTTTACAGTAACACATTTGGTCACAGTAACACCTTTAGTCATACTGACACCTTAGAAACCTAGTGTTCTCATAGTGACACCCTTAATCCTCACAATAACACTCCAAAACTAGTATCATCACGGTGATACCCTCAATCCTCAGAGTAATGTTCGGTAAAAACGAGTTTTACAATTTATAACCGAAACACCCCAAGTATAAGGATCGTAGTATAGGGTGTTTACGGGTCGTCCTAAGGGAGTCGAATGTTAATCGGATTAAGGTGCAGTTATTATATTTACTATTTCACGAATTATTATCTCAAACTAGGGTTTATACTATCTATAATATAAAAACGAAGAACAATGGGTAAAATCACAGAAAACAGAAAAACTTAGAACTGGACGAGCGTCCGTTAAGGGTGGACGAGCGTCCAAGTACGATCTAAGAATAGAAAATATGCAGAAACAGTAGGTAAAAGCTAGGGTTTTAAAGAATAACTAAACGAAGCAAAACGTACGAACTTTCTTATGAATATAAAGGAACAGTAGGGCAACAAGGATCCACCAAACAACCACCACCCAACCAAGTTATGAGTTAAATTAAATTCCTTGGTATGATCTAACATAAATTCGATCTAATTCCTTTCACCAAATTTATTTAGGGTTCGTTTTCTTTCTCGAGTAAAACAAACATAACAATGAAGAACATGATCATGAGTTCGTCTCCGAATCTCCTACCCAATCAATAATAAACAATCTCTTGAATTATTACTAGTCGTATCAAAAGAACGGTTCTATATATGAATCCAATTCTCATTAAAATTCAAAACGGATAAACGTTTCATTGATTTCTCAATCTAATAAAACAAACATTCACATCTATTCAATTGATAAAGAAATTAAAATTCAAACTCACTAAACAATTGCTACTCGAAAATCCCTTGGTTGTGATGGTGTTGTGTTGGCTTCATCCCGTTGTCCTATCGCGAATCGTTTAGCCCTCAATCATCCTTGATCTCCAAGAGAGATTGAAAGAAGAAGACTCATCTTCTTATGTGTTTGTGTGCGGCCGTCGCTTCTTCTTTCGTTAAAAGTGCGGCTGGAATTATGATTCTCTTTAGGGTTTTCCATGCGCTGCTATTTATAGATTTTTAAGGCGGCTAGGGTTAAGTCGGCCGTGGACGCCCGTCCGGTTCTTTGGACGCCCGTCCAAGGATCTTGAATTTGCTCCAGACGTCCGTCCAAGCTGCGTCCAAACTCTCTGTATGTGATTTCCTCTCCTGGACGCTCGTCCGATGCTTTAAACGCCCGTCCACTGGACGGATGCAATGGACGCCAGTCCAGGACCTTCAAATTCAACTTTTCATATTTATCTCTTTATTCTTTAACTCCCACTCTTCAAAACACGATTAAACACTTTAAATCATCTTTTTCCAGTCGCATTTAACACCTGCAAGTCATTAGAAAACATACCAAAGTGTAACACAACTCAAACCAACATAAAATCATCATTTTAAGCACGTAATTGGCACGTTTTACACTTTTTGTAACCTTAAGACCATTTCTTCCATTTGTTCATTTAATACGTAATCTTCTATAAAAATTACTAAAACACGGGGATTATTGTTATGAAATATTGCGATATAAATCATAAAATTCACCGAGAACAAGTAACACCCCAAAAAACTTGTGTCCTCACAAGACACCCCAAGAAAAAAAGATCAAACGTTCCAATGAAAATACACCCAAAAAAACTCTTGTGCTCACAGTAACACATTCCTTAAGCAGAAAATCATGCACTTAACTTCTACACCATTTCCATTTCCCATTTGAAAAAAACACAAATTCCAGAAAGATTATCTTCAATATTACAGCTGCCAATTAATGGGAGACACTTCATGTTTCCTCAAGATCTGGTTTGTCTTAGAAAAATGCATGCACCCAAAGAAGCCTATATTCGCAGATAAACCAGAAGGATGAGAAAATTTCAGTAAATGGTGTTTTTATCATCGATCAACCTTGCTTTAGCTTGGGCATAATTTCCCCAAAGAAGGAAAACAACCTCATTTGTCTCTATAGAAATTGTTTTATGACTGTATCAGTGAACGTTTACCATCCGTTGTTTGTATGGAAATTCGCTTGGTGTTGTCTAACAATAAGAACAACATTCAGCAGCAGAACCCCATGTAGTGCCCACTTCTCCAGATTCCCATGGACGGGTATTGAATAGCCCAAATCATGATGAAGTTCCTTGTATATGTTTAGCAAACTTGAAGGGAATTTTAAACCATTAGGCACTAAGAAAGAGAGTCCCATTGCTTGGCCAGATCCATGATACGGATCATGTCCAACAATGACCACTTTAATCATATCAAAAGAAGTGTTGTTGAGAGTGTTAGGTTTTATGCCCGAAAGACAATTTGTAATTATTTTATTTAAATAAATGACATAATTTATTTAATCTTATTTATTCACATTAATTGCCAATATTAATACACTACAGAAAACCCTAGGTATATTGATTATGTAATCACATAACTCAGTGTATGGCTATACACACGATGATTGAGTTTGTGAAATATACTTAAAATTAACTTAGTCCGTAGCGTTTATTAATCTGAGTACGGGACTCTAGATTAATTTGCTAATAACGCGCCCAGAACACTCTAGGTGTGACAGTCTTATTCGGACTGTCGGTAATAGGGTACCTAATGGGGCATTTACCCTTCAAAAAAAAGGGCATTTATATATGATGATAATCATATAGGGCTGGACCGATTTGATTTGAGTTCTCGATATAATTCCGTAATCGAGAAGTCTTATCGAATCACAAGATGATCATATATGGATTAATCTCAATCCTGAGGTGATAACAGACAACTGCTTAGACTAGGGTAGGGTTTGATGTGTTAGTAAGGATCACTTCTTAGTATGTGGTCCAACACTTCTTGTTGGCTCTATTCTAGGATGAGTGAGTAGTCTGTGCTATCACGTATATGGAATCCATTCCTTCCCTCGGGAAGTAGACGAACGATTCCCTATTTGTTAACCCTAAACGATCGATGGGCCCGGTTCATATTATATTAGTTATGAACTAATTGATCACTAGGGGTTAATGGTAAATAAGGATAATATGTTTCGAGAAGGGTTTACGGAGATATCCCGAATCGAAGTGAACAGTTTATGGATGATTTATCCGTATCTAATGATTATATCAGTAGACACCTTATGACTCATAGTTGAGTGTAAGTTTATATCTATATTCAGCAGAGTTCAGTTTCGGGTTTATGGTGGTGTAATCCCGGAATTAATAGATTGAATATAATTGTTCGGTCTGACGAATAATTTTATTTAATTTATTGTAGCTACCCGACGTGGCTCCTAACATAGCATATGTTTTCTCGTCGTTTCACCTCAATTAATATTAAATAGTTGGATTGGACTATTTAATTGATATGCGGATTAATTGGTTAGTTGGACTAGATAATTATACATGGAAAAGAAATTTTTTTCGTGGACTCGGCCCAATGTGTCAAAAATTTGTGTGGCCCGATACAACCTAGGGTTTTGGCCGAAATTAGTTGTTATTTAATTATTAAGGAATTATTTTTCTTGGATAATTATTTAACATGTGATTTATCTTTTATTTGTTAATTGATAATTCACGAAATATTAGATAATAATATTATTTATCATAATTTGTTTGGGATAATTATTTTATTTATCATTTATTTGAAATAAGGATTAATCTAATAATTATCTCTTAATTACTAATTATCCTTGGGGACGACTTGGGTTGATTTTTACTGGTATAAGTCGGGTTGGTTCAAGAAAAAATTAACCCAAACCAACCAATTGATATAAAACCCAGGGTTGGTTTCGGGTTGGTTTGGGTTGGGTTTCGGGTTTTCATCCATGCAACTATAATAAAAGTTTTATGATATAAAATCCACACACATGTTATATATCAAAATTCGAGTTTCATACGTATGATTTTCATTAAAGAAAACATTTTTACGAAAGTACATTAAAATTTGATAATTAAAAGTATTAACTAGCCTTGAATTCATTCGGCTAAAAAAAAACATACTTCTTTTTTTCGGGGTTTGAATTTTTAGAAAACTTTGGGTTTACAAACATACATATATACATACATATATACACACATACATATATACATATATACAAACATACATATACACACATACATATATACATATATACAAACATACATATATACATACACACACACACACACACACACACACACACACACATATATATATATATATATATATATATATATATATATATATATATATATATATATATATATATATATATATATATATATATATATATATATATATATATATATATATCGGTTGGGTTGGGTCAACCCGGAAAAAATATTAAAAAAAACAAACCAACCCAAAATGTTTTTGGTTCGGGTCAAAACCCAACCCAAAAAATTTGGGTTTCAGGTTTGGGTTTTCGGGTTGGTTCGGTTTGAAACACCATCCACTAGCCTTGAATTTTCGGCTAAATACTTGGGGTTTGAATTTTAGAAAACTTCGGGTGTTGCTATGAGACACGCGCTTGAATTTTCGGCTAAATACTTGGGGTTTGAATTTTAGAAAACGTTGGAAGACTGTGGCATCTCATCTAGCTTGGATCTTGGATTGACCTTTGTTCTTGGAGTAATTGCACCATAAAAAGGTTGGTAATATAAACCCCTTCGTAGGTTTAGATCTATTATTTTATGTATTTTGGTTGACTAGATCTAGATCTTATACTTTCCGCTGCGTAATTTGGTGGATCTTGATCCATCCGGTGATATTACATCCTATAGAGAGCATTAAAAATTCGAAAGATAATGCCAAAGGCAGGAACTGAACCGTCGTATCTGAAAATTTTGAAATTCAAAAGTAATCATAAGGCCCGAAAAACGAAGCGCCGCCAACCAATCGGCAACCGCAGCTCGTCACGTCAGCCGTCACATCCTTTGCTGAATCGAGGTTACGCCTCTACAAGCCACGAGTACTTAGCCGACCTCGTCCCTAAGCCTTTCCCCGTCACAGCACGGCACTTCACGCCAAATCCAACGGATTCAACTTGTAAGCCCGATAACCATTAAGATTGGCACCAAACACATCCCTCAGGATACGATCGAAACACATCCTCCAGGAAAGAGCTATCAAACTCTACTCCACACCTTGCACGCTGAGACTCATTCGGAGAAAAACCGAAAAGCATTGAGTAGGGGACATTGATATGGGAAACCCGCGTAGGGTCTTACGGACCCGCGTAGGGTCTTACGGACCTGGAAACATGATGGTTTTTTTTTAAGATGATCATAATCATCCAGCCCAGCTTCGCCCTCACCCCTCTTGTTGCCAGGAGGGATTCGAGTCGTAAGTTACCGGGCCCATCGTCAACTCGACCAAGACCAGGCCTTGACGGACCGGGGGACCTCTACACGCTTACAGCCTTCTAACAAGTCAGAGGAAGACTGGATTCAACTACCCAAGTCGGGAAGCATTATACTCGAAGCGACGAGATCATCCTTGAGCTCGCGGAGAGATCAACGACCTCAGCTCACATCGTCATCTCACCATCCGAGATCACGTCTTATGCTTAATTGTACTTTATTAGGTCTTGCCGTCATTAGTATAATCTTGCTTAGTCCGGTGCCTATAAATAGGAGTTGTATGTAACTCATAAACGATCCGAATATTAATACAAACAGGACAAGCTCTGCCAATTTGCCGAGTCCAAGTTCTTGAACATATAACCGCCGGAAACTTCATATATTTCATATCAACCACCGCAACTACCACCCACCTCACCGGAGATATTATAATAAAACAACCCAGATATCCAAACGACCCAGCCGTTACCGCCACCCTGATAGTTCCTGCAAAGACCACCCCGATTCATTGACTACCGCGATGCATGACCACCGCCGATGCAGTGACCACCCCCAATGCATTGACCATTATAATGCATTCACCATCCCGATGCAATGACAAGAAAATTTGCAATGATTTATACAGTGACATTTGATTTTTGCTCATACAACATTATTATTTTTGAAAATCGAAATTTTATTTATAAATCGACGCGATGCAGTGACATGTGAAGATGAAGTGACATGTAATGTGATGATGCAGTGATATTTGACGATGAAGTGACATGTGAATTAGGGTTGTAAGTGAGTCGAGTTACTCATTAGCTACTCGTACTCGACTCGCAAGAGAGTGACTCGATTCGGTTTTTTTTGAATTCGAGCTAGAGTCAACCCACTAGAATATTAACCGAGACGATCTCGATTTTAAAATATTGTAATCGAGTACCTCACGCTAATCGAGCTTTATTAAATAATTATATTTAATAAATTTATTATAAAATATTGTTTTTTATAACTCAAAAAGTATTATTCATTGACCTCCCTGATACATTGACCACCCTATGCAGTAAACACATCGATGCATTGACGACCGCGAAGCATTGACTTCTCTTGATGCATTGACCACCCCGATTCATTGACCACCGCGATTCAGTGACACTCCATGACACCAACATTTGTAACGTGACACCCAATGATAACAACATTTTATGAAGTGACACCTTACGCAAAATTCAAGTTATTGCACCAATTTTCTTCCAAATCAAACTCAAACCCACATCCGACTCCATCTCAAATCATACATGTTCTTGAATGTAAATTGAAGAGTCCAATTTTACGATGTTGTGACATTTATTAAATGACTCAGTTAACAAAGGAGAATTTTATGCAGTGACAACAATATTTGCAACGGTTTATGCAATGACACCCAACTATTTTATTCTAGTAGAGTATTACACGAGTACATATTTGAGTCGAGTAATATGAGTTGAGCTCGATTTTGTGTTATATTTTATTAAAAATATAATTTATTCAAGAAAATAATCAAACTATATCGAGTACTTAACGAGTCAAATTTGATCCAACATTTTTATGGCTCAATCAAGCCCAAACTTTGTTAGTTGAGTCAAGCTCAAGTCTTTAAGAGTATCGACCCAACTCAACTTCGATTACAACCTAATGTGAATGACTCTACATTTATTTTATAAAGTTACAAAATTTATGTATCGAATTATATATGCAGTGACATCAATGTCACTACATCAATTCTCTAATTATAAATACAGTGACATTTATGTCATTGCATCAATTTTATTCCAAATCATATTCTAACCCACCATTAAATTCATGTCAATTCACCGATCTAGATGTCCATTTCTCCCAATCACACCATCACTTTAAGATAAAAAAACAAGTATATAGACCATCAAGCAAATAGTGAAGAAAAAAAAACATCCAACTTGAAACTATCTCTATACATAAAAATCCAACGTTGTCATGATATTATATAAAGAAAACAAATCACAAGATTCATAACACATAAACCTTAACATCAAGACACCCATATGCAAAATAGACAAAAAAAGTGACATTACACACTGTTGAGGATAGTTTACTCACCGATACTTAGAGTATTTGTCTCGTCGTTGTATTTATTTTATTGTAATTATTTACTGTATTTATGTACCCACTGTAAAGTATAAATACCTCTTGTACCAATACATTGAGATACACAACACAACATTACAAGACTTAACATGGTATCAGAGAAAGTTTGTTTCCTCTCGTAAAATAACCTATTTTTTTTTAAAACCTACCGCCGCCGCACCGCCTTCTCCAGGCCTGTCTTCTCCGGCTCTCCCCAACACCGCACCAGCCATGTCTACCACCTCCGAGATCACCACTCCCGCTAAATACCCATCATTTACTCCCTCCTCTGCTGTTCGCATCACCAAACTCACCCGCCATAATTTTCACCTATGGAAGGCACAAATAGTACCTTACTTTCGTGGTCAAGGGGTCTTCGGCTATCTTGATGGCACGATCACCGCCCTGCCGAATACCCGCCGGCCGCCGACGGAGAAGACGACATACCCAACCCCGAGTTTGCCCTTTGGACGCAAACCGACAATCGATCTTGAGCACCATCACGTCGTCATTATCGGACGACGTCCTCACTCAAGTCTACACGGCCACCACGTCCCTCAATTTGGAGCAAGCTTCAAGCGGCCTTCGCCTCTCAAAGCCGCTCCCGTCTCGTTCGGCTTCGCCGTGAACTCACCGGCACTCGCATGGATACTCTCTCCGCCGCGCATTATTTTTCTAAGGCGAAGAAGATCGGCGACGACCTTGCCATTGCCGGTCATCCGCCTCTCGATGATGATTTCATTGCTTATCTTTTGGCTGGATTAAACGCTGAATACGACTCTCTTGTTCAAATGGTGTCCAACAGCTCCACCGTTACCGTCGATGATCTTTACTCTCAGCTTCTCACCACCGAAGCCCGTCTCCGCCTTCACCGCCCCATCATTCTCCCACCAGCCAATGTGGCTGCCAACTATGGAGGTAACCGCAACAATAATCTTTCCCCGGTTAATTACAATTATTCTCAAACAGGTACAGCAGCTGCTCCGGTAAATTCTGGCCGTGGTAATTCCTCCAACCGGGGTGGACGCGGTGGTCGTGGTGACCGTAATGCACCCCGTGCTCCCGCCCCTCCTACGGGTGATACATCTCTCAAGTGTCAAATTTGTGCCAAATTTGGGCATACTGCGCGCACTTGTCGTTGGAGGTATGCCATTTCCAATCATAATCCCCACCCCAATCCACGTCCCTTCCCCGTATCGGCTCCACCCCCTCCCTTACCCGAACCCCCTCAAGCCTACAACACCCGGCCGCACACTCCCCCCCTCCTACCTACGACTGGCTGCCTGACACCAGGGCTTCTCACCTATGACGGTCCAGAAAAAGTTCATGTCGGCGACGGCTCAGGTTTACACATTTCTCACCTTGGTTCTAGTTCTTTTCATACTCCTACTCGTAGTTATTTATTGTCCAATGTTCTTGTCTCCCCTTCCCTCACTAAGAATTTACTGTCTGTTCATCGTTTTGCTTCCGACAATTCTGTGTACTTCGAGTTTCATGACACTTATTTTCTTGTGAAGGATTATTCGGGCACCATACTTCTTAGAGGATATGTCCAGGACGGTCTTTACCACTTCTCCAGGTCATCCACTTCGTCTCCTGCTCAAGCCTTGGTCACCACTCCGCTCACTTCTGCCACCTGGCTTCGCCGTTTGGGTCACTGCTCTCCTTCGGTCCTTCAACAAGCTTTACGCAGTAGCTCCATTTCTTTTTTAAATAAAACGCCACACTCTGTGTGTGCACCTTGTCAACTGGCTAAAAATCATCGCCAGCCTTTATATACTTCGTCTTTTACATCTTTTGCACCTTTGGATTTAATTATTTCTCACGTTTGGGGACCCTGTGATGAGACCTCTATTTATGGGTCAAAATATTATGTCAGTTTTTTGGATGATTTTACAAAATTTCTTTGGTTATATCCTCTTAAACGTAAATCGGATGTTGAAACAATTTTTCCAAATTTTTTGGCTCTAATCGAACGCCAGTTTAATACCAAACTTAAAGCCTTTCAATCTGATTGGGGAGGTGAATATCGTCACCTCTCTAACACTCTTGCCTCGCTTGGCATTCACCATCGTCGCTCTTGTCCTCACACTCACGAACAAGTCGGCGCCATTGAACGGCGTCACCGCCAAATTGTCGAGGTCGGCCTATCTCTTCTCGCCCAAGCCAATCTACCCTTACCTTACGGGAGGATGCCTTTATCACCGCCGTCTACCTCATCAATCGTCTACCCACGCCGGTCCTTCACAACAAATCTCCCTTCGAAATAGTGTATCGTCGTCTCCCCGACTATAGCTTTCTTCGTACCTTTGGTTGTGTCTGCTGGCCATACCTCCGTCCTTACAATAATCACAAAACTGACTACCGTTCTACCACCTGCATCTTTCTCGGGTATAGCCCGCATCACCATGGCTACAAGTGTCTAGATCTTGTCACCGGTCGCATTTACGTTGCCCGACATGTTGTCTTTGACGAATCTGTCTTCCCTTACACCTCCCCTACGCCCACCTCTCCCCCGCACCTCAAACCGTGGCTCTCCCAACCACCTTACCACTCCCCCGTTGCCCCAACCCACACCTCTCCCAACCGCTCCCCCTCTCCCTCCCCACCCGCCCCCTTGGCCGACTCACCTACCCAACCCGAACCCTCCCCGTCGCCTCCCCCACTCCCACGTCGCCTCCTCCACCACCCGCACCATCTAACACCCACCCTATGGTTACTCGCACCCGCACCAACACCCTCAAACCTATCCATGATCCCGCCTTCATTCGTTACCCACTTCCTAAAGCTCTTGTAACCACTGCTACCTTAACCGACCCCACCTCCTATACCGAAGCCTCTAAACATAAAGTCTGGCGCGATGCTATGCGAGAGGAAATTGATGCGTTGTTGCGCAATCACACTTGGGATTTAGTACCTTTACATCCCTCTATGAACATCGTTGGAAACAAGTGGGTTTACCGTACGAAGCACCTTGCAGACGGTTCCTTTGAGCGGTGCAAGGCACGCCTAGTGGCTAAGGGATACCATCAGGCTGAAGGCGTTGACTTTTCTGAGACTTTTAGTCCGGTTGTTAAACCGGTTACCATTCGACTGTTGTTATCTCTTGCTGTTTCTCAGGGTTGGTCTCTTCGGCAAATTGACATCCAGAACGCCTTCTTACATGGTCGTCTTGATACACCGGTTTACATGCAACAGCCGCCGGGTTTTGTTCACCCGGACTATCCGGATTATGTCTGTCGTCTTCATCGCAGCCTTTACGGTCTTCGACAGGCACCCCGTGCTTGGTTTTCTCGCTTTACCGATGCTCTTTTGTCCTTTGGATTTGTTGGTTCTAAGGCTGATCCGTCCCTTTACATTTATTCCGGTGTTGGTGCTCGTGTGTACATTTTAATATATGTGGATGACATTATTCTTACAGGTACATCTTCAGATTTTATTGACCAGGTTATCACCTTCTTGGGTTCTCAGTTTCCGGTTAAGGATCTTGGCACCCTTTCTTATTTTTTGGGTATTGAGGTTCTCTCTACTCCAGCTGGCTTGTACCTTACTCAGCGGAAGTATATTTTTCAGCTCCTTCAGCGGGCTGGCCTAGACAAGGCTAAACCGTGCCTCACTCCATGGCAGCTACCACACGTCTTGCATCGGGAACTGGTCCTCCATGCTCGGATCCGTCGTTGTATCGGGCCATTGTTGGCGGCCTGCAATACCTCAGCTTTACCCGTCCTGATATTGCCTTTGCCGTTCATAAAGTGAGCAAGTTCATGCATGCCCCCACCGAAGACCATTGGTCTGCTGTGAAACGTATTCTTCGGTACCTTAAACACACGATATCTGAAGGGTTATTTTTGTCTCCGGGCTCTCCTTCCTCCTTGCGTGCTTATTCCGACTCCGACTGGGCTGCTGATGAAGACAACCGCCGCTCCGTTGGTGCGTACTGTATTTTTTTGGGCCCCAATCTTATTAGTTGGCGCACCAAGCAACATCTTACCGTCTCCAAAAGCAGCACTGAAGCCGAGTATAAGACCCTCTCCAATACTGCAGCTGAAATCCAGTGGCTCGGCAGTCTTTTAAGTAAAATGCATGTGTCTCTGTCCGCTTCCCCTACCTTGTGGTGTGATAACATTGGTGCCACCTACCTTGCCCACAATCCGGTGTTTCATGCTCGTACGAAACACATCGAAATTGATTTTCACCACGTTCGTGAACTTGTCGCAGCAGAGAAGCTCTCCATCTCGTTTATTAGTGGCAAGGATCAACTTGCGGATCCCCTTACCAAACCTTTGGGCAATCCGCGTTTTCAGTCTCTCAAGTCCAATCTGCGTGTGCTTCCCTTACCCACACGATTGCAGGGGCGTGTTGAGGATAGTTTACTCACCGATACTTAGAGTATTTGTCTCGTCGTTTTATTTATTTATTGTAATTATTTACTGTATTTATGTACCCACTGTAAAGTGCTAAGCACTATAAATACCTCTTGTACCAATACATTGAGATACACAACACAACATTACAAGACTTTACACACACAAAACTTCAATTTCAAGACAATCAACATGCCAAACCTAAGCATATGAAATATATTAATGAAACAGTCAATTTACATGATGTTTAAAAGGTAGAGACGCTATTCCAATAGTTCTTATCTTGTTCCTGTGCATCACATGTGCATCTCATCTGCTCACCATTTAAACATCAAACAAATCAAATCAGATTTATAAAAAGATGAAATTAATTAGCTCCCAAAACCAAACGATCAACAAAACCATTATATACAGTTCAAAATTTGAAAAGCTTCAACCTTCGATTAGCTTGAGGTTAAACAGAGAGTCACCATAAAATACATCGATAGACCAAGAGCCATCGCCGTCTTTTCTACAACCAAAAGTCAAGAAGGAAGAAAGATCACTGTTCTACTTTTGTTTTGAATTTAAACTGTATCCTTATAAACAATAATCTTTTTTAAATATCCTAAATACTTAATTAATCTCAAAATCAGTCCTAATAAACAAATATCATTTTAATTTAGATTCTTTTGACACCACCAACTATAGCTTTTTTCCTTATTATTATTCATTATTTTTTGAAACCACCGATCTTTTGGCAACACGTTCCGGCATCAAAATCACTGACAATTTTGTTCGCTCAAAAATAATCTGAAATTTTCACTTGTAATACATTTATAATTATACTTGTAAAACATTCATAATTGTAAAATCCGTGTCAACAACATTGAAAACACAAAGCTCATCCCGAAAACAGGCATCAATTCCACAAACATTTATATTGTGCAAATAATAAAAATATTCAATAAAATGTCAAAAGTGTCAAGCATAAGTATTTTGTATACAAACGACGCCTTCTGTGAAACAAAAGGTGTGCAGTGACGCTGGTACAGCACGGTGTAGTTTGTATACAAACAACGCCGTCTGGTTCACATCTTAAAAATAACCATGAGTGCGACGTCATTTTTGCGAAAGGCGTCGTTTGTATACAAACGACGCTATTTAAAAAAAACCATGAGTACGAGCTGTTTCAGGGTCACAGCAAAGGCAGCCACAACAGAGAATCCCAATCCGTTCTAACAAACATTTTCAACCACTTTTAAATTTTGTGGAATGGATGTTATTTCACTAATCAATGATGTTTTCAGTCAAGCAGATTTTTATACATTGTTTGTTGATCTTTGCCTAAAGATTTTCGAGCAACAAGTTCGAACATGAAGAAAAATGAGAATACACACGCCATGGTGCAAAAAGGGTCTCCTTCGATGACCATTTTTGTGAATTTTTGTCAAATTTGGCATTAGCAGTAGAGTCCCAGTTCTATTCCTTCTTACTCTGTTGGCTAGCTTATTCAAGATGTGTTCAAATAAAAAAAAGGGTGAACTAGCAAGATTTGCTCTTGCAATAGACGAAAACTAACGCCAGAGCAATCTACAAAAGCTCAAAAATACAAAACTCAACTGAATCAGAAGAGACGTTGTTGCATTGAAAATGTAAACAGGGATAAAGTAACAGAAAGCATATAAGGTATAAGCAATCCGTGTCGCAAGACCTGTAAATTACATTATTTTCTGCCCTGAAAACGAAACATCCAGACACGTTTACAGTCTGGACATTAGATACCATAGGCAATTATCTACATTCAAGATTTAGAAAAATTTTAAAAATATCTTTTGTACAAAATGTATACACACACGCAATCTCAGCCGAAAGATGGTGATAATATTAGGTATAACTCATCATGATATATCGGCATTGAAATTAATCATCATAGATTACGGTGTTGCAATTGCATAAAAGAAACTGGACACTGGCAGGGAATACCTGTGGTGTATCCATTCATGTGGAGACACCGTGTGGTGAACCACACAAAGTTTCATTATACAGTGTCTCCACAATAATGGAAACACCACATAAGAGAATTTCCCAGGATTCTTTAATAACAATTATATTTAATATAAAACAAAAAATGAAAATACAGAGGATTGAAAAAGAGATCAGATGGTGATGCATGTTATGGTTGTCATCATTCAATGAATACAGATAAGGTGGATAAACATCATCATATCTCTTAATACCTCTCAAAAACATTATAAATCAATTGTAATTTACAAAAAAAAAAGATTAGGAATCAGATAGAAAGTGTCAATCACCATTTTGCATCGATGATGCAAGTAAGACTGGGGCGACAAAATAACCATCATCACATTCCCCAAATAATTTTAAGAAATGAAAAATCTGATCTACGATAACTTAAATCCATTTTTCCAGCAACCGAAACAACAAACAAAAGCATAAAAAAATAAAAAAAAAAACTCCAATTACTGCTTCAATCTTTCAGATCTAAGGAAAACTAATTGAGGTATTGCAAACGCAAGATTATACCTTTGACAGAGTTTATGCGGTCATCAGAGACCTTAAAACCATTTTTCTCTTCTTGTGCGGCCGCTGTTAGAAATGAGTAGGGGAGGGGAATGGGAAGTTGTAGAGGAGCTTGACACTGTACTCTAGGCGAGAGTGTGGATGGATGGTTATATAGGGCAACGATTAGGGTTTAGGAGCTGAAAGACTAGTCAACTTTCATTTTATTTATTTATTTTTTTTTTTGAGAGGAAAACAAAAGACATTTACGGCCGTATCAGTTTTTATTTACATTTTTTTTATTCTTTTTAAGAAGACGTTTTCTTTTTTAAGAAGACAGTTTACATTATCAAAAAATAATACTACGGCTATAAATATGAAAATAAAAAGAATATATATATTTTTTTTAAAAATTCTATTGGTCCTGAAGCATCAAGTAATATTTGTACGAGAATCATGTTAAAATTTTCAAACGTTTTGGATAAACAATTTTTCCACTTATTACACCTCAAATTTTTTTTTACTCTTGTCATCAAAATATAACAACTTCACACGAAAACCAATATAATTCAGACACGATTTATGTACCGCTTCCGGATATAATGTATTTATCCAAAACTAGAACATTTGGCACGTAAATTTATATAAAACTCAAACAAATATGTAAGTCTGGCATAATATAAGAGTAATAAACAAAGAAAGTAGTTAAATGTAATTAATGTAGGGATAAAATGTCGCGTGAAAGAAAAAATTTGGGGTAAGACAAAAATGTTCAAAGAATACTCGGGTATTGTGAAACAAACCCTTATATTTTGGATGGTTGTCCATTCAAACAACACTCCAGAAGACGGATTGCTAAGCTAGATTAATAAATAACCGAAACCACTAGTAAATCCATTATAATTCAACATGTTTGCAAAAGGAAAAACTACTATAATTAACTTGGCATACATGCCTTGTTCAAAGAAACAAACTAAAACCAGTAGTTAACCGTAGCTAGACTTCATAACTCCATCTGATGCTAACTTACTCTCAAACTCTTCAAGTAATGCATATCTTCTTATTCCAAAAAGAACGGAGTGAGCTCGTGCACAAGCTTGGTTAGCATAAAGAAAATCAAAAGAGTGGTTCACGTTTATCAAATTCCGAGACACAAAGCAGTTGAAAGCATAACTTGAAACATAAGGAAATGCGCTTTAAAACCAACTTTGAACAACGCATGGAAACATGTCTATTAACTACATTCATTTTGTGTTACACATACTTGTTTTTTCATTAACTATTTACTTGTCATGTTTATTCTACTAATCAAATTTACGTAATCTATTTACCAATCCATAACTTATCTGTCAACTAACCATAACATGTTCATTTCTTGTCTATCATGTTCATGATTCTTACTTACTTAGCATAGACATGTTCTTGTCTTGTCTTCCGTATTCACGTTTCGTTACATAGCACCAAGATACTTAGCTTGAGGGCACGGTGTGCAACATAGCTAATGTTGGTCCCAAAGTATGTCTCATACAAGTTCAGATGATGGGTGAATGAACTTGTACAATAAATACTTTTTCTTCTGCGCATGGTTTATTTGCAGCGGATGTTTAAAGCGTTGTAAGCTCTGTTTTCAAATTTGTTTTGTTTTATCAATTTACTGTTTAAGTGCTTTGATATGAATATAATGCTTCTAAAATAAATCATGCAAAATGAAAAGTGCATAAGCTAAATGCATAAAGTAAATGAAACAAGGTTTGTCATCGATGTTTGGAGTGGAGTAATCCCCTAGTCACCGCTTCTCATGTGTTGTTGGAGGATTCACTATTGTTCATGGACTCTTCTACAATAGTGCAATTGTTATTCGCAACTCTCCTACTGCTTCATATTCTGAGCAACCAAATTGTTACAATATATGGATAAATGAGTGGTGAAGTCAAGGTGATTCAGCTCTGCATACGCAAACAGTTGAGTACACTCAGCAACATGGACTCGGCATGGTGCTTTTATAGATGTGTTGTTAGAATGGTTATTATGTTATAACTGCCATGTAACCTTTCTTAACCGATTCATGTGGTGTATGATACTATAAATACCCCATGATCAGCTGCATTGAGACTTAACTCTTTGATTACTTTTTGAATAATAATACTTCGCGTCTTCTTTAGTGTTACGTTGTGTTCTTTAAGTTTCACAAATTCAACATGGTATTAGAGCATGAAACTTGAGAGTTTCAGTTGTTTTTATGTGTTTTTACTCTGATTTCCGGAGAAACATGAGAGTATCTTCATCTTTTCTGCATTATACACAATTTCTTGAGAGAAATTAATTTGTGTTTAATTTGAGTTCTTGATCATTTTATGGTGTATTCCGGTGTGTATTCCATGCTTTTGACAGCCATGAAAGCAAATAAACAAGAGTTGAGCCATTCCAGTCCATTCTACGATCATCTAAATAAGAATCCATCCATGGTGTTGGTGCAGCCATTTATGAATGGCAACAATTGTAATCCATATAAGATGTCAATGGAGATGGTGTTGATTACCAAGAACAAGTTCGGCTTCATAAACGGCACAATCAAAAGTTCAAAAGCAGATTCAGCAAACTTTCATGCTTAGAGGCAATGTGACAATATGGTAAGATCTTGGATCTTAAATTCTATTGAGAATACCATTGCACAACGTTTAATGTACTTGAAGAGTGTCCAAGCAGTTTGGAAGAATTTGGCTGATAGGTTTTCTAACATTGATTTTGAAGACTTTGTGATCTTCTTGAAGAAATACATATGTTGAAGCAGGGTCCTGATTCTATGAATCGGTATTTCAAAAAGTTAATGGTTCTTTGGGAGGAGATCAAGACCATCAGGCCTATGCCAACATGCTATTATGACCCACGATGTCATTGTAATGCTATTAACACTCTGGTTGATCACATAGAGGTAGAACATGTATTGAAATTTGTGAAAGGGCTAAGGGATGAGTTTGAACCTACGGTTTCTCATACAATGCTGATGGTCCCATTCCCTGAAATTCATGATGCTTTATTGATATAAAATTGGAGAGACATAAGTTATATGTGGCAAATAAAGCCAAAAATCAAGATTCAATGATTTTGATGAATAAAAAGAATGGACATGGCCAAGTTCAGGCAGTTGGCAGACAAGTATTTGTGCCTGCACAAAGCTCAAAGGCCAACCCCAAGAAAGTTCAGTGCAGTTTATGTTGATTTAATGGTCACACTGAAGAGACTTGCTACATAAAGCATGGCTTTCCACCGAGTTTCAAGTCGAGAAAGGCTAATATGGTAGACCAGACAAACATGGATCATTTAGCAAAAAAAAGATCAAGCCCACAGTAGGACCGTTGGATCCGGGTTTCCAAATCTTACTGCACAACAGCTAGACAAGCTGATGGCTCTGTTGAGTTCTGATTCCAATGGGCATACATGGTGTGTAATTCACCATATCAATGCAGTGAACAATCATTTCTCACCTGTTCAAGGATCAAGTGACCTAAATATGATAAAATCTATACAATAGATCTTGGAATCTGATGCCACATATCACATTATAGGTTCTTTAAAACTATTGAGTAATCCCAACCGTGTTTTTAACATAAAAGTGAGATTACCTAATGGAAATACTACTTTTGTAACACATATGGGACAAGTGAGGATTAATCTTCAACTGATATTGCATGATGTGTTATACATTCATGGCTTCAAATATTATTTGATAACTTTACATACTTTGATTACTCACTCCCAATGTGCAGTTTTTGTTTTTGTTTTTTGCTAACAAGCGTGTTTTTCATGACAACAAGAAGAACATGATTGGTTTAACTGAGTTGCTCAAAGGATTATATGTTTTCTTACATCAGCCTGTCAAGAGTCATGTTCTTAACATTGTTTCTAATTTTATACAAAACAATACTCTTTCTGATAGAGCAGATGATGCTCTTATGTGGAATAATAGACTAGGGCATTTGCCACACAAAATATTGCAAGTTATTAGCTCTAGATATGCTCATGTAAAATTTTTCCAACATGATTTGTGGTTTGTATGTCTTATGGCCAAATTGAAGAAAAATCATTTTCCTTTAAGCTTTACTATCGTGAATGATGTGTTTGATCTTGTTCATATTGATATTGGGGCCCTTCGAGTCACCCTACCGTGAATGGACATCAATATTTTTTTTACTGTTGTGTATACTAAGTTTAACAAAATCATTAAAGTAATTAGATCTGACAATGGAGCTGAGTTCAGCTCACAAAATTTTATGAACAACATGGAATTATTCATCAAACTTCCTGTGTCAGCACACCAGAACATAATGTTATTGTGGAAAGAAAACATCAGCATCCGCTGAATGTTTTCAGGGTATGATATTCCAAAATAACCTACATATTGAGTATTGGGGTTTCTGTCTATTACATGTTGTGAAATTGATAAATGCAACACCTACCCCACTTCTGAAAGAAAGCATGCCTCGTGAGGTGTTATATGACACCAAACCAGACTATTTTGTGTTTAAAGTCTTTGATTGCTTAGTTTTTTCTCGCACACTTCAGTAGTACAAAACAAAGTTTCATTCCAGATGTAGGACACATGTCTATCTTGGGAATTCAAACACATCCAATGGTGCAATACTCTTGGATATCACAAACAAATACATCTTTGTTGCTAAAAATACTCAATTTAATGAGACTTGCTTTCCTCTATTTCAACAGATTTTAGGTTAGTCTAGGTACACTACTTACATGTAATTACCATTATCGGTCATGGATAGCTTTGATGATCAACTGAGTGAGTCAGCTGACCAATCTAACACAGGTTCAAATGCAGCTGAGACTTCCAATGGAGATTTGTTCCAGTCAGCCAGGCACCTATACCTGTCCAGTTGAGAATATCAACAAGAACAAGAAAGGCACCAAACTTTTATCAAGGAGGTGCTCACACAGTGCAACAGACTCCACATATGCTGAGTGAAGTAATGAGTCTTGAGAGACTCTCAGCAGAGTATGCTAGATATGTCTGTGCAATTGATGTTGTCATAGAACCCAAGACATACAACCAAGCAATCAAGCATGATGAGTGAAAAAGGTTATGCGAAAGGAAAGATACAAAGCTAGAATGGGTATATAAGATTGTGGAAATATTACAGCATTACTTCAGCAGATTGCTGAGTCTGCTGAAGTTCAGCAGGGTGCCCAGCAGCCTCAGGAATTCGTACAGGATATTTTGTACACTTTATTTAATTATAAAAGACATATTAATTGTGATACATATAAACAATTAATATGTCAAACTCTAGTTTACTTTATGTCATATACACAATTAATATGTCATAGACATAGCTTTTACTTTTACTTTTGCATGCTTGCCGCCCACATCTACATACTCAAGTGGCCGCCCAAGCTAGTGCTAGTCTCTCTCAATTGTATCTATTTATACACCTCTCATATCAATGGATAAACTAAGTTGAAGTTTACTCTTGTGTTTATCACATTCTCAAACTCTCTTCATGGTAGCAGAGCCTTACTGAGTTCTAATATCCGCCGCAAAACTCAATTCCTTTTCGGAAAAATGTCGACATTATCGAAGTTTCATCTTCTTCGGTAGACTCACAGTTTGCCTCGACGGACCGGGATAATCGAACACTCTTCTTTTTACAAATCATAAACTTGATGGTAACAATTACTTGCTATGGTCAAGGTCTATGAAAATGTATATCTCCGGCCGGGGCAAGATGGGATATCTGTCGGTTCCAAACATGCCCCTATTTGAACCGACCCCAAGTTTGAAGCATGGGACACGAAAAATAACCAAGTCATGACCATCCTCACGAGGTCTATGACAAAAGAGATCGATGAGAACTTCATGATGTATGACAACTGCTAAGGAAATGCAGGATAATGCCGGAGACCTTTACTCAAAAAAGGACAATACATCGAAGTCTATGAACTCGAAGCTCGGATTCAAAACTGCGGACAAGGAGATATGTACGTAACTCAATATTTCAATCAACTATCTAAGGCATGGCAACACCTAGATATGTTGGAAACTCACACTGGAATGATGTCAAGGATGTTTGCTCTATATAAAGACATCATAGAAAAGAAGAGAGTATTCAAGTTCCTCACCGGATGAATCCTACTCTTGATGATGTTAGAGGTAGAATTCTAGCTACTAAACCTCTCCCAAATCTCAAATCCATGTTTGCGAGGTCAAACATGAGGAAAACGAGGAGGAGAGTGATGCTTTCTTGAACTCCCCGCGACAACCCTGCGAGAGTGCCACCTGCCGGCGTCGGGAACCCTACCGAAACTTACGGAAGCCTACGATAAACCGGGAAGGCGTTTCGTGACCACCGCAAACGCACAAATCACACCAAGGACACTTGCCGGAAACTACATGGCAAGCCTAACTCCTCCAAGACCTCGAGACACCGCCAAGGAAAGTCGAGCGGACACACGTAAGTGAGGAAGAAGATGACAACGGGTTGAATGCACAAATTTTTGCTTGCATTCAAAGCCTTCCTAACTCAACAAAAGGAAGGTAGTCACTCTACTCGACATAGCCTCTCATGCCGGTACGGAGTAAATTCTACTCATCTATTAGTAATGAAACCTGGATTGTTGACTCGGGGCCTCATCCCATATGACCGGTAATAAAAATCTCATTACTCAACTTATGCCATGTCCCCAAATTCACAATATTAAGGCTGGCGATGGATCTATTTCTAGTGCAAAAGGTTTTGGTAAGGTGCGGCTTACTAATAAGATATGCACAGGATGTCCTATTTGTTCCAAAATTAGATTGCAATCTCATATACGTCGATAAACTTACTAAAGATTTGAAATGGACTATTGTTTTTAATGAGAATCGGTGCACATTCCGGGATCATTCCTCAAAGGCGGTGATTGGGATTGCTAAACCTTGCTCGGGATTGTTTGTGGTCAACCCCGCCGAAGACGAGACGAAGGCGAAGATCTCGCCTCGGCGGCACACTCAAAACCTAGACAATATCATGTTATGGCATTATAGACTAGGACATCCCAGTTTTAGTTTTTTTAAAGTCTATAGATCCTGAATTGTTTAAAGGTTGTAATTTGAATGATCTTCAATGTGATATTTGTCAATTTGCCAAACTCACCAAATCTGTGTATGCAAAATTACCTCACTTACCTTCCACACCATTCACCTTAATTCACGGTGATGTATGGGGACCCTCGAGAGTAAAAAGCATAACGGGGAAGAGGTGGTTTGTTACCTTCATAGATGACCACACCGAACCACTTGGTTATTTTTAATGAAGGATAAATCGAAGTTGGATCCATCTTTCAAGAGTTTTACAACATGGTCTCCACTCGGTTTGACACTAAGATCAAAATTTTGAAGACGACAATGCCCTTGAATATTATGAGTCTCATCTCGGTAATTTCTTGATGGATAAAGGGATTGTCCATATCGATAGTTGTGTTGAAACTCCTCGGCAAAATGGGGTTGCTTTGAGAGAAAGAACAGAGCATCTGCTAGAAATGGCTAGGTCTATCATGTTTACCACTAATGTTCCAAAATATATGTGGGGTGAAGCTATATTGACCTCCACATACTTAATCAACAGACTTCCCAGCAGGGTACTAGGCTTCAAAACTCCTATCAAAACCCTACTGACCACACACTCCTGCCCCCATCTTATTTCCCAGTTACCTCCAAAAATCTTTGGTTGTACTGTGTTTGTCTATATCCATGCCCAACACAGAAGCAAACTTGATCCCAAGGCTCACAAGTGCATTTTCTTAGGATATGCAAAGGACAGGAAAGGCTACAAGTGTTACTCTCCTTCTGAAAAGAAATTTTACAATTCTATGGATGTAATTTTTTTTGAAAGGACTCCCTACTACATCAAGTCCACTGAGGCAGTCACTGATGGAAACCTAATTGAAATTGACCTAAACCCTTTCCCTCAGCAAACTCTTAACCTCGGCGGACCGCGATACTCGGCCTGCGATCCTCGGCAAACCCCCGTACCTAATACTACTGCGACCCCGAGCCTACGGACCACGAGCCTACTGCGACACTCGGCATACTACGGATCCCCGGCGGTCTGCGACATTGATGATAGGCCTATTGCTCTCGAAAGGGAAAGAGATCTTGCACGATCACTCTATTCATACTTATTTATCATATGATCGGTTGTCTCCTGTCTTTGCCATGTTTACACGGGACTTGGACTCTCACTCTATTCCTAAAAATATTCGGGAGGCTCTTCAAAATGATAAGTGGAAGGCCGTCGTTAAAACGAGATGATGAGCGCCTCTTGGATAATCATACTTGGGATCTCACAACTCTTCCAAAAGGCAAAAAGACGAGTTAGGCTGAGATGGTTATTCACTATCAAATACAATGCGATGGTACAATTGACAAGTACAAAGCCGGATTGGTAGCAAGGGGATTCACTCAAACTTATGGTATTGACTATAAGAAAACTTTTGCACCGGTGGCAAAACTCAACACTTGTCGGGGTTCGATCTCTCTAGTTGTCCAACTGGGTGGCCTCTACACCAATTGGATATCAAAAATGCTTTTCTCAATGGTGATCTTACGAGGAAGTCTATATGAATGTACCTCCTGGTTTTGTCAATCCTCACACTCAGGGCAAGGTATGCAAACTCGGAAAATCTCTATATGGCTCCGAAGCAATCCCCAAGAGCCTGGTTTGGGAAACTTACTACTTGTGGTCAAAACTGCTTGGATATCATCAATGCAACTCGGATCACACTATGTTCATCAAGACAACCAACCGAGAGAAGGTCTATTCTTATTGTATATGTGGATGATATCATCCTTACTTGGAGATGACTCTACCGAGATTCAAAATTTAAAGACTCTACTTGGCACAGGTGTTCCAAGTTAAGGATCGGGCTACCTCAAGTACTTTCTTGGTATGGAAGTGGCTAGAAACACCAAAGGCATTTCGGTCTCCCAAAGGAAGTATGTATTGGATCTACGAAGGAAGCGGCATCTTTGGGATGCAAACCTCGCCGTATCCCCAGGTAGACCCCGGTAACACCCTGCGCATGGTGACATTGCTTTGTCGAGAAAGAACAATATCAAAGGCTTGTAGGTAAACTCATCTATCTTTCTCACACAAGGCCCGATATTGCATATGGGGTTAGTCCGGTCGGTCGGTTCATGCACCGCCCTGCCGAGCAACATTGGGATGCTTGTGAATAGGATACGAGATATTTAAAGTCCACTCTCGGCCAAGGCACACGCACTTCACCAAGTCTACCGATAGATCAATCAAGGTCTACACCGATGCGATTGGGGTGGATGTCACATTGACGGACGATCTACCACAGGCTAT
The DNA here is from genome assembly GCA_036785695.1 of Gentiana straminea. Taxonomy (NCBI): domain Eukaryota; kingdom Viridiplantae; phylum Streptophyta; class Magnoliopsida; order Gentianales; family Gentianaceae; genus Gentiana; species Gentiana straminea. The sequence continues at coordinate 4,302,120 of JAVUPR010000046.1, read as the reverse complement.
TGCTCATATGTATGGGGGAACCTGGTTACTTGGAGAAGCAAGAAACAACCTCGTGTCAAGAAGCGATCTTTGGCCGAACTCGGGGCACTTGTACTTGGCATTTGTGAAGCTCTATGGCTAAAAAGTGCCGACGAACTTCAAAGAACCTCTCGACAACTATCACACTATCTTTGTGATAATAATTCGACCTTATGCATGGTGAAGATCCCGTCCATCATGATAAAACCAAGCATGTGGACATTGACGGACACTTTCGAAGGAAAAGATTGATGCCAAGATTATTCAACTCCAAGATGTTCCCTCGGTAGATCGAATGCTTGATATTCTTACCAAGGCTATTCCACCTCTTATGTTCAAGCGACTTAGTAGCAAACTTGGCCGCATCAACATATACGGCCCGCTTGAGGGGGTGTGGAAATATTACGAAAGATTACTTCGGCGGTTGCTTGAGTCCGTCGAAGTTCGACGGGGTGCCCGGCGGCCTCGGGGAATTCGTACATGATATTTTGTACACTTTATTTAATTATAAAAGACATATTAATTGTGATACATATAAACAATTAATATGTCAAACTCTAGTTTACTTTATGTCATAGACACAATTAATATGTCATAGACATAGCTTTTACTTTTACTTTTGCATGCTTGCCGCCCACATCTACATACTCAAGTGGCCGCCAAGATCAAATATAATCCTGATGGATATATAGAAAGATACAAAGCTAGATTGGTTGCAAAAGGCTATACTCAAACATATGGCATTGATTATTAAGAGACTATTTCACCAGTTGTGAAGATTACCACAGTAAGAACTCTGCTGGCAGCAGCAACAGACCCATAACTGGCATTTTCACCAAATGAATGTCAATACAACATTTTTACATGAAGATCTTCATGAAGAAGTGTACATGCATCTTCCTTCGGGATTCAAGATAGAAAAACAAAATCAAGTTTGTAGATTGACCAAATCTCTATATGGTTTGAAACAAGCTAGCAGACAATGGAATCGTAAGCTGACTAAATGTTTAGAGAAACGAGGTTTTGTTCAATCCAAAAATGATCATAGTTTGCTCACCAAGGGGTAAGGACAATATTTTATTGCACTGCTAGTCTATGTAGATGACATCATAGCAGCCGGTCATGACATTCAATTAATTTAGCAAGTCAAAGATAGCATGCATAAGCAGTTTACCATCAAAGATATTGGCAAGTTAAGATATTTTTGGGTATTGAGGCTACAAGAACCCATGAGGGCTTTTATATTTCTCAAAGAAAGTATACTTTAACTATTTTACAAGAGTATGAATTTTTTGAGACCAAACATGCTGATGAGAGGCAACTTTGCTATGCTCCGGTGCATGTTTTGACCCCGTTTATGACATTTTTGGCTTATTTTGGGTATTTTTAGGCCAATTATAGGGCAAAATCGCATCGCACACTCACTTTTAGGTAAACTGTCACATAGATGGAAAACCTCGGCATTTTACGGTGTTTTTGACCCTATTTGAGCTCTAGTTATCTTGTAGAATTATGCTCGGTATGTGTTTGAATGTTGTGATGCAGGATATATGTGACTTAAGATCCCGGAAGACTAGGCATGAGGCTTAGAGTGGCAAAACCGAAGCCCGGGAATGGAAACGGATCAAATATAGTTGGTGTTTTCGCCTTACATTCACTCTATCTGCAATTTGAGAAATATTGGAGGCATTTTCTGGACTCTTGGCATTCATAAAAGTTGTATATAATCGAATGAGCTTTCCAACGCATTTTGGATCACTCAAATTTACACGCACAGATATTGCCAGATTACTGAAGGGATGTCGAAGGTTGTCGCAAGGACTAGGTGTTATGTTTGCTTAATGCATTCGGATCCATAAAATATTCTTAATCCACCCCACCCGACACGCATTACGGTCCGTCCTTGCGCACGCATTACGGTCCTGACAGATTTTAAGCACGCTTTTGATGTAAAAATGAGATTTTTCACCCCCATTTTCATATCCACTCATGCCTAGATATACCTAGACACTCTTAGGCCAATTTTCATCTCTTTTTTATACCTTAGCTCATCTTTCACTATTTCTCTTAGATTAAACATAATTTAGCTTAGATTCCAGCTCTTTTTGTTGGATTTTGGCATTTTGGAGTCTTCTTCTTCCCCAAGTGACAATGAGTGTGGATGAAGATTGATGTAACTCCAACTTTTCTGCATTTTGGTAACGATTTTCATTTTCAGTTTTCTGGCTTTAATTACATGTTTGATTCTTGTTTCATTCATTATAATGAGTATCTAAACTAGTTCATAGCCAAATTATGTGAAAATTGATGAAATCAAACTTCTAATTGATGAAATTGGGAATGAGTAGTTCTTAAAGTTGAATCTTTTGATGGGTTTGTGTTCTAAAACTTGTGCTTAATACTTGAATTGATTCGATCACCTGATTCATGATTTCACACATTGTCTTTATAAATGTATGTTGCGAAGGGGTGTGGGGAAAGGGGTTTTAAGATCGTTTCTTATAATTGACTGATTTGTTTAGATTTGATTAGGGATTGGGGTTCATCGATTGTTTAATCGAGCAAATCTAGAGCGTTAATCTTGTTTCGGTCAGTTAAATCATTAAAGACGGATTGTTGAACTGGGCAAAGGGTACTAGGTTGTTGCATGTCGTATAGTACTATCATAGGAGTTTGCACCCACGAATGAGTCGATATAGTCGTAAGGTTGTTTGTTTGGTTAAACTTATTCCCGAATAATAGATTAGATGGGCGAGAGTACTCAATTGAATCATGGTTTGGCTATGTTTCTCTTTTATATATCTTATTATCTTTAGCTTACATATCATTTTAGAATAATTAAAACTTGAAACACCCCGATTTACCTAAACTAAGTTTGAAGACGACTTTGGTACTCGATTGATTCTCTGTGGGATACGACATTGCTCTCCACTATGGTGCATCCGACCCGGTACACTGCCGGTTAAGGTTGGTCGTCACTATTTTGGTCATCACATGCCAAGACACATATGGAGTCTAAGCATACCGTACAATATGGAGATTCATCTTTGTTAGATGACAACACTGCATATTGATTTCTGGTTGGCAAGCTAATCTACCTCACTTTTACCTGACAATATATAGCTTTTGTAGTTCAGCAACTGATTTAATTCTTAGACACACCCACTGAAAACCTATTGAAAGCTACTCACAGATTACTGAGTTATTTGAAAGCTAACTTGGAGAGAACAACCTTGTTTTGAAAGGCTTTACTGGCAATGACTGGGTTGGTTGTTTCCAACAGAGAACAACCTTGTTTTGAAAGGCTTTACTGACAGTGACTGGGCTGGTTGTCCTGAAACTAGAAGATATGTCTTAAGATACATGATGTTTTTTGGTGATTGTTTCCAGTAGAGAACAACATTGTTTTGAAAGACATTACTAACAGTGACTGTGCTTGTTGTCCTAAAACTAGAAGATCTGTCTCATGATACATGATTTTTTTTGGTGTTGCTCATATCTTCTGGAAAACAAAGAAGCAGACAAGCATTGCAAGAATCTTCTTTTAGAAGCTGAGTACATGTCTATGTCCAATGTTGTGTGTGTAATTCAGTGGCTAGTCTTGGTGGATGTCAGGTGTCTAGTCCTACCGTGGTCTAGGGTGATGGTTCGATAGGTTGTATTTTTCGGCAGTAGTCCGAGTTTTTTTCTTTCTATTGAACTATCCATATCTCTCAAAAGCTTAAGGTAATATGGATAATGATAATTAACATTTTATACACTTTAACATTTTCGTTGGGTGAAAAAGAATGGGGAAAAAAAGACTAGAAAGTGTTTTTTTTCATGATTTTTTTAAAATTCTGGAAAACCTGAATGCAATAAAACATTGAATATATTTACTTTAAAAAAATAATAGTAATGCAGCCCCACATAAAAATAAAGGGCATTGTTAACGGCACGACACGCGATTTAGTCAGGCACCACATCTCGAGTAAATTTCGACTTTGTAAAGGTCGAATCTGTTTTCAACCCCTTCAGAAATTATGCATAAAACTCGACACTTTAGGGGTTGGAAACGGATTTCGACCGCTATAAAATCGAAATTTGCTCGATTTATTGTGCCTGAGTAAATTGATCATGGTATGCCATTAACGATGTCCAAAAATAAAATACCAGAATACACTCACTCGAAGTTGAATCAATCATATTATGCCTTTTACAGCACATATACCGCCACACAGTTTTCACACAATTACAATCAATCACAAATGTCAAAGAACTTTGTACAACATATATAGCCACCAACAATGAAATATCGAAAAGAAAAAAAAAATCCAAATAAACACAAACAATCAAATACAATATTTTGCTTTCTGTTATATTCTTCTCTTTAATGAAGCCCCGTGGATAGCAGCGATGTATAGTAATTGTGTGGCTGACAGGATTATCAAGAACGCTTCCATTGTTCTCTGGAAAAAATAAATTTACATGAGAAAATATTTAATAATTCAACACATAATTCGAGAAAAAAAAAATTGATACAGACACAATCGTCGGTCATCTACACCGTTCTAATCATGATCAACGGTGCAGATGACCATTATGTCATTGATCGTGATTGTATCATTGCTCTTCGAGCAAACTATAATATCCACTAGAGCTCACCAGACGGGCGTTCCTGTAGTGAAGTTCAATCTCTTTGCATCCAAAACTGAACAAAGGGTATATTCATATCAATAAAAAATGATAATATGAATGAAAACAATAACGTTACTACATATTAAATTGTTTAAAAACAAATTTTTTTTTTGATTGGTGGATGGGGAAGGGGAGTTTTTCTTATTGGGACAGGGATGGGGATTCAAAACCATGGTCAATACCAAGAATTGCAATGACTTATTGACGGTTAGCACTAGGCTAAGTTCAAGTTTAATCCCAACCTTAAAGTATCAATCGAGTAATAATACGGATACAACTTGTGAGACACAACGAGTGACACAATCATCATTTGTATTCTTGATCATAATGTATGATCTAGTGAATCGTATGTAGATCATCTTTATCAAGTGTGTAGATGATGTTTGTGTCCCATTTTTATGTTTCATAAGTTATACTCCTATCATTTACTCTATTTATAATTTAAAATCGGGAAAGTTCAAATTAGTCTCATAACTTTGGACGGAACCAATTTTAATGCCAAGGACTGAGGTGTATGCAGGGTTGAGGTGGGCTAAGCCACCCGACGGAAAAAAATTTTACACCAAAAAACATATATAATTCAACTTAAGTCATCAAAACATCTTAATTAAGTCCACTCGATTGTCCGAATATAATCGACTAGCCCACCCGAGATCCAATATAATCGACTATCCCACCCGAGATCAAATTCCTGGCTCCGTCATTGTTTAATGCTATACGATTCTAATTTAACAAAGTTTCTCCCACAACTTTAAGACGATACCAATGTTGGTCTCATACGATTCTAAGAGAAAAAAGGACAAGGAATAAAGATGTACGTACCCCATGGCAAGTAGGGTAAGGCTCCAAGCAATAGTGGCAGCAGAAGCAGCACCGGGCAAGCTATCTGCATCCCATAAGCGCACATGGTTTAGCCCAGATACGGCAGCTGCCACCCCGACAACTCCGGCGATCAGAGCAAACACCACAAAGAATCCAGTGGCCGCATTTCCCATCGGAAAGTATATAGGTGAAAAATGTGCAGGTAAGTCAAATCCAGGACCAATAACGAAACCATGATCAATGGCTCTATTCATTGCCCAGCTACCAATCCCCAATACGATAACATACATGCAAAAATTCAGAACTAAAAGTAAACTAGCAACCGGTTTCATCTGCTCATTAGCCATTTTTTTGGGAGGGGCAATTAAAAATGGTTTTTGTGGAAAGTTTGGAAAAGCCAGAAAATGCTAGCTAGCTATGAACACAAATTAGTGCTTGTGCTTTTGGATTTGCAAGCTAATGGGGTTTTATAAATGGATAGTAGGACAGGGTCTCAGGGGCTTTTGTTCTTTACTTGGAAGGCTGTGCACCAAAGGGCATTGTGGGGTTGTAAAGATTGATGATGCTTCATGCTCACGGCAAGGTGCCAAATGTTCCGATTCTTGTATTTTTAAGAATTAACAAATCTTCTCTTTGAGGAGTAGTTCACCTATGTTTGATGATTAGGCACATATCCCTTTGTCCTTTCATACAAGAAAAGCAACCTTGTTTATATTTCTAGACAAGTCTATACTTCATTTACGATACATGCGGCGCAACCGCACATACACAACCGCACAATGACACAACATGTATTTGTATCATTGATCATGATGTAGGAATCATTAATTTTGATGTAAATCATCATAATCATGGAAAATGTTTGTTCCACAACAATATGTTACAAGACTAATAGGTTAATAGGTTACACATCATAATCAATGGTGCAAAATTGTGTTGTGCACTTTGTTGTGACACTAACACTACTCCATAATCAATCGTGTCAATGCAGGTTGAGTAATTGTTGTGGCTAAATGATTATACTCGTATCATTACTCATACTTCAAAAAGGAAAATATTTGCTGGATAGCAAACTCTGAAACTCATCACAACAAAGCGCCACAACACTTGCGTCATTGATCATTATAAGACTACAAGAATTAATATGTTTTACACCAAGACCAATGAAGTAAATGTAAGACATAATGGGACCGTTTATGTGATCTCCGCTTATGGTCTAGTTAAGACGGTTGTCAATGTTGTGGTACATAGAAGGGAGCATGTTGCTGAATGATGTGTAACCGCTATGACTCCCATTGACAGCTAGATTAATGATGACACTTACGCTAACCGACTAGAGGAATTGTTTAGCATATAACGCGCGCCTTATGTTCATTGAAAGGAAAACACTGATGAATGTTCCTATCGACCATGTGGGAGAATGTAAGAAAAATTATGTCGGCCATTAATTGAGCCCGTGTAATTTTCTTCCCCGTAATAATGGTCTTATAGAAAATTAGTTTTTCCTAGGAAATATGCTATTTATTATTTAATGATTATTTAAAAGGAGTTTTAATCCGATTAAAACTCGGCTTTGATGGACGGCCGAGATTAAAGCAAAACCCTAGGTCATTCGGATTTCGGCCTTCTCTCCACCTATAAAAGTAATGCTTTACTCCATCATAAAGCATATGAAAGAAACCAACACATAATGATTGTATGCAAGGAGAGAGATATCGAAATCCTCTCATCAAGACGGCAACAACGGAGACGTAGTCGAGTAGCAATGGATGTAGGGAAACGATCCTGATGATTTCTTCCGCTATTAAGGTACTCTGAATCTATCGTTAATTTGCAGTAAAAGCGTGTGACGCATTTGATATCTTGTGTGAAACCAACATTATTCCTTAAAAAAAATACCATTCCCCATTTTTTTCCTTTATACAAATTTATATACATGGTAAAATGCATATGATGAATCCCCCTAACACAATTTTGTTTTTGAAGACTCCGTAACACATAATTTGTACAAATATTATCTATTTCACAAGTGACGATACTCAAGTTCGTCGTTGTTAAATTCGGGTTAAGAACCAGGTAACCATACTTCGTGAGGATAACCCGACTACTGTAAATGGTGGTTTTGTTGGGTGGATTATAGTTGGGTCAATGCAGGATTGGTTGCTTACGTACCCTTGCAGATTTAAGGGATCATGCTACGGTAACGTAATGTTACTCAACATAGTTATGGAGGTTGAAGAAGACGATCATTTTATAAGCCTTCCTCGTGAGAGGAGTTAAGGATGCCATTATTGTCGTCGTGATCAATGAGCCGAGACGGTAGACAAGGCAGTCATGGTGCAATCATGGCCCTGCAGGAAAGAGCTATGGGACAATTATGGAAACATGGGATAATGTCGTGTTTGACCATATAACAATTGTTTGAGTTCATAAAGGCTTATACGGAGCTGCGGGTATCTGTATAGAGATGAGCGAGCACCATGTCGGTGATTCGAGCTGGTAGGCAATCTTTACTTCGAACGGACTACGGGTATCAGGAAACGACATGTACTAGGTCGGTGGCTTAGAAGCCTTTCTTGCCTCGTGACCTTTACCTTAGTTGAGGTATGAGATCCATATGAGGTCTAATATATTTTTGGGTTAATAGGACATGTTTTTCTTATAAGGTTTGGTATAGACAATTGAGTGTTGTTGGAGTAGTGCCCAAAGAGACAACAATTGTATTATTTTCGAATTAAATAAAAGTAATATTTTCTTATTAATCATTTTTATTTGCTCTTATGCATAGATATGAATGACAATACAAGAAAATCTCTGGGTTCATTATATAACCAAAGCTCACCACACAAGTGTTATGTACAGAGGATTGAATTTATGGTGAACTGCCTTAAATTGATTAATATCATGATTGATTGGAGTTTGGGATCTCACATTCAAATTACCATTAGTGCCCTCAACACTTAGAGTGCGACGGCCTAATCCAAGGTCGTCGTTGTTGCACACCTTAGTGGCTGCACTTATACGTGGAATGGTCACGTAAGACTGGACCGATTCGATGTGATGATCTCGTACTAAATCCGTAACGATATATTTTAATTGAATCACAAGATAACCATTTATGGATCAATCTCAATCCTGATGTGATTATAGAATTGTGCCTTTTCAGAGGTGACGTTTGACTTGGCGGTACGGTTTGCCAAGTAGTGCCTTCCTTAATCCCGACCATCTCAGTGTCACTTAAGGATCGGTAATTCAGAATGTAACGCAAAGATGGAGTCCACTCATTCTTTGTAAGAGGAAGTAGATAGACAGTTCAATCGGGCACTGATCTTGGAACTGACTGATTGTGCACACCTTTTGATAAGATCAAATGGATATTGGTCACTAGTAGATCAATGGTAGTTCGATGATAATAAGTTATGGTGAGGTCTTACGGACGATACCTTTCTCTGTATACGAACTATCAATAGAGGGTTATCTATAGGCAATGGTTATATTAGTGGGCACTCGGTGACTAGTATGAGTAAGTAGAGTAAAGATGTTCTATATATATACCAGAAAAGTGCAATCCCAAGTCTATGGTAATACGACACCGAGACTAATGAAACAAGTGATTAGACTAAGGAGTTTGGTTGGTCACTTGGATAATTAAAGCTTTTGGATATAGGTCTATGGTCCCCGAATTGTCTCGCGTAATTCAAATTTGTAAGCACTCTTTGAATAAATGGAAAAACTAGTTATTCCTAACGGCTAAGTATTTTACAGCGTATGTAGAAAATTGTTTTCAACATGACATTAAATAGTCAAGGATTATTTATACGACAAATAATAAATTATATTAATTGAATAAGATTCATTCAATTTAATATGATTATTAAAGTGGCTAAGTAATAAATTAAATTAAATAGAAAGTAGATTGACTTATCGTTTAATTAGATTAAATGAAAAAGTACTTAAATTGGCCTAACTTAATACGATTGACCAATATAATACTTATCGTTTAAGTAGATTGACTTATCGTTTAGTTATTCACTAAATACTTATAATATTCAAAGAAATATTGGATCTTTTCTTGGCTGGATTTGGATTCACCACCAAGTGTAGTGAAGATCAAGCCGAAAGATCTTGAATTCCACTCTCTCTACATCTTCATCATTATCTACGTCAAGAGTTGGTATATTTGTAAATCCCTATGCATTAGAATTTTGTTATTTGATAAATACAAGTATTGGTTTTGATTTCGAGTTGTAAATATATTTCTACAGTGTATTTGATTTGATCATAGCCCAGAACTGTTTTCTGGACATCAAGGTTGTGTCTGGCTCACTGTACTGAGCATATCCCTCGGTTAAGAGGCCCAAGTGTCCAGGATTTGATCATGGACATATACAAGTATGGACACGCGTAAGAGACCCAACTTGAGGTTGGCTCGCTGAACCGAGCTAGGCTATTGGTTAAGCGACCCAATGAGGTCCTGGATTTGATCCTGGATATGTTCTGTGAAATCCAACAAGTGCCACATGGATGATTCAGGTCGTGCCCATGTCAAAAGCCCCCTAGGCCCGAGCAAGGACGTAGGTCGTCGGTTAAGTCTACCCAATGAAGACGAGGCACGAGACTTGTGGCTACATATCAAACGTTTCTAACGCCTGATGATGCTTTTGAAATTCGAATGTCAGTAGTATACCATGAGAATCATGATTACTCTTCAAATACTGAGTGTTCTTTAAACCATGCGAGACTCTTCATTTGCGTCATCACTTTATAATGGGCGATCTCCCTACACGTTGGATTCATTTTCTGGCTGCTCATTTTTTAGTCAATTTGGACTTGGATAAGTTATTAAACTTAATGTAACAAATCAATTTATTTACACCGTGCGAGACAAATGCCGTGATTTTTCAAGCAAAATTGGTGCTACTGGCAAATTCAACGAAAATCATTGATCCGGTCGAAAGAAATCTACAACAGAAGTATGTTATAGGGTCGATTTTAACTATCCACAAAGTAGAAGGTAGTTTATGTCTTCTTGTTTGGAGGGTTAATTCGTTGGAGTTTTTACCCTTCCCAAAAGGCTCACGGAAGCTACTTAAAAATAGAATGTAGTTTATGTCTTTTTTTTTTGAAAGAAGATCTAACGAATCTCTAGACCGTTTGATAGCTTACGAAAGGAAAACATGAGTTGGTGGGCGAACACAATCAGGAGAATGAACACTTTTGTTTCTCCAAAACCAAATTCCATACACAATCTCTCTGAAAAAGGTGGGAACAATGTCTGCCTGCCGGTGAGGATCTCGTCATTTGTGCCAAGTTGTCTAAAACCCAATCTTGAATACCTGAAGAAGAAAAGAAAGTCTTCAAAAAGGGGGTTGGACAACTTGTTTCCAAATGCGTTGTGGCCATTTGCATTCACACAAAGCATGGAGTTGGGTTTCTTCCTGCTGATGACAAATGTAGGAAACCGGGGAGCTAGCAATTTGGCGATGAGCCAAGAAACTGTTTACCATCAAGCAATCGTGGCAAATTTACCATAAGGGGGAGTTATATCTCTGTGGGTCTTTAACTCTCTATATGCGGTTCAAATCCATATAAATTTGAAGGACATTCTGATTTTCTAATAGATAGTCATAAGCGCTCCGCACCGAATACTTACCATCAGCCAAAGGGGTCCACTTAATATCTTTGTTTTCTACCGTAAGTCCCGGTTCACGGACCTTAGTAGTGGCGCATATGTTTCTCCACAAAAAGGAAACGCCGGGCTCTATCAAAAGGATTCCCGTATTTCTCAATCAAAATAGTGACCCACGGGTTACGATCATCCGTAAGGCTTTTGTCAGTTTTAGGATCTCATGTTTTACCATTGTGTCAAAATTGACCTTTATATTTTAAAATGACAATTTTAGGAACTCATGTTTGTGTTTTTTTTTCCTCCAGTTTTAGGACAATTTCGAAATTTCCGTCTAAGTTAACGTCAAATTTGACGGAATATTTGAAATTATCCTAAAATAGAAAAAAAAAACACAAACATAAGGTCCTAAAATTGTTATTTTAAAAGATAAGGGTCAATTTTGACAAAAAGTTAAAACATGAGGTCCTAAAAATGTCACTTTTAAAAGGAATCTTGACACTTTTTAGGACCTCATATTTTAATATTTTGTTAAAATTGACCATTATCTTTTATGTTTATGATTTTTTTCAATTTTAGGACAATTTCAAATATTCCGTCCAACTTAATATGTTTTGCGGTTAACTTAGATGGAAATGTTAAAATTGTCCTAAAAGTGAAAAAAAAAAACACAAACATGAGGTCCTAAAATTATTATTTTAAAAGATAAGTATCAATTTTGACACAATGATAAAACATGAGGTTAAAACTCTTAAAAGCCATCATCCGTAAGTAGTTTATATCAGTTTTTACCCTTTCCAAAGATTTAGTAAAGCTACTTATTAAAAAAAAAAGTCAGTAAAACCGTCGTTGTATTTCAATTTACTTTAATAAAAATTCTAAAGTTCCGAAAAGAAAAAAAAAAAAAATTCTAACTTGTCTAGCAGTAGCATTACCAAAAACAACAACAATGATCTGTCTGTGAGTGTGAGGTGCCGGCATTCAACTCAGCTGCGACTGTTCACATTTCCACTGTCTGTAAACAAACCTGAAACACTCACCAAGGAGCTGCAATGGATGCTTTTAGAAGGCAAGCAAGCAAGCTCAGAGAACAAGTGGCAAAACAACAGCAGGTCCCCCTCTATTTGCAATTCATCCTGTCCAATAGTTTATTTTATTTACCATTTAAAAAGAATCTCGAATAATTTTTATTAGGTAGAAAGTATCTTACTTTTTATACATTCACCTATGATGCGAAAATGGGCATCTTTATGATTTCCCATAAGATTTAACTATGGTTCGATCCCTAAAGTGCTGTAATTTGTTGTCATTTCATGGTTGGTGCTGTAATTTGTTGTCATTTCATGGTTGGTTGGATGACGATATGTTTTGGGATTTCAGGCAGTGATCAAACAGTTTAGTGGGAGTGGGTACGAGAGTTCTGATGTGGTTGTTATCGATGAAGTTGAAATGCAAAGACATCATCAATTGGAGAAATTGTACAGGTCCACCCGTTCTGGAAGGGTAAGGATTTCTTTCATAGCTTTTGCTCAAATTTTAGTATTTAATTTTGTATTCTTTCTCTAGTTTTTTATTTTTTTTAATGTTCTTCTTTAATCGTGCCTGTTCTAGAGAGATTTCTTGGCATATAATAAACATCATACTAAGGTGTATGCTTTTGGAGTATTAGGATGGGTGACCTATATGCAATAAGACAACATATCTTGTTGTTTAATTCAAATGACACTTATTTGACGATATGCAGTCTCTCTACCAAGAATCTCTCCTTTTGGGGTGGTGGATCGAGACGACTTGTAATGGAGAATCTTATTTCTAAACAAAAAGTATGATGGAATTATTGAGTGTTGTTATTGAACGAATTTTAGATTTGTGTAATAGAATGAAAAAGCTAAAACGAGGTTCCAGCTTTGATGCTAAATTTATTTTGTTGCTTCTAGATAAGTTGTAGCAGCTAAAAATACCAATCTTACATCATGAGAATGAGAAAAAAAGTACTAATGCCACTAACATCTTTATTTACAAATTCATCATGATTAAAAATTAAGTTCATCCCTCTACAGAAAATTATGCTCACATGCCATTTTAGTAGGGAAGGAAGTTGAATTAATGTTCTTTGGAATACGTTTGTCAGAATAACGGAAAAGGAAGATACACGTGCAAATGGATTCTTACTCGTTTTATGTTAGCATGATGCTCTATCGGGTGGTTCTAATTTATAGATTTAAGCGACATTATCCTTGTGCACATAATCTAAATATCATCTTATCTTTTTTAGTTAATGATAGTATGCCACTGAATTCTTGTTCATCTCAATTATTTGGTTCGTTTATATCTTTTTTTAAAATATTTTGGTTAATGGCTATGCAGTAGTCTTTACTACTGCATATAGGGGGGCATATTGGCCATCTCCAAACGTAATCCTAATTGGCATATACGAAAAACAGAACATATCAGAAATATTTGTTGGTGTTCTTTTTATGGAACATGCTAGTGAAGATTACATCTTTGTGAGTTGAGAAAGTGCGTTGCAGTGATTTGTACTGTTCTACTCACATTTTGTAATATTTCATTTGTATTTCTAAAGTCTAAACATTATCCACATGTCGAGACTGTTATTGTTACAGAGACCTTCTGAATATATCATCTTTTTAACTTTTACATATAAAGTGGAAATTTCACATGCCAAAACAGCCTGCATATGATATAGTGCACTAGTGGAGATCATTATTTGCTACGTGTTGTATATCACCTTCTTTTTGGATGTGAAAAATGATCTGTTCTATTATTATTGGAATCGATAATGATAGAACATGACTTGCTGAGCTCAAAGTTGGTAACTTTACCAGTATGGAAGCTATTATTTGTTCGATAAGGATGCAGCTAAAACCAAATTGAAGTTGACAACATTATCCAAGTGCAGAATAAACGACAATGTGAGAATGATCTAAATTATGTGGAAAAGAATAATGTACTATGCATTACATGGTGCAAGCTGTGTATTCAGATGTGTGATAAGGAATACCCGCTACATATTTCTAAATTTGAAATGTAGTGCATGAATCTGCATTTTCTTGGTACATTGCTGTGATTTTCTTTTATATTTCCTATTGTAATGGACGTGTATTATTGTTTGGTTTCTTTTGTGTTCTGCATTTTTTATTGCTTAAATGATTATAGCTGAAGTATGCATTTATTTATGAGTAGTTTCTTGTGTAACATTCAGGATTTTCAGAAAGAAATTATCAAAGCCGCTGAAGCATTTACAGCCATCGGACTTAAGCATATAGAAGCAGGTGTAATGTCTATCTAAAGTTGTAGCTTGTGTGCTTACCTTGTATATTAAAGTTGGTATTTTTCAAGGGCTTAGTATGAAAGTACTGTTTATCGTGCAATTGCTTCTTCGATTTCTCCCTTCTTTTTTTTCTATTCCAGTCTGAGATGCCATTTTACCCAGGGACCAAATTATCTGAAGATTGTCTCAAATATGGAGTTGAGAATAACCATGATGATACTTTAGCCAAAGCGGCTTCTATTTGTGGCGATGCTTACAAACATGTGGAAAAGGAGCAAGAAGACTTGAATACATTGTTGTTATCTCAGGTTATTTGCATCCTGTGTACTCTGTTGGGCTATTTGAATTGTGTTTTCTACTTTTTGCAAAATACTTTCTTGATTTTACCTGAGGATAGTACAGTATTTGTTATTATCTGCATAAGCAGGTCTTAGAACCATTGAGGGCAATGATAGAAGGTTCTCTTTTGGAAGATGCTCGACATCTTGCTCAACGTTATAGTCGAATGAGGCAAGAAGCAGAGGCACAGGTAATCAAAAGTCCTCGGGGAGGATGCAATATGTGGTCAACACTTTCTTTAGTACTCTCTTTTGGAATATAATTTGATTGCATAATTCTGAACGAGCTTATAAAAGCTTTTAGGCGTCAGAGGTTTCTAGAAGACAGGCGCGAGTTAAAGAAGCTTCTATTCCAGAGAATGTGGCAAAACTTCACGCTGCTGAAACCAGAATGCAAGAACTCAAAGCAAACATGGCAGTTTTGGGTAAAGAAGCAGCTGCAGCCTTGAGTGCTGTAGAGTCTCAACAGCAGCGATTTACATTCCAGAGGCTTGTCTCTATGGTTAGTAGACATTTCTCTTTACTGTGAACACTTGTTGAGTTTTTTGATGTCACGGCTTATTTGTTGTTGTGGCTTTTAAAAGGTTGAAGGGGAACGGATATTTCATGAGAGAGTGGCTGCTATCCTGGGCCAAATCGAAACTGAGGTTAGCCATTGTTATCCAAAAACAGCTTTTTGTTTGTTTGTTTGAGGTGATTGTTTTGAAACGGCGTTTTTTTTTCCCGGGGTAAATCTGTAATAGATGGTACCAGATAAACAACAAAAAGAGGCTGCTCCTCCGGTTCTTCCCCCCAATGGCAAACCTGAGATGACCAAGTTCTTTCTGGCTGAGGTAATTTTCTTTCAAATATTCAGTAGTTTAATTTCTTGTGTGTTTCCTTTTGAAAGAAATTGTCAATAGAAGTTAACCCTTTCATCATGGTGCTATACAGGCAACACATGACTTTTTTGCTGAAACAGAGAAGGAATTAAATTTGACTGTTGGGGATTATGTTGTTGTCAGAAAAGTAAGTTCTTTACACTTTGGATTAGGCCCGTATGTGAGGGACGTGTTGAAGCCATTATTAGATATCTAAATTACTCACTTCCTCAACAACTTAATTTTTTGGGAGAGATGATAATTATTTCATCGCAGACAATAGGTCAACGACACGTACAACTGTACAAGAAAAAGAAATGAAGACAGAGAAGCTATAACGTTAAGGGCCAGGAGCCCCCACTTTATGCCTAAGGGCAGACCTGAACCCCATGTGGGAGGTCTTACCCGTTCTCCCGAACAGAACCACCGCAGGTCGGCTAGGTCGCTGGGGAGTTCGGGTCCACGCAGTTCGGGCTGACGTAGGTCGGCTGGAGCTTTCCTTATCTGAGCACATGCGTTAAATATAAGATAAACATGGAAAGAATTCCCAGCCATTAAGACTCCAATCCTAATATTCAAAATATCCACGATTATCTCCTAAATAATAGGGATTGATACATTAATAATCCTTGTCCAATACGAAAAGAAGTCCTTGAAGGACACGGCACAGGTTTGCCAAGGACGAGAGGTCCTCTATATAAACGATCCCAAGTAACTACGAGAGACTTGATTCCTGTCAGATACACAGGATACGTAGGCAACTTGAAATTCACAATCTCAGGCTCGGTCTAAAAACATTAAAACACCAGCCCTGTTTTAGATCTTTTTCTAGGTTTTGTTCTTGAGTTAGTTGTCATCAAGGTAAATACGGCCCGGGTTATATCAGCGACGGGATCCAGCATCGTCAGACCCAACTGGCAGTTGTATCATCAATTTATCATCTAGTTGCAATCTTTTTAGTTCCTTAAAGTATTTTCTGTCCATTGCCAATTAAATAACATGGTTGGTTGATTGGTTGGTTCAGGTAAGCCCAACGGGGTGGTCAGAAGGGGAATGCAAAGGCAAAGCAGGTTGGTTTCCATCTGCATATGTGGAGAAACGCCAGAGACTTCCCTCAGGTACTGAGACTGCCCAAGTTTTCTAAGATTCAAATATTCATTACCATGGTCAATGACCAATGCCAGTAAATGATGCCTGGGGAAATTAACGTTGTCTGTATAATTACTGATCGGAATTTTCTTGTAAGAACTTCAGCTGTTAAGTAAAGCCTTATTGTCTGGACACACCTGCATATACAGATGCTTTCATGCATCGAGGTGCCATTCGTTTGTATTCTCGGTGTTTTGGACAGCACGAGTTTTTGTGTGGAAGTTGTCTGATATTAAAATGGGAGCTTTGAGGTATTACATAGCATAGCTAATTGGGCAGACTTATACACAGTCAATATTTGAAAGCAAGTGAAATTAGTTATACATTATATTCTTTCATTTGATGCAACCTATATTGCTTATTGAGATTTTTAAACTAAATTCCCCTGTATCGTACTGCAGATGAGAAAGTAGCTTTGCTAATCTGGAAATTCCTTATTATATGAATCTCAAATGTGCAATTTCTTTGCCAAATATATATAAAATAAAAATAAAATTACTTAAAGGATAAAAAAAAAAAGTCTCCTCTAATAGCGACTAATATAAGAGCATTACTTAATACTCCTTTTGCTTTTTTTATTTGTCATATTTTAGAATTTGTTCTGTTTTTATTTATCTGTCATTTTATATTTCTAACTCAGCATTTATTATTTTTTTCTCTTTACCAATAAAATATTTATATCTCCAATAAAAACATACATTTCAAATAATAAAAACTCCTTTTATCAGCAAAGTATTTATATTTTCAATAAAAAAATACATTTTCAATACTATATTTTAGACATATTAATTACTTTCTTACTCTGTGTGATTTTTCTCTCTTTTCTTCGAATTGTTTTGTGAACAATTATAATCTTTATCATACGCTTCAATCCAAACTATTTATAAAATAAAAGTAGATTTTATACCGAATAATATTGAATTCACTTCTTCTTCTTCGAAAAAAAAATAATTTTGCGTTCACAATAAAATTGACACAATTACGCCGTTGATGTAAGAACATAAACCTTACATTTAATTACTTCTTGGACTCAAATTTTCTTTGATGTGGCTCTTCCCTCCTTATCATTGTGTCCTCTTTTCTTTCCATATGTTTCTTTCCGAACAAGGGCTCCTGTAGTATCCTTGTGTGC
Organism: Gentiana straminea; assembly: GCA_036785695.1. Classification (NCBI taxonomy): domain Eukaryota; kingdom Viridiplantae; phylum Streptophyta; class Magnoliopsida; order Gentianales; family Gentianaceae; genus Gentiana; species Gentiana straminea. The sequence continues at coordinate 4,284,206 of JAVUPR010000046.1, read as the reverse complement.
TGTTTTGTCTCCATCAGCTTCTTTCCAATCAAGGGATAATGTAGTAATTTCTTTGATAACATGCATTAAACCCTTCAAATCAATAGTGCCCAACTTTAGACAATCCCAATAGAAATCACCTTCCACAAACTCTTTAAACAGTGTCTCCACATCTTCTCTCAGTGAAAAACCCTGCAAATTAATTCCGGTACAAAGATTAGAACAAAGTTAATAATGTAATTCAACAAGTTCAATAAGAAAAAGCTAGCACGAACATTTTTGTCACTACGATCTGTTGAAGAAGAAGAAGAAGAAGCGTAGTTAGTTAAGTAATCCAATCCCATGGACCAAGAAGATTTCCAGAATCCAAGGCCATTAAGAGAATAGAGCTTTTCGGCAATGGCCCGAGCACGGGCTGCTCCTTCCTTGTCGCCGCGTGAGTCTCGAAGATTCGCAACACGGGAAGCTAGAGAATGGGAGAAGCTGAGAAGAATACTGTACTGGAAGAAGGAGAGGGCGGCATGAGCTTCAGGCAATGGATTAAGGATGATAATCAAGATTAGTAGATAGGCAGCTGGGTTTTTATCAGCTGTTACTCTTCTACCCAATGTACCCATATGTGTTTGTTTCAAACGTCGGATCGAGGAGATGATATGGTACTGCGCGCGCTACACATGCAGCAGCCTGCAAATCTACCGCTCAATGTTCCATATTATTGTATACGTATTTATAGCTAGAGAGAGAAGAGGACACGTAGTGTAGTACATGCACTAGAATAGTGTGGTTTTTTTTCTTCTTTCATAAGAGCTTTTAGAAAAGGGAAATTTAATGTGGGTGGTTTTTATCTTTAAAATAATATATATCTTTCATAAGAGCTTTTAGAAAAGGGAAATCCCTTAATAACATTCACATCCTTAAAAATAATAGGATAGGGCCTCTCGCCGTAAATAATATTTTTTATCTTTATTTTAGGAATAGGGCGTGGGTATTTTTTAAAAATAAAATAGAGGCTCACCATATTCTTTTTTAATCACACTATCCGTCACATTTTAAAATTTATTACGTTTTTATTTATCTGTCATTTTACATTTACAATGCATTATTTATTATTTTTTCCTCCTTTACCAATAAAATATTTACATATCCAATTAAAAAATACATTTCCAATACTAATAACTCCTTTATCAATAAAGTATTTACATCTCCAATAAAAAAATTACATTTCCAATACTATATTTTAGACATATTAATTATTTTATTAATCTGTGTAAATTTTTTCTCTCGAAAGATAAAAAAAAAAAAGCTGAAAAAGTATAATATTTTGCCTTGAAATGTTTTTTTTTTTTTTTTTGAAAAATTTGTCTTGAAATATTAAAAAGTAACTCATTTATAATCTTTTTTAATCTTTATGAAAAAACCAAAAAACCAACCCGTTTAATTTGTGAGCCGATCGGCCCGTCGAATTCCCGATAAATTTCCCTTTATTTGGTTCAGTTATAAATGACCATATATAATAAATGACTCCGACCAAGTTCCCGCAGTTTCAATTCGGTCACAGAAGACGATGCAGGCACTATCAGCTTGCCCCTCGCTAGATGTGTATATACTCATTAGGGTTTATGAATGTATTCAATGAGGGTTCATGATTATCTTTAGTTATTACTCCCTCCGTTTTGGGAGACATCAATTCATGAGTTGTTTGCTCATTTAAAACTTAACAAAGAATTATTTTCATAATATTTAAAGAGACATTAATTAATGAGTTAATGTAATTAAAACAAAAACTTTAAGTCTATTTAGAATTATAAGATTTATTTTGAGACAGTCCAAAAAAGAATAAGTCTCAAACAAATTGGGACAGAGAGATTATCATTTTTGAGAATTTGCTTTATTCACAATTACATATCATTTGGTATTAAATTTATTTCCCAAAAATTGAATGAACACAACTTCCAATATTGGAGTTTAATACTAGAAGATACAAAATCTTTTTAAGTATCCGGATGACATTATTTAATGAGGGCAATTTTGTCACTTGATGCCAGATTTCAAACATATTAATAATTTTTTTAGCCTATGTGCCTACTATAAAAATAAAAATAAAACAAAAAAAACGGAGGGAGAAGTAATATTTCAATTTTATAAAATTCAAGTTAATCTAAATATGTGTCCTATTGCAGCAGCACCAATGATATACTTCCATTCATTAGATGTACGTAGAGACAAGTGAATATTGATTCTTCAACAGAAAGGGGGGGGGGGGGGGGGGGGATTAAAAAAAAAAAAAAAAAAAAAAAGGAGAAACAAAAAAAGTAAGCAAAATCTACTCAGAGAATTGGAGAAGTGCATATACTACTTCACTCAGCATTAGTATGCAATGCAACTAAGGATGCATAAATCCCATTCAAACTTTGCATTAGCTCTTCATGACACCCTTTCTCAGCAATCACACCATCTTTTACTACACCAATCAAATCAGCATCTCGTATCGTACTTAAACGATGTGCAACCACAACCGTAGTCCTATTCACCATAACATTGTCCAACGCCTCCTGCACAACACGCTCTGACTCAGCATCAAGCGCGCTCGTCGCTTCATCAAGCAAAAGAATCTTCGGGTCCTTCAAAATCGCACGTGCTATAGCTATACGTTGCTTCTGTCCACCAGATAGTTGAATACCTCTCTCACCGACATTAGTATCATATCCCTGAGGCAATGATGATATAAAGCTGTGTGCATTCGCAGCTTTCGCAGCAGTGATTATCTCTTCTTCAGTAACTTTATTCCCTTGTTTCCCATAAACAATATTGGCTCGTATCGTTTCGTTGAATAAACTAGGCTCTTGGCTCACTAATCCCATTTGCTTCCTCAGCCAACTAATCTTTAGCCTCTTGATTTCAACCCCATCTAAGTATATATCTCCAGATTCAGGATCATAAAATCTTTCTATTAAGCTGATTACTGTTGATTTTCCACTTCCACTTTCTCCCACAAGTGCAACCATCTGTTTTCATCATGTATATAAATATATGTAATGAAATGTGGAAACCATTAACCATATACACATACAAAACATCAAATTAACATTAATACCTTGCCAGCAGGGATTGATAAGGATAGATCTTTGAAAATCTGGATATCGGGCCTTATCGGATACTTGAAACTCACATGCTGGAATTCGATGTCTCCTTTTACTGTTTCGAGTGTGAGACCGGTGTTAGTACTAGAATCAATCTTAGATTTTCTATCGAGTATTCCGAAAACAGATACAGCAGATGCTTTTGCTTTGCCAAGATCTGGTGCTAAACCAGCTGCTTGGGAAACTCCCATGGCTGCCATTGCCAATGAAAAGAAAACCTGTTGAAAAACAAAAAAAAACAAAAAACAGAGAATATATGTAAACACAATAAAGCTCTTTTCTTTTAAAGGGGGAGGACAATAGATCTCCTTATATAAACTAGTTTACCTTGAATACTTGTCCAAAAGTTGCTTGTCCATGGTGAACAAGAACAGCACCAATATAGAAAATAGCTGCATTTGAAGAATAATTGAAGAAATTCCCAGCAGCCAAACCCGCACCGCTGATAAGTCCAAGCCTAACCCCACTTTTAATCGGACCCTCACATTTCTTTTCATACATTTCCATTACCTTCTCTTCAGCACAAAAGGAAGCTACTGTCCTAATGCTTCCAACAGCATCATTAGCTACTTGACTTGCTTCTTCATACATTGCCTAAAAAAAATCACAATTTTCATAAAAAAAAAGATAATGGATTTTGATAATTATTAGTATAATAAAGATGCAAGAAGATATATATATATATATTACACCTTAAGATCTCCACCATAGCCATTACGGAACTTCATCTGAGAAAATCCTTGCAAACCAACAAAAGGTAACATAGCTAAAACGATAAGTGCCAGTTTCCAATTCGCGGTGAAGGAAATCACAAGTCCTGCAATCACTGTGGCCATGTTCTGCACGAGTAACGCTAATGCATCACCTACGAGATTCCTCAACGTAGATGCATCACTAGACAACCTTGCCCCGACTGCCCCACTGTAAAACAAAACAATAGCAAATTAAAATCCCTTTCATTAGATATATATCCTAATTATATGCATATATAACAAACTTTAAAGCATGCACCTTGAGTTTCTGGGGTCATCAAACCAACTGATTTCCTGGTGAACTACTTTTTCGAATGTAAGAGATCGAATCCTTCGAATCAGTTTACCACCAGCGATTCCAAACAAGTAATTTTGTACTGGAAGTATCAGCAAAGATAAAACCCCGAGCCCAACATACATTAAGGACCAAAACGTGGCATGTTTCCTTAACTCATGAGGAGGTTCATACATGATCCGAATCGCCTTAGAGAGAAGAAGTCCAAATAAAGGAAAAATAACACCATTCACACATGCTGCTATTGATCCAGTTAACAACTGTGGTACTTCAGGTTTGTTTAGACAGGCCAGTCTTCTAATAGATACGTTTTTGTGATTTTCCAAGTCCCTCTGATTTTCTTCTTTATCTTGCTCTCCATGAATCAAGGTTAATGGTTTCCTAGATGATGATCCTTTGCTGGTGGATCTGTGAACCACCCTCTCACTTGAATCACTACTCGGGCCTGTTTCAGAAATTTCCGTCTTCTGTGAAATCTGCAGTCTAGTAATTTCATCTTTTTTACTCCCTTCTTGCATATGTATTAATTGCGAATAAGCTCCATCGGGATCTTTAATCAGCTCAGAATGAGTTCCTAGAATATATCATATATCATGTTTGCACTAATCAGTAAAAATGATTGCCAAAAGGGATTCTTAATTTTAACTTTTGAGTGCACAAGTAGTATATACCTTGTTCCAAGATTTTACCAGCATGCACAACTGCTATAAGATGAGCATTTCTAATCGTTGTCAAACGATGCGCAACAACTACAGTAGTTCTATGTACCATGACCTTGTCAAGGGCATCTTGTACAACCCTCTCTGATTCTGCATCTAAAGCACTTGTTGCTTCATCAAGAAGAAGTATCTTTGGATTCTTCAAAATAGCCCTCGAAATTGCGATTCTCTGTTTTTGCCCACCAGATAGTTGAGCTCCATGTTCACCTACCATTGTATCCAAGCCCTGAAAATAAATCAACAGATCAATGGACAAGCAAGCATTATTCAACAAAACAATACAATAAGATTCAAAAAGAAAAAGGAAATTGCCTTTGGCAGTTCATCAATGAATTTGGCAGCATTGGCAAGCTCTATAGCCTTTCTGATCTCAACATCAGTAGCCTTAGAATTTCCGTATAGTATGTTCTCTTTTATCGTTGTAGCGAATAGGATTGGCTCCTGACTTACAAGCCCGATTTTTGATCTTAACCAACTGAGTCTCATATCCTTCAAATTTACACCGTCTATAAGAATTTCTCCAGCATTAGGGTCATAAAACCTTTCCAGTAGACTAATCACTGTTGACTTCCCACTACCACTTTGTCCAACTAAAGCTGCAGTAGTACCAGCTGGAACATACAACGAAAAACCTGAAAAGATTTTTACATCCGGTCTAGACGGGTATTCAAAGTACACATCTTTAAGTTCAATTTCCCCATTCATTTCTTCCAAGACTATTCCACTGGTTTCATATGCATCAATAACCGGTTTACGGTTTATAGTCGCAAAGATCTTGTATGCAGCTGCTTGACCTTGTGCAAATGCAGACATACTTGGAGATGTCTGGCCTAGTGACCTGATTCCATCACAATTATTTCCCCATAAAAGACATTTCAACAAGATTAACATTTAAAATTTGGGATAACGATCCTAAAGGACACAATACGGAAGATGTCAGACAAAAAGGACTATAAGAAAACATTTTTGTCAAAAAGGACATTTTATCTTTTCAGCACAAAACCAACGTAATTCACTTTCAAATTCACTTTCACTTTTTAGCAAAAATCTTTTCTTATAGTCCTAGTATCCTGACATCTTTCTAAAAGTGTCCTAATTGACAATTAACTATTAAAATTTTGATTATAAGCAAAGTTAGAGCTGAGGGCCTTACATTCCACCCATCATGATGGCTACCATGATATTAATTACTTTGCCACCAGTGTAACCATGATGAATTATGAGCCTGGATCCAGCCCATATGGCAAGTCCATATGCAGAGAACACCGTTAGTGAAAGAAATCCGATTCCAAATCCAGAAGCCAGTCCTTGTTTAACCATAGTTGCATAAGCTGTTTGCAGCTTGCTATTGTACTTTTGAATTGCTAGTTGTTCTCCATTGAAAGATGCCACCTAAATGACAGCAGACATCATGAAACATGACTACACAATCAAAAATCTCAATGAGTTGAAAGAGGTTATTTTAATGTGGAAACATTACCGTTCTAATTCCACCAACTGTTTGTTCTAGTATATTTCCAGCATCTGCATAAGCAGCTTGTCCCTTACCGGCCATCGTGGACATAATCATTGCCATTAATCCTCCAGATAACATTACAAAAGGAATGCAGGCACACAATATGAGAGATAAAAGCCACCCTCTTGTAAATGCAATGGCAAAGCCTCCAAGAAATGTTGTCACAAATTGAATAAATTTTCCAACCTGTGCAAAGCTAGCGCAAGGTCAGTCAATCTTAACCAAAAAATTCAGCAGCTTTTCAAACAAACTTATTGTTTAATTTGTTAGAAGCATAACCTTATCGCTCATTGCTTCTTGTATGAGAATAGCATCTCCAGACATTCTTCCAACAACTTCACCTGTTGATGTCTCAGTGTCGAAAAACTGAATGTCTTGTCTTAATATGGCTTTTAAGTACAATGCCCTGATTCGGCTTGCTTGTCTTTCTCCTGTTACATTCCAACACGCCGCTTCTGCAATATATATATATCACATTATTTCAATCTTTCTTCATCAAAAGATTCCTATGAATGAAAAAAAAAGGAAGAAATCGGACTGCCTTCAATTTAAAGCAAAACAACAAACCATTTGCCCAATATGATGAGTATTTAATGTTACTAAGTGAAAAACAAAGGCCCTCGATCAAACTGATCATTATAAAATGTGCACATTAACTTATCACATCTTAAATTGTTTCTTTGGCTTAATTATGAATATAAAAATCAAGCATGAATAGTGAACCCAAGTTCATCAGATTCTTGATTGATACTACTCCTTACTTCACATTTTTAATACAAAATTAAAATTTTACTTCTTCAAAAAATTTCATGATTTATTTTTAATTTACAAGAAAGTACAAGAGGAGAAATAAGCTTACGCAAAAGTGAAGCGAAGCCAGAACCAATGGCAAGGTACACATACTTAAGTGAAACCTGAAATCAAAAATAAAACAAATTCTCCTCAAAAAAAATAATAATAAAGGAAGAAGAAGATAGTGAATTAATTAAGCTGGTAATTAAGTTATTATAATAATGATACCTACTTAGACAATTTAGCTCCAACGTAAACTATCCATTGATTTTCCTTTTTCATCTTTGTCATCATGATCAGAAATTATACAATATAAAATCAAATCTAATTAAATCAACCCTATACAGTTTTTTTTCTTTTTTCTTTTTTCTTTTGGGAGGATATACTCCACGTAACCCAAAAAGGCTAATTAATTTTTTACTATCTATAGTTGCTGATGAATTCTGAGCGATTTTAACATGTGAAAATCTATCACATAACATGCGATGTTTTCTCAAGGAAAAAAAAATTCCGCCACAACCGTTCTACTAGAGTAAAAAAATTCTCAATGTCGATTCTCACATTCATAAAAATCGACCCATTTTTAGCTCCAGACTATGGTGTTGAACACATAGTGTGTGTGGTGCACTGGGGCAAATAAACCCAAAAAGAAGGCCAGAAAACACTTTACTTCTTGGAGAAAAATTAATGGCTGAAATGATCGAAATAAAAGAAGAAAAAAGAGATACCCTGGAAACGGCATGCATCATTTGTGAAACCGACTGAGTATTGCTCCCAAAAGAATTAATCATTTGACCCAAAAACAATGTCATCAATGGCGTGGAAAGCCCATTCCCAATCGCACCCAAAACCCCAAGAATCATCAACCCAACATCCACCCTATCTGCAAAAGAAAACAGCTTTAAGTACGGAACTTTCTTGTGCTTCATCTGCTGACTCCCAACAACGTCGTCCCCGTTGATCGCCATTTTCTTCAAGAAGAAGAAGGCAAAAAAACAAAGAAAAGAAAAGAGAAATCGTGTTTCTTTACGTAAAGATAAACGAACGATATGTTATTATTCTGGGTTTTGAATTTTCAAGATAAACTAATGCATAACTTTTTTATGAAATCTTTTTAGTAATTTTAAATTGAATATCTGTTAGTGAAGTGAACAATGCTCAGGTGTTTGTTTTCGTAATGGAAGCTATATATATATAGTTCTCACTTCTCCGTGACTTGGGAGAAGGGTAAATTTAATTAGGTTAGGTCCTATAAGCACGCATCTGAAATTTGCATTATTATGAACCTCGGAATTCCGTAACTTTTGGAGAAGGTTAATGACTAATTAGCTCTATAGCAGATATTTTAGATATAAAAATTCTATTTTGAATATTTTTTAGATATTGTAAGTTTTCAATAAGGCTCACGCAGGGGCGCTCATCTGGCTCCTTTCCGGCCCGGAAGTTCGCTTCTGGCGACTAGCTTCTACCGCTAGCGCTTGGACTTGGAAGCAAACTAAACTTGAATCAATGAATGAATGAAAAAAACCGCTTACCGAGGCAATCCTTTTAAAATTCTATTTTGCGATTTGAAAACTAGAAACACGTGTATTTAAAACTATATATAAAATAAAGTATACGTTGAGTGCTTTTGGAGTGAGGTATGTTTGCATTTGTAATCTACTGGGCTGGCCTGGCAATCTAGAGTTCACTTTTGGCCACCTGTGTAGGGCCGACCCAATAAGGAAGCAAAGGAAGCGTGGGCTTAAGACCCAACCATCCCGGGGCCCGAAATACTTGTTTTGCAAATAAACGATTATTAACAACAATAAATATTATATGTTCGAAATTTTTTAGTTATTTATTGTAGTCTAGTTGATTAAAATATTTTGCACTTCTTTAAGAGACCTGAGTTCAAGTCCTGGCAATGGCAGGTTTTTTTTGACTTCACTTTGGGCATTTTTTTGTCCCGGCAATTCTAATTAATTTATTGATTTCCTTAATTAAACAACTTTGAGCCTTTTGAACCTTGACATATTAGAACCCTCCAATATATATGTGGGTTCTATTCCCACCACATAATTACTACTCACACCGTTTTTTTTTATTTTGTATTTATTATTCCAGCTAATTCATTAACTCATTTAAACATCTTTTGGGTCTTTTGAACCATGATATATTAGCACCTCCAATATATATGTATACTTCGAACTAAAAGACATAAATATTCTACAAAAGAGATGATTAATTGTACTAATTTATAGGTGTTTTGAGTCTATCAACTAATTGAATTTTGTATCTTCGGATGTTAAAAACGCGATAATGAAGTAATATTTTGTAAATATGTTTTTTCAAAAAAAAAAAAAAAAACCTTCGAACTAGAAGGCCTAATTCGACGATTCGCCGAAGGCCGAAAAATTTCCAGGGCCGGCCCCGCACCTGTGGCATCACCCACAACACCACACCACCCCACACCCCTCGGCACAATATTGGCATCTCTGAGCGGCGTCACCTGCACATCGTGAAGATTGCTTTGGCCTTACGCCAGCATGCCTCCATTCCCCTTTTACCGGTCTTATGTTGTCAATGATGTTGTTCATCTAATTAACCGTATGCCCTCTAAGACATTGGATATACTCTCACATATGAATGTCTATTTTCAACTGCACCTAATTATTAATTCCAAGCTCCGTGTATTTGGTTGTCTTTGTTATTCCTGACTGAAGCCTTACACTAATCACAAGCTTGAGTCCAACTCTATTCCCTATGTCTTTCTTGGATACTCTCTCACCCAAAGTGCTTATTTGTGCTATGACTTGGCCACACATAGGCTCTATGTTTCCTGGGATATTCGGTTTGTTGAAGAGATTTTTCTTTCTTTTCCTAAATTGTTGATCATTCCACTCCCTCCCCTAATCTCTTCTTTTCCTCTGTCCACACCGCCATACCCGACCCTCCTCTCTGTCTCTCTTACCGTCTCTCCTCATTCGTCCCTTCCATCTCACCCCCTCCCCCTTCTTAACGTCATCCTCATCCCCGCTCATCTCCCTCCACATCGGCCTCTTCTCCGTTCTCTCCTCCTCTTCATTATCCTATGGTTACTCGTGCTCATAGTCAAATATTCTAGCCCCGCACTCTCCTTAACCTTAATGCCCAAATAGAGTCTCAACTCCCTGATACTGAACCTACTACGGTTGAACATGCACTTCAAAGTTCTCATTGGCGTCAAACTATGTATGATGAATTTAACGTGCTTGCGCGCAACGACACATGATCTTTGGTTCCAAATGATAGCTCATTTAATGTTGTTGGTAGTAAGTGGGTATGTTGCATTAAGCGTTTTTATGGTACTATTGTCAGGTATAAGGGCCGTTTGGTTGCCAAGGGCTTTGCGCAACACCTAGCATTGATTATTTTGAGACATGTAGTCATGTTGTTAAGCCTGTAATGATTCATTTGGTTCTCAGTCTAGTAATGTCTCTCGGTTGGTATTTACGTAAGTTGGTTGTGAATAATGCCTTATTGCAGGGCACCCTTACCGCGGATGTTTATATGGCTCAACCTCCTAGTTTTGAAGATCGATGCTGATCATCCTCAGCAAGTTTGTAAGCTACACAAAGAAATTTATGGACTTAAGCAAGCTCTCCGTGCATGTATCATGAGTTGAAAGCATTTATACTTTTGATGGGGTTTCGCGACTCCACTGCTGATTCATCATTGTTTGTTCATCATTCTGGTTCAGTCACAACTATTTTTCTTGTCTATGTGGATGATTTTGTTATTACGGGTCCTCCTGCTCACATTGCTCAGCACATCATTGATCATCTTGGCAGTCGGTGATCTATTAAGGATCTTGGGGCTTTATCTTATTTTCTTGGTATGAGGGTGATTCCTAACTTCTTTGGATACTTGCGGGTGGGAACCAAAGATATTTAGGACTGCCTTACTTAACGGGACGAATAATATGCAGGTTTTTAGATTTTTGCGGGATAAAATTTGGAAGAATGTGTCTGGTTGGAAGGATAAGCTGCTTTCTCCTGTTGGAAATGAGGTCTTCATTAAGTCTTCTCTTCAGGCTATTCTTACATACATTATGCAATGTTTCTGGATTCTCACAACTCATGTCAAGGAATTGGAAAATGCAATCAGAGGCTTCTTCTGGGAATACTGACAATAAACAGAAGGTGCATTGGAAGAATTGAGAGGCTTGGTGTCTGCCCAAGAATCTGGGTGGCCTTGGATTCAGGGACTTGGAGTGCTTTAACCTGACCTTATTGGCTAAGCAATCATGGCGGATTCTTAATTACCTAGCTTCACTAGCAGCATAGGTCCTTCGTGTGAAATACTTTGGGGACAACACTATCTTTGCGCTGCGGTTAGGGGCTCGGCCCTAGTTTCTTTGGTGTAGTATTCTATATGGGATGAACCTTTTGATCAGTGGGATGAGATAGAGAGTTAGGGATGCACTCCCAGCTCATACAAAGGTCTTGGCATTATTTCTCCCCAATACAAGGGTTCAGGATGCGTCCGTGTTCGACGGTTTTTAGGCCTTGGGAGTCTGATGCTATCTTGGCCACTGTTATTGCCCCGGCATGCATTCGGACAAACGGATCTGACATTATGATCAGAAGAGGATATGCACTTTGAAGTCCGGGTAATTTTTGGTATTATCGCTTTATCAGTGCTCTTCTACAGGGGCACGACCGACATCGTCTAGTGGGGCAGATAAGGTTGCCGGGAGTGTTGGAAGCTACCGTTGCAACCATACATGCCCCTTTACAGTTTATGGTGGGTAAGTGGATGAAACCACATGAGGGGTTGGTTAAGTGCAATCTTGATGCTTCGATTGTGGAGTTTGGAGCATGAATTGCCTTTCTTTTTCGAGATACGTATGCGGTAGTCCTTGCTTCCTTTGCTTATCACTTTGATCCGGACGAGTCGGTAGAATTCATGAATCTCAAGGCTATTTTCTTAGTTTTGGAAGAGGCAAAGCATTTGGGGTTTCATCGGATAGTGGTGGAAAGCGATTTTCTAGCATATATACAACTCCTTAATCGCCCAGTGTAAGACATCAACATTCTGGGTTGCTTGGCACAAGATTCCTTAGCGTAGTTTTTTAGCTTTACATTTGTTTCATTTTCTTTTATTCGGCGAGCGGAAAATGCCTCAAGTCACATTTTAGCTATGGCATGCTTTGTTTATTCCTAATATGATTTCTTGGAAGAGTAGTGATAATACCACAACAAATGTACACAACAAAGTTCTACAAAACACTTTTAGACCATTGATTATGATGTGAGACCTATTGATTCAAATGAGTCTCAAAAAATTCAATATTGAAAAAAATTATTGTGGCATTTTGTTGTACACATTTGCTATGGAATAATAATTTTTCTTTTTGGAACTCCTCACCACCGAGAGACGTTCTTTCCGCTTGTTTGACAGACTTATAATAACGAATTACTTTTTACCTCAAAAACAAATAAAAAAAAGTTAAACCGTTTAAGGAGTACTACAAGAATGTGTTCTTCCATTTACAGGCGGTGAAGTACGCTACCATATCACCGCCTCCGCCGTGGGAAACACAGATGGCAACCGCCACTGATAAATCCCGTACCGCCTTCCTCCTCCTTTTCTTTCTTATCTTCCTCCTTAATCCATTGCAATCTTATTCCCTCTCCTTCTCCATCTCCAACTACCGCAATCTCCTCTCCCTCTCCCACACTCTAGCTTCCCGTGTCGCTAACCTTCGAGCCTTACGCGGCGACTATGTCGGAGCTTCCCGGGCTCAGGCCATAGCACAAAAGCTTGATTCCTTTAGAGGCCTTGGTTTCTGGAGGTTTGCTTGGACCATGGGATGGGATTACTTCAGAAACTACGCTTGGGCTGACATCAGCACGTTTTCCTTCAATTCTCTCTCCTCTACTCTCTCTGACTTGAATAAATTGCTCAGAGCTCTCGATGAGTTGACCCGAGTCAACTCGAACATTGAGCGAGTCGCTTGGATCAGTAGAAATTACAAAAACATCCATTCCATTTCAATATCCCTTTTCAACAAGCTACTCAAAAAGTTTTCCCAACAGGTAGAATTAATTAATTATTTATGCATATCTTTCTCCTTTTCCCTGTTGAACTTGTTGAATTAAACTTTGTATTATGGAAATTGTGAAGGCTGTATAAAGTTTTAATCTTTGTAACGGAATATAATGTGCAGGGTCCTCTGCGAGAATTTGTCTTGACAATGCGGAAAGAGGTTGTGGAAGGTGATTTCTTAAGGGATTGCCTGGAATTGAGTACTAGTGATTTGAAGGGTTTGATCCAGGTTATCAAAGAGATTACTTCACAGTATGCCGGTTCAAGCAATAGCAGAGCCGAGTTGTGACTTTTGGTTCACTGAACAATGAACATGTTTTTGATGGTTCGTTAAGGGCTTAGGTATGTCATATGCATACAAATTTTCCTAGAAGAATGATCAATGTTATGAACATTTGTGTGTGTATACATATTGCTACCCCAGCTTCATTTGCTTCATAGGATTTCTGTCTGAGTTTTGAATTGCTTTTCAGTTTTTCATGATGATTTCGTTTTCTCTGTTTTGTGTAGAAAAATCTGTGACTGGATTTCAGAGTTGTAGATGTAGCTGGACAGGATCCAAGTAGGAATCAACATTATCTTACCTGTAGTTTGACTTGTTAATGGATTCTTGGTTTTAATTAGCTTTGTAGAAAAGCTATGGCTGCTGTAGTGTGGACGAAAAAAGGAGGAAAAAAAGGAAAGTTTTGGCTGCTACATTGCCTTATGATTTTGTCTTCTAAGGGGCACATAATACTTTAGTTTAACTTCTTAGATGAACTTAATCTACTTTAAGTACAGTATTTATCCCTTGATCTGCTTTTCAAAGTAAAGCCATGTTTTAAGTTTATTCACCTTTTGTTTTGTATGTTTGTGGGTATCTTTTGCTTGTATTTTTCTTTTGCATTTCCATTTCCATTTAGTCATCTGATCATGTTCTTTCTATTGCAAGTTTTTTGACTCTGAATGTGTGCATCCTGTCTGCCACATATCATCTTCAACACTTTCTTGCTTTTCACATGAATAAAATCATTGCTAATCTAGACAGAAGGGAAGAAGAAGAATGATGCCGGTTTTTCTTGTATAAGACTAAAAAAGAAATATAAATGATTGAGCCTTGTAGTAATTTCACTTGCAATATATGTAGGTGTTTGGTGGAAAGTTGAAGCCCTTAAATTTTGTTTGGAAATCGAAGGGATACAAAAACATTTTTGTTCTTATTCTTGGCAGGAGGGGGAATGGGAACTTAAACCAAAGAAACGAGGCATAGGAACATTCAAGATTTCTGACTATAACTTGTTCGCGGCTGTAGGGACAGTATATTTTCTTGCTTGGTATTTGATGGAATAGATGGGCATGCGGAGGACAGGAGATTCATAGGTAGCAAATCTCTATTATACAGGACCATCAGTTGAGTGATATGCATGTATCTTATAGATAAATAGACAGCCCTTTTGTTGCTTTTGCTCCATCTGAAAAAATGAACAAGAGAACACTTCACCAAAGATGGATAATAGCAAGTTAGGAACAAGAAAGACAAAAACAACAAAATTTGATAGCCATGAAAGGTGTATTCCAAATTTGATGAGCAGTTTTGTTTCAATAATCAAGCTGATTCCTGCACCAAGAAATAAGAACAAACTGGGGAGCATGCAGAATCCAGATCATAAGCAAAATCTTAAAGCTGCAAAAGAGTGCTCCTAGGGGCAGTAGGCGTGCGTGTCAGAATATCCTGAAAGACTTCCTCCATTAATGAACTCTGAGAGCTAGCAGGGTCAAATTATTTCTCATTACCAGCAGACCAAGAGTTTGTCCAAGGTCAAGATTTGAGCAATCCAGCAATTGAGATTTAAGGTCATTGATTTCATAGAGATATTTTCATGATGTTGAAATAGCTAGTATCTTGCAGCATATCAATCCGGATTCTGGAATCTGACTCAACTATATATGACATTTTGCACACCTCAGCTTCGAATACCAGCTAGCATAGCCGTGATTTCAGTTTCAATATTAGAGAAAATATCATATGCATGCCACATAACTAGCTTGAACAACTTTATATGCCTTGATGATCCCTCACTACAAAACCATGCATCTTCTGCTAGACCCAAGGGAAGAATCATCACAATCAACTTTTATTTGATTAAGAGCAAAAAATGGCCAAGTAATTAGAATCATGACTTTCTTTGGCGCTTGTCTATATGCAATTGCTTGAGGGTCACAAGAATATATACACAAATTATTGTGCTAAAAAAACACATACGTCCCGGGATACGTGGCGCAGTGGTAAATGGGCAGGTCTTTGAATGACAAATTGGACCGGGACTCCGAGAAATTGGGGTATGAAGGTTCGAATTTTATAAAGACACGATTTCTTTCAATATTTTGGTATAGACAACCCTTATTGACCTAGACAACTAGACAAGTGGGAGGTTCCGGGCAAGATAACCTAATAGTTAAGGCAAATAGAATATAGGGGGAATGAGAGAGAATAACACAAATATTTCATCAATTAAGGAGAGGTCATCTTTTTGAAACTTTTGAATAAATGACAAAACTATTTTTTTTTTAATTTCTGGCGCATTTTTTTTAAAAAATGAAATAAAAATTCAACACATTTTTTTTCTCATCATTTTTTTAAAAACTCATATCTCTCAATCTAAAACTCCAAATTAGAAAATTCTTTCACCAAATTTTTTTATTTTTTCATTCTCTTTATTTTGAGATCACATTCAACATATTCCGACGTGATTTCAGAAAATCCGCTGTCGAAGTTCACTATTATTCGCATTCACTGATTTTTTGGATTTATTGGGGATATTCACCAAGTGAATTTCGATAGTGAATCTCATGAAAAACTATGTAATTATATCGGATCAAATCTCAAAACGAAGAGCATCAAAAAATAAAAAAATCAGTGAAATTTTTATCGCGTTTGGATCTCTAAATCAAAAGATATGACGTTTGAAAATGAAGAAGAAAACAGAAAAAAGAAAAGAAAAACTGGAGCAAGTAAGCATCGCGCGTCGGATTTCTTATTTTTAATTTTATTTTTTAATTTGTTTGGGGTTTTGTCTTTCAGACTATAAAAATTATGGGATTTGTCATTCTCCCTATAAAAAAATATTGGACTGTCCTGTTATTCAAAAATATTTCAAAAGCTGTCTTTATCCCTAATACTCCTTAAAATATAATACCCTTAATAAAATCTTCATTGCTTTAATAAAATTGCCAAATATCGGGCGCGTGTTACTAACTAGTCAAATTTAAATAATGAGTGAGAGATTCCATACAAAAATAATGAATGATAGAAATGAATAATTTTAAATAGGTTTTTTTTTCGAAAATAATGGTTCAGATGCAGTTCATATAAATAGAAATTCATTAAAAATATAAAATCTGATGCATTTCACTTGAAATATGTTTTTGTAGATATGAAAATTTTATGTGATATGATAAATATGTCACATGATACATTTGCCCTAAGTGAAAATTTATTATATATTATTTCCTATCAAAAAATACTTGGGAAAAATATAAAAATAAATAATTGATTAAAATCTCTTAAATAAAATATAGAGATTTAATCGATTTATAACAAATGGCTATGTAAATATACAAAGAAATATAAGTGACACACAACACTTGTCACATATTACATATGCTATTAGATTTAAATTATTTTGTATTGTTTCCTATATTTAATATTAGGAAATAATAAAGTCTCTTGAAATATAATTTAGAGATTTTATTTATTTATATTAAATGCACCTCCACCAAAAGCTCTCCTCCAGCATTATAAATAGGGAGGGGCATTGGTCATTTGAAGGGAAGAAAAACACACAAGAAGGAAGAAAGCCACACAAGTGGAAAGCACCAGAACAACAAGAAAAGAGAAGACATACAAGAGGGGGCACATCAAGAAAGACACAAAAAGAAGAAGGAAAGCTACAACATCAAGAAAGGATACACAACAAGTCAAGAAAGGCTAGAGGATCAAAAAGCATCTTCAACGCTCGAAAATCAACAAAAGTCCAAAGTTCATCAACAAACAAAGGGCCAAAGTTCTTCAACAGAAGGGGTCGAAGGTAACACAAACATTCCTTCCAATCTTCATCAACTTTGAAGTCTTCACCATATCCGGAGTCTTCAATTCAAATTAAAGACGTTTCCGCCATATCCGGGAAGTCATAAATCATCACCAAATTCAAAGTTTTCCGCTATATCCGGGAAGCTATTAATCATCACAAAAGGAGAATCAAAGGATCATAGAGATTGTACCACTTTTTATTTTCATAAATTAATAAAATTCATTTGTTACGATTTTGTGTTTTCTTTGTCGCATTTCAGGGATTAACACGAAATCCGCGTTACAAATTCTGGCACGCCCGGTGGGACCAATTTCTCCTTTCATCTCTCCTTAAGAAGAAAAAACAAAAAAAGTTCAAGAACAAATGGCTCCAAAGGTTGATGCCTCAAAAGTCTCAAAAGCGGCTACTCCAAAAGTCATTGCTTCAAAAGTCGCCAAGGCTGCTGCATCAAAGGTTGCCAAAGCTGATGCCTCAAGAGTCTCTAAGGCTGTTACTGAAAAGACTATTGCTAGTGCTTCATCCCAGGGACAAATTGCTGGCCCGGTTACTTGAGGCATGGCGAAAGAACTTGCCATTAGTCTCTTTCCCCTCATGAAGCTTCTAATGGATTCATGTCGCCAATGTGCGGATGTCACGATGACGAATTCTACTACTCTAGAGGAGCACATTGCTAGCCTCACAAAGGCCATTGAAGCCCTCACGTCACACGTTCAGACCCAAGACGTGCAAATTGCCAAGCTTGCTAGCAAACTTGATTCTGTTGGAGAAGCAAGTAAATCAAAAGAAGTGGTGCATGACGATGAGGATGAACATGACGTCACTTCAAAGGAGCAAGAAGCCTTTAAGTCTTTGCACGTGGCGAACAACCTGAAAATGGCTCCAGAAAATTCTTTCAAAGATAGGGAAACCTCCAAGTCTTTTACCTTGGCAAGTGATCTGAAGATTTCCCCCGACGGAACCGTCAGCCAGCTGCAAGAATTCATCATGGGGACGATAAAGGACAAGGTTGGAGGGCCCATGAAGTCTTCTCAAACGTATGTCAAGCCGTACACCCAAAGGATTGATGATCTAAAGATGCCAGTTGGTTATCAACCACCAACCTTCCAACAGTTTGACGGAAAAGGCAACCCAAAGCAACACATTGCTCATTTCGTTGAAACTTGCAACAATGCTGGAACATATGGAGATCACTTGGTGAAACAATTTTTGCGTTCTCTCAAAGGCAACGTCTTTGACTGGTACACCGATATTACCCTCACCTCTCTGGACAGTTGGGAGCAACTGGAGCAGATTTTCCTCAATCGCTTCTACAGCACTCGTAGAACCGTTAGCATGGTGGAATTAACTAACTCCCGGCTGTGGAAAGAAGAGAAAGTCGTTGACTACATTAACAGATGGAGAAGTCTGAGCCTTAACTGCAAAGACCAGTTGTCTGAAGCCTCTGCCATTGAAATGTGCATTCAAGGTATGAACTGGCGATTGTAATACATTCTCAAAGGGATTCAGCCTAGATCTTTTGAGGAGTTAGCTACTCGCGCCCATGACATGGAATTGAGCATTGATGCAAATGGAGGTCAGGCCCCTGTGCAAGACCCTAAGAGGATCATAGAAAAGCAAGAAGTGAAGAAAACCGTGAAAACTGCTCCTAAAAAGGAGAAGAAAGAGTCCAATGCCGCCACTGTAGCTCCGGTAAGAGTTAACAACCAAAGTTCAAGCAAGTGGGAGGAAAGAAAGTTCGAGCCTCAACAAACAGGAAGGCGACGACCTACCTTGAACGAAAGACAACAAAAGAAGTATCCCTTCTTCGATTCAGATGTGCCAGCAATTTTTGATGAGTTGTTGAAAGCCAAGCTCATCGAGCTCCCATAAACAAAGCGCCCAGAAGATGCTGCAAAAGCACATGAGGGAAATTATTGCAAATATCATCGCTTGTGCGGTCACCCTATCGAGAAGTGTTTCGTCTTCAAAGATAGAGTTATGCCTTTGGCCGATGAAGGAAAGATTGTGCTCGAGGAAGAGAAAGAGAGCACGAATCAAATCACTATAGAAGAACCGATGAATGATCATGAATAAACCATTCAATTTGGATCTCTTGATCCAATTGGAATCAAGTCCCTTAAATTTCTACCAATCGTCAAAGAGAACTTCGCAACTTTTCTTGGACTAACAAGGGATTTTGATGAAGAAGAGAAAAACCTTAAGTCCACTGAACAAGACGATGACGGATGGATTCTGGTGACTCACAAGAGAAGAAAATGATGACACGCCACTTCGAGTTAGCAGAGAAAAGAAAGAATCACCCTAAGTCCTCCATGCTGAAGAGAAACAAAAAAGAAAAAAAAGGTGAGAAAGCAGCAAAGCGAGGTAAAAAATGAAAGAAATGAAAGAAAGGAAAAGAAGAACATCCCTTTGGAAAGCGTTGAATACAAAAGTCCCCGCACTCCCGTCATATTACTGGAGTATATGCCTAAGAAGATCTTTGAAGTTGTGGACCTTGAAAAATACTTGGAAGAGGAAGTGACTTCCTGTTGCGCTATCCATTTGGAAGAAGATGACGATGTAATCGTGCAGGAAAATGCTCTAACGGAAGAGGAGGCTCCAATCAGAGCGAAAATTGCATGCACAACTGAGATAACCTTCACAGATGATGATATGCTGCTAGGGTCAGCACCCCATAATCGCCCGTTGTTTGTAAGTACATTCACACGTGGAAGAAGAGTAAATCAAGTGTTGTTGGATGGAGGTTCCGCTGTCAATATTTTACCGCTCCGCACATTGAAAGAGCTTGGTGTTTCAATGGATGAACTCGCTGATAGCCGCCTTATGATCCAAGGATTTAACCAAGGGGGGCAAAGAGCAATCAGAGTAATAAGATTAGAAATTTTAATGGACGGAATGTCTTCCAGCGCGCTCTTCTATGTCATCGATGCCAAAACTTCATACAACATGCTGTTGGGGAGGCCGTGGCTACATGAAAATGGAGTCGTCCCCTCAACTCTCCATCAGTGCTTCAAGTATTGGCGCAACGGGGTAGTGAGAAAAGTCGTTGCAGATGAAAATCCTTTTGCTGAAGCAGAAGCACACTTTGCGGATGCCAAATTCTATTTGAAGCCGGTTCCTGCAAAAGAAGATGACAATGCTAACTCAAAAGAAAGCAAAGAACGGTGGGAAAACAAGATAAAAGAAGAAACAATGACACCTAAAGACGTAAGTCGGCATGAAGAGTCAAAACCTCCAGTGCTTCTACGTGTGCCAAAGCATAAGGGAGACAATCACCATCACAAGTGCCGAAAGAATTAAGTGGGTTAACACTACCGCTTTCTAAGGTAGAATGCATGAAGTCGAGTACTCCATTGCAAGGATTTACGTATCCCAAGAAGGGTCCGATTGTGGAACATGGAGCCATTCCAACCGCAAGAAAGGAAGGATTCGACCCTATTGCCTACAAACTCCTTGCGAAGGCGGCGCATGGATCTCGAAGTCCTACCCAAATAGCAGGGGCAAAAAGTGGAGAACTTGGAAAAATACTGAAGGCCTCAGAAGGAAGTAGTAGGGCTGTTGGATCTTCGCGAACTGGCCTTGGATATGCCCCTTCACCACCTATCCGTATCTCAATAAAAAGAGCAAGCAATAACTATATCGGCATGGAAGATGAAGCATCTTCGACAAATATTATCGAGCCGCCCTCTCAAAGACCTCCAGTGTTCGAGAGATTAGGGCCCAAGAAAGATCGTATCTCAGCATTGGAGAGATTGTCAGTTTCAACGAAGAATGCCATTCGATCAACCCGAGCAAACGGAAGAAAGTGATCCAAGAAGCGTGCAACTAAGGAAGGGAGCGTGAAAGTAGACCCTAGAGAAATCAGGAGCACGATTCCATCTCACATGAGGCGCCACTCTGGCTTATGTTCACGGATTTTATGCAATGAAAAACAACAAGTAATAAAATTTATAAATCCGGTATTCCCCAAGTGTAGGGATCGTAGCATAGCGATTAATACCGGAGTCGGTCACAGGGAATCGGGGTATCTAGTTCATTAATTTTCCTAAGATTGATACTCTTATTATTAAAACCTAAAATTAAAAACGAAAAGATAAACTGGACAGAGGATTGTCAGTCCAAAGCCAGGAAGGATAAAAGCGAAAACGAAATCTAAACTATAAACTATAAAATAAACAGTAAACAAGAAGATGATCATGGTGATTAAACAACGAACAAACAATAATCCACCGTTCCCGCAACCCTCTATTTCCTCTTTAAAGTTATCTTGTGATGATTTAATTCAAGTTGCGGTTCACCTAACAAAGGTATGAATTCCTACTCTCGTAGATAATTCGCCTATCAATCTCTCATCTCTCGATATATAAGATTGACGCTCTCAAACCAAGGTGTAAGATCTCTCAATCTAGCAACCTAGATATTCAACCTATCAACTCTCGTTATGTCAAGATTAAAAATCCCATCTTTCCTATGGTGATCTAAGGTTTACACCGACTCTCGTCATACGGTAAACATCAATAACAATTCATCTTTCGATATTGATTTCATAACACATAAGCATAGAAAAGATACAACTTCAATCAAATTCACAAAACAAATCTAGATTGAAAATAAAGAACCTGCTGAAACGAATTCACATGGTTTGAACAATTGCTCAGCCTCCAAGCATTCAGCACAACAAAAGCAAAACGAAAAAAAAAAACGAAGAAAAACAACCCTCGGCCGGCCAAGCACCAAGGCTCAGCCGGCCGAGGTGACTTGATCTCGAAATTAGGGTTTTCTGTGTATGCGGCTGTATAAAATTATATGTCCTAGGGTTTACAAAGCGCTGGTATTTATAGAAAATAAAGTCGGCTGCTGTAAGTCGGTCGAAGGACGCCTGTCCGCCTATCTGGACGCTCGTTCGGGTGCCTTGGACTTGCTTCAGACGCCCGTCCACTCCAGCGTCCAAACTCTCTGAATCAACTTTCTTCTCCTGGACGCCAGGCCATTCTTCAGACGCCCATCCACTCCGGACGGGGCTTGAACGCCAGTTCAGCTGGATCCAAATTCGAAATCTTCAACTCTATCTCTTTTCTTCTAGCCAATTCCATCCTTATCTCTTTCTCATCAATTAAATCCGACTCTTATCTCTTTTTGATCGAAATTGTGTATCTACAATACATCAAACACATTGCAAAATGTAATAATAATCAAGTAAACATAAAATCATCAATAAACCACGTAAATCAACCAATTTTGTAATTAAACCTTTTAAAACATCATTTACTCAATAAATCGATTAAACGCTCATTTTCTATGCAAATTATACAAATATGGAGAGAATTGTCATAAAATATAACGTAATAAATCGTATAAAATCACCCTTAACAACTCCCCCACACTTAGCTTTTGCTCGTCCCGAGCAAAACAAAACAAGACCAAGGTTCGAGACAAAAAAACAGACATCTCAGCAAATATAACACATATTCAATAACTTAGAGGTTCACCCCGGTGTGTGTGCAAAGCCATAGAAAACTTCCACTAAATCCAAACTTGAGAAACTCAAAGCAAAACTAGCTAATACCCCCTCGTAGACTAGTAATAAATGGCACTCATAAGATGTACCCTACAAACGTAAAATATCCCGAAAAGAATGATCGAATATATCTAGGGCCTTTCTGAAATACTCAGAGGATAATCCCTACAGCATATCTATCAGTTTCTACTGGGGATAAGATAGACGATAACTTAGTCTCTCATTCATTTCATAACAATTCATATTGCAAGCTGATTTAACTATTTCACTTCACAATTAAACACACATCAGAATGAGCTATTGCCCTGTCATAGCAGAATAGGATATTCGAGTTATACCCTACCTTACTCAAATCATAAGGCAGCTTTTTCTGACTGTCGTGAGCTTTTAGTATAGTGGTATAGGACATACGTGGTACACCCTATCGCACTCAAATCATCGACTAGCTTTCGACACACCCAATTACTTCATTATAAACTCAACTTTTTCATTTGACAATAAGTTACGTGTTACTTATCACATTCAAACCTTAGATATTCACAGTATAACATACTTCGGATCTAAATACAAACTATCATAAATCTCAAGATATATACGTAGCACTAAGCACATGACTTATAAGAAAATCAGAAACCACTAATCCAAAAGGGGTATAACTTTATAAATTAGCTCATCATTCACTATGGCTCGTGAAAAATAGATCTCAGGTGAAACAACTAACTTATCAAACATATGATATATAGCTTGGATGACTATAAAAATAACGAACATTGAATCGAATTGCCTACTCGGGACAAAACAAAAAACAAAATGTCGAAAAATTTTGAAAATTCTAGCTCATTTTGCATAGACTCGTAACGAATTAAGCAAATGAATAGATACACGTAAACCATTCCCCACCCCCACACTTAAATGACAACATGTCCTCATGTTGTGCAGAATTAAAGAAAAGATAAAGGACTTAGCTGATTGCAATTCGAAAGTGGCACTTCCGGAAGTGGCCAGCATCAGATCCAGAAATGCCTGAGGAAATCAGTCGACTGTGGACCATCCACCGGAAAACTGACTTCATCTAAAAGCTCACAAGCGCTATCGCAAATATCCTGCACACTTGAAAAACAAAACAAAACGTACCTCGGGGAATAGGGGAAGTATAACATATTACGCAGAAAAGTTTGATATAAGCACAGGATACAATTGCTCAGATGGAAAAATCCCCACACAGGGAAAACACAGGACACCTAAGCGTCAAACATAAAGCCACAGAAGCTTACAATACAAATATGGACCACATGTGCATACAGAAATATCAAACTCCAACTGAAAGTGTAAATGCGCCTTAAGGCTTACATGATGATGATAGAGGACACTACAGAGTAGCAGGGCTAGGTGCACTAAAAAGATAAATAAAAATAAAAGAAAAAAAAAACAGAACAAAATACAATGCAACTAAATGATATGCAACTATACTAAAAAGGCAAAACGAAAATAAAGAAAATAAACTAGCCCAACTAATTCCATAGATGTCGCCCTAATCTAAGCACGGTCAAGAATATAAACGTCTACTAAATAGCGCCACAGAAGCGTAACAAAATTCGATTATGCAAAGCCACAGAAGCTTGCCGTGTGAAGTGTAGACGTGCCTTTAACAACCCTAACACCCTAGATAGGCGACAAAAGGAACATCATAAGTCAAATTTGGAATCACGTCTAGCTAGGTGAATTACTCAACATGGATTGCAATAGATGGAAAGAAAACCTTAACGGTGAAAGAACAGGACATCTATGAAGGATGCAGGTTCTTAGATCTAAACAAATTAGATCTACGCGCAGCAGATGGATCACGATTTATATATTACAATACATAATTAAAGGATTTAACAACTACAAGGGGGTTAAGATCATGTTACCAATAGTAGGAAGAGAAGCCAAGATCTTCCGATGTGTTCTCCAAACGGCGGTTGGTGGACACCCTTCTTGATACTCGAGCCTCCTTGATATGCAACACCAAGAAAAACTTAGAGTTTTTCTTCTTCTAAAACCCAAGACAAGAAAACTAATTATTTCTCTCTTTTTTGCTATAGTGGTCGAAATTTGCCAATGTCCTAAGGCTTGGGAGAACTCTCTTTATATAGGAGAGTAAACCTTGTCCTCCAAGGATTAAATAATTAAGGGATAATTATTACATTAATCCTTTATTCCAAATAAAAGATAAATAAAATGATTATCCCAAACAAATTAGGATAAATCATATTATTATCTAATATTCCATGAATTATCATTTAACAAATAAAAGATAAATCACACATTAAATAATTATCCAAGAAAACTAATTCCTTGACAATTAAATGACATTGGCGCCACTTTGTAGGTTACTAAGCCCACATAAAATGTCTTTTATGTGTATTATATTATTTAGCCCAACTAAATAATATCCATGCATATCAATTAATTAGCCCAGCCAATTAATTATCACTGAGGCCCAAATAACAAGAATATCAGTCCAAATTATAGAAGCCACATCGGGGACCATGGACCTATAACCAGTAGCTCCAATAATTAATTATTCATCGAACAGAATAAGTACATTAATTATTAATTCCGGGATTACGCCACCATAAACCCGAAACTGAACTCTACTGATTATAGATGTATACTTATACTCAACCCATAGAGTGAATAAGCGTCCATTGATATAATCACTACATACGGATTAACCCTCCATAGATCGTCCATTCGAGAGGGAAGTCTCCGTGAACCCGACTCGAATATCTTATCCTTATTTACCATTAACCCCCTAGTGATCAATTAGTTCACATATCTGACTAGTAGCTAATTAGTCTAACATGAACTGGGCCCATCGATCATTTTCTTAGGGCTAACAAATAAGGGGACTCGTCTCTCTACTTCCCGCAGGAAGGAATGGATTCCATGTCTGTGAAAATCAGAACTACTCACTCATCTGGAGATAGTGCCAATGAGAAGTGGCTTGGAACACATATCTACGTGAACCGTAACTAACACATCAAACACTACCCCGGGACAAGCAGCACCCTGTGATCACCTCAGGATTAAGGTTGATCCATATATGATCATCTAATGATTTAACAAGATTCCTCGATTACGGAATTATATCGAGAAATTCAAATTAAATCGGTCCAGTCCTATATGAATGCCATCATATATAAATGCCCCACGTAGGTACCCTTTACCGACAGTCCGGATAAGAATATCACACCCTAAGGTGTTCTGGGCGCATTATTGGTGTTTTAATCAAGAGACCCTAAACTCGATTAAGTTCACCACGGACTAACGCTTTAAGCATATCTCCACTAACTCAATCCTCACGTGTAATCCATACACCGAGTTAAGTGGTTACATACGTATATACTTAGGGTTTGCAGCAGTGTATTACTTTACAAGCACAAAGCAAGTAACTAAGGTGAGATAAATTCTGTCATCCATTATTAAAAACAATTACACAAATTGTCTTTCGGGCACTACACCTAACAATCTACGCATATATACAGCGGCCACAGAGGCTCACAATAAAACATCCAAGTCGAATAATGAAGCATGTATATAAAAATTAATCAATTATTTAACATGGATTAGTAGATGGAAAGATATAAACATGCAAGTTCAGAACATCTACGCAAAAATAATTAGCCACAGAAGCTCGTATGAAAATATCCATGTCAAATAAAGCATTAAAAATCAAGTCAAGAAAAATTGGAACCTGAACGTGTGTTCCTTCTTTCAAACGGGCGTTCGCCTGGAATTTATGAACTGGACGGGCGTCTGGATTAAACCGGACGCTCGTCTAGTTGCCCTAAGACTTAACAGAATAGGTGCATATTGGATGGACGGACGTCCACTCCTCTGGACGCACGTCCGGTAACCACAAAGGGTGGTCGGGCGTTCACAGAGAGTAGACTCCCGTCTGGTCTTAGCATAAAGCACACAAAGAGAAACACGAGCAACCTCAGAAACCCTAGATATAACATCAAAAACCCTAGATACTTAAGAGACCCTAGAAATCCTTTATTTATTTATTTAAAACAGAAAACAGAAAACAATAAAAGGGGGAAAAACGTGTTGAAATCTTCTGAGCCCAAAATGGAAGGGAAAACAGTGGATTTTGACCTCGAAAACGGTTTTGAATGGCCGTAGGTGTTCTCTACGTCGTCGGCGTCGGAACGAGCTTTCCGAATTGGGGTCCTGCGCGCCAAACGGACACTCGAGCCAAAAGTTATGGCCAAAATACTAACGAGTGCTAAAACGATCCCTTTTATCCAAAAGTTCGATCGCTAAAAACGTGGAGTCAGATAATTCAACCTCAGATGTCCCCGAATCAATGTAGAAACTAGAAAGGATAGAAACAAAAACCTATCTACGA
This sequence comes from Gentiana straminea, assembly GCA_036785695.1. Taxonomy (NCBI): domain Eukaryota; kingdom Viridiplantae; phylum Streptophyta; class Magnoliopsida; order Gentianales; family Gentianaceae; genus Gentiana; species Gentiana straminea. Next base: position 4,256,954 of record JAVUPR010000046.1, on the reverse strand, counting down.
AAAATTCGTAACAAAAACAGAAAAATTAATAGAAACTAGACAACCGTACCGATTCCCCGGCAACGGCGCCAAAAACTTGTTCACGGATTTTATGCAATGAAAAACAACAAGTAATAAAATTTATAAATCCGGTATTCCCCAAGTGTAGGGATCGTAGCATAGCGATTAATACCGGAGTCGGTCACAGGGAATCGGGGTATCTAGTTCATTAATTTTCCTAAGATTGATACTTTTATTATTAAAACCTAAAATTAAAAACGAAAAGATAAACTGGACAGAGGATTGTCAGTCCAAAGCCAGGAAGGATAAAAGCGAAAACGAAATCTAAACTATAAACTATAAAATAAACAGTAAACAAGAAGATGATCATGGTGATTAAACAACGAACAAACAATAATTCACCGTTCCCGCAACCCTCTATTTCCTCTTTAAAGTTATCTTGTGATGATTTAATTCAAGTTGTGGTTCACCTAACAAAGGTATGAATTCCTACTCTCGTAAATAATTCGCCTATCAATCTCTCATCTCTCGATATTTAAGATTGACGCTCTCAAACCAAGGTGTAAGATCTCTCAATCTAGCAACCTAGATATTCAACCTATCAACTCTCGTTATGTCAAGATTAAAAATCCCATCTTTCCTATGGTGATCTAAGGTTTACACCGACTCTCGTCATACGGTAAACATCAATAACAATTCATCTTTCGATATTGATTTCATAACACATAAGCATAGAAAAGATACAACTTTAATCAAATTCACAAAACAAATCTAGATTGAAAATAAAGAACCTGCTGAAACGAATTCACATGGTTTGAACAATTGCTCAGCCTCCAAGCATTCAGCACAACAAAAGCAAAACGGAAAAAAAACGAAGAAAAACAACCCTCGGCCGGCCAAGCACCAAGGCTCAGCCGGCCGAGGTGACTTGATCTCGAAATTAGGGTTTTCTGTGTATGCGGCTGTATAAAATTATATGTCATAGGGTTTACAAAGCGCTGGTATTTATAGAAAATAAAGTCGGCTGCTGTAAGTCGGTCGAAGGACGCCCGTTCGCCTATCTGGACGCTCGTTCGGGTGCCTTGGACTTGCTTCAGACGCCCGTCCACTCCAGCGTCCAAATTCTCTGAATCAACTTTCTTCTCCTGGACGCCAGTCCATTCTTCAGACGCCCGTCCACTCCGGACGGGGCTTGAACGCCAGTTCAGCCGGATCCAAATTCGAAATCTTCAACTCTATCTCTTTTCTTCTAGCCAATTCCATCCTTATCTCTTTCTCATCAATTAAATCCGACTCTTATCTCTTTTTGATCGAAATTGTGTATCTACAATACATCAAACACATTGCAAAAAGTAATAATAATCAAATAAACATAAAATCATCAATAAACCACGTAAATCAACCAAATTTGTAATTAAACCTTTTAAAACATCATTTACTCAATAAATCGATTAAACGCTCATTTTCTATGCAAATTATACAAATATGGAGAGAATTGTCATAAAATATAACGTAATAAATCGTATAAAATCACCCTTAACAACTTAGTCATACATTGCGAAAATGTTCTAAAAGCAAAAGTACACACTGTGGTGCATACGGGAAGCAATGTCAGATACGACGAAGAAGAAGTAAATCCGCCGTTACGGACAGATGAGCCAGAAGAAAGTGTTGGCTCCTCATACATAATCACCGCCAGTGAAGAGGCCTATCCCACCTATCACATTACCTTTGGTAACGATGATGTGGAAGAGGATGCCGAAGAAGCGCCCCTGGAGTTGGAAGAAGGGGTCAAGTCCACTATCGATGAATTGAAAGATGTCAACCTTGGCACACAGGATGAGCCGCGGCCAACCTTCATCAGTGCTCTCCCGTGTCTTCGGATGAGGAAAACGTCTACTTTGAACTTTTGCAGGAGTACAAAGACGTCTTCGCATGGACGTACAAAGAGATGCCTGGTCTAGACCTAAAAGTAGCCGTTCATCAATTATCTGTAAAGAATGGATCGCGTCCCGTTAAGCAAGCTCAAAGGATATTTAGGCCGGACCTTATGCCTCTCATAGAAGCAGAAGTCAACAAACTCATTGAGGCAGGCTTCATTCGTGAGGTTAGATATCCAACATGGATTTGAAGCATCGTACCTGTGAGGAAGAAAAATGGGCAAATTCGCGTCTGCGTTGATTTTCGAGACTTGAACAATGCATGCCCCAAAGATGATTTTCCCTTGCCAATCACGGAGCTGATGGTAGATGCAACCATAGGTCACGAGGTGTTATCTTTCATGGATGGATCTTCGGGGTATAATCAAATCCGTATGGCTCCAGAAGACGAAGAACTCACGGCATTTCAAACGCCCAAGGGTATCTATTGCTACAAGGTGATGCCATTTGGATTAAAGAATACAAGGGCAACTTATCAACGTGCGATGCAGAAAATATTCGATGACATACTACACCTACACGTTGAATGCTATGTTGATGACTTGGTCGTCAAGTCGAAGAAGAAGGCCGACCACATAAACGACTTGAGAATAGTCTTTGATAGGCTCCGAAGATTCCAATTGAAGATGAACCCCCTAAAGTGCGCATTTGGAGTCAGTTCGGGCAAATTCCTCGGCTTCATCGTCCGTCATCGAGGACTAGAAATCGACCAGTCCAAAGTTGAAGCCATTATGAAAATGCCAGAGCCTCATAATCTGCACGAACTTAGAAGCCTGCAAGGGAGACTAGCATACATACGAAGGTTCATATCAAACCTCGCTGGAAGGTGCCAACCTTTTAGCCACCTGATGAAAAAGGGAGTTCCGTTCGAGTGGGACAGCTCCTGTAGAAAAGCGTTTGAGAGCATTAAAGCATATCTGATAAATGCTCCGGTCTTGGCATCCTCTATCAAAGGTAAACCTCTTATCCTTTATGTCACCGCGCAAGAACGGTCGGTAGGTGCACTGCTCGCTCAGGAGAAAGACAAAGGCAAAGAAAGTGCATTATATTACTTGAGCAGAACAATGACTCCTCATGAGCTGAAATACTCTCGAATTGAGAAGCTCTGCTTGTCGCTCATATTCGCCATCCAGAAGCTAAAGCACTACTTTCAAGCTCATACTGTGCATTTGTTGTCAAAGGCAAATCCACTAAAATACGTCATGTCCAAGCCCGTGTTGTCAGATAGATTATCAAGGTGGTATCTTCAACTTCAACAATTTGAAATTGTTTACGTGCCTCAAAAGGCTGTCAAAGGGCAAGTGCTTGCGGACTTCTTGGCTGATCACCCAATCCCGGCAGAGTGGGAGCTCTCAGATGATTTGCACGATGAGGAAGTCATGGTGATTGAAGTATTTCCGCCTTGGAAGATGTATTTTGATGGAGCGGCGAGACGAGACGGTGCTGGCGCTGGAGTCATTTTTATTTCCCTAGAAGGTGAAGTGCTGCCGTACTCGTTTAAATTGACGGAATGTTGCTCCAACAATGTTGCTGAATACCAAGCTTTGATCTTAGGGCTTGAGATGGAAATGGATGTAAAGCAATGCAGACTAAACGTCTATGGCGACTCTCAATTGATCATCAACCAGCTTGAAGGCACTTACGATGTAAAAAAACCAGAGTTAGTCCCATACTGCAATTATGCAAGAAAAATCATTGCTTACCTTGGCGACGTCACAATTGAGCATGTTCCAAGAAATGAAAACAAGCAAGCGGACGCTCTAGCAAACTTGGCTGCGACACTGGCAATCGGCGATGGAAAGATGCAAGTCCCCGTCTGCGAGCAGTGGGTGGTTCCTCCATACGTTGAAAATGATGAGGAAGAAGATAATGATAGTTATGCCGTCTGCGTATATGAAATCGACCAAGAGGATTGGCGTCATCCATTAGTGGAGTACTTGAAACACAGAAGGCTCCCTAACGATCAAAAGAAGAAAGTTGACATAAGGCGACGGGCCCCATGCTTTTTTCCTTCAGAATGATATCTTGTATCGGCGCTCTTTCGAAGGAGTCTTTCTTCGTTGCCTTGGATAAGATGAAGCTCTTCACGCCATAGAGGAGGCTCACTCTGGGATTTGTGGCGCCCATCAGTCCGGTCCGAAACTACATTTTCGCATCAAAAGAATGGGATACTACTGGCCGACCATGGTAAAAGATTGCATGGATTACGCTCGGAAATGTGAAGCATGCCAATTCCTTTCGAACGCCAACTCAAGCCACTCCATATTCGCTTGTATACGGTGTTGAAGCGGTGGACTTGCCGAGGCTTTCAATAAGACGTTATGCAACTTGTTGAAGAGCGGCAAATTCCTTCGAAGGATCGCTATCCAAGAGGACTTAAGCCACTCCATATTCGAAGAAAACGCCCACCTTCGCCTTCCGAAGAGTTGGCCTTGAAGAGTTGGAAGCTTTGGATGAAAAACGGCTCCCGGCTCAATAGAATCTTGAATGCTACCAAGCACGGTTGTCAAAGGCATTCAACAAAAAGGTTCGCCCAAGGTCATTCCAAGTTGGTGAAATAGTGCTTGCTGTGAGAAGACCCATCATCTTGACACATAAGTCCAAAAACAAGTTCACCTCAAAATGGGATGACCCCTATGTTGTTCGGGAGGTCTACACTAATGGAGCATACAAGTTGGTGGATAAAGACGGCGTCAAGCTTGGCCCAATCAACAGCAAGTTCCTCAAAAAGTTTTACGCATAACTCAAACAATGCTCCTAAGCACGAGCCTAAACTGCATTAGTCTTGCATTGAATTACAAAAAAAAAAAAAAAAAAAAAAAAAATGAACTACGTTTGACTTGATCCCCTAAAAGCTTTCTCGGGGTACGTAGGCAGCTTGGGAAGTTACTCCAAGTTCAGTCATACCAAAAAAAAAATGTCCATCCAGAAAAAGAAAGCAATAATAAGATTTTATTGATACGTATCAGATGAGTTTCATCACACCGAAAAAAAAAATGGAGGTCCATCGTACAAAAATAAGGGAGGGGACTCATACAAAAAATTTGCAAGGCGTTAAAGGAAAAAGAAATAATAAAGTTTTTATAGATTCATATCAATTGAAATTTTACATCTTGAAGCAAAAAACAAAAAAAAAAAAAAAAGATCAATAAAAAGCTCAAAGAAAAAGATCAAGAAAATCCAAGGAAAACAACAACAAAAGGGTGGAGGAGATCAGCAACAACAAAAGGTGAGAAAGTCAGAGAAAAAAACTTCAAAGCCCTCTGCTCCAACGTCAAGAAGAAAAGAAGACCTAAGAAGCCACAAGCATTCAAAGGCGGCTTCAAATGGAATCAAGATCTAAAAGTCACAAGCCTTCAAAGGCGGCTTCAAAATGCGTCAAGCATTATAAGCCAACGCCTTCAAAAGAATCCGGCTTTCTGCATCAACCAACATTCGAAGGTCAGCCGTCCTTCATCAACAAACATTCGAAGATCTTCCGGGAAACTTGAAGTTCTTCAATAAGATGAAGAAGATCAAAAGCTTCAAAGCGCCAAGAAAGATCGTCTTCAACAATCGAAAATCTTCCGCAAAGTCGAAGTTCTTCAACTAGGAGATTGAAGGTAATACAAAGTATTCCTTCAAATCTTCATCAAAGTCAAAGCTCTCCCGCCATACACGGGAGTTTTACAATATCAACACAATAACAATTGGTGAATAAAATGGAGAGAAAGCATTAAGCCCATCCGTTCAACCACCACGGAGAAGATTGAAGGAGCAACAAACAAACCTTCAAGATCTCCAACAACATTCGAAGATCATCCGCAAATCGGCGTTCTTCAACAATATTCGAAGATCATCCGCAACATCCGGCGTTCTTCAACGAATCGAAGATCATCTGCCATATTCAGTGTTCTTCAACCAACACCAGAAGATCATCCGCCATATCGGAAGTTCTTCAACAAACAAAGGTCATCTTCCCAACAAATAGGAGGAGCACCGCTAAAGTTCGAGATTAAGTCACCGCGACCCTTGGAGAAATCAAATGAGAAGATCAAGGAAGCATGAAAGCATCCAAGTCATCTCCAACTATTGAAGATTATCCGCCATGACCGGAGTTCTTCCACACAATAAAAGCGTTCTTCCCATAAATCGGAGGAGTGCCAAAATGTCCGAGAACAAGTCCCCGCGACCCTCGGAGAAACACAACCAAAAAGCAATAAAAGCCGCAAGAAATGACTCCTCCCTTGAGTTTTCTTCGACATAAAGGCGAGGAAACATCTCTTCGTCTTTTTGGGACCATTGTCGAGGATTTTCTGCTATGTCGCCACTAGGGTTTTGAGTATCCTTAGGACGAGACGCTCCTCTTCTCACATTAGCAGGCTTTTTGTACACCGTCGACTTTTTACACCAATAATCGATCCAGCGGGAAAGGGGAACCTTCGGGTCCTCATGGTCATAGACGCCAACCAAGCAGTGAAGATAGGCCGCAAAAAGATGCTGACAGCTCATGGGAAGGGACTTTGCCCTTTGGTGAGCGCCCAAACAGATCAACTCGTCAAAGCCGGGGATGACCTCCTCGTACAAATCTCCGGTGATGGGAGTCCACCAATGTGCCATAAATCCGCCAAGGAGATGGACATCTCTCCAGCATCAGTGTGAAGTGTGTTCGTCTCCGGGCACCACGCCTCGCAAAAAAGCACGGATAATGCTTGGGCATTTGGAGTAGCTGAAGAGTGATGCGCTCAGGGCATCATATAAACCAGTCCTCTTCAAAGTGCTCTCGCTGCGGGAAAGTACGTCCTCGAGCCACTCCCAGTATCGCTCCATGAAGCTGAAAACTCCGGTGGTTTTTAACACGGTGCCCCATTGGACCTCGCCATCAATAATTCGCCGACCAAGGGTGGAAAAGTATGGTTCCGAGCCTCCGTACTATTCGCCAAAGGGCGTAACAAGTACTCCACATGGCCATGAGGTTGCCTCGCTCCCCGTGAGTCGTGCCGTCGTGTCGGTACCCGGGTTAAGCCGCCGAACGAGAGCCACCCATAGGTGGATGAACCGCGAGCTTAAACCCGCTTGATCGTGTTTTCGGACGATGTACAACCACCAAGTATTTTTGGTTATTTTTCGTAGCTTCGCGGAAAATCGCCATGGTATGAAATCCTGAAAAAAAAAAAAAAAAAAAAAAAAATGGGGACGGCATTTGTCTTGTGGGACTATGCAACATATTGCTGCAGTCAACAATAAAATAATAATAGTAATAAATTGCAGATGCAGCAGCCTGTTCATCATCACAAGGGCACCAGATAAACACTATTGCGCATTTACGCATAGGTATCGTGCTAAGAATAGAAAAAGAAAAAAAAATATAGATGGAATGGAAAGCTGCGAAGAAATGAAATGCAGAATTAGTCATCAACAGTCAGTCTCAGAAAGTGCATATAAGTTCAGAACTCAGAAGAAAGTGGACATAGAAAGCGCAGCCCAAAAAAAAAAAAAAAAAAAAAAAAACAAAACAAAAATCGAAAGCTGCAGACCAATGGATGAATTTATCAATAAGTGCAGACCAATGCCCAAAGGGCATCAGAGTTTGCTTTGGGTCAGCAAGCATTGGAAAATGGCGCTTACTGCCGTATAAAGAATATGATGGAAATCCCTTGAAATATGCAGATATATATATATATATATATATATATATATATATATATATATATATATATAATGTAACGTCCCTATGGCAAATTAATTTGACAGAAGGAGGAGGTATGGGCAGTGCCCCAGCCTTTGAAACAAAAAAAAAAGAAAAAAAAAAAGGGGCATTCCATTGGAGATACAAGCTGCTATCACTTGTAAAACAAGAGGTCCCAGACGAAATCCCAACTGGGATGTGTTCTTACCCTCAAAAGAGAACTCAAGACCCACTTAGATTTAATAAAAGAAAAGACAGAATGATTGTGATAAAGTGGTCAAGCACTAAATTTATAGGAGCCTTGCTAGGTGATATTTGCACATTCTCAGCAATTTTTGGAGCTAATGAAAAAGCAAATTAATCACAAAAGAGCAAGATTTGAGCAGGAAATGTTGAATTTGGGCAGAAAATGTTGAACAATTGGTGCAGTCAAAGGCAAAGGCTGAAGAAGAGAGGCGTTTCTGTCTCAAAAAACAAAAAAAACAAAAAAAAAAACAAAAGAACCAGCCGTAATGCCTTAAACGGATGGGCATTCAACATTGGGCTAAAAATCTGAGCTGATATTGAAAAAAAAAAAAAAAAAAAGAAGAAGAAGAAGAAGAAGAAGAAGGTGATGAATTATCACAATGTTGGATCAATATGTTTTAAGTTGTGTCGAGACCCGTCGCTGTGGTAAGAAAAATTACTATAACTGCAACAAGTCTCGAGGGAGCATTTGTAGATATGAAAATTGTATGTGATATGATAAATTTGTCACATGATACATTTGCCCTAAGTGAAAATTTATTATATATTATTTCCTATCAAAAAATACTTGGGAAAAATATAAAAATAAATAATTGATTAAAATCTCTTAAAATAAAATATAGAGATTTAATCGATTTATAACAAATGGCTATGTAAATATACAAAGAAATATAAGTGACACACAACACTTATCACATATTACATATGCCATTAGATTTAAATTAATTTGTATTGTTTCCTTTATTTATTATTAGGAAATAATATATAATTGATTAAATAATAAAGTCTCTTGAAATATAATTTAGAGGTTTTATTTATTTATATTAAATGCACATCCACCAAAAGCTCTCCTCCAGCATTATAAATAGGGAGGGGCCTTAGTCATTTGAAGGGAAGAAAAACACACAAGAAGGAAGAAAGCCACACAAGTTGAAAGCACCAAACAACAAGAAAAGAGAAGACACACAAGAGGGGGCACATCAAGAAAGACACAAAAAGAAGAAGGAAAGCTACAACATCAAGATAGGATAAACAACAAATCAAGAAAGGCTAGAGGATCAAAAAGCATCTTCAACGCTCGAAAATCAACAAAAGTCTAAAGTTCATCAACAAACAAAGGGCTAAAAGTTCTTCAACGAAGGGGGTCGAAGGTAACACAAACATTCCTTCCAATCTTCATCAACTTTGAAGTCTTCAGCCATATCCGGAGTCTTCAATTCAAATTAAAGACGTTTCCGCCATATCCGGGAAGTCATAAATCATCACCAAATTCAAAGTTTTCCACTATATCCGGGAAGCTATTAATCATCACAAAAGGTGAATCAAAGGATCATAGAGATTGTACCACTTTTTATTTTCATAAATTAATAAAATTCATTTGTTACGATTTTGTGTTTTCTTTGTCGCATTTCAGGGATTAACACGAAATCCGCGTTACAGTTTCTATCAACTTGAATAACACGATGCCTAAAAGTGTAAAGTAAAAAATATGTTAAAAGTATTTGATGCTCCTTCAATAAAAAAAAGTATTTGGTGCATGTGTTATTAATATATTTTGGGTGGGAGAATGCAAAATGAAAGCCTGAATTTCTTCTACAAAAAACAAAAAAAAAAACCTAAATTAGCGAGAATGACACATTTTCAAAAGTTTTGCAAAAATGACAAACTTTTATAAAGTAAAAAGGGGGAAATTGTGAAAAAGGATAAAAACATTTAGGAAATTAGCAAAAAGGACATGAACATAATTCTTTTATCAAAAGGACAAAACACCTTATATTAAGACAATTTTACCATATATATATCACAAAATCTCGGGATTTTCTCTGATATACCACCCATTTCTGCTCCAATTTGTGAATATACCACCCAAGGCAAAAACAAACAATTTTGGTTCGCGATTTTCTCCCATTTTTCACAAATGTGCACGATCTTAAGGTCCTCAAATCCTCTATTGGGTTCCCCCTTCCCAGCTAGGGTTTAGTTTGGTTCCAAAAACACCTAAAACGCGAAAATGGGAGTGGTATATCGACAATGGGAGTGGTATGCCTGAAATTGGGCATGTCAAGAGTGGTATATTGACAAAACATTTAGGAAATTAGCAAAAAGGACAGGAACATAATTCTTTTATCAAAAAGGACAAAACACCTTATATTAAGACAATTTTACCCCTATATATATCACAAAATCTCCCCTAAAATAACTGCCATGTTTTGCTTTTCTTAAAATAAAAATAAAACCAAAAAAAAAAAAAAATTAAACACCCCCACGTTCCAACCCCAGTAGAATAATAATGTATATAAAAATATATTTTCTATCTAATTTTTTAATTAATCATATCTTTGTATTTAAATTTTCAATCATCATAATTTTTTTCATTATAATTCATATTTTTTTCTCTTTATTATGACCCTAGTATTATCACAGTTGTCATAGTGTCAACTCGAATGACACTACTATGTATATACGATAAATCAATGTGACAATCATTTGCGAAACATTATATGATCCTGATTGTCACTGCTGTGATAATGTCAATCAATGACACGTCTGACTTTACCTATGTATTTTATGTGAATTGGTGTGACAATTAGTAGTGGCACGTCTGACACTAGTTATTGTAACTAATGTCGTAGTGTCAACTGATAGTCACGAATTAAACGACAATATTTATGTAATTTTGGTGAATCGTTGTGACAAGTAATAGTGACACTTGTCGATACCTGGTTATTGTCACTTTTGCCGTAGTGTCAATTGGTAGTGATAAATTAAATGATACTAGATGTGTGTTATCTCGTGAATCAACGTGACAATTAGTAGTGACGTTGTCTCACACCTTGGTTATTATCATTACTATCGTAGTCAACCGATAGTGACAAATTAAATTACACTAATTATTGCCACTAATGTCGTCACTGTCAATTGCCGATTAAAAAATAATATATATATATATATATATATATATATATATATATATATATATATATATATATATATATATATATATATAGTTCTTTTGAGTATTGTGAACGTTTTCCTTTAAAAAAAAAAGAGTATTGTGAAAGTGTGCTGTGAACGTGATGAGTAGTTGCTTTGTTTTTTTTTTTTTTTTTTTTTTTTTTTTTTTTTTAAAATTGATTTTAAGGGTAGTTTTGTACTTGGCAACACAAAAATGTCCTTTTTACTAAAGAAATCATGATAGTGTCCTTTTTGATAATTTTGACAATATTTTTATACTTTACAAAAATTCTCCCAATAAAAAATAAAAAACCCTATGCGCATGCTATTAAGCCAAAATAAAAATTAAAAAATTGAAATACATTACAATTGCCTAAAAAAATACAATACAATTTCTATCCCCTACATTATTTTCAAACGGTTATATCTCTCGATCTTTAAGTCATTAAATGATAATAATTTCACAATTTATTTTAGATTTTTCATGTTTTTTTTATTTTAAGACCACAATCACTCAATTCTGACGTAATTTTTGAAATTCATCGATTCAATGTTCAACACAATGGAATTTCAATGGGTGATTTTTGATAGAGAATCCAATAAAAAACGATGTATTGATATCAAACGAGGTCTTAAAACGCAGAGGATGAAAAATATTATAAAAAAAAAAAAAAGTCGGTGAAATGTTTATCATTTTTAGAGATATATATTAAAAGATAATTGAGTTTTTAAAACTTATTAGGTTGTTCCTTTAAACAAAAAAAAAAACTTGTTAGGTTGATATTTTACTTAAAAACCTTTTCAAAATATCTTTGTTTTCTAATTGTCTAAAATATTTTTCGTTTACACTAAAAAAAAAAAAAAGTTCATTTTTGCAAGGGAGAGTTGAATGTGTCTCCACAGTGTCTCACTTGGGAGTGTTTCGGGATGATGACTGATAGAGGCACAATATATAGTTGTGCCATAACAACTGAAACAACACGTTTTAACATATTTGATTATGTTAGACCTACATACGATAATCAATACTATAACCTAAATCATGATCGGTGGAAAAGTATGTTGTGTCATTACACAACAATTTTGACCATAGCATTTGTATTTTAGAAATTGTTTTTATGGATCGATACGAAATATACGCACGCACGTTTATCTATGTAAGAAGTTGACTGTATCACTTGTCTTTATTGTACTAGCAATTGATGGAACCCATAATCGCATGCACAATAAATGGCAATGCGCCTGAATAGTGGTCAGCTTATCTTCATCGACTGTTTCTTCAAAGGATTTTGACAAAGTTTTTGTGCATTTAATGCATATACTGTCTAGCGATTACAGCTTCTTGTGATTTTCTCTCCAATTTCCGGGTAAACAGGGGCGCCCCTGTGGGGGGGGGCCACTACCTCGCCTCGAAAATCAACGAATTTAATCGAAATTTAAGAGCGCGAAATTTTGCCTAATATTATATATTTACAGTATTTATATGAACAAGGAATGCATTGCATTTTTAGTGGTTAGCAAGACTCAAGATATCTGTATACGAGATTTGGTTTTCAAATCTTGCAAGCCTACAATAATTTTTTTTTTTTTAAACTGTGACTTTGGAGGCCAAATAAGTAGGTTTTTTTTTCCTTTCAAACCTACGACTATCACACATAGTTTTTTTGTTTTATTTTTTTATATATATTTTGGTTACTGTTTTTTTTCGAAGGGCGAGGGCCTAAATTTTTTTTTGGCCCTGAGCCTAAATTTGGACAGGGACGCTCCTGCGGGTAAAAACCCCCCAATTGTAAAACCTCAGTCTCGTAATTAGTGAAATTTAGCTTGTGGTTGTTTTGGTTGGAATCTTGTTTGGAGTTTTTTTTATATCACTTTATCAATCAGTTCTTACAATTCTCTTACTAATTATTTCTTTAATTATAAATAAAAAATATTAAATCATCTCTTACAATTTCACTTTATCTATTTTATTACCTTTTTTACTATTATTTTATTTATTATACTACTTCATTTCAATTTCTTCCATCAATTATTTTTTTATCTACACAAATTTCAAAGAAAGCATTTTAACTTTTTAATAATCACTTCAACCATTTTTATTATATTTTATTATCTACTAGTATATAAAACAGCCCAAAAGAACTCCAACCCAAAACAAACATTTTTAGTAAACCTAAAAAAAGAAAGAAATAAATAGAAAACCCTAATTGACTAATCCTATATACTACCACCGTCCCATAAAAAGTGTCCACTTTTTGTGGTGCATACAGATTAAGAAAACAATTAACGTGCTGTATTTTAAGCAGTGATAGACATGTATACCCCTATCACATAATAAATACTCTTTTGGAATATGAAATGAATATATAAACATTCATTGTTATGATAGATGTATGTTTGAAAAAAGTGCATTAAATGATATATTAGTTTTTTAAATGGACACTTTTTATGGGACAGAGGTAGAAGAGTGAAGAAGAGTTGCCGGCGCCGTATGAAGGGTAAGGAAAAAGGGAGAAAAATAAATGTGATCTGTTGAGCTATGATCTCTCCTAAAAGCACATCTTAAACTTTTGGGAGATAGGTTCAACATGATCCGATCACTGGTTGGTACATCATTTTTTATGCAATTGAAGAATAATTTATGAGGTGATCAAGCATGTCTCACTCAAGATGACCCAAAGCAATAATCGTCACGTGATTCTACGTTTTCTAGGCGATCTTTCGTTCATGCCTTTTCCTGAAATCTGAATCGTATCATAGTTGGCATCAAATAGATGTAAGAATTATATAATTGAAGGGCTATGATATATTTATGATTTTTAATTGATCTAATTCGTAATTAGTTCAATGTAATTGATTAATTATGCGCACGGATTTCGAATTAATACTTTACGAGAAAAGTAGATCGATCGCTGGAAAAATTCGGGAATCGCAACCCGAGCCCCAACGGGGAGCACTTCGCCGAGGCCTGAGTCCTAGTTTTCTGAATTTTTTCCCGGTCGACTGTCTGTTCAGCACACAATCATGTATGGTTCAGTCAGCATGAATTATCATTTTCCAAATTTAATTGTTATTATTTAATTTTATGTAATGAAGCAATATTAGATGCATGTTAGATCGTATGTATTACGCAGGTCAGCTAGGTCATGATTAGGTATTGACATCATTTTACATTAGCTATGAGTTCTCGAGAATTATTAACATCCATAAAGAGTGCCCACACCCGAGGGTCAACAATTTGTAATTTCGGATCGATGTTGGGCCGGTTAGATATGCCCACTTGCGGGTCTATGTTTAGTAATAGCAGCATGACTAGCTTTTCTATATATTATTAGGTCTAGGGTGTAGCCGGACGTATATATATTTATTATTGGGAAGTGGGTGTAACCATGGTATATTATAGGACTTCCCATTGTGGTGTATATAATGGCGTAATAGCCTTGAATCATCTGACACACTTACACGTATGTCGCATATGCATAATATGATATGGTAATTTATTTATGGTAATGGAAATACGTAAAGAAATGGTAATTATGATATGGTAATATGATACGGTAAGTATGATACGGTAAACATGATACGGTACGTCAGGTTATTCACAAGTATGCATTATTATGTTAAGATGCATCGCCAATTCTCTATTCCATTCGTATGTCAAGATAATCAAGGTAATTATTAAGGGGTATTTGGAAAGCATACTTGCATTAAAGAGAACTATGATGTATTTCCCGATACTACCAAGTTCCATTTTAATTTTATTTTCTTTCTTTGATCAATTTGTCATGCTTACCTCTTACTTAACATTTTTAGAAAAAGCAACGTTGAGATCGAGGAGACACGAGAAGACCTTATAGAAGATGGTTTCTATGCCTATCGGTTTATCATGTATAGGTTGTTCATTTTCCTAAGGATAACGGTTGTGTTTGCGCACCCACGGTTATTGCTCTAACATTTATGTCTTTCGGTGTCTTTCCTTTGAGATAATTGATTTAGTTGTGTTTCCTTTATATTAATGGAATTGGACTATGTAGTTTTATTGGGAATTTTTGTGGCATATTTTGAATTGTTCTTTTGTTTATTTAGAGTTGTAGATAAATCGTAGCGAGAAGATATGAATTCATAGGAATTTTACGATTAAAGGCTGCGGAAGGCGCCCGTATCGGATGCATGGTTGATTTTTGGTGTTATGTTTTTTGTTCCATCCATTCAGGTTTTGAGTCTAATCAATTCGTAATTAAATGTTTGTTTCGTTTTCCGCACGTTCCGATGAATGTATTCTTTTAAACTTCCGCTCTTTTGTATGATGCGAGTGTTTCATAAGGCTTACGTGTGAATTTGATTACGAGATATGCACGTTCCGAGCTACCTGTGACAATTTTTCCATTGTATGAGGTTTGGACCGTAACATGTATTGAGATTTAAGGATGAGCTAAAAACCCAATTATCCCAAAACAACCCAAATTGACATAAAATAACGATCCAAGCAATATGCAAGAAGAAAATGGTCATATGCCGCTTGACACGTGCATATCTCTTGATCAAATGCACATGTAAACCTTACGATACAGTCGTATCATACAAAAGAGTGGAATTTTACATTCATCAGAACGCGCGAAAAACGAAAAAAGAATTTATTTAACAGAACTGATCAGCCTAAGAATGGAACAAATGGAACAGAAAACATAAAGCCCGAAATCAACCATGCTGCCGATGCAGGGGCTCTTCCGCAACCTCTATAGGTCAAATATCTATCATATTTTTCCTAATATAGATGTATTTACAACTCCAAATACACGAAAAGACAACCCAAAACTTCCATAAATTATCCTGAAATACTACATACTTCAATCCCGAAAAGACATAAATGTCAGAATATTAAATGTGGATGGCGCACCTATAAAAATAAAAAATAAAAAGAATTCAATGGATATCAAAGGAAAGGAAACTATCTAAACATGATAACTAAGAAGCTTGACAACTATCTTCCATCGGGTCTTCTCTTGTCTCATCGATCTCAACATTACATCTATCTGAATATTACATCAATCTCAACATTACATTTATATGTTGTTGGTTGTGGTATATGTTTAGTAGGTCCAACTATATTCCTTATATCACTTTTAACACGCCCCTCAAGTGTAGACCTATAACAAGGCCGGACCAACATGGCACACAAAGGCATATAAAGGGCACACAAGGTCAACAAAGAGGCCCAACACTTGTACAATATAATTGGGGAAACAATGTTGGCAGCAAGGATTGATCCTATAACCTCCCGCTCCGTTATCATATTAGGATCAAACGTTTACCGTTGTACTAAAACCAATTGATGTTAGTAAATGCGCTATATATTTCCCTATATCACTTTTAACAAATGCTATGGACATATGATATGAACGTTGGAAAATAGATAGAATCTGTGTATGGATATTATAGAATGAAAGTTTGATTATAGAAGTATGCTTTGGAAGAAAATTATTGCACAAGAACGATGCAGAAAACTATATATGTTACATCAAGACAAATGAAGAAGCTTAAATTGAAGATTGTTTAGGCTTTTTATGTAAAAAATGAAGTATATTGTTGTATGTTTTTGTTTTTCTATGCCTACTACCTTCTTGAATCCTACATTATTTAAGTAAACAAAGGAGCAAGTCTTTCTGGTGTAATATAATCTATGATGCATCTACTACTATGATAAAATCGACTTAAACATTTTATCTCTTACATAAAAACTAGTGGATATTAGTTATAAGGCCATCGTTAGAGAATTAATGATCATTTAGGACACTCCGAAATCTTATTTAGTTATAAGGACATTCTAATTTTAAGAAGGAAACTTATTTAGTTATAAGGACATTCTAATTTCAAGTGGATAAAGAAGAAGAAGGAAAAAAAAGGAAGGAAGGAATGATGGAAAGAAAAAAAAAAGAGGAAGCGCTGGATGGAGCTGATGTTTTTTTAAAAAAACATTTAAATTCACCATATTTCTAAAGGTTATATCTTTTGATCTAAAACTCGGATCGTCAAAATTCTAAAGGATACGGTTTGATGTTTGTTGCAGTGACATTGATGACTTATGCAGTGACATTGATGTCTGATGCAGGGACATTGATGACTTATGCAGTGACATTGGTGTATGATACAAGGACATTGATGACTTATACAGTGACATTGATGTTTGATGCAGGGACATTGATGTCTGATGCAGGGACATTGATGACTGATGTAGTGACATTGATGAATGATGCAAGGACATTAAGCTAAACAAGATCGTCAAATGATTCAACGTGTTAAAGAATTGAGGGATTCCACAATGAATCCAATTATCAGGATGGCACAAACAACGTGTGGCCATTACAAGAGTCATAGTGAAGAGTCTTTGTAGTTTCACCAAACTTGTACTTCTATCCATATTAAAAGCTCAACATTTGGAGAAATGCAAAACAAGAGCGAGAAAGCCGATCGATGCGATTGTTAGGTTTTATGCGGTGACATTGATGTCGATGCCGGGACATTGACGACTTATGCAGTGACATTGACGACTTATGCAGTGACATTGATGTCTGATGCAGGGACATTGATGACTTATGCAGTGACATTGATGACTGTATTTACAATTAGATAACTGATGCAATGATATTGATGCCACCGTATATACAACTTGATACACACATTTGATAACTTTGTAAAGTAACTTTATTTCTTTGTTATCTTTAAATATTTGATTGATGTTGGTTTATTTGATTAGTGTTGGTTTAAATTTTTGATAACTTTGTAAAATAACTGTATTTCTTTTGTTTTTTTGGTTTAAATGCATATTTTTACAACCAAAGGTATGCATAAATTGTTACAATAACACGTCACTGCATAAATCGTTACAATAACACGTCAGTGCATAATTCGATACAATAAGACATCACCGCATAGATTGCTACAATAAGAAGTCACTGCATAAATCGCTACAATGAGACGTCATTGCATAAATCGCTACAATGAGATGTCACTGATCAAGGTTGTCAATGGATCGCGGCGGTCAATACATCATGGTAGCCAATGAATCGCGGCGGTGAATGCATCGGGGTGGTTAATGGATCCCGGTGGCCAATGCATCCGGGTAGGTGGTCAATGCATGACGATGATCAATACGTCACGTCGATTTTTATGAAGAAAATAATTGACTTTATGAATTTATTCGGAAAAATATCAAATTTGATTTTAGAATAAAGAAGACGAAAAAATATGAATTTTAGTGAAAAAATTATAATGATCCGAGTTTTAGATCAAAATATATGACCTTTAGAAATATGGTGAATTAAAAAAAAACAAAAAGGTTAAATTTTTTTTTTTTCACTTCCTTCCTTTTTTTCCTTCTTCCTCTTTATCCACTTGAAATTAGAATGTCCTTATAACTAAATAAGTTTCCTTCTTAAAATTAGAATGTCCTTATAACTAAATAAGATTTCGGAATGTCCTATTACCCCTAATAAATTTAAAATCAGTCATTTTAAATAATTGACCCTAAAAACTATAGTAAAGTGTATCTCAATTTCTTACATTACAACTGTACTGTGTTAAAGTTTGATTTTATTGATTATGAAGATAACTCCATTGATGGAGGAAGAAGATGAAGAACGGAGGAAGATAATTTCTTATCTTTTTGTTATGTTTCAGAATTGTGCAACGGTACAAACATAATAAATCTAAGGTACACAGAAATCTAGGCACACTAGATTCTGCCACATCACTACCCTAGAAACAACATAATTAACCAT
This sequence comes from Gentiana straminea, assembly GCA_036785695.1. Lineage (NCBI taxonomy): Eukaryota > Viridiplantae > Streptophyta > Magnoliopsida > Gentianales > Gentianaceae > Gentiana > Gentiana straminea. Next base: position 4,238,367 of record JAVUPR010000046.1, on the reverse strand, counting down.
TATTTCCACTAATACCCTTCATCTTTTCACCCCCTCTCAAACTAATATGTGGTTCCACAACATTTAGTTTGTGCTTGAAGTTGTTGAAGGCCGTAATAGGTAATAGGTAGAGACTTTGTAAATATATCTGCAATCTGGGCTGTTGAAGGAATATAACAAACTCTGAGCTGCTTGTCCAGTACCAAATTTCTGATGTAATGCACATCTACCTCTATATGTTTAGTTCTAGCATGATACACAGGATTCTGAGCTAAAGATGTTGCACCTGTGTTATCACACCACAGAATAGGCACAGCAGGAAGACCAAACCCGATCTCTTTCAGTAGTTGCATAATCCATTGCATTTCAGCTCCCAAATTTGACAGAGCCCTATACTCTGATTCACAGCTTGACCTTGCAACAACAGTTTGCTTCTTAGAGCTCCATGTGATCAGTGATTTTCCCAGAAAAACACAGTATCCCCCAGTTGATTTTCTATCAGTGGGACATGCTGCCCAATTTGCATCAGTAAAACCATGCAATTCCAGATTCTTACTAGGCACAAAATGCGGCCACTTTTGCCTCGGTGTTCCCCGAACAAATCCGAGAAGTCTTTTGAGAGATTGCCAATGCTCAGTGTGTGGCTCTTGCATAAACTGACTTAGAACATTCACAGTATATGCTATATCAGGCCTAGTCATAGTCAAATACTGCAAAGCTCCTATTGCACTTCTGTAAATTCCTGGATTAGCCAGAGGTTGACCTTGCTTAGGGACAAGTTGTTTACCTGCAACCATTGGTGTAGGACAAGGTTTCAAATGCTCCATGTTCAGTCTCTTCAACAGTTGGGATGCATAATAGGACTGTGTCAAATACAGACCACTGTCATCTCTGGACACTTGCATTCCCAGAAAATGAGAAACTGGACCTAAGTCCTTCAAGGAGAATTTTGAGTCCAGTTCTCTGATAAATTTCTGAATTAGATCCTGAGAATTACCTGTCAAAAGTATATCATCAACATACACCAAAGCAAACAAGATCTTATCACATGTCTCGAACATGAAAAGTGAGTTATCACTCACAGACTGATTGAATCCCCAGTCCAACATTTGACATCTAAAAGCATCAAACCATGCCCTAGGTGCTTGCTTTAACCCATACAAGGCCTTGTTCAGTTTACACACCAGATGTGCCTTTCCAGGTTCTATAAAACCTTCGAGTCGCTCCATATAGACGGAGTTCCCGTAGTGGCCCATTCGAAAGGCATTATTGATATCTATTTGGTGTATAGGCCGGTTTTGGAAACAAGCAAGAGTCGGCATAATTCGATAGTCCCCGATTTAGCCACAGGGGTCGAAAGTCTCATTGAAGTCTATCCCATAATTCTGACTGTAACCTTTAGCTACTAACCTGGCTTTATGTTTCAGAATAGTCCCATCTGGCTTGAGTTTAAGTTTAAATATCCATCTGTTTCCCACAATATTTTTTCCAGAGGGCATATCTACAAGTTCCCAGGTTTTGTTTTGAATGAGAGCTCTATACTCCTCCAACATTGCCTTTTTCCATTCTGCACTCTGTGTAGCTTCAGACACACTTTGTGGTTCAGATGGAAATGAGTGAATATTGGCAATAGCAGCAGCATAGACTTTAGGTTTAAAAATACCACTCTTAGACCTAGTTTGCATAGGGTGAGACTGAGCAACAGTATGTGGTATACTTGTTGTGACATTTTGAGTGACAGTAGATGGTGTAGGTTCTGTGATAGAAGGTGATGATGTGGATGATGTTGAAGACTGTGGTGAAGACTGTGATGGAGTGTGAATAAAATGAGGGGATGCAGAGGCATAATCAACATCAACATCTTCAACAATAGTGTTCTCAAGGTTTTCAAAAATAGAATTAAGAGTTTGACTGGATGGATGTCCAAGTCTCCTGTGCCAGACATCAGGATTTTTGTCTAATTTGCTACAGATAACATGATAACATGAGGATAACTTTTTGGAGTGAAGAGAGATCTGACTGGAATCTTCAAGAGGTAGAACCATCTTGTACAGACCATCCTGGAGCTGACCCTTGAGAAGCATTGTCCCTGAAAGTTATCTTGTGATGATTTAATTCAAGTTGTGGTGATTAAACAAGAAGATGATCATGGTGATTAAACAACGAACAAACAATAATCCACCGTTCCCGCAACCCTCTATTTCCTCTTTAAAGTTATCTTGTGATGATTTAATTCAAGTTGTGGTTCACCTAACAAAGGTATGAATTCCTACTCTCGTAAATAATTCGCCTATCAATCTCTCATCTCTCGATATTTAAGATTGACGCTCTCAAACCAAGGTGTAAGATCTCTCAATCTAGCAACCTAGATATTCAACCTATCAACTCTCGTTATGTCAAGATTAAAAATCCCATCTTTCCTATGGTGATCTAAGGTTTACACCGACTCTCGTCATACGGTAAACATCAATAACAATTCATCTTTCGATATTGATTTCATAACACATAAGCATAGAAAAGATACAACTTTAATCAAATTCACAAAACAAATCTAGATTGAAAATAAAGAACCTGCTGAAACGAATTCACATGGTTTGAACAATTGCTCAGCCTCCAAGCATTCAGCACAACAAAAGCAAAATGAAAAAAAAACGAAGAAAAACAACCCTCGGCCGGCCAAGCACCAAGGCTCAGCCGGCCGAGGTGACTTGATCTCGAAATTAGGGTTTTCTGTGTATGCGGCTGTATAAAATTATATGTCATAGGGTTTACAAAGCGCCGGTATTTATAGAAAATAAAGTCGGCCGCCGTAAGTCGGTCGAAGGACGCCCGTTCGCCTATCCGGACGCTCGTTCGGGTGCCTTTGACTTGCTTCAGACGCCCGTCCACTCCAGCGTCCAAATTCTCTGAATCAACTTTCTTCTCCCCGGACGCCGGTCCATTCTTCGACGCCCGTCCACTCCGGACGGGGCTTGAACGCCGCCCGACCGGATCCAAATTCGAAATCTTCAACTCTATCTCTTTTCTTCTAGCCAATTCCATCCTTATCTCTTTCTCATCAATTAAATCCGACTCTTATCTCTTTTTGATCGAAATTGTGTATCTACAATACATCAAACACATTGCAAAAAGTAATAATAATCAAATAAACATAAAATCATCAATAAACCACGTAAATCAACCAAATTTGTAATTAAACCTTTTAAAACATCATTTACTCAATAAATCGATTAAACGCTCATTTTCTATGCAAATTATACAAATATGGAGAGAATTGTCATAAAATATAACGTAATAAATCGTATAAAATCACCCTTAACAACTTAGTCATACATTGCGAAAATGTTCTAAAAGCAAAAGTACACACTTTGTGGTGCATACGGGAAGCAATGTCGATACGACGAAGAAGAAGTAAATCCGCCGTTACGGACAGATGAGCCAGAAGAAAGTGTGGCTCCTCATACATAATCACCGCCAGTGAAGAGGCCTATCCCACCTATCACATTACCTTTGGTAACGATGATGTGGAAGAGGATGCCGAAGAAGCGCCCCTGGAGTTGGAAGAAGGGGTCAAGTCCACTATCGATGAATTGAAAGATGTCAACCTTGGCACACAGGATGAGCCGCGGCCAACCTTCATCAGTGCTCTCCTGTCTTCGGATGAGGAAAACGTCTACTTTGAACTTTTGCAGGAGTACAAAGACGTCTTCGCATGGACGTACAAAGAGATGCCTGGTCTAGACCTAAAAGTAGCCGTTCATCAATTATCTGTAAAGAATGGATCGCGTCCTGTTAAGCAAGCTCAAAGGATATTTAGGCCGGACCTTATGCCTCTCATAGAAGCAGAAGTCAACAAACTCATTGAGGCAGGCTTCATTCGTGAGGTTAGATATCCAACATGGATTTGAAGCATCGTACCTGTGAGGAAGAAAAATGGGCAAATTCGCGTCTGCGTTGATTTTCGAGACTTGAACAATGCATGCCCCAAAGATGATTTTCCCTTGCCAATCACGGAGCTGATGGTAGATGCAACCATAGGTCACGAGGTGTTATCTTTCATGGATGGATCTTCGGGGTATAATCAAATCCGTATGGCTCCAGAAGACGAAGAACTCACGGCATTTCAAACGCCCAAGGGTATCTATTGCTACAAGGTGATGCCATTTGGATTAAAGAATACAAGGGCAACTTATCAACGTGCGATGCAGAAAATATTCGATGACATACTACACCTACACGTTGAATGCTATGTTGATGACTTGGTCGTCAAGTCGAAGAAGAAGGCCGACCACATAAACGACTTGAGAATAGTCTTTGATAGGCTCCGAAGATTCCAATTGAAGATGAACCCCCTAAAGTGCGCATTTGGAGTCAGTTCGGGCAAATTCCTCGGCTTCATCGTCCGTCATCGAGGACTAGAAATCGACCAGTCCAAAGTTGAAGCCATTATGAAAATGCCAGAGCCTCATAATCTGCACGAACTTAGAAGCCTGCAAGGGAGACTAGCATACATACGAAGGTTCATATCAAACCTCGCTGGAAGGTGCCAACCTTTTAGCCACCTGATGAAAAAGGGAGTTCCGTTCGAGTGGGACAGCTCCTGTAGAAAAGCGTTTGAGAGCATTAAAGCATATCTGATAAATGCTCCGGTCTTGGCATCCTCTATCAAAGGTAAACCTCTTATCCTTTATGTCACCGCGCAAGAACGGTCGGTAGGTGCACTGCTCGCTCAGGAGAAAGACAAAGGCAAAGAAAGTGCATTATATTACTTGAGCAGAACAATGACTCCTCATGAGCTGAAATACTCTCGAATTGAGAAGCTCTGCTTGTCGCTCATATTCGCCATCCAGAAGCTAAAGCACTACTTTCAAGCTCATACTGTGCATTTGTTGTCAAAGGCAAATCCACTAAAATACGTCATGTCCAAGCCCGTGTTGTCAGATAGATTATCAAGGTGGTATCTTCAACTTCAACAATTTGAAATTGTTTACGTGCCTCAAAAGGCTGTCAAAGGGCAAGTGCTTGCGGACTTCTTGGCTGATCACCCAATCCCGGCAGAGTGGGAGCTCTCAGATGATTTGCCTGATGAGGAAGTCATGGTGATTGAAGTATTTCCGCCTTGGAAGATGTATTTTGATGGAGCGGCGAGACGAGACGGTGCTGGCGCTGGAGTCATTTTTATTTCCCTAGAAGGTGAAGTGCTGCCGTACTCGTTTAAATTGACGGAATGTTGCTCCAACAATGTTGCTGAATACCAAGCTTTGATCTTAGGGCTTGAGATGGAAATGGATGTAAAGCAATGCAGACTAAACGTCTATGGCGACTCTCAATTGATCATCAACCGCTTGAAGGCACTTACGATGTAAAAACCGAGTTAGTCCCATACCGCAATTATGCAAGAAAAATCATTGCTTACCTTGGCGACGTCACAATTGAGCATGTTCCAAGAAATGAAAACAAGCAAGCGGACGCTCTAGCAAACTTGGTGCGACACCGGCAATCGGCGATGGAAAGATGCAAGTCCCCGTCTCGCGAGCAAGGGGGTTCCTCCATACGTTGAAAATGATGAGGAAGAAGATAATGATAGTTATGCCGTCTCGCGTATATGAAATCGACCAAGAGGATTGGCGTCATCCATTAGTGGAGTACTTGAAACACAGAAGGCTCCCTAACGATCAAAAGAAGAAAGTTGACATAAGGCGACGGGCCCCATGCTTTTTTCCTTCAGAATGATATCTTGTATCGGCGCTCTTTCGAAGGAGTCTTTCTTCGTTGCCTTGGATAAGATGAAGCTCTTCACGCCATAGAGGAGGCTCACTCTGGGATTTGTGGCGCCCATCAGTCCGGTCCGAAACTACATTTTCGCATCAAAAGAATGGGATACTACTGGCCGACCATGGTAAAAGATTGCATGGATTACGCTCGGAAATGTGAAGCATGCCAATTCCACGCCAACTTCATACATCAGCCTCCTGAGCCATTGCATCCAACTGTAGCAGCATGGCCGTTTGATGCTTGGGGAATGGATGTGGTTGGTCCACTGCCGAAATCTTCAGGCCAACATCATTACATCTTGGCTGCCACAGATTACTTCTCGAAATGGGCTGAGGCTGTCGCACTAAGGAAGGTAAAGAAAGAGGATGTTGTTCGCTTTATTCGGGTAAACATCATCTATCGCTATGGAGTTCCACGCTACATCATCACAGATAATGAAAAACCGTTCGTGAATAGCTTGGTGGATAAGTTGTGTGAGCAGTTCAGCTTCAAACAACACAAGTCCTCCATGTACAATGCACCGGCCAACGGACTTGCTGAGGCTTTCAATAAGACGTTATGCAACTTGTTGAAGAAGGTTGTTGCAAGGCACAAGAAAGACAGACATGAACGGATGGGTGAAGCACTATGGGCCTACCACACAACTTTTCGAACGCCAACTCAAGCCACTCCATATTCGCTTGTATACGGTGTTGAAGTTGTGCTGCCCCTTGAGCGGCAAATTCCTTCGCTGAGGATCGCTATCCGAGAGGTCTTAACTGATGAAGAAAACGCCCACCTTCGCCTTGAAGAGTTGGAAGCTTTGGATGAAAAACGGCTCCAGGCTCAATAGAATCTTGAATGCTACCAAGCACGGTTGTCAAAGGCATTCAACAAAAAGGTTCGTCCAAGGTCATTCCAAGTTGGTGAAACAGTGCTTGCTGTGAGAAGACCCATCATCTTGACACATAAGTCCAAAAACAAGTTCACCTCAAAATGGGATGACCCCTATGTTGTTCGGGAGGTCTACACTAATGGAGCACACAAGTTGGCGGATAAAGACGGCGTCAAGCTTGGCCCAATCAACGGCAAGTTCCTTCAAAAAGTTTTACGCATAACTCAAACAATGCTCCTAAGCACGAGCCTAAACTGCATTAATCTTGCATTGAATTACAAAAAAAAAAAAATTGACTTGATCCCCTAAAGAGCATTTTCGGGGTGCGTAGGCAGCTTGGGAAGTTACTCCAAGTTCAGTCATACAAAAAAAAATGTCCATCCAGAAAAAGAAAGCAATAATAAGATTTTATTGATACGTATCAGATGAGTTTCATCACACCCAAAAAAAATGGAGGTCCATCGTACAAAAATAAGGGAGGGGCCTCATACAAAAAAAATTGCATGGCGTTAAAGGAAAAAGAAATAATAAAGTTTTTATAGATTCATATCAATTGAAATTTTACATCTTGAAGCAAAAAAAAAGAAAAAGAAAAAAGAAGAAGATCAAGAAAAAGCTCAAAGAAAAAATCAAGAAAAGCCAAGGAAAACAACAACAAAAGGGTGGAGGAGATCAACAACAACAAAAGGTGAGAAAGTCAGAGAAAAAGCTTCAAAGCCCTCTGCTCCAACGCCAAGAAGAAAAGAAGACCTAAGAAGCCACAAGTATTCAAAGGCGGCTTCAAATGGAATCAAGATCTAAAAGTCACAAGCCTTCAAAGGCGGCTTCAAAAGGCGTCAAGCATCATAAGCCAACGCCTTCAAAGGAATCCGGCTTTCTGCATCAACCAACATTCGAAGGTCAGCCGTCCTTCATCAACAAACATTCGAAGATCTTCCGGGAAACTTGAAGTTCTTCAATAAGATGAAGAAGATCAAAAGCTTCAAAGTGCCAAGAAAGATCGTCTTCAACAATCGAAAATCTTCCGCAACGTCGAAGTTCTTCAACTAGGAGATTGAAGGTAATACAAAGTATTCCTTCAAATCTTCATCAAAGTCAAAGCTCTCCCGCCATACACGGGAGTTTTACAATATCAACACAACAACAATTGGTGAATAAAATGGAGAGAAAGCATTAAGCCCATCCGTTCAACCACCACGGAGAAGATTGAAGGAGCAACAAACAAACCTTCAAGATCTCCAACAACATTCGAAGATCATCCGCAAATCGGCGTTCTTCAACAATATTCGAAGATCATCTGCAACATCCGGCGTTCTTCAACAAATCGAAGATCATCTGCCATATTCAGTGTTCTTCAACCAACACCAGAAGATCATCCGCCATATCGGAAGTTCTTCAACAAACAAAAGGTCATCTTCCCAACAAATAGGAGGAGCACTGCTAAAGTCCGAGATTAAGTCACCGCGACCCTCGGAGAAATCAAAGGAGAAGATCAAGGAAGCATGAAAGCATCCAAGTCATCTCCAACTAATGAAGATTATCCGCCATGACCGGAGTTCTTCCACACAATAAAAGCGTTCTTCCTATAAATCGGAGGAGTGCCAAAATGTCCGAGAACAAGTCCCCGCGACCCTCGGATAAACACAACCAACAAGCAATAAAAGCCGCAAGAAATGACTCCTCCCTTGAGTTTTCTTCGACATAAAGGCGAGCAAACATCTCTTCGTCTTTTTGGGACCATTGCCGAGGATTTTCGGCTATGTCGCCACTAGGATTTTGAGTATCCTTAGGATGAGACGCTCCTCTTCTCGCATTGGCAGGCTTTTTGTACACCATCGACTTCTTACACCAATAATCGACCCAGCGGGAAAGGGGAACCTTTGGGTCCTCGTGGTCATAGGCGCCAACCAAGCAGTGAAGATAGGCCGCAAAAAGATGCTGGCAGCTCATGGGAATGGACTTTGCCCTTTGATGAGCACCCGAACCGATCAACTCATCAAAGCTGGGGATGACCTCCTCGTACAAATCTCTAGTGATAGGGAGTCCACCAATGTGCCATAAATCCGCCAAAGAGATGAACATCTCTCCAGCATCAGTGTGAAGTGTGTTCGTCTCCGGGCACCACGCCTCACAAAAAGCACGGATAGTGCTTGGGCATTTGGAGTAGCTGAAGAGTGATGCGCTCAGGGCATCATATAAACTAGTCCTCTTCAAAGTGCTTCTGCTGCGGGAAAGTACGTCCTCGAGCCACTCCCAATATCGCTCCATGAAGCTGAAAGCTCCGGTGGTTTTTAACACGGTGCCCCCTTGGACCTCGCCATCAATAATTCACCGACCAAGGGTGGAAAAGTATGGTTCCGAGCCTCCGTACTATTCGCCAAAGGGCGTAACAGGTACTCCACATGGCCATGAGGTTGCCTTAGCTCCCTGTAGAGTCGTGTCATCGTGTCAGTACCCTGGGTTAAGCCGCCAGAACGAGAGCCACTCATAGGTGGATGAACCGCAAGCTTAAACCCAGTTTGATCTGTGTTTTCGGGACGATGTACAACCACCAAGTATTTTTGGTTATTTTTCGTAGCTTCGCGGAAAATCACCATCATATGAAATCCTGAAAAAAAAAAAAAAAAAAAAAAGTGGGGGACGGCATTTGTCTTGTGGGACTATGCAACATATTGCTGCAGTCAACAATAAAATAATAATAGTAATAAATTGCAGATGCAGCAGCCTGTTCATCATCACAAGGGCACCAGATAAACACTATTGCGCATTTACGCATAGGTATCGTGCTAAGAAAGAAAAAAGAAAAAAAAAATCAGATGGAATGGAAAGCTGCGAAGAAATGAAATGCAGAATTAGTCATCAACAGTCAGTCTCAGAAAGTGCATATAAGTTCAGAACTCAGAAGAAAGTGGACATAGAAAGCGCAGCCCAAAAAAAAAAAAAAAAAAAAAAAAAAACAAAACAAAAATCGAAAGCTGCAGACCAATGGATGAATTTATCAATAAGTGCAGACCAATGCCCAAAGGGCATCAGAGTTTGCTTTGGGTCAGCAAGCATTGGAAAATGGCGCTTACTGCCGTATAAAGAATATGATGGAAATCCCTTGAAATATGCAGATATATATATATATATATATATATATATATATATATATATATATATATATATATGTCGTCCCTATGGCAAATTAATTTGACAGAAGGAGGAGGTATGGGCAGTGCCCCAGCCTTTGAAACAAAAAAAAAAAGAAAAAAAAAAAGGGGCATTCCATTGGAGATACAAGCTGCTATCACTTGTAAAACAAGAGGTCCCAGACGAAATCCCAACTGGGATGTGTTCTTACCCTCAAAAGAGAACTCAAGACCCACTTAGATTTAATAAAAGAAAAGACAGAATGATTGTGATAAAGTGGTCAAGCACTAAATTTATAGGAGCCTTGCTAGGTGATATTTGCACATTCTCAGCAATTTTTGGAGCTAATGAAAAAGCAAATTAATCACAAAAGAGCAAGATTTGAGCAGGAAATGTTGAATTTGGGCAGAAAATGTTGAACAATTGGTGCAGTCAAAGGCAAAGGCTGAAGAAGAGAGGCGTTTCTGTCTCAAAAAACAAAAAAAACAAAAAAAAAAACAAAAGAACCAGCCGTAATGCCTTAAACGGATGGGCATTCAACATTGGGCTAAAAATCTGAGCTGATATTGAAAAAAAAAAAAAAAAAGAAGAAGAAGAAGAAGAAGAAGAAGAAGGTGATGAATTATCACAATGTTGGATCAATATGTTTTAAGTTGTGTCGAGACCCGTCGCGTTGTGGTAAAAAAATTACTATAACTGCAACAATGTTTCTCGAGGGAAGCGTTGTAGATATGAAAATTGTATGTGATATGATAAATTTGTCACATGATACATTTGCCCTAAGTGAAAATTTATTATATATTATTTCCTATCAAAAAATACTTGGGAAAAATATAAAAATAAATAATTGATTAAAATCTCTTAAAATAAAATATAGAGATTTAATCGATTTATAACAAATGGCTATGTAAATATACAAAGAAATATAAGTGACACACAACACTTATCACATATTACATATGCCATTAGATTTAAATTAATTTGTATTGTTTCCTTTATTTATTATTAGGAAATAATATATAATTGATTAAATAATAAAGTCTCTTGAAATATAATTTAGAGGTTTTATTTATTTATATTAAATGCACATCCACCAAAAGCTCTCCTCCAGCATTATAAATAGGGAGGGGCCTTAGTCATTTGAAGGGAAGAAAAACACACAAGAAGGAAGAAAGCCACACAAGTTGAAAGCACCAGAACAACAAGAAAAGAGAAGACACACAAGAGGGGGCACATCAAGAAAGACACAAAAAGAAGAAGGAAAGCTACAACATCAAGATAGGATAAACAACAAATCAAGAAAGGCTAGAGGATCAAAAAGCATCTTCAACGCTCGAAAATCAACAAAAGTCTAAAGTTCATCAACAAACAAAGGGCCAAAGTTCTTCAACAGAAGGGGTCGAAGGTAACACAAACATTCCTTCCAATCTTCATCAACTTTGAAGTCTTCAGCCATATCCGGAGTCTTCAATTCAAATTAAAGACGTTTCCGCCATATCCGGGAAGTCATAAATCATCACCAAATTCAAAGTTTTCCACTATATCCGGGAAGCTATTAATCATCACAAAAGGTGAATCAAAGGATCATAGAGATTGTACCACTTTTTATTTTCATAAATTAATAAAATTCATTTGTTACGATTTTGTGTTTTCTTTGTCGCATTTCAGGGATTAACACGAAATCCGCGTTACAGTTTCTATCAACTTGAATAACACGATGCCTAAAAGTGTAAAGTAAAAAATATGTTAAAAGTATTTGATGCTCCTTCAATAAAAAAAAAAGTATTTGGTGCATGTGTTATTAATATATTTTGGGTGGGAGAATGCAAAATGAAAGCCTGAATTTCTTCTACAAAAAACAAAAAAAAAAACCTAAATTAGCGAGAATGACACATTTTCAAAAGTTTTGCAAAAATGACAAACTTTTATAAAGTAAAAAGGGGGAAATTGTGAAAAAGGATAAAAACATTTAGGAAATTAGCAAAAAGGACATGAACATAATTCTTTTATCAAAAGGACAAAACACCTTATATTAAGACAATTTTACCATATATATATCACAAAATCTCGGGATTTTCTCTGATATACCACCCATTTCTGCTCCAATTTGTGAATATACCACCCAAGGCAAAAACAAACAATTTTGGTTCGCGATTTTCTCCCATTTTTCACAAATGTGCACGATCTTAAGGTCCTCAAATCCTCTATTGGGTTCCCCTTCCCAAGGGTTTAGTTTGGTTAAAAACACCTAAAACGCGAAAATGGGAGTGGTATATCGACAATGGGAGTGGTATGCTCGAAATTGGGGCACATCGAAGAGTGGTATATTGACAAAACATTTAGGAAATTAGCAAAAAGGACAGGAACATAATTCTTTTATCAAAAAGGACAAAACACCTTATATTAAGACAATTTTACCCCTATATATATCACAAAATCTCCCCTAAAATAACTGCCATGTTTTGCTTTTCTTAAAATAAAAATAAAACCAAAAAAAAAAAAAAATTAAACACCCCCACGTTCCAACCCCAGTAGAATAATAATGTATATAAAAATATATTTTCTATCTAATTTTTTAATTAATCATATCTTTGTATTTAAATTTTCAATCATCATAATTTTTTTCATTATAATTCATATTTTTTTCTCTTTATTATGACCCTAGTATTATCACAGTTGTCATAGTGTCAACTCGAATGACACTACTATGTATATACGATAAATCAATGTGACAATCATTTGCGAAACATTATATGATCCTGATTGTCACTGCTGTGATAATGTCAATCAATGACACGTCTGACTTTACCTATGTATTTTATGTGAATTGGTGTGACAATTAGTAGTGGCACGTCTGACACTAGTTATTGTAACTAATGTCGTAGTGTCAACTGATAGTCACGAATTAAACGACAATATTTATGTAATTTTGGTGAATCGTTGTGACAAGTAATAGTGACACTTGTCTGATACTGGTTATTGTCACTTTTGCCGTAGTGTCAATTGGTAGTGATAAATTAAATGATACTAGATGTGTGTTATCTGTGAATCAATGTGACAATTAGTAGTGACATTGTCTCACACTGGTTATTATCATTACTATCGTAGTCAACTGATAGTGACAAATTAAATTACACTAATTATTGCCACTAATGTCGTCACTGTCAATTGCCGATTAAAAAATAATATATATATATATATATATATATATATATATATATATATATATATATATATATATATATATATATATATATTAGTTCTTTTGAGTATTGTGAACGTTTTCCTTTAAAAAAAAAAGAGTATTGTGAAAGTGTGCTGTGAACGTGATGAGTAGTTGCTTTGTTTTTTTTTTTTTTTTTTTTTTTTTTTTTTTTTAAATTGATTTTAAGGGTAGTTTTGTACTTGGCAACACAAAAATGTCCTTTTTACTAAAGAAATCATGATAGTGTCCTTTTTGATAATTTTGACAATATTTTTATACTTTACAAAAATTCTCCCAATAAAAAATAAAAAACCCTATGCGCATGCTATTAAGCCAAAATAAAAATTAAAAAATTGAAATACATTACAATTGCCTAAAAAAATACAATACAATTTCTATCCCCTACATTATTTTCAAACGGTTATATCTCTCGATCTTTAAGTCATTAAATGATAATAATTTCACAATTTATTTTAGATTTTTCATGTTTTTTTTATTTTAAGACCACAATCACTCAATTCTGACGTAATTTTTGAAATTCATCGATTCAATGTTCAACACAATGGAATTTCAATGGGTGATTTTTGATAGAGAATCCAATAAAAAACGATGTATTGATATCAAACGAGGTCTTAAAACGTAGAGGATGAAAAATATTATAAAAAAAAAAAGTCGGTGAAATGTTTATCATTTTTAGAGATATATATTAAAAGATAATTGAGTTTTTAAAACTTATTAGGTTGTTCCTTTAAACAAAAAAAAAAAAACTTGTTAGGTTGATATTTTACTTAAAAACCTTTTCAAAATATCTTTGTTTTCTAATTGTCTAAAATATTTTTCGTTTACACTAAAAAAAAAAAAAAATTTCATTTTTGCAAGGGAGAGTTGAATGTGTCTCCACAGTGTCTCACTTGGGAGTGTTTCGGGATGATGACTGATAGAGGCACAATATATAGTTGTGCCATAACAACTGAAACAACACGTTTTAACATATTTGATTATGTTAGACCTACATGATAATCAATACTATAACCTAAATCATGATCGGTGGAAAAGTATGTTGTGTCATTACACAACAATTTTGACCATAGCATTTGTATTTTAGAAATTGTTTTTATGGATCGATACGAAATATACGCACGCACGTTTATCTATGTAAGAAGTTGACTGTATCACTTGTCTTTATTGTACTAGCAATTGATGGAACCCATAATCGCATGCACAATAAATGGCAATGCGCCTGAATAGTGGTCAGCTTATCTTCATCGACTGTTTCTTCAAAGGATTTTGACAAAGTTTTTGTGCATTTAATGCATATACTGTCTAGCGATTACAGCTTCTTGTGATTTTCTCTCCAATTTCCGGGTAAAAACCCCCCAATTGTAAAACCTCAGTCTCGTAATTAGTGAAATTTAGCTTTTTTGTTTTTTTAAACTGGTTGTTTTGGTTGGAATTTTTTTATATATATTTTGGTTACTTGTTGTTTTTTTCGAAGGGCGCGAGGCCTTTTTTTTTTTTTTTTGGCGCCCGAGCCTATCACTTTATCAATCTTGTGGTTGTTTTGGTTGGAATCTTGTTTGGAGTTTTTTTTATATCAATTCTCTTACTTCTCTTACTAATTATTTCTTTAATTATAAATAAAAAATATTAAATCATCTCTTACAATTTCACTTTATCTATTTTATTACCTTTTTTACTATTATTTTATTTATTATACTACTTCATTTCAATTTCTTCCATCAATTATTTTTTTATCTACACAAATTTCAAAGAAAGCATTTTAACTTTTTAATAATCACTTCAACCATTTTTATTATATTTTATTATCTACTAGTATATAAAACAGCCCAAAAGAACTCCAACCCAAAACAAACATTTTTAGTAAACCTAAAAAAAGAAAGAAATAAATAGAAAACCCTAATTGACTAATCCTATATACTACCACCGTCCCATAAAAAGTGTCCACTTTTTGTGGTGCATACAGATTAAGAAAACAATTAACGTGCTGTATTTTAAGCAGTGATAGACATGTATACCCCTATCACATAATAAATACTCTTTTGGAATATGAAATGAATATATAAACATTCATTGTTATGATAGAGGTATGTTTGAAAAAAGTGCATTAAATGATATATTAGTTTTTTAAATGGACACTTTTTATGGGACAGAGGTAGAAGAGTGAAGAAGAGTTGCCGGCGCCGTATGAAGGGTAAGGAAAAAGGGAGAAAAATAAATGTGATCTGTTGAGCTATGATCTCTCCTAAAAGCACATCTTAAACTTTTGGGAGATAGGTTCAACATGATCCGATCACTGGTTGGTACATCATTTTTTATGCAATTGAAGAATAATTTATGAGGTGATCAAGCATGTCTCACTCAAGATGACCCAAAGCAATAATCGTCACGTGATTCTACGTTTTCTAGGCGATCTTTCGTTCATGCCTTTTCCTGAAATCTGAATCGTATCATAGTTGGCATCAAATAGATGTAAGAATTATATAATTGAAGGGCTATGATATATTTATGATTTTTAATTGATCTAATTCGTAATTAGTTCAATGTAATTGATTAATTATGCGCACGGATTTCGAATTAATACTTTACTGAGAAAAGTAGATCGATCGCTGGAAAAATTCGGGAATCGTAACCCGAGCCCCAACGGGGAGCACTTCGCCGAGGCCTGAGTCCTAGTTTTCTGAATTTTTTCCCGGTCGCCTGTCTGTTCAGCACACAATCATGTATGGTTCAGTCAGCATGAATTATCATTTTCCAAATTTAATTGTTATTATTTAATTTTATGTAATGAAGCAATATTAGATGCATGTTAGATCGTATGTATTACGCAGGTCAGCTAGGTCATGATTAGGTATTGACATCATTTTACATTAGCTATGAGTTCTCGAGAATTATTAACATCCATAAAGAGTGCCCACACCCGAGGGTCAACAATTTGTAATTTCGGATCGATGTTGGGCCGGTTAGATATGCCCACTTGCGGGTCTATGTTTAGTAATAGCAGCATGACTAGCTTTTCTATATATTATTAGGTCTAGGGTGTAGCCGGACGTATATATATTTATTATTGGGAAGTGGGTGTAACCATGGTATATTATAGGACTTCCCATTGTGGTGTATATAATGGCGTAATAGCCTTGAATCATCTGACACACTTACACGTATGTCGCATATGCATAATATGATATGGTAATTTATTTATGGTAATGGAAATACGTAAAGAAATGGTAATTATGATATGGTAATATGATACGGTAAGTATGATACGGTAAACATGATACGGTACGTCAGGTTATTCACAAGTATGCATTATTATGTTAAGATGCATCGCCAATTCTCTATTCCATTCGTATGTCAAGATAATCAAGGTAATTATTAAGGGGTATTTGGAAAGCATACTTGCATTAAAGAGAACTATGATGTATTTCCCAGATACTACCAAGTTCCATTTTAATTTTATTTTCTTTACTGGGCTGTCATGCTTACCTCTTACTTAACATTTTTAGAAAAAGCACTGTTGAGATCGAGGAGACACGAGAAGACCTTATAGAAGATGGTTTCTATGCCTATCGGTTTATCATGTATAGGTTGTTCATTTTCCTAAGGATAACAGTTGTGTTTGCGCACCCACGGTTATTGCTCTAACATTTATGTCTTTCAGTGTCTTTCCTTTGAGATAATTGATTTAGTTGTGTTTCCTTTATATTAATGGAATTGGACTATGTAGTTTTATTGGGAATTTTTGTGGCATATTTTGAATTGTTCTTTTGTTTATTTAGAGTTGTAGATAAATCTGTAGCAGAAGATATGAATTCATAGGAATTTTACTGATTAAAGCTGCGGAAGGCGCCCCGTATCGGATGCATGGTTGATTTTTGGTGTTATGTTTTTTGTTCCATCCATTCAGTTTTGAGTCTAATCAATTCTGTAATTAAATGTTTGTTTCGTTTTCCGCACGTTCCGATGAATGTATTCTTTTAAACTTCCGCTCTTTTGTATGATGCGAGTGTTTCATAAGGCTTACGTGTGAATTTGATTACGAGATATGCACGTTCCGAGCTACCTGTGACAATTTTTCCATTGTATGAGGTTTGGACCGTAACATGTATTGAGATTTAAGGATGAGCTAAAAACCCAATTATCCCAAAACAACCCAAATTGACATAAAATAACGATCCAAGCAATATGCAAGAAGAAAATGGTCATATGCCGCTTGACACGTGCATATCTCTTGATCAAATGCACATGTAAACCTTACGATACAGTCGTATCATACAAAAGAGTGGAATTTTACATTCATCAGAACGCGCGAAAAACGAAAAAAGAATTTATTTAACGAACTGATCAGCCTCAGAATGGAACAAATGGAACAGAAAACATAAAGCCCGAAATCAACCATGATGCCGATGCAGGGGCTCTTCCGCAACCTCTATAGGTCAAATATCTATCATATTTTTCCTAATATAGATGTATTTACAACTCCAAATACACGAAAAGACAACCCAAAACTTCCATAAATTATCCTGAAATACTACATACTTCAATCCCGAAAAGACATAAATGTCAGAATATTAAATGTGGATGGCGCACCTATAAAAATAAAAAATAAAAAGAATTCAATGGATATCAAAGGAAAGGAAACTATCTAAACATGATAACTAAGAAGCTTGACAACTATCTTCCATCGGGTCTTCTCTTGTCTCATCGATCTCAACATTACATCTATCTGAATATTACATCAATCTCAACATTACATTTATATGTTGTTGGTTGTGGTATATGTTTAGTAGGTCCAACTATATTCCTTATATCACTTTTAACACGCCCCTCAAGTGTAGACCTATAACAAGGCCGGACCAACATGGCACACAAAGGCATATAAAGGGCACACAAGGTCAACAAAGAGGCCCAACACTTGTACAATATAATTGGGGAAACAATGTTGGCAGCAAGGATTGATCCTATAACCTCCCGCTCCGTTATCATATTAGGATCAAACGTTTACCGTTGTACTAAAACCAATTGATGTTAGTAAATGCGCTATATATTTCCCTATATCACTTTTAACAGCTATGGACATATGATATGAACGTTGGAAAATAGATAGAATCTGTGTATGGATATTATAGAATGAAAGTTTGATTATAGAAGTATGCTTTGGAAGAAAATTATTGCACAAGAACGATGCAGAAAACTATATATGTTACATCAAGACAAATGAAGAAGCTTAAATTGAAGATTGTTTAGGCTTTTTATGTAAAAAATGAAGTATATTGTTGTATGTTTTTGTTTTTCTATGCCTACTACCTTCTTGAATCCTACATTATTTAAGTAAACAAAGGAGCAAGTCTTTTACGGTGTAATATAATCTATGATGCATCTACTACTATGATAAAATCGACTTAAACATTTTATCTCTTACATAAAAACTAGTGGATATTAGTTATAAGGCCATCGTTAGAGAATTAATGATCATTTAGGACACTCCGAAATCTTATTTAGTTATAAGAACATTCTAATTTTAAGAAGGAAACTTATTTAGTTATAAGGACATTCTAATTTCAAGTGGATAAAGAAGAAGAAGGAAAAAAAAGGAAGGAAGGAATGATGGAAAGAAAAAAAAAAGAGGAAGCGCTGGATGGAGCTGATGTTTTTTTAAAAAAAAATTTAAATTCACCATATTTCTAAAGGTTATATATTTTGATCTAAAACTCGGATCGTCAAAATTCTAAAGGATACGGTTTGATGTTTGTTGCAATGACATTGATGACTTATGCAGTGACATTGATGTCTGATGCAGGGACATTGATGACTTATGCAGTGACATTGGTGTATGATACAAGGACATTGATGACTTATACAGTGACATTGATGTTTGATGCAGGGACATTGATGTCTGATGCAGGGACATTGATGACTGATGTAGTGACATTGATGAATGATGCAAGGACATTAAGCTAAACAAGATCGTCAAATGATTCAACGTGTTAAAGAATTGAGGGATTCCACAATGAATCCAATTATCAGGATGGCACAAACAACGTGTGGCCATTACAAGAGTCATAGTGAAGAGTCTTTGTAGTTTCACCAAACTTGTACTTCTATCCATATTAAAAGCTCAACATTTGGAGAAATGCAAAACAAGAGCAGAGCTGACTGATGCAGTTGTTAGGTTTTATGCAGTGACATTGATGTCTGATGCAGGGACATTGACGACTTATGCAGTGACATTGACGACTTATGCAGTGACATTGATGTCTGATGCAGGGACATTGATGACTTATGCAGTGACATTGATGACTGTATTTACAATTAGATAACTGATGCAATGATATTGATGCCACCGTATATTCAACTTGATACACACATTTGATAACTTTGTAAAGTAACTTTATTTCTTTGTTATCTTTAAATATTTGATTGATGTTGGTTTATTTGATTAGTGTTGGTTTAAATTTTTGATAACTTTGTAAAATAACTGTATTTCTTTTGTTTTTTTGGTTTAAATGCATATTTTTACAACCAAAGGTATGCATAAATTGTTACAATAACACGTCACTGCATAAATCGTTACAATAACACGTCAGTGCATAATTCGATACAATAAGACATCACCGCATAGATTGCTACAATAAGAAGTCACTGCATAAATCGCTACAATGAGACGTCATTGCATAAATCGCTACAATGAGATGTCACTGATCAAGGTTGTCAATGGATCGCGGCGGTCAATACATCATGGTAGCCAATGAATCGCGGCGGTGAATGCATCGGGGTGGTTAATGGATCCCGGTGGCCAATGCATCCGGGTAGGTGGTCAATGCATGACGATGATCAATACGTCACGTCGATTTTTATGAAGAAAATAATTGACTTTATGAATTTATTCGGAAAAATATCAAATTTGATTTTAGAATAAAGAAGACGAAAAAATATGAATTTTAGTGAAAAAATTATAATGATCCGAGTTTTAGATCAAAATATATGACCTTTAGAAATATGGTGAATTAAAAAAAAACAAAAAGGTTAAATTTTTTTTTTTTCACTTCCTTCCTTTTTTTCCTTCTTCCTCTTTATCCACTTGAAATTAGAATGTCCTTATAACTAAATAAGTTTCCTTCTTAAAATTAGAATGTCCTTATAACTAAATAAGATTTCGGAATGTCCTATTACCCCTAATAAATTTAAAATCAGTCATTTTAAATAATTGACCCTAAAAACTATAGTAAAGTGTATCTCAATTTCTTACATTACAACTGTACTGTGTTAAAGTTTGATTTTATTGATTATGAAGATAACTCCATTGATGGAGGAAGAAGATGAAGAACGGAGGAAGATAATTTCTTATCTTTTTGTTATGTTTCAGAATTGTGCAACGGTACAAACATAATAAATCTAAGGTACACAGAAATCTAGGCACACTAGATTTTGCCACATCACTACCCTAGAAACAACATAATTAACCATTATTTCCACTAATACCCTTCATCTTTTCACCCCCTCTCAAACTAATATGTGGTTCCACAACATTTAGTTTGTGCTTGAAGTTGTTGAAGGTCGTAATAGGTAGAGACTTTGTAAATATATCGCAATAACGGGGTACGTTGAAGGAATATAACAAACTCTGAGCTGCTTGTCCAATACCAAATTTCTGATGTAATGCACATCTACCTCTATATGTTTAGTTCTAGCATGATACACAGGATTCTGAGCTAAAGATGTTGCACCTGTGTTATCACACCACAAAATAGGCACAGCAGGAAGACCAAACCTGATCTCTTTCAGTAGTTGCATAATCCATTGCATTTCAGCTCCCAAATTTGACAGAGCCCTATACTCTGATTCACAGCTTGACCTTGCAACAACAGTTTGCTTCTTAGAGCTCCATGTGATCAGTGATTTTCCCAGAAAAACACAGTATCCCCCAGTTGATTTTCTATCAGTGGGACATGCTGCCCAATTTGCATCAGTAAAACCATGCAATTCCAGATTCTTACTAGGCACAAAATGCAGCCCTTGCCTCAGTGTTCCCTGAACAAATCTGAGAAGTCTTTTGAGAGATTGCCAATGCTCAGTGTGTGGCTCTTGCATAAACTGACTTAGAACATTCACAGTATATGCTATATCAGGCCTAGTCATAGTCAAATACTGCAAAGCTCCTATTGCACTTCTGTAAATTCTGGATTAGCCAGAGGTTGACCTTGCTTAGGGACAAGTTGTTTACCTGCAACCATTGGTGTAGGAAAAGGTTTCAAATGCTCCATGTTCGCCTCTTCAACGGTTGGGATGCATAATAGATCGTGTCAAATACGGACCACTGTCATCTCTGGACACTTGCATTCCCAGAAAATGAGAAACTGGACCTAAGTCCTTCAAGGAGAATTTTGAGTCCAGTTCTCTGATAAATTTCTGAATTAGATCCTGAGAATTACCTGTCAAAAGTATATCATCAACATACACCAAAGCAAACAAGATCTTATCACATGTCTCGAACATGAAAAGTGAGTTATCACTCACAGCCTGATTGAATCCCCAGTCCAACATTTGACATCTAAAAGCATCAAACCATGCCCTAGGTGCTTGCTTTAACCCATACAAGGCCTTGTTCAGTTTACACACCAGATGTGCCTTTCCAGGTTCTATAAAACCTTCAGGCTGCTCCATATAGACAGGTTCCTGTAGTGGCCCATTCAGAAAGGCATTATTGATATCTATTTGGTGTATAGGCCAGTTTTTGGAAACAGCAAGAGTCAGCATAATTCTGATAGTCCCTGATTTAGCCACAGGACTGAAAGTCTCATTGAAGTCTATCCCATAATTCTGACTGTAACCTTTAGCTACTAACCTGGCTTTATGTTTTAGAATAGTCCCATCTGGCTTGAGTTTAAGTTTAAATATCCATCTGTTTCCCACAATATTTTTTCCAGAGGGCATATCTACAAGTTCCCAGGTTTTGTTTTGAATGAGAGCTCTATACTCCTCCAACATTGCCTTTTTCCATTCTGCACTCTGTGTAGCTTCAGACACACTTTGTGGTTCAGATGGAAATGAGTGAATATTGGCAATAGCAGCAGCATAGACTTTAGGTTTAAAAATACCACTCTTAGACCTAGTTTGCATAGGGTGAGACTGAGCAACAGTATGTGGTATACTTGTTGTGACATTTTGAGTGACAGTAGATGGTGTAGGTTCTGTGATAGAAGGTGATGATGTGGATGATGTTGAAGACTGTGGTGAAGACTGTGATGGAGTGTGAATAAAATGAGGGGATGCGAGGCATAATCAACATCAACATCTTCAACAATAGTGTTCTCAAGGTTTTCAAAAATAGAATTAAGAGTTTGACTGGATGGATGTCCAAGTCTCCTGTGCCAGACATCAGGATTTTTGTCTAATTTATTACAGATAACATGATAACATGAGGATAACTTTTTGGAGTGAAGAGAGATCTGACTGGAATCTTCAAGAGGTAGAACCATCTTGTACAGACCATCCTGGAGCTGACCCTTGAGAAGCATTGTCCCTGAAATTTTGTCCTTAACAAGACAACACAAACCATCAAATTCAACAACAATGGGATTATCAGAAATCAGTTTTGAAATGCTAAGTAAATTTTTTGTTATTCTAGGAACATGAAGAACATTTTTCAAGTGAAGGGGCATGTGTGGTGTATGCAAGACAGTGTGACCAACATGAGCTATTGCTAATTGTTCACCATTTCCAACTATTAAAGTGTCATTACCATTATAGTTGCTGTTTAGGCTCATGTTTCCCAACTCAGATGTAACATGATTAGTAGCTCCACTGTCCATATACCATGAGTTGTCTGCCACTGTATTTGGAGTAGCAACAAATGCAGATATCTGTTTAGGCCCTCCAGTTGCAGCTCCACCAGAAGAAGGCTGGAAGTCATGTTCAAATCTGTGCCAGCAATCTATCACAGTATGGCCATTTTTACCACAGAGTTGGCATGTCATTTTGGGGCCACTTCTTCCACCAGACCTTCCACCTCTGGTTCTTCCACCTCTTGAGCCCCCTCTACCTCTGTAGTTAGTCTGACTGCCATTGCCATTTGGCCTAGGATTTGACCTATTTCCAGTGCTGGAATTCTGAGAGTATGATGCAAAATGAGCAGAGGCATTGCCTTGGCCACCAGTGAGTGTTCCTCCAACTGGTAAGGAAGGATTGAATCTTGCCAAAAGTCTTTCATGGGTGAGCAGTTGGGATTGGACTTCAGGCCATGTCAATGAGCCAATCCTGGAGGTAATGTTCACTATAACCGATTCATAATCCTTATCCAGACCTCCCAAGACAGCCAGAATCAATTCAGATTTGGAAATAGGGTAACCCGTACCGCAAGGTCATCACCGTAAGATTTCATCTCGTGCTAGATAATCACTCATAGATTTTGACCCTTTTTCGGATCCGGTCAAAGCATTCTTATATTCGAGCATCCTAGCTTCGATCGATTATTGAACGAGTCTCCAGTGGGACCAAATCTCATGTGATGTGTTACATCCCATGACCTCCACCAAGGCTTGTTCTCGTCATAGAACTAAGCAACCATCCAAGAAGAAGTTGATCCGCAATCTTCCATTCTTCTCGCGGGATTTGGTATATTTCCAAACAATCCAAGTATCCGGAGGTTTTGGTCTTGTTCCTAGCAAAGAAATCCTCTAGCTTATGGCCTCTAACAATTGGAAGCACAGTGTATTTCCAAAGGAGATAGTTATCTCTGTTTAATTTCACAGTACAAGTTTGGGAAAGATGACCAGTAAACTGGGGTGAAGCTTGCACAAATGGACTTGAAGACATAGATCTTGAACCAAAAACATGGAAGGGAAAGAGGGTGGAACCATAGAGCCATGGATTTGGGAAAAGGAGACTCCACCGGTGAGTTCGGAGGATATATGAATCCGGGATAAGGAAGGGAACCGAAATAAGAACTTACAGGTGCTCTAGACCTTGTTTCACCAACTGAAGCTGGAGAGCTGGTTGCATGGACTTGTGAAGCTTCAACTTGTCCAGAAGCAATCGTTTGAGCTTGTCCTGAAACAATCGTTTGAGCTACAGCTGTAGCAGCAACTTCCGGTGTTGAGGTCCCAGAACTCATCGACGTCGGTCTTCAATAGCTCTGCTACCAAGTTTGATTTTATTGATTATGAAGATAACTCCATTGATGGAGGAAGAAGATGAAGAACGGAGGAAGATAATTTCTTATCTTTTTGTTATGTTTCAGAATTGTGCAACGGTACAAACATAATAAATCTAAGGTACACAGAAATCTAGGCACACTAGATTCTGCCACATCACTACCCTAGAAACAACATAATTAACCATTATTTCCACTAATACCCTTCATCTTTTCAGTTAACAACCGTACAACACACAATGTGCCGTTAATAGTGGTATACTATTTTTGGAATGTTTGTACCATAATTCTTTTCACATATATATACATGCCATATTTTATTTAAGATCGAGTAGTGTTAGTGGCACACTAAAATGATCACAACAAATAAAACATCATATTTTTACAACATTGATATGAGACTCAAATTCAAATTTCTTTCAATACACTCACTTATTTTTGGATGGTCACATGTCACCATGCTAAGAAAATTTCAAAATCCACGTGTCATTGTTTTCTAAAAAAAATAATCCACCTTTTTAATCCTGACTTTTAGTACCTTGTGTCATAATAATAGTTGGTTAGATACAACCAATTGTAATTTAATATTAGCCACTTTAAAATACCAAAACAACATGTATTACTTTTAACCTTCCTACTACCTCCAAGTTATTAATCTTTCAACAACATGTCACGCTTTACATTAAAAGCATTCATATTATTCAAAGGGTAGTTTAGACAAAATTCTCTAATACTGCCTCCGTTCCAATTTAGCTGATTGATTAGCCAAAAAAATGTTCCATTTTATCTGATAGACTTTCATTTCCAAAACTATATTTATTGTGCTTTTCTTACCGCTACCCTTATTTTTCAGAGTTGAGAGAATAAAAATACACTCCATTAATTATTTAATTATCGTCAAGGGCTTTTCCAAGTCATTTTTGTGCTAAAGTTAAATATTAACTTACATCTTTTTTTTTTAGGAAAGCTTACGTCCTTAATCTGCTTGTATTTGTCAGGTACATCAGTTATTTTAAAATGAAGGGAGTATTAATTACATTTATCCACTTTCTTAAAATGTTTAAAAACCTCCGACATGATGATTATTAATTAAGGCCAGTCTTGGTTAATCACCCCACAAATGTGGAGTGACCACGTGTCCAAATCTATACCATAGTTTTAATGCAGTATTAAATTGAGGGGGCGTGTTGAGATAAACTGATGTGTCCAAATCTAGACCATACGGCTCGGCCACACTTGAGAGGGCGTGTTGAAATATATAACATGTTAATTATTCACCTTCCAACCAAGTAGCTTGGCTCAAGTGTCAAGTGATTTGAGAATTCCCATGGAGGTCACCGGTTCGATTCTTCCCTGAAGCGCCATTTTGAAAGAGGTCTTGGCCAGACCTTACTTCTTGAGTAAAAATCAGACTTTGTAGGTACGACCCGAGCCGAACTCCAGTATAGTCGGATCATTCGGCTTAAGGTTTAATTTTGGGAAAGATGATAGTTCAACAATATGTGGTTTTTTTTTCCTTCACACACTTAATGAAGTCGACTGATACCAACACCCTTGAGTAAAAGTTAGACTCTCCAGTACGACCCAGACCAAACTCCGAATTAGTCGGACCATTAGTCTTAAGGTTTTGGGAAAGATGGTAATGTAGGATGTAATATCGCCGGATGGATCAAAGATCCACCCGATTACGCAGCGGAATAAATACCAGATCTAGATCTAAACAACCAAAATACATGAATAATAAATCTAACCTACGAGGGGGTTAGATCACCAACCTTTTTATGGTGCAAAGCGTCAAGAACAAGTTGAGAGCCTACTTGAGAAGCCAAAGTCTTCCAACGTGTGTCTTCAAGCACCACCAGGTGGATGGTGTTTTAAGCCGCCGGACCTCCTCGATATGCTACCTTAGAAAACCCGAAGTTTTCTAAAACTCAAAACCCTAAGCAAAATAGCCGAAAAACCTAAGCTATTTTGCTCCCAATATGCGTGTGATTTTATGTGTCAAAAGGCTTGAGAGAACTCTCTTTATATAGGAGATTAATCATTGTCCTCCAAGGATTTAATAATTAAGAGATAATTATTAGATTAATCCTTATTCCAAATAAAAGATAAATAAAACAATTATCCCAAACAAATTAGGATAAATAATATTATTATCTAATATTTCATGAATTATTAATTAACAAATAAAAGATAAATCACACATTAAATAATAATCCAAGAAAACTAATTCCTTAATAATCATTTAATACAAAATGCGCCCACCCTTAGTAAATAAAGGTCCATGCGCATTTTTTGACACATTGGGCCGAGTCCACGAAAAATTTCTTTTCCATTTATTTAATTATCTAGTCCAACTAAACAATTAATCCACATATCAATTAAATAGTCCAATCCAACTATTTAATATTAATTGAGATGCAACGACGAGAAAACATATGCATGTTAGGAGCCACGTCGTGGACCATGGACCCATATTTAGTAGCTATAATAAATTAAATAATATTATCCGTCAGACCAAACAATAATATTCAATCTATTAATTCCGGTATTACACCACCATAAACCCGAAACTGAACTCTGCCGAATATAGATATAAACTTACACTCAACTATGAGTTATAAGGTGTCCATTGATATAATCATTACATACGGATAAATCCTCCATAGACTGTTCGTTACGATTCGGGAAATCTCCGTAAACCCTTCTCGAAACATCTTATCCTTATTTACCATTAACCCCCTAGTGATCAATTAGTTCATAACTAATATAATATGAACTGGCGCCATCGATCAGTTTCTAAGATTAACAAATAAGGGAACTGTCTGTCTACTTCCCGAGGGAAGGAATGGATTCCAGAATAGAGCCAACGAGAAGTGTTTGTCTCGATGCCCGATCGGCCCCGGGAAGACACTGCTGAGCCGCGCTTATAAACGATGCTTTGCAGCTTGGATCGGCGGATTGCTGGAGAAAATTGGACCGTTGAAACGAAGATCCAACTGTTCAGATTGAAGTAGGAGAAGTGAAGAACAGGTCCATAAAGTTTCGTGACGATCAAAGTTCGTTTGGATGTCCGATCATCGATAAAACGCAGCAGCAGCAGATTAGAAAACGGTAAACCCTAGTTCGGGTTTGTTTATTTTTTTGTCAATAGGTTAGATACGGGGGTACCAATGATCCATCTCGGTGTTTACTTTTCCGTTATTTTTTTTCGTGTATGATCGAAAATTGTGTAATATAACCGAAAATTGCCATGCCATGCATCTTCATGATTCCGCTCCAATGCATACGCGTAGATATTTAATTTCGAATTAAATTAAGCGTGTATAACTCGATTAATTAGTTAACATACTTGTTTAAATTAATATGTGGTAGTTAATTAAAATTAAGTAACTAATTATAAAAAACCGAGGACCCGGGTTTTGTCAATCGTTACGATTTTAGTGATGGATTCTCGGTGAATCCCACTTAGATAAATCG
Source organism: Gentiana straminea (assembly GCA_036785695.1). Classification (NCBI taxonomy): domain Eukaryota; kingdom Viridiplantae; phylum Streptophyta; class Magnoliopsida; order Gentianales; family Gentianaceae; genus Gentiana; species Gentiana straminea. The sequence goes on along the minus strand of JAVUPR010000046.1, from coordinate 4,210,752 downwards.
TTGAGTTTTCGGTGATAACTTCTCGATGAAACCACCTTAAACAGAAACGAGATTACGCTTTGGTTGACAATTTAGAAATCGGAATATCTTAGTACATGGGTTCGGAAATGGTGTAACCATGGTTGGGCGAGTTCAACCGAGCTTCGGCTCAATCGACTCCCCTCCATGTGTGATGTATGATACAGTAATTCGACAAGACTTAGCATAGCCGATAAGCCTTCGGGCCAAACGGGGCTTCTCTTGCCGGATTAGCCAGAACTGTCACATATGTTCCAATGAATAAGACGGCGTAGGCTTGTCTACATAACCGACCCTGTTCGGAGTACTTTGATTTATTGTTTCTTATTGTCAAGACTGAAACCGTAATTAGTAAACCCACCACTTTTTCAAATTATTGAGTGGGAGCGGGGAAGGCGACAGCCAACCCCACGGCCTCTACTGTAGATGCAAGCACGTGAGAGAAGGGTGACGCCTCGAGCCGTTTTGATTTCGGCCCCTACGGATGGTGTTCACCCCTATCAAAATTCAAGGCTTGGTCTCCGAAAGGATAGGATTTTGGGTACTCGTTGAGTCACTGACCGACCCTACGGCGGCATACTCGGGGCGTACTTTGAGATCTGATATAGTAGGTCACACTCTTTATGGATATTTTCGAAATATCTAAGCTAGAAAAAGGAAGGTAATCAATGATTAAGGTCCGGGATGTTTGATTCCTGTGAGATGTTCGATTCTCGAAGCTTAATCATTGAGAGAGATTGTCTCAGTTTGATCGTCGCCTCTTTGACTTACCCTACGGAGACACTGAGGTGTGAGATTAAATCCTTGGAATGGTAGGATAGACTTTTAACAAGTTTATTATTCCTAAAATAAAAATCTAGTAGTGAACATTTATTTTTTTGAATTTAACTTTCTGTCATGTTTATTTTACAACTTTAATCTCTAGGCTACTAAACTGTTAGTAATAGGACTTCATTAAAAATGTGGAAGTAACAAGTACGTTGTAATTATCAAAAGAATGCAGTTAATATTTCGAAATAGATTTTTTCCTTGAGCCTTTAAAAACTTAAGTGACATAGTATAGGTATGTCATGGATGTCACTCGTGTTGAACGAGAGACGACCATACTTAGTTTACAAAAGATGATATAGGACTATCAGACAAATTCATTTAGTGAATTTTAAAAGTGTAATTACACAACAAATTTCTAAATTGAAAAATTGGAAAATCATATACATAAGGCGTTGCTAGTTAGACGGTATTGGAACCGATAAACTAGTGGGAGCCTTAGTCTTATGATTTGTTGTTTTTCTGAATCATTAGAAATGTGTGATAGACTGCATAGGAGTTTCTCTATTTATCGGAAAAAACAAGAATAAAGCGTTGCTAGTTAGACAGTATTTGGAACTGATAAACTAGTGGGAGCTTAGTTCTGAGTGTTTTTTCTAATCTTTGAAAAATCATAAATACAATGTGTTGCTAGTTAGACAGTATTTGGAACCGATAAACTAGTGGGAGCTTTATTATGATCTCTCGAACCATTCGAACAAAGTGTTGCTAGTTAGACGGTATTTGGAACCGATAAACTAGTGGGAGCTTTGGTCTTATGATTTTTCGATTAGAAAAATCGAATAGTCCAAGCTAGTAACACATCATTAGACATCCCACAGTTCAAGAGTAGTGTCTACTCAAACGAACTGCTAGTTCAAGACTATTTCCATTTAAGGAAAGTCGAGAATGGGAAAGAATGTTTATACGTGTTAGTCATCTAAACTAAGTAGTTTTAAGGCTAAACCGAAAAATTAATAAATTGGAAATTAGAGGATAAGGAAAGTGATTTCGGATCACTGACCAATGCATCCTTAGCAATTTTCTCAAAATCTAAGTTCTTTGGAAGAACTAGGTAGCTTTGCATTAAACGATAAATAAAATAGACAACGGGCAGCTATTTCAGATAGACTAATGGGAGTGATATAAGGAAATGAATCTCGGATTCAATTCTTGAGTATCACAGAAAATTCATTTTCTGTTTTCAGATTCGTTGGAACGAACGTATTCATTTTCAATAGGATAATTTGTTGGTCTCATTGACGATGAATATAACATTCGTAGCACGAACCCAAGACTCGGACTTTTTTTTTGATAAAGTCAGAACCACTAAGAAATGATGAATAGGTGTATATAACATATTTTAAACAATATAAACGTGAATGGTTTCCGTATTTAGATAAACACTTCTTTATATACTATTAGTTAGTGCATATTCCCTAACGACAAGATCTGCAGACTGGCTTAGGGTGATTCCTATCTCCCAGTCAAAGGAACCCTGTCTCGAAGGAACAATGCCTAAGTTTCCTTTCAATCGGGAAAGGGTAATAGATTTAAAGAAGTTACATAGCTTGTTCATATCGACCTTCGGGGTCTTATGAAAGATACAAGCTAGTAGGAGCTTTTTTCAAGTAGTGACCTCTAGTCTGACAACTACTCGAAACTCCAATAAGTTTATCCAAAATATTAGGAGGAATCTCTGATTTCACCAGAGATAGGGTATTCCATACTCAAGTATAGGCTTTCGCATTGTCTTCAGGACTGATGCTCGGCCTACCTCTCAATGGAATGTTTTCACTAAGGGATACACCATAAATTTGCCTTATACAGTTATTGATGTGCTACGATACACTACTTAACTCATTTAAGATATTAGTTGCAATAATAACGGCTTACATTATCATGTGGAACCGAGAAGTCTATCTAGAAGATGCCTACACATTTGTGGATACAGAGTGAATTCGGTTCACCCCACTTCTGCAAATATAGACATTTAGCACTTAGTGCTTGAAGGTAGGACTGGAAATTTTGCGTACACGTTCAGAGCGTGAAATATCTTAAAGTATTGAGTAAAGGGTTGGTTATAAAACTCGTAAAGTCAGAGAATGATGGTTATACTGTCACACTCGGTCTGATGGAGTCTATAAATAACAACTTTAGATCTTGAAGTATTTATACTCAAGATGTTACTAACTAATTTGTTCAGTCCACGTCCAACACCGGCAGTTGGTGTTAACACTAATAAAACTACTAAACTAGATCAGTATATCAATCCACCCCGAACGCAGTAGGAGTATGGTTTGTCCATTACCCATTGCGGGACCTTACGGTCTATATGGTAGATTGATGACCTATAGTCCTTCGTGGGCTGCATAGGATCCTGATCATAGAGGTTGGTTTAAAAGCCATACCCTGTGAATGGGGTTTGATACTCCAGTTCTGTTGAAACTCTTGTAGAACCACCTGAGTATCTCAGGCCCAGTGGGAGTAATTGGAACTACACGGAGAAGAGTCGAATGAATAGGAAAGTTTAACTTTCAACGCAAGGCTGAGTAATTTAGGGGTGATTCCCTAAAAGGTAGAGAGTTAACCAGACCGTGATCTCTCTTACCACTCAGTCTTGCTTGATTTCGTCGAAAGGTGAAATATGGGTGATTCCCTAAGACTTCCTTGCCGAACAACGGAATCTGAACTCATTCAGAACAGAAGGGTTTTAGCTAAGAACAAATGACAGATTCGTTACAAAGCAGAAAATAGGGGTGATTCCCTAAGACATTTTTGCGAGACTAACGGTATCTTAATTTATTCAGAAAGAACCTTTGGCAAGATGCCTGCCATAGCTCATATCCTTTGGGGATTAAAGCAAACCTCTTGGTCATTTCAAAGTCATATATATATATTTTTAATATGTGGACTTGACCAGCATGTTGATAAGTCTTTCGTAGACTGGGCATCAATATAAGTAAAGTAGTATGTAGATTAATGTTTGTGAATGGTAACACTGAAACTGTTGGAAATAACATGGGTGTGTTATCTGAAGTCAGAGGCTAACATACCATCGGGCTATTTTCTAAAGAATTTCACTCACTCGAATTCTCGAAAATAAGCAATTGGCAATCCCATTCATCCATCTCAATGGTTAAGATGTTCTTGCATAGAGGAAAGCAACATTCAACGATGTAGTCTACCCTACCTCTCAGGAATGCTTGTCTAAACCTGCGGATTAATACTAAATAGGATGTTTAGTGAATCCTCAAGTCTCTTTGGGAGAATGAGGAATAACATGCTAGTATATTCAGGTGCAAACTAGAATATAAGTGATAACACTGATTCTGGCTTTAGTCAGATTAAGGATGATCGTTAAATCGATCTCGGTCTCAGTGTTTACTCATGTGATAAAGTATTATCCAGTAAGCCGATACCACTTCATTGTGAAAACATTGGAGAGGTAGCTCATAAGGATTTTTGCAATCACTAGAGGTCATAAGCATATTGAAATCGTACCACCGGATTAGATGGAAATGCGACGTTTCGATCCCAAAGATTGACTCAAGCCGCAAACCTACCTGATCAGTGTACCAAGTCACATGGTATTCGGATTCTAAGTACGCGCCGGGTCACTGACCTACCCTGCGGCGGCACACTCCGGTTGTGCTTAGAAGGACGAATTACTAAGATGCGCTTGGAGGGTATGAATCTTGGGGATATGTCTCACTTGTTTTGAGCAAGTGGGAGAATGTTGTAGATATATATATATATATAAAGGGTGTGCTCTAAAACAATTAATCCACTTGACTTTTGTGCAAGTGAGAGATTGTTAGGTGTAGTGCCCGAAAGACAATTATCTAATTGTTTTATGACAGAATTAATAATTCATCTTATTATATGCATGTATGCTTATAATTAAGACACTACTGAAAACCCTAAGTACCTCGTTTATGTAATCACATAACTCAGTGTATGGCTATACACAAGAGGATTGAGTTAGTGAGATGTACTTAAAATTAACTTAGTCCGTAGCGTTTATTAATCTGAGTACGGGTCTCAAGATTAATTTGCTAATAATGCACCCATAACACTTTAGGTGTGACAGTCTTATCCGGACTGTCGGTAATAGGGTATCTAGTGGGGCATTTATATATGATAATAATCGTATAGGGCTGGACCGATTTGATTTGAGTTCTCAATATAATTCCATGATCGAGAAGTCTTATCGAATCACAAGATGATCATATATGGATTAATCTTAATCCTGAGGTGATCACAGACGACTACTTAGACTAGGGTAGAGTTTGATGTGTTAGTAAGGATCACTTCGCAGTATGTGGTCCAACACTTCTCGTTGGCTCTATTCTGGGATGAGTGAGTAGTCCGTGCTATCACGAATATGAAATCCATTCCTTCCCTCGGGAAGTAGACGAACATAGCTTCCCTTATTTGTTAATCCTAAACCGACCGATGCGCGCGGTTCATATTATATTAGTTATGAACTAATTGATCACTAGGGGGTTAATGGTAAATAAGGATAAGATGTTTCGAGAAGGGTTTACGGAGATATCCCGAATCGTTACGAATAGTCTATGGAGGATTTATCCGTTTGTAATGATTATATCAGTGGACACCTTATAACTCATAGTTGAGTGTAAGTTTATATTTATATTCGGTAGAGTTCAGTTTCGGGTTTATGGTGGTGTAATCCCGGAGTTAATAGATTGAATATTATTGTTCGGTCTGACGGATAACATTATTTAATTTATTGTAGCTACTGAATATGGGTCCATGGTCCCCGACGTGGCTCCTAACATGCATATTTTTTCTCGTCGTTGCACCTCAATTAATATTAAATAGTTGGATTGGACTATTTAATTGATATGTGGATTAATTATTTAGTTGGACTAGATAATTAAATACATGGAAAAGAAATTTTTCGTGGACTCGGCCCAATGTGTCAAAAAATGCGCATGGACCTTTATTTACTAAGGGAGGGGAGCATTTTGTATTAAATGATTATTAAGGAATTAGTTTTCTTGGATAATTATTTAATGTGTGATTTATCTTTATTTGTTAATTGATAATTCATGAAATATTAGATAATAATATTATTTATCCTAATTTGTTTGGGATAATTGTTTTATTTATCTTTTATTTGGAATAAGGATTAATCTAATAATTATCTCTTAATTATTAAATCATTGGAGGACAATGATTACTCTCATATAAAATAAAGAGAGTTCTCTAAAGCCTTTTGACACATAATACCACACGCATATTGGGAGCAAAATAGCTTAGATTTTTCGGCTATTTTGCTTAGGGTTTTGAGTTTTAGAAAACTTCGGGTTTTCTAAGGTAGCATATCGAGGAGGTCCGGCGACTTGAAACACCATCCACCTGGTGATGCTTGGAGACACACGTTGGAAGACTTTGGCTTCTCAATTAGGCTCTCAACTTGTTCTTGACGTTTTGCACCATAAAAAGGTTGGTGATCTAACCCTCTCGTAGGTTAGATTTATTATTCATGTATTTTGGTTGTTTAGATCTAGATCTGGTATTTATTCCGCTGCGTAATCGGGTGGATCTTTGATCCATCCGGCGATATTACATCCTACAGGTAATTCAACAATATGGGTTTTTTTTTCCCTTCACGCACTTAATGAAGTCGACCGATACCAACACAGTATCGGCCTAGTGGTTTCACTAGGTCATAACCTGGCAAGAGACCAGGGTCCGCCCCAGCTAGCTAGGAGCAAAAATCAGACTCTGTAGGTACGACCCGGGCCGAACTCCGGATTAGTCGGATCATTCGGCTTAAGGTTTTGGGAAAGATGGTAGTTCAACAATATGGTTTTTTCTCCCTTCACGCACTTAATGAAGTCGACCGATACCAACACCTTTGATTAAAAGTCAGACTTTGCAGGTACGACCCGAATCGAACTCCGGATTAGTCTGACAATTCGGCTTAAGGTTTTGGGAAATATGGTAATTCAACAATATGGGTTTTTTTTTCCCTTCACGCACTTAATGAAGTCAACCGGTAACAACAGAGTATCGGCCTAGTGGTTTCATTAGGTTATAACCCGGCAAAAGACCAGAGTTCGTCCCTAGCTAGCTAGGAGCAAAAATGAGTTGTGTGTTCTTCTCCGTAAAAGGAAAGAAAAAAAAACTCGATCAATCAAATCATCAAAATCTTGAATTGAAATGTGCAAACAATACTCATCACGACTCAAAATGCGTGGCCGATAAAATGGCAGAAGGCCGAGGACGTTCCCAAAAAAAGCCTAGCTCCCCTTAGTTGCATGTCCGAACGACCTCCTCAACCGCCTGGACACCACAATATGACCAAGTCTGCTCGCATGACGGTGTTACTACTTGTAAGCCGGTAGTCAACTTGAACCTATTTACTCATAATAGCTGGAACCTATTTACATAATTAAATTTGTTAATTAATTTGACAATTTCTTAAAGATTTCCCATGTTACTACCCACGACTTTGTCTGTGAAATTGACGGCGTCTATTCCCCACTCCCCAGCTACCCCAACATTAATAGCATTTATAACTTTAACTAATCCCTCTGTTTTAAATTATTTAAGGCAGTTGTCAAAATCACGTATATTAAGTATATGAGTTAATGCATTAGCTTTTATAATGAAATGACTAGAATGTTCTTCGATATAATTAATGTGGTTTTTTGTGAACAAAATAAATTTGATAACTACCTCAGTTAATGTGAAACGGAAAGAGTAATTATTCTACCCACCTGCATGCGCACTACGATGCTGGTTTGATTTTTTATTTTAAACTTTTATTTTTTTATACTGTCGCTTGTCGGTATTGACGTGGTCCATATGTTTCAACCATTATCACTTGGCAACAGTTCCTTCTGCTTGAATTTGGTATCTTAACTTGCATATAGTTAAGTATGATAGTAATTGTTTGACTTTCGAGTTTTCTTTTTAATATCCAATAAAAGATTTTATTAAATAACTTAATCATTGAGAAGTTGAACAAGCTATTAGTCTAGTGGTTAACATTGAGTCATATCCCGACAGTGATAAGAATTTGATTCCGGAGAAATCAAAAAAAGATTACAACACGTAAAAGAAAATATAAAAAAATCAAATTGAAATAACAAGAACGCAACCAACTAAAACAGTAGATGATGTTCATCTAGGTAAAACAGTAAACATAATAGCCAAAAGAAAATATAAAATCATCAAATTGAAACAGCAAGAACGCAACCACGCCAAGAAAATATAAAACTATCAAATTGAAACAGAATACGCAACCAAGCCCAAAGGAAATATAAAATCATCCATTTGAAACAGCATGATGTACCAGCTAAAACAGTAAACGGAAGATTACAACACAATAGCCAAAAAAAAAAAAAAATCATCTGTGACGCCCCGTCCCAGATACCGAGTCCTTATTCGGAAAGAACGCCCGGCATGCATATATTAACTTTTTAAATTGTCAAAAGTAATATATACATAAGCCTCGTAACAATCAATCAGAGTAAAAGCGGAATAAATTAAAATTAAAGATAACTCGGAAAAAGAATGTTAAACGACAAACAACGGATCACCAAATCCCAAAATCTACGTCTAAGAAAGCTGTCCGACAAAACAACGAAATAAATGTTGTTGTGACTTATTACATCCCAACTGAAACTGAAAAGATACTAAAGACTATCTCTCAAAACTGAATAAATTGCATAAAATGAATGTCTGTGTCATTGTAACTCTTGAGCCTAAACATCAGCTCCGTTAACTCCATGGTCATAACCAAGATCATCATCACCCTAACAACCACCTTCTCGGAGTGGGGACAATAAAAAAACGAGGGGTAAGTACTTACGTACTTAGTAAGAGGTAGAAGAAACGTTTACACAATATAATTATATAATATACATCAAGATAAAGTCAACAATCTCTACCACAAAGGTTGCATTAAAATACACTCCCCTCTGCTAGTTCTGCTAGCACCATCACGAGCAATTATCTATGTTACATTGCAATTCAAGGACACAATGCCCGAATGATGGGTATGCACCGGGACATATTCAAGACTCATATATGGCACGGATGGTTCCGTGTGGAACATTTCCCAAAACCCGAATATTGTCCGTTACGTATGAGAAATGATTCCATGCTGTGAATCATAAATGTGCCTCACCAAGAATTACAACGTTTTAGTTTTAGACTCATCACATATGTTTATTACGTAGTTAATCTAACCACCTAAGTTCATTCCACTTAAAAGGGCTTCCTAAGAGCGAGAGTAATGGTGATCGGGAGATAATGCTATTGATTGGTGTTGTTTGGGTGATGTGGAGAAAGATAAGTGGATGATAAATGTAGAAGGATTGTAGAGATAATTATTGTGTGATGTGATGTTGTAATGATGATAAATGTAAAAGGATTGTAGAGATTATTTGTGTGTGATTAGATGTTGTAGTGGTGATAAATATTTTGAATCTAGTGATAAAATAATATTAAATATTACTTAAAGGGGGTTTGGCACATTTTTCGAGATAGAACATTGTCTTATTGTCTCTCTCAAAAGAGAGAATAGACTAGATAATCTCAAAAATCATCTATCTATTTTGCTTCTACTACATTACATTTAGCTAAAGAATTACTCTCTTCTCACAAAAAAACAAGGAGAACATGTCCATTCATTGCTTACTATGGTTGCTCTAAGGACATCTAGTCCTAGACAATCTAGATTAACTACCTAGCATGTTGTAAAAGGCATCAATGACTACTAAACCGATGACCCTGCAAGGCCTAAACAACCGCCTTCTGGGCTACCACCTTCTCCCCGCAGAGGGTCTCAGTTGTGGCGATTGATGTTAAGGCACCTGAAGTCGGAAGTTAGACATTACAAATTAACATATAATGTTTCATAAGAACATACAAACCACATCGTATCATAGAGCACACTTAAAAGCACAAAAATAATATACCACTCTTTTACCGTATTATACACCATATCTAATACTCAACCATACTACCGTACCTGTTTTTTTTTTTTTTTGTGTTCCTGGACTCAATACATAATATAAAGGAATTTATAATTTAATAATATATGAATAAATAAAAGAGGAAACATGCAGGATACCCCATTTTCCCTTTTTTTTTCTTCCTCTGTTTATTAAGCCGAAAGCATATGTGGGTTCAACCCAGTACCAATTCCAACAAAAAATAATAATATAATAATATAATTATGATAATCTTAATTACTTTGGCTTCTCAAACTAAATGAGTAAATGTACAGCAGTACTCAATAGCACCGGCCGAACATGGTACGCACGGTATATTATTGTTTCAAGTGACGCATTAACAGTTTACATACCGATTAATAATAACACAATAAATCACCGATTGAAGAACACCCCCTTACCTTTTAGCAATTCCAAAGCAAAAACGGAAGCAAAACGATAAGGATGTTGGTGATTATATCACCAATGTGATTTAGTGTTATTGGACTTAGTTTGAGGTTTGGTAAGCTTGAAACAATCGATATGAGTTAGGAGATGCGGGGTGCATGCTTACAATTGATATTTACAAGCTTACGAGAGTGTTAGATCAAGTGTTGAACAAAATCCAAATTCTGCTTGCTTGTTGGACGGGCGTCCATTTCATATGGACGGGCGTTTGACTTCGAACGGGCGTCTAGGTTCACTTTGACGAGCGTCGAAGGGTGGATTTACATACGGGATGTAACCTGGTTGGATGGACGAGCGTCTTAAGAATGCGGACGGGCGTCCGGTATTCTTCGACGGGCGTCCAAGATGTCAAACGGGCGTCGAAGTGTGAATTTACATACGGGATGTGACTGTTCGGATGGACGAGCGTTTGAAGAAACCGGACGCCCGTCCGGTATGCTTCGACGGGCGTCCGGGATTCTAAACGGGCGTCCGGTATGCGGTTTACGGAGCGATTTTGGTCGGTTTTGCGGTATCCTTTCGGGTTTTGGACCGTAGCGATTCGAAAGGTTGTGTATGTAATGTTATATTAGTATAACATCACAAACATATAAGGGAACACTTGGAACTTATTTTCAAATATAAGAATAGAATTTGAGAAGCAATTTTTCTATTTTCTTTGAAATTCTTGAAGCCTCAAGTTTAAACACACATATCTTCAAAACTTCTATAGCATTCTTTCATCTTATTGCCAAAGATTGAAAGAGAAGCAGATTTATCCCGTGATTATATTCGAGTTAATTCCCGGAGGCAATTCAAGGGAACGAATAATTTTCGCAGGAAAGATTTCCAAATCGACTCTGCGATTATATCAAGTTACCTTGCATTTCAAGTTTTGATACCATTGTTCTAATCATCCTATAAACTCCCTAACAATGCGAAAATTATTGTGGTTTGAACAATGTCAAGTATCAAGGAGATGACTTCCAATTTCAGCAAATTGGAACAATTCAACGGTGAGGATTTTCGAAGGTGGCAAAAGAAAATGCACTTTCTTTTGACTGCATTGAAGGTTGTGTACGTGTTGAGTACGCCATGCCCTCAGATTGATGATAACAGCACCATGGAGGAATCAAGGAGGAAAAGTAAGTGGGAAAATGATGATTATATATGCCGTGGTCACATCCTTAACGGTATGTCTAATAGTCTTTTTGATACTTACCTTGAAATTGAGACGTCTAAAGAGTTGTGGGATACTTTGGAGGCTAAGTATGTGAGTGAAGATGCATCAAGTAAGAAATTTCTTGTTGGTAATTTTATGAAGTATGTGATGGTAGATAATCGTCCGGTCATGGATCAATATCATGAATTATTGCGTTTGTTTGGTCAGTTCTCTATGCATAAAATGGCTATGGATGAGTCCATTTGTGTTTCAAGCATCATTGAAAAGTTGCCTCCCTCTTGGAGGGATTTTAAAAATTCCTTGAAACATAAGACGGAAGAACTTTCTTTGATTGAACTTGGTTCTCATCTTAGGATAGAGGAAAGTTTGCGTTTGCAAGAAAGTTGTAAGAATGTTGTAGGTTGCGGTAAGAACATTGCAGGTGGCTCAACTTCAATCAATATGGTTGAAGTTGGGGAAACTTCTAAGAAAAATGATAACAAAAGAAAGTTTGATTCTTCCAACAACAAAAACAAGGCAAAGTCTAACAAGAAGCCGAAAGGCACTTGTTGGTATTGCGGAAAGGAAGGCCATTTCAAGGCGGACTGTTTTTTTCACGAAAGCAAAACGGTGGCAAGGGTAAAGGCCCGGTGAATGGGTCAAAAGACCCGGCACCACCTAAACATCAAGGTACAATTGATAATAATTGTGGTTTTAATTCGAATTTGAATTATGTACCACCGATTTCCGAAGCATGTTATTTGCGGGATGATGATGTTAGTTGGTGGATAGACTCGGGAGCAACTAGACATGTGTGCAAGGATAAATCCTGGTTTTCAAAATATGAAAAAGTTGAAGATGGATCAATTGTACATATGGGAAACGAGTCTAAAGCTTTCTTGTTGTTGGAAAAGGCGTTGTAAATTTGCAATTTAGTTCGGAAAATTTGTAACTTTAAACAATGTTCTACATGTTCCTTTAATCCGGAAAAACTTGGTTTCCGGTAGTATTTTATGTAAAGAGGGCTACAAACAAGTATATGAGTCCTCTCGTTATGTATTAACTAAGCATGGTGTATTTGTAGGATTTGGTTATCTAAATGGTGGTATGTTTATGCTTAACATTATTCGTAATGATTTGAATGATAATGTTAATATGAATGTTATATTTGTTAATGTTGATGAATCATACTTGTGGCATGCGAGATTAGGTCATGTGCATTTTAGAAGAATGTTGCAAATGTCTAAAAATGACTTAATTCTGTTTGTAGTACAACTATGAATAAGTGTGATACTTGTAACTTAACTAAAATTGTAAGAAAACCTTTCAAAGGTGTTGAAAGGTCGTCTACTATTTTGGAACTTATTCATAGTGATCTTTGTGATTTTGGTTCTACTCCATCTTTAGGAAACAAAAAGTATGTTGTCACATTTATTGATGATTGCACTCGTATTTGTTATGTTTACTTACTTTTTACAAAAGACGAGGCAATGGAAAAGTTTAAAGTGTTTAAAAACGAAGTGGAATTGCAACTTGAAACTAAAATAAAGAAACTTCGTACGGATAGAGGTGGAGAATACTTTGATCCACCATTTTTTGAATCTTGTGGGATTATACATGAAATAACTACACCTTATACACCACAACAAAATGGCATAGGCGAAAGAAAGAATCGAACTCTAAAAGAGATGGTGAATGCTATGCTTTCTTACTCAGGATTGAGTGAGGGTTTTTGGGGAGAAGCTATGTTAACAGCTTGTTATTTATTGAATAGGATTCCTAATAAAAAGAGTCCTATTACCCCATATGAGCTTTGGTATAAAAAGAAGCCAAACTTGCATTATTTGCGTGTTTGGGGATGTAGAAACGATCGTAAGACTACCCAATCCCAAGATTAAAACCTTGGGGGAAAGAGGCATCGATTGCATTTTTATTGGATATGCGCTGCATTCCAAGGCATATAGGTTCTATGTTATAGAACCAAATGATTCGGTTGCGGTTCATTCCGTTATTGAATCAAGGGATGCTATCTTTGATGAAAGTCGATTTTCTTCTATATCAAGGCCTAGGAATGTTGTTCCTATTGGAATTAGTGAAAGTTGTGGTGGTGTGGAATCACAAGATGAGCCTTTGGTGCTTCGAAAAAGCAAAAGGGCAAGAAAAGAAAAATCTTTTGGTCCCGATTTCCAAACTTATTTGGTGGAGGGTACAAGAGATGAAGTAGGATTTCAATATGCATATTGCTATCATATTGATGATGATCCTAGAACGTATAAAGAGGCTATGGAATCTCGGGATATTGCCTTTTGGAAGGAAGCCATTAACGATGAGATGGACTCCATTTTAGGCAATGATACGTGGATATTGACGGACCTTCCACGTGGATGTAAACCATTGGGTTGCAAATGGATCTTTAAAAGAAAAATGAAAATTGATGGATCTGTTGAAAGGTATAAAGCCCGGTTGGTGATACAAGGCTTTAGACAAAATGAAGGCATTGATTATTTTGATACTTATGCCCCGGTTGCGAGAATCTCCACTATTAGATTGTTGATTGCCTTGGCATCCATTAACAATCTTGTTATCCATCAAATGGATGTTAAAACAGCCTTCTTAAATGGGGATTTGGATGAGGAAATTTACATGAAACAACCGGAGGGTTTTGTGATTCCCGGGAATGAGCATAAAGTGTGTAAGCTCGTTAAATCTTTGTATGGACTGAAACAAGCTCCCAAACAATGGCATAATAAGTTTGATGAAGTTGTTTTGTCTAATGGTTTTAAGCTTAACCAAATGGACAAATGTTTGTATAGCAAATTTGATGAAACCGGACATGGTGTAATCATTTGTCTATATGTTGATGACATGTTGATCTTTGGTACAAACCAAGATCAAGTTGACCAATGTAAATCATTTTTGTCATCAAGTTTTTCGATGAAAGACATGGGGGAGGCGGATGTTATCCTTGGTATAAAAATCATAAGGAATGACCAAGGGATTACTTTGACACAATCTCACTACATTGAGAAAATGTTAAAGAAGTTCAATTGTGAAAATTCTGTTCCGGCAAGAACTCCCATGGATCCTCATGAGAAATTTGAGTTGAATTCGGGTAAACCGGAGTCTCAACTTGAATATGCTCGAGTTATAGGATGTTTAATGTATGCAATGACTAGCACTCGTCCAGACATTGCATATGCGGTTGGAAAACTTAGCAGATATACTAGTAATCCAAGTAGTGTTCATTGGCATGCGGTGATGCGTGTGTTAAGGTATCTTAAGTTTACCAAAAATTTTGGTTTAACTTATGTTGGACATCCTTCGGTGATAGAAGGCTACTCGGATGCTAGTTGGATATCAAATGAGAATCATTCATCAACGAGTGGTTGGGTGTTTCAGCTTGGAGGAGGTGCCATCTCATGGGCTTCCAAGAAGCAAACATGTAATGCAAACTCGACAATGGAATCGGAATTCATCGCCTTGGCTTCGGCCGGTTTAGAGGCAGAATGGCTTAAACATTTGATTTACGAGATTCCATTGTGGCCAAAACCAATATCACCAATTTCTATCAATTGTGATAGTGAAAATACCTTGGCTAAGTGTTATAGTCAAGTGTACAATGGAAAGTCGCGACATATTGGAGTTAGGCATAGCTCGATTCGTGAGTTGATCACTCACGGGGTGATATCAGTTGCTTTTGTGAGATCTCAAAAGAATTTAGCCGATCATTTGACCAAGGCATTGGCTAAGGACTTGTTTGTCAAGTCGGTTGTCGGGATGGGTCTACAACCCATTGAAACTTTGCATTAGGATACCCAATTCCCCCTTAATATGACATTAGGGGCTGAATTCAATGAGGAAGGCCTTGATGACTTAGTTTTGGCACATATATTTAGTCCCGAAGGTTTGTGCTAGACTGCGTGAGGTTGATATATATCTTAATAAGTCTTATGAAAAAGTGTTGTTGCAGGTACACGATTGATAAGACTCACCTATATGAGTTTGAAGTTTGGCCGCTTCAAGAAAGTTAGGGTTGGCTTTCTACATACTCATGAATTGATATGGACACGAGGCCTGGATAAAGAGTGTCAAGCAAGCTATAAAAGTTGTCTTTAGATTCATTTGTATATTATCTTTGAAGTATTCAAATTGTAAAAGGGTTCAATGCTTAGTCACACCCCAATACTCGAATATTTTGGAACGTGTAATATACTTAGATGGTAATTCAATCGCGTGATATTATCATTGAAAGATGAATTGTTGTGTGTTGAAGAGTTTTAACTAAGTCAAGGGTTACACTAAATGGGGGAGGATTGTTGGTGATTATATCACCAATGTGATTTAGTGTTATTGGACTTAGTTTGAGGTTTGGTAAGCTTGAAACAATCGATATGAGTTAGGAGATGCGGGGTGCATGCTTACAATTGATATTTACAAGCTTACGAGAGTGTTAGATCAAGTGTTGAACAAAATCCAAATTCTGTTTGCTTGTTGGACGGGCGTCCATTTCATATGGACGGGCGTTTGACTTCGACGGGCGTCTAGGTTCACCGGACGAGCGTCGAAGGGTGGATTTACATACGGGATGTAACCTGGTTGGATGGACGAGCGTCTTAAGAATGCGGACGGGCGTCCGTGTTCTTCGGACGGGCGTCCAAGATGTCAAACGGGCGTCTGAAGTGTGAATTTACATACAGGATGTGACCTGTTCAGATGGACGAGCGTTTGAAGAAACTGGACGCCCGTCCAGTATGCTTCAGACGGGCGTCCAGGATTCTAAACGGGCGTCCAGTATGCAGTTTCTGGAGCAGTTTTGGTCGGTTTTGCTGGTATCCTTTCGGGTTTTGGACTGGTAACTGATTCTGAAAGGTTGTGTATGTAATGTTATATTAGTATAACATCACAAACATATAAGGGAACACTTGGAACTTATTTTCAAATATAAGAATAGAATTTGAGAAGCAATTTTTCTATTTTCTTTGAAATTCTTGAAGCCTCAAGTTTAAACACACATATCTTCAAAACTTCTATAGCATTCTTTCATCTTATTGCCAAAGATTGAAAGAGAAGCAGATTTATCCCGTGATTATATTCGAGTTAATTCCCGGAGGCAATTCAAGGGAACGAATAATTTTCGCAGGAAAGATTTCCAAATCGACTCTGCGATTATATCAAGTTACCTTGCATTTCAAGTTTTGATACCATTGTTCTAATCATCCTATAAACTCCCTAACAAAGTAAAGGCTTCAATCCTCGATCTCAAACACTTGTACGAATCACCTACGATAATTAAACAACGAGCTACGATTATGCAATCCTTCCAATTCACAAAATTCAGACCTTTCTCTCAAGAAGGTAAACGAATCTAGTTTAAGGGTTAGAATTGGGAACTTACTGTTTTGCAAACGATTATTATCCAAACGATCGTCTTCTCGTGGTGATCACTTTCTTCTACTACGGTCGGCACCAAAAATCAACCGTTAAGCCACACAAATCGAAAGTTCGTTCTCCCTTTTGCTTGTGAATTGCGTCGAATGCTTCAGAGTTTTTTCAGAAAAATTTAACCTAAATCAACTAATGGGATTAATTAGGTATTATTTTCCTTAAATATCTCTTTAATTAAATAACCAAAATCCGATAATTAATTCCTTTTAATTATTCTCATTTTTTTTATGTTAAAAATAAAATAGGAAAATAATAGTTTAAATTCCAGTTTTACTTTTATACCCTTCTCGTATTTTCGGGGTATTACATCCCTCCCTCCTTAAGAAAAGTTTCGTCCTCGAAACTGAACATACCTGGGAGGTGTTTGAACTCTGGGCTTGCAAAGCGTCTCGTGTTCCAACTCTCATGTCGTCTTTACGGGTGTGTAACTAATTCACTAAACCAAGACTAGTTGTACGTCTTCAAACTTAACTTTCTTCATCTTGCACTTGATTCTTCCGCGTAGGTTAAGATCTCTTCAACCTTTTCAAGGTCAAAGCTTGCTTCCACATCAATGTTGGTTAAGCATTCCCTTATCATTGACACATGAAGGATATCATGCACTCGTGAAAAAAGGATTCCGGTAACTCCAAACGGATAAGCTAAAGTTCTGACTTTAGCCAATATCATGTAAGGGCCTTCATGAATGGGGCTTAGTTGCCAGTCTGCCCAAGCCGTCTTACTCCATTAATTGGGAACGTCTTTAGATAGACTTCATCTTCATCTTCAAACTCTAACAGTCTTCTTCTTCCATCTTCCCAAGGCTTCTATCTGTCTTGAGCTATCTCGAGGTTGCGACGGTCCACTTCAATCTCCTCGTTGGCTTGTTGTATCAACTCTGGTCTTGTATTATGTTACTATTCCACTTCATTCCAGATGACTGGCGTTCTACGCTTTCTTCCATGCAGAGCTCCATAAGTGGCATCTGGATACTGGCGTGGTAACTACTGTTATAGGTGAACTCTGTTATCTCTATCTTTATTGAAGGTCATCAGTAGTGTTGTTTCAACTCTCTATGCGCCTTTGGTTGCTCCAGGATGGACTAAAAATGTTATCTTGTGGACTTCATCCGCACTGTCTTCCTCAACTCTCCCACACTTGGAACACAAAGCCACTTTTGATGCAACGGTTGCCATCTTCATCTAATTCGTTAACCCTTTGCTGGTTTGGTTCTGGCCACTCTCTTGTAATCGAAAACAACTGGATCTTCGTCTTGTTTCTTCACAATCTCATCTGCTGTCCCGAGTCTTGAAATCAACGGTACAACGCACTTTACTTCCGTTTGCTAATGGAACCATCAAATGCTTAAACTTTCCAACTGGTCCGCAACTCTTGACACGACTGACTCCGTTTGATCTCAACTTCCATCACTATGGCACAAGCTTGCTATAGGACTTCAAGGATCCCAGATGAAAGATCTCTTCTTGGGAAGGAGAAACATGCATTTTCCATACTTTCTCTCTGACGGTCTGATCCAATCCTTATGCCAATAAGGGTTAACTTAGAAAACAAATAAAGTTAAAAAGTGACAAGTTGAGCAACATGATGGCATGTCAACCTGGTAAGTTGAACATGAGACAATAAGTTCTCAAAACATAGGAGGTTGCATGGGTTACAAACAAAACAAGATGACTCAAGATCGAGAGAAGTTTGAAGTTGGTTCAAGATTAAAGGATGATCGTGATGTCACAGTATAAAAGATAACCACCAAAGAAGAAGCAAAAGGATTATCTTGCAGATGAAATTCTTTTAAGAAAGTTGAATTATGCAAGATACGGTGGTTTGCAAAAGAACTTGGGCCACTTGAAAGGGAGATAATGAGCTCTTACATAAGCCCTTAAAAGGTGAGAACGTTAAGGGAAACATCACGTGATGGAGTTGTGAACATCTAATACAAAGTAAAGAGAATACTGAACTTGAGAACATTAGGCAGGTGACCTTGATTGTTAATTATTTGGTTAACAAAATGGTTGTTGGCGAACTAGAAGAATTCTCAGTTCGCATGAATGTCGTAAATGAATCATCATACAACCGAGAAGCAAAGCAAAGGTGCAAGGTCGAGCACCAGAAAGACTAAACAATTTAGAAATCAAGAAGAGAGTAAGAGTCTCAACATGAACATGGTCAAACGGGTACACCAAATAGGTCTCTGAATGAAATAAACACTTGTCAAGAAGTGTCCAAGTTTGCATTAGTCAAAGATAGGTTATTTCAAGATTTAAAGGGGATAAAAATTTCCTCAAGATAATGTAAAGGAACATCAAAAGTTTTGAAAAGAAGAGTATGTGATAACCAAGTTTTTGTGTGAAAGATGAAAGACACTTAAGAAATGTCGGATAAAGTTTGATTTCATAATATTAATTCAAACTTCCAAAAGAGGTGTAAAAAAGATCATTGACGGTCCAATTCAAGGGTTCAAGGTTGCACTACTCGAGAGGTGTAGTACAATGCCAAAGAATAAATGCTTAAGGTTATTCATTATGAGAGAATGAAAAGGTTAAAACAGAACAAACATTTCAATTGGTTTAACAAAATTATTATAGAACCACAAAGACAAAAGAGGGAATGTCAAAAGGTGTGTCTGGTGGTTCATGGCTCTAAATGGCCTGCAAGAGATTTAAAGTTGAAAAGGCGCAAGGTGCATTAATCTGAATTGAAATTAATAAGAGTGTGGAGTCCATATGTTGGTTGGCCTAGGTTCGGAAGGCATCTTGGCAAAGATTACCTTATGCTTGAACTGGTTTAGCGTAGATTGCCAAAAGATTAAGGGTAAGTAATTGAAAATGTATGTCACAGTAGGCTTTTAAGACCTGACTGGCAAAATGGTGAGAAGCATACCTTGAAAGAGCAGGCAACATTAGGTGAAAAGCTTACAATATCAACCCTACCCTTAGGAGGGTAGCTGAGAATGAACACAAGTAAGAAGGATGTTCTGTCATTAGGAGATTTACTCAATTTTGGATTTGAAAGGAAGAATGAAAGTACAACAACGCAACAACAGAGAGAACTTGTTTCTTCGATTTGAAAAGTAAGAAGGAGTGAACTTGTTCACAAAGGAAGGCTTAAGGAGATATGTTTCTGAGATAATTCGTGACAGAAGATGGCGAGAAGTTATTGAACTCAAATACCTCAAGTGAGGAATCGAATATAAGTAATTTACTAGAAAAGGCATAAAAGGTTTTGAACTTCAAACATGGCATACTGGAAGCTTAAGGTAACGTCTTTGTGCTTGTTTATAACTGCAAAAGAAACCATAACGTTAGCCTTACAAACATCCTACTAAGAGACTTACTCCCGAAGAAGATCAAACTTCGAGGAAACTTTTAAAACATCACAATCATAATTTATTACTCTCTTAGCCCAAACCCTAAGTCAAGGAGGTGAGATTTCCTTTTAGGCTACTGTCAATGATATTTTATTCCGGATATGAAATTATCGACTTGTGCAGCCCAAACCAAAAGGATTTTGCACATGATCAAAGGAGAAAATATATAGATTCTGGAGTTTCCCGGGTGAAAGCAAAATATTAGAATTTTTCGGATGAGAAGAAGTTGGTCAAAAACAATTATTTTTGTTGAATGTAAGAGCTGTTAGAATTTCCAGATTAGTAAACACTGATTTGAATTGCAGATTTCGATCAAACGAAAAGGAATTTGAACTTAATATCAAAAGGAAAGTTATAGATAAAAGTGTTGTCTACAACATATCGAAAATTCAGGTCATTTGAATGTGGTTAACCTGTTCAAAACAGAAGAAGAAGTGAAAGTAATGCTGCAGATTTTCTGGACAGAGTTTCCGGCATTAACATAAATTTTCTGAACAATCCATAATGATTATTGAGTTGATGTAAGAAGAGAAGTTGTAGATAAAACAGTGATCTATCTTGCTGAAAATTTGCAGAATTTTTGGAGCAGGGGAAATGGGTTTACATGAAAGACAAACACCAAAGAAAAAGGCATTCACTCGTGTTGGATTAAGCCAACCACGAGGATGATGAAAACTATGTGCCAAAGAAGAAGACCTTTAACACTAATAGTTGAAATGAGTGAGAAGCACTTGGAAAGGATAGAATTGAATATGGAGTTCGTGTAGAACCCATTTCGATCAAAGCAAGGTCAAAGAATTTTGGTAAACACAAATAAAGCGATAGTGAAAAGAGGGAGTGGAGGATATGTAGAGTTAAGTCGGACATCATTCTCTACGGGAATAGGTCAAGCCAAAGTGTAGGCTTTGAAATTGAGGTGTAGAAAGAAGTGGAGAGATCACAATAAGGAGTGTAAGGAATATTCAACCAAGAGTACCTCAACTTAAATGTGTAGGCATAAGACTCCGATCCCAAAGCTTTACTTAGAGGAGTTTCACTTAATCCTAGGTGATGTGGTTTGGTTTAAAGACTTCATCCGTAAGGATTGATTACTTAACGGACTAACTTACTAGTGCTCCTAGCAGTTTTCATAGCCATGTGTGAAGAAGAAAGGGTCAGCTAAGCTGCTAAAGAGGTTTATAAAATTCAACTTAAGCTACGAACTTAGACGTAAGATAGGAACTTTCCCTCTGATACCAACTGTGACGCCCCGTCCCAGATACCGAGTCCTTATCCGGAAAGAACGCCCGGCATGCATATATTAACTTTTTAAATCGTCAAAAGTAATATATACATAAGCCTCGTAACAATCAATCAGAGTAAAAGCGGAATAAATTAAAATTAAAGATAACTCGGAAAAAGAATGTTAAACGACAAACAACGGATCACCAAATCCCAAAATCTACGTCTAGGAAAGCTGACCGACAAAACAACGAAATAAATGTTGTTGTAACTTATTACATCCCAACTGAAACTGAAAAGATACTAAAGACTATCTCTCAAAACTGAATAATAAATTGCATAAAATAAAAGTCTGTGTCATTGTAACTCTTGAGCCTAAACATCAGCTCCGTTAACTCCATGGTCATAACCAAGGTCATCATCACCCTGACAGCCACCTTCTCGGGGTGGGGACAATAAAGAAACGAGGGGTAAGTACTTACGTACTTAGTAAGAGGTAGAAGAAACGGTTACACAATATAGTTATATAATATACATCAAGATAAAGTCTACAATCTCTACCATATAGGTTGCATTAAAATACACTCCCCTCTGCTAGTTCTGCTAGCACCATCACGAGCAATTATCTATGTTACATTGCAATTCAAGGACACAATGCCCGAATGATGGGTATGCACCGGGACATATTCAGCACCTCATATGGCACGGATGGTTCCGTGTGGAACATTTCCCAAAACCCGAATAATTTCCGTTACGTATGAGAAATGATTCCATGCTGCGAATCATAAACGTGCCTCACCAAGAATTACAACGTTTTAGTTTTAGACTCATCATATATGTTTATTACGTAGTTAATCTAACCACCTAAGTTCATTCCACTTAAAAGGGCTTCCTAAGGACATCTAGTCCTAGACAATCTAGATTAACTACCTAGCACGTTGTAAAAGGCATCAATGACTACTAAACCAATGACCCTGCAAGGCCTAAACAACCGCCTTCTGGGCTACCACCTTCTCCCCGCAGAGGGTCTCAGTTGTGGTGATTGATGCTAAGGCACCTGAAGTCGGAAGTTAGACATTGCAAATTAACATATAATGTTCCATAAGAACATACAAACCACATCATATCGTAGAGCACACTTAAAAGCACAAAAATAATATACCACTCTTTTACCGTATTATACACCATATCTAATACTAACCATACTACCGTACCTGTTTCTTTTTTTTTTGTTCCTGGACTCAATACATAATCTAAAGGAATTTATAATTTAATAATATATAAATAAATAAAAGAGGAAACATGCAGGATACCCCATTTTCCCTCTATTTTTCTTCCTCTGTTTATTAAGCCGAAAGCATATCTGGGTTCAACCTAGTATCAATTCCAACAAAGAATAATAATATAATAATATAATAATGATAATCTTAATTACTTTGGCTTCTCAAACTAAATGAGTAAATGTACAACAATACTCAATAGCACCGGCCGAACATGGTACGCACGGTATATTATTGTTTCAAGTGACGCGTATTAAGAGTTTACATACCGATTAATAATAATACAATAAAACACCGATTGAAGAACACCCCCTTACCTTTTAGCAATTCCAAAGCAAAAACGGAAGCAAAACTATAAGTAAAGGCTTCAATCCTCGATCTCAAACACTTATACGAATCACCTACGATAATTAAACAACGAGCCACGATTATGCAATCCTTCCAATTCACAAAATTCAGACCTTTCTCTCAAGAAGGTAAACGAATCTAGTTTAAGGGCTAGAATTGGGAACTTACTGTTTTGCAAACGATTATTATCCAAACGATCGTCTTCTCACGGTGATCACTTTCTTCTACTACGGTCGTCACCAAAAATCAACCGTTAAGCCACACAAATCGAAATTCGTTCTCCCTTTTGCTTGTGAATTGCGTCGAATGCTTCAGAGCTTTTTCAGAAAAATTTAACGTAAATCAACTAATGGGATTAAATATATATTATTTTCCTTAAATATCTCTTTAATAAAATTCCCAAAATCCAATAATTAATTCCTTTTAATTATTCTCATTTTTTTAGGTTAAAAATAAAATAGGAAAATAATAGTTTAAATTCCAGTTTTACTTTTATACCCTTCTCGTATTTTCGGGGTATTACATCATCAAATTGAGACAGTAAGAACGCAACCACCAGCTAAAACACTAGATGATGTTGAACCAGCTAAAACAGTAGATGATGCTCACTTCTAGATCTAAAGTTAAAACAACAACTCCCATCAAACTTGCTTGTCCACTTTCCAATTTAACATCTTCAAGAATTTAGCATGGGATAGCCAAGAAAAACACAGCAATTGCACCTTTCACAAGATATCTCCAGGTCAATTACATGTGGATTAAAAATAACTTTGTTCCTGTTGTTGGAGATATAAGCCAAATCTCATGAAATGGGGGCTTGAAACATATGTTGAAACAATAAACTTTAGCTCAAATTTCGGATATGCTCCGGGTTGATTCACCGGGAGTTTATTACATCTAAAAATACTGCTCACGGAGTAGATGATGTTTGACTTTGGAATCATTCGATTCGGATATCGGGTGAATGAGAAATTAATAACTAAAGTTGGTTGAAAAGTTTGTGGAGACGGGAGTTGAAGGGAGAACCTCACTCCATGCTCCCACATTGGAAATTTGAGTGTTGGAAACTCATGTTATTTGAGTTTGTGTGTCTCTTATGGATGTGCCCCAAGGTGCAAAGTTCTCTTGTCCAGAAGGGAGGACTTAGATAATTCCACATGTGTGAGCGCGTGCCGCCACCATTCGGCCGGCTCGGTTCGGATCGATTCGGTTTGGTTCGGGTGTTGCTATTGATTTTTGGATAAAATTTCTTTATGAAATTAACCAAAATTAATTTTTGGCATGTGATTGAGTCATACGACCAATCAGAATTCAAGAATTCGTGTGATTGAATCATCCGACCAATTAGAATTCAGACGACATGTCATCCGACCAATCAGAGTTGATGAGTAGGTCGGCCAAGCAAGACTACACGCCATAATGACTTTTCTTGAGGGAAAAGTCGGCCGACTTATGTCATCCAGCCAATAAGAATTGAGTATCGACACATCATCTCACTATATAAAGAATCCTTATGAATGAGAATTAGAGCATAAAAAATTAAAAAAATTCTCTTGTCTTTCCACCAATAAAGAGTCTTTCATATAGTTCTAGTTCTTGAGTCGAAGAGAAGTCGGAACACTATGTAAGTTAGTTGGAGCTCAGATTTTCGAAGTGCCTCTAAATCTGAGACGTGAAGCCGTTGTATCTTGTGAGACAATTGCTACTACCGTGAGCACCATACCGCATCAATTTGTCTTAAGGAAATAGTAACTTACTCGTCTCGGTTCGATCTCTAGTAATTTATTTTATGCATTGTATTTTTATTTTTTCGTCGTTTCGGGTCAGATATGTACTGTAATAATTCTTTTGCTAGATCTAATTAATAAAACATATTTTTCTTTTCATGTTAATTATTTTCAGATTTTATTTTTCCGTAATTACATCCGTTAATTACGGATCTGTTTCATAATTCACTCCACACACGATACACTTGCCAACACTTGTTGGCCATGGTCCATATAACCCGTGAAATAATTCCCACAACCGCTTTCCAAAAGCAAATCACCTATGAACTTAAACACGCAAAAAGTTTTTGGCTGCAAAGATCAACAAAAGAAGACACATACGATCCATATATCTTGCACCATTTAAAGACATGCATGATTCGAATCAAAAGAGATCAATCACACGCAAAGAGAAGGTGATTAACTAATTTATCAAACTTGTAGCAAATAGAGCATAAAGAATCTTGGATAGCAACACCTTGAGAATGAAGATTCTATTTTGTTAGAATCCACTTGAGACATGCTTTCCACATAAACAAATTCACCTTTGTCGGTAACAGTTTAGTCCAATCAAAAACTAAATTCGTCTTCAATAAAAACATCCCTAAAAGCTTCCACTTCAAGCCTTTTCCTCAAGTTAGGCGTCGAGAAAGCCTCAACGCGGCTCATATTCTATCATATTTTATATGTATAACCCAAAAATCTATTAATTAGCATCCCCAACCTCTCAAATTCTCATCGAAAGACCTCAACCTCCTCCTCCAACCCCACTCAAACTTCTTCTTTCTACCCTACCAAACCATCATCTTTGGAAAAAATCTTCTTAAACGAGGAAATATGAAAAAGCCGAGGAAAAGAAGATATCAAAGTCTCCCCTCCTACCCACCTATCATGCGAGAACCTCACCCATCTGCCATCCCACACCTCTCACCCCTCTGTAGGATCTATTAGGTAGGGTTGCTATGGTAGGGTAGGGCAAAGTCGGTGGAGTGGTAAGGTGCTGTGAGGTAGGTGTGATGGTGAGGTGTGGTAGGGTAGGGTGGGGTGAGGTGTTGTATGACATGGTGGCCGGGTAAGGTAAGATACAGTAGGGTGGCGTAGGTTAGGTAGGGCTAGGTTGGGTTGGATAAGGTAGTGCATATGGTAGGGTGAGGTAGGGCTTGGTAAATGGGCAGTAAGGTTAGTTGGGGTGGTGAGGTAGAGTATGTAGGGTGAGTAAAGAGGTAAAGCGAGTTGTGGTGATCGGTAGGGTGGGTCGTAGGTAAGAAATTATGGATAGAGAAGGGTAGTGCGGGTAGGGTAAGGTGGGGTGGTGGGGTAAAACTGTAGGGTGAGGTCGGTGGTGGGGCAGGGTACCTCACCCACCCCACTCTACCCCATCTACCCTACCCCTTCCACCCTATCATACCTTACGCACCCAAGCATGCCCACCCACCCAACCTTAACCAATCATACTGCCTTACTTATCATTCGTTGTGTCACCTACTATGGAATATGTATCATTTCATTCATTTACATTTCAAACACAATAATGAAATGAGTTTATTCAATTTCATTCCTATTGTTTTATTGGATTCAATGTCATTCTTGCGTAACAAAATGCCATTAATGATTTAGGAACTCCTGTTTTTCTCTAAATTAAAATGATGGACATTTAAAAAGGGTAGAGCCCCATTTCAAATGATCGATTGTTATGTTTTAGTTGTCTAGTTTGCAAATGATGTCCATAAACCTCTTATTGCTAAGCGAAGTTGACTATTTACGGAATTAAACTCTCATACATATATACTGCTCACAAAACAATACTGCTCTTTTACACCGAGCTATGCCCCTAGGGCAATGATTTATTCGATATCATTATTTTAAAACGGTTGTATCATAATTTTTTCCCCTACACGGCAAATTTTATGGTAGTCAATGACCACCAAATTCGATGGACATGTGTCATCATATGAGTGATTATATGTATGTAGATCAATTCTTAACCATCCAAATTAAGATTGAGTTTGGTGGTTAATGACCACCTTAAAATTTGCCCCTATACACATGCATTAATTAATATAGATTTTTGTCAAGAAGGACAGATTTATGAAGAAATCAGGATTCAATGAACCTGATGATTAATCAGGACAAAACCAGTGTAAACTTTCAACAATGCCCTTTTTTAAATTTGTCATTTAAATCTTTTCTACTCAAAAAAAAAAAAAAAAAAAATGTCAATCAATGTATTTAATGAATTTGTTGCTCCTTCATCATTTATTATAACCGCCAATTATTTCTTCAATATTTACACATCAATTATTCTACACATTTTTTATTTTGATGTGAAACAAAATACTCACTTTATCTACAATTTTAATACAACTCCACATATGTTATTCGATCCATGTCAGTGTTACTATATTTTTTTTTGCTGTAACTACATATATTTTATCGGTTGTTCCTACTAATTTTGTAATGTTACTACATTTTTTTGTTGTAACTATATCTATTTTATTGGCTGTTATTACTTGTTTTTCGAGTGTTGCTACATCTTTTTTATTGTAACTTTATTTCATTGGTTGTAACTGTTTTTTTTTATATGTTACTATATTTTTTCTTGTGTTACTACTTTCTTCTTATTGTAACTATATTTTGTTGATCGTTACTATTTCCTTTTATTGTAGCTGATCAATCTAACTGTTCTTCCCATTCTTCCCTCTTTTATAAATAGCAACCTCCATGCTTCTAATTTTGCTCACTCCCATTCCTTTTCTTTGCCTACTTTAATAGGCACACAATTCCAGTGCCCACCCTTTTACTCATTATCTACTTATTTGCATTCTTCATTAATGGAGGGTACTGGGTTTAAGAAATTCTTGATGGTGTATTTAGTTGTGGTGGTGGTGGCCGTGGTGCTGCGGCTCGACAATGGGGTGGTGGCACAGGCGCCACAGGGTCCTTGTTATTTTATTTTTGGAGATTCCTTGGTGGACAATGGTAATAACAACAATATGAATTCACTGGCGAAAGCTAATTATTTGCCTTATGGAATTGATTTTCCTGCTGGACCAACTGGAAGGTTTTCCAACGGTAAAACTACTGTTGATGTCGTATGTAAGCTACCTCTCTTCCTCTCGTCTTCTTCTCCATATTGTTGATCGATTATATTGTTTGAGTAATGATACATACACAATGAATGACACAACTTTCATCTGCACCAATGATTATGATAAAGGGTGTCTATAAATGTTGTGTCACTCGGATGTGTCTAAACGGTTGTACGTACCGGTATCATTACTCGTACTGTTTTTTTTTTTTTTTTTTTCCATTGCATGTCTATATAAATTATAAGGCTAGTGTTTGAGAGCATCCTAAGTCGAGGTTCATGACTATACCACATTTAGGGTTTATAAAAAAAAAATTTCGTAAAACTTTTCTCTAGCAAAAAACCTACACATAAATCTTTTCTCCACTACCGTAATTTTTTCATTACGACACATACCCAAATAAATACAATAAATCATAAAATCTCAGATTTTAAGCCGGTTCACAAACATGGAGCTTTTGCTCCTCTCTCCTTGTCACTGTTAAGATCAATCGCTTACCATTCTACTAAAACCAATTGGTTTAGTAGAATAGTAAGCACTTGATCTTAACATGGTATCGAGCCAGAGGTCATAAGATCGAACCCTGGTATGAACATTATGTTGTGCAAGTGTTGAAAGAGATCGCCACACTCTTAATGTATAAGGAAATATAGTAGCACCTATACTAACACCAATTAGTTTTAATAAAACTGTAAGCGTTTGATCCTTAAAGTCACCATTTCACTCAAATGACTATAAATCTATTGAAACTCCACCATTGGAGTTTGCTCTGAGCCTTAACATGCATAGCTGAAAGTTGTCACTGTGTCTCAAGATTTTAATTATTTCATATCTATCTTTTTACTCGTAAGAGACCAGAGCATTTAACGAGCCGAGTCAAGCCGAGTATTAGTTATTTAAACTTGTGTTCGTTTAGCTCACGAGTTTTTTCATGTTCATTCGTTTAATTCACGAACACCGAAATATGGCGTGGTTCGTTAAGGTCATGAGCTTATTCGCGAACTTTTGTTTAATAAATGAACAAAAAATTATGTCCAACATCAGCTCATTTATAAGGAAAAATTGTTCAAATGTACTCGTGTTCAAGTTTCGTTTACTACACGAATTTTTTCCTACCAACTCGAGCTCTCAGCTCGAGTTTGGCTCGTTAAGGTATTAAAAAAACAAGTTTAAATGCACAAATAACAAAGTACGAAGCAATTGCAATATTAATATTTTTATTTTAAGCTTAAGCAATATTCAAACATCATATTATCTAAAGCATTAGCAGAACTCTTTAAGCTAAACAAACAAACAATCACAAACATTAATGAGCCAAACACGAGTTTGTTCATGAACGCTCTGTTCGTTTAACGTCACTACTGAGTCGAAGATTAACTATTAAGCAGATGTATAGTCATCACTGACATTGACTGCAAGGCAAAATTATGATGAAGCTTTTAAGCATAATTTATTAAATAACTTTATAATATAATCAACTCAATCTTAACTTTTCTTGTTGCCATAAACATCTGGGCCAACCTCCTAAATGTCTTAATACAATCATTTGAATCCAAACTATACAACTCAAATGACTCTATTAAGAATCAAATCATCATATAATGACATGTGTCAAAAAAAATTATAAAATACCCACAAAATTAAAAAAACTTACTGATGTGTTAGCCATGCATTTAAATTGTAGTGTTTTAATATATATATATATATATATATATATATATATATATATATATAATATATATATATATATATATAAATGAGTATTATATAGTAATATGATGAGTTGTGATTTATGATTTACAGCTGAGCTTCTGGGGTTTGATGATTATATACAACCCTTTGCATTTGCAAGTGGGCAGGACATACTTAGAGGTGTAAATTATGCATCTGCAGCAGGTGGAATCAGACCAGAAACTGGCCAACAATTGGTATATACTACCATTTTCTTTTAATTTTATACCTTTTTTTTTAATTTGCATACGTGTTTATAATTTCATTCGATATTCCTTAATTAATGCGAGACTATATACAAGATTATTACATTGATGATCATATAATTCGATTATGATAGGGTGCTCGGATATATTTTGGCGCACAAGTAAACAATTACCAAACCACAGTGTCCCAAATTGTGAACATATTGGGAGATGAAGATTCAGCTGCAGCTTATCTTAGCAAATGTGTATACTCTATTGGATTAGGCAGTAATGACTACCTCAACAACTATTTCATGCCTAATTATTATTCAACTAGCAGACAGTTCACACCTGAGCAATATGCTCAAGTTCTTATTCAACAATATGCTGAACAAATAAGGGTAATTAATTACTAATAATTAGTACCACAAATATGGTAGTTTATATTTTCTTTCTAATTATTTTGTTTATGTACGTACAGTCTTTGTACAATTATGGAGCAAGAAAATTCGCTTTCGTTGGTATCGGTCAGATCGGTTGCAGTCCGAATGAATTGGCTCAAAACAGCCCTGATGGCAGAACATGTGTAGATAAAATCAACTCCGCAAATCAATTGTTCAATGAGAATCTTAAGGCATTAGTAGGCAACTTCAACAACAAT
This sequence comes from Gentiana straminea, assembly GCA_036785695.1. Taxonomy (NCBI): domain Eukaryota; kingdom Viridiplantae; phylum Streptophyta; class Magnoliopsida; order Gentianales; family Gentianaceae; genus Gentiana; species Gentiana straminea. Next base: position 4,180,250 of record JAVUPR010000046.1, on the reverse strand, counting down.
TTCTCGGATGCTAAATTTACTTACATTGATGCCTATGGTATTTTCCAAGACTTAATCAGCAGCCCTGATAGTTTTGGTAATTATTTATTTAATTTTTCTCCTCATTTTGTTTTGTATGTATATATATCCCATTTTCGTAGGCTCACAATTTTGTCCTTTGATTTTTGATGAATAAATCCTGCAGGTTTTACAGTAACAAATGCGGGTTGTTGCGGTATAGGAAGAAACAATGGGCAGATAACTTGCCTTCCATTTCAAACACCATGTCCAAATAGGAATCAGTATTTGTATTGGGATGCTTTCCATCCAACTGAAGCAGCAAATATTATAGTTGCGAGAAGATCTTACAGGGCACAAAAGTCCACAGATGCTACTCCATATGATATAAGTACTTTGGCTCAACTTTGAGGACAAAATTATCACCAAATTTTCATTGTTATGCATAATTTATATCCCTATAATTGTATTTTTCTTGTGGAAAATTGTACAATGATTTTGGCTTTTAAGTAGTATTGATGAGAATTTTGATATCACCACTTATGTAAGAGAGAGTATTTTTTACACATGAGTACATGTATTATATATATCTTCTTTAGCCTTTCTTTGTGTTCTAAATTCATAGCTATGGTCTTTTGAAGTATCATCTAAATCACAATGATGATTCTTACATTCTCCCGCTTAGCTAAAAAGTTATGGCGGGCAACATTAATGAGTGACTACGAAATTTACATGTTCAAAATGTCATTATGTGTTTATTACAACTAATCAATACTAACAAAAGAGCTATGACGGTTATGCCCTATAAATTTGAGCACTCCCTTCCACAATGACGATGTGCAATCAAGCACTTAAGTAAACTTTTTATGCACGAACTATTCAAAATGTCATTCAGGTATAAGAATCTGAATGGATTCTCTCATACATGAGCTCGGCGCACTTTCACTTTACTATTGCAATCACTATAATGCCAATTTCGACAATATTCAAAGAATTCAGACAAATCAACTGTTAGGGTAGTGTATCGTGTGTGGAGTGGATTTACAGAACAAATCCGTAATTTACGGATTAAATTACGGAATATTAATCTAGAAAATAAATCATGTGAATAGTACGATTCATATTATTTAGTAGATCTAACAAAATAAATATCATCATGCATATCTGATTCAAACAATAGACAATAAAGGTAGTATGCACAAAATAAAGGACTAAGACAAACCGAGACGAGTAGTTACTCTTCCTTAAGACAAATTGCTCCGGTATGGTGCCCACGGTAGTAGCAAATGTCTCCCAAGATACAACGACTTTACGTCTCGGATTTAGAGGCACTTCAAAAATCCGAGCTCCAGCGAACTTACAGAGTGCTCCGACTTCTCTTCGACTTAATATCTAGATCTACATGAATGACTAGATCTATATGACACTACCTTTGTGGTGGAAAAGACAAGAGAAAACTGAATGAATAAACTTTCATCCATGGGATTGTTTAAATAGTTGAGAGGAGGAGCCAATGCTTTAATCTGATTGGCCGGAACACATCATCAATACTTTTCCACTTGGAAAAGACATGGGGTCAAAATTTTTTATTAAAATTATTAATAAAATTTCGAATTTTATTTCCACACCCTGATTGGTCGAATGACACATCTATGAATTCTGATTGGTCGGATGACTCAATGAATTCTTATTGGTCTGTTGACACAGTTACTTGAATTAATTTTTAGAATTAATTTCATAAAGAAATTTTGTCCAAAAAATTAATAGTAACACCCAAACCGAGCCGGACGGACGGCGGCGGTGCGCGCGTGTGGAATTATCTAAGTCCTCCCTCCTGCACAAAAGTGCCTTGCCCCTTGAGCTCTTATCACTCAAGTTTCCAATGTGGGAGAATGGGGTGAGGTCCTCCCTTCAACACCCATCTCCTACATATTTTCTACCAACTTTAGCCATTAATTTCTCATTCACCCGACATCCGAATCGAGTGATTCAAAATCCCATCATCAACTACTCCGTATGAAGTATTTAATGATATTATTAACTCTCGATGACATACACCGGAGCCTATCCGTAATTAGCGCTAAAGTTGACCATTCAACCCTTCAAAAAGGGCTTTTTCTCCAACATCAACTTTATGTGCCAATAAGTTAAATATGAGTACAACATGATTGGGACCGAAATAACCTAAGCCAACATGATCAGACCTTGATAGCAAGACATACTAAGTGTCACTGCACGTACTAAGACACCAGTGTAAGGTGTGACGAACATGTGTTTCTGAGTCTTAAACAAGCATACAAGCTAGCCAAGGAATCCGTGCACACTCATTAAGACGATAATATGAATTTTGAAGGTGTTTAAGAAAGAGAGTTAGTTCAGTTAAAGGCTTTGAGCAAGTATGCAAGATATAAAGATAAGATAAAGTATTGAAAAATAATGAACTCAAGAGATTTATAATATTTCACCCCTCCGAGGCTACATTCATTTGCCAAAATCTTCCTTTGGATTTAAACCCTTTATAATATATCACCTGAAGTGTTATTAAACAAGAACACTAACTACTGCTACAACTTCATTCACTCCTGAATTAAAATCTCCAAGTCAGTACACGGACTGATCACAAGAAATAGCTCCAATTTTATAACAATTATACTTGTTAGAAATCCTTCTATCATTCATTTTTTATTATTATATTATATGTAATAGTTTTATGTAATCTTTTATCACCTTTTATTACCCTTAAATATTATATTAATTAAATAGTAATTAGGTGTACAAAAGAGCGGTTGGTTTTGTCTTTTCCTAGCTTTTTGGTGACTGGAACACTGTTCTTATTGCCGTTGTAACAGTGTTTCCAGACCCACCTTTAATCCAAATAGCCGTTGTAGCTCTCCTTGTAGTATTTAAGGATGAGGGTAGTTGTAATAGCAACTAATGAGCTTTCTATTCTAATAAAAGAATACTTTCCTCATTGCATTTACTCTTTACATGGTATCGGAGCCTTAGGTTCAAATTTCTGGCCTTTTTTTTCAAATCCTTCTTCTGATCTATTGTACTGTTTAAATGGCCACTGAATCTTCTGCTACTAGTATTGCCACTGAACCTCTGGCCCCTGAAAATTCTATAGTTTCAGGGGAACTTCAAAACATTCAGCCTTCTTATAAACTGAATGGAAATAATTATCTTAAATGGTCCTAGTTTGTCAGAACCTTCTTGAAAGGTAGAGGGAAACCGATCCATCTTCTAGGAACCAGTCCTCCTCAAAATGATCCTAAATATGCTAGTTGGGATGAGAAGGATTCATTGGTTATGTCCTGGATTTGGAGCTCAATGGTTCCTGAGATCAGTGACACTTGCATGTTCCTGTCTTCTGCTAAAGATATATAGGATCATGTACAAAAAACCTACTCTAAGGTTAATGATGCAGCCCAGATTTATGAAGTAAGGGCAAATATTCAGAATACCAAACAAGGGAATAAGTTTGTCATTGAATACTCTGGCATTCTGCAGGGTATATGGCTAGAACTTGATCATAACCAATGCATCCAAATGAAATATAGTGATGATGTTGCTACCCTCAGAAGGATGATAGAAAAGGAGAGGATTTTCTCTTTTTTTGTTGGTCTCAATCAAGATTATTACCCTATAAGGGTTCAGATTCTTGGCAAAAGTGATCTTCCTACTTTAAGTGAAACCATATCTATTGTTAGAACATAGGAAGGAAGGAAAAGTGTCATGTTTGACACTATATCAACTGAAGGATCAGCTCTGTTTGCTGGTCAAATAGGGCTGGATCCCCTAAGACCTATGAATCTAAAGAGGTCCCAGACAAAAAATACCTACTCAAAAACATAATATGAAACTTTGTGACAAAGATAATCTCTTTTGCACTCACTGCAAAAAGAGTAGGCACACCAAAGATTTTTGCTGGAAATTACATAGGAGGCCTGGCAAGAACAATGCCCAGGCACATGTAGCTAACACCAACAGAGAGGATAACAGTGTGTAGGGGACAAATCAGACCCCTAAACAGAATCCAAACCTTGGTCAATCTGAATATGAAAAGTTGAGGAAGTTCCTTAATACCTTGAAAAGCCCTTCTTCATCTATGGTTTTCTCAGGTATGGCCTCCCTTAATTCTTTAAATCAGAAATTTACTAAATGGTAGGTTGTTGATTCTGGAGCCACTGATCAAATGTCCCCTTCCCTTCATTTGTTCTCTTCTTACATTCCCTGTTATACCAATAAAACTATCATTGTTGCAAATTGTACCACTATTAAAGTTATTAGTACATGGAATGTTAGATTGAATGATTTCTTGACATTAAAAGATGTCATGCATGTCCCAGATTTATCTGCAAATCTGGTTTCTATAAGAAAGTTGACTAAAGACTCAAACTATCATGCCTTGTTCTCTGCTAACTTCTGTGTGATTCAGGAATTGGCAACAATGAGGAGGATTGGACTTGCTAGACTTAAAGAGGGACTCTATTTTGTAGAAAGTCAAAATGATGATAAAAAAGTTTTTCAAAAAACCTCTCTATTTTCTAAAGTAGACAATGATAAGATTATGTTGTATCATAGGAGGCTAGGTCATCCATCTTTTCAAATTTTAAAGCATTTGTTGTAAGGATCTAAATGTTGAGAATTTCAAATGTAATGAATGCATCTTTGCCAAACATAAAAGAGTTTCTTATTCTAGCTCTTATACTATTGCTTCTAATCCCTTTGATCTTATTCATAGTGATATATGGGGTCCTTCTACCCTACCTAATATCAGTGGTGCTCACTGGTTTGTAACATTCATTGATGATTGCACTATAGCTACTTGGTTATATCTGTTAAAACATAAGTCTGACCCGACTCATGTGTTTCCCACCTTCTATAATATGATTCTGACATAATTCAATGCTAAGGTCAAGAAGTTGAGATCTGATAATGCAAGGGATTTGTTAGGAACATTTTATTATGTTTTGATGATGGCCATACTAGTTGTTATAGCAAGCCTGAAATAAGTTAGAAATCTTTGTATAAGTCTTTACATAGAGTCTGACATGTTGTATAAGTTGAGTCTGACAAGTATTGTACTAGTTGGTAGGATGGCTGAGTAAAACAGAATTTTGGCAGAGTAAAAGCAGCCACGTACCAGCAGAGAAGCATGATGACATATGGTCTGACTTATAACCAGGGAAGTCTGTGATGACCTTGGATAAGTCTAAGTTTTATTTCAAGTGATCAAATTCATTGTTATATATGGTATACACTGATCTCACCCAAATCAAGGATCAGTGAAGTACAAGGAATCTTGTAGACTCAAAGAAAACAAGAAAAGCAATGAACCGGCAAAGTAAACTATCTATCGGCTGAGTAAAGACAAAGCAGTTGATGTTGCGTTGAACACCAGATTTGCGGTAACAGTGCTTATCTTGAGGATATGAGGCTTATATGTGTGATTTCTCCGGAGAGAGCTCGGTGGTGAGCAAGAACAATGTTGCCGGATAAGTGTTTAATGAAGAACAATCGAATGAGTCGACAAATTGGCAGAGTGTATCTGCTTGTATTAGTTCTTGGATGCCTTTCTATTACATTGTGATCCCATATTTATAGGCTAAGACTATGTCGGTTTACTGTTCATGACAAGACAATTAAGAATACATAATTAAAGATAAATATGAATGCAATACAAGTGGCCTAGCCAGCTGGAGCGACAAGCATGGCGAGCAGCGAGCAGGGAACATCGGACTCGTGTATGCCTTGTCTTGAAATTAGCTTGACCATATGGGTAGAAATCACATGGAGAGGAGGAGTCCGGCTTACGACCAGCGGACAGGATCCGGTGTTGGCAGATAGGACCCGGCTTACGAATGGCGGGTAGGATCTGGCTTATGATCGCGGATAGAGGGGAAAGAGGCCCAATATCTTTGTTAATGGGCCATGACAGTAGGCCCAATCTAGATGAACATGGCCCCATTCCAGTTCGGGTATATCAATGGCCCCCTACTCTGTGCCTAGTGTGTCCGCCGAGGCGGAGAGTAGAACTTGAAGAAGAATTTGGCAGCCGCACCCTTATATTGTCGCTCATGACAGAGCTAGGTATGCCAATAATGCTCTATCGGGCTTGAACTAGTGTTGGTGAAAACTACCAGTTTATATGCTGTGAATTTGTAGCGGACAGGCTTGATTGCCGACAACGCTACGTCGGACTTAGTGACCGATAACGCTCTATCAGGTATGGATTGTCGAATAGGCATCTGCGGGCACTGATAGATGTTGACCGCTTGAAGAAATAATTGTAGACCGTGATAATCTGAGGCCGTGTGTTTGGACAGGTTGATGGTCTTTAGCGGGGATTTGAACGGTTGGAGATGACAAATGGATGAATTGGTCCACGAAACATCACGTCAGTTACGTACACTGACACGACACTTGAACTGAACCGTCCTTCGCTCTGATTGGCTGAGGAGAATCGGTAACCGTTCCTGTCATTATGACATTTGAATTTCAAAATCCCGAACGTCGTTCCCTCTCTATTTCCTACTATAAATAGAGGATTCCACCCAAGTCTTTCACTTTCCCTTTTCTGAATATTTTTCCGGCGATAGCAACAGAAAGCTCCGGCAAGTGTAAGCAGGTTCCGGCAAGCGAAATTTTCAGACAAGATCAACACGTCACTTCTTCTCTCATTAATCAGGTACGGATTTACACATTCCCTTTGTCTTTTGACTTGATTTTGTCTTGATTTCACCTGTTTCTCTTGCTAAAAATCGCAATGTTGTGAATTTGCCTTTGTAATTTATTTATTTTTCCCTTATGAACACCATAGGCTCAATCCTCTATGCTTCCCTGCGTTTTATGCTTCTTTTTCCCCAGAAAACCCCTTTGTGTATACTAGCTCTGATTGTTGTTTTGATGTTGTTTTTTTTTCCTTTCAATGCCTGAGTGTTTGTGTTTGTTTGGGGTTTTTCTGGGTATTTTTTGGGGATTTTTCTGGGTTTTTTTTGGCCAAGGAAAGTGAAGGGGCGAGGTGTCGGGGTGTGATCACTTTCACCTCGGCCCGATTTCCATACCCGGGTGATTAAACTGATCCACCTTGCCCTTTTTCTTTTCCAGAATGTCTTCGGAGCATACAGAATCAGACGAAGAGGCCAGGGCTGCTGCGGGCTATGGCTCGGAAGAGGTGAGCCTGGATGATGCTAGCTCAAGCGACGTCGAAGAGGAGATGGTCGAGGAAAATCAAGGACCCATTAGTATAGAATCCGATCCAGAGGTCGCAGTAATTGGTGAGGGTGCTATTTGGGGCGAGTTCGATGATGATGACCAGATGGTGTTGAGCGGCCTTATCGAAAGGATGGAAAAAGTTATCACCCCTGGAGCCGCTAGACGTAGTGCTAAGATCAAGGAAGCCGTGGAAACCACCGAGGCATTGGGGAGACCAAAAAAGTCTCAAAAGGTCGTAGTGTCCAGAGGAAAGCCGCATCGGATGCGCCCGGAAAAAAGAAGAGGCCGCCCAAAAAGAGGTCTGTTGCCGTAGAAATGGAGCTCGCTGAACAAACGCGGGCAGACAGCGATCTCATGACTCGATGGAGGGAGTTTCGAGATCAGAAAGATTATACCTTGGCTCTGGGCGCTTATGACATTCCAGAGGATTATCGATTCGCCAGTATGGGCACGATCAATGTGTCTTGGACCTGTGGCCGGGAGCAGGAAGATTTTTTATGGTTGCATTATGACTATCTCGTTGCCGGACTCAGACCTCCCTTTGACTCATTGTTTGTTAAGTTTATGGATGAACTGAAGGTGATGCCCTGCGACCTCAGTCTGGGAGTAGTCCGCGTGGTTATGTCCTTCATTATAATCAGCAGGTTAAGCGGACGCGAACCATCGATGGCGGCGCTGCTGTATTTTTATGGTTTTTCTCGGAAAGGCGGTGCAGGTCAGATTCAACCATGCAGTCGGTCAAGTAGTGGTAGGCTAAGCCCACAGTAAACATATGATGAGCCCAAACATTTTGTCTCTGTGGACCGAGGAGAAAGGGGGCTCGGCGGGAGGAGGAGTGTGCCGTGAGAGAAGCAAGGAGGTCAACCTCTTTCAAAAGGATTTCCTGGGATTATTTCTAGTATGGAATGAGTCAATCATACACTTTGGTATCTTATTGAACAAAAAGGGTGCTATTCTTCCTCCATTGATCAAGAATTTCGATTTTTGGGAAGTATCATGATCATCCAATAGGAAGGGTTTCCATTTTTTCAAATGAACAATTTGAGTGACTGACGTACCTCGGCCATTGCTTTTGCTCTAAAATGAGAAATCCATTTCTGCGCCTCTTTGATAAAATGCCGCTTCCACCTATTTGGTAAAGTAATCAATTGCCACTAAGATGTATTCATGTCCATTTGTGGGTGTCACCTTTCCGATGATGTCAATTCTCTTATTTTTCAGAAAAATAATAGAGGTAAGATTGTGAAGTAAGGCCGCCGCCAATTGGAACAGACAGTACAGCAAAAACAACTGGAAGAGCGAACTAGTCTCTTTAAATGTTTTGAAGCCAAAGCTTAGTACTTGCCTTGAGTTGTATTCAGGTGCACCTAAAGTCTTATGTCCGAAAGGGCTAGCTAAGACAAGGCAGCTAGGCTGAAGGCAAGGAAGGCTAGTCCGGCAACTGCTGGCTGTCGACGAGAAGTTTCCATATTTATACCTTTTCTTGTTAGAGGGGCCTTTTTGAGTTTACAGTGCTGATATTAGAAAAAAGATCAACAATCTCTTTGTTTTCTTTACTGCTTCCTAATTTCGGTTCAAATCCTACAGAGCGTGATTTTTATATTCTTAGATCAAATTAGACTGAAAAGTCACTTACACATTATCCAGATTTTCCCAGGAGGGTGGTGGTGGTATTAACGGAGTAGGCACTCTGTCCTTCCAAAAGTACTCTTAGACACTCTTGGTTCCACGGCAATAAGCCGTGACACGGAGAATGCTACGAGTTGTCCCGCTATATGCAAAACGAGCAAGCGAGCAGAGTGAAAGCAAGTATCGGAAAGAATAACCACCAGCTAAGGCCTATCGCGAGGTACGTCAGTCACTCGAAAGAGGTGAAGTAGAGATCTTTTCTTTCATTCCACCCTAGCCTCTCAATCTAACAGGGGTTGTTCGGCATAAGGATAAGCGGAGACACTGAGAGACGAAAGATAGGGGAGCGAATGGGATTAGATACCCCAGTAGTCCTAGCCGTAAACGATGGATACTAGGCGCTGTGCGTATCTTTCAGGCTGTGCCTGATACCTGTTCCCGGTTGTCAGAAACCCGGACTTTTAGTCTCTCTATTTTTTTACCTTAGCCTTATCTTATAAGGGGATTTATTTCCGTTCTATCCACTGAGCAAGCTAGCTAGTCAGTGAGCCAGAGAGGCCACCTGAATACTATTCGAAATTCAGAAGAACTATCTTTTTTTTACAAAGCTTTTTTTCAGAAACAAAAAAGATTTCAGTCGCTACAAAGGTATGTCCGTTTGATATCCAAAAACTGCTCAGCAACAGTCGGACAGGTGGGGAATCTTGAGGTGAACCAGAAAAGTTTGGGTAGAGCCGGATCTAAGCGTTGGCTAGGTAAGCGTCCTGTAGTAAAGGATCTCATCAGATGAGGGAACCCTGGGAGAGCCGCCGACTCCAACTACCGTCCATGTACGATCCATACTAGATCTGACCAACTGCCCATCCTACCTCCTCTACGTTCTTGACAGACTATCTTACCTAGGGCACGGAGATGACAACATCATTTGCTACCAAATATTATTCCGTGGGAGTGGGAAACTGACATGCTGGACAGGGCCGTGGGAAGATGCGAACGTACTTCTCATAAACAAGAGTAACGAAATGAGCTTAGGCAAGAAGATTCAGGATAATGTGACGAGCATTAAATCCTCTTATTCGAATAGAATGGAATTCAAAATAAAAATGAAGATCTTTAGATTCTCTTTTACTAAAGAGTTTAAAATGCAGACTATCAAAATCGTGAGCTAGGTTCCAGATCCAATACTCCCACACCATAAGACTTTCGGATATGGACACTCCCACTCGATCATAAGTCCCCGGCTGGTATCATTCTTAAGACCGGCATATGGGTTTCCTCTGACGAGCGAGCGTAGTGAGGGCTTTGACAACTAGGACGGGTCAGTCTATCTACTGCTTGCGCAATGGGTCCATTCTATCTATTGCTTGTGATCATCAGGTTTAGAAGCTTTACAAGAAGAGCTCGCAAGACTCCAAGATCGTCTAACAAAGAGAGAATGAAGATCCGAGCGGGAGTCCTGAAGGGACTGTTAATAATATGTAGCTAGATGGCTCCCGTCTCACATGTCGGAGTCGGAATCAGTTGTTGACTGGCAATATCTCCTCTTCGATCGTCCCAGTGTGGCTGATCATCCGAAAAGACCAGCTAAGGATTCGAACCTTTGCATGCCGGTACCAAAAATCCGAACAGATTTGTCCATCTATTCAAAATCCAGAGTGGACACGGGAGAGACCTAGCTAGGCCTAGGCTCACAAAATCTGCTTCAACTGTCTCAAATGGGGGAATAGATGGTGTATCGATAAAGACCTGTGCGGGGAGTGGACAGTGACTTACGGAAAGCATTGAAAGAACATGAGTGGCTTATAATAACTTTAAGAACTCGTTACAAGTATTTGAAGAACTCTTAGTAGCAGTGGGCGATCTTTTCTTCTTTTACTTCACTATCGTCTCCTCTGTTCCAGGCAGCAAACTATCTGTTGAAACCTCCAAAGCTTTCATCAAATGATACAAGTCTTGGTTAAGAATCTACAACGCACTAGAACGGGTCAGACCTCTACCACTTTTTCTAGTAGAAAAAAAGTAAGAATATAGAATCAAGATTGACTTGAGGCGTACCCACACTACTTGTCCCTAAAAGAAACTAAAAAAACTACTCTTAATGGACTGCTAAATTCTCGACGATTGTTTATTCATTAGTTATTATAAGTTGAACACAAGCCGCTATGGTGAAATTGGTAGACACGCTGCTCTTAGGAAGCTTCTTTCTGCTATCGATCTAGTAGCAAGCAAGCCCGTTCTTGAGATTGAGCTCGGGAATCGACCGACAAGGTTGCGGACTGGGATAAGAGATGCATGAAGGTAGAATCCCGTGTAGGGTGGCCGTTTGAGAAGCTTCCGGTGAATTCGGTTAAGACCGACCACCTGAAAAAAATAAGAACCCAATTTGATGAAGATGGGTTTATAGACGATTTGAAAGATGATCTCGGATACACCCGCAAAGGTGAAGAACCGAGTAGGATTTTTACTGTGGCGGCAATCCCTCTATGCGAGCACCGAGTAGGATTTTTACTTTTACTTTTGATACTTTTTATAGCCTGTTTCCTTTCACTTTTCTTCATGTCATATTTCAGGTCGCTAATAAATATTGCTTTCCACAGGTACCATGGATGCACTCGATCAACGCAGCCAGCTGACCAGAAGGAAGACTACTGGCGAAGTGAAGAGAGCCGCTGATCTGCAGGGGATCAAGACCCCGCTCCCAATGGTTGATATAAGGAAAGGGGCGGCTGGAGCCTCTGGATCTCAAGTCGGGGAGTTAACCCAGCCGCTAGTTAGACAAGCAGGGGATAGAGCCGTGGTGGGCAAACCCCTCAAGCAGACCACCCTGACAAAGCCACCGGCCGGCGATAAGAAAAAGAGAGCCGTTGTTGAAGAGACTGACCCTGCATAAGGTGGTAATGGCGAGCAGGATGTTCCCCCATCCAAAAAATCCCAAATCGATGAATCTCAGAGGAAAGAGGCTGCTGACAAAGCTAAACCCTCTGATAAAGGCAAATATGTGGCCAACAAAACATTCTCTGCGGGAGCAAGGTCGATGATACCCTTTGCCGGAGTACCAGTTGGGCCGGCGGGAAATCCCGCGGTGTGGTTAGATAAAGAGTTTATGCGCCAAGGTACCCTCAATTTTCCCAAGGCCAAGATGATTTCAAGGGGCATCGCTGATGTGGCCCCACTGAGGCATTTGAGGTGGGGTCTCCCTAACCCTGTCCAACTGGAAATCAGCCGCGGGATCGCTGATAGAATCGTCCTGGCCGATCAAGCTGATCCTCGCATGACCTTCCTCCAAAACATAGAGGATCTGTGGGGTTTATACGGCGCCACGGTGAGCATGGTAAACAACCTTCCTTCCTTTTCCGTTTTTCTTCATTTATTTTATCTTTGAAGTCAAGTCTGACCTCGCTGACATTCTTCTTTTCAGGTGGGTACGGGTCTGGCACAGTTCATAAACGATTATCGGAACACAATATCGTTAAGTGCTGATGCTAACAAGGAGCTGATCACCACCAAGAAAACTCTCAAGGCCGCTAATGAGGTCGCGGCTAGTCTGCGTGGCAATTTGAGTGCGGCTGAGGCTGAAAACGAGAAGTTGAGACTGCAGCTTGCCGAGGCTCAAAAGAAATCCGAGCGTCTGAAGAAGCTTAACGCTGAACTCGCGGAACAAGATAGGTCCGCTGCCCGATCCATGAAAGAAATGCAGCAGAGAGTAATAGAGGCTCAGGCCCATTGGGAAGCCGAGCAAGCAGTGAGCAAGGGTTTGAGGAAACAACTGGCGGACCTGAGCTCAAGTGTCCAAGGTCAGATTGAGGCCACAAGCAAGGCTGCTGCTGGAGAAAACTTTCTGATGGGATATGACCAAGGGTTCTATCACATCGCAATGTGCATTTGGGCTCGCGGCGCCGATACTCCTGACATCGATACCTTGCAAGACTGGATTCTCACCCAACCCTTTTCTGATCATCTAAGGGATTTCCACCCGCACATACCTTTTTCTGACGTCGAGCTACAACGATACATCCCTATGTATGCTCCAGATTGGGAGGTTCCCGCAGTGGTGGAAGCGAATCTAAGGGAGCTTGTGCGTCGAGCTACCCAGGCGAACACCGCAGCTGAGGAAGAGGGTGAGCAGACTGGAGAAAAGGCCAAGTAGACAGGCGAAGAGACTCTAGAGCCTACCGGATCTGAGACGAATGCCGACCAAATGCTTCATCATTCTCTCCACGAGGAGAATGTTCATAATGAAGAAATACGGCTTGAGAACTCTTAGATTTGTGCTCTTTGTTCTGTAAAAACTATTTGAAATTTGCATATGTATAACTTTCTTTATTTCCGCACCTTATTTTTGTAATAATATTTCTGAATGAAGTCTACTTTCTGTTCGCATGATGTATGCTTACTTTTTGCTCGAATTTATTGCATAAATTGAGTCCGATCATAACAGCATCCGGCCCCCTTGTTTTAGATAAGATTCCAAGTTGATAGCGAACAAATTTATCCTTGACATATGCCCCTCTTGAATCTTATCTGAAATAACTTCCCGATGAAAATATACGAAGCTTCATGTCCGCCCTCTCTTGAATCTAATCTCAAATATCTGCCCGATGAAAATATACGAAGCTTCATGTCCGCCCCCTCTTGAATCTAATCTCAAATATCTGCCCGATGAAAATATACGAAGCTTCATGTCCGCCCCCTCTTGAATCTAATCTCAAATATCTGCCCGATGAAAATATACGAAGCTTCATGGTCCGTCCCCTCTTGAATCTACCCAGAAAAACCCCAAACAAACACAAACACTCAGGCATTGAAAAAAAAACAACAAAACAACAATCAGAGCTAGTATACACAGAGGTGTTTTCTGGGGAAAAAGAAGCATAAAACGCATGGAAGCATAAAGGATTGAGCCTATGGTGTTCATCAGGGAAAAACAAATAAATTACAAAGGCAAATTCACAACATTGCGATTTTTAGCAAGAGAAACAGGTGAAATCAAGACAAAATCGAGTCAAAAGACAAAGGGAATGTGTAAATCCGTACCTGATTAATGAGAGAAGAAGTGAAGTGTTGATCTTGTCTGAAAATTTCGCTTGCCAGAACCTGCTTACACTCGCCGGAGCTTTCTGTTCCTATCGCCGGAAAAATATTCAGAAAAGGGAAAGTGAAAGACTGGGGGTGGAAGCCTCTATTTATAGTAGGAAATCGAGAGGGAATGACGTTCGGGATTTCGAAATTCAAATGTCATAAAGACAGGAACGGTTACCGATTCTCCTCAGCCAATCAGAGCAAAGGACGGTTCAGTTCAAGCGTCGTGTTATTGTACGTAACTGACATGACGTTTCGTGGACCAATACATCCGTTTGTCATCTCCAACCGTTCAAATCCCCGCTGGCGACCATCAATCTGTCCCAACACACGGCCTCAGATTATCACGGTCTACAATTATTTCTTCAAGCGGTCAACATCTATCAGTGCCCGTAGATGCCTATTCGACAATCCATACCCGATAGAGCGTTATCGGTCACTAAGTCCGACGTAGCGTTGTCGGCAATCAAGCCTATCTGCTACAAATGCACAGCATATAAACTGGTGGTTTTCACCAACACTAGTTCAAGTCCGATAGAGCATTATCGGCATACCTCTGTCACGAGCGATAATATAAGGGTGCGGCTCCCAAATTCTTCTTCAAGTTCTACTCTCTGCCTCGGCGGACACGCCAGGCACAGAGTAGGGGACCATTGATATACCCGAACCGGAATGGGGCCCTATTCATTTAGATTGGGCCTACTGTCATGGCCCATTAACAAAGATATTGGGCCTCTTTCCCCTCTATCCACGATCATAAGCCAGATCCTACCCGCCATTCGTAAGCCGGGTCCTATCCGCCAACAGTAAGCCGGATCCTGTCTGCTGGTCGTAAGCTGGACTCCTCCTCTCCATGTGATTTCTACCCATATAGTCAAGCTAATTTCAAGACAAGGCATACACGAGTCCGCTGTTCGCTGCTCGCTGCTCGCCATGCTTATCGCTCCAGCTGGCTAATCTTGACAGCTGGCTAGGCCACTTGTATTGCATGCATATTTATCTTTAATTATGTATTCTTAATTGTCTTGTCATGAACAGTAAACCGACATAGTCTTAGCCTATAAATATGGGATCACAATGTAATAGAAAGGCATCCAAGAACTAATACAAGCAGATACACTCTGCCAATTTGTCGACTTTTTCGATTGTTCTTCATTAAACACTTATCCGGCAACCTTGTTCTTGCTCACCACCGAGCTCTCTCCGGAGAAATCACACATATAAGCCTCATATCCTCAAGATAAGCACTGTTACCACAAATCTGGTGTTTGCGTTGAACACCAGATTTGCGGTAACAGTGCTTATCTTGAGGATATGAGGCTTATATGTGTGATTTCTCCGGTGAGAGCTCGGTGGTGTGCAAGAACAAGTTTTCCGGATAAGTGTTTAATGAAGAACAATCGAATGAGTCGACAAATTGGCAGAGTGTATCTGCTTGTATTAGTTCTTGGATGCCTTTCTATTACATTGTGATCCCATATTTATAGGCTAAGACTATGTCGGTTTACTGTTCATGACAAGACAATTAAGAATACATAATTAAAGATAAATATGCATGCAATACAAGTGGCCTAGCCAGCTGGAGCGACAAGCATGGCGAGCAGCGAGCAGGGAACAGCGGACTCGTGTATGCCTTGTCTTGAAATTAGCTTGACCATATGGGTAGAAATCACATGGAGAGGAGGAGTCCAGCTTACGACCAGCGGACAGGATCCGGCTTACTATTGGCGGATAGGACCCGGCTTACGAATGGCGGGTAGGATCTGGCTTATGATCGCGGATAGAGGGGATAGAGGCCCAGTATCTTTGTTAATGGGCCATGACAGTAGGCCCAATCTAGATGAACATGGCCCCATTCCGGTTCGGGCATATCAGCAGTGAAGGAAGAATTAAACGGCTAAGTCCGTAGAAACACTTAACCATTCAAACAACAATCAAGTAAAGGAACAGTTGAGTAAGATATATTACTTATACTTATTCAGAACGTGAGATAACAAGGAAGATTCAGAGGATCAAGCATTAAATGCATAATCAATCGAGAATCAATCAAAGACAGATTTTATGATAGACGTTTAGAGAAAATCCGGATCACTGAAATCAAGAATTAAATCAAGTATCATTCCCCACATTAAATAGCCAATGGACAAAAATTCAAATCAAGGATTATCAAGGCTATAAATAGAAGGCATTGACAGACGGGAAAGATAATGATTGAATCTTAAAAGAACAAGCAAAAACTCTGTCAATTTGAAAAGCCTTCTATCTGAACTTAAATGAATAATGTAGAGATCAACTCAGCAATCAAAACTCAAATTCCACATCAAGTACTGTGATTGATCAACAGAATCTGTGAATCAAATTCACACCAGTCAAGCAACTGAATCAGAGCCATCTGAGAAGGAGTTGTGTTTGTGATAGCTGCTGAAGTATTTGTTCCCAAGGAGCAGTGTTGAAGTCTGAGTCACTGAAACTTTTGAAGCCAGGGAGTGATAGTCTTGGAGATTGTGCTTGTGTAGCCAAGGACAATCATGCTATTGTAAATATGAAAACAATAGTGAATTCCTCCAATCATCACTAGAGAATAGTGGAATTAAGGCATTACACCACCCTGAACCACTGTTTATTTTACTTTCAGCACTTTACATTACTGCATTTATTTTATTGCATATTATATCTGTGACTGCATATCCTACTTTGAATTAACATTTTAAGAAGGGACTTATCTGCTGCCCAAAAGCTTTTATATTGAGAAAAGTTTTTGAAACTCCAGTATAGTCAATCACCCCCTCTGACTATACCATTACCCTTCTCTAGGACCAACAATTGGTATCAGAGCAATGTTCCTAGTATCAGAACCTATTAAGATCTGACTTCTGGTAACAAGGAGATCACATATTTTCCAAGTAGTTTTCAAATATGTGCTTTCTAAATATATCTCTTATTTGTACTTATGGATTCCTCTAGTTTCATGTCTAAGGTACCTATATTCATTGTTAATAATTTTGATGAATATAAAATAAGTATGTTGTCTCATCTTGCAACAACTCATGAGGAGATGCTGGATGTAATTAATGATGGCCAATCAAGATCATGACTGTGAAAGCCACAGGAGTAGATCAAGGGAAGGAAATAGACAAACCCAAGAAAGATTGGACAAAGGATGATAGAAGAAGAGAAAATCTCAACTTTGTTGCAAAAGATATGATCTTGAAGACACGGGACAGTAATATGTTCATGAGGATCAAGGACTGCAAAACAGCAAAGGAGATGTGTGATAAATTAGCACTGATCAATGAAGGATCAGAAGCAGTCAAAGAAAACAAATTATCTGTTACAAAACAGAAATTTGAAAACTTCAAAATGAAGACTGGTGAATCAATTGATCAAATGGATAACAGATTTTCAAGCATCATCAGTGAACTACAACAGCTTGGACATACATACCCACAGAAAGAAGTTTACCTGAAAGTCTTGAGAGCTCTACCTGAAAAATGGAAGATCATCACATTAGAACTCAGAGGCACAATAAATCTTGCAAATACTGATATTTTATCTCTGGTGACTCAATTAAAGGCTCATGAATTTGAGTTAAACGGTGAAGACAGTGCACCAGTAGAGGCACACAAGGCCAGTGCACTGGTTGCACCCCAGCAAAGCAAAATGGCTGATACAAGAAGCACAGAGGCACAGGAGCTAAAAGAACATATTGCTTTACTGATTAAACGTTTTGACAGGTTTAGCAAGAAAAATCAATTCAAAGGAAGTTCATTATCAAACAAGAAGTCAAGCTCAAGCAAAGACATGAAGAAAAAGGATGATGACTATAGATGCTTCAATTGCAAGAAGAAAAGGTCACTTCAAGGCAGATTGTCCTGAAGATAAAGAAAAAGATGAGGAAAAGAAAAAGTACAAAACAGTAGAAAAGAGAAAGTGCAAGAAGGCACTCAAAGTTGAAACCAGCAGTGAAAAGGCTGAAGAATCATCTGATAATGATTCAGATGATGATGAATCTAACAATGACAAAGCATATCTATGCCTTATGGCTAAGGAAATTGATGAAACAGAGGTAATATCTTGCTCATACTCATCAAGTGCATCCACATCTGACACTGCACAATCTTCTACTCTCCCTTTTGATTCTGCAAGCCTAATTCAAAATCTCATGAGTAAATTTGAAGAAATTCAAACAAATCATGAAATTTTGGAACAAGAGTGTGAGAATCTAAGAGAGGGGAATAAAAGATTAAAGAAATAACTGGATGGACTAAAAAGATGAACCAACTAGTAAGGAAGTTCACTCAACTGATCAACAAGCAGCAGATGATCACTCATTTGATGTTGAAAGACCAGCTGAGAAAATCTCCCTACCAGTTAAGAACACCACTACACCACTCAATGCATCAGCTTACAAACCCCCAAAAAAGTTTGGATCTAGATCTGGTCTTGGCTACAACAGTCAAGATGAGAAAGGAAAGAACGGACAACACAATTCTGAATCAAGGACCAAAACTGGACCAAAATTCAGAGAAGGACAGCATGTTTTAAACTACTCATCATATAACGGTGATGTCAAAACCAAGTGTAGTGAAACAACAGAGTAAATCATTAAACCAACCAATTAAATGCAGAGGCCTACTGAAAGGTAAATGAAGACTTTACCCTTTAGAGGATGATTGGAATGTTGCACCTCCAAAATACAAGAAGAAACCATTTCATGATGTGCAACATGTGTTTAACCAAGGCATGTTCCTGGACACAAGAGGCAACATGAAAATAAATTTCTTCTTGCATATTGGAGAGTGAAAAAAGATACAAATGCACCAAAAAGCAGAGAAAAGTATCAGAATACCATTAGTAGAAATATTAGAAGTTATTCTGACATGCCTTATATATGAAGTTGATGATTTCAACTATCCAAGAATGAGATCCTTTGGATATACACTTGGAATTGGAGGTAGACTGCTAATAGATATGGACCCTAACAGTGTTGGGTACCAAAACATACTTAATTTGTTTTGTAGGATGTCTGGTACATAGACAGTGGATGTTCCAGACACATGACAAGGAATAAAGGATGGTTGACCAACTTTAAAGCTTGTGATGGACCCAAAGTTACATTTGGAGGCAAATAAAACTCTAGCAAAATTAAGGGGGAATGCACAATGCTCAAGAACAACCTGAAGATTCAGAATGTGGCTTATGTTAAAGGATTGAATTTCAATCTTCTAAGCATCAGTCAATTCTGTGGCAAAGGCTACAATGTGCACTTCAGCAAAGAATGATGCAAAGTGATTCATAACCAAACAAGCACAGTAGTACTTGCAGAAAAAAGAGAAGACAACATGTATGTGGTAGATGTTAGGTGTGTGCCCGAAAGACAATTATGTAATTGTTTTAGGACAAAATTAATAATTCATCTTATTATATGCATTTATGTTTATAATTAAGACACTACTGAAAACCCTAAGTACCTCGTTTATGTAATCACATAACTCAGTGTATGGCTATACACAAGAGGATTGAGTTAGTGAGATGTACTTAAAATTAACTTAGTCCGTAGCGTTGATTAATCTGAGTACGGGTCTCATGATGAATATGCTAATAATGCGCCCAGAACACTTTACGGTGTGACAGTCTCATCCGGACTGTCGGTAATAGGGTACCCATTGGGGCATTTATATATGATGATAATCATATAGGGCTGGACCGATTTGATTTGAGTTCTCGATATAATTCCGTAATAGAGAAGTCTTATCGAATCACAAGATGATAATATATGGATTAATCTCAATCCTGAGGTGATCACAGACAACTGCTTAGACTGGGGTAGAGTTTGATGTGTTAGTAAGGATCACTTCGTAGTATGTGGTCCAACACTTCTCGTTGGCTCTATTCTGGAATGAGTGAGTAGTCTGTGCTATCACAGATATGGAATCCATTCCTTTCCTCAGGAAGTAGACAGACAGTCCCCTATTTGCTAGCCCTAAGAAAATGATCGATCCCGGGAGTTCATGTTAGACTAATTAGCTACTAGTCCGGTATGTGAACTAATTGATCACCAGGGGGTTAATGGTAAATAAGGATAATATGTTCGAGAAGGGTTTACGGAAATATCCCGACTCGAAGTGAATAGTCTATGGAGGATTTATCCGTATGTAATGATTATATCAGTGGACGCTTTCAACTCATGGTTGAGTGTAAGTTATCTATATTCGGCAGAGTTCAGTTTCGGGTTTATGGTGGTGTAATCCCGGAATTAATAGATTGAATATTATTGTTCGGTCTGACGGATAATATTATTTAATTTATTGTAGCTACTGAATATGGGTCCATGGTCCCCGACGTGGCTCCTAATATAGCATATAGGTTTTCTCGTCGTTTCACCTCAATTAATATTAAATAGTTGGATTGGACTATTTAATAGATATGTGAATTAATTGTTTAGTTGGACTAGATAATTAAATACATGAAAAAGATATTTTTCGTGGACTCGGCCCAATGTGATGAAAAATGCGTGTGGCCTATTTCCAATTAGTGTGGGGCGCATTTTTGAGTATTATTTAATTAGAGAGAAATTAGTTTTCTTGGATAATTATTTAATATGTGATTTAATCATTTATTTGTTAAGTGATAAATCATGGAATATTAGATAATGTATTTATTTATCCTAATTTGTTTGGGATATATATATTATATTTATCCTTTATTGGAATAAGGATTATTATAATTGATTATCCGTTAATTAATTAAATCCTTGGAGGACAAGGATTACTCTCTTATATAAAGAGAGTTCTCCCAAGCCAAATCACATGACACACAAGTCGAAATATTGGGAGTATTGGAGCTTAGAATTTTCGGCTCCTATATTTGGGTTTGAGTTTTAGAAAAACTTCGGGTTTTTCTAAAGTAGCATATCGATGAGGTCAAGCGGCTTGAATCACCATCCACTTGGTGTTCCTTGGAGATACACGTCGGAAGACGGTGGCTTCTCAATTCTTGGATCTTGGATCTCGGATTGTTCTTGGTGTTTATTCACAAAAAACAGGTAAGCAATCTAAACCCCATCGTAGGTTAGATCTATTTTATTCATGTACTTTGGTTGTTAGATCTAGATATGGTATCTTCCACTGCGTAATCGGGTGGATCTTGATCCATCCGGTGATATTACATCTAATAAGTGGTATCAGAGCCTTTGATCTATCAATCAAAGTATATAATTTTAGATCTATGGAGTGGAATAGAATGTGTAGATTGCTTTATTTTCTTTTTTAAGAATCGAAAATATCATTAATGATGCCTTTGTGATTGTTGTGGTTGAAGAGTTAGATTGGGGTTGGTACTGTTTACCCATAGATCTATTTTGTAGCTCTTTTGATTAGTATCAATTGAGCATAGGATGTGTAATTTATTTTACGTCATTCGAAAAATTGTAAAAGGTAGTACCTTTTGTATTTATTTTTTGTTTCGGTTTCGAGACGACGAAGATCATGGTGTTGAAAATCATCAAGAAGGTAAAACGGGAGGAGGCCGATTGTTTTATTTTCCGGCAATTTTTTTGTAGGTCACGGAATTTTTTTATTTTTAAAACAGCATGCGGCTGTAATTGTTTTATGAATTGTCTCGGCATCATCATCGTTTTTTTAAGGGAATATCTTTTCACACAAATTTTTATCTTACCACACATAATTTTTTTCCCGGTTTTGCCTTTTTTTATTTTATTTTACGCGCGTTCATTCTGACCAAAGTTTGGTCAGAATATGACACATTATCCATACTGAAATATGGTCAGAATATACGTGTTGAGAGTCTACACTGGTTGATTCTAACCATATTTTAGGTAGAATATTTGAAGTTTTCCAAACTCATACATAGTCAGAGCATCATTCTGACCAATATTGAGTCCGGAATACTCTACGCATTCAGACTAGAATTGGGTCAGGATAACAACAACAATATAAGAGCACAACTATTGATTCTGACTGACTTTCAGACAGAATATTAAAAGTTTTTTGTACTCAATTTTAGTCAGAATGTCTTTCTGGCCGGTATTGAGTATGAAAAACATTCAAAATTCTGACTAGAATAAAATCAGTATAATGATCGTATTCTGACTCAAATTGGGTCGAATGGTCATTGTGAATTGACCATAAATTGGCCAGAATAGTATATATTTTCTGGACTCATTTACGGTTAGAATGGCAGGCGTGTGGAATATCCAAACGAAGCCCACTCTCGGCTCTTGGTAAGTATAAAACAACATTTGTATGAAAAGATAGTCCCTTTTTTTTTTCTTCAGCAACTAGTGTTTTTTTTAACATTGTTGTATGGATTGGCATTAGGTCGATCAATATAATAAAAATAAATTATTTTTGGGACCTGCCGTGACACCAAAAAAAAAAAAAAATTATAAAACAAGTTTGTAATATAAATATATTTTAATATATTGGCATATTACGGCCTCCTTTCTCGTCGTTCGTGGTTCGTGTCAAGATCGAAGGTTCGAGATCCGGAAGTTTCAAGATCAAGATCGAAGATTAAGATTTGAAGACTTAGAATAAGTTTTACTTTTCCTTAGAAAATAGGTTAGTTGGGAGTACCAGCGGTCCATCTCGGTGTTTAATTTTTCCGTTTATTTTTTCGTGTATGATCGAAATTATGTGATAGAACCGGAAAATTGCCATAGCATGCATCATATCATTATTCCACTCCAATGCATACATGTAGATGTAGCTAGTTTATTTCGAATAAATTAGGCATGTATAACTCGTATAATTAGTTAAAAGCTTTTTTAATTAATATGTGGTAGTTAATTAATTAAGTAACTAATTATTAAAAACCGAGGAACCGGGTTTTCTCAATCGTTACGATTTTAGTGATGGATTCTCGGTGAATCCCACTTAGATAAATCGTTGAGTTTTGGTGAACCAACCTTAAACAGAAACGAGATTACGCTTTGGTTGACAACTTAGAAATCGGAAAATCATTGTACACGGGTTCGGAAATGGTCTAACCATGGATGGGCGAGTTCAACCGAGCTTCGGCTCATTCGACTCCCCTCCACGTGTGATGTACGATACGGTAATTCGACAAGACTTAGCGTAGCCGATAAGCCTTCGGGCTAAACGGGGCTTCTCTTGCTTGATTAGCCTGAACTGTCACATATGTTCCAACGAATAAGACGGCGTAGGCTTGCCTACATAACCGACCCTGTTCGGAGTACTTTGATTTATTGTTTCTTATTGTCAAGACCGAAACCGAAATTAGTAAATCCACCACTTTTTTCAAATTATTGAGTGGGAGCGGGGAAGGCGACAACCGACCCCACGGCCTCTACTATAGGTGCAAGCACGTGAGAGAATGGTGACGCCTCGTGCCGCTTTGATTTCGGCCCCCTTCGGATGGTGTTCACCTCTATCAAAATTCAAAGCTTGGTCTCCGAAAGGATAGGATATCGGGTACTCGCCGGGTCACTGACCTGCCCCTCGTAGGCATACTCGTGGCATACTCTGAGATCTGATATAGTAGGTCACACTCTTTATGGATATTTTCAAAATATCTAGGCTAGAAAAAGGAAGGTAATCAATGATTAAGGTCCGGGATGTCTGATTCCCGTGAGATGTTCGATTCTCGAAGCTTAATCATTGAGAGAGATTGTCTCAGTTTAACCGTCATAGTGTTGATATCGACCATCTCGGACAGTACTATGCGAGGTTAAATCCTTGGAATGGTAGGATAAACTTTTTATAGTTTATAATTCCTAAAATAAAAATATAGTAGTGAAAATTTATTTTTTGAATTTAACTTTCTGTCATATTTTTTACAACTAAATCTCTAGGCTACTAAACTGTTAGTAATAGGACTTCATTAAAAATGTGGAAAGTAACAAGTACGCTGTAATTATCAAGAATGCAGTTAATTTTTCGGAAGAGATTTTTCCCTTGAGCCTTTAAAAACTTAATGACATAGTATAGGTATGTCACGGATATCGCTCGTGTAAAACGAGAAACGACCGTACTTAGTTTACAAAAGATGATTTAGGACTATCAGAAAATTCATTTAGTGAATTTTAAAAGGTGCAATTACACAACAAATTTCTAAATTGAAAAATTGGAAAATCATATACACAAGGCGTTGCTAGTGAGACGGTATTTAGAACCGATAAACTAGTGGGAGCCTTAGTCTTATGATTTGTTGTTTTTATGAATCATTAGAAATGTGTAATGGACTGCACAAGAGTTTTTCCATTCATTGGAAAAAGAAGAATAAAGCGTTACTAGTTAATTAGACAGTATTTGGAACTGATAAACTAGTGGGAGCTTAGTTCTGGAGATTTTATAATCTTTGAAACATCATGAACACATCATTGCTAGTTAGACAGTATTTGGAACTGATAAACTAGTGGGAGCTTAGTTCTAGGTGATGTTCTAATCTTTGAAAAATCATAAATACAAAGTGTTGCTAGTTAGACGGTATTTGGAACCGATAAACTAGTGGGAGCTTTGCTCTTATGATTTGTCGATTAGAAAATCGAATAGTCCAAGCTGGTAACACTATCATTAGGCATCCCACAGTTCAAGAGTAGTGTCTACTCAAACGAACTACTAGTTCAAGACTGTTTCCATTTAAGGAAAGTTGAGAATGGGAAAGAATGTTTATACGTGTTAGTCATCTAAACTAAGTAGTTTTAAGGCTAAACCGGAAAATTAATTGGAAATTAGAGGATAAGGAAAGTGATTTCGGATCACTGACCAATGCATCCTTAGCAATTTTCTCGAAAGCTAAAATCTTTGGAAGAACCAGGTAGCTTTGCATTAAACGATAAATAAAATAGACAACAGGCAGTTATTTCAGATAGACTAGTGGGAGTGATATAAGGAAATGAATCTCGGATTCAATTCTTGAGTATCACAGAAAATTCATTTTCTGTTTTCAGATTTGTTGGAACGAACGTATTCATTTTCAATAGGATAATTTGTTTGTCTTATTGACGAAGAATATAACATTCGTAGCACGAATCCAAGACTCGGACTTTTGTTTGATAAAGTCAGAACCACTAAGAAATGCTGAATAGGTATATGTAACACATCTTAAACAATATAAATGCAAATGGTTTCCGTATTTAGATAAACACTTATTTCTATTAATTAGTGTATGTCCCATAAAGACAAGATCTGAAGACTGGCTTAGGGTGATTCATACTTCCCAGTCAAAGGAACCCTGTCTCAAAGGAACAATGCCTAAGTTTCCTTTCAATCGGGAAAGGGTAATAGATTTAAAGAAGTTACATAGCTTGTTCATATCGACCTTCGGGGTCATATGAAAGATACAAGTTAGTGGGAGCTTCTGAGTGGTGACATATTGTCTGATAACTACTCGAAACTCCGGTAAGTTTATCCAAAATATTTGGAGGAATCTCTGATTTCACCAGAGATAGAGTATTCCATACTCAGAAATAGGTTATTGTGTAGTCTTCAGGACTGATGCTCGGCCTGCCTCCCAGTGGAATGCTTTCACTAAGGGATACACCATAAATTTTCCTTACATAGTTATTGATGTGCTACGATACGCTGCTAAACTCATACAAGATATTGGTAGCAAAATAACGGTTTACGTTGAAATGAAAAACCGAGAAGTCTACCTAAAAGATGCCTACTCATTTGTGGATAAGTAGTGAATTCGGTTCACCCCACTTCCGTAAATAAAGGCATTTAGCACCGAGTGCTTGAAGGTTGGACTGGAAATTTTGCGTGCACGTTCAGAGCATGAAATATCTTAATGCATTGAGTAAAGGTTGGTTATAAAACTCGTAAAATCAGAGAATGACGTTTATACTGTCAAACTCGGTCTGATAGAGTCTATAAATAATAACCTTAGATCTTGAAGTATTTGTATTCAAGATGTTACTAACTGATTTGTTCAGTCCACATCCAATACCGGCAGTTGGTGATAGCACTAATAAAAACTACTAAACTAGATCAGTATATCGATCCACCCCGAACGCAGTGGGAGTATGGTTTGTCCATTACCTATTGCAGGACCTTACGGTCTATAGGGTAGATTGATGACCTATAGTCCTTCATGGGATGTATAGGATCCTGATCATAAAGGTTGGTTTTAAAAGCCATAACCCTGTGAATGGAGTTTGATGCTCCAGTTCTGTTGAAACTCTTGTAGAACCACCTGAGTATCTCAGGCCCAGTGGGAGTAATTGGAACTACACAGAGAAGAGTCGAATGAATAGGAAAGTTCAACTTTCAACGCAAAGCTGAGTAATTTAGGGGTGATTCCTTAAAAGGTAGAGAGTTAACCAGACCGTGATCTCTCTTACCACTCAGTCTTGCTTGATTTCGTCAGAAAGCGGGAAATAAGGGTGATTCCCTAAGACTTCCTATCCGAACAACGGAATCTGAATTCATTCAGAACAGAAGGGTTTTAGCTAATAACAAATTTCAGATTCGTTACAAAGCAGGAAATAGGGGTGATTCCCTAAGACCTTTTTGCGAGACTAACGGTATCTAAATTTATTCAGAAAGAACCTTTTGGCAGGATGCCTGCCATAGCTTATATCCTTTGGGGATTAAAGCAAACCTCTAGGTCATTTCAAAGTCATATATTTTAATATGTGGACTTGACCAGAATGTTGATAAGTCTTTCGTAGACTGGGCATCAATATTAGTAAAGTAGTATATATATTAGTGTTTGTGAACGGTAACACTGAAATAGTTGGAAACAACATGGGTGTGTTATCTGAAGTCAGAGTCTGACATGCCATTGGGATTCATTCTAAAGGATTCGCTCAAATTCTCAAGAATCGATCATTGGCAATCCCATCCATTCACCTGGTTGAGATATTCTTGCATTTACGCAACATTCAATGATGTAGTCTACCCTACCTCTCAGGAATGGTTATCGAAACCTGCAGATGAATACGAAATGGGATGTTTAGTCAACCCTCAAGTCTCTTCGAGAGAATGAAGAATAATATGCTGGTATATTCAGGTGCGAACTAGAATATAAGTGATGACACTGATTCTGACTTTAGGTCAAATTAAGGATGATCGTTATGTCGATTTCGTCCTCAGTGTTGAATCAAAGGCATATTGAAATCGTACCACCGGATTAGATGGAAAGGCGACGTTTCGATCCCAAAGATTGACTCAAGACGCCAACCTACCTCATCTATGTACCAAGTCACATGGTATTCGGATTCTAAGTACGCGCCGGGTCACTGACCTACCCTACGGCGGCACACTCCGGTCGTGCTTGGAAGGATGAATTACTAAGATGCGCTTGGAGGGTATGAATCTTGGAGATATGTCTCACTTGTTTTGAGCAAGTGGGAGAATGTTGTAGATATAGATATAAAGGGTGTGCTCTAAAACAATTATCAACTTGCCTTTCGTGCAAGTGGGAGATTGTTACGTGTAGTGTCCGAAAGACAATTATGTAATTGTTTTAGGACAGAATTAATAATTCATCTTATTATATGAATTTATGTTTATAATTAAGACACTACTGAAAACCCTAAGTACCTCGTTTATGTAATCACATAACTCAGTGTATGGCTATACACAAGAGGATTGAGTTAGTGAGATGTACTTAAAATTAACTTAGTCCATAGCGTTGATTAATCTGAGTACGGGTCTCATGATTAATATGCTAATAATGCGCCTAGAACACTTTACGGTGTGACAGTCTCATCCGGAATGTCGGTAATAGGGTACCCAGTGGGGCATTTATATATGATGATAATCATATTGGGCTGGACCGATTTGATTGAGTTCTCGATATAATTCCGTAATCGAGAAGTCTTATCGAATCACAAGATGATCATATATTGATTAATCTCAATCCTGAGGTGATCACAGACAACTGCTTAGACTGGGGTAGAGTTTGATGTGTTAGTAAGGATCACTTCGTAGTATGTGGTCCAACACTTCTCGTTGGCTCTATTCGGAATGAGTGAGTAGTCCGTGCTATCACGAATATGGAATCCATTCCTTCCCTCGGGAAGTAGACGAGACGCTTCCCTTATTTGTTAGCCCTAAGAAAATGATCGATCCCGGGAGTTCATGTTAGACTAATTAGCTACTAGTCCGGTATGTGAACTAATTGATCACCAGGGGTTAATGGTAAATAAGGATAATATGTTTCGAGAAGGGTTTACGGAAATATCCCGACTCGAAATGAACAGTCTATGGAGGATTTATCCGTATGTAATGATTATATCAGTGGACGCTTTCGACTCATGGTTGAGTGTAAGTTATCTATATTCGGCGAGAGATCGCCGGGTTTATGGTGGTGTAATCCCGGAATTAATAGATTGAATATTATTGTTCGGTCTGACGGATAATATTATTTAATTTATTGTAGCTACTGAATATGGGTCCATGGTCCCCGACGTGGCTCCTAATATAGCACATAGGTTTTCTCGTCGTTTCACCTCAATTAATATTAAATAGTTGGATTGGACTGTTTAATAGATATGTGGATTAATTGTTTATTTGGACTAGATAATTAAATACATGAAAAAGATATTTTTCGTGGACTCGGCCCAATGTGATGAAAAATGCGTGTGGCCTATTTCCAATTAGGGTGGGGCGCATTTTTGAGTATTATTTAATTAGAGATAAATTAGTTTTCTTGGATAATTATTTAATATGTGATTTAATCATTTATTTGTTAAGTGATAAATCATGGAATATTAGATAATATATTTATTTATCCTAATTTGTTTGGGATATATATTATATTTATCTTTTATTGGAATAAGGATTATTATAATTGATTATCCGTTAATTAATTAAATCCTTGGAGGACAAGGATTACTCTCCTATATAAAGAGAGTTCTCCCAAGCCAAATCACGTGACACACAAGTCGAAATATTGGGAGTATTGGAGCATAGAATTTTCGGCTCCTATACTTGGGTTTGAGTTTTAGAAAAACTTCGGGTTTTTCTATGGTAGCATATCGAGGAGGTCAAGCGGCTTGAATCACCATCCACTTGGTGTTGCTTGGAGATACACGTCGGAAGACAGTGGCTTCTCAATTCTTGGATCTTGGATCTCGGATTGTTCTTGGTGTTTATTCACAATAAACAGGTAAGCAATCTAAACCCCATCGTAGGTTAGATCTATTTTATTCATGTATTTTGGTTGTTAGATCTAGATCTGGTATCTTCCGCTGCGTAATCGGGTGGATCTTGATCCATCCGGTGATATTACATCTAATAGTAGATTGGAAGACAGCAAAAACAGAGACCTGTTTACTTGTCAAAAATAAACAATCAACCAGCTGGATTTGGCATAGAAGACTGAACCATCTCAACTTCAAGACCATCAACAAATTATCAAAGAGCAAGCTAGTTGAAGGCCTTCCAGAAATTACATTCAAAAAGGAAAGTCTTTGTGATGAATGTCAAAAAGGGAAGCAGATCAAAAGCTCCTTCAAGTCAAAGCCCTATCAATCTACAACAAAGATCTTACACCTACTGCATATGGACCTTTTTGGACCAGTCACCCCAGTAAGTATTTCTGGAAAGAAACACTCTAGTGGTGGTGAATGACTTTTCCGAATTCACTTGGTCCATATTCATGAACAAGAAAAGAGAGACACTCAAAAAGCTACCAGATTTGCTAAGAAGAATTCAAAAAAAAAAAGAACTGAAGATCATCAAGATAAGATCAGATAGAGGCACAGAGTTCCTAAATGAAATTATCAGAACATATTGTGAAGAGAATAGAGTACTACATCAACTGCCAGCAGCAGACACTCAACAACAAAATGGTGTAGCAGAAAGAAGAAACATGACACTTAAAGAAGCAGTCAGGACAATGATTGCAGAAGCATGCTTACCAAAGAGATTTTGGGCTGAAGCAAGCAAACACATCATGCTATTCTCAAAACGGATCAATCATCAACAAACATCATGGAAAAACACAATATGAAATTTGGAATGGAATAAAACCTAACATTTCACATTTACATATGTTTGGATCTAAATGTTTCTTTTGAACATGAATCGGTTACATACTTTTGATGAAAAAGCTGATGAAGCAATTTTTATGGGATACTCCGACACCAACAAAGCTTTTAGAGTAGTCAACAAAAGAACTTTGGTGATTGAAGAATCAATTCATGTAGTTTTTTATGAACCATATACAAAGGGTAAAAGTTTACACAATCTTGAAGAAACTGAAGTTGTACAAGGACAAGTCTATATGAATTCAACAGTACCAACTATAATCTTGGATCACACTTTTGGAAATCAAGATGATGCACCAGTCAATACAACACAAGAGGCACCAACACAAGATCAAGGAGTTGATGCACAAGTTGAATTTGTGGAAGAACCAAGTCAAGAGCAACTTCAACCTGATTTGAATTGGCTGAGAAATCATCCTGAAGAACAAGTCATTAGAGATGTTAATACAGGAGTTATAACCAGAAGACAACTGGAGAATATGCTCACTTGTTTTCTATCACAGATGGAACCCAAAACAATAAATGATGCAATTCAAGATATATGCTGATTGTATTACAGCCAAGCAAGAAGAGCTAAATGAATTTGATTAAATATGAAGATAAGCCAACTATAGCAAGAGTGATCACCCTCATTTGGCACATTTGGAATTGAAGATGTTCCTAGATTTTTTGCTCTAAGGCAATCTATGTTCATCAAGTCTTAGCCCAGGTAGATAATGAAGCCCACGACTACTACAACACCATACATCATCCGGAGTTTGGTCTACATAATGCGTCGCCCATAGTGGGCTGGAAAGCCCCTCCTTCACGGGCTTTAAAGGTCAACATGGATGCCGCTTTTAGGGATGGAAATCTTGCCGTTAGGGGTCTTGTTAGGAATAGCGAGGGATTGGTGATCGATTCAATCCTTTTCAAAATGCTTGGGACTGTGTTCGGACTCTTCTTATGGGGAGGCATTATCTAATTACTATGCGATGACCATGGTGATCAATTGGGGTTTTCTATTAAAGATAATAACGAAAATCATCTCATAAATATGATAAAGCTATGTGTTTGATTTAAAATAAAGCTTTATCTAGTTGTTGAACACGTTGTTGCCACAAAAGAATAATAAGAGAATCATAAAGAATAATTGAGAATACTTTATAATTAATTTTGATTCATTCTTGTGGATTTCCTGTCAATATCTTTAACTATAAGAACTCTCGTTTACTACTATTCTCGATGAAACAAGAAGCCTTTTCTTTTATTTTCTTTTTCTTCATGATCTCTTTTATTTCTTAACATGGTATCAGAACAAGGTTATTAAAATAGATCATGGCTTTACGGAATAAAGAGCAAGCAGAAGCCACAACAAACCAAGGCTATGCACAACCAGAAAATGTTGCGGCCTTTGTAGTCAAAAAACCATACTACAAAGAATTGTAGGGCGCAAATGAAATGTGAATAGAATTCTGCAAAAGGCTAACTAGGTTATCTTATCAAGAGTTTAGTGTATAACCTATCTAGTGAAATGAAATTTTAAATGTTTAGTACCCCCATGCAACCTAGATAAATACAAGACAAGAATAACAGTTCATACCTCAGTAACATCCTCTGTGCTTTTAAAATGATCATCTTCAGGGACCTCATGTGGTATATTTGGAGGGCTTCTAGAAGCATCATTTTTAACCTTTCTTCAAGAAGTTGATCGGGTTCGATTCGATCATCCATTGAAACACCAATTACCGAGTTATGTACTACGACAGTATGTCAGTATCATTATCCCAATCCCGCATTCTCTCTATCTCAGATTGATCTCCGCTATTTTCGGTATTGGCGGGACTACACAATAATGAAAACGAATATACATATATAGACACACACACACAAAGAATTGTCGTTTCATTTTTGTGAACACATTGTGGGTAACACATTATTTCAGCTTCCTCCTCAAATTCATCTGACTTCACTTTCTGCAAAACCCAAAAAGAAAGAAGTGGAGTCCGGTTTATATAGTTGATGATGATGAATATAATTCATTTGGCAAATATATATAGCTGCAATTCAGCTTCAAACTTTGAAATTAAAATCCCTTTATCTATTTTTTTTCCAGAAATTTGTTGCTTTTTGACTTCATTTATCTCATTTTGATTTGCTCAAATAAAGCTGGAGAATTTCGCTTTTACATCTCCACACTTTTGTTACGGCATTTATTTATTTGCACCACCACGACTCTATTTGTAGGAAATCGATTCTTGACTCACATAATCACGATCGATTCTGTGAAAATGATGTGGTACACCATACACTGATATGTTGGAGACACCGCATACCGATAGAGTCGTGTGGGTGCAAGTAATAATCCCCTTTGTTATTGTAAACAATGTTACAATGAGATATGCTCCTAAGAGTGACGTGGAAAAGATAACCTAATTAATAAAACGGACCTTATCGTTGTAAGACTTAATTATACATTAGCTTCTTCATTTTTCTAGTACTATGTACTTACCTCAATTGCATGTTTGTTGTGTGCTTTTGGGGTGAGAAGATGAACATGTTCGGTTTCAGCTCGTTGAGGAGTTTGATGATGATATGTGACGGAGATGCTTGATGATGTTTTCTTGTTGTTTTAGTTTATAAACATTGTACTAGATTATGTTCTATCTTTTGTTTTAAAGAATCTGTTGTACTTTGGTTTCAAGTTTGTAAGATAAGTTTGTTGTATCTTTTTTTAGACATCGTACTTTTGTAAGACCTTGGGAAATTCGTTGTTGTAAGTTAAATTTTCTACTTTTAGTCGGTTTGTAATCTATTTTAGCGGCATTTATGATGTTTTGCCGAGTCTTTTTAGCTATAGTTTGCTAAACTCGATATGACGTTGTAGAGGCATACGTATAATATTTGAATTTATTTAATATTATACGTACCAAACGTTTCTTTTCCGGATAGGGACTCGATATCCGGGAACGGGGCGTTACAGATACCAACACCTTTGAGTAAAAGTCAGACTCTGTAGGTACGACCTAGTCTGAACTCCGGATTAGTCGGACCATTCGGCTTAAGGTTTTGGGAAATATGGTAATTCAACCTTCACGCACTTAATGAAGTCGACCGATACCAACCGGGTATCGGCCTAGTAGTTTTATTAGGTCATAACCTGGCAAGATATCAGGGTTCGCCCCTCGCTAGCTAGGACGAAAAATAAGGTGTGTGTTCTTCCCCGTAAAAGAAAAAAAAATCGACCAATCAAATCATCAAAATCTTGAATCGTGTTAGGAACCAAGGCTGCTAGTAGTAGATATTTTGTTAGTAGATAGTTGACTAGGGATGCTTAGTCGCTAATAGCCGTCAATGTCTTGTTGTTAGTCGTTAATTGTGATGTATTAGTCGTCGTTGTATTGTGTAGTTAGCGACAAAGTATAAAAGGGAAGCAACCGAGAAATGTAATATTCATTCAAACAAGTTTATGCTAAATACAAACCTTTTTCTTCCTGCATCTTCTTATCTTCTTTCCTGCATTCTATTCTTTTCCTTCTAAGATCCTTACAAGTGGTATCAGAGAGAGCGATTCTCTGCCATGGCTGATACTAGGCTCAAATCTGTGGATGAGCAAACAAAAAAGAATGCTAAAGATATCGAAGAGCTAAGTAAATCAATGCAAGACCTCAAACAGAGCTCAGATGATCAATTGGCTTACATGAAGGATCAATTTGCAGCTATCTTTGCAGTCCTATCCAACAAAACAATACCAGCTCATGGAGATAAGCTCCCTTCACCAACAGCAACCGAACCAGCAACCGAAATTCCCTCCTCTAGCCTAGGAATTTTAGGTCCCCCACCAACTGAATCAAGATATGACAATATACTCAGACGCCCCAAGATGGATTTTCCTGTGTTCAAAGGAGAAAATCCCAGAGCATAGTTAAGGAAATGTGAAAGGTACTTCCAATTTCACTCAATTAAAGAGGATGAGAAAGTAGCATTGGCAGAAATGCACTTAGATGATCAAGCTGAGTTATGGTATAGCAGCTGGAAGGTAAACAAGAGATTCATTACCTGAACTATTTTTTGTAATGAATTGTGTAGAAGATTTGCAAATCAGAGTTATGATGATGTAGTGGATGAGTTTCACAAGTTAAAACAAACTGGAACAGTAGATGCTTATCAGGCAAAATTTGAGGAGATTAAAACACTAGTATCCTTGAAGAATCCTGGGTTAGATGAAGCGTATTTCGTAGCAAGCTTCATAGGAGGATTGAAGAAGGGTATTAGATCAATTGTGAGGGTCAATAAACCCTTAGATTTAGCTGCAGCCCTAGAATATGCAAGAGCACAAGAAGATGTACTAGATTCCATGAGCAGCACCCCAAACTCTGGTTATAAGACTATACACTATCAGAAGACCAACACCATACCTATAACAGCAAAACCAATAGAAAAGGGAAGGGACAACAGCAAGTTTATTACCCCTGCAGAAGTACAAGATAGGAGAGCCAAAGGCCTTTGTTTCAAATGCAATGAGAAATACTTGCCAGGCCACCAATGCAAATCGAGGCAATTTAATTTCATTTTAGTTGATGAAGATGAGCAACAATCTATTGAAGGTCCAGATGAGTTGGATAGTGATTCCACACCCTCTGAAATGTCACAACTATCCATAAGTACTATGACTGGTCAAATTAGCTCGAACACTATTAGAATCCAAGGATTCCTAAAGAAAAAACCAGTCAACATATTGATAGATAGTGGCAGCTCCCACACTTTTTTGGATCAGAAGTTAGCAAAGGATCTCCAATGCGTAATGGAGGCCACCCCACCCTTGGGAGTAACTGTTGCAGATGGTAACAAAATGGTGAGCAATAGCATGTGCCCTAACCTACCTTGGACTATGCAAGGCATCAGATTCAACCATGATGTTAGACTCTTGAAGCTGGGGGGCTGTGATATGGTACTGGGGGTCGATTGGATGAATAAATTCAGCCCCATGATATTCGATTTCAACAAAATGGAGCTGTCATTCACAAAAGAGGGACAGAATATTGTGCTTAAGAGTTTTATTGAGCCTGCCCAACTTAAAACTATAAGCTGCAAAAATTTGGCCAGCAATTTCAGAGAGGGCAAGTCTGGGGTGATGGCATGTATTAATTTCATAAGGGCAACCCCAGAACTGAATGAGGTCACTGTTATAGACAAGAGTATTCAAACCTTACTAGACCAGTATGCTGATGTTTTTGCAGCACCGGAATCCCTCCCTCCAAACAGAGATTTGGTACATGATGTTGTTTTGAAAGAGGGTATTGATCCTTTTAAATTGAGGCCCTACAAGTATGGTCATCACCAAAAGCAAGAGATAGAAAATCAGATTGAGCAAATGCTGGAGCAGGGCCTGATACAGCCAAGCCATAGCCCATATGCTTCACCAATCTTATTAGTAAGGAAGAAAGATGGTACATGGAGGCTATGTGTGGATTATAGGAAGTTGAATGAGCTTACAGTCAAGGACAGATATCCTATACCTATCATAGATGAACTTTTAGATGAGTTGGGGCAAGCTCAGTTTTTCAGTAAGATTGATTTGAGGGCAGGATTCCATCAAATTAGGATGAAACCAAGAACATCCCTAAAACAAATTTTGTTACACATCATGGCCACTATGAGTACACTTTGTCATGCCTTTTGGCTTGACAAATGCCCCCGCCACTTTCCAAAAAGCTATGAATGAACTTCTAAAACCTTACCTAAGGAAGTTCGTTTTAGTATTCTTTGATGACATATTGGTTTATAGTCCCGATCTTCGGTCCTCATGTACAACACCTACAGCGTGATCTAGTTCTCCTAAGAGAAAAGAAATTCTATGCTAAGATGAGTAAATGCACTTTGCACGGACAAGGATTGAGTATTTGGGGCACATTATACAAAGCAAGGGCAAGTGATGCCGGATCCCGGAAGATTGACAAAGATGACTAAATGGCCAACCCCACGGAATATCACTGAATTGAGGGGTTTCCTAGGTTTAACTGGTTTTTACAGGAGGTTCATCAGGAACTATGGTGTTATAGCAAGGCCTTTGACAGAATTGCTAAAGAAAGACAGCTTTGTTTGGTCTATGGCAGCCACTGAGGCTTTCACTACCCTAAAACAAGCTATGTGTAAGGCTCCCTTACTAGCATTGCCTGATTTTTCATCCCCTTTCATAGTGGAGACAGATGCTTGCATTAATGGCCTTGGTGCAGTGTTACAGCAACATGGGAAACCAATTTCCTATTTGAGTAGAGCTTTTAATTCAAAAGAAATGGGCCTATCCATCTATGAAAAGGAGCTTTTGGCAGTTATTATGGCTGTTAACAAGTGGAAGCATTACTTGCAAGGTTCCCAGTTCATTATCAGGACAGACCAGCAATCCTTGAAATATTTACTCGAACAGAAAGTTACTACAGCATTGCAACAGAAGGGCATCACAAAACTCTTGGGACTGGATTTTAAAATTGAGTATAAGAGAGGCAAGGAAAACATTGTAGCAGATGCATTATCTAGACAGCCTATGCACCAGGGAACTTCTATGGCCCTTACAGCAGTGGTTCCAAGTTGGATAACAAGAGTTATTGACAGTTATGAGGGAGATGATCATGCTCGGTTCAAAATAAGCTCGTCTGTTAGATCCACGAATGATCCGGACTTCACATTGCATCGGGGAATTTTGAAATTCAAGAACGTAATATATGTTGGCTCATCCGGCAATTTGAGGAAGGAAATTTCGTCTCAATTACATGATGACAATTCCTACAGGAGGTCATTCGGTATAAGAGCATGCCTCGGTAGGATCTCATCTCTTTTCTATTGGCCTAGGATGAGGAATGATGTTAGGGATCTAATCAATCAATGCATCATATGCCAACAATGCAAAGACATCCATGAACACCCTCAAGGCCTCCTCCAACCACTCCCATTCCCGATCGGGCATGGACACATATTAGTATGGATTTTATTGAGGGGTTGCCAAATTCTGAAGGTTTAGAAGTCATTATGGTTGTGGTCGACAGATTCACAAAATGGGGACATTTTGTGGCTTTGAGGAAGGGGTATTCTGCAGATTTAGTAGCTGAAGCTTTTTTCCATCACATCTACAGTTGCATGGCTTACCTACATCTATAGTGAGTGACGGGGATAGTGTATTTACTAGTGATTTCTGGCAACACTTATTCCAGTTAGCAGGGGTCAAAATTGCTTTAAGCTCTGCATACCACCCCCAAACGGATGGCCAGACAGAAAGGGTAAATCAATGTCTAGAAATGTACCTAAGGTGCATGTGTTTTCAGAGACTTAAGCAGTGGACTAAATGGCTGACTTTGGCTGAGTTCTGGTATAATACAAGCTTCCACACTGCCATTCAGGTGTCACCTTTTGAGGCCCTATATGGGTATAAGCCTACAACTATACCCATTGGAAGTTATAGCAATGGCAACAACTCTTCTGTGGATGATTTCTTGCAACAGAAACATTGCAAACTAAGGAACTGAAGGATCACCTGGAGTTTGCTCAAGCCAGGATGAAGTATTATGCTGATAAAGGAAGAACTGAGAGAGAGTTTCAGGAGGGAGATCTGGTCTTTCTAAAATTACAACCCTACAGACAGACTACATTGGCTTTAAGGAGGAACCTAAAACTAGCTGCTAGATACTTTGGTCCATACAGGGGTGATTAAGAAGATTAATCCAAAGAGCATACAAATTATTACTACCGAAGATTCAAGATTGCACCACGTATTTCACATTTCCATGCTCAAAAGATACAAGGGAGCCCACATACCAGCCTTCTACACATCCACCTATGACCTCCCCCGATGGACAGTTGTTTTATATCCGAGAAAGATTTTGAGCATTAGGGATTTGTCAAAAGAAAGAATGCACCAAGTAGTGCGGTGGCTTATGAAGTGGATCAACTTAGATGAATCATCAGCTACATGGGAAGATGCCAGAGATATGATGCAGAAGTTTCCCCAATTTTCACCACCATGAGGACATGGTTTTGCTCAAGGGGAAGGGGATGTTAGGAACCAAGGCTGCTAGTAGTAGATATTTTGTTAGTAGATAGTTGACTAGGGATGCTTAGCTGCTAATAGCTGTCAATGTGCTGTTGTTAGCTGTTAATTGTGATGTATTAGCTGTCGTTGTATTGTGTAGTTAGCAGCAAAGTATAAAAGGGAAGCAAACTGAGAAATGTAATATTCATTCAAACAAGTTTATGCTAAATACAAACCTTTTTCTTCCTGCATCTTCTTATCTTCTTCCCTGCATTCTATTCTTTTCCTTCTAAGATCCTTACAAATCGCAATATGCAAACAATACTCATCACGATCTGGACACCACAATATGACCAAGTCTGCTCGCATGATTGTGTTACTACTTGTAAGTCGGTAGTCAACTTGAACCTATTTACTCATAATAGCTGGAACCTATTTACATAATTAAATTTGTTAATTAATTTGACAATTTCTTAAAGATTTCCCATGTTACTACCCACGACTATGTCTGTGAAATCGACGGCGTCCATTCCCCACTCCCCAGCTACTAGAGGTGGCCGTTCTGGTACTTTTCCAGGTCGGACCCGACGGTTCCCGGGTCCAAACCGGCGGATCCACTGGTCAGCCGGGTCCAGGAACCGGTGGTTCCACGGGTCCTACCCGGTTCAGGTTCCACCGGACCTGGACCCGGACCGGTCCGGAACCAGCGGTTCAAGGAACCGGACGAAAAACCGACGGTCGAACCGGCTAGAACCGGCCCGGAGGACCCGAACCAGCTGTTTTCTATTTTTTTTTCCTCCAAGTCTCCAAGTCCAACACTCCAACGTATATATTTTCAAAATTTTTGAAATTTTTTTTTATTTATTTTAAAATATCACACAATCATAACACTATAAATACATATCCATTCACTTTTTACTCACAATTCTATTTTAACTCTCATATTATAATATTATCTACCATTATAATATGTTTCGGATAGTGATTTAAAGTTGTTATGAATAAAATTGTTTACTTTATCGCGTTAGAAATATATTATTGTGCAATGTCTATCATTATGTCTGCTTTTCGATATATTTTTCGAAACGAAAATGTAAGTTTAATTTACTTACAAATTAATCATAAAAAATAAACAATTAGGAAACTAAAAATGCATAACCCTTCATGAATGTACGCATGTATCCGTTTAAGTCGAACCCCGTTTCGTTGCGATAACATTAATTCGTACGGCAACTCGAATGCAAACGATTATAAAGTATTTACTTTATGAAAAAATATCTAACAATTTAGAATATAAGTTATGAAATTAAATATTATATATAGATATAAAATTAAATATTATACAAGCCGCGTGTTTTTTTTATAATATAGTTATAAAATTAAATAGTATATATAGTTAATAACCAATTAGAATTTATCATTAATTTTAACGTAAGTTATACAAATTTTGTAGAAAAAATATTGATTTTTTCGGAACCGTGATCGAACCGTGATCTGAACCGTCTGGATCCGAGAAACCGCCTAGACCCGGAACCGGCCGGCCCGGAAACCGCCAAACCCGCCGGTTCCCGAGACCCGACAAAACCGGCTAGAAATTGAAACCGGCGATTCCGATTCCATTTTGAACCCAAAACCGAAGGGTCGTACTAAAGACCCGGAACCGTCTACGTCTACCCGCTAGTAGCTACCCCAACATTAATAGCATTTATAACTTTAACTAATTATTCTACGTACCCAACTTGCATGCGCACTACTTTGCTGGTTAAAGTTTTTATTTTTTATTTTTTATTTTTTATTTTTTTTATACTGTCGCTTGTCGGTATTGACGTGGTCCATATGTTTCAACCATTATCACTTGGCAACAGTTCCTTCTGCATGAATTTGGTATCTTAACATGCATACAGTTAAGTATGATAGTAATTGTTTGACTTTCGTGTTTTCTTTTTTAATATCAAATAAAAGATTTTATAAAATAACTTAATCATTGAGAAGTTGAACAAGTTATTGGCCTAGTAATTAACATTGAGTCATATTCCGACAAAACCGGCTAGAAATTGAAACAGCAAGAACGCAACCAAGCCAAGTAAATATAAAACTATCAAATTGAAGCAGAATATGCAACCAAGCCAAAAGAAAATATAAAATCATTAAATTGAAACAGCATGATGTACCGGCTAAAACAGTAAACGAATGATTACAACTCAATAGCCAAAAGAAAATATAAAAGCATCAAACTGAAACAGTAAGAACGTAACCACCGGCTAAAACAGTAGATGATGTTCACTTCTAGATCTAAAGTTAAACAACAACTCCCATCGGACTTGCTTTTCAACTTTTCTCAATTTAACATCTTCAAGAATATGGCATGAGATAGCCAAGAAAAACACATCAATTGCACCTTTCACAAGATATCTCCGGGTCAATTATATGTGAAGTAAAAATAACTTTGTTCCTATTGTTGGAGATATAAGCCAAATCCTACGAAATGAGGCTTGAAACATGTGTTGAAACAGTCAACTTTAGCGTAAATTTCGGATACGTACGCTTCGGGGTGATTCACCGGGAGCTTATTACATCTAAATATACTACTCACGGAGTAAAAACTAAATGATGTTTGGCTTTGGAATCACTCAATTCAAATATCGGGTGAATGAGAAATTATTGAAGCACAGACGAGAAGCTTACACTTGAAAAAGATAAACATATGCAATCTTACATAAAATTAAGGCGAAAATGATAAAGCACAGAAACAAAGAAAACACAGTGATTTAACATGGTATCCGGCGTTGTGCCGACTAACAGAAAATGAGATATGTTATTCTGTACAAAGTTACAAGGATATATTTTCACACACATTGCATTGATTACAACATTGGTATTTATAGGCACAATTCCCTAACCCTAACCGCCATAAGATCTTTGTCAGAACTGTCATAAATACCCATGATGTGGACCCCAGCTCCAAATGTTATCCACCATACAAAACTCAGCTAAAAAACTGACTCTCCTAGACTTGTATCCAACTGCTCAGATGCAGAACTCAGATGTACTCAACAATAACTCAGTTGACAAAACTGAAAGCTGAATTCAAAAGAAACTCACTTCACACTTCACCAAAACTGACTTTCACATAACCGAATACCCTTACTGAACTGACCATCACTTTCGTCTCAGTTTCTCAGATTAGTCCCACCAGTTTATTCATCAGTTTAGAGATCAAGTCACTAAAACTGACAGAAAATAATACCTAAAGATGGTTGAAAAATTTGTAGGGACGGGAGTTGAAGGGAGAACCTCGCTCAATTCTCCCACATTGGAAATTTGAGTGTTGGGAACTAATGTAATTTGAGCTTGTGTGTCTCTTATAGATGTGCCCCAAGGGGCAAAGCTCTTTTGTGCAGAATGGAGGACTTAGATAATTCCACATGTGCGCGCGTGTGCCGCCACCATTCGACCGGTTCGTCTTGATTCGGTTCGGTTCGGGTGTTGCTATTAATTTTTTGGACAAAATTTCTTTATGAAATTAACAAAAAATAATTTTTTACACATTGGCATGTGATTAAGTCGTCCGACCAATCATAATTCAAGAATTCGTGTGATTGAGGCATCCAACCAATCAGAATTCAGACGACATGTCATCCGACCAATCAGAGTTGATGAGTAGGTTGGCCAAGCAAGTCTACACGCTAGAATGACTTTTCTTGAGGGAAAAGTCGGCCGACTAATGTCATCCGGCTAATAAGAATTGAGTATTAACACATCATCTATACTATATAAAGAATCTCTATGAATGAGAATTAGAGCATATAATATTTAAAAAATTTCTCGTCTTTCCACCACAAAGAGTCTTTCATATAGTTCTAGTTCTTGAGTCGAAGAGAAGCCGGAGCACTCTGTAAGTTTGTTGGAGCTCAGATTTTCGAAGTGCCTCTAAATCTGAGACGTGAAGCCGTTGTATCTTGTGAGACAGTTGTTACTACCGTGAGTACCATACCAGAACAATTTGCCTTAAGGAAAGGGTAACTTACTCGTCTCGGTTCGATCTCTAGTCCTCTATTTTATGCAATTTATTTTTATTTTCTTCGTCGTTTCGAGTCGATTTGTACTATAATAATTCTTTTGCTAGATCTAATTAATAAAACAAAATTTTCTTTTCGTGTTAATTATTTTCAGATTTTATTTTTCCGTAATTACCTCCGTTAATTACGGATCTGTTTCGTAATTCACTCCACACACGATACACTTGCCAATACTTGTTGTCCATGGTCCATATAACCCGTGAAATAATTCCCACAACCGCTTTCCAAAAGCAAATCACCTATGAACTTAAAAACGCAGAAGGTTTAGGCTGCAAAGATCAACAAAAGAACACACATACGATCCATATATTTTGCACCATTTAAAGACATGCATGATTCGAATCAAAAGAGATCAATCACACGCAAAGAGACGGTGATTAACTGATTTATCAAACTTGTAGCAAATAGAGCATAAAGAATCTTGGATAGCAACACCTCAAGATAGAAGATTCTATTTTGTTAGAATCCACTTGAGATCTACTTTCCACATAAACAAATTCACCTTTGTCGGTAACAGTTTAGTCCAATCAAAAACTAAATTCGCCTTCAATAAAAACATCCCTAAAAGCTTCCACTTCAAGCCTTTTCCTCAAGTTAGGCGTCAAGAAAGCCTCAACGGGGCTCATATTCTATCGTATTTTATATGCATAACGCAAAAATCTATTAATTTGCATCCCCAACCTCTCCAATTCTCCTCGAAAGACCTTAACCTCCTCCTCCAACCCTACTCAAACTTCTTCCTTCTGCCCTACCAAACCATCATTTTTTAAAAAAAAATCTTCTTAAACGAGGAAATACGAAAAAGCCGAGGAAAAGAAGATTTCAAAGTCTCCCCTCCTACCTACCTATCATGCGAAAACCTCACCAATCTACCATCCCACACCTCTCACCCCTCTGTAGGATCTATTAGGTTGGGTTTCTATTGTAGGGTAGGGCAAGGTGGGTGGAGTGGTAAGGTGCGGTGGGGTAAAGTGTGATGGTGAGGTGTGGTAGGGTAGGGTGAGGTGTTGGATGACATGGTGGCCGGGTAAGGTAAGATACGGTAGGGTGGTGTAGGTTAGGTATGGCTAGGTTGGGTTGGATAAGGTAGTGCATATGGTAAGGTGAGGTAGGGTTTGGTAGGTGGGCAGTAAGGTTAGTTGGGGTGGTGAGTAAAGAGGTAAAGCGAGTTGGGGTTATGGGTTGGGTGGGTGGTACCCTACCCCTTCCACCTATCATACCTTACACACCCAACCATGCCTACCCACCCAACCTTAACCAATCATACTGCCTTACTTATCATTCCTTGTGTCACATACTAATGAATTAGTATCATTTCATTCATTTACATTCCAAACACAGTAATGGAATGAGTTTATGCAATTTCATTCCTATTATT
The DNA here is from genome assembly GCA_036785695.1 of Gentiana straminea. Lineage (NCBI taxonomy): Eukaryota > Viridiplantae > Streptophyta > Magnoliopsida > Gentianales > Gentianaceae > Gentiana > Gentiana straminea. The sequence goes on along the minus strand of JAVUPR010000046.1, from coordinate 4,136,883 downwards.
TTATTGATTCAATGTCATTCTTGCGTAACAAAATGCCATTAATGATTTAGGCACTCTCGTTTTTCTCTAAATTAAAATGATGGACATTTAAAAAAGGTAGAGCCCCAATTCAAATAATCGATTGTTATGTTTTAGTTGTCCAGTTTGCAAATGATGTCTGTAAACCTCTTATTCTAAACAAAGTCGACTATTTACGGAATTAAAGTCTCACACATCAGCTCAAATGCAAAACCGTCACAAAACAACTCTTTTACACTGAGCTATGCCCCTAGGGCAATGATTTATTCGATATAATATTTTTAAAACGGTTGTATCATAATTTTTCCCCTACACGGCAAATTTTATAGTAGTCAATTACTATCAAATTCAATGGACATGTATCATCACATTTGTGATTATGTGTATGTAAATCAATTCTTAACCATCTAAATTAAGATTGAGTTTGGTGGTTAATGATCACCTTAAAATTTGCCCCTATACACATGCATTAATTAATAATTATTCAGTGATCGAGTAGAATTAGAGGCACAATAAATGGGGCCATTCTATTATACCTATTAGAATGAACCGTGGGATGATTGTCACGTATACAAACATACAAAACTTTTTGTTTTTTTCTACACTTGACAGTTATCCGACGACCCGTTTTAATAAAAGTACGTCCTTAAATCAGAATTTTCCCAATAAATGACACTAAAACTACAAGAAAATGGAGTATTTACAACATGGATTTACGGCATATATATACGTATGCCGTAAAATTTGAAAATAATGCCTTTTTGAAGAACTTATTTGAAGAAGTGCATGTTATTGTTGTCACAGGTTCATGACAATACGTCACAAAGAAATCAAAAAAACGAAATGTGAATAGCTAAAAAATCAAAATAACAAAATCCAAACAAAGTTTCTTCTCGACAAACAAAAATACACCAAAACCTTCTCGATGGACAAAGCCACCGGAAAAGCCATAAAACCCTTCGTTTCACTGCGAATTGGGATCAGAAGTTTATCCAACGCCCCAGCGGCTCTATTTGATCAGCGGTGGCTCTATTGCAACAGCAGCAACGACGTATTTGAACGAGGCGGCGGCGGATCTGCTCAGTCGCTCTTTCTTTTCAGACTTGGATCTCTATATTCGCTCACAGGTTTTTCTGTCTCCGATCTCTATATTTAGTATTTTGTGGCAAATCTCATGGCAATCATGAAAACAATCTATATGATTTGATTTTGAGAAATACAAATTCATTATTATCGAGATGAATCGTACAAAACGTGTTATTTGAATTTGAGATTTACCAAATCATTGTGGATCCATTTCAAGGAACATGATCTGTGGATTAGTGATGTGTAGATTTCTAGGATCAATAATGGAAAATACATAATATTAATTATATAATGATCTTAAACATTGCTGATAGGTTTTCACATTGCAAAATAGGTTGTCAAAGCCTATTATCTTTAGTTCTCTGATAGATTTCAGATTAATTGATAAATGATTCTTGTTTCATGGCTATGTGACTTTCCTGTGTCATTTTTCTAATGTTTTTTTTTTGCATTGGAATTGTTTCGTTGGTTGTTCATTTGGATATGAAATGTGCATGCTTCTTGAGCCGTGTAACATTTCTTGAATGCTATTATTCTTCATAGCATTGCTATTAGATTTCATAGCATTGCTGATAGGTTTTCACATTGCAATATAGGCTGTCAAAGCCTATTATCCTTAGTGCATAGTGGCTTTGTAAGATAGTACAGTTCCATTGATGTGTCTAAAGGCGTGTTTTGTAGGAGGACCATATAATATGTTGTGCTCCATGGATATCACTAGGAGTCAATTCATCCTAAGAGACTTGAACTTTTAGGGTCTTTTTATTGTCATGTATTTTGGCATGTTTTACTTCTAAAATAAAAAATAAACTGAAAACAAAATGATTGGAAGAGAGAATGCACCTCTTGAAGTTGTAATTTGTGTCAAAGATTAAAAGATGATTATGTATGCTTTTGCAGTATCGATTCTTTCGTTGATTTAAGCTTTGATCCGCTGTAGTGCACTTTGTATTGTAATCATTTGTTCCAAGCCCGGTACTACGTAGTGTCTTGTGAAAGATATGTACTTGCATATTAGATATCCTCGGTTGTGCGCTTTATGGTGATGTGAAGGATACGTACTTGAATATACAGGTGCATATCCTCTACAACATCGTAAAGTGACTTTCAAGGATATGGACTCCATTTCTTACTAGTCTTTTCATTGTAATCATATGTTGTTATTCCATGCCAATTCTTTTGAAGTTCTTTAAAGTTGTATCAATAATACCACATTGGGATTTTCTACTATATAGCTACTGTATAATATAGTAATCATTTTTTTTATAAAAATAGAGATAAATATTATGTTCCCTGCTTAATTTGATTCTACAACTGTCTAGAGGGTGTCTAAAAGTGCTGTGTGAATAGTTTAAGTATGTTGGTTCTTAAAAAAAGTATGTTGGTAGTGGAGTAAATTAGATTCTAGGACTTTTGTGCATCTTCCCATTTCGATCATTAGAATATTTCATTTTCTGTCATGACATGTATATAGTAACCTATTTATCATTTACCTATTACTAATCCCAATATTGTGAACTAAAGGAAATACATCGGTTACGAGGGCTCATATTATATGGAGATGGATTTTGAATGGATCAACTATCCCGGGTTATATTACAACACCTATAAGCTATGATTCAAGTATAAGTGCATAGGTATCTTTCTAACAACTTCGATTATGATTTAGAGACACCAAAACATACCGAATGGAGCCCAACAATATGTGGACAGTCTTCTCATCAGCTTGGGAAATCCGCCAACTATGCGATGTCCATGTTGCAATTGCAGGAATATGCAATGGCATGACCCTAAGACGATTTTTGGTCATATCTGCATGAATGAGATACATCCTCTTCATGTTAGGCGGATCTTACACCAAAACCTTTCAACGAAGAACATGTTCAATTTCCGAAACATACTACATGTTGGAGGATGCATTCGTGAGGATGAAGTTACGGATGCAACATATGAAATGACCGATGATGAGCGGGATAAAATATTAGAGGAGGCTTGAACTACCGGCGTATTACGGGTGTTCTTTTACCAAGATTTCCTCTATTGTTTCCTTGTACAAGTACAAGGCTCGTCATAGCTTATCGATAATGCTTTGGACGACCTCTTTCAATTTTTGGATAGATTTCTACCTGTTGGTCATACTCTTCCAAGTTCTTTATATTCTGCTAGAAAAGTATTGAAAGCATTCGATCTAGGTTATGAGAGGATACATGCTTGTGTAAATGATTGTTGCTTGTTTAGGAAAGAACTAGAACATGTGGAGTCATGTCCTAAATGTGGTTCGTCAAGGTGGAAGGTTGACAAACATACAAAAAAGGTTCGTAAAGGAGTTCCGAAAGGTGCTTAGGTATTTCCAAATTATCCCAAGATTTCGGAGAATGTTTAAGTCAGCTGAAAAGAGTGAACAACTAATATGGCATTCTACACACAAAAGCCAAGATGGAAAGATGCGTCATCCGACTGATTCTCCGGCATGGAAAAACATCGATAGTAGATGGCCCGAGTTTGCATCGGAACCTCGTAATTTGAGACTTGCTCTCGCTGCTGATGGATTTAATCCTTTTGGTGATTTAAGTTCTCGGTATAGTTGTTGGTCAGTGATTTTGATGACATACAATGTTTCTCCATCTTTGTGTACGTCCAAGGAAAATCTCATGTTAACATTGTTGATCCCGGGTCCCAAGCAACCTGGAAATGATATAGATGTATATTTACAACCACTTATTGAGGATTTAAAGGAGCTTTGGCATAATGGGGTGACAGTGTATGATGGTTTTAGAAAGTCAATGTTCAATTTAAAGGCGATTTTGATGTGGACCATCAACGATTTCCCTGCTTATGGGAATTTATCAGGTTAATCAACAAAGGGCAAAAAAGCATGTCCTACATGTGGTGTTCAAACTTGTTCCAACTGGTTGGAAAACGGGAAAAAACATGCATATATGGGCCATAGAAGATGGCTTCCTGAAGATCATCCTTTCCGCTTTAAAGCTACTTGGTTTGATGGAACCGAAGAGCATGGAACTCGACCAATCTACTTAAACGGATCACAAGTTTTTGAGGTTGTCAAGCAGATTCAAAATGATTGGGGAAAGAAAGCAAAAATTGATAAGGTAATTGGCAAAAGAAAGAGAAGGACTTTTGTTGACATTGATAATGAATCTGATGATGGTGAAAATCCTTTTAAACCATCCAAACGATGGAAGAAGAACTCGATATTTAATGAGTTGCCATATTGGGAGGTAAAACATTTTTTTTTTCTAAAAAATTCCATTACTTGTTTTTCCTTCAATTTTGTTGCTTGCTTGCTGAATGTAAATTGTCAATGTTTTAGTTCTTATCACTTCGCTACAATCTAGACCCAATGCACGCGGAAAAGAATGTTTGTGAGAGTCTTGTTAGAACTCTTTTAATTATGAAGGGTAAAACAAAAGACAACATCAATTCTCGCAAGGATTTGAAGAAGATGGGGATCAGAAGAAACTTGCACCTAAAGAATGATGATCCTAGCACCTTCAAGAACACAAAACCTTCATATGTGTTGTCAAAGCATGAGAGTCGGATTTTTCTGTGAAAGGATAGCATCTTTAAGAATGCCAGATGGTTATTGCTCTAACCTTGCAAGAAATGTGTCGCTGGAAGAAAATAAAATTCATGGATTGAAGTCTCATGATTGTCATGTTCTCATGCAACAAGTCTTGCCGGTTGCTTTGAGAGGTTTATTACCAAAAGGTCCCTTTAGTCTTTGTGCTACATTCAATCATTTATGTCAAAGAGTTCTTGATGAAAAAGAATTGGAAAAGTTAGAAAAAGAGGTACCGGAAACCTTATGCATGCTGGAACGTTTTTTCCTTCCATCATTTTTTGATGTTATGGTCCATTTAACTATACATCTTGTGGAAGAAGCACGCATTGGTGGGCCTGTACATCTAAGATGGATGTACCCTCCAGAAAGGTGAGTTCCTTGCATCCACAACAATTTCATTCATATTTATTAGTCATAATCTTTTTAACTATGTTGGAATAGGTTTATAAAGACATTGAAAGACTATGTAAAGAACCGTTCCAATCCCGAAGGATGCATAGCTGACAAGAACAGATGTTTGGCTACATGGTTATACGCCAAAGAAAAAGAAAGATAATAGCGTTGTTGAAGATCCAGAAGTAGTGGTGAGATTTTCTATGCTTTTCCCTTTTTTTCCCCATTATGTGATGCATGCACATAGTTTCCCGATCATTAAGAGAACCCTTTAGGCCAAGTGCCTGGGTTAACTTGATTTTGATTCCAGTCTCTAAGTTGGTTGGCATTATCATTAAGAGAACCCTTCAATGCAACCAGTGCATCTCTTGAACAAAAGCAAAGATGTTTACTTGAGTTAAAAGATCTAACTAATAATAGGGCTAGTATTTATGAAAGACATAACATAGAAAAGTTTCAAATGTTGAACATATTGTAATATGACTATTGTTGTTTCAGAAAAAAGTGAGAGAAAAGGCATCCCAAGAAACGAATTTGTCGCAACGGAGTATTGATGACGATCCTGTAAGTCAAGTTTTGGGCCCTGAGAAACGAGGTAGAATACGAGGTTATGGTTTTGGAGCATTACCATCGCGGTTATCTAGTCAAGCATACGTGGGTAGAAAAATGAGTAGAATGGAACAAGAGATACAAGATTTGAAGTTGCTTGTTAAACGTCTTTTCCCACCACAAAATACAGGAGATAAGAGTACTGTAAGTTTTAAATATGAATTGAGTAATGGAGAGAATTTTAACTAATATGTTTAGCTTCTTCTCAAAAACTTGTGTCATCATTGTGCATATGTTTCATGCTTATTTATACTGTTTCTTAATGTAAGACGCTTGTTGATCAAGTAGTTGAATGAACCATTAAGAAGTGTAACATTTTAGGACTTGTGAAATTTAGTTCTTTTTAAATATATATACATACACATATGTCTTGACAATGTGTTTATAAGCATACATCATGTCTGTTTATGTTTGTTATAGGAATGCAGCAATGTTCCAACTTCTTCGATTCAGCTTACAAGCTCCAAAGGTGAGACGTCAACGGTTAAGAAGAGTAAAGAGGGTGAGACATCAATGGTTAAGAAGAGAAACGATGGTGAGACGTCAACGGTTAAGAAGAGAAAAAAAAGTTATAGATGTTGTACAAGAAAACATGTCTGCCCCTCAAATGCAAAAATTGCAAGCCATTTACACTTGGTTTGATGATGAGAAAAAAGTTGTTGCGAATGCTAATCTTCAGTCAACTGATCCAACCGAAAAAATACATTGTGTTCCCCTTGGTCATGGATGTTGGAAAGTTTGGGTTCGTGAAGTGTTCGAGGACATTCCGTTGTATCGGCCAACCGTAGAATTCAGTACTCTTTACGGAGCAAAAGGGAGCACAGTAGCATGGCCCACCACTTTCATCAAATTACTCTGAGGTAAACTCCATATCTGTTATTATTGCTATTATTGTTTATTATTTTGATCTTTCTTGTTTTCTTCTCATGCTGTTTTGGATGATGATTTCATGATTATGCTAGTTGCCTGCTACAAAAGTCGGCTGCATCAGATCAGTAAACTTTATTGTGCTTTTTTTTATATCAAACCTAAACTTGACTTGCTTAATATGACTCTTTTCTCAAGCTAAGAACATGTTCATCTATTTTAGTCATTCTGTTTGATATGCGCTTGCATATATGTACATGTTTTGGATGAGTACAAAGGTTTTTCCAAGGCTTTGAATTGTTATCTCTGGTGTGTTTTTAAGTCTTAAAAAGTGCTTGTTATCTTCGCTAGAGAACCTTTGGAATGTGTTTGTTTATGTACTTAAAACCATTGTCTCCCCTGCAACTCTCAAGCTGCTCCATTTCCACTGATTATGCTAAGTTCCTAATTCTTTTTAGATGCACAAATGTCTTTGGGACATGTTAATCTGTGTATGATTTTCAACTATGATCTGCTTTTGGTGCCTCAAATTCTTGGTTGGTAGTACAAAATAATGTCCTTTAAGATCTTAAGATTGTATGTGTTGACTTGAAGATCTATTTGGATTAAGATAAAAGTCCTTATCATTTAATCTTCTTGATGTAGCTAATATTCCAGGTTCTGTAATAAAAAAATTTGAGCATTGTTCATAATTGACGCCGTCAAATGGAATTGAAATCCCTTTCTCATTTCCAGTTACTTTATTCTTATTTCAAAAAATTGAGCATGTGCAAAGTAACAGAATCTCAGGAAGAAAGAGGATGGGTTTGATCTGACAAATTTATTTATTTATTTATTAGTTTCTCATATAATATAGGGAATTTCTGCTGCCTTGGTTGTGTATAAAGATCAATAACACATTTATGTTCATGCAGCATAGGAAACTATTGACATGGATGGCCGTTCCAGCCTTTCGTTGAGTTCATTTGCGTTGAATAAAATGGGATTAACAGCTGTTTCTGCCCACCAGAGAGTTCACCTACCTATTCTGAACCTTGATTTTGGTAGTGTATCAATGAATTTGGCAGCATCGGCAAGCTCTATAGCATTTTTAATCTCAGCATGAGTAGCATTGGGGTTTCCATATAGTATGTTCTCCTTCATAGTTGTAGCAAATAGAAGTGGCTCTTGACTTACAAGCCCAAGTTCCCCTCTTAAGACTGAATATATAAGACTGGATATCCTTTTTATTTATATAAATAAATTACCAGTTCATTTTAATAGATTATGGTGTATGGTGTATGTGTTAATGTAAATTTATGGCCTGCATCCAATTGGTCATTACGGCATGCATGTGCATGCCGTGGTAGATGTTTATAGTGAATTTATGGCATGCTTTGTACGTTGTAATTTGACACAGATAAGCCATTTATGGTGTGTTGTGGTTCAAGTTTTACGGCGTGCTCATGCATGCCATGAACAATTTTTCTTGTTGGTCTCCAACAATATTTACGACATGCATTTCAGATCATTAATTTATGGCTTGCAAAAGCATGTTGTAATTTCAACATGGATTTACGGCGTGTCCGTCAATGGCTTGCATTTGTGTGCCATAATTTACCATCTATGGCGCGCCTTGCACGCCGTAAATTGGCAAATTTCTTGTAGTGTAAATAATTTTACACAAATCAATCCTGATTTTTGTTTTTTTGAGGGCAATCAATCCTGAATTCTAATAGTCATGGGAGATTATTGTGTGGTGTCTTCATACGATGCGTAGACATCGTGTGGCACACCACACACCACTCACCTTCATTTTGTATTAAAACTGTGTGGTTCTGATCGTTTCACCCGTCACTTCACTTCAAATTCCCTCACCACACAATAACTTTCCATTAGTCATAAATCAAGTCATCCATTCAAAAATCAGTGCGATACAATTGCTTGGATTGTTGAGGCTCTCTTTATAAACGTCAATGTCCCACATGCATAGTAGAAGGAAGTCAATATAAACTCAATCAAACTATATCCACGTGAACTTTAATGCACTTTACTGACTTCTACCTGTAATTAAATGACAATCTTCCCTCCATCATTGTAGCTTATCAATCTAACTGTTCTTCCCATTCTTCCCTCTTTTATAAATAGCAACCTCCATGCTTCTAATTTTGCTCACTCCCATTCCTCTTCATTTCCTACTTTAATAGGCACACAATTCCAGTGCCCACCCTTTTTACTCATTATCTACTTATTTGCACTCTTCAATGGAGGGTACTGGGTTTAAGAAATTCTTGATGATGTATTTAGTGGTGGTGGCCGTGGTGCTGCGGCTTGACAATGGGGTGGTGGCACAGGCGCCACAGGGTCCTTGTTATTTTATTTTTGGAGATTCATTGGTGGACGATGGTAATAACAACAATATAAATTCACTGGCGAAAGCTAATTATTTGCCTTATGGAATTGATTTTCCTGGTGGACCAACTGGAAGGTTTTCCAACGGTAAAACTACAGTTGATGTCATATGTAAGCTCTTTTCCTCTCTTCATCTTCTCCATTTTGCTGATATATTATAATACTGTTCTGTTTTTATTGCATTGTATCTATAATCTATAAATTATAAGGTATGTGTTTAAAAACATCCACAGTCATGTCATGGACCTTTCAAAAGGTTTACAACTATCTTATTTCAACACTGTTTTTTATTATATTTTTCTCCACAATACATAACCTACACATATATAAATCTTTTTCTCACTATCATAAATCTTTTTCATTTACACGTACACAAACCCTAAAAAAGAAGAAAAAACAACAATCAGAATTTATCAGATTTTAAACGGGTTTACAAATATAGAGTTTTTGCTCCACTCTCCTTGTCACCATTTCACTCCGATGAGTATAAACCTATTGAAAATGTTTTTTTTTCTTTGGAAAAAAAAAACGAGTTAAACCTTATGAAACTCCACTGTTGGAGTTGCTCTGAGCCATAACATAGTTGAAAGTTGTCGCTATGTCTCAAGCTTATAATTATTTTATATCTATCTTTTTACTCGTAAGAGACTAATGATACGTTTGGATTGCTGAATTGGATGAAATGGAATAGAATGAAACTGGCGGAATGGAATACAATTGAATGGAATGAACGTGATTTCATTCATATGTTAGACACATGATGAAATGAAATATGTGAGATAGTATAAGATGTGACAGGTGAAATGGTGGGTGATGAATGGCATGCGTGATGATGAGTGAGGCGGGTGGTGGTGGGGCATAGGGGTGACAAATTTCCCGATAATCCCAACCCGTCACGAAAAATCCCAATTCCGAAAATTTTCCGATCACAAAAATTCCGGATTTTTCCCTACCCAAAAAATGCGGGAAAGGGATTGGGTACAAAACTCATTCCCGTCGGGTTCCCGATCCCGCCGAATATATATATACAAACAACCCTAAATACTAAAAACATAAGCCTACTACACTCTCTGCTTCCGATGTTTCACACTTTCTCTGCACCTCTTTTCTGCTCTATAATATTTTCTAATATTACAGGGTGTTGTTCCTCACAAAAGCAGCCTCCACCGGCCGTCACTCTATCACCGTTAACTCATTTCTCCGGCCCCCATCTTTTGAACTATTGTTTTGATCAAGTAATTGTTATCATTTTTTTTATATTAACATGAATATTTTTTAACATCATATGTTCGGGACATTCATTCCCGACCCGACGGGATCCCGAGCATTCGGGTATCCCGATTGTCGGGACCCGACCCTTATCGGGTACGAGCTCGGGAAGAAAAATGGAATCCCGAATCTTGTCGGGATGGGTTTCGGATAGGAGGCTTACGGGTTGGGTCCTAAACCGATGCCACCCCTAGTGGGGCATGAGGTGGTGGCTGGTGACGGATGGTGTGAGGTGTGCGATGGCGGTGTTAGTGGTGGCAATTGTTGTGGTGACTAGACTGGTGTGGTGTCCGATAAATGGTGGTGGTGAGGTGGGTGATGGTGGTGGTGGCGGTGGTTTATATGACAAGGGTGGTGTAGTGTGCGGTGATGGGTGATGATGAAGTGAGTGGTGGTGGCCGAGCGAATATCGATGTTGATGAGTTGGTTGTGGTGGAGGATACTGGCAGGGGTTGGTGGAGGAATAGGCTATGGTGAGAATGAGGAAGACGGTGGTGAGGTGGGTGGTGGTATAGAGTAATGATGAAATGGTTGGTAACATGAGGTTGTGGGACGAATGGTTGTGAGTTGGGTTGTGATGAATGATAGTAGTGAGTTGTGACGGAGGTGGTGACATGATAGACAACGGCGGTGGTGGGTGGTGGTGTGGTGGAGGGTGATGGTGGTAGATTGCGGTGGGGAGGGCGGGTGGCGCTGGAGGTTGCGGGTGGGTGGTTGGTGGTGGTGGTTGATTTTTCATAAGTATTTTTTTTTTGTTTTTGAAGAAAATAAGTAGGTTATGTTTTGCATTTTATTCCATCCATTTTTTTTTATGATATGAATATGTAAAAATACATTCCAATAGAATTAAAATTTAATCCATTTTTCCGCGTCCAAACACGTCAATGTGATAAAGTGGAATGAAAATAAAATTAATTTCATATCATAAGAGTAAATCATTACTATTAAGAAGATGCAAAGTCATGATCTATGAAGTACGGACACAGATACAACATGGATAATGTCAAAAAGTGTTGTGGTCCTTAATCCAAAAGTTGCGGGTTCAATGGGGTGCGTGTGTAAAAATAATAATCATATTTTGCATTATAATAATTATTTTAATCTTTTAACAAACATGAAAATATGGGAAAAATTAAAAAAAAAAATTGAAACTGTCGTGTCGTGCTTTATCGGGATGTGTCGACACTGTGTCGGAAACATGTTGATCGCACTGTGCCAAATAATAAAGTTTCTTTAGAATATTCAAAAAAATTGTGTCGCGCCGTGCCCAACATGTGTGGTAAGTGTGATCAACGCGCATCGTGTCGAAAATGTATCGGACACAACGCACGGATCCCGGATCGTAGTGCCGCGCTTTCATAGGTCATGATTGACATTGACCCCAAAATTATGATGCAGCTGTTAAGCATAATTTATGAAATAAACTTTATAATATAATCAACTCAATCTTAACTTGTCTTGTTGCCATCAACTTCTGGACCAACCATGCAATCTCTTTATTTTTTGTAATCCTCCTAAATGTCTTAATACAATCATTAGAATCCAAACTATACAACTCAAATAACTATTAAGAATCAAATCATCATATAATGACATGTGACAAAATTTATAAAATACTGAAGGAAGAAAAAAACCTTACTGATGTGTTAGCCATGCATTTAAATTGTATTGTTTTAATATATATATATATATATAAAGTGTATTATATAGCAATATTATAGTTGTGATTTATGATTTACAGCTGAGCTTCTGGGGTTTGATGATTATATACAACCCTTTGCCTTTGCAAGTGGGCAGGACATACTTAGAGGTGTAAATTACGCATCTGCAGCAGCTGGTATCAGACCAGAAACTGGCCAGCAATTGGTACTGCCATTTTCTTTTAATTTTATACCTTTTCGTAATTTGCATATGTGTTTATAATTTCGTTCGATATTCCTTAATTAATGCGATACTATATACAAGATTATTACATTGATGATCATATAATTCGATCATGATAGGGCGCTCGGATATATTTTGGTGCACAAGTAAACAATTACCAAACCACAGTGTCCCAAATTGTGAACATATTGGGAGATGAAGATTCAGCTGCAGCTTATCTTAGCAAATGTGTATATTCAATTGGATTAGGCAGCAATGACTACCTCAACAACTATTTCATGCCTAACTATTATTCAACCAGCAGACAGTTCACACCTGAACAATATGCTCAAGTTCTCATTCAACAATATGCTGAACAAATTAGGGTAATTAATTATTTACTAATTAACATGCTATGGTCAAGTCTCAGTTTTTTTATTTCTAATTCTCTGATGTATACAGTCTTTGTACAATTATGGAGCAAGAAGATTCGCTTTCATTGGTATCGGTCAGATCGGTTGCAGTCCGAATGCTTTGGCTCAAAACAGCCCTGATGGCAGAACATGTGTAGATAAAATCAACTCCGCGAATCAATTGTTCAATGAAAATCTTAAGGCATTAGTAGCCAACTTCAACAACAATTTCACGGATGCTAAATTTACTTACATTGATGCTTATGGTATTTTCCAAGACTTAATCAGCAGCCCTGACAGTTTTGGTAATTATTTTTTAATTTCTCCTCATTTTGTTTTGTATATATTCCATTTCGTAGGCTCACAATTTTGTCCTTTGATTTTTGATGATCCTGCAGGTTTTACAGTAACAAATGCGGGTTGTTGCGGTATAGGAAGAAACAATGGGCAGATAACTTGCCTTCCATTTCAAACACCATGTCCAAATAGGAATCAGTATTTGTATTGGGATGCTTTCCATCCAACTGAAGCAGCAAATATTATAGTTGCGAGAAGATCTTACAGGGCAGAAAAGTCCACAGATGCTACTCCATACGATATAAGTACTTTGGCTCAACTTTGAGGACAAAATTATCACCAAATTTTCATTGTTATGCATAATTTATATCCCTATAATTGTATTCTTCTAGTGGAAAATTGTAAAATGATTTTGGCTGTTAGTAATATTGATGAGAATCTTGATATTTTTATGTAAGAGAGGGTATTTTTTACACATGAGTGCATGTATTATATATATCTTCTTTTAGGCTTTCTTTGTGTTCTAAATTCATATCTATGGTCTTTTGAAGTATCATCTAAATCACAATGTGATTCTTACATTCTCCCGCTTAGCCTAAAAAGTTATGGTGGCACAACATTAATGAGTGACTACGAAATTTACATGTTCAAAATGTCAGTATGTGTTTAAACAACTAATGAATACTAGCAAAAGAGTTATGACGGTTATGCCCTATAAATTCGAGCACTCCCTTCCATAATGACGATGTGCAATCAAGCAGTTAAGTAAACTTTTTATGCATGAACTATTCAAAATGTCATTCAGGTATAATAATCTAAATGGATTCTCTCATACATGAGCTCGGTGCACTTTCATTTTACTGTTGCAATCACTATAATGCCAATTTCGACAATTTTCAAAGAATTCAGACAAATCAACTTTATGTGCCAATAAGTCAAATATTAGTACAACATGATTGTGATCGAAATAACCTAAGCCAACATGATCAGACGTTGATAACAAGACATACTAAGTGTCACTGCACGTACTAAGATAGCAGTGTAAGGTGTGACGAACATGTGTTTCTGTGTCTTAAACAAGCATACAAGCTAGCCAAGGAATCAGTGCACACTCATTAAGACGATAAGATGAATTTTGAAGGTGTTTAAGAAAGAGAGTTAGTTCAGTTAAAGGCTTAGAGCAAGTATGCAAGATATAAAGATAAGGTAAAGTATTGAAAAATAGTGAACTCAAGAGATTTATAATATTTTCACCCCTCCTAGGCTACATTTACTTTCCAAAATCTTCCTTTGGAATTAAACCCTTTACAATATATCACCTGAAGTGTTATTAAACGAGAACACAAAAACTATTGCTACAACTTCATTCACTCCTGAATTAAAATCTCCACGTCAGTACACGGACTGATCACAAGAAATAGCTCCAATTTTATAACAATTATACTTGTTAGAAATCCTTCTATCATTCATTTTATTATTATTATATTATATGTACTAGTTTTATGTAATCTTTTGTCACCTTTTATTACCCTTAAATCTTATATTAATTAACTAGTAATTAGGTGTACAAAAGAGCTGTTGGTTTTGTTTTTTCCGAGCTTTTTGGTGACTGGAACACTGTTCTTATTACCGTTGGAAAAGTGTTTCCAGACCCACCTTTAATCCAACTAGCCGTTGGAGCTCTCCTTGTAGTATTTAAGAATGAGGGTAGTTGTAATAGCAATTAATGAGCTTTCTATTCTAATAAAAGAATACTTTCCTCATTGTTTTTACTCTTTACATGGTATCGGAGCCTTAGGTTCAAATTTCTGGCCTTTTTTTCAAATACTTCTTCTGATCTATTGTACTCTTTAAATGGCCACTGAATCTTCTGCTACTAGTATTGCCATTGAACCTTTGGTCCCTGAAAATTCCATAGTTTCAGGGGAACTTCAAAACATTCAGCCTTCTTATAAACTGAATGGAAATAATTATCTTAAATGGTCCTAATTTGTCAGAAATTTCTTGAAAGGTAGAGGGAAACCGATCCATCTTCTAGGAACCGGTCCTCCTCAAAATGATCCCAAATATGCTAGCTGGGATAGGATTCCTTGGTTATGTCCTGACTTTGGAGCTCAATGGTTCCTGAGATCAGTGACACTTGCATGTTCCTATCTTCTGCAAAAGAAATATAGGACCATGTACAAAAAAACCTACTCTAAGGTTAATGATGCAGCCCAGATTTATGAAGTAAGGACAAAGATTCAGAATACCAAACAAGGGAACAAGTCTATCATTGAATACTCTGGCATTCTGCAGGGTATGTGGCAAGAACTTGATCATAACCAATGCATCCAAATGAAATATATAGATGATGTTGCTACCCTCAGAAGGATGATAGAAAATGAGAGGATTTTCTCTTTTTTGGCTGGTCTCAATCAATATTATGACCCCATAAGGGTTCAGATTCTTGGCAAAAGCGATCTTCCTACTTTAAGTGAAACCATATCTATTGTTTAAATAGAGGAAGGAAGGAGAAGTGTCATGTTTGACACTATATCCACTGAAGGATCAGCTCTGTTTGCTGGTCAAAATAGGG
Organism: Gentiana straminea; assembly: GCA_036785695.1. Lineage (NCBI taxonomy): Eukaryota > Viridiplantae > Streptophyta > Magnoliopsida > Gentianales > Gentianaceae > Gentiana > Gentiana straminea. The sequence continues at coordinate 4,121,516 of JAVUPR010000046.1, read as the reverse complement.
CTGGATCCCCTAAGACCTATGAGTCTAAAGAGGTCCCAGACAGACTAATTCCTACTCAAAAAAAGAATATGAAACCTGAGGATAAAGATAATATCTTTTGCACTCACTGCAAAAAGAGTAGGCACACCAAAGATTGTTGCTGGAAATTACATGGGAGGCCTGGAAAGGACAATGCCCAGGCACATGTAGCTAACACCAACAGAGAGGATAACAGTGTGCAGGGGACAAACCAGACCCCTAATCAGAATCCAAACCTTGGTCAATCTGAATTTGAAAAGTTGAGGAAGTTCCTTAATACCTTGGAAAACCCTTCTTCATCTATGGTTTTCTCAGGTATGACGTCCCTTAATTCTTTAAATCAGAAAGTTACTAAAGTGTGGGTTGTTGATTCTGGGGCCACTGATCATATGTCCCCATCCCTGCATTTGTTCTCTTTTTACGTTCTCTGTTGTACCAATAAAACTATCATTGTTGCAAATGGTACCACTATTAAAGTTATTGGTACATGGAGTGTTAGATTGAATGATTTCTTGACATTAAAAGATGTCATGCATGTCCCAGATTTGCAGACAAATCTGGTTTCTATAAGAAAGTAGACTAAAGACTCAAACTGTCATGCCTTGTTCTCTGCTAACTTCTGTGTAAGGAATTGGCAACAATGAGGAGTATTGGACTTGCTAGACTTAAAGAGGGACTCTATTTTGTGGAAAGTCAAAAGGATGATAAACAAGTTTTTCAAACAACCTCTCTGTTTTCGATCTAAAGTAGACAATGATAAGATTATGTTGTATCATAGGAGGCTAGGTCATCCATCTTTTCAAATTTTAAAGCATTTGTTCCAAATTATGTAAGGATCTAAATGTTGAGAATTTCAAATGTAATGAATGCATCTTTGCCAAACTTAAAAGAGTTTTTTATTCTAGCTCTTATACTATTGCTTATAATCCCTTTGATCTTATTCATAGTGATATATGGGGTCCCTCTACCCAACCTAATATCAGTGGTGCTCACTGGTTTGTAACATTCATTGATGATTGCACTAGAACCACTTGGATATATCTGTTAAAACATAAGTCTAACCCGACTCATGTGTTTCCCACCTTCTATAATATGATTCTGACACAATTCAATGCTAAGGTCAAGAAGTTGAGATCTGATAATGTAAGGGATTATTTCAACAGAACCCTTAATCCTTTTCTTGAAGAGAAGGGGATCATTCATGAATTATCTTGCTTCATACACCCCAACAAAATAGGGTGGCTGAAAGAAAGAATAGGCATCTTCTGGATACTTCTAGGGCCTTGCTTTTTCAAATGAATGTGCCAAAGAATTACTGGAGAGAAGCAGTTCTTACTACTACTCATCTGATAAACAGATTTCCTACTATTGTTCTTGGAAAGAAAAGCCCAATTGAGGCTCTAAAAATTGTATACCCTGACTTTATGAAGACTGAAGGTCTTCCCCCAAAGGTCTTTGGATGTGAAGTCTTTTCTCACATCCATCTTCCTAACAGGAGAAAGATTGATCCTAGAGCCCTAAAATGTGTTTTAATTGGGTACTCTAACACTCAAAAGAGGTATAAATGTTATCACCCACCTACCAAGAAAGTGATTATTTCAAAAGATGTTTTCTTCTTTGAAGGGATCTCTTATTTTTAGGGCTGAGCATAAAACCCAATGAACCCAATCCAACCCAAAACCCAAACCGAACCAACCCGAAAAACCCAACCCAATTGAAACCCAAAACCTTTGGGTTGGTTTTTGACCCGAACCGAAACGTTTTGGGTTGGTTTGGTTTTTTAAATTTTTTATTCGGGTTGACCCAACCCGACCCGATAGTATATTTACATATATGTGTGTGTATATATATATATACATATATATATATATACATATATATATGTGTGTGTGTGTGTGTGTGCATTCCGTCCAAAGTAAAATGATGTTATCATATTGCTGATATCACTTCATGTTCAGTTTCGGTCTACAATTCTTTGACCTTTCTTCAGAAAAAGAATCCGTGTATGTATTTTTATGTATGACTATTGATTTTTAATTATTATCGTTATATGTTGTTGGTTTGTTATATGTTGTTAGACTCTTAATTATCAAATTTTAGCGTTTTCTTTCCTAAAAAGTGGTTTCATTAACGTTTATTGTTGTGAACATATATGACATGGAACTCCAATTTGGATATATACATGTGTGTGGCTTTTATAGCATAAAAGTTTTATTATAGATGCATGTTTTATGGATGAAAACCCGAACCCCAACCCGAACCAACCCATTGGGTTTTATAGTCATTTGGTTTGGTTTGGGTTAGTTTTTTCTTAAACCAACCCGACTTATACTATGTAAAAACCCAACCCAAGTCGACCCAACCCAACCCAAGCTCAGCCCTACTTATTTTTCAAAAACTTCTCTAATACAGGGGGAGATGTTTCTCTCTGATAATGATAGGGAATCTTCTCTCCTGGATATAGATCTTGGAAGTAAGGGGGAACTCCTCAAAGTCTTGAAAAAATAAATGATCAAGAAAAAACTATGGAAAATTCACAGATGACTAATTCTCCACAGAAGGAAAGTGAAATCTGAAAAACAAAGCTAATGAGAAGCCCCTCATTATCTACTCCAAAAAAAACTGGGTAAGATTGCCAGAAATAGTTCCCATTGAGGCAAGTGACAATAATGCCCCCGATTCATCTCTGAATCAAGAACAAACTGCTGATCCTAATGATGAGGAGATTGTGTCCTCTATATTTAAAGACAGTCCTGACCTACCTATTGCCAAAAGGAAGAGTGTGAGATCTTGCACTCTACATCCCCTCTATCATATAAAGAATTTCTTGTCTTATAACAAGATCTCTTAGAAACAGAGAAAATTCATGAAACGTATGTTTGATGACTCTGTTCCAAGAAATCTGCATGAGGCACTAACTGATGAAAGATGGATCAATTCTATGAAGGAGGAAAAGAATGCCTTAGAAAGAAAAAAAAAACATGGGACTTGGTTCACCCTCCAAAAAGGATAAAACCTGTTGGCTGTAGATGGTTGTACACCATCAAATATAAATCTGATGGTACCCTAGAAAGATACAAGGTATGATTAGTCGCCAAGGGTTACACCAAACTCATGGGGTTGATTACTTTGAGACCTTTGCTCCAGTAGCAAAGATGAATACTGTTAAAATTCGTCTATCTCTGGCAGCTAATTTTGACCGGCAATTACATCAATTTGATGTAAAAAAAATGCCTTCCTCCAAGGAGACCTAGACAAAACAATCTATATGAATGTTCCTCCTGGATTCCAAATTGGGGAAGGAAAATTTTGCAAGTTAAAAAAAGGCCTTATATGGACTCAAACAATCACCAAGGGCCTGGTTTGGTAGGTTTACCAATTCTATGCTTAAAATAGGTTATAAACAAAGCCAAGGTGATCATGCTTTGTTCATCAAACATAACCAGAATAGGCATGTGGCTATTTTGCTTGTTTATGTTGATGATATCATCATTACTGGGAACAATAATCACAGCAATTAGCTTCTGAAAGCTTTTTTATGTAAGGAATTTGTTATAAAAGAATTGGGGAAGTTAAAGTACTTTCTGGTAATTGAAGTCCTATACACCAAACTTTTCATGTTCATATCTTAGCAAAAGTACTAGATCTGTTAAAGGATTGTGGAAAAACAGGGTGTAAACCCATGGACACACATATTGAGCTCAATCATAGCATAAATCTGGCTCCTGAGGATGAACATGTAGATAAGCAAGCATATCAGAGACTGGTAGGTAGACTTATTGTTGAAATGGTGTCATAAACCTAATCGGGTTAGACAGGATCCGACCGGGTTGGGTCGTTTACAGTCTATTTAGTTCATGTAACAACTTTATTATGATTAATAAGATCACTTTTGTTATTATATATTTTGTTTATCTTATATGAACCAATTATGCTATAGAATATATAGTAACGTCCTTAGTGTCAAACAGTGATAGAGAAGCCATGATGGTGATTATGGTTGATGAGATCTCTATTTACTTTAATAAGTTTGATACTTAAATGTCTCTAGTCGTATGTATCGTCAAATGGGACATTGATAGTATGATTAGACTATCACGTACTGGATGTCTTCTATCTCATTGAAGGTAGAGATAGATCTCGTCTATCGAAGTGTAGAGACACTTGGACTGTACGTGGACGTGTATTAGAGAATGCGTACGTTAGACTGGCCCACTTACATTAAGTGTCGCAGTATGTGGCAGTTGTGTAATTATCCTGAGACAGGAGTCTTCATGGCATCACGGTGTGGATTGTCATGCTTTGACACTATTTAGGTTTCCCCTAGCCATGGGGCGATCATGCGTTAGTGCTCGGGTATGATATTGAAGCAAGCGTAGGATACATGTTTGTTCGTCCAGAAATCGCGTATCCTATGATTAGGAGTAAATATCCGAAATGACCTTCGTATAAGGAATCTCTAGGTCTCGTGAATCTTTGCAAAGTGGGAGTAACTGAGTTATTCCAAGAGAGCATGATATCCAGATTATAAGATACGATCGTTGATGTACTAACACTCGAGATACGATTGTATGGATATTATTACAGCGATAGGATTCTATTTACACGTTAACTGTTTCACATGAAAAGTAGTAGTCATTGCTTTTGACTCTTCCGATGATTGGGGGTCACAGTGTGTTGCTAGACGCTGATTGGTAGGTATGAAGGGCATTTTCGTAATTGGAACTTTATGTCTACGGCCAATATAATCAGAAGCCTATCGGGTAACACACACATAAGAACATCTGTCGGATTAAAATGCAGTTATTGTGATAACCAATAAGGAAAGTTTATCTCGACTGTAAAGTGTTATAGTGATTAAATTAATATGGTGGTATTTATTTATTATGATAAATTAAATACAATATATTAATTATATTGATTAATTAAAGAATATTACGTATGTCAATTTATGGCTCTGGGGCGCAGGTGACTAGTGTATAAGATACAATTGGATTGTTCAATTTAATTAATGATATTATCAGATAATAATATTGGATATTAATTGATTTATGGAAATATGATAAAGATATTCTATATTAGATATTGACAATATCTTGGATTTATTTAATATGAGATATTAAATTAAATGAGATAAATCTAGAATATTTATTTTCTTTATTTTACTAGTATAAGGTTTTCTTTTTCATTAATCTACTAGGAAACTTCTCCCAATCAGATTGGGAACACAAAGGGGGGCCACTTTCTCCTATATAAGAAAGGGGTTGGCTAGCTTTTTTGTACATCATAATTAGAAGAGCTCTAATTTACAAAATAAACTGAGAGCTTCTTAGAGAGAGATTTTGAGGGAGAGAAAATGACGGTCAAGCAACCGGATTTTTCTGGTAGCTATCCAAGGAGGATTCCGGCGAGGTGCTCGTGTGGATATCGATAGAGGCCGGACACGTGGACGGCTCACGCGCACTACTACTCTCTATTGACGGTCAAAGTGTCGATCTATTAGATCAAGCAAGGTAATCACCGTCAACTACTTAACGTGTTTATTGTATTAAACAAAGTCGATCTTGGGATCGGAAATGAAATTTCAAATTCCGTTGCGTTAAACTTGTTGATTTCTTAATAGTATCAGAGAGAACTTCGAACTTAAGCAATAAGCACTAATTAAATTGCGTAGTAATTAATCGATAGATGCAAGATTTAGATTCGCGAAATGAGAAGAAAAAAGGGCCGACGTTTGGTTTTGGGTGCTGGGCCGAAGCGGTGGCTCCCCACCGTGTTGCCGCCGGCGGCGGCAACGGCCCTAGGGCTGATACCATCGGCCGGCCATATGCGGCGGACCCCATCTCCTTTTTATCATTTTATGCTATTTTATTGTGCATTGATATCTCTTTGTTTAGTTGGTGTCATGTGACTAACTAATAGTTCAAATAGTTTGGACCATTGGGATGACACATGTCATTAAATAACATTGGCATTTCCAAACTTTGTTTGGAATAGGCCAAGCCCTTTTCAAAATATTTGATTTTGGAAAATTCCTAGGCCTAGGCCCTTTTCAAATATTTTATTTTGGAAAGGCCAATGTAGATGCCTTTTGGTTTTGGAAACCAAAGGCATCCCTTTTGATTAGGAATCAAAAAGAAAGAAACTAAAGAGACCTAAGTTTAATTTTGATTTAAATTTGAATTGTTCTAATTAATTAAAATTAAAAATTAAATCGTCTAAAATTAATAGTTAATTTTATTTCGATTGAAATCATTTAATTAATTAAACGTTAATTGATTATTTGATCTAGATAAAATAGGACACAAGTAGTTATATTTTAAATTTATCTTTTTCATAAGATATTATTGTATAGATTAGATGATGTAGATATAATATGATTATATGGACCCCAATTGACCATGGACTCGACCAATAGGATAGATGTGTGTGACTTACTTTATGTTGGTTTTTCAAATTGTCCTAAACCGTTATGAATAACATGACCTAGTTTATTTACTGCACTTATCCCAGTCCCGTTAGCTCCCCCCGTGTGCGGCAGGTGTATTAATTTATTAGATAGAGTATTATGTAACAAGAATGGAGCAGAAGATAGAGGCCAAAGAGATAAAGATTCCATTGGTGATGACGCATTAAAGATCATATTGGCGGTTGCAGCTACCCTTAGATTGTGACCCGCGGTTTCGTTAGTTTGTATTCGAAACCGCACCTAGAAAATTAAAATCCATGATCATACCGGTTATTTTTGTGCACGGAATGGTGTATATTTTACTTTATATTGATAACGTAGAAATATGCACGTTTGGATGAGACCGTAATATGTCTGCCCTCGTTCGGCTCAAGAGCCTGTCAACCTCACATCGGGCAGCGTGACGTGCCTTTGAATGCGAGGAAGTTTCTCCTATCCAAACTGCAGAAAATTTTGGTTTATTTGCTCTCGGGAAGCTTTGTTATTTCCACCATTTTCGGGACATCATGGAGCTCTGGTCCTTTTCCCCTCCTTACTTGTTCCCGGAGAGCCACAAACAACTCTACCTAGTTGCCTATGAGCTGCTAGGCCACTTGTAACATATGCCTTGGGAAATCTCCGAATCTATCATTTTATTAGAAGCTCTTGCGGCATTCTGTGCCGGTTTAATGTCCTCCTTAGGGACATTATTTTCCTTCCCACTTTCGTAAGTCCTTTCAACATTGTTATTTTCTTGTGGGTTGATTAATTTTTCTTTTTCGGCTTGGTTCTTGCCGGCATTGTCAGTTTTGTTGGTTTTAGTGCGGGGCATGATTTGATCTAGGGCTGGTATACTACCCCTTACAGCGTCAATTGCCGATGCCTGAAAATCGTTGGGTATTATAAATGGGTAATTGGATGTTTTTAAGAGAATTCCAACTAGCAATTTGGTGTTTTTATTGATTGTTTATAGTTGTGTCATTGAGACTATCCACGTACCCAGTACGTATGGGATCAAGACAATGATGTAGTTCTGAAAAAGATGACAAGAGTCCTTTATGTAGGCATCCTACATGAAGGAGTTAATGCACGAATCCCTTAATTTTAGGGCCCATGATTGTGGGCCAGTATGATGCCATCTTGGGCAATCATTGCTCAATGAGGCTGAAATCGTTGGATGCGATCAATAATGGATTATAACAGTTAATAGAGAATCAATCATGGGATCCTGTTTATTAAGGAGTTGTAACCGCCTTTGGAGGTCGGAGATGATATGTCTTGTTCATGAGTGACCAAGATGAGCAGATCATCAAGTCGGCGATACGTGACCATAGACACTTTGTGCCGTGCTGGCTATTCAGAGCTAAGGGTAGCTTGCACCGAACCAAAATGATATATGTTGAGTCTGTTTTGAGATGAGCTAGCAACCTGAGCTCTGAGAGCGACCAAAATGTGGTCGGCGAAGCCTTAACCGAGATTTTAAAGTGAGAGGCTCACTATTGGGATTGACTTGTGTCGGCCCATTTTTACCAGACCCGATTGAGGCCCAAATAATATTATGTGTATGACTTCCGGGTCATCCTATGTCATATATTCTTTACAATATGAAAGCAACTTGATTAACTACGCTCAAAAAAAAATTATACGGTAAAACACGATAAGAAATCCACCAACACTTAGATTTATTTTTATCTTTTTAGTGTATTAACATCGCAGGGAGAACATTATAGTTTCAACAGACAATTGATGAACCACATAGTTGTAATCTCAGAGCTTGCATTATTAAAGGGAAACAATATCCCTTCAGTGGATGAATACCTGAGCAAATGCTTGTACGTTATTAATATTGGCAACAATGATTTAATTCAACGATTATTTTCAGCCAATGATGTAATGTCCCACATTAGAAAAGTAGTAGAATGCTCACTCCCATATAAGTGTGAGACATAAATGTCTTATCAACTCGGGTTAGCCCTTTTAGACCAAGCGAGGACGGCGGTTTAAGCAGTTGACCGGACATTTATAACTCATTTAGCGCTACTAGGCCCAGGGTCTGGGGGCGTTACAGAATGGTATTCAGAGCCGACTATCAGACGGAACTATGTACGGTGCATAAGGTGTAAGGATGACCTCTAGTTACCTCTGGTAGGGACGATCCAGGAACAGTCTTGGCCGTCCTGGCGAGGACGCCAGTCCCTTATAAGGGGGGAGAATGTAATGTCCCACATTGGAAAAGTAGTAGAATGCTCACCCCATATAAGTGTGAGACATAAAGGTCTTGTCAACTCGGGTTAGCCCTTTTAGACCAAGCGAGGACGGCGGTTTAAGCAGTTGACCGGACATTTATAACTCATTTACAAATGAACCCTACAAGATAGTTACCTCTGGTAGGGACGATCTAGGAACAGTCTTGGCCGTCCTGGCGAGGACGCCAGTCCCTTATAAGGGGGGAGAATGTAATGTCCCACATTGGAAAAGTAGTAGAATGCTCACCCCCATATAAGTGTGAGACATAAAGGTCTTGTCAACTCGGATTAGCCCTTTTAGACCAAGCGATGACGGCGGTTTAAGCAGTTGACCGGACATTTATAACTAATTTACAAATGAACCCTACAAGATTTGTATACACACCAGAACAATTTGCTGTTGCTGTAATAGATGAACACACTTCTCAATTACACGTGAGTGCGATCGATCTGTGGAATTTTCTGGTTTTCAAATTTGTTTAATTTATGTATAATCATTTTACAGTATTTGTCTTTCTATTGAAAATAAATCAGAGATTGCTTCAAATGAAGGCAAGAAAGATAGCTATATTCAATGTTATAAACCTAGCATGCCAGTTGGACAATCCTCCACTTCAATTATACAATACAAAACTAAAGCAGCTTGTTGAAAACATCAACCTAAATTTTACCCAGGCTAAACTCATTTATATCGACTTGAGCAACATTCTGCAAAGCTTAAATCTCCTGGATTTAGTTTTTAGAATTAATCCCATCTAATTATCTCTATCCATTATTGATTACATAAAACCTCTTAATTATACATGTCTCAGATCTTCTAACTTCTAACAACATATATTTTTTATCTTGGGGTCAATATCCATTGATTGGTAACTAAACCAAAAATTACAACGTAAAACATGAAACCAGGAAAGGGAAATGAAAAAGACTGAAACAAGTAAACTAGCTGACACCATCAACTGTGTTTCGCTTTATATTCCACAAAGAAAGATGGAACTAAACCGTGATCTTTTGCGTTTTACCATTCTAAATGAGAAAGGGGATTTTGACTAGGGAAGAAAGGTGTAAGATCTAGGATGGAGGGGGGACATTCTACTCCCCGAGTGCTAGCTCGATGATGCACCTGAGGCCGGAGACGTTTCGATATAACAGTTGTTAGCTTTGCTCTACTGGCTCTTGTTCAAATGTATCCAAGTTTATTACCTCATGTACCTTGCTGCTCCCTAATTTGTCGCGTTTCTGTGGCCTGTATTTGTACTTCTTTGCAACAAACAAATACACCACAAAGTTCAGCAGGGACAATATTGCTAGCAACCAATAGAACAGATTCAAATGGTTCCTGTTAAGATTGTTACCCGCAAGCCAACCTCCACTTCGTGTTACGTTCTTGGTAGACTTATTGACAATCTTCACTAGTATGCTGCTCAAGAAATACCCAAGAGCCATGGATGTCCAGTGAAAGCAAGAAGATAGAGATTTTAGACCCTGCGGTGCTTGTGAATAAAAGAATTCCAATAGCCCGACATACGTAAACATGTCTGCTATCCCGAATATGAAATACTGAAGGGATATCCAAAACAGACTAATGGGCAATGGCTGCAATACAGGGATTGCGTCAATCATGCCATGTTTTCGAGCTACGTCTTTTCTCTTTACTTCCACCAATGCAGCAACTGACATGGACACTATGGAAAGAACTAAGCCTACACCGACTCTTTGTAGATACGTTATACCGGTTGGGTGGCCAGTGAACTTTCTTAGTAGTGGGACGAATACTTTATCGTATAAAGGAATCGTGATGACTAAAAAGGTTATTGGGATGATGGGAATGGAAGCCGGCGGAATATGGAAAGATCTGATCTTTGTGTCCATTGTACTACCTTGTTGTATTGAGAAGGTTTGGAGTTGAGCAAGGCATAAGGCCATCATTATTGCACAACCGAAAACCGGCATCATTCTCAGGACAATCTTTGCATTTTCTACTTGTGTCACAGAACAGTGTTTCCATGGATTCGGTTTTTCGCCTTCCAACATCGGTGCTCTGATGGCAGCTTTGTCCAAGAACCTGTAGAAATTTTCAAGAATTCAATTTTATTCTTTTTTCGGGCTGTAAAAATTAAGAATCATTAAAGGAACAAACCTAAAATCATCTGTATGAGGTAAAAGATCGAATTCAATGGCATGTTCTTTGTCTTCATTGATCTCATAGAGCTCAGCAGAGTTCTCGGGCAGGGAAAGCTTTGAATTCAAGATGGCTGCTACATAAACCTATCAACCATTATTGGATGAACAAAATGAGCCTCCATTTGCAAATACATAAAGACAGCAGAAAATGTCCCATTTGAATAAAATGAAAACCAACCTGAATGATTTCAGTAATGGCGCTGCTTCCACGAACCACGTGTATACGATACCGTGGCAATCCACTGAGTAAGAGAAAAATACCAAGTAGCATAGCAAGAGTGCTTAAGCTAAAACCCCAATCCCAACCTTTATTATCTTCAACATAGACAAAGACAGTTAGACTAATCGCCCCACCGAGACATAACGCAAGCAAAAACCAATTAAAAAACGTCGATTTCTGTTGCACTTCTTTAGCATCGTCATCCTCGAACTGATCAGCCCCGTGTGATGGCAATCCAGCTTTGACTCCAGCAGTTCCAATAGCCATCAAATAAAGACCAATGTAGAACAAAGCTGCATTTCCTCCATGGAGTTGAGTACATTGAGATTTTGGATCAAAAACATTACATGGTGGGGGCTTCATCTTTGGGTAGTGAGCTTGTAAAGCTAACAAACCAAGTCCCTGAAATGTTTTGAAATCAAACTCTCCACATTAATTCAAAATCCTAAACAGAGCCATGATTGGTTGTGAATTGAAGTGAAAATATAATTACCAAGAATTCAATGAAAGCTGAAATGAGTATAGTGTTGAATCTTCCAACAAAGGTATCAGCAAGAATGGCCAAAATGATGGAGAGGATGTAGCCAGTGCCCATATAGTTAGTCAGCTGGTTAGCTGCATCAGCTAGACTGAAATGCATCACTGAATTGAAGTAAATCACCCCGTTAAGCGCGATCGATAAATTCGCCATGTTTTCAAATGCAAATGTCCCTGTAACATGAAAAAAAATCAGACAATGTTTTGTAATATTAAATCACCAAATATAATACACCGGGGAAGGGATCGATCATATATATACCGAGTATAAGCGAAGCAACCCGCATTCCACCATGCCTACTTCTGGTCGCTGGACGTCCTCTCCAGTCGACTTTTCCATGAACTTCATTTAAACTCTGTAAACAAATCAAACAACACGAAATATACTATTTTTGTAAAAATAAAAATAAAAATCTTTCAAACCAAAAGAAGAACACACAGAAATTCCGTTAAAGTACATAAGTTTGAAACTTGAGGAAGTTACCATGATTTAAAACTTCAGAAAAAGGCAGAGAAAAAGGGATGACTATGTGAGTGTGGTTTATGTTGTATATAGATTGAGAATAACACGCAGCATTGTTGTCTGCTTCTGTTTTGTACCGACATGAATCATGATATACAATAGATTCGTCGACCATAGCAAATTTCTTTGATTGGACAGGAAGAAGTCTTTATTATTGAGATTCTTGGTCTGACTATTTCATCCGGAGGTTTTGGAGTACCCTCGTAAGTTTAGTGAACTGGCCATATTTGTTGTAAGGAATACGATATATATATAAACGATAAAAGTCTACGTAATCTTTACATTCACATCATCTTAATCACACTTTTCCTTTGTGAAAATGATTTTTTTTTTTAAATCTAAATAATAATCACACTTTTCGTTGGTGAAAATGATTTTTAAAATTTAAAAAAAAAAAAAAAAACAAACACGTTGCTTTTCAAGAATATCTTTTTTTAACACACCAAATTATTCTGACTCAATTCAAGTCAGAATTTTAAACATTTTGGTACCCAATACCAGTCAGAAATACTTTATGACTAAAATTGAGTCAGGAAAACGTCCAGTATTTTGTCTAAAATTTGGTCAGAATCAACAAGTCCACAAAAACATAAATTTGAAGGGTAAAAGTGGAAATAAAAATGTTGTGTTTTAAGACATTTGGTTGTGTGAAAAACATTTACTTTTTCAAATATTTTTTTTCATTAATTGATTCGTACTCAATTTTCGACAAGATGTTGACTAGTTTACGGACCCAATTTGAGTCAGAAAGTATCAAATGTACGTTCTGACCGATATTGGGTCTAGAACAAAAGCAACATAGTGACTCAAATTCGGTTAGGCATAATGTTGATTAGTTTATTGACCGAATTTAGTCAAAATGTATCAATTGTACTTTTTGACCAATATTGAGTCCAGAAAAAACCAACATTTTGACTCAAATTCGGTCATAATTAAAATTATGTATTGACTCAAATTCAGTCAGGATAATGTATAGATATGAAAATACTCTCCCGTTCAAAAATCGTAATTCTTTCACCAACTTTTCTATTTTCTTGTTCTCTTTGTTTTGACATCTCATTTGATATTCTTCAGACGTCATATTTGCAAAAATAACGAATTCGTAACAGAAGGAGTGATGTAGCCAAATAGTGAATTTGCGTTGGATTCCAAATAGTCGAATTCGTAGAATGAGCATATAAACAGGCTATAATAGATGCAAGACTCAAAACAGATAAACACATAAGCCAACAAATTTCAGCATAAAAAGGTCATCATGATGGGTTGAGCTAGTTTTGAACTGACAAAAACTTTAGATGCACAAAGGTGCAAAAGCTCCCCCTGACAATCCCAAAAATCGTCTGTATGAAATCTAGGGTTCTTTCTCTTTGTGATAACCTAATGGAGCTCCTATAATACAGAAAACAATGAAAAGAGGGGGGTGGTTGTGAGATGTTTTAGACTACACTTGATGGTGATCAAGCTGCCTACGTATCCAATGCGGGGATTGGAATCAAGTCTCCGTAGTTCCTTAGGGATTGTTTATATAGAGGGGCTGTGCCCTAGAGTTAGCACGTGGCATGAGTGAGATGGGCTCATATTGCCTTGGTCCCTAAGGAAAAGATAGAGATTAATTGATCTCCTTGATTTTAGGAGATAATTGTGATGTTCAAATATTTGTATTAAATGATAGAGATTGGAGCCTTTATGGCCCGGGATTTCTTCCATAGTTATCTGATTCAGAGCGTGCGCAAAAGGTTTGGTCCAAGGAGGGACATGTACCGACCTTATAGGTCGGATGCAAGTAATTTCGAACACAAGTATTGGCCGACCTGTAGGGGTCGGGATAGCATTTGTTCCTATGTCGCTCGGGGGTCGGGACCAAGCATTGGCCGACCTAGAGAGTTTGGGGGAGAGGGGTCAAGCTACCCCAGCTCGGTTATTGGGAGTCCCGCCCCCTTAGACAGTCCTTCTCTGTCTTCGGGTATTAAAGGGGTTCCACGTGGGTGAGTATAATTTTAGGCATCGTCATAAGCCCCCCAGATCCAGCCGAGCCTTGGTTGGTCGGCTCGGATCTGCCTAAGTGGTAGCTCGGCTTGGTCATCTAACTTATAGGTTCTGAATTCAGATTGCCAGGTGGCAAAGCTAGCTATGACGCAGTTATAGCTGTGCCGGGAATCCAGGTGTCGCTGCCCACTAACACTAATTAAGGTCGCTTTTCGAGGTAAGTGGGGGGTTATAACCCCGTCATATCAATCGTTCACAATAACGTTGGCTATTAAATCAGAGGGTCTACTGCGGGTTTCCATTCTTCGTCTCTCAATCTTCAAATTTATTTTTGCAAGTGTTTCTCTTCTCGCGATTTAGCTTTGTAATCAGGCTTCCCTTTTCTCTAGATACAAGCCCTATTCCATCAGAACCCTTGGTCTGATTTCATAGAGATGGCTATTGCGGATAGTAGAGATGTTGGATTCATCCTGGGTCAGGGTGACCTGGATGAGATATGTGAGCTGTACGGGATTGATAAAGATAGGTATGCCCCTAGGTTACCCTCGGAGCCACATATGTTTGCGCCAACCCTGCCGGAGGGTTTCTGCACGGTTCACCGAGAATATTTTGCGGTAGGTCTGATGCTACCTTCTACCCGGTACTCCGACACTACGGGCTAGGGCTTTCCCAGATAGCCCCCAATGGTATCAGGGCCATCATTGGGTTCGCTATATAATGCCGGCTGCTAAACCTTAAATTTAGTGTGAAGAAATTTAGGTACTTTTACCACCGCGTAGGGGTAAAGGATCACCCCTACCGGTACTATTTTTCTTGGAGGCAGGGTTGGTCAGCTGACGTCCCCATACTCCCCAAAGACAAGGATTCTTTCAAACGGTGAAATGAGAGGTTCTTCATTGTTCGCCACGAGAACCACCCCGAGTTGAGTCAATAGAATATGGACGATCTGGATAAGGATGACCGTCCAGAGCTACCGGATAAGTTGGTGGAGAAAATCCACAAGTCTGGGTATTCTATTGAGTGGCAAGAATTATACGATGAGCTAATTACAGTAGCTCGGTTAGTGGATGCGGGGCCTGACCCCTACGTGGATTTCAATAAGGCCAAATGGAAGTCCTGTAGGACCTTTTCCTTTGCCATTTATCTTTGTAGTTATACTTATGCTTTCGTCTGATTAATAATTGTTCATACTTGCAGTGGCCGATTACGCCGATCTACTAGCGGGAGCCGAATGGGAGAACACGGTTTGTCAACCCGAGCTGACCCTGCATGTTCAACACGTGCTTGCGGAGGATCTTATCGTGGATGTTACTGCGGGTACCTCATCGTCTACTCCCACTCAGGGGCTGGCCGACCCGGGTGTTCATGAGAAGGCGATAGGAAATGATCTGTCTGTGGGGGAGAGGCGGCCAAGGCCGATCTCGCACGAGAATCGTTCCTCAAAGAAAAGCAAGTCCAAAGCTCCTGGGGGAGCTCAGGGCCAAACGGGTTCTGAGGAGGAAGCTGCTTCCGAGCAGCAGTGGGTCGCCAACATGTCCGATGAGGAGTTGGCTGTTATGGGATGTAAGACTGTGGAATTAGTAAGCGATTCTTCCTTATTTCCTTTTGTTTTAAAACCACACTTCTGATGATCCTAAACTTCTTTGCTTGCTTACTCAGGGGGCCGTGATTGGCCAGGAAGTTTTCTAGAGACTGGACAAAGCCTCCGCCGACTCAGCTGCCTAGAAGAGCATGATTGCCGAGCTGAGGCAAACACGGAAGGAGCTCAAGGCGGCCGCCTAGCTCAAAGACCAGAGATGAAGAATCTGCATGCTCAACTCCTTGCTCAAGAGGGTGAGCTGAAGTCTTTGGCAAGTGAGCTTGCCGAGGAGAAAAGAATGAAGGAACAGAAGGTTGCCGTCCTCCGATCGAGGGTGGCTGAACTAGAAGCCACGATATTGGCTCGGTGTGCCGATGCCGTTCAAGAGTATAAGGCTTTGGCAGATTTTTCCGAGGCCTTGAAGAAGCTGCTGATCCCTATCCTAAACCATGGGTATACTCAGGGAGTAGATGAGGCGAGGATTCAGTATCCTACCCTTGTACTGGACGACCTTCCTAAGAAGGTTTACTATAAGCAGGGGATGGGCGCAGCCTATACCGAGCGCGTGTAGGATTTTAAGGCTAGGGTGGATATTGTGTCCAAGTATGCTCTCTAACCTGCTGTTACTTCCGGCTCGGCTCCTTCGACCAAGCCCCAGAAGAGTCCTACTCCTGACTCTTAAAGTTTAGGGTTGTTTTATTTTTTGAAATTCTTTTTGTACTATGTTTGTACTATGATTTTGATTAATAAAAAAGAAGTTGTTCCATTAATGTACTTCTGGTTTTTGAGTTATTGAGTTATCTTTTGTTTGTTTTATTGTTGACGGGGTGTGCCTCCCAGTATGCCATTCATTATTCTGAGTTTTTGGATGGCGGCATAATTGTATCTAGTAAGGCCAGGCCCGACGCGTGAGCTCGGGCGTTTGTAGTTAGAATATATAGGACAAGTTAATTTGACTCTGTTAAATGCTTGTTATAAAGTTTTAAGCGGTCCGGGCCAGGTTAGACTGGGCTTATTTTTACAGCACGGCGAGCTGGGCCATGTCGGACTGACTTGTCGCGAGAAGTTTAAGGACGAGCCAGGCTTGGCTAGTCCTGACTTCTCGTTTAAAAACACGGAGAGCAGGGCCAGGTCGGACTGACTTCTCTTGTGAAGTTTAAGGACGAGTAGGGCCAGGCTAGTGCTGATTTCTTGTTTAAAAGCACGGCGATCAGGGCCAGGTCGGACTGACTTCTCGCATGAAGTTTAAGGACGAGCAGGGCCAGGCATGCTGACTTCTCGTTTAAAAGCACGGCGAGCAGGGCCAGGGTTGACTGACTTCTCGGATGAAGTTTAAAGACGAGCAGGGCCAGGATAGTGTTGACTTCTCGTTTGAAAGCATGGCGAGCACGGCCAGGTCAGACTGACTTCTCGTGTGAAGTTTGTATGTGGAGCGTATTGGTTAGCTGATCCTTATGGACTTACAAAACAAGGCAAAGAGGTAAGTAAATGACAAGAATTAAACACTTCCTGAGCAAAATTTATTCTACGAAGTAAAAATATCCAAGACTGATAATGAGGCATAAACAGACAAAAACATAATCAAAGTGCGAAAATGAAAAGTAGCAAACGATAAAGACTTGCCGAACCGATCAAGCCGAGATAACTCCTTTGTCCTTGATAGTGGCCGCGTAGCAACTTCGGGCGACCTTTAGATCTCCTTTGACTTCAACCGAACCACGGGCGGTCGGAAACTTTAAACTGATGTGTGCCGGGGAAATCACGGCCCGAAGATCGATCAGAGCGAGCCTTCCTAAGATGATGTTGTAGGCTGACGACGACTTGACCATGATGTAGTTAACCATAAGAGTCATTCCCACAGACTCTTTCCCGATGTTTGCATCAAATCAAAGGCTAATTCTGCAATCATTGCTGCAGGAACCGGCACGACAAGCAGACCTGTTTTGAAATCCATGGCCGAGGCACGAGAGGAGGAGGCCGGTCATCTGAGGAAGCAGGACGCGGACGGGGATCAGGAAGCACAGCAAGTTCGGGCTGGATTGATCACAGCTCAGTTCGGGCAAAACGGTATTACATTAAACGAGGATCTTGTTGTAGACCTGTTGTTGAACCATTGAAACCGTGTCGAATCACGGAAGAGTTGAAGAAACCTGTTTGTTCTGCTGCAAACTCCACAGGTTTTGTAACATCCCGACTTTTCAGAAAGGGTAAAGTAGTAAGTGGGTAATTTCAGTCGTATGACCTAATTATTATTTATCCTATTTATTTAATTAAAAAGGATTCCATTAAAATGATTTAGTTATTTAATTAAGGGATTTAATTAAATGGCTATAAAAAAAAGAAATAATCCCCAAAATCCTCATAATTCTTCACGCATATTCTGAAGAAAAAAAAAGAGATCAAACGGCGGCAACAGGGAGGGGGTTGACGCAAGTTTTCAAAAAAAAAAGGGAGAACATAATCTTCAACCGTGTGGCCAATCCGTTCATCTGTTCAAAATGGCGCAGGAGGGAAAAGTGATCACCGCGACAAGATGCAACTTTAGAAAATAAAAAATCCTTATTCCGTAAGTTTTCAGTTTAGCCCTAGTTTTTCGTGATCGTCGAGTTCATTTCTTCAAAAATTCGTATCTTTTAATCCGTAGCTCTGTTTTTCAGCCATGAGTAGTCAAAACGATTGTTTTGGAGAGTAGATCATTCTACAAATAGGTTCACAGCATTTAATTCAGGTAATATTCAATTTTACACATTCAATTCAGGATTTTCAAAAAAGATAGGATTTTTAGGTTTACCTGTTGATCAATTAGGTTTCGAGTTGAAGGCTTAGATGATCAGCAGTATCTTGAATGTTTTGGATCGGTTTTGCTGGAAATTAAGGTAAGAGGCTCTTCCTAATGAGTAATTATAGTTTTATAATGATAGGTTGATTTCCGGTAAGTTTGGTGTTGTTTGGTGATAGAATTCACGCTAAGTTGTAATTACTGAGATGTGATATTTTTGGTATATTTGAGTTGAGTTTTACTGCTATTTTTCTGAGTAATTTGTTGATAAACATGTTTGGTTTGGGTTAGGAATCGATTAAGTGTAGAAAAATCGTGTTTTAGGGTTCTGTAGTACGATCTAATTGTTATCCTTTGGTCTTATAACATTAATTAAACCTTAACAAGCTTCGATTGAGCTTCCGATTCATTTAGTTTTGGCATCGAATGTACTCTTAAAGGGAGTTGAAGTTCGGATCCGTCAGAAGAGCATGAAAGGGCTTGTGCTTTGATGAACTAGAGTTCATCAATGTCTATGTAATTGTTAGGCCTTGTCCATGTCTAGTGGTCTAGAAAAGAGAGCAGTGTATGTGAGGGAGCTTATTTGAAAACACTTAGGTGGCTAGTTAATACACAATAAAGTTACATACGTGGTAGTAAAAGATAAAACGTCACCTATTCTCGGTTAGGCATCAATTCATATCGGCGATGTGATATGTTCATAAAAGGTGAACAATGCTACTGGCTTAAAAGGCTGAAGGGTAGTGGAGGAAATTCATCGAACGTATATGCATACCGGGGAGATCCCGGGACTATCGGTGCTATTCACCGTAGTTGACAAGTATATCTCGTGATGGATACACATCATGCATAGTGCCCTTGAGTGATGACGTAACCAAGATAAGCTAAGTTAGAAACGTATAGCCACGACATGTTGATGGACATAGAGTAAACCGTAGGTTGAGTCGGTCTCATAAAGATAACCTGAAAATAATATTAACCTTTTGTTGTAGAACTTAGTTATTCATTAGCTTCTCACTTTTACTAAGTACTTTATACTTACCTCATTTGCATTTTCTTTTGTAGGCATTGTGGGGTGAGAAGATGAACAGGTTGACCAAGCATAGATGATGAATTTTGAGGACATTGATGCCTTGACGAAGCTTTTAGTTTATTTCCTTGTAAAGGTTGTACTAGACTAGTTGTATTCTTTTTCTTAGACTTGTTGTACTTCTACTTCTAAGATCTTTGTAAGTTTGGTTGGTACTTTTAAGACCTCTTATTGTATAAGTCTTTGGGTTTTTCGTCGTTGCAATTTAACTATCCATCTTTAGTATGGTAAAATTTTCCATTCTTAGTAGCATTTATGTTTTTACCCGAGTCTTTTTAGCTTCCATTTAAATTTTTTTTTATACGACGACGTAGAGGCTTGCGTATAATATCAGATTTATTTAATACTATACGCGCCGAACATTTCTCTTCCGGATATAAGGGCTCGGTATCTGAGAGCGGGGCGTTACAGTTGGTATCAGAACGAAGCGTCCTTTCTTTCCTTGGCTTCTTCCCTCTAAGATAGGATTCTTTAGACCTTTTAGAACCTTTCTGATCTCTCTTGATCTTGGTGGTAAATTCTCGTGGGATTAGGAATCCTTAGACCATGGTTAAGTTGCACTAGGAGCAAGTGAAAAATCGCCTTAGGCGAAAGTTAGGTTGAGTTTTAAGCTCACATCTCTTATGTGATCCTCTTAAGTTTTGTTCCTTTCGAGAACCCTTAATAGGATCCATTTTTCCTTTTGGAATCTTCGAATCTTTCTCTAATGTTCTTTCTTTTTGATGTTTTAATGCTTTCGTAATGATACATTTGGTTCAAATCACTTCCTTGTAACTTGGTGTTATGCAAAACGAGTAAACGATTTTGTTCACGTTTCTACATGTCATGTTATATCATTTTTTTTTGTTCCAAGAATTCTGTAAATTTTCAGCCATTTATAAATTGTCTTATCTACAATTTCTCTTTTACATAAATTAGTTTTCAATATGGATTGTTCACAAATTGTTTAATAAGGAGGGGTACTCTATTCAGAAAATTCTGCTGCGGTACTCTTACTTACAATTCTGTTTTGGATAAGCTAAAGATCTCCAAATGACTTGGATTTTTGATATGTTGTAGAAAACATCCTGCACTGTAATTTATGTTTTGGAACCAAGTGCAAATACTTTTTGGTCTGAGCACAATCTGCAACACGACAGTTAATGAAGTCCTGAAAAATTTTGATAGCTTATAGCAGTATATGAAAAGAATTATTTTGACCGACTTATGGGTTCCCAAGATTTTTTATTTTTGAGCATCATATGTAAAATTTACATACTCACAATTTTTCTCTTTGCCTCATGTTCAAAATCAGTTCAGTTTGTTTGTGCAAATCAATTATTTCATGGCTTATGTATGCACCTGAATTTCTCAAAACCATTTAAGTTCTCTGGTCAAGAAAGGATAGATGTCTTTTTTTCACCCTATAAGTTATGGTGTAGTAGGTTATAGGAGATGAGAATACTTTGGTTTATCTGATTCTTAAGCTAGTTGTTACCCAGGGTAAGAAGTTTCGTAGGTAGAGACTAGGTGTTGTCGTTATAGTACTCATCGATGGCAAGAAACGATTGCGTGGTGATTTTCCAATCTTATGTCTTCATTAATAGTTCTCTTTTATAATCATCTAGTTTCCTACTTGGTTATCCCGATTCAAAAGTTTACCCATCCATACTAATTGTAACTCATGTTCTAGTTAAATCCTCAATTTGTAATTTCTGAAACTCGGTAAAAGTTCCTTTATTACGAAACTTTGTTTTCCAAGTGTGTACATTCTTTGATGTGCCTTATTTTCTTTACGATGTTTTCATCGTGTCAAATTCTTGATTTAAGGAAAATAAGTTTCTCATCCTTCGAAATACTTGAACTGACAATTGCATATCCTTACAACTATATCATGTTTAGCGATTTTGGGGCAACATACTTTTGCATCCAAGTGATTACCTTCAATGCATACCCTACAAGATGTTTTAGTGCACACAACTTTTTTCTTTAAAGACTCAACTCTACAAATCTTCCACCTTCTCTCTTCGCTATCGCTGGGTTTATGTTTACCAAAATTCCTTGACCTTGCTTGCTCGATATGGGTTCCACACGAACTCCATATGCAAATTTTACCCTTTCCAAGTACTTCTTACTCGTTTCAATTATTAGTGTTAAAGGTTTCTTTCTTTAGCACATAGTTTTAATCGTCCTCATGGTTGGCTTTATTAGTGTTAAAGGTTTCTTTCTTTCTTTAACATAAAACTATTGTTCCCCTGTTCCGAAATTCTGAAAAAATTTCATCAATGTAGATTACTGTCTTATCTACAATTTATATTTTTACATTGATTCGATAATCTTTAGGGATTGTTCAGAAAATCCATGTTATTGCCGGACACTCTGTCCAAAAAATTTGCAGCAGCACCTCACTTCTTCTTCTGTTTTGAACAGGTTAAACATATTGAAATGACCTGGATTTTTGATATGTTGCAGGCAACAATTTTATCTACAACTTTTATTTTGGAATCAAGTTCAAATTCCTTTTTTTTTTATAATAATCCGCAATTTAAATCAGTGTTTATTAATCAGAAAATTCTGACAGCTTGTGTAATTGGCAAAAATAATTGTTTTTGACCAACTCACTCTCATCCAAAAATTCTAATATATTTATGTCACATAAGAAACTCCAGTATCTAAATATTTTCTCTTTGGATCGTGCTCAAATTCCTTTTTGTTTGGGCTGTACAAATTGATAATGTCAGAAGAGTAAATATCGTACACAGCCACCAAAAAGGGATCCTCACCTCTTTGACTGAGGTTTAGGCTAAGAGTGTAGCAAGTTACGGGAGTTATGTCTTAGAAGGTTTCCGAAGCGATCTTTCTCTAGGATATGTCTCATGGTAGAATGTTTGTAAAGTTAACATTGTTGTTTCTTTTACAGTTATAAAACAAGAACCAAGATTCTATCCTCCAGCATGCCATGTTTGATGTTCAGACCCTTTCATGCCCTTTTGTAATTATACCTTTTCTGGTAATATATTTCTCATGTAATCCCTCACTTGAGATCTTTAAGCTCAACAAATCCTCTTCAATTGTTGTCGTGAAGTACCTAAGAAACATATCTCCATAAGTTTTTCTTTTGAACAAATCAATGCTTCCAAACTTGTCAAATCAAGGAACAAGTTCCCTCTAACTCTGCATTGTTGCACCCCCATTCCTCTTTTCAAGTACAAATTTGACTGAACCTTTTAATGTCAGAACGTTCTTTTTACTTGTGTTTATTCTCAGCTTCCCTCCTAAGTGTAGTGTTGATTTTGTAATCTATCTAATGCTACTTGTTATTTCAAGGTATGGATCTCATCTTCTTACCAGTTGGATCTTTAATCCTACATTGACATCCTTCTTCTGTTACCTATCTTTAACCTTCTTGCAATTTATGCTAAACCAGTTTCAAGCAGAAGGTAGTCTTTGCCAAGGTGCCTTCCGAACCTATTTAGCCAATCAACTTTTGAATTCCTAAACTTCTGTTCTCCAATTCCGATTAATGCACCTTGTACCTTTTCAGTTTTAACTCTCTTTCAGGCCATTTATAGCCATGAACCGCCAGATACACCTTTTGACCTTCCATCTTCTATTTTGGCGTTTCTATTACAATTTTGTCATACTGGTTGAAAGTCTATTTTGTTTTAACCTTTTCTTTTCCACACAAGGGATAGCCTTGAGCCCTTATTCCTCGGCAGTGTGCTATTCCTCTCGACTGGTGCAATCTTGAAACTTTGAATTGGATCATCAATGATCTTTCATACTTCATTTGAAAGTTTGAGTTAATTCTTCGAAGCCAAACTTTATCCAACAATTCTTAAGTGTATTTTCCCATTCACTTGAAAACTTGTTTATCGCTTACTTTTTCAAACTTTTGATTTTTCCCTTACATTGTCATGAGGAAAACCCTATCTCCTTTTCAATCTTGAAATAACCTTTGTTTGAATAATGCAGACTTTGATTTTTCCTTGACAAGTTCCCTTTTATTTCATTCTGAGACCTTTTGGTGTACTCGTTTTGTCTCTAAAGATCCGGCATGTTGAGATTCTGCCCTCTTTGGATTTCTAAATGGTTTAGTCTTCCTGGTGCTCAACCTGTCACCTTCAAACTCTGTTTGTGTTTCCAAGCTAACCTTTATTGGCATAAGGATTGGAACCGATCGTCAGAGAGAAAGTATGGCAAATGCATGTTCTCTATCCCAACGAAACTCAGTAGTTCTTTAGCTGGGATCATTGCGGCTCTACAACAAGTTTGTGTCGAAGTGATGAATGAAGCCACAAGATAGCAGTTGCAATCATCCTAGAGCAACCCAGATATACAGAAAGCTGGAGCAGAACCACTGATGGCCTTTTGTGGAGTTAGAAATAGAAGAGTTGTCTACAACAGTGACTACCATGTCAACATCCAGATGTCAACATTTCAAACTCAACCTTGAGAAAAGTGAAGAACGCCAGTATTCTGGGATGAAGTGGAGCGATGACAGGATACGGGACCAGAGTTGATACGTCAAGCTAATGAGAAGATTGAAGTGGATCATCGCAACCTCAAGATGGTTCAAGACAGACATAAGAGTTGGGCAGGTGTAGGGAGAAGACCGTTAAAGCTGAAGTTGAAGATGAAGCGTATATAAAGACGTCCTTTCATGTGTCAAAGATAAGTAAATTGCTTAACCGACTTGGATATGGAAGCAAGCATGGACCTTGAAGTGGTTGAAGAGATCTTGAAATATGCAGAGTAATCAAGTGCACTTTAGAACGGTAGGAGAAGAAAGTTAAGAACGAAGATGTACAACTACTCTTCGTTCAGAGAAACAGTCACACAACGGCAGAGACGACATGAGAGTTAGAGGAACGAGACACTTTGTAAAGTCCAGAGTTCAATTACCTCCCAGTTACGTTCGAGTTTCGAGGACGAAACTCTTCTTAAGGGGGGAGGAATGTAACATCCCGACTTTTTAGAAAGGGTAAAGTAGTAATTGGGTAATTTCACTATGACCTAATTATTATTTATCCTATTTATTTAATTAAAAGGGATTTAATTAAAATGAAATAAAACTTGAAGGTAATTCAAAAATTCGTATCTTTTAATCCGTAGCTCTGTTTTTTAGCCATGAGTAGTCAAAACGATCGTCTTGGAGCGTAGATCATTCTAAAAATAGGTTCTCAGCATTTAATTCAGGTAATATTCAGTTTTACACATTTTTTCATTCGGGATTTTCAAGAAAGATAGGATTTTTAGGTTTACCTGTTGATCAATTTGGTTTCGAGTTGAAGGCTTAGATGATCAGCAGTATCTTGAAGGTTTTGGATCGGTTTTGCTGGCAATTAAGGTAAGAGACTCTTCCTAATGAGTAATTATAATTTTATAATGATAGGTTGAGTTCCAGTGAGTTTTGGTGTTGTTTGGTGATAGAATTCATGCTAAGCTGTAATTAATGAGATGTGATATTTTTGGTATATTTGAGTTGAGTTCTATTGCTGTTTTTCTGAGTAATTTGTTGATAAACGTGTTTGGTTTGGGTTAGGAATCGATTAAGTGTTTAAGGGTTCTGTAGTACGTTCTAATTGTTATCCTTTGGTCTTATAACATTAATTAAACCTTAACAAGCTTCGATTGACTTCCGATTCGCTTAGTTTCGGCACCGAATGTACTCTTAAAGGGAGTTGAAGTTCGGATCCATCGGAAGAGCATGAAAGGGCTTGTGCTTTGATAAACTAGAGCTCATCAATGTCTGTGTAATTGTTAGGCCTTGTCCGTGTCTAGTGGTCTAGAAAAGAGAGTAGTGTATGCGAGGGAGCTTACTTGAAAACACTTAGGTGGCTAGTTAATACACAATAAAGTTACATACGTTGTAGTAAAAGATAAAACGTCACCTATTCGCGGTTAGGCACCAATTCATATCTGCGATACGATACGTTCATAAAAGGTGAACAACGCTACTGGCTCAAAAGGCTGAAGGGTAGAGGAGGAAATTCATCGAACGTGTATGCATACCGGGCAGATCCCGGGACTATCGGTGCCATTCACCGTAGTTGGCAAGTATATCTCGTGATGGATACACATCATGCATAGTCCTCTTGAGTGATGACGTAACCAAGATAAGCTAAGTTTATAGCCACGACATGTTGATGGACATGGAGTGAACCCTAAATTGAGTCGGTCTCATAAAGATAACCTGAAAATAATAAATAACCTTTTGTTGTAAAACTTAGTTATTCATTAGCTTCTCACTTTTACTAAGTACTTTGTACTTACCTCATTTGCATTTTCTTTTGTATGCATTGTGGGTGAGAAGATGAACAGGTTGACCAAGCGTAGATGACGACTTTTGAGGACATTGATGCCTTGACGAAGCTTTTAGTTTATTTTCTTGTAAAGGTTGTACTAGACTAGTTGTATTCTTTTTCATAGACTTGTTGTACTTCTACTTCTAAGATCTTTGTAAGTTTGGTTAGTACTTTTAAGACCTCGTATCGTATAAGTCTTTGGGTTTTTCGTCGTTGCAATTTAACTATCCATCTTTAGTATGGTAAATTTCCATTCTTAGTAGCATTTATGTTTTTACCCGAGTCTTTTTAGCTTCCGTTTGTTTTTATTTGATACGACGAAGTAGAGGCTTGCGTATAATATTAGATTTATTTAATGCTATACACGCCGAACGTTTCTCTTCCGGATAAGTGTTCGGTATCCGGAAACGGGACGTTACAGGTTTCTTCAACTCTTCCGCGATTCAACTGAGCTTTTATGATTCCAAAAACTACTTGAATGAACTTGAATTACTAAATGGAATGAACTCGAAATATTACACTTCTACTGCTATATATGCTTAATATAAAGTAGAGACCACAACTAAGCTTATCGTACTGCAATTATATGATCAACAACTCGAAAAACATGTATATGCTGTTAATTGACTATCATTCAGCAACACATCAGCATATAAATATTTAAAAACATTAAATCATAAATATATTTTAGAAAATATTGGTCTGACTATTTAAGCCGGAGGTTTTGGAGTACCCTCGTAAGTTTAGTGAACTGGCATATTTGCTGTAATGAAAACGATATATTTACTCATTAAAAGTCTACGTAATCTCTACATTCAAATCAGAGCCGGCCCTGTGAGATTCGGGGCCCAAGGCCATTTTGTCGGACAAGGTCCTTTAGATCTGAAGAACAATTTTTTTTCCGATAGAGAATCATAAATAAAAATTGAAAAAAAAAAAAAAAATTTATTTCAAATTCATAGGTAAGTCGACACAGCCTAAATGCAAAATACGACTTCAATACCGTTCTTCTAGCATATTTAGAAGCAAAATCAATTATCAATGTAGAATAATCAACTTCATCAACCATATTCTTCTCGATCGATATCATTGCTAGTCCATTCAAACGATCTTGTGACATTGTACTTCGAAGATAGTTCTTTATTAACTTTAACTTCGAAAAACTTCTTTCTCCTGATGCAACGGTAACTAGAATAGTCAACAAGATTCGGTAAGCGATCTCTGTGTTTGTAAAACAACCATTTTGACGTTTTAAATAATTCAAGACTTGGATGGGTTCTCCAAATTCAAATGAAAATTATGTTTAAAAAGTTGCAACTCTATGTAGAAATCTTCCCCGTCAATATCAATTTCTCCATTGGGTGTCAAAATATTTGAAAAATTGTCACAAGAACTCTTCAAATTTTTATCATCGAAGCACATTTTCAAATCAAACAGGAAGCCAAAATTTTCTTCATACAACCAAAATAACTTTGTCAACTATATACATGAAGTATTGCACTCTGAAACTCTCTTCTGCAGAAAACACGGCTCCTAAACCTCATCAAAATGCCTTTTTATCTGGATTTGCCTTTTTTCACCAATAAGTGGTTCAATCTCCATTTGTTGAGTAAATTCCCGGGCTGCTTTAAGGGCATCATTGAATCCACGCTCTCTATAGCCACGGAAAATATCAATAATCCCCTCATTCGATCTACCGGAACAACAATATGCATGCCCTCATTTTATTCAAACGAATTTTTTTTTTAAAAAATGTTCAACGATTTAAAATATGCTTAATTTTATTTTAAACTAGTATATAAGATTGGAGAAATTTGGGGGCCCATAGGAAATCGGGGGCCCAAAGCCCAGGCCTACTTGGTCTTTGCTCAGGGCCACCAGTGAATTTCACATCATCTTAATCACACTTTTCGTTTATGAAAATTATTTTTAAAAAAAATTGTTTTTCAAAATAGAAGTCTTTTCACACTAAAAAAATCTTAACGCACCTATATTTTTATTTGTATTTTTATCATTTAATTTTTCAGTAATTGATTCAGACTCAATTTTAGATAAGATGTCGACTAGTTTACGGACCAAATTTGAGTCAAAAAATATCAATTGTACGTTCTGATCGATATTAGGTGTAGAAAAAGCCAACATCCTGACTGAAATTTGGTTAGGCATGATGTTGATTAGTTTATGGACTACCATTGTAATTTTTTATGTTAAAAAACCAACATTCTTGTCTTATCTAAATTCGGTTTGGCATGATGTTGAAAAGTATCAATTGTAATTTTTGACCAATATTGAGTTCAGAAAAAATCACAACATACTAACTCAAATTCGGTCATAATAAAAATTATTTCCCGACTCAAATTCAGTCAGAATAATGTATAGGTATGAAAATACCCTCCCTTTCAAAAATCATTATTCTTTCACCTGCTTTTCTATTCTCTCGTTCTTTTTTGTTTGACATCTCATTTGATATTCTTCAGACGTCATATTTGCAAAAATAACGAATTCTTAACTGAAGGAGTGATGTAGCCAAATCGTGAATTTGCGTTCGATTCCAAATAGTCGAATCTGTAGAATGAGCATATGAACAAGCTATAGTAGATGCAAGACTCAAGTATACTACCCCTTAACCTTAGGTTACAAACAAATAAGCATATGAGAGCAAGTTGCGGTCACAAAACATATAAACATGTAAGCCAACAAATTTCAGCATAGAAAGGTCATCATGATGGGTTGAGCTAGTTTTGAACTGACTAAGACTTTAGATGCACAAAAGAGCAAACGCTCCCACTTAGACATAGACTTGTTGAACATTTTAAAAACTATTCTAAGCTCGAAAGAGTAGTGATAATGCCACAACAAATGTGCACAATAAAGTTTCACAACACATTTTTGGACCATTGATTATGATGTAGGACCTATTGATTCAAATGGGTCCAAAAAAATCAATGATGAAAAAAGTTGTTGTGGCACTTTGTTGTACACATTTGTTGTGGAATAATCATTTCTCAGCTCAAAATGGATGACAATGTTGAAATCATTTGAAATACACAATGATAGTTATAAAATATTCTTCCCCTTAGTTAGAAAATGATCAAAAGTAAAGCTTATAAAGGATTAAATTTCAACTTATCTCTCAAACTCTCAAAGGAAGATTGAGGAAAGAGTTTGGTGAATATATCAGCAATTTGCAGCTCAGTATGGATAGACTCAACTGAAATGTTACCATCGGAACATTTAAGAAAATGATATCTTATATGAATATATGAGTGTAGCCATTGAATGTGAATTGTGTTCTTTGAAAGATTTATACTATATGTGCTATCGCAATAGAATTTGACAATGTGTACAACAAATGAGAAGTCATGTAGTTGTTGTTTATGCCAAAAACATTTGCGCATAGCGATTTGAAAATGAAACTTATTCAACTTCTGTTGTACTCTATGTCACTTTAAAGTCCATGAGATAAGATTATCTGATATAAAGTGGAATGATCCACTAATGATATTTCTATCTACTTATTTTTTTAATTTAAAGGGATCTTTATTTATAAACAAAACATTGTACAAAGAATTCAATCAACGCATCAAAACGCTATACAATGAAATTTAGAACTTAATAAAAGAAAGGACTATGCCTGTCAGAATAATCTGAGCTCGCGAGCTTTTCGAACCGCTTGAGATAGGAACACCTCTATCGGGGGCTTCTGCTTATCGTTTTGATGGAGTATCTCATTGTGCCAATAAAATATGCATCATTGTAAGCATAAAGATCAAATTTAGATGCTTAGTATACCACAACCTAAAGGTAGGTGCATGTAATAGATATCTAAAGATTCCATTAACAGCTTTGAAGTGGCAGATCTTCGGACTCGCTTGAAATATAGCACAAAAAGACACAATAGCCATGATGTCAGGTCTAGTGAATGTGATATAAAGCAAAGACCCTATCAGGCTTTTGTGAATATGAGCATCGAAAGATAGATCATTAGTTGCAAGCTCACATTTATTGGATGTGTACATAAGAGTTGTGTGGGTGGCTTTAGGTGCTCAAAGTTGAACTTCTTGAAGAGGCCATTTAAATACCTAGCTTTAATAAATTGTATTCCCTTATTAGTTTGTTTAACTTGAAGTCCTAAATAGAAAGTAAGTTCACCCCTGGCAAACATTTCAAATTCTTTTTGAATGCACTTTTCAAAGTCTTTGCACAAATCTGTATTAGTTGATCCAAAAATGATATCATCAATATAAATATAGAATTGGGATCGTCTGCCGTGCTCGCCCTAGTTGTGCGGTGCTGTGACCATGTGTGGTACGTAAAACGACGTCGTTTTGAGGTTTTTTTCTTAGCTCGGAACCAAAAACGGCGTCGTTTTAACCCTTTACCTTATCACAACAGCCCCTGCTGTGTAATACACACATCAGCGGATCCGGGCTCTATAAATATATTCCATGAGAAAATCGGAATGTTGTTTATTTTTATAAATAAGGTGTTCTCAACACCACCTCTTTGAAAACCTTTAGACAACAGAAAAGTGGTCATTCTTTCATACCAAATCTCTAAGGGCTTGTTTCAAACCATACAAAGTTTTTTTAAGTTTAAAAACAACATCATAATGAGAGTGATCCTCAAAAACGGGTGGTTGTTTAACAATCACCTCATTTTCAATTAAACCATTGAGAAAGCATTCTTAAGATCCATTTGAAAAGATTTAAATCAAGTATGCAAGCAACTAAATTGAGAAATCTTATGGCCTTAAGTCCAGCAACTGGTGCAAATATTTTATCATAGTCTATACATTTTTCTTGGTTATAACCTTGCAACTAGTCTAGCCTTGTTTCTAGTAAATTCTTTCATTCAGTTTATTCTTGAATCCCCATTTGGCGCATATGACAGTCTTATCTTTAAAGGGTCTAGGTATTAACTCTCAAACATCATTACTCTAAGAGTGATTAATCTCTTCTATCATTGCACGTATCCTTTCATTATCAAGCAAATCATCATGCACATTTTTAGGTTCTACAAGAGAAACCAGTTTATGAAGATCCATTAAATAAGATACATAAAATGACCTTTTTATAGACTGAATGTCAATTGATGGATCACTAATGATTAGATCAGTTTTGTGGCTTTGATTCCATTTGGTCACATGACCATGTGTTGTTGTTTCATGCTCATATTCATCTTCTTGAAAAGCTTCATCTTAATCTTGTGCAAATACTGGTTGGGGAACTTCCTCGTTGCCAGTTTCATTTCCCTCTTGTATAGATATATCATCGAAGTGTTTTTCAA
The DNA here is from genome assembly GCA_036785695.1 of Gentiana straminea. Classification (NCBI taxonomy): domain Eukaryota; kingdom Viridiplantae; phylum Streptophyta; class Magnoliopsida; order Gentianales; family Gentianaceae; genus Gentiana; species Gentiana straminea. Next base: position 4,090,330 of record JAVUPR010000046.1, on the reverse strand, counting down.
ATGCATCTTCATCTTTGGGATCTATTATAATGTCCTTATGCTCAAAAGTAGCTTCATCCATGTGCTCATTAGCTTCAAGAAGATCATTAGTACCATTTCGATATTAAATAGACTCAACATATATGGACTCAATGGTTTTTTAGACTCGGAATTATATATAGCACCTATAAGCCTTAGATTACTCTGAGCACCCAACAAAGATGCAATCAATACTCTTTGATGCAAACTTGTCAAGACGATCCTTGTCATTCAATACAAAGCACATGAGATAGTCTTTACCCAAAAGAATCTAGGCAATCTATATTCATTAAGCATAGTTCTTACCTCCTCTTGTAAAGTTATTTTTTCCTCTCTACAACACCATTTTTCTAGGGAGTTCTAGGAGAAAATAATTCACAGCACATCACATAATGCTTGCCGTTGGATCTAACCGTAAGTGATGAATCACTTTAATCCAGGATCGTTATGCTAAACTATCAAGAATCAAAACAAGAATTAAACTGTAAACATACCCGAACCCATAGCAGCGGAAGACCCCGAATCCATAGCAGCGGAAGACCTGTAGATGTTGTAGGATCGATCTTCTAGATCTACACACCGTCTAGTAATTTTCAGAGGAACCCTTTAGAATTCTCTGTAGTTCTCTTTCTGGTAATGGGAGACAGAGGAGAATAGATCGGTGTGTGACCTAGGGACCATAACCCTCCTTATATAGTGAAATATATTTTAGGTATTTCCATTTCTACCCATCAACGAAATAGAAATTACCACTTAGTCTCTACACATAAAAGGCCCACACCCTAATGATACATCATAACCCAATAAACCGAATACCGTATTAGATCACTTTTACATCGGGTTAATATTTATTGACAGTCCATAATAAATAATTATTTCACATATAAGCCCAACGTTGGATTAATGATCCAACAATCTCCCACTTGGGCTATATGTGTAACCTTATAATTATTTATCACCAGATAACCGAATGAGCGCTCAACTTTGCTGTCGTCATAAAAATGTATCAATAACCAATCCCGTCCATCAATCGCATCAACATAGGACCAAAGCGGCCATCGTCACATCTATCGTAACGGGACCCATCAATGATCACGTATGCTAACAAAACTGAATGACATGGATCATGATGTGGATGTGTAGCATGGAAATAACATGACATGTGATCTTAACATGTATATTTCCAACTGGTCCACCATAAACTTTAACGCGATCAAACCATATATCGAGATCAAAGTGTGAAATAACAAAAAACTTTAATTTATGCAGAATAACCGTAACCTTAACTTTAGAAAAATGTGTCTATATCGAAACAAACATTATCAACTACAAACTCCCACAAAACCTAAGCATCCTTAACAGACATGACACCCATATGAGCAGTATGCTCAAGAACATCTTGGGTGGTTGTCCCTTAGTGAGTGGATCCACAATAATGGAGTTTGTCATGATAATTTCAAAATACACCCTTCCACTTTGAACTCTATCTTTAACAACTAGGAACACTATATCAATGTTCTTAGACATTGATGAGCTTCTGTTGTTGTTGGGATAAAACATTGCGGAATTATTATCACAATAAAACCTTAGTGGTCATTCAATGACCAAATTCACAGCCGTGAAACATATTTCCGCATCTATATCCCATTACTAGTGGCTTCAAATGCCCCAAATTTTGTCTTCAAAGTCAAATAAGTCATAAGTGTCTGCTTAGCACTTTTCAGATAAACAACTTCTTTTGACAAAATGAAGACATATCCTTATGTGGATTTAAATGTATCTTTACATCCACCAATATCTAAGTCGATATACCGAATGATCTCTAACTTTTCGACTCCGGATATGTGAGCATCCTATATTTTGTTTTCTCGTAAGTACTTTACAACCTAATAGGTCGCAACCTAATGACCCTTTCCAGGATCTTTTAAGAATCTGCTCAACCTGAATGAAATGTACACAATAACCAGACATGTACAAACCTAAGCACACATTAGACTCCCAATAATAAATCAAATGGAATCTTCTGCATTTCCTCCTACTTTATATCATTAGAAAAGGCACAGTGAGACTAAATGTGTCTCACTTAGACACAGGGGTACCATGTGGTTTACTATCCAGCATGTCGAATCTCTTAAGAAAACTTTATCGATATAGTCTGTTTGTAATGATCCAATAATACCTCAGGGATAACCCCGATATACATGGATCCCGAAACTGAACTTGCGTCAGCTAAATCTTTCAACTCAAACCCGGACGAGAGAATTGATTTAGTTTAACACTCCCAAAATCTATATCGTTACTAGTTATCATCAACATGTCAAACCAAGAGTATGAACCTACTTCCACTAAACTTATGGTAGATACATTCATCAACCGAATTTGACTCTGAACTAAATGAGACAATGATTTGATGAAATCTAACATACTATTGACAGGAAAACTATTTGAGTCCATAAATGGGTTTCTTTAGTTTGCAAACCATATTCTTTGCGTCACCAAATGCAAAGTTTTCTGGCAGCACCAAATCAATGTCACCACTGATAAACATTGTCTTTACATCCATCTAATGTAACTCATAATCCATGTGAGCAAGTAGAGCCATAATTATCTTGAAAGGGCCTTTCGATGAAACCATAGAGAAAGCCTTTTATTACATTTATTTTGCATAACCTTAATCCACTTACGAGAGTTAGAGCTTTCCATGGCTTGGGGAACGGTAAACGGACCGTTGTCTATGATGCCATGATCCTTATGCTCAAGGAGGTAAACAATATCATCATGAATTGTTGACCTCATCTCTCTAGTAGAGTGCCTAAGTTGTGGTGCCAATGATTTCTCATGTGGCCTCATGTGCTCATGTTGCTCCTATATTGGTTCTTGAGGATGTTGAGGTTGCCTAATTGGAAGTTCAAGAATATTGTCATAAACCGTATCTGGCAATAGTATACATCCCATTTGGGAAAAACAAATTGTTACCAACTGCCACTGTAGGAAGAGTCATGGTAGGCTCTTCTTTAAAGACAATATTTCATACCTTATCTTCCCCCCCAAACTCAATATCCTCAAGGAACCTTGCACATCCCGTCTAATAATAATAATAATAAAATAAAATAAAAACCGGAAGTAGGACCATAGAAGTTAAAACCCCTGGATCTCTTAAAGGACACCACACATAATAGTTGACCATTCCAACATACCGTAGGGAATAGACATCAAGAGACCATATGTATCAATTCTAAGACGTACTTAGAGCAATCAAATATCTAATCTCCTATGTAGGTTTGTTACCCCTTAATACAACATGCTCAGACAAAATCCATCTGACATATCAACGGGGCCAAATGTTCCACCTGACATAAGCCTGTATATTCTCTTTCGAGAAATTTTACAAAAAAAAATGCTAATGCCAAAGCTATAGGAACCATCATTACTTAAATTCGATTTGTGCCATGAAAACTAAATGCAGAGTGTATCAAGATTATCACTGAAAGCCAAATGATTAGAACATATTTGATCTGAATCCTGGAAAGACTAAGGTATCATCCTTAATTGAACAAGAATGTCCTAATTTGTCCAAAGTCTTTTCCAAGTCTAGAAAATGTTCAATCTTCAGTAACAATCTAGTTTCTGAATAGCCTTAAACTTTATTGCATCACCATCACCCACAAAGATGTATCTTTCAACATCAACCGGTGATCGATAATGCTAGCTACTCGGCATATTCACGCTCTAATGAATAGTTGAATCAGAATCTATCCACCAAGTGTGTTCGAACACATAAATCAACTCAACCCCTTAACAAACCCAAAAGGAAAACTTGACTTTATTTGCTCACTTAGCGTGACATATCAAGTAATCTTTCATTGTGTACCTACCTATTGACATAAGAAACAATCAATATCCTTATATTGTCATTTATGCCCCTAGTGTTGAATGCCACCGGCTTCCTTAAACTTAAATTTTATTGTGTCCTTACCTTTAATGGTGACCATATTTAGCACTTTCTGGTTGCCCAAATTTCATTCTTTCACTTCTTGCACTTAGTGGGAAAATTGATTCCTTCAACTCCCACATTTCCTTATGTCAGTTAGTACTGACATTTAATTTACCATATTGTGCATGAAGAGAAAGAATGATAAATTACACCGAAGGCCATCACAGATATCCAAATCAAAGACCCGAAGTTTGGAAATCAGATGAGCCATTTCCAAAATGTGCCCTTTATGTTGCATTAACCCAAGTACCTTATAGAGACTAGCTTGGACATGACAAATCACGTCTCGCCTTTCTCTTCATAGGCATTGTGCAACTTTATTTAATACAAAATTGCTTAAATAGTCACCATAATACTTATGCCACTTCTAAGAGTATCTAGAATGACTTCCAAGATCACTTGACTTAACTTTGTTTGATCACTCTCACTTCTCAAAGTACAAATGTGTTTGACTTTAAGTCTAGATCCATGGTGTCAGTGGCAAGAACAAACTTTCTCTTTCTAACGCTTGATGTCATAGAAAATTAATGGAGGAATATAATGCTTCAATAAGCAGATATACTTTAAAGCAGAACTTAAAAGTAAATACATATAACAACTTAATTAACCTTAAGCTCACATATATATGATCCGAATAATATCCGAAATCAAACAAATTTATGATATATTTTCCCATCACAAAATGTCTGCACGACATTAATACCTCATCTTTGGACGATAATACTAACTCGTAATTGACATCTTGGCGTAGTAATCAAACACTGACAATAAGTCCTGTCAAATAATAGACCAATCTTTGGATCGCATCTATTATCCACATGGAAACCGAATAATTGTCACGTATTTATCACCACAGGTGTATTTATAATTCTGCCAAACAATATCCTTCCTTTGGGCCGAATACAATCCGCATGAATTTATAAAAACACAAACCATTTTACATCCCACCGTAAATAAATTTCCACGTAGAGGTCACTTTGGCGACATATCGCTTCAACAAATCCACTTAGAGACATAATAAATGCAAATACCGCAATATATCAATGTTTGAATTTACCGTAATGACTATTAAAACAAGTCTATCAGAATCGGGTTACTTATTTCTTCAGATCTTATTATAGTACCTTATATAGATGAATTATTAAATAATTGATCTAAGTGAATTAAGGCTGTAAAATCATTTGATAGCCGTAACCAAATTTACTTAATTGATACATTAAATATATATATATACACTGTCCAACTAAATAACTAAGTCTGAAAACAAAAACGCAACACGACTATCCGAATTGGGCCTTAACTCAATATTTATCTGAACAAATTAATACAATACCGTACAAAACAAAACAAAATCATCGGACCATCAATATACCCTACGCATTACATGCCATGCACAAATAATGATAACCGAATAATAATAATAATAATAATAATAATAATAATAAACGTTACAAACCCCAAACGAAAAGCAACCTCATTCCTGATTATAATTTATTATTATCCAGTAAACTTTACGACCATGATCCAAAAGAATGGAGGATCATTTTACTCTACTTGCATCGTGCGCAATAAAAAACTTGAACCTTTTCCCCTTCTTCCTTTTTATTTTATTTTATTTATTTGCTGGTCCGAAAAAAAAATAAACTAGTAAATAATAGGACAAACCCTAATATACTATAGACGATTATGCCGGCCGCCGCAACAACCCTTCTTCTTAGTAATGAAGATCACTAAAAAATACAACCTCATTGTTCCGAAACCAAAAAAAAAAAAAAAAAAAAAACATCTGCAATCTGCAGCGAATCATCTAACAGGAAGAATGATAAAGGCATAAAGTTGTGGTATATTCTTTATTGTAATATGCATAACGGTAAGCCAAAGGTGATTGGTTTCAATCACTTCAAATTCTTAACTCTTAATTCTTAATCACAAATTCAAAAAATGGAAAAAGAGTAAACCGATTCTTAATAGTTCAACACAACATGTCTCTGATACCACTTGTTGGATCTAACCGTAAGTGATGAATCACTTTAATCCAGGATCGTTATGCTAAACTATCAAGAATCAAAACAAGAATTAAACTGTAAACATACCCGAACCCATAGCAGCGGAAGACCCCGAATCCATAGCGGAAGACTCCGTAGATGTTGTAGGATCGATCTTCTAGATCTACACACCGTCTAGTAATTTTCGGAGGAACCCTTTAGAATTCTCTCGTAGTTCTCTTTCTCGGTAATGGGAGACGAGAGGAGAATAGATCGGTGTGTGACCTAGGGACCATAACCCTCCTTATATAGTGAAATATATTTTAGGTATTTCCATTTCTACCCATCAACGAAATAGAAATTACCACTTAGTCTCTACACATAAAAGGCCCTTGCCACTTAGACTCGAATTTATAACACGTCCAAATAGATTTATATCCAATTGTTTCAAAACATGATTTGAGGTAATGTCGAATTCGGACCCAAAATGTGTCGGCCATATCCCGGATACCGAGTCATTATCCTTGCGCTTCTTTGGTAAGAAATATGATATAAAGTATTAGATACTCGGTAGTGTATGTGTGTGAATTCGCTTTGCTAGATTCAGTAGAGTGATGTGCCAGATAAACTAAATGCAGAACATAAATGCAGAAAATAAGTAGGCAGTTTTTATAGTGGTTCCAGGTGGTGTAATCCTGTCAGTCCACTCTTCTCCTGTGATGTTGGAGGTAATTCACTAGAGATCTTTGTTGTAGCTGTTACAAAAATCCCTAAGTTGCTTGTCATTCACCAATAACTATGGCTTCACAAACTGAATACTTGGAACAGGTGAGATTGCTGCTCCAAAGTCTTCCACCGGTCCTTGAAGGGTAGAATTGCCTCTTCACCACTCCACCACAAACAACGATCTTTCACACCTCAAAAGATGCTTCACTTCTCAAAGAGGTTTCTTGTAAAGAAAGATTGAATCAAGTAAGTGATTCAAATTTTCTTTCGAGCAGCTTTGATCAGGATGATATGATCAGCAGCTTGAGATCTTCAAGTGTGTAAACTTGATGCAGCTTGAATGCAGATTACACTTGAAGATATTCTCTGGATCAGTAGCCTTAAGCTCAGTAGGATCAGCAGGGTGTTTGCTTGATTGAAATCTTTTAGCTTAAGATAGATCCTTAATTTTTATCAATGTTCATCATTTGTATCTGAATTAGGAGTCCTCTATTTATAGGTGGGAATCCTTGTGACTGATATTTGAAATTCAAACATAGCCGTTTCAGACTTGTCCCATCTTGACTTGCTTTTTTTGACTGTTCCTAGGACTGACACTGTCAGATTCCTTTTTGACAGTAAACAGTCTGTCCACCATTTGACTTGTATCCATTGGATAAAGGTCTGAATCATCCCAACATCCCTTTGATCTTAACCATTGATTTGTTTGATAAAATCAGAGGTTGTTAGTTGTCCATTTCTTTGTAATCTTCCAATGCAGCCTTTGATTAAATCGAAATATGTGTCCAGCAGGTTCCTGAGAACATAAGTCTGCTGATATACACATCAGTAAGCTTATCCTTATTATGCTGTGTTTAAAAACACTTCAGCTTACTGTCTTTTATCTAACTTTTATTTATGAAGTTAGATTACACGTTTTTGCATATAACTAAGTTCCAATCATCACTTATCTTGTGGAACTTAGACCTTGTACACAAGGTATATGTAATCAGTTTAGGTCATCACAAACTTCCCTAAATTCTGATTCCATATCCTTGACTTTAAATACTAAGTTTGATCCCTTAGCCTTCAATAACTGAGTTTGAGCCCTCAGCCTTCAGTCTTCAGCAGGTTCCTAACTAGTCTACTGACCTAAGTACCCTACTGACCTAGACAGGATTGCCGATATAAGTCAGCTGACCATTACAGTGCTTGTTTGATCAAACCTATACAAAGATCAAACTCTAATAAACATATACATTTGATCTAGATATCTTTTTGCCTTTGCTCTATAACAGCTAGTCTGGCACTCATCACTAAAACTTAAAAATAAGTCCAACAGTAAGCTTATGTCATACTGATGGAGGTCGGGATCGAAAGGAGTTAAGTGTGCAAGTAAATGTCCCCATAGGAGTATGCCTATAGGTTACGTTATAATTGTGGAAGTTAGGCTGAACTGAGTTAAGACATGTTGAGAGAGTGTGTCTTAGAAGTAGGAGGATCATGGGATGAATACCTTTCAGCCGCAGAGTTTGCTTACAACAATAGTTACCACGCCGGCCAGCATCCAGATGCCACCTTTTTAAGCTCTGTATTGAAGAAAGTGTATCACCAATTTTATGGGATGAAGTGGGACAGAGACAGATTACAGGCCCAGAGTTGATACAGCAAGCCAAAAAGAAGATTGAAGTGGTTCGTCGCAACCTAATGATGTCTCAAGACAGTCAGAAGAGCTAGGCAGATGTACGAAGAAGACCTTTAGAGCTTGAAGTTGAAGATAAAGTGTATCTAAAGGCGTCTCCAATGAGAGCAGTAGGACGGTTTGTGCAGGAAGGCAAGTTAAGCACTCGATATGTAGGTCATTTTGTGATCTTAGCAAAAGTAGGACCTTTATCTTATCGGTTGGAGTTACCACAATCCCTTTCACGAAGGTGATGGGAGTCAACTTTACTGTACTTTGGTGTGCAGTTTAACCCCCGGTTATCACTATTCTGGCATGTTTTGGGTAGAATTAGTCTTAATTAAGAGTAATATCGAGATTTATACGCACGGGGGGTTAAACTGTCATATCGATAGTAAATTCCGCCTTTTTGACGATATTTACATCTTTTTCTGAGCACCTTTGTCTTGCAGAATTACGCGTGGTGTTTGTTCGTACATGTTATTTCAGGATTTAGGTGTCTCGAAGAGCCGGAAGGCGATGTTTTGGAGTGAGAAACATGTTCGTGGCACGAAAGTAGCATGAAAGTGGAGAAAAATCAAGTTTGGAGTGAAATCAAGGCAAACGGGCATTTGCTCTACTCAAACGAGCGTTTGCAGAAGTGGCATTTGATACTAAAAGTTGGCTTAGATGACAAACGAGCGTCCACATTACCCCCAAACTAGCGTTTTGATGGGTTCAACTCGAATACTGAGCTCATATTCAGCAAACGGGCGTTCAAGACAATCCAAACGGGCGTTTGCCCTCAAGACATGATCCATGAACTAGCGTTTACGAGAAGCCAAACGTTGGTTCCCTGAAGAACAAGCCCTAATCAAGAACCATATTTCCAGGCAAAACGAGCATTTGCCCTCGACGTTTGCCCTCGCAGATAGCAAAAATCAACCTACACTATAAATACGCAGCTCATTCAGCACTTTGACAACTCTTGCCGACCTTAGGCATATTTTGGGCGATTTTGGTGCGGTTTTGGTGTAGGATAAACATACTTTGATCCGTTGATTCCTTAGTTCACATCCTTTGATTCTACATACATTCTATAGCTTAGATTTACGTTTTCGTTCCAAAGATTCGACTTTTAGAGCAATTATTTCTTCAATACTTTGTGGATCAGATTTTCGTCAGTTATATGGTAATGAATACTTTTTACTTTATTGTTTTAGTTATGATTTCAATCTTTATTTCCGTTATTAGCGTAATCATGAGTAGCTAATCCGTTGTGTAGCTGAATTATGTGAAAGCGAGTGAAAACCCTAAGGGGATGAGATAGGGAGTTGTGTAGTGCGTAATATCATGTTTAAACGATTAATCCACGTCCTAAAACTTATTAGAACAGCCTTGAATTAGAGTAGCTACCTAGTTCACTCACACACATCAAACTTATAGATGCATTTTGCGGTGAGATGTGGGAAAAGGGGTTTTGGGATCGTTGCGTAGACTCGGCCTAGTTGTTAGGACCGTTTCCAATACAGAGGTTTGTCATCATTGTTCGAGCGACTCTAGAGCGTAATCATGTTAGGTTAATCAGTTTTCTAAAGGGAGAATTAATTAACTTCACATAGGGTGGTTAGATCGAGTTGTTCAGTCTAATCACTAGAATTAGGAGTTGGCACCCGTGGATGTCGTTAAACTACATTGGACAGGTTGGTCGGGTAAGACACGCTCCCTATTTAGTCCTTCCTAAGGGATAAAAGTAACTCGTGGGATCATAGTTCGGCTATACCCTTTAATACCTACAAGTAAACTTGTTAGTATAATCTTTATTTCTACATTAATATAATATATTCCACCATCATTTTGGCCTGAACTAAGTTCTACGTCAGCTTTGATACTTAGACATTACTCCTTGTGGATTCGACCTTGTGACCACTATACTCCCGTTGACCCGATACTCTGTCGGTGAAAGTTAGCGGTTAAGTATTTTGCTATCAAGAATTTTGGCGCCGTTGCCGGGGAGTAACGTCTAATATCTTTTAAGTTGACCGAAAGCTTGGGCTTAGGTCGTTTTTATTTCGTTTTCTTGTTGTTTCCTATTTTACAGTGCATGACCCGAAGTTCAAAACAACCTCTTATCGATCCGATTGAAGAGATTAAAGCTTTTGCATGCCACAAAAACAGTCAACGCCGAAGAGAGATCCCGATTGCTAGTCCGAACCCTCTGTTTGAAGAAGAAGGAATAGTAGAAAGCTCTATCTCAGATTCCTCTGAAGAAATGGATGATATAAGGAACGGTAGAGATAGCATTGATCCCTTCATTGAACATAATGCACAAGGGCAAACCTCGAACACTACTGGTGGTAATGCAACACCGCCGTTGAAAACTCCACCGAGAGATCCTCGTGTAGAACAGTTAGGGGGAGACGATACAGTGTTACAGCAGTTGATTACCCCACAATTTAATCAGAGAACAGGTATTGGACAGAACAGGGGAAGACAAAATGCCCAAAACTTCAAACCAGAATTCGACCAAGCTACTGTAAACCGAGTACTGCAGATGCTAAGGAATCAAGGAAACCAACAGGGGTTCCAAAACCCATATGCTCAGCAACCACCTATGCAGCAGTTTAATCAACAGCAACCACAACAGGTGGTTCAACCCCAGAGAATGCAGCAAGCTCAGGCACCGAGAGTCTGTCGAGACTACGTCACTACACCACAGGAAGTCACGAGGCACAACCCAATCAGTGTGCCCCCAATCAATGCAAACAACATGGACATAAAGCAAAATATCTTGAACATGTTGGGGGAACATGCCTTGTTCCACGGGAAGTCAACTGAAAACCCGAATAGCTTTTTGGATCATTTTCTCCAAATTTGTGGGACGATGAAGTATAATGGGGTTAGCGACGAGGCGATAAAAATGATGGTGTTCCCGTTTGCACTTAAAGGGGCTGCTAAGGACTGGTACGACTCATTGCCTAATGATTCGTTACATACATGGGCGGATGTGGTAAGAGTGTTTCTGAGGAAGTACTTTCCTCCGGCTAAGATTCTGGATTTGAAAGAAGAAATCTCTTCGTTTGATGGTCTCAAGGGAGAGACACTGAAGGAGACGTATAAGAGATTTAGGGGTCTGCTGAAAAGATGCCCTCCATATGGTTTTTCCACGGTTGAGCAGGTAATCATATTGTTTAGAGCCTTTGAGCCAGTGGACCAGAACAAGATGAACGCCGCAAGTGGCGGAGATATTATGAATCTTCCACCGGATCAAGCTATGAGACAGATTGAGAATATGGTTGATGGAGAAGGGCAATGGGGTCATCTAGGAAGAAGAAGAAGGCTCCAATGGAAAGTGTGAAGTCTTTGAAAGAAGAGTTGGATATAGAGACAGCCATGCATGACAAGATGCAAGAAATGGTACTGAAGATGGACCAAATGGAGTTGGATAGAAAGAAGGCACAGCAATGCCAACTTTGTGGGGGTGGACACTCAGCATTGGAGTGTACATCATCGAAAAAGTTCACTTACCCACAACAATTGACATCTACCCCAACACAACAACAGTTTGGAAACCAGAATGATCAGCAGAAGATGAATGTGTATGCGATGGGGCAGATGAATATGAATCAGCAAGAGTTTGGTCAGCAACAGCAGTATCAGAATCTTTGATAATCAACAAGGACCGCCAATGGAGTATGGTATGGGAGATGAGTCACAACAATATAATGTGAGCTATGTTGGACAAGGCAGTGGGGGTAATTGGAATCAGAATCAACAAGGTCAAGGTTGGAATCAAAACCACCATCAAAATTGGAACCACAATTCCAATCAGGGTCAAAGCTTTAAGCCAAGTCAAGGCTCATCCAATAGGCATTGGGACCAGAATCAGAACTACCAGAATAACCAAGGCAATTATCCGAACAACCAGAATCAGTAATCTCAATCACAAGGCCAACGCGCACCGCAAAAATCGGGGGGGGGCGTAATCGGGGATGGAACCAGAATCAGGGCCAGCAGGGTAATCAGCAAGCAAATCAGCCGCCCAGAAACAATAATTCTGGCACCTATCAGCATCCGAATGCTCATCTCCACCAGAACAACCAAAATAATCAGCAATCGAATAACTCTGGTGCTCAAAAGACTTCCACAGAAATGCTCATAGAAAAGTTGGATAGGAGCGTATCTGAGCTGAATAAGAATGTTGTGGAGCAAAAGGTAGCCACCCACTCCGCTATCCGGAACTTAGAAACCCAAGTGGGTCAAATCATGAATACATTGAAGAAAAATTTGAGTGGTGGCCTCCCAAGCAATACTGAACAGAATCTGAGGGAAGTGAATGCAGTATTTACTAGAAGTAGCAGAGATCTCGGGGTTGATTGGTCAAAGAAAGATAAAGTGACCGAAGCAGAGAATTATCTGAATGAAGAAGATGAGGCTGAGGATTTGGAAAGAGGCAGGGTCGAAACTGAGTTAGAGGCAATGAGAAGAGAGTTGGCGGCAGTCAAGAGAGATCTAGCAATTGCAAAGAAAGAGAGAGAGATGGAAATGGAGAAAGATCTAGAGACTCGGAGAAAGAAGGAAGAGTCAGCGAAGAAGCGGGATTTCATAGTGATAGATATTAAAGAGGAAGAGTCGAGCACCCCTGCCAGGAAAGAGGCTACAGCCGTACCGTCGCGGCCAAAAGCTCGAGGTAAGAATGATTTTATGCCTCCTCCCCCTCCTGATTTTGATGAGAGTACGCTGCCTTATCCACCTAAGGGTCCTAGGAAGAACTTTCTCACTGATAGTCAAAATAAGTTCCTAGACATTCTTAGGAAGGTAGAGATTAACGTTCCTTTGCTAGAGGCGGTCGCGAGTGTACCGGCGTACTATAAGTGTTTGAAAGGGGCGTTATCGAGTCGAGAGAAAATGGATCAAGTAGTAAAGCTGAGGGAGGAGTGTTCGGCGGTGTATGATAGTAAGATACCCCCGAAAATGAGAGATCGTGGCAGTTTTACCATCCCTATCACCATAGGCAATACTGTGATCGAGAATGTCTTATGCGATCTAGGAGCTTCTGTGAGCTTGATGCCTAGAGCCTTATATGAGAAGTTAGGGTTGGGAGAACTAGAGCCTACGGGAATGACCATTCAGATGGCTGATAGGTCAGTGAGGACGCCTATGGGGGTAGCGGAAGATGTCCTGGTGCAAGTAGGTAAGTTTGTTTTCCCAGTAGATTTTGTGATCCTCGACATGGAAATGGACTCTAGAACATCTGTCCTTCTTGGTCGGCCCTTTTTGACCACGAGCGATGCTCACATTGGGGTGAAGGAAGGAGATATTTCATTTGGCGTGGGAGGCGAGAGAGAGAAACTGAATGTTTACAAGGACAGAGGTCGTAAAGTTACATATGATGAATGCTTGTATGCCGAGTCTATATTTTCTTGTGTTGTGGCTCGTACTAACATGTAGGAAAGCAAGATCCCATTGAAAGGGAAGGCGGTGAGTTCACATGATATCGTCGATGAGAGAAAGATCGAGACAGAGAATGAATCAGGATCGCCCGTCTTACCGTTGATCCCAATGCTGGGGGGAAGTGCATGTTGATAAGAAAGATGTTGTGGGATGGCCCAAGGCAGCATCACGAGCTAAACGAGGTATGCCGTTCATTAGCTCTACTATGTTGATGTTTGTACTTGGTATATATGTGAGCATGCTTAAACTGATGAGTACGGAATTTGGTTAGTTGATTACGTGCTTAAGTGCTAGGTGATGCCTGTTTGTTAGAGTTGTTTAAGTTTGTCTTGATTGGAGTCTGCTAAGAGTCACCCGGTCGAGCCAACGACGTAAAACAAAGGCGCTTGGGGGAGGCAACCCCGCCATAATAAGACTGTTTGGAATAAAAGGTGATCTAGGGGTTTTTGAGTATGCGCTACTTGTACTCGCCTTTGATGATGTATGCCTACGCACGTTGATGTTTTATATGATTTTGTGCCTCTGTGGCCTTTCTATTATGCTTAGATGTCTTGTTTTTACCCGTCGGGTTCTTTATCCTTCCATAACGATCCGTTTTGTGCGTTACATATTGCGTGTCGAGTTTTCTGACGTGACAGGGCCTTATTACTGTTATACCCCCATATCCCTATTATATATTTTGGCACGAGGACCATGTCCCGTGCTTGCTTTGCGTTGTTTCTGTCTACTTTGATATAGGGATTCGGGTCATGCTTACACGAGGCTGTTACGGGATTCGATAGCGCCTTTCTACCGGGTTCACAAGCTAAGTCTTCTTTTCTATCTCATTCACGCACTGAGGACATTGCTTCATTCGAAGTGGGGGTGGATACGACTTAGCTTTATATTGTTTCGATTGATAAATGTGCCGGTACTTGTGATATGCTTAGTTGATGTCCGGTTTCGAGTCAGTTCGTGGCTTAAAATTTTAAAACTTTTCACGGTTTAACACCGCGTTATATGCATGTTTCTCACGATGGAGTTGGTAAATGTCTTAGTAGTCGGGTAATGTGTACAGGGCGATTTTATTTTATTACGATACGAACCCTTTTAGTGCACGTAGAACCTTGGTTATACTTAGCTTGGTTGCTATACACACTTATACCACTAGTTTCGAGGCGAAATAGAGAGGTTTACCTAGGCCGGATTCGGGATGAGAGTCATGGCGCTTCTTTGACCCGACCATAGCCAAATAAGCCAAAATCCCAACATTTTATCCTCGTACCCCCTCTAAGCCTTGATAGGACGGTCTGACCACCGTCGAAAATGAGCCGTTTTGGTTACTTAGCCTGTATTACCCTAACCCTGAGCTATATTATTGGTCACGTTTCTTTTGATCACCCTACGAGTGGACATAGTTGTTACTTTAGACACACTTGCTGAATCAAGTGTGGGGTGGGAGATGGTGCGTATTTCGAGAGGAGTTGGTTAGTACGAGCTAGTATAACGAGGGGAGGAGCTCGAGAAATCTATTGTGAGGCTTGTTGGTTTGAGAAAATTTGAAAAAAAAAAGATGAAAAGAATGAATTGAAAAAAAAAAAAAAAAAAAAAAAGTTTGAATAAAGTTTGAGAAAAAGAAGCCAAAGAATGAGTGTTTTGAGTGAATAAAAATATGATGTTGAGGTTGGAGTTGTTTATTAGTGAGTATAGAAAGATCGAAGGAGTTTGGTGTGGTTTGGTATGTTTTCGAAGAGGAAGTACATAAGATGATTAGGTTCACTCGTATTTTCTTTTCTCCAGTCCCAAATTTCCTTCCGGTTAACCCCGTCCCGAGCTTAACATTATAACCCTCAAAGTCCTACTTGACCGTATTTAGCCTTGGTTGCCTCGATTAGTGGAGATTCTAGCCCGGTATAAGTTGTGTGTAGGCATTTGGCCGGTATTCGAAGATGGTAATCATTTTGAGCGTAGCCCTCGGTTTTTATCACACACACACTTCATTTTCGTGATAAGATAGAGTCAAGTGGTTTACATTCAGTGTCTACTTTATTTTATCTTGATGTCGTGAGTATTATGCATGTTTCGTAAAGTTGATCCATTGGTTTGTTTTAGAGCGCCTAATTTACTCGAGGACGAGCAAAGGCTAAGTGTGGGGTGGTTGATGGGAGTCAACTTTACTATACTTTGGTGTGCAGTTTAACCCCCGGTTATCACTATTCTGGCATGTTTTGGGTAGAATTAGTCCTAATTAAGAGTAATATCGAGAGTTATACGCACGGGGGGTTAAGCTGTCATATCGATAGTAAATTCCGCCTTTTTGACGATATTTACCTTTTTTCCGAGCACCTTTGTCTTGCGGAATTACGCGTGGTGTTTGTTCGTATATGTTATTTCAGGATTTAGGTGTCTCGAAGAGCCGGAAGGCGATGTTTTGGAGTGAGAAACATGTTCGTGGCACGAAAGTAGCATGAAAGTGGAGAAAAATCAAGTTTGGAGTGAAATCAAGGCAAACGGGCGTTTGCTCTAATCAAACGAGCGTTTGCAGAAGTGGCATTTGATATTGAAAGTTGGCTTAGATGACGAACGAGCATCCACATTACCCTCAAACTAGCGTTTGGATGGGTTCAGCTTGAATACTGAGCTCATATTCAGCAAACGGGTGTTCAAGACAATCCAAACGGGCGTTTGCCCTCAAGACATGATCCATGAACTAGCGTTTAGGAGAAGCCAAACGCTGGTTCCCTGAAGAACAAGCCCTAATCAAGAACCAGATTTCCAGGCAAACGGGCGTTTGCCCTCGACAGTAGCAAAAATCAACCCTACACTATAAATACGCAGCTCATTCAGCACTTTGACAACTCTTGCCGACCTTAGGCATATTTTGGGTGATTTTGGTGCGGTTTTGGTGTAGGATAAACATACTTTGATCCGTTGATTCCTTAGTTCACATCCTTTGATTCTACATACATTCTATAGCTTAGATTTACGTTTTCGTTCCAATGATTCGACTTTTAGAGCAATTATTTTTTCAATGCTTTGTGGATAAGATTTTCGTCAGTTATATGGTAATGAATACTTTTTCCTTTATTGTTTTAGTTATGATTTCAATCTTCATTTCCGTTATTAGAGTAATCATGAGTAGCTAATCCGTTGTGTAGCTGAATTATGTGAAAGCGAGTGAAAACCCTAAGTGGGATGAGATAGGGAGTTGTGTAGTGCGTAATATCATGTTTAAACGATTAATCCACGTCCTAAAACTTATTAGAACAGCCTTGAATTAGAGTATCTACCTAGTTCACTCACACACATCAAACTTATAGATGCTTTTTGCGGTGAGATGTGGGAAAGGGGTTTTGGGATCGTTGCGTAGACTCGGCCTAGTTGTTAGGACCGTTTCCAATACAGAGGTTTGCCATCGTTGTTCGAGCGACTCTAGCGCGTAATCATGTTAATTAGGTTAATCAGTTTTCTAAAGGGAGAATTAATTAACTTCACATAGGGTGGTTAGATCGAGTTGTTCAGTCTAATCACTAGAATTAGGAGTTGGCACCCGTGGATGTCGTTAAACTACATTGGATAGGTAGGTCGGGTAAGACACGCTCCCTGTTTAGTCATTCCTAAGGGGTAAAAGTAACTCGTGGGATCATAGTTCGGCTATACCATTTAATACCTAGAAGTAAACTTGTTAGTATAATCTTTATTTCTGCATTAGTATAATATCTTCCACCACCATTTTGGCCTGAACTAAGTTCTACGTCAGCTTTGGTACTTAGACATTACTCCTTGTGGATTCGACTTGTGACCACTATACTCCCGTTGACCCGATACTCTGTCGGTGAAAGTTAGCGGTTAAGTATTTTGCTATCAGAAGGCGTAATGTCTTTCATGTGTCAATGTTAAAAAAAATGCTTACCGACATTGATGTGGAAGCTAGCAAGCTATGACCTTGAAATGGTTGAAGAGAACTTGACATACAAGGAAGAACCGGTTCGTATCCTGGAACGGAAGGTGAAGAATGTCAAGAATGAAGAGGTGCGGTTAGTTTTGGTTCAGTGGAGTAATTATAAACCGGAGAGTCGACATGGGAGAAAGAAGACGAGATGATTTGCGAGTTCCCGGAGTTCAAGCACCTCCCGGGTATGTTCAGACAAAACTTTTCTTAAGGGGGAACGACGTAACATCCCGAATTTTCAAGAAGGGTAAAATGATTAATGAGATTTAAATTTATTTATTCTTATTTATGTTTTTTTTTAAGAAATACTTATTTATGTTTGACCTTAATTTAATAATTAAAAAGGGATTTAATTATTGAAAGGGTTAATTAAGTAAACAATTTCTCTTCATCCCTGCACTCTTACGTTTCACGTTTCTGACAAAAGAGAAGAAGAGTAATTAATGATACGAGCACAATCGTTGTGTCACTTGACACAACGGTGGTGTGCACCGTTGATAATAATGTATCTAACTTGATCAGATGTAAATCAAAATAATCAACGGTATATATCACCATTGTGTACTCGTTGTAGTACAACGGTTGTGCCCATATCATTACTCAGAAAAAAAAGGGTCGTCCCATAAAAGGTTGTCCTATGTTGTTTACCTCTAATAGATTGTTCACAAATTTCGAAATCTTTGAATATTAAGGGAAATTGGAAAATCAGGCCCTTTTAGTCTCTGACATTTTTTTTCAAGCCTAACAGATTCTGACATTTTTTTTTTCGCGTCCACGTCCAAATTTGGAGGAAAATTTGGATGCATTTCGTCCCAATCCATTCAAAGGACAAAATGGACGGAAACCGTCCAAATGTTGGACGCACCGTCCAAAAAATGGTCGGAATTCATTCCAATTCGGACGGTTCGTCCAACATTTGGACGGTTTCCGTCCATTTTGTCCTTTGAATGGATTGGGACGAAATGCATCTAAATTTGGAGGGTTTTGACTGAATTTGGACGATTTCCTTCAAATTTGGACGTAGAACCTGAAAAAAATGTCAGAATCTGTTAGGCCTGAAAAAAAATGTCAGAGACTAAAAGGGCCTGATTTTCCAATTTCCCGAATATTAAGATCCTTTCAGCACTACCTTTCAATGTTATGCAGGCTAAAGAAACCTCCGGCAGTACTTGTCATGACATCTAGCATAATAAAATAAACTTCAATTCTTTTTTAAAAAATGGAAATGATTTGCAAATCGAATCAGTTTTTTTGGTGTAACCAAAGCCTTTATAAGACAATTTCAAAAAAGGTTACCAGAAAAAAAAGTAAAAAAATTCAAAAAGTATCAGTATTCATCTATCAATCGGTCGATGCATGACAAAATCAGAAAAGGTTAATTAAATAAGCCAAAATATTTCCCTCTACAAAGAAGGGTATCTCAAAGGGAAGGCATCAATATGGTAAAAGGCTATATTTTTTCTTTTTCGATAAATACTATAAAAAAAAGACAAATTAGGTAAAAGTCCACTTTTTCTCCCTTATTCAATCTTTAATCCAGCTTCAATTTTTTAGTTGCATTAAGTACAAATAAATTCTACCGGGCGAATATACCCTTATTCTCTCACAAAACATATCCCTCCAAAAACTCGTCGCTGCCATCTCCAAAAACTCATCGGTGCCGTCTCCGTTCTCACTGTTCCTCAAGTCGCTATCGTTGGTACCAACCCTAGCAACCGCTCTTCCATCTGAATCAGCCGCCGCCATCTCCGCCTCCTCCTCCTTCAGCTACATTTTCGGTTCATCAATTTCGGTTGCTGATTTTTCCTGGATGGAGATTTGATAGCAGCTATGGTGGTTGCTTGTTTGGACTTCTGTTTAGAAATGACTTGGATTTGCTTGTTTTGGCTCGAGAACTAATATGTTCCTAGTGGAGGATTTGATGTGTGAGTATGGATTGACTCCTGTTTCCAACATGCTCTATATTTAGGTTGAATTGAATGGTACTTTAGTTAATTTTTCCCGTTGGTAATATACATAATGATTTTTTATGGTACTCTACAAAACAATTATAGAATTGCATTAACAGATAATTTGGCACTCTGTTGCTTTGAAAATTGTAATTAAGTTAATAATCTTCTTCTTTCTTTTGACCGGTGTAGTGACGAATTCTTGGCATTTGTAGATATGGTTTATGCTCTAAGAATAGATAACCATCAAGATGTGATGATTGAAGACAGAAAAAAAGTTACAATTAATGCCCAGAATTTATAGATTTTTGTCCAGAAGGACAAAATTACCAAAAAATTGGGATAGAAGGAAACTGTAATTTAATCAGGACAAAAGTAACAATTATGAAGTAACAAATATAAAGTAACAAATGTGGAATAGAGTAAATATGAAGTAACAATTGTGAAACACAAAGTAACATTAACACGTGAAGTAACAATTTTAAGTAACAATTGTGATTTTTGTCCTTTTATAATTATGAAAATGTTACTTTTGTCCTTCCAGACCCATTTATTAATTTTTTTGTCCTTGTGGCCCCTTCCCCCCAGAATTTATCCCATATTTTGTCCACAATTCCTTTACATGTCAAATGTGTGAATGGTATTAGCTGTACATTAGTTATACTATATATATTAGCTGTACTATATATATTATTGTGTATATTGGGTATATTAAGTATATGTTGACCACTATTATTTCCAGCTTAAATATAGGCACAATTAGTGGAATAGTTTACTCTCTGTATTTTCTATATATTCTTGTAACCGTGAATATCATCTCTATGAATAACAAAAATATAATTTCAAATACTTGTTATGGTATCAGAGCTGTGATCCAAACAAAACCTAAAAAGGAAAAGAATAGAAAAATTCGCCGTACACCCTTCCCCCTCGGCAAAATCCCTCTTCCTCTCCAATTTTTTTTCCTCTCTCTCAAAATTACAATGGTAGACAAACCGATTACCTTCAATCCGGCAACCCAAGCGTCAATTAAACTAGATGCTACCAACTATCATCTCTGGAATATGCAAATTGAGTCCCTACTCATTGGCTATGACATCTTTGGCTATGTTGACGGTTCCATCAAGCTCCGCCCAAAACCGTCACCGAGGGCACCACTACGACGAACAACCCCGAATACCATTTGTGGAATCGCCAGACAATCTCATCAAAAATCTCCTCCTTTCCTCTCGTAACACCGGCGTCGCACCTATTCTCGTATGGAAAGAGAACACCGCGAGATGCTTGGAAGGCTCTCGGCACGCGTATGCCACCCCATCTCGGGCTCGTATACGCACAATGAAGGACAATATGAAAGCATTTCACCGTGGCTCTCTCCCGGTAAGTGAATATCCGTATGAACTCAAAAATCGGGCCGATGTACTCGGGTTTATTAGGCTATCCCATGGATTCGAGGATTTTCTCCATATCGCTCTCTCAAATGTTGGTCCGAATATAAGGAAATTGCTAATGCCTTGAAAGTGAGAGAGACAGCCATCGAGTTTGAAGAACTCCTGGAAAAATTCATGAGCTTCCAGCCGGTAGCCGCTGCAACTCCGGCCATCTTCTCCCCGGTGACTGCAAATGCAGCGTACAGGCCACCAAATCAGCGTTCCTCTGGTCATCAGAATAGCCCTGTTCAGCAGCAGCAATGGCGTGGCCGGCAGCAATGGGGCGGCCAACAGCAACAGCAATCCTTTAAGGGAAACGCCGCACCTCATGACAACCGCCGGTCTCCATCCTATGATAATCGTGGTTCTTCGAGCTCAGGTAATTCACGAAAACCCTTTCTTGGTCGTTGTCAAATGTGTGGTTTTCATGGACATGTAGCCCAAGAGTGCCCGAAATATGAAGTTCGGATGAGGCAAATTTTTGGCCAATTAAATCAGCGGGGACCCAGACCGCAAGCAAATATGGTTGAAATGAACTATGACTCGGCTCAGTATGACCCAAATCAGCCTAAGTGGCTCATGGACAGTGGGGCCAATCATCATGTGTCTACGGACCTCGAGAACCTGTCACTACATGCTCCTTATACTGGCACTAATGACATTCTGCTTGGTGATGGTAAGGGACTTTCGATTACTCATACTGGCAATTCATCCCTCCCCATTACTCCCTCCCAATCCCTTACACTACGTAATGTCCTCTGTGTCCCTAGTATGTCTCGTAATTTAATCTCTGTTTCCCAATTGTGTAAATCACATAACCTTTCCATTGAATTCTTACCCTCTGAATTTGTTGTGAAGGACATTTAGAAGAACAAACCAATCCTGCGTGGTCCGGTTAAGAATGGTCTGTACGAGTGGCCCAGTTCTCCCATCATTGCCTTTGCATCCAATAAAGCGTCTTCCCAAGACTGGCATCGTCGGTTGGGTCATCCGGCTCATCCAATTCTCTCATCAGTTTTGAAGACACACAATTTATATTCTTCAAGTTTACCTTTTACGCATTGTACTGCGTGTCTAGAAAATAAAAGTCACAAACATTCGTTTGGTGAATCTAGTTTACGTTCTTCCCATCCCCTTGAATTTATTTTCACTGATGTGTGGACTACTCCAATTCTTTCCAATGATGGATTTAAGTACTTTGTTATTTTTGTTGACCACTTTACCCGGTATATTTGGCTTTATCCTTTAACTAGAAAATCTGACGTTCACTCCACTTTTATACGCTTTAGAACTTTGGTTGAAAAATACTTTGACAGACCCATTAAAGTAGTCTACTCCGATAATGGTGGAGAATTTATTTCTCTTCGCGATTATTTCTCCACAAATGGCATTTCGTTTCTCACCACACCCCCCCATACACCTGAGCATAATGGCATTTCTGAACGCCGTATGCTTCACATTGTTGAAACAGGCCTCGCCTTACTCTCCCATGCTTCCGCTCCTTCATCTTTTTGGCCTTTTGCCTTCTCCACTGCTGTCTATCTTATCAACCGCATGCCTACACCTACCCTACAAATGTGCACTCCCTATGAATCCATCTTCCACACACCACCAAATTACCACAAACTTCGAGTCTTTGGTTGCCTATGTTACCCTTGGCTTCGTCCTTACACCCAACACAAACTTGAACCCCGATCAAAACCATGTGTTTTTCTAGGCTATGCACTCAACCAACATGCCTACTACTGCTATGACCTCGCAGCGTCCCGCTTATATGTCTCCCGTCACGTAAACTTTGTTGAATCGATCTTTCCTTTCACCTCCCCTCCATCCACCATCTCCACCCAACCTCCTCCGCCTATATCTGACTGGATTCCCTCGCCACCTCCTCACCCACCGCCAACATCACCACCTCCACCATCTCCATCTCCACCACCAACACCTCCACCATCCCCATCTCCACCACCAACACCTTCACCATCTCCTCCACCCCCACCTCCACCTCCCCCAACTATCTCCACTCACCCTATGCGCACCCGAGCTCAAAATCACATCCACAAACCCATACAAAAACTTAACCTTCATACTCATCTCTCCCCCAACTCAGAGTCTGAACCCAACAACATCACTCAAGCCCTTAAACACCCCAAATGGCGGGCGGCCATGCAGGATGAATATGATGCCCTCATTCGAAATGAAACCTGGTCCTTAGTCCCCCCTCAACCTAAGCAGAATGTTATCAGTTCTAAGTGGATTTTTTGCCTCAAACGTCATCCTGATGGTTCTATAGATCGGCACAAGGCCAGACTTGTGGCCAAGGGTTTCACTCAGCGTCCTGGTATTGACTTCTATGAGACATTCAGCCCGGTGGTCAAACACACCACTGTCCGCGTTGTTCTTAGTCTAGCTCTTTCCCAGGGATGGTCACTTTGCCAACTAGATATCAACAATGCTTTTTTACAGGGTCATCTCTCTGAGGATGTGTTTTTAGCACAACCACATGGCTTCGCCAGCACTGAATTCCCTAATCATGTATGCAAATTACGCAAGGCGATCTATGGGTTGAAACAAGCACCCCGGGATTGGTATGAGGAACTTCGCGGGTTTCTCCTTCAGAGTAATTTTCGGAATTCTGATGCTGACTCATCCCTATTTATATTTAAAACTGGCACTATTATTCTTTATCTTCTCGTTTATGTGGATGATATCATCCTTACCGGAAATGATTCTCGTGCTCTTGAGACATTTATTGCACTTATGGGACAACGGTTTGCACTCAAGGATCCTGGGTCTCTCTCCTATTTTTTGGGCATTGAGATCATTCGCAATTCTGATGGGTGCCTCTTATCTCAGAAGCGCTATGCCGCGGAACTCCTCGCTCGTCTACATATGGATCATGCTAACTCTACTGCTACACCTCTACCTGCTAATCTCTCCACTCTCACCGCCACGACTGGGTCTCCTCTCGATGATGCTTCTGAGTATCGCATGGTCATCGGCAGTTTTCAGTATATTCTATTCACCCGGCCTGACCTTGCCTTTGCGGTTAACAAGCTTTCTCAGTTCATGCATGCTCCCACAGATATTCATTAGAGTTATGCTAAACGCATGCTTCGTAATTTCGCTGGCACACTGGATCTCAGTCTTCAGATCTACCGTGATTCCCCACTCGTTCTTCATGCCTTCTCTGATGCCGGATGGGGGGGCTGTAAGGATGACTATGCCTCCACTGGTGCTTATGTTGTCTACTTGGGCAAAAACGCTATTTCTTGGAGCTCCAAGAAGCAGTCTACCATTGCTCGATCTTCTACTGAGGCCGAATACAGATCTGTTGCCTCTACTGCTGCGGAGTTACTTTGGCTTACTTTTCTACTTCGTGATCTCTGTACTCAGCCTGCGCAGGCACCGGTAATATATTGTGATAATTTGGGCACCACACAGTTTTGTCACAACCCAGTTTTTCATTCACGCATGAAACACGTTGCTATTGACTACCACTTCATCCGGGATCAAGTTCAACGTGGTACTTTACGGGTTGCTCATGTCAGTGCTTCGGACCAATTTGCTTGATGTCTCACCAAGTCTCTTCCTCGCCCGGCTTTTGTTCATCAGCGTCGCAAGTTGGGTCTCCTACCTCGTCCAACTTGAGGGGTGGTATTAGCTGTACATTAGTTATACTATATATATTAGCTCTACTATATATATTATTGTGTATATTGGGTATATTAACTATAGGTTGACCACTATTATTTCTAGCTTAAATATAGGCACAATTAGTGGAATAGTTTACTCTCTGTATTTTCTATATATTCTTGTACCCGTGAATATCATCTCTATAAATAACAAAAATATAATTTCAAATACTTGTTAAATGGTTCATAATATGTGGTTTCTTCTGTACTTTAGCTAGGCAGAACCATCTGTAGTTTTTTGCTTAGGATATAACATTAGTCAAATATTTGTAATGGTACTCTTTGGTCTTTCAGCAGCATGTAGTGGTCTTTTGTATAATCTTGCATATAAGAAAGCAGATCAAGTAAAACCAATGCACTGGATTTCTATTGTACATTGTTGGTTGCTATATATCAAATCGTTGATTTGCATTTTTACATGTCTTGATTTTTGGACCTATGAAAAAAAATACTTCCTTTATTTTGTTGTTCAGTGATGTGTAAGTAAAAAGAGCCTGAACAAATAGTCCTAGCATTTTCAGAACTTTAAAAATGCCTAAACGCTCTCAAAACCTCACCCATATATTCCCAGCTATCTGCAGTGGGCATTAACCAACCATTGCACGGTGAAAATGCACTAGTGTGTGTGTATATATATGTATATATATTTGATGCAGACATTGCTAACAGGACATCAACTTGGCCACAGTGAATATGTGAGGTAGTTATATATCATGTTTTGATTTTTTTTGAAGTAGTCCCTTGAATTAAGCCTTATATGAGTCTGATACTGTGTTACTGATACTGTGTGCCTTATATGATACTGTTACCGATATTGTGTCCCTTATATGAGCCATATATGATATTGTGTCTCTTGAATTAAGCCTTAAATGGGCCTTATATGAGCTAGATATGTGTACCTTGAAGTAGTCACTTGAATTAAGCCTTAAATGAGCCTGATACTGTGTTACTGATACTGTTAATACCACAATGTATTATTAGTAAAGTGTCATTGCAGGTGGTTTTGGCCTAGGTGATTGTAGGTTGTTGATTCAAAATTGTGAGACAATGCTGGTGTTTCATCACAAGTATACAAGAAAAATTCAAGATCATCACATGCCTGAGAGCCATAGGTTGCATTTTCATTCTACTAGTTAGTTGGTTCTTGTAAATCTATGTTTTTTTTTTATTATAGAAATGGCATTAGTAATCCTTTCCTTGATGTAACATAATTATCATATGTGTTGATGTTAAAGTTATTTATCATATATGTTAGTAATTTTTTTTCCATTGCGATTGAATGTGTTATTTGAAAAGACACAAGTTTTTTTGGTGTTAATGTGATTACATTATTGTCCAAATGATTTTTAATTTATGGTTTGTTCCGTTTTAATCCATAAAGCAATATTGGGTGTCGGTGTTGTTGTAAAGTTTGCCGAGTCGATGATTTTTGTCTAATCCCACATTGCTATTGTTAATGGTAACGGTAATGGTAATGATGTTACTGATATTGTGTTACTGTGTTACTGATACTGTGTTAGTGTAAACGCTACGATTGAATTCGGCTTTCAATAACTACGTGGAAAGGGTATTGTATGAGATCTCAAAATGAGAGAAAAACAAAATATGAACTTTGGTGAAAGAATTTTGAAGATCGGTGTTCTAAATCAAAAGTTACGGTCGTTTATAAGAAAAACGCTCCGATTAATACAAATGTTTTTTCGGCTTTTACGTCGGAAGTGTATCGTATGAGATCTCAAAATAAAGAGAAAAAAAACATGAATTTTGGTGAAATTTTTTTGATGATCGGAGTTCTACGTCAAAATTTACGGTTGTTAAAAAAAATAAATAGATAAACAGCAACATCAGTTTAATCACAGCAACATCAGTTTGTTGCGCGCGTTCATTAGTATAAGGGTATTTCCGTCCGACGGAAATTATTTGTTATTATTGCAACTAAAAAAAGAAGTATGTCATGTTTATTTGTTTTGTATTAAAAAATAGACTTTTGGCTCAATACCCTGAAGAAAAACATTTCCTGGGAAACATTTTTTTTTGTTTCTTGTTTTACTTTTAGTATTTTATTATTTGTAATCAAAGGAAACATTGTTATTTGCTTGTTCACAACCCACAAGATATGCAGCTCTGTCGAGGTAGAGGGTAACAGAAATAGGTAAGGATGGTAATTGTATTACACTGATTAATCTTTAGGAATATTAGATTTTAGTCCATTTTTCGTCTTTATATAAATTTTAGGAAAAATTAGGTAAAAGTCCACATTTCCGCCTTTATTTAATCTTTAATCCAACTTCAATTTTTTAGTTGCATTAAGGACAAATAAATTGTATCGGACGAATATACCCCTATTTACTTAGAAAAACAAATCCAATGCAATCTGAACATTTTCCGATTCAGTCGGTTTACTTCTCCAACAATTTGAAAGTGAAAATCTTAAGTGAAAGCGGCTCGTTGTTGTGTTCGGAATTCTAAAATCTATGAAGAAGAATCAAATATTTGGCGCAAACTAGCTCTAAAACGCCGGGATTATGATCAACGGAATTCAATCGACCGGTGCGAAAATCGGAGCAATTTCCGATCCAATCGGTTTAGTTCGCAACCATTTGTAAGTGAAATTCTTAATTTTTACTATGGAGTTGAAGTAAATCAATGTCGAGCATGAAAAGAAGGGATGAAGAAGGAGGAGAAATTAAATCGACCGTTTAGTGTATCCAAGGAGAATATGTATGCAATTAAATAGACAAAAGCAAGAATGGAGGACTTTCGGTCTCGGGTTTGAAACCACCCAGCTTGTAAGTATGTTATTCCCCTCTTTATATTCCATTTAATGAACTTTGTTTCATAGACTATTTCTTCTCGTTTTGCATTCTTTGACCTCTAGTTTGTAATGTAGATTCATGATTTTGAACGAGGAAGTTGTGTGTTTGTAAACATTGCATATACTTCATTTTGGTCCACATTTTTTGTTCTTTCATTTACCGTTTTCACATGATTGTTGGGGGGGGGGGGGGGGTGCTCACTCTTGTCACTAAGCTTGAGTTGTTATTATCATGAAAGGTTTATAGTTAAATTATATTTTGTAATTTTTTGCACAATTTTGATGTACATTAATTATATTACATGGATGGAATTCGACAAAATGTGATCTTTCAGCAGAAACAAAAGAGATGGAGATGAGTAAGAAAAATGCATAGCTTCAGAACATCTTTTCTAGAAGCTTTTGTTATCATTTGGAAAATGGGTAGAGCCTAATCCTAGAATGCAAAAAAACTATATTCTGCTGATTTTTTAATATGTATACAATGCTTTTGATGTTTGCATTCATGGGAGCCCGGGATAAAGATTTTATGTACTTTATGTTAATTATTATCCGAACTACATGAGGTTTGTATCTTTTTTCTAATGTTTGATGAAGTTATCAACTTAAAACATATATGTGCGCCTTTGCAGTCAATGAGGTTTTATATCCATCGGTGACTTTGCATTCAATGAGCTTTTATATATGAGGACCAACATAAAATTTGGAAATTGACATTTTGATTGTATATTCACATCTCTGCTGTTTGGTTTTTCCTTAGTCAATAAGAGACTTGAATTAGTACTGTGTTGTTTGTTAACAAAGTCATTTACAAAATGAGCATTCTCATCTTCTTCTCTTCATTGCATATGGTATTGTGTCCCTTGAATTAAGCCTTAAATGAACCTTATATGAGCCAGATTTGTGTGCTTTGAAATAGTCACTTGAATTAAGCCTTAAATGAGTCTCGACATCACATCGATACCGATACCGATACCGATACCGATATCGATACGTGATACGATACGATGCGATACCGATATCGCCGATACGATACGATACTCGCCGATACTGATACTGATACTGCTGATCTGTGTGCCTTAATACAATAGATAGGCCTAGTTCATAGGCTTACTATGTGCCTTGGTGTGCTGAGGTTTTTGATCTACATTGTATCATCATGTAATAGATAGGCCTAGTTCATATAGCTTACCGAACTTGTAATTCATCACCTCGTGAATTCCGGGCATGATAATTTAGTTCTTTGAACTTGAATATCCTTCTTATAATTTGGCTGATAGTTCAGACTTGTATTGATCTTCTATGTATTACCTTTTAGTCTGATGTACCTATTGTACTAAATCTATAGTCTGTTGTATTGTTCTTCTATGTATTACATTTTAGTCTAATGTACTTTTTAGTCTTAATTCAAGTGATTAACTACTAAACCTGCATGTTATAAACAACACATCTTAATCAAGTTAATCTATGATATTCCTTTTATCAATCAAAACCACATAAACTTGACATTGGCTTAATAGTTAATCACTTCAATTAAGCCTTAAATGAGCCTTATATGAGCTAGATGTGTGTGTCTTAAATGAGCCTTAAATGAGCCTGATACGATACGATGCGATCGTTATCGTTATCGTTATCAAGTATCGATACCGATACTACCGATACGATACGATACGATACTGTGTTAGCGTAAATGCTGCGATTAAATTCGGCTTTCAAATACTACGTCGAGAAGGTATCAAACGCGGTCTCAAAATGAAGATAAAAAAAATAAGAACTTTGGTGAAACAATTTTGATGATCGGTGTTCTAAATTAAAAATTACGGTCGTTTATAAGAAAAAACGCTCCGGTTAATACAAATATTTTTTCGTCTTTCAAAATATACGTCGGAAGGGTATCGTATTTCGGCTCAAATTAAAGAGCAAAAAAAATTATGAATTTTGGTGAAAAAATTTCGATGATCGGAGTTATAAATCAAAAGTTAAGAATGTTTGAAAAAAAAAACAAACAAACAAGCAAAACAAACATGATCAGATGTTTGTTCATTTTGTAACCTGTAACAAATATTTATACGCGCGTCCCTTTTAAGGGTTAATTTTGTCCGTCTGAAAATGTTTGTCCTTTTTGCAACTAAAAAAATGAGTATGTCCTATTTATTCATTTTGTAATTAAAAAAGGATTTTTCCCTCAATCTCTCTAAATTTTAATCCGATTTGTAATTTTTTTTTTTTGTTGATTTAAGAACAAAAAAATTTCTTTTAGACTATTTTACCCTTTCTTTTAAGTAACAAGCTATTCTTCATCCAGCAATTATACACGTTGTCTGTCTTCACTGACGAGCTAATTGCTTGCCAACTCATTTTATCATTCGACTATACTTCAGCAACTCATGCCGCTTACAATCAAAAAAACCCATTTGGTCAATTGTTCATAATATTATATGAGAATAAAGCAAGAAGCTAAATCTTCTTCACTCCCATTTTCTTTTCGCTTTCTATTAAAAAAAAAATCCCAGACTGTCTTTTTGCACTTTTTTTTGTCTTATAATAAATAATCTTATCTTTACTTTTCACTTTCATTCAATGTATACAACGCGAAATTACAAATTTTAGTATGAGTAAAATAGTTCTGTAACGCCCCTGCACTCCCGGCCCCAGAATGCTTAAATGAGTCATAAATATCCGTCAACCGCTTACCGCCGTCCTCGCGACCTAAAAGCGGCTAACCCAAGCCGACAAGCGCATTTATGTCTCACACTTATATGGCGGTGAGCATTCACTTAATTTACCGATGTGGGATATCATATTCTCCCCCCCCCTTATAAGGGACTGGCGTCCTCGCCAGGACGGCCAAGACTTGTCCCGGATCGTCCCTACCAGAGGTAACTAGAGGCCATCCTTACACCGTCTTCTTGTACGGTGCATCGCATAGTTCCGTATGATAGTCGGCTCTGATACCATTCGGTAACGCCCCCAGACCCCGGGCCTGGTAGCGCTAAATGAGTCATAAATGTCCGGTCAACTGCTTAGACCTCCGTCCTCGCTTGGCCTAAAATGGCTAACCCGAGTTGACAAGGCATTTATGTCTCACACTTATATGGGGGTGAGCATTCACTTAACAAGGCATTTATGTCTCACACTTATATGGGGGTGAGCATTCACTTAATTTACCGATGTGGGATATCATATTCTCCCCCCCTTATAAGGGACTGGCGTCCTCGCCAGGACGGCCAAGACTTGTCCCGGATCGTCCCTACCAGAGGTAACTAGAGGCCATCCTTACACCGTCTTCTTGTACGGTGCATCACATAGTTCCGTATGATAGTCGGCTCTGATACCATTCAGGTAACGCCCCCAGACCCCGGGCCTGGTAGCGCTAAATGAGTCATAAATGTCCGGTCAACTGCTTAGACCGCCGTCCTCGCTTGGCCTAAAAAGGCTAACCCGAGTTGACAAGGCATTTATGTCTCACACTTATATGGGGGTGAGCATTCACTTAATTTACCGATGTGGGATATCATATTGTGCGACATTAAAGATTGAATTAAGTTGTTGAATGGATAGCAATAAAAGAAGCAGATTCAAAAGAATTGCCGTTTTCTGTGGAAGCAACTCTGGCCACAGGGAAGTGTTCAATGATGCAGCAGCTGATTTAGGGAATGAATTGGTGGGTAATTTTTTATAGTCAGCGTGCTCTGTTTGACTAAATAAGCTGCTGGAGCACTTTATTATCCCTTTTTTTACGGGGCCCAATTTGTTAGTTTTCTAATTTCGTTTCTCCGATCATTCGTGAGTTCTTTATGGACTAACTTCAGCAACTCATGTAAAACATTGGGATTACTTTTTTTGTCAATTTGTTTGAAAATTGGTTCCAAACAAATTTTGGATCTGGAATTTTGGTCGTGAACATCAATCAACAACTCCAAGTGATTGTTGTGTCTGTGATGTGTACCCAACATTTTTTTTTTCAAGTACTCTCATTGTATTTGTTTTACTTGTTATTTCAGTTGATTTATGTGGCTATCTGCATTTGCTGTTAAGCTAGTTAGGTAGTGGGAGGAATGAAACAAGGTCTTGTGACTTGTCGCGTATTAATTTAATGAAACTAACTGATAATTGATGAGCAAGTTGCTTAAGCACTATGAAGTCTTTTGAGTCTGGGAAATTCGCGCATTGAGTCTGGTACCGTTCCTCGGGCAAGTGGGTTGAAGGGAATCCCAAGGCAGATATTGAAACTGTCATGGTAGATATTGAAGCTACCATTGTCAACTTTTTGATAACCATGGAGCTGAACTAATAGTTCTGTTGAGAACACAAATAATGGTAAGTCTGTTGTGGTTGATAATATTGGTGATCCCACAGTTTAAGGGTTGGTTTAAGGATGCATCTATGATGTTTTAAAGAAGATTTGATTGTGTTGTTCATTTGGTTCATATCATTAAGCTTTCTAATACACTAATTTTGGGAGTGTTACTGTGTTACTATTAATATCGCTATGAATTCTTCGTAAAAGGTGTTATTGCAACATATGGTGTCTTTATTTGGTTTTAATCTTTCTTTGCATTCCACTATTTGTTGTGGTGTGGTTTTGGCCTAGGTGATTGAAGGTTGTTGATTCAAATGGTGAGGCGATGTTGGTGTTTTTTTGTCTTTAGACCAATATAGTAGCCTAGATTCTCTATTAATGAGGCCGAGCTGCTGCTATTTAATACATTTTCTGCTTGATACGTCTTTCATGAAGTTTGATGTTGTGCGGGTTTGAAGGATAAATGTCTATAGATGGTAAAACATACTACTTTGGTCTTCAACAACTTGAAGAATGTTTTAGTTCCCCTGATATGCTTTTTGATTATATTCAATAGTATTAGGCTTTTATTCTCTTGATTCCCCCGGAGTTGCATCTCCATAATGCTTTGATAGATTGTTTCGGTACGATATCCACCATTTTTTGATAGATTGTTGTATTACGCAATGTTAATAGTGATGTTTTGTCTGTTAATAAAACGTGTTACTGTTACTGTGTTATTGTTACTGTGATAGTGTAAACGCTGCGATAAAATTCGGCTTTCAAATACTAAGTCGAAAAGGTATCAAATAAGGTCTCAAAATGAAGATAAAAAAGAATGTGAATTTTGGTGAAACAATTTTGATGATTGGTGTTATAAATCAAAAGTTACGGTCGTTTATAAAAAAAAACGTTCCGGTTAATGCAAATATTTTTTCGCTTTCAAAATTATGTCGGAAGGGTATCGTATTTTGGCTCAAATTAAAGAGCAAAAAAAATGAATTTTGGTGGAAAAATTTCGATAATCGGAGTTTTAAATCAAAAGTTAAGGTTGTTTGAAAAAAAAAAAAAAAGAACCAAACCTGAAGCTGAAGCGGAAGAAATGTGTTAAGCTATTAGCTGAAGTTACAAATGCGCACGTCCCTTTTAAAGGGTATTTTTGTCCGTCTGAATTTTTTTTGTCCTTTTTGCAACTAAAAAAAGAGAGTGTGTCATATTTATTCATTTTGTAAATATTTTTATCATTTTCCCTCAATCCCACTAATCTTTAAGAGACTACACAATATTTGTAATAGATACAAAAATATGTAAATCAATATCCCAACTATATGAAACACTAGAAGAATAAGGTTATATATTTAAAGAGCTCATCTCTATCTTATTATATTATATATTTATTATCTCAATTACCGCCGTGACGCTCTGTAGTCCCAACTTGTCTTGTTGTCAACAAAAATTTACTTGGGAAGAGATTTCGAAAGACGATCCACCAACTGATCATGGGTATTAACATGTGCTACTCGAAGGGAACCTTTCTGAACTTGATCTCGAGTATAATGAAAATCAACCGTTATATATTTCATCCGTGGGTGAAAGACATGCTTGGAATATAAGTGTGTCACTCCAAGTTTGTCACAATAAATCACCGGAGTATTCAAAGTGGTATGACAAGATCACCCGAAAGGAATGCAAACCAGCTAAGATCAGATGTAGTAGAAGTGACATACAAGTACCCTGCATCTACAGACGAACGAGCGATAGTACATTGCTTTATAGAAATCAAGGAAATAATTAAGATTATGGACAAGATATGCACTACTTACGGAAAGATTAGTCTTATTACCAACCCAATTTGTATTTGAGAATACGTGAAGTGAAAGAGTTGATTGGTGATAAATTTGTAAACCATGATCTATAGTGCCAACTAAATAGCGTAGTATCAATTTAACAACAGACCAATGGATATTTGTCGGGTGATGCATAAAACGGGACATTTTATTTACAACAAAATCAATGTCAGGACAAGTAAAAAGAAGATATTATAAATTACCAACCACCTTACGAAACTAAGTGGAATCGTCAAGCTCATTTCCCGATTGCAAAGTGTAAGTAGTGATATCAGCTAGAAGTGCACTAATAGCAAGAATGGCGTGTAGCGCCCTGATTTTTTGAGAAGAAATTGATAAACACCTTGGACCCTTAACAATTATGATGTTAAGAACCCTAAGTAATCAAAATGTAAACATGTTTTAGATCCAACAAAATATAAAGAAAAAGAAGGAAAAAAAATGTAGGAAATACTTGAGCAAAAGTAATTTAATTATTTA
Organism: Gentiana straminea; assembly: GCA_036785695.1. Taxonomy (NCBI): domain Eukaryota; kingdom Viridiplantae; phylum Streptophyta; class Magnoliopsida; order Gentianales; family Gentianaceae; genus Gentiana; species Gentiana straminea. Next base: position 4,056,088 of record JAVUPR010000046.1, on the reverse strand, counting down.
ACTCAATGATTTATTTAGGAGAACCAATGGCTATGAATAAGTCAATATCCTTATAATTATCCTTAAACCAAAACTACAATGAAACACAGCAACCTCAAACCAAGACTATAATGAAACACAACAACCTCAAGTATTAAAAACTCTAATGGCATGTTTGTTACGCAGGAATGGAATGGAATAAATCCATTCAATTACCGTGTTTGAAATGTAAAAGAATGGAATAAAAAGTAGGATATGGTAGAAGTGGTGGGGTGGGGTGGGGTAGCCCTACCCTACACCCCACTACACCCTACCCTACCCTACAGCCTACACACCCTACCCTACCCTACCCACCCTACCCTACCTTACCTACACCCCACTGGGTACCCTACACCCTATCCTACCCTACGCATACTACCTACCTTACCCCACCACATACCTACTCCACCATCACACCTATACCCTACCCTACCCACCCTACCCTACCCACCCCTACCCAACCACCAACCCTACCTTACCCACAACCCTACCTTATCCACAATTCTACCTTACCCACCATCCCACCACACTTACCACTGCCCTTTCTTACCTACCACCCTACCCTAGCCTACCCACCACCCCACCATACCCTACCTTACCCATCTCTACCCTACCCACCACCCCATCCTACCTACCCCACCATACTTAACCCCTTATATTACCATACTCCTACCCTACCTTACGCATCTTACCTACCTTAACCCACCACCCCACCCTACCTCTACCCTCTCCCCCTACCCCATATCCTACCCTATCACCTACCCTACCACCCACCCACTTTTACCCCATCACCCACCCACTCTTACCCCATCACCCACGTGTTTTGTCGATTTTCATTTTATTCAATCGCATTCCATCCATTTTTGGAAAGAATGAAAATGGACATTTTTCATTCCATTTGAATAAAATTTCTATTCCCTCATAATCATACATAAACATTGGAATTGAATGAAAAATCATTTCATTGTATTTCATTCCGTCCTAACAAACGTATCATAAGAGAAAACAACTCTCACTATAATGAAAATGAAGGTACAAAATTACAATGGATATCTCCCATTTTATAGGCCAAGTAGTTGGCTTTTATTTTCTAAGAGATAATTCAAGTTTTTATCTTAAACTAAAAATAGAAAAATAAGAAAATGAAATAATGTACATGGACATCCAATGTGAAATAAAGGAAAAGATTATGTCCAAAATAAAAAGAAATCTTCAAATTACAAATTAATAGATAACCTCCTCAAAGGGATTGATCGATTATCCACTAAAAATAAAATGAAAATTTGATGATAACTCCCTCAAATAATGAGATAAATGAAGAATGTTTGATCATGAATTAAGGATAAATCAATGTCAAACATCCTAAAACACTAAACTAAATACTAAAAATAAATTTAGTTTTTAAATTTTCTTCATTGGGCTTCATGTTGGGCTTCCGGTTGCAATATAGGCTCAACTTGGATCAAACTTGTGTAATTTAGCTTCTTCGACCCAAAAATGGTATAAATTTGAAATAAATCAACCCAATCCATCTAGAGCACTTTGAACCACATCTGGAGCTCCTAAATGACCATCTTGTCCCTCCTGAGCTTGGATCACATTCATTATTAGTGAATTATTCTCTCTCTTCAATGCCTTGCCTTGCAAGTCAACAATTAGAGCATTCAGTCCTTACTTCATCCTCTTGGCTTGGAATATTGTAATGGGTCCTCCATTAGAAGTTCTATTATCACTACCAATAAGATCATTAGCATAAACAAAGGCGGACATATGCTTGGATGAACAGGGGTGGGCTAAGCCCACCCAGATTTTTTTTTAAAGGTATATAGCTATAAAATTAATTAAATTGAGTCCAGTCCACCACTTCAACCCACCAGCCCACCAATTCAGGCCACCAGCCCATCATATCATACTAACCCTTTTTCCTTTTCGGCTCTTTTACTTTTAGCATAGCTTCATTCTTATGAAATTAAAAAAAAAAAATGAAGATCTAATTGGTAAAGCTGCTTCGATAGATTTGTGGAAAAAAAAATGGAGCTTCATCAATCATCATCTTTATATTCCATTCAAGTAACATCTTTGTAGGTAATTTACATTATCAATTGTTTTTTTTTTTTATTTTATCAAATATCAATTGCTTTGACAATTTAGTATACTTTTTACTTTTTTTTTTTTTTTTTTTTTTGGCTATAGAATGGATAGTTAACACTTAACATGTTTATATAAGTGACTATTGCTTCTTAATTTCTTTATTCTTGGTTGATTTTGTTTTATTGTGAGAAATCTCTTAGATTTTTTTTGTTTGTTTTCACCAAAATCTAGCAAGTTTGCATTGTTATGTGTCAAGTTATTGAACTTTACTCTGCAGCAAATTAACTATTTCTAGTATAAGATCAGCTATGAAAACCTTGTTGACAATGGGATCCAAATATGTGCTAATTAACGAGTCCACAGTTGAACTTGATGTTTTTTTCTTTATAATTATTCAGAGAAGAAATTTTAGTTAATTATTCAGTGAAGAAATTTAGAGGTGAGAGTATGGTTATTCTGAGCCGAAAAGGTGCTTTAATTTCTTATATTTTCTTATTTTTAAAAATTAATGTATCTTTATTTATTGAAACCGTGTTTTTTTTTTATGATGAGACATTGAATCGCTTTTAATTTTATAGGGTATAAAACATAATGTCACAACCACATCAAGAACGTAAGAAAGAAAAAACGCTTTTCTCATTCTTTAGAAAAACCGACACATCGAAAAGAGACGCACCATCTCCTTTAGATCCTATTGAAGAAATCCCTCCTTCCATCTCGAATCCCCCTCCTCCTAAGTTCCAAAGAGTTGAAAATGATAGTATCCCCGTCAAACTGAATTTTGAGAGGGACCCTGGGTTACGTATTCTGATTTGGAAACATCTTATCAATAAACAAACATCCTATCGATAAACAAGATGAGACTAGAAGAGTTTATATCCAAATGGGTCCATTGAAATTTTTTTCTAGCCTCCCCGTGATAAAAATCCTGGCTCCGCCTTGAGCATAAATAGGAATGCAAAGTATAAGTGAATCACGCTTGTAAATGAATAAAGAACAACCAGTCTAGACATTGATGAAACCAGAGAAGATAATTTTAAATTCTTTGTGCCAAGCTCTAGAATCTTATTTCAACCATAAATTGCCCGCTTATGTTTATAGACATGATCCGGCTTATTAGAGTTCACAAATACTAGTGGTTGCATCATATAAATCGTCTCATGTAAATGGACCTGAAAAATAACTTCAAGTTGGCGAAGAGACTAGCCACTCACAACAACTATGCTTTGAACCACACATACAACGGTTGGTTTGACAACTAGGCTGAACGTTTCATAATAATCAACTCCGGGGTGTTGATGAAACACCTTTGCAACTAAGTGGCACTTATATATATCAATAGAGCCCTCAAATTTGCGTTTTGGCATAAACCCATCGACATCGGACGATGTTGGAACCAGGGGCAGCTGCATGAATTGTGTGACACGGGTCAGATATCGAGAATGACACACTGTATTCAGTGGCGGATCCAGAAATTATATTCAACGGGGTCCCGTAAATATTTTACAAAGTAAATAATTTTTTTCACGGGGTCCGAAATATTTTTCTATAGGTGAATGTAGAGTATTCTTATTTTTAACGTTTACTTCCATTTAGATCCGCCTCTGACCGTATTACAAGTTTCTAATGCATTATATAAAAATATATGTATTATTATGGGTCAATGGTAAATATTTGAAAATTTTATCGGATATTAGTACATAAATATTTTAAATAGTGTAAAATATACATTTTTTTTGGATCAGTTGACCCAATTTGCCCAAGGTGGCTCCGCCCATGATTGTTACTAGAATAATGAAGTACTATTTCCTAGGTATCACTATACGTTAAAGCATCATACTCTTCTTGCATTGACCGCATCCACTTAGGGTTAACAAAAGCCTGTAGAGTAGTTGATTCGGTCATAGAGTATTAGGAAAGAAGCTGGGCATGAAGTGTTATACGATTAAATGGTTTTGTGATATTGTCTTTAGATCATGTACGTATTGGATTGGTAGATAAAAGAGCATGTCGAGAGGGGAGTGAATCAGAGGGTAACAGACATGGGTGTGCGGTTTGTAAAAGTTCATGATTTGAAACTCGTTGTCCGTTAATGAGTTCATTAATTGAACATCGTGGTTCGTTATTGAGTTCATAAATTGAAACTTAGGGTTAGTGAGTTTATGATTTGAAACCCGGGGCTTGTTACTGACTTCATGATTTGAACTCGGGAAACTGTAGTGAGTTCATCATTTGAAACTCATTGTTTGTTAGTGACTTCATGAATTGAACATCGGGTTCGTTATTGAGTTCATGAATTGAAACTGGGGGTTCGTTAGTGAGTTTATGATTTGAAACCTGGGGTATGTTACTGACTTCATGATTTGAAACTCGGGGTTATGTGGAGAGTTCATCATTTGAAAGTGACTTCATGAATTCAACATCGGGTTCGTAATTGAGTTAATGAATTGAAACTCGGGGTACGTTAGTGAGTTTATGATTCGAAACCCGGGTTCGTTAGTGACTTCATGATTTGAAACTCAGGGTTCAGTACTGAGTTCATGGTTTGAAACTCGTTGTTCGTTAGTGACTTCATGAATTGAGCATCAGGGTTCGTTATTGACTTCATGAATTTGAAACTCGGGGTTCGTTAGTGACTTCATGATTTGAAACTCGGGGTTCAGTAGTGAGTTCATGATTTAAAACTCGAGGTTCCGTAGTGAGTTCATGATTTGAAACTCGTTGTCCGTTAGTGACTTCATGAATTGAACATCGGGGTTCGTTATTGAGTTCATGAATTGAAACTCGGGGTTTGTTAGTAAGTTTAGGATTTGAAATGTGGGGTTCGTTAGTGACTTCATGATTTGAAACTCGGGTTTTAGTAGTGAGTCAATGATTTGAAACTTGTTGTTCTTTAGTGACTTCATGAATTGAACATCAGGGTTTGTCGTGACTTCATGAATTTGAAACTCGGGGTTCGTTAGTAATTTTATGATTTGAAATTAACATGGGTTCCATAGTGACTTCGTGATTTGAAACCCGGGGTTCGTTAATGACTTCATGATTTGAAACCCCGTGTTCTATAATGTGTACGTTAGTGACTGGCTCGTTAGTGAGTTCATCATTTGAACTCGGTGATCGTTAGTGAATTCATGATTTCAAAGCCGGGGTTCGTTAGTGATCGGGTTTTTGAATTCCAGGGTTCGTTAATGATCGAGTTCTTGAAATCCGGGGTTCATTAAAGAGTTGATCATTTGAAATCCGGGGTTTGTAAGAGATCAAGCTCTTGAAATCCGGGGTTCGTTAATGAGTTGATCATTTGAAAAATCGGGGTTCGTTAGTGACTTCATGATTTGAAACCCGAAGGTTGTTAGTGAATTCATAATTCAAACCCGGGGTTCTTTATTGATTTGATGATTTGAATCTCGGGATTCATTATCGAGTCTATAATTTCAAATCCGGGATTTGTTTATTATATATATATATATATATATATATATATGTATATATAAAAACATATATATAATCTATCTAATAAACAAATCCCGGATTTGAAATTATAGACTCGATAATGAATCCCGAGATTCAAATCCCGAAATTATATATATATATATATATATATATATATATATATATAATATATATATATATATATATATATATATTGCTTATTTAATAACATATATTAATACATATATAATTATTATTTTTGAAAGGAAAAAGAAATTTATTAAGCCAAATCCGTAATAGCGGCGGAGATTACACATCATGAGGGGGAGAAGCTCCCCAAACAGTACGACCAGTATGACCTAGCCCATGCCTAGCCAACAAATGTGTCGGATAAAATGCCGGTGCGCTTGACAAATACAAAGGAAGAGTAAAAAAAGGACGATAAGAGCGCAAGACAGTCACGCGCTAAATAGCTGAAGACAGACAAATCATCCGACATCCGTAGTAAGGCTTGAACACATGGCAGACAGTCATTCTCGAAGGTAACTGCAGAAAGTCCCAAGCGAATAGCCTCTTCCATTTCCATTAGGATCGCCTTCATCTCTAGAGTCTCGGGACTAATACCAGGGTCCAGGTGGAACGAAAAGGCGGCAATAATCGAGCTGAGCGCATCTCTGAAGATTAGACCCACACCAGAACCCGAGTCCATGACAGAAGCATCAGAATTATATTTCCAGGTGCCCCCAGGAAGAGCGCTCCATGTGACCGGGTGGGCAGACTCCTCAAATTCCGTGTGAGAAGTACTGACGGCCATACGATACTCCATCGCCCCTACTAAGGATGCAAAAACCACGCGGGATACCTAAATAGGCACATGATCAAAAACCGCAATACATCGGGCTTTCCATAGATTCCAGAGAAGCAGACAAAAGGTGGAAATCTCATCCGAGGTGTAGCGTACTACCAGCGCACCAAAAAAACTCCCTAAAATTTGATCCATGCTGCATTCACTGGTTACCAAAGGTCGAGGCTGCCCATATCTCTCTAGCATAAGCACAATAAAAAAGAACATGACGTAAGGACTTCATCTCCCTGCCACATGCCAAACAAAGACCCGACCCCATATTACGCTTGGCAAGTTGCTCCCCTATCGGCAAACAGTCCCGCAGGCACCGCCATTAGAAATGATGAACACACGGCGGCACAGTGACTTTCCAAACATCCTGCCATACTATATCTAGTCTTAAAGATGATGATGCATGTGCCGACTCGAGCAATCCACCATACAATCTCAAGGGAAGGAAATATACTGACTTCACTGTATATCTACCTCGGCGGTCATAATGCCAAATTAGCTTATCCGGATGCAACCCGCCGGCAATTGGAGTCTGAAGGATGGCGTCCACCTCTCACGTCTGGAACTCCTACCTGAGGAGAGGCAAGTTCCACTGTCTAGTACATGGCAAAAGTAAATCCTGAACCATACTATCCGTTGGCAAGGAATGCGATGAGTGAGCTAGCCGAAGTGTTGGTGGCCTAGAGACCCAGGCATCATGGAAGACATAGACGAACTCTCTTCTCATATTTGCCATCGCAATCCCTACATTAACATATCTCTGCCTTCCAAGACATAGACGGAAAAACTCTCTTGATACTTCGTATTTAGAACATGAATCGCAAGAGCGGCGGGACAAGTAAGGAATCGTCATGACTGCTTATCCAGCAATGCTAAATTAAAACACTCCAGGTTACGGAATCCTAGACCCCCTAGATTTTTGGGCAGACAGCAAGTGTTCCAGTTTCTCTAGTGCATCTTCTGCTTGGCATCAGAGTCTCCCCAGAAGAAGCCACGAATACATTTCTCAATCTCATGAACTAATGTGGTAGGGACCTTGAAACACTGCACAATGAATGTAGGTATTTCTTGGAGTTTTAATCATTACTAACTTATCCTCTCGATGAGGTCAAGTTAAATTACTAACTCGATGCCTAACCACTAGCAAGTGAACTAGGTTCAATCGCAAGATAGCTAGATAGAGTCGAGGTCGATCCCACGAGAATCAATTTGTGGATCCTAACTTAAATAGTCAACTAGTTATTTCGTTTGACAAACGGTCTATGACCAACATAGAGTACGAGAAAAGAAAGACACACTCAAACATATAAATAACACATAAACAAATAACGTAATCAACTCGCCCAATTATAACCGTGATCCTCTCGGATCTAGACAATTTATATAACAACAAGACTTATCAACTATTAATCCGTCCATATTCATTTATAGTGGCTACGGGAGTCATCCTCTATAACTTGATGTAGCACCGGTAGTCACTATATCACCGTGGTATTGTTACGTGACTTCGCCTTTTGGTGCCTCCATCTCATATAACTCACACGCTTACTACTCTAAGGATGCCGATATTAACCGTACACCTCGTCCAGGCAACATTCCTTTGGTTAGGCGTACTTCCTAGACGATCACTCAAACTCTCGTCCAACTAACAATTACCAATTTATAGTCTCATGCTAGTTTACGATCTACGTATAAGAAGGTGCGCGCAATTCCCTAATATAACCCTACCTAGATAACGCTGAAAGTCCGAAGATCAATTCATAAGCCTACCTAAGAGTTTTATACCGGTATTTCCTTTTTACACGTTTTAATTAAATCAAGTGAGTGACGTAGCCATAGCCATACCTACTGAGATAACAGATTCAATTAAGCTAACCTAATCATAAAGACGTGATCGATTAACGGATGAAAACAAAGTTTGACAACTCTCGGTCGACCGAATAGTGCTCTCGGTCGACCGAGTGACACCTCTCGGTCACCCGAGAGCCTAACTCCCCGCATTTACATCCCCGAACATATTTCTCGCCGTTTCATATACGAATCGGATTATATAGCGAATCATCGTGACATCATATAAACTAATCTAAATACACGTAAATTAAACACACAGATTCATCCGTAGATGTTAGGTAGAGGACGTAGGGTTTGGGATCCTTATAGACAAGGTATCACCACTCGCTCCTAACGTCATATCCTAGATCTACATCATCTAGATATGAATACCTACTCAAACAATCAAAGCATAATTGGGAAATTGATTACTTAAAAGAAAACAAGAAGATAAACTAGGGCTTACATGTTTGCAACCCTAGCAACCTCCGCAAGCCTAAAGAATCCTTATTTGCTTATTTGTAAATATGAAATAGTATTGGTGAATGCATAATAAAAAATACAAAGGACTTGTGTTTATATAGAGCCTCACCGTCATAGAAAACCGACTTAAAATGCCGACACTCGAACCCTAACCGACTCAAATAATGTGCCGAACTTCTTCTCGGACCGTAGGCCCACTCGGTCGACCGAATGCACAAAGCTCGGTCGACCGAGCCTTACATGCTCCTGGGCTTTCTTCCTCTTTTATCTTGGGCCTTCTTAATTCGTCTGTGATCCATCAAAGCTTCTCCGAAGTTCATCCTTGTGCTCCCAAATGAGTTACTACAAATATCACATGAAATACAGTCTGTAATATCAAATAATATAATGAAACCTCATAATACATAATAATGAATCGTAACTCTCGGCATATGCAGATTAGGCGTATTACGACTTATTATTACTCTATTATAGCTCCTTTAAACTAGAATCGGGGATAAAGGTCATGGAATAACGGGCACAAAATTACCGTTATCAACTACCCCCCACTTAGCCTTTGATCGTCCCGATCAAAATATCAACAAGTTATTTCCCATAAACTACTTTCCAAAGGGTCACCGTATACCGACACAAGAAACTCGAATCAACTCATATCATCTATGCTCATCGATATCCATTATCCACTATTCATCATGAATCGATGTGTTGTGTGCATGTGCATTGAGTTTTAAACAATCGTAGCAAGAGTAGAGCTTATGCAAACTTCGTAGTCTAAACCTACCAACTTCGCATTCCCACTTTTTAAGCCTTTTAATTTTTCAAGCACCGGAATAATAAGCAAGAGCGTATCTATAGGGTTTTTGGACTTGGAGACCGAGTACTACTCAAAGCCTCTTAAAGAGTTGAATATTCTTTTCATATCTTCATATTTTTCGATACTATCAATCTCAAGAAGGACAACTTTCTAGAGCATCCCTCTATCTTAGATCAAATATTAGCATCGAATATTACCACAAGCGCGAGGCTACTTTGGTAATTTACTACAAGCCCAAATGTTTTAACATTGTCAAACACAGTACGTCTCAAGCTTATTACTCAGCTTTTGTGGCTAGAATCTTTAGGAACACATCAGACGATAAATTTGACACTAGGTGAGCATAATCAATCATCTATGCAATGTACACATTATAATTTTACCTTTTATAACAAGCGTAGTACATCTCGATTCAATTATTGAATAAGTGAATAATAAACAACTACTTGCAACGGACAATATGAATATCATTAAGTTTACTAATCAAGAAATCGCAGAAGTATAAAGTGATCACGTACTCATGGAATATGGTTTACTTCTTATTAGATATAATTATCCGGAACTCACAAAAGTAAATGTGATTCTAAGTTTAAAAGTTTTAATAAATTTTTTCATTTTATTAATTATTTGATATATGGAATTACTCATTTGAGCTAAGTGACTTGTACCCCCCACTTAAACCATGCATTGTCCCCAATGTATAAAAACCGAAATAACACGCTCGTAAAAAGGAACTTAGCTCGGATAAGCGTGGAAGTTTGAACAAGTCGTAGGACTTCGGCGCAACAACAGCACGTGCATTGGCTCCATAGCAGGCGTAAAAATAATCACCGCAACACATATCTTAAACAAAGCTCGCAACTCGTTACAGATTAGTCCAAACTGTAATAATCAGAAAAATGGGACCGTAAAAGGTATAACAATTTCCTTAAACATTTTTAAGTCCATTAATTAATGATTACATTTCAATACATTGCAACAAGTCCAAAACATTACATAAGTTCGAATTTAGGAAACAGAGAAACTTGCTCTATATAACACGACATACTAGTAGAATTGAATCAAAATAAAAACTCGTTAACTGTAGGAAATGCCAACACTCAAATTAAAATACTTAATCCCATCCTGGATTGAATGGTGCTAGTTGCAAATTGTTCGGGTCGGCTTCGTCAGCATCATCCTCGGGTTCCCCTTCTTGATCGTGGCCGTGAACGACAGGTGGTGGGACAGAACTCAAAGATAGGATAGGCATTGGTTCCACATAGGAATCGCCGCCTAACACCGGGCACTCAGCTCCCTCACAGAATGTAGTGATTAGTGAACCAAAGGGTAAGGTATGCCGAGGCTTGAGAGCATCGTCTGTCATCTCCTTGCGTATCAATGCCCCCACATTCACAGGCCATCCCATGTACAACCAATAGATCAAAGTGGCATGAGTATAGTAAACCGTAGATACATGCTTAGCCGGGAAGATATTAGAACGGATAAGCCGATTAAGGCACTTATCCTCCCATCTCCTAAAGTCCGTTTCCGCAAATGTGCGGGCAACCTCCCCTACCGTCCATTCTATTCCCGCATAGGCTCCAACTTCCTCCAACCAAGCATCGGACCCATCAAACGTCGCCATATACTCTGGCCCGTCCTCCGAGATATCCAACCCAAAATAAGCATTAATCGTACCCGGAGAAATGACAATTGGTCGTCCACGAATAATAACGACATTGGTGTCGGGGTGTATACGCAAATAAGCATAAAATTCTCTTACCCAATTGACGTTGACTCGGCCAGGGGTGCTACGACGTCATGCCATTGATAGCGTTCCACCAATTCTAAAAGCTCGTCTCCACAATTCCCCAAATCCAATCCTCGAGCTCGATGGACGGGGGCATTAACAAAATGATTAACAAATGAAGAGTATACCTCCCGACTAGCGAATTGTGGTACCCCGTTGATCAATGGGATGTTGCCTTCAACACCATGAACCGAGCGGCTCGCGTCTTCTAGGCGGCATCCCGACAGTAAACAGCCGCAAAGCAAAACGGAAGGGGTGGCCCGACTCTCGGTCGACCGAGAACGCTCACTCGGTTGACCGAGTGTGGAGAATCGACAGTAACAGCGTCTGGTGCTGTATCCTTCCCGTGACTGAATCAATTGATCAGAATAAATTTCGATAGGTTTTTTCAAGGTGAGTGAAAATGGTGAAATGGATGAAAATTTTCAGAACATTTCCATTTGATTTCTACAGGGGTTTGGAGAAAAAGGGAGATGGAAGAATTGTGATGGAGAAAGGGATGAGGAAAATGAAAGAGAGGGTGAGTGGTTTAAATAGAGAAAATGGAGTTGGAAAGGTGGAATGTGATTGGTGGAAAAATATTGTTGGGGATTGATGAGGTGGAAAGTGGAATTTGAAAATTTGAATTGGGAGAATAAAGAAGTTGGGAAGAGAAAAAGGTGAAAGGTTGGGAAGAGGGAAAGGTGAGTGGGGATGTGTAGAAATTAATGGTGTTAACCATTTTAATAAATTTGACACATACCGTAAAATAACTACAATATATAACAGTGCCAAAATTTATTATTTCACTCTCACCGCAAAATTTTTTCTAACCAATAAATCGTCTCAAGCATAAAAGCAACCTCATTCTTATCATGAATAAATCAAACAATCTAGTCTAAGCATTTGTAAAATAACGCATTACCATTTCCTTAATCAACAATCTTTTTACAAAGATTCAATTACTACACTTCACTTCACATAAAAACGATTCGAATAAAAAAATTATTTTGCACATCCTTAACTCAACAGTCGTCGGAACATGGCAAAATAGAAAAAAAAAACTTCTCATCGTTTCATGCTACTTTTATTTAGAAAATAGAAATAAGACTAGAGATAAAAATAACGAAGGATAGAAATAGTTCTACAGTTTAAGTCGGTAGCTCGACTTCCAAAATTATCACTCCTAAACACTGCCCTTGACTTGCCAGGCTTTCACCCGGCCAGCTTTCACCGAAAAAGTTTGACCGTCCTTTTCTACGAGTGCCCTTCCCTTGGATTTCAGTCCAATGAAAAGACAAGTCGAATTGACCATCCAGACAAGCGCCTACTTTTGGATTTGTCTCTGATTTCGATGAGCTTTTGTTACGAACTCTCCTAGTTCGTTTCTTTGCTCTGGTCCTCCTATCCTTAGGTAGGTCTACAACTTCAATATTGGTCAGGGCTGGTGCAGGCTGAACTGACCTATTCCGACTTAGAATAGTGAGGACTTCCCTCTCATCTTTATCATCGACATTATCATCAGCATCCTTTCCTAGACCTTGAGTGGCATCAAGCTTTTCCGAACCAACTACTTCTAACACATTCACACTTGCCGGTACAGGGAAATTCGGATTTGTTATCCCATAACACTCAGAACCCTTGGCGTCAAACAATACTATCTCATGTCTGGTCATCCGTATGAAAGCTCTAGCGGTGTTGATAAACGATCTACCCAAAATGATTGGGCATTCAGGATGTTCCTCGATTTCCATTACCATTATGTCTATCTTAAACCGTAATTGCCCCACACCAATAATCATGTTGTTCAGTCTCCCAGTCATGATTGTCCTAGTTCCATCCGCTAATCTAACTTGGAGCGGGGTGTTAGTGGGTGTTAAAATGACATTCCTATCACAAAGGCTTTTAGGAAAGATATTAAGGCTTGAACCGGAATCAATCAAGGCTAAACCTAGATGGGTTTGTTCTAGGGTTACTCCAACCATAAAAGCTCCCGGGTCTCGCTAACTTTTGCATCGCCGAGACTCGTCTTTAATCAATGTTTCATCTCTGAACGTATGACAACAGGGCTCTTCATAGCTGTGCTACCCTCTGACTCAGATTCTAACTCGGACATGTAATCATCATAATCTAAGGCTGAATCAGAATCCGAAGAGATTTCCTCTGGATTCAAAATAGACATACCTCTTTGCCAATAGGCTTCTTTAGCCTCTCTTGATTTCCTCGCCTCTCGGATTTTCGCTTTCATCTTTTCTATCCTTTCCATGAGCTTCGGTGTTGACGGCTTTCTTGGTGTAGTTTTTGTTCGTAAAACCTTGACTTCTTCTTGGCCTTTGGTAAAATTATTTGATGACATTTTGCTGATCTTGAGCAGGTTATGTGAGTGATTTTCGTCGAATTATCTGCAATATGTGAAAAACAACAAACGGTCAATAAACTAACAGTCAGTACGATTACTCGTACTGCTGCTAGGCTTACAACCTACGGACGGGGAAAAACAAAAACGAGAGGGAAAACAAGATCGTCGGATAATATAGGGCTCGGTCGACCGAGCGATCATTCGGTCGATCGAACATACGTAACATATATATAACTTTTTCTTTTATTTATTTATTTGTTTATTATTATTATTATTATTTTTTTTTTTTTTAATTTTACTTACTTGTAAAAGAAAACAAACAAAAACGAAATAATCAAGTAGATTATTTAAGCAATTGGACCATTGATTCCCCGGCAACGGCGCCAAAAACTTGATTGAGGTCAAGTTAAATTACTAACTCGATGCCTAAATAACCACTAGCAAGTGAACTAGGTTCAATCGCAAGATATAGCTAGATAGAGTCGAGGTCGATCCCACAGAGAATCAATTTGTGGATCCTAACTTAAATAGTCAACTAGTTATTTCGTTTGACAAATACGGTCTATGACCAACATAGAGTACGAGAAAAGAAAGACACACTCAAACATATAAATAACACATAAACAAATAACGTAATCAACTGCCCAATTATAACCGTGATCCTCTGGATCTAGACAATTTATATAACAACAAGACTTATCAACTATTAATCCGTCCATATTCATTTATAGTGGCTACGGGAGTCATCCTCTATAACTTGATGTAGCACCGGTAGGTCACTATATCACTGTGGTATTGTTACGTGACTTCGCCTTTTGGTGCCTCCATCTCATATAACTCACACGCTTACTACTCTAAGGATGCCGATATTAACCGTACACCTCGTCCAGCAACATTCCTTTGGTTAGGCGTACTTCCTGAGACGATCACTCAAACTCTCGTCCAACTAACAATTACCAATTTATAGTCTCATGCTAGTTTACGATCTACGTATAAGAAGGTGCGCGCAATTCCCTAATATAACCCTACCTAGATAACGCTGAAAGTCCGAAGATCAATTCATAAGCCTACCTAAGAGTTTTATACCGGTATTTCCTTTTTACACGTTTTAATTAAATCAAGTGAGTGACGTAGCCATAGCCATACCTACCGAGATAACGAGATTCAATTAAGCTAACCTAATCATAAAGACGTGATCGATTAACGGATGAAAACAAGTTTGACAACTCTCGGTCGACCGAATAGGTGCTCTCGGTCGACCGAGTGACACCTCTCGGTCACCCGAGAGCCTAACTCCCGCATTTACATCCCCGAACATATTTCTCGCCGTTTCATATACGAATCGGATTATATAGCGAATCATCGGACATCATATAAACTAATCTAAATACACGTAAATTAAACACACGTATTCATCCGTAGATGTTAGGTAGAGGACGTAGGGTTTGGGATCCTTATAGACAAGGTATCACCATCGCCTCTAACGTCATATCCTAGATCTACATCATCTAGATATGAATACCTACTCAAACAATCAAAGCATAATTGGGAAATTGATTACTTAAAAGAAAACAAGAAGATAAACTAGGGCTTACATGTTTGCAACCCTAGCAACCTCCGCAAGCCTAAAGAATCCTTATTTGCTTATTTGTAAATATGAAATAGTATTGGTGAATGCATAATAAAAAATACAAAGGACTTGTGTTTATATAGAGCCTCAGCCGTCATAGAAAACCGACTTAAAATGCCGACACTCTGAACCCTAACCGACTCAAATAATGTGCCGAACTTCTTCTGGACTGTAGGCCCACTCGGTCGACCGAATGCACGGCTCGGTCGACCGAGCCTTACATGCTCCCGGGCTTTCTTCCTCTTTTATCTTGGGCCTTCTTAATTCGTCTCGTGATCCATCAAAGCTTCTCCGAAGTTCATCCTTGTGCTCCCAAATGAGTTACTACAAATATCACATGAAATACGATCTCGTAATATCAAATAATATAATGAAACCTCATAATACATAATAATGAATCGTAACTCTCGGCATATGCATTAGGCGTATTACGACTTATTATTACTCTATTATAGCTCCTTTAAACTAGAATCGGGGATAAAGGTCATGGAATAACGGGCACAAAATTACCGTTATCATCCTCCAACCACACAATTTTTTCCACACCTTCTCTCGGAGAAAATAAAAAACCTGTCGTTTATTCCTTCCAACATAAGGCATGCCTAAGTATTTACCCGTGCCCGCCCCCACGAGAATCCGAAGAAAGTCAATCCACCTCGCGCCGATCAAGACAAAAGTTTATGGCTTGACCGGAACCCCTAGTGATTGAAAAGGCCCATCGTTGTCTCCAAACCATGTATTCGAAAAATGATATCGGCAAAAAGTAAGTGCAAAACGAACTTGTGCCTCGCCCTCGCCAAATGAGGATCTCACTCGCACAGTATCCAACAAAGTCAACCCCGAGTAAATGGGACAATCCATGGTCCATGCCTACCCCCGAATTGACAATCCCAGTCCAGCCTACCATTGACAAGGGCCCGGTAAGTAACTGACGAAACACATCTTCGCAACAAATCGACAAAAGCCCCTGAAAACGCATTTGGTGCATAACTCCCCAAAGATAATTTCATTATACCCGGTTGAATGCCTTGGCCATGTCAAGTTTGATAGCTGCATGATTATGACAACCAGATTCCCCCACCTTCATGGAGTGAAATGCCTCAAAAGCAACGATGGCATTGTCTTTGATCAATCTGCCTAAACAAAGGCACTCTGGTTGCCCGAGATAACAACATTAATTGTTGAAATAGTGTCCTAAACCTAATCGTGTTGGACCGGATCCGACCGGGTCGGATCAATTTTACTATTTCTTTATGTTTATACATACGTCAAATGACATTTCTATTATTATATATTCTGTTTATTTATATGAACCAATTTGTGATTGTATATATGATAACGTCCCTAGTGTCAAACTGTGAAAGAGAAATCATAATAGTGATTATGGTTGATGAGATCTCGACTCACTTTAAAAGGTTTGATACATAAATGTCTCTAGTCGTATGTACTATCAAACGGGACATTGATAGTACATTAGACTAGCACGTATTGGATGTCTTCTATCGTATTGAAGGTAGGGATATATCTCGTCTATCGAAGTGTAGGGACATTTGGACTGTATGTGGACGTGTATTAGAGAATGCATACATTATACTGACCCACTTACTTTATTAAGTGTCGCACTATGTGGCGGTTGTGTAATTATCCTAAGACCGGAGTCTCCATGACATCACAATATGGATTGTCATACTTTGACACTATTGAGGTTTCCCCTAGCCATGGGGGGATTATGCGATAGTGATTGGGTGTGATACTGAAGCATGCGTAGGATTAATGTCGCTCGTCCGCAAATCGCGTATCCTATGATTAGGAGTAAATATCCGAAAGGGCCTTTTTATAAGGAATGTCTTATTCTCGAAAGTCTTTGCAAAGCGGAAGTAATATGTTACTTCGAGAGAGTAGCATATCCAAATTATTACATACGGTCGTTGATGTTTGACACTCGACGTACGGCCGTATGGATATTGTAACATCGATAGTATTCTGTTTACACGGTAACCGTTTCACATAAAAGGTAGTAGTCATTGCATTTGACTCTTCCGATGATTAGGGGTCATGGACGTGTTACTAGACGCTATCTATGATCATTAGGTATGAAGTCCATTTTCGTAATTCAACTTTGTGCCTACTGATGAGGGAAAAATTCACAGTTATTTTCATAACATTTTACCCCATTTCTAATATCATTTTGAGCGTTATTATATCATTTCGAGTCATAAATTCCTTAGATTTATCTAAAGTATGTTAGTAGTAGTTATTTTATAAAATATAGTGTTTTTATGTGTTTTTATTAGTTTTTGAACCGGTTTAGTAACCGGAGTGTCGTGTCGGATTTACGTTTGGTATTTTGGTGGTTTATTGCAGAATTATAGGTTGACCAAAATCCCGAGTAATGACACGTTTTGAGGCCTAAAAGAGATATTTTTAGGGATATAAGAGTGTGCCACTAACTTAAGTGGTCAAGCGGCTCAGTGGTTAGTGGTACCACTAACGAATTATATCTTCGACGAACAAATGGCTCATTAAAACGGAATTTTCTGAAGAAGTTTCCTTAATGAAAGTTGTAGATCTTTGAAAGAGCTTTCCAACGCATTTTGAATCACGTCAATCGAACTTCTACAACTCAAGTATCATTAAGTCAAGCGGTCAAGTGGCTAATCGATTTGATTAAGTGGTAATCGAGAAACATCTTCGACAAACGAATGGCTCATCAAAACGACATTATCTGAAGAAGAGTCCTTCATGAAAGTTTTAGATTTTCCCGAGAGCTTTCCGATGCCGCTTGAACCATGTCATTTGGAGATCCAGAACTCAAGATATGAATTTTTTAAAGTTTTATTCCAAAATATATAATTTATATCCGAAACTCGGGAATTAGGGGGGCTGAATGTCATCATTAGGACCGGACTGGTCCGGCCCCTGGCCTTTTCCTATATAAGCACATTCAGAGAGCAAGCGAAAGAGTGCACCATATATATATATATATATATATATATATATATATATATATATATATATATATATATATATATATATATATATATCCTTCTTAAATTTCTTTAATTTTTAGATTGTATATAAGGCCTTATGCCGAAATAAATTTAGTAATAATAGTATCGTTGTAATGCTCGGGAAATTATTGGAAGTTCGGTGTTGCTGAAATCGTTGTAATATCAAGTTTTTTTTTATGTAATCGAAGATATCTCCGTTATAATAGTAAGTTTGCTTTTGTTTTTTTCG
Source organism: Gentiana straminea (assembly GCA_036785695.1). Classification (NCBI taxonomy): domain Eukaryota; kingdom Viridiplantae; phylum Streptophyta; class Magnoliopsida; order Gentianales; family Gentianaceae; genus Gentiana; species Gentiana straminea. The sequence continues at coordinate 4,037,567 of JAVUPR010000046.1, read as the reverse complement.
TTATTATATCTATATCTAGCTATTTCTTTCTCGTTGTTTCTTGTTTCTTTCATTTTCGTAATATATATATATGTATCTGTAGGAGTATCCATATATAGGAGAATCTGACAAATGATTGGATTTCGGTTTTAATTTGGATTTAATAGAATTCTGGCATTGACAGAAGGCTATTATGTAAAACTTCCCGCCGTTTAATCCATGACATGTTGACAGAATCCGTTTATATGGATAGCTAAACTTTTCATAGCCGAAATATGTGAAAACGGGTGAAATCAACCCTCGGGAGATCAAAACGGGAGTTGTGTAGCGCGTAATTTTATGTTTTAATGATTAATCCACGTCCTAAAACTTATTTTAAACGTCTTTGAATTAGATTGATCACCTAGTTCACTATCACACACATCGAACCTATAGATGTATTTTGCGGTGAGATGTGGGATAAGGGGTTTTGGGATCGTTGCGTAGATTCGGCCTAGTTGTTAGGACCGTTTCCAATACAGAGGTTTGTCATCGTTGTTCGAGCGACTCTAAGAGCGTAATCATGTTAGGTTAATCGGTTTTCTAAAGGGAAAATTAATTAACTTCACATAGGGTGTTGAGTGAGAGTTGTTCAGACCTTAACACCAGAATTAGGAGTTGGCACCCGTGGATGTCGTTAAATTACTGTGGAAAGGTAGGTTGGTTAAAACACGCTCCCTATCAAGTCTTCTCTTAGGGGTAAAAGTAACTCGTTGGATCATAATTCGGTTATACCTTTTAATAATTAGAACTACAACCGTTAGTTAATCTTTACTTTTGCACTAGTATACTATCTCCCTACCATAATCTTGACCTGAACTAAGTTCTACGTCGACTTTGGTACTTAAATGTTATTCCCTGTGGATTCGACCTTGTTACCATTATACTACTGTTGACCCGATACTCTGTCGGTTAAAGTTAGCAGTTAGTTATTTTGCTATCAAGATTTTTGGCGCCGTTGCCGGGGATATACTACGTTTAATATCTTGTAAGTTGACCGAAAGCTTGGGCTTAGGTCGTTTTTATTTTATTTTATTTTTCTTTCTTTCTTTTCTTTCTTCTCTCGTTGTTTCTTGTTTGTCAGTGCATGACCCGAAGCTCCAAAGAACCACTCATCGAGCTAATTGAAGAAATTGAAGCTTACGCACGTCATAGAAACAGTCAGCGCCGAGGAGAACCTCTTATTGCCAGTCCGAACCCTTTGTTTGAGGAAGAAGGGGTAGTAGAGAGTTCATTGTCAGAATCCTCAGAGGGAATGGAGGATTCACCAACTCATAGAGATGGCAAAGAGCCCTTAAGCGAACACAATGTACAAGGGCAAACCTCAGACACTACTGGTGGTAACGCAACACTACCATTGCATACTCCACCGAGGACCCCTTGTCATGAGCCGTCAAGAGATGACAACACAGTATTGCGTCAGTTGAGAACCCCACAGCTTAATCAGAGGACAGGGATTGGACAGTACAGGGGAGGACAAAATATTCAGAATACGCAGAACTTAGGACCCGAATTAGACCAAGAGACGGTAAATCGAGTATTGCAGATGCTAGAGAATCAAGGAAATCAACAGGGGTTCCAAAACCCATATAATCAGCAACCTCCTATGCAGCAGGATTATCAACAGCAACAACAGGATTATCAGCCACAAATGGCTCAGCAGGTACAGCGACCGAGGGTTTGCCGAGATTACGTCACTACTCCTCAGGAAGTTATAGGGCACAATCCCATTAGAGTGCCCCTAATTAATGCAAACAACATGGACATCAAACAGAACATTCTGAACATGTTTTGGGAACATGCTCTATTCCACGGGAAATCAACGAGAACCCGAACGCTTTCCTTGACCACTTTCTCCCGCATTTGTGGAACGATGAAATATAATGGGGTGAGTGACGAGGCGGTGAAGCTAATCGTTTTTCCGTTTGCATTGAGAGGAGCCGCAAAGGATTGGTTCGATTCATTACCCAATAATTCATTGCATACACGGCGGATGTAGCGAGAGTATTTCGAAAAAAATACTTTCCTCCGGCGAAGATGTTAGATCCGAAAGAAGAAATCTCTTCGTTTGACGGTCTCGAGGAGAGACATTAAAAGAGACTTATGAGAGATTTAGGGGTTTATCGAAGAGATGCCCTCCACACGGTTTTTCTACGGTGGAGCAAGTCATTATGTTATTCGGGGCCTTAGAGCCGATGGACGAGAACAAGCCGAATGCCGCCGGTGGTGGAGACATTATGAATCGCCGCCGAACAAGCTATGAGACAGATTGAGAATGCGGCGAAGGAGAAGGACAATGGGGGTCCGGTAGAAAGAAGAAGAAAGCCCCAATGGAAAGTGTGAAGTCGTTGAAAGAAGAACTTGATAGAGAATCGGCCATACACGATAAGATGCAAGAAATGGTACTAAAGATGGACCGAATGGAGTTAGAAAGAAAGAAAACACAAAGCAATGCCGCCTTTGTGGAGGTGGACATTTGGCCATGGAATGTACATCATCGAGAAAACCCACTTATCCACAACAACAGTTGCAACCTACTCCAAAGGCAACAACAAGTTGGGAAATCGAATGACCAACGAGCGAATGGATATCTATGCAATGGGTCAAATGAATATGAATCGGCAAGAGTTTGGCCGGAACAAAGGGAATCGAACTTTGATAATCAGCAAGGGCCTCAAATGGATTATGGTATGGGTAATGATTCACAACAATATGATGTGAATTATGTTGGACAAGGAAACCAGGGGCAATGGAATCAGAATCAGCAGAATCAAGGTTGGAACCAGGGGCAGAATCAGAATTGGAATCGAAACAGTAATCAGAACCAAGGCTTTAGGCAAAACCAAAGCCCGTACAATCGACCTTGGAATCAGAACCCCCAGAATCAGAGTTCATACCAGAATCAGAATCAAGGATGGAATCAAAACAATCAAAACCCGCAATCTCAGTCACAAGGACAACAGCAGAATCAGAATTGGAACCAAAATCAAGGCTGGAATCAGAATCAGGGTCAGCAAAACAATCAGAATCAACAAGTGAGCCAGCCGTTGAGAAGTAATAATTCTGGCACCTATCAGCATCCAAACGCTCATCTGCACCAGAACAATCAAAGCAATCAGCAATCAAACAATTCTGGTGTTCAGAAGACGCCCGCTGAGATACTTCTGGAAAGATTAGACAGGACTGTTTCTGAGCTAAACAAGAATGCTGTAGAGCAAAAAGTGGCCAAATAACCGACACATTGAAAACAAATCTGAGTGGTGGACTTCCAAGTAACACTGAGAGGAACCCAAAGGGTGTGAATGCTGTGTTCACACGAAGTGGTAAAGAGGTTGGGCTGAGTGATAAGAAGAAGGAATTATGGGCTGAAAAAGCAGAAACTGATAAGGCTGAGAAAGAGAAGGCAGTCGACCGTGAAGGGGCCATGTATGGTGAAGTCGAGATTGAGGACTTGGAAGTTGGCAGTGTGAAGAAAGAAATGGCTGCAATGAGGAAAGAATTGGAAGCGACGAAAAAGGCATTGGCTGAGGCAAACCGAAAGCAGTGGAAGGGGCAGCACCGAAGAACGATTATGTGGTATTGGACATCAAAGAAGAAGAAGCCTCGCCGCCTAAAGAAAGAGGTAAGAAAAACAGAATTCCTCCTCCTCCCCCTGATTTTGATGTTAATACTTTACCCTATCCTCCTAAGGGACCTAGAAAGGACATACTGACTCAAGGTCAGGCAAAATTTCCGAATCTCTTAAGATAGGTAGAGGTGAATATTCCCCTATTAGAGGCAATTTCGAGCATTCCCCCATATTTTAAATTTTTAAAAGGAATGTTGTCGAGTAAGGAGAAGATGCAACAGATGGTACATCTGAGTGAGGAATGTTCTGCAAACTTTGATAATAGGATACCCCCCAAGTTGCAGGATAGAGGTAGCTTTACCATCCCAATTACCATTGGAGAAACTGTGTTTAAAAATGTGCTATGTGATCTAGGGGCTTCGTGAGCCCGATGCCTAGAGGAATTTATGAGAAATTGGGATTGGGAGCGTTAGAGCCAACGGAATGACCCTACAGATGGCAGATAGGTCTGGTTAGGAAACCAATGGGGGTAGCTGAAGATGTGTTAGTGCAGGTAGACAAGTTTGTTTTCCCCGTTGACTTTGTAGTCTTAGATATGGATATGGATACTAAAACCCCACTTTTGTTAGGTCGGCCTTTCTTAAACACAGGAGAGACCTTGATAGACGTTAAGAGGGGAGAGATTATACTACGAGTCGGGAAGGAGAGTGTAGCCATAAATGTCTATAATGCAATGAAGCATCCTGATGATGAAAAGAGTGACTGTTTTTCTGTTGATGCTATATATCCTTGTATTTTGGAGCACACTAACCTGCAGGGATACCAAGAACCAATGGAAGAATGCTTGATGAAGTCAAGCACCGCAAAGGATGACGATCCACAAATGAGAGTTCAGGTATATCATTTGGAGGCAACTTCTTTTGTCGACGCAAGCTGGAATAAGAAGCTAGAGCTCGGTTTGACTGGCAAGCTGCCAAAGCCGTCAATCGAGGAACCACCTACTGATCTGGAGCTGAAGCCACGTCCTAAGCATTTAAAGTATGTGTTTTTAGAACCTGATGAATTACTTCCTCTTATTGTTTCGTCTGCACTAACCGTTTTGCAGGAAGCTAAGTTGATCCACGTCTTGAAGAAACACAAAAAGGCCTTCGGATGGAAGATGGTTGACATAAAAGGGATTAGTGCTGATATCTGCAAGCACAAGATCATCCTGGAAGAAGGTGCCAAGCCGGTTAGGCAATTTCAAACACGGCTAAACCCACATATGAAAGAAGTGGTGAGGAAAGACGTGGTAAAGATGCTTGAGTTAGGGATAATCTATGCAATCTCCGACAGTGAATGGGTGAGCCCCACACAAGTCGTGCCTAAGAAAGGAGGCATCACAGTTGAGCTTAATGAAAAAGGTGTGCCCATTCCTACTCGTTTAGTTACTGGTCACAGAGTTTGTATTGATTTTCGCATGCTGAATGATAAGACTAGGAAAGATCATTTTCCCTACCCTTTATTGATCAAATGCTAGAGCGTCCGGGTGGTCATGCATTTTACGCTTTTTGGACGGTTTTAGTGGCTATTATCAAATTCACATCGATATACATGACCAGGATAAGACTACATTCACGTGTCCGTATGGCACCTTTGCATTCAAAAGAATGCCGTTTAGGTTGTGTAATGCACCCGCGACGTTCCGCCGGTGCATGATGGCTATCTTTGCCGATATGATAGAGCATTTCATGGAAGTTTTTATGGATGACTTTAGCGTTTTTGGTGATACTTTTGACGAGTGTTTGTCGAACATTGATAAGGTGCTTGCACGTTGTGAGGAGACAAACTTGGTTTTAAATTGGGAAAAGTGTCATTTCATGGTAACTGAAGGAATTGTTTTAGGACATAAGGTATCGGGTAAAGGAATAGAGGTCGATAGAGAAAAAATAGAGGCAATTTCTAAGCTTCCTATGCCTACAAATCTGAAGACTCTACGTTCATTCTTGGGACATGCAGGTTTTTATCGTAGATTCATTCCGGGTTTTTCCCACATTGCTAGACCTCTTACTCTTCAATTGATGAAGGGTGCCCCTTGTGTTTTTGATGCGGCATGCCTAGATGCTTTTCGAACTCTTAAGAAACTTCTTACTTCGGCTCCTATCTTGGTAGCACCTGATTGGTCTAGGGAGTTCGAAGTGATGTGTGATGCGAGTGATTATGCCGTATGAGCTGTCCTAGGTCAGAAGGTTGACAAGTTGTTTCGCCCTATCTACTATGCGAGTCATACTATGAACTCGGCTCAACAAAAGTACGCCACAACTGAAAAGGAACTTTTAGCCGTTGTTTTTGCTTTCGACAAGTTCCGGTCATACTTGGTTGGATCGAAAGTCATAGTTCACACTGACCATGCTGCGTTGCAATACCTATTTGCCAAGAAGGATGCAAAACCATGCTTGTTAAGGTGGATCTTGCTTCTTCAAGAGTTCGATGTAGAGATTAAGAATAGAAAGGGGTGTGAGAACGTAGTAGCTGACCATCTGAGTAGGATGGAGCCGAGTGAAGAGAGATGTTTTACAAAAGTTGAGATTGATGACCGTTTTCGGGATGAGCGCTGTTCGTAGTGGATACGATGCTCCCGGTTTAAGGGAGGAAATTTCTGCAGAGAGGAAAGAAAGGAAACCCATGGTATGCCCCATTCGTTAATTATCATGAGTGTGGATTCGTAGATCCTGAGTTTGATGAGAACCAGAAGAAGAAGTTCTATAGTGAGGTGAACCGATATGTGTGGGAAGATCCCTTACTTTTTAGGCTTTGTGCGGATGGAATCCCGAGGAGATGTGTTGATGACAAAGGTGAGATAGTGAGTATTCTCTCGTTCTGCCATGATAAAGAGGCCGGTGGCCACTTCTCGGGTGAGAGAACAGCATTGAAGGTGTTACAAAGTAGGTTCTACTGGCCCACTATTTTCAAGGATGCACATGCGTATGTTAAGACATGTAACGCCTGTCAATGCTCAGGGAGTATTTCCAAGAGAAATGAGATGCCCCAAAAACCCGATAATAGTGTGTGAAGTTTTTGATATATGGGGATTAGACTTCATGGGACCATATCCGTCTTCTTTCGGGAATCGGTACATTCTTGTCGCCTGTGATTACGTTTCAAAGTGGGTTGAGGCAATTGCTTCGCCTACTAACGATAAACATGTAGTCATACGGTTTCTTAAGAAACATATTCTATCCCGGTTTGGAATACCTCGAGCGATAATCAGTGACAATGGAAGTCACTTTGCAAATAGAGATTTCAATAAGCTTTTAATGAAGTATGGGGTCACTCATAAGTTAGGCACCGCCTACCACCCTCGTACTAGTGGCCAAGTAGAAGTGTCCAATCGGGGAATTAAAAGAATCTTGGAGAAGACAGTCAATTCTAATGTTAATGATTGGTCAAAGAAGTTAGATGATGCGCTTTGGGCACACCGAACTGCGTTTAAGACACCAATAGGTATGTCACCCTACATGCTTGTTTTTGGCAAGGCTTGCCATATCCCCGTAGAGTTAGAGCATAAGGCCTATTGGGCGATTAAGAATCTAAATATGGATGACGCTTTAATCGGTGAAAGAAGGATGGCTCAGTTGAACGAGTTAGATGAGTTTCGCTTTCAAGCTTACGATTGTTCGGCGAAATATAAGGAAAAGACCAAAATGCTTCATGATAAGTTGATCAAACCTCGTATTTTCAACGTAGGTGATGAGGTCCTTTTCTATAATACTCGCCTCCATTTATTTCAAGGCAAACTTAAGTCAAGGTGGTCAGGACCATATACGGTATTGCGAGTTTTCGACTCGGAGCCATTGAGGTAACACATCCGAAGCACGGAACGTTCATCACGAACGACCTTCGTCTAAAAAAGTATAAGAAGTTACCATTCGATGAGGCTCTCGAAATTGTGCATTTGACTGATCCCGATTCTTGATAAATCGTTTCTAAGTCTTAGTCGAGCCAACGACGTTAAACAAAAGCGCTACCGGGAGGCAGCCCGTTAAATAATAATAATTTGGATAAGACTAGTCTTAATGAAATGTAAAATCTGTGGAAAGTATGATCATAATGGAAGTTGAACACAAAGCACAACCAAGTCTCATGATGAGTGTTTGAATGACATTAAAAGAGAACGATTAGGTGGTTATCCGAAAATCTCTAGGTAGAATACGAGAAAAAATTCAAATGCATCATTTCTTGGACTTAGGTTGTTGGACTGTTTTGACGAACCCTTGAGAATCCGGGTATAAAAGACTCACTACATTTTATGATTTAGTCTCGTTTCCAATTTGAATTGATGCCTTGACTATGATAAGTATATGCTCTATATGATATGTATGCACATATTGCCTATCGAATTTTCTGACGTGACAGGGCCATTTTCTTATTATTCCCATATCCCTATTCGATGTCTTGGCACGAGGACCATTGATAACGGTAATTTTGTGCCCGTTATTCCATGACCTTTATCCCCGATTCTAGTTTAAAGGAGCTATAATAGAGTAATAATAAGTCGTAATACGCCTAATCTCGCATATGCCGAGAGTTACGATTCATTATTATGTATTATGAGGTTTCATTATATTATTTGATATTACAGACTGTATTTCATGTGATATTTGTAGTAACTCATTTGGGAGCACAAGGATGAACTTCGGAGAAGCTTTGATGGATCACAGACGAATTAAGAAGGCCCAAGATAAAAGAGGAAGAAAGCCCAGGAGCATGTAAGGCTCGGTCGACCGAGCCTGTGCATTCGGTCGACCGAGTGGGCCTACAGTCCAGAAGAAGTTCGGCACATTATTTGAGTCGGTTAGGGTTCAGAGTGTCGGCATTTTAAGTCGGTTTTCTATGACGGCTGAGGCTCTATATAAACACAAGTCCTTTGTATTTTTTATTATGCATTCACCAATACTATTTCATATTTACAAATAAGCAAATAAGGATTCTTTAGGCTTGCGGAGGTTGCTAGGGTTGCAAACATGTAAGCCCTAGTTTATCTTCTTGTTTTCTTTTAAGTAATCAATTTCCCAATTATGCTTTGATTGTTTGAGTAGGTATTCATATCTAGATGATGTAGATCTAGGATATGACGTTAGGGCAGTGGTGATACCTTGTCTATAAGGATCCCAAACCCTACGTCCTCTACCTAACATCTACGGATGAATCTGTGTGTTTAATTTACGTGTATTTAGATTAGTTTATATGATGTCCTGATGATTCGCTATATAATCCGATTCGTATATGAAACGCTGAGAAATATGTTCGGGGATGTAAATCTGGGGAGTTAGGCTCTCGGGTGACCGAGAGGTGTCACTCGGTCGACCGAGAGCACCTATTCGGTCGACCGAGAGTTGTCAAACCTGTTTTCATCCGTTAATCAGTCACGTCTTTATGATTAGGTTAGCTTAATTGAATCTGTTATCTCAGTAGGTATGGCTATGGCTACGTCACTCACTTGATTTAATTAAAACGTGTAAAAAGGAAATACCGGTATAAAACTCTTAGGTAGGCTTATGAATTGATCTTCGGACTTTCAGCGTTATCTAGGTAGGGTTATATTAGGGAATTGCGCGCACCTTCTTATACGTAGATCGTAAACTAGCATGAGACTATAAATTGGTAATTGTTAGTTGGACGAGAGTTTGAGTGATCGTCTAGGAAGTACGCCTAACCAAAGGAATGTTGCCTGGACGAGGTGTACGGTTAATATCGGCATCCTTAGAGTAGTAAGCGTGTGAGTTATATGAGATGGAGGCACCAAAAGGCGAAGTCACGTAACAATACCACAGTGATATAGTGACCTACCGGTGCTACATCAAGTTATAGAGGATGACTCCCGTAGCCACTATAAATGAATATGGACGGATTAATAGTTGATAAGTCTTGTTGTTATATAAATTGTCTAGATCCGAGAGGATCACGGTTATAATTGGGCGCTTGATTACGTTATTTGTTTATGTGTTATTTATATGTTTGAGTGTGTCTTTCTTTTCTCGTACTCTATGTTGGTCATAGACCGTATTTGTCAAACGAAATAACTAGTTGACTATTTAAGTTAGGATCCACAAATTGATTCTCTGTGGGATCGACCTCGACTCTATCTAGCTATACTGCGATTGAACCTAGTTCACTTGCTAGTGGTTATTTAGGCATCGAGTTAGTAATTTAACTTGACCTCAATCAACCATGTTGATGGAGGTCAAGTTAAATTATTAACTCGAGACCTACTAACCCACTAGCAAGAGAACTAGGTTCAATTGTAGTATAGCCGACGAGTCGAGGTCGATCCCACAGAGACTCGGCACAAACAAAACACAACTTACTTTATCAGAACTAAATTGAAAGGGCGGTCTACGACCAACTAAATGCAATAAATAAAATAGCGACAACCACAAGACACAAAATACCACAAAGACAAATTAAAGACTACTAAAACACGGATAATACGGTTGATATTATCTAGACAAATAGTATTGATTACGCTAGTAGATCATAACTCCCCCACGTGAATTAGGTTGATAACGAGACAAAACAAACGTTAAAGATTAATTATTATGACTACGGGAGTCATCCCCTAAGGTAGATTTAGCTCCGGTTAGGCCATCTAAATCATCGTGCCTCCATTACGTGACTTCGCTTTTTAATGCCTCCATCTCATATAACTTCTGACACAATTATGTAACTAGGGATGCCGGTATAAACCGTAACCTCATCTAAGCAACATTCCTATGGTTAGGCGTACTTCTTAGATGCCGATTCAATCTATATCCTAAGTAACAATCACTTTTTGAGTTTCATGTTAAATTATGATGACGAATAATTAAGTTGATCGAGGTTTAATTGCTCGTTTAAATTCCAAATCGAGAGAATCGACGTAGTCGAAGCCGATCATGATATTGCCCTACACCTTACCACACTCGGTCGACCGAATGACAGCACTCGGGCGACCGAGTGACATGTCTAGGTCTACCGAACACAGTTCTGTGCCTGAACAAATCATGATTACTTCTTAACGTTTCTAACCTAAACACATGGGTTCGTAAATAAATCTACATCACGCAATCAACACAAATAAAACTACTCCATAATAAAATATATCAGATCTACAAATAAAGATTGCATAATTGAATAGTCATACCCTCGAAGACGAGAGTGACTCCCACTCTTTAATGCGCTCCCTAATCGGAGAATCCGATGAATCCACAATGTACGAACATAAAGAAAAGAAAAGAAAACTAAAACTTAAATTGCATAAATTGTTTTGTGTTGTAGTGGAGTGTCTTCTCAATTTCGTAGGCCGCCGTTTATATAGGAGTTGTAGCCGACATAGGGAGAATCCGAGAAGATTGACACGCATTTATCGCCTTAGGCTCGGGTGACCGAACCGTTACGCTCGGTCGACCGAATGGCATGGCTCGGTCGACCGAGCCACCTTCTCTACGCGTTTTCAATTTGGCTCCGTCGACTTGTTCCCCACTTCACTCGTTTGTGCTTGATCGATTAATCTTTTCTTCAATGCTCCGATTTTCTTCTCTTTTATCTTGAGATCTCCCCGATTGTGTGATAATTATCTTCCCGATTTATCATGATCCGCAAAATCGCATTTATCACACAATTAATTGCTCTTTTATAATAAAAACAGCTAAATACCAATTATCATATTAATAATCACTTATCATTAAATAATAAATATAAACACGTGATTAAATATGAAATATATATAATTAACTCCGATTTAAGGTTATAATTGATGACATAAATAGGTATATTTTAACCGTCATCACATGTCCCGTGTTTTCTTTGTTTTTGTTTTGTATAGGGATTCGGGTCGTGCTTTCTCATGGCTGTTACGGGATTCGGTAGCACCTTTCTGCCAGGTTTATAAGCTAAGTCTTCCTCTCTATCTCATTCACACGCTTGGGACATTGCATGTTCGTAAGTGGGGGGTAGAGTCGAGGTTGGTCTAGTAATGGCATTAAGTATTTATTTTGTATCAGAAAATCCCTTAGTTTTTGATTTTTTTTTCGAGCATTATTTAGTTGATTAAAATAAATTGTATAAGGTATATATTTCATGGATTTGATGATGTAATGATCGATTTGGATGTATATAACCAAAGTGAACCATAAGTGCATTTTAACCCCAAATTTATTTGTGTAACATGAATTCATTGTTCACATAAGCCTTTGATATTGAAGCGAAAATTTTAAACTATATCCATTCAGTATCCTAGTGGTTATTCTAGAGATAATTGCAGTAACTTAGTACCTAATTTTTGAACGTGTACTGTGAATATCTGAAGGTTTGAATGTGATAGAAAGAATATAAGTTAAGTGGAATGAAAAGAAAAATACCAAATTAAGAATAAGTCGGTTGTAGCTACGAATGATTTGAGTGCAGTAGGGCGTTATCACGAAACGTCCTATATCACTATGAGGTTTAAAAGCTCCCGACTGCCCGATGATAGTAGTCCAGCTAGGGTGTTATCACGAAACGTCCTATTGCTGGGAATGAGGGCAACTGCCTGATGATAGTAGTCCAGCTAGGGTGTTATCACGAAACATCCTATTGCCGGGAATGAAGGCATATGCTACACATGTGAAATTAAGTCCAAATAGGGTGTTATCACGAAACATCCTATTGCCGGGAATGAATTAAGCATGGTTGAAATCTTAGTTATCTTCGACTATCCCCGTATAAACCGAATGATATGCTTTAGGGATTATCCTAATAAGTACGGGGGAGGACTTTGTGTGGAACTCATTATCGCCTTTACCTAAGAAAGTCATTAGGACTATCGAATGGATACTTGTGCGTTTGCTTGAATTATTCAAGAGAGGATAGTGGAAATTGAAAAGGCTTGTCACACACGCACTCGTTATACATTTATATTGAGGTTAACGTGTGGTTATGATTCGAATAGTTTCATCATCTCGGTTGTCCCTTACATCTTATCTCTTCATGAATTTTTCCTCATTCATTTTATTTTATCGCTTGTTTTGCTCGAGGACGGCCAAAAGCTAAGTGGGGGGGTTGTGATGAGGGAAAAATTCACAGTTATTTTCATAACATTTTACCCCATTTCTAATATCATTTTGAGCGTTATTATATCATTTCGAGTCATAAATTCCTTAGATTTATCTAAAGTATGTTAGTAGTAGTTATTTTATAAAATATAGTGTTTTTATGTGTTTTTATTAGTTTTTGTACTGGTTTAGTAACCGGAGTGTCGTGTCGGATTTACGTTTGGTATTTTGGTGGTTTATTGCGTAATTATAGGTTGACCAAAATCCCGAGTAATGACACGTTTTGAGGCCTAAAAGAGATATTTTTAGGGATATAAGAGTGTGCCACTAACTTAAGTGGTCAAGTGGCTCAGTGGTTAGTGGTACCACTAACGAATTATATCTTCGACGAACAAATGGCTCATTAAAACGGAATTTTTTGAAGAAGTGTCCTTAATGAAAGATGTAGATCTTTGAAAGAGCTTTCCAACGCATTTTGAATCACGTCAATCGGACTTCTACAACTCAAGTATCATTAAGTCAAGCGGTCAAGTGGCTAATCGATTTGATTAAGTGGTAATCGAGAAACGTCTTCGACAAACGAATGGCTCATCAAAACGACATTATCTGAAGAAGAGTCCTTCATGAAAGTTGTAGATTTTCCCGAGAGCTTTCCGATGCCTCTTGAATCATGTCATTTGGAGATCTAGAACTCAATATATGAATTTTTTAAAGTTTTATTCCAAAATATATAATTTATATCCGAAACTCGGGAATTAGGGGGGCTGAATGTCATCATTAGGACCGGACTGGTCCGGCCCCTGGACTTTGCCTATATAAGCACATTCGAGAGAGCAAGCGAAAGAGTGCACCATATATATATATATATATATATATATATATATATATATATATAGAAATGAGTTCATATACATACCTATTGATCCATGCTTACCGTACATACTACTAAAATAGTGCATCTGATCACTATTTTAGTGCACCTGGTTATTGTTTGAGTGCACCTAGTTAATGAAGCGGGGGAAATCTGCTATTAGGTAATACTAGAAACCTAACTAGAAACCTGCTCCTCAATTTGTAGTTGCACTGAAACAATAACCAGTGCACTAAAATAGTGATCGATGCACTATTTTAGTAGTATGTACGGTAAGCATGGATGGTATGGTATGTAGGGAACCCAACCCTATATATATATATATATATATATATATATATAGGGTTGGGTTCCCCTACATACCATACTATCCATGCTTACCGTACATACTACTAAAATAGTGCATCCGATCACTATTTTAGTGCACCCGGTTATTGTTTCAAAGGCAACTACAAATTGAGGAGCGATTTCTACGGTATTACCTAATAGCGCATTTCCCCCGCTTCATTAACTAGGTGCACTCAAACAATAACTGTGTGCACTAAAATAGTGATCGATGCACTATTTTAGTAGTATGTACGGTAAGCATGGATCAATAGGTATGTATATGAACTCATTTATATATATATATATATATATATATATATATATATATATATATATATATATATATATATATATATATCTCCTTCTTAATTTCTTTAATTTTTAGATTGTATATAAGGCCTTATGCCGAAATAAATTTAGTAATAATAGTATCATTGTAATGCTCGGGAAATTATTGGAAGTTCGGTGTTGCTGAAATCGTTGTAATATCAAGTTTTTTTTTTATGTAATCGAAGATATCTCCGTTATAATAGTAAGTTTGCTTTTGTTTTTTTTCATTATTATATCTATATCTAGCTATTTCTTTCTCGTTGTTTCTTGTTTCTTTCATTTTCGTAATATATATATATATGTATCTGTAGTAGTATCCATATATAGGAGAATCTGACAAATGATTGGATTTCGGTTTTAATTTGGATTTAATAGAATTCTGGCATTGACAGAAGGCTATTATGTAAAACTTCCCGCCGTTTAATCCATGACATGTTGACAGAATCCGTTTATATGGATAGCTAAATTTTTCATAGCCGAAATATGTGAAAACGGGTGAAATCAACCCTCGGGAGATCAAAACGGGAGTTGTGTAGCGCGTAATTTTATGTTTTAATGATTAATCCACGTCCTAAAACTTATTTTAAACGTCTTTGAATTAGATTGATCACCTAGTTCACTATCACACACATCGAACCTATAGATGTATTTTGCGGTGAGATGTGGGATAAGGGTTTTGGGATCGTTGCGTAGATTCGGCCTAGTTGTTAGGACCGTTTCCAATACGAGAGGTTTGTCATCGTTGTTCGAGCGACTCTAAGAGCGTAATCATGTTAGGTTAATCGGTTTTCTAAAGGGAAAATTAATTAACATCACATAGGGTGTTGAGTGAGAGTTGTTCAGACCTTAACACCAGAATTAGGAGTTGGCACCCGTGGATGTCGTTAAATTACTGTGGAAAGGTAGGTTGGTTAAAACATGCTCCCTATCAAGTCTTCTCTTAGGGGTAAAAGTAACTCGTTAGATCATAATTCGGCTATACCTTTTAATAATTAGAACAACAACCGTTAGTTAATCTTTACTTTTGCACTAGTATACTATCTCCCTACCATAATCTTGACCTGAACTAAGTTCTACGTCGACTTTGGTACTTAAACGTTATTCCCTGTGGATTCGACCTTGTTACCATTATACTACTGTTGACCCGATACTCTGTCGGTTAAAGTTAGCAGTTAGTTATTTTGCTATCACCTACGGCCAACATTTCCGAAAGCCTATCGGGTCACACACATAAGAACATCTCCGGATTAAAATACGGTTATAGCAATAACCAAATAAGGAAAGTTTATCTCGACTATAAAGTGTTATAGTGATAAATTAATATGGTGGTATTTATTTATAATTGATAAATTAAATACAAGATATTGATTATATTGATTAATTAAATATACATATAATGTATATATATGTTGAAGTATATTTGTGTATATTATACACACATGTATTTTGCAAATTAATTAATCATACCATTATATTAATTAAAATTATTCCGGATGCCAATTTATTGGCTAAAGGTGGGGCCAATATTGAGTGTATGAGATACACTTGGATTGTGCAATTTAATTAATGATATTATCATATATTAATATTGGATATTAATTTATTTATGGAAAATAGATTTATGGTAATATGATAAAGATAGTCAATATTAGATATTGACAATATCTTGAAGATATTTAATATGAGATATTAAATTAAATAAGATAAATCAATCAAATGTATTTTCCTTATTATACTAGTAAAATGTTTTATTTTTCCTTAATCTACTAGGAAGTTTCTCACAATTAGATTGGGATCATCTGGGGCATCACATCTCTCTATATAAGAGAGGGATTGGCTAGCTATTTTGAACATCACAATTAGAAGAGTTTTAATCTACTAGAAAATAGAGAGCTTCCTAGAGAGAGAGATATTGAGAGAGATAAAAGGTCGGTCTAGCAACCGAGTATTTCTGGTAGCAATCCATGATGGGATTCCGGTAGGCTGTTTGTGTGGACTAGCGGTAGAGGCCGAACACTTGGACGACTTCGTGCAGAAACTACAACCTTAGATAAAGCGACGATCTATTTTAGATCATCCAACGTAGTTCTTTCATCTACTTTTTTTATGCTTGTTGCTTAAACGAAGTCGATCTTGGGTTAATAGGAAATAAATTTTAAATTCCGATGCGTTCCCACGTAGATTTACTTACATTAATAACCTGCTTATGCATGTTGACAATGACACGCGAGATCAATTTGTACATTGAATTACACAGTACAATAGGCCGCAGCTTAGCTACACGGGTGGGAGATGCCACATTAGGTACCAACGCAATATAAGTCTCGCACAGTGAGCCTGGATCCATACTCTCATCGAGGATAGCTAAAATCACCCACAATACTTCAGAACCAATCACATGCCAATACTTTTGGAGAAAAATGACATGCATACCGTCCGGGCCAGGAGCCTTTCTTCCAGGGAGCTGCTTAAGTACGCGAATAACCTCCGCCTCCGTAAAAGGTTCATTGAGACAATGAATCTGGATATCCGTCAGGGTAGAAAATTCTAGTCCCGTGAAGTCTTGCAATGGTGGCTGCGACGAGGAAAAAATATCCGTGAAATACCGACTACCTCTTCAAGCTCACGCTGCTCTGTCCTCGCCACCCCTTCTTCATCAAATAAAATATCAATGGTGTTTCTGGCTCGACGACTGGTCGCTTTATGATGAAAGTAACTAGTGTTTCTGTCCATACACTTCAACCAGTCACTGCAAACTTGCTGCCTCCAATAGTCTTCATCTAATGTATATAGGTGGTCTAACTCCTTCAACGGTCCCTCTCAGCCTCTATAGTATAGTCTAGGTGCCTCCCGAAACAAACGAAGCTCTTCCTCTTTAGCCGTAATATTTTTAGCTATATTGCCAGGTTTCTGTAGACTCCAATTATTAAGGTCACGACCCAGTCCCAAAATACGCCGAGAAAATGAATCAGGATCCACAGTCACAGAAGATTGCCATCCCTCCAGCATTTTTTCCTCAAACTCAGCATCCCTAATCCAGAAAGGGGTCATAGCGGGGAACATAAAACCACTTGACTTTGCCCCGACGAAACAGATTACTTTAAGAGAGCAGGATTGGGCGTGGTTAGAACGAGAACAGGACAAGTGGGTCCCGACGAACCCAAGTTGGCTGTGTCTCCCGCGTATTACACCAAGTAAAAAGAGCTCCAAAATAACCAAGGTCAATCAATCCACAATCCGTCAAGACATCCTGAAAAACAACCATCTGAGAAATAAGGTTGAATAAGTATGTTTTATACAATTAATATAAAATTTTCATTTAATGCAACGACAGGGTCGTCCCATTAAATAAATCGCCGTTGCGCAAAATTGGACAACCTGCCAACAAGACATCATCCCAGCGGTTAGTGCTGTAGTCCTTAATCCGGAGGCTGCGGGTTCGAGCCCCAATAAGGACAAAAAGTGTTCGTGTCTCAAAAAAAAAATCATCAAATCTGCCTCTTTCCCCCTCTGCTCCTCCGCCCCTCCGCCATGCTGCTGCCCCTCTCCGCTCTCCCCGCCGCCGCTCTTCTTCCCCTTCATCTCACCCTTCCACCGCCAGCCACTTTCTATGCTGCTCTGCATCCTCCACGCATATAGCACACTATACTGTTGGGGTAGCGTATCGTGTGTGGAGTGATTTACGGAACTAATCCGTAATTTACGGATTAAATTAAGGAATATTAATCTAGAAAATAAATCATGTGAATAGAACAATTCATATTATTTAGCAGATCTAACAAAATAAATATCATCATGCATATCTGATTCAAACAATAGACAATAAAGGTAGTGTGCACAAAATAAAGGACTAGAGATCAAACCGAGGCGAGTAGTCACTCTTTCCTTAAGACAAATTGCTCCGGTATGGTGCCCACGGTAGTAGCAACTGTCTCCCAAGATACAACGGCTTTCGTCTCGGATTTAGAGGCACTTCAAAAACCCGAGCTCCGGCGAACTTACATAGTGCTCCGACTTCTCTTTGACTCAATATCTAGATCTATATGACTGACTCTTTGTGGTGGAAAGACACAAGAGAAAATTTGATACTTAAACCTTTATCCATGGGATTCTTTATATAGTGGAGAGGAGGAGTCAATGCTCAAATATGATTGGCCGAAACACATCATCAAACTTTTCCCCTTGGAAAAGTCAAGGCCAACTTTTCCCTCAAGAAAGGAAAAGCTATTGGGGCGTGTAGAAAACCTTGGCCGACTTCACCCTTGCTTCCGATTGGTCGGATGACGTGTCCTCTGAATTCTGATTGGTCGAATGACTCAATGAATTATGACTGGCCGAATGACACAATCACATTCCAAAATTAATTTTATGGTTAATTTCATAAAGAAATTTTGTCCAAAAAATTAATAGTAACACCCGAACCGAACCGAACCGAGCCGTAAGGACGACGGCGGCGGCGCGCGCGTGTGGAATAATCTAAGTCCTCCCTTTTGCACAAAAGTGCCTTGCCCCTTGGGGCACATCCATAAGAGACACACTAGCTCTTATCACTTGAGCTCCCAACACTCAAATTTCCAATGTGGGAGAATGGGGTGGGTTCTCCCTTCAACTCCCATCTCCTACATATTTTCTACCAACTTTAGCCATTAATTTTTCATTCACCCGATATCTGAATCGAGTGATTCCAAAGCCCATCATCAACTACTCCGTATGGAGTATTTAATGATATCATTAACTCTCGATGACGTACATCGGAGCCTATCCGTAATTAGCGCTAAAGTTGACCATTCAACCCTTCAAAAAGGGCTTTTTCTCCAACAACCCCTCACATGAATGAAAATTAATGCAAATGCAAATGCAGACTCTGAAGAGAAGTCAGACGGAAAAATATTGCATCAGGAGAGGTAGCTTCTGGCCTTGAACCTACCTTAGTGAAGTACTATCGGATTTACTCGGCTAATCAGTGAACTAGGTCTTGAACTGTTCAGCCTTTAGTGTAAACCAAGACAATAGCACTCACACAATATTTACCTTAGCACCTTGCGGTTCTCATGGTTGTGTCCATCTCGGCCCTGGACAACACTTGGTTTCAGAAAGTGCTTTAGAGAATTCAAGCCTCAAAATTCTCAGAGAAGCGGCCCCACTTCACACTTACATAGGTGACCTCCTATCAAGGGTATTCTGCCCTACCCCACTTGAATATCAACCTATAGGAATCATCATGCTATAGGAATCATTAATAGCACTTTTATTCTCTCAGAATGGGTAAGTGCTGGACTGTTACTTATAGCTTAGTTGTCTGTCACGGATTTTATGTAATGAAAAACAACAAGTAATAAAATTTATAAATCCGGTATTCCCCAAGTGTAGGGATAGTAGTATAGCGATTAATACCGGAGTCGATCTCAGGGAATCGGGGTATCTAGTTCATTAATTTTCCTAAGATTGATACTATTATTATTAAAACCTAAAATAACAAAACGAAAAGATAAACTGGACAGAGGATTGTCAGTCCAAAGCCAGAAAAGATCGTTGCGAACATAACTAAACTATAAACGAGAAAAACAATAAAACAATAAAACGCATGATTATGACTATAGCGATTAAACATAGAACAAGCAATGATCCACCATCCCGCAACCCTTAATTTCCTCTCTAGATTATCTTATGATTATTTAATTAAAATTGTGATTCACCTATCAAATGTATGAACTCCTAATCTCTTAGAAAAGTTCGTCTATCAATCTTTTATCTCTCGATCTTAAAGATTAACGCTTTCAAACCAAGGTGCAAGATTTCTCAATCTAACAATCTAGATATTCTAACCTAATCAACTCTCGTTACTTATAGGTTAAAAAGATCTATTCTTTCCTATGGTGATCTAGTGTTTACACCGATTCTCATCATATGGCAAACATCAATAGCAACCATCTCTCGATATACGTTGCATAACAAATAATCATGGAAAAGAAACAAACTTTAAATTAAAATCATTCACAAAATTATTCAAAGGAAAAGAAATAAAAGAAAGCTGAAATAAACGATCTCACAGGCTGTTCATGTTGCAGAGCTTCAGCATCAGCATGGCAGCAAACAGGAAATAGAAAAAACGAATATAAAAACAAGAAAAATCGCAACCCCAGCCTCCCCTAAGGGGGCTGGGGCCGCCTAGGGTTTTCTCCTAATGATTGTGTATCAATAGGTCTCAATAATGTATGATTAGGGTTGAAATACGCGCTGATATTTATAGAAAACTGAGGCGGTTGTGCTGATGTCGGCTTAAGGACGCCCGTCCGTCTTGTTGGACGCCCGTCCGAGATGCCTTGGACTTGCTTCAGACGCCCGTCCACTCAGCGTCCAAACTCTCTGAATCAACTTCCTCCCTTGGACGCCCGTTCACTATTCTAGACGCTCGTCCATGAAAATATCCGTCTATCCTGAATCAAGTCACCTTCATGGACGCTCGTTTGGATGATCAGACGCCCGTCCATCCTGGACGGGACTTGGACGCCAGTTCAGCTGGATCAACACTTGATTTCTTCATCTTTATCCTTTCCTTCCTTCTCTATCCTTTATCAAATTCCAACTTTATCTCCTCTCTATCATATAATTCGAACTTGATCTTCATTTGATCATTCTTTGGGTCGAGGCTCAATAAACCAATTAAACGCTCATTTTCTATGCAAATTATACAAATGGTCTTATAAAATATAACGATCTCACCCTTAACATTGTCCCTTTTGAACATGATCTGGGATTGCCGGTCAACATGGTTGGGTTGCCACTACAAGGAAACATGCGTAATAGGCTTCAGTCCCATTCCGGTTGTCAAAATTGACATCTGATCTCTAGCTAAACATTTTATAAGCGGATCCGTGAGATTCTCCTTTGATCTTACACAGTCGATGGAAATCACACCATTAAAGATCATTTATTTAATGGTATTGTGTCTCCGGTATATGTGTCGAGACTTACCACTGTACACACTACTCTGTGCCCTTCCTATAACCGATTGACTACCGCAGTGTATGCTGATAGCAGCCACTAGTTCAGGCCAACATGGAATATCCTCAAGGAATTCCTAAGCCATTCGGCTTCTTCTTCTCCAGCCTCATCCAGTGCTATGAACTCAGCTTCCATTATGGAGCGAGCTATGCACGTTTGTCTTGTATACTCAGGACACAACTGCACCACCAATCACGGATTTTTGTATCACAGTATCATTCTAATACTGCTGGATATCGTAATCCCAGACTCATAGTGTACTTCATGTACCTCAAACAACCTATTAAGGCTTTCCAATGGTTATGGTCTGGATTACTCGTGAACCTACTTAGTTTGTTTACTACACATGCTAAGTCTGGTCATGTACAGGTTGTTATGTACATCAGACTTTCAATCACTTGAGAATATCTCAATTGATCCACAGGTTCACCTATGTTCTTGACTAAGTGCATAATTAGCTCAAGTGGAGTGCTCACTAGACTTCTGTCAAAGACATTACATCTTTTCAAAACAGACTCAATATAATGAGATTGTCACCACAAGTCCATCAAATATTCTAGAGATTTTACTCCCTAGTATCAAATCTGCAACTCTCAGGTCTTTCACATCGAAGTTCCTTGTCAATGTCTTTATCGTATTCATGATACTCTCATGAGTACTTCCCATTATTAGCATGTCATAGACATACTATCACAAAAGGCGTGTTCTTAATATAGACATATATGTGTCCTATCCACTTGACAACATAACATTGTCAAACTTGATATGCCATTGCTCGGGCTATTATTCGAGCCCAAAGAGAGACTTAACAAGTCTACACACCTTACTCTCTTAGCCTGGAACTATGAACCCATCGGGTTGTTCCAAGTAGATTTCTTCTTTCACTCACCACAAACATCCATTTGATGGATTTCCAGGTTATAGTCTCCAGCTATACCGACGAGAACCCTTATATACGCAATTCTCGTAACTGGTGAGTAAGAAGTCAATGCCTTCTTTCTGTCGATACCCTCAGGCTACCAACAACTTCTTACAACAAATCCATCAACCTTTAACTTCTTCTTGAAGATCCACTTGTACTCGAGTGGTTTATTCCTCGTTGGAAGACCAACCAACTTCCAAGTGTGGTTTTGCATGATGGATTTTAGCCTCTTTCCAGAAAGGAGCTCTGGAGTAGACATTGCCTCAGCATATGTCCGTAGTTCGTTTTCTATCATTTAGGTCAGAAAATCAAGACCAAAAGACTGGGGTGTCCTAGCCCTCTTACTACTATCAGGTTCCTCATATTCTTGAGAATCACTCAGACTCATATTCCTGCTTACTCATGCTTGCTTCTTCTTTAACACTTTCCTTACAAGGAAAGACATCCGCAAGGAACACCACATTCTTAGACTCGGTGATGACATGTTCATATACATCATTGATGTCTGATTTATGCACCAGAAGCAATAGGCACTAATAATTTTAGGTCCTATCACTCACTTTGGTTTAGGCACTTCGACCTTAGCCAAACACCCCCACATTTCCAAGAATTTGTAGCTAGAACTTGGTCTCTCCACAACTCATACGGGGTGTCATCCTTCTTCCTTGAAGGGATATTGTTCAGAATGAATTTTGCCGAGAGGGCAGCTCCCCCCACAAGTTCTGAGGTAAACTCAAACTTATCAACATAGCGTTCCTCATCTCTTTAAGAGTTCGGTTCTTGCATGTAGCAATACCACTTGATTGAGGTGTGTATGGTGTAGTTGTTTGATGAATGATGTCGGGCCCTTAGCAAGACTTATAAAACAACACCTCATATCCACCACCACAATCACTACGGATACGACTCATCCGTTTGCTATGTTTATTCTCACATTCATTCTGATAAATCTCAAGGCATCACGAGCCTTATCTTAACTTTCCAGCATTTAATCATCACAATATTTGGTGCTATACTCAATAAAAGTAACATAATACTTTTATCATCTCTAGTTCGAATGAATCTAGAGGTCATGTGTTCATTTCTACCGGTCAACCGGTGAGTTAGCCAACATGG
Organism: Gentiana straminea; assembly: GCA_036785695.1. Lineage (NCBI taxonomy): Eukaryota > Viridiplantae > Streptophyta > Magnoliopsida > Gentianales > Gentianaceae > Gentiana > Gentiana straminea. Next base: position 4,014,360 of record JAVUPR010000046.1, on the reverse strand, counting down.
CTTCAACACATACTAGACACTTGTGATTAGGATCAAATTTCAAGTCCTAGTCATAGTGTCACAAACAAGATTACTCAAGCATGTAAACAGATCTTAAAGCCAATCTCACTGGCTCTTTACGGAGCATCACTTCGTGCTCGAAAGACAGTTTCACTGTCAACCTACTGATCAACCCAGTTTGATCGTTCAAGAGAACCTTTTTGCACCACACACCTCTCATGTCTTAGTCCCTCTTCATCCACAGGATGAGATAGACCAATCACCGGTACAACGTCTAGTGCTAAAACCGGCACCTATATATGTGTCACAATCGACACTATGACATTTGGATTCACCTTGTTGTTTTCTCCATTTCTGTTCGATGACAGAAGATCGACAAAACCTCAATATCCGTTATGCAATCGGAACCATGGCTTGCAGAACGGTTAATTATCTTGTTGCAAAAAAATTTCACTAAACTACAAAATAGTTTATAAAAGATATTCACAACAAAACCAAAGGCATCAAACCACTTCTACAAGAAGAAAATTTCATTCACCTTACTTATGTACTCCTACAAGGAACATAATCGACAGAAAACAATATGCTTAAAACAAAACTTCCGGTAGCCACACCAGGTTAACAAGGGAGTAATCCAAGTAGTAGTACACGAGATTGAACAGCAGTATCTAGGCTACTACATCATATATCATGGAATATACATAAGATATAATAGCAGCTAGAGCAACCGAATCACCGAATAGATGAAATCATAACAGGAGTCACTAATGGATAAATAATGCTATTCAATTATTTTCTTTCCTTCTTTTCACATAAAAGTATATCACAACAATTATATACAAACATAATGATATACACACCGACTAGCATATCATTTATTTTATTTTGTTTTTTCCTTTTTCCTTTCTTCCCAAGATCTACTATCACCGGATCAGCCGGATATAATAAAAGGGAAAAATATATTTGCCCACGGAATAAATAAATTATTTGCTAATCACGAGAATAACGAAGGAAAGAGAACAAAGCCAATTTTGTATCAATCTAACACAAGATCGGCTGGATATTTATGCAAGACGTCAAGCACACAAGATTTATCAAATAAGGATTGCCAGCCTTAGGATTTTTTCCTATATTATAGAAGTTTTGTAAGGATGCAATATAATCCATATGCTAATCGATCTGATAACTCCTATAAGTTAAAAAAAACAGTCGTCGTTTTTTTTCTCCCTTCCAGAATTAGTTCATTCTGAACCAATCAAGACATATACCAAAGTCTTAATTTCTATTCTGTAAACATAAGTGCAATTATTTTTTCCTTCCACGTCAGATATTGCTTCCTTTGATAACTGATTCATGATATAGAAATTTTACAACTTGAATATCAAAACCACATAAGCACGTACTGTAACACAAAATTTGTCTAAAGCTTGTTTGATGGCGTATCGTGTGTGGAGTGATTTACGGAACAGATCCGTAATTTACGGATTAAATTACGGAATATTAATCTAGAAAATAAATCATGTGAATAGACAATTCATATTATTTAGCTAATCTAACAAAATAAATATCAACATGCATATCTGATTCAAACAATAGACAATAAAGGTAGTATGCACAAAATAAAGGACTAGAGATCAAACCGAGGCGAGTAGTCACTTTTTTTTTAAGACAAATTGCTCCGGTATGGTGCCCACGGTAGTAGCAGCTGTCTCCCAAGATACAACGGCTTTCGTTTCGGATTTAGAGGCAATTCAAAAACCCGAGCTCCGGCAAACTTACATAGTGCTCCGACTTCTCTTCGACTCAATATCTAGATCTATATGACTGACTCTTTGTGGTGAAAGACACAAGAGAAAATTCGATACTTAAACCTTCATCTATGGGGTTCTTTATATAGTGGAGATGAGGAGCCAATGCTCAAATATGATTGGCCGAAACACATCATCAAACTTTTCCCCTTGGAAAAGTCAAGGCCGACTTTTCCCTCAAGAAAGGAAAAGCCATTGGGGCGTGTAGAAAACCTTGGCCGACTTCACCCTTGCTTCCGATTGGTCGGATGACGTGTCCTCTGAATTCTGATTGGTCGAATGACTCAATGAATTCTGATTGGTCGAACGACACAATCGCATTCCTCCCTTGGAAAAGTCAAGGCCGACTTTTCCCTCAAGAAAGGAAAAGCCATTGGGACGTGTAGAAAACCTTGGCCGACTTCACCCTTGCTTCCGATTGGTCGGATGACGTGTCCTATGAATTCTGATTGGTCGAATGACTCAATGAACCAATCACATTCCAAAATTAATTTTATGGTTAATTTCATAAAGAAATTACTAGTAACAGCCAAGCCGAGCCGGACCAACGGCGGCGCGCGCGTGTGGAATTATCTAAGTCCTCCCTCTTGCACAAATGTGCCTTGCCCCTTGGGGCACATCCATAAGAGTCACACTAGCTCTTATCACTTGAGCTCCCAACACTCAAATTTCCAATGTGGAGAATGGGGTGAGGTTCTCCCTTCAACTCCCATCTCCTAAATATTTTCTACCAACTTTAGTCATTAATTTCTCATTCACCCGATATCCGAATCGAGTGATTCCAAAGCCCATCATCAACTACTCCGTATGGAGTATTTAATGATATCATTAACTCTCGATGACGTACATCGGAGCCTATCCGTAATTAGCGCTAAAGTTGACCATTCAACCCTTCAAAAAGGGCTTTTTCTCCAAAAAATACGGCCTGCTCACTTTTCCGGTCATCTACACCTCCGGCAACTCTTTTCCGGTAAGCTATTTACGGTTTATTTTAATATTAGATTCATTTTATATTTGTGCAAATACGTACATGTGTAATTTCAAGTATCTAGGTTGAACCTATGAACTTATGTGTTAGGGTTTTTGATTTATCATTTTGTGAACCTAGCTAGGACCGGTTGACATTGTACGTGGAGTTAAAATTCGAACTTAGTTTTAGTATGACATGTTTATTTTGCCTAGTTGTGTTATTGTTGTTGTTAAGATAATATCCTCCAGACGGAAATTCGAAATATATATCTTTGGATAAAAATAGTTTTTTTTATATATCCATATTTTTAAGTATTACAAGCATAACCCTCAGTAGGACGGACAATTTGGCATTCAGGAAGGGATATAATGCCATGAGGACGGGTTATTTTTAATTGAGGTCGGACTAAAATAACACGTCCTCAGTAAATTTTCTCACTCGGCCGTGCTAAAAATACCCGTCCAATTTCTCTGTCAAAGCTAATCCTACGTCGTTTTTTTGTTACTATAAAGTAAAAATAATAATTTGATGCGTCCCCCAGGTCTCAACAGTCGCTATTTTTCATCATCTTCCTTACCGTCCATTCTTTCTCGCTATCCTCCCTGTCCAAACCCTTACGAAAACGAAGTCGAAACGATTCTCTTCTGCCGTCGTTTCTTGAAATAGAGTCCATTTCTGACCACAGGGAATCCATTACTGACAACAGAATCCGGTAGGTCTGAATGAAGCTATTAATATTTTTGGATTATGTGTTCTTCTGAACATTTTAAAAAAGCTAATGTATATCAAGGTATACTGGTTAATTAAAGTTTTTTTTTTTTCAAAACTTACCCCCACAAAAAAAAACTTAGATTCCGGTGAGTTACACGTTTTCAATAATAGAACATTACACGATGAGAAAGTAATTCCGTCAAGTAACCCGCATAATGTATAGCAGTTGCGGCAAAGTTGGTTTTCATGGCTGAAAATGTATTCTATTTGGGGAAGAAGTCAAAAGAGAAAAACTAAATACGTACAATAATTAATTTTTTGTTTAACAAAAACGACGTCGGATTAGCTTTGACCCACAATTGTCACAAAAAAAAGGGAAATTGGACGGTATTTTGAAACTTTTGCATAAAGGACCGTTTATCCACCGTCGAAATTCACTTGACAGTTTAAATTCACTTCACCGCCGAAATTCACCGTCGAAATTCATCCCGTGCCCACAATTTCACCGTCACACTAGGGAAAATTCAAAAAAATTATGCGGGACGGGTTTGTAAGCACGACGGGTTTGTAAGCACGGCCGAGTGAGAAAATTTACTGAGGACGTGTTATTTTTGTCCGACCTCAATGAAAAATAACCCGTCCTCATGACATTATATCCCGTCCTGAATATCAAATTGCCCGTTCGACTAAGGGTTATGCTTGTAAGACTTAAAAATAGGGGTATACAAAAAAAAACTATTTTTACCCAAAGGTATATATTTTCAATTCCCCCTATTCTGTAATGTGATGAATGATGAAAAATCCATTGTTATGTGATTGATGATGAATTGATGTTGTATCAAGTATCAACTGGATGTATTATGTCTATACATTTCTACCTTCCTTTGAATTTCATGGCCACTTCTCAGTTTCAGCTTCCCAGCAATTTCGTTTGATGTTAATGCATACAATGTTTTCTCCGTCATACAACTGTATCAGCAAGCTCGTTTTCAATCACCGCATTATCTCACTCTTATCAATCTCATCAACAATGGAAGGACAATCAACAGCAACAACACTTGTATTGTGCGGGAAATCAGCAAAAGAGAACAAATTTGCAATGCGCTTAAGTGTGATAAAGTGTTGAAGCTTCCTGATAGCAATGAGGTTTCGATTCGTTTGCATGATGAGATGGAAAATTAGATTTTAGGGACTGATGAAAATTTCCAAGTTGATACTTATATGAGGGCTCTGTCGACGTCCTGTTTCGGGAGGTTCTTGATTTACTCTCCAAGATTAGGCTCCACACAAGACGTTGTTTCACATAATTTTAGCGAGTTGCCAATTGGTACGGTATGCATGGCTGATCGATCTTCAAACTAAAGGAAGAGGTCGATCCAAAAACATTTGGGAATCGCCAAAAGGCTGCCTATTGTTTTCGTATACAATTCAAATGGAAGATGGTAGAGTGGTGCCCTTTGTGCAGTATGTGGTTACTGGCTAGTCTCGCAATAACTGAGGCAATTAAGGATCTTTGCCAACAGAATGGCTAACCGCTTCTTGATGTTCGAATAAAGTGGCCAAATGACCTGTACTTAGATGGCCTTAAAGTCGGTGGCATTTTGTGCACTTCAACTTATAGGTCAAAGAAGTTTAATGTCAGTGCTGGAATAGGCTTGAATGTCGGAAATGACAAACCAACTACGTGCTTGAACTCGGTTCTGAAAAAATCGACTTCCAGCAGGTACGAACTACAACGTGAAGATGTAATGGCGGCTTTCTTCAACAAATTCGAGACCCTTTACGAAATTTTTATGGAACAAGGATTTCAATCTCTTGAGGAATTGTATTACAAGACCTGGCTGCACAGTGGGCAAAGAGTGATAGTAGTACATGACAAAAGTGATGATCAAAAAGATCAAATTGTTGAAAATGTAGTCACCATTCAGGGGTTAACTTCTTCAGGGTATTTATTAGCTATATCCGATAATGGTGAAAGTTGCGAGCTTCATCCCGATGGAAACAATTTTGATTTCCTCAAGGGGCTTGTCCGAAGAAAACTGCAGTGATGGATTTATAGGGACGTTACATTGTGTCACAACACTGTGTCGATACTAATCAGTCGGTTTTCAGTGTGATCAATGGTTTACAAGCGTGTGGTGGTGACATAAGGGACATTCTGTGTTGTAAAATTTGGCTTTCAAGAGAATAACAATGTCAACCTAAAAAGCAAAAACGCAGAAAAATGAATGCTTGATATAACGTAGAATCGTGATAAACACTTTCCTACAAAAGTTATTTGCCCCTTACTGAATGCCTAGGGTATCGCAAATACTTTCGTGAGATAAGACTACGTTTTCCTTTCAAATTTAGGCACAAAAGATGAATAATACTCTTGGAGATAGTTTGCAAGGTGTTTTTCCTCTCAAAGATGAATGTGCTCTTTTCTATATATATTAAAGCACTCAAAATGATCATCTATATTGGTGAAAAACCGACATTTTTATGTATGCAACCTTTGGAAACAAGTTACATACATAAAACAGTTGAAAAGGATGAAAAGACACACAATTTCAGAATTTCGGACCACAGGCGGGCGCCTGTGGCCAGCCTGTGAAGCCAAAAATTCGACCAACTCTCTGATCAAATTTCCGTACAAAAAATTCCCACAGGCGGGCGCCTATGGTGACAGGCGGCCGCCTGTCACCTGTTTCTCCAAATTCTGAATTTTGGTCCTTTAAGTGGATTTTCAGTCCTTTAAGTGATTTTCCCGAACTATACTTGATCATTTAAATCCGTAAACTCGTAAATACTTATATGAGCGTACACTCCGTACCTCCAAACTCATATTATAGCATTCTGAGTTTACCCATCTTTGTACTAAACCCCGATTACATAAATGAACATGGTAACACTTAAATTACCAACAATCCTCCCCCATTTAAGTGTAATCCTTGGTTTAGCTGAAAACAGTCAAAAACATAACAACTCATGCATCAATGATAATGTCACGAACATTGAATTATCACCTAGTAATATTACACATTTCAAATATTCGAGTATTGAGGTGTGTCTAAGCATTGAACCCCTTTACACGTTTTGAATACATGAAGATAACATACACATGAGTTAATAAAACTCCAAAAGCTTATTCTTGACACTAATTATTCAGGCCTTGTGTCCATATCCATTCATGAGCATATAGAAAGCCAACTCTCGAACTTCCTTGAATTTGCCAAACTTCATACTCATATAGGTGAGCCTTTAAATAATCGTGCACCTGCAATTGCACTTTGTCAAAGACTCATTAAGAAGAATCCCTTCATCCTTAACTTACAGGTAATAGCACATACCTCGGGATTATATCATGTGCTCAAATCTAGATAATAGGCCTTCCACATTGAATTCTGCCTCTAATGGTATTAGAAGGGAATTGGGTATCCTATCACCAAGATTCAAATGAGTTGTAAACCCATCCCGATTACAGACTTTTGTACCAAGTCTCTAGCCAATCCTTTGGTTAAGTGATCGGCTAAATTATGTTGAGATCTCACAAAGACAACCGAAATCACCCCATGAGTGATCAACTCACGTACCGCGCTATGTTTAACGCCAAGGTGTCGCGACTTACCATTATACACTTGACTATATGCTTTAGACAAGGTAGAAGCACTATCACAATGGATAGAAATGGGTGAAATTGGTTTTGGCCATAACGGAATTTCATATATCAAATTCCTAAGCCATTCCGCCTCTTTTCCGGCTGCTGCTAAGGCAACAAATTCCGACTCCATAGTCGAGCTAGTAATACATGTTTGATTTTTGAAAGCCCAAGAAATGGCACCTCCTCCAAGTAAAAATACCCAACCACTAGTAGAAGAATGATCCTCTACATTGGAAATCCAACTAGCATCTGAGTATCCTTCTAGTACTGAAGGATAACCAACATAAGTCAAGCCAAAATCCTTGGTTAACTTAAGATACCTTAGTACACGAGTTACTGCACGCCAATGATGACTACTCGGATTACTCGTGTACCTGCTTAGCTTTCCAACTGCATAAGCAATATCCGGACGTGTGCTAGTCATAGCATACATCAAACATCCTATCACCCGAGAATACTCAAGTTGTAATATCGGATTTCCCGTATTAGGCATGAGTTTCTCATTAGGATCCATGGGAGTATTGGCTGGAGTAGAATTTTCACAATTGAATTTCTTCAACACTTTCTCAATATAATGAGATTGTGTCAACGAGATCCCTTTGTCACTCCGTTTGATCTTGATTCCAAGAATCACATCCGCCTCCCCCATATCTTTCATTGAGAAACTTGATGACAAAAAGGCCTTACAAAGATCAACTTGTTCTTGGTTAGTTCCAAAGATCAACATGTCATCAACATATAAGCAAATTATCACACCCTTACCGGTATTGTCAAATTTGCTATATAAACACTTGTCTGATTGGTTAAGCTTAAAACCACTAGACAAGACAAAACTCATCAAATTTATGATGCCATTGTTTAGGTGCTTGTTTAAGCCCATACAATGATTTAACAAGCTTACATACCTTATGCTCATTTCCGGCATAACAAACCCTTCCGGTTGTTTCATATAAATTTTTTCTTCTAAATCTCCATTTAAGAAGGCTTTGTTTTAACATCCATTTGATGGATCACCGGATTGTTAATAGCAAACTAGGGCAATCAACAATCTAATTGTGGAGATTCTAGCAACCGGTGCATAGGTATCAAAATAATCAATACCTTCCTTTTGTCTAAAGCCTTGAATTACCAATCGGCTTTATACCGTCGACAGTACAGTCAACTTTCATCTTTCTTTTAAAGATCCACTTGCAACCCAAAGGTTTGCAACCACGCGAAAGATCCGCAAGGATCCACGTGTTATTTCCCATTATGGAATCCATCTCATCATTGACGGCTTCTTTCCAAAATGACATGTCTCGAGACTCCATGGCCTCCTTAAAAGTCTTAGGATCCTCATCAATATTATAACAATATGAATATTGGAACCCTACTTCATCTCTTGTTCCTTCTACCAAATAAGTTTGATAGTCGGATCCAAAAGACTTTGCTTTCCTAGCCCTTTTGCTTCTACGAAGCTTCAAAGGCTCATTTTGAGAACTAATATCATTATTGTTCTCCACTCCAACATTAATAGGAGTTATATCCTTCGGTCTTTGTATAGACGAAAACCGATTTTCATCAAAGATAGCATCTCTTGATTCAATCACAGAATGAATAGCAACTGAATCATTAGGCTCTATAACATAGAACCTATAAGCCTTGGAATGCATTGCATATCCAATTGTGGAAATGTTACAGCATTACTTCAAATAGATCGCTCGAGTCTCGTCGAAGTTCAAGCAGGTGCCCAAAAATTTCGGGAGTTCGAACAGGATATTTTGTACACTTTATTTAATTGTAAAAGACATATTAATTGTGATACATATAAACAATTAATATGTCAAACTCTAGTTTACTTTATGTCATAGACACAATTAATATGTCAAACTCTAGTTTACTTTATGTCATAGACATAGCTTTTACTTTTACTTTTGCATGCTTGCCGCCCACATCTACATACTCAAGTGGCCGCCCAAGCTAGCTTGCTAGTCTCTCTCAATTGTATCTATTTATACACCTCTCATATCAATGAATAAACTAAGTTGAAGTTTACTCTTGTGTTTATCACATTCTCAAACTCTCTTCATGGTAGCAGAGCCTTACTGAGTTCTAAAATCCGCTGCAAAACTCAGTTCCTTTTCAGAAAAATGTCAACATTATCTGAAGTTTCATCTTCTTCAGTAGACTCACAGTGCCTCGACAGACGGGATAACCGAACACTCTTCTTTTTACAAATCATAAACTTGATGGTAACAATTACTTGCTATGGTCAAGGTCTATGAAAATGTATATCTCCGGCCGGGGCAAGATGGGATATCCGTCCGGTTCCAAACTCGCCCTGCTCGAAACCGACCCCAAGTTTGAAGCATGGGACACGAGAAAATAACCAAGTCATGAACATCCTCACGAGGTCTATGACAAAAGAGATCGATGAGAACTTCATGATGTATGACACTCGCTAAGGAAATGCAGGATAATGCCGAGACCTTTACTCAAAAAAGGACAATACATCGAAGTCTATGAACTCGAAGCTCGATTCAAAGCTGAGACAAGGAGATATGTACGTAACTCAATATTTCAATCAACTATCTAAGGCATGGAAACACCTAGATATGTTGGAAACTCACACCTGGAATGATGTCAAGGATGCTGCTCTATATAAAGACATCATAGAAAAGAAGAGAGTATTCAAGTTCCTCACTAGACTGAATCCTACTCTTGATGATGTTAGAGGTAGAATTCTAGCTACTAAACCTCTCCCAAATCTCAAATCCATGTTTGCTGAGGTCGAACATGAGGAAAGCAGGAGGAAAGTGATGCTACCGAACTCCCCGCTAACAACCCTGCGAGAGTGCCACCTGCCGACCGCCGGTAACCTACCGAAGCTTACAGGAAGCCTGCTGATAAAACTGGGAAGCTGTTCTGTGACCACTGCAAACGCACAAATCACACCAAGGACACTTGCTGGAAACTACATGGCAAGCCTAACTCCTCCAAGACCTCAAGACCTGCCAAGGAAAGTCGGGCAGACACATAAGTGAGGAAGAAGATGACAACAGGTTGAATGCACAGCTTGCTGCATTCAAAGCCTTCCTAACTCAACAAAAGGAAGGTAGTCACTCTACTGACATAGCCTCTCATGCCAGTACAGGTAAATTCTACTCATCTATTAATAATGAAACCTGGATTGTTGACTCTGGGGCCTCATCCCATATGACTGGTAATAAAATCTCATTACTCAACTTATGCCATGTCCCCAAATTCACAATATTAAGACTGCTGATGGATCTATTTCTAGTGCAAAAGGTTTTGGTAAGGTGCAGCTTACTAATAAGATATGCCTGCAGGATGTCCTATTTGTTCCAAAATTAGATTGCAATCTCATATCGTCGAAACTTACTAAAGATTTGAAATGGACTCGTTGTTTTTAATGAGAATCGGTGCACATTCCAGGATCATTCCTCAAAGGCAAGTGATTGGGACTGCTAAACCTTGCTCGGGATTGTTTGTGGTCAACCCCGAAGACAAGAGGCGAAGACGAATCGCCTCGGCGGCTCGCACTCAAAACCTAGACAATATCATGTTATGGCATTATAGACTAGGACATCCCGCTTTTAGTTATTTAAAGTCTATAGATCCCGAATTGTTTAAAGGTTGTAATTTGAATGATCTTCAATGTGATATTTGTCAATTTGCCAAACTCACCAAATCTGTGTATGCAAAATTACCTCACTTACCTTCCACACCATTCACCTTAATTCACGGTGATGTATGGGGACCCTCGAGAGTAAAAAGCATAACGGGGAAGAGGTGGTTTGTTACCTTCATAGATGACCACACCGAACCACTTGGTTATTTTTAATGAAGGATAAATCTGAAGTTGGATCCATCTTTCAAGAGTTTTACAACATGGTCTCCACTCAGTTTGACACTAAGATCAAAATTTTGAAGACTGACAATGCCCTTGAATATTATGAGTCCCATCTCAGTAATTTCTTGATGGATAAAGGGATTGTCCATATCGGTAGGCTTGTGTTGAAACTCCTCAAAAAATGGGGTTGCTTGAGAGAAAGAACAGAGCATCTACTAGAAATGGCTAGGTCTATCATGTTTACCACTAATGTTCCAAAATATATGTGGGGGAAGCTATATTGACCTCCACATACTTAATCAACGACTTCCCAAATAGGGGTACTAGGCTTCAAAACTCCAATCAAAACCCTACTGACCACACACTCCTGCCCCCATCTTATTTCCCAGTTACCTCCAAAAATCTTTGGTTGTACTGTGTTTGTCTATATCCATGCCCAACACAGAAGCAAACTTGATCCCAAGGCTCACAAGTGCATTTTCTTAGGATATGCAAAGGACAGGAAAGGCTACAAGTGTTACTCTCCTTCTGAAAAGAGATTTTACAATTCTATGGATGTAAATTTTTTTGAAAGGACTCCCTACTACAGCAAGTCCACTGAGGCAGTCACTGATGGAAACCTAATTGAAATTGACCTAAACCCTTTCCCTCAGCAAACTCTTAACCCTCGACAGAGGCCGTCGATACTCGGCCTGCGATCCTCAGCAAACCCCTGTACCTGATACTACTGAACCTGATACTACTGACCCAGAGCCTGCAGACCCTGAGCCTACTGACACTCAGCATACTACAGATCCCCAGCAGTCTGCTGACATTGATGATAGGCCTATTGCTCTCAGAAAGGGAAAGAGATCTTGCACTGATCACTCTATTCATACTTATTTATCTTATGATCAGTTGTCTCCTGTCTTTGCCATGTTTACACAGGACTTGGACTCTCACTCTATTCCTAAAAATATTCAGGAGGCTCTTCAAAATGATAAGTGGAAGGCTGCTGTTAAAACAGAGATGACTGCCCTCCTGGATAATCATACTTGGGACCTCACAACTCTTCCAAAAGGCAAAAAGACAGTTAGCTGCAGATGGTTATTCACTATCAAATACAATGCTGATGGTACAATTGACAAGTACAAAGCCAGATTGGTAGCAAGGGGATTCACTCAAACTTATGGTATTGACTATAAGGAAACTTTTGCACCAAAGTGGCAAAACTCAACACTTGTCGTGTTCTCCGATCTCTCTAGCCGTCCAACCGGACCGGCCTCTACACCAATTGGATATAAAAAATGCTTTTCTCAATGGTGATCTCACCGAGGAAGTCTATATGAATGTACCTCCCGGTTTTGTCAATCCTCACACTCGGGGCAAGGTATGCAAACTCGGAAAATCTCTATATGGCTCGAAGCAATCCCCAAGAGCCTGGTTTGGGAAACTTACTACCGTGGTCAAAGCCGCCGGATATCATCAATGCAACTCGGATCACACTATGTTCATCAAGACAACCAACCGAGAGAAGGTCTATTCTTATTGTATATGTGGATGATATCATCCTTACTTGGAGATGACTCTACCGAGATTCAAAATTTAAAGACTCTACCGGCAAAGGTGTTCCAAGTTAAGGATCCGGGCTACCTCAAGTACTTTCTTGGTATGGAAGTGGCTAGAAACACCAAATGCATTTCGCCTCCCAAAGGAAGTATGTATTGGATCTACCGAAGGAAACCGGCATGCTTTGGGATGCAAACCCGTCGTATCCCCGCAGACCCCGCAACACCCTATCGCATGGTGACATTGTTTGTCGAGAAAAGAACAATATCAAAGGCTTGTAGGTAAACTCATCTACCTTTCTCACACAAGGCCCGATATTGCATATGGGGTTAGTCCGGTCGGTCGGTTCATGCACGCCTGCTACCGAGCAACATTGGGATGCTTGTGAATAGGATACCGAGATATTTAAAGTCCACTCCCGGCCAAGGCCTCGCACTTCACCAAGTCTACCGATAGATCAATCAAGGTCTACACCGATGCGATTGGGGTGGATGTCACATTGACGACGATCTACCACGAGCTATTGCTCATATGTATGGGGGAACCTGGTTACTTGGAGAAGCAAGAAACAACCTATCGTGTCAAGAAGCGAGCTTTGAAGCCGAACTCGGGGCACTTGTCCTTGGCATTTGTGAAGCTCTATGGCTAAAAAGTGCGGACGAACTTCAAGAACCTCCCCAAAGAACCTATCACACTCGTGTGATAATAATTCAACCTTATGCATGGTTTGAAGATCCCGTCCATCATGATAAAACCAAGCATGTGGACATTGACGTACACTTTCTCGAAGGAAAAGATTGATGCCAAGATTATTCAACTCCGGTATGTTCCCTCGGCGGATCGAATGCGATATTCTTACCAAGGCTATTCCACCTCTTATGTTCAGCAGACTTAGTAGCAAACTTGGCTTCATCAACATATACAGCCCAGTTTGAGGGGGGGTGTGGAAATGTTACAAAGATTACTTCGAGACCGCCGAGTCCGAAAGTTCGACAGGTGCCCAGCGGCCTCGGGGAGTTCGTACAGGATATTTTGTACACTTTATTTAATTGTAAAAGACATATTAATTGTGATACATATAAACAATTAATATGTCAAACTCTAGTTTACTTTATGTCATAGACACAATTAATATGTCAAACTCTAGTTTACTTTATGTCATAGACATAGCTTTTACTTTTACTTTTGCATGCTTGCCGCCCACATCTACATACTCAAGTGGCCGCCCAAGCTAGCTTGCTAGTCTCTCTCAATTGTATCTATTTATACACATCTCATATCAATGAATAAACTAAGTTGAAGTTTACTCTTGTGTTTATCACATTCTCAAACTCTCTTCACCAATGAATATACAATCAATGCCTCTCTCACCCAAGGTTTTAATCTTAGGCATGGTGAGCCTTACAACAGCCGCCTACATCCCCAAACTCGTAGATAACTCAAGTTTGGCTTCTTTTTGAACCAAAGTTCATATGGGGTAATAGGATTCCTTTTATTAGGAACTTTATTCAGCAAATAACAAGCCGTTAACATGGCTTCTCCCCAAAATCCCTCACTCAAGCCTGAGTAAGATAGCATGGAATTTACCATCTCTTTAAGAGTACGGTTTTTCCTTTCCGCTATACCGTTTTGCTGTGGTGTGTAAGGCGCCGTAACCTCATGTATAATCCCACATGACCCGAAAAAGGTTGGATCAAAGTATTCACCACCTCGATCGGTACGCAACTTTTTAATTTTAGAGGTTAATTGCAACTCAACTTCACTTTTATAGATTTTGAATTTATCGATTGCCTCATCTTTAGAATGAAGTAAAAACACATAACAGAACCGAGTGCAATCATCTATAAAAGTCACTACATATCTTTTGTTGCCAAAAGAAGGTGTAGCACAAAAGTCACATAGATCACTATGGACAAGATCCAAAACTGAAGACGCCCTTTCAACACTATGAAAATGTTGTCTAACAATTTTGTTCAACATACATGTATCACATTTATTTACATTTATATCAAAAGATGGAATCAAATCATGTTTAGACATTAATAACATGCGTTTGTAATGAACATGTCCTAACCGAGCATGCCATAAAACAGAAACATTAACATCATGATTCATACAAACATTATTCACAACATCATGCTGGATGTTAAGCATGAACATTCCATTACAAAGATAACCAAATCCTATGAATACACCAAATTTACTTAAAATGTATTTGTCAGACTCAAAGACTTGTTTAAAGCCATCTTTACATAACAAACTTCCTGAAACCAAGTTTTTCCGGATCCCCGGAACAAATAGTACATGTTTTAAAGTTACAAATTTGCCAGAACTAAAAGGTAAAATAACGGTTCCTCTTCCACAAATGGCGGCCTTTGACTCGTTTCCCATAAAAAGCATGGATCCATCGTTAACAGGTTCATAATCTTTAAACCAACGTTGATCCTTGCAGACATGCCTTGTCGCACCCGAGTCAATCCACCAAGCAACATCATCATCCTGCACATAAAATGCCTCAGAAATTAGTGGTACATAATTCATATCAGAATTAAATCCACAAACAATATTCTGACCTTGATGTTTAGGAGCACCTTGGTCCTTAGACCCTTGCCCCGAACTGTTGTGTGGCCCTTTCTGATTTTTGCCAAATCGACAATCAACCTTAAAATGCCCAACTTTCCCGCAAACCCAACAAGCACCTTTCGGTTTCTTGTTGGCATCTTTGCCGTTGTTTTTAGATGATTGCCCTTTTCTTTTCTTCTGGTTCTTTTGAGAACTTTCCCCGGTTTCCACCATATTTATGGAAGTCGAATCCATTACCTCTTTACCCTTGGTTTTACCGTTCTCTTGCGCCCTTAGAGATTCCTCTACACGCAAGTGACTACCAAATTCTACCAGAGATAATTCTTCTTTCTTATGTTTCAGAAAATGTTTAAAATATTTCCAAGATGGTGGCAATTTATCAATTATACTTGAAACAGAAATAGACTCATCCATTTCCATTTTATGCTGTGCAAATTGACCCAAAATGCGAAGAAGTTCATTGTATTGTTCCATTACCGAACGTGAATCCACCATATTATATTTCATGAATTTTCCAACCAAGAAATTTTTACTGGATGCATCTTCATCCATGTATTTTGATTCTAAAGAATACCAAAGTTCTTTGGCAGATTCAACGTTTTGGTAAATATCTAACAGAGCATCAGACATACCGTTCAAAATGTGGCCTCGGCATATGTAATCGTCATTCTCCCACTTGTTTTTCTTCCTCAGTTCCTCCAACGGTCCGTCATCCATCACTTCAGGCATCGGTGTACTCAGCACATACACCACCTTCAAAGTCGTCAACAGAAAATGCATCTTTCTTTGCCATCTTCGAAAGTTCACTCCTTCGAACTTTTCCAACTTTCCAAAATTTGCAGTCATCTCCTTGACAATTGAAATTGTTAAAACTAAATAACTTTTGTAGAATGTTGTAAATTTTGGCTTTCAAGGGAATAACAATGTCAACCTAAAAAGCAGAAACGCAGAAAAATGAATGCTTGATATAACGTAGAATCGTGATTAACACTTTCCTACAAAAGTTATTTGCCCCTTACTGAATGCCTAGGGTATCGCAAATACTTTTGTGAGATAAGACTACGTTTTCCCTTCAAATTTAGGCACAAAAGATGAAGAATACTCTTGGAGATAGTTTGCAAGGTGTTTTTCCTCTCAAAGATGAATGTGCTCTTTTCTATATATATTAAAGCACTCAAAATGATCATCTATATTGGTGAAAAATCGACCTTTTTATGTATGCAACCTTTGAAAACAAGTTACATACATAAAACAGTTGAAAATGATGAAAATACACACAATTTCAGAATTTCGGGCCACAGGCGGGCGCCTGTGAAGCCAAAAATTTGACCAAACTCTCTGATCAAATTTCTGTACAAAAAATTCCCACAGGCGGGCGCCTATGGTGACAAGCGGCCGCCTGTCACCTGTTTCTCCAAATTCTGAATTTTGGTCCTTTAAGTGGATTTTCAGTCCTTTAAGTGATTTTCCCGAACTATACTTGATCATTTAAATCCGTAAACTCGTAAATACTTATATGAGCGTACACTTCGTACCTCCAAACTCATATTATAGCATTCCGAGTTTACCCATCTTTGTACTAAACCCCGATTACATAAATGAACATGGTAACACTTAAATTACCAACATCCTGTGTCTAATACGGACTTGTAGACCATTGGTCAACGAGTAGGGCTTGTGCTAATATGTTGGTTTCGGTATGATCAATGGTTTAGAAGTGTGTGCTGTCATAATATGTTGTTTTCCTGTCACTTTCTTGTTATTTTTGTTAATTTTTTGTGTGATTTGGATTGATCAGGGCAAGTTGATGTAATTATGTCAATCATGTATGATTTCCCTTCGAATAAAAGAAATTATTGATGTAATATATATATATATATATATATATATATATATATATATATATATATATATATATATATATATATACACACACACACACACACTCGCAACACTTGCATTTAATCATACATGGTCATGATTTTCGTAGTTTCATTCCATTCTGCCTTATCCGGCATAAAGACCCCAACCGTTCAATGGGATTTCTGATACCTAGAACGAACTTGATGTTTCTTAGGAAATACATGGCACTACCAAGCTTGATCATACATGGCTTGCACGGGATCTGCATGCGGCTCCAGACCACCTCACAAGAATCATATTAGGCTACCTGCCGATTGCGAGGACGGTAATTAATAATCTTTTTTTTTTCTAGTATGAATATTCTTAACGTTGTATTAACATGGGCATCTACATTAGGGAAAAATGCAAATTACCCCTCAAACTATGCCGCATGTAAAATTTAGGACCTTGAACTATTATTTGATTGATTTACACCCCTAAAGTATATTTTATTAGCGATTTACAACCCTAAACTATAAATTGTTCTATTTACCACCCTCAAGTATTATTTTGCTCAATTTACTTATTTTCTTTAAAATTCAAATTAATAATATATATTCATTTATGGGTAAAAATGTAATTTCATTGTCATCTTCCATCTTCTCCCTCATTTTTCCAATACAACCACCCCTCCCTCCCTTCCTACATCTGCTCTAGAATGCGAACTAAAATGAATAAGTGTAAAAATCAAATGAATATCTCTATCCACCGTAATTGAAACTCAGCCTTAGTTTTTTTTTTTTTTTAATTAGAAATTTTCTTTATGAAAGGTAAAGTTGTTCCTCTAATTCTATAAAATCACCATATCGTTAATAGCACTTTATTTGCAGCTAAAAATGCAGAATTTGACGTACACTCCATCCAAATCATGTAGATTGTTACTTGCTACAATGTAAATGATGACTTTTTGTGTAGCCATTCAAAAAAAATGATGATTTTTTTTAAGGGGGAAGGGCCAGAAGGACAAAAAAAAAATTATAAATAGGTCCACAAGGACGTTACTCCATGTTATGTGATTAAAAATGACAAATTCATAATAAATAGACAAAAATACCCTTTTACACATTGAACACGTAGTAACGCTAGATAAAATGTAGTAACAGCCAAAAAAACAAAAAGTAACAGCCCATAAAATGTCGTAACATACAATGAAAAGTAGTAACGGCCAATAAACAAGTAGTAACCAAATAACAGCCGTCACCCCTCTTTCTCCTCCCCAACCCCCTGCTTCGCCTCCCCAAATAGTTCAAAAATTCAGAGCTTCGATTCAAAAATAAAAAATTCAGAGCTGAAATCAAATCAAATCAGTAATTAACAAGGAATCAAATCAGTAATTAACAGAGAATAAAACCAGAAAATAACTTCCCTGAAATAATTAGAAGTGGTGGTGTTGTGGGGAGGGCGCCGTCGCTGCTTCACCAAATTCGCAGCAGGTGGTGGGTTCGAGGAGCAACCACCGGACGGAAATTGCAGATGCGGCCATCAATTTTGTTTTTTTAGCGGAGTTGAACAAGGGGTTGCTGAACGAGGCTCCGCAGATGCAAGCATGGTTGCCGGAGGTTCGTTATTTGCAGGGTAGTCAGAATTCGTCGGGTAGAGGGCTGAGGACGTCGGATGGAGGAGGCTTTGACAATGGCAGTGGGGTTGGAGAGGTAAGAGCAGGCTGCACTAGAGGAGGTGGGGGCGGCGGCCATGGTTGCCGGAGAGGGAAGTGAACATACAGACGGGAAAGTTGCAGATGCGGCCACCGGATTTGAACGAGGGGTTGCTGAATTTTGTTTTTGAACGCTAAAGTTGCAGATGCAAGGTTGGATTAGGGTTGAAAAAGGATATTTTGGGAAGTTTGTATGATTTTTGTCCTAATTAAATTTTAGTTTCCTTGGATCCTGATATTTTTATTAATGTGTCATTCTAGACAAAAACCTATTTTTTTAAAAATAAGTTTTTATTTATAGACTTTGAAGCAGCCACTCAAATAGATGGTGAATCGACCCAGTTTTTGCTAGAACATAGCCATTTTAATCTCTAATTTTGGCAGATGTTTGAAGGGAGGGATGGTGGGTGGTACGGGTGGTGGTATTTGAAAAATGAGGTAGGGATAAAATAGAAGATTACAATGAAATGACATCTTTACCCTTAATTGCATACTTATTATTAATATTAGTTATAAAGAAAATAGGTAAATTGAGCAAAATAATAGGTGAGGGTGGTAAATAGACAATTTGTAGTTGGGGTTGTAAATTGCTAAAAATAATATACTTTAAGGGTGTAAATCGATCAAATGATAGTTTAAGTCCTAAATTTTGCATATGGTATAGTTTGAGGGGGTAATTTGTATTTTTTTCCCCTACATTAATACAGACTTTGTGGTGGATAATATAGAAGAAAATGTCCAACCTCCTTCGTAGAAAAAGAAGCGGGTCAACGTGGGATCGCAAAAGGTCTCAATGTACAAGCTTTACGGAGAAAGCTAGAGGAAAGATCCCGATTAAATGGGATCCAAGATTTCCCAAGGTATGAACGGCAGTGGGTAAAAACCAACGAACGTTAGACTACGAGGTGGGGAGGATCACACGGATCCGATGTTCCCCTACCACCGAAACCTGGGAAAAAGTCATCAGGCCAAGGAATTAAATTGGCGAGAAATTCAGAAATCTCCGATCAATACGCTGGTGAGCCCAAAGATGCTGCATCCCCCAAGAAGATGCCCCTCTTATTGAATTTGGAGTCTAATTTGACAAAGCGCCCCCTCTTTCAACCATGCTACCGGTTTATGGCAAAAGCTAAGATGCTTAACAACCTATCTGCGATCAAGAGGAGAAAATGGATTATGGGAGTGGGTGACTTGAACTATTAATTAGTCTGTGTAAATATATGTCTGCTACATTGTCATTGGCATTTACAACTAAATGTATCTTTGTTCCAACCTTGGCGTAAGTTCTATAAATCAAATTGTTCAAAACTTTCACAGTGTTGGTTCATTCTATCTATTAATTTGGATACCAATCGTTTGATTTTTTGCGGTTTTAGGACACCTTTACACCCATTCATCGCGAGGCTTTAATAACACAAGCTGGAAATACAATTAGAAAATGGAAGTCCTCTTTAAAGGCAAATGTTAATCTACACATGGAAACCGGGGAAACTTATCCACCTCCCGAACCCGATATTGTGGCGACGCAAGACCAATTGGACGTGTTTCTCCGACATATTCAAGATCCGAATTTAAGGTAAACTTTTTATTCTAGTACATGAGTTACGTAGATTCGATCATTATTTGTAACGCCCCGCTCCCGGATACCGAGCCGTTATCCAGAAGAGAAACGTTCGGCGTGTATAACATTAAATAAATCTAACCTTATACGCAAGCCTCTACATCGTCGTATCAAAATAAAGCAAACGGAAGCTAAAAGGACTTGGGTAAGAACATAAATGCTACTAAGAATAGATACAACCATTCTAAAGATAGAAAGGGTAGCTTACAACAATGATACGTCTTACGAAAGAAGGTACAACAACTATCTTATCAAGCTAAAACAATTTACAACATACTCAATGAAAAAAAACAAGATACATTATACATCTAGATAGAAACATGGTAAAACTCCATAGCAAGCATAGAAAACGTCCTCCCATTAATCGTCATGATCCGTTTCAACCTGTTCGTCTTCTCACCCCAAAGCACAAACAAACATGCAAAGGGGTAAGTACATAGGTACTTAGCAATGAGTGAGAAGCTAATGAATAAGCAAGCGTCACAACGAAAAGGTTATTATTAGAATTATTAAGTTACCTTCATGAGACCGACTCAATCTATGGTTCACTTCATGTCCATCAACATGTCGTGACTATACTTATCTAGCTTAACTTATCTTGGTTACGTCAGCACTCATGGGCACTATGCAAGGTGTATGTCCACCACGAGATGTTTCCAACCAACAGTATTATGCACTATTGGTCCCGGGATTCCCCGGTATGCATACACTTTCGGTGAAGTCCCTTTGTCATTTGGCCGCTAGTAGGTCACAGAGTTATCCACCTATCCGAACGCGTCACATAGCCGATATACACATGTGCCTTTCCAAGAACGGTGTGACGTTTAATCTTTTTACTACACACGTATGTAATTTATTAATCGTTAACTAGTCACCTAAGTCTTTTCAAGTAAGATTCCTCACACGTAATGCTCTCTTTCCAAGACCACTAGACACGGACAAGGCCTAGCAAATACACAGACATTGATGAATGCTAATTCATTAAAACATAAGCCTATCATGCTCTTCCGACGGTCCCGAACTTCAACTCTTGTTAAGAATTCATTCAGTGCCGAAACTAAACGCATCAGAAACTCAATCAAGACTTGTTCATGTTCATTTAGTATTATCATATCAAGAGAACACATTTAAAACTAGACTCAGGACTTCAAACACAACTTTTCACAAAAAACAAGAGCCAATGCGCACGCATAGAGCTTAATGTGCACGCATTGAGCTCCCAGCAACATTCTGGATGGTTCTGTCAAGGCAATGCGCATGCATTGCCCACTAAATAGGCACGTATTCAGTCATAATGTCCCTAACACAGTTTTATGCACTTAAACGATTTCTACCCAATTCCAAACATATTCCACATCGTAAATACACTGAAAAACAGCTACAAACATGTTCTAAACACCCTGTAGCATATCATAGCATAGCAAACATATAATCACGAATCTTGCTACAACAACACTAAACTCAACCTAAACATTGTAAAGCCGTAATTATTCATTAGGAAGAGCCTCTTACCTCTATTGCAAGCAATCTTCAAAGCAAGCACAAATAAACTGCTACAACTTTTGATCCTCAAACCCAAAACTTATTTGATCAACAAGTAACCCTAAAATCCTATTTTTCTTGTAAAACCCGAAAAGAAAATGTGTGTGAAACTGAAGATTACCTAGATTCCTTGCTGTGAAACTATTTTTAGAACAATCTACGCTCCAAGACGCTCGTTTTGACTACTCATGGCTACGAAATAGAGCTCTGGATTGAAAGATACGAATTTTCGAAGAATCAAACCCGATGAATACAAAAAACTAAGGCTAAACTGAAAACTTACGAAAAAAGAAGATGTTGTTTTCCAAAGTTGCGTTACGTTGCGGTGATCACTTTTCTCTACTACGGCATCTTGAAACGATGAACGGAATGGCCCTGTGATTGGAGTTTACGTTCTCCCTTTTCTAGGCATCTTCTGCGTCTTCTTCCCCTGGCTGCCATCGTCCCCCCCCTCCCTTTTCTGACATTGCGTCGAAAGTAATAAGGGGTTTTGGGGATTATATCCTTTTATAGCCATTAATTAAATCCCTTAATTAAATAACTAAATCCTTTTAATTAAATCATTTTTAATTAAATGAAAATAGGCTAAATAATAATTAGGTTGTAGTACATATACCCAATTATTATTTTACCCTTTTTCGGAAATTCGGAATATTACATCCCTTCCCCGTTAAAAGAGTTTCGTTCTCGAAACTGAACATAACTTGGAGGTACTTGAACTCTGGACTTGCAAAACGTCTCGTCTTCTAACTCTCATGTCGCCTCTGCCGGTATCTGATTGCTTCACCGAACCAAGACTAATTGTACACTTTCTTTCTCAACTTTATTCATCTGCCGCTCTAAAGTGCACTTGATTCTTCTGCATAGGTCAAATTCTCTTCAACCATTTCGAGGTCAAAGCTTGCTTCCACATCAATGTGGTTAAGCATTAGTTCATCATTGGCATAAGAGAGACGTCTTTAGATACACTTTATCTTCACTTCAGACCTTAACCGTCTTCTTCTTCCATCTTCCCAACTCTTTTTCTTGTCATAAGCCAACTTGAGGTTGTGACGATCCACTTCAATCTTCTCGTTGGCTTGCTGTGTCAACTCTGGTCTCGTATTCTATCTTTGCTCCACTTCAACCCAAAAAATTAGAGTTCTATGCTTTCTTCCATGCAGAGCTTCAAATGTGGCATCTGGATGTTGACGTGGTAACTATTGTTGTAGAAAAAGCTTATATCTCTATCTTTATGAAAGATCATCAGTAATATTGTTCCAGCTCTATGTACATCTTGGTTGCTTCGTAAGTCACCTTCTTCCTCAGATCTTCCGCATTCTGAACCCAGAGCCAATTTTGATGCCAAATGTTGCCATCTTCATCTAAGTCGTCACGACTGGCTGGTTCGATTCATGCCACTCACTTGTACCCGAAAAGTTGAATCTTCCCAGCCGAAACCACACTCCTGGAATGCTTGACTTCTTTTGATCTCAACTTCCATCATGGAACCACAAGCTTGTTGATGAACTGCAAGGATCCCAGCTGAAGGACTTATGAGACTCCTTGGGGTGGAGAACATGCATTGCCATACTTTTGTCTGAAGGGTTAATTTGGAAAATGAATAGAGTTGAAGGGTGACAAGTTGAGTACCAGGGTGGTATATCAACTTGGTAAGCCGAAGAAGGGGCAAAAAGTTCTCAAAACAAGAGATGTGGTAGGGTTACAAACAGAACATGATGATTCTAGGTCGATGGAAGTTGAAGTTGGTTCCAAACTGATGAGTGAAGCATTGTATCATAATACAAAAGATAGCCACCAAAGAAGAAGCAAAAGGATTATCTTACAAATGAGATTCTTTTGAGAGAGTAGAATGCTGCAAGATACGGTGGTCTGCAAGGGAACTTAGGCCACGTGAAAGGAAGACATTGAGCTCTTACATAAGCCCTTAGAAAGTAGAGACATCAAGGGGAGCGCCATATTATGGACTTGGGAATATTCCTATTGCATGGAAAGGGAACACTGAACTTGAGAACATTGGGAAGGTGACCTTGATTGTTAATCGTTTGGTTAACAAAGTGGTTGTTGGCGAGCTAGGAGAATCCTCAGTTCACGTGAATGTCGTAGATGAATCATCATACAACCGAGAAGCAAAGAAAAGGTGCAAGGTCGGACACCAAAAAGACTAGACAAATAGAAATCAAGTAGAGAGCAAGAATCTCAACATGAAGGGTTATGGAGACAAAACGAGTACACCAAAAGGTCTCAGATTGACATAAACTTGTCAAGAAAAGTCAAGGTTTGCATTATTCAAGAGAGGTCGAGTCATCTCAAGATTGAAAGGGCAATAGAGATTTCCTCAAGATATTGTAAAAGAATATCAAAAGTTCGAATGAGTAACCGGTAAGCAAGCTTTTAAGTGAAGGGGAAAAGACACTTAAGAACTGCCAGATAAGGTTCGATTTCAAGGAATTAATTCAAACTTTCAAGGGAAGTGTGAAAGATCATTGATGATCCAATTCAAGATTTCAAGGTTTCACTACTCGAGAGGAATAGTACACTGCCAAGGAATAACTGCTCAAGGTCATTCCTCATGTGGGAATGAAAACATTAAAACAAAATAGGCATTCAACTGGTGTAACCAAAATTGTAATAGAAACGCCAAAACAGAAGATGGAAGGTCAAACGGTGTATCTGGCGGTTCATGGCTCTAAATGGCCCGAAAGAAAGTTAAAACTGAAGGGTACAAGGTACATTAATCTGAATTGGAAATCAGAAGTTTAGGAATTCAAAAGTTGATTGGCTAGATAGGTTCGGAAGGCACCTTGGCAAAGACTACCTTCTGCTTGAAACTGGTTTAGAATAAATTTCTAGAAGGTTAAAGATATGTAACTGAAGATGGATGTCAAGGTAGGATTAAAGATCCAACAGGTAAGAAGATGAGATGCAGACCCTGAAAGAACAAGTAGCATTAGATTGAAAGATTATAAAATCAACACTACCCTTAGGGAGGGAGCTGAGAATAAACACAAGTAAAAAGAATGTGCTGACACTAAAAGGTTCAGTCAAATTTGTACTTGAAAATAAGAATGGGGGTGCAACAATGCAGTATTAGTGAGGACTTGTTTCTTGATTTGAAATGTAAGAAGGTGTGTACATGTTCAGAGGAAAAAGGCTTATAGAGATGCGTTTCTGAGGTAATTCATGACAAAAAGTGAAGATGATTTGTGGAGCTTAAAGATCTCAAGTGAGGGATTAAATGGGAATTAAATTACCATAAAGGTATACTTGAAGAAGATCGTAAAAGAGTCCGATCATCAAACATGGCATGCTGAAGGATAGCATCTCGGTTCTTGTGTATAACTGCAAAAGAACAAACAATGTTAATTTTACAAACATCCTACAAAGACACCTATCCTAGGGGAAGATCAATTCGGAAAACCTTCTCGTATCTTACTACTCTCTTAGCCCAAACCCTAAGTCAAAGAGGTGAGGATTCCTTTTAGTTTGTTGTGTATGATATTTACTCTGGATATGACATTATCAATTACAGCCCAACCTAATAATAATTTGAGCACGATCCAAATAGAAAAGATTTAGATGCTGGAGTTTCCCAGGTGACACAAAAATATTAGAATTTTTGAATGGGATGGAGTTGGCCAAAAACAATTATTTCTGCCGAATGCACAAGCTGTCAGAATTTCCAGATTGGTAAACACTAACTTAAATTGCAGATTTTGGTCAAAAGAAAATGAATTTTGAACTTGATTCCAAAAGGAAAGTTGTGGGTAAAATTGTTGTATGCAACATGTCAAAAATTAAGGTCATTTGAAGATGTTTAACCTGTTCAAAACAGAAGAAGAAGTGAAGGTGCTTCTGCAGATTTTCTGGACAGAGTGTCCGGCATTAACATGGATTTTCTGAACAATCCATAACGATTATCGAGTCGATGTAAAAATATAAATTGTAGGTAAGACAGTAATCTACATTGATGAAAATTTTCAAAATTTTTGGAGCAGAGGAAAAACAATTTTATGTTAAAGGAAAACACGGGAATGAAAGCATTCACTCATGTTGGATACAGCCAAACATGAGGATGATGAAAACTATGTGCCAAAGCAAGAAACCTTTAACACTAATAATTGAAACGAGTAAAAAGCCTTTGGAAAGGATAGAATTGTATATGGAGTTCGTTTAGAACTCATATCGAGCAAAGCAAGGTCAAAGAATGTTGATAAACACAACCAAGCAATGGTGGAAGGAGGAAGTAAAGAGTTTGTAAGTTGAGTCAAATATCATTCTTTATGAAGTTAGGCCAAGACAAAAGTAGGCTTAGATTTTCAAGGTATAAAAGAAGGTGGAGAGATTTCAATGAGGGAAAGTAAGGAAAAGGAAATCAACCAAGAGCACCTCGACTTTAAGGTGTAGGCATAAGACTCCGATCCCAAAGCTTTACTTAAAGGGGTGTCACTTAACCCTATGTGACGTGTTACGGTTTAGAAACTTCAAAAGAAGAGAGGGATGCTACTAAAGATCCTAGAGGGAACAAAACCTGAGGGAATCACATAAAAGATGTGAACTAAGAACTCAACTTAACCTTCGCCTAAGAAGACTCTTCACTTGTCCTAGTGCAACTTAACCACGGTTTAAGGATTCTTAGTATTGCGAGGATTTACCACCAAGATCAAGAGAGATCAGAAAGGTTCTCAAAGATCTAAAGAAATCTCGTCTTGGAGAAAAGAAGCCTATGACAGCAAGGACGCTTCGCTCTGATACCAACTGTAATGCCTCACTCCCGGATACTCGAGCCCTTATCCGGAAGAGAAACGTTCGGCACGTACAACATTAAATAAATCTAACCTTATACACAAGCCTCTACGTCGACGTATCAAAATAAAGCAAACGGAAGCTAAAAAGACTCGGGTAAAAACATAAATGCTACTAAGAATAGATACAACCATTCTAAAGATAGAAAGGGTAGCTTACAACAACGAAACGTCTTACAAATGAAGGTACAACAACTATCTTATCAAGCTAAAACAAGTTTACAACATACTATATGAAAAAAAAACAAGATACATTATACATCTAGATAGCAACATGGTAAAACTCCATAGCAAGCATAGAAAACGTCCTCCCCTTAATCGTCATGATCCGTCTCAACTTGTTCGTCTTCTCACCCCAAAGCACAAACAAACATGCAAAGGGGTAAGTACATAGGTACTTAGCAAAGAGTGAGAAGCTAATGAATAATCAAGCGTCACAACGAAAAGGTTATTATTAAAATTATTAAGTTACCTTCATGAGACCGTCTCAATCTATGGTTCACTTCATGTCCATCAACATATCATTACTATACGTATCTAGCTTAACTTATCTTGGTTACGTCAGCACTCAAGGGCTCTACACGAGGTGTATGTCCACCACGAGATGTTGCCAACCAACAGTATTTTGCACTATTGGTCCCGGGATTCCCCGATATGCATACACGTTCGGTGAAGTCCCCCTGTCATTTGGCCGCTAGTAGGTTACAGAGTTATCCACCTATCCGAACGCGTCACATAGCCGATGTACACATATGCCTATCCAAGAACGGTGTGACGTTTAATCTTTTTACTACACACGTATGTAATTTATTAATCGTTAACTATCGACCTAAGTATTTTCAAGTAAGCTCCCTCACACCTACTGCTCTCTTTACTAGACCTCTAGACACGGACAATGGCTAGCAAATGCACAGACATTGATGAATTCTAATTCATCAAAACACAAGCCTATCATGCTCTTCCGACGGTCCCGAACTTCAACTCTTATGAAGAATCCATTCGGTGCTGGAACTAAACGCATCCGAAACTCAATCAAGACTTGTTCATGTTCATTTAGTATTATCAAATCAAGAGAACACATTTAAAACTAGACTCGGGACTTCAAACACAACTTTTCACAAAAACATGAGCCAATGCGCACGCGTAGAGCTTAATGTGCACGCATTGTGCTCCCAACAACATTCTGGATGGTTATGTCAGGGCAATGTGCACGCATTGCCCACTGAATGCGCACACATTCAGTCAGAACGGACCTAACACAGTTTTTAAACGATTTCTACCCAATTCCAAACATATTCCACATCGTAAATACTCAGAAAGCAGCAAATATGTTCTAAACACCCTAGCATATCATAGCATAGCAAACATGTAAACACGAATATTGCTACAAAAACACTAAACTCAACCTAAACATTGTAAAGCCGTAATTATTCGTTAGGAAGAGCCTCTTACCTCTATTGCAAGCAATCTTCATAGCAAAACGCCAAGAAACTGCTACAACTCTTGATCCTCAAACCCAAAACCTATTTGATCAACATGTAACCATAAAATCCTATTTTTCTTGTAAAACCCGAAATGAAAAAGTGTGTGAAACTGAAGATTACCTGGATTACTGATATACCCGAATTAGAATGGGGCCCTGTTCATCTAAATTGGGCCTATTATCTTGGCCCATCAACATAGATATTGGGCCTCTATCACCTCTATCCGCTGCCACAAGCTATCTCCTACTCGCTATTCACGGGCCGGGTCCAATCCGCCAACAGTAAGCCGGTCTTTGTCCGCTAGACATAAGCCGGACCCTTCCTCTCCGCATGATTTCAACCCATATTGTCAAGCTGATTTCAAGACAAGGCAAATATGAGTCCGCTGGTCGCAGTTTTCTGCTCGCCATGCTTATCAATCCAGCTGGCCAATCTTGACAGCTGGCTAGGACACTTGTATTGCATGCATACTTATCTTTAATTATGCATTCTTAATTGTCTTGTCAATGAACAGTAAACCGACATAGTTTATAGCCTATAAATATGGGATCACAATATAATAGAAAGGCAATCTAAGATCTAATACAAGCAGATACACTCTGCCAATTTGTCGACTCACTCGATTGTTTTTCATAAACACTAATCCGACAGCCTTGTTCTTACTCTCCGCCGTGCTCTCACCGGAGAAATCACTTATACTAAGCCTCTTATCCTCAAGATAAACACTGTTACCGCAAATCTGGTGTTTGGCGCAACATCAATTACTTGCTGTGAAACTATTTTTAGAACAATCTACGCTTGAAGACGATCGTTTTGACTACTCATTGCTGCGAAACAGAGCTACGGATTGAAATATACAAATTTTTGAAAATCAAACCCGACGAATACCAAAAACTAGGGCTAAACTGAAAACTTACGAAAAAAAGACATGTTGTTTTCCAAAGTTGCGTTACGTTCGGTGATCACTTTTCTCTACTACGGCATCTTGGAACGATAAACGGATTGGCCCTGCGATTGGAGTTTACGTTTTCCCTTTTTCCAGGCATCTTCTGTGTCTTCTTCCCCTGGCTGCAGTCGTTCCCTTTTTTCTTTTCTTTTTTTTTTTCTTTCAGAAATTGCGTCTAAACTAATAAGGGATTTTGGAGATTATTTCCTTTTTATTATAGGGAAAATTATGAAAAAGGACCAAAAAAAAATTTGTAAATTAGCAAAAAGGACATGAATATAATTTTTTTGTTGAGAATGACATTTCTCATTGTTTATGGACAAAAATGCCCATTTTTTTATTTTTCCATATTTCTAACTAAAACTTCCCACGATTAATAAAAAATAAAAAAGAGGAAAGTGGCAACACCTACGTTCCACAACTCTGAAGAAAAAGAATAAAAAAAAAAATCTAGGGAAAATTTTGAAAAAGGACAAAGAAAACTTTTGTAAATTAACAAAAGGGACATGAATATAATTTTTTTGTTGATTAAATCCTTAATTTAATAACTAAATCCTTTTAATTAAATGAAAAATTGGCTAAATAATAATTAGGTTGTTTCTTAAATAAAAAAAAATTAGGTCGTAGTAAATATACTCAATTACTATTTTACTCTTTTCTGAAAATTCGGATATTACATTATTACTTATTACTACTTATATCTAATCGAAAAGTAACATTTTGTTCCAGAAAAAATATGATCAGAATAATAAAAATAGTGCCCAAAGTAAATTTACGAGTTTACAAGGACGGAATCCTATGGCCGGAATTCGATGGAAGATGTAAGTATTAAATTTTAAATCATTATCACTTCATTTTTTTTAACTTTCGAAACTAATACTTATGTTATTTCAAGCTTGATCCATTTGACGATCCTTTGGGACATGATCCTATCGTTATATGGGGCGATACACACAAGAATCATGACGGTTAGTTCGTCAACGAAGAAGCAAGGGCGAACTTCGTAAGTGATATACATTGTACATATTGCAATTCACATACGTCTACATTCTATTTCTTAACTTAATTACCAACGATTTTTGTTATGTTTAGAAGAAGCTTATTGTGTGTAAGCAAAGGATAGACGAGCTACTCATGAGGAAGATGAGCAAATCTTTGCTGAAGCCTTAGGAACAAGGCGAGATTATTTGATTGGCCTTGGGCCTACTTAGCCTCGTCAATCAAATTCTTCGCAACAGTTTCAACTCTCATCATCATCATCATCAGTTCAAAGTCGGGACAATGAATTTGAAGCGATGAAAAAGTCTCAAAAGCGGTTGAAGAAAGAAAAAAACCAATTAATGTTAACGGCTGCTTTTACGGATTTGTTTGCTGCTCTTAAAAGCCGAGATCCAACTCTAGAAATGCCGACGATACCAGAGCCTTCCAATAAAGATGAAGATCATGATGATGTTGATGTTGATGTTGATCTCGGTGGTGATGTTTCGTAGACTTTTAGAAACATTGTACAATTATGCATTTTGTGGAAAAAATTTGTTGAACATCAAATTATAAAATTTTGTACTTGTTTTATATTTGGTATGGATTTTGGAAAAAATGGGTACGGTATTATGTAAATAGCATGGGACGAATGTCATCCCATTTTATATTTTTTCCAAAAAAAAAAAAAAAAAAAAAAAAAAAAACTGTTTTAAGACGACATGTCGTCCTCGTCGTCCCAAAAAATAATAAATATTAATTTTTAATTTTAATTAATTTTTTGCGACCATGCCGTTGCAAAAAATGCATTCCATGTCAGCCCGGCATTGCCACGTCAGCTTAGTTGAAAAATCAAGCCAAGTCAACATCTTTGTCATTGCGCAATCGCCACGGCAGCTCAACATTGCCACGTCAGCTCAGCTGTAAAATCCGATATCGGTAAAATAAAATCCTACTCACCCCATATAAGTGTGAGACATAAAGGTCTTGTCAACTCGGGTTAGCCCTTTTAGACCATGCGAGGACGGTGGTCTAAGCAATTGACCGGACCATTTATGACTCATTTAGCGCTACCATGCCCGGGGTCTAGGGGTGTTACAGAATAGTATTAAGAGCCGACAGCCATATGGAACTAAGTGCCACACCGTAAGAGCGGTGGGGCACCTCTAAAATCCTATGGTAGGGACGAACTGGGACAAGTCCACTGGGACAAATCTTGGCCATCCTGGCGAGGACGCCAGTCCCTTATAAGAGGGGGAGAATGTAAAATCCCACAATCGGTAAAGTAAAGTCTTGCTCACCCCCATATAATTGTGAGACATAAATGTCTTGTCAACTCGGGTTAGCCCTTTTAGACCATGCGAGGACGGCGGTCTAAGCAGTTGACCGGACCATTTATGACTCATTTAACGCTACCAGACCCGGGGTTTGGGGACGTTACATCAGCAATTTAATGTGACGATTTTGTCGTCGTGCAAAATCCCTTCTTGATTTTTTGGCTCGAAAGTTGCGCGACGATACTTTTGGGCCGACCGTCCGTCACATTAAACCTTTTTTGCGATGATTGGGTCTTTAATGGGTTGACATTTCCTTGTCACGAAAAATCTGAATTGTTGTAGTGTAGGTAGCTGAGAATTACAAGCATGGGAAGGTTAACATAGAAGAGTTGTAGGTATATATTACAT
This sequence comes from Gentiana straminea, assembly GCA_036785695.1. Taxonomy (NCBI): domain Eukaryota; kingdom Viridiplantae; phylum Streptophyta; class Magnoliopsida; order Gentianales; family Gentianaceae; genus Gentiana; species Gentiana straminea. Next base: position 3,982,627 of record JAVUPR010000046.1, on the reverse strand, counting down.
CCTCAACAAATTTCAGTTTTCACATGCCAAGAAACATATAAGCGAGAATCTACGATATCAAAACCGTGATAAGATCTTACCAAAGAGACTTAAATACCCTATGACCTAGGGCTGAGTTTGGATTGGTTTGGGTGGGTTTGGGTTGGTTTTGAAAGACTCGGGTCGGTTTGGGGCGTCATAATTCGTTCCCCAAACCAAACCAAAACGAAGTCAACCATGGTTTGGTTCGAATTGGTTTCGGTTTAACAGGCCTAATCTTTAAAAAAAATGTGACAAAACCAACATTTGTTTACATAAACTCTAAATAGCTGCATCCAAACTAAAATAAATTACAAACCAAAATGATAAAAAAAAAAATAATAATTAAAACAACTAACAAGTAACAACACATTACAATATAATTCAGCTACAATCAATCCTCCAGAGTTGCATACTTACATACATGCATTTACTGATTACATATTTACATCAAAAGAGCATAAGGCTGAAAGTTGACACAACAAAATGATCAAAACACCGTGAGTATCTTTTAACCAAAACAACATAGCAAAATGATCAAAAAATTGGGTTATATTAAGTCGGTTGGGTAATGAGTATAATATATATAATTAATGTATAAAAAATTTGGTTTGGTTTGGTTTGGTTTGGATTGTATTGTATTGGTGTAATTAAAAATATCCGAAACCAACCCAAACCAATTCATTTGGTTTATTATTGGTTTGGTTAATTCGGATTGGTTTGGATCGGTTTACGGTTTGAATTGGTTTACTGTTTATTTTGCTCCGCCCTACCTCATGTTCCTATTCATTTGAAGTAGTAGCTAAAAACCTTCTAGGATCTCAGTTATATCCACTTGAGTTGGGCCTCATTGGCCACAAAAGAGACTTAAAAATGATTAAAATAACTTTTGAATTAAATTAATCCACTATCTTTAATATCTCACCAAGTAATTGAAATTGGTAAAGTAAGAAGATGGGCATTAAATATTACTTTAAAAAATACTTTTTGCAACAATTATTTTCAGTACGTAATTGTCTTGATTAAATAAGAACGTATGTCTCCTGAAGAAAAGAAAAAAATAAATAAATAAAGAAATAAAATGGGAACGTATGGAACTAAGTAGTTTAACTCAAGTGGTAAGTGACTTGAATATGCCTAGGGAGGACACTGCTTCGATTCTTCTTTGATGCGTCATACTGAAAGAACTCTTGACTAGACATTACACTTTGAGTAAGAGTCAGACTCTGCATGTACGACCCAGACCGAACTACGGATTAGTCGGACCAGTTGGCGGGGACTTTAAACCCAAAAAAAAAAAAAAGCAGGAACGTAGGGATTAATGCATTACTACTATCATCCTATTTCGAAGGGTATTTTTTCCGATGGTGCCCCACATTGTATGAATACATCTAACACTTAAAAGCATAGGCAGGGTGGATCTGCCTTGGTGGATGAGGGAGTAACGCCCCGTTTCCGGACACCGAGTCCTTATTCGGAAAAGAACGTTCGGCATGTATAAAATAAAATAAATTCATTTTATACGTAAGCATCTACTATGTCGTATCAAAATAAAACAAACGGAAGCAAAAGACTCGGGTAATAATTTTTTCAAACATCTAAAAATAGAAACTCAATATCTAAAGATAGAAATGTAATATTTATTACATCGGAAAACCAAACGATATCCAAAAGTACTAAAAAGTAAATTACAAAGTTTCCCAAAGAAAACTAAATTATAAATAAAACATAAATAATTAAACACTTCAACTATGGCGTCCTTAAACGTCGTCATCATAGTCCTCCTCGAACTCGGGATTACCTGTTCGTCTTCTCTCCCCCAAACACATAAATAAACATGCATTTGAGGTAAGTACATTGTACATAGTAAGAAGTAGAAACTACCATTTAATTAAGGTTCTTTAACAAGTTTGATTATAATAGTTATCTTTATGAGACCGACTCAATCTAAGGTTCATTCCATGCCCATCGACACGTCATGACTATACGTTTCTAGCTTAGCTTATCTTGGTTACATCATTACTCAATGGCACTATGCATGATGAATATCCATCACAGGATATACTTGCCAACTACGGTGATTAGCACCGATAGTCCCGGGATCTCCCCGGTATGCATATACGTTCGATGAATTTCCTCCACTACCCTTCAGCCTTTTGAGCCAGTAGCGTTGTTCACCTTTTATGAACGTATCACATCGCCGATATGGATTAGTGCCTAACCGAGAATAAGTGAAGTTTTAGCTTTTACTACACATATGTAATTTACCGTTGTTATATAGCCACCTAAGTATTTTCAAATTGAAACTCACCTTATCAACTCTACTCCCTCACTTAGACAGCTAGACATTACAACCTATCAAATACACAGACATTGATGAACTCTAGTTCATCAAAGCACAAGCCCTTTCATGCCCTTCCGACGGTCCCGAACTTCAACTCCCTTTAAGAGTACGTCCGGTGCCGGAACCAAAAGCATCGAAACTCAATCGGGGCTTGTTCATGTTTAATTAATGTTATTGGATCACGAAACAACGTTTAAAATCTCATTACATAGCTTAAACAAAATTTTATAAAAAAATTGGGGGCAATGCATGCGCATTCCCTGTCTAAAAACCTGCTGAAACTCTCTGCTCGAGCAATGCGTGCGCATTGTTCATGCTGTGAGCATCCTGCACAACTCTGAACCACCAATGTGTGCGCATTGATCATGAAACTAAAAGACTCCTACAGCCTGAACCATGAATGCGTGCGCATTGCTCTAAAATGCGTGCACATTGTTCAGACAGAAACTAAAGCCTTGCAACCTGTAACAGGAATGCGTGCGCATTCCAGTGAATGCGTGCGCATTCAACGCAGAAAAACCCTACAAAACCTGATTTTTGACCCTTACGATTTCTACTAGAATCCAAACATGTTCTACACGAATTATATCATAAAAACCACTTAAAAACACAACTATCTCAGATCCTAACATCCCTTTATCCATAAACAACATCTAGGTAAAACCTTGATATAAAACACTTCAAAAACATGATCTAACTACTCCAAACCATAATTAAATCATAGGAAGAGCTTATTACCTTTTAGCAAGCTAATCCCGATTCAAAACTCAGAAAACTGCGGCAAAACTTGGACCTTTTCTGCAGAAACCTATGTGATCAATCCATAATTAGATTAGATATGATCACAAGATTCTATAACAACAAAACTACAAATTGATGAGTTTGAATCAATCAAACTCGAACAAGAACACCTCTAGGGCTTAAAACATACCTCAAGAAAACTCCAACTTTCTGGTGTTGAATTGACGCTCTCTTCACAACGATTCCGTTGCTCTACTCAAATCTGAAAACGATTGAGATCCGACTTAGCAACTGATAGAAAATATCTCAGCCCTAATTTTTGCTCACACACGCCGATTACAATGAACGTAGGAAGAAATTCTGATTTCTTTTTGGTTATGAGAACTAATTGGATTATTTTCCTTAAATAACAAATCCCAAAAATAATAATATCTTATTATTTTCCCTTAATCAAAAAAATCGATTTCCTTAAATATATATATATATATATATATATATATATATATATATATATATATATATATATATATATATATATATATATATATATATATATATATATATATATATATATTATATAATTTAACTCCAATAAAAGAAGTCAGAATAATAATATTTCGTTTTCGCAAAATTAACACGTCTACTCTTTTCCGAAAATCAGAATATTACATTCCTCCCCCTTAAAAGGAGTTTCGTCCTCAAAACTAGAACATACCTGGTAAGTACATAAAATATGGGAACTCGCTGATCATATCATCTTCAACTTCCCAAGTTGCCTCATCGGGCGAATGATTGCTCCATTATACCAAAACCAAAGGAATCATCCTTCTCTTAGTCATCTTTTCTTTCCGGTCCAAAATCCTAATCGGCTTCTCATCATAAGCAAGGTTATCTTGAAGAACTTCCGGATCAACCGTAGTTTCAACATCATTCTTTGTCAAACACTTCTTCAACATCGAAACATGAAAAACATTATGGACTCTTGACATCGATTCCGATAACTTAAGCTTATAAGCCAACGGTCCAACTCTTTCCAGAATCTCAAAAGGTCCAACATACCTCGGGCTTAGCTTTCCCTTTTGTCCAAAACGTTTTACTCCCTTCATTGGTGAAGCTCGTAGATACACTCTTTCACCGACTTCAAACTCAAGAGGTCTTCTTCTAACATCTGCCCAACTCTTCTGTCTATCTTGAGTTGCCTTCAGGTTTTTCATAACCAACTGAACTCTTTCTTTAGCTTGTTCAACTAACTCCGTCCCGGTGACTTGTCTTTCCCCGACTTCATCCCAAAACAGCGGCGTTCTACATCTTCTTCCGTACAAAGCTTCAAACGGTGGCATGCCTATACTTGCATGATAACTGTTGCTGTAGGCAAACTCCGCTACAAGTAGGTAATCATCCCATGATCCGCCTACTTCTAAAACACAGGCTCTCAGTATATCTTCAAGTGTTTGGATGGTTCTCTCAGATTGTCCATCTGTCTAAGGATGAAAGGTCGTACTCATATCCAACCGTGTACCAAAAGCTTGCTGCAAACCTTTCCAAAACCGACTAATGAACCGACTATCTCGATCCGAGACTATAGAGATGGGTACTCCGTGTAACTTCACTATATTATCCAAGTATAGTGTGGTCATCTTCTTCAAGGGCATATCAACCTTAAATGGTAAGAAATGAGTGGATTTGGTCAATCTATCCACGATCACCCAAATCGCATCATGTCCGCCTCTCGTCTTAGGTAAACCGGTGATGAAATCCATCGTGATCTTATCCCATTTCCATTCAGGGATATCCAATGGCTTAAGCATTCATCCTGGTCTTCTATGCTCTGCTTTAATTTTCTGAGAAATATCACATTCTGCTACAAACTTAGCTATTTCCACTTTCATCGAGGGCCACCAAAACTTTTCTTTTAAGTCCCAGCACATTTTAGTAGCTCCTGGATGAACCGCAAAAGCAATCCTATTTGCCTCTTCCATAACTCTCTGCCACAAATTACCAACATTAAGCACACACAGACAATCCTGGTACCAAAGATTTCCACTCTTATCTAACACATAGCCCACTGTAGGCTTTTCTTTTGCAACACGCTTCAAATCAACCAAAACATGATCTTCATCTTGCTTTTTCCGAATGTCATCCATCAACTCGGACCTTGCTAACAACGGTGCCATGAACTGTAGGTCTTCAATCTGATCAAAACTCTAGATTTTCAGCCCATCTAGCTTTTCTGCCACATCTTCAACACTTGAAACTGCAAACACTGGTTTTCTACTCAACACATCAGCCACAACATTGGCTTTACCAGGATGGTACTGAATATCCAAGTCGTAATCCTTTACAAACTCTAACCATCTCCTTTGCCTCATATTCAAATTTTCTTGAGTAAAGAAATATTTCAAACTCTTTTGGTCGGTGAAAATCCTAGCCTTAACTCCATACAAGTATTGCCTCCAAATCTTTAGGGCAAACACTACCGCTGCCAACTCTAGATCATGTGTTGGGTAATTCTTCTCAAGCACATTCAACTGTCTAGATGCATAGGCAATGACATTTCCTCCTTGCATCAACACACAACCTAAACCTTGTCCCGAAGCATCAGTATAAACGTCGTAGTTATCAAAGATCTCCGGAACTGCCAAAACTGGGGCTGTAGTCAACTTTTCTTTCAATGTCTGGAAAGCATCTTCACACTCACTGGTCCACTCGAACTTCACATTTTTTTGAGTGAGCCGGGTAAATGGTGTAGCTATCTTTGAGAAGTCATGTATAAACTTCCTATAATAGCTAGCCAAACCGAGAAAACTTCTAACCTCTGAAACCGTCGTCGGTCTGGACCACTTCTCAACTGCTTCAATCTTCGCTGGATCAACTTTAATGCCATCTCCAGAAATGACATGACCCAAGAAACTAACTTGATCCAACCAAAAGTCACACTTTGAGAACTTCGCATACAACTGATTCTTCGTCAAGGTATCCAACACTATCCTCAGGTGTTCCTCTCATGTTCTTTCTCATCCTTTGAGTATACAAGGATATCATCTATGAACACTATCACAAATTTATCCAATTATGGCATGAAGACACGCTACATTAAATCCATAAATGCAGATGGAGCATTAGTGAGTCCAAATGGCATGACTAAGAACTCATAATGTCCATACCTCGTACTAAAAGCCGTCTTCGGTATATCTACTACCTTGATCTTCAACTGATGATAACAGGACCTAAGATCAATCTTAGAAAATACTCTCTTGCCTTGCAACTGATTAAAAAAATCATCAATTCTTGGCAAGGGTACTTATTCTTGATGGCGAGGTTATTCAGCGCTCTGTAGTCTATACACATCCTCATGATACCGTCTTTCTTCTTAACAAACAACACCGGGGCTCCCCAAGGCAAAGTACTAGGCTGAATTATATTCCTTTCAAGCATATCCTTAAGTTGAGCTTTCAACTCCTTCAATTCAGTCGGAGCCATTCTATAGGGTGCCTTAGCAACTGGTGCCGCTCCTGGTATCAACTTGATCTCAAATTCTACCTCTCTATCCGGCATGTTTCCCGGTAACTCTTCTGGAAACACTTCAGGGTATTCCTTTACTACAGGGGTTTCTTCCAACTTAGGCTTCACTTGTTCCACATCCACTGCGTATAACAAGTAGCCTTCACAACCCTTCTAACAAGCTCTTATAGCCTTAACTGCTGAAATTATAGGGTGACGCTTCTTACTAGGCTTGTAAACATTACCTTGATAAGTCTTATCTGATTTTTTGGGTATCTTAAAGGTCACTCTCTTTTCTCTACAATCAATGTGAACATAATTCTCGGATAGCCAATCTATTCCAAGAATTACATCGAAATCCGAAAAGTCCAAAACCGTAAAGTCACTTTTGTAACGATACGTTCCTACTCGCACATCCACTTGAGGCATCAACTTGGCTACCTTAGTTACCCTTCCTAAAGGTGTTGTTATTTCCAAAGTGTTTCATAAAGTTTCCATTGGTAAGTTAAGCTTCTTAGCTATCTTAGTTGACACAAAGGTATTTGTTGGTCCCTTGAAAAGGCTTTGGTTAAGTTTAGAGGGCGGGTGAATAAACTTAACACTTAAAACTTTTGGAGTTAACAAATTCAGCAACTTCAGCAGCCTGCTGATAGCTCGGTAGTCTGCTGACACTCAGTAGTCTGCTGACTATTGACTTTCTTGAATTTGTTGCAGCGGAATATATTTAAATTAAGCCTTATTACTTGTTGTTTAAAATATGATACCAAGTATTAGATACTCAGTAGTGTATGTGTGTGACTCAGTTGCTAGTTCAGTAGATTGATGTGCTAAATGTACTAAATGCAGAATATAAATGCAGAAAGTAAGTAGGCAATTTTTATAGTGGTTCCAGGTGGTGTAATCCTGTCAGTCCACTCTTCTCCTGTGATGTTGGAGGTAATTCACTAGATATCCTTGAGGTAGCAGTTACAAAATCCCTAAGTTGTTTGTCCTTCACCAATAACTATGGCTTCACAAACTGAACACTTGGAACAGGTAGGATTGTTGTTCCAAAGTCTTCCACTGGTCCTTGAAGGGTAGGATTTCCTCTTCACCAGCTCCACCACAAACAACAGTCCTTGACACCCAAAGATGCTCTGTCTTCAGCAGATTTCTTATAAAAGAAAGTTTGAATCAAGTAAGTGATTCAGCTTTCGGCAGCTTGATCAGGATGATATGATCAGCAGCTTGAGGTCTTCAAGTGTGTAAACTTGATGTAGCTTGATAGCAGATTACACTTGAAGAAGTTTACTGGATCGGTAGCTTTAAGTTCAGTAGGGTCAGCAGGGTGTTTTATAGATTGAAATCTGATAGCTCAAGATAGATCCTTAATTTTCATCACTTGTATCTGAATTAGGAGTCCTCTATTTATAGGTATGAATCCTTGTGACTTATGTTTGAAATTCAAACATAGCCGTTTCAGACTTGTCCTTTTCTTGACTTGCATTATGTCCCTGTATATAGTACTGACACTGTCAGATTGCATTTTGATAGTTTTCAGTATGTCCACCCTTTGACTTGTATCCATTGGATAAGCCTCTGTTTCTTCCCAACGCTTCTTTAATCTTAACCATTGATTTGTTTGATAAAATCAGAGGTTTTTGTCTGTCCTTATCCTTGTATTCTTCCAATTTAATCTTTGAATAATTTGAAATATATATCGGCAGGTTCCTGTGGGTATTAGTCTGCTGAAATACATATCAGTCAGTTGTTCCAAGGTTGCTGTGTTTATAAAAACACTTCAGCTGACTTCTCTTATATCTAACTTTTTATTGTTAAGTTAGATTACACCATTTTAATCATAACTAAGTTCCAATCACCATTTAACTTGTGGAACTTAGACCTTGTACACAAGGTATATGTAATCAGTTTAGGTCATCACAGACTTCCCTAAATTCTGATTCCATATCCTTGACTTTAAATACTAAGTTTGATCCCTTAGCCTTCAATAACTGAGTTTGAGCCCTCAGCCTTCAGTCTTCAGCAGGTTCCTAAACTAGTCTACTGACTCAGGTACCCTACTAATATAGACAGGTCTGTTGATGAAAGTCAGCTGACCTTATACAGTGCTTGTTTGATCAAACCTATACAAGATCAAACTCTAATAAGCCTATACATTTGATCTAGACATCTTTTTGCCTTTGCTCTATAACAGCTAGTCTGGCACTCATCACTAAAACTTGAAAATAAGTCCAACAGTATTAGACGCTCCCGTGTCAAACAATGTCGTAACTGCTAAGTTGTCTAAATTATTGTACCTGAAATAACATTATCATCTGGTTCAGCCATCTCAGCATCCACTGCAAACACTCGAACTGGGCGACTTGGGCCGTCTTTCCCATTTCCCTGTTTCGGCCCATTTGTAGACCCCTTTGTCGGACGTTTTTAGCAAAATGTCCTATTTCTCCACAGTAGTAGCAGACACCTATATTAGCCTTACACTCACCTGAGTGATTCTTATTGCACTTAGGGCAAAGCGGTGCTCCGGTTGGAGGTTTACCTGCCATAGGGACTGTCGTCCTCTTAGCATTCTGTTGCGGTGCTCCTCGGTGATTGCCTTGACTTGCTCCAAAACATCTATTGTTCCCAATAAAAACATTGGCCTTCTTCCTGAAAGTTTCAACATCTAATGCTTTATTCAGAAGTTCAGCTATGTTCTTAGCTGTGAAACCCAAAATGCCAGATTGTATCTCGTGGAATAAACCTTCTTTGTAGAGTGACATCTTCCTCTCTTCAACCTTCATAAGCTCAGGGTAAAACCTTCCCAACTCGTTGAACTTGTTGGTGTACTGAGATCTTGTCCTATAAATACCCTGCTTAAGTTTCAAGAACTGGCTCGCCTTGTATGCTTGCACCGTTGCTGGGAAATACTCATTGTAAAACATAACCTTAAAGCCTTCCCAATATGTTACTTTCCCATTGCTACTCTCTATAGCACAATCCAAGCTTTAGCTGCACCCAGAAGAAAACCAACTACCAATTGCGCCATCTCAGATTCAGGGACATTTATGTTCCTGCAAGCCTTCTCAAAACTTCTTAACCATTCCTCAGCTTTTGAGTGTTCTACATTACCAAAGAAGTATTGAACTCTGTTCCTTCTTAGCCTCGTATACCAATCCACAGGCGGTGCTTGCTCAAAAGCTGGTCTAACTGGCGGGACTGGTGGGTATCCAAAAGGTACTTGTTGCTGAAACTGTTGTTGGTATGGTGGTGGTTGGTAGACACCGTAGGGTGGATAACCAAAGCCTTGCTGGTGATCAAAATGTGGTGAAAGAGGTATAGTAGGTCGAGGGGTGTGACCTACTGACGGTGGATAAAAGGTCTGGTGCTGCTGATGGTGGAAGACTGGTGGAGAGGGGTGGCTTACCGGTGGAGGGTAGACACTCACTGATGGAGGATAAATACTTACTTGAGGGGGCACGCAGCCTGGTGGAATGTCTCCTACTACAGTGACACGGATGGGGGCTTCCCCAGGTTCTCCATAGATGTAGTTGTACCTTGGTTGAGGTCGTGGCGTAGGATTCTGACGTGGTCGCGGTGACAGACTCTATTGAGATTGCGGTGTGGGGGTCGCATTATGAGGGGGTGGAGTGGGTCTTGGATGAGGTGAAGGATTCTGCCTCACAAAGCAGCCTCCTACTACCGGTGTCGGACTCTCACGACGTACTCCTGACGCTTCTGCACCCGCTCCGGTTCTAGTGAACACCATCCTGATGATCAAAGAAAACGAAAACGTTACTAAGAGGTCTAAAAAATACTTATCTTAAAAGAAAGGAAGCCTAAAAGATGCTTTTCTCTGATACCAACTGTAACGCCCCGTTCCCGGTCACCGAGTCCTTATCCGGAAACGGAACGTTCGGCACGTATAAAATAAAATAAATTCACTTTATACGTAAGCCTCTACTACGTCGTATCAAAATAAAGCAAACGGAAGCAAAAGACTCGGGTAATAATTTTTTCAAACATCCAAAAATAGAAACTCAATATCTAAAGATAGAAATGTAATATTTATTACATCGGAAAACCAAACGGTATCCAAAAGTACAAAAAAGTAAATTACAAATTTTCCTAAAGAAAACTATAGTATAAATAAAACATAAATAATTAAACACTTCAACTCCGGCGTCCTCAAACGTCGTCATCAAAGTCCTCCTCGAACTCCGGGATTACCTGTTCGTCTTCTCTCCCCCACACACATAAATAAACATGCATTTGAGGTAAGTACATTGTACATAGTAAGAAGTAGAAGCTACATTTTAATTAAGGTTCTTTAACAAGTTTGATTATAATAGTTATCTTTATGAGACCGACTCAATCTAGGGTTCATTCCATGTCCATCGACACGTCATGACTATACGTTTCTATCTTAGCTTATCTTGGTTACATCATTACTCAATGGCACTATGCATGATGAATATCCATCACGAGATATACTTTCCAACTACCGTGATTAGCACCGATGGTCTCGGGACTCCCCGGTATGCATATACGTTCGATAAATTTCCTCCACTACCCTTTAGCCTTTTGAGCCAGTAGCGTTGTTCACCTTTTATGAACATATCACATCGCCGATATGGATTAGTGCCTAACCGAGAATAAGTGAAGTTTTACCTTTTACTACACATATGTAATTATTTACCGTTGTTATCTAGCCACCTAAGTGTTTTCAAATTAAAACTCACATTTATCAACTCTACTCCATCACTTAGACAGCTAGACATTACAACCTATCAAATACACAGACATTGACGAACTCTAGTTTATCAAAGCACAAGCCCTTTCATGCCCTTCCGACGGTCCCGAACTTTAACTCCCTTTAAGAGTACGTCCGGTGCCGGAACCAAACGCATCAGAAACTCAATCGGGGCTTGTGCATGTTTAATTAATGTTATTGGAACACGAAACAACGTTTAAAATCTCATTACATAGCTTAAACAAAGTTTTATTAAAAATTAGGGCAATGCGTGCGCATCCGTATGGAATGCGTGCGCATCCCCTGTCTAAAAACCTGTTGAAACTCTCTGCTCGAGCAATGCGTGCGCATTGTTCATGCCGTGAGCATCATGCACAACTCTGAACCACCAATGCGTGCGCATAATGGTGAATGCGTGCGCATTGATCCTGAAACTAAAAGACTCCTACAGCCGGAACCATGAATGCGTGCGCATTTCTCTGAATGAGTGCGCATTGTTCTGACAGAAACTAAAGCCTTGCAACCTGTAACAGGAATGCGTGCGCATTCCAGTGAATGCGTGCGCATTCAATGCAGAAAAACCCTACAAAACATGATTTTCGACCCTTAACGATTTCTACTCGAATCCAAACATGTTCTACACGAATTATATTAGAAAAACCACTTAAAACACAACCTTTTTAGATCCTAACATCCCTTAATCCATAAACAACATCTAGGTAAAACCTTGATATAAAACGCTTCAAAAACATGATCTAACTACTCTAAACAATAATTAAATCGTAGAAAGAGCTTCTTACATTTTAGCAAGCTAATCCCAATCCAAAACTCAGAAAAACTGCAGCAAAACTTGGATCTTTTCTGCAGAAACCTATGTGATCAATCCATAATTAGATTAGATATGATCACACGCTTCTATAACAACAAACTACGAATTGATGAGTTTGAATCCATCAAACTCGAACAAGAACGCCCCTAGGGCTTAAAACATACCTTAAGAAAACTCCAACTTTCTGGTATTGAATCGACACTCTCTTCACGACGATTCCATTGCTCTACTCTGATCTGAAAACGATTGAGACCCGACTTAGCAACTGATAGAAAATCTCTCAGCCCTAATTTTTGCTCACACACGCCGATTACAAGGAACGTAGGAAGAAATTCTGATTTCCTATTGGTTATGGGAACTAATGGGATTATTTTCCTTAAATAACAAATCCCAAAAATAATAATATCTTATTATTTTCCCTTAATCATAAAAATCGATTTCCTTAATATATATATATATATATATATATATATATATATATATATATATATATATATATATATATATATATATATATATATATATATATATATATATATATATATATTCTATAATTTAACTCCAACAAAAGAAGTCAGAATAATAATATTTCGTTTTCGCAAAATGACACGTCTGCCCTTTCCCGAAAATCGGAATATTACAGAGGTCACTGGGCAGTCGCCCCTGTTATTCGAAACGATATTACTATATATGTTATGTATATTTTTGCTTCTCTTAAAATTTATATTCGTTACTATCGTCTATATTTATCGAATAGATTGACATTTTTTTTTTGAGGGAGACATAAATTTTTTAGCATGTAAATAAAAATATATAGTTATTACAATAATGTTACGTTTAAAAAAATATTAATAATATTTTACTAATAAAAAATAAAAATACCAATGTTTGAAATGTTTCTATATCTCAAAACATTGCATTTAATGTGTGGAATATTTATTTATGTAACTATATAATAGTGGTTTTTTCCCATATATATTGTAAAATATACAGTAGTAGTGTTTATTTTCATTATATAGTAGTGTTTCTTCTTGAATCTAAGAGCACTCATAATGGCTCTAAAATTGCCAATGTGGAATACACTTTTTGTCAAGAGAGCCAATGTGATTAAATAAAAAATCTACAATGACACATATCATGTTAAGGATAAAGTGCTTACCGTTCTACTAAAACCAATTGGTTCCAGCAAAGACGCTACTTTATTCCTTTATCATTTAAGAGTGGGCAATATGTCCCAACACCCCCCCTCAAGTGTTGGCAATCTGTCCCGTTCTACTAAAAACCAATTGGTTTCAGTAAATGCGCTATTTTATTTCTTTATCGTTTAAGAATGTGGGCAATTTGTCCCAACAAATCACATTGTGACTTTAAACATTGGCATTTTTATTTTTTATCCTAATATGGTAGTCGTTCTGTTCATGACCTGACACACAACATCAATAATAAAAACTAGGGGGAAGGGGCTACAAGGACAAAAAAAAAAACATAAATGGGTCTGCAAGGACATTCTTTTTTTTCAGATGTTATAAAGGACAAAAACAAAATATTTGGACAAAAATACCCCTTGTTACTTTTTACCCTTCTACAAATAGTAACGATCGAAACAAGTAGTAACAGCCGTAAAATGTCGTAACATCTAATGAAAAGGTAGTAACGGTCTAAAAACAAGTAGTAACAGCCCTTATTTGTTAAAAAATAAGTAGTAACAGCCCGTAAAATGTCGTAACATACAATGAAAAAGTAGTAACAATCTAAAACAAGTAGTAACAGTCTTAAAACAAGTAATAACAGCCCGTAAAAAATAATAACGGTCAATAAACAAGTCGTAACAGTCCCATAAAAATGTCGTAATATCCTAAAAACAAGAAGTAACAGACTAAAAACAAATAGTAACAACCCCATAAAATATAGTAACGGGCAATAAACAAATAGTAACAGCCCATAAAATATATAAAATACATCAAAAAAATGTAGTAACGTTACAAAATTAAAAGTAACAATCCTAAACCCTAAATTAAAAAATAATAATAATAATAAAAAAGGTGCGCCGTACACCTCTTGGCCGGAAATTATACATTTAGCAGTGGCCAAAGTAGCGCCTTCTTGGCCGGAGAGTGGACTCGGTTGGACAGTGGGCGGAGCAGTGAAGCACCGCCGGATTTGATTGGATTTTTGATCGGATTTTGGCAGTTGAAGGACGGATCAAATCATTACAGTTGAAGGAAGGATCAAATCGTTGGAGAACATAGTTGCGCGGTGGTGTTACCTCGAATTGGAGTGGCGTTGATGTTTGACGGCCACTTGCTAATCGGAACACCGTCGGAGGTGGGGCCGTATCCGGTGGTGTTGTTCCTTCATGAATTTTTGCTTTATAAATCGTTCCTTCATTCTTTGAACACCCACGGGTTTGCGGCTCCCGCCGGAAATTGCGGCTCGGGCCCCATCGTTGTCCCATCGTTGTCCCTTCCGCCGGAAAATGCGGCCGCCGCCGCTCACCCCCCCATCGTTTGTCGTGGTAGGGGTCGAGGTTTTGCCAAGAGAGATGTATTTTTCAGCCATGGATGGCGGTGATTTCTTGGATGGGAGGGGTGGGGGGAGGAGAATTTCTGAAGGCTTGCCATTGATGCTCACAGTATGTGCGTTGGTGTTGCTGTGAATGGACGAGAGAAGAAAGAAAAAAAAAAGGTTGAATGATTTAGTGTATTTATCACAAATATATTTTAAAATTAATAATAAAGGGTATTTTGGTAAGGTTACACATCTTTTGTCCTTATTAATATTTAGTTTCCTTGGATCCTGATAATCAAATTAATCCGTCCTTTTCGACAAAAACCTATAAAAACTAATAAAATAATTCAACTTTCCCGCTAAAACAAAACCTAGCTTACTGTATATTAGTCTTCTTCCTGCGCCTCCCAACTTCTTCCATCAAGTGCTCTTTTCTTCTTAATATATCAACATCAACTGAAGCTACTTAATCCTCCTTTCAATAAATCAGTTGAAGAAGGAATACATAGACTCAACTTAATTCTTATGGTATCCAATTCCTCCTAGGGCAGAGCAAATCGTCTTACGAAGGTTGTGTTATTGACTTCGTCTACATTGATTTTATGGGTTTTATTTGTTTTAATTTTATTTTATTTTATTTTAAGTTGTTTGTTTTGTGGATGCGAATATTTTATGTGAATTTGTTTATTGCTGAAGATAACTTTTCATTTGAGCCATTGTGGAAGAGAGTGAGATGGGGATGCGAATGTGAAGCCACGTAGGTGCCACATATAACATTTTGTAGATTTCAATGTAAAGTGACAATGTAGATCTATAAGGCCATTGTATGTGGTCTAATAGTAGAAAAAATATAGAGAATTAAGGAAAAAAAACATATTTTGGAGTATTTTTAAGTAACAGGACACGAGAGTGGATCCTCTCAAGTACTTAAGAGTCAAGTGGATTTGTTTTTACACATTATCACCAAAATGACGTAGTTTTGAAAAAAATAAATATACGATTAGATGATTTTCACATTTTGTCAAAGAAGGAGCTATAGGCTCAGGTGTGCTAAGCCCAACCAGTTATTTTCCTAAGTAGCCTATGTAACCCAACACAATAACCCAACCTGGTGACCCAGCCCATCAAACACCTACAGCCCACTACGTCATCTTCTTTACTTGTTGAATGACCGGGAATCCCCAAGCTAAATTTCACTGTTTTTTATTTTATTTTTTTGAATAGATTTCACTGCTTCTTTAAATAAATAAATAAAAGTTAAAAGAGCTCAATTTATGATTGCAAACAACCAGACCCATCAACTCTTAATGAATTAATAAGCAACATTTGAGTGTTTTCAGGATTAAATTTCAGTCTTTTATTACATAAAGAATACTTATTATCTTAAACAATTTTTTTACTGTTAGTGTAGCCCACCCGACATTTATTTTCTCACTCCGTCCTTGCATTTTGGGTGTATGGTTAGATCACTTCTATTTGAGAGAATATTTCTTCAAGTACTTAAGAGGATCTATTCCGACAGGACACCCAAATATATTTTTATAGAGAGAATGACAACTCTATAATATTTATAGTTTAAAGGAAAAAAAAGTTACACACGTCTGCCTGCTTCCCCCCCTTTTTTTTCTCCTTATTTACTTCTTCATTTTCAAATACTCAAATCTTTTGATTAAGATATCTAAACGTGATGAAAATTTCACTAGTTTATTTTTTCACGCTCTTCGTTTTGAGACTTGTTTCGAAATCATTACATCGTTTTTCGTGAGATTTACTGTTACCAGTGAATCCTAAAAAACAGTGAATTGCGACAGTGGATTTACGGAAATTACATCGGAATATAGTAGATGTTGTCTCAAAATAAAGAGCATGAAAAAACAAAAAGAAAATTTGGTGAATGAATTTTCAAGTTTGGAGTTGTAGATTGAAAGATACAATTGTTTCAAAATGACGAATGAGAGAGAAAGTGATTTTTTTTATAACAAACGCAGCTTTTTCTTATAATAATTTTGTTTTTTATGTAAAAGTTCTAAAAATTTGTCATATTCACTATGTTAGAAAATATTTTTGTCATTCTCCCTTCCCAAAAAAAAAGGTATTTATTTGCACCACCGCGATTCAACTCATACACCAAACTACTTTTGCACCGCACCCAAACAAACTTTAGAAAGTCGATTTCATAGTCAGAAACCGACTTATCGAAGGTCGGTTGCGAGAATCGACTTTGGAAAAGTCGATTATTGACTCAACAATCGACTTTCTAACGTTTGATTCTATGTTTTTGGTGTAGTGTGCAATACAATCGGTGGGATGCAAAAAAAAAAACCCCTAAAAAACACCAATATACATTTTCCTACTTGCGAAAAAAAATTAGTATTATCGCCTCCTCACCTAAAATCCTGCGTCCGTCTCTGAGATTAAGTATTTTTAAAAATAAAAATAAGCAAAACAATTAAAACACTTTAAATATGGGTGTTTTAATATTGTTTTTAGTTGTCTATGTCAGAGTCGGATCTACCTTTGCTTATATGGGGTCCGCGGACCCCGCTAAAAATAAGAAAACCCTACATTTTATCTATAAAAAGATTATTAAAATACAGACGAAAAAACATACAGTTTAAGAAAGATAAATCAGTAGCAATGCCATAAAGTATGGCGGAATTAATAAAACACATAAACAAAGAGAACACAGTGATTTAACGTGGTTTTCGGCGTTATGCCGACTATTCCACGGACAAAGGAGATATTTTATTATGCACAAAGTTACAAGGATTTTCACACACATTGCATTGATTACAACATTGGCATTTATAGGTACGGTTCCCTAACCTTAACCACCATAAAATCTTTATCGGAATTGTCATAAATACCCTAGATGTGGACCCCAGCTCTAGCGGTTATCCACAAGAATGGAACTCAGTTTCAGCTGACCTTCTTAGACATGTAATCAAATGCTCAGATGTAGAACTCAGACGTACTCAGCAAAAAAACTCAACAGACAAAACTGAAAGTTGACTTCAGAAGAAACTCAGTTTGCACTTCACCAAAATTGACTTTCACATAACTGAATACCCTCACTAAACTGACCATCATTCTCAGCTCAGTTTCATAGATTAGTTCCACCAGATTATTCATCAGTTTTAGAGGTGATTAAACTGATACAATTGCAGTGAACTTGAAATACATGGTAGAAAAGTCAAAGGGAAACCAGAAAAATATATATTGAAGAAGAAGAATACATAGAGTATTGATTACGGAATTAATGCTTTCAAAACATGAGGCTATTGGTATTATACACTTGCTTTATATAGTAGGAGGTGGTAGTTACAAAGTGTGGTCTAACTGACTAACAAATTTATAACTAAATGATCATATTGTGTTTGCACTGATGTCTAGTAGAAGTGATTTCTGACTTGCATTTAGGAGCTGCAACACCCCCTCTCAAGTGGAAATCATTTCACTTTTTAGATATTGCATATATGGTAGCATGAAAGTAGGTTATGGAAAGTGTTTTTGTCTAGGGCCTTTGTAAAGAGGTCAGCCAACTACAAGTGAGTGGAAATATGTATTGGTTTTAACAATCCAGACTGGTATCTATCCCATTTTACATGACAAACTATTTCTATATGCTTTGTCCTCTCATGGAAGATGGGATTCTCCACAATGTACAAGGCACTCTTACTGTCGCGGAACAAAGGTATAGGTCTCTCTTGTTTTATGTTGAATTCTTGTAATAGATAAGTCAACCACTGCAATTCACAGGATGCCATTGCCATGGCCCTGTATTCTGATTCTAAGGAACTTCTAGAGGCTGTGGTCTGCTTCTTTGCCCTCCAACTTATCAAAGAGTTCCCTAGGAATACTAAAAAACCTATGATTGGTCTCCTTGTGTCATCACAGCCTGCCCAATCTGCATCAACATATGCTTTGAGTTCTAACGATCCTTGTGCAAAAAATAAGATTCCTTGTCCAGGGGCATTCTTTAAGTATTTTAGGAGTCTATGTGCTTCTTTGAGTTGAATTTCAGTTGGTGAATCAAGAACTGACTCAATTGTTTTGTAGCTAAAGTGATGTCAGGCCTAGTTATGCCTAGATATATAAGCTTTCCAACTAGGCTTCTGTAATAACTATTTGATTCCAGCTTTGGGGAATCCTTGCTGTGCAGCTTTTGAGATGTATCCATAGGGTTCTGGTTTGCAATCTATATAGTCTTCTAGTATCTCTAAATAGTATTTTCTTTGAGTTAAAACTATGCCATCTCTTGATCTTGCAACTTCCAATCCCAGAAAATACTTTAGATCTCCAAGATCCTTAATGCCAAATTTTGAGTTTAAGAAGCTCTTCAGGTCTTTAATCTGATCCATACTTGGACTAGTGATGAGGACATCATCAACATAAACCAACAAAGAAATGAAATTATCATCTTGGTCTTTGACAAATAAGCTATAGTCTTGTTTTGAATGTCTGAACCCCCTCTCAAGCAAAGCTTGTGGTAACTTTATATTCACTTCCTGCAAGCTTGTTTTAATCCATATAGAGATTTCTTTAGTTTGCAAACTTGTATAGGTTTTGAGCTGCAACCCTAGGCTATAGTCATGTATACTTCTTCTGAGATCTCCATGTAAGAATGCATTGTTCACATCCAATTGTTGCAAATTCCAGCCTTTGGCAGCGGCAATAGCAAGTAGAGTTCTAACAGAAGTAAGTTTTGCCACATGAGAGAATGTATCAAGATAATCCAATCCTAGTTGTTGAGTGTAGCCTTTTTCAACAAGTCTAGATTTAAATCTCTCCACTAAACCATCAGCTTGTCTCTTTATTCTGTACACCCACTTACAACCAATGGGAGTCTTTCTTTAGGTAAAGTAACTAGTTCCCATGTTCAGTTTTTTTGTAATGCATCAAGTTCATCCTGCATGGCCTTTCTCCATGCTTCATCTTTTACTGCTTCTTCATAATTTTTGGGCTCAGTAAGGACATGTGCACTTAAGACATAATTTTTGTAAGTAGTTGATAAATGTGTCAAGGAATCCACATTGTGAATGCTGTGTGGTGTAGTTCTTAATTTTGAATGATGACACACATAGTCATTCAAATAAGAAGGAACACCCTTGGATCTAGATGATTTCCGTCTTGAATGAACATTAGTGATAGGGTTATTGACAACTGGTTGTTCCAGCTCATGATTATCATGTTCAATTTCTTGTTCTTGATTATGAGCAGGATTGTGCTATTGATCTGTTCCTGATTCTCAAGATCTTGAGATTGCAGTTCTTCCATGAAAGGCAAAGGAAGAGTAAAAGTATCAATATTACCTGAGTCTTCATTATAGGGAAATGTGAGCTCATGAAAAGTGACATCCCTACTATAAATATTTGCCTAGTCTGCAGGTTTAGAAGACAATATCCTTTGACATTTGTGGCATTGCCTAAGTAGACAGATCTAATACTTCTTTGAGCAAATTTGTTACCATCAGTATGTAAATTTCAAGCATAAGTTAAACAACCAAAGACCTTAATATTTTTGAAACTAGGCACAGAACCATAAAGCAATTCATGTGGTGATTTTTCATTTAAAACTGGAGTAGGCAAGACATTTATCAGATTGACAGCTTGTATCACACAATAAGTCCAGTATATAACAGGAATTCCATATTGAAACCTCAAACTTCTTACCACATTTAAATTGTGCCGGTGCTTCCTCTCCTCAACTCCATTTGGTTGTGGTGTATGCACCGCAAAAGTTTGATGTACAATCCCTTTTAGGGCATAAAAATCAGATAGATTGAACTCAAGACCATTGTCTGATCTCAAAACTTTTATTCTTGTATTGAATTGTGTCTCAACTAACATACAAAAGGTTTGAATTAAAGATGTAACCTCAAACTTGGATTTTAACATATAAACCCAAGTGTACCTACTAAAATCATCTACAATGGTAAGAAAGTATCTATGTCCGTGAACACAAGTGATCATGTATGGACCCCAGATATCCATGTGGACCACATCAAAACAATGCATGGTACTAGATTTACTCAAAGGAAAACTAAGTCTTTTTTTGTTTTGCAAGAGGACAAATATGACATATTGATTCTGTATCTATGGTGACATCTTTGCAATGATGACTCGGACTCTGCAATCTTTTGTGAGATGCATGTCCAAGCCTATAATGCCACAGCATGTGGTGCTGCTTAGATTGATATGAAACTTCAGACACAGAAATTGCATTAGATTGAGAATTAGGGTAGCAAGCCTTATCAGCCTTAAGAATATACAATCCTTTTATTAGTTCAGCTGAACCAATCCTCTTCAAACTCAGCATGTCCTGAATCACACAAGAATCTAGGTAAAATTTAACATTATAAGCTCTAGTTCTTATCAACTTACTGATTGACATGAGGTTGAAGCTAAATTCTGGAACACAAAGAACATCATCAAGCACTAAATCTTTATTAACCTTAACCTGTCCTATGTGTGTGATTCTGGCATTTCTACCATTAGGCATACTAACTGTCATTTTGTCCACAGATCTACAAGAACTAAACAGAGATTTATTGAAGACAATATGATCAGTAGCTCCAGAATCCATAATCCAACATTATATTTCAGCAATACCTGACCCTTCTGAAGATGGGAATTTAGTAGTCAGGGCCACAGAATTGATCTTCGGATTTATAGATTCTTGATTAGCTTTCAAGAGGCTCAAGATCTGCTGATACTGCTCTTGGATGATATTAACCTGAGAGTTGCACTGAACACCTTAGGACTTTCTGACTCACTTTGATCCCAAGAATCTGAACTAATTGAATTTGCAAAATCTCTCCCTTTTCCTTTACCCCTGAAATTAAGAGGGAAACCATGCTTCTTATAGCAATGGTCAATGGTATGTCCTAACATTCCACAATGTGCACATTGTGGTTTCTTATTTCCATTGTTGAAATTCTTCCTATAACTTTGATTTTAATTCTGTGCAGCCATTACTGCTTTCTGATCTTCACTAGAACCAAAAACAGGTGCAGATTCCACAATTTTTGCACCAGAAGTAACTCCATAATGCTGCTGTTTTTCTTGCTTAACAGCCATAGAAAATACGGCCTTAATTGAAGGTAAGGGTTCCAACATTAGAACTTGGATTTTATTGCAGAATATTCTTCATTCAATCCCTTCAAAAACCTAATTACATACTGCTTCTCAATATATCCTTGAAACCATTTCTTGCCACAATCACACTCCAGAGGCACAGTGAGAGTCACTAATTGATCCCACAATACTTTCAACTTTGTAAAATACTAAGGTACAGAAAGATTACCTTGCTTAGTATTTGGATTTCCTCCAATATATCTGACAAGGTGTATGTTTCTCCTCCCCCAAATCTGTCCTCAAGATCTTCCCATATATCTTTGGCAGTCTTATAGGATGCAATACTCTGTGCTATATCCCTAGAGACTGAATTCACTAACCACGCCTTAACCATACTATTACATTGGCGCCACGCAGCATAATGATTATCCGTTGGTGCAAGAACTGGGATAGAACCATCTACAAATCCCATTCTTTCTTCGAAGAAAGTGTTGTGGTCATAGAAATCTTCCAGCTATGATAATTGTTGTCATCCAACAACGGCTGAACAAGAATCAAAGACGGATTTTCATTAAGATGAACAACAAAAACTGCAGGAACGGCAGCTCCTTGAATCTCCATGGAACAATTAAAAGATCTTCAAGAAACGAAGAAAGAAACTCTCGACTTGAAGAAGAAATCGAAGTACGAAACGCGCAGAGGCTCAGTAAAGCTCCGATACCATGATTAAACTGATACAATTGTAGTGAACTTGAAATACCTGGTAGAAAAGTAAAAAGGAAACTAGAAAAATATATTGAAGAAGAAGAATACATGGAGTATTGATTACAGAATTAATGCTTTCGAAACTTGAGGCTATTGGTACTACACACCTGCTTAATATAGTAGGAGGTGGTAGTTACAAAGTGTGGTTTAACTGACTAACAAACTTATAACTAACTGCTCATATTGTGTTTGCACTGATGTCTGGTAGAAGTTATTTCTGACTTGCATTTAGGAGCTGCAACAGAGATCAAGTCATTAAATTGACAAATATATTTTGGACTCCGTAAAAAAATTTATTTACATCTTTAAATATTTACGAATCATGTTGAACAAAATTTTTAAACCCGTCACCGATCTATGTATTGTATGAAAACACCGCTGAAAAATTTCTCAATTTCAAACACACTGAGGTGATAGTGAGGTGATAGGAATCTTGGGCCATAAAATTTTGGAACCCTGCTCAGGTCCTGTGCACATTTCAGAACCCAATGAAACAGAATCTAACGTACATATTTCAAGTCATTGACTTGTTACTATAGAATAAATATTTTAGCTTTATTTTTTCTTCGGATTCTCTTTCACAGTTTTGTCAAAAGGTAAATAAATAAAATAAAAAGGGCAAATGTGCATAGAAATGTGGCAGTGATTAAAGTAACCCAAATGCGCCAGTGATTTCAAAATATCATTCATTTCTCACTTTTGTTGGTCAACTCATGAAATAATTATAACAGAAATCATAGTAATTTCCACTAATGATATTTCTTGTGTGTTGGCCATAAACTTTATGGAGTACTTATAACTGCAAATTCGAAAGTGGAAAAAAAAAGTTATTTGAATCAAATTTATTTTAACGAATTATTTATTTTACATTTTTAATTACACATTTTTCTAGTTTATGGAATCTTTATTCAAGACAAAATGCATCGGATTCTCTATATTAGATAATGCGGCAGATATAAAGAAAAATTTACGAAATCTGGATGAAGACAGAAAATGTTAAGAATTTTTTACAGAATCTGTATTTTAGACTTTTAGACTAAAAAAATAAAGTATTTGTTACAGTGT
Source organism: Gentiana straminea (assembly GCA_036785695.1). Taxonomy (NCBI): domain Eukaryota; kingdom Viridiplantae; phylum Streptophyta; class Magnoliopsida; order Gentianales; family Gentianaceae; genus Gentiana; species Gentiana straminea. The sequence continues at coordinate 3,959,048 of JAVUPR010000046.1, read as the reverse complement.
TACATTTTCTAAATCTGAATTTAAAAAATTTAAAATACTTTTTAAAAGATTTACGGTATTTACGGTATCTACGGCAAGTGATCTTAGTCAACGGTCATAAATAAAGTCATTTGCTCACTTGGTTCTTAAATTTTACTTTTCTTTTTTGAACTCAAAAAAATGTTGAAATTAACATATGTCTTACATTACACCCCTTACATTTATTTTCCTTATCATTCTTAAAGAATGAATTTTGTTATTTCCAAAGCTTGTAAATAGTACTAGCTACTATTATAGATTAGATTAAAAGAACAAGAGAGAAAATTAAGTGCATCACTAAGGGCCCGTTTGGATTGAAGGATATAAATAAAAAGAAAAAAAAGATAGCGACGAAAAAGAAAGGAGGAGGAATGAGGGATTTTGAAGTTTATTTTGAATGTTTGGATGGAACAAGATGGGAAGGAAATGAATGTTTAAAAGTGTGTTTGGAATATCAATGGAAAAGAAAAGAAATCACAAGATTATAAATGATTTTCCAATTTTAAACATTAGGTTAGTGAGAGATTAGTATTAATTTTAAGGTTATTTAAGTAATTATAAATATATTTAAAAAATACATATCAATTCCTTCCAAATCTTGCTGAAAGCGGAAGGAAAGCAAGCAACCCAATTTCTCATTTCTTTTGGTCTCCCTCGTTCACCTTTCATTTCCTTCTATTATTGACATACCAAACACCACAATTAAAATCAGGCCAAACCCTTTCTATTCTTCTCCTCCATTTTCTTTCAATCCAAACAGGCCCTAAAGAATGTGTTATTTTGTCGATATTATTTTAACAACATTCATACTTGAATGTATTAACCACTATCTTTCTATTCAAAAATGGGAGGGGTAATTAAAACATGTTTGATCCAAACAATTTAAGTGGTCTTATAACACTATTTAATGAGGTTTAGCTCAAGCAGTTAAACAGATATTCAAGATCAAGAAGACCTGGGTTCAAGTACACCATGTGTTGTATGGGTGTATTGTTCATTAAATATGATAATTACGGTTTTGAGAACGAAAAAAACGAAAAACAAATTAAGAGTTATTTTTTATGGGGAAATTTTTTATTAAGGAGAACAACATCACAATTTGACAAAACTTTACCTGGGGTAAGAGCTCACTCTATTTTTGTTTTTCTTCTTTGAGCGGAAGAGAACTGCTCTTAAAATTAAAATAAAACATAAAAAGAGAGATAATAAAAACCATGATAGAAAAAATGGCAAACCACTAAATTCAGTTTTCGTCGGGTGTTTGATAACTATTTTTTATAATCATCTAATTGTTTTTTATTCCCACCGAAACGAAATTGCCACATAAAGTGGGTATATATAATTCACACTATAGTTGGTTATACTCGAACCCAAAACTTCATTGTTACGACTTAATTTTCTATTAAATTTTACACGGTGGGGTTGCGACTTAATGAAATAAGTAGCCACTTTTCGGCTATTATTTATAATATATAATGAACATCTATTTCATATCAAATAATTTATATCTGCTCCTATTGTATTTTAATTTTTCATTTGGTGGATATTTAGCCCATGCAATTGGTTTTGATTAAGTGATAAATAGTCAACTTCAGCGCTAATTTTGGATTAGGTTCGATGTGTATCATCGAGAGCCCATGCTATAATCAAATTCTACGTAAGGAGTAGTTGATGATAGGTTTTGGAATCATTCGAGAAATTAATGTCTAAAGTTTGAAAAAATATGTATGGAAGAAGAGTTAGAGAGTGTATCAACTCTTCGATCACACAATTGGTAAAATGAGAGACTTGTACTCTACATTTAAGGGTGAATGTTAGAGTAATAGATGTGGCTCAAGAGGCAAGAGGTATTTTTGTGTCAGAGTGAGAACTTAAGTGGCTCTTAGTTTGACACATGTGCGCCGCCCCTGCCTTCTGGCTCAGCCCAAATTCTAGTTTTTAATGACTTTAACATAACTAAGGCAGTTTAAGAACTTTCTAGAAGCATGTGTGATAATTTTAATTAACATAATTAAGGCGGTTTAATTAAAAACAAACTGGAGAGAGGTGTGAATAGAGTAGAATTGGCCAATTAAGTCGGTTAAGCCGATTTAATTAAGTCGTTTAAGTCGGCTATTGTTTCTTTTTCATAAGGAACAAGAAAACACGTGATTAGGTCAGCCTAATCACGTGTTCAACTCTCATAATTTCCACAATATATAGACCCCATATTACTAAGAATTGGATTATTGAATTTTCTCATCTTCTCAAAAAAAAAAACATTATGTATTCATAGTAGTCATGTTGTGGTGTCGAAGTGAATTCGGAGAAACTAGTAGTTTGCCGGAGTTTGAGCTTTTGAAATGCCGCTAAATCGAAACAAAAGTTATTGTATCTTGGAGAGATAAATGCTACAACCGTGAGCATGTGATCGAAGTATTATTGTCTTAGGGATTGAGTAAATACACTCGTATCAATTTGATTTTTTTTTGTTACTCGTTACTTTTGAATTTTCACGTTTATGTTTGAGTTTTTTGGGGTCTGTGTAGAACACTCCATGCACGTTTTTCAAACATCAATTTCAATTTTTTTAACATTTGTATTAAAACATTACTATTATAAATTCAACATTTGATAAATTAAGTTTTTATAAAGTTGAGACTTCACATATAAGACTTCAATATATATATATGGTCCGATAGCATATTTTCCTCAATGTGATTTTAGTTAATGTTCTAGAATCGTAAATATTACACCGCAAGTCTCAAATCTTACAGGGACCTTTAAAGGGCAACCACACTAGATCTTCATGTGTACCACGACAATATTTAAAATTAGACATGCATGTATTGGGATCCCCTTAAAATCAACGCGCCATAGATTTAGTGTGATGTCTTGATTCCAATTTTATCCACGGAATAGTTGTCTTTTCGTTTTTTGCATTTATTTATTTTAATGTGAAGGGATCGTGTTTTGCGATTAACAATAACAACAGACTTGTTTTTAAGTTGTTTCCGTCTTGAGATTCTTCACGTCTACCTAATCTCCCAAAATAAAAATAAAAAAAGTCAATGCCAAATCTTTTCTTGACAGCAATTAGTTGAATTCAAGTCAAAATTACCAAACATTTTTTAATCTGTGGCCGTCCAAGTTTATCACCTTCTTCTTGTTTTACTCAATCTGAATCCTTCTCTTTCGTTGCCTTTTGTCATTTTGTTTGGAAGAAAAAAAAAATTGTAATCATATATATGTAGATATGCACAAGGCCTTACACTTTAAAGTTAATGTTTATAAATTATGCAAATCATACCAAATGATCATCTTCCACTAGTGAACAAATTTGCTTGACTACTAGAGATAATCATGTGATCATATAAACACGTAAGAAAATATTAACCACAAGGTATACTTAGTATTCAACTTTTTTAATAAAATGATCTAAATATTGGAGAAATTTGAATAAAAATTAATAATGGAGGGAAAATTCGAATGGACTTGTGACAAATGAGTTGTATTGATTCGGTGAAAAGTTGCAACCACGTAAGGGTTACACATGTTCGGTTGAATCATTTTTTAAAAAATGCAACCAGTAGCGAATAACTTCTATTATCCTATAAAATCCTAGCGTACAAATGAAAATAGGGCTGCAATTTTTCCATAAGAAATTTTTCTCTTTCATAGGCTGGTTTCTTATGTTATTCATAACATCTGGAAATACACTTTGCATATTTTTTGAGTCAAGAAGAGATTTACAGAACATGATTAGTTCACCTACTTCTTCTCATTGAAGTGCAACAATCCGAAAAAGGTATGACTATTGTATCATGGGAGACGAATGATTATCGTATGCACATAATCGGGGCAAAAATGTCGTAAAGACAGAGTGTTGCACTCGCCTCGGTCAATAAGTTTTCTGTCCTATTTTTTGTTTCGTTTTTGCTTGAATTTCGTGTTAAATATGATGTTAGATGGAAATATTCACCCACACTAAATGTATAGAGGATGGGGCCTTTAAAGGTATCCCGGTTTTGTATTTATATGTGACACCGTATCAATATAAAAGATGAGTGATTATTCAAGGCACTACACATTCAGTTTTTTAATTATGAATTTATCAACGACACCGTATCTATTAAAATTCAAATTTATTATCAACGACAATGTATCTATTATTTTCCTCAATCTTCAACCATCATTTTCTCCATCATTCTGCCACCCATGTCGCTATTTCACCACCTATGACCATCAAAAAAATCAATCCTTCTCTCCCAACCCATCGATTAAATCCACCATCTCACCCGAAATCACCTATCAAACAATGAAAATCCCAATTTGCATTTTGAATGAAAAAAACCTTGGTAAGAAGGGGGTAGTGGGGATGGGTATAATGGCATTGGTGGGGATGGGTGAAGGAGGAAGATGGGTGTTGGGGCGGCAGGCCAAGTTGGGTGAGGTGTGGGAGGTGACGGGGCTGTTGGGGTTGGCCGGGCTGGTAAAGGGTGGCGGCTAGAAGAAAATTAAGGTAAATTAGGGTTGTATGTGTAGTTATTTTGTCGGAGTGTAAGATTTTGACAAATGTAGTGTTATAGTTAAAAATGGATGTGTGTTGTAGTTGCAGTATCGCCTTTGAGATGGGTGTGAAGTTTGATTCTGTAAAATCTCGGCAATAAAAGGTGTACATGCAGTCCCAAAATATACTTCCTCCGTCCAAAAATATAAGTCATTTTGGATATTTCAATAGATTATGAAATTGGATAAATGCCATAAATTTTATGGAAATAGGCCTAAAATATATGACTCTCATTACTAAAATATGATTATGAAGTATTTAAAAGTAGTTGAATTGCTAATAAATGAAGGGTAAAATAAAGAAAAAAGTAATAAGAACTTAATTGGTAATATAGAATGACTTATATTCTGAGACCGATTATAAAATATATGTTGAACCGTGAAGTACAAAAGGCTTGAATGAGTCATGCATTGTGTTAAAATATCAAGAAATGTAGTTATATGGCCTTTATTTCCCTATTTGGCCCATAAAAATAGTCCACATTTTATTTTATTTAGGGCCAATTATTTAAAAGGACTGATTTTCAACTTATTAGGGGTAATAGGACACTCCGAAATCTTATTTAGTTATAAGGACATTCTAATTTCAAGTGGATAAAGAGGAAGAAGGAGAAAAAGGAAGCTAGGGGAAAAAAAAAAAAAGCGCTCAAAGGGAAAGGAAAAAAAAAAAAAAAATCACTCAGTTTTTTTATTTTTTATTTTTTATTTTTAATTCACCATATTCTAAATGTCATATATTTTGATCTAAAACTCGGATCATCATAATTTTTTTACTAAAATTCATATTTTTTCGTCTTCTTTATTCTAAAATCAAATTTGATATTTTTCCGAATAAATTTCATAAAATCAATTTTTTTCTTCATAAAAATCGACGTGACGTATTGATCACCGTCATGCATTGACCACCTACCCGGATGCATTGGCCACCGGGATCTATTAACCACCCCGATGCATTCACCGCCGCGATTCATTGGCTACCATGATGTATTGACCGCCGCAATCCATTGGCAACCTTGATCAGTGACATCTCATTGTAGCGATTTATGCAATGACGTCTCATTGTAGCGATTTATGCAGTGACTTCTTATTGTAGCGATCTATGCAGTGATGTCTTATTGTATCGAATTATGCAGTGACGTGTTATTGTAACGATTTATGCAGTGACGTGTTATTGTAACAATTTATGTATACCTTTGGTTGTAAAAATATGCATTTAAACCAAAAAAAAAAACAAAAGAAATACAGTTATTTTACAAAGTTATCGAAAATTTAAACCAACACTAATCAAATAAACCAACATCAATCAAATATTTAAAGATAACAAAGAAATAAAGTTACTTTACAAAGTTATCAAATGTGTGTATCAAGTTGTATATGCGGTGACATCAATATCATTGCATCAGTTATCTAATTGTAAATACGATCATCAATGTCATTTTTCGGACATCAATGTCACTTTGCGTATAAGTCATCAATGTCACGCTTCGACATCAATGTCACCGCAAAAGTCGTCAATGTCCCCGCATCGGACATCGATGTCAATTCGTAAGTCGTCAATGTCACTTGCGTAAGCGTCATAAAACCTAAAACAATTGCATCGATCGGCTACTGCTCTTGTTTTGCATTTCTCCAAATGTGGAGCTTTTAATATGGATAGAAGTACAAGTTTGGTGAAACTACAAAGACTTCTTCACTATGACTCTTGTAATGGCCACACGTTGTTTGTGCCCTCCTGTAATTGGATTCATTGTGGAATCCCTCAATTCTTTAACACGATCTTGAATGTTTAGCTTAATGTCCCTGCATCATTCATCAATGTCACTGCATCGGACATCAATGTCACTGCATCGGAAATCAATGTCACTGCTTCAGAAATCAATGTCAATGCATAAGTCATCAATGTCACTGCTTCAGACATCAATGTCACTGCATCTTAAAAAAAAATCAATGTCACCAGCGTTTTTTTTTCTTCAGTTTTTCGCGCTTCATCTTTTTTTTTTTCCCTCCAAATGGCGCTTGCTTTTTTTTTTTTTTTTTTTTTTTTTGCCTTCCTTCCTTCCTTTTTCTTCTTTATCCATTTGAAATTAGAATGTCCTTATAACTAAATAAGTTTCCTTCTTAAAATTAGAATGTCCTTATAACTAAATAAGATTTCGGAGTGTCCTAAATGATTATTAATTCTCTAACGACGGCCTTATAACTAATTTGCACTTTTATTTATACATATTAAGAAACATAATTAATTAATGTGTTATTATTTTGTATTATATTGGCGTATATATTATTTTTCCGTATAATAAATGTTTTTATTTGGATATGAAACGAGTGAAATGAATATATGTTACGGTAAGAGTATCTTTGAAAAAAAACATTCAACTATCAACTGGATATCTAAATTGGAACATTTTATGCGAAAAAATCTTTCTTTCTGTAAAATGTCCACATTATATAGGACGGAAGTAATATGGTTTATAAAAACTAATGTTTGATTCTCCTGATGTTTTTATTTTTTTTATTTAGAAACAAGACATTTATTTATACGTGATCAATCGCGTAAGCGTCAATTACATCAGAGGGAGAGCGAGTTCCCCAATCCATAAAAGAGAGCAGAACGAATCATTTTCTAGCTAGTAGGTGAGCTGAAAAAATTTCCCGATGTTTCTATTCAAAACATAGGCATTTGTCAAAATTATTTTATTTAAGTGATGTACAACTTTAATTTTTTTAATACATTTTTTTCTTGCCTTTGTTAATTATAAGCATGTGAAAAAATACTACATTAATTATATTTCATGAATTTTAGTCAATTCATTGTTAAAGAAAAGAATATTAATTCATTTTTTGTAGTATATGTGATTTTGACGACTAACTATTAAGAAATAGTAAATATCTTTGTGATATTGTATTTATTTTAGGATCTTTACTTTTCTCATTTGTGTATATAGTATTAAACATTGATTTTTATTTACCAAAACAAAATTACCTCGTTTAGAGGACTATAACCCACGTATGCACAACATGCACATGGTAGGACTCGAACTCGTGACCTCTTGGTCACGAGGCCTCAGGTTAACCGTTGAGGTAAGCCTCATTGTCCATTAAACAAAGATTTTCGACTCTAGAATATTCTTTAAGCGTGTGTGTATATAATATATATACATGATTGTAATACTAAGTACTTGAGGTAGCCCAAATCTTTAACTTGAAATACTTTTGCCGGCGGGGTCTTCAAGTGTTGGATCTCGGCGGGGTCATCACCGGTAAGGATGATATCATCCACATAGACAATAAGAATGGACCTTTTCTCGGTTTGTTGTTTTGATAAACATTGTGTGATCCGAGTTGCATTGATGGTATCCAAAGGCGGCTTTAACCACGGTAGTGAGTTTGCCAAACCAGGCTCTGGGACCGTTGCTTTAGGCCATATAGAGATTTCCTCAATTTGCAAACTTTCCCTTGAGTGTGAGTATTGGAAAAACCGGAGGCACATTCATGTAGACTTCCTCGGTAAGGTCACCATTTAGGAAAGCATTCTTGATATCCAATTGGTGTAGAGGCCGATCAAGTTGGACAAAGAATTGAGATCGGTACCACTCGACGGTGTTTAGTTTTGCCACGGGTGCAAAGGTTTCCTTGTAGTCAAGGCCATATGTTTGAGTGAATCCCCTTGCAACCAGCCTAGCTTTGTATTTGTCAATAGTACCATCGGCATTGTACTTGATAGTGAACGACCATTTGCGGTTGATCGTCTTCTTTCCATGTGGGAGAGAGGTGAGATCCCAAGTATGGTTGTCAAGGAGAGCGATCATTTCGGTTTTGACACCGCCTTCCACTTATCATGTTGGAGAGCTTCCCGTATATCATGATTGATGTTGATAAATGGAAAAAGCTAGCGATATGGACAATCCCCTTATTCATCAAGAAATTACGAGGTTAGACTCATAGTATTCAAGAGCATTATCGAGTCTTTAAGATCTTGATCTTAGTGTCAAATTGAGTAGAGATCATGTTGTAGAATTCCCGAAATACTTTTGGTCCAACTTCGATTTATCCTTCATTAAAAACAGCCATGTGTTCCCGGTATGATCATCAATGAAAGTGACAAACCACCTTTTTCCCCGTTATACTTTTTACCCTTGAAGGTCCCCATACATCACTATGAATTAAAGTGAAAGGTGTGGAAGGCAAATGAGGTAGTTTGGCATACACGATTTGGTAAGTTTGGCAAATTGACAAATATCACATTGAAGATCATTGACATTACATCCTTTAAATAATTCGGGAATTACGACTTCAAATAACCAAAACTTGGATGTCCTAGTCTATAATGCCATAACATGATATTATCTAAGGTTTGAGTGCGAGCCGAGGCGGTCTTCGCCTTTCGTCTTACGTCTTCGGCGGGGTGACCACATACAATCCTAAGCAGTGGTTTAGCCCTCCCAATCACTTCCCGTGAAGAAGGGTCTGGAAAGTGCACCGATTCTTATTAAAAACAACAAATTCAATTTAAATCTTTTGCAAGTCTACCGACGGATATGAGATTGCGGTCTAATTTTGGAACAAATAGGACATCCTTTAGACATATCTTATTAGTGAGTTTAACATTTCCAAAACCTTTTGCACGAGAAATGGATCCATCGCCATCTTAACATTGTGAATTTGTTGACATGGCATAAGGTGAGTTATGAGGTTTTTATTACCAAATCATATGGGAGGAGGCCCCGAATCAACAATCCATGTTTCATTACTAATAGAAGAGTAGAATTTACCCGCACTAGCCCGAGTAGCCGTGTCGGTAGAGGTACTACCTTCTTTTTGTTGAGTGAGGAAAGCTTTGAAAGCAAAGAACCGAGCATTCAACTTGTTGTCATTCTCCTCTTCATGGACATGCCCGCCCGACTTTCCCCGGTAGGTTTGAGAGATTTAGGCATGCCATGTAGCTTCCAAACAAGTGTCCTTGGTGTGATTTGTGCGTTTGCGTGCTCACGAACAACTTTCCGATCTATCGCAGGCTTCCCGACGCCTCGGTAACCTCGGCAGGCTTCCCGATGGTCGGCGGGTAGCACTCTCGGCGGGGTTGTCGGTAGGGGAGTTCAAAGCGGCATCACTTTCCTCCTCGCTTTCCTCATGTTTGACTTCGGCAAACATGGATTTGAGATTGGGGAGAGGTTTTGTGGCAAGGATTCTTCCTCTAACATCATCACATACATCATAAAGTTCTCACTAATCTCTTTTGTCATTGATCTTGTGAGAATGGTCATGACTTGATTATTAGCGGTATCCCATGATTCAAATCCTGGGTCATCTTCGACAGGGGCGGGTTTAGAGCCGGACGGGTATCCCATCTTACCTTGTCCGGAGATGTACATTTTCATAGATCTTGACCATAGCAAATTTGTTGCAATATGGTATAAGAGCTCTGAAATAACTCAACGAAGGTGAGGAAGCTTCGGATAGGAAGACATTATTCAAATAGGTCGATTTTTTCGACCGCCTCATTTTTTTCCTTAATTTCGTCTTTCTCGGCTACAATAAATGCTAGAGTCGGCTATGTCTCTATTACATAATAGGACAAAGCCACGTTATAATGTAACATGTTATGAGTATAATAATAATGTCCTCTTTGTAATACTCTTCTTCCTCAAGCCACCTTTTCTTTCTCTTCGACCGCCTCATTTTTTTTCCTTAATTTCGTCTTTCTCAGCCTCCTCCTTGCCGTCCTCTTCTTCCTCAAGATTTTGAAAACTCATCCCTCATGGAAGATTTTGAAAACTCATCAGCCTCATCCACCAATGTCACCATCCAATGTTAAACCCGTAGTATTGTATGCAAGCAAAATAAAGAAACAAAAAGAGTACGAACAATAATTTTATTAATCTGAATGAAGTACAATTACAAGAATGGAAAGACAAAATGAAAATCAAACAGTAAAGGATATATGCAAGGATTGAGGTGAGAAGAATTCTGTCCTTAAGACAAATTTGCTCCGGTATGTACCCACGGTTAAGCAATTGTCTCCCAGGATTACTCAGTTTACCTGTTCAGAAGAGATGTACTTCAACTCTTGAACGACAACGAACTCTTACAGTGATTCAGAATACCTCTTCAACTATTTCGAATCGAATCGAGTTACTTCTGACTCAGCTCGATCTATTCAATGTGTTGAATAATTATTTGACAAGTCCAATGTAACTTTGTCCAAAATATTAGTATTTCTCAGGCCCATGAAGGCCCAATTCCCCAAGCCCAAGGTCAACGGGCTCGGGCGGGCGGAGGCAGCAGCGCGCGCGTGTGACAATTTTAGCAGAACATCGTCTAACTAAAACCATACTGTACACTCTCCCTTTTCTTGAAGCTTATACAATTGACTAAACTCTTCCCACTTAAATATTGAGAAATGATTAGCACAATTCCCAATGTGGGATTAAGGAAGTTGAACTTTTTAACTTCCAAGTTTCAACACTTCAACTTTTCCAACTAACCAACTTCAAGCCTTAATTTCCCATTCACCTGATATCCGAATTGAATGATTCAAGGACCTGTCTTCATCTACGTCATACGTAGATTTCAAAGTCATCATAAACTCCTGATAAATAATGCAAGAGTGTAATCGAAACCGGCTCTTAAAGTGGTTGTAAAAAAATGATTAAAAATCATTTTCTCTTTTCCTCTATTTTTCTCCAACATCTTTAACCCCAATTCCTTTTCCTCGCATAATATTGCTTTCAACCAACTGCTCAAGCACCTATTAAACTCACCAACACCAATTACCTGGCATTGAAACTTCAGCTTCAGAGTCTGCTTGTTCCTTATGACGTTTTGGCTATGTTAAAACACATACTAGAGACTTGCACTTGAAGAAAGATAAAAACAAATGCAATCTGACAATAAGTAATGGCGGAAAATTGATAAAGCACGAAACAAAATGAACACAGAGATTTAACGTGATATCCGACGTTGTGCCGACTAATCCACGGGCAGAAAAGGAGATATTTTATTATGCACAAAAGTTACAAAAGTTTTCACACTCTTGAAAAACACACACAACATTGATTGCAACGGATGATATTTACAGACACAAATCCCTAAACCTTAGCCGCCATAGGATCTCTGTCGGATTGTCATAAATGCCCCAGATGTGGTCCCCAGCTCCGACTGACTCCACCAGACAAAACTCAGCTTCAAGCTGACATTCTCATATTTGTAACAAACTCAGACGTAGAACTCAGTAAACTCAGAAAACTCACTTTCACCAAAACTGGCTTTCAACAAAACTGACTTATGCCAAAACTCAGAAAACTCACTTTTAGAAGAAACTCAGTTTCACTTCACAAAACCGACTTTCACAAAACTTAGTAAACTTATTCAGTTGACCATCATTCTCAACTGACTTTCAGATTAGTTCCATCAGTTTTAGAGATCAAGTCACAAACTCAGTAGCTTGCTGACAGGCTACCTAGATGGGACCAAATTGTGTCCCTCCAATGGTTTCTGAAAATGGCGTGCCAAACCTTAATCCAACATATTCAACTTGGATCCGTCGTGATCAACTTCTAAACGATCTGCTTGGCTCGCTCTCCCCGGATATTGCTCATTATGTTGTGAATGCTACTACTCTGGACATTTTTTTCTGATACATATTGATGTGCCGGTTGGCATCACCTAAGTTATGCTCCAATTAAGGGTCCATTTTACATGCTTGCCAAGAAGCTAAGAATCTTACAGTGCTGGAGAAAAAGGAATTGATTGGTTCACTACTTGTGTATGAGCTAACAATCAATGGAAGAAAATCTGAAAAGGTGGAGGCAAGAAGTCTTGCATTGCAGATGAACTAGTTCATCAGAGATAAATCAAAGAAGATTGTTGAAACTCCTAGTAATGATGAGGAACTGAATGATGAACTGACCCTGCTTGTGAAAAACCTCTAGAAGTTCGCCAAGTAGGCTGACAGTCACAACGACAAGAAGTTTTACCAAGAAGGACAAAGTGCTTAGAAATAGAAATCGTGTATTTTAACGTTTCCATTGAAGAAAACTTAAATAAAGAAAAGAACACAATTTAAAAAATTGGGTTCAGGATTGTCGGGGAGTGTCGGTGCCGTGTCGACAACGTGTCGGATATTAAAATTTTAAACAATATTATTTTAATCAGACGACACATGTACAACACGTGTCCGATACGTGTTTGACACGGGTCGGTCGCGTGTCGTGTCGAAAATGTGTCGGACACGGTGCAGGACGCCCAGATTGAAGTGTCGCCCAAATGGTATTATGGGTAGGGTATGGTATGGTAGATTAAGAGGTAAGATGCATTGGGGTGATAGGTAGAAGGAGTGGTATGTAACGCCCCCAGACCCCGGGTCTGGTAGCGCTAAATGAGTCATAAATGTGCGGTGGCACTTAGATCCGTCTAATAGTCAATATCATTCTGCTTCGATATTTAAGCGTGCCTTACCAATGATAAAGATGTTTTAGTTTTATGATACATTGCAATGTCTAACTACGACTTCTGATAGCCTTGGCTCAGCACCACAACTAAGACCCTCTGCGGGGAGAAGGTGGGAGCACCGGAAGGCGTTGTTTAGGCCTTGTGGGACTTTGACTTAGTAGTTATTGATCCTTTTACGATGTGATAAGTACCATAATTAGATGTCTAGGACTTGAAGTCCCTAGAAGCCTTTTATGTGAATGAACCAAGTGGTTATAACTTAACTCGTAAATATATATGTGGTTGTCTAAAAGTTAAAACGTCAATATAATCGGTGAGGCACATTTCTGATATCGAATCATAGGAGCCGCTCCTACGGGACTACGTGTAACTCCCACATGGAACATGAGTCCATGCCCCAGAGCGGTGCAATTAAACCATGTTGTGGAGCATTTTCACCATGCATAGTGTCCTTTAATATTGATGTAACAAACTTTATTTGTGTAAGGATGTACTACGGAGCTAGCAAAGGACGAGTGAGTTCTATTGTTACAAGTAGTGATTGTAGAAGATATCCATGCTATATATTTATATGTATTGTATTTAATTGTAGCAGTTTCTTCTACCCCTTACTAAGTACGTATGTACTTACTCCTCTTCTTATGTTCCCACCCCGAGAAGGTGGTGTATTTGTAGGTTGTTTTCGATACCATAGATGAGTGACCCGGAGATGATGCAAACAAAGTTTGTTGTTCTTCTTTCAGTTTTATATTTTTGGTATAGATTCTCTTATCCTTTGTAATGATAAAAATCAATGAGTTGAGTTTATGGTTACATGCTATTAATGGGGTCATTTGTAATTGATGGTTATCATGAGTCTTTTGGTGACGTAATAGATGCAACATTTGTTGTTTTCGATCGCTTTTAGTTGTTTTAATTATCCTAGTCATTTGTTTAACACTCCCATTGTTCTCTGATTTTTGACTACGTAAGACTTACGTATATAATTAGATTAAATTTTAAGAATATGCATGCCGGACATTTTTTTCCAGATAAGGATACGGTATCCGAGACAGAGGCGTCACATGATAAATAGGAAATGGTGAGTAAAGTATGGTAGGGTGTGTAGGAAAAGGTGTGATGAATTGGTATGATAGAGTAATGTGGTACGATAAGGTAGGCGGTAGAATAAGGCTATCCACCCATCCTTTCCACATTCCACCACTCATCCTACCTTATCATACGCTTCATATCCCATCTCATTCTACCTCACCGTACCATAATGTCATACACATTACTTGTTGTGTCATCTATTATAAAACTTGTTTCATTTCATACTTTTACTTTTCAAACATTTTAATGAAATCAGTTATTTGTATTCTAATCTTATATAATTTTATTCCATGGTTGCGAAAGAAAAGTCTAATGTTCCGCACCAATTGGCAAACAAATGGACAGAGGGATGGATAATATAATCGCCCCTGGTTTTATGGTGGTTCAGATCACCATATCATATTTGTCCATCAATGAAATTATTTATAAGAATGGTAAAAACGTAAAAACATGGGATATATATTTTACACGGTGGACTCTTATATATTTTGTTGTTTTTCTATTGGTTCTGAATCACCAAATCATATTTGATCCAGAACTATAATAAAATTTCCGTATAATCGGTCAAAGTTAGGAAAGTAAATGTCGTTTTCATGCAGACAGCTCTTAAATTTGGGAAAAAAAATTAAAAAGAAATTTTAAAAAAAAGGGGAAAAAAAGAGAGAAGAAAAATCAATAAATAATAAAGCCCTTTCAGACTTCTTCTTCGTGAATTCAGTCAATCTTCAATCAAAAGCAACCCTTTTTCCTTTCTTTCCTGTTGTTTTCTTCTTCCTTGTTTGTACGCGGATTCACAAATACTAATGCAAATCATCCGAGAAAAATTCAACGGATAATTACTTAATCCCTACCTAGTTTGTTCCAATTGCTTCATAACCCCAAAAATGCAGAGTCAAAACGCCTAAAGTACACGTAGATTACACGCTTACTCTTATTAATCTTCTTCCTTTACGTTTTCAAGCTGAATACAGCATTTAAGATCTCAAAGTTTTGATCTTTGGTGATATTCTTGATCTTTGGATTCTGGGTTGTGGTTTGCTACACGTTTCTTGATTTTCCGAAAGGATTAGAATTCTGGTATAGGGAATATAATTATGGCGTCGGCGGCTGTTTTTTCATCACTGCGGCGACGGAGGACGCCATCACTGGAGGCTTTATTGACGCCTGTGCATATATCCGAGGTGTCTTTATTGGAAACTTTGTCCACGATGTTAGCTGATTTAATTTCCAAATTTTCCGGCAGCAAAACGCTGCGGTTTCAACGCAAGAATTCTCGGAGCCTGATTAGAAAGATCGAAGTATTTTCTGTTCTTTTGGAGTGTTTGATGGATTCCTCATCCGGAATTTCAGTCAAGTTGACTTCTACTCAATCTTTGTGCTTCAAGGAGTTGTACCTTGTTCTTTACAGGTCAAAAATTCTTCTCGATTACTGCTTGCAATCAAGTAAGTTGTGGTTGTTGCTTCAGAACAATACAATATCTGGTCATTTTCATGATCTGAACCAAGAAATATCTACCCTTTTGGATGTCTTTCCATTTGATGATTGGAGTTTGCCATCTGATGTTATGGAACAAGTCAAATTATTAAAAATACAATCAAGAAAGTCAAGATTTTTTGTGGACAGGAACGATGAATTGCTTAGATTGAAATTGTATTCATTTTTGAATGAATTTGAGCGAGGATATATCCCTGAACGTATGGATCTGTACTCTGCCTTTGTTGGAGGATTGGGTATATCGGATGTTAGGAGCTGTAGGGTTGAAATTGAGTTTTTGGAGGAGCAGATTGTCAATCATGATGGGGATATTGAGCCAACTGCATCAGTTCTTACTGGATTAGTAGCCTTGACGCGATACTGTAGGTTTTCCTTGTTTGGCTTTGATGAGGATGAGGTTGAAATGAAGATGAGGAAGAATAAGAAACAAAATAAAGGTTTAATAGGTCGAGAGATAGCTGAGACGTTTATCACGATCCCGAAAGACTTTTGTTGTCCAATATCATTAGATTTGATGAAGGATCCGGTCATTATTTCAACAGGTCAGACGTATGAACGGAGTTCAATAGCAAGGTGGATGGATGATGGGCATAACACTTGTCCTAAAACCGGGCAGTTGCTTGATCATACAAATATGGTTCCCAATCGAGCTCTGCGGAATCTGATTATGAAGTGGTGTGCTGCTCATGGAATCACATATGATTCACACGAATACGGTGATTCTGCTTGCGAGAGCAATGCTAGTCCTTCATTAAGCAAGGCTGCAATCGAAGCTAATAAGGCAACTGCTGGTATTCTCATCGGTCAACTAGCTAATGGGACTCAGAGTGCAAAGACCATTGCTGCAAGAGAGATAAGATTGCTTGCAAAGAACGGAACAGAAAACAGGGCTTATATTGCTGAATCTGGAGCAATCCCTTATTTGAAGAATCTGCTTTTATGTTCTGATGCCGTTGCTCAAGAGAATTCCGTTACTGCTATGCTGAATTTGTCGATTTATGATAAAAATAAATGCAGAATCATGGATGAAGAAGGGTGTGTAGGTTCAATTGTCAGTGTTTTAATGTTCGGGTTTACTACAGAGGCTCGTGAGAATGCTGCTGCAACATTATTCAGTCTATCGGCCGTTCATAATTACAAAAAAAGAATAGCTGAAGAAGATGGAGCAGTTGAAGCCTTGTCTGGACTATTAAGAGAAGGGACACCAAGAGGACAGAAAGATGCAGTGACAGCTCTCTTTAATTTGTCGACACATGCCGAAATCTGTGGTAGAATGATAGAGTCAGGAGCTGTTAGGGCCCTAGTGTGGGCATTGGGATGTGAAGGGGTTGCAGAAGAAGCAGCAGGTGCATTGGCTCTGATTGTTAGGCTGCCAATTGGCGCCGAAGCAGTTGGAAAAGAGGAAATGGCGGTTGCGGGATTGATCGGGATGATGAGATCTGGAACACCAAAAGGGAAAGAGAATGCAGTTGCAGCACTTCTTGCTTTATGTAGAAGTGGTGGGGAAGTTGCTGCAGAGAGGGTGCTGAAAGCACCGGCACTTGCGGGCTTGCTACAGATGTTGCTTTTTACGGGGACAAAGCGGGCTAGACGAAAAGCGGCTTCTCTTGCTAGAGTTTTCCAAAGGTGCGAAAATGCAACCTTCCATTATGGTGGTGGATTAGGTGTTGGGTATGCATTTTCTGGGAATTCTACAGCAAGTAGAGAAATTAGCTTCACTAGTGAGTATGCAATGTCTGTGCACATTTCTGTCCCTGTATTATAGTGTCTCAACTTTTACTCCCTTTATCTCTTTCACATTGATTTTTGTTGTAATATTCCCATTCTTTTGTTATTTCATATATTCTAAAGCTGGAAACACAATAGAGCGGTTATACTTGAATTACTTCAACACGAATCTTGTGTTTTGATCATTTCTTATTATGTATTTTGTGCAAGTCTAACTCTAATTAATCACAACCATTTCTGCACCTGCTTGTCCCCCACCCTACCCCTAGCTTAGGGATTTTTCCTTCTAGGCTTATTGTCTGCTAATCTTCATTGTATCGGTTCATCTCAGATCTAAACGAAATGTGAAACTCATCATTTGATAACAGCATTATATATCATTTTGTATGTTTGCACTCGTTCTCTTACCAGAATGTTGCATTTGCTGTCAATTGTTTTTCTATACAAGTAATTTTAATTTGGAGCTCATGTTTGTTTATGCATGGATAGAATGAAAATGATTATTCCATCATAACATGGTTATGATCAATATTGGTATGGTGACATACACAAATCTCAATTACTAAGAATATGAAACAGTAACCAAAGGATTTAAAGCATATATAGTTTGTCATGAACTTGAATGGCCATTTTCTTCAAGTTTGAGTACAAGATATGTGATTCAGTTTTCATCTTGCATTGGTGTATGACATGCCACTGGATCTTCCAGCTATATGTGAATGTTTTCTTCGAACACTGGTTCGTGATGTTCATGTTCTAAATTATCTTCTAGTATTTTCAGCCAGTAGGCACAATTTTCAGCACTTCCCGGGAACGCATCAACTTGATCATCTTGATTAGAGGTACCAGAATCATCAGGTAAGGATAAGATTTGTGCTTCGGTCTGCATTTCATTCAAATCTTTTTGAATTTGATGTTTCTTATTGCCATTCTGCTCATAAACATCCTCTGCATTATGTTCTATGATATCTGGGTTTTCACAATCCATGAAGCCAGAAGTTGTAAGCTTTCGTCTTTTAATGGAACCCGTGCTTCCATTTCCTCTTCTTTTACTTACGTTCTCTAATAGTTTTTTAATAACTAGTGGGATTATTATTTCTTCATGCTTGCTATCTGCTAACTTGATGTTTTCTTGGAAAGCAGCGAATTTATCTGCAAGTCCATCTCGTTGTTTTCTCAGCTGCTCGATGTCCTCTTTCATAGTGTTCTGCCCACCCTTTAGAAATTCAATCTCTTCAACGATTTCCATCTTCGAATCATTAGGAGATGTCGATGATTCCTCTTGTGATGTCATCTCAAGTTGTGGTATTTGGTTTCTACGCTTGATATACTTAAGCCAATTCTTTTTGCCTGCTTGAAACCATTTATTCTCGTATTCAATTTTGTTCCAACTGCTCTTTTTAAATCCCTATTTTGCAGAAACATCAGACAATCAACGTGCACAATTAGTGCTAACAGGCTCAAAATCTGCCGATAAAGAAAATGGAAGATTTAAATTTTGTGAATTATTATCCAAATACTTACATAATTATTCAGCTGATAAATAAAGCTTGAGAAATTCCCATGCCTAAAGTGCTTGGGAAGAATCTCTAAAGTGAATTTCAGTTGGTCGAAGATGATGAAGCTTGTGTTATTCGGACCCCATGAAATGATTGAGTTGGTGTTTGGATCATCAACAATGTCGTAGATTTTTAGCAAGAAAGGAGGTGGAAGTGGCTTTCTTCCTCTTACATTGGAGTGCTCCACACCCGAAGTCTGCTCTGGCCATGGCTCAGGTATCTGGATATTTTCGTCCTGGTTGTTTTCGGCTTCACTTAACCCTCCTCCATTTTGAATCCCAGCACCGGTTTCTTCTACTGTTTTGTTTCTTTCCATCTTTTAATTTATAGATTCTTAATAATCACATTCCAATATCAGTATTCAGAGAGAAAGAAATGGTGGTTTAGAACACCAAAAGTGATATTGTATGCACATATACATTGAAAAACACATCACACGATTCACTTGGGTTGTACTTGGCAAGAATAAAGAAGGGAATATATTCTCTCTTAAACGATGGGAACATTAAATCAATGAGAGATCAATACTTCTCTTTGAAGTGCTCATGATTTTGTGCGATGGATGATTGAAAAAAGAAAAGGACTGGCTATGCCATGTCAGAAAACTGTGTAATGTTCTCCACACCTTTTTAAACTGAAACATGAAGGTTTTGGTTTGTTTTTTTTTTTTTTTTTTTTTTTTTTTTTTTTTTTTTTTTTTATTGAAGAGAAAAATTGAAAACCGTCATATCTTGACCTTTCTCAATGCAATACGTCAACAGAACATAGTCATGCCTCCTCAAAACATATAGTTAGCAAACTTTATGTGGGAAAATCCAAATATAGAAAAGAATATAATACCCTATGCTCTAGTCTAAAATTATAACAACCCGTATCGAGAACTTTATATTTCTCGGGGAACCGAATCCTTCGGCCATGTCTCGATACAGAATCTTGAGACACGAAGCCTCGTACTTAACTCCATATTTTGGAGGGTGCATCCAGGAAGAAGTGCCAAACTTCTTGATCTTGATCCAAAACAATCTTGAAGAAAAGAAGACAAAGAGCCAGAGGAGCGCCATAAAATATCATGTGAATATGAGTAAGAGTGTATAAGACACCACATGTTTGACACGTCTTAAGAAGGTGAAGGGTGCCTTCCACGTCTGAAAGTAAGAAATCCAAGTAAATCTTGCCTAAGGCAGACTCAAATATTACGATGAAGGGCATGGTCATCAGTGAAAATACTTAGGTGACGTCCGGTGTAACGCCCCAATTTTTAAGATTTTGTTATAGGCTTGTATTTTATAAACGGTGTTTTTTTACATTGATTTTAAATGTTTACGTTATCATATTCCAAATGTTCTTTTATGATACTTGACTTATGTAAAGAACATTTAATGAATTTGTAGTAATGTATACACTATGTGTGTGTGTGGGTATGTGCTAGGTATTAACATATGTTTATATAATATATATATTACGAAAATTGGTTAAATTGATTGCATGTCATTAATTTTGATCAAAAAATCTAAAATAACTTTTGACTATTATTAATGCAAGTAGTGAAAAGTGGTTGGTATATAATAAATGAGGGATAAAATAAGAAAAATTTAATAAATGTTTCATTGGTTTTCATGTATGTATAATATTGTGTGTATACTACCTTCGTCCCAAAATGTAAATCCGTTTAGATTTTTGAATTTATCCCATAATGTAAGTCCATTTAGAATATCAATGGAGTATTTATTATATTTTTCTTCCTTTTACCCCTTGATATTGTTGGAATTATCACAAACAAGTTGATGCGGTGGATATCTAGCTAATTGTGTGAAAAATCATGTCTTTTATATCATTTTATCTCAAGAACAATATGAAGATTAAGTAAAAAAAAAATGGGGGTGTTTTTTGGGGGATTGTTACTGAGCCGAGATGGCTGCCTACGTACCCTTGAGTGTAAGGGATCAAGCCACATAACGTAGTTCTGGTGTGCAAGAAGACACCGCTATTTATAGATGACATAGTCAGCGTTTACAATAGGCCGGTTTAAGATGTGTGTATTTGAGGGCTAGCTCTGATGAACGGGCTTATGTTGAGGCCACTGTGAGCTCTATGTTTGGAGGCCTCTTTGAGCTTTGTTTGAGTTGGTGGAGAGATGATGGAGAGCTAATTGGCTTCAAGGCGCTTGAGTTGCATTGTATGCAGGCTGGTCGTCTTATGTATCGGTAGATTGCGAGAGCTCGTTTTGGCGCGAGGCGGGCTCTGTTCTTATGGCGTAACTTTGCTTATGATGGGCGAGCGATCCGGGCCACGAGTGTTATCCTTTGCTAGGCTTATGTTGGGCCAGTCTTCGGATTCCCGGGCTTTGTGTCTGGTTTTGAAAAATCAAGGGCCATCAACTCAATGATTTATTCATGGTGCACTCATGAATACATCCAGGAGTAAGTTTTTTTATTGGTTTTCCATACGCTGGCTAAATATATTGCCGGGGACAAGCCGAGCTTATGTGCTTTACGATCGAGGGCGTGTCCACACGGTGGCGTGCTATGGTCTTAGACACGTTACGCTCGAGGGCGTGTTGGCGCGAGGACATGCTAAGACGGGTTTGTACGCGTTACGCTTGAGGTGCCTGCGCGGTGCCATGAAAGACGGGCTCATGCGCGTTATGCTCGCGGGCGTGTTTACGCGGTGCCGTGCCAAAGCTACCGGACTTAAGGTGCTTGAACGTTTGCGGACTTGTCCGCACAGTGCCGTGCTAAAGCGACAGGGCTTATAGGGATTCGCTCGAGGGCGAGCTCTAAAATATGTGGCCGTGCCGAGACGGGCTTACAAAGATATCATCAAGGGTGAGTTCCATGCTATGCGAGAGTGGCACGAGCTCGGATAGGCTTTCTTATCGTTAGGTCTTGTCAGAACCGTGTTTTCTGATTGGGCAGAAGGATTTGATAACGGCTGCCATATTGATGGCGTGTTCTGATGGGACACCTTAATGATTTCAAATTTCCAATTTCAAACATCGTAGATGAACGGTTGGCCTCCCGGCTGTCTATATAAGGGAAAATGCCTCTTGACATTCAAACATTTCTACGGTATTGATCTGGGCGTCTTTGAACATAGGTGTTTTCCGGTAGGCATACATGAGGCTTCCGGCGTGCCTTCATGCAATCTTGATCTTTTCCGTTCAACCGTTCAAGGTGAGCTCTTTTGGACTTTCTTCGTGATTAGGTTGAATTTTTCGTCTGGCTCTGTGTTTAAATGTGTTTTTACGCTAATTTTTTCTGATGATCTCTTGTGAGTCGTCATATATATCCTTTTTCCGGTGGCCCTTTTGCTTTTCAAAAGTCTAGGGTTAGGGTTCCGTCTTGCATGTCTGAGTCTGGGGCGAGTGAGGCGTCAAGTTCGGTCGACGAGGGAATCTCAGCCCTGTTATGGGTTTCAGGCACTAACTATCCGCCTCGCTCTCCTTTTGTAGGCGAATGTATTCTTTCAGTGCGAGCATAGGTGGGGAGTCGAGCATCGGTGTATCAGCTAATCATGTCGATGAGGCGGGGCGAGCCGAAGCGCCTCTGGTGAGTTCCTTTGCTCAAGAGAAGTCCCGTTAGAGTGACTTTGACAAAGGAGTTGGTCGTAGGTGGGAGGAGAAAAAGATGGATCCTCGGCCCACACCGGCCTCCTTTTTGAGGTCGTTTTAGGCCAATGACGATTATCGGTATTCCTTCGTTGAGGGAAGAGACCAGTCCAGTGTTGGCTATAGAGACCCTCGATATACTGCTCCATTTCAATTCAATTTATAGCGGACTGCGACCCCCATTTGATATGTTCTTTATGGAGTTTTTAGAGGTTTTTCAGGCGATGCCCATTGATCTCGACTTAGGGACGGTTAGGATCATATCAGCCTTCGCAGCGTTGAACCGCATTCTGAGGTTCGAGGCTACTTTATTGGCTCTTCTATATTTTTATGTCTTTTATGTCACGGGCGGGCAAGTGTTGGTGCGAAGTCTGTTGAAGAGGATGAGGATTTTCTATAATCTTCCAGTTAAGGTGAATGACTGGAACAGTAAAGGTTTTCTGGTTGAGTCCCGTGTTGGCTGGCCGTTCCAAAAATATGAGCCGAACTCGGCCGAAATTCTTGACGAGCTTAAACCGCAAGAGTTGGCGGAATTGTCAGACCGGGACTAGATGTTCTTAGCTGAGTGCGAATAAGTTCCTTGGATTGAGTGATGTAAGCAAGACCCCGGAGCGTTTTTTCAACTGGCGGCTCATATGTTCCAGCGAGCTTTATAACGTACTATCGGAGATCTCGGGATCCCGCCTGGAGGGATGTCGACCTTTGGTTGAGATCATTTATGTTGATGCCGATCATGACTGGTATGCCCTATGTCACGAGGGGGTTTTCTTTGAGCTGTAATGTGATGGCCGTTTAACGGCATAGCCAACTCTAACCGGCAGGGTATCGAGTCGGTTGTGCTATAAATGGCGAGCAAGGTCGTATCCCATGAGGAATCTGGTTAAGTATCAAAGTTGGTATCGTTCCTAGTTCAAGCCAACACAACTATTGAAGATGGTGAATTGTCAACTCACTGGTTTTACAAACTAAATATACACAAAATAAAAGAGTTTAAACTATGAAAAAGAGATAGCCGACCTATATATGATCCAATCAACTACTTTCAAACCCTAGCTAAATCCGGGGGTGTTATCGAACTACCTAAACGTTCTCGATGTCATTCGAAATGTGTCGTTTCCTAATTCTGAGAATAGACACATACAATAATCTACCCTCCTATGTCAGGTTCAACAGTCTGCTGACCGCATTTAACTGAACTAACACGGTCTACGATCAATGAAACACTCAACAAAGTCGATATAAACTTCACACACGAAACCGAATCTAAACAACTCGGTCGGTTTTACAAGGTGATTTTAGAATCCCGATTCGCGTACCCTCTCGCAAAATACATATATAAAGACAATACATGAAATACAATTATCGAGTGATCAATTCAACAAAACATGATTAAGAATAAGTTCTAGAACTACTATAATATCGAGAATCAACGATCAAAACATCAAAACAGTACTTCAATCAACAAGCTAGGGTTTGATTTCGGAGATTTTCACATAACTCGACTATAAAACGGATTACCTACTCATTATAACAACCAAATAACAAGAAATCAACATTAAAGCTAACAAGAATCATATTGAAAGCAAGAAATTGAAATTACCAGAAATAGATATTGATGTCAATAAGGGGGAAAGTCTGGATCTGTTAAAAGTCAATGCACTTGATATGCCGAAAGTTCTTGAAAGCATTGATGAAAAAATGATTGAACTGAAGAAATCCAGAGGTGACATGACCGATGAAGAGATGCAGCTGATTGCAAAATTCTCAGAACCAACTGAGAAAAGACTTGGTCTAGATTCACAGTTGTATAATGTTTTCAGAGAGCTACCCACTCAAGAAGGAGAATCAAGGGAACAAGGCTTAGAGATGTTTCTCAGTATGCAAAGATTCTTGGGCATTATTGGCACAAACTAGGTAAATGGGAGAGAAATGGTACTCTAGATAAGGCTTCAGACAAAATTGAAAAGTCGAACCCGAGTTTGTTCAAAACTTACTGAAAAAAGCCATAATTGAAAGATGAAGAAGAGCTGTTTTCAAATTTGCTATTTTGTTCAAAAGCAAGTTTTTCAGCAAACATAACATGTCAGATTCATGGAGTATATGGGCAAACATCCATGGAATTGAGAGCACGACAACTAATGTTGCTATGAGAGAAATTGCTAAGTCTTTGGCAACAAGACTAGTGGAGCTGATCAAGGGATAGAAAAAGAAGCTGGAACTTAGTTTCTTTTCATGTATTTGTACCCTAATACTTTGTAACTCAGTTTATCAATAAAATCTCAATTTCTCAGTTCTTTGTGTTCATTATTTTATTTTGTCCTTATCTTTTTGCATTGCTTTTAAGGAGGGTATTGACATCATCAAAAAGGGGGAAATTGTTGGAAATAAAATTTATGTTTTGATGATGATTCATCAGTTATTTTAATTACCGTGTTTAACCCCACCCAGTTTAAGCCGACCGCCCACGGCTCGATTAAAATCAAAGGACATCTAGAGGTCGCCCGAATTGCTACGCGGCCACCATCAAGGACAAAGGAGTTGTTTTGGCTTGATCGGTTCGGCAATTCCTTATCATTTACTGCTTTCTCTAGTCTACTTTTCATTACAGCACTTTCGTTATGTTTCATCCATTTCATTATCAGTCTTAGACATTTCTGCTTCTTTGAATAAATTTTACTTTTCGTCATTTGCTTACTTCTTTGCCTTGTTTTATAAGTCCATAAGGGCCAGCTAACCAATATACTCCACGTTAAAACTTTACGCGAGAAGTCAGTCCGACCTGGCCCTGCTCGCCGTGCTTTTAAACGAGAAGTCAGCTCTAGCCTGGCCCTGTTCGTCCTTACAACTTTACGCGAGAAGTCAGTCCGACCTGGCCCTGCTCGCCGTGCTTTTAAATGAGAAGTCAGCACTAGCCTTGCCCTGCGCGTCCTTAAAACTTTACGCGTGAAGTCAGTCCGACCTGGCCCTCCTCGCCGTTCTTTTAAACGAGAAGTCAGCACTAGCCTGAACCTGCTCGTCCTTAAAACTTTACGCGAGAAGTCAGTCCGACCTGGCCCTGCTAGCCGTGCTTTTAAATGAGAATTCAGCACACTAGCCTGGCCCTGCTCGTCCTTAAAACTTTACGTGAGAAGTCAGTCCGAACTGGCCCTGCTCGCCGTGCTTTTAAACGGGAAGTCAGCACTAGCCCGGCCCTGATCATCCTTAAAACTTTACGCGAGAAGTCAGCCCGACCTGGCCCTGCTCGCCGTAAGCTAATATAGAACTAGACTTATGAAATTCTAGTACGTAACTCATAGTCACCCGAGCTCGTGAATTGAGCTCGGCCTTACATTCAAACATGAGTATGCCATCTGAAAACTCAGAGGCATACCGGGCCGCATTCCCCTTAAAAAGCTTTGTTAAAGACTGACGCAATCCAGCCTCGCCCCTCACAAAATAAACAAGTCAGGCTTACACGTGCCCGAACCCATGCGATGGGCTCGGCCCTATACTCAATCTAAACAAGTATGCCATCCAGAAACTTAGGATAATGGATGGCATACTGGGGGCACACCGCATCGATGATAAGAACAAAACAAAACTCAATAGACGATAAGAAAAACAAAACTCAAAAACAGAAGTACATTAACAGAATAACTTCTTTTTATCAATAAAAGTCTTGTGCAAATCAAAGATACAAAATTTTCAAATAGATTTAAGGGTATGGGGTCAGATTAGCTTGAGGTTCGGATGGAGAGCCGAGTTAGAAGAAGCAGCAGGCTGAGCAGCATATTTGGACACGATGTCCACTCCCACCTTAAAATCCTTCACCCGCTCATCATAAACCCGGCTCATCCCAGGCCTATAATAAATCTTCTAAGGAAGATCATCTACAACAAGGGAAGGATACCGAATCCTTGCCTCGTCTATCCCCTGAGTATACCCATGGTTTAGGACAGGGATCCGCAACAACTTTAAGGCCTCGGCAAAGTCCGCCGAATCCTTATACTTTTGAATAGCCTCTGCACAATGAACCGGGATCATGGCTTCCAGATCGGCCACTCTTGTTTGGAGGTCGGTGACCTCATTCTCCTTCATCTTCTTTTCCTCAGCAAGCTCACTCGCCAAAGACTTTAGCTAACCCTCTTGAGCTAAGAGTTGATCCTGCAGAGCCTTCATCTCTGCACCCTTGAGCTGAGCAGCCGCCTTGAGCTCCTCTTGTGTCTGCCTCAGCTCGTCAATCTTAACCTTCTGGGCAGTTGAATCTACAGAGGCCTTTCCTAGCCTTCTGAAAACGTCCTGGCCAATCATGCCCCCCTGAATAATTAGGTAAAGAAAGTTAGGACCCCCAAAAACATGGCTTTAAAACTAAGAGAAACAAGAAAAAGTCACTTACCAGTTCCACAGTCTTACAACCTATAATATATAACTCTTCGTCTGACATGCTGGCGATCCGCTCCTACTCGGAAGCAACTTCCTTCTTAGCTTCTTCAGGAGTTTTGGACTTGCCTTTCTTTAAGGGATGACCCTCATGCAAGTTCGGCCTCGGCCGCCCCTTCTTCCCAATCTCCAGGTCCTTCTCCACTGTCTTCTCAAGGAAACCCAGATCGGCTTACCCCTGAGGAGGAGCAGATGAGGAAACACCTGCCGCAACATCTTCTACGATCAGATCTTCCACAAGCTCGTGTTGGACATACGAGGTCGGCTAGGGCTGACGAACCGCAACTTCCTCTTTTGCTCCAGCTAGCAAATCCACGAAATCGGCCACTGCACATAAGGGCAGAGTATTAGTCGGATAAAAAAGCAAATTGTGATAGCATAAAGTATGAAGAAAAATCCTACAGGATTTCCACTCAGTCTTGGAAAACTCCGTGTAAGACTCGGGCCCTGCATCCCCGAGCTGCCCTTATCAGCTCATCATATAGGTTCTGCCACTCAATGAAGTACCCAGACCTATGGATCTTTTCCACCAGCTTATCTTTCAGCTCGGGACGCTCATCCTTGTCAAATTCGACCGTATTCCAACGGCTCAACTCGGGGTGATCGTTGTGACGGAGATAAAAGAACCGCTCTTTCCATCTTTTGAAGGAGTCCTTATCTTTGGGCATAATAGGGACGTCGCCGGAGCGCCCCATTCCGAGAATAGTAATACCTGTAGGGATGGTCCTTCAAACCCACTCAATGGTAGAAGTACCTGAACTTCTTCACGGTAAACCGCAGGTTGAGTAACCGGCACCAGATGCGGACCCGAAGGTAACAGAGGGGCATACATCTCTTTATCGATCCCATACCGCTCACATTTCATCCAGGTCCTCTTGACCCATAATAGACCCAACATCTCTACCATCTGTAATAGCCATCATCGCAAATTCAGACTTAGGGTTCCGATGAAACAGGGTTTATATCTAAGGACAAGGGAAATCACGCTACAAAGAATGCGAAAGAAGAAACACTTACTTGCAAAAACAAAATCAGAGATTGAAAGGAGAATAGCAAACAGCAACGGGAGATGGATCCTCTGCTTTAATAAATGATGGAATAAAATGTTTGACATGTCGGGGTTATAACCCCCCACTCGTCTCAAAATTTGCCCTTAATTGGAGCTAGTGGGCAATGACGCCTCGATTCCCGTGATGACTGGTTTTGTACAATTCCGAGAGTATTTGGCTAGGTTTTGATGCATTCTCCACCGTTCTGCTTTTTCTGAGATTCGAATGTGTAATTCAGGAATCTCGGTCTTTTTTGGCGTTTTACTTTCATTCTCGGTTACCCTAGTGTCCCGTAGGGGTTACGTTTGGTATGTGTTTTGATGTTTTTCAAGAACTAGGTGTTCGAGAATGGCCGGAAAACATGATACGGAGCTTCGGGATGCTTGGAAGATCATTTTGAGGGCAAAACATGCCTGACGCGCCTAGCATACCTTAGGTGCACGCCTGAGGAGGTGATATTCTACCAAAGTTTCAGTTCAACTTCCCTGAATGCCAGGCGTGCGCCTGGAAAATCATAGGCGCACACCTGCCTAAGACGGTCAAAGCTGGATATTTTGAGATATTTGGTAGGCGTGCGCCTGGCTTTCCATAGGCACACGCCTAGCTGCCAATTTTGGGCTAACATTATAAAAGCTCAATTTTGAGTGGAGGTTGGGGATAGATCACTTTTCCATAGTTTTTTAGGCGATTTTCTTCTTCGAAAAACACCTTAGAATAGATTTTGAAGCTTTCATAGTATAATCTTTTGTAACAAACACTTGGATCATCTTGGATTTCATAGTTATATATTCAGTTTTCTCGTTTTTGGATTTCTACCGGTTTTCATCTACATAGGTATTTCTAATCTTAATCTTTTTTTTGTATGTTCTTGTCTTATGATGAAATCTAGTGTTGTGTAGTCAATATGAGTAGCTAATCGTTATATTGCTGAGTTTTGCGATAATCATCGAAACTGGATCCCAGCTTGTTCATGTGGTGTTTTTGATGTTTGATTTGATTATTCTTGATGTGTTTGTAGTCCTAGAACTTATACTTAACCACGTTTGTTAGATTGGCCATTTGATAATCGTATTACACGTATCCTCTTTACACATGTATTTTGCGAGAGGGTACGGGACCCGGGGTTCTAGGATCACCCTGTAAAACCGACTGAGTTGTACAGATTCGGTTTCATGTGTGAGGTTTATATCGACTTGTCGAGCGTTTCATTGACCATTGACCGTGTTAGGTCAGTTAAATCCGCTCAGCGGACTGTTGAACCTAACATAGGAGGGCAGATTATTGAAATAATGTCAATTCTCGGAAATAGGAAACGACACCCTACGTATGACTTCGGGACGTTTAGGTGAATCAAGATTACCTCCGGACTCAGCTAGGGTTTGGTAAGTAGATGATTGGATCATAGCTCGGCTATCACTTTTAATCATTTAAAGCCCTCATTTTAAGTTAGTCATTGTAAGAATAGCAAATTGTAGTTTAATAACCTTTCCAAAAAAATCTTGTTGATCTGAACTAGAGATGACGCTAGCTTTGGTATTTAACTAAATTCCCTGTGGGATTACGATCTTTCTCGCTAGTTTTATACTACAACCGACTCGGTACTCTGCCGGTCAAAGTTGGTATACTATAAAATGGCCTTCAAGTTTTCTGGCGCCGTTGCCGGGGATCGAACCTAGGTCACCCGCGTGACAGGCGGGAATACTCACCACAACCGATACTAGTTCCGGAGCAACAAGCCGCTCAGAATGCACAGCCTTATCAGGCATCGGTATTCCGACCCCCGATTATTCAAAGGATGGTGAGAACCCCTGGCAGAACACTGAGGGTTATGCTACACCTGCTGATGGTGAAGGGCATGCTTCTATTCGTATTCCACTGATCCAGGCTAATAACATGGAAATCAAAGGGCATGTTTGGACTTTGTTACAGGAGATCGCTCAGTTTAGAGGGAAACCCGAAGAGGATCCGAACAAATTCATGAATCACTTTATGCAGGTGTGTAAGACAGTGAAGATAAACGGTGTTTCAGATGAGGCGATTCGGTTAAGATTGTTTCCACATGTCTTGAAGGAATATGCTATTGAGTGGTACGAGTCTTTACCTCATGATTCATTACATACTTAGGATGGGGTGACACAAACTTTTCTTTCTAAGTATTTCCCTCCCGGACGAACTTTGGACATGAGGGCAGACATCTCGACTTTTGAACAGTGGGTTTCTGAAGAATTACACGAGGCTTGGGACCGGTACAAGGCAATGTTGAGGAAATTTACGCAGCACGGTTTTGAAATTTGGAATCAAATGCACATATTTTACTGAGGGGCGGATAAGGAGTCTAGAAGAACGTTGAATTCTGCGAGTGGAGGAGATCTTATGAGTTTTGAGCCAGATATTGCGTTGGCTACAATTGAAAGGATAGCCGAGAATAACTGACAATGGAATTCTATTAAACCGAAAGAGCATCAGAAAGGGAACAATTCTGAGAAAGAGGTGAAAGTCGGCGGCTATGATCAGTCGATGCAAGATGAGAACAATAAGTTATCTAACAAAGTGACGATGTTGGAGAAACAGTTGCGTGAGATGATTGTAAAGATGGCTTCTTTGTAATTTTAATTTTGATCCGGGTTCGAGACGACGAAGATGATGTGTTGAAGATCATGGTATTAAAGATCATCAAGAAGGTAAAAACGGGAGGAGGCCGATTGTTTTATTTTTTTTCCGGCAAAAAAAAAAGAAAAAAAAAATATATATATATATATATATATATATATATATATTGGTCACGGCAAATTTTTTTCCCCATGCGGCAATCTATTTGACCTAATTTTGCATGGCCGAAAGGCATGCAGTAATTTAAACCCAAAAAAAAAAATTGATTTTTTTTTAAGGATTTGGCCGATGCTGCCTCATTAATAAAAAATAATAATAATAAGTTTTTATAAAACAATTTGATAATATAGATATATTTTAAATATATTGGTATATTACGGCCTCCTCTCCTAGTCGTTCGTGGTTCGTGTCAAGATCGAAGGTTTGAGATTTGAAAGTTTCAAAATCAAGATCGAAGATCGAGATTTGAAGACTTAGAATTAGTTTTACTTTTCCTTAGAAAATAGGTTAGTCGGGGGTACCAACGATCCATCTCGGTGTTTAAAATTTTCCGCAATTTATTTTTTATGTGTTTAATCATAAAATAGATATAAAACCGGAATTGCCATGACATGCATCATATCATAAATCCACTCAATGCATACATGTAGAATTTTAATTTTGGTAATTAAAATAGGCATGTATACAAACTCACGTAATTAGTTGATATTTAATTAATACGTGGTAATTAATTAATTTAGTAACTAATTAAAGATCCGAGGACGGGTTATGAAATCGTTAAGCCTTTTCGGTGTGTGTTCTCGGTGAACCGCCTTAAAAGCCCAAACGAGATCACGTTTTCGATTCATAGTGTCTACGAGATTGAATGATGGTAAAAGAACAATAAATCTTGGATAAAAACGGTTCGCCTATAGGTTGGGTGGTCAACCGAGCTTCGCTCGACCGACTTAACCCTCCTAGTGTGATGCATGCACGGGGGTCCAGCAAGACTAAGCTACACCGGCGAGCGGAGGGGTGATTCCTTCTTATCTCAATGGGGATCTCTTGACCCGATTTCGTCCGACCGTCACATATGTTCCAACGAATAGGACGGGTAGGCTTGCCTACGTTACCGACACCATTCGGAATCCTTGATTTGATGTGCTTTTATGTTAACATCAAAAAGACGTGGTTAGTTAACCCACCACCACTTCCAAAATATTGAGTGGGAGCGGGGAGGCGACAGCCAACCCCACGGCCTCTACTGTAGATACAAGTAAGTGAGAGAAGGGTGACGCCTCGCGGCGCTTTGATTTCGTCCCCCTACGGATGGTGTTCACCCCTATCAACATTCATGGCTTGGTCTCCGAAAGGATAGGATTTCCGGGTACTCGTCGGGTCACTGACCTATCCTACGACGGCATACTCGGGGCGTACCTAAGAGATCCGATATAGTATGTCACACTCATCAAAGATATTCTTGATAATATCTAAGCTAAAAAAGGAAGGTAGTCAATGAATAAAGGGATGTTCGATTCTCGTGGGACGTTCGATTCTCACAAGTTATTCATTGATGAGATTGTCTCGATTTAACCGTCATCTCTTTGACCTACCCTACGGCGGCACTGAGATGCGAGGTTAAAACCTTGGAATGGTAGCTAGAGTAGACTTAATTTTAGTTTACAATTCGTAAAATAAACTTATATAGTAGGGTTAAACTTGAATTAATATATGTTATTTTATTTACAGCATTATATCCCTTACTAAATTGCTTAAAAATTAATAATTGACTAGTATGGACTTCGTTAAAAAAGTGGAAAGAAACTAGGACGTTGAACTAGTTAATCGATAATGCAATTATTTTTTGAAAGAGATATTTTCTCTTAAGCCTTTTAAAAACCAGAGTGACATACATGTATGTCACTAGTGTCATTCGTGTCAAACGGAAGACAAACTTAGTTTGATCAAAGGTGATTTCGGACTTTGAAATTCTTCTAGTGAATTTTGAGTGTGTAGTGATTACACGAGTAATTTTCTAATTGAAAAATCGGGAAATCATGAAGTGTTACAAGTTGGACGATATTTGGAATCGATGAACTAGTGGGAGCTTTATGATTTCTTGTTTTTCTAGAACATTAGAAAAGTGTAACTGACTACACACGTAACCATTCTAATTGAAAAACCGGAAAGTCATGAAATGTCTCTAGTTGGACGATATTTGGAATCGATGAACTAGTGGGAGTTCTATGATTTGTTGTTTTTATGGAAACATTGGAACTATGTACGAAAGATTTTCTAATCGAAAAAATCGGAAAATCATAAAAAAATAAAGCATTGCTCGTTAGACGGTATTTGGAACCGATAAACTAGTGGGAGCTTTAATGTTATGATTTGTTGCTTTTTCTGGTATATTAGAAAATCCGAGAAGTCCCGATGAGTAACACTCAAAATAGACATCCCACGTTCAAGAGTAGTGTCTACTCAAACGAACCGCTGGTTCAAGACTGTTTCCATTCACGAAAAGAATGGGAGAATATGTCTAAAAGTGTTAGTCATCTAAACTGAGAAAACTTTAAGGGTTTGAACCGAAAATTAATTAACTGAAAATCATAGGTAAGGACAGTGATTTTGGATCACCAACCTATGAATCCTTGGCGATTTTCTCGAGCTAAGTTCTTTGGAAGAACAAGGTAGCAGTGCATTTAACGATTAAAAGAGTAAACAACGGGCAGTTAATTTTAGCTAGAATAGTGGGAGTGATATAAGGAAATGAATCTCGGATTCAATCCTTGGATATCGCGGAAAAATTATTTTCTCTTTAAGATTCGTTGGAACGAAAGGATTTACCTTCTATTCGATAATTTGTTTGTCGTATAGAAAGTGAATATACCATTTGTAGTACGAATCCAAGACTCGGACTTTTGTTTGATAAAGTCAAAACCACTTACAATTGCTGAAATATGTATATAAAACACATCTTAAGAACTATTAAAAGCAATTGGTTTCTATATTTAGATAAACGCTTCTTCATATGCCATAGTTAGTGCGTAGTCCCTAAAAGACAAGACCTGAAGATTGGCTCAGGGTGATTCCTTTCTCCCAGTCTGGTTATATTGTCTCAAAGGTTCAATGACTAAGTTTCCTTTCAATCGGGAAAGGATAATGGTTATAAAGAAGTAACATAGCTTGTTCATGACGACCTTCGGGGTCTGATGAAAGATACAAGCTAGTAGGAGCTTCCGAGTAGTGACTTCATGTCTGATAACTATTCAAACACTCCGGAAAGTTTATCCAAAATATTTTGAGGTTTCTCTGTTTTCAATAGAGATAGAGTATTCTATACTCGGAATAGGCCATTCATAGTCCTCGAGACTGATGCTCAGCCTGCCTCATTGTGACATGTTCTCACTAAGTGAGAAACCGTTAAATTGCCTTATATAGTTTTAGATGTGCTACAATCCACTGCTTAACTCAATATAGATATTGGAAGCGAAATAACGGTCTACATTGAAATGTAAGACCGAGAAGTCTACCTGGAATATGCTTTGGAATTTACGGATAAGGTGTCATTCGGGTCACCCCACTTCCGTAAATATAAGCATTTAGCACACGGTGCTTGAAGGTAAGACTGGGAATTTCGTTCATACGTTCGGTCAATGACCATTCGTGATATATATTTTAACCTATTGTGTATAAAGGTTAGATATAGGATTCTTGAAATCGGGAAGGGACAGTTATACTGTTGCATCCTTTCTGATAGAGTCCATGAATAGAAAAACCTTGAACCTTGAAGTACGTTTACTCAAGGTAGTTACTAACTAATTAAAATCAGACCACATCCAACATCGGTTGTTGGTGATAACATTAAAACACTACTAAACTAGATCAGAATTCGATCCACCCAATAAGTATTGGGAGTATGGTTTATCCATTACCCATTACGGGTTCTGCGGACTTTGTAGTCTGAGGATCGTTTGATGACCCATGGCTCTTTTGTGAGCAGTATAGGATTCTGATAATAGAGGTTGGTTTAATAGCCATAACCCTGTGAATGGAGTTCGGTACTCCAGTTCTGTTCATACTCTTGTAGAACCACTTGAGCGTCTCAGGCCCAGTGGGAGTAATTGGATCTACACGGAAAAGAGTAGAATGAATAGAAAAGTTTATCTTTCAGAGCAAAGATTGAGTGGTCTAGGGGTAATTCCCTAAGAAGTAGAGAGTTAATCAGACCTTGGACTCTCTTACCACTTAGTATTGCATGATTTCGTTCAAAATCAGAAAATATGGGTGATTCCCTGAGACTTTCTTGCCAAACAAACGGAGTCTGGATTCATTCGAAACAGAAGGGTATTGCCTTATGAACTTATGACAGGATGACTATCAAGGCTTATGTCCTTTGTGGATAAAAAGCAAACCTCTCGGTCACTGGAAGTCATATATTTCTACAATATGTGGATTTCACCACAATATTGATAAGTCTTTTGTAGACTGGATATCAATTTTAGTATAGTAGTGAATATATACATATATTAGTGTTTGTGAAGGATAACACTGCACCAGTTGGAATCAACATGGGTGTGTTATCTGAAGTCAGAATCTGACAATGCCATAATTCTCTGCAACAGAGATTTGGACAACATCCCAAAGAGTTTGACTCGGTCGAATTCATTAGAATAAGTCACTGGTTTCCCATCCATCTTATTGGTTAAGATGATGCATCTGTGTATGCAACATTCAACGAGGAAGTTCTACCCTATGCCTCAGGAATGACTCTTTAAATCTTCAGATCAAGAGAAACGGGATAGATTCTCTTTCTAGTAAGAGATGGTTAGGTTATAGAACGTCAACTTTGATCGAATCTAAGATTCGGAGGTTAACAAAGCAAGTTTAGTATGTCCTTTAGTATTTTGAGAGAACGAGGAATAATATGCAGACATATTCATGTGTGAACTTGGATATGTGTGATACACTGATTTTGATTTTAAGTCAGATTGAGGATGATCGTTCAGTCGATCTCGGGCTCAGTGTTTACTCTTGTGTTGAAGCTATTGCCTGGAGGAATCCAGCAACGCCAACTCGACTTTAACTAGTTGGGAGATTAGCGGCTTTTGTAGTAGCTAGAGAGGCGATATAGCTTAAGGATTTCCTTTTCATAACTGGGAGTGATTCTAGATTTGGAAGCCGATACCACATCATTGTGCAAACGATGAAGGGGTAGCTTATAAGGTTTTTCAAAATCACTAGAGGTCAAAAGCATAGTGGGAAAGTACCACATGATTAGATGGACCGGTAACGTTTCGATTCTACGGATCGTCTCGAGCCGACAACCTGACTAATCATTAAGACCCATCATATTTAGATGTAGGTACCCCCCAAGTCACTACCCTATCCTACGATGGCACACTCGGAGTGTACTTGGTCATCTACAATGGTTATGATATGCTTAATGGGTACTAGAATACGGGATGGGTCTCCATTGCTTTAGAGCAAGTGGGAGATGTAGTTTGTTTTAGTTTAAATAATAGGGTGTGCTCTAAAACAATTAACATATGCTTTCGTGCAAGTGGGAGATTGTTAGGTGTAATGCCCGAAAGATAATTTTGTAATTGTTTTATTTAATAAATGAAATGATATTATTATTCATATTTATTATTCTCATATTCACCGATGTGAAAATAGTATTTACACTACAGAAAACCCTAAAGTATATCGTTTATGTAATCACTTAACTCAGTGTATGGGATATACACGGGAGGATTGAGTTAGTGAAGATGTACTTAAAATACAATTAGCCCGTAGTGAAGTTAATCGAGAGTATCGGGTCTCTCCTTTAACGTGCTATTAATGCGCCCAGAACACAATAGGTGTGATTGTCTTATCCGGACTTTCGGTTAAGAGAACCTAGTGGGGCATTTATATATGATAGATATATCATATATGGCTGGACCGATTTGATTAGAGTTCACGATATAATTCCGTAATCGAGAAGTCTTATCGAATCAATCGATGATCATATTTATGGATATATCTTAATCTTGAGGTGATCACGATCAAACTCGCTTGAATCGGTATGAGGTTTGACTTGACGGTTAAGGATTACACCGAGTCGTGATCGAATTACCCCATCTTGGCATTGTACTTGGATTGAGTGAGTAGTCGTGTTATCACATATACGGAATCCATTCCTTCCATTTATGGAAGTAGATAGACGATTTCCTTATTTGTTAATCCTAGAAACGATCGATCGTACGAGTTCATATTACAGCGATTAGCTACCGGTGAGTTGTATGAATTAATTGATCACTAGGGGGTTAATGGTAAATAAGGATAAGAGGTTCTAAAAAGGGTTAACGGTAACTTCCCGATTTAGAATGAACGATCTATGGAGGATTAATCCATATGTAATGATTGTATCAATGGAAGCTTATTATCATTCTTGTGAGGAGATAAATATAATCTCATAATCGGAGGAGTGCGATCACGGGATTATGGTGGCATATTCTGTGATTGATTTATCGAATATAATTATTCTGTTCGTAAGATAATTATTTATTTGATTTATCGGAGCCGCTGATTATTAGTCCATGGTCCCCGACGTGCCGCCAATATAGCATAGCTATTCTCGGACGTCGAATTCTAATAATATTAATTTAGTTCTAATTAGAATTTAATTAAAATGATATGTGAATTAATTGTTTAGTGGACTTTTAAATTAGTTGGGCTAAATAATTAAATATGTGAAAAAGACATTTTTCATAATCTTGGCCCATAAAGTGTGTTATGGCCGAAAATTATTGTGACTAGGTCACAAGGGAATTTTCGGCCTAGGCATTGTTTTAGTAAAAAAGAAATTAGTTTTCTTGCGGATTAATAAGACATGTGCACAAAATATTTATTAGATAAATATTTTATGGTAAGAAATAAAGATAAAGATTATTCTAGATTTGTTCTAGAATATTTCTAGGATTATCTTTTATTTATTGGATTTATTTATTTGCAAAATAAAATCCTTGGAGGACAAGGATTACTCTCCTATATAAAGAGAGTTCTCCCAAGCCTAAAACACACTAGAAATTTCGACTCTCCCTTAAAATTTAGAGAGAGATAATTTTCAGCCAAGGGGAGAAAGGGAAAATCTTGGAGGTTTTCCGGGTAGCATATCGGAAGGATTCGAGACGAGGATTTCCTTCCACCGGGAGTTGCTTGGATCACACGTGTGGAAGATCGTGGTGCTCTTCACACCATCATTTGTTCTTCATATTGCGGTTCTTCTACTTGGATTTTGAGATCCAAGAGGTATGTTCTACAACCCCCTTGTAGAATAGATCTAGTTATTTTATTACGTGTATTTATAGATCTAGATCCTTAAATCGCTTCCGTTGCGGATGGTATTACTAACAGTTGAATCCGGAACGGTTAAGCCAAATGTTTGCGGATCAAATGAATCAAGCTTTTGTGAACCAAATGGCTATGAATCCATGGGCGATACCACCGGTGGATCCGAATACGATGTCGGTTAACCCTACTTATGATGTGAACTATGTTCAGAATCAGAATTGGAGAGGGCAACCAAATCAATGGCAACCAAATCAGAATTGGAACTGGAATTCGAATCAAGCCGGGCCTTCTAATCAAAATTATCAGCATCAACAACAAGTTGGACCTTCAAATCAATGGCCGAACGCTTATCAACACCCGAATGCTCTGGGGAGAACAGATAATCAAAATCCACAACAACCGCAAACCCTAGAACAATTGAGTAAGATAGTTTCTGACAACCATAAAGAGGTTTGAGAGGTTCAAAATAGCATAACTTCGATACTAGTGGCTTTACGAAACTTAGAACATCAAGTGGGCCAGATGGCGGAAAAATCGAACACCGTTCCAGTAGGGGGCCTACCGAGTAATACGGTGAGGAATCCGAAAGGAGTCAATGCAGTGTCGAATAGAAGAAACCGTGGTTGAAGATGATGATCTTGCTATTGAGAGAAGTCTTAGGCCGGCTAATCCGGTTAATGCAATTTATACTCGGAGTGTCAATAAAGTCGGTGTTGAAGTTGAGATAGCTCAAGATGAGAAGAAGAAAGCACCGGTGATTGATGATGAGGATGGCGGGGTTGATTCTGAGTTGGTAAATGTGAAGATTGAGCCGGTGAATAGTGATGATGACTGTGATGAGGTTGTAGAGATTCCGAATCCCATGAGGAAGGATGCCGAGTCAAGCAAGCAGGCACAACTGAGCAAGGCACGCGACAAAGGTAAACAGGGTATGAATTCTACACCTACTATTATTGATGTTAATTCATTACCCTATCCCCGGAGAGGTCCTAAAAAACTGTCTTATCAAAGATTCAGAATAGATTCCTCAACAGTTTACGTAGAGTTGAGATCAATATCCCATTTGTTGATGCGATTGGGAATATGCCTTCGTATGTAAAGTTTCTGAAGGGGATACTATCTAACAAAGCGAAAATGTAAGAGGTCGTGTGTTTAAATGAGAACTGTTCTACCGTATTCCAGAATAAGTTGCCCCAGAAACTTAAAGATCCGGGTAATATTTCGATACATTGTACCATAGGCTCTAAGACATACCCGAATGTAATGTGTGACCTAGGTGCGAGTGTGAGTTTGATGCCCCGCCACATTTACTAGGAATTAGGTTTAGGTAAGCTTGCCAAAACCACTATGACCTTGAAAATGGTGGATAGGTCTTTAAGGAAACCGTTAGGAGTAGCCGAGGATGTGTTAGTACGGGTGGACAAGTTCTATTTTCCCACGGACTTTATGGTTCTAGAAATGGAAGTCGATAGTCGGACACCCCTATTGTTAGGGAGACCCTTCTTAGATACTGGGAGGGCAATGATAGATATCCAGAAAGGCGAGATTGGTCGATGAGGAAAGTGTTACCATTAATGTTTTCAAGTCTATGAAGCACCCGTATGATGAAAACGAATGTAACTTTCTAGATACTATTATGCCTCTTGTTGTCGAAAATGCTAAGACACAGGGCTACAAAGATGATGACTCTATGGATGAATGTTTAGTGAAGTCGAGTACGATTGATGATGAGAACAAAGAGTTGGCAGAAGCCGCCGATGAGCTCGAAATCACTGATTTTGTGATACGAGATGGCACAAGTTCCTGGAACTTGAATTAAGTGATGAAAAAGCAAAGCCTTATATAAAAGATCCGCCCCGAAACCTCGAGCTGAAGGAACTCCCGGCTCACCTTAAGTATGCTTTTCTCGAAACTGAATTACTTCCGTTGATTATATCATCTATTTAAACTAATCTGTAGGAAAAAAAGCTACTACGTGTTTTGAGGAGTCATAAGCGTGATTTCGGGTGGAAAATGGCGGATATACGGGGAATAAGCCCAGAGCTTTGCAAACATAAAATCATTCTCAATGAGGGCATGAAACCGGTGAGGCAGCCCCAAAGGAGGTTGAATCCTCATATGTAGAAGGTCATGAAAAATGATGTGATCAAGATGCTTGAGATGGGTATCATTTATGCTATAAGTGACAGTGAGTGGGTCACCCCGACACAGGTTGTACCGAAGAAAGGAGGAATGACAGTGCAGCCCAATGAACATAATGAGCTCATTCCAACTCGACTGGTCACTGGATACCGCGTTTGCATAGACTACCGAAAGCTAAAGGATGCTACACGTAAGGATCACTTCCCATTACCTTTCATTTATCAAATGTTGGAACGTTTGAGTGGACATGCATATTACTGTTTTCGAGATGGCTTTAGTGGATATTATAATATTTTAATCGACCCTAAAGACCAAGAAAATATCACTTTTACGTGTCCGTATGGCACTTTTGCTTACACTCGAATGCCGTTTGGGTTATGTAATGCCCAGCGACATTCCAACTTTGCATGACTGCCATATTTTCTGATATGATTCAGAAGTTCATGGATGATTTCAGTGTCTTTGGTAATTCTTTTGATGATTGTTTAGATAATCTTTATAAAGTTTTACAACGTTGTGAGGACACTAATCTCGTGTTAAATTGGGAGAAATGTCACTTTATGGTAGAAGAGGGTATCGTGTTAGGGCATAAGATATCGAGGAGAGGTATTGAGGTAGATCGAGCAAAAGTTGAGGCTATTGAACGATTACCACCTCCCATAAACTTGAAAACGCTAAGAGGTTTCTTAGGACACGTAGGTTTTTATAGACGATTTATACCAGATTTTTCGAAACGTGTTAAACATCTTACGTAATTACTTTCGAAAGATGTGCCCCTTGTGTTTGATGATGCTTGTTTAGATGCCTTCTTAGACGTTAAACATTTGTTAGTGACCGCCCTGATTTTGATAGCACCGGATTGGAGTCACGAATTTGAAGTCATGTGTGACGCTAGTGATATGGCAGTTGGGGCCGTATTGGGCCAGAAACGTGATAAGTCGTTTAAGCCTATCTACTATGAGAGCCATACTTTGAATCCGGCTCAAATAAATTATGCGACCATTGGGAATGAATTGCTAGCAATAGTTTACGCCTTTGATAAGTTTCATTCACATTTGATTGGTTCGAAGGTTGTAGTTCACACTGAACACGCGGCACTAAAATATCTTCTGCATAAGAAAGATGCAAAACCTCGACTCTTGAGATGGGTACTTTTACTCCAAGAGTTCGACGTTGGGATTAAAGACCTTAAGGGCTGTGAGAATGTGGTTGCAGACCACCTCAACCGCTTACAGCTGACCCCTGATGCTATTACACTAGAGAGCGATAGATGATGAGTTCCCAGATGAAAAGCTATTTGCCATTGATACAACTATTCCGGAAATGAAAGAGAGGCCTCTAATTCCCGAGAGTACAGTAACCCGTGGTATGATTCTTTTGAGAATTATCTTGCACTTGAGTATTTAGAACCCGACTTGACTTATCAACAACATAAGAAATTCTTCAATGATCTTAAGTATTACCACTGGGATGACCCGTATCTATTTCGTAGATGTTATGACGGTATAATTCGTAGATGTGCTCATGATGGCGAGATACCGAGCATTCTGTCGTTCTGTCACGACAAGGAAGTAGGTGGCCATTTTTCCGGACACCGAACAACTTTGAAGGTCCTCCAGATTAGTTTTTATTGGCCCTCAATCTTCCGTGATTCACACAAGTACGTGAGTATGTGTGACGCATGTCAAAGATCGGGGAGAAACTTGAGACGGTTTGAAATGCCTATGCAACCAATTCTTGAGTGTGAGATCTTCAATGTTTGGGGAATCGACATTATGGAACCATTCCCGTCTTCCTACAATAACAAGTACATTATCGTCGCGGTCGATTACGTCTCGAAGTGGGTCGAAGCAATGGCTTCTCCTACTAATGATCATAATGTAGTCATCCGTTTCTTGAAAAAGAACATTTTCACGCGGTTCGGAGTCCCTCGAGCGATGATCAGTGACAATGGTAGTCACTTTCAAAATCGGCTTTTCAATAAGCTTCTGACCAAATACGGGGTTCGACACAAGTTGAGAACCACGTAACACCCCCAAACGAGTGGGCAGGTCGTGGTTTCGAATAGAGGGATTAAACGAATTCTCGAGAAAACAGTGAACTCGAGTAGGAAGAATTGGGCTGAAAAGCTCGATGACATAGTTTGGGCACATCGGATTGCTTTTAAGACCCCGATAGGGATGTCCCCGTATCAGTTGGTGTTTGGTAAGGCATGTCACTTACCCGTCGAGTTGGAACATCGAGCCTATTGGGCGACTCAGTTCCTAAATTTCGACGAGAGAGCCGTAGGCAAGAAACGGGTGTCAAAGTTGGCTGAACTCGATGAGTTCCGTTTGCAATCTTACGAGTGTGCTATTGTTTATAATGAGAAGACTAAGCTTCTTCACGACTCTAAAATTAAAAAGCGTGAGTTTAAAGAGAGAGACGACGTCTTACTTTATAACACTCGTTTACACTTCTTTCAGGGTAAGTTAAAGTCCCGGTGGACGGGACCTTATAAAGTTTCTAAAATCTTTCCGTCTGGAGCTGTCGAAGTGACTCATGAGACCAAGGGGACGTTTTTGACAAATGCCCTTCGGTTGAAAAAATATGAGAAATCTTACTTCGACGCCAATCTCATACTCATAGACTTGGAAGATCCTCCTCATTGTCCCAAAGATTGTGAGTCATGTAGATGACTAGATTCAGCAATAATCTCTCGTCTCGGTGCCAATTCCCGAATAATCCAAATTTTCCTCGCTTAACGTCAACGAATAAGCCTCCGTTGACGTTCGTATAATCCATTTCCATCTTTCTTACTACTGAATCATCACGTTGAGCTAACGACGTTAAACAACATCGCTTCGTGGGAGGAAACCTATGTTTAAATTGAGTTTTAGGAGTTTTAGGGAAGTCTCGTAAGTCAAAACACCCGGAAAAGTCATTTTTTGATGACCCTAGCCACTTTTACAGCTAGGCGTGTGATAACGCTCTAAATGGTACCAATAATTATACCTATATTCACCCCGAATTTTGCTCAAGAGAGGATAAATAGGCTCGTTATTATATGGAATATATGTTAAATGCTATGTGAGTGTTTCCAGGATCGTAATTCTGCATCTATGCTATTTTCTCGAAGATTTGGTACTGTTTTGTCTTGTTTTTCATGTTTTATAGGATGTACAAGATCTACAGCATTGGAGAATGGATCTGAACCGAAAGAAGTATATTGGGCCAAGTGATTTAAGTCCAAGAAGAAGCCTGCAGAAAAAGAGAGGAAAAGTAGGCCCGGTAACCAGAAGGCTAGGCCCGGTAAACCGGCGACTTGTTCGACACGAAACTAATTCTGCCGTATTATCTAGGTCGGTTAGGGATTTAGAGAGTCTTAAGTCGGCTATTGTATCTATATAAGACCGCGTATACATATTATTGTATACAATCTTATATCGTATCAATTACATTATACACTTTTGATGAAATAAAGTTTTCTTGAGCTTTGGAGAGTTATTTCTGGTTTCTTCCCTTCTTCCATCATCTCTATCTTGAGTAGATCGAGCTAGATCTCCATTGTTGAAAGTATGAAGCTTTGAACGTTCCTTTATTGTCTTCAATATAGTAGATCTGTTCGTACCTATGTGTTTTAGTTAATTTGCATGTTTAAAGACTCCATAATTTACTTATTTTAATCGTATTGAGCAATGTAGATCCAGAAATTAGGAAAAGCTGCCCCCGGTAACCCGGCGGCTTATACCGGTTTACCGAGGCAATATTTAGAAAGCCTAAAACTAGGATTCACTACAGCTACGTTGATCGACAGGTTTAATTAACAGTAAGTTAGATCTGGTCAATCTGCTTATTGTAATCGTAAATTAACATGAAGGACTGTTAGTGAAGTGTTAATTATGACATAGTCTATAATGGACCCTAGGAACGTGCTGGTCAATGTCGACAGCTGTCTAGGAGGGTTAGCGGTATGAGTTAGCGCTCAATATCGGCAGTTCTAGTTCTTTATGCGTATGGGCTATTACGAACCAATTAAGGAGGGGAGCTTGCATATAGATTGTCTACTGCCATTCTCGGAGTAGATAGGAGTAGGAATTGCACCCGTAGCTGATGATAATGATAATTAAAACTAAAGGTCACGATTAATTTAAGGAAATTATATGGGGAAGTAAGCATAACGATTAACTAATCCAAGTTAGTTGATCGGTGAGGAGAGGGAGAGGAATACCATGTTTGTTTTCTTTTATGTTAATGTTGGTCAATGACCGCCTCTAAGTTGCTTCTTAATTAGGTTAGAATCGTTTATACTTATAGTTGCATTGTCTATGTGGGATCGACCTTGACTCGCATTTACTATATTACGATGTACCTAGTATTCTTGCTAGTAATATCAATGTTAGTGACTTACACACGATCAACGTGCGCCTAACATACCTCAGGCACACGCCTAAGGGTCGCTTTTGGTGTCAATGTTTCAGTATGTGCTTTGAAAGTTGCAATCCAGAACTTCGCTTGCTAGGCGTGCACCTAGCAAATGCCAGGCGCACGCCTATGGCCCTCTAAACAAGAGAGGCTATTTTTCTTCTTCTTTTCCTCTTTCTTCCTTCTTCAACCTAGTTTGTCCTCCAACCCCCTCCCCGATTCCCCCCCCCCCCCCCTTCTTCCACAATTCACCAAAATTCACCACAAGACTCAATCTTTTTCCACCAAATCACACCCAATCATAGACTCTCTTCATTGCAGCTTCCTAGTCACCAAGCCACCCGATTT
The DNA here is from genome assembly GCA_036785695.1 of Gentiana straminea. NCBI lineage: Eukaryota > Viridiplantae > Streptophyta > Magnoliopsida > Gentianales > Gentianaceae > Gentiana > Gentiana straminea. The sequence goes on along the minus strand of JAVUPR010000046.1, from coordinate 3,914,261 downwards.
CAAGCAATTTTGGGGCGATTTTTGAAGCTTTTGTCAAGCTTTTTCCGGCGACTTTTCATCAACTCCGGCGGAGCACCAATTTTTGGTAAGGGTGACTCCCTTGTTTTCTTTTCGTTTTTGAAACCCTAACTCACTCCTTTTAGATTAACTTAGAATAATTTAATTGTTTTTGTTTTTGTTATTTAGTCTCTTTTATGTTATTTAATCTTTAAAATAAATTGTGAATATTTTTGTGTTATTTTGGGCGTTGGGTTATTTTTGTGTAGCAATATGACTGGTGCAAATACGAAGAGGAAGACCCCTTATGTGTCCAGAAGTAGAAAAGGTAGTGGTAGTGGTGGTGGTCGGAAGAGAGGTAGTGGTGGCAGCTATGGTGGGGCTGAGCCTATTAGACTTGTTGAGTTGCCTGAACAAGAGCCCACGGGAGAGCAACGAGCCGACCCCCCTAGGCAGCCACGTAACCGGGAGGAATTGAACCGTTTCATAGATGATAAAGCCCTGGACTACTTCAACAATAAGTTTTGGTCCAAAACTACGCTCGTAGAGAGGGAGTTAAATAGGGCTGATGTGAGTAAGACCTTCTGGATTAACATGCAAACCCGAGGGTGGGGGAATCTTACTACGGTTAGGCCCAAACCAATCAACATGTCCATGGTTAGGGAATTCTTCGCTAATGCTAAAGACGTAGGGGAGGCTGCTAACTATATTATGTTGAGAGGTCAGAGGCTCAATATTAGCCGTGAGGGACTTGCTACCCATTTCCGACTCTCTAGTGTACCGCTTGATGAAGAGTACACTCAAGTGGCTAGGCTTTCCCAACAACAACCCCCGGTTGATGTCCTTGAAATGGTAAGACAAGCCGTCTGTCCCAACTGTGCGTGGATTCCAAGTCAAACCAATCCTAGACATGCTATTAACACATCCGAGTGGGATCCACCCGAGAAGCTAGTCGTCAAATTTGTCATCAACCATCTTTATCCTACTTCTCAATCCACCACAATTAGCTCAGAACTTCTTAAGATTGTCTACGCCATCCTTCACAATATCCCGGTTGATGCGGCAAGGATCATTAAGGATAAGCTTACCTCGTATATCGGGAAGCAAACTCCCAATATGATCTTTCCTCGTATGATCACGGATATGGCCGTTATGATAGGTTTAGACAATATGCCTGGTGATGTGTTGATTCGTAGCAAATTCATGCCTATTGTCGAGAAGTCCAATCTCGTGAGACACGGAGTGCAACACCAACCTCAACCGCCTCGCCAACCAACTAGGGCCGCCCGTTCTATTCAAGAACAAGTTACCTATGCCGCCCTAGGAGCTCAACGTGATTGGTTCAATGACAACCGCCTAGCCATGTTGTCCTTACGAACAATCAGTGATGAGGTTGCAAAACGTCATGACATCGCTACCTCGCACCTCCCTAATGTTTCCCAAAGGCCTTATCAATATCCTCCCTTCGTCCAACAATTTGTCCCGGCCTTCTCACATCAAAGCTTCAGGGACTTTGAGCAACCTTTTGAGGGTGGGGGACCGAACCTAGGAGGTGAGTCGAGTGGGGCTGCATTTGAGGATGTGGGTGGTTCTAGTGGAGGTGCTTTTGGAGGTGGTGTTGGAGGTGCTAGTGCGAGTGGGGGTGGTTTTGATGATTTTGGTTTGGCGGCGACATTGGGGACAGATTTGGAGATAGATCCCGCAGATTATCTATGTGATGACATCAGTACTTAGAAGGGACAGGGGACAGAGCGCCGTGATTCTGAGACGGATGAGGAGTGAACCGAAGAGAGGAAGACCGTCTTTTTCTAACATTGATTCTGTAGTTTCATTTTTTTTTTGTGCAACTTTTCATGATGCTAGATTGAGTTCGTTTTGGAGAAAACTTTATGACTTTTACACATTTTCTTTGACTATTTTGGAAATTGTTTTGTATGCCCGGAGGGCAAAGACTTGTTTCTTTTTTGTTCAGTTTTTATTTTCTGCACATTTTTATATTCTTTTATCGACTTTTGGTAAGCCGTGGTCGGCCCCATTTTGACTTGGATCAAGCCCCGTTTTTGGCCCTTTTAATATATTCTGGTTGTTGCATCATACTGCTGGATATACAAAAACCCGAATCCAGATCCGATCCATAATTGGATCGTCAGATCTGATTCACAGCACCGATCGAGACACTCAATCATGCACAGGGAAGCAACGAATTAAAATTCTTTTTTCTATTTTACCACGAAATGATTCGCATAATAAATTAATCTACAAGAAGGTTAGTAGATTTACCCAACCGGAGAGAAGCCGAACTTCCGGATTGTATATCAAAGCGACGACTGGTAGACGTCGATCCTCGTAGTAGAACCTCCTTGAATATGCTCCACGAAAAACCCTAGTTTTTCTTCTTCTCAATGGCTAAGACAAGAAAACAAATTTCTCTCTTTTTTTTCAAAAAACTGGCGTGACCCCTTTTTTCTAAATGGCGTTGGATTTTTCTAGATCTATTTTGTGTTGGGAGAAACTCTCTTTTTAATAGGAAAATAAATAATAATTTGAGAGTTTATCTTTTACACATAAATTTATCTTTTCTTTTTAGGAAAATAAAACCTTTTATCCAATAGGAAAACAAATTTCCTATTTATCCAGTAAGAAAACTAATTTCTTATTTATAATTATTTAACACATAAATAATTATATCATCCACATTATAATTAATTAGGAGAAAATTTATTTTCCCAAAACCAAAAAAATGTGGCACCATTTTTAATGTCATTTGGGATAATAGAAAATGTCTTTTCTATATTACATATTATTTATCAAATAAATAATATTTGCATATTCATTAAATATACCAACTATTTAATTTATTCTCGAGGTTCCACAAAACGAGAAAACACTCGCTTGTTAGGAGCCAACCCGGGGACCATGGACCTATAACCAGTAGCTACAATAAATTGAATAAAATATTCATCAAACAGAATATTTCTACTCAACTTATTAATTCCGGAATTACGCCACAATAAATCCGAAACTAAACTCTATCGATTATAGATATAACTTATTCTCAAAGTGTCTAGTCAATAAGTGTCCATTGATATAATCATTACATACAGAGTAACCCTCTATAGACTATCCGTAACTAAGCGGGATTATTTCCTTAAACCTTCTTTGTTACATCTTATCATTATTTACCATTAACCCACTAGTGATCAATTAGTTCATAACCAATACGAACTCGGCCGATCGATCAGTTTCTAGGATCAACAAATAAGGGGATTGTCTTTCTACCTCCCGCAGGAAGGAATGGATTCCATATCTGTGAGACACACACTCCTCACTCATTCCAGAATAGTGCCAACGTGAAAGTGATTCAGACCGCGCCTCTTAGCGTTCCTTAACGAACACATCAAACCCTATCTTGAAACAAGCAGGCGTCTGCAATCACTTCAGGATTAAGTTTAATCCATATATGATCATCTTGTGATTTAATAAGATTTCTCAGTGATGGAATTATATGAGAAATGCAGATTAAATCGGTCCAGTCCTATATGACTCTCATCATATATAAATGCCCCACTTAGATTACCAATATCGACGGTCCGTATAAGAAGGTCACACCATAAAGTGTTCTGGGCGCATTACCATAAAGTGTTCTGGGCGCATTAATGGTGGTTTAATCAATAGACCCCATACTTTGATTAAGTTTACCACGGACTAACAGTTCAAGTGTATCACCATAAACTTAATCCTCATGTGTGACGCACACTAAGTTATATGGCTACATATGATACAACTTGGGGTTTTCAGCAGTGTATAATATATAAGCACGAAGAGAATAATAAGATGAGAATAAATATGTCATTTATTAATTATAAAAATATTTACAGAAATTATCTTTCGGGCGCTACTTCCAACAATCTCACACTTGCCCGTATAGACAAGCAACAATTGTCCTTCAGGCACTATAACCAACAATCTCCCACTTCCCCGTAAAGACAAGCAACAATTGTTTTTAAAGCACCACACCCGTATTCTTTCTATCCACAACACTCTCCCACTTGTTCTAAAGCACATAAGACATATCTCCAATTTCATTTCCGACAAGCGCTTATCAGTGACATTAGATGCCATGCGTCTTGGTATATTGATCAACTAGGTTGTCGGCTCGAGTGATCTTTAGGACCGAAACATTGCCTCTTTGCACGATCTGTTTGACCAGGTGGTATTTACTTTCAGTATGCTTTTGACCTCTTGTGATTGCGAAGATCCCTTGTATAAGCTACATTTCCACTGTTTTCACATCGAAGTGATATCGACTTACCCATAAGTGGAATTACTCCCAGATCAGTAATGAAGCTATAATGCCTCTCTAGCTGCTCCAGAAGTTGCTATGTATTTGACGTACAAAGTCGAATTGACAGTGCTAGATTGCTCCAGACTATAGCTCCATCACTATGAGAAAACACTGAGCCCGAGATCAATTAACGATCATCCTTAATCTGACTTAAAGTTAGAATCAGTGTAATCATTACTCAGGTTTGCACCCGAATATACAAGCATATTACTCCTCGTTCTCTAAAGGTACTTGAGGATGCACTGTACTGCTACTCAACGTCCGAATCCAAGATTCGACTGTTATTGACTTTTAATAACCTGACTTTATCTATCCAAAAGAGATTTTTTTTTCCCATTTTCTCTATATCCGAAAATTGAGAGAATTATTCCGTGAGAGGATGGGTAGGAAACCTCTCATTGAATATTGCACACGAAAATGCATTATCATCATAAACAATAAGATGAATGGGAAACAACTACAACTTGTTCTCATGAATTCGACCGAATCAAATTCTAACACAGTCCACTTCTCAAATTCAGAGAAGCTTTGGCTCGTCAGTTTCTGACTTTAGATAACACCCATGTTGTTCACAACTGTTTCCGTGTTATCGTTACGAACACCAATATGCACTACTTTACCAACATTGATACACTGTCTACGAAAGACTTATCAATATTCTGGTCAAGCCTACATATTTCAAACATGTGGCTTTTATTGACCTAGAGGCTTGCTTCAATCCATCGATGGGTATAAGCATAGACAGTCAATCTGCCATTGGCTTTGAGCTAAAAAAACCCTTCTCTGTTTCGAATGAATTCAAGCTCCATTGTACGGCAAGAAAGTTTCAGGGCATCACCCCTGGTAATCTTTCTGCTTTATAGGGAGTCAAGCAAGGCTGAATGGGGAGAGATTTTCAGGGCATGACCCTGTTTAACTCTCTATTTTTCAGGGAATTACCCCTAGACCACTTGGATTTTCCTTCAAAGTTAAAATTTCTCATTCATTCGACTCTTTTTCACGCAGATCCAATTTTTCCCACTGAACCTGAGACACTCAGGTGGTTCTACGATAGTGTGAACAGAACTGGAGTACCCAAACTCCATTTACAGGTTTGTGGCTTTAAACCAACCTCTATTTATCAGAATCCAATGCAGACCTTCCAGAGGACAATAGGTTATCAATCACCCCCAGCAGACTGTAAATTCTGCATAATCACAGTGAGTCAATGGTTAAACCATACTCCCACTGCATTTGGGTGGTTTGATATTTTGATCTGGTGTAGTTGTATTTATCAGCATAACCCCCAACAACCAATGTTGGATGTTTTCTGATTGAATCAAATAGTAACTCCTTGAGTAGCTTTACTTCAAGGTCCAAGGTTGTTATTTAAACATTCTTTCAAAAAGGCCGTGACAGTATAACCGTCACTATCTGATCTTAAGAATCTTATAACTAACCTTTACTCATCACATTAAGATATTTCACGATCAGTCACCATCTAAACGTGTATGCAAAATGTCCAGTCCTACCTTCAAGCATAAATGCTAAATGCCTCTATTTACGGAAGTTGAGTGAATTTACTTCACTTCTTATCCATAAATTCATAAACATCTTCTAGGTAGACTTCTCGGTATTACATAATAATGTATACCGTTATTTTGCAGTCAATATCTTAATTGAGTTAATTATTGTAATGTAGCATATCAATAACAATAAAAGGCAATACATGGTTTATCCTTTCAGTGAAATCGTTTCACTCGGAGGTACGCCAAGCACTAGTGTCAAAACCAAGCCATAGCCTATATCTGAGCATGGAATACTCGTGTCTCTGGCAATATCACTTTCCTTATCCTATATTGACTCAGAAGCTAAAGTTCATAGGTTAGTGATCCGAAATCACTTTCCTTATCCTATATTTTCTTTTATTAATATTTCGGTTTAGCCTTTAACTTATTTAGTTTAGATGACTTGCACTTGTAGACATTTACCTTTCCATTCTTGTCTTTCTTTAAAGGAAATGGCCGTGAACTAGCAGTTCATTTGAGTAGACACTACTCGTGAACTGTGGGATGTCTAGTGAGATTGATACCAAATCATTCTCGTCATCTTTGATCTAATTTTGTTTTGTCTCTCGTTTAACACAAGTGACAGAAGTGACATACTTATCAATGTCACTTAAGTTTGTAAACTCAAGAGGAACATCCTCTTCCGGAAAAATTAATTTTCATTCTCGATTTATGAGTTCAACGTTCTTGTTACTTTTCCACGTTTACGAAGTCATTACTAGTCAATTTTCGTATTTAGCTTTTTGGATACATTGAGATGATATGTAGTTGTAAAATAAATTATGACAGAAATATAAATCAAATCATACACCACAACATATAATAATTTTAGGAATAATAAACGTGATGTCATACATGCAGTTTATCCTACCATTCCAAGGATTTAATCTCACACCTCAGTGCCTCCGTAGGGTAGGTCAAAGAGGTGACGATTAAATTGAGACAATCTCTCTCAACAATTAAACCATTGAGAATCAAACATCTCCTATTTAATTGTTGATTACCTTCCTTTTTCAGCCAAGATATTTCCAAAAATATCCTTGCGAGTGTGACCTACTATTTCAGATTTTTAAGTACGCTTTGTGTATGCCGCCGTAGGGTAGGTCAGTGACCCGCCGAGTACTCAAAATCATATCCTTTCGGAGACCAAGCCTTGAATTTTGATAGCAGTGAAGGCCATCCGTAGGGGGCCGAAATCAAAGCGGCACGAGGCGTCACCATTCTCTCAAGTGCTTGTGTCAACAGTAGAGTCCGTGGGGTTGGTTGTCACCTTCCCCGCTCCCACTCGTTATTTTGAAAATTAGGTAGTTTCATTAGGATTTTCAGAATTTCTTTTTCAATCCGGAAAAACAATAAAACATGAATATTTAAATTAATCCTCCAACTAGTTCATCGGTTCCAAATACCGTCTAACTAGTGTCACTATATTCATGATTTTCCAATTTTATGGATTTATTAATATTCCTTGTGTAGGCGCTATACAATTAAAATTCATCAAGAATTTTATAATCCTAATACATTAGGACTTATGAATTTCTCAATAGTTTGAAAACAATAAATCACGAAATTTAAAGCTCCCACTAGTTTATTGGTTCCAAATACCGTCTGACTAGTGACACTATATTCATGATTTTCCAATTTATCGATTATTTAGAAAAATCTTTTGTGTAGTCACTACACAACAAATATTCACCAACGAATTTTAAAGTCCTAATTTTATCATGATAAAAGTTTAGGATCTCAGAATTGTCTAATAATCGAAAACAATAAATCATGAAAAACAATCACCAACTTACCGGTTCCAAATACCGTCTAGTTAGTGTCCAACTTTTCACGATTTTCCAAATTTTCAATTATTAAAATTCTTTTTATGTATCCATTACATAATTAAATCCCCGAAGGATTTATTATCCTAAATCAAGTTTATCATGTGAATTTTATATCCCGATAAAATTCCGTTTTCCTTTAATTAATTTAATTTATTATTAATCTAAATTAATTATCGTTTTCATACATGTCTAATTAATGCCAAAATTAATTTTCTACGTGTACGCATATGCTAGAAGTGAAATTCATGAATATGATGCATGGCATGGTTATATCACATAAATAATCACAAGAGAAAATAATTGCAAAAAATAAACCACTGAGATGGACCGTTGTTACCCCCGTATACAATCTATAAATTTAAAATTAAATAAATAAATAAACCTTACGTTTAAAGGATTTACTAATTTCTAATTAACCTGCCGATGCTTTGTATATTAATTTGCTGCTCCGTAACTTGAACAAAAAAAACTGCCAGCCGAGTTGGTCGCATGTTATTCTAAAATTAAATAAATAAATAAACCCTACGTTTAAATGATTTACTAATTTCTAATTAACCTGCCGATGCTTTGTATATTAATTTGCTGCTCCGTAACTTGAACAAAAAAACTGCCAGCCGAGTTGGTCGCATGTTATTCTTCCACTGCTGCAGCCGCGTGCGAAGGGATTCGAACGTCAGGTTATTGAATAGGATAGATTCTCTTTCTAGTAAGAGATGGTCAGGTTATTGAACGTCAACTTTGATCGAATCTTAGATTCGGCGGTTAACATAGCAAGTTTAGTATGTCCTTTAGTATCTTGAGAGAACGAGGAATAATATGCGGACATATTCATGTGTGAACTTGGATATGTGTGATACACTGATTTTGACTTTAAGTCGATTAAGGATGATCGTTAAGTCGATCTCTCGGCTCGGTGTTTACTCGCACCACATGATTTGATGGACCGGTAACGTTTCGATTCTACGGATCGTCTCGAGCCGACAACCCGACTAATCATTAAGACCCATGACATTTAGATGTAGGTGCTCCCCGAGTCACCGACCTATCCTACGACGGCATACTCGGAGTGTACTTTGGAATACGAAATGGTTATGACATGCTTAGTGGGTACTAGAATACGGGATAAGTCTCCATTGCTTTAGAGCAAGTGGGAGATGTAGTTTGTTGTATTTTAAATAATAGGGTGTGCTCTAAAACAATTAATCACATGCTTTCGTGCAAGTGGGAGATTGTTAGGTGTGATGCCCGAAAGACAATTTTGTAATTGTTTTATTTAATAAATGAAATGATGTTATTATTCATATTTATTATTCTCATAATCACCGATGTGACAATAGTATTTACACTACAGAAAACCCTAAGTATATCGTTTATGTAATCACTTAACTCGGTGTATGGTATATACACGGGAGGATTGAGTTAGTGAAGATGTACTTAAAATACAATTAGCCCGTAGTAAAGTTAATCGAGAGTATCGGGTCTCTCCTTTAACATGCTATTAATGCGCCCGAACAACACAATAGGTGTGATTGTCTTATCCGGACTTTCGGTTAAGAGAACCTGGTGGGGCATTTATATATGATAGATATATCATATAGGGGTGGACCGATTTGATTAGAGTTCACGATATAATTCCGTAATCGAGAAGTCTTATCGAATCAATGGATGATCATATTTATGGATATATCTTAATCCCGAGGTGATCACGAACAATCGCTTGAATCGGTATGAAGTTTGACTTGACGGTTAAGGATTACACCGAGTCCGTGGTCCGAATTACCCCATCTTGGCATTGTACTTGGATTGAGTGAGTAGTCCGTGTTATCACGGATACGGAATCCATTCCTTCCATTTATGGAAGTAGATAGACGAGTTCCCTTTATTTGTTAATCCTAGAAACGATCGATCGCGCGAGTTCATATCACACGATTGATCACCGATGAGTTGTATGAATTAATTGATCACTAGGGGGTTAATGGTAAATAAGGATAAGAGGTTCTAAAAAGGGTTAACGGTAACTTCCCGATTTAGAATGAACGATCTATGGAGGATTAATCCATATGTAATGATTATATCAATGGACGCTTATTATTATTCTCGTGAGGAGATAAATATAATCTCATAATCGGAGGAGTGCGATCACGGGATTATGGTGGCATATTCCCGTGATTGATTTATCGAATATAATTATTCTATAATTATTTATTTGATTTATCGGAGCCGCCGATTATTAGTCCATGGTCCCCGACGTGCCTCCTAATATAAAGATATAGCTATTCTCGGACGTCGAATCCTAATAATATTAATTTAGTTCTTATTGGACTTTATTCAAACGATATGCGAATTAATTGTTTAGTGGACTATTAAATTAGTTGGGCTATATAATTAAATATGTGGAAAAGACATTTTCCATAATCTTGGCCCAATTGTGTTATAGCCCAAAAATTAATTATGACTAGGTCATGAATTAAAAGTGGCGCCCCCCTCTTATTTTTGGAACAAGAAATTAGTTTTCTTGTGATTAATAAGATACGCGCATAAAATATTTATTGGATAAATATTTATGGAAAGAAATAAAGATAAATATTATCCTAGATTTGTTCTAGAATATTATGGGATTATCTTTTATTTAATAGGATTATCATAATTGATTTTGTATTAATTATAAAATCCTTGGGGCTTAAGTTTTACTCTCCTATATAAAGAGAGTTCTCCCAAGCCAAAGAACATAAGATTTTCGACTTCTCCTCTTAGAGAGAAGAAGTGATAAAATTTCGGCCAAGGGGTATAAGGGGAAAATCTTGGAGATTTTTCCGGGTAGCATATCGGAAGGGTTCGAGTCGAGAATTTCCTTCCACCGGGAGTTGCTTGGATCACACGTACGGAAGATCGTGGTGCTCTTCACGCTTTCTTTCGTTCATCCTATTGCGGTTCTTCAACTTGGATTTTGAGATCCAAGAGGTATGTTCTACAACCCCCTTGTAGATATAGATCTAATTATTTTATTACGTGTAGTTTATAGATCTAGATCCATAAATCGTTTCCGCTGCGGATGGTATTACTAACAGTGGTATCAGTCGCCATGGTGATCTATATTTATACGTATAAAATATTAGATCTAGGAGTGGTAAAACATGTAGATTTTTTTGTCCCAATTTTTTTGGGGGCCGATGCATATGTTTAATTTTTATGCTTATGAATGTCGTGGTTGAAGAGATGGATTGGGGTTGGCACTGTTTACCCGTTAGATCTATTGTAAACTCATATAAACGATGAAAATTCGTCCATATGAGTATAGGAAATTATGTAATTCTTTTTTATTGCAATTTTAATTTCCAGAAAATAGATTTGTTTAGTAGCTGTTTAGTTATTTCGTGTTTCCCGTTGATCGAACCGTTGAAACGAAGATCCCTCTGGTCAGAATCAAGATTAGAAGATGATGATCAACTCCACAAATTTTGGCGTCGATCAGAGTCCGTTTCGATATCCGTTTGATGCTGCGAAGAGGCTGCTGTAACAGAAAAACGCAGGATTCACAGAAACCCTACCTGTGACTTCCTCGATTTTCTGGGAGAGTTTAGACCGTTGAAAAGCAAATCCGACCGTTCAGATTGATCAAATATGAGTTTTGGACGTACCATAAAAATTTCAGGTCGATCGGGATTCATCTCGATTCCCGATCTGCCTCAGGAAGTCCTTGATGCAGTGCAGTTAAAGTCAGATTCAGCAGCAAGTTTGGCGGTTTACTGGAGAAAATTGGTAAGTCTAAGCACCGATCCAACCGTCCATATTGAAGTTCAAGGAGTGAAGATAAGATCTGGAAAGTTTCGTCCCGATCCGAGTTCGTTTGTATGCCGATCGTCGAAGAGTTCGAACAGCTGCAGATTATGTTAGAAAGTAGTAAACCCTAGTTAGGGTTTGGTTATTTATTTTCTAATAGGTTAGATACGGGGGTGCCAACGGTCCATCTCGGTGTTTAAATTTTCCGCAATTTATTTTTTATGTGTTTGATCATAAAATAGATATAAAATCGGAATTGCCATGACATGCATCATATCATAAATCCACTCCATGCATACATGTAGAATTTTAATTTTGGTAATTAAAATAGGCATGTATACAAACTCGTGTAATTAGTTGAAATTTAATTAATACGTGGTAATTAATAAATTTAGTAACTAATTAAAGATCCGAGGACGGGTTATGAAATCGTTAGCCTTTCGGTGTGTGTTCTCGGTGAACCGCCTTAAAGCTGAAACGAGATCACGTTTTCGATTCGTAGAGTCTACGAGATCGAATGATGGTAAAAGAACAATAAATCTTGGATAAAAACGGTTCGCCTATAGGTTGGGTGGTCAACTGAGCTTCGCTCGAACGACTTAACCCTCATAGTGTGATGTATGCACGGGGGTCCGGCAAGACTAAGCCAAACCGAGAGCGGAGGGGTGATTCCTTCTAATCTCAATAGGGCTCTCTTGACCCGATTTCGTCCGACTGTCACATATGTTCCAACGAATAGGACGGGTAGGCTTGCCTACGTTACCGACACCATTCGGAATCCTTGATTTGATGTACTTTTATGTTAACATCAAAAAGACGTGGTTAGTTAACCCACCACCACTTCCAAAATATTGAGTGGGAGCGGGGGAGCGACAGCCAACCCCACGGCCTCTACTATAGATACAAGTAAGTGAGAGAAGGGTGACGCCTCGCGGCGCTTTGATTTCGTCCCCCTACGGATGGTGTTCACCCCTATCAACATTCATGGCTTGGTCTCCGAAAGGATAGGATTTCTGGGTACTCGTCGGGTCACTGACCTATCCTACGACGGCACACTCGGGGCGTACCTAAGAGATCCGATATAGTAGGTCACACTCATAAAGGATATTTTTGATAATATCTAGGCTAAAAAAGGAAGGTAGTCAATGAATAAAGGGATGTTCGATTCTCGTGAGATGTTTGATTCTCACAAGTTATTCATTGATGAGATTGTCTCGATTTAACCGTCATCTCTTTGACCTACCCTACGGCGGCACTGAGATGCGAGGTTAAAACCTTGGAATGGTAGAGTAGACTTATTTTTAGTTTACAATTCCTAAAATAAAATAATATAGTAGTGTTAAACTTGAATTAATATATGTCATTTTATTTACAGCATTATATCCCTTACTAAATTGCTTAAAAAATTGACTAGTATTGACTTTGTTAAAAAGTGGAAAGTAACTAGGACGTTGAACTAGTTAATCGATAATGCAATTATTTTTCGAAAGAGATATTTTCTCTTAAGCCTTTTAAAACCAGAGTGACATATAGGTATGTCACTAGTGTCATTCGTATCAAACGGAAGACAAACTTAGTTTGAACAAAGGTGATTTCGGACTTTGAAATTCTTTTAGTGAATTTTGAGTGTGTAGGAAATACACGTGCAATTTTCTAATTGAAAAATCGGAAAATCATGAAGTGTTACTAGTTGGACGATATTTGGAATCGATGAACTAGTGGGAGCTTTATGATTTGTTGTTTTTCTAGAACATTAGAAAAGTGTAACTGACTACACACGTAACCGTTCTAATTGAAAAACCGGAAAGTCATGAAATGTTGCTAGTTAGACGATATTTGGAATCGATGAACTAGTGGGAGTTTTATGATTTGTATTTTTTCTACGAAACATTAGAACGTGTAAGTGTTTACACGAGAGATTTTCAAATTGAAAAATTGGAAAATCATAAAATAAAGCATTCTTTGGTTAGACGGTATTTGGAACCGATAAACTAGTGGGAGCTTTAATGTTATGATTTGTTATTTTTCTAGTATATTAGAAAATCCGAGAAGTCCCGACAAGTAACACTCGAAATAGACATCCCACGGTTCAAGAGTAGTGTCTACTCACACGAATTGCTAGTTCAAAACTGTTTCCATTTACGGAAAGTCAAGAATGGGAAAGTATGTTTAAAAGTGTTAGTCATCTAAACTAAGAAAATTTTAAGGTTTGAACCGAAAATTAATTAAACTCGAAAGTCATAGGATAAGGACGGTGATTTTGGATCACCAACCTATGAATCCTTGGCGATTTTCTCGAGCTAAGTTCTTTGGAAGAACAAGGTAGCGAGTGCATTTAACGATTAAAAGAGTAAACAACGGGCGCTTAATTTTAGCTAGAATAGTGGGAGTGATATAAGGAAATGAATCTCGGGTTCAATCCTTGGATATCGCGGAAAATTTATTTTCCGTTTAAGACTCGTTGGAACGAATGGATTTACCTTCTATTCGATAATTTGTTTGTCGTATAGAAAGTGAATATACCATTTGTAGTACGAATCCAAGACTCGGACTTTTGTTTGATAAAGTCAAAACCACTTAGAACTGCTGAAATATGTATATAAAACACATCTTAAGAACTCGTTAAAAGCAATTGGTTTCTATATTTAGATAAACGCTTCTTCATATTCCATAGTTAGTGCATAGTCCCTAAAAGACAAGACCCGAAGACGGCTCGGGGTGATTCCTTTCTCCCGGTCCGGTTATATTGTCTCAAAGGTTCAATGACTAAGTTTCCTTTCAATCGGGAAAGGATAATGGATATAAAGAAGTAACATAGCTTGTTTATGACGACCTTCGGGGTCTGATGAAAGATACAAGCTAGTAGGAGCTTCCGAGTAGTGACTTCTTGTCCGATAACTATTCGAACACTCCGGTCGCCTTATCCAAAATATTTTTGAGGTTTCTCTCGCTTTCAACAGAGATAGAGTATTCTATACTCGGAATAGGCCATTCATAGTCCTCGAGACTGATGCTCAGCCTGCCTCATTGTGACATGTTCTCACTAAGTGAGAAACCGTAAAATTGCCTTATATATGTTTTTAGATGTGCTACAATACACTGCATAACTCAATAAAGATATTAGAAGCGAAATAACGGTTTACATTGAAATGTAAGACCGAGAAGTCTACCTAGAATATGCTTTGGAATTTACGGATAAGGTGTGGATTCGGTTCACCCCACTTCCGTAAATATAAGCATTTAGCACACGGTGCTTGAAGGTAGGTCTGGAAATTTCGCGAACACGTTCGGTCAGTGACCAATCGTTCTATATCTTGTAGCATTGAGAAAAAGGTTTGTTATAAGATTCATGAAATCGGGAAGGGACAGTTATACTGTTGCATCCTTTCTGATAGAGTCCATGAACAAAAATTAACTGCCGATGCTTTGTATATTAATTTGCTGCTCCGTAACTTGAACAAAAAAACTGCCAGCCGAGTTGGTCGCATGTTATTCTTCCACTGCTGCAGCCGCGTGCGAAGGGATTCGAACGTCAGGTTATTGAATAGGATAGATTCTCTTTCTAGTAAGAGATGGTCAGGTTATTGAACGTCAACTTTGATCGAATCTTAGATTCGGCGGTTAACATAGCAAGTTTAGTATGTCCTTTAGTATCTTGAGAGAACGAGGAATAATATGCGGACATATTCATGTGTGAACTTGGATATGTGTGATACACTGATTTTGACTTTAAGTCGGATTAAGGATGATCGTTAAGTCGATCTCTCGGCTCGTTGTTTACTCGCACCACATGATTTGATGGACCGGTAACGTTTCGATTCTACGGATCGTCTCGAGCCGACAACCCGACTAATCATTAAGACCCATGACATTTAGATGTAGGTGCTCCCCGAGTCACCGACCTATCCTACGACGGCATACTCGGAGTGTACTTTGGAATCTGAAATGGTTATGACATGCTTAGTGGGTACTAGAATACGGGATAAGTCTTCATTGCTTTAGAGCAAGTGGGAGATGTAGTTTGTTGTATTTTAAATAATAGGGTGTGCTCTAAAACAATTAATCACATGCTTTCGTGCAAGTGGGAGATTGTTAGGTGTGATGCCCGAAAGACAATTTTGTAATTGTTTTATTTAATAAATGAAATGATGTTATTATTCATATTTATTATTCTCATAATCACCGATGTGACAATAGTATTTACACTACAGAAAACCCTAAGTATATCGTTTATGTAATCACTTAACTCAGTGTATGGTATATACACGGGAGGATTGAGTTAGTGAAGATGTACTTAAAATACAATTAGCCCGTAGTAAAGTTAATCGAGAGTATCGGGTCTCTCCTTTAACATGCTATTAATGCGCCCAGAACACAATAGGTGTGATTGTCTTATCCGGACTTTCGGTTAAGAGAACCTGGTGGGGCATTTATATATGATAGATATATCATATAGGGCCGGACCGATTTGATTAGAGTTCACGATATAATTCCGTAATCGAGAAGTCTTATCGAATCAATGGATGATCATATTTATGGATATATCTTAATCCCGAGGTGATCACGACAACCGCTTGAATCGGTATGAAGTTTGACTTGACGGTTAAGGATTACACCGAGTCCGTGGTCCGAATTACCCCATCTTGGCATTGTACTTGGATTGAGTGAGTAGTCCGTGTTATCACGGATACGGAATCCATTCCTTCCATTTATGGAAGTAGATAGACAGTTCCCTTATTTGTTAATCCTAGAAACCGATCGATCGCGCGAGTTCATATCACACCGATTGATCACCAGGTGAGTTGTATGAATTAATTGATCACTAGGGGGTTAATGGTAAATAAGGATAAGAGGTTCTAAAAAGGGTTAACGGTAACTTCCCGATTTAGAATGAACGATCTATGGAGGATTAATCCATATGTAATGATTATATCAATGGACGCTTATTATTATTCTCGTGAGGAGATAAATATAATCTCATAATCGGAGGAGTGCAGTCACGGGATTATGGTGGCATATTCCTGTGATTGATTTATCGAATATAATTATTCTATAATTATTTATTTGATTTATCGGAGCCGCTGATTATTAGTCCATGGTCCCCGACGTGCCTCCTAATATAGCATAGCTATTCTCGGACGTCGAATCCTAATAATATTAATTTAGTTCTTATTGGACTTTATTAAAACGATATATGAATTAATTGTTTAGTGGACTATTAAATTAGTTGGGCTATATAATTAAATATGTGGAAAAGACATTTTCCATAATCTTGGCCCAATTGTGTTATAGCCCAAAAATTAATTATGACTAGGTCATGAATTAAAAGTGGCGCCCCCCCTCTTATTTTTGGAACAAGAAATTAGTTTTCTTGTGATTAATAAGACATGTGCATAAAATATTTATTGGATAAATATTTATGGAAAGAAATAAAGATAAATATTATCCTAGATTTGTTCTAGAATATTATGGGATTATCTTTTATTTAATAGGATTATCATAATTGATTTTGTATTAATTATAAAATCCTTGGGGCTTAAGTTTTACTCTCCTATATAAAGAGAGTTCTCCCAAGCCAAAGAACATAAGATTTTCGACTTCTCCTCTTAGAGAGAAGAAGTGATAAAATTTCGGCCAAGGGGTATAAGGGGAAAATCTTGGAGATTTTTCCGGGTAGCATATCGGAAGGGTTCGAGTCGAGAATTTCCTTCCACCGGGAGTTTCAACAAATAAGGAATGGAATGGATTCCATATCTGTGAGACACACTCCTCACTCATTCCAGAATAGTGCCAACGTGAAAGTGATTCGGACCGCGCCTCTTAGCAATCCTTAACGAACACATCAAACCCTATCTTGAAACAAGAAGGCGTCTACAATCACTTCAGGATTAAGGTTAATCCATATATGATCATCTTGTGATTTAATAAAATTTCTCAGTCACGGAATTATATGAGAAATGCAGATTAAATCGGTCCAGTCCTATATGACTCTCATCATATATAAATGCCCCACTTAGATAACCAATATCAACGGCTTGGATAAGACGGTCACACCATAAAGTGTTCTGGGCGCATTAATGGTGGTTTAATTAATAGACCCCATACTTTGATTAAGTTCACCACGGACTAACAGTTCAAGTGTATCACCATAAACTTAATCCTCATGTGTGACACACACTAAGTTATATGGCTACATATGATACAACTTGGGGTTTTCAGCAGTGTATAATATATAAGCACGAAACAAATAATAAGATGAGAATAAATCTGTCATTTATTAATTATAAAAACAATTACAGAAATTATCTTTCGGGCGCTACTTCCAACACATACTTGATGTATCCTATTTTTGATTGTACATGATGTATAGTATTTTTTTTTTTTTGGTGTGATGATCCGGGCACGTTTTGACTTTTTGTAGCATCCCCGGTCATTTGTGTATATATACCCCATACTTGTCTACCTGTGATTGGTAGGATGTGTTGTTGATATTACAGGTACCATGGTAATCCTCATTACGGATGATGCGTGCCGAAAATCCGCCGTTTGCCGGGTTTAAGCTAAGCCTTTAATCCCTCGTTTTTATTCATTCGAACACCGAGGACGGTGTTCGTTTTTAAGTAGGGGGTGGAGGCTAGTTAGCCATATTTTCTGGTTTTATTTCTTTTGATTCGTAACTTGGTTTTTAGCGCCTTTTTGTGAAATTTTGGGCGAACTTTTTTCAAATTTTTATAGTTTCGACGTTGTTTGTTGTATCACGAGTTTTCATATCCTATAATAAGGCATGTGTAGCTACTCGAATACATTTTACTTTGTAGTGTCTATCGTGTGTTGAAAATTTGAAACAACTTCACGTAATAAGCTTCGAAGACATTGAATACTCGACTAGTGAACTATTATATTTGTGTTATGACCCGGTTACCTAGAACTTATATTAGTAACTTCGAGGCGAAATAGAAAGGTTGTCGTTGTTAGGTACGGGATGACGGTTTTGGCATTTTTTTTTACCCGATCAGAGCCAAAAGCCATCCTTATTTGTATATCCACAGTTACCCCTCTCAGCTTTTGTAGGGTGGCCAGACCGCCACCCGAACTAGCCTTTCATGTTACTAACCCGTAATTACCGATGCCCTGAGATTTATTTCAGTCTACGTATCCTTGATCACCTTGCATTTGAGATTTTAGTTCCGCACATTTCTTATACAATGTTGCGAGGTATCATTGAGACATGGATTACGATATGGTGTCGTGAGTTACGAGTTGTTTGGAAAGAGGAATTTAACAATGTGCCGGTTGTGGCTTTTGATCAAAATTTTGATGTATAGTATCTATTTTTGCTTTTTGTATCTCTAAAAAAAATTTGAAATTAAGGTTTGGATTCCAAAGTTGTAAATAGTTGGAAAGATCGAAGACGAAGTGATAGCCGAGTTTTGTATATTTAGCTCGGTTAAAGCTCTTTTGCACCTTCTTTTTCTATTTTATCGTAAATATCCTTTTGTAGCCCAAACCCTAGCCTAACGATATAACCCTTCAAGTCCTGCTCGACCGTACAAGACAACGTTAGACCTCGATTAGTGGAGTTTTTTTACGACATATAAGCCTATGGTGTAACCCTGGTACGTACGCGTCTATAAACCGAACCGGTCGTTAGTAATTAATGTCGAATAAGCTATTTTCACACACACCTTCATTATTCAACACAAGTTAGAACCAGTGTTTTATGTATTCATGTTTTTACTCTTGCATTATCTATTTTGATACGGGAGATTCATCATATAGTGACAATGTTGACTCTATTTCTATTTGGAACACTCGGTTTTGCTCAATGGCGAGCAAACGCTAAGTAGGGGGTAGTTGATGAGAGTCAACTCGACTCTATTTTCCTACTGATTTTGTATCCCGTGACGACTCGTTTTATACAATTCCGGGAGTATTTGGCAAGGTTTTGATGCATTCTCTACCGTTCTGCTTTTTCTGAGATTCGGATGTGTAATTCAGGAATCTCAGTCTTTCTTGGCGTTTTACTTTCTTTCTCGGTTACCCTAGTGTCCCGTAGGGGTAACGTTTGGTATATGTTTTGATGTTTTTCAGGAACTAGGTGTTCGAGAATGCCCGAAAAAAATGTGATACGGAGTTTCGGGATGCTTGGAAGATCATTTTGGGGGAAAAACATGTCAGGCGTGCGCCTGGCATACCATAGGTGCACGCCTGAGGGGGTGAAATTCTGCCAAAGTTTCAGGGAAGTTTGCCTGAGGGGTGAAATTCTGCCAAAGTTTCAGTCAAACTTCCCTTAATGCCAGGCGTGCGCCTAGCAGATCATAGGCGCACACCTGCCTAGGACGGTCAAAGCCGGATATTTTGAGATATTTGGTAGGCGTGTGCCTGGCTTTCCATAGGCGCACGCCTAGCTGCCAATTTTGCCTAACACTATAAAAGCTCAATTTTGAGTGGAGGTTGGGGAGAGATCACTTTTCCATAGTTTTTCAGGCGATTTTCTTCTTCCAAAAACACCTTAGAATAGATTTTGAAGCTTTCATAGTATAATCTTTTGTAACAAACACTTGGATAATCTTGGATTTCATAGTTATATATTCAGTTTTCTCGTTTTCGGATTTCTACCGGTTTTCATCTACATAGGTATTTCTAATCTTAATCTTTTGTTTGTATGTTCTTGTCTTTTGATGAAATCTAGTGTTGTTGAAGTCAATATGAGTAGCTAATCGTTATATAGCCGAGTTATGCGATAAGCATCGAAACTGGATCCTATATTGTTCATGTGGTGTTCTTGATGTTTGATTTGATTATTCTTGTGTGTTTGTAGTCCTAGAACTTATACTTAACCACGTTTGTTAGATTGGCCATTTGATAATCGTATTACACGTATCCTCTTTACACATGTATTTTGCGAGAGGGTACGGGAACCGGGGTTCTAGTATCACCTTGTAAAACCGACTTGTACAGATTCGGTTTTGTGTGTGAGGTTTATATCGACTTGTCGAGCGTTTTATTGACCATAGACCGTGTTAGGTCACTTAAATCTGGTCAGCGTACTGTTGAACCTAACATAGAAGGGTAGATTATTAAAATAATGTCTATTCTCGGAAATAGGAAACGACACCCTACGTATGACTTCGGGAAGTTTAGGTGAATCAAGATTACCTCCGGACTCAGCTAGGGTTTGGTAAGTAGAAGATTGGATCATAGCTCGGATCGCTTTTAATCGTTTAAAACCCTCGTTTTAAGTTAGTCATTGTAAGAATAGCAAATTGTAGTTTAATAACCTTTCCAAAAATCTTGTTGATCTAAACTAGAGATGACGCTAGCTTTGGTATTTAACTAAATTCCCTGTGGGATTATGACCTTGCTCGCTAGTTTTATACTACAACCGACTTGGTACTCTGCCGGTCAAAGTTGGTAAACTATAAAATGGCCATCAATCTTTGGTTTCAAACTCGAGCTCGTTAATAAGCTCGTTCGAGCTCGTTCGTTTGTTAAACGAACAAAAAATTCTCGTTCGAGCTCGAGGAAGCTCGTTCGAAACGTTTTCGAACATTATATAAGATGTTCGCGGGTTATAACCCGCGAACATAATCGAACGTTCGCACGTTAAGAAATTCATGCTCGGCTCGTTAATTGAACAAACGATCACGAACACTAACGGCAACACGAGCTTGTTCACGCCTCAATTCTCGGGAAAGTTAAATTTGCCGAGGTGTCCGAGGTGTCATAACTGGCTTTGCCACCTGGAAAATTCGAATTCATAACCTATAAGCTAGATGACCGAGCCAAGCTACCACTTAGGCAGATCCGAGCCGACCAACCAAGGCTCGGAGGGATCTAGGGGACTTATGACGATGCCAAAAACTGAACGTACCTATGGCACCTCTTTAGTGGCCCAACATTAAGTATAGAGAGAGAAAGGATGTCTAAGGGGTCAGATCTCCCAACAGTCGAGCCAAAAAGCTCGGCTGCTCTCCCCACCCTCTCTAGGTCGGCCAAGGCTTTAGGGCCGACCTCCGAGAAATATAGGCACAAGTACTATCCCGACCTCTGCTGGTCGGCCTAGTTCTCCCTCGGACCAAACCCTTTGCGCAAGTTCTGAATCAGATAATTTTGGAAGGAATCCCGGGCCATAAATGCTCCAATCTTTATCACTTAATACAAATATTTGAATACCACATTTATCTCCTAAAGTTTAAGAGATCAATCAATCATAATCTTTTTCCTTAGGGAACACGCCAATCAGTATCTAACATGGACACGCCACACGCTAATCCTAGGGCACAAGCCCCTCTATATAAACAATCCATAAGAAACTACGAAGACTTGATTCCAATCCCGGTATTGGATACGTAGGCAGCTAGATCACCATCAAGTGCAGTCTAAAACATCTCACAATCACCCCCCCTCTTTTCATTGTTTTCTGTATTCTAGGAGCCCCATTAGGTTATCACTAAGAGAAAGAACCCTAGATTTTATATAGACGATTTTTGAATCATCACATTGAGAATTGGTTAGGTGTCAGGAACCTTAGAACCCTTCAACAGGACTTCTCTTGTAAACCCTGGTGGAAAGTAAGGAAGGGGCAAAGGCTCTAGGCAAAGACCATGATGTCTAGCACCTATCCACTTTACAGGATGTATACTTGGAGACTTCTCAACCCTATTTAAGATATTGCTATGAATAAATGAAGTACATTTGTCAAATAAGTGGATCTGGGCTCCTACTCAATCAAGGGAATATTCTATCAAATCTACTTATGAAAGGAACCAAATGTTTTTGAGTTAAAGGATGTTTGGAAGCCTCGCATTCCTCTCAAAACTTATTTTTCATGTGTAGGTTGCATAACGGATTACTTCCCTTTACAGATCAGATGAGGAATTTCAGTATTTCTGGCCTATTTAAATGTCTTTTTTATGATAATAAAGATTCCGTTACACGTGTTTATTGGCATTGTACTTATACTTAGCAAGTCTTTCAACACTTTCGGTCTATGTTCCAGTGGGGTAAGAACTCCAGTTCCTTCCAACACAATCTTGATCAATTGTTTTCTTTTAGAAAATGTGATTTGGGTATGATCCTTCCCCTTGTACACGTCATGATCTGCTGGGAGATCTAGAAAGCTATAAATAAAAGGTTTTTTTGAACATATTGTCACCCTTCATACACAAATTATTCACACTATCATGGACACCCTCAAAATGATAAGAGGTTCTATGCATATATCTCATTGCAATCCTGGTGATGATTTCTGCCGGCAAATGGTGTGATCACTAACTTTACACCTAGAGTGATTAAACACATTGCAGTACAATAGGATTACCCTTCTCTAGGTTGGTACAAGATAAATTCAGATGGTTCCTCAATCGGAAACCTTGGTATTGCTAGTTGTGGTTTCATAATTAGAGGATCCATGGGACAAGTCCTTGTTGCAGGCTATGAAGCTTATGATATCACTACAAACTTGTATGCAGAGACTCATGCCTTGCTCTCTAGTATTCTGCTATGTATCCATCTTGGTCTACACAAAGTAATTATGGAATCGGATTCCCAACTTCTGGTGGGTATAGTGAATGGAAAAAAAAATAGATCCCCTAGAAATATGAGGCAGATATCTTGAAGATTAAGGGCTAAATTGATCAAAATCAGTTTAATATAAGGCACAATTACAGAGAAGCTAGCTATGACTATCTTGCTAAATTGGCCAGCACCTCCCAAACTTCTCAACAATTAGCAAGTCATCAGATTAATGGGAGACTTGGTCTTCTCATCAAAAGGGACAGTCTTCAGTTGCGAGCAATCAGAACTTTTAAGCAAATGGTTGTATCATCTTGAAAGCAACCTTCATTTTCATGAAAGGGTCCGAACATGTTGCCTCTGTCCCTACAGTATTCTTGGCCCTAGGCTCGAGCTATTTAATGCAGGCTTTTGTTTTGTGCAGGTGGTGCAACCTCACTCTTGATTTGCACCACACTATATTTTGGTGCATTTTTTGCAACAACAAGATGATTTGGTGGAGCATCAGGCTGATTTGGTTGATTGATTGGTCCCCTTGCAACATACAATGATTGGAAGATATGCAGTTCTTGGAGTGTATTTTTTTTGTTTTTCAGGTATCAATTGTAATAGGGCATTTCTAGACAGGACTTCTATAGGTTCTCCTCTAGGTTTGTTTTGTTTTGGTTGTTTTTCTTCCTAGAGGGGTTTTTATTCCGACACATGAGGACCATACTCTTTGCATAGCACCGGGATTTCCCCATATTGGGTTTGCCGGACTAAGGTTTTGAGGAGGTGGTGAACATGTGTTGATGACATTATTTTGAGTAGTGTCAAAAGATAACTTTGTAAAACTTCAGTTTATCATCAATCAAAAAAAGAAAAAGGAAAACATGATTTACTACGTGGCTGACATGGAAGCTTTTGATTGAGCGAGCTTCATGGTAACCACCGTATATTGTCAACTTGTAACCGTAGAGCTTTAACTCTTGTTGCCTGATTTAGCGGGCTTGGTCCGAGTCGGTTCGGACTGCGAGCTGAGCGGCGATATGGTCGGCCCCCAATGCTTCTCGCCGACCTGTAAAATGCGGGCTAAATAATTTACTGATCGACCTTCGTTTTCCCTGCCATGATAAAATATCGCTAAGACGTTGGACGAGTTGGATGATAGCCCGACCCAATCTGGTTTATGAAGGTGCAAACCATATGGGTCAGGGACCCTATACTTCTTGGGCCTACGGACAGGCCTAATTTAGGTATTTGTAGAATGATATGCCCAAATCGTAATTCAGCCCATGGATCCTTATTCGGGTCCATCCGACCCTTAAAAATAGTGGATAAAGCCACCGGCCACCACAATCCGCGAGCTCGCAGGGCGTCGGCCCCGCTCCAAGCCATTGGTCCTATGCGATGCTATCAGACTAGGGGGCCGGCCCGCGAGCCCTAGGTCATAGGTCCGCCAGGGACCATAGCCGCCAACATAAAGATAAGACAAGCTACAACCTTTAAGCCACAAAGCTCTCAAGCCGCAAGGCCCATCTCGAGGCCGCAAGTCCCTCAGCGAGTCCGCCAAGGCTCTCAGCAGGCCGCTAGGCTCTCAGCCCACCGACTTGCCAGCTATCCTCTCTCGCCAGCTGGCTTGCTCGTGACCTCTATAAATACCCACATCACCTTCATCACAAAGGGGAGGGGACTTCATTCCCAGAACTACGCATTGCTTGATCACTTACAAAGGGTACGTAGTCAGCCTCTTCAGGCTCAGCTCATAAAAATAAGAACACCAAACACCCCCCCCCCCCCCCATATTGCTCTTGAAGACCTTCATCTTATTCTTGAGCACCACCACTTTCACCGCCGAGCACCACCCATTCCATACACTTTTATAGTGAGATATCCACCGCTACATCAGCTCAATCTTGTTGATGACTTTTTCGGCATCATCATAGACTTTTTTATGGTATGACGTATCACTATCTACGGCAAGTGCGCTTAACAATGTTATGTCACGAATTTTATTCTTGTCCAGCCTCAACTATGACATGGTGAGGCCAAACCAGTAGAAATTAACATTTATCTTGATTGTAGGAAAAAGATAATTATTTAATAAACATGATTGGCTAAAAATTGCTGACTTTATTGTATATTGATTGGTCTTGGACCACCATAAAACTACTGATTTTATGTTATGTTTTACAAGTGGATTGTCAATTTTAAGCATTAAAATAAAATTTTATGTCACTATTCATGTATGAAAACATTAAAGAGATTTCGATTTAGACACGGGAGAGAGGTATTTGTTTTTGTTTTTAAATAGCTAAACACGTGCACGACCCGCATTTCCAGGTCTTTAAAATGACCCTGTGCTTGCCATTCTCGTAAATCATTTACTTCTACAGTGGCGAAGCACCCCCCACCCACCTCCCGCAGCCCCATCATATTTAACTCCAAATCTGAAACTCCCCGTTCATTTATTACAAATTCTCCATAACTGGTTTCAATCCGGCGAATCAATACTGGTCCAATCTTTTCCTTCCCCGATTCAACCATTTTTAGATCAGAGATAGCGAGAGGCTTCCACTAAAGAAGATCAAGTGGCTGTGGCTTGCCGGAGCCGGAGGTAAACTATATATCTACCTATCGTCAAGGCTCGGTCGAGCTTTTAATTAGATTATTATGTCGGGGACGAGGCTTCCTACATGGAAGGAGAGAGAGAACAACAAGCGGAGAGAGCGACGGCGGAGAGCTACCGCTACTAAGATCTTCGCCGGACTTAGGATGTACGGAAACTATAAGCTCCCCAAACACTGCGATAATAATGAAGTTCTGAAAGCTCTCTGCAATGAAGCTGGCTGGATCGTTGAAGAAGACGGCACGACGTATAGAAAGGTGAGTACTAGCTTATCAATTTTTTCAACACAATAATAAATGGAATCCATACTTGCAGCTTATTTTAGCACCGTATGAGCTTGCAGTTAATCTTTTTCTGTAGGCTCCGATGTCTTTTCCTATTTTTGTATTTGGTCAATTTATTTGTGTTAAAGTAAGTTGATCGAGTCAAACATCTTCGCTTTCGCTGTTGAAACTAGGAGCAAAAGCTAGGATGCGCCGTGCGCGTGTATGTGCTAGAGTGCGCGGTTGAATTCTGGCGCATAGTAGCGTCCGAACATCACGGGTCCTCCTCACGGCAAATATTGGTATTAGTTTTTCTTTTATTAAAACCAACATATATGCCCAAAAACAAGGGAAATTTTATTAAATAACATGATGAGCTTGGTGATCAAGATCCGCGATAATAAAAATGATAAATAATACAAGGGTCTATCATGTAAAATATAAATTTCATGTATTGACGTTTTTACCCTTCTTATAAGACATTTCATTGGTAGACAAGTATGACATAATGGTTCTGGACCACCATAAAACCACTGCAAAAACAAAAAAAAAAAACAAAAACAACAACATATATCATACTAACATTTCATACGTAACTTTTAAAGAAACGGAAAATATATATTGAGAAATTTTATCATTTTTTTTATACAGAAATTGCATACATAAATCACAATATACTGTTTTAATTTATTTATTTATGTATAGAATGCACAAAATTCTAATTAAGAATAAGAGGGTCTTGTAGCTAAGAATAGTATTTAAGTCTCAAAAAAAAAATTTGGAAACTTGGAAAAATATTCGAAAATAATAATATCTCTGATAATATGCTTTAAAAGTTAATATCGAAAAACGATGCATGCGTCGACGCACGAGCCACGTAGCAACGCATGAGAGACGCAGAGTATAGCTTTTCAATGTTAACTTTTAAAGCATATTTTCAAGATATTATTCTTTTCAAGGGTAATTCTGATGCGGGGATTCATCGATCGGCCATCGGATCGCGTAATCGATAAGACAAAATTTTTGTCTTATACACACGAAATGATCCGACGACCGAAATCCAATAAAGCATCTCGCATCGAATTACCTTTTTTCAAACATATTTTTTCAAGTTTCACAAAAAAAAATTATACTTATGAACTATTGTGACATGACACTAGTGTAGTTCATGATCTCACGGCTTTCGTACACTTTAACTGAAAGAAGAAAGATGATGCAACAAATGCAGTAACTGACTGATAAATCACGTTCAATCCGTGAATTTTCACTGCCATATATTGTACGAACGAATCTTTCAAGATGTTTAATTCACCTCTAGTTAAAATTTTGGGTAATTTTTTCTTTGAATGGATCAGAACCACACATTATATATTTAGAGAAGTTTTTGTTTGGTATATCTGCATTACATCTAATTGAATGGTAAATAATATGGACTACACAGTTTGAATTTTGTTTAAAAATAAAATATGTATAATTTGTCACTTGAATGCATGTGTACCTAATAACTTTCCATATATTTAGACATGACATGAGTGTGTGGTTTGCCTGTGGAGTGACAGAGGAAAAAATAATTACCCGTAAAATTTTACTACTATTTCTTTTTCCTTAAATGGCTGATGCGTAGATTTTTTTTTATGGTAGTACTGAATGATTTTGAAAGTGCATCACATGGTACTCTGATTGAACCTCTGAACAACTGAAATAGACCCTTCAAAAAAAAAAAATTAAATTAAATAGAGAATTTGCCCTCCAAACTTTTGTTCTGTTGAGGGCATTCTTGTCATTTTGACCCAAAAGTTATTGCACAATATGTCATTAGGTTTCATTACCAATTTTGTTGGTATTCTTGTTCTTGGAATTATGGGAAAATGATAGTATATAAAACAATTTGGACCATATATAAACATAAAAAACCAACCATAGATATATAATCATCGATTTACATTCTGCAGTAAGCTACCTTCTACATTAAGCTCATGGATTATATTCTACCCAACGATCCTATTGTCCTTAAACGAAGGTGTCTCCCAAAAGTATATTTGACGTAACTTACAAATCACAATAGGAGACAGAGACACAAGGATCCTATTCGTTATTTTTCGGAGACACCTTCGGTTTAGTAATTGGATTTGACGTTTTTTTCTTTCTTGCTCTCTCATTATTTTTTGTTTTAATTTGTTTTTGCTTGATAAAAAAATAAAAATGTGGTTTGCTTGGAGTGTGGTTTTTTTTTTTTTTTTTTTTATTATGAGTTTCTCACGTTCAATAGCTCCAATGAAGCGTTGGCTTGTTGGGTGGTAGGGGGGGAAATGTATTATGTTGATAGTCCAACGTGGGCCTTTAGTGTTTCCCTTTTACTTTATTTGGTTTGTTATTTTAAAACTAAAAAGAAAAAAATTTGATGATTAAAATATTTAGTGAAAGGAGATATCAAATCTTAGAGCAATTGATTAATATTTTGCATAATAATATCATGTTGGTATAATGCTGGAGAGAGCGTGTGGATCACAGAGTCAACTGTTTAGGTGAGAATTAGTAATTATTAAATTAATTAATTAATTAAGATGGGGGATGAGTAGGAAGTTGATGTTGATGAGCTGGTTATTGATTTGGAATTATTGTCAATTGTGGGTGGATGAAACACTGTAATCATGGAGTTGACTGTTTTATTATTATTATTATGATTATTATGACTTTTTTTTTTTTGCCTCGGATCCTTTTTTTTATTATTTTTTTAAGTGGCTATTATTTGCATCCACCCGAGGTGGGTGCAATTCACATAATCGATCTCGTGAAATCGGTTTTGAAGCTTAAAACTGACTTTTCCTTAGTCAATTCTAACAATACACCTACGAGAAGTCGGTTTTTGGTTTGAGAATTAACTACAAGGTCGAGTCTGATGTGGTACATAGGTTGTGTAGTGCATGAGGAAAGTCTTTGGCTTCAGAATTAACTACAAGGCCGAGTCTACTGTGGTGCATAGGTAGTATAGTGCATGAGGAAAATCAGTGTGGTGCAAATAAATGCTATTTTTTTATAATCAATTATTGTGAAAGCTTCTCTTTTTAGCTTCCCAAAGTCAAACAATAAATCAATCTTGATCTTGTGGTACTTGCAAAATTTTGACATTCATTTGAAAATTGAGTCTTTATCCGGTAAATCTACCAATGTCACCACAACAATGTTTAAAAATAGGCAGTTACTGAGATGCCCGTAAAATACTATCTGGGGCACCACAACAATGTTTAAAAATAGATAGTTACGTTCTTAAAGGCAAAGTTAGATTTATTGCGTGCTTCTAAAGGCCCTTTTGAAAATTCGATCAGTTGCTTGTTGTTAATACCAACTGCAATCTATGTATTCATTTTCTTTTGCAGGGATCCAAGCCTATGGAACGCATTGATATCACCGGACCTTCGGCATCGGCTAGCCCGTGCTCCTCGTCGTACCAACCTAGTCCTATCGTCTCTTATGATCCTAGTCCAACTTCATCGTCTTTTCCAAGCCCAATCTCATCATCTCGATACACTCCCAATGCAAACAACGGCGATG
Source organism: Gentiana straminea (assembly GCA_036785695.1). Lineage (NCBI taxonomy): Eukaryota > Viridiplantae > Streptophyta > Magnoliopsida > Gentianales > Gentianaceae > Gentiana > Gentiana straminea. The sequence goes on along the minus strand of JAVUPR010000046.1, from coordinate 3,884,823 downwards.
CTGATTCCCTCATTCCATGGCTGAAAAACCTATCATCATCTGGGTCACCACCTCCTTCATCCAGGCTTCTTCACCATCTTTGTATCCCTAATAACTCTATGAGCGCACCAGTCAGCCCGCCTTTAAGCTCTCCAAGTGCACGTACCCCCCGAATGTCTAATAACTGGAACGAGCAAATCGCTAATTCAGCCTGGGCAAACCAGCAGTATGCGTTTTTTCCATCATCTACACCGACTAGTCCAAGCCGACAAACACCTACACCCCCGGATTCTGGATGGGTGTCGGGTGTGCAAACTCCACAGGATGGTGCATCTTCTCCGACTTTCAGTCTCATTGCAGCAAATGCATTCGGTATCACACCACCGTTGTCTAATGGAGGATCCCGGCTGTGGACTCCGGGGCAGAGCGGGACGTGTTCCCCTGCAATGGCGTCGTTATATGATCAAACATCTGATGTTCCAATGTCTGATGTTGAGTTTGCATTTGGATGTAACACTAACACACAGCAGGTGGTGGGATTAGTGAGTCCGTGGGAAGGTGAGAGGATTCACGAGGAATGCGTGTCTGCTGATGATGATCTCGAGCTTACTCTCGGGAATTCTAGCACCAAATGAAGTGTTGCTATAATAGATATAATGTTTGTTACAGAAACAATTTTTAAGTTGTTGTTGAACTCTTGAATTGTAAAACTATTTTGGTTGAATTGCATATTAGTGTGGTGTGTGGGGGGAATTTATTTTGCTACCTCTTTTCTTGAATGAAAGAAAATCATGAGGGCCGGCTACTATACTGCTACTTCATCAATATTAGGTCCTTTGTTAAATTACGGAAATGTACATTTTCCTACATGCTTTGCCCGTTTCTTTTTATATATACAGCGCACTAGTGGCGGACCTACATACAGCCATGGGGCAACTGCCCCCATTAATCCAAAAAGATACATTAAAATTTGTACCGATACATATAGGTTGTCCTTTCTTAAATTTTTTATTTGCCTTTAAAAAATTTATTGCCCCTTCTCACCCGAGATCCTGCGTCCGCCCCTGTAGGGCACCGGTACTGCCATGGCCACAAAATTCCCTTTACTATTTATGTTCCAATTTTACCCTGAATAACATATCTTCCTATACTAATAAGAAGGAAAAAGTTGTCTTTGTGTGACAAGTGTCACACAAAGATTGGTCCATTTTTTTTTTTTCTTTTTTTTTCCCCTCCCCCACGTTTTAATATATTCCCCCCCCCCCCCCCCCCTTCCCCCGACCCCCGACCATTTTTCTGTTCATCGGATATTAATTTTTTTCCCGTACTAAATTTCGTCATTTATATTGTAGAGTGATATTTTAGTTGAAATGTATTTTATACTTAAATACTATTTACTATATTATGTGTGTCGATCATTGTATGATGTCACATAATCATTTTCTAATATGATTGCACATCTACGGGCTATATAAGCATATTCACACACACTATTTTCTATTCGCTCGCGTTTGAGAAAAATACATAGATTAAAAAAATGATTTATTGTGTTGACTTTCCATATAAAGTTCAAAAAAAATCTTGAAAAGTGTAGCGGTGCATTGATATGAAAAATTAATTGATTGAACGAGCCTACTGAAATGAAAAGCCATATTTAAAAGCAAATATTCCCTATTATTAGAAATGTAACTACTATTAAAAAAAATATTTTCCACATATAAATAAGAATTGGAGTAATAAAATATTAATGAAATAAAGACATTTTATCTTATATTTTATATTAAATATAGTTTGGAACTTTTGTTTTTTTGTATCAAGTGTAATATAAGTAAATCGAAAACATTTGTCTAATTGTCGTCATGTTAAATAATTGACATCATAATTTGTTGTATAATATCAATGCCGGCTTTTCGTCATTTATATTGTGTTGTACTTAAAATGTGTGCGGTGATATTTTAGTTAAAATGTTTTTTATATTTAATAGTTTTTAAAATTAAGATAAACATCTAAGATGTGGCGCGCGCGTTGCGCGGAGCCATTTTTACTAGTCTTATATATATTAAGTGCTAAGGGGCTTTTCCCACAAGAGGCCAAGTGGCAGCCTCCTTGGCTGACACGTGGGCACGTGGCACCCAAATTTTATTTTTTTTATTTTTCCTTTCGATAAAAATCGGAATTTCGGTTATCGTTATATATAAACCGAAGGAGGCTTTAAAATTCAATCAACCGAAAATTTCTGATTTCTCGATTCGATTTCGACACAACAATTGAATATTATACACAACAAAGTGTATATTTCGATACGGTTCATTTTTAGTACCTCCAACTGATAGTGCGGATTCACTTTTAAATTTCAATCAACCGAAAATTTTCGATTTCGACACAACAATTGAATAAAACCGTGCGGACACTACATTAAATATTTTTATTATTTTGAACAACATAACGTCGGTGGAACCGACGGCCATTTGCAGTACGAACGTCACTAAAATTGACGTTGGAATACCACGTTATATATAAACCGAATGAGGCTTTAAAATTCAATCAACCGAAATTTTCGATTTCGACACAACAATTGAATATTATACACAACAAAGTATATATATCTCCAACTTACAGTGCAGATTCACTTTTAAATTTCAATCAACCGAAAATTTTCGATTTCGACACAACAATTGAATAAAACCGTGTGGACACCACATTAAATATTTTTTATTATTTTGAACAACATAACGTCGGTGGAACCGACGGCTAAAATCGACGTTGGAATACCAAATCATTTTTTATATTTTCAGACCGTTTGACACGTGTTTTTTTCTACCAAATGAATGAACACGAGATCAATGACGTATTCATTAATGATAAGAAAGAGAAATGTCATATAGAAAATGAGTGAAACGCATTTTCAAGCATATTAATGATCTGAAAGCTAAGGCGTCCTGGGAGATTTGACCGTGTAGTTATGGTCCGCTTATTGTTTTTCAATAATGTTTCATTGCGTAAAGTCGAAGCTAAAGTGATCGACTTTATGACATTGTTCTCCGATACATCATATTCTAGTTTATTTTGTAGATGGAAACTAATGATAGGGCTAGAAGATAGGTGATTTACAATCTTCACGTCTCTAAGAAAGAGCTACCTCTTGGAGAAAATGTGATATATTTCTCTTGCTCTCTTTGTCTTGTGCCTTGAATTTGTTATGGTTTAAGCGTATGCAATTTATTTCACGTTGGGGATCTATACTTTGATATTATCGTTGGTAACGATTTATGTTGGGCCCGCCGTGCCTTGCACGGCTCACGTTAACTAGTCATATAGGCAAATAGTCCACTGCTAATGGCCCATACATAAGTTTGTGGTGATTTTTTATTGTATCGATTATGAACACCTATCCAGTGAATTGGGATCAGTCCAATAACGTAATTCTGATAACGAGGATGAGATTGTTTTAAATAAGGTTTTTTTTTTCTGGAGTTACTGCATTCTCACACGTTTTCCATGATTTGGGGGGGTGGGGGGTGGGGGGGATCATAGACAACCACGGAGCCATTAATGGAGAGCTCGTGTTGTTTGAGATCGTGCACACCTCATACCGAGGTCAACATAGTGTCTGAGGTAATCTTGTATCAAGTCGGTAGTATGAAGTCACACACAGCTTGTACCAAGCTGAAGTGAGACTTGCTGAGGTCGGTTGACGAGGGGGGTCCATATAAGGTTAAGCTCATGTGGACCCAATTGATGTGGTGATCCGATAACTCTTTATAAGTGCACGTAGATGATTTCGGGTCATAACCATGCAAAAGCCCCCAAACCTGAGTTGGGACGTAGGTCGTAAGTTAGGTTTGCTAAGACGTGACGTGGCACGAACTGAGAGGCTGGACCTGAACCGTTTATGGCGCGATTGATGTCTACCAGCCTGTTTGGTGGAATTCAGATCATATCTCCTCCGATTGAGGTGTCGTTATGTATGCAATCAATCAGATAAGATCAACAATTGAGAGGCGTACACACGTGTTCCGTTTAAATGAGATAATTATCTCTTTCGTTCATTCCTTCGTCATTTTCTAAGAAATTTTCCAAGTTGAAATGGAGATATGTTTGGGATCCTTTCTTAGTGCATGCACATATTTCAGGAAACTGTTTATACTTCTTCTTATTCTTTAGATAGTCCAAACATTTCCTCAGCATACATGGCTGAAAATCAAAGTTCTTCTTTCCAATAGGGTTCTGGCCAATCTGCCATCCTTGTGAAGACCAAGAAAGCCTGGGCGAGCTCATCTAACCCATCTGTCAGGGGGTGGGAGGGCGAGTGAGAGATATTCAAACCATGTTGACGCTAGCAGGAATGCAGAGGGTTTTTTAAGATTATGATATAGACGCCAATGCCTTTAATCCATACCTTCCGAATGATATATCACCATCTGTATTCAACACTTAGGTTGCCGATGATACTTACAGTGTCGCATGTTATGTCTCATTATGATCTGAACGTGGCATGTATCGTTCTCAATGGGATCAAGATGATTGTGGGCTTTGCCCTTCTTTGCCGGATAGTGGACCGACCCTTTTCTGCGTATCAATTCCGAGCATTTTACAATATATAAAAAAAGTCCGGACACTCTCTAGACTAGTACTTCACTCGCCGAAGTGGGACGGCAGAGTTCAGTCTCCTAACTGAAGGTTCTTCTTCTATTAGGGAGTGGAAAAATGAATTCTTTTTTGTTCAAGCTGTCAACGATCTTGTGGTGAGGCTGTGGAGGAATGAGGATGCCTTACCGGATCCGCTTCCCAACGATGCTCCTACTGACGTAATCAACAACCTTCATGACCTCAAAAAGAGTCTCTGTACTCTCTCTCTCTCTCTCTCTCTCTCTCTCTCTCTCTCTCTCTCGACAAGAGGGAAAGATGTAAGATGTTTCATCCAACAAACTTGTGTTTTAGGCCTTTCTTCTTTGGTTGTAGCCACCATATCTATAAAATTGATTTTCTATATTGTATGTAGTGGTGTTTACCAAACTGATGAGCCATGCCCCCAAAACGAAACAAGCAGTTGCGGATGTTGGGTCCTCGAACACCACAACTTATGTCCTGGGCATTCAGGAGGATGCTCCTCCGCCAAAACAAACTACCATTGTTGTAGGGACTGCGGGCACCAAAGTTGTTGCTCCTGGCATTCAGTCCGAACTACCCGCTTTGCTCTCGAAGAAACCAACCTAAAAGGTAAGGAGAAGAGGCATGTAGGCCTCAATAAGAATGAATCTCGGGCCAAGAAGAGCCGAAGAGATAAATCTCCTATTGTTGAAGTGAGAGATGAAGGAACCGAGGACAGTAGGGATGATCATGGTTGCCTTGTATTTCAGCGCAATCCATGGAAAAGTTATCTCGTTCCTCTTGAGGAGGTGAGTCCGGTCCTTACAACCCATATTATGTCTCAGTTCTGCCCTGAGTATGATTTGGAAGTTAATGATTGAGTTAGCGATCCTGTGACTGACGGCTAGTGCCTGGGTCTGCAATTATATGCAGTACATCTTGTCATCGAATACTTCAGGCTCTAATGTTTTGAGAGTGAATGAGCCGCTGTTGTAAATTGTAATAATGCCTTCCTTACTTGAAGAAGAAAAACGGCACCTAGAATTATTGTTTTGAAAGGTGTGTTTTGCCGGTCTCCCAAAATCATAATGCTAAAGATGTGTCGGATGAAGATATATTATGCAAAGTCAGTTTTCTTTTTCTCTTTGCAGGCTTGGTGGAATAAAGTCTCTCAACATTCTGATACGCAATGTTAGGAGAATAGGATTTTGCTTTACTATATGTACACCTTTTTGTTCATCTACAAGGTTAGATGCAAGTGGTTGTTTGATACGGTGTCTTTTCCACAGGATCATTCCAATAATGTTTTAACTGCTGGAAAAGATAATGACAATGCCTCTATTTCTGTTGCTTAGTTTATCATTAATTTTGTACTTAGGATCCTCAAGACAGCATCTTTTATTATATCCACAAATGCTTCTTGGAATAGTAATTCAGACTCTTATGTTATTGATGCTGCTATCTATGAAGGTCTTTTTGCTCACGGATTGTTTGAATTTAAGCTAGAAAACTTACCAAGCCTATTTTTTGCCACCTCTGGAAATAAGGAGAGATGTGTACAAATGAGATAGTGTGCACAAATCAGATATTCAGCAACAATAAGAAGGAAAAGGTTGAAGTGACAAATTCCCAAACAATTGATGCTCTTAGTAATGGTGACTCATTATTGCTTCGGACAAAAAAAGATTATGTAAACACTTGCTCTCGAGAGAGAGAAGGAAAGAAGAAATGGTGTATAATTTCAATATGTAAAAGTCATAAGTCATCTATTCAACTAAAAATGCAATTACAGCACGAAAAGGCCGAGATCAGCATTTACTAATCAAACAAGAGACTGAAATTCTTCGCATAAGATACCAAATTCTACCTAAGAACATTGCTACATAAACCATAAACTTAAACACCTACATGCCCTATCATCTTTATATCCAAAAAAGATGGCAATACGAATAACGCAAGTCGAGTGATATAAACAAGGGCAATCAAAATAACCTGAGAGCACATAATAGATCCAAATAAGTAGATGCTGCTGCTTCCTTTTTCTCTCTTTCTACAGGTGACTACAACACATCAATCCGTCTTTAACAACGCATATTATGTCATTATATATCTTGATAGAGTTAATGCTGAACAACTGCTATGTAATCAGCAAACCTCAAAGACTGCCGGTACAAAAAGGTTGGCGTATCATCTTTGATGGTCTCAAGCCGGCAGCTTAAGCTTTGCATTGTTTTTCCAGCTGCAAATAGCTTTCCATGTCAGTATGTGCAAATTCATTACAGACAGGCAAATAGAGAAATAACGTCCGAATAAAAAAATACATACCTGATAAAGTAATAATAGAAGAAATCTGCATAGAGAGCTGTCTGGATGAGACCCGAGATACAAGCTGGAGACGAAATGGCAAATTAGATTCAGGTACCATTCCACATTAATGAGACAAACAGGTGTCCCAACTCATCAACTATATCAAAACTCACCTATCCATCGAGTGAAATGGTGTTCAGTGAAATAGCGGAATATCCAGTTCAATATGTAGAATCCACGATAGGCTCTGTAACATAAATAGTGGACCACAAACAGTATTAAAGATACAAAGACACACCCATCCTATCACCAAATGTCATGCAATGTTCCGGTCTCCTCAGCCATGAACTGAACATTTTAACAGAATAACAAATGTATATCCACAATGTCATAAAAAAGAAGAACGAAAATACATGAAATTTACTTTCCCAAAAGTGAATCATTCCCATGGATTTACTTCTACATGTCAAAATATTCTAGCCAGTGATTACATTTATATAATGGTCTGTGTGATTCTAGCATCTACAAGATTTAGATTACATTTACCATACCACACAAAAACAAAAATACTACACGAGAAAACAAAAGGGAAGTAGATAAGAGGGAGAGAAAGAAAAAAAAAAAAAAGGCAGGCAGGGAAGGGGGGGGGGGGGGGGTGGGGGGACATGAAATGATTGATTCTAGCTCTAGAGAAGAAAGAGAAAAGGTATGCAGGGAGGATAAATTTCAGAGAGAAGGCTAAGAAAAGTAGGGGGAAAATGTCAACTGCCAAAAGAAGAGAAAATGATTTCTACATATCCTATTGTTGAAGTGTTTAAATTGTTAATTATCTACCTTCCCATCAGCTTAAGTTTTTGGTTGATATGGTAATTCAACATCTATACCCACGGGAAAAATAGACATTCAAAGTAACAAAAATTATCATATAATTATTCATCCATGTAGTGGTCCAAGATAAGTAGAGCTACCCAAGAAAGAAAACATATTGTCCAGCTAAATTATCCACATTTCCACTCCTTTGCAGCAGCACCAATTGTGGAAGAATCGCAACTGCCTCCAGGTATATTGAGAATGCCCAAAATATCTGCACCAATATCAGAGATTAGATAGCTGTTGTAAATGTTTTAAAGCCAAAATGAGTTTATTAAACATAGATTAAAATCCTCACAATCATATTAAGCTTTCAAGCTATGGTGGTAAACTGGTAATGAAAAATTCCTCAGAGAAAAAGAGCTATAATCCTAATGGTATAACTTCAGTATACGCAGAAGTAGGATGCCAACTAACTTGATTGATGACCAATTATGTATTCACAATCCTCAAAAGCACCTGCTGCCTAAATTCAGTTGCGGATCTAGTTTTAAAAAGAAAAAGGTCCATAATTTTTTTTCTAAGTAATTTTTTTCACGGGGTTTATAAATTTTTTTGAGGGGAATCTATGCCCCCCCCCCCCCCCACACAATATACACAGATTCACCAATGTCTACGTTCAGGGGTGATGGAAAAAAACAAAAAACAAAAAGTGGGTCGTAGGTAAAATAAGTGTTTTGTTATCTGCCATTCATCATTAAGCAAGGTTGAGTAGTCAAAATTTGAGGAGCAGCCCAATGCATACAAGCATTTTGCCTCTACAGGTCCGGGGAAGAGCCGGGCATTTAGGTTGAAACAGTCTTCCTTATATATCTATAAGAGGCATTCGAACTTGTGAACACTAGTCACATGGCAACAACTTTGTTGTCAAACTTGAAGGGAACGAAAGAAAGCCTATTTTAATTTTTAAATCAACAAAAGCACAGGAACCAAGAACATTGAGCTAATATTATTACACCCTCCTTAGCGATGATAGAAAAACAAGAGCAAAAAAGGAGAGAAAGAAAAAGGAAAACATCGAAAGACTACACCGCTTTATTGTCAGAAAAAACGAATCTCATTCTGGAAGAAGTGCAACCGTTGGACTAAAAACTAGATGGTGCGTTAAACATTACATATATGTTCAAGGATGCTTTTGTTCTACGAAAATTATGTTACTGACTAAGAGAATACAAATTTCTTAACTGATTTGTCAGGTTCCTTACCAAAGAAAGCTCTAGACTGAAAAACGAACCAGGAAAAACACTTAACCACATATACAGTTCGTTTAAAAAAAACAAATACAGTTGCAAAATAGCTGACCTCCTGAAAAGTGAACTTCTCATGAACCATGAGAGCTAAGACAAAGCACACTCCAATAAGGATGTAGTGACGAAACGTATCTAGTTCACGGTCATAAGAGCGCCTAACACCACGGTCAAACCGCATACACCAGACAATGGCCAAAGAGCTTCCGATGAACACCAGTTTCATAACAGTATTGTAGACAGAGATGAAATCAGTAAATAAGTCCAGATACCGAGCCAAAAAGACAACTGCATACAGCTCCTGGGTCTTCAATGATATTCCTGGACAGAACCATAAAAGATTGTGACTACCTGACAAATCCTTTGTGTACTCAACCAGATAATATCTCCACATGAACAGCATAAAATGTTTGAAGTGAAGTTGCCTACGCAAGGCATGAAAATATTTTCAGACTCCATCTAATTATATTCACACAATAAAACTCATCCATGATCTGCCTTTTCAGTATCCTTAAAGTTACTCAAATAAAAGAAAGATCATTATCAGCTTTTAAAGAAAACAAAAGCACATACAAGAAGATCAACGAATTCTGCTCAGCTCAACTATGTATCTCTACTTTAATTTGTTACTAGTTTTTCTTCATAAGAAGTACCCTTAACCTTAAACGGATCAAAAAATTAGAAATTCAAAAAAAGAATATCACAAGGGAGAAGATGTCTTTCGCCCATCATCCAAATTATATCAGCGACCAATTTAACCGGTGCAAAAAAAGACTACATGGGGGAATAACAGAAAGTACCAAAAATTAGAAGAACTGCTTGAAATATACAACAGTTTAATATTCTCCTGTGCAAAAAAGCCCAGCCACCATATCAATTACTACAAAGTCCTTGATGTAAATAATCACCTAGACAGATTGCATCAAGACAAAACTTCAATCAAAAACCCTGAAGCATGCTTTCACTAAGATCAACTCTATTCCGAAAACAATCATGACTTACACTAGGGAGAGCAACTGGCCTTGCTAAAGGGGGAGAAGAGGAGTGAGGCAGAATGGCCATCCCACCCTATTAGAGTTTCATATAGTAGATAAATATTGTCAGTTCCACTATGTTACTCAAGAGAAGATAATCCATAATATTTGTATATTACTAAGGCAAGCCATAAGCTTAAGACAAATCCAGAAAATGGAATTTCCTAGCTCAGATACCAGACAAAGATCCTATTGGCATAAAACAACCTCATACTTTAACAAGATACAACTTTAAAGAATTTTTTTTAGTCATCTTGAACTTCCATTCCCACAGAAGTCCCAGGCATATTATTATGGGATAAAGAGTACATGACTGATGGATGTTATTTGAAGCTGATACCATCTTCCAACTTCACTGGTTCAATTATTCACTCATGAAGATTTCCTTTCATTAGTAATACGTTCTGATTGTATAATCATCACCGATAATCAGGGGCGGCCATTTAGCTACTTTAATGCAGCATGTTCAGAAAACATTGAATGGAAATTCCCCAGTCCCCACTGCAAAAAAAAAAACTATAACACAACAGAACAGAACTGTAGCACACACATTTACCTAAATGCTTGTTATGAGCAAAAGTAAAATCGTGAAAACACCAAATTCTATACATAAACTACTTCAATGATCCAATCAAAAGCAATAATCCAACAGGACTCAGCTCATATCATTTCATTTCCTTTTGTGGCCCCTTATTCTGTGCGATTGAAAAACAAAGCACAGAACCAGATCAACCTAACACACGAAAACAAAACCTTTCCTACGGTCAAAGTAAACAATAAGAATAAATTGAGCTCATCTAACACTAGTTCACAGACAAACAAACAAAATAACAACCAGGAAACGCATAAATTGAACAATCCTTGAACGCGAAACAGGACAACCGAACAAAATGCACAGCGTAGTTTGATAGAGAAAAAGCATACAAAGCGAATCGTAGTGACCTGAGCAGGATTTGGTGGCGTATATTTTGAGCAGAAGGACTAAAATACTGAGCAAATGAGTCATGTCGCCTGCAAATCTGAATATATTCATCTTCGCCGGCGGTTGGTACTTGCTCCTCCGAGAGTTAGAGAGAAATTGCCGGAAACAACAGCTCCGGAAGATGTTTGGGAGGTTTTAACTTCCCAGGAACGCAACAGTCTCGCCTATTTTCTTTTTCTTTAACGGGTGATCATTTTGGACAAATTTTAAAATACAACAACATTCCGATGAGGATTAAACCTATATTTAGATCACGCCTATCGTTACCATCGATTTTTTAATTAATAGAGTGGAGAGCGTTGGGAATTTAGAAGATAAATACAGGGGTTACAAGAAGATAGTCAAAAAAAAAAAACATTGCTTAAAATACTGTGTTTAATTACTGTGGGCTTTTTTTTTTGATCTATTGCACACACACACAGACTTTTTGTATCTCATATTCTCTCTCTTCAACTAATTTCTGCAGTGGAAGGAGCTGTAACTTTAAATTCTTGCATTGAATGATTCTTGCTGCTTTCTGTCTCTATATGCGATCGATTGCCGGAATCTGTTAATTACATGGTGTGTTACAGTGTTAGTGTATCTGGATTTTGCTTGCATTAGCTTTCAATTCTACTTGTTTTGGTTAAGGGCTTAAGGCCCTATCTGGGAAGAAGCTTCAAGTTTTGTTGCGAAATATCATGCATTTATTGATGAAATTCAAACCAAAATTCAAAGGAAACTTCTTAAGCTTGCAAAGAACATGATTGCTGTCTTGCTGCAGCGAATCACTTGTGAACATGAGAATATTTGGTTACATTAATTAGCTGAGTTACTTAACTATTTATACTAAGCTGGAACACTGATTGCTATTGCTACCTATATTACTAACAGCTGGAGGAGGTAATTAAGTATAATTGTATAAACAAAGTTTGAATGATGGAGCACCATTTGTGTAAATTTAGTCTCATTCTATTTTGGTCTTTTTTGAGAAAATTAATGCTTAATTATTTATTAAATAATAATAAGGTCAACGTCTTATACAACGTGTGCAAGAGTTACCATCATCAAGAGATTGACAAGAGTGCCCCGTATGATCATCTTGGTGGTCCGGGCTTATGCGCAGTGATTCATTGCCGACTTACGCAGCGACATTGATATCGATGCGGTGACATTGATGTCGATGCGGTGACATTGATGACTTATGCGGTGACATTGAGGTCCGATGCGGGGACAACGATGACTTATGCGGTGACATTGATGTCGAAGCGGTGACACAATAACACGTCTGGAGAAACATTCGAGCATTCATAGATTGTGTTTTACTAATTAGTTGACGGTGTATTTGGGTGCTTATAATAGACGATATAGTCCCTTTTTCTTTCGCAAAGACAAGTACGATCTAGGAGGCTCTTTATTACCTTCTTATGGGTTTCACTCACCATGGTGGCTTACAATTAAGTCTTTTTTGGGTTTCTCGGTGCTTTGCTTATAATAGGCGTGGATACTCATAGTTTGGGGTTGTTTTTCTTTTCTCTTATGGTTGTCTTTGTCATGTTTCTTGGGTTGCAGGTCGATATAAGTGCTTTGTGGCATTTGGCTAGCGTGGTTTCTGTATTCGAGCCGGTTTATGGGCTTGCAACTATGAAAATGAGCTATGAGTTGTTAAAAGGCGGGACCATGATAGCTTTCAACCTTGTTTTTTGGTATATGGCTATTTATGGACTGATCACACTATATTCTCATCAGTTGTGGTTAATGGTGGGGATAATCATAGTGTGCTTACAAGAATTATGGTTGGTGGATTCTTGGTTGGGTTGTTGGTGATAGTTAATCTGGCTGGCCTATTAGTGCAGCGTGTGTTTTACTATGTGTGCAGGAGTTACCATCATCAAGAGATTGACAAGAGTGCCCTCTATGATAATCTTGGTGGTCTGGGCTTATGCAGTGACATTGCTGACTTATGCAGTGATATTGATGTCTGATGCAGGGACATTGATGACTTATGCAGTGACATTGATGTACGAAGCGGTGAAAGACATTGATGAATGTATTTACAATTAGATAACTGATGTAATGATATTGATGTCACCGCATATACAACTTGATACACACATTTGATAACTTTGTAAAGTAACTTTATTTCTTTGTTATCTTTAAATATTTGATTGATGTTGGTTTATTTGATTAGTGTTGGTTTAAATTTTCGATAACTTTGTAAAATAACTGTATTTCTTTTGTTTTTTTTGGTTTAAAGTCATATTTTTACAACCAAAGGTATGCATAAATTGTTACAATAACACTTTTAAATAATTGGCCCTTTTTTATTTATAAACTCTTACATACGATAAAGATACTAAAAATAAAAATTTAAAAAAAAAAAAAACTATAATAAATGTCACTTGATACAACCTTTTTATATTTGTCGTCACACCATAAAATATCTCGGAGCCGTGTAAATAATATCCCTCATCTCTTAAGTGCAAGTGATTTAACTATACACTCGTAATGTAAAAATGATCTAGTTGTAACAATGTTTTACAAAAAAATTGCACTTGAGAGACCACTTGATTATTTGACTTAACAGGGTACTTGCTCGTAATAAAGAGAGGGGCAATCTTACGACAGTGATCAATACACTAGATATGTGCAAGAAATGCGAGTTTCTAATTGACAATTAAGATCATTGGTGTTCGTTATTAAACGTTGTTCCCAACCCAATGGGCTCCCAATGTCATGTTCTTAAAAGTTTGTAGAGAATGTAAATTAAAAGATGAGTCTCAGTCGCCCAGTTTGCAAAAACTGGATATACATATTATTTTTTTTTTCATCTTAACGGGGTTCGAACACTGGTCTCCATGAGACGTTATAGTCCAGCTCACCACTAGACCAATGCACATTGTGATGCATATACATATTATTTTTTGTTGAGAAAGTCGATAATGTTGGATATGACTTTATGTGATATATTCATTTTGATCTATGATCGATTATGTCAAACAGTCAAGAATCTAAAAATAGATTAAATCGGAAACTTACATGAATCCGTAACAGTGAAGATCTATTTATGTTGTTGTAGATTGGTATTTTAGATTTATCCCGACTCTATTATTTGTATCACGACACATGTTTCATTAAACGGTTCTTTTGTGGCATTGGATGGAGAGTTGTGCTCCCTTGAACCGAAATCATGCATCTGCCCCTAGTTGTACATACACATACTACTAGAGTGGTTGAACTAAGTTTATTGAACTATGTTAATCGTTACTTGTGGAAGTATATTGTTATGCTTTATTCGTTGTTGTTTTGATGGTATTAGCTCGGGGAAGTTATTGTGTGGAGAGGGATTTTGAGGTAAAGTGACGGGTGAAACGATCAGAACCACACAGTTTAAAGACAGAATGAAACTGTGTGGTGTGTATATCTCCACACGGTGTCTCCACACGTGTGGAGACACCACACAAAAACCTCCCATTAGCTCAAAGGGAAAATAGTAAAATAGCGTATTTGGGGTAGGGATTTGAGCTTTTGTTTGAAACTTAAAATGCACTACCGGATTTGAGTGCTGGTGTGTGTGCTTTGCTTCATGGAATTTCACAATCATTTCTTCTTACGAGGCTTAAAGTTACAGAAACATTTGCAGAAAACTTTCATTCATTGAATTTTGATTTCTTGATCTTTACAATGAGCTCACTTACTTTTTAACAAACCAACATCATCTACCTAGCGATACTAACACTCAATCTAAGGGCTAGATCCAAACCACTTAGATAAAAGAAAATTTACACTTGTTAGCTATACATGACACACTAATGACAAGTGTTTTAACATGCATACATATCACTAGATAAGTAAAACAACTTATAAAATACTATTTCCATCCCCCACAAATGAAAGTGGGTATTAATCAAGTTGAGTTTGTCTCTAGCTGAAACAAAAGAAGAAGTACTAAGTGGCTTAGTTAAAGTATCAGCAAGTTGAGTTGTAGATGGCACATATCTAGCTTGAAGCTGTTTTTCCAGCACTTGATTTCGACAAGGTGAAGGCCCACTTCTATGTGTTTGGTGCGAGCATGAAACATAGGATTGTGAGCCATGAAGGCGGCACCGGTATTATCACACCATAATAGTGGAATATGAGACAAAGGAACCCTTAATTCAGTCAACAAGAACTTGAGCCAAGTAATCTCAGAAGTGGCTAGTGCCAATGATTTGTATTCTGCTTCTTTACTAGATCTAACTCCGGGCCACAAGATAACCGCCTAAAAAGATGCAATAACCACTGACTTCCTATCATGAGGAGAAGTAGCCCAGCCACCATCATAATACCCTTGAATGGTCAAACTGAAGAATGGTTTGAAATGCAATCCCGGTGCAGTGTGCCTTTCACATATCCGAGGAGTCACTTGACTCCTTGCAAAAGCACTTCAGCATGTGCAACCATAAATTAACTTAAAGTGTTAACACTATAAGAAATATCATCTTTGTTGAGGGTCATATATTGTAATGCCCTAACAGCACTTCTGTAGATAGTAAGATTAGCTATCTGAGGTGCAGAATTAAGAATAAGGTGCATGTAAGACACCATAGGTGTAGCACATGGTTTAAAATTATCCATGCCAAGTTTGTGCAAAAGCTGAGTAGCATAATGAGCCTATATAAGATACAATCCATAAGCATCTATGTATGCTTCAATACTCAGAAATCGGCTAACATATCCCAAGGATTTCAGAGCAAACTTTTTAATTCATTTTGGATATTAGAATACTGATAGCAGAGAGGAATTCCATGTCACTAATATATCATCCACATAGATCAAAACATATAAAGTAACTTTATAATCTTTAAACACAAATAAAGAAGTATTAGGAGCAGAATGCTTCAAACACGATGGCAAAAGGTAACTATGAGTGTGTCAAACCAGGCTTTAGGGGCCTGTTTTTAACCATATAATGCCTTTTTGAGATGGCACACATGATGAGGCTTGTTGAGATCCACAAAACCAGCTGGTTGTGGCATATATCTTCTTGAAGATTCCAATTTAGGATTGCATTATTAACATCAATTTGCTGGATATCTCAATTGAAGTAAACATCAATTACCAAAATAATTCTGATGGTAGAAGGCTTGATGACAGGAGTGAAGTCTCATGAAATTCCACTACATAGTTCTATTTGAACCCTTGAGCCACTAGCCTTGCCTTATATTTGTTAAATCTACCATCGAGATTGAGTTTCAGCTTAAAGATCCACTTATTCGCAACAAGGGCCTGTTTTGGTGATAAGGGCACAAGTTCCCATGTCTAATTCTTCTCCAGAGCCTAAAATTCAGACTTCGTAGCATCCAACCACTAAGGTTGAGACAATGCCTTAAAATTGTAGTAGGTTTTGGTTTTGCAGAAAAGGATTGAGTAGCTAGATAAGAATAAGTTTTTGGTTTGAAAATACCATTTTTTGACCTTGTTTGCATCAGATGACCAACCTAACTAGGAGGAATAATTAAGATCTGGAGTAGGAGAACATGTAGGAGAGGTGAAAGAATTTATAGATGAGCTATGAGAGTGACTTGACTCAACAAACTCAGAATTAAATGGACTGGAAGAAGATGTGTGACTATGATCTAAGACAGAAGATGGTGTTAACGGGCCAGTAGAATCAGGAATATATGGGAGATTAGACTGGGGAGATGGATTCACGTAGTCAAAATAGGATGGAAGATCAATAGCATTGGTAACAGTAGATTTGGGAAACCATAGCTGATAGGGGAATTCACCCTCATTAAATATACCATGCCTGGACACGTATACTCTTCCACTGGCATCTAAACACTTAAACCCCTTATGATGATCACTAAATCCAATGAACACATAATTCCTTGTATCAAACTTATGTCTATTGTAAGGTCTAAGAAAAGAGAAACAAGCACACGCAAACACTTTTAGATTAGAATATGGTGATGGAATGTGGTATAACTTTTAAAAAGGTGATATATTATCAAGAACAATTGTTGGTAAGTAATTTATAAACAACACAGCATGTTGAGCATGAGCCATTAAAGTTAGCTATAATTATGTGATGTGCCTATGTTTTCTCTCGGCAGTTCCATATTGTTCATGCACATGTGGGCATGGATATCTAAAGTGGATGCCTGAATCACTGAACACAGAAGTAAAAGACATGTACTCTCTTTCCCAATCAGACCGAACCATTTTGATTTTAGAAGAGAACCGATTTTCTACCAGACTCTTAAAATGGATAAAGGCATTTAAAGCATCTAACTTGTTTTTCAAAGGGCAAATCATATAATTCATATAAAATAATCTAAAAATGGGTATAATAAGTGAAACCATAACAGATTTAACTGGGGAAGGTCCCCACAAGTCAGTATGTATTAATTCAAGCACATGAGTGGCGGCAGTTTCATAGTTTGAAAAAGGCAAGGCATGATTCTTTCCATATTGATAAGTATCACTTTATTTCATTACTAAAGGGAACATTACACTGATTCAGTATAGAACTTAAACTTTAACACATGGATGTCCTAATCTCATATGCCAAAAGACATCACTATTAGACCTAGCTATACTACTAACATAAGAACTAGGATGCCTTCAATCATTCTGTTGAAACCACGAGGACTTGACTCTGGATGAAGAAAAATTGACTCTGGATTGAAGGGAGTTCTGGAGTTGAGGGAAATCCAATTGATAAAGGCCATTGGTCACTCTACCTTTGAGTTAGATTTAACATGTGGCTTTGTCCTTAACAACACAACCAAGATTGTCAAACTCAACAGAGACATTGTTATCATAAGTCAATTTTGATATATTGACTAGATCTTTAATATTTTTAGGAACATGTAAGATGTGATCTGAATTTTAGAATTTGGAACCTGAAAAGAGGTGGAACCAATATTATCAATGTTAAGTCGAGAACCATTACCTACTGCCAAGGTTTCTGAGCCACACTCACTTCCCAGCTGAAGTGCCAAGATCGGAAGTAGTATGAATGGTTGCACCATTGTCTGCATACCAATTTGGATCCATGAGAGTTTTTAGACAATCCATGAAGGCAGTAGTGGCATGCTGATTTGATTGCCTTCTTTGATTTGGCACTGATGGATTGTTATAGGTAGTATCAAACCTATACCAACATGATGTCACAATATGACCTACTTTTCTACATAGCTGACAAGTTGGTTTTGAGGTGTGTTGTTATAACCACCTCTTCATCTTCCTCTAGGCCTTTCTCATCTTTGATTTGGTCCACCTCTGCCTCTTCATTGATAACCACATGAACCCTTAAATCTACCAGGTGCATTTGAGGAATATGTGCTATTAGACCTGATAGCAACATTAGTTGGTGCTTGTGTGAGATCTATATTAGTTGTGGGATTAAACCTGGCAGTTAACCTCTCATGTGTGATCAATTGAGCCTACACATCTGGCCATGAGAGAGCTCCAATCCTAGAAGTCAAATTCATTATCACAGATTCATATTCTTTTCCTCCAATAGTATCCATGATTAGTTCAGATCTGGTGATAGGATATCCTGCAGCACTCAATTTATCAGAATGTGTTTTCATTTGTGCCGAGTAATCTACCATTGACTCAGAACCCTTCTCAGCTTTAGTGAGAGCATCTCTTTATTCCAGCATTAAGCCTCACACTGGTTGTTAAATAGAATCTCCAATGTTTGCCAGATTTCATGAAAAGTTGTACAACCCACAACTTCTACTAAAGCATGTTCAGTCATGGATGCTAGTAACCAACCTATCAGTGGTCTTTTGCCATCCATTCTTCAAAAGCTGGATTTACTGGAGTTATTACAGCATAGGTGATACTAAGGACTCCAAGATATTGAGGAGGACATGGTTTAATACCAAACAAGTGAGTATCTAACTTATGTCCTATAATTACTGGAAGAATGGTAAATTTCCATAGTAAATAATTATATCTATCGAGTTTAACTGAACATGCATGATTCAAGTTACCTCCTAGAGTGTTCAAGCCACTATGAATTGGCAGCTGATTTGGTTGTGTGATCCCAGGTCTAGGTAGAAGCAACGGTGAGAGTTGGGAGCCCATGGTTCCTAGAACTCCAGACCGAGTTGAGGTCTGATAGACTCCAGGTATGAAGGACATGGTGGTGCTGGGATTGTTGTTCTCTAAATCCCATGTTGATTTGAGCTCTGAGAGACTCCTGCAACGGATGAGATCAGCGAAGCTGGCTGTGCGCCAGCAACACTTTTTCTTGCTCCTTGATCGGAGCCGGAAGCTAGCGGAGGAGCCATTAGTGTGAGTTGATCCGCTCTGATACCAACTTAAAGTAACAAAAACATTTGAAGAAAACATTCATTCGTTGAATTCTGATTTCTTGATCTTTACAATGAGCTCACTTACTCCTTTTTTTAACAAACCAACATCATCTACCTAGGGATACTAACACTCAATCTAAGAGCTAGATCTGAACCACCTAGATAACAGAAAATCTACACTTGTCAGCTAAACATAACACACTAATGATAAGTGTTCCAACATGCACACATGTAGAGGATAAGTATAACAACTTATCAACGAGCAACAATGTTACCTACTGTATAACATTATACATAAGCCCCGTTGTTTTTACAATCCTTTTTTGGATGAAAATTCAAACATTTAACAATTTAATCAGAAGGGATGTCTGTGAGAATATAAGGCTACATCCTCCCAAAAGCTTACAAAAAGAAAAAATTCTTCCGTAGAGTCTACTTTCTATGGAAACTCCTTAAAAACACCGAAAAATACATGTGTTTTAATATGTATTTAGTAACAACACTAAAAAAACGCAGGTGTTTTTCACTTTAATAAGGTGTCACTGTAAAATGTAGTATTCACGATATAATTTCCCTCCCAAAAGAACCCCAAGTTTATATCACCAAGAACCTCCATGAAAACATACAATGTAACAAAAGGGTGACATCATATATATACATGTACAATTATGATAGTCAAGCTATTTTATCTGCTCACCAAAAGTGACCGACAATAAATCAAACCAAAAAAAAGAAAGATGGGTAAGCAAAGAAAGAGAAAGTGTGTACAGTTTATCTAACCTTAATCACCACCCCCTCCCCCTCCCCCCCCCCCCCCATCTTATAGCTTACCATTCATCCAGGTTGAAGCTTACGGGGCGACGACATAATATTTTGATCCGGTGTTCACCGATCTCCAACATTTTGAATGAATGCTTATTTTTACCCTCACTTTCCATTAAAAAAAATAGAAGGAAAAAAAAAAAAAAAAACTAAACCAGAATTTCAGCTAAATGCTCTCACTTGTCTAAAGGTTCAAGAATGAAGTATGTCTTTATCTAACCAGTTGTCTCATCCCATGTGTCAGAATTACAGACACAGCATGATCTTGTATGATGAAAAACGGAAACGTTACGAGTGATGGATTTTTTTATCTTCAACATCAGGAAACAAAGAAGAATGCAGAAAAGAGCCGCCGCCAAAAACGGCGTATTAACCGAGTTATTGTGGGGATTGAGAAACACATTCATCAGCCAATGCTTCAAGCATTGTAGTAACCTCTGTTGTATCATCCAAATAATACTTAGCCTTGCTTGGTTTCTGACCCACAGTACATCCAAATACTGATGCATTAGGTGAAAATATACCGCTGTTTATCGCATCACCGATTTTCTCAAACATGTCTTCATCTGATCTGTCATCACCAATGCATAGGACAAAATCCGCATGTTGTCCTTTCTCCGACATTGATGTAAAGATCTTCTGAGCAACCACACCTTTGCTCACTTCCTGTGAAGAAGTTAAAACAAGAATCAAGAAAAAAAAAAATCTCGATATCAAAAAGAAGGTCTTTAGATTAAAAACACAGACGGGATAATAGTACAGATGTGTTGACAACATACCTGAGGTTTGACTTCAACAATGAATTGCCCGCTCTTTACAGCTACAGGCTCGTTTGCAAGCACGCTTTCAAGATGGTCTAGCAATTCTTTTGCTTGACTAGATCCAAATACGGGATCTGCGTCCCTATGATGCCACACAATCGCACTCTCTTTGTGTTCGATGTATGAACCATCAGTAGATTCTGTATATAGTTTCATTACGGGTTCAGCCATCTGCATCCATCCAAAATCATTGCTCTGTCCACATATCTCCCATTCACCATTACCAGGCCACCTATGATGTATGTACTCAACAATCAGTAATATGTAAAACAAAAAAGGAAATGAGAAATGAGGAATAAATGCATAACATACCTAATATAGTATCCATGTTCAGCAGCTATGCCAAGATTGCTACAAGGAGAAAACCATTTACTTAAACTGTCTTTCCCGCGTCCACTTACAAGAAAGACTACATTATTCAAATCACTAGAGAGTTTGTTAATGATATCAATAACCTCTTGATTTGGCTCCTTAATAATGGATGCTTGAGGCATTACAGTTCCGTCGTAGTCGAATAAAATTGCCCTATTCTTGGCTTTAGAGAAGGCAGATATAATGGAATCAATGGACAGCTTCCTGAAGTTAGGATCAAGTGCAACAACCCTAAAACCGAAGCTTAAACCGATTCCCCAACATCGACGTCTAAAATGGTCCTGACAAGTTCTTTCTAAATCTTGGAAGAAGCTTGCGGACCAGTATGCCACGTCATGGCTACTGACGTATTTGTAATGCTTCTCATGTCGTAACTGTTTCTCAGTGTCTGCCATTGATATAGCATCATTCAAAGCTTCAGCTGTAGCTTCAACATTCCATGGATTCACTCGGATAGCACCACTCAATGAAGGTGAACAACCAATGAACTCAGATACAACTAGCATGCTTTTCTTAGGACCATCATCTGAACTAGAAGACACGGAACCAGGTATTCCTTGTCTGCATACGATGTATTCATATGGAGTAAGATTCATTCCATCTCTTACAGCAGTTACAACGACACATTCTGCAATAGTGTAGTATGCAACACGTTCGCTAGGTGAAACTGGGTGGTCAATGAAGACGATTGGTTCGTAGCCCGGTTGTCTAAAGCTATCATTGATTCTCTTACAGCTTTCTTGTATCTCTGTCTGTATTTCTTCTAGGTCCTTACCTTTACCTCGAGCAGGGTTCGCGATCTGAACTAGGACTGCCCTTCCTCTCCATTTAGGATGTTGCTTTAACATTTGCTCCATTGCTAATATCTTCAAATCAACCCCTTTAAATATGTCCATATCGTCGACTCCTAGCAAAACGGTTTTCCCTTCAAACTGCTGTTTAAGTTCTCCAACTCTCCATTCTTTATCTGCAAGACTCAAAACAGATTCAATTTGTCCCATATGGATTCCAACAGGCATAATCTTGATCCCAACTGTTCTTCCGTAATATTCCAATCCAATATAACCCCTTTTTGACTGATATTCCAAACCGAGCATACGACTGCAACAAGACAGGAAATGTCTTGCATAATCATAAGTATGGAAGCCAATAAGGTCAGCATTCAACAGAGCCTTCATAATCTCCTCCCTAACCGGCAGTGTACGATAAATCTCTGAGGAAGGAAAAGGGCTGTGCAGGAAAAACCCCATTCTTAGTCGGTTAAAACGCCTTCGTAAGAAGGTTGGCAGAACCATTAGATGGTAATCATGAATCCAAACATAATCATCATCTGGATTAATCACCTCAATAACCTTCTGAGAAAAGATCTTGTTAGCTGCCACGTATGCCTCCCACAATGTTCGATCAAATCGACCCCCGTGACTAGCAGAAAACGGTAGCATGTAATGGAAAAGCGGCCATAGATGCTGCTTACAGAAACCATGGTAATATTTTGACAGAATATCCGCAGGCAAAAAAGCAGGAACACATTTGAATTTTTCTAATAACAATTGTGAAACATCATCTTGTTCACTAGAATCAACATCCACCCTTAAAGAACCAACATAAATAACCTCCATGTCATCTGGTAAACCGTCTTTTATATGCAATAATAAAGAATCTTCATCCCAACTAAAACTCCACCCGACGTTATTAGGCCTCCGTTTAGCCTTAATAGGAAGTTGATTAGCTACAATAATTACTCTGTCTCCAGCAATAGAAGATGGAACATCCGATGAAACACTGTTGGCTTGATCATCGTCAAGCTCCGAAATTACACCTGGGACTGTCATTACACGATGGAGCCGTTTCTTTTCCTTTGTTTCCCGGCCCATAACCGGAAAATTACCAGATGCAAGTTCTAATAAGTTAGTGTATGATCTGGACATCATCTTTACAGATACTTTTTTATTCAAATTGACCGCCTCAAAATGACTTTTTTTTTTTATTTTCAATCAAAATAACAAAGACAAAGACCTCAAGATTGCTTCTTTCTAATAAGATGTCAGAAAGGGGCAACCCAAATACTATTCACCAGGATCTGAAAAGGGTTACCTACAAAACAAGAAAACAAATTAACATTATAAACGTTTAACAGATAAAAATCAGATCCAAACAACCACAGAGAAAGAGAAAAAAACCCACTTGGTATATATTTATATATATATCAGAAAACTGCAATGCTTAGGAAGAACTTTTCTACTGCCATACACATATCCAGTAAAATCTTACATGCATGCTTAACGGGTAAATTTGAAGAGGAAATGAGATTGGCCCAAGATTTCCTTTTCTTATATGAAGAACAAATTATAAACGGGAAACGATAGAAACTCACCGCTAGTATTATCATGGCAGCTTGTGGACAAAAACTTTAGCTTTTTCAATTTGGTTGGATAAACTTGATAATGAAATGCAAGTCTCTGCTTTTGGTAAGAAGGAAAGAAATGTGGAGTATTGAGTTTAGGTTCTCTTTGTCTCTCTCTAAAGTCGGATCTCTCTAATGGGATGTTTGAATGCATCAATTTGCATTTGACCAAAACTACTTAGCCGAAAGAGCAGAAAAAAACAGGTTGGAAAACAAAAGAAAAAACACTAATAAAAATAATAATAATAATTAATTAAAAAAAAAAAAGGGGGAAATAGGATAAGGTAAGCAACCATACTCTTTATTGCGCCAACTTGCACACAGTACTCTTTCGGTATTTCACGCACGCGGTTCTTTGAACAGAAAACACACGTGTTGACAGCTCAATTTTCCTACTGTACATTTTGCTGCTAACAACCAGGATTTTTTTTTTATTGTGTTTGATTTTTAAATGGGGATGGTTGTAATTTCTCGAATTCATTATTATTAAGGGTAGAAGGGTAAATTCCATTTACTTGAATAATTTAAATTGTAATTATCTTAACCTTTTATTTTAATTATGGATATTATGAATTAATTGGAATTTAACTGTCATAAAACTTTTATTAATCCCTTAACCACCATTATTTGTGCACTTATAAAAAGGGAAAGCAGTCGAAAGGGAGAAAATAAGGAGTTTAAGGGAATCTTCATTCCCAAGGTTAATCCGGTTATTCCAATTGCAATAATTCATATCAGGACGATCACCACGACGAGGGAACGTTTTGATACCGAAATTATTATAATACGCCAAGATAATCGAAAAGCCCTCTTTTGGAATCTATGTTTTTCTTGATTAATTCTGAGTAATTAGATAGATGTGGATGTTTAGATTAATCTTAGGATGTTAATTTATTGTAGGAATTGAGGTTTGGATTGTATGAGTTACTTTTAAGCTTTGTTCTTCAAGCTAGGGATACATTGATTCAGGAGATAGATTGTTGTACACCTATTATAGTCATTTTCGCTTGTACTAGAACAGAAGGTGGATTATGACCAACATGGAGACAATGACTAGAATAGGTGTACAACAATCAATCTATCCCTAGCTTGGTATAGGCCAATGAATAGAACTAACGTCTCATTTATCCTCAAGTGTATATGGATCGTAAATCATATTTTATATAAGCTATGGGTGTGATTCCCTAGAGTGGTTACTACTTCTTTGCGAGACAATAGAACCTTGTTTTTACTCATACCAGAGCCACCTAACAACCGGAAATGCTTTTAAATTAGTTAATATGTGTTTTCATAGAGTAAAAGATTATGTAAAAGTTTAGCACATGCTCTGTCCAACCAACTAAGCTTTAAACACCCAGTTGAGATGTAAGAGATGGTGTAGACCTCAGTGGTTTGTCCGGATGATGTGAATGATGGGTGGCATTAGGTTGACCCTAGTGGCTCGCGTGGTTCCCATATTTTCCCTCAGCCTTGTACAATGATTAGGTATGTGATCCTTCCAATCCAGCAATGTTCGTTCTTTTGAGCCAGCTCTCTCTGCAATCGTTGGTGCAGTTCGTTCAATGGGTTCGTCATCCTTCTCCTTGGTAATTCTTGAGTCTCCTTTGAACCAATCCTTTACCACTAAATCACGTAACGTCCCTCTATGTTCCTTAATCCGAAGTCTTTCTTTTTTCAAGGTCTCCTTGTTGAAATAGTGTCCTAAACCCAATCGGGTTGGACCGGATCCGACCGGGTCGGATCATTCTACTATTTTTTTTTTATGTTTATACATATGATAAATGGTTTTTCTGTTATTACATATTTGTTCGTTTAACGGACCAATTATGATATTGTATATATGATAACGTCCCTTGTGTCAAACTATGAAAGATAAATCATAATGGTGATTATGGTTGATGAGATCTCGACTCACTTTAAAAGGTTTGATACTTAAATGTCTCTAGTCGTATGTATTGTCAAATGGGACATTACAGTATGATTAGGCTAGCGCGTATTGGATGTCTTCTGTCTTATTGAAAATAGCGATGGATCTCGTCTATCGGAGTGTAGAGACACTTGGACTGTACGTGGATGTGTATTAGAGAATGCGTACGTCAGAATGATCCACTTACATTAAGTGTCGCAGTATGTGGCAGTTGTGTAATTATCCTGAGACCGGAGTCTTCATGGCATCATGGTGTGGATTGTCATGCTTTGACACTATTGAGGTTTACCCTAGCCATGGGGCGATCATGCGGTAGTGATTGGGTGTGATACTGAAGTATGCGTAGGATTCATGTCGCTCGTCCGGAAATCGCATATCCTATGATTAGAAGTAAATATCCGAAATGGCCTTCTTATAAGAAATGTCTAGCTCTCGTGAATCTTTGCAAAGTGTGAGTAAAAGTGTTATTCCGAGAGAGCATGATATCCAAATTATGAGATATGGTCATTGATGTTTGACACTCGACGTACGACAGTATGGATATTGTAACCGCGATAGGATTCTATTTACACGGTAACTGTTTCACATGAAAGGTATTACTCATTGCATTTGACTTTCCGATGATTGAGGGTCGTGGACGTGTTGCTAGACGCTATCCATGATCGTTAGGTGTGAAGGGCAATTTTCGTAATTGCACTTTGTGCCTACGGCCAACATATTCGAAAGTCTATCGAGTCACACACATAAGAACATCTAGCCGGATTAAAATGCGGTTATAGTGATAACCAAATAAGAAAAGTTTTATCTCGACTATAAAGTGTTATAGTGATAAATTAATATGGTGGTATTTATTTATTATGAATAAATTAAATACAATATATTAATTATATTGATTAATTAAATATACATATAATGTATAAGTATGTCGAAATTATTTGTGTATATTGATACACATGTATTTTGTAAATTAATTAATTATAACATTATATTAATTAAGAATATTCCGAATGCCAATTTATTGGCATATAGGGCGCAGTCTTAGGTGTATAAGATACACTTAGATTGTGCAATTTAATTAATGATATTATCATATATTAATATTGGATATTAATTGATTTTGGAAAAATAGATTTATGGTAATATGATAAAAATATTCAATATTAGATATTGACAATATCTTAGATTTATTTAATATAAGATGTTAAATTAAAAGAGATAAATCAATCAAAGTGATTTTCCTTAATTTATTAGGAAAATGTTTTCTTTCTCATCAATCTACTAGGAAGCTTCTCCCAATCAGAACGAGACAATAGGGGCGCCACTTTCACCTATAAAAGAAAAGGGGTTGGCTAGCTCTTGTGAAATACACGAGAGCTTCTTAGAGAGATTTTGAGAGAGAGAAAAGGTCGGTCTAGCAACCGAGTTTTTCTGGTAGCAATCCACGATAGGATTCCGGCGGGCTGTTTGTGTGGATCACCGATAGAGGCCGAATGCTTGGGCGGCGTCGTGCAGAAACTACAACCGTAGACAAAGCGTCGATCCAATTGGATCAACCAAGGTATTCTCTTGTCTACTTCTTTTATGCTTGTTGCTTAAACGAAGTCGATCTTGGTTAAAAGGAAATAAAATTTTAAATTCCGTTACGTTCCACGCATAGATTTCCTAACACTTCTCCCAATATTGTGGCTTTTGGTCTGTAATGGTTTGAGGATCTTCATCTTCCACTCCTAGACCAAGTTCGACTCTTCTCATCTTTAGATGGTCCTCTTCTAACTTGTTTGTTTTCCAATGAATGACAATCAGTCTTGAATAAAAACTCAAAGTACATGTCTTCTCTAGGATGATGGAATTCTCCCAATCTGGGTTCATATTGTATGACGTACCGTAAAGTCATATGTCTCAATTATGGTAACTTTATTATTGAAAAGATTATTTTCTCTCCTTTTGACTTACCAAGTTTCCTTTTCTGTTCGGTGCTCAATGCCTCTTTCCTTAATAGTTGTTATGAAGTAATAACTCTCTTCGTTCTTTGTGAACTAGAGTCTCTTTCCTAGTTTGTAAAACATCACCTTTAGGCAATCTACCAAGCAATGGTTGTGACCGATGTTCTAAGTTCTTGAACCATTAGTTCGATTCTAAAGGGCTGAGCATTCTCTTCATTTGTGAATTGGGTTTTTCCTCTTTTCACGGTCCCTCGTTCAAGGTGCTTTTGGCCGTCCTTAAAACTTTGGCATGCAATTTCTTACAAGTTATGCTTTATTTCATTTCATAAAGCGCATTTCCCTGAAATTTGTTTTGGGAGATCAAAAGGGTCCTTGTTAATGGTTCCTTGCTCTTGCTCCCTTTGTAGGTGCCTTCCTGTGCCGCGATTTCGGCATACATGTCTTTGCCAGCTACTTTGTACTTCGATGAGATACTTCTTTAAATGCTTATTTTCTAAAACTCTACTTCGATTGGTCTTATCACAAAAGGTGTTCTAATGCAGCGTAAAGTTCTCTGTCGCAAATGAATCTTAACTCCAAGCGAAGTTTCCCTAAATCTGGAAGTAGTGTTTGTATGTTATTCCCCAGAAGTGGGTCAATGGTGGTGATGGAAGAGAATCAAGTTGTAAAGATATGCATGTGAGACAGTTATAGCCTTGACATCTAAGTTCAAGCACTGAGTAGTTGCTAGAGTGGAATGGGGGTGATTGATGAGGTTAGCACTTGTTTTTCACATATTTTTGTGTAACGTGATAAGTTGTGTTGGTTGTCTTCTCACAGGCGTCTAGGTACAAGTGGAATGCATAATACCTCTTAAGTCAGAATGTAGTTCCAAGAGGTAAGGTGAGTGTGTAAGTCTAAGAAAACTTGTGACCTAGTTATGGAAGTGCGATGAAGGTGGTCAGTGTAAGTAAGCATTGCCGTGGTGGGCATGTGTTAAAGGTTCTGAAATTAGATGGTTTACCGGATGATGATAGATAATCGATGATGTGTCCTAGCATGCTTAAGAATCTAATCATTAGAGTGTCAGGATTAGAAAGGTTGTACCTAACGGGGTAGAAAGAAGAAAAGTATGAACGGCTTAGCTAATGAGTCTGTTGAATGAACATCAATACGTAAGATGAGTCGCATTTTGGTTCAACATTTCTTTACAAGTTAGCATTGAAAATAGATCGGTGTAGGGTTATCCATGTTGAAATATGATTTGTGCTAGCATGCTACCTTAGAGAACATCGGCAATCTCTGTAGGGCTCAGTTTAACTTTTCTAGGTTCATTCTACAGATCAAAGATTGATTTCGAAGAAGTCTCAATTAAAGCAGCAAGTTTGATTTTGAAGAGAATCCTCGTTGTTTATCATATAATATGTAGTTTTGATATTGTTTAAGTTAGAATTCATAGTAATCATGTTGAGGTAAGGAGTTATTCTTATCACAAGGATCCAAATTTGGTTTAAAGTTTATGTTTCTGATCTGTTTTAGTATCGTTTCCCGTTAAATTGCATGAAATCAGACATGATTATGTGTTGTCGGGTATATGTGTGTCAGAAACGATTCTGCAGTAAAGGTTCGGGATACTTTCCCAGCCACCCACTTGAGATTGCGCATGGGTTGAACTCCATAATTGCTTTCTAGTTCATTTTGTGACGTAAACTGTGTTTTCAGAACATTATTCTATATTCTAGATACTTTTAATATGTTTTATTCTATAGTTGTGGAGATATGATGGTAGTTTGGTGTTTCTATGGCCTTTGTATGATCGCATAGGTTAGATATGTATTTTAACATGAACTTATGTGCTTTACATGCTCCTACTTGCTTATGTGTTTGCCCAAATATGCTTAGAGAGGTAATTGTTACTAGCAAAGTATTGTATGGAGTACCATGGGTCCCTAAGTCCCGTGTCGAAGGTATCGCTAGTTGTATTAGCCATGTTGTTCCTAAGACAACTTATTGTATGGAGTACATTGGGTACTCAAGTCCCAAGTTGGAGGTATGGTTAGTCATATCAGCCGGGTGCACACTGTGCCCTCAAGCTGAATATTTTGGTGCTATGTAATGAAACATGAATATGAAAAACACGAAAATAACATGGATATGTTAAGTAACTGATATAACCGAACATGTATGTGAAAAATTACTTGAACGTAGTCTTCTAAACTGGTTCAATTCTTCTTTCATGACCAGTATCCAATCATTATCTTCTAGTGCCTTTCAATAAATTTGGGATCAATTGTGGATACCAGTGCATGTAAGTCGTGAAGTTCAACAAGAGATGTGGATGATCTTCTGGTTCTTACACCAGTAGATGCTTCACCAATAATTATCACATGGGTGACTTCTGTTCCACTTTGTCTCATATACACTCTATCTTTGTTGATGTTCTTGTTGATGTTCAGGAGGTGCAGGCTCATCATGATGGACAAATGGTTGATGTACAATAAATTCAGGATGATAGGTCACATTTTATGAAGGAAATTCATTAGGATATGTTCCTATGTGATCATCATCAATGAAATCCAATTTGTTAATCTTCTTGCTCAAAATCCCGCAACATTCTCATTTGTACCAACATAATTTCAAAAAAATGAAACATGGATAAAGTCTATAACTCTCATTGCTTCAAGATTGTAGGATCTACATGCTTAAGGCTTGACATAATTACCGATAAAGACACATTTAATGGATGTAGGACAAAATTTGTCCAATTGATTCTTATCATCATTTAGCATAAAACAATTACAACCAAAGACATGGAAGTAACCAACCTTAGGTGTTCTTCATTTCAAAAGCTCGTTAGGGGTTTTCATCAGAAACTTTTTTTTATAGTGAGCCTATTTACAAGATAACAAGCACAACTAGTTGTTTCAGCTCATAAGAATCTAGGCATTTTAAATTCATTTAGCATGGTCCTAGCAAGCTTCTTGAAAAAATCTATTTTCCTTTCTAGCACATCATTTTTTGTGAAGTTCTTGGAGCTATGAAATGATGTTTAATTCCAACATATTCACAAAAGTGAATGATGCCAGATTCAACAAATTTTCCTCCCCTATCACTCATAATGTGTGGCGGTCAGGCTGAACTCATTCTGAATTTGCTTTACTAAGATCTCAAATGTAGATGTACTATCATTCTCTTGTGCCAATGTCACAAAATTGAGAGATGCTCCACAAATTGTAAGGCGGGTTCTCCACAAGAAAACATTGTTGATCACCAACTTGTCATTGAAAGATGTAGTTACAGATCCAAAAATTCTTCCCTTTGAGGCATACCGAAAGTAACATACCATAGACCAAACTTATATGCATAAGATTTGAATATTCTTTATTTCCAATCATATGTCTTGAACAATTACTATCTAAGTACCATTTTGTTTCGCTTTTCACTTTTGACTACAAGCATACCTGCAAAAACACAACCAACCAACATAGGCGCCCTTAAAATTTTGGGTCCTCACTTGATTAGCCCTTAATCAGTTCTAAAGTAAGGATTCGGCAATCCAAACTTTCTTAACAAAAGGCTAGTTAATCAGCTTTCAGGAACCTATCAACATGTGACTTAAAATAAACACCATTAACAAATCTTTATGTAGAGACTTACATGTGATCAGGTCTTCTATGGTGATTACCTTTCCTTTTGTTGCTATTTTTTGGATGATCATTTATTTTTCTAGCAACAATGTGTGTGTTATCATTCTTCTTTGCAGTTGAATGATTGTGTTTTGTGTTTTTAGACTTTCTAAAGGATTCATAAGCATTACTTCCATACATATAAGCACTATTTTTTAGATTTCCAAGAAGAGACATCATCATTCCTCATAGGTTCAGAGGTAGATGCTTCTTGTCCATTCAAATCTTGGAGTGGTGTGTTAGGTTCTTTATGAGTGAATCTAGGTCCGTAGAACTTGAGATATTAAAACTAATCTCCTTCAATTGTAAATCAAAATTGGTTGTTTCCACACAACCTAATCCCCCCAATTAATTAAGCCATCGGCCTACCTATTTGATTCTGAGAAAGGATAATCAATTGATCAAGTTTTTTTAGTACTGTCATCAAATTATTGAATAGTCATTTCAAGATTAGCAATTCCACCTTTAAGAGAATTAATCTCACCTTCCAAACCATATTTTAGTAACTTTGAATCAACAACAATATAAATAAGGATGTCAATCTCGTTTGTTTTGTTAAACACCTGAACTTTGAGAATTTCATTCTCAAATTTCAATTTAGTGTTTCCATTTTTATCACAGCCCTTTCAACTTTCAAGGTGACATTCTTGCTAATTAGTTTCTCATTCAAAAGCCATAAAACCTTTAGATAGTTCAAATAGTGTTTCAAATTTAGAATCAGATTGTAATGTGAATTAAACTATGCATACTAAGTTTGGTTAGCTGAGTGGCATACTTAGCTGAATCTGTGTGGAAGCCTATTCTGGTCAGCAGTGCATGAAGCTGCTGATTCTGGTGTTCAACTGAAGGGAAGTCATCAGAGTTGATCGTCTTTTTAGCCTGCTGTGCTAAGTTGATTCTCAACAAACTTGGGGAACACGTCTGCATGGGTTTTCCGATTTGGTTAAGTTACATCTAGGGGTATTTCAGTCATTGCCTGGTTTGGCTGTTAAGGTGGTTAATGTTGGATTCCCAAGGCCTATAAATACCATATATATTGCATGTAAATTGTAACTTTCTATGATAATAAAATAATCCTCATTTGTCCGTGAGTAGTCGACACATTGCCGGAAACCACGTTAAATCTGTGTTCTTCTTGTTTCTGTATTATTCGCTTGTTTATTTACTGCTTTTTACTCACAGCCACAATCACTTTCTGACTGATCCGTTATAACACTCATAAATCAAATTGCACCTCATTATCATCAGAGATTCTGGTTTCAACATCAATATTGTGATCTGCTCCAACATGGATTTCATCATCATCAGTATCGGCCTTCAAACAGAACATGGCTTGATCATCATCACCCTCAAATATATCACTCCATGATGATTTAATAGAAAAGGCTTTCTTCTTGTACCTATCATTGTGATCTTCTTTCCACTAAGGGTAGTCACTGATTACATGACTATGTTTATCACATTTATAGCATTTGATTGGTTCATTGTTTCTTGATAGACCTCATCTTTGCATCATTCTCTTGTGTTTGTAACCGTTAGTCTTCTTAGCAAACTGTTTGAAGTTCTTCATCAGAGGTAGACTTTCACTCATCTCTTTATCACTATTTAGGGGTTCAACAATTTGCATGATTTTCGCATGTGATCTGGTCTCATTTCTTGTACTTCCAGAAGCAACAACAACCTGCAAAGCAATGTTTGTAAAATCTAAATGAATTTTCTGGATCCACCATATAGTATATGTGAGTGTTATATAATTGTGCTATCGTTTCCGGAAAAAAAAAACACGTAAAACATATGGCCTCATGCTAGAATTAAACCGTAATTTTTATTACTTTATATTTTGTGTGTGAATATTTAAGGTCTTATAATTCATATATGGATATATCGTGTGTTCTTGACCTATTTCTCAGGGGAATTGTAATCTACAAATCGACATAATCATAGGAAATTTTGCAGGGCTTAAATTCTTTTTTACAGACTTAATTTATTATAGAGCAGAGTGGTATTAATGAATCCATGTCATTTAGCGAGTTAATGTAAAAGATTAGTTCAACATTTTCTATGGAGGTGTCTTCATTACTGCTTGGCAATCGGCCATGACCTTATGTGGCGTAATATGAGGACAGGCACATGCTTGGCGTGTGGGGAGACAGTGGAGACCCTGAGGCATGTCTTGTTTGAGTGCGAGATGGCGGATAGGATCTGGCGAGCCTCTCCTTTCTATGGAGCTTTGGAGTATCTCCATTCGTCCACCTTTACAGATTTTTTATGCGTCTCCTAACGAGCGAGGGGTTCCATATACAGTGCGAGTGGTGGGCCTCATGTGGGGGATATGGAAAGCACGATGTTCCGCGGTGTTTGATGGACATGTTGTTTATGTTTTGGCGGTGTGTTCGCGTTCTTTGGCTGTGACGGCCTAGTATTCGAAGGCCCTGACAGCCTATCGGGTGCAAGGGACGGCCCATATTTGGCGGATTCTTGGGCTCGGCCACCTCAGGGGGTAGTGAAATGCAATGTTGATGTGGCGGTGGGGCGGATCGAGTAGGTATTGGGCTTGTCTTTCGTGATTCAGTAGGGGCAGTTTTGCACTATGCATGTTTCCCTTTTGACGGGGGAGGTCGGCCAGAGTATATGAAGCTTCGAGGTATCTATTTGGCTCTGGTTGAGGCTCAGCGTTTGCATTTGCGGCGAGTTGAGGTGGAAAGTG
This sequence comes from Gentiana straminea, assembly GCA_036785695.1. Classification (NCBI taxonomy): domain Eukaryota; kingdom Viridiplantae; phylum Streptophyta; class Magnoliopsida; order Gentianales; family Gentianaceae; genus Gentiana; species Gentiana straminea. Next base: position 3,850,859 of record JAVUPR010000046.1, on the reverse strand, counting down.
ACTGTCTGGCTTGTGTGCAACGGCTTAGGCACCATGTGGAGGACATTACTGCTCAGGGCTGTTTTCTGAGAGACTGCTTAGCTTTACTCCATAGTTTTGATTCTATTGCTTTCTCTTTTGTTCGTCGTACCGGCAATGTACATGTGCACATACTGACGCGACATGCTTTGTCTTCACTTACTATGACTTTTTGGGGTACTTTGCCACATGGGGATGTTTTAGCCGCGTGTTTTGCGGACGTTAATTAATAAAGTTCTATGTTCCTTCAAAAAAATATCTTATCAATCATTTATGCACAAGTTGAAACGGTCTCGAGTGATTAAAATTTTAAGCTATTAAAATGAAAATGAGTACTCCCTCCGTTTTTTTAACTGTCACTTTTCAGAATTTGCGTTTTTTTATTTTATTTGTCATTTTATATTATCAATGCAACATTTATTAATTTTTTTTTCCTTTACCCATCATTTCAATAACTCAAATTTTGGTATAAATTTTCATGCATAAGGAATGATGGGTATTTTTGTTATTTTACACTCTATTTAAGACACATTAATTACTTTCTTAATTTTTATGATTATTCCCTCTCCGACAGTTAAAAAAACGCAAGAAATATTAAACTCGAAACCTCGTGGTCATCATGAGGTCTCAACATTTACCACTATGGTATGCCTCATCGGCTCACTTCATTTTTCGAGTATAAAAACGATAAATGCTCTGAAAATACTAAACCATTACATATCGACAAAAAAAAAAATGTGTAACAAAAAGAAAACATTAAATATTATCAAAAAAGAAAAAGAAAAAAAGCAATAGATCAACTTTCCCCTTAAACTGAAACAAAATAAAAATAAAGCAAGTTTAAACTCTAAACCACATGGACTCTATTCCAAATAACAAATTTTTTTTAAGGGAGATGACCCTTTACCTACATGTGCTTTACTATATACAGGCTTTACCCCGTTATAGTTTAATAATACTCCGTATATGGTTTACAACTTTGTGGTTTTCAAAAAAGCATTTAATTATAATTCCGGCAGAAAGTGTACGCCACGCGCTCTTACTCCGGCCAAACTCTCGAAATATCCTACTAAATTCCAATTCTACCCTTTTAAACCTATTTCTTCCTCAAACCAATTATACTCTTTTAAACCAATTCTCCCCCTCCATTCACTGCTCGGAGACCCCCCCTCCATTAGAGCTGTTGCCGATCCGAATTGGAGCTGTGAGATCAATTGTACAGCTGGTGGCTTGAACAGATTTATTCACTGTAATTTGTTTTGTAAATTTCTTTCTTTCAGCTTATTTGATTATTGAACGACTAATGAATTTCCTTGCTTCACTATGTGCAATTGCTATCTTCCTTGTGTTTTATCTTTTTTGTTAACCAAATTTTCTGTTTCGTCTGTTTTTTTTTTTTTTTTTTTTTTTTTTTTTTTTGGGGGGGGGGGGGGTTGGGGGGGGGGGGTGTCTGAGACTGAGAGTATGATTTTAGTTCTGGTTCGTTTTTGATGAGTGGTTTCAGAGAAGTTATTGTGTGGTGTCTCGACACGATGCGGACACCTTGTGCCACCATACAGACCACACAGTTTAATTATGTATTTAAACTGCGTGGTTCTAATCATTTCACCCGTCATTTTACCTTAAATTCCCTCACCACATAATAACTTCCCATAGTTCCATGAATTTGTAATTTTTTGACAGAACTACCAACTTGTCAGGAAAGGGTAAATCGGGAAGCACAAAACTATATTAACAGCCGGAATTGTAATTAATTACTTTTTGGAAAACCGCAAAAGTGTAAACCATATATTATTAAATTATAAGAGGGTAAAACCTCTGTATATTAAAACACAAGTAGGTAAAATATCATTTTCCCAAAAAATTATCCACATGGACCTTAAAAAATTAATCACGCGCCTAGTATCGTACTAGTAGTACATATTCCAGTGGGTGCCTTGCTGGCAAAAGCTAGTGAAAATGACAACGAGATATCCAAGATGCTGGATAATATATTTTTTTGTTATGACACGTGGCAAAGTAGGGGACAAAGCTAGCGGATAATGTGGACGCATTACAACCAACCAGGTCATGACTTTGTCCTACCAAAATGCTGGCGCAATCAATTATGTCATCCGCCTTCGGGAAGGTTTTTTTTTTTTTTTTTTTTTCAATGTTAACGGCAACACACCAAATATGCTTGGACACCATATCTGTGTAAAATTCAATTTTTTAGAGGTCGAAATAACACATTTCGACTTTCCGGGAGTTGAAATAACACATTTCGACCTCTAAAAAATCGAATTTTGCGCAGTACGCATGTGCGCGCGAAAGATATTTGGATGTGGTGCCATTAACAATGCCCTTTTTTTTAACCTATACATGTATCGAATTAACCGGTAAACAAATCTGAATCACAAAATTTGAATTCAGTTTAAAAATAAAACGTATATAGTTTGTCACATGGGTCCACACCTCATATGGCGGGTCCAATAACTTCCCTCCACCTTCATATCCTCGGGAACACCGATATTTTAATCTATATGTCGTGTCTGATAGGTGTCGGCTGATTAAATTAATATTATTTAAAAATTTAATATCCGTCACTTCTCGACACTAGGAGATACATTCCGATACTTTTGAATCCATTTTTTTTTTTTCAGTTTTGCTTTATTATTTATTTATGTTTTCTTCAAATGAACGTGAAAATACACGATTTACAACATTGATTATAATTTGACAAATAATATATCGTATTTAGTTTATATGTTTTTTTTAAGATAAATAATCATCTTTTACGAATTTTAAAATTTTGATTGTCGATCATATTTCATATATATATTTTCTGAAACCATATAAAGGTTGAATATCTTATTCAAAGATTTTACGTATTACATATATTACTTTGTATATTTATTCGGCCTAATTTGATTTTTTTTTTGATAAATTAAATCCTATATATTAGACGTGTTGTCACGTCTTACGACGCATCCGTGTCTGTGTTTGGTGTCTATGTTTGGTAGCTTCATTCAGGGTAATTCTTTGACGGGGACTCCCTACGGTAAGTACTACGCTAGATTTACACCATATGTGTAAGAGGACAAAACAGTACACACATGACGCACACATGGCACAAATCTAACGGGATACTCACCGTAGGAGAGTCCCTGTCTAAGAATTTTCCCTTCATTCATACCTATACATCTGACCACGTGGGCTGAATTTTCTTTAATTAAATCTTGTTTGTGTTGCTTAGTTTGGTGGTGTACATGGAAATAGATTGCTTTGGCCTTTGCCACAAGAAAAATCCTACATATATCTGTCTAATAAAATATTTCAACTAAAAGAAGGACGCAATATTGAAGTGTTCGGAAATGAATAATGATATGTGCACTACACTCTTGTATAGTGCACAAACCACTACACAAGTGGTAGTCATGGATTAAAATGATGAATTATTTTTTGTGATGAGTCTCAATAGAATATGTGGCGTTGATTGTGTTGTGTAAGATATTGTGGTTGAAAGTGTAATAGATGTATCACTACCGTTCAGAAATTGGTGGTTTCTTCTAGATTTAATCTTACTTTTTGGTGAAAGGAACTGGTGTGGATAAGAATCTTGCCTACTCTGATATTTTATTTTTCTCTTCCTTATCATGTACGGTGGGTATGCAAGGGAATTGTATAGGTCGGCCCTTCACACGCTAGAGGGGCGTAAGGCCGATTCATTTGACCATCTGTAGGTTAGTTGACCGATTAGATGATACTGGTAATTATATATAAATATATAATAAAAAATAAAAAATCATAAACCAAATATTCTTTTTTTTATGTATTATGAGCCATATCTTTTACATTTTTTATATAATAAGTTTTTATTCATGGATTATTTATATGATAAATAAATAATGGATAAAATAAAGTAAATATGGTTTACTTATTTTATGTGACATCTAACTATCTAAGGGGCAAAATAAACAAACCAAAAAGGTTTCCTAATAGGCTATTTACTTGATAACATTTGGTAACTAGTCTAAGAATCCGAGCATCATGCACGGGATCATGTACACATATGATAGAAGTTTTTTATAAAATAAAATATAAACTTAGATATAAGTCTTAATTTTTTTTTGACAGAAATTTTATTTTTATTTTGGTAACAAAAAATCCCTAACACACATTTTCCTTCCTACGGTATTAAAAAAAAAACATATCACAAATGTTTACAATGATTCACAACCTGCTAGCCAAAAAAATCTTAGGAAATTTTGCTAAGTGTCCAATTACAGAAAATTTGAATACCATGAGCAATAGTCAACTTAGTAAATAGGTGGAAAATCCGAGACACCACTTTGTTAGCAATGTAACGTCTAATAGCTGTTCCAAAACTCATCCTCATAGAGACAATATTAAACCATGATGCCAAGTCTATAAAAAATCAAATATCCAATGTAAAAACAGTTAGCATAAAATATCAAAAAATAAAATAAAATTCGGACATAAATAACTCAAACAATCATCTTAATTCGTTACTGATAGATCAACTAGTACCGCTCCAACTCACTTTTGCTTTAGCCTTGACTTAGCCTTTCCCAGGGCACCTTTGACTTGGCTTTAAAACCGTAAACGAGCCGAACCGAACCGAACACCTGCTGTTTGAATTCGAGCTCGTTTACCAAACAAACGTGTTCGTGATCGTTCGTTTATTAAACAAACACAAAATCTTGTTTGAGTTCGGCTCGGCTGCAACATTGTAGTATTCGGGCTCGGCTCGTTAAGCTCGTGTATCCATATTTATTCTGCTTCATTTTTTTTACCAGATTATTTTTTTTTTGAGAATTTTTTCCAGATTATTAAGTTGGGAAAAAAAACAGTGAATTGTGCACCAAATTTCAAACAATACTCAAATAAACATCATATCCATAATTTAAATGAAACAACAAAAAAGATTTGCACACCAAGATCCATAATTTAAAATAAACAAGAGAAAAATCTCAAACATCATACACCATAACATAAGTCTGGAACATCATTAAAACTAAATCAAAAGTACTTATCAAAATTAAGGACTCCGAAGTACATGGAAAGAAAAGGAACAAAAAAAACATCTTGCAACTTGTACTAGTCTCGGCAAAAGATAAGACATGCCGTTTTCATTCGTTTTGCTCCCCTAATCACAATTTCCTTTGAAGGCACATTCTCAAGTGGCGTTGATAATGTATAATTGTACCACCCGGTATTTTGGTGAACATTTCTTTACACGGTATGCATTGTATTTTAGCAATGTCTCCATGCTTAACTTCAGCTCATTTCATCTCATACTTTTGAATATTTCTTTCTTTGTTTCTTGTAATATGTTTCTTCATGAGATTCATTACCTGACATGTCTGGAACACAAAAGCAAACAAATAGAATAGATGATGTGAAGTAATCATCTGATACAAACCATCATAACTTGATATAAAGAATTAAATCATAAATCATATATATGAATTAGGATTGCTAAGAAAATATATCACCACAAATTCAATAGTCAATGAACAAAAAACAGCAACAGTCAAGAAAATATATCACCACATTATGCGTACTTAACAACCGAAAAAATTTCAACAATAAAAAACGAAAATAAGCAATAAGAAAAAATGAGATTAAGAATTTATAGTCGATATTTACTCAATATAAAAGCTGAGATTAAGAATTTCTTAATCTGCTGTTCAAGAAAAAAAAAAGAGATTAAGAATTTCTAATCAATATTTACTCGATCTAAAAGCTAAACATGCATGGCAAAAAAAAAACATAAAAGAATGTATCATCTCCTTGATCAAATCAAACAAACTGAGATATTTGGACAAGTTTATGGATCCTACCAATAAAACAAAAATAGAGAAGATATCATATAGTTGTGCAGATTTGTCCTATGAATAACAAATGGTGAAGAGATATCGATCAAGCGCATAGAAAAACTTACCTGGAAGATATATAGACGAATTAGTGAATCAGTGATAATCTTCTTCTTAAGAATTATTAAGGATGATATGAAATTGAAAAGATGGAGATGGAGTAGACTGTACGATTAAAGAATATATATGATTAGGAGCATTTCTTTTTTTTGGCTGATTCGACTTTGTTCAAACGTTGGAGAATGGAGAACGACCTTTAGTCTTCTACAATTTTTTATTTTTTATTTTAACACAAGTCTTCTACAATTAATGAGATGTAAATTACTAGATTTAAAAGTGTGCTGGGATATTTATGAAATGTATACATATATGGCTCGCGAACTTAACCGAGCGCTCGCGAGCTTGGCTCGTGTTCGTTCGTTAATAAAACGAGCTTAATTATTAGTTTGAGCTCGATTCGTTATCTCTCACAAACTAACGATCACGAGCTTTACCGAGCCGAACACGAGCTTGTTCACAAACAGCTCGGTTCGTTTGCAGCACTACTTGGCTTGGTGGGAAGGGCTACTCATAGTGGTATCTATATCTGACCTCTTTCGAAATGGTGTTTCAACTATATTTGCTTCTTTCGAAGCATCCATCGACTTGTTCCATACAAAATTGTGTAAATATAAAGATGAAATAGTAAACATTAATGGAAAAGAATATATATATATATAATTTTTTTTGGCTATTAGAATAATATACATTTTGAAAAAGGATAATAATATAGAAGAACATTCATCATCACCCCACCTCTTAATCATTAAAACATCTCTAATTTCTAACGTACAAAACCATCATGTCACATACTTCGCTTAAAAATAAAAAAAAAAAAAAAATTTCTAATACCAACTCACTCAACTAAAAAGCTATAAAACCAAATATTTCCCAAATTACACAAAAGAACTAAATAAAAAAAAGATAAGACAAAAACATAGAAAATACTCCAGCAATGCAAGAAAAAGGATGCTAAAAAAATTCATTTCTTTTTTTTTTCGAGGGAAAAAATAAAAAAAAACAAAAAAAAATCCATTTCTAACATAACAAAATTCTAAAAACTCATTGTATGGATGAATATTCAAGTTCCCTATATATAAGGAACTTCAATAGAGAAAAATAGCTAAGTATAATTATTTCCATATATAACACAGTGATTAGTTGAAAAATAAACTTTGATAGAGCAAATTGTATGTGAATTTTTTTAAGGATGTTTCTTAATTTGGTCATCTCGTGGCCTTTATGGGACCCTTTATGACTAGATAAATCTTTTTGAAATGTATGAGATGAGTCATTCTACATAAATATATAACTACAAAAACATATATCTTCTTCTCAAAAAAAATAAAAACATACCACTTACAATAAAAAAATGCATCATATTCTTTGATCTTCTTGAACTTCATACTCACATGTCATCCTTCCATAAAGTATGATGATCCAATTATGGTACACCTAAAATGGGTTCGAGAATCTGTAAAAAAAAACAAAAAAAAAACACAATTAACAGTATAAGCAATAAACAAAAAAATCACAACCTAAAAAAAATAAAAAATCACAATCGATATTTATGATAAAACAGATATGGAAAAATGAAAATGCATAAATATTTTAAGTACAACAACTGAAACTTTAGGATAATTGTAGGCAATTCAAGGGCTTTGATACACTTATTCAAAGTGACGATATAGTGAAACAATTACACACAATTTATAGGGAAGATTTGGGGTGTGGGAGCATTTATAAGAATGAAGATAATTTATGGATAGGTGATGACGGTCAAATTGGTATCATTATTTACCATCAATATACCCCGGATTTGTGTTTTCAATGGGGATAATATGTATGAAATCATGTGTTAATTAGCTAAATGTGATTAAGCCACGCCTGGGGTGACTAAATTGGTATTATGCGTATTAACCGTGTATTTTATGCGTTATTTGCTTGAAATAGAAGCTACTATGCACAGATGAACGAGTGTTCGAAGCATCATTTGGGCTGAATATAAGAGTTAATCGATAGAGAACTGAACCGAGCTGAAGGTTGAAGTGTTTCGAGCGGAGACTGGACCCGAGAATCTGATTGGTGATCTTGAAACGCAGTTTCTGAATCTTTACAAGACGAATTGGGCTTGGACTTCTTCGTAAAAGTTGTAGGGCCTGAAACAAGGATTCCAACCCACTTTGAATCACCCAAATCGGAGTTATGTAGGCCAAGTTATGGTCGAAATACCGAAGCTGGGCCTAGGGTATTCCAAGTTAAGTCGGCAGCAGGAAAAAGACGAACATACCCTCGGTAACCCGGGAGTTACCCTCGGTTTACCTAGGCTAGAATCTTCCAGAAACGCGTTTTCTTGTCCTCCAAGTGTTGATAACTTTGGGGTTTTGAAGAACACCAACAATGTCGAACTTGAATAAAACGCAGAAAACTAAAACTCAGAAATTTGCTTTTCTTGATATGAACGTAGAATCGTGAAACACTTTCCTACAAAAGTTATTTACCCCTTATCTGAAGCCTAGGGTAACACAAATACTTTTGTGAGATAAGACTACGTTTTCTCTTCGATCTTTAGGCTCAAAAGATGAAGAATACCTTTGGAGAAAGTTTGCAAGTGTTCTATGTATATGATATCATCAAGGATGCATACATTTGTTGTGTGTTTTATTCAACAATGTAAGAAGCCTGTAAAAAGCTCTTGGAATTCAGAAAATTAGTTGTAAGTTCGAGTTTATAGGTTACAACCCAAGTGGAAAGGTACCATTTGGTCATAACTCCTTAAAAAGGCCAAAAGGCACTTAAAGGATCGTTCGGCACGCACGGGCGGGCGCCCGTGGCCGCCTGTGATCATCGAAAAAAAGCCAAACACTCGATCGACTTTTAGCCTTGCCAGAAAGCCATAGGCGGGCGCCTAAGCTTCATAGGCGGGCGCCTATGCCTCTGTTTCCCCAAAACTGAGATTTTAGTCCTTTAACCGGATTTTCGGTCCTTTAAGTGACTTTTCCTGAACATACATGCTTATTTTCCATCCGTATACTTATATACACATTACATAAGCGTGTACTCCACACCTCCAAACTTATAATAAAGTGTTACAAGTATATTCATCCTTGTACTAAACCCCGATTACCTCAACGGCTCGTGATTAAACTTAAATCACCAACAATCCTCCCCCATTTAAGTGTAATCCTTGGTTTAGCAAAACAAAGCTGTCATAAAACAAATCAACTCATGCTTCAATGAAAATGTCACGAAGATTGAATTTCCATCTAGTATTGATGTTGTCAAAAACATCAGGTTTGCGGTAACAGTGTTTAACTGAGGGATATAAGGCTATATAAAGTGTATTTTAGTGGTGTTTTCCGGTGGTGCCCGGCGGCGGTGTAGGATTCCGGCGGTGGTGCTATATCAGAAAAGAAGACGGGGGCAATTCGGCTTTGCCATGTGTTTATATCAGTTTTTGCCCATATCTCAAATGAGTTTACAAAGCTCCCTATTTATAGGAGATGGAAACTTAGTCGTTAAGTAAACTTAATAGTTAAGTAAACTAAATATCTACAGTAACGGGCTCGTAGTGGAGCCGATAGGTCGCGGTCCTGATGGCCTTGCCGACCGTTGTATCTTTTATATCATTGTCTCGCTGGACTTGAGGTAGCTCTTCCTTTAAATGTTATGATCGAGGTCGCTGGCGGACCCGTTTATTAAGTGAGATCGCGTGTCGGCCCCCTAATCCATTTTGTCGTCGCATAGGGTTGAAAGCTTGGAATTGAATTGAAGGCTCGCGGTCCTAATTGGCTGGCGAGCTCGCGGGCAGAAATGGCCGGTGGCCTCATCCACTAATGTCGGTGGCTGGTTGGACCTGAATAAGGATCCGCGGCCCGAAGTGCGATTTAGGCACATCAAGTATTATTACACATTTCAAATATTCGAGTATTGGGGTGTGTCTAAGCATTGAACCCCTTTACACGTTTTGAATACATGAAGATAACATACACATGAGTTAATATAACTCCAAAAGTTTATTCTTGACACTAATTAAACAGCCTTGTGTCCATATCCATTCAAGAGTATATAGAAAGTCAACCCCACTTTCTTGAAGCGGCCAAACTTCATACTCATATATGTGAATCTTTCTAATCATGTACCTGAAACACTTTTCCAAAAGATATCACCTACACAACAGGTAATGCACATACTTTCGGGACTTTTTCATGTGCCAAATCTTCGAGAATGGGCCTTCCACATTGAATTACGCCTATGGCGTTGTACCATAAGGGAATTGGGTATCCCACCCCAAAGATTTAATGGGTTCTACACATCCCGATAACAAACTTTTTACCAAGTTTCAAGTCAATCTATATTTGGTCAAACAAGATTGACTAAATCATGAGTACTCTTTGAACAACCACCATCATCCTTTGAGTCATAAACTCACAATCCAACTTTTCATTAATACATTGGTGTCTAGATCACCATTGTAACATTTGACAGCTTTCTAGCCAAACACATTGGATAACTAGGATGAACTTGGTTATTAATTGCAAGGGAATTCCGAACTTCTAAGTCATCAACAAAGAAATCCAACTCCATAGTCCAACCGAGATTTATGCACTTAGAAGCTCATAAATGATACTTCATCCTAGCACAAATTACTAGTTAACCGAGGATTCTTCTAAACCGAAGGAATCTCATTTTACTATAGAGTTTAAACCTCCCCATGACCGTAGTTTAAAGCCTTGATGACAATACCGTCCAATTATGAACAACATGATTTGGTTAATACCAAAATCAACATGTCAACAATGTAAACTACTACATCACCTTATATTCCAAGGCAAATCCAATCTTTGTAGATCGAGCATGTTTCACTTTTAGTATCATGAATAGATACTAAACCAAAGCAAAACACCAAACATGTATTCAACATACATCAAAGGACAAAGTCACTTCCTTAGACATCAAACATATATAAGACATATAAAGTATAAAACATATGTAAGATTTGAATAGTTACGAACAAGGTATTACAAACAACTTTAAATTAAACTAATCTTCAAGCTAAGATGTCTATCAAGTTTAATTAGCACCTTGAACCAAAATAGCATATACACTCCTTATGTTACTTCAAACTTTGTACAACATTATAAATGTCCAAAGATGACATACCATGATTCAACAACAGATTAAACTGTACTAGAATCATTCAGCTCCATTATATGGAACCAAAGAACATTGAAATTGTTATAAAACGGATGGAGATAACTTCAGATGCAAGAAACAGAAACAGAAGCAATCAAACATAAACAATCAAAGGAGATAACAGAAACAAGAAGAACACAGATTTAACGTGGAAAACCCCTCGGTGGGAGAGGTAAAAAACCACGGGCGAAAAAAGAGATATTTTATTATGCACCGAATTTTACAGATTTCAACACACTCGGATAATGAGACAACAACCGTATTTATAGGCACAAATCCCTAAACCCTAGCCGCCAGAATCTTTGTCGATCTCGCCTTAAATACCCTTACACGTGTCCTCCTTTTAATGACACCGTATAGCCGTCACATAACGAAATTAACGGATGTGGGACCCCGCTTTTGTATTCAAGTACTCGCGGACTATCACCCCGCCGATAGTTACCCCGCCGAAGCTACCCCCGTCGAAGCTCGCAGACTCTACCCTACCGATGTACGTAATTGAATACATTTCTCGGTGACCATCACCCGCTTGAGTCTTCGATTGGTTCCACCGGATGTAGAGTTTAAGTCACCTTACCGACAAATCTCCACCTTGACTTCAACTCTCCCTGTAGTCAAACGTATTGCATAACCGGATGTACTTGTACCGGATGCATTCGTCAATGCCGGATGTACTTGTACCGGACTATCTCCACAAAGATCCACTCCACCGATCCGCCCTCGCAAAGTTTCCGAAACGATTATAAGCTTTGAATATTCGGTAAGTCCAGGCAAAGTGGAACTTACTCGAAACTGGTTTAGTGAACATATCGCCAGGATTCTCCTTTGTGCCAATCTTCTTCACAAAGAACCCTCTTCTCATTCCTCAAGAAATGATACCGACATCAATATGCTTGGTTCTCTCATGATGAACTGATCCTTGGATAAACATATTGCACTAAGATCGTCACAATATATATCACCGATCCCGATGCAACCCCAAATCACCGACTAGCCCCTTCAACCGTATACCCTCCTTAGTCGCTTCGGTAAGAGCCATATATTCTCGCTTTCGGTAGTTGATAAAGCTACGTAGCCCGAAGAGTAGCTTTCCACCGACCATTGCATTTCCCAATGTAAACACATACCCGTCATTGATTTTCTACCGTCAACATCACCGCATAATCGCATCACGGTAACTCCGTGACCGGACCGATATCACCTCCATAAATGAGACCAACATCACCGTACCTCTCGGTACACGAATATCCTTTTAACGACTTTCCGTTGTTCCTTTCCAGGTTGAGCCATAAACTGCCGACAACACGACCGCCCGAGCCGGATCGTGCCTAGTGCAAACCATGGCATACATCGATCGCTAACCGCACTAGCATAGGGAACTTTTGACATATACTCCTTCTCTTGGTCGACCGTGAAGCATAAACAGACAAATGAACATTTGATGCCATAGGAGTATCTATTGTTTTTGCAGCAGACATCCCAAACTTGGCCAATATCTTCTGCACATAACCCTGCTGAGACAAGAACAACTTCTTCTGACTCCTATCTCTCCAGATCTCCATCCCCAAGATTTTCTTGGTCGCACCCAAATCCTTCATTTCAAATTCAGCACTAAGAAGGTTCTTCATATTTTGAATATCAGACTTCCTTGCAGCAGCAATCAACATGTCATCCACATACAGAACAAGATAGATATGAGATCCATCTTTCAGCAGATTGTGGTATACACAACAGTCATAGGGACTTCGTTGTAACCCCGCTCGAAGCATAAAACTCTGTCAAACCTTTTATACCACTTGCCTTGGAGCTTGCTTCAAACCATACAATGATTTCTTCAACTTGCAAACATAATTTTCCTTTCCAGGGAACTTGAAAACCCTCAAATTTGTGTCATGTATATCTCCTTATCCACCTCACCATGTAGAAAAGCGGTTTTCACATCCAATTGCTCAAGTTCCGCATCCCGCCGTGCCACCATTGCTAGTAACACCCCGATTGAAGTGTGTCGACCACCGGTGAAAATATTTCATCAAAGTCAACCCCTTCCTTTTGACCGAATCCTCTTGCAACCAAACGTGCCTTATACCCGACCCCTTCGCCTTTGTTATTCCTTCTTTCTTCTTGAAAATCCATTTACAAGTCACAACTCCCTTGTCGCAGGGTCGTTTGACCAATTCCCAAGTCCGATTCTTCAATAATGACTCCATTTCATCTCCCATGGCGATGCCACCGGGATGCTTCGTACATGTCATCGCTTCCCCGTAAGTAGTAGGTTCAAGAACCTCTACTTCTTCAAAGAACTTGGAGTGCATATCCACCAAATCATCATACCCATATCTCCTTGGAGGTATCCCAACATTAGATCTTCTAGGCCCGTTGGCGCTAGACTCGCCGATCAATGTTTGTATGACGCCCGCCGAGGTCTCGCGCGGCCGGCTTGGATCGGATTCTCGGTTCATTATCCGGATCGGTATAGTGTTGATTTGGATCCACCGATTGTTGCATATCGCAGACTCCACCCGAAGCTCCACCTTTGTTTCTCAACACTATCGATTCGAAGATCGGTTTCGGACTCGGTAGACCTCCCCACCGATGAGTTTAACATAGAATTTTCATCAAACACAACGTCCCCGCCGAGGATTACTCGGACTCGCCGATGACCAAATTCTATATCCCTTCACTCCATCACCATACCCCACAAACACTCCCTTCTTGGCTCTTGGCTCCAACTTCCCTTCACTAACATGATAGTAAGCTGTACTCCCAAAAACCCTTAGAACCGAGTAGTCAGTAGGCTTGCCTGACCACATCTCAAATGGTGTCTTGAGATTGATCCCCGTGTGAGGACTCCCGTTGATTAAGTAGCAAGTCGTTTTTACGACCTACGCCCAAAATCTCCTTGATAAACCAAATTTCGAGAAAGCATACATCTTGCCCTCTCCTATAGAGTTTGATTCATCCTTTCGGCTACACCATTCCGCTCGAGGTGTATTCCTTACGTATGATGTCCGGCAATACCCTCACCGCACAAAATGAATCAAAATCCGTCCAAACGAGAATTCCGGACCATTATCCGTACGAAGCTTCTTGATTTTCTTGCCTAACCGATTCTCCACTAGGGCCTTCCACTCGCTTGAAGTTACTTGAATGCATCACTTTTGTTCTTCATCATCACCACCCAAGTCATCCTTGAATAGTCATCTATGAATGACACAAAATATCTGTGACCACCCAATGACTTAACTCTTGATGGACCCCAAAGTCGAATGGATATAATCAAGTGTTGCCTTTGTATTGTGCAACCCCGCCGAGAATTTACTTCTATGCAACTTCCCAAACACACAATGTTCACAAAAGTCCAGATTCTTGACCTTATATCCCCCAAGAAAACCTCGCCGAAGAAAGAATCGCATACCCCTTTCACCCATGTGACCTAGTCTCATGTGCCACAAAGTGAGTCTGCCGAGATCCGGTGAACTGCCGAGGATGCAACAAAGAATAAAGGCGGATATACAAGTAGATCCTTGTAATATATACAAGGTTCCCCTCTTGATGCCTTTGAGGACTACAACCGAATCTTTGAAGACATTCACCGTCCACCTTCACCCTTGAAATTGAACCCCTTGTCATGTCCAAGAGATTGAGAGATACCAAATTCTTGGTCATCTCGTGGAACATGTCTTACATCTTTCGGTGTACAAAATTTACCATCCTCTCGTCCTTAACTTTACCGAGCCAATTCCCACAACTTTGCAAACCTTGTCGTTGGCCATATAAATTTGACCACCATTTATCTCGCTCATAAGTAGAGAACCACTCTCTGTTTGGACAAATATGGTAGGATGCTCCGAATCAAGTATCCACACATCATTATGGTGTGTAGAATCCCCCGCAACTAGAACCGGATCCTCATCGTATTGCTCGCAGCCAAGGCTACCGTGCCGAATTGCCTTCCCGCTCGTTTCTTCTTCCTTGGACAATTGGACTTCCAATGTCCCTCGCTCCTTACGAATTACGGACATCGGTAGACTTAGGACCTTTGGACACCGACTTCTTTTTCTTCTTCTCGTCCATATCCTTTTCCACTATTGTCGCTAGCTACTAGCCCAAGAAATTGACCGTCCGTTCCGGCGACTCTTGTGTCTAAGCTCCCCGGCATGTAAGGCGGACCTCACATCCTCCAAAGCTACCGTATCCTTTCCAACTATGAAAGATCGCACAAAGTTTTCATATGATGCCGGCAATGACACCAACGGGATTAGGGCCGCATCTTCCTCTTCAATTTTAACATCAATATTCCTTAAATCAAGTAATATTGTGTTCAGCTGGTCAAGATGTTCCCTCAGTGGACTCCCTTCATGCATCTTCAAACTGAACAACCTCTGTTTCAATAACAACTTGTTGGTCAGTGACTTGGTCATATACAGGCTTTCAAGCTTCTTCCACAACTTGGCTGCGGTGTCTTCCTCAAAGAACCTCGGTGATAACATCATCGATAAGCACAACATGATGGTTGAATGTGCTTTCTCTTCCAGATCGGCATAATCTGTCGCACTTGTATTTGGTTTGTCGGATAAAGGATTCCACAAACCCCGCTTTGTTTCAACAAAGGCACGCATCTTGATTTGCCACGGACCAAAACTCGTTCCTTCCCGTAAATTTATCGATTTTTACGTTTACCGCGACATCTTTTCTTGCTAAAGATTACAACTTTATCACGGATCCTAGCACCTTGCTTTGAAGGTCTTGGTGAAGATGAAGTTGATCGTACGATCGTTTTCTCCGAACCTTGCTCGATACCACTTGTTATAAAACGGATGGAGATAACTTCGGATGCAAGAAACGAAAACGAAGCAATCAAACATAAACAATCAAAGGAGATAACGAAAACAAGAAGAACACGATTTAACGTGGAAAACCCCTCGGTGGGAGAGGTAAAAAACCACGGGTAGAAAAGAGATATTTTATTATGCACCGAATTTTACAGATTTCAACACACTCGGATAATGAGACAACAACTGTATTTATAGGCACAAATCCCTAAACCCTAGCCGCCAGGAATCTTTGTCTGATCTGCCTTAAATACCCTTACACGTGTCCTCCTTTTAATGACACTGTATAGCTGTCACATAACAGAATTAACAGATGTGGGACCCTGCTGTATTCAAGTACTCAGCAGACTATCACCCTGCTGATAGTTACCCTGCCGAAGCTACCCCGCCGAAGCTCGCAGACTCCACCCTACCGATGTACGAATTGAATACACTTCTCACCGACCATCACCCAAATGAGTCTTCGATTGGTTCCACCGGATGTAGAGTTTAAGTCACCTTACCGACGTAAATGCATAGCAATTCCAATAAACATAGTTTCAATGCCTCTTTTACTCAAGGAATTAACCTTAATCTCGGAAAGTCACAAGACCTCCTCACACCTCCAAACCTCAAGTTTGGATTTCATTATACCAAAGTTCAAGTAATTTATCAAACAAACAACTGTTGGAGGCGTAGGAGTATAAACAAAAGCTTAAAACTTATGCTTAAATATCGTCCAATAAAACTCATTAAAACATACACTCTTTTCATTTACCTTTTGGAGGACATGATAGTTATTTACTATCATTTTCATACCATCACTTGTATTACTACAAAGTAACGCAAATAAACGATGTATCTATTAAATAAATGAGTTACAACTTTTCCAACCAAGGATTCATAATCTTCTAAACCGAAGAACTACAACTCTTACAACCAAGAGTTACAACTTTCTATATCGGAAAGTCCCAACTTTTCAAAATAAAAGTTACATCCTTCGAACCGAAGAATCACAACTTTTCAAACAAGTCACAACTTTTAAACCAAGAGTTGTAACCTTTAAAACTCGAAAAGTTACTACCTTTAAACGAAAAGTTATAACTCGTTCAAAATAATACAAACTCTAATGAGTTGTATCCTTTCACCAAACCGATACATTCTTTAACAAATCAATAACATGATTTTATCACCAAGATCAATGAACATTAAACATTAAACACGCAGCAAGTTTCATCATTGATTCAATCATGTCTAGAAATATCAAGCCAAACAACATATATGTATGATCAAACAACATCCAAGAACAAAACTTAGACACTACAATCAAATTTTATATTGATTGTAGTTACTGTTCTTGGACACCACAAACTTTCATGAAATAATGTAAATAAACATACATACCATTCATCCGTAGTCATAGCAACATCACAAAGAATTTTTACAAAGTCATTCCAATGAACTTTTACTTACCAAAAGATTATAATCGACTTTGCATCAATCAAAAAACCGCAGCAACTTCTCAGAATTTCTGACAACTGTCAACATCGAACCAGACCGCAAACTTGATATCACTGCGATCCTCGTCTCGCCACGATTCTAACGGTATCTCCGGATTTTCAAACCGATTCCTGAATCAAGAGTTATGCCCAAAATACTAGGACACAACCTTTGATAAAATTCTGAAAAAGTCAACTCTTCATTTCGAAACCGACATTGTAAACTTAATAACTTTTGTAGATTGTTGATAACTTTGGGGTTTTGAAGAACACCAACAATGTCGAACTTGAATAAAACGCAAAAAAACTAAAACTCGGAAATTTGCTTTTCTTGATATGAACGTAGAATCGTGAAACACTTTCCTACAAAAGTTATTTGCCCCTTATCTGAAGCCTAGGGTAACACAAATACTTTTGTGAGATAAGACTACGTTTTCCCTTCGATCTTTAGGCTCAAAAGATGAAGAATACCTTTGGAGAAAGTTTGCAAGTGTTCTATGTATATGATATCATCAAGGATGCATACATTTGTTGTGTGTTTTATTCAACAATGTAAGAAGCCTGTAAAAAGCTCTTGGAATTCAGAAAATTAGTTGTAAGTTCGAGTTTATAGGTTACAACCCAAGTGGAAAGGTACCATTTGGTCATAACTCCTTAAAAAGGCCAAAAGGCACTTAAAGGATCGTTTTCGGGCCACGGCGGGCGCCCGTGGCCGCCCGTGATCATCGAAAAAAAGCCAAACTCTCGATCGACTTTTAGCCTTGCCGTAAAGCCATAGGCGAGCGCCTAAGCTTCATAGGCGGGCGCCTATGCCTCTGTTTCCCCAAAACGAGATTTTAGTCCTTTAACCGGATTTTCGGTCCTTTAAGTGACTTTTCCTGAACATACATGCTTATTTTCCATCCGTATACTTATATACACATTACATAAGCGTGTACTCCACACCTCCAAACTTATAATAAAGTGTTACAAGTATATTCATCCTTGTACTAAACCCCGATTACCTCAACGGCTCGTGATTAAACTTAAATCACCAACACCAAGCATTGGGTTTACCCTTTATACACCTATATAAAGTCATTCAGAGCTGCGAAATTGTATTCATCTTCCATTCTATCATTCATTCATAGATCTATTTATAAATTAGATACAATGTAGTCTTTTGGTTATAAATTCTTCTTTTCTTTCTTGCAAATAAGTCATGAGTCTTTCATTATTGAATTGTGCTTGGTTTACGATCTTCATGGATCGTCTTGAATCGCCGGAGGGAGAGAGAATAGAAGAGTAGATATGTTCTTCGTCATTGGTAAGAACTATTCCAATGTTCTATTTCTTTCTTAGATTCATGATTGTTCTTGTGCTAGATCTAAATTATTATTGCATCTAATCATCTATGAATTAATTAAACGAACCTTAATCTTTATTCTATTCGTTAATATGAAACGCAAAATTATGGGTTGCGCTCTTCAGATCTGCGACGGTCTTTATCGCTAGATCTGTATACCTAGTAAATCCTAATTCTGTGGTTCGGCGTCAGCTACGTTGATCGATAGATTTAATTTACATGTTAGTAGTCTGATCAACTATTTAAATGTTATCGTAAATTAACATGAAGGATTGTTAGTGAAGTTTTAATTAGGACAATATCTTGATGGACTCTAGGAACGTGCTGGTCAATGTCGACAGCTGTCTAGGCGGGTTTGCGGTATGAGTTAGCACTCAATATCGGCGATTCTAGTTCTTTATGCGTATGACTATTACGGACCAATTAAGGAGGGTAGCTGGCGTATAGATTATCTACTCCCATTGTCGGAGTAGACTGGGTTAGGAATTGCACCCGTAGCTTAATTACAAATATGGATCAAATGAGGATTATGGGGAGATTAGTTATGAATAGTTTGGTTAATGCCTTTTCGATACATGATTGATGATTGGTTTATTTGCATCCCTTTTATTTAGTGTTCTTTTATGTTGGTCAATGACCACCCCTATCCGGTTGACCTATGAATTGTGGTTGTGTTTAGCATTATTAAATAATAGTCTCTGTGGGATCGACCTTGACTCGCCCTTGCTATACTACGATTGACCTAGTACTCTTGCTAGTATTTCGTGTGTGTTAAGAGACTTACACGCGATCAAGTTTTTGACGCCGTTGCCGGGGACTATTTATTTAATTGTTAGGCATAGCCATTAATTTATAGTTAACCTTTTTTTGTTAATTTTCTTTTCTTTTCGATAATTGAATAAAAGTGGGAAGGTTTTTTTTTCATCGCCATGTTCCTAAGGCTGTTGAGCAAAGGATGTGCGGGAGTTTTTTTTACTTCACATGATTATTTGATTATTATTTTGAGTCTTGAGTCTTTTTTTTATTTTTATTTGGAGTCTTGTAATAGTTTTGTTGTGTTTAGGTAATTAAGTTGTTATGTATTGGCTTAAATTGTTTATTGCACTTTTTCATTTTTAGTTGTGCTATTTACCGCCACATGACATAATTATTTTGTTACTTATTCGCGTCTCGCGGTACTAATGGCCTTTGTGCAAGAATTGTTTGTATTAGCTGACCTAGTGCAGATTAGTCCTTTGGAGAAGACAACTTTGGTTCCAGTTCAGTGATACGATTTGCTTCAGACAGTTAGCCGAGTTCTTCTATTTTCCAAAGCTAAGTGTTCCTCTTCTTCCTACTTTTTTTTGCTTTACTTTTCACATTGGGGACAATGTTGAGTTTTATAGTGGGGGGTAGGCAACACTTAGTTTGAAAAAAATTGAGACACACGTACACTTACTTTTGTGAATTTCGATTTTTTTGAATTGAATGAAATAAAAACCTTAAACCGTTGAAACTGCTTAATTACATACTTAATTCATTAATGTTGGATAAGGGGTTTGTCAACTATTTGAAGTAGTGGTTTATTAATCATCTATCTTGTTGTGGAATCGACCTTTTTAAGCATGTATAACTCATTTTTTCAGTATGTAGTATAGATGACGCATTATTCAATTTAGTATGAAAGAATGAGCATGTGTTATGATTGCATGAAGTAGTGACTTATTAATTATTATTTTACCGTTGCATTCAATTTTTGAGCACGCAATCTGAGTGAGAAGTATTTAGATGAGATGAAGAGTTATCCTAGACCGGGAATCGCTATTTATCGTGGATATACTTTAACCAACTGTTGTATGATGATGGTAGCAACTTCAATGCTAAACAAGGTAAACCGGGACAAAACGGGCTTGTGAGAGAGAGCAAAAAAATAGTGAGGAATCGCCCCAAAAAAAAAAAAGAAAAAAAATAATAAAGGCAGTGAGGGAAGCGAACTCGTGTAAAAAGGGCACGACCCTCGCATAAAAAGAAACAAACGAGGACTTAAGAGCGATGCTCAGTCCCCGAGTCCGCCCGGCCCAAGTAAGGTTTCATGTTGTTTGCCTGAGTCTGAAGGCAAGAGGAGCGAGTGTGCACATTGATAAGTAAGGATTGTGGGGTCTCTATAACTTCATTCTTTTCTTGAATGCACTATCACAAAAGATTTATCACACGACACATTGATGCATTGGTAAGTGATGATTAATGGGAAACTTATGAATTGATGTATGATACATGTTTTGCCTGACATCCTTATTGATATAATGTGATTCTATCTGCATCAGTGTTGTTTGAGAGTTATTGCACACACACGTCGGTTCTACTATGAGATAGTGCTTAATGGATCACTGATGGATATGTGTTGACCCTCATCTTATTTATCATTCTTGAATGAGGTTGTTCTTAATTAGTTTGTAATTGTTTATGGGTTTGTTTGATTTGGTTTTTGCTCGGGACGATCAAAAGCTAAGTGGGGGTAGTTGATGACGGTCAAATTGGTATCATTATTTACCATCAATCTACCCAGATTTGTGTTCTCAATGGGGATAATATGTATGAAATCATGTGTTAATTAGCTAAATGTGATTAAGCCACGCCCGGGGTGACTAAATTGGTATTATGCGTATTAACCGTGTATTTTATGCGTTATTTGCTTGAAATAGAAGCTACTATGTGTGGTATGGTTTTATTGAGAGATGAACGAGTGTTCGAAGCATCATTTGGGCTGAATATAAGAGTTAATCGATAGAGAACTGAACCGATTTGAAGGTTGAAGTGTTTCGAGCGGAGACTGGACCCGAGAATCTGATTGGTGATCTTGAAACGCAGTTTCTGAATCTTTACAAGACGAATTGGGCTTGGACTTCTTCGTAAAAGTTGTAGGGCCTAAAACAAGGATTCCAACACACTTTGAATCACCCAAATCGGAGTTACGTAGGCCAAGTTATGGTCGAAATACCGAAGCTGGGCCTAGGGTATTCCAAGTTAAGTCAGCAGCAGGAAAAATACGAACATACCCTCGGTAACCCGGGAGTTACCCTCGGTTTACCGAGGCCCAAAATCTTCCAGAAACGCGTTTTCTTGTCCTCCAAGCATTGGGTTTACCCCTAAGTCGGTTTATACACCTATATAAAGCCATTCAGAGTTGCGAAATTGTAATGATTGATCTATTCATCTTCCATTCTATCATTCATTCATAGATCTATTCATAAATTAGATACAATGTAGTCTTTTGGTTATAAATTCTTCTTTTCTTTCTTGCAAATAAGTCATGAGTGTTTCATTATTGAATTGTGCTTGGTTTACGATCTTCATGGATCGTCTTGAATCGCCGGAGGGAGAGAGAATAGAAGAGTAGATTTGTTCTTCGTCATGGGTAAGATCTATTCCAATGTTTTATTTCTTTCTTAGATTCATGATTGTTCTTGTGCTAGATCTAAATTATGCTTGCATCTAATCATCTATGAATTAATTAAACGAACCTTAATCTTTATTCGATTCGTTAATATGAAACGCAGAATTATGGGTTGCGCACTTCAGATCTACGACGGTCTTTATCGCTAGATCTGAATACCTAGTAAATCCTAATTCTGTGGTTCGGCGTCAGCTACGTTGATCGATAGATTTAATTTACATGTTAGTAGCTCGATCAACTATATACATGTTATCGTAAATTAACATGAAGGATCGTTAGTGAAGTGTTAATTAGGACAATATCTTGATGGACCCTAGGAACGTGCTGGTCAATGTCGACAGCTGTCTAGGCGGGTTTACGGTATGAGTTAGCGCTCAATATCGGCAATTCTAGTTCTTTATGCGTATGGGCTATTACGGACCAATTAAGGAGGGTAGCTGGCGTATAGATTATCTACTACCATTGTCGGAGTAGATAGGGTTAGGAATTGCACCCGTAGCTTAATTACAAATATGGATCAGATGAGGATTAAGGGGAGATTAGTTATGAATAGTTTGGTTAATGCCTTTTCGATACATGATTGATGATTGGTTTATTTGCATCCCTTTTATTTACTTTTCCTTTATGTTGGTCAATGACCACCCCTATCCGGTTGACCTATGAATTGTGGTTGTGTTTAGCATTATTAAATAATAGTCTTTGTGGGATCGACCTTGACTAGCCCTTGCTACCCTTGTATATTTCGTGTGTGTTAAGCGACTACGATTGACCTAGTACTTCAAGAAATAACTAACTTGCTAGTATTTCGTGTGTGTTAAGCGACTTACACGCGATCAATAGGTTGACCGGAAATTTTGTTAGGAGTTATACACAAATAATTCTTTGACCGCAATTTAAGTTAAGGAGTTACACACAAATGAGGGTTTTGAGGGCCGGGTTAATTGGTAATCAATTTAAAACACTTTCTAAAACAAATCAATGTAAAGATATAAAGACTGATATACATAAATTTTATTTTATAATTTTTTAGTGATTTGTGTATTTTCTTTTTTGAAGGAATAAAGATGCATTCACATTTTAATTTTTAAAAGATTGATTTGTCTGAATCACGCATTAACTAAAATGCATTAATATTTTTATTTTATAATTTTTTTTAGTGATTTGTTTATTTTCTTTTGTGAAGGAATGAAGATGCATTCACATTTTAATTTTTAAAAGAGTTATTTGTCCGAATCACGCATTAACTACCATGCATTAATATCTTTATTTTATAATTTTGTAAGTGATTTTTTTATTTTATTTTGTGAATGAATAAAGAAGCATTCACATTTTTTTTTGAGGGGCACACATTTTAATTTTTAAAGGAATGATTTGTGAATCATGCATTAATTTTGTTATTTTATATTTTTTTAGTGATTTATTTATTTTCTTTTGTGAAGAAACAAAGATGTATTCACATTTAAAAATTTAAATGATTGATTTGTGTGAATCACGCAATAAATACCATGCATTAATTTTTTTATTTCTAAAGAGGTGAATCGGCAATAAAAGTTGAAGTATAAATTTCATGCATTAATATGCGGTAGTGGGTTTGGACGGATAATTAGCGGGTTTGGTGCGGATAAATTGATTTTAGACATCTTTAAAAACATATTAATTGATAGATACTTAATGGGCTTGAAAAGGTCCATCAATGGTTAAGAGTAATTAAATGATTTAGATTTCTTACAAGAGTGCTCCAATTAAACCTATATAAAAGATGCTTGCATCAAAGCTAAACTGTAATAACACATTCGCACACAAAAAGGACACTAACAAGGGTTTTGGGATTTGGAGGGGAAAAAAAGAAAAAAAGAAAAACAACAACAACAACTAACAGGGGTTTTGAGGGAATGGTTCTCTTATCTAACCACTTGGATTACTCGATGAAGATTGTATCTTCTTGGAGCTCACTCATCAATGATCTGTGAGCTTGCTTGGGGGTTCACCACATTGTTTTAAGAAGAAATACCAGAAGATCTTGGATTCTACCTTGCATCGTCCTCATCTTCATTTGTTGGTATAATCTATTAAATCCTTTTATGCATTACATTAAAGTGTTTAGTTATATTGTGCAATTTATTGTTCTGGTTTTGAGCTAGTTTTTTACATTTTCGTTGTAAGATCGGATTAGATCTGATTCTGGATGACCTGAAACTGAAAATTGAACCTTAGCACGGCCGGCCTTGGGCATAGACCCAAGAGGCATGGGCCTAGGGCCCACGAAAAGTTCTAACATTTTAGGGCGTCGTTTTTCGAACCGTGTATTAAAGATGGATCCAATCATTCAATAACTAAAATATATCGCTCAGTTCTGTTGTACACTTTTACCCTAAAAAATTTAATTATCTACTTAATAATATTATGCATAAGATCGGGAATAACGACGCATAAAAGCTCCATATTTTGGCTTTTAACTAGAATCATGTCTTTCTATCTTGTAATATTTAGGTCTCTTATCAAATGCTCTCTAATATTCATTTTCTCCTTTGTAAAACACAAAATAAATAATGGAGGATGTGAACCATTTCGTTTGATTACTGATATTTCTTTTAGATAAGTGAAAACATAGATGTTTGCCTTTTACTAATATATTGTGTTATAATGCGCTTATTAATTTAGAATTAAATATCTTTTTGCATGTTCATAATTTGGGGATGTCTTTTCAAAAAGTCATTTGTCTTATTACACAGTAATTAATTTCCAATTTTGCCTTAAAATTTTTCATTTACGTGCCTATATTCTGACCGTAGTTTGGTCAGAATGTGAAACATTATACCTATCCAATGTGGTCAGAATAATTTAGCTTATTCTGACCCGAAAGTGGTTAAGAAAACATTACATGTTAGGCCTCTAAAATGGTCCAATACGTTTCCGAAATTTTCATAGCACCATGATTATATTTTGACTTGAAATAGGATTATACATGCCCAAATGTGGTCAGAATAATATAGTTTATTCTGACCCGAACGTGGTCAGGAAAACATTACATGTTCGGCCTCCAATATGGTCTGATTTGTTTTCGAAAATTTCTTAGCCCGTGGTTATATTCCGACTTGAAATAGAGCGGAAAATGTAATTTTTTGCCCGGAAAATGGTCCGTATTGTTTCCAAGCGTACATAACAATGTCTCTTTATTCAGACCAAACATTGGTCCGGAAAACATAATGTTCTTGACGAGTAACATTGTCCGAATAATATACAATTCATGACTCATTTAGGGTCAGAATGATATGCGTGTTAAATATCAAAACGAAGCACACTCTCTCCCTTGTCATGTGTAAAACATGTTTAGTGTCAAAATGTAGTCTCTTATAATATGTACTAGTGGTCAAGGTCAAATCCACATGCAAAGGAATTGGGGGTAATGTGTAACACCCTGAACTTTTAGGAAGGGTAACAATAATCGGGTTATTTTCTTATAACCTAATTATTATTTAACCTATTTTTTAATTTAAAAAGGATTTAATCAAAAGTCTTGGGATTCCTGTAAATAAACTCTCTCCCTCATTATTCAAACACACGCCGTAGTTGAAAGAAAAAAAAGGGAACGTGGCGTATTCTAGGTCATGGGAGAAAACGGAAGCGAAGAAAGGGAATCTTCATCCTACCGGCTAATTCGTTGGGACTTTGTGTAGACCGCCGTGGAAGGAATTAATCGCCTTGTCGCCGGCAACGTTTCCACACCAACAATTCCTGTTTTCGTAAGTTTTCATCTTTTAGGCCTTTTGAAATCTTTGAACGTTCTTGATGAATTCCTTAGTTTTATTAGCGTAGAAAGTTGTTGTAATCTGAATCGTAGATTGTCCGTAGAGGTTGTGGAATCGAAGGATTCTAACCGTTTGATTTCAAATCGCTTTGGATCGCTTTCTTATCGAGTTAAAGGTAAAGGGTGTTCTAAATCGGGTTTTTGGTTTGTGTTTTGTGTTAAAATCGTTGTTGGGTTGTGCATGATTGTTTACTGCAGGTATAGTGATGTTTTAGTGCCTAAAGGGTATGGAATTTGGGTTAAGAAGCCTGAAAATCAAATTGGAAATTTTACAGGGAAGAAAACGTAGAAACAAGTCGCAGCCTTGATAGGCGTGCACCTATGGTGAATTTTGGGCAACAAATTCTCTGATCTTGTAGGCGAGCGCGCGCCTGAGGATCTATAGGCGTGGGCCTAACTCCCAGAAGCATTGTTTTGGCTTATCTTGCATACCATTCGATAAGGTCCTATGAATATAGGCCACTGCCTGAAAGCATTGTTTTACCTTCTTTTGAAGTGTTATTCACTACAACTTGCTGTGTATGCCTTCGGGGCATTATTTGTAACACGACAATGTCTAGCTTCGACTTTTGGTAGCCTTGGTTCAACACCACAACTGAAACCCTCTGCAGGGAGAATGTGGGAGCACCGGAAGGCGATTTTTTAGGTCTTGTGGGATATTGACTTAGTAGTCAATGATTCTTTTGCAACGTGCTAGATAGCTTAATTAGAATGTCTAGGACTAGAATTCTTTATGAAGCCTTTTATGTGAATGAATTGTGTGGTTAGATTAAACTCGTACTAAACATATGTGTTGAACCATGGAACTATTGCACCTTTCCACTTGGTTTGATGCCAAGGCACTCATGTGATCTTCCTCACAGTTCTGTCCCTGCCCTTGATGTGCTCTCTGTGTTGTGGTACGGTGTTCACCATACGTAGTGTCTTTTGATCTTGGTGTAACAAACTTACTTGTGCAAGGTTATACTACGGAGCTAGTAAAGGGTAAGTGAGCTATACTGTTACAAAATACGTGGTGGTGTTTGTAGATTTATTCATGTTATATATATATATATATATATATATATATATATATATATATATATATATATATATATATGTGTGTGTGTGTGTGTGTGTGTGTGTGTGTGTGTGTGTGTGTGTGTTTAATTGTACCCGATTGCTCTACCTCTTACTAAGTGCGTATGTATTTACCCTTTTCTGTATTGTTCTCCACCCCGAGAAGGTGGTGTATTGTAGGTTTTTTTCGAGGCCACTGAGCGAGTGACCCCAGGGATGATGCAGCTGAATTCATTTATTCTTTATCCCATTGTAAATTGGGTATAGCCTATCTTCTCTTTGTAATGTTCGAAGATTAGTGGTTTGAGTTTGTGGTTTCAAGATGTAATGGATTGGTTGTAATTGACAGTTATAATGAAGTCTTTTAATGATGGTTAGATTCAACTTGTGTTGCTTTCGATCGTTGTGTTAGTCGTTTTAGTTGTCCGAGTCAATCTTTTTGTCTTCCGTCTTGTTCTATGATGTTTATATCGTAAGGCTTACGTGTATAATTAGATAAAAAAAATTAATTATATACGTGTCGGGTATTCTTTTCCGGATAAGAACTCGGTATCCGAGGCATAGGCATCACACAATGTCCCCACAGAGATCCCATTTTTTGTATTAAAATGATGTAATTCTATTGTTAAAAAATTTAAAAACACCACGAATGCCTTTAATGGATCTTCGTATTTACATTAGTGCCTTTATTGAAGAGATTTTCAGGATCCTACACCGTTAGTAATATGATAAAAATAGAATAATAACTAATTTAAAATACGATATACCAAAAAGATGAAGGACCCCGTTTGGTAAGTCGGCATCGGGCCCCGGATATCACATGGCCGGCCATGGGCCCTAGTCTAGCAAGCACGTCGCGTCCACATTGGTACTCTTCATGGTTGTGGTCTGATTGAGTATGAATTTTCAAGTTGGGTCAAATCACCTATTACTAGGGATGACAATGGGTACGGGTGGGCACAAATTAGCACTATCCGTACCGTATCTATAAAAAAAAAATCTCTACCCATACCCTATCCATTACCTATGCGGGTAGAAAGGTTAAAACCTATACCCTCCCCATGCGGATATCCACGGGTCCGTAGATATCCATGGATACCCAATCTCATTCAAAAATAAGCATCTCAATCACATATAATAAAGAATGAAGTTGTATTGTCATCGTAGAAATGCTCTGGATGCTACATATTTTCATTAATTTTTTTACTACAAGGTACCACAAATTTATTTTTAACACTTCATGTTAAAATTTTGTCTAGCAAAACGTCACCCTGGTTGATTTTTTTTAATACAAATTAACGTCATTAATGTTAAAGTTACCCATCATCGTCAGTGTGAGTGAGGTTCATGTAATTTAGAAAACGTCTATATGAGGGAAATTTATGTCTCTTCAAATTTTTTATAACAATATGGATTCACGTGGTGCTTTTAATGATCATGGTGCTATAAGTATTTTTGTAATCAGGGCCGTCCCTGTGAAATCACAGGCCCTAGGCCAACAAAAAGTAGGGCCCTCATCCCTATAAAAAAAAAATATATTACAACTAGTTTTGAGGTATACTATGTTGATGAAAATTATAAATAGGGGGAAGGGGCTAGAAGGACAAAAAAAAGCAAAAATGGGTCCACAAGTACGTTACTACATGTTTTGTGATTAGAAAGGACAAATTCATAATAAATGGACACAAATACCCTTTTACACATTAAACAAAAAGTAACACTAGATAACATACAAGAATAACAATCATGAAAACAAGTAGTAACAAAAAAAATCCATGTAACTTCATTCATAAAAGGCAACATTCATACGGATCAAGTAACAATTTTTATTCGGGATAATGAAGATTGCGACGAGATCAAGTAACATTGATACGATCAAGTAACATTCATACGAGATCAAGTAACATTCTTGATTGAGGATGATGAAGAATGCGACGGATGAAGTAACATTCATACGGATCAAGTAACATTCATGAATAATGCGACGGATGAACCGATTGAACCCACATCTATTCCGTCCACCGTCCGCCGGTGCAACCACCTCTATTCCGTCCACCATAAACCATGGCCACCGTACCGGAAATCCAAAAATCCGGCGTCTCCGTCTTGCCTCAAGCACACAATCCGGTGCCATCCCAGTAAGAAACGTCAGATTGAATAGCTGTGAATCCTTGGCTTTGAATGCATCAAATCAGCACACACACACAAAAAAAACGGCCTGAGTTATGTAATCGTCCGGCCATTAGCAGGAAACAAATAGCAACAGCAGGAAATTTTGCTAAAAAAAAAAAGAACAGCAGGAAACAAATGCCTGCAAATCTTGCCAAAGAAAGAGGCGCAATTGGAAGAAGGAAGTGAAGAAGGAAGGGAAGAAGCGGCGTAATGAAAATAAGAATTCATAGGTTAAAGGGTATTTTGGGAAGTTTGTATAGGTTTTGTCCTAATTAAATTTGTGTTTCCTTGAATCCTGATATTTTTATTATTGTGTCCTTCTTGGCAAAAAACTATTATAAATAATGCAGCGGAATTTGATTAGATTTTCTTTTACTGAATTCGGCTATAAATTTAAGACTTATCGGTTTTTTTAACTTGAGTAAAACAAAAAAAATTGACCTAAAATACACATATATTACATGAAACGTGGGCCCTAAAATTTTAGGTTTTGGTAGGGGCCTACCTCCATGGACGGCTCTCTTTGTAATACCAATAGAAACCCAAATGAAAACCAAGTCATAAATCAAGACAATTAACATGAAAAACAACTCTGAGTAAGATTTATCGAACGCAAAAACAAATTTTTAGGCAAATTATATCAAAAGTAGTAAAAAAAGATGATGAAATAATCAAGTGAATATAAGGTTTATAAAAGTCAACATTTATACTTATGTTTCTTCTACATTCAATCTACCTCTCATTATGAAAACTGATTCAAAAGTCATACAAATCATTGGCATCGTCTAAAAGTATCAACAATTAGTTTGCACGAAATGAAATATTATTATATCACATACATTGAGTACAACAACATATTACAACTCAAAAACAACAATCAAACTCTGCAAATCTTGTGTCCAGAATCATTCGAAAAGGCTAAAAATGTACGCCTCTAGCTCTGATGGAAGAGCTCTACATAATATTACAGAAAAAACATATACATTGATACAGTCACTTTTTTTTTTTAAGAGAGGGGGAGGAGTCTACGGTAAAGAAGGAGAAATTTTATTATACAACTGTTTTACCAAATCGACGATTTGTTTCCTCGTTTTTTTTTTTACTTTATCATCTTCTGTTGTACCCCACGATTCACTTGGGAACACGTTTGTCTGTTTTCACTTGGTAAAACAGTTGTATAATAAAATTTCTCATTTAGCAAAAGCAAGAACATCGGGAGGGACAAAAAGAAACAAACCCCATTACTAGAAACCTGTCTGCCTTTATCAAGATGGCCCACTACGAGATAATTAGACGAGTACAGATTCCACACGTAAACAAGGAGAGCGGGGTGTAACTCCATGTCTAGTGTTTTGTCTTTATGTCACCATGGGTGCAAATTGTTGACCCATTTGCCTCTTGATGTGATCTGGTATGAGCCTGTTTATAAGATCAGGAGATGCTCCAGACAGCTACATCCAACAAACAACAATTGGTCAACACTGGATTATTCATAAACATATAGGGTGCGGTGTGGTGCGTTTGTGAACGAGTTAATTCCCGACCCTGTCCTTGCAATACAGACTCATTTTATTGGACATGATACCCCGATGCTACAATGAAATTACATTTCAAAACACATACCTCCTGCTTAAAATTGAAGAGAGGAGGCATTGGTCGTCCATTTGGTAATCGAGCATTAGGCTCTCGAAGATCATTGAAAAAGGGATGTGCACATGCCTCTAACTGCAATAATAAAAAGCTCATTATTTTAACATGTGCTTTTTTGGCATATTGCCCACATTGACATGAAGCAGAAAGGAGAATCGGAACTCACAGCAGTGCAACGAAGACTTGGAGAATACTGCAACAATCTTGAAGCTAGATCTATTGCTTCAGGTGGCATACATTTTTGGAAAACCTGAAATTAAAAACGCATGTTAAGTTTGAACATCAAGCATTATCTCCCCCTCCCCCTTTTGCCTTCCATTCTAGGAATAACCATTAGTGAAGAGCTATGATGCACGGATATTGTTGTTTGGTAACGAGTCTCGTATCCAACACGGATATGCACCGGATAGTTAGGATACACGTCTAGGGCTAATTTGCAATTTTCTTATAATTCAGATGCGGGATCCAGATATGTCAACTTGTGGCGCTTGCTCTGGTAGGGCTCGGATATGTGAAAAAAAAAATCTACTGAAAATTTAAAAAGAGCCATAAAAAAATTGACGAAAAACTGCCCAAAATGAATGAATTATTTTATGAATATTTACTTGGTCCCTATAGTTCTAAAATTAACGTCTATCTCCTTTGTACTCGTATGCTTTATTTTTTTTTAAATCCTACACCTGTACCATGCAACCTAGGTGAACAGTGATGCATAGACCTAGTAGGCTGTAGGCCTTGATAGTTACTTATTTGAGATGATTAATTCAGTCAAGTGGCATTAAAGGAGGGAAATTAGCTAGAAATACACTATACAGAGCATGAACTACGAGTGTTATTATGCAATCCGTCTCCAAGTAAGTCGACATGATTAAAATTCTAACCTTGTGCCAAGGGTGTGCTTTGACTTGTGGAAACCTGTAATCAGTATAATTTGGATTCATGCATCGAATTTCCTCCCGGGTTGGTGTACCGAGAACCTGGACCAAATGCCAAAATACACATAAAAATAGGTCCTGGTAGGCAAATTTTGATGTGAAATATCATAAATAAATTATAAAAAAAAAGTGGTACCTTAATTATTTCTACCAGCTGGTCCACAGCATTCTCTCCAGGAAACAGTGGCTGGAAAGATATTCGAATTAAAAAAATAAATAAAACTACTTTAATTTATGCATAAGTGTTTTCATTTCGAACAAGGACTCTGCCTTCAAAATATCCATGGATCAAATTCTACATTTTCCCTAGCAATTCAGTCACGTAAGAGCTAGAATTTCAACATCAACAATTTGTCCAAGAAGAATAGTCGGGCATGAGAGGAGGGTTGTTTTAAGGTAAAAACTACACTTTAACAGCCTAAGTTTTTTGGGGTGCAGATCCTCTCCTGTGGGACGGTCTTGGGATAGAAATCCAACCGCGCATCCACCACGGGAAGGATATCCGACCGTAGGTCCGTTTCTTCTTCTTCTTTGCATCGGAGCTCAAAACAACATTGGTTCGGACTTTGTAGTTAATGAATCAAAAACACTCCTTCACAAGAGAGGATCCACACTCAAGTTTTAGGGTGATTTTACAAGTAATGTAAGATTGACAAATTCACACTTGTCTCTTTTTGTCTATAAATATCTATAATTCTATATGCAAGCACAGATGAATAAAACCATAGTATTTAACAGGGCAAAGATCTTGGATACAGCAGTTACCTGACCAAGTAGAAGCTCAGCAAGGACACAACCAGCTGACCACATATCAATTGAGCAAGTATACTCAGTAGCACCAAAAATAAGTTCTGGAGCCCGATAATACCGTGAGCAAATGTATGATATATTTGCTTCACCCTTCACCTAATACAATTATAAATTTATAAGAAATTTGAGCAAACATATAGATTAACAATAAGTGCTGCAGAAATATTATGAGCAACGGCAAGGGCGAAAATCCTACGAAGCTACAATTAATTCACACAAAAAAATGTCTAGGCATTCTAATAAAGCACTAATAACACAGACAGTCACTAAAGTCGAACCTGTATCACTTGAATTATCAGAAGTCAAGCCAAATTTTCAACTAACAACAGCACAAGCATAAAAAGTTTCAGCTGTAGATACAAAGCATCGTCTGGAAAGCTTTGTTCTATGACTCGTGTTAAACTGTGTTGTTTCTAATCATCTTGATTACTCACCCCCAAATCACAACTTTTTTTCTAAAGAGATGTAATTCGACATGGCATTGGAGCAAGAAGTCATGAGATCAAACCTCTCTACCCAACTTCTACCCTATTTGTAGCCTCCTTATAGGCCTCGATGCGCCCTTAGTTTGCCTTTGTGTGTATTTGTTGTCCCAAGACTCTTCGTAGTAGGCACACTTCACGGGCAATGTTGAAGTTTATTGTGTTTAATAGCTTAGTTGCTCACCTTCTCACCCAAACAACTTAAGCTTTCAGGAGAAATGGTACCAACTCTTTTTCATTTTTTTCACTGTGCCATATCATGTCACATATATGCTTTTAGTAAAAAAACATGCCATACATTATTTAACATCTTCTTGCTACATCTTATAGGTGCAACTCCAACCAGAACTTAAGAACACAATAGACAGTTTTTTATACAACTGAAGAAACCAAAAAGAGAAAGACAAACCGACATGAAACAGATAACAAAAATATAAAGACAGACCCTTGATTTATTAGAAAATAGATACCACCGCAAAAGGCTATTACTATCGAGGCAATAATATGGCCTTTAAAGACCTGAGTGTGCTTTATCTTGAAACACATACGAGAAATTCATTAAACGTAGGTAGGAAGATTAGTACATATCCATATTATAAAGCTGCATCGCTAGTCGCTACACTTCCATGATCGAAAGATTAGCTGCCAAGAAAACAGGAATGAAGAATAGCGGACCAACATAGTGCAAGTTATCAGAGAGAGCTGTACTTACTAGCACTTTTGCACTTCCAAAATCACATATTTTCACCTGGTGTGTGAGAGGATCAACCTGGAAATTAAAAGACTAGTATTAATAACAAAACCTTCTAAAACTATTACCAACAATCAAGATATAACGTACCAAAACGTTCTGAGGCTTCAAGTCTCTGTGGCACACTCCAGCAACAGTGTGCATATAAGCTAACCCTCTGAAGATCTGAAATAAATCTCAAACTTAACAGAATGTAGGAGAAAAACTGAATTCTTCAACAGATAAACAGCCCACATACTTGGTAAATGTAAAGTTTGACATAGATAAGTGGCATTTTCTGGTTAATGCTGCTATAATGCTTCAGAACGCGATACATAGTCTCTGGCACATACTCCATCACCAAATTCAGGAACAGTTCGTCTTTGGTTGTGGTGGAGAAGAAACAATGCTTCAGACATACAACATTTGGATGGTCCATTGTCCGCATTAACTGCAATTCACGATTTTTGTATCGTTTGTCCTGTAAAACTTTCTTTATAGCAACAGTTTCACCAGTTTCCAGGTGCTTTGCCTAAGAGAAAACAATGGTGAGTCCAGCATGTTCTAGGGGAAATAAAGCGCACAATGAACATAGCATACCTGAAACACAATTCCAAATGATCCTGTCCCAACAACTCGCTCTGCCATGTAACTGACAGTCTGCAAGAGGAATTTCAAGAAGTAGGGATAAGACCACTTGCATCAGTTTTTTAAACAGATTCCTATTCTGTTAACACGAACACTACTTTTCCTTATAATACAGAATCTCTATTCTGAGTGAAATGCACTACAACACGCCTCATTGACGCAAAGAGCTAGACTAGTAAAAACTAAAAAGATGATTTACATAAGAGTAACATACTTGAGCCCACAAACTCCATCAAACAGTATGCAGTAGGAAGAGGTTTAGGTACTCGAACCATTCCATTTCAGATTAAAAAAAAAAAAAAAAATTGAAGATAACAAACACCAAATCCAATTTATCAAACTAATACGCACGGTTTCAAATCGTTTACCTGCTTTGGTTCTCCATTCTTTCCCCCAATTGTTGTTGAGATAATGTGGCCGGTTTCGTCTTCATCCATGTCAGAGGCAGACATCCCCTGTGAGCAAAAATTAAGAAGCCAATAAGATTAAATGAAGCACTGAAAAAAAAACACAACTTTACACCAGAAAGCAGTACACTAGATACCATTATCACAAAAAGCCTCTGTAAGCAATTAGCAAATTAAATCCCTTTACTAAAAAGCCTACGTCAAGCTAACAGTTTTCATTACTTCAAAGAAGAAGAAACGCAATTCATCTTGGCTTAAATACACATATAGTTCAGCTAGTCCCAGATCAAGTGTGAAAAAACAGTGCAGCTGTGTGTGTGTGTGCTTTTTTTTTTGGCAGCAAAAATCAAGATCTAAATCAATCTAGGTCAAAAACCTAAGAAACCAAATCTCGGCAGCTCAAACACTTGGCTTCTAAAGTTTCTTCTGCTCTGGAGCTGTAGAATCAGATAAAAGTTTCAAAATGTTTTCCTTGGCACCCATTGACAAAACGTCCCCAAAACCAAACAACACTTTTAGCTCAACAGACCAAAATGACCAAATACACAACAGCGAAGTTATATACATAAAAATCTGCTTTGCCAGCCTAAGAATTTTTGTTCTACTTTCTTTGACAATCCCTCTGCGCACAGTAAAAAGGAATCGCTGCAAAAATTATACTTGAAGTAGGAAAAAAAAAGTACCTTATCATCAGCCATTACTTAGATTGGGAAGATGGGAAGAAAAAGAGAAGAAGAAGAAAAAAAGGGCAAAATTTGAGCTGGTTTTAATGGTATGAAGCTGATTATTGTCGGTCGGAAGAATGAGGAGGAGGACCCATTTGGCAAACAGCAGCCATGTGATTCCAGCTCTCTTCTTTTGGTAACTCTCCTCCCTGTGTTTACTGTTTGTTGAATGGTGGAAAGATGAAACTACATAAAATAATAATGTACAGTATTATTAAGACTTTCTTTATAGATATTGATGATAGAATATCAGGATGCTAGAAAACAAAGGACAACTAGCCAAAGTGGGAGAAAACTAGTCCTTACACTTGGAAAACACACAAGTCCATTGTGTCTTATTTATACTGTTAAACCTGGGTCTCCACCGTTACTGTCTTACGGGATAAGTTGAGATGTTAATTATATAAATTAATGGCTCAAAGTCGTAAACCTGCTATTATACAAAACAACTGAAAGAAGTCGTTCATTTACGGGATTCGAACCTCCACGCTTCAGCTCCAGGTCCAGCTGTTTTTTAAGGCACTCAAGCCCTTTGCCTTGTGTCTTATTTATATGTTTATCCTTCCTCCTAGTAACTTGGATTTCGACTCCAGAACCGACTTTGAATGAGGTATTTATGTATATCACACTCATTCTATCGGTATCACCCTATAATCGACATTTTGAAAGTCGGTTATGAGCTAAAAATCAATTTCCTGTAGGTGTATTATGAGAATCGACCTTCAAAAAGTCTTTTTTTTTGCTCTAGAATTGACTTTCAAAAGATGGATTATGTATTCTAGGTGTGGTGTGCCGATAGAATCGGTGTATTGCAAATAAAAAGCTCAATTGCAAAAGAGTGCAATGCTATATTATCCATTGTATACAGTAAAGTTTTTTTCTAGGTGCATCTTAAATATCCCGAACTAGAATATGTAAAATTCGTAATATTAGATTTATTAATCATGGATTTAAGTTTTATTAGAAAGAAATATTAATTATGGAAAATAGTATTTATTGGGAGTTAATTGTAATTAATGGGGGTTAAAGGAAATAATTGGTATTTATTTCGTTAGAGGTTATTTACAAAGAAATAAACCTTCCTCGTTAGTGGGAAGTTATCAGACGAGAAAATCAGAAATCAGAACGCAAGCGTTCCAACTTCTACGTTAAGAGCAAAGGGAAAGCCAAAGAGAGTTCCTCCAATTTCTCATCAATTCTTAACGGTTTTCAGAAACAAATAGTGAAACGGAATCAGCGGGAAAGGAAGATCGTTCTGATAGCAAAAAGTTGGAGTTTTGGAAAGGTAACGGTTTTAGCCCTAGTTTTAGATCCTTCACGTTTTGACCTAGTTTCAAGGTCTTGGTTGGTTGAATTCGTAGTTCTAATTGTTTAGAAGCTTTTGATCATCATTGTTTCTTGTTCAATTGGTTTGATCAAGTTTGGTGTGTTAAAAAAGTTTAAATCGTAGTCCTTTTTTGGTTTAGAAGCTTTTGATCATCAATTAATCTAAGTGTAATTGTGATCAAATAGGTTTTGAGTGAACCCTTGGAAAGTGCTATAGATTTTCTGAAGGTTTTGGTTTGGAATTGCTTGCTAATAAGGTAAAAGACTATTCCTAATGTGTAATTAAGTTTTATGATGAGAAAGGTTGAGTAATTGTGTTGTTTTAATGTTAGAAATCATGTTTAAATTGTTGTAGTGAAGTATGTGATGCCATGGTATGCTAGGATATAGTTTTGTTGTTGCCATTAGATGGGATAAAGAGTAAGCATTGAAGCCCTTAGCTCTGCCAGGCACTGGACAGGGGGGTTACTCTGTAAATGTGTAGAGTGTAGTGGTGTAGTAGTAGGCACTTCAGGCCCCTTCCCGGCTACTGGATTACTCCAGTGCTTCGGGTATTGCGGACCCTCTGCCATCCATTACAGCAGAGCCGTTTCATGAGCGGGGAAATTAAAGTCCAATAGTTGGGAATTAATGTAGAATTGAAGGTGAGGATGACGTCAAGTCATCATGCCCCTTATGCCCTAGGCGACACACATGCTACAATGGCCGGGACAAAGGGCCGCATTTTGATGCTTAAATTGTTGATAAACATGTTGGGATGGGTTATAAATCATGAAAGTGCAGGAGAACTGAGTTTAGGGCAGTTTTTGGGGTAATGTGTACGCATTGCACTTAAAGCGCGCACATTAGCCGAGACAGAAGGTGGGAAGTGATACAGAGACGTTTGTGCGTGTGCATAGGGGGAGCAAAGCACGCGCATTGTATGAACAAAAGCATCATGAATGGTTCAGGAAGCTCAATGCGTGCGCATTGAGCAGAATGCGTGTGCATTGGGCCAGTTTTGGTGTTTAACTT
Source organism: Gentiana straminea (assembly GCA_036785695.1). Classification (NCBI taxonomy): domain Eukaryota; kingdom Viridiplantae; phylum Streptophyta; class Magnoliopsida; order Gentianales; family Gentianaceae; genus Gentiana; species Gentiana straminea. Next base: position 3,812,873 of record JAVUPR010000046.1, on the reverse strand, counting down.
GTTTTGAGCCCCGAATCCAGCTTTAAGTGTTGTTTCTTGATGTAATAACGTTAAATGAATATGAACAAGCTATGAATAAGCTTCTGATGCGTTTAGTTCTGACACCGAATGGATTCTTCTTAAGAGTTGAAGGTCAGGACCGTTAGAAGAGCATGATTGGCATGTTATTTAATGGATTAGCATCCATCAATGTCTGTGTAATTTTCTAGGCTTTGTCCGTGTCTAGTGGTCTAGGTGAGAGAGTAGCAGTTGTGAGGGGGCCTTATTTGAAAACACTTAGGCGGCGAGTTAAACATTAATAATCAACGTACTTGTGTATTTAAAAGATTAAACATCATGTCATTCTTGGTAAGACAAAAGGCTTTATCGTGATGTGTGGGTATTGTGAAAGTAAATAACTCTACTGGTCTCTGGTCTCGAGGGGCACTGGAGTAGAGAATATCTCTGCTGGCCTCGAAGTGGCACTGTGAGTAGGGGGATTTCGCCGAACGTGTACACCATCGGGGCTCCCCCGTGGCTATTGGTGTGATCCACTGATAGGTTGCACAGTAATATCTCGTGGTGGATATACACCATGCGTAGTGCCCTTGAATGCTGATGTAACAAAGATAAGCTAAGTTAAAAGCCAAGAGTCACAACGTGTTGATGAGCATGAAGTGAACCCTAGAGTTTGAGTCGGTCTCACAAAGACAACTTAATTAATAATATGAACCTTTTCGTTGTAAGAATTAGTAATTCTTTAGCTTCTCTCTTACCTATGTACGTTGTACTTACATACATTGCATTTTGTTGTATACTTTGTGGGGTGAGAAGATGTACAAGTTAACCATGGATTTGATGAGGAAAATTGAAAGGATGACCTTTGATGATGCTTCAACTCCTTTTAGACTTTTGTAAGAAATATTGTATTTGTTTTAAGACTTTTTTTTTTCTTTTGTGAGCTATTTCGTTGTTGTAAGTTACCCCTTTTCTATCTTTAGTACGTTTGAGTTCCCATTCTTAGTAGCATTAGGGTGTTTTGCCGAGTATTTTTAGCGTCCGTTTGCTAAACTCGATACGGCGTAGTAGAGGCTTACGTATAATATTGAATTTATTTAATATTATACGTGCCAAATGTTTGGTATCCGGGCACGGGGCGTTATAACATCGATTATGATAGACATTTTAAAAGACAAATATACCACATTGTCACATCAGCATTTTATAAAATTTTATCTATAAACATTTTATTTATTATATAGAAACCTTTTGAAAAACATTATAGAATGATCCTAAGCACTTCAGGGCCATCGTCAAGGGCAGGCTCGTCCATGTCGGGAGCTTGGTTCGACCCTCCGGGGCCGGGTACTAGGCTATAGGGAACTCTTGGTTTTGCCCGGGATCCCACTCCCTTTTAGAGTGAGATATGGAGAAGATGCTGACAACTTCCTGTCCAGCCACGTTTTCAGCACTTTCTGTGGCGATGCCTGCACGACTGTCTTGCTATTGGCCAAGGTCTGCAAAGACGGAACATAAGTGATTATTTTCTTGGCATGTGGGGAGACTCTGGAAACAATGCGACACGTGATCATCGAGTGTGAGATGGCAGACAAGATTTGGAGGGTGTCGCCATTTTATGGAATCTTGCAGCGTCTCCACTCCGCCTCTTTGTAGAGTTCTTCATGAGGCTGATTGAGGAACATGGTGTTCAGGACACGGCTCGATTCGTGTGGCTTATGTGGGGGATCTGGAAGGCGCGCTGCTCTGCTGTGTTTGATGATCAATCGGTTTATGTCTCAGCGGTATGCGATCTTTGGCTGCTTCGGCTGAGTATATGGACGCTATGGAGAGCTTTCGGGTACAGGCTCAGGACCGCCACCTACTGGATAGATGGACGAAGCCTACGACAGATGTGGTGAAAAGTAACGTCGATGCATCCGTTACTGAGGCATGCGCGTGTATAGGCGTTATTTTCCGCAACTCGAATGGATCAGTCCTTCACTCATTTGCATATCACTTTGATCCGGGTGACCTGGTGGAGTATATGGAGCTCAAAGCTATTTCCTTGGCCTTGGAAGAGGCGGAGCACTTAGGGATTCGGAAGCTCGAAGTGGAGAGTGATTGTTTGGCGTGCATTTCGCAACTTCGACAACCCGGAGTAGATCTCACAGCTTTGGGCTGTTTAGTTCAGGATTGTTTGGCTCATGTGCCTAGCTTTACTTCGTTTCCATTTACTTTCATTCGACGTAATATTCATATACATCTTTTAGCTAGATATGGTTTGTATGTTACTGCTCGGACACTCTGGGGTTCCTCGCACCCGGGTGACGTTTTAGGCTGTCAACTTTGTTTGGCGGATATTGCTTAATAAAATTCTTTGTTTCCTAAAAAAAAAAAAATTTGGGTTGTTTCTCAAAAAAAAAAAAAAAAAAAAAACATTATAAATTGAACACATTACATATACACATTTTCTTCATTATACAAACATTTTATCTACTACACCTAAATTAAAAAAAAAAAAAAAAAAAAAAAAAAAAAAAAAAAACAAGCTTATCAAAATGGACCACGATCTCTCTTAGTCATCATCCCTGAAATGGCGAGAAAGGTTTTGTAAAGGTTTTTAGATCTATTCTACTTTCCCCGGACGTTAGTTATAGATGGTCTGGGGGAGTCGATTCTGGATAAGTATGAAGAAGTTGAATACAAGTTACCTTTTAAACTAAAATCTTAAAAGAGAGGAAACGTTTCACTTAAAACGTGGATGGTGATGGATGCAAATGCAAGTTTCATCAAAGTTTGATAATTTTACGTTAAAGGCCTTCTGTCGGTTTGTCACGTATATATTCGGATGACGTTTTCATGCAAAAAAATTTTTTAATTTTTTTTTGGTCATATTTAATCACAAATGAGAAACCCTAACGAAATTGAAACAGCAATCATAATTGCTTCAATTCAGGCGATAAAAGTGATTAATTTTGGGAACATCTTTTCACACACAAAATATTCTCGAGTCAGAAAACGATCATTATACCGATTCAATTCGAGTCAGAATTTTGAATGTTTTTCATACCCAATAACGGTCAGAAAGACTTTCAGACTAAAAATGAGTCAATAAAAATTTTACTAATCTGTCTGAAGAAATTCGGTTAGAATCAACGAGTTTGCAAATTATTCTGACCCAATTTGAGTCAGAAAATGATGATTATTCTGATTTATTTCGAGTCATAATTTTGAATGTTTTCCATACCCAATACCGTCCAGACATACTTTCTCTAAAATTGAGTCAAGAAAACTTTTACTATTGTGTCTGAATTCGGTCAAAATCATCGAGTGTAAAAAACATAAATTTAAAGGGTAAACGTGGAAAAAAAATTACTTTGTATTAAAACTTTTATTTGTGTGAAATCCCTTAATTTTTTACAAGAAATTCTCTTAATACTCCATCCGTTTTAAAAAAAACTGAGCCAGTTGTAAAAAACACGCATATTAATGATGTGAATTAATGCTTTAAATTTGAATGCTAAAATGACTAAAACAACCTTTAGTCTAAAATTAATACAATGTTGTATTTATTCTCTCACTCCTTAATAAATAATGGTAAATGTAGCAAAAACACAATAAATGCTACATTGAAAATGTAAATACCTCAATTATTTTAGAACAAATCTTTTTAACAACTGCTTCGTTATCTTGAAACGGAGGGTACATCAAATCAGATATATTTCGGAAATTGTGGCCCATCTATGGCAAAGTCAGTAGGCCCTACAACCAAGATGAAGATGTCTAAATCGTCACGGGTGTCCTTGCGGTGTATGGATGGTGGATATCTGGCTGTATTTAAGGTGTGGTGTTACTCCGGCGGGTGGTGGTATGGAGAGAGTTAGAATGGAGAGAGCTTTGGCTTGCAAGTATAGTGTGTATTTTATATATCTCATCCTCTTTAGTTTACAATGACCACCCCTTTTATAGAGGTGGATAACTTAGGGAATAAGTAATCTATTAGATATTTTACTAATAGCTAGGTCTTACTTAGATACTAAGCAAGACGAAATATCTAAGCTACAAGTGGGGAAAAGATCTGGATCAATCGGCGGCCATCTCTCCGAGGTCGCAAGGAGCAAGCCCTCTCTCGGCCTCGCCCCCGGCGACCCTTCTTGACCTCGCCCGGATGAGATTCACGGGATCCGTTGCACTTGCCCGGGACCGCAAATGCCTTGGTCGCGGCGAGGTGAGACACGGTGGCCGCCCCTTTTGCGATCTCTCTTGTCATGCCGGAGGGTGGCCGCAGTGGGTTGTCCCTTACCGTCGAGGTGGTGGAATTATTTATACCCATCAATGGCCCCCTACTCCGTGCTTTAATGACATTCCCCGGGGATATGAAGGATGGAGTAATCATCAACACTTTTATGACCTCATCGTCGGATGCGACTTGTTCTCTTAAGGGCCGTGCTTTCAAAGCAAGCGACCTCAAGGTAACTTTGGGCCTCGTTTTTGCGACCTTGTCGTCCGATGCGACTTGTTCGCTAAGAGCCGTGCTTTCAAAGCATGCGACCTCAAAGCAACTCTGGGTCCATTTTTTGCGACCTTGTCGTCTGATGCGACTTGTTCGCTAAGAGCCGTGCTTTCAAAGCATGCGACCTCAAAGCAACTCTGAGTCTATTTTTTGCGACCTTGTCGTCTGATGCGACTTGTTCGCTAAGAGCCGTGCTTTCAAAGCATGCGACCTCAAAGCAACTCTGGGTCTATTTTTTGCGACCTTGTCGTCTGATGCGACTTGTTCGCTAAGAGCCGTGCTTTCAAAGCATGCGACCTCAAAGCAACTCTGGGTCTATTTTTTACGACCTTGTCGTCTGATGCGACTTGTTCGCTAAGAGCCGTGCTTTCAAAGCATGCGACCTCAAAGCAACTCTGGGTCTATTTTTTACGACCTTGTCGCCGTCAATCGTGGCCGACGTCGCCTCTTCTAGGTTTTCCTCCGCGGAACGATGCGGCCGTTTCAGCAACTGCCTAGGTAGTTGTACGTGGATACCGATGGGACGCCTTTTCGTATTTCAAAACTGACAACTGCCGCCCTAATCTGAACCGTTGGATGAAGCGTTCCCAACCGTACGATCGTGGCCCCCTTGCCTATATAAAGCTTTCGCTTCTCACCCTTCACACTTTTAGCGCTTCTTACTTTCTCCGTTGTTTGTTGTTTTTAGAATTCTCTAAGTTTTTTGGCGAGCTTTGAAGGTTCAACGGCGTTCTGCGGTGGTTCTAGGATTTCACGGCGGTTCTTTTGAAGATTCCGGCCACCTCTTTGAGTATTTCCCGCTTTTACGCGGTTTTCCAATCTTTCTCGGAAATCGGTAAGAAATCCTTTCGTTAACTCGTTTACTCATCCATCCCCGCCTTGTTTTTCCATACATATCAATTTTGTCATTCTTTTTGCTACGGAGATGCAACATTGCCTTGTTTCGATTAAAAACGGGGATTTTTCCCGGGGAGAGATTATAGCTTTCCCGGGAAAATTGGGGTTTCACCCGCTCCCCGCTATCCTCTCGTAATTTTATTTGCGATCTCTTGCAAAAACGGAGGAGGCGGTATTGAAGTGGGTGCGATCACCTTCCCGGGCTAATTTATTATTATACCGGTCCGAAAGCTCCACCTTTTTCCTCCCTTGTTTTTGCAGGATGTCGGGGAATGATTATTCGGCGACGACTCTACGGAAAGGGAGATTTACGATTATGCCGAGGATGACCCCATACTATCCGCCGCCTCGCCGGTTGGCGATCCGTTGGACGAGGTTGAAGTGGAAAGTAGTCGCGCGTATATTGGCGAGATTACCGCCGACGAGGCCGCTCATATGGATGTCGACCCTTTTGAGTTGGAGGCCTTCGTCTCTCGCCCGAAATCCGCCGCGTAGAGTAAGCCTTAAGGAGAAGGCGCGGGCTCAAAAGTCTCCAACGGTTCGTGGGGTCGAAGAAATCGCTTTCCCGACCGAAGGACAAACGCGGTCCCGAGTACTAGCGGCGCTCCCGACCATGACGAAGCTTATGTTCGGGACGCCGCGGTTCATGAGTTAATGGGGTCCGGTGAGGACGAAAATGCGGAATTGCCCCGGAAGGATATCCGGATGCCCTCGCGAAAAAGCGAAGAAAAGGAAGATTGCGAGCCAAACCATGACAAGCGGTTGGTGAGGCCGCTGCGGCCGATACCCAGCCGAAGAGCTCTCGTCCCAACAATCCCGAAGCTATGCGAGAGTTTGCGATCGTGGCGGCGTATGAGAAGGACGTTGATAAGAAATGGTCCCGACTGTGCAAGAGTAGCGATCTCAACAGGACCATTAATAGCATATTCGGAATCGACACCAGTGTGTATCGGTTTTCTTTTTTCGATTATGGGAAGGAGTCCGATAAATTTAAACCCGGGGACCATAAGGATTATGTAGGTGCGCGTCGCTCCGAGGACACCCTTATCCTCCACTTCCATCATTTGTGTGCGGGTCTGAGACCGCCTTTCGATCCTTTCTTTGTGAAGATCTGCAAGGAGATGCAGGCGCTTCCCTCTGATTTTGCCGCCGGGACTATTATCCGCTTGATGGCCTTCATCGTTATGTGCCGGATTCGAAGATCGAGCCGACGTTAACTTTACCGGGGGCAATTTTATTCCTTCGTGGGACGTCTATTCCCGGACAAATCTCTCGAGGTCGCGGACTCCCCGCCTACTATTCCCGCTTCCCAATAAGTTTCACAAATGGGGGCGGCGGGTACCGAAAGTCGAGTCGAAGGTAGGTCGGCCTTTTCCTAGGGCGAAGTCCGTGGAGTCAAATCCACGCTTTTAATCTTTGACCCCCGTGAGTGAGCGGCGCTACGTAAAGGGGCCGATGACGTTAATTCGGTCGGACGGGGCGGCGCCATCTTGGAGAAATGTTTCCCGGGTTGAACTTCTTGATCCGGCCGAGCCTTTTGTATGTATGGCGGGCCCGGTGGGCGAGGGAATGCCGCGCCCATGGTACGGATGGGTCCCGAGAGCTCCGGACCGGATTGGGGGTTGTCATATCAACAAATGTTTTCCCTCCGAGTGCCTTGTGGGGGCGACCCTATACTTAGGCCGCTTTGTAACTTTCTTTGTCCACTTGTATTTATTTGTAAATGCTCATTTTGTTTTCCGGGTTCTAAACCGCTCTCTTTTTGTAGGTATGGATCCAAATGCTCGCAGGGCTTACCGAAACAAACTTAATGCGGAGGGTTACCGCCGACAAGGCGGCCGCGTGCTCGACGGTGGCTTTGAAGAAAGCTCAGGGATGGTGCCCCGAACTAGACGCCTCGATTGTCGAAGAGACACATAACCCGGAAGTTGCGACCTCTTCGCCGTTGCGACTTCCTGCGGGGGCGCCCTTGTTCGGGCCCGCGTCGGTGCCTCAAAAAGACTCATCCCCCTACTAAAGAGTCGCACGGCGTGAAGCGACCTCAACCAGAGAAGGCGAAGGATGATCGCCCACCCAAACGGTCCGCTCCCAGCCCGGCGCATCTTGAAGAGGTTGAAACTCCGGTGGAGAAGAGCGCACCCGCTGAGACGCTGCCACAAAAAACTTTGCCTCGAGGTTACTCTAGGGTTTTAGTCACCTAGCTCGCTGTATCTGGGCCGATCGAGGCAGGGGGCACATCACTCTGGAAGATATGCTGCGGTGGGTGAACACGCATCAAGGTCATCCCGATTTAGTGGTCTTTCACCCGGAAATCCCTTATGCAAGCGAGCTCGTTACCTCGATTCGACCGAACAGCCTTAAACGCGGCGAGCCCGTTTGGGATCCCGCTCCCGTTAATCCTGTAAACTTTGAGATGTTGAAGAAGCCTCCGCCCTCCGAGCAAGGCGACTAGTTTACCGGCACCCCGCCTACTCCGCATGCTCTCTAGATTTCTTGGACTTTTCTGCGAGCTCTTTGAAAATTTGATTTGTAACTTTGACTATTTACTTTTGTGATTTGACTGAATCTTGATTTGTAATATCTTGACAATTTATTTTCTGCATTTTTTCAATTTATAAATCTTGGCTTTTCCTGTCGCTGATTCGATCTGGCGGCCTTTCGCGAGGCTGTGACAGGTTATTTTATTCTCTGTTCTGTCCTCTTGATTTGTGCGAGGTTGCTTAATAATTTGGCAGCGTCAAGCAGTCATGAAACGTCGTCGTCTCGTTCTAACCATAATCGCTACGCGACGCTAATTTTTCAAAGTTTCAGCGGCCTTATTGAGAGCAGTGCTTTTGCCAGAAGATAGAGCCTCGTTAGAGCGACCTTTGACCGTGTCATTAACGCGAGTTATGACCCCTAATGACTAGGTGTCGGTTATGTAACCGTAGCCATAAATTTCGGTCTCTTTATGGTCCGGCGCTCCTGTTGCCTTGGTTTTCGGGTCAGTTGCATATCCGGCCCTAGGATCCAGTTAATCCCAACCGTTGATTATACCCCTTCTCTGGTATAAAAAGGGGGTTACTTTGGAACTCACTCTACCTCTTGCCTTTGTACTGAATTTGCTTTCTTTCTCCCTCAATCGTTCTCCCTCAATCGTTCATTATCCTCTTTACCGTTTATCCCCCGACTCTATGTCTCATCCAGGGGAAAGCAGCCAGGCTCGGATATGGAAAGCTCGTCCTATCCGGGATGTTTCTCCCTTTTTCACCACTGCCTCCCCCGTAGCCAAGGATTATTTCTGGGATTATTTTAAGTGGCGTGATATTATGAGGAGAGGGGCTTAAATGAGCAACGAATAGAAGACGGCTCCATGCCGCGCGTTCGGCTTTCCGGGCCGGTGGGAATTTATTGCCGAGCCTCCTCGGGAGCGGTTAATGTTACCATGATACGGGAATTTTATTCCGTGTTGTCCGAGGTAGCCTCGGCGGGGACCGTGAGCGAGCATTTCTCTCCGGGGTGTCCCCGTTATCTTTACTCCGGAGAGAATTAACCAAGTTTTTAACATACCCGCCATAAATCCCTCCTCTCATTATGAGATCGCCCGGGACCTTGCGGATGAGGAAAATAGGCGATTCGTCTAGGTATTGCAATGTGCGAGCCGTTCCCCGAGAACCGGCGGGTTTGGTCTTTAGGAGTGATCGCGTCCGACCTCTCTCGCGCGACCGTGAGTGGAAGAAGTTTATAAATTCCCGCGCTCTTATCTCTCGCCGATGCGATGTTGTTAGTGAGAGCGAAGCGCTCCTTCGCACGCCATTCGCGACCATCGAGTGGATATAGACGGGAGTGTTGATCCATCGCGAGGCACTAAGATATGCGTGCTCGGTGGTTCAAGGTCGCCGTGGTACGGTCGTCGCATGCCTTTCGCATCGCCGATAACCAAATTATGCGGCGGCGCCGTGGTCCCCTTCCATACTCTCGACCGATATGTTTGAAAAAACTTATCCGGTGGAGCCCTTTGCAAGCGTGGTGTCGTTTTTGGACCTCCATACATGTGATCGGAGGAAGATAACCATCCCGCAGCTTGATGGAAGTTTGTCCGGGCTTGATCGATATGTTTGAAAAAACTTTTCATCGTTTTTTTTTTTTTTTTTTTTTTTTTTTTGATGATGACGAAAAGACAAGAATGTAAATACGCTTTGAAAGAACAACTTTATTTGAATTGGCTTGTTACATATAGTATTTTTTCGGATTGTCTCGCATGCCATGGTCTATTATACTCGCGGCCCTCCTTGTCACTTAGCATGTACGTCCCCTTTTTGATAACTCGCGAAATCCGTAGGGCCCTCCCGCTTTTCCGATAGCTTTCCTTTTTTTGCTTCGTGGCCCGCGGCTTGTCTTTTTTGTAGAACGTAATCCCCGACGGCGAAGTGATGATTGCGAATACGTTTGTCGTGATGACGCTTTGCCGCCTGTTTATAATTGACTAGACGACTGTATGTCTGGATGCGCCGTTCCTCTACTAGATCAAGCTCGAGTTTACGCGCCGCTGTGTTATTGACCTCGCTGTAAAAAACGACCCTAGGGCTTGGTAAGGCCATTTCCACAGGCGCCATAGCCTCAGATCCATATGTTAAAGCAAAAGGAGTTTCCCTCATTGTGATTTTTCGCGACGTCCTGAGTGCCCATAGAGCCGCTGGAAGGTGATCCGGCCAGTGGCCTGCTTTCTCACCCAGGCTCTTTTTCAACACACTTAGGACTGTTTGTTGGCATTTTCGGCTTGCCCATTTCCTTGCGGGTAGCACACGGATGATTGCCAATGTTTAACATTGTTCTCCTCACGTAATCTGTCGAATTCGTCTCTCGAATTGAGGTCCGTGATCGGAAACCATCACTCTTGGAACACCAAATCTTGTCCATATTTGATCGAGCAAAAAGTATGTTATGTCCCTGGTATTGGTTTTTACCAAGGCCTTAGCCTCGACCCATTTAGTAAAATAATCCACCGCGACGACCACGTATTCGCAACCCGAGCGACCCTTCTTCAAGGGTCCGATGAGGTCGATCGCCCACATGTCGAAAGGCCAGGCAGCTACCACTATGCTTTGTTCGACTGAGGGTAGCCTGGGGATACTTGCAAACCTCTGGCAAGCATCACATGCTCTGGTATAAGATTTGGCGTCTTCTGCTAATTTCGGCCAATAATATCCGGCTAGGAGTACCTTCTGTGCTAGTGTTCGATTGGAGAGATGGCCGCCGCACATTCCCTCATGTAGCTCTGTTAGGATTCCCGTTACCTCCTCAGGTCGTACGCATCGCAGAAGGGGTTTCGAGAATGAATGACGGTAAAGTACGTCGTCCATAATCGTGTATCTTGCGGCCCTTCTTACTAAGGCCTTAGCTTTGCAAGGGTCGCTGGGAAGCTCTCCTAACTCAATATAAGACTTCATGATGTCGACCCAACAAGTGTTACTGGGTTGGAAATCCATGATCTCGTCCTGGGAGATGGCGGGTTCCGATAGGTGTTCGACCATGATGCTAGGATCGCACGATGCGTCTTCGCTGGTTAATTTGGATAAGTAGTCTGCCCTATGATTGTCCTCTCGAGGGATGTTCTTGAATTGACAATATGCGAAGTCGCTTTCGAGTCTTTTGACGAGGTTAATATACCTTTGTAAAATTTCGCAATGAATGCCATATGACCCATTGATTTGATTCACCACCAACCGTGAGTCGCAAAATACTTGTATATTTTCGACTTTCATGGCTTTGGCGAGTTTCAACCCAAAGCAATGACGGCCTCGTATTCGCCCGGTTGTTAGAGGCGGTGAAATCAAATCTCGAGCTCGCTCAATTTCTTCGATGTGCCCGGTTCTAATAGGATTATTCCCGCGCCACACCCTTTGTGATTAGCGGAGCCATCAACATGAGCCGCCAACGGTGACTTGGCCCGATAGGCTCGTCCTCCGTGGTGACCCTATCTTGGTCGCGTTCGGAGCGAGCCGCTCTTTCACCTCGTCGTTGAAGCTTGTTTCTCGCTATGAAATCGGGAGAGCTTGGGCCTTTACGGCCTTCCGGGGCTCATATCGGATATCGAACTCGGTGAGCTCGATGGCCCATCGGAGCAATCGACCGGACAGTCCGTTTTGTGAAGAACTGTCTTAGCGATGCATTTGATAACACTACGATGGTGTGCGATGAAAAGTAAGCCCTTAATTTGCGGGCAGCCATAACAACACAATAAGCCAACTTTTCTATATTAAAATAACGACTTTCAACGGGGCTTAGAGCTTTGGAAACATAAAAAACTCGGCTTCTCGCGAGCCTTCCTCCTCTTTTACAAGTGCTGCGGCTACGGCCCTATCCGAGGCCGCCAAATATAAAAACAGAGTATCCCCGAGCCTCGGGCTGGTTAGCAACGGCGGTCTTGACAAGTATTCTTTGAGGTCTTTAAATGCCTGGGAGCATTCCGCTGTCCAAGAGAAGGTACTAGCCCCTTTCAGAATTTTGAAGAAAGGCAGACTTCTTTCTGCAGATTTCGAGACAAACCTACCCAAAGCTGTGATCCTGCCGTTGAGCCGCTGTACTTCTTTAATACCGGTAGGCTCGCTCATGTTGACCAGGGCCTCGATTTTTTCGGGATTTGCCTCGATCCCCCTTTGACTTACCATAAAGCCCGAAATTTCCCCCGCCCGGACCCTAAAAGTGCATTTCGTAGGGTTTAGTTTCATTGAGTGATTCTTCACGTTTGCAAAGGTTTCGCGAAGGTCCTCCAGGTGATCTTGGCGACTTGATTTCACGACCATGTCATCAACGTAGGCCTCCATGTTCTTGCCTATCTCGCGTGCTTTGAAAACTCTGTTTACCATTCTCTGATAGGTTGAGCCTGCGTTCTTTAGGCCAAACGGCATCATCTCATAGTAATATAGCCCGCCGGCGGCCCTGAAGGCCGTCAGCTCCTTATCTTCATCGGCCATTTTGACCTGGTGGTAGCCGGAATAGGCGTCCAGAAAGCTTAAGGTTTCAAAACCCGCGATCCCATCCACCATTTTATCGATTCGAGGGAGCGCGTAGGGGTCCTTGGGGCAAGCTTTGTTTAGATCGGTGAAGTCGACGCACATCCGCCACTTGCCGTTGTGTTTTTTCACCATTACTACATTTGCCAGCCAGGTGGGATATTGAAGCTCTTTGATTATGCCTCGCTTGCTAAAAGTTTCTCGACCTCAATTTTTATTGCGACCTCCTTTTCGTAGAGAATTGACGCGCCCTTTGTTGTATTGGCCTCGAAGTTGGGATCGACACTCGGGTTATGCAAGGCGACCTCCGATTCCACACCTCTCATATCAGTTACCTCCCAGGCGAATGCGTCCAAGTTTGCTTTCAGAAGCTCGATCAGCTCCTCCCTTTCTTCCTCGGTAGTCCTCGATCCTATTTTTATCTTTTGATCGGGATATTTGTCGTTTATTATAACCTCGATCAACTCGTCTTCGGCAGTGAAGTCGGGCTCGTCCCGAACTTGCAATGTTTCTACCTCTACGGCCTTCTCCGAGATTTCTTTCATCATAGCAATCGATCCGTAGCCGTGTTAAGACCGTCCGGTCGGGGTCGCTTAGAATCGACCCCGTTTTTGGTCATATAGTCGAGGAAAGCTCCAGGTCGGGCGATGGCGACCCCAACTTCTTCCCTACGTGAAATTTGACCCGTTGGTGGGGAACGGATGCCACCATTTGGAACTTCTTCATAGCCGGGATTCCCAAAATCATGTTGTAGTAAGAGGGCGGGTCGATTACCAAGAAAGTTACTATCTCCGTTCTACAGGGCTCATAGTCGCCCAAAATGATATTGAGGTCGATCGTGCCTTTGACCCGTACCGTGTCGTTGGTAAAACCTTCGAGGACCCCAAGGTAGGGTTTTAACTTGGCCTCCCCGAATCCGATCCGTTTTAAACAAATAGATGACGTCGCGGCCGGCCCCTGTGTCGACCATTACTCGGTTGACGCCGTGCTTGTCGTTCACCCCCACCTTTAGAATGAGGGGTATCTCCATAGGGCCATTGACTGTTGTCAGCTCGCTTTTTGTGAATATGATTCCCTTCTCATTCTCTCCCAACACAATCTGCTTTTCGAAGCCGCGGGTATTGATTTGATTTATCTGAGATTTCGCTTGATGGTTGCCGGGAATATTCCCGTGGATGACCCGAACCTCTCTCTCGATAGACGCGAGGTTGGCGTCCCCGACCGGGAGTGTTGTTCCCCTCGCGTTTATATTTATTGGCCGGTCCCTCACGGATCAGCCTTTCTATCTCGCGCCTCAGGGTGAAGCATTCATCGGTGATGTGGCCATGGTCCTTGTGATAGTCGCAGTATTTGGATTTATCGCGGCTATCAGGATCGCCTCTCATAGGCTTTGGTTTGTCGAAATGTTCACGAATTTCAAACAGTATTTGGGATGCTTTGGTGTTGAGCGGGGTAAAATTATCCTCGCTAAATTTGTACGGCTTCTTTACCTCCCGATCGCGATTAGTATCTCGTCCCTTTTCTTTTTTACGGTCATCTACGCGATCCTCCTTCGGCGAACGTGGCTCTGTCTTAGGCTTTGCTTTCCCCGCAGATGGCGCCTCGCTGACCCCCATCATTTTGGCCCTTTCTAACATCTCCCTGAGACCCGCTTTGGGGGGCCGCAGATTGAATTCAGTTTTCATCGGGCCTTTGGCGATTCCGGTGAGGAAACATGTTATGACCGCATCGTCTGGAATGTTCCTTGTTTGATCATATATTCTGACGAACCGTTCGTAATACTCTTTTCCGGATTCATGCCCTCCCATACGAACCTCATATAGGTCCTCAATGGTTTTCTTTGGCCTGCTTGCCGATTCAAACCTCTGACAAACTTTTCCGACAAATCCTCCCAACTTTCAACTGAGCCGCGAGGAAGCCCGCGTATCCAGGACGCAGCCCTATCCTGCATGCTGCCAACCAATGCGATGCACCGGGCGGATTTATTTTGTGTAGCAAGGGTGATGCGACCCTGGAACGCGGTGAGCCAGCGTTTGGGCATGAATTTCCATTGTAATAGTTGTAACTGGGATAACTAACCTTTTCTCTGGCTGGGAGGCAATGTTTCGGTAATCCCTTTAGCGAGTACGTCGATCCCCGAAATTGGGGCGACTTTCTCGACGGGCCTCGACTTTTTTAATTCTGCAAGCTCTTTTCTCATTACCTCCATCTGTTCCGCCAAAATAGGGTCGATTCTGGGTCGCGACTGTGTTTGCGTATCAGCTCGCTCCGTTCTACGCTCTGATTCCCTATGATCTCGTGATCCCTCTTGGCGGGCCCTCTTTTCCCTGATAATTATGCGGGCATCTTGTGCGTGTCTATCCTGTTGGATGGGCATCTCCTCTCTAGGAAGGCTGAGACGACTTGGGGCTAAGGCCTTGTCCTTCTCACCCAACCTATTAAACGCGGACCCTTTGTCGATCCTCTTTCCTTTTTGATGGTCGCGATCTTGGGGGCCGAGGTTCGTGGAATTTCTTTCCTCGGTCCATTGCGACTCGAAGAGTGCACGCTCTCCTCTACGTCGATCCGTCGAATTTGGCTCGGCGGCCCCGTCCGCGACCGCAAGAGGGATTTCGTTTACGGGAGGATTCGGGGTCGAATCGTCATAGGGGCCTCGGCCCTTAGCCACCAGCGCAGAATTGGTGAGATACATAGTTTCGGCGTACCCGGCGTATTCCCTCATCTCGGCGACCTCTCGGGTCCTCCCGAAAGCCCGGTTGTATTTCGGGATCGATCTTTGGCTTTGCTTTGTGACCTCTCTCTCGCGAGTTCCATCCAGGGCAACAACGGCCTCTTTCGACTTGGTTTTTTGATTAATGACATTTCGAGCGTCGCTAGGTGCTAAGACCCCTCTCTCGGGATCCTTCTCCTTCGCAGGGAGATTGTCTAGCGTTTCTCCCGCGCCTTCCCCACGAGCTTGATGTAGCATAGTACCTTTTGCAGGGGTTTGGGGTGTTAGATGTCCTTTACTTCCGGCCATTTCTCGCGGGGTGGCTTTTTGAGCGATTTCTTTGGTAAAGGGAAGAAATAAAGGCGGTTTGAGGACTTTCTTTGTAAGATTATCTCCTCCTTGATAAGAGCTCTGGTGATTTTTTACACAATCGGGTTCCCGGTAACGGAGCCAACGAAGATGTCTAAATCGTCACGGGTGTCCTTGCGGTGTATGGATGGTGGATATCCGTTGTATTTAAGGTGTGGTGTTACTCCGGCGGGTGGTGGTATGGAGAGAGTTAGAATGGAGAGAGCTTTGGCTTGCAAGTATAGTGTGTATTTTATATATCTCATCCTCTTTAGTTTACAATGACCACCCCTTTTATAGAGGTGGATAACTTAGGGAATAAGCAATCTATTAGATATTTTACTAATAGCTAGGTCTTACTTAGATACTAAGCAAGACGAAATATCTAAGCTACAAGTGGGGAAAAGATGCGGATCAATCGGCGGCCATCTCTCCGAGGTCGCAAGGAGCAAGCCCTCTCGGCCTCGCCCCCCGGCGACCCTTCTTGACCTCGCCCGGATGAGATTCACGGGATCTGTTGCACTTGCACAGGACCGCAAATGCCTTGGTCGCGGCGAGGTGAGACACGGTGGCCGCCGCGATCTCTCTGTCATGCCGGAGGGTGTCCGCAGTGGGTTGTCCCTTACTTGTTGAGGTGGTGGAATTATTTATACCCATCACAAGACAGCTTTAAAGGCTCTCAATCACTCAATGTGACATCATAGTACATCTTTTATCACCCCTAAACACCAGTTCAAAAATCTAAAAAAAGTTTTCACCCAAAAGTCATCTTTTCGTGATCTAATCTCATCTTTTTCGCAATCGCAGATCAAGACGATATAAAGCAATAATCGTCACGTGTATCGTAGTTTCTCGGTAAGATAATTTGTTTTTTCGTCTCTTCGTAATCATAATGTTAATGTCTTGTTGTTAATCTTTCTTTTATCAAAAGTTATGGACTTTAATTTGATATGATCGTCATTTTATGTTCTAATAGGTAAATCATCGTTCTCAGTAGTCAAAATTAGCTCTATATCACAGTTTGCACTCAATAAAGGTAGGATTATATGATTGGGGAGCTAGATTAATTTTTGTTAATTTTAATTGATTTTTTGTCATTAATAATTTGTAATTATTCATGCAATTAACGAAGTTTTGAAATTCGATCAAACTTATGGGAATCAAAATTGCGGTTGTTGTGGCAGGACTGCGATAGATGTTGTAGAACTATAGCATATGCGGTTGAACTGGACCCCATTGTTGCTGTGATTTTCCAGAATATTACACAGTATACAATACTGTTGTCATGTAAGGTCCAGTTAGCATGTCATTTACGATATTTGAATGAATATTTCTTTTATTTAATTGTATGCCATGTAATAATTTAGATGCATGATATGAGGATGTGCATTACGCATGTCAGATGAGTTTTGGTTAGATACTGGTGGAAACCCTTACTTTTGCTATAAGCTCTCGAGAATCCTTCACATGCAAGACAAGTCCCGCGCCTAGGGGTCAATAATTATACATGTAGATGCTGGTCGGTTATGAGGTACCCACCTACAAGTACGTCAAAATATATAGCAAGTTGGTTAGCTTTTCAATTTATTACATTCCATAGAGTAATAGCCAACATGACATATGGCAGTGAAAGGTCATGGCAACCATGGTATATTTATTAATGATCATGTTAAACATGACAAGCCCTTCTGATAACGTCGGAATTATCACGGTGGCGATAACAGTTGTTTAGTGAGGATATATGGCTGTTTGTATGTGATTTCGCTGGTGATATGCGGCGTATGTTGATGCGGACTCACTAGGCCGAGGACCATATTCACTGTTTGGGCCGTCGGACGGACCCGATTATGGATCCGAAGAGTAATTGTTTATATGACTCACAATTAATATGTCTTTTACAATTAATTTTACAATTAAATAAGGTGTACAAAATATTATGCACGAAATCCGAGGCTCGCAATCTGCCGAGCACCTGTGAGCCTCGGCGGACCGAGTCCGGCCGAGTGATATTTCCACACCCCCTCAAACCGGGCCGTATATGTTGATGCGGCCAAGTTTGCTACTTAGTCCGCCGAACATAAGAGGTGGAATAGCCTTGGTAAGAATATCGCATTCGATCCGCCGAGGGAACATACTCGGAGTTGAATAATCTTGGCATCAATCTTCTCCTTCGGAAAGTGTCTGTCAATGTCCACATGCTTGGTTTTATCATGATGGATGGATCTTCTCGCCATGCATAAGGCTGAATTATTATCACAACAGAGTGTGATAGGTTGCCGATACGGTTGCTTTGAAGTTCGCCGCACCCTTTTTAGCCATAGAGCTTCACAAATGCCAAGTACAAGTGCCCTTAGTTCGGCTTTCAAGATCGCTTCTTGACACAAGAGGTTGTTTCTTGCTCCTCCAAGTAACCGGATTCCCCCATATATATGAGCAATAGCCCGTGGTAGACCTCCCGTCAATGTGACATCCACCCCAATCGGCATCGGTGTAGACCTTGATTGATCTATCGGTAGACTTGGTGAAGTGCGAGGCCTTGGCCGGGAGTGGATTTTAAATACCTCGGTATCCTATTCACTTTGCATCCCAATGTTGCTCGGTAGGGCAATGCATGAATTGATCGACCGGGACCGACCCCATATGCAATATTAGGTCTTGTGTGAGAAAGGTATATGAGTTTGCCTACAAGCCTTTGATATTGTTCTCTCCCCGACGCAATGTCACCATGCGAGTAGGGTATGACCGGGGTCTACGGAGATACGAAAGAGTTTGCATCCCAAGATGCCGCTTTCCTTCGGTAAGTCCAGGACATACTTCCTTTGGGAGACCGAAATGCCATTGGTGGTTCTAGCTACTTCCATACCAAGAAAGTACTTGAGGTAGCCCGCATCTTTAACTTGGAACACCTTTGCCGGTAGAGTCTTCAAGTTCGGATCTCGCAGAGTCATCTCCGAAGGATGATATCATCCACATATACAATTAGAATGGACCTCCTCTCGGTTGGTTGTCTTGACAAACATGGTGTGATCGAGTTGCATTGATGATATCCAAAGGCGGCTTTAACCACGGAGTGAGTTTTCCAAACCATGCCCTTGGTGATTGCTTCAGAGCCATATAGAGATTTCCTCGGTTGCACACCTTGCCTTGAGTATGAGGATTGATAAAACCAGGGGGTACGGTCATATAAACCTCCTCGGTGAGGTCCCCATTTAGAAAGGCATTTTTGATGTCCAATTGGTGAAGAGGCCGGTCCAAGTTGGACAGGGAAATCGGAAATCCACTCGACGCGGTGTTGAGCTTTGCTACCGGTGCAAAAGTTTCCTTATAGTCAATGCCATAAGTTTGAGTGAATCCCCTTGCTACCAATCCGGCTTTATACTTGTCAATTTTACCATCGCATTGTATTTGATAGTGAATAACCATCTGCACTAACTGTTTTCTTGCCTTTGGGAAGAGTTGTGAGGTCCCAAGTATGATTATCCAAGAGAGCGATCATCTCTGTTTTAACAACGACCTTTTCCACTTATCATTTTGAAGGGCCTCCCGAATATTCCTAGGGATAGAGTGAGAGTCCGTGTCCCGTGTAAACATGGCAAAGATAGGAGACAACCGATCATAAGATAAATAAGTATGAATAGAATGATCGGTGCATGATCTTTTCCCTTTCCTTAGAGCAATAGGTCCGTCATCTACTTCGAGACCGCCGAGGTCGAGCCGGGGTCCGGCGGACTGCGGTTCGCAGGTTGCCGAGGTTCGGTTCGGCGAGGCTCGGGTCGGCCAGGACTCGGGTCGGCCAGACCGCCGAGGGTCGGTAATGTGAGTATCCGCGGGATGCCGAAGATTATGAATCCGCCGAGGGTTAGGACTCGCCGAGGGTAAATGGTTTGCCGAGGGAACGGACTTAGTTCAATCTCAATCGGTTTTCCATCGTTGATGGGCTCGGTAGGTTTGTTGTAATATGGAGTCCTTTCAAAGAATTTCACATCCATAGAATTGTAAAATTTCTTTTCGGTAGGAGAGTAACACTTGTAACCTTTCTCGTCCCGTGCATATCCAAGGAAAATGCACTTATGAGCTTTAGGATCAAGTTTACTTCGTGTTGAGCATGGATATAAACAAACACGGTACAACCAAAGATCTTTGGAGGCAATTGGGTAATAAGATGAGAGCGGGAGTGTGTGGTCGGCGGGGGTTTGGAGAGGAGTTTTGAAACCTAACACTCTGCTTTGGGAAGTCTGTTGATTAAATATGTGGCGGTCAATATAGCTTCACCCCACATGTATTTAGGAACATGTGTAGTGAACATGATTGATCCGGCCATTTCCGACGATGCTGTTCTTTCTTTCAAAGCAACCCCATTACGTTGAGGTGTTTCCACACAACTACGATATGAACAATTCCTCTGTTTGTCAAGAAGTTACGAGGTTAGACTCATAGTATTCCGAGCATTATCGCTTTAAGATCTTGATCTTAGTATCAAATTGGGTGGAGACCATGTGATAAAATTCTTGGAAGATAGGTCCAACTTCGATTTGTCTTTCATTAAGAACGACGGTGTTTCGGTATGATCATCAATGAAGGTTACAAACCACCTTTTTCCCGTTATACTTTTCACTCTTGAGGGTCCCCATACATCACTATGAATTAGGGTGAAAGGGGAAGAGGGCAAGTGAGGTAACTTAGCATACACGGATTTGGTGAGTTTAGCAAATTGACAAATATCACATTGAAGATCATTAAGATTACATCCTTTAAACAATTCGGGGATTAAAGACTTTAAATAACCAAAACTTGGATGTCCTAGTCTATAATGCCATAACATGATATTGTCTAGGTTTTGAGTGCGAGTCGCTAAGGCGATTCTCGTCTTCGGTCTTCTCCGTCTTCGACGGGGTTTAGCTTGCCCAATCACTTCGAGAAGAAAGATCCTGGAATGTACACCGATTCTTATTAAAAACAACGGTCAATTCGGATCTTTAGTGAGTTTACCGACGATATAAGGTTACGATCTAACTTTGGAACAAACGGGACATTCGTAGATATATCCGATTAGTAAGTTTAACCTTCCCAACACCTTTTGCATAAGAAACGTAACCATCGGCGCCTTAATTCTCGTGAATTTGGTTGCATGGCATATATTGGGTAATAAGGTTTTTATTACCGGTCATATGGGAAGAAGCCCCGAATCAACAATCCAAGTCTCATTACTAAGAGGTGAGTAAAATATACCCGTTTTAGCATGAGTGGCCATTTCAGTAGGGGAGCTACCTTCCTGATGCTGAGCAATAAAGGTTCTAAAGGCGACAAGAACGAGCATTCAGCTTATTGTCATTCTCCTCTTCACTGATAAGTTTGCCTTGACTTTCCCTGGTTGGTTTTGAGGTTTTAGAGGGGTTAGGTTTGCCATGTAGCTTCCAACAATTGTCCTTGGTGTGATTTGTGCGTTTGCAGTGATCACAGAACGCTTTCCGGCTTTCTCGGTAGGCTTCACGTAAGTCTCATTAACCTTCGAGGCGCACCTTCGGTAGGGTTGTCGGCGGGGAGTTTAGCGACATCACTTTCCTCGCTTGCTTTCCTCATGTTTGACCTCGGCAAACATGGATTTGAGATTTGGAAGAGGTTTAGTAGCAAGAATTCTACCTCGACATCATCAAGAGTAGGATTCGGTCCGGTAAGGAATTTGAATACTCTCTTTTTCTCGATAATGTCTTTAAAGAGTGCGACATCTTTAACATCATTCCAGGGTGAGTTTCCAACATATCTAGGTGTTGCCATGCCTTAGATAGTTGATTAAAGTATTGAGTTACGTACATATCTCCTTGTCCGCAATTTTGAATCCGAGCTTCGAGTTCATAGACTTCGGATGTATTGTCCTTTTTTGAGTAAAGGTCTCGGCATTGTCCCAGCATTTCCTTAAGCGTGTCATACATCATGAAGTTCTCACTCGATCTCTTTTGTCATAGACCTCGTGAGGATGGTCATGACTTGGTTATTTTCTCGTGTCCCATGCTTCAAACTTGGGGTCGGTTTCGAGCGGGGGCGGGTTTAGAACCGGACGGATATCCCATCTTGCCCCGGCCGGAGATATACATTTTCATAGACCTTGACCATAGCAAGTAGTTGTTACCATCAAGTTTATGATTTGTAAAAGAAGAGTGTTCGGTTATCCCGGTCTGAGAGGCACTGTGAGTCTACTTGAAGAAGATGAAACTTCGGATAATGTTGACATTTTCTGAAAAAGAACGAGTTTTGCGGCGGATTTTAGAACTCGGTAAGGCTCGATACCATGAAGAGAGTTTGAGAATGTGATAAACACAAGAGTAAACTTCAACTTAGTTTATTCATTGAGTAAAAAGATGTATAAATATAGGATCCAAGGGCTCCTTTACAGGCTGGTGTATCACCTGCCTTTGTGGGTCATATAAAAGCGTAATACCATAGGGTCGCCCGAAACAATTATCCCACTAATTGCAATTAATTAAATTATATTCAGTACTTAATGTGATTTGATACGTTGAGTAATGATAGTAAGAAAGAAATAGAAATTTGTCCACAAAACATGACCTAGTGGTAAAGGTCTTGGGTGTCGTAATAACAGCTGGACCGGGAGCTGGAGTGTGGAGGTTCGAATCCCGTAAAGGGAGGACTTCTTTCAGTCTATTGGAATAATAGCAGCCCATGACTCTGAGCCACTTAGGTTACCTGATTAACCTCTCCACCCATTCCGTAGGATAGGGGACTAGGGGCCCTTTCGATTAGGGTTTAACTGTTTTAAGAAAGAAATAGAATTTTCATATGAAATTGGATACAAAGTGATTTCCCATCTATGCCTTATAATGATTATGCCATTCCATACTTCCGTATTTCTATTTATTCATATGTTGCATTTATTTATAGTATAATTATCAAAATGCTATTTATTACTATAACTGCATTAAATAAGAACTATGAGTATGTATTCCACATACTACCATGGTCCAATTTTAATTATATTTTCTTTACTAAGTCGTCGTGCTCACTTTTAATTAAAAACAATTTATATGAGGATAATGTAAAGACCGGAGATATGAGAATACCTCATAGAAGTCGGTTATTATTATCCTTTTTAGATACCATGCTTAAGAATGTTTCTTTTTCAGTCGATATGTTTGTATTCGTTTTTTTTTTTTTTCTTGAGTAGCGCACCCGACGCTTTTTGACATTTATGTCGTTTCGGTTTCTTTCTCTTGAGACAATAGATAGTTAATTTGGTTATATTTGTTTTATTTTAGTTGAATTTGAACTTACGAGTTTATTTGGGATATTTGGCAATATTGGATTGTCCTCTTGTTTTCTTGGAGTTGTAGATTGTATTTGTAACAAGAGATAGGAAATGTTAAGGATTCATCCTATAGAATCTGCGGCAGGGCCCCCCGCATATGCGGTGGGGCTGGCTTCAAGATTTGTGTTTTATATTACATTTTTCAGTTTTGAGTCTGATCAATTTTGTTATTTAATACTTTATTATTTATTTTTGCACATTCTGATATAAATAATCTTTTTCGTTTTTTCACTCTTTTATGTATGATACAAATACTAAGTGCTAAGTGAGGCTTACGTATGCAATTGATCATTAGTTGTGATTGTGCCAAGCGGCGCGTGACCATTTTACCCTCGCACATGGTTCATTTCGTTACAGTTGGTATCAAATCATTAGGTTCATGTACCGGACGTTTATTCTCGTTAGCATGGGTGGCTCTACCTTGTGCTTTGGGGATGCGGCCGACCCCCAAAAATAAAAATATTAATTATTAATAGTAGAGAATTTTTTTATAAACACACACACACACACACACACACATATTATATATATATATATATATATATATATATATATATATATATATATATATATAATATGATATATATATATTTTTTTATTTTTATGTATTAACCTCCTGGTTTTAGATATTGACCCGTAATTACATGTATATAATTGAATATTTAAATATATGTGTGATACGAAAAAAATGACAAATTTTGACCCCACGTTAAAATTCATGCAGCCGCCCCTGCTCGTTCGGTTGTGATTTTTAGAGTTAAGTTTGTATTGCCTATTCCTGAAAAAAAAAAAAAAAAAAGGTTTGATATTGCCTAGGCTTGTTCTCTTTTTTAACCATTGGTTGTTCACTCTTTTTAGATGTTGAACACTTACAACTCTAACTTTAATCATGGTTCACGAAGTAGTCAAGGTCAAACATGACCTTTGAAGCTTTCCTTCACCACCACCTCTTCTGCATCAGCTCTTCTGCTAGCTCAGGGAGTAGTTCCACCTCCACCATGGTCTATGGTTCCTCTTATTCAGATCTTATCCCATTTGGAGTAATGTGGGCCACTCATGTAAAAAAAAAAAAAGCTATAAAAGGACACAAAAAAGAGATTTTTTTTTTAAAAAACCCAATCTTTCCAAAAAAATAAAACACACAAGTTGACCCTTATTCAGATCTTATCCCATTTGGAACGTTTTTCGAAGTTGAAGCTAATAAAGACCCATCTTCGAAGCACGATGACTCAAGAACGCTTGAATGGGTTGGCCATAATATCGAAATTTGGGCTGGGTTCATATCTTAATGCGATAGAACATGAGAAAGGGAAAGTACCACTGGAAACCTGAGACTTCCCTCAAGTTGTTGAACATAAACGGAGAAAAAAATGGATGAGGAGGTAAAGATTCTAATAGAGAGATTTTGGAAAAATATGATTGTATTCACAATTGAAAGGTGTACACAGTAGGTTACATATATATTGTACATAATAGAGTATTCTAGAGACCGTATTAATTACAAAGTATATCATAATAAATTAAAAGAATATTTTACAGAATATATCACAATAAATGTGTCTACACTACCTAATACGCCCCCTCAAGTTGGACGGTCGGAGAGTAGGCCAAGCTTGGAGCAAAACTATTGAAACAGAATACGTGGAAGAGGCTTGGTCAATGCATCAGCAAGCTGGTCAGCACTAGAAACATGAGTAACACGAAGATGACCTTGTTGCATTTGATCGTGAATAAAATGGAAATCAATAGCGATGTGTTTCATGCGCGAATGGAAAACCGGATTGTCATTGAGTTGAGTTGCACCAATACTGTCACAAAAATGGTAGGAACGTGAGAGGATGAAGCAAAACCGAGGGACTGCAACAAATAAGTAACCCAATTAAGCTCAGAAGCTGTAGAGGCAACTGAACGATACTCAGCCTCAATGGAAGATCGAGCAATAAAATTCGGTTTTTTGGAACTCCTGTTAGGAAATCTACGCGGGAACGCAACGGAATTCAAAATTTTATTTTCTTTAACCAGGATCGATCAACTTCGTTTAAGCAATAAACAAATAAGCTAGTAGACGGTGGTTACCTTGCTTGATCTATAAGATCGACGCTTTGACCGTCTAAGGAGAGTAGTTGTGCACGAAGCCGCCCATGTGTTCGGCCTCAACCGCTAGTCCACACGAACAACCCGCCGGAATCCATTATTGGATTGCTACTAGAAAAATCCGGCTGCTAGACCGACATTTTCTCTCTCCCAAAACTCTCTCTAAGGAGCTCTCTATTTTTCACAAGAACTATTAGCTCTTGGAATTGTGATGTACAGAAGAGCTTGACACTCACCTCTTATTTATAGTGAGATGGGCGCCCCAACTAGAGTGGAGAGGAAGACAACCTTTTACTAGTAAAATAAGGAATATTTGACTGATTTATCTCATTAATGTTTAATATCTTATATTAAATATTTTCCTTAAGATATATATTGACAATATCTTATATTGAATATATCTTTATTTTATTTTATTACCATAAATCAATTTACACATGTATATATATATATATATATATATATATATATATATATATATATATATATATATATATATATATATATATATATATATATATATATATATATATATATATATATATATATATATATATATATATATATATATATATAAAATGTATATATACATCATATGTGAAACTCACGCATTATAGTATATAATTATTAATATCTAATATTAATATATAATAATACCATTAATTAAATTGCACAATCCAAGTGTATCTTATACACACACAAATTGCGCCACCTTAGAAAATAAATTGGCATCCAGAATATTCTTTAATTAATATAATACTATTAATATCTTGTATTTAATTTATTCATAATAAATAAATACCACCATATTAATTTACCACTATCTTTCCTTATTTGGTTATCGCTATAACCGCATTTTAAACCGGCTAGATGTTCATATGTACGTGACCCGATCGATAGGCTTCCGAATATGTTGGTTGTAGACACAAAGTGCAAATTACGAAAATGCCCTTCATGCCTAACGATCACGGGATAGCCTCTAGCAACACACCGTGACCCCCAATCATCGGAAGAGTCAAATGCAATGACTACTACCTTTCATGTGAAACAGTTCCGTGTAACTTACAATCCTATTCCTGTAATAGTATCCATACGATCGTATCTTATAATCTGGATATCATACTCTCTCGAAGTAACTCATTTACTTCCACTTTGCAAAGATTCACGAGAGTAAGGCATTCCTTATAAGAAGGCCATTTCGGATATTCACCATACTGATAGGGTACGCAATTTCCAGACGACCATACATGTATACTCCGCATGCTTCAGTATCGTACCCAATCACTACCGAATGATCACCCCGTGGCTAGGGGAAACCTCAATAGTGTCAAAGCATGACAATCCACACCGTGATGCCATGAAGATTCCGGTCTTAAGGATAATTACACAACCGCCACATAGTGCGACACTTAATGTAAGCGGCTCAGTCTAACGTACGCATTCTCTAATACACGTCCACGTACAGTCCAAGTGTCTCTACACTTCGATAGACGAAATCTATCCCCGCCCTTAAAGACAAAAGACATCTAATACGTGCTAGCATGTTTATACTATTAATGCCCTGCTTAATAGTACATCACCCTAGAGACATTTAAGTATCAAACTTATTAAAGTGATTAGAGATCTCATCAACCATAATCGCCTATCATGGTTTCTCTATCACAGTTTAATACTAAGGACGTTATCATATAACAATTCGTAATTGGTTCTTTAAGAGAACAAATATACGACAACAGAAAAGCCATTTAATATGTATAAACACAAAGAAATAATAGAAATGATCCGACCCGGTCGGATCCGGTCCAACCCAATTGGGTTTAGGACACTATTTCAACAACTCCATGAGACTAGATTACGACCAAGAAAGACCAAATAGCCACTGGTAGAGGAATAATCTTCCTTGTTACCACCCAAATCGGCATCGGAAAAGGCATGGAGAACCATAAGAGAGGAGCGATAAATAGGAAAACCGCATCGGGATGAACCAGCAAGATTACGAAGTAGTCGTTTGGCGAGGGCCCAATACTGAACCGTAGGAGCATGCATGTATTGGGACAGCTTATTGACAACAAATGCCAAGTCAGGACGCGTAAAGAGTAAGTATTGAAGGCTACCAAGAAGCTGACAATAAGCCGATGGGTCATCATAAGGAGTAGAAGAAGACCAGATGGTGTGGAATCAACCTCAACGCCCAGAAAATACGAAAGAGGACCCAAATCCTTTATGGAAAAACGAGAACCCAGACTATCAACAAAAGAAGAAACCGTAGCAGTGTCAGTACCTGTCACAATTATATCATCAACATAAACCAGAACCACAAGAAAAGTAGGGGGAGCCGAATAAATAAATAACGAGGAGTCCGCAGCAGAATTACAGAAACCTAGAGAAAGAAGGAACTGCTTCAGTTTATGATACCATGCATGAAGAGCCTGTTTAAGACCATAAATGGCCTTATGCAAGCGGAAGACATAATTAGGGTGGTCAGTGTCAACAAAGCCCGGAGGTTGGGCCATATAAACTTGTTCAGTTAAAGTACCATGCAGAAAAGCATTGTTAACATCTAACTGACAAATGGGCCAACCAAAAGTAACCGTAATAGAGAGAACCAGTCGAATAGTAGTAGGCTTAACAACAGGACTGAAAGTTTCAAATTAATCTACACCAGGGCGTTGGGTGAAGCCCTTCTCAACTAGACGGGATTTATAGCGATCAACAGAACCATCAACCTTCCGTTTAATACGAAATACCCACGTGTTGTGAACCATATTGACCTGTGAAGGAGCAGGAACTAGAGACCAAGTACCATTAGTTACTAAAGCTTTAAAGTCATCAGACATGGAAGCACGCCATTGAGGAGACTTAATAGCTTGTTTGTAAGTAGAGGGTTCAGTATCAGAGTACATTGAATCCAACTGGGAGTTAAGATTGAGGATTTGACAGGGTTGAAGATATTGTTATGAGCACGGGTAGTCATAGGATGAGAAGGAGGTGGAGAAGAAGGGGAGGAGGAAGAGGAAGAAGTGGGGGAAGATGAGGAAGAGACTCAATATAGGAGGGTGGGGTTTCGTCCAGGGGTAAGGCAAGGGAGGCAGGGACTTCGATGGGAGGTTAAGGAGAGGAGAGAATAATGGGAAGTCACGAGTCACAAGCATATGAGTCAGGAGATTGTGTAGGGGAGGAAGATAGGAAGGGAAAAACATATTCCACGAATTTAACATCACGAGAGACATAGAGGCGATTGGTTTCAAGATGCAGACATAGATATGAACTTTGGGTTAAAGATAGCCAAGGAAGACACAAGAAAGAGAATTGGGTTCAAGCTTATATTGGTTGTAGGGACGTATCTAGGGATAACAGAGGCACCTAAATACACGAAGTTTGGAATAATTAGGGGCCTGGTGGTTCAATTTATCATAAGTATGGGACATGGAAGGCACGGGAGTGGGCATCCTATTGATGACATAAACAGCCGCAACAAAAGCATAAGACCAGTAGGTTAAAGGAATATGTGGATGATGGAGAAGAGCGAGACCCGTTTCAACAATATGTAAGTGACGACGTTCGGAAAGGCCATCGTGTTGAGGTGTGTGAGGAGGGGATGTGTGGTGAGCAATGCCATGATCGGAAAGATAACCACGAAGAGCAATGAACTCAATACCATTGCCAGTATAAAGAACTTTAATCACCGTGTCAAATTGTTTTTTCACCAAAGTTTTAAAATGCGGGAAAATAGATATAACATCAAATTTGCGTTTAAGAGGGTATAACCAAACATAACGGGTAAAATGATCCTCAAAAAATGACGTAATATTTAAAAGAGTCCATGGAATAAATAGGTGATGTCCATACATTAGAAAAATTATTTCTAAGGGGCGGGATGACTGTAAAGTAGAAACTAAAAAAGAAAGACGATGACTTTAATGGCTGGAACACGCATCACAGTGAGATACATCAGGAGAGTGGGTGGTGGCCGGAGAATGCTGATGAATTATGTGCTGGAGAATCGGAGAAGCTAGATGACCCAAGCGATGGTGCCAGGTCACAGAGGTTGTTTTATTTGTTGAGAAGGCTAAAATTGGAGAAGATGACCAGAGGTATAATCCATCTTGTACTTCTCCCTGGTAAAGACATAAACTGTCTGACGGTACTTCACAAGAAAAGAATCAGGGAAGAATTTGAAGAAGACATTATTATCAACACAGAATTGAGAAACAAAAAGTAATTACGGGTGATACGGGGAATGCATAAAACACGAGGTAAACGAAAAACGGAAGAAGTAGAATAAAGTGTAGTAGAACCAGTATGAGTAATCAAGAGAGAGCTTCCATCCCCAATCTGAATGTCATCAGGACCATGATAAGGAGCATGCATGCTCAGAGTGCGAAAGTCAACAATCATATGATGAGAGACTCCACTATCCAGGAGCCAAGGTTGAGCACGGGGTGATGGTGGGGGCCGAGCCTGTAGAGTGTGAACCTGTTGAAAGAACGGATATGTAAGGAATCTCTTTGCACAATGACCTTGAACCCTATAGAGCTGACATTTACCAAGATAATGCTGTGATTGATAAGAAGCACAAGGACGTGGGCCCGAACCAAGAGGGGCCAAAGTTTCCAAAGGAGGAGCAACCATTTTTTTTGTAATGTTGCTGCTAGTTGTTGTTGTTGTTTTTGCTAGGAGTAGTAGCACCGATCAAGACACTCGATTTTAGCACAACGGAAGCTTATGCGATCTACGATATGAGCCATAACTAATTAATCCTTCGAGAAGGTTGAAGATTTACCTTATCGGAGAGGAAGATATAGTCGACCAAAGGGAGATACCGTAGTCTTCCGGATTGTGTCTCCTAGCGACGACTGGTGGACGTCGATCCTCGCCGTAGAACCTCCTCGAATATGCCCAAGAAAAACCATAGGGTTTTCTTCTCTTAATGACTAGAACAAGAAAACTAATTTTCTCTTCTTTTTAATTGTAAAGTGGCGCATATTGTGATTTCTTATTGTGCTAGGAGAAACTCTCTTTATATAGAAAAATAACTAGCCAAGAGAGTTATCATTTTCACACCACAATTACCTATTCCTACAAGGAAAAGATATTTTCCAAAAGATAAGAGATAATTCCCAAAAAATCAATCTCTTATTTTTCCATTAATTATCCAACAAATAGATAATTAATTAATTACATATGTGACATAATCTAGGAAATTTCTTTCCCTAATTATCCACAAAATAGGCCCCACTTTTAATCCATTTTAATAGAAAATGTATTTTCTATTTTTAAATATTATTTACCAAATAAATAATATTGCATATTCATTAAATAAACCAACTATTTAATTTATTCTCGAGGTTCCACAAAACGAGAAAACACTCGCGTGTTAGGAGCCAACCCGGGGACCATGGACCTATAATCAGTAGCTACAATAAATTAAATTAAATATTCATCGAACAGAATATTTCTACTTAATTCATTAATTCCGGAATTACGCCATCATAAATCTGAAACTGAACTCTATCGATTATAGATATAACTTATTCTCAAAACGTCGAGTCGAGTCGATAAGTGTCCATTGATATAATCATTTCATATAAACTAACCCTCCATAGACTATCCGAACTGAAGTAGGATTATTTCCGTAAACCTTCTTCACTACATCTTATCCTTATTTACCATTAACCCACTAGTGATCAATTGGTTCATAACCAATACGAACTCCCGGGATCGATCACTTTCTAGGATTAACAAATAAGGGGATTGTCTTTCTACTTCCCGCATGAAGGAATTGATTCCATATCTGTGAGAGACACACTTCTCACTCATTCCAAAATAGTGCCAACGTGAAAGTGATTCGGACCGCGCCTCTTAGCGATCCGTAACGAACACATCAAACCCTATCCTAAAACAAGTAGGAGTCTGTAATCACTTCAGGATTAAGGTTAATCCATATATGATCATCTTATGATTTAATAAGATTTCTGAATCACGGAATTATATGAGAAACTCAGATTAAATCGGTCCAAGTCCTATATGACTCTTATCATATATAAATGCCCCACTTAGACAACCAATGTCGACGGTCCGGATAAGACGGTCACACCAT
This sequence comes from Gentiana straminea, assembly GCA_036785695.1. Taxonomy (NCBI): domain Eukaryota; kingdom Viridiplantae; phylum Streptophyta; class Magnoliopsida; order Gentianales; family Gentianaceae; genus Gentiana; species Gentiana straminea. The sequence goes on along the minus strand of JAVUPR010000046.1, from coordinate 3,781,916 downwards.
AAAGTGTTCTGGGCGTATTAGTGGTGGTTTAATCAATAGACCCCATACTTTGATTAAGTTCACCACGGACTAATAGTTCAAGTGTATCACCATAAACTTAATCCTCATGTGTGACACACACAAAGTTATATGGATACATATGATACAACTTGGGGTTTTCAGGAGTGTATTAAATATAAGCACAAAGAAATAATAAGATGAAATAAAATCTGTCATTTATTTAATAAAAACAATTACATAAATTGTTTTTCGGGCACTACACCTAACAATCTCCCACTTGCCCGTAATGACAAGCAACAATTGTTTTTAGAGCACACCCTGTTACATTTATCTATCTTCTACATATTTCTCCCACTTGCTCTAAAGCAAATGAGACATGTTTCTCACTCCCATACTCTCCAAGTGCTTGTCGAAGACATTAGATGCCAGCGTCTTGGTGAACGGATCAGCTAAGTTGTCGGCCGAGGCGATCTTTAGGACCGAAATGTTGCCCCTGTGCACGATCTCTCTGATCAGATGATACTTTCTCTCTATATGCTTTGATCTCTTGTGACTTCGCGGTTCCTTGGAATTTGACACCGCTCCATTGTTGTCACAATAAAGTGGTATTGGATCATTTATATTCGGAATTACTTCCAAATCACCGAGAAACTTCTTGAGCCATACCGATTCCTTAGCTGCTTCAGAGGCTGCTATGTACTCGGCTTCCATTGTTGAATCCGCAATGCTTGGTTGCTTTACGCTTCTCCACACTACGGCTCCACCTTCAAGAGTAAACACTGAGCTTGAGATCGACTTACGATCATCCTTATCTGACTGAAAGTCAGAATCAGTGTAGCCTACGATATTCAGGTATGCACCTGAATATACAAGCATATAATTCCTCGTCCTCTTTAGATACTTGAAGAGATTCTTTACTGTTGTCCAGTGCTCCATGCTTGGGTTTGACTGAAAACGACTGACCAATCCCACGCCGTAGCAGATGTCCGGTCTTGAACACAACATTGCATACATCAAACTTCTAACTGCAGATGCGTAAGGAATACGTCCCATGCTCTCTTGTTCCTCAGGGGTTTGAGGACACTGTTTCTTAGAGAGAGCTATGCCACGACGGGTTGGTAGGAAACCCTTCTTTGCATTCTGCATATTATAACGTAGCATCATCTTATCAATGTAAGATGCATGGGACAAAGCCAACATCTTGTTCTTTCGATCCCGAATTAGCTGGATCCCTATAACATAGCTTTCATCTCCTAAATCTTTCATTTGGAAATGCGTGGCTAACCAACTTTTAACATCAGACAACATCCCCTTATTGTTTCCAATTAGCAGGATGTCATCCACATACAATACCAAGAATGCCACATTTTCCTTAACAATGCGCTTGTATACACAAGGCTCATCAGGATTTTGTTCGAAACCGTAAGACTTGATGGTTTCATCAAATATGTGGTTCCAAGACCGAGATGCTTGCTTTAACCCATAAATGGATTTGAGCAACTTGCACACTTTGTGTTCTTGGCCTTTCTCAATGAAACCTTCTGGTTGCTGCATATATATTTCCTCGTCAAGATAACCATTTAGAAAAGCTGTCTTAACATCCATCTGCCAGATTTCATAATCTAAGCATGCAGCAATCGAAAGAAGAATACGAATGGACTTTAGCATGGCCACAGGCGAGAAAGTCTCCTCATAGTCGACTCCCTTTCTTTGGGTGTAACCCTTTGCCACTAGCCTAGCTTTGAAGGTTTCAACCTTTCCATCCATGCCCCTCTTTCTCTTGTAGATCCATTTACTGCCTATGGGCCGTACACCCTCATGGCAATCCATAAGTTTCCAGACTGAGTTAGAGTGCATAGACTCCATTTCTTGGTTCATTGCGTCAATCCATTTATCCTTGTCAGAATCATCCATAGCCCTCCGAAAGGACAGCGGATCATCCTCCACTCCATCAGAGATGGCAATATTTGCCTCTTCTTGCATGCCATATCGAGTAGGTGGCCGAACCACCCTTTCGGTACGTCGGAGTGGTCTGGGATTCTCTGGATTAACTGTGGCATTATCAGTGTTGTTTGTGACATGAAGTGTCACCAGTGGTCTGACCGTGTCAGAAAGTAACTCCTTGAGTACTATTTTACTTCGAGGTTTGAAGTCTGTCATATACTGATCCTCGAGAAATGTGGCATTAGTTGAAACTATCACCTTGTTGTCTTCTGGATCATAAAATAGACCTGCTCTCGTTCCTTCAGCATACCCTACGAACATACATACTTTCGTACGTGCTTGAAACTTGCTAGTCTTGTCTTCCAGCACATGTGCAGGACACCCCCAAATACGGTAATGGCGCAAACTAGGTTTACTCCCTTTATAACTCAATGGGCGTCTTTTCGACAGACTTTGACGGAACCACATTCAATATGCGGACCACTGTTTGTATATCCCCAAAAAGAAATCGGCAGTGATGCGTAGCTCATCATTGACCTGACCATGTCAATTAATGTTCTGTTTCTCCTCTCAGCAACTCCATTTTGCTGAGGTGTCTTGGGTGCGGAACGCTGAGAACAGATCCCATGTTCCAAGAGGTAATCAGTGAAGTCAGTATCCAAGTACTCGCCTCCTCGATCAGAATGAAGGCACTTCAATGATTTACCCAGTTGCCTTTCGGCCTCTGCCTGGAATTCCTTAAACTTACTAAAAGCTTCGGACTTCCTATGCAGAAGATAAACATATCCATATCTCGGGTAGTCATCGATGAAAGTCATAAAATACTCGAAACCACCTCTAGCCTGCACATTCATCGGACCACACAAGTCTGAATGTAAATAATTCCAAAGGTTCTTTGGCTCTATTTCCCTTTGATGAGAAGGGCCGTTTAGTCATTTTTCCCTCCAGGCAAGATTCATAGACTGGTAGTGTGTCAACTGATAACTCACTCAAGGGACCACCCTTGGCCAGTCTTTTGATTCTTTCCAAGGAAATATGACCAAGTCTTAGATGCCAAAGGTATGTTTTATCATGGTGAGAAACTTTCTGTCTTTTAACAGATTTCTGATGTTCTACTTTAAACATTTCAGTGTTAAGCAGTGGAGTTGCTATCGGTTTAATAAAATACAATCCGTTTTCCAAAATTGTAGAACAAATATCACGACCATTTCTGGAAATGACAATTTTATTACTATCAAAAGAAAGAGAATACGATTGTTCTTGCAACATTGAAACTGAAATTAAATTTCTACGGAAATTTGGAACAAAATAAACATGGTTTAAAACCAAGAATTTATTGCCAAAACATAAACTAACTACTCCCACTGCTCTAGCTGAAACCACAACATTTTTGCCAACTCTCATCGTCAGCGTGCCTTCCTCTAGCTCCTGATACGAACTAAGGATCTGCAAAGAAGAACAAACATGGTTAGTAGCTCCAAAATCTAGTATCCAAGTTGATACATTTTCAGCTACTGTATAGGATTCCAAGACTAGTAATTCATAATTACATGTCTTATCCTTTCCCTTGTTTTTAAGGCCTTTCCCTTCCTTAGCCTCTTTGAGGTATGCTGGACAATGGCGCCTCCAATGTCCTACCTCATGGCAGTGGAAACATTTCCCCTTGGGCTTGGAAGTTGCCTGTTTAGCCTTTTTCTTCATTGGCTTTGCCCGATTCTCTTCACGTTTTGGCTGTTTTGCCTGCTTTGCTTGCGGCTTATTCTTGACTCCAGAGCTCGATGCCTTGGCTTCGGCCACGTGGGCCTCGGCCTTTACTTCCTTTTCTCGGCTTCTCCCAGAGGAGATAGCTTCGAACACTTGCAGTTCATTAATCAACTGAGTTAGATCAAATGTGAGTTTGTTCATGACATTGTTACTCTTGAACTGGAGGAACTCAGGTGTGAGTGATTCTAAGATCATACTCACTTGAGTTGCATCGTCAAATCTAGAGCCATGAGTCTCAGCATCAGCAAAGTAGTTAACCATGTTCATCACATGACCAGTTACCGACTTACCTTTCCTCATTTTGGCATTTATGGCTAACTTGATAGCCTCATGTCTTGCTTGATTAGATGGGGCACCAAACATGGAAATAAGACAGTCCATGATTTCTCGTGCACTCTCCATGTTCTCGTGCTTGGTCCTTATGATCTCTGACATGGAGGCCAGCATTATGCCACGAGCCTTATTGTCCACCTCTACCCATCGCTTATGGTCATCGCGTATAGCTCGTGAAGCGTTCATGGGAGGAGTCGGCGGACAAGCCTCAGACAGGACAAACTTAACGTTCTTGAAGATGAGCGCAACATTCATGTTACTTTTCCACTTGTTAAAGTTGTTTCCGGTCAATTTTTCATATAGCAGATTTGTTACTTGAGAAGACATTATGCTGTAGAATAAAAAATGACAAAAATAAATCAAATCATACACCGCAACTAATTATGATTTTAGGAATAATAAATGTGATGTCATGCATGCAGTTTATCCTACCATTCCAAGGACTTAATCTCACACCTACAGTGCCGCCTTAGGGTAGGTAAAAGAGGTGATGATTAAGTTGAGACAATCTCTCTCAACAATTAACTGAGAGTCGGACATCTCTTTTTAATTACTGATGACCTTCCTTTTCAGCCAAGATATTTCCAACAATATCCTTATGAGTGTGACCTACTGTTTCAGATCTCAAAGTACGCCCCGAGTATGCCGCCTTAGGGTCGGTCAGTGACTCGACGAGTACCCAAAATCCTATCCTTTCGGAGACCAAGCCATGCATTTTGATAGTGGTGAAGGCCATCCTTAGGGGACCGAAATCAAAGCGGAACGAGGCATCACCATTCTCTCACTTGCTTGTGTCAACAGTAGATGCCGTGGGGTTGGTTGTCACCTTCCCCGCCCCCACTCGTTATTTTGAAAATTCGGTAGTCTCTTTAGGATTTTAGAATTTTCAAATAATCCAAAAACAATAGATCATGAATATTTAATTTAATCCTCCCACTAGTTCATCGGTTCCAAATACCATCTAACTAGTGTCACTATATCCACGATCCTCCAATTTTATGGATTAAAAATTCTATTTGTGTAGACACTACACAAATAAAATTCACAAAGAATTTTATTATCCTAATTTGTCGTGATAAAAGTTTTAGGATTATAGAATTTTATCTCAATAATTTGAAAACAATAAATCTTGAAAAAGCAATCACCAACTTATCGGTATTAAACCCTGGCTGAGCTTTAACCGAGTTCACCGAATGGTGTCGGGATTGGCTAAGCCGATCCGTCCTCTTCGCTGGTTCATATACGACTGCTGGATGAATCGGGCTAAGGCTGCCCCATTGAGCCGAAACTCGCCGGATAGCTTGACCTTTCCGGACCCCCGACGCTAACGTCGCACGTGTGCGGGTGCTGGTTGAAAATCGGGCTAAGGTTGCCCCATTGAGCCTCAGCTCGCCGGATAGCTTGACCTTTCCGGACCCCCGTGGCTAACCCCGCACTTGGACGGACAAGTCGAGTCGGGCCGAAGCCCGGTTGACCGCCCGAACCAATTTTCGAACCTTTTGCTTAGTTGGTGTCCAAATTTTCCGGATTTTCTAATTTTTCAATTATTAAAATTCTTTTATGTAGTCACTACATAATTAAAATCCACGAATGATTTTTAGATCCCAAAATTAAATTTACCGAGTAAATTTTATTTTATCATGTGAATTTTATATCCCGATAAAATTCTGTTCGTTTTAATTAATTTAATTAATTACCTAAATTAATCTAAATTAATTACGTCTCATACATGCCTAATTAATATCACGATTAATTATCTACATGTATGCATATGCTAGGAGTGGAATTCATGAATATGATGCATGTCATGGCATGGTTACTTCACATAAATTATCAAAACATGAAAATAAATGCGTAAAATAAACCACTAAGATGGACCGTTGGTACCCCCGTATCTAATCTATAAATTAATTAAACCCTAAACCAAAAAAATAATAATCTATTATTTTTTCTTCAGCCGCTCTAGGTATTTAATTTTCTACACTTGTCTCTTTATCAAAAACCGCCCAGCCGAGTTGATAAGAGTCTCCTTCTTCCTTCATCACCTCTTGAGTTCGAATCCACTTTGGTTTATTATCATTATTATTTTTTTTTTGAATCGTATTTTTTTTTCGAATAATAAAAAAGAATTTACGAGCTGAAAAAAAAATTATTACAAAAAAAAAAGGTTTCAGAAAATTATAGGGCCAAAGGGATTCAAACTCGGGTCTACACACAATTAAACCAGTGACTTGACCACTGTGCTGTAGCTTTTATTCTTCAAAGTCTTCGCCCGGAAAAATAAATAGGCCCTCGGCCGAAAATAATAAAACAGAAAATTAAAATTGCAAATTGAATTACATGTCATACTATACCCGGAAAAACGAGGTTTACAATAGATCTAACGGTAAACAAGTACCAACCCCAATCCATCTCGTCAACCACAACATTCAATAAAAGAAAATATGCAACCTAATATGCAATTCCACACCTAATTTAATTAATTATACTCTCGATATCGTAAAATTTAAACCTGTCTCTGATACCACATGCTAGGAGTAGTAGCATCGATCAAGACACTCGATTTTAGCACAGCGGAAGCTTATACGATCTACGATATGATACATAACTAATTAATCCTACGAGAAGGTTGAAGATTTACCTTATCGGAGAGGAAGATATAGTCGAACAAAGGGAGATGCCGTAGTCTTCCGGATTGTGTCTCCTAGCGACGACTGGTGGACGTCGATCCTCGCCGTCTCCTCGAATATGTTTTTCTTCTCTCTTAATGACTAGAACAAGAAAACAAATTTTCTCTTCTTTTTAATTGTAAAGTGGTGCATATTGTGATTTCTTATTGTGCTAGGAGGAACTCTTTTTATGTAGGAAAATAACTAGCCAAGAGAGTTATCAATTTCACACCACAATTACCTATTCCCACAAGGAAAAGATATTTGCCAAAAGATAAGATATAATTCCCAAAAATCAATCTCTTATTTTTCCATTAATTATCCAACAAATAGATAATTAATTAATTACACATGTGACATAATCTAGGAAAATTTCTTTCCCTAATTATCCACAAAATAGGCGCCACTTTTAAGTCATTTTAATAGAAAATGTCTTTTCTATTTTAAAATATTATTTACCAAATAAATAATATTGCATATTCATTAAATAGACCAACTATTTAATTTATTCTCGAGGTTCCACAAAACGAGAAAACACTCACGTGTTAGGAGCCAACCCGGGGACCATGGACCTATAATCAGTAGCTACAATAAATTAAATTAAATATTCATCGAACATAATATTTCTACTTAATTCATTAATTCTTTTATTACGCCACCATAAATCCGAAACTGAACTCTATCGATTATAGATATAACTTATTCTCAAAACGTCGAGTCGAGTCGATAAGTGTCCATTGATATAATCATTTCATATAAACTAACCCTCCATAGACTATCCGTACTGAAGTAGGATTATTTCCATAAACCTTCTTCACTACATCTTATCCTTATTTACCATTAACCCACTAGTGATCAATTAGTTCATAACCAATAAGAACGCCCGGGATCGATCAGTTTCTAGGATTAACAAATAAGGGGATTGTCTTTCTACTTCCCGCAGGAAGGAATAGATTCCATATCTGTGAGACACACACTTCTAACTCATTCCAGAATAGTGCCAACGTGAAAGTGATTCGGACCGCGCCTCTTAGCGATCCTTAACGAACACATCAAACACTATCCTGAAACAAGTAGGAGTCTGTAATCACTTCAGGATTAAGGTTAATCCATATATGATCATCTTGTGATTTAATAAGATTTCTCAATCACGGAATTATATAAGAAACTCAGATTAAATCGGTCCAGTCCTATATGACTCTTATCATATATAAATGCCCCACTTAGACAACCGATGTCGACGGTCCGGATAAGACGGTCACACCATAAAGTGTTCTAGGCGCATTAGTGGTGGTTTAATCAATAGACCCCATACTTTGATTAAGTTCACCACGGACTAATAGTTCAAGTGTATCACCATAAACTTAATCCTCATGTGTGACACAAACTAAGTTATATGGCTACATATGATACGACTTGGGATTTTCAGCAGTGTATTAAATATAAGCACAAAACAAATAATAATATGAAATAAAATCTGTCATTTATTTAATAAAAACAATTACATTAATTATTTTTCGCGCACTACACCTAACAGTTTTTTTGTTCGAGAGGGAAAAAAAGGAAAAGAGAAAAATTAAAAGAAAAGAACTAATGAGAAAAAAAAATGGAGGAAAATAATAGACTACGGGGATGAGTTCGAAAGAGTCAAATTTGACAATAAGTAGAAGGAGGGGACGGCAGGGAGGTTTGAGTCAAAAAGTAAATGGAGTGATAAGGGGAGAATTGCAGAAATTAGAGAAGAGATGAAATTGCTAAAAGCTTAGTGCTATTAAGAGGAGAAACAGTGAAAGGGAGGAGGGGAAGTGTAATATTTCGATTTTCAGAAAAGAGTAAACGTGTCAGTTTGCGAAAACGTAATATTAGATTCATATTATTTTTATAAAGATATTAAACATATATATATATATATATATATATATATATATATATATATATTTAATATATATATATAAAAGTAAGTTGGACTTATTGGTAATTAAGGGAAACTAAAGGGGTTTAGCTAATTAACTAGTGGGAGGTTTTATTTGGAGAAATAACCTCACCACAAATTAGCAAGTGTGTCGGAATTTTGAAAACACGAACTTTGCAAGTTTGAGAGCAAAAAGAGAGGCAAGGATATTTCTTCTGAATTTTAAGTGAATACTTGGTGGTTTTTAAATCAAAGTAGAGCACCGGAACCGTGAGGAGACAAGGATCGTTTTGATACTACGTTCTTCAAATTTCATCAAGGTATGAAATTCGGCCCTAAGGGCGGTTTTGATCAAGTTTGGTGTTTCTTGGTTTGATTCGTAGTCATAGTTGTTTAGAAGCTTTGATCTTAATTGATTTTTGAATCAATTGTGGATAAAATAGGTTTCGGTTGAAGTTTGGAGAAGTGTTGCAGTTTTCTTCAAGTTTTGTTTGGAGTTTTCTTGTTAATAGGTAAGAGATCTTCCTATCGTGTTAATTCAAGTGTTATAAAGTTGGATAAGTGTTTAGAGTTGTTTTGATGCAATATTTCTTGTGTTTTGGTGTTTACATAAGTGTAGTATGTTATGGTATGCTTAAGTTGGGATTTTACTGCTGTTTTGCTGTCAAAATTGGTGAAGAACACGTTGAAAAGGGTTAAGAATCGTAAGTGCAGAAATAATCAAGTTTAGGGTTTTCTGTGTTGAATGCATACGCATTGGCTAGCAATGCGCACGCATTGCTGATACAGGTTGCCCAGTTTTAGTCCCAGTACGCATTCCCAGGAATGCGCACGCATTGTTGTTTCAGTATGTTCAGGATTGCTCCTAGCACGAACAATGCGTACGCATTGCAGACAATGCGCACGCATTGGCTGGACAGAAACTTTCTGCAAGTTCCTGATCAGTGAACACATTGACCCCGGTTTTGGGGAAAATGATGTTTTAAGCTATGTGTTGAGTTTTAAATGTTGATTCTTGATCTAATAACATTAAATAAACATGAATATGATTGAGTTTCTTATTCTTTTAGTTCCGGCACTGGATGAATTCTTCATAAAAGATGAAGTTCGGAACTGTCAGAAGGGAATGATAGGCTTGTGCTTTGGTGGGTTAGTATTCACCAATGTCTGTGTATGTGATAGGACGTTGTGTCTAGATGGCTAAGTGAGGGAGTAGATGTGGTTGCAGTGTGATCATTTGCCTATAAACTGTTGGAAAGGTGTCCTAAACCCAATCGGGTTGGACCGGATCCGACCGGGTCGGGTCATTTACAGTCTATTTAGTTCATGTAATAACTTTATTATGATTAATAAAAGCACTTATGTTATTATATATTGTCCGTCTTCATATTATTTGTTGTATACATATATAGTAACGTCCCTAGTATCAATCTGTGATAGAGAAACCATGATAGTGATTATGGTTGATAAGATCTCTAATCACCATAATAAGGTTGGTACTTAAATGTCTCTAGTCTTATATATTATCAAATGGGACATTGATAGTATAATCAGACTAGCACGTATTGGATGTCTTCTATCTTTTAGAAGGTAGGGATAGATCTCGTCTATCGAAGTGTAGAGACACTTGGACTGTACGTGGACGTGTATTAGAGAATGCGTACGTTAGGCGACCCACTTACATTAAGTGTCACACTATGTGGCGGTTGTGTAATTATCCTTTTGACCGGAGTCTTCATGGCATCACGGTGTGGATTGTCATGCTTTGACACTATTGAGATTTCTCCTAACCACGGGGCGATCATGCGGTAGTGATTGGGTATGATATTGAAGCATGCGGAGTATACATGATTGGTCGTCCGGGAATCGCGTATCCTATGATTGGGATTGAATATCCGAAATGGCCTTCTTATAAGGAATGTCTAGCTCTCGAGAATCTTTGCAAAGTGGGAGTAAATGTGTTATTCCGAGGGAGCATGATATCCGGATTATAAGATACGATCGTCAATGTATTGACACTCGAGATACGATCGTATGGGTATTATTATAGCGATAGGATTGTAAGTTACACGGTAATCGCTTCACATGAAAGGTAGTAGTCATTGCTTTTGACTCTTCCGATAATTGGGGGTCACGGTGTGTTGCTAGACGCTATCCCGTGATCGTTAGGTATGAAGGGCATTTTAGTAAATTGCACTTTTTGTCTACGGCCAACATATTCGGAAGCCTATCGGGTCACACACATATGAACATCGAGTCGGATTAAAATGCGGTTATAGTTGATAACCAAATAAGGAAAATTTATCTCTAGACTATAAAGGTTATAGTGGTAAATTAATATGGTGGTATTTATTTATTATGAATAAATAAAATACAAGATATTAATTATATACAAATTAGATTAATTAAAGAATATTCCGGAAGTCAATTTGTTGACTAATGGGGCGCCACTTTTGTGTGTATAAGATACACTTGGATTGTGCACTTTAATTAATAAAGATTGCCATGATATTAATATAAGATATTAATTGATTTTGAAAAATAGATTTATGGTAATAAGATAATTATAATCAATATATGATATTGACAAAATAAATTATAATTAAAGAGATAAATCAATCTAGTTGATTTTCCTTATTTTATTAGAAAAAGGTTTTCTTCTCCTCCACACTACTATTGGGGCGCCACCTCCTCTATAAAAGGGAAGTGAGTTTCAAGCTCTTTTGTACAACACAATTGCAAGAGTTCATAATTCTTGTGTAAAATAGAGAGCTCTCCACAGTGAGTTTGTGAGGGAAGAAAAGGTCCGGTCTAGCAGCCGGAGTTTTTCCGATAGCAATCCAAGGAGGATTCCGGCGAGGGGTTCGTGTGGATTAGCGATAGAGGCCGGACGCGTGGACGGCTTGCGCATTGAACTACTCTCCATTGGCGGTCAAAGCGACGATCTTGTAGATCATCCAAGGTATAACCGTCAAACTACTTAACGTGTTTATTGCATTAAACGAAGAACGATCTAGAAAAGGAAATCAAATTTTAAATTCCGCTACGTTAAACTAGTGATTTCCTAACAGTGGTATCAGAGACAGACTTCGTGCTTAAGCAATAAGCTTATTTTAATTGCGTAGTATTTAATCAATAGATGCAAGATTTAAATCACGAAACGTTAAAACAAAAAAAAAAATTAGGGTTCATTGGGGGGTCGGCCGACCGGCGGCGCCCTCCTCTCGCGGCGGCGGCGGTAACCCTAGGGTTGCCGTCCGTCGGCTCTCCTCTTCCAATGGGGAGATCAACTCTTTTCGTTTTGTGATATTTTATTGTGCATAGATATCTCGTTTGTTTAGTTGTGTCATATGGCCAACCAATGGTTCAAATAGTTTGGACCATTGGGAAACCATATGGCATGTTGGCCTTTCCAAATTTTGATTTGGAATAGGCCAGGCCCTTTTCAAATATTTGATTTGTAAAAGGCCTAGGCCTAGCCACTTCCAAAAATTTGATTTTGGAAAGTGGCCAGGCCTAAACCAAAATTATTTGGCATTTCCAAATTTTGATTTGGAATAGGCCTAGGCCCTTTTTCAAATATTTGATTTGTAAAGGCCTAGACTTTGCGCCACTTCCAAAATTTTGATTTTGGAAAGTGGCCAAACTGACTAAAATAATTTGGCCTTTCCAAATATTGATTTGGAATAGGCGCTGAGCCCTTTTCAAATATTTGATTTGTAAAAGCTGCTTAGGCCACTTCCAAAATTTTGATTTTGGAAAGTGGCCAGAGCTTAAGCTAAATTTAGTTTTGGAAAGGAAACAAATAGGAGACTTTATAATTTTAATTTTATATTTTGAATAGTTCAAATTTAATTAAAATTGAAATCGATTTAAAATTAAATGTTAATTTTAATTTTCGATTAAGTCATATAATTAATTAAAAGTTATTTAATTATTTGACGTGATAAAATAAAGACGCATGAGTAGTAGTAGTTAAAATTAGAATTTAATCTTTTTCATAAGATAAAATTGTATGGATTAGATGTGTAGATATAATGTGATTATATGGACCCCGATTGATCATGGACTCGACCAATAGGATAGATGGGAATGTTTTCTTTATGTTGGTTTTTGAAAAATTGTCCTAGGCCGTTATGAAGAACGTGACCTAGTTTACTTTTTGCATTTATCCCATTCCCTGAGCTCCCCCGTGTGCGGCGGGTGTAATTATTTATTATGTAACAAGAATGGAGCAAGAAGTTCAAGACCAAGGAGAGATAAAGAATCCATTGGCGTACAAAGCAATAAAGATCCTATTGGCGGTTGCGTATACCCTTAGTTTGTGACCCGCGGTTTCGTCGGTTTGTATTCGAAACCGCACCTAGAAAAAGTCCATGATCATACCGGTTATTTTATGCGCGGAATGTTGTGTATGTTTTACTTTATATGATATCGTAGTAATATGCACATAGTAGATGAGACCATAATTAAACAAAATTAATTAAGTGAATTAATTTAAAATTATTCCCACGCCAAAAAAATCGAGCCAAAATTGTCTCCCAATATTATAATGACGGTGAAGAGCCTTTGTTCGGATCCAACTGATCGGCCCACGTCGGGAGTTGACCTACCACGGGTATATCGTCATTATCGAGATATGATCGTTATGAGATCTCATGAATATTTGGGTTACGACTCGACTAAGAATCTTGCGGTGATTGGCCTACGTCAGGACCGTCTGATTTTAGAGACAAGGGGTGGCTATCACATAGAGATGTGAATAGTCAAAGAGTTGACTAGTCAACCAATGGAAATCGAATAAGATTCGATCGGTAAATAGTACCCACCTTAGAAATTGACCCGGTCGATCGGCCCACGTCGGGGATCGAGTCAACTAGATAGGATTCCATCCACTAAAGAATTAATTAAATTCTTGAAAGCCAATAGGGAATAGTTGGCTAGTGGGAGTAAAACCTTATAAATTTCTTAGTGCAAATTTAGGTTTTTTAAACATGAGCTTTTACTTATTCTATCTTTATTTATTGTTGTGGAAAATGTCAAACAAATTGAACCTTCGTTTTATCATCGAAAACAAGCTTGACGAAACTAATTTTCTCGATTGGGAAAGAAACCTCAAAATCGTTTTGAGGCACGAGAAGATTGGCTATGTCTTGGACGAGGCCCTACCGGAAAAGCCCGGCGAGGGTTCGGTGCGGATGTTGTCGAGAAGTACAACAAGCACTTTGTTCGACAAGATCGATGCTACATGTATCATGCTTGCTTCTATGACACCTGAACTGCAGAAACAACATGAGTCTATGGACGCCTACTCTATCATGGTCCACCTGAAGGAACTTTACGCTTCTCAGTCTCGCACTGAGAGGTACGAGGTCTCGAAGGCCCTGTTTAGCTGTAAGATGGCATCTGGAACTGCTGTGGGGTCACACGTGCTTAAAATGATCGGGTACATAGAGAGGCTTGGGAAGGCGGGCCACAAGTTGGAACGAGAGTTGAGTATTGACTTGATTCGCAATCTCTACCGACTCATTCTCGCGGTTTGTGATGAACTATCACATGAACAAAATAGATTGCTCCCTTGCGGAGTTATTGAACATGTTGAAGACTAGCCGAGGGCAACGTGGGGGAAGGGAAAGCAAGTGTTGCTTTGGTCACTTCAAGCAAGGGCAAGCCAAAAGCCCGAAAAAAGTCCAAGAAGGCAAAGGCCGCACCTAAGCCAACGCCTAAAATAGCGAAAGACAAATCCAAGGATGCTTGCTTCCATTGAGGTGAGACCGGACATTGGAGGAGAAACGCAAGGGCTTCTTGAGTACCAAGAAGAAGCATTCGATGCTTCGACTTCGTGTATATTTATGATTGAGATCAACATTACTTCTTCTAAGTCTAACCACTGGGTATTAGATACTGGTTGTGGTTCTCATATTTGTACGAATATGCTGGCACTAAGAAGAACTAGAAATCTGAGGAAAGGAGAGGTGGACCTACGCGTTGGAAATGGAGCAAGTGTTCTTTGCGGCGGCCGTAGGAGTTTATTTTCTTTCATTGCCCAGTGGGCTAGTACTAGAACTCAATAACTGTTATTTTGTTCCTGCTCTTACTGATGACGGTCGATTTGTACCCATTATTCTGCAATCTTTACCCTTGATTTTGATGTGAAATAACCTTAAGAGAGTGATAATAAGTCATTAAGTGCCTAATTTAGATATACCCCGTGTTACGATTTATTATTATGCATTTCGGTAATTTATCAAGTATTTGGTATTACAAACTATGTTTTTGTATGATAAATACAGTGAGCATTATGGACGGACTACGGAGAAGGAATTAAAGATCCAGGACAATGCAGAGCCCAGCAGAAGATAGAAGACGGAGCCTAGAAGCGGTGAAGGCTCGGTCGACCGAGCCCAGCTATTCGGTCGACCGAGTGGACTTAAAGCCCAGCAGAGTCCAGCATATTACTTAAGTCGGTTAGGGTTTAGGGAATCCAATCCTTAGTCGGTTTCTAAGTCGGTTTTGAGCTCTATATAAACACATTGTCATTAGTATTATGTAGACATTCATACATTGATTCAATCATTCATAAAAGAGCACAACAAATTGAGAGTTTTTCAGCAAGTTAGGGCTGCAACAATTTAAGCCCTTAATCTTCATGTTTTATTTTCAAGTAATTAATTCTTCCAATTACGTTCTTATCGTTTGAATTAATTAAACATAGCTAGATGATGTGATTCTCGGCTATGACGTTAGGTGGTGGTGACACCTTGTCAATGAGGATCCCATGACCTACGTCATAATCTAGATTTATTCATGACTCTACTTGATTTAATTAATGTGTATCTATGATAGTTTATATAAGTGATGTATGAATTGCTGTTTAATCTATTCTGTATAAGGAAACACTGAGAGGTTATTTCTAGGATGTAATTAGGGTTGAATTCGTCCGGGTGACCGAGCAAAGTCGTTCGGTCGACCGAGCCCTAATTTTGTCAGTTAAGTCTGCCACGTCTTTATGGTGGGTTTAACCTAGTTGAATTTACTTTCTCAGTAGGTATGGCTACGGCTACGTCGCTCGTCGCTTTTTCATTAGCGTATTATTAGGAAATACCAATATAAGACGTCTAGTCGATCTTTCGGGACTTTCAAAAGATCTAGATTAGTTTTGTATTAGGGAATTGTCGACACTTAGTCATACGTAAATCGTAGATTAACAAGAAACTATACCCGGATGATCATTTGCTTGTTTAAATGTTGATTCTTGATCACACTGATAGCCACGGGTAAAGCAAATGTGGTTGCAGTGTGATCATTTGCTTTACCCGGATGGTACTGAATACCCGGATGGGAGCCCTTGTTTTGTTCGTTAAGAAGAATGACGGTAGTATGCGGATGTGTATCGACTACAGAGCCTTGAATAATCTCACCATCAAGAATAAGTATCCCTTACCAAGGATTGACGACTTGTTTAACTAGTTGCAAGGTAAGAAAATGTTTTCCAAGATTGATCTTAGGTCAGGTTACCACCAGTTGAAGATAAAGGTAGCAGATATACCTAAGACAATGTTTAGTACAAGATATGGACATTATGAGTTCTTGGTTATGCCGTTTGGACTTACTAATGCCCCATCAGCATTTATGGACCCAATGCAGCGCGTTTTCATGCCATATTTTGATAAATTTGTGATAGTATCCATAGACGATATCCTTATCTACTCAAAGGATGAAAAAGAACATGAAGAACACTTAAGAATTGTGTTGAAAACTCTAAAAGAGAAACAGTTGTTTGCAAAGTTTTTGAAGTGTGAGTTTTGGTTGGATCAAGTTAGTTTCTGGGACACGTAATTTTTGGGGATGGTATTCAAGTTGACCCGGCAAAGATTGAAGCAGTTGAGAAGTGGCCTAGACCTACCATGGTTTCAAAAGTGGGAAGTTTTCTGGGTTTAGTAGGTTACTACCAGAAATTTGTGAAAGACCTTTCTAAGATAGCTACCCCACTCACTCGACTCACCCAAAATAATGTGAAATTTGAATGGACTGGTGAGTGTGAGAGAGATTTTCAGACTCTAGAGGAGAGATTGACATCAACACCGGTTTTGGCAGTTCCGGAAATCTTTGACAACTACGACGTCTACACCGATGCTTCGGGACAGGGTTTGGGTTGTGTGTTAATGAAATGAGGAAATGTAATTGCCTATGCATCTAGACAGTTTAAGATGAATGAAAAGAACTACCCAACACACGAATTGGAACTAGCAGCAGTAGTGTTTGCCTTAAAAGCTTGGAGGCACTACTTATATGAAGTTAAGGCAAGAATCTTCACAGACCACAAGAGTTTAAAGTACTTTTTCACGCAAGAAAATCTGAATATGAGGCAAAGAAGATGGTTAGAGTTTGTGAAAGATTATGACTTGGATATTCAGTACCATCCGGGTAAAGCAAATGTGGTTGCAGATGCATTAAGTAGAAGACCATGGTCTGTGGTTTTAGGGGTTGAAGTTGCTACAGAACAGTTAGATGGGTTGAGAATATGGGGTTTTGAGTAGTGTGGGAACCGTCAGTTTGTGTCTCCGTTGTTAGCAATGTCAGAGTTGATGGTTGATATCCGGGGTAAACAAGAGGAAGATCCGGCGTTGGTTGATTTGAAGCGAGTTGCTAGAGATAAGCCTACGGTTGGTTATGTGCTAGATAAGAATGGGAACCTGTTAAGGGTGATTTTATATGATTTATAACGTTATATTTTATAATGATTTCCCCCATATTCATATAGTTTGCATAGAAATTAAGGGTTTAATCGAATTATTGAGCAAATGAGTTTTAAAAGTCTTTAAGTGTAAACTTGAGCTAATTTCGTGATTTTATTGGTGATTATCTATGGTTTTACACTTTGCGTGTTTTTATGGTTTTGAAGGTACATTTACATGTCATGGAGAGGGATTGAAGGAAGCTTGAAAGATACTTGATTGAAGGTTTAATGGAAGGAGAAAAATGCAAGTTGAGGATTGGAATGAAGATTTGAAAGTGAACGCACGTTTGACGTTCCGTCCGGTGGACCAAGGTCCGAAGTAGTGGACGGGCGTCCAAGAGGAGCTTTTGATTCGGGATGTTCGTATTTTCGGTGGACGAGCGTCCAAAAACCTATAGGACGGGCGTCCGATCCAGCTCGGCCCGACTCGAAGATTTTATGAGGGCTGGACTGGCGTCCAGAATCCTTGGACGGGCGTCCAGCCACCGCCTTTGCTGAAACCGACCTAAAAACTTATAAATAGACGCGTTTTCTGCAACCCTAAGGAACACAATTCGATCCCTGGCCGCCCCAGGCCCTTTGGGGGCGCCCTAGCTGCGTTTTCCCACCATCATAAACATCTTTATATCTTCCTTTTTATTTATATGATTTGTATTCCAACGATGGATAGAGGCTAAGCGTTTTGAACAAGCTTGTGAAGCCGATCGAGCATCAACTTGATTTCTTCTTTGGATTTGTTTTGTGAGTTTTATTAAAGCTTGTATCTTTATTATGCTTTTATATTGATTATGCAATTATATCGATGGATTGTTGCTTATTGATGTTTAATGTTGATGAGAATCGTTGTTAGACCTAGATCACCGTAGTAAAGATTAGATTTTTAACCTAAAAATAACGAGAGTTGCTAGGTTAAATTTCTAGGTTGCTAGATTGAGAAATCTTACACCTTTGTTTTGGAAGCGTTAATCTTTAAGATCGAGAGATGAGAGATTAATAGGCGAATTATCTACGAGAGTAGGAATTCAAACCTTTGATAGGTGAACCACATCTTTATTAAATCTTCACTAACCGATCTAGGGTAGAAATTGAGAGTTGCGAGATAGGTGGATCATAGCTTGTTCTTCGCTAAAATTAATTGAAATCATCTTTGTGCCTTGTTCTTCGTTGTTATCTTAGAAGTTTATTTTCTTTTTAGTTTATAGATTAGAGTTATTTTTGTTCGCAACGATCTTTCCTGGCTTTGGGACAATCCTCTCATCCGCTTATTTTCCGTTTTAGTTTAGGTTTAGTAATAAATAGTAGTGACAATTTTAGAAGAATTAATAAGAACTAGATTAAACAACCTCGATTCCCTGTGATCGACTCCGGTATTAATCGCTATACTACGATCCCTACACTTGGGGAATACCGGATTTATAATTTTATTACTTGTTTATTTTTCATTGCATAAAATCCGTGACAAGTTTTTGGCGCCGTTGCATGGGATCGGTACGGTTGTCTAGTTTCATTAATTTTTCCGAGTTTTTGTTACAATTTTTCGTAGATAGGTTTTTGTTTCTATCCTTTCTAGTTTCTACATTGATTCGGGGACATGAGGTTGAATTATCCGACTCCACGTTTTTAGCGTTGAACTTTGGATAAAAGATCGTTTTAGCACTCGTTAGTATTTTGGGTAACTTTCGGCTCGAGTGTCCGTTTGGCGCGCGGCCCCAACTCGGAAAGCTCGTTCCGACGCCGACGAATTGGCTAAACAACCTAAGGAAAGGGTTTTGTTGGTAAAGAAGAACTTGAAGACAGCTCAAGATCGTCAGAAAAGTTGGGCAGATGTTCGTAGAAGACCCTTGGAGTTTATGTTGGTGATAGATTTTACTTGAGAGCTTCACAAATGAAAGGAGTTAAGCGATTTAGACAAAAAGGAAAGCTAAGTCCAAGGTATATATGTTGGACCATTTGAGATCATTGAGAAGATCGGACCTTTGGCCTACAAACTTAAGTTACCGGATTCGATGTCAAGAATTCACAATGTGTTTCACGTCTCGATGTTGAAGAAGTGTTTGACGAAGTTTGATGTTGAAGCCATAGTGGATCCGGAAATCCTTCAAGATAACCTCGCCTACGACGAGAAACCGGTCAATATTTTGGATAGGAAAGAAAATATGATCAAGAGGCGGATGATTCCCTTGGTTTTGGTGCAATGGAGCAACCACTCACCAAATGAAGAAGTGGAAGATGATATGATGAGTGAATTCTCAGACTTATTGGATTTACCAGGTATGTTCAAATTTCGAGGACGAAACTCCTCTTAAGGAGGGAGGAATGTAATATTCCAATTTTCGAGGAAAGGGCCGACGTGTCATTTTGCGAAAACGTAATATTAGATTCATATTATTTTTGGATTAAAGATCTTTATTAAACATATTTGTGTATTTACATATATATATATATATATATTGAATATATGTATATAAAAGAAAGTTGGACTTATTGGTAATTAAGGGAAACTAAAGGTGTTTAGCTAATTAACTTGTGAGATGTTTTATTTGGAGAAATAACCTCCCCACTAATTAGCAAGTTTGTCAGAATTTTGAAAACACGAACTTTGCAAGTTTGAGAGCAAAAAGAGAGGCAAGTATATTTCTTCTGAATTTTAAGTGAATACTTGGTGGTTTTCAGATCAAAGTAGAGCACCGGAATCGTGAGGAGACAAGGATCGTTTTGATACTACGTTCTTCAAATTTCATACAGGTATGAAATTTGGCCCTACGGGCGGTTTTGATCAAGTTTGGTGTTTCTTGGTTTGATTCGTAGTCATAGTTGTTTAGAAACTTTCATCTTAATTGGTTTATGAATCAATTGTGGATCAAATAGGTTTTCGGTTGAAGTTTGGAGAAGTGCTGCAGTTTTCTTCAAGTTTTGTTTGGAGTTTGCTTGTTAAAAGGTAAGAGATCTTCCTATTGTGTTAATTCAAGTGTTATAAAGTTGGATAAGTGTTTAGAGTTGTTTTGATGCAAGATTTCTTGTGTTTTGGTGTTTAGATAAGTGTAGTATGTTATGGTATGCTTAAGTTGGGATTTTACTGTTGTTTTGCTGTCAAAATATGTGAATAACACGTTGAAAAGGGTTAAGAATCGTAAAGTGCAGAATAATCAAGTTTAGGGTTTGTTGTGTTGAATGCATACGCATTGGCTAGCAATGCGCTTGCATTGCTGATACAGGTTGCCCAGTTTAGTTCCGGTAGGTGCAATGAGCACGCATTCCCAAGAATGCGCATGCATTGCTGTTTCAAGATGTTCAAGATTGCTCCCAACACGAACAATGCGTACGCATTGCAGACAATGCGCACGCATTGGCTGGACAGAAACTTTCAGCAAGTTCCTGATCAGTGAATGCACACACATTGGCCCAGTTTTGGGGAAAATGATGTTTTAAGCTATGTGTTGAGTTTTAAATGTTGATTCTTGATCTAATAACATTAAATAAACATGAACAAGCCTTGATTGAGTTTCTGATGCATTTAGTTCTGGCACCGGATGAATTCTTCATAAGAGATGAAGTTCAGGACCGTCCGAAGGGCATGATAGGCTTGTGCTTTGGTGGGTTACTATTCACCAATGTCTGTGTATGTGATAGGACGTTGTGTGTAGATGGCTAAGTGAGGGAGTATAACTGATTAAGGTGAGGTTTACCTTGAAAACACATAGGTGGTTAGTTAACGATTAATAAATACATAATTGTGTAGTAAAAGACTAAATACCATGTCATTCTTGGTTAGGAACAAGGCTATATCGCGACGTGTGGGCGGTCAGTAAAAGTGAATAACTCTGATGTCCTATAAATGGCTGAACGGTAGAGGGACTTCGCCGAACGCGTGCACTATCGGGTTAAACCCGTGGCTATCAGTGTGATCCATTGTTAGGTTGAAAATGATATCTCGTGGTGGATATACACCATGCGCAGTGCTCTTGAATGCGGGTATAACAAAGATAAGTTAAGTTAGAAACGTTTAGTCATGACATGTTGATGAGCATGAATTGAACCCTAGATTGAGTCGGCTTCATAAAGACAATACAATAATCATAATTTATACTTTATATACTTGTTTAATACAATATCTTTTATCTTTTATTAAGTACCTTTGTATTTACTTCAAATGCATGTTTGTTTTGTGTATTTGGGGTTGAGAAGATGAACAAGTGGAGCAAGAGTTTGATGAGGACTTTGAAGATGATATATGATTGTGTGTGCTATGCTATGATAGACTTTCCTTTGTTGTTTCCTAAACTATGTAATATACTATGTGTACTTTCATTCTAAGACATGTTGTTCTTTTGTTTGGATTTCTTGTAAGATACTTGTTGTTTTTCTTTTAAGACCTCGTACAATTGTAAGTTTATTGTTGTTGTTTAAGTTACCTTTCTATTTTAGAATGATGCATTTCTATTCTTGTTATTAAAAAAAAAATACCCGATTCTTTTAGCTTCCGTTAATGTTAAACTCGATACGACGTAGTAGATAATTACATATAATATTGATTTGTATTATATTATATGTGCCGAACGCTTATTTTCCGGATATGGACTCGGTGTCCGGGAACGAGGCGTTACAAGAAGGCTGTCGGAAAACGGAAACGGAGGGGAGAAAAGGTTGATCGAAGAAATTGAAGTAATAAGGCTGACGGAAAAAAAAAGAATTTGGGAGATCAGGATCTCAAAGCTCTGATACCATAATAGAGAGATTTTGGGAAAATAAGATTGTATTCACAATTGAAAGGTGTACACCGTATGTTACATATATATATAGTACATAGTAAAGTATTATAGAGACCGTATTAATTACAAAATATATCATAATAAATGGAAAGAATATTTTACAGAATATATCACAATAAATGTGTCTACACTGCCTAATAGATTCCATGTTTATACCGTACTCCTTGCAAGTTTAAACCATTTCAGTCTGTGAAAGTGACGATCGGGTATTTTTTACCTGAATAATTTTAGCTCTCGGGTTAGACGAACTCGCGTGATGCTTTTGTTCGACTGACCAGAACCTTTTTGAGCCAAGTAGTCGTGATTCTCTGCCATAAATGCCATTGAAGTTTCTTGGTTATTCTCGTTACATGCTGACGAAGAAGAATGCATAACCTTATGAATCTCACGCATGCTTAAGAAAGCAATAAAACTTTGATAATTTGAGAAAATAGAGACTATTGCTCCTTCGATTTTGAAGATATGATAACAACAAAGTCAGCATTGAGTTGAAATACTCCTTCCTTTTATAAGAGAAATGGCTACATCAATGCGTCGATTTTCGGTTCTATAGATTGATTGTGTATGCCCAAGTGCAGGTGAAACGACATATCAAACATATAGGCCATGATTTGAATTTCGAAATACAAGTTGTCATACGTCATCCACGTCAGAGACCATTAGACTACAACCTTTTAGATTATGCCACGTTTATTAGGTGCAGATTTAACTTGCAATGTGCATCTCGGCTCACGTCTTCTTTTTTTTTTTCTTTTTCTTTTTTTGACATGGGTATGACCATTTACCCGACATGTGACACTCATCAGACCTAATGGAGTCATCTCGACAAGCAAGCCGACATGCGCTAGGCTCGATATTAGGCCTCAATTAGCATGGCTCTCTCAAACATAGCGCAAGTCACGCTTCTAGGTGAACAACCGACATAACGCAAGTCGCCCTCTGTCTGACATGGTACAAGTCATTCTCTTTCTTTCATATCCGACATGGAGTAGGTTCACCTCAATCATCTATGCTCACTTCAATGGAGGTCATCCCTGACCTCAAACAACAGTAATGGGCACTCGGGACATTGTAGCAAACGTTACACCACAATAATAGCTCTATGATTGTCTCCCATTATGGCACAAGCCACAAACTGCCCCATTATTGCCGGCATGATCATTCACACGTAACAAGACATTAAACTCCCATTACGAAGCATTATATAAAGGATTATCTTATTTTCGAGAACTATGTTTGATTTGATCTCATCATTCTGGGTACGTAAACAATCGTTATTGGCACAACCATTTTCGAATAACAAATTCATCAATTACTAGTTGGATCATCCTCTCGAGGTCCAGTTACCCGAATTACAACACGATTTTGATCCGGACAATTTACAACATCGTCGATTCTCATGAAACTAAATTTCGTATTTTGGCGAACACAAAGGGAGATAAGGAATTGGAGATTCAGGAGGCAAAAGAAATTGATGGAGGGGGAAGAGAATCTTGGCTTTGCAAATAAATGAGAAGAAAGAACAAAATCAGAATGTGAAAGAGCCACATCCGTTCCCATCGGACCGATTTACAATGTTAACTTTCTCAAATTTCTTTTTTCTTCAGAAACGAAATTACATTATCTAGAGGACAATAAACTCACACGTACATGGTGAGACAAAAGAAATGCAAATAAATAAGAAGAAAGAAAAAAAAAATCAAAATGTGAAAGAGCTACATCCACGTTCCCATCGGACCGATTTACAATGTTAACTTTCTCAAATTTCTTTTTTCTTCAGAAACGAAATTACATTATCTAGAGGACAATAAACTCACATGCACATGGTGAGACAAAAGAAATGCAAATAAATAAGAAGAAAGAAAAAAAATCAAAATGTGAAAGAGCCACATCCACGTTCCCATCGGACCGATTTACAATGTTAAATTTTTTTTTTTTCGAGACGAAATCACCTCATTTAGAAGACAATAAACCCACACGCACACGGTGAGACAAAAGAAATGCAAATAAATGAGAAGTAAGAAAAAAAAAACCAGAATGTGAAAGAGCCACATCCACGTTCCCATCGGACCGATTTACAATGTTAACTTTTCAGTTTTTTTTTTTAGCGACGAAATTACCTTATTTAGAAGACAATAAACTCACATGCACACAGTGAGACAAAAAAAATCATAATGTGAAAGAGCCACATCCACGCCCCCATTCGACCGATTTACAATATTAACTTTTCAGTTTTTTCTTTTCTTTTCTTCATAGACGAAATTACCTAATTTACATGACAATAAACCCACACGCATTCTGTGAAACTCGAACTTAAAACCTCAAGGTCCTGAGACATCAATTAACCACTTGAGTTAAACCTCGTTGGTTAACCTTTTTTTTAGGTGGGCGTTACCTTTTAAGCTATTGTAATATTCATTCATTTTTCATAGATTGGTCAATGACGATATCAAGTGGTGAATATAAAACATATTAAAGTGAGAACAAAGACACAACTAAGAAAAAAGTCAGAGTACCATCAATAATAACAGGCTATTGTTTGCTTGATGTGATGCCATTATCCTTTGTATGTTTGTTAAGATTATATATATATATATATATATATATATATATATAATGAGAATAGAATGGGTCAAAATAGACGGTGGCGTCTTAACATAATACCCAGGCCCCGGTACACGGGATTTCTGGACAAACACAATGTCAGAGTGAGGTCCATGACATTGTAGACCAAGGAAGGAATGGACTATATTCAACCCCAGTAAACAAACATAGGTTTCCATTTGTGTTCTAAAACTAAAACTAATGACTTTTCATATCACACAGCAGTAGGTACAAAATTGACAGGGACTAAATAGTTTTTCTTCCACAGACAAGGAAAACGCGAAAAGCTGCATATCCATTAGATCTTCTGTCCAATTTCTTTTCACTAGATCGCCGATCTTCAGCCTCTCGCCGTCTTTGTTGGCTGCACAATTTAAAACACCCAAACAACATTTGCCCATTACAACCTTAAACAAGAGATGCTCAATCTTACAAGAAACAGGAAAAAATACGACTTGAAGGCAGCAAGCAAGCCATAAGATGATATAGAAGGCATTCTGAAATGACAACAATGAAGCGGTTAAAGGAAGGACTTACGCAAATGCAGAGTAACCAGCCCCAGCATTAACAGCTGATAACAGTGCTGCAGCAGATATTGATTCTGATCCACCAGCTGGCAGAGGATTCTTTTGTTCGTCCATTGTCCACCGGAAATCACAATATTAACATAATTAATTCAAATAAAAGCGTAATCTGAAAACTCATAAAGGAAGAGATAAATTCTACTCCAAGAAAAGAAAAGAAATGAACCTTGTCCCACTTGGATTTCTTATTGTGACGACCATCCCGAGTAACAGCATCATTTGTAGTCGAAGCAGTGTTCAGACCGCCGGCATCTGCAGCAGGTTAAACTACAGAGTTAACGAGATGTTAAGAAAAACTAAGTTGGAATGTAGGGGGGACATATTTTCTTAAAACCATGTCAAACCAAAAAAGATAATCTTTCTAAGGATCTTTGCTCTCTAACCTGGAATTGGGATGCTTAATTTTGGGGTTGGAACAACAGTTCCAGGTTGTGTTCCTCCAGAAATAAAATCTAATTTCTGGCTTTTCTTCCTTTCCTGATCCTTCCTCTCTGTTTCACGCCTCATATCAGCCTCTGCACATAAAAAAGAACCAATAATGGAAATCACTCAACAAAGAAAAATGAACTCAAAAGCATAAAAAATGTTCAAGCTCAAAACAATTATGCACAAGAACTATTTTAATTTACATAAAGCACGGAAAAATCATGAGGACAAACAGTCAAGTAATGGAAACAATGAAACTAATACCGGCAGAAAATTTGAATAAAAAATTAATCAAGTCCCCAAACAAAGAAGAGCTTGAAAATAGTTGAGATAATACAAGCATAAAGCTGATTAAAACTGAAATCATTACTACAACAAATATGTATTTGATTTATCATCATAGAATGTTAGGATATACTTCATCTGGTGCGACACAAAAATCTGAAGTACAAGAATATTCCGTTACCTAGTTCATCATAAAAGTCACTCTTGTCATATCCATGAGGATCAAATACATCTTTGCTGAAGCAAGACCCTATCTGATCTATGTCTTGATAAGTGACTGCATGCAGCAAAAAATCTGGGTTACGGTATTCCTTCCTATTGCGCACTTCGGAATTATAGCTTCTTCCAGTTGCCTTCCTTAGATTAAGAAATTTGACTATTTTTTCCTACAGGAATTAAGGCAAGAGAGAAATGTCAGAGAGGTAAAAGGAGCCGGAAATCAGAAGACTCGGAAAATATTCAATCATGTCCTTAGACCCACCATAGCTAGGAGGCAGAAATAACTGAGTACAAAAAAGTACGCATTTTTACCCTTAACAATCTGTCACTTTTTATTAACATAGACCTGTAATGGAAGGGGAAAAAAAGGTACAGGAACAGAAAAACAATCAAAGTCTCTATTGAAACTGCACCTTTTTCATATCCGGTATAGACAGCCTCACAAAACAACACACAAAGACGACCTAACTCTCTATAAAGTCGCCTTAGTTCTAGAATAGAACGGAACAGCTTTATATTTTGGGTGTTTGTTTCTCAACAATACACAAGCCTTATTTCACCAGTTAAAGTCCACGACTTAACTATGTTAGCATCTTTCTATACAGCAGGCCTTGACCACTTTAAGCACCTTGAAGTATCAGGGAGACCATTACTCAACAAAAGCGGGATCTCCACTTATCGGAAGGCTTTATGACTGAACACGTCAGTTGTTAAGGCGTCAGCCTAGGCGCTAGGCGAGGGTTCACCACCTTGATCCTGAAAAGGCGTCGCCTTGTGCTGTTTTCAGGGATAGATGTGTCATTCCTCTAATAATTCCAAAAATTTACACTTGATCAGTATACATATACTTCGTGACATTGAGAAACCATATTTAAACTTTAAAAACAGTCATTTCCTGACGAGCTTATGTTAGAATGAGCAAAAATTGAAGTTTTTTCTATTATAGGATGAAAAAAGAATGAAGAGATAGATTAAGATAAGGCTAAGCTAGTAGAATAATTGAAATTTATTTATCCCATCAAAATTCTGTAATCCTTATGCTCCTTAAGTCTAATCTGCAGCATCTTTTGTTCCTGTTTCATCTTCTTCTAGTACTATTTTTCACTCATTATGGCTTGCTACTTTATTTGCTTCCATAGCTTAATCATCTGTCATTGTGCTAACACACACTCCTAATAAACCTGTGAATATTGCTTTGTCTTCTCCTCTATTTTGTTCATGTGTTAAATGCCTAAAACCTGCTTGTGGGGTTCAGTGACTAAGGTGTCGAGCATACGCCTAGGCGTCCGAGCACCTGGGCGACCTTGCTCGCCTTGGCTTCGCCTAGCGCCTTGACAACTATGCGTCAGAATTATGGTGTTTTATACGTCAACATCAGACATGAGAGCCTTAACACAATCAAGTACCATCACCGGACATGCCTACAACAGTCCTGATCAAGCACCCAGACAGACAAGTTTCAAACAAGTGTGACAACCATAAGGTATACAAGTAATACAACAACGACACCACCACCACACTTGAGCCTTTTTCACACACGAGGTAAGGTCTCCTATGTGGATCCTTTGCTTCAAATGATGTGAAGACAAAAGTGAAATCCATACAAGGCTGTCTTAAACCTATCTTGAGTTCACCAAGTCGTTAAAAATAGAAGTTTCTAGTTGGCTTCAACCAGCTGTTCTGGTTCCTAACAGCATTAAAGCAAAAGCTAGCTGACCAGTCACCAAGTAGATTCAACCTACCAAGGGGTAACATAAACTGGTACACCGATGGTAACACTTGCCATATGATATATTTGAGACTGAAAACTAAAAGAGATTGGAAGCAGGAATATACACTCTATCCACTCCAGGACCACAATCAGTTCATAGTGCAAGCCCCCAATATATTGCCTGTCTACTTGTGACTAAACATCTTCACAGACAGGCATTTGGTACATGATCGTTTTCTAACTTGTGCTCCCGTATCCTCCCCACCCCCCCTCCCAAAAAAAATTTAAAATTATACTCAGGATCGAGCAGCTTTGCTAACGCTTAATGATGGAAAAGAAACATAGTACATATAAAAGTAGTTTTCTGTTTTATTTTTATTGTTGAGAAAATATATAATTAATTTTTCGATGAGATTTTATTGTAACGTTTTATCAGCGAAAAAGGTTATTGATAGAAATTATGTTACCATGTAATTAAGCCAAAAGTGCTTTCACATCGTGTGCACTGCACTGGCTTTAGCAAATTGAACTACCCATTCGATCTAAACATACAAAGGCAAGTAACAAGATTTCGCTTAGTATTTCTTACACCAAGCAACATTCAGGAAAAGACTGTCCTACTGGTATTTCATAAAATATACTCACTTGTAGTTTCTCCGAGCACTTGGCCTTGGGAGGTGGTGGAAGGAACTTGGCCAGTGGGTCCATATCTTCGCCCTCTTCTGCAGGAACCATATTTACTTCCTCAGGTTCTGCATTTTTTGATTCATTTACTACGTCAATCATTAAATCATTCTCATGTTCAGATAATTGTCCAGGAGTAGCTTGATTGCTGTGGATTAGAACTCCCATTCCATTTTGGATGTCACCTGAACAAGTGTTAGAAAGGGCAACTGTTAATATGACTTGTGTATCTACCCAAGCAACAATACTACTCCTCCTCCACCCCCCACCCCCCGGGTGTAAAAAGATTCCATATGAAACTTTGACCACTTATTCCACAATTAACAAAAATTGGCGACAGCGAAGGTAAGAAACTTACAATTTATCTTTAACAATCAAAAGGCGTTTGAACATTATCATGAAAAAATAGAAACAGTTAAAAGTCAAACAAACATCTTCCTATGAAAAAATAAGTCGAATTTGATTCTTCCAAATATATTGGAAAACAGAAAACTGACTTTATGAATCTGAGCTATCTTACGAGATGCATATCACTTAAAATATATATACTGACAGGAAGGTAGGATAAGCAGAACATCAATTAGCCTGACATATAATCTTCTTTTTGTGCCTTAAAAACCCTTTAGAAGCAAACAATAATAAGATTGTCATTAGCATGTTCAAAGTCATTATAATCCATATGACCAGGAGAAGCACAATATCTATTTGAACTGAGTGCATTTCGATTCCCATTAAGCAAATATAAACAACGCTAACCACCCCCCCCCCCCCCCCTTTTTTTTCTTCTGTTCTTGTATCCACATAATTTTATTTGTATTATTAGTGTCATTTAGAATTCATATATATGCTTGATCAACTGACCATGTGGAATCTTGCTCACAGGTCTACCCTGACCAGGATGCAATAATACACCCCCCCCCCCCCAGTCCTCACCCATAGTTCTCCTAAATGGAATGCACAAGCCACATCTACTTAAAAGGTACAATGATGTATAACACTTTTTCTAGAACAAACTTCTATGTCTCAAAAAAGGGGGAAAAAACAATTGCATACCATAATTCATTGTAGACTCCTCCCTGTACATACCTTCAGCATTGGCCCTTATCTCCCCGTCCTGATTAAATGTTCACAAATGAAAAAAAAGGAACCATGTGAGAAACCAAGCACATTGGGGTCCTCCAATTTTACATCATTAACCATAGAAAACACACAATTTGAATTAAAGGGAAAAAAACCTCAGCTTCGGGCGACATAGCAGTTTCATCGTGCCCATAATCCACAATCCCCAACCTTTCGCGCTGCCTCTGCTGCTCCTGCAAGGGCGAAGCTAAAGAATCCTTCGGAGTGACAGAAACCCTCGAATTGAAAACCCTAGTAGGAGTAAAATTCTCATTCAAAATTTGATCTTGCTGCCGCTCAATTAAAGCTGCTGAACTGTCATTAGGAGTGGAACCTGAAGACAAAATAGTTGTAACTTCTTCTATGACAACAGTAGTCGTCGAAGTAGTCGTAATGCTGCGTTCGAGCACCATGCCGTTTTCGAAATTATCTTGTTCTTGTTCTTCAGGATTTCGCGGAGAGGTTTCTTCTTGATGAATTTGGTCTTCCATATCATCATCCTCGTCGCCGTAGATGGAGAGGAGAGCTATGCCCTCTGATTCTTTCTTCTGATGAGAACCCATCAAGGGTTAGTAGATGGAAACACGAGGTGAATGAATTGGAGGGATTAGAACTGACTCGTTTCGTCCAATTAAGGAGATGGATAAAATTTGAGGAGCCTGAAGCAACAGGTTTAGAGGAAGAGGAAAAAGACCACTGACCACCTGCCGATCGATACAGATTAATCGGAGTTTTAACGAATCGAAACAAAGGTTGCGGCGGTGGTTGAAGGCGGAGTAGACGTCTCTTTGGTTTGAAAAGTGTAGTTTACATACGGGTAATTCTTGTAGGAGGAGGATATTTGAGGAGTGGGCCTGCGTGGCTCATTCTGGACCACACAGTTTGAATCTAGGCTCACGGTGTAAATGGAGTGACTAGGGAAGAATAACCCTTTACATACACCCCCACACCCAAAGTCTACTAGTCTGTTCGAACCCCCTAGGGTGAAGGAAAAAAAATAATAAATAAATAAATCTACTAGTCTCCCGTCTGAACTTGTTTGAGACTTATTCCATTTATATCCTTCCGAAAATAAGTTGCATTCTTCTAATTAGACTCAATGCTTTTGTTTATTTGATGAAATTTTGCCTTTATAAAGTGAAAATGACGCTACATATAAAAATAGTAAATTAGTTACATTTTAAATGACCATACAACCCATTAATTGATGTCTCCTTAAATATCGTAAGTTTTAAAATGTCTTAAAGAAATTAGGACGGGAAGAGTATTATTTTTTTCCGTAATCGAGGATGTCTGAAATCGTCCAGATATATGATTGAGCCAAATAATTCATGATAAAATAAATGAGATGAAGCTGAAATTTTGTTATAGGTCTCCCTCATGAGGTTGATTGTGCTGCTGAAATTTTGCGTCATAGTTAAATATTTTTTGTATCGTTTGTTTGGTTTTCATTATCGTTTATATAGGGGTTTATTTTCATTTTTTCTTTCTTTCTAGAACCCATATTGGGTTTAACGACTTAGATTTTGAAGAGGTATAGTCATATTGTGACGATGTCGTGTTTAGGGGGAGGCGGGATATGGCTTGTAATACATATACCACACTGGCGGATCTATATATACTTATGTGGAGTCACGTGATCCTACTGAGATCCGGAATTTTTTTAGTATTAAAACGATGTAGTTTTGTTATTAAAAAATGTCATTTTATTGTTAAAAAATGTAGTTTAGGCTCCGGTGACCTATTGGAATAAATTTTTGGAGAAGAAAAATAGTTTTACGATCCGGTGACCCTACTCGAAAAAAATGTCTGGATCCGCCACCGATATACCATACACATTCATTGTAAATACTTTTTGATGATACACTTGATATAACAATGGAAAAGTTCACTGTTGCCTTAAGACTTATTGCAGTGTTCTTTAACATGCTTTTCTCTCATACATGTAAGCTGCAATTTTTCCTTTTCTCCCCATGTTTTGCTCCCCTCTTGATTCCTATAGAGCCCATTTTCTCCATAGCTGCAGCAAATGCTTGAAAGAATCTCTGCTTATCCTTTGACAGAGCTTGAACCAAAGGCCTAGTTCTTGGATCCAAATAAAGTTCTTGATCAGATCTAAGCAACCCCATATTAGACTCAAGATTCCCATAATAAGCATTGTCGAAAGAGAATGTGGTTGTAACATCAAAAGGGACAACAACATCCGAATTCCCTCCGAACGGGGGGCACGTCATTCTTAGAGCTTTAAGGAGTCTTGGATGGATAGAAGGGTCAGGTTGCTTGGTTCCTTTGTAGTTATATAACCTGCCCACAAACTGTTTACAGTGTGCAAAACCTATTGTGTGTGCACCTGAAAGGACAACAAGGTCTTCAAGTGTTAGCCCTTTGGAATTGAAAAGTTTGAGAATGTCATCCAATGTGGAATTTGCATGAGGAATGTTTAAGGGTACCCTTGATGCCTTTGATATCTTCCCATCCCACCTTCCTTTTTTCACTTGATAATATGGACCTCCTGTCTGTGCATTTAACAGCAAATAACATATATTTTATAAGTATTACTTAGGAGTTAGGATCATAGCTTAGAATAATGCCATAGGTTAATTATTATCCAATGCTATAATCATGCAAGAATCTAGGCTTAGATAATATGCAGTAGGACTTGCTAGGGAAACTTGACAGCTATTTGGTAGTATTTAAAATGTTAAGATTCTGCTGGGATTTTGGACTCATCTTTCATGTGTATGCATGAGATTCCCCAAACCATTTAAAGGGACCATTTTATGGGCACCGTTATAGACCGTTAAAGACGGGGTCCAGGGGCTTGGGGGCAACGCCCCCGAAAGCTAAACGTCTCCAACGGAAGTGATGTACTCTGCAATGCGAAGTGAAATACTTCTGGAATGTGAAGTGATGTACCTCAACAAAACCGAAGAGTTATAGCTCTTGGTCGAGGTGAGATGACCGTTACCTTTCGCGTGGATGAGGTACGTACCTTTAGCCTATAAAAGACACAATAATGCAAACATATATATGGTGCACTTGTTGAAAAGCATCATCATTTCGAGTATTCTTTGGTTTGATTCAAACAAGTTACTTTTTGATTCAAACACCTTCATTTTATTTTGAAAGAGATTTTCAATAGTTTTCATGAATGACTATTGTCAGGGATGGAATCTATTAGAAGATAACGCATATCCTATGTTTTGGAGTTCATTTTTGTCCGTTTTTTTTAATGTAAATTTTTCCAACACAGGATAGTATATTTGATATTTGTTGATCATTTTATCGTGCAATAAATTTTTTTCTACAAATATATATATGCCACATGTTTTACTTGACTTTACTGCCACTTCAAAATTTTGTCTCCTAGTCAATAAAATAATGATTTTGTCAGGGAAAAAAATTGAAACAAAAAATAGTGGAAAAGGAAGGGGGGGGGGGGGGGGGAGTGGGGGGCGCTAAAACTGACCAGATGGACAAAGTCTCTTGCTGCAATTGCAAGAATGTCTGCACAAGATACAACACCAGGACACTTGCCTTCTACCCTTTCCTTTGCCATGTTTATGCTTTCAAATGCCTCCATTGCCAGTTCCCTATTATCTTCTGCATCCTTTTCAGCTATATCATTGCTACCCGGTTTACTCGTTATTAGGATCGACCCGTCACACCCCTGAATTCACTCCCACATACAAAACCGAAAAAACACATATTAATTATTTTCTTTATTGATACTTATAAAATCGACTCATCGAATGAGGCGTAACTTAGTGATCAAATGTCAAAATTCAAGCCGTAAAAACAGCATATTGTAATCGAAGTCTGTATATACATACTTAATTGGTCTGACCATTTCTTGAATCATGCATACTAAAATGCTACTTCTACGATACAATTATTACATCAATGCATGAAAACGATGCAGAACATAGCGATAAGAAATACATCATACAGAATTCTTTAAAGTATGTACACTGCCATAATTAAGCTACTCCCGGCCTCCATTCCTATTTAACATCGCAGTTGCCCAAAATGCACATATTTAACTGTCGAAGTTGTAAAAAATGCACATATCAAAGACAGTAGTTAATATATACTTTGACTTAACATCAAAATGACAATAACACCCTTGAATATAATTAATGCAATGTTATTTTCAATCATAGAAAAATACAATAAACTTTGTTTTGGAAATGTAACTACGACAGATAAAAAGGAAATTTTGTTTTTAGCAACTGCGACAGTTAAATAGAAACGGAGTGAGTAGAAAATAGCTAGCACAAGGAGTTTAAAGAATTACTTACATCGACGAAGCAATCTTGGAAGAAAAGGCGAATGGTGGCGGGTGCGGATACGGGTTTATCTTGAAATTGCTTCAGGGTAACATTACCCACAAGCTGATCAACTTGAGGACAAGACTTGGAATAATAGTCCACCGAAAGGGGCCGTGGCGGTCGTCGACTTACACTGGTTGATATTGCTGCCTTTGTAAAGCAATGTGAAGAAGGTGGTAATATTAAGCAAAGAAGAATGGAAAGAAGAATGTGAAGGAAAAAACATGCTGTTGAAAAAGAGAAGCACATGGAAAAAGTTGGGATAAATTTGGAAGGCAAATTGTGGTGGAGGATAGTGAAGCAGGACTTGGTTTTACGTGTCGATCGATCCTTAGGAAAAAAATAAAATGCAATGCTAAAAGTGGGAAACAAAATCAGTGAAGTTTACAGAATTATAAAATGTTGTTGACAGAGAGAAGTGGGGAGAGTGAATGCGCTTTGTTACTTTGTACTAGAACAGAAAAGAAAAAAAAAGGCGAGCACAATAGCCAAACTGACGATGCACCTTATTATTCGTACATCACGCTAAAATGATCTCCAGAAAGTCGATATTCATCATCGATCTACGGAAAATCGATTTATTAATAGCCTTGAATTTTATTTTATTTTGGTGATTGAGCCTTCAATTTTTTCTTTTTTTAAACATATTATATTAGACTGATTGAGATCGTATCTACATAAATTTTTTTTTTTAAAGCAAAACATGTTGGTCCATTGGAAACGCTTGTGACAAGTTTAGAGTGGGTGGATAAACTTGTCCTCTAAAAACTTTTTTCTCTATTGAATAAACTGGTACTTAAAAGATTACGGAGTAGTGATAACTAAGCTGAGAAAAGGTCTAACTGACTTTTTACACAACTAAGTTAAATGCAACGGAAAATATTTTAAAGTGTTTTATGTTCGCGCGTTATATATCAGTTATTAAGTTCTTTTGAAATATGTTGTGTGAACTTTAGTTTACTGGTGTAAACTAAGTTTGTGCTAAGCTAGATAATACAATGAAATAAACAATCACAACACAGATATAAAATGCTGAAAGTAAATGCATAAGTAAAGAACACAAAGTTTATAGTGGTTCCAGGTGGTGTAATAATATCAGTCCACTCTTCTCCTATGATGTTGAAGGAAATTCACTAAATTCTTGAGTTAACGTTACAAGACACAAAGTAAATAACGATTGTCATGGACTAATCCCTAGCTTCACATCTTCGAGAGCCTTGGTCCTTAACATGTAGAATTGATGTGTCACTAAGTCTGCTCCACTGGTCTTTGAAAGGCATGATTGCCTCTTCACCAGCTTCACCACAAACACAGTCTTCCTGACTGCACCTCAAATGTCTTCACACCACTTTGGTGTTTCACAGTCTAATCTTTGATTAAATCAAAGTTGAGACTTGAATCAAGTAAGTGATTCAACTTGTGTGTGAGTTTCTTCTTCTAGATATATATGATTAGCACAATACACTATGTCTTCTTCAAGTGTTATCCTTTTCTTGATGATTTCTTAGATGCTTCAAACACTTAGAAGATTTCTTGATCTTGAAGTTATGGATTTAGCAGGAGTTCTTAAAAACATATTTCTTTCCCTCTTAATTCTTGATGTTGAGAGCAATGTTTATCTTGATGAACTTGTGAACTCCGCACTTCTTCTTGAGTGATAATTGCTCGATTTATAGGGGTTTTTCCAACGTTTGAATTTAAATCCTTATAGTCGTTGGTGGTCCTGCTTAGCACATGTCAGATGTCAGTGTTCTTACTCACGATGACAGATTGTTATCCAATCAAATTGCTTGAACTTCAACGTTCTGATTTTCTTCATAACACTGATTAGCTGTCTTGCTTCCAGTAAAAACTGAATATTTTGAGTTCTCAGTTTTCAACTGACTTGGAGCATTAACTCTGTTTTTACTCTTTTTCAATAAACTGAGCACTCCTAGTTTATCATCCGATCCTTTATTTGCGAGATTAGAGTAAACCATAAAAATCTCATTAAAATAACCAAGTTACGTTGTCCTTATGTAAATTAGATTTTAAATACAAGGTCTATAAAGTCAGTTCAGGCCATCACAGACTTACCTGAAGTCTAATCTTATAGTTTTGGCGTTTAGTCTTCATAAACCGAGTTTGAACCCTCAGTTCCTCAATCTTCAAAACTGTGTATGGTCCCTCAGCCTTTATAAACTGAGTTTGAACCCTCAGTTCTTCAGCCTACTAGAACTTATCTATTACAATACAATTGTCCGATACCTATACAATAATCAGACTCTAATAAAACCTATACGTTTAGTTTATAGACATCATTTTGCTTTGCACTATAATAACTAGTTATGACACTTCATCAATGAGTTTAAACAATCAAACAATAATAGATAAATCATCATCAAAACTAAATTTTATTTCCAACAAAACACGTAATTGGGGCTCTCCCTGACGGTGCGCCTTCGACGGTCGCCTGACCCGCCCAATGGGTGGGCCGGCCAGGGCGGTATATATATACACGAATAATATAAGAATAAAGGATGATCCCCTTTCCACACTTCCAATAAGACGAGGGAGCTAAGATATGGACATGTGCGTATAAAAGTTTATTAAAGATTGCCGTCAAATGTTACCGGCTTTTATAAATTTAAACTTTTTTTCTTTTTTTTTTCTCATCTCCCAACTCTTCCCCTCCATGCAAAGATTCTATAATGCGTCTAATATTCCCCTTTCGGCTTCATAGGGCATTGGTTAATTAATGTTAACTCAATTCTGGAAAAACACTAAAACCATACCAGTTAACTTAGTGTGTTTCATGCGCCCACCAGCAACTATGTGATGCAGGGCATGTGCAACAGTTCATATGTGCAATAAAGGGATATTTCATTTCAATGATACCTTGTTGCGCCGAACCTATCTATTACTCTCCCTATTTTTTTTATCCATCACATTTCAGAATTTACTTTATTTTATTTATCTGTCATTTTATATTTCTAATACATCATTTATTATTTTTTTCTCCTTTACTAACAAAGTATTCACACCTCCATAAAAATAAAATAAAAATTTCAATACTAAAAACCCATTTACCAACAAATTATTTACATCTCCATTAAAAAAAATACATTTCCAATAGTATATTTTAGATATAATATTAATTATCTTTCTTAATCTCTGTGATTCTTCTCTGTGCGACAGATTAAAAAAATGGAGGAAGTACTTTATTATAAGTTAACGGAGTCAAAATTTGGATCTCGGATGGGCTAATGGATTATATTTGAACAATCCAGTGGGCTTGAATAAAATGTTTTGAGTGACTTTCCTAAAAAAACAAAAAAAAAATCAGTTGATACCCCAAAAAAATTCAGTTAATAGTAAACCAACCATAAAGACTATTCTTAGTAGCAATTAGGGGCTAATCCAAGGCTTCAAAGGTAGAGGTAGTGTCCCCATTGAGATTCAGAAATAGAAATGTCTATGCTCTTTATATTAATTACAGACATCTGTGGACTTAGGACCTTTTGAAACTACCTTTCTTGGATTTCTTCTTCTATCCATGCCCTTTCCCACTGCTGCTGCTGACTACTAGTCCAGCAGCCTGATTGTTTGTCCATGCTGCCTTGTGTCTTAGCTCCCTGGCATGCAAGGTTGCCCTTACATCCTTTAAAGCCACTGTATCATTCCCAACTATGAAGGACTACACAAAGTTTTCATATGAACTTGGTAATGACACCAACAGAATTAGGGTTGCATCTTCATCTTCAATTTTAACATCAATATTCCTGAGATCAAGTAATATTGTGTTTAGCAGATCTAGATGTTCCCTCATCAGACCTCCTTCATGCATCCTTAGACTAAACAGTCTCTGCTTCAGCAGCAACTTGTTGGTTAATGACTTAGTCATATACAAGCTTTGCCCACAACTTGGCAGCTGTGTCTTCTTTAGCAACTTCAGTGATAACATCATCAAATAAGCATAATATAATGGTTGAATGTGCTTTCTCTTCCAGACCGGTAGAATCTGCTGAACTGACATCTCCTTTACCAGATAAAGGAGTCCATAATCCTTGTTGTTTAATAAAAAGCCCGCATCTTGATTTGCCACAGACTAAAACTGTTTCTTCCTGTAAATTTGTCGATTTTTACGTTAACTACAGACATCTTTCTTGGTAAAGATCACAACTTTTATCACAGATTCCTAGCACCGATGAAGGTCTTGGTGAAGAAAAAGGTTGTCCATACAGATGATTCTCTCAGAACCTATTGCTCTGATACCGGTTTGTTATAAAAGGATAGAGAGAATCCAGATGCAATAAGATAAACACAGAAGGCAATCTAGCATAAACAATCACATAGAGGAAACAGAAACAAGAAGAACACAAGATTTAACGTGATTTCCGGCTTTGTGCCGACTACTCCATGGACAGAAAAAGTTATTTTATTATGCACTGAAATTCAGACGGATTACACACTTTACAATGATCATTACACTTGGTATTTATAGGCACAGATCCCAGAACCATAACCGCCAAGAATCTTTGTCGGATTGCCGTAAATGCCCCAGATGTTGGATCACTCTGTTGATCCAACTCAGCTGATCATTGCACAGATGTAGAGCTCAGCTGCACCCAAAACCTCAGATGACCTTCAGCAGGCTGCTGACACCAGAAGAAACTCAGTAGACTTCCCAGCTGACTTTCACAAATTTGGATACACTTCTCAGCAGGCCATCACTCTGCTGATAACCAGATTAGTTCTACCAGATGTAAAGTTTAAGTTCTTTGCTGACAAGTGATAAGTTGTGTCATAGTATACACTCGAAGCATTAGCTCGGATGGCAAAGTGTTTGTTTCTCTACCGTAACATCGCGGGTTCGATTCTATGTTGAATCATTTTATAAGAGCATGACTAAAATCCAAAATAGGCCAACTTAAAGAACTATTTTGCCCACCATTTTGGAACCAAGGCGTCAATAATTGAATCCACAAGATTGTCGTAGTCCATTAGGGCTCTTAAAAAACCAATTCATATGCTTTAGATTTCACAGCATGTAAAAAACCAGTAAGATATTGCATGCCTTTCCGCATTGTTTTGGGTGACTGTTTTATTTGTTTATTTAATTCTTCCACGAGACTGCCTGGCATACGTATCAAACAAGATATCCCAGGCTTTTCGGGCAGTTTTGGTTTGTGTGACAAATGGTATAACATTTTGGGAAAGATATGAGGAAATGGCATTAGGATCAATTGATCATTTTGTTTCCATAGCTGACGATCAAGATTGACTTGTGTGGTGCCGTCCATTACATGGGTGGCCGGAGGGCATGGTGTGGAACCCTCAATGTAACCAAACAGATTGATGATACCCGACCCGAGTTATGCCACGTGTCACTTTTAGGGGTGCTTAATAAATGACCAGTCCTTAAACTTAGGGCCCCAAGGGCTGAACAGAGGGCAGATCATCTACCACGGGAGATCGGTCTAAGCTCCTCCTCTAGCCACCGCAGGACGGCCAAGGTCTGGCGAAGAGGAGCTGCCAGTTCGTCCATATTAGTTTTGGGGGGTGAGTGTGGGATGCTCCGTACAGCTCCACTGTTATCCCGCGTGAGGGATAATTACATATGGAAAGAATCCACAGTCATAAAGACTTCAATCTTCACATTAAATGTATCCATAATTATCTCTGATTTTGGGGATTAAGTCGTATATATCCTTAGGGAATAATTATTAATTATCATACTTACTCAACAAGTAATGGGGGGCGAGACATCGCCTATATAAACAAACCTAAGGAACTACGGATGACTTGATTCCAATTCGACTATTGGATACATAGGCAACTCTCATAAATAATTCAAGAGCTCAGTCCAAACAAATAAAATAACTCGTTCCTCTTTTGCACAAGTTAGGGTTTCTAGGGTTTTCGATCATTATCACATAGGAGATTGACCCATATTAATTAACATACGGTTTCCAGCATCGTCAATTGGCGCTAGAAGAAGGGTCTTCTACTGATAATCGATCTAACGAGCCAGAACCCCCGCAGACATTATGGCACCACCAAAGAACACTGCTAAGAAAAACGCAGATCCGACTCAACATGGAGGAACTTCAACCACAAAGGGAGAGACTCAAGACGCAACAGCCCAGAAAATGGCGGATATCGCTGGAGATCAATTAAATCCAGTCCTCCAAGACCCAACCAATCAGGCATTGGTTGACGCCTTGAAAAATCTTGATAATACTACCAGTAAGATTATTCTGGACGAGACCCTTAAAGGAAGGGATCCCCCAGAGAAGCCAGAGACAAATCTCCAGCCACAGGCCCCTGATAAACCGGAGATCGTGGAATCAAGTGCCCACACGGAGTACGAAACTACGCGTCACCCGAATGACACGGCTAAGGCCGAACTGGACACTCTGCTCGGAAGACGAGCAGACGACTTGATCTGTGCGTCACCTTTCACTGAACATATAGACAACTATCCCCGTCCAGCCGGGTTTAAGATTCCCAAGATCAATGCATATGATGGATCCAAGGACCCTTATGATCACATGCATTAGTACATCTCACACATGAACTTGTACAACACATCAGACGAGATAAAGTGCAAAGCCTTCCCCGCACTCCTAACAAGAAGGGCCAGAGAATGGTTCAACAGGATTCCTCCCAGATCGATCTTAGATTTTGGGACTTTGACCCGAAAATTCGTTCATGCCTTCATTGCGGCATGACAATTCCAAAGAAATCAAACTCATTTGTTGACGTTGAAACAAAAACACGATGAGTCCGTACTACGCTTCATAAAGCGTTTCAATGAAGAAGCCGCACAAGTGCAGGACGCAGATGATCGATTGCTGGTCGCCTCTTTTGTAGCAGGTCTGTGAGAGGGACGGCTACATGCGAAGCTTAATAGCAAGCTCCCTCACACGATGGAAGAATGTCTGGATGTTGCGTACAAACATTGCCAGGGGGAAGAAGCAAATAGACTCAAAAGAGAGATGAAAAAGGTGAAAACAAGAGGAGTAAGCCTGAGGATAGATCAGATAAGAAAAGAAAGTCAGTTTGGGATCGGGTAACTGCGCCCATCTCTGATTGGCTAGGGAAGAAGGGAGCTCTGCAGGACAGAGACTTCATTCTCCTGAACAAGCCTCGTGAACAAGTCCTTGCGATCATGCAAAGAAAAGACATAGCTAGGACCCCACCCCCGATAAGGGGACCCAGAGAGAACATAAACCAAAGCAAGTATTGCAAGTATCATCAAGATGTTGGGCGCGCATGACTCAGAACAGTGCAAAGATATGAACCGAGACATTGATGCAGCGATAATGGAGGGAAAACTTGATGAGGTCGTAGATCGGTCTCAACAAGCCGAACCAAAAGGACGACGAGAATTTAAGCGCCAGAATAACAGCGATAAAGAACATCGAGACGAGTATCGGAGGAGAAGAGATCGTTCTCCAGATCCTGAGGGTCAAACAGATAACCGCCCTGTGAACACGATCAACATGATCTCAGAGGGGCCGAACAGCGTGAAAATATTAGAAGAAGAAAACAGTAGCAGGCCTACTGCTCCTACCTCCACGAACAAAAGGCAAAGAATGTCAGGAGAAGTGGTATATGGTCCGAGAGATTCACTACCCTTGGTAGTCAATAACGAAGAGTTAGTGATAGAAGCAGTGATTAGCAAGAATCGGACAAGGAGGATATGTGTGGACACTGGCAGTGCTGTGAATGTCCTTTATTATAACGTCTTCAGAGTGATGAAACTGAAGGACGCCGACCTAACTCCTGTTTCAACTCCTTTGTCCGGCTTCGCGGGACCTCCGGTTCATCCGCTGGGGGTGATCAAACTGCTCACTACTTTTAGAGAAGGAACCAGGGGCAGGACCCTAATGGTGGACTATGTGGTGGTAAAGGCACCATCGGCTTACAACGTGATCATGGGAAGACCAGCCCTTATCGATCTCCGGGCTGTAATCTCACCAGCTCATGTTAGCATGAAAATTCCAACGGAGGAAGGCTCGATAGAGATCAGAGGAGACGTGGAAACAGCCAGGAGCTGTTACACTGCAACATAAATGGGAAAATGGTCCAACAAGTCAGTATTGAAGAACTGCTACCCGACGACGAAGAGAACTGGTCTTCTGAAGACCAGACACAGGCTGTTCGTTTATGGGACGAAATGAGGATTCAACAGTTAGTATTGTGGCATGGATTCCCCCTCCGCATAAAGAATCCTTGATGAACATCTTGAGGGAATTCAGAGACGTTTTCGCTTGGAGAGCAGAAGATATGCCAGGGCTGTCTCCCGACCTAGCAGTGCATAAGTTGAAGATAGATCCGAGCAGGATGGCTGTTCGACAAAAGAAAAGACACTTCGCCCCTGAGCGCATTGAGGCAATCAAGCAAGAGGTAACAAAGCTATTGCAGGCAAACATAATCAAAGAAGTGATATATCCTGAATGGTTAGCCAACCCTGTACTGGTCAAGAAACCATATGGGAGCTGGAGGATGTGTGTAGATTTCACAGATCTGAACAAGGCATGTCCAAAGGACTGTTATGCCTTGCCTAAGATTGATCGGTTAGTGGACTCAACGGTAGGATATGAGGTGTTCGCGTTCTTAGAAGCATACATGGGCTATCACCAGATCATGATGCATACGGAAGATGCAGAAAAGACTGCTTTCGTAACAGAATTCGGGACGTACTGCTATGTCACTATGCCTTTTGGACTAAAGAATGCTGGAGCCACATATCAGAGGGCTGTCAACACAATCTTTGCCGATCAGATAGGAAGGTGTATGGAGGTGTACGTGGATGACCTCCTGATCAAGAGCAAGTCTCTTGGCCAATACTTAAACGATGTCCGAGAAGTTTTTGGAGTTTTAAGGAAAACTCAGATGAAGCTCAACCCAAAGAAATGTACATTGGAGTCCGATCAAGGAAGTTCTTGAGATATATGATATCCAGAGACGGAATCAGAGCAAACCCGGATAAGATCGATGCATTAAAAACTATGTCCCCACCAAAAAACATAAAAGAGGTACAACGTTTGACAGGACGAATAGCTGCCTTGAACAGATTCTTATCGAGATCAGCGCATCGCGCTTTACCTTTCTTTAAAATCTTGAGAAGAGCCAGTCCTTTTCAGTGGGATGATTAGAGTCAAGAAGCACTCGACGAACTGAAGGTATACCTGGCCGAACTGCCAACTTTGACTGCTCCTCAGGTAGGGGAACCGTTGTTCGTATACTTGGCGGTGTATGAAGAAGCACTAAGTGCAGTATTGATTAAAGAACAAAATGGGCAGCAGATACCAGTATTCTTTGTGAGTAAAGCGCTCCACGGACCAGAGGTCAGATATTCGAACGCGGAAAAATTAGCGTTGACATTGGTGCATGCTTCAAGGAAGTTGAGACCTTACTTCCAGGCTCACCCCATTACCGTGATCACCAATCAGCCATTGCGACAAATACTGGGACGACCTGAAACCTCAGGAAGGTTATCAAAATAGTTTGTCGAACTGGCGGAATACGACATTGATTTTCGACATCGAACTGCAATCAAAGCACAGGCCTTAGCAGATTTCTTGGCTGAAGGAATATTTGTTCGTCTAGATGACGATCAGCCGAACAAAGAGATGCATCAATGGAGCTTGTACGTTGATGGGGCATCAAGTAAGGATGGAGCAGGGGTCGGTCTCTTACTCGTCAGTTCAAAAGGGGAGGAGTTTCCTTATGCCCTAAGGTTTGACTTCAAGGCTATAAATAATGAAGCTGAGTATGAAGCTCTGATCACAGGGCTTAAGTTGGCAAATAAGCTTGGGGCAGATGATCTGCAGGTATATAGCGATTCACAGTTCATTGTAAATCATATAAATGGGGAGTACGAGGCTAAGGAGGAACCTATGAGGAAATACCTAGCGACTGCTAGAACTCTCCTAGAAAAATTTCGACAAGTCAAGGTTGCGCAAATACCCCGAGCTGAGAATAGAAGGGCAGATGCTTTATCAAAATTGGCCTCAAATTTTTTGTCAGAAAAGAAATTACTGATGGAGCTATTGAGGGAGAGAAGCTACGAACAGAAGGCAGTTCAACCGATCAGACAGGCCAGTACGTGGATGGATCTGATTGTGTTGTATCTTAGAGATAACGTCCTGCCCCAAGACAAGGTTCAGGCCAGGAAAATGAAGCTTAGCAGTTAAGTACTCGCTGTTTGAAGAAGTACTTTATCGCAGGTCGTATATTGCTCTATGGCTAAGATGTGTAACTGAGGAAGAAGAGAACTACCTCCTTAGAGAAATACACAGGCATTTGTGGAAATCATCCTGGAGCTCGGACCCTTGCAAGGAAATGCAGGCTGTTCGGTTATTATTGGCCAACAATATTAGAAGATGCCAGGGAGTTGGTGGAAAAGTGCAGATTATGCCAGGTGCATGATAACTTGTCACATCGGCCATCCCAGGACATGATTCCAGTGGTGTCCTCCTGGCCGTTTGACCAGTGGGGAGTAGATATAGTAGGGCCACTCCCAAGAGCCCTAGGCAATGTCAGATTCCTGATCATAACAATCGATTATTTCACCAAGTGGGTTGATGTTGAACCACTGGCTACAATAACAGGGAAGCAGATACATAAATTTCTGTGGAAGA
This sequence comes from Gentiana straminea, assembly GCA_036785695.1. Taxonomy (NCBI): domain Eukaryota; kingdom Viridiplantae; phylum Streptophyta; class Magnoliopsida; order Gentianales; family Gentianaceae; genus Gentiana; species Gentiana straminea. The sequence continues at coordinate 3,737,188 of JAVUPR010000046.1, read as the reverse complement.
ACATAGTATGTTGGTACGGAATACCAAAAACTTTGGTTTCAGACAATGGGACTCAGTTCGAAGACAGGGTCTTCAGGGAATGGTGCAATGGTTTACACATCACTCAACACTTCACTTCAGTCGGTTATCCCCAAGCTAATGGGCAAGTCGAACAGACCAACCGGCAGATCAAGACAGGGCTGAAAAAATGCCTAGAGGAAGAAAAAGAAAGATGGACCGAGCACTTGCCCAACATATTATGGGCGTACAGAACAACCCCAACTCGGACACTGGAGAAACCCCTTTCAGCTTAGCATACGGTTGTGAATCAGTGATTCCGGCCGAGATCGGCCTATCATCTCCGCGGACAGCGCTCTACTCCGAAGATCAGCAGTTAGCTGAGCTTAGGTACTCCAAAGACGACCTGGAAGAGGCTCGTAATATAGCCTTCATAAGAATGGCCAAATACAAACAACGAATTTCTCAATATTACAATTCCCGAGTTAAACATTCATACTTCAAAGAAGGGGACCTGGTGCTCATGAAGAACGAGGTGATCAAACAATTACCCCAGGGAAAACTTGATCCGAACTGGGAAGGACCGTACAAAGTGGTCAAGGTGCATGGGAAAAGAGCCTATCAACTGGCTGATGCAAATGGCAGAACTGTGCCCCGCAGCTGGAATGCCTCTAACTTGAGGAAGTTTTATGTCTAGGACAGGTTCCAGACTATTTTATACATTGTCAATTTTGATTTCTGAATAAGGTGTATTCAAGCATCAAATATTAAATAAATGTTTTTATTGCATATGTGCGTTATTATTATATTGCTTGATCATAACTGAGCTGCAGGTCGGTCTCAGGAAAAAGTTTGCAAAGGACAAACTCAAATAAGTCTGCAGGATAGACCCAATGAACTGATCCTCAGGTCGGACTCAGTGGAAGGACTGAACCGCAGGTCGGTCTCAAGAAAAAGTTTGCTAAGTGCAAACTATATGTCCGGGGCAGACGGACCCAACGAACTGATCCGCAGGTCGGACTCGGTAGAAGAACTGAACCGCAGGTCGGTCTCAGGAAAATTTTTGCAAAGGACAAACTCAAATAAGTCTGCAGGACAGACCCAACGAACTGATCCGCAGGTCGGACTCAGTAGAAGAACTGAACCGCAGGTCGGTCTCAGAAAAAAGTTTGCTAAGGGTAAACTAAAATAAGTCTGCAGGACAGACCCAACGAACTGATCCACAGGTCGGACTCAGTGGAAGGACTGAACCGCGAGGTCGGTCTCGGAAAAAGTTTGCTAAGTGCAAACTATATGTCCGCAGACGTACTCAACGAGTCCGAAGCACAAAAAAAAAAAAATAATATATATATATATATATATATATATATATATATATATATATATATATATATATATATATATATATATATATCGATCGATGATCAAACTTAGCCGAATGATACTTCGAAAGTTTTGAAACAAGCTTTCAAAGTCTGCAGGACAGATGATAACGCTAAAAGAGCATAAAGAGACACATACACCTGAAGATAGATGTCAGATCCTTATCTGGCAGCTCAGCTAGAAACTCGGCCGAAGAACCCGATGTCCCCTCGGAAGCCTCCTGACCAGATCTGGGACACTTTCGTCCAGATCGAGGGAGCTGCCTAGCCTGGTCACCCGTGTCAGAAATGTCAAGAATGACCAAGCTATCGTCCCTCTGTTCGACATGCCGTGTGCCGGAGGCTAGATCGCCCTGTTGAAGGTCCTCAGTAAGGGAAGCCTCAGGGTTAACCTCTGGATTGGCCAGTTCAGGTTCTGGCTCAGCTTCACCCCTTGGAGCCTCCAAATTCTGCTGGGGCTCATCCTGTACTGGCACATCTTCTTCCCCGAGCGCCTGATCAAAGATATCAGCAACATCGGCCACTGAAAGAACAGAGAAAGTGTTAGAACAAATCCAAAGGGAGCAATAAAATCAAACCAGTGCACAAGAAAAAGAAGATCCTACGATGGTTATACTCCTCCTGAGTTAGCCTCAGATAGGGCTCAGGACCGGAATCAGATAAGCGAGCAGCCTCTATCAGTTCGTCAGGCCAGTGCTCAAAGTCAAGGAGAACTTTGGCATCAGCGATATCATCCAGCAAGCGTTCACCCACGGTGGTGGGACACACGTCAGAAGGAAGCTGGAAATAATTCCAATTGCTCAATTCAGGGTGTCCGTCGTTACGGATAAAGAAAAAGTGGTTCTTCCATTCGTGGATAGAAGATTTCCCTGTGGAAAGCATGGGGACCCCCCTCCGGTGGTCTGTGCGGCGTGGAAAATAGTACCACCCGATGTGGTTCCTGATCTTCTTGTGCTGGTAAAAAGTCCTAAAAAGATCCACGTTAAACTCTGTGTCCATCCGCCGGAAGAAGATCGCAGACCCAATAATTGCCCTAACACCGTTAGGGGCAATCTTGGCAGACCCAAGTTGATAATGTCTCAGTACGGCTAAAAAGGCCGGACATAAAAGAACCCTAAGGCCACAGACGAACTGCTCCATGTATACAGTGCAATACCCCTATGGGGGCTGATGAGCATATAGATGGGCACCCCCAGGCAGCTGAGGAGCATATCGGTCCATATCTATACCATACCGGTTACAGATTTGCAAGACACCGTCCTGGGTTAGTTTGGACCTAATACCGAAGCAACCTATGGCCGTCCTAGCAGTCATATGGGCTCTAAGACACTGGCGTAAGGAGGTAAAACCAAAGGATGAATGGTATCGGGATGGGTTAGTAGCCTGATCGGCAACGACCTCCTCAAAATTATTGCGAACAACAACCGTGTTTAAAGCAAGAATGTTTATTGGACCCCCAAATTGGATAAACGGTTGGTCAACTTCGTTTTCCGACGCAGAGTGGGACTCGAACTCCCTATCAATAGAGCTGCTCGAAGCGGTACTAGCCCTCATAAACTGGGAAAAGCAGAAGAGAAGAAGAAATGAAGAAGAACAATGCAAGAAAAGTTAGGTGCTTACTTGGAAATGCAGAGGATCTTGAGGAAAATCTTTGAATTAATAGCAAATACGAGAAGAGGGAAAGTCTATATGAAGGGACGGGTTTATAACCCACTCCAGACATGATGACGTCAGTTATGAAAAGGAGTGTAAAACGCCTCGTGTCCCGCAATAATAATGATAGCCTATTAAATAGGCTACCAACTGGCAATTAAGTATTTTGAAACGCGTGATCGGGTAGGGGCCGGCCGAACCGCCAAATGGAGCATATCTGACCAACTAAAAAAGCTAAGCCAGATCTGGGGGCTTATGATGATACCCGACCCGAGTTATGCCACGTGTCACTTTTAGGGGTGCTTAATAAATGACCAGTCCTTAAACTTAGGGCTTTAAGGGCCAAGGGCCCCAAGGGCCGAACAGAGGGCAGATCGTCTACTACGGGAGATCGGTCTAAGCTCCTCCTCCAGCCCACCGCAGGACGGCCAAGGTCTGGCGAAGAGGAGCTGCCCAGTTCATCCATATTAGTTTTGGGGGGTGAGCGTGGGACGCTCCGTACAGCTCCGCTGTTATCCCGTGTGTATGGAAAGAATCCTCAGTCATAAAGACTCCAATCTTGACATTAAATATGTCCATAATTATCTCTGATTTTAGGGATTAAGTCGTATATATCCTTAGAGAATAATTATTAATTATCATACTTACTCAACAAGTAATGGGGGGCGAGACATCGCCTATATAAACAACCCTAAGGAACTACGGATGACTTGATTTCAATTCGACTATTGGATACGTAGGCAACTCTCAGAAATAATTCGAGAGCTCACTCCAAACAAATAAAATAACTCGTTCCTCTTTTGCACAAGTTAGGGTTTCTAGGGTTTTCGATCATTATCACATAGGAGATTGACCTGTATTAATTAACAGACGGTTTCCAGCATCGTCACAGATCATACCCATGCACTGAGGAAGGTGATAAATTGCATTTTCCAGGCAGCATAGTTAAATAGTTTGTGGGTGTTAATCTAAATGGAGCTTGTACTGAAGAGTTGAAGGCAATGACAGAAAGTGTAGTATCATTGTGATGCAGCCATTAATGAGAAATGATGTTCGCAAGAACAAAATTTGGAGAGGAAGAAAGAAGTTGAAGGAGGAAAGAAGAAAGGAGGGAAATACACGTGAAAGAGGAAAGCAAGAGGAATTATTGAAAGAAGATTCAAAAGAAATGAGGGATTGACCGCTCGAATCATTCGGAGCAATAATAATGCTCTGGTACCATAACAAGATTTTATTAGGGAAGTGATTTTTTTTTTATTATTATCAAAGTATGAGAGTACAAGATATTATATATACTTTTCTAAAAAAAAAATTGATATTATATATACATGTGAATAATGCGGAAGATTGGATGTGTAAAGAATATGAATAATGATACAGTCATACATGCACAACCGTTGTGCCATAACAAATGACACATCTAAGATCTGCATCGTTGATCATGTTAGATTTACATCTGATTAATTTAGAGACATCATAATCAACGATGCAGATCATCGTTGTGTCACTTGTTGTGGCACAACGATTGTGCCTATATCATTACTCAAAGAATATTTACTAAATACTCAAATCCACGGTTTCATTATCTTAAATAAGAGATGATACGGAAATGAAAGCACAACAACAAACAAACACACACACACCACCTTTTTTGCCTCAAGGAATGCTTGAGCCTCTTGATCCTGGGCCTCAACTTTTACCACAAGGGTAATACCTCATCGGCTAGTTAGGAGATGACCCGGATTTTATCCAATTATCCGGATCCGAATCGTTCGGCCATTATCCAAAACCGAAATTTCGAATCATGAAGCCTTCTGCTGGAAATCAGAAACTAAACATCATAATAATAACAATAAAATATTATCCATATATTAATAAAAACTGTTATAGGGGTTCACACCCTCATAATTACACAACTTTAAGAATCTAAAAAACTTAATAGACTGTTCACCTTCCTGAAATCTGTAAGCTCCTTCCACCAACACCCCGTTATGGAAGAATGTTGTCTCTTCATGAACATGTGAGCCCACACGCCTTCTTTAGCAATCTAGATAGGCTAGTGGATCAGACAATGCTTCTCCACCTTCTCGATACTCTGAATCTTATCTGGAAAAAATATATCAACTATAGGACTGAGCACGAATGCCCCGTAAGGAGTGTCTAAGCATCAAGAGGGAACTAAGAAACGCCACTGAGCAAGTTTTCAGAGTTCCTTACTGTTAATTTGAAAACTGTTATATGCATACTGTAAATATTTGTACCGGTAATAGTGCATCCTATGTGTACGGAAAATATCTGACTGAAAATAAAACATGCAACTTAACTGAAAATAATAATAGTTGTACTGAAACATTATTATGCTGGACTAAAATACTCTAACTGATACTTTACTGAAAGTCTGGAAATAATGTCAATGTTCTAATCTGTCAGTGTTCCTAAAAGGAACTCTGAAACTGTCTGAGGCTGCAGACCGGATTTTCTGACCGGCTCCGGCATATAAAACTGTACTCCCTATTATAGCCCAGGAGTAAGGCATGATGCCGGAAATTCTCGAGAACTCACTGCACTGAATCTGAAATATGAATTCTTCCTCTGACCCGGGAGTGAGGTGTGAGTCTAGGGAACCGTAACATTATTATAAAATATTCTGAAACATTATTGTCTATACTTGTTTATCTAAAATATCTCTTTGTTCTAAAAATATTGTACTATACTGAACTATATGTTAAACCTGAATATTTCATAACATTTATTCTGGAAACCGTGCTTACTCAAATTGTCTAAAAAGGCTTGGAAAACATATTTATTCAGCATCTTGAGATTTGTATGATAAAGATCTAATATTCTATTTACAAAACTGTTAAGAGAATCACTTATAAAATTAAAAATATTGTTTTAAATACTATTAATTTAAAAATACTTATAAATTGATGTTGGCTCGATTCTTTGTAAAATCAAAGATGATTACTCATTTCATCTTATAAACAATTTCCTGCATCTTGAAAATAATACACACACACTCTTACAATAATATACGGATTATCTTGAAAATCTTTTATTTCACAAATTCTCAAGTCACATAAAAATAGAATGATAATTCGTTTTAACACATAAAATATTCATAAAGCCACTTAAAACACGAACCAACATGTTGTTATCCATAACTATACAAATTTATCTGTTTTCTGGAAAGCCACCTCTACTGTGGTGCTAGTTTTTATGTTCTGATAAATCATAGAGATCGTTTAAATAAATCATTCAATAATGAAATGCTTGAAATACATGAAATGCTAATAAAGTACTCTTGATACTATATACACTCCTTACCTCGAAACCACGCCGTTAATCTCCATCATTGAAACGAAATGCCATATCTCTATTTCCTATATATCAAACACTATATTATATCATTCAATCTCTTATAAAACAACTATATTTCAAACTTAGGAAATAACTAAATTCTTAAAACATATACCTTTTTCTTCACGACACGACATAATTGTTCTTCTCATTGTGCTTGCTAATTGATACGAGGAAAATATTTCATAGTCTTTATCCTCTTTTCCTTTCCCATCATTTTCTTTATGCTTCCTTCTATATATATATATTTTCTCATAAAGAGCTAAACAATCATCAAACTTGTTCAGTCCCAACAATCCGCTCATTTGGTATAAGAGAGTGTGAAATTTTATGTATTTAATAGCATAATGATGCCCCATGGCAACTTGCATTAGGAAAGTATTGTAAAGAAAAGCTACCAATTCTTGTGGTGTTGCTGCCGATTGATATGGAAGGAAAAGATAGAGAAACAAAATAATGAAAAATTGTGTCACAACGAATGACACAACGAAGATCTGCATCGTTGATATTTTAGATATAGATCATGGTCAATTTAGACTATTATAATCAACGGTGCAGATCTTCGTTGTCATCGTTCGTCATGTTGCGTAAGACAAAAATTGTGTATCGTATCATTACTCATAATGAAAATGGAGAAGATAGTTTATGTACTTGAAAAGTAGAATTAATGAGACATTTAATTGATAGAGAATGATCAGTTATAGATTTTTATTCTTCCAAACTGGGCAACATTGAAGAGAAATAATCAGAATTAAAGATAGAATTAACTCATCAGTTCTCTTGTTTCTTTACAAATTCTAGACCACCGCTTCGGTGGCCAAAGATTGCGCTACGGCGACGGTAAATTAGTCACAACTCTTGATTAATTACCCACTTCCTAAATCATACCATTTTATATTTGATTGTTTTAGAGCTATAAGGGGATTTCGGGTACGGGTCCCGTTCAAATTCGGGCTAAAATTGACCCGGAGTATTACAGATACAGCCGCAAAAATTATGCAATATGAAATTCTTACACTGTGGTTTTAATGAATAATCAAAACAAAACAGAGAGATAACGATTGAATACAAAAACATAGCATCATGATGTAAAATTTACTGTACACGCCACTCATCTGGTTAGGTAATTAAAAGATGTTGATTGGTTTAACCGTAATGTCCCACATATTTAATGAACTAGAATTCTCATCCTTATATAAATGTGACATAAAAATATTTTATCAACTCGAGTTAGCCTTTTAGACCAAACGAGACGAGGGTCGGTTCGGGGGTGTTACATTAACTTTTTTTTATGTTTATTATATGACGATGTCTAAAATTATTGAATCCAATGGAATGGAATAACGGGATTTCATTTCAATATTGGCACACGATAATATGAAATGCATGACAATCTATAAGATGTGTCATGTAACACGGTGGTTAATACTGGTGTGTGATGACACATGTGGCAGGTGGTGGTGGTGTGTACGTAGTTGGTCGTGGGTGGCGGCGGATGCTGTGGGTTGTGCGATGATGGTGGTGGTTGCGGTAATAGTGGTGGGTGGTGACGGGGTGGTATGATGTGAGGTGATGGGCAGTGTGGAAATCGGTGGTGGAGGATTAGTGGGTTGTCGTGGAGAATGATGCAGGAGAATGGTGGCAATGTGTGGTGGTGGAATGGGTTATGCTGAGGATTTAGTGGGCGGTGGCATGGGGAAGTGGTGAGGTATGTGGTAAGAGGACGTCGTGTTGGGGTGGATGGTGGTGGGGTGGGTCGTGATAGGGGACGGTGGTGTGTTGTGGAATGGGTGGTGACAAGGTAGGTGGCGGCGGTGGTGGTGCGATGGAGGTTGGTAGTGGTGTGGACGGTGGTGGATTTCAATGGGGTGGTTAGTGATGGTTGAGGGTGCTAGGTGGGTGATAGTTGATTTTTTTTTTTATCTCTAACTTACTTTTACGATTCATTTCATCAATTGTTTAATGGAATGAAAATTGATTACATTCAATATCAAACTGATGGAATAAAAAGAAACAAAAACATTTCATTATATTTTATTCTAACAATCCGTGCAAAACATTACCAAAGTAGCCAATTAATCCGCATTTAAGTAACACAACGTATATAATTTCAACAAAGAGGTCCCGTAGCTCAGTTGGTTAGAGCGTTGGTCTTATGAGCCGAAGGTCGCGGGTTCGAGCCCCGCCGGGACCATTTATTTTATTATATTCTTTTTCGATCAAATACACAAATCACCTCGAATTCACAAAATCTTTCTGGTCTACACGAATTTGAAATTTTTTTTTTTTTTTGGTCGTGTGATCCTCAAATACACAAAATCTGTCCGGTCTACACGAATTTTATTATATCAAATCACCTTGAATTCACAAAATCTGTCTGGTCTACACGAATTTGATTTTTATTTTGGGTCGTGTGATCCTCAAATACACAAAATCTGTCCGGTCTACACGAATTTTATTATATTCTTTTTCGATCGAATACACAAATCACCTCGAATACACAAAATCTGTCTGGTCACACGAATTTGATATTTTTTTTTTGGTCGTGTGATCCTCGAATACACAAAATCTGTCCGGTCTACACGAATTTGATATTTTTGATCGAATACACAAATCACCTCAAATACACAAAATATGTCCGGTCAACACGAATTTAATATTTTTTTTTGGGTTGTGTGATCCGCGAATACACAAAATCTATCCGGTCTATACGAATTTGATATTTTTGATCGAATACACAAAATTTGTCCGGTATACACGAATTTGACTTTTTTTTTCACAAAATCTGTCCGGTCTACATGAATTTGATAATTTATTTTGGGTCGTGTGATATTTCTTTTAAGAAGAAATATATGACCCTCCTATCAAATTTTAACTTGTTATACTTTTTTTTTATCGAATGACACAAATCAGCATTTTTAGCTTGTTATATTTTATTCGCTCGAATGACACAAATCACCCTTTTAAGCGATCTAGCCCAAGTAATATGTGGCCCTAGCTAATTTAGCCCAACACACTGGGGACCATCTTAATTTGTTATATTTTTTCGATCGAATAACACGAATCACCATTTTTAGTGATCCAACGTGGCCCAGCTAATTTAGCCCAACATATCGGTTGCCCGATTTGTAATAGCTCGTTACAGAATCTGTCCGACCCACACGAATTTGATATATTATTTTTTGGGTTGTTGATTTTTTATTTTTTTTATAGAGTAAGAAATAATTTCTCCTTCTGCCCCAAATCAATAACCCAAGGCTTTCACTAGGTGGTCAAAACCACCGGAACTGAAGGAGTTTGGGCTCGCGGCCAGAGCTGACCTAAAGGAACTGAACAAGCTTGTGAGAATATAATAAGACGACTTCTATTGACATCACGATTTTGTTTCTATTGACACGTTTACTATTGACAACTTTAAAATTACTTTAGGCATCACCAAAATATTTTTATTATTTTTGTGCAACACAATATTTGTGTCACTGACGTCCGTTTTGGGTACATACGTCACTGACACTGACGTTGGTTTTCAATACCAACGTCAGTTGCACTGACGTTACAGTTATAAATATATCATGTAAAACGTCAGACCCACCGACGTTGTAACTGAAACACAACGTCAGTGGCACTGACGCGCGTATCGCGGTGCCGAAAAGTAATTTATAGCTAGTGGTCAAGTAAATGAAAAATAAGAAAAAAAAATGGTGTCAACAGTAAATTCGTGGTGCCGATAGATGCCGTCTATAATAAATGAGAAGTAAAATGAGAAAAATATAATAAGTGATTCATTAGTTTTCTAAGTTGACTTATTAGACAAATACAATAAACTAAATGGATTTATAATTTGGAACGAATGTAGTATTACAATACTATTTAACTTATTAAAAAATCAGATAAAATGACACATTTTGAAATATTTTTGAGTAACATGATATCAAAATACTTTTATATAGAGAGAAATATAATTTTTATAGTCTAAAGGATAAAAAAAAATACACGACGATTGATCGACGCAGTCCATCTTTTTTTCTCTTTCCTCCTCAATTTCAAAGACTCATATCTTTTGATCAAAATCTCCAAACGTGATGAAAATTTCACTGAATTTTTATTCTTTCATGCTCTTCGTTTTGAGACTTGGTTCAATATAATTACATCGTTTTCCGTGAAATTCACTGTCGAGATTCACGTAATGAATTTCGATAGCGGATTTTCAGAAATTACGTTAGAATATAATGAATGTGGTCTCAAAATAAATAGCATGAAAACACAAAAAATCTGGTGAAAGAATTTTAAATATGGAGTTCTATATTTAGTGACATAAGTATTTAAAAAAATTGATGAGAGAGCAAGTGTTGATGTTCTTTTTTTTTTTTTTTTTTTTTTTGTTTTGTTTTGTTGAGGAGGAGGCATATTGGATTTAAAAAAAAATTATTTATTTTGTCGTTTATGCCAAATTGTTGAAAAGTTGTCATATTCTCTAATTGTTGAAATATTTTTGTCTTTATCCCTCTTCTTACTAAAAATTACTCTCTCCGATTCTATTTAACTGTCGTAGTTGCCAAAACTAAAATTTTCGTTTTATCTGTCGTAGTATATTTTCAAAGTATTATTTATTGTATTTTTCTACATCAACCCTTATTTATCAAAGGGTGAGAGATTGAAAACATCATGGCATTAATTATATTCAAGGGGTGTTATTCTCATTTAGATGTTAAGTCATCACATTAATTACTATCATTAATATATGTGTTTTTGTCGACTGCGACAGTTAAATAGGAACAAATAGAGTATAGAAGTTGTCATTCTCCCCATAAATAATATTTGAATGTCGTGTTAGTTAAAAATATTTTGAAATTTGTCTTCCCCCCCCTAATTTTCTATATAAGGGAAGAACTGCTAGGATCGAATTCTAAGTGAGATTGAAAACAATTAAAAATTTATGATCAAATAATATTTTTGAAGCACTTGTATTTCTTAATTTATAACTTCAAAAAGATAGTTCTTTCACCATTTTTATTCTTTCAAAACCACAATCACAATATTTCGACGTAATTTTTGACGATTCTCTGTTGTTTGAAATTCACTATCAATATTCAATGTTGTTCGAATTCATGGTTGACAGCGAATCACGTGAATAATGATGCAATGATATTAAACAATGTCTCAAACCGAAGAAAATGAAAAACAAAAAAAATAGTGAAATTTTTATCTTTTTTTAAGATACAGATCAAAAGATATTAATATTTAAAAGGGAGAATTATTCTAAAGGACAAAAACATTTGTGAAATTAGCATTAAGGACGTGCACATTTTTTAGTAAAAATGACAATTTTTAGATGTTAAGTACCAAAATACCCCTTATATCAATTTAAAAAAAAAAAAATTCCCACGTCCTTTCAAAGAATACTAAATGAAACTGTGACAAGAGTGACAATAACCATTGTCAGACAATATGTCGCTACTAATTATCAGAGTGCTGCACCAAAAGTATATAAGTAGTGTCATTCATTCTGTCACTATTGATTGACATTTTGACAACACACTATCAATCGACACACCGAGTTACCGTAAATATATAAGTAGTGTCATTCAATTTGTCACTACTGAATGTCAATGTTTCGCTACTTATTGTCACACTATTCATTGTAAATACATAAGTAGTGTCATTCAAGTTGATACTATTAATTGACACTATGACATTAGTTACAATACAAGGGTCCTCGTAAATATATAAGTAGTGTCATTTACATTAACACTATAAAGTGGCACTATGACAACAATGATAATATCATAGTCAAAATGAAGAGAATAAAAAAATATAAATTATAATTAAGAAAAATATGATGATTAAAAACGTATATTAAAAGATATGATTTATTAAAAAATAAGATTTTTTTCCATTTTCTTTTTCTTCACGGAACAAGTGTTTTAACCTTTTTTTTATTTTATTTTATTTATTTACAAAACGTGGGATTGTTTACTGAGAAAATGTGGGATTCTTTTATTTATTTTATATGTAAGGTAGTTATAAACATGGAAAAGGACAAAAGGGCATTTTTGTCCATTGACAATTAGAAATGTCCTTTTTGCAAAAAAAAAATAATTATCATTTCCTTTTTACTAATTTCATAAATGATTTTGTTCTTTTTGGCAATTTTCTCTATTTAAAATAAACGTAGAAATAGAAATTTTAATGGTTGAGACATAAGGAAAAAAAATCAAAAGAACTATTTCTTTTTTTTTAAACCAAAAGAACTGTTTCAGACCCTAATATTAAGCAGTAATGATATGCCCATAATAATATATACTCCCTCCGTCCCATTTTATTTGTCATGTTTGATTTTTCAAAGAGATTTTGACTAGCGTATTTAATACTTTAAATCTCATTAAATGATCCAATATTTTTACATTTATGTCATTTAAATAATACTTTATCATATGTAAAAATATTAGATCGATTAATGAGATTCAAAATATTAAATACGCTACTCAAAATTTCTTTGAAAAGTCAAACAGAACAAATAAAATAGGACGGAGGGAGTATATAACAAAGATATACAACACATCTTACCTACATCTTACTTACTAATAATAATAGATGATAGAATTTTGTTGTAAAGATAGCATTTCCCATTATTACATATGAAAGCGAAAAATCCCAACGTAAAATATGAATTAAAATAGATTGATGCGACGAGCTATGAATCCCAAATAGGGCCAAACGCAGGGATTCCGGCAGTTGTGCAAGCATCTACCACATTCCTGCTTCCCTCTGGGTTGCTCGTCACAATCACCACCTCAGCTCCCCATTTCTTTGCTGTATCAACACTCATTTGTGACACATTTGGACGTCCAAGAATAGCTGTATCATGAACAATAACTTTATCATTTGGATGCCCACTCATCATTTCTTTAATCTCCTTCCCAAAGTTCTGTTCTACACCTTTGGTCACCCAGAGACAGCATACATTGGCTCTACATGGCTGAAGAAGAAAAGACAAAAACACGCATATTCCTGAACCAGTAGCCACAACCAGCACCCTGTCATACATGTTGACAAGATATGGGAGCCCAGCAAAATGAACCTGCCTAACCCAAAGGTGGCTTGGTGGGTTAGCCACCAATGATTTTGTGAAGTCACCAACTGCACCAGCTAGAATCATGTGTTGCTCCTTTCCGTCTGAAATGATTCCGAAAGCGTGCCATTCCGAGAAGGGTGATGGGCTAATCCTTCCAAGTATTCCAGGTCTTACTCCTCCTTTAAACTTGATTATTGAAGCATGTCCAGAAGCAGAGGAAACATCCACAGGGACACGCCTAACTGTAATCCATGGAATTACAATTAAAACCGTGATAGCTAAAGTAAACCAGAATTCTTGCTGTTTTATCAATTTCGAACCAATATCATTACTGTATGATTTTGTGTTTGGGTCGTATGAAATTGTAAGAATAATAAAAGCCCAGAGGAGAATAAGGGCTGTCCAGCCAGCAAAACGGTGAGTTCTTTCGAACACGTTGTGGTGGAGATGCCGGACTAGAGGAAATGCTGCTAAAGAAGAAAGGAATAAAAGAGAGAGAATAGCAGATGCAACGGCTATAATCTCTCCAGAAGTGTTGTCTCTGTCTTTCAAGGTGAGACAGAGTGCATAAATAAGCCATGCGATTGAAGAAACTCCACAACTGCTGTGTATTCCACCAAGTGACTGCAAAAGCGATGTTGTCATTGTTTTCAAAGGGAGAGGTACCCATGAATGCCCCATGATTGTAACCACAAGCCAGAAAACTATACGCAACAACGCCTCGCTTCTGCAAAGTGTGAGAGCAAATATATTCCAAATCGAGAACAGGGCAGCACGGTTTCTCGCATAAGTGAAATTTCCAGTGGCAGCAAGAACCAAGGCTGTTATGTTCAGTGTCAAACAAACAACAAAAAGACGTTTATAAACTGTGAACAACCCTTGATCGAGTAGTATAACTGATAGCCTATTCGATTGTTTAGGCTTCTTGCTGGGTTTTGGCAATTGATCACGTTTACTCGCCGACGAAGGTATAAGAGGAAGCGGTGACTGGCCGTTGGCCGCCACCGCCGTTTGATCCTCTGCGCCGTGGCCTTCTTCAATATCAGTTAATGAATCATCAATATCGTCATTGTCATAGATATCATCAATGTCAAGATCACAAAAATGGCTGCTGGTCTTGCTGATAGATCTTTGTATGAGTTCTCCAGATGGTGCAATCCTAGAATTATTACTCCCCCATGGAAGCCATGATTTCTTGCTGCCACTAGAAGGAGGATGATGAATGGCGAAGAGGTCTGCATGGGGTTTGATCTCGAAAGAGACACCTCGGCAACTCGAGAATCTTTCAATTTTCTCTACATTATCCATACTTTTTAGTTAGTAATATTTTTCTTAGGCAAAGCGTACGTGTAGAATTGGAAAGATGGAGTGAGTTTATTGTTTCTGTTGCTTATATGTTACACATGATCTGATATTTATAATACTGGATAAAGCTAGAAAATGAACTTATGATTCTACTCTTTCTTTTTCATTCTTTTGAAATTTCAGGGAAATTGGGCTGACGTCCAACGACTTGGTCATATAGGAAAAAAAAAAGAAATGATACAAGCACAATATGTCTAAATTAATAATAAGTGTTTAAATTGATCATGAGTTAATCAAACATAATCAACGGTTTATATCACTGTTGTGTCACTCGTTATAGCATAACCATTGTGCCCGTATCATTACACGAAAAAAATTCACTAAGACGGGTCATGATATCGAATATATCGATCACATAAAATCTTAATACAATATACATATGCAGGGTGAAAAAATAAGCTGAGCGATAGGTTTACTCCTTTAGCTACACAATTAATTTTTACATAATCATCGTATCAACATATATTTTTCACTTGTAAAAAAATTAAAATAATCAAAACCACAAGATTATGTTGGGTGTAAACATGGTGTAGACTTGAGGGAATAACTCCATCATTACCTAAAAAATAATACTACCTCTATTACATTAATGAGAGTTAAAGGGATTATAGACTTTTGTCTTTAAAATTAATGACACTTAATCATTTTATTAATCTGCATACAAAGATCTGAACGGATTTATATTTAGGAACGGATGTACTATCTTATAGGGGGCGACACCGGGTAAGGTTCTGCCCTACATACTACAAGGATAGTATGCATCTATAGGTTTTCCCATTTGAACATTTGTATTCAGTGGTTTTATGGTGGTCCAGAACCATAAAAAACACACCAAGTGAATCAATAGCAAGTTTTAAAATGATGGTTTTCTTCAGTACGAGGCGAGACCATTAATGAAATATTAAAATGTTATTGGGTAGGGTATAACATGTCATACTTGTGGCTGGGATTACCATAAAACTTGTGTTCGTATTATGATAAACTGTAATTTATATAATGTTTTGTGAAAGAAATGGTGTCCGGCACCTTAAAAAAAAAAATTGTGTTCGTTTTAAAGACCTGATTGGTCTAACTGGTGACCCGGCCATGAAGCAGGCCGGTTTAAGTATTGAATCACATAATGAATCAACTTCTTCAAACCTAATAAACTCTACATGTCAATCGATAAACCGTTGAACTTGCCCCGTTATTGATTGATCTAATGAGTTGACTAATAAGAAGTATGTATATATCATCAAAGCTTTCAAGCAAGTCCATCTCATATAAATGTCTTAATCAAAGGATGTAACGCTCCGTTCCCGGACACCGAGTTCTTATCCGGAAAAGGAACGTCCGGCACGTATAAAATAAAATAAATTCATTTTATACGTAAGCCTCTATTACGTCGTATCAAATTAAAGCAAACGGAAGCAAAAAGACTCGGGTAATTTTTTTTAAATGTCCAAGAATAGAAATAACTAAAGATAGAAAATGTAATACTTATTACATCCAAAAAGGAAACCAACGAATCCAAAAGAAATACTGAAAGTAAACTACAATTTCCAACAATAATCCAAGTTTATGAAATAATTAAAAACAGAAAATAATCAAGGCCTTCAACTCCGGCGTCCTCAAACGTCGTCATCAAAGTCTTCCTCGAAATCTTCACCAACCTGTTCGTCTTCTCTCCCCCAAACACATAAACAAACATGCATTTGAGGTAAGTACATTGTACAAGTAAGAAGTAGAAGCTACCATTCAATTAAGGTTATACTTATCAGATTTTATTATAAAGATTATCTTAATGAAACCGACTCAATCTAAGGTTCATTCCATGTCCATCAACACGTCATGACTATACGTTTCTAACTTAGCTTATCTTTGTTACATCGTTACTCAAGGACACTGTGCATGGCGTTCATCAGCCTGAAGATATACTTGCTAACTAACGGTGATTAGCACCGATTAGCTCCAGGGTCTCCCCGGTATGCGTATACGTCCGATGAATTTCCTCCACTACCCTTCAGCCGTTTAAGGCCAGTAGCGTTGTTCACCTTTTATGAACGTATCACATCGCCGATATGAAAGAGTGCCTAACCGAGATTTTAGCTTTTATCTACACATATGTAATTATTATTGTGAATTAACTAGCCACCTAAGTGTTTTCAGATTATTACTCACCTTATCAGCTCTACTCCATCACTTAGACAACTAGACACCACATCCTATCAATTACACAGACATTGATGAACTCTAGTTCATCAAAGCACAAGCCCTTTCATGCCCTTCCGACGGATCCGAACTTCAACTCCCTTCAAGAGTACATTCGGTTTTTAACTGAACGAATCGGAAGTTCAATCGAAGCTTGTTTATGTTTAATTAATGTTATTAGATCAATACATGTCGTTTAGAACTCATCGTAGCATAAAATATAAGAAATAATCATTCAAACAGTGTTGGGGGGCGCCAACACCTTTGGCATGCGCCAAAATGCACTAGAGGGTGCTCTAAACTCTCTGTTTCAGGTTCGGGGTGCGCCAAAGCTTTCGGCGTGTGCCAAAACTGCTCCAGAAAGTCACTGAACTCTCTAGTTTAGGTTTGGGGCGCGCCAAAGTGTTTGGTAGGCGCCAAAAAGGGCAAAAACTGCTACAATGTGATTTTCTGCACTCTATCGATTTCTACTCAAACCCAAACATGTTCTAAACGATTTTCCTCATAAAAACACTAGAAAAAAAATATCCTTTTTGATCCAAAACAACCCTTAATCCTAAACATCTTTTAGGCACAATCATTGATACAAAACGCATCAAAAACACAACCTAATCACTATAAACCATAATCGAATTGTAGGAAGAGCTTCTTACCTTAAGCAATCTATTCCAAGTCCAAAAACTCAGACAAACAGCAGCAAAAACGATCTCTTTTCTGCAACAACCTATATGATCAATCCGAATTTGCATTACAAATCGATCACACGATTCCAAACGATTAAACTACGAAAGGTATGAGTTTTGATCCATCAAATTCATCAAAAACAACAGGAAATTCGAATTTCTTACCTTGAGAAAAGCTCAAACTTTCTGATACCGAAACGACGCTCTCCTTACGACGATTCCGGTGCTTCTTTCGAAACTGAAAACCGTTAAGAATCGACTCAGAAATCGAAGAAAGTCTCTCAGTCTTTGTTTCTTGCTCTTACACGCAGAAACAATAAATTGGGGATTGGAAAAATCTGATTAAAAGTTTTTGGGACTAATTAGGTTTATTTTCCTTAAATAGGAAAATCCCATAATTACCTAATTTCAATGATTTCCCTTAATCACCCTTTTACTAAAAATCTGATTTCCTTTTCCTTAATATATACATATATATCTCGAAAACATATATTTAAATATCAAATAATTAAACTCCGAATAAAAGGAACCGAACCCAATATTTCGTTTTCGCAAAATGACACGTCTGTCCTTTCCCGAAAATCGGAATATTACAAAGGATCTCAGAGTTATGGTAATTGAGAGGAAGGCTTCAGGTAACGGAACTGGAAGACGGATTCTACATAGTCCGGTTTACATAGCAAGAAGATTACAAGATTGCTCTTGAAATGGGCCTCGGATAATTCAGGGTCACTACTTGCATGTCACGAAATTGAAACCATTTTTTTAATCATCGAATGAATCCATTCGTACCATCATGACATGGTAAGATTCTTAAGGCGCCCAATTTGGTGCTTCAAACATGACATTTTGACAAAGCTAGGAAACGTGATTGTGAGAACGGTGAAAATCGATATGTTTACTACACATAATATCAGAGTGAGGTACACTAGGGCCTGTGTAGAGGTCAGCCTGGACCAAAGCTCTATGCTCTACTATGGTTTTAAATGACAAAAGGTTCAAGGTGGAATATGAGGGGCGGCAATTGATATGTTTCAGTCGGGCAAGTTCGGCCATAGACACGAAAGCAGTCCACTTTAACCAGAGGAGACGGATGAAGAGAATCCTGTTGGGATAAAGACTGCAGAAAAAAATAAGGGTCCAACCAAAGAGAATCCATATGAACCATGGATGATTGCTACGAATCGAAGGAGATGGAACTCAAAGAGACCAATGGACAACATAAAAAAAATCAGATAATCGGATTTATGCAAAAGATAAGCAGATCGACCCTAACACCAAACCTTGGACCGAAGTCTTCATAACATCGTGGTATGGATTGTAATTCTTTGACACTATTGCGGTTTCTCCTAATCACGGGGCGATCGTGTGGTAGTGATTGGGTGTGATATTGAAGCATGTATATGATTTATGTCGCTCGTCCGTAATTTGTGTTTTTTATTGGTAAGAATGTATATCTGAAAGGACCTTTTTATAAGGAATCTTTTATTCACCAAAGCCTTTCAAAGCAGAAGTAAAGTGTTACTTCGAAGGAATATGATATTCTGATTAAGGGATACGATTGTTGATGATTCGATACTTGAGTAACGACTCTGTGGATATTGCTTATGTGAAAGATTCTATTTACATAGTAACCGTTTTACATGAAGAGTTGTAGTCATAGCACTTGACTCCCTTCGATGATTGTGGGTCGTGATGCATTTTTAGATGCCAATCACGACCGTGGTGCATTATTAGATGTCAATCACGATCGTTAAGTGTGAAGGGTATTTTTATAAATACAATTTACACTTACAGTCAACATATTCGGAATCCTATCGGGTCAAACCCATTTAAAACATATTCAGAATCCTATCGGCTCCGCACAACATAGGGATTAGCACACTTTTGGCGTGTTCTTTTTTTTTTTTTCCGTTCTTAAAACTCTCGGTATCCAGAACCAACTGATCCGGCTAATTCGGAGTTCAGCCCGGATCGTGCCTGCAATATCTGACTCTTACTCACGGATAAGGCCCGACCAAGAGCCTTTTCAACGTGACGCCTCAGAATAGAATCGAACCGGTGACCTCTCTATGCATTATTATCATAGCATGTTTTATAACATATTAATTTATGCAATAGAAAACAAGTGTTACGTATAACTATGCAAATACAACAAAAAAAAACGAAAAAAAAAAAAAAAAAAAAACTATGCAAATACATTCTTAAAAAAAAAAAAAAAACACATACACACAAATGCAAGTTTTATATCCTATTTTAATAATGAATAATGTATATTTGGAACAATCTATATTTTCTGCACAATAAATAAACATATACAAACAATATAGGATAAGAAGTGGTCAATATGTGATATTGCAATGTTCCAGGTGTATTCAAAGAACAAGTCAACTCCAGTCATTATAAGAAATTGACAAAGTAGTAGTACAAAATAAATAATCAGAAATCTTCCATTTTTTTTCCTTGAGGAAAGCAATCGTCCATTTACTGGTCTCAACTTTTTGTCCGAATGAACTCCCGAAAACAAAACTTTTTGTCCGAATGTAGGCGACTTTGGTGTGAAACTTATTTGAAACTAAACAAAGAAATAAAACGAACTTTTCTATTTATTCACCAACTCAGAAAACAAGTTTATTCATTTCAATTAAATAACAAATTTTTCCTTATTTTTACTCTCACAATTTGTAACATCTGTTACGTACAGTACTATTTTCGAATATCGAGTCATCATCCGAGAAGAAAGTCACATGACTAAAACTTAATTCAATTATATACGTAAGCCTTACGTAATCAAAATCAGAGTTAAAGCAGAAACATGAAACGACTCAGGAAACTTAAACTCAACTAAAGAAAAGAAAGTAAACTCCATAGCATCATCCTAATTAGCTCACTCCTTAAAATACACGTCATCTTCGATACCTGCATCAAATTCTTGGGATGGAAAAAACGTACAATAAATGGGTGAGTACATAAACACTCTGCAAAGAGTAGAAGCACCAAAACAACAATCACAATATTACTTACTATCAAGTATGTATAACAACTAACTCTCCCCTATTAGTCAAACTAGCAAAACTTAACCAATCAAGTGATGAGTTGCACACAAGTCAGATGACAAATGAATGGTGAAGACTACACCACGTCACATTCAACCCTTCATATGGAACATGGCTAACTGTACCAAGTGGAGTCCAAGACCATGAGTCCAACCGGCCTTGTGCACAATCTAACGGCTGCGAAAATGAAATGAGCCTTAGTGTGCTTAATATTTCAGAATATCATTTATGTATTTGCGTGTTAATCCATCCACCTGTGTTTATTCACATAAATGCTTCTTAAGGACTTCTAAACCTAACCAATTCTACATTATACCACTTAACATAATGCATAGAAGATGTTTACTCCTAAGTCAAGCATCTCATATAGTTAAGTATTTTTCTTCCGGTGGTCCCGTATTTCTCCTTGCAAATGGTCTCTACTCGGTCCTGTGCCAAATACATCAAAAGCCTAACCCAAAACTATGCCAGATTACTCATAAGGAATGTCCAATACCTAAACTAAGGTTAACCAAACATTGTTAGAATTCAGCTATGTTGGTTTCTCGTCTGATCCTCTCAGGTGTGTTGCTTCGCGTCTTGTTTTCTCAGATTTTCTTCTCCGTTGTTGTTGCTCTTCTCATCTAATCTAACCGGTTCTTCTCGTCTGATGCATGTATAATATTTTATTATATTGGTGATTACCGTTGTTCTTTTTTCAACGGTAACTTTGTTTGAGTGATAGTTGTTGTCGCTTCCCCATCCTAGCTATTGGGTTTTCCTTATATATGTAATCTGATACTCTTTATATCGGTTAAGTGAATTCTTTTGTTAATTATTAAATATTATTTCAATTTTGAAATCTTACCTGGCATTGGAGCGTTAAACTCGATCCTACTGAAATTAAGTATTTTTATTATTTCAAAGTGCATTATTTAATTAGGAATATATCTTAATATAAAAATAAAAGGATAACCTTTTCATTTTAATTTACATTTCAGATATATTAATCCCCTTTTTAATCTGTGTTATTCCATCTTAAGCGACGGGTAAAAAAACAAGCGGAGGGAGTATATAATAGAGACATTCACACGTATATACGTTTTCCGTCCCAAATATACTCCCTCCGTTCCTATTTAAATGTCACAGTTGTCAAAATCAAAAATTCATTTTTATCTGTCGTAGTTACATTTTCAATACACATTTTAATATTATTTCCGCTTTTCAATATTATTTTTCAACTTTTTAGGCTCATTTAACAATCCATCTTTTATACACCACTACACTTTTTCAAGAATTTTTTAGTATCTTATAATGAAAGTCAATGCAATTACTCATTTTCTTAATTTGTGTGTTTTTCTCAAATACATAATAAGGAACGGAGGGAGTAATTCATTTGGGAATTTTTACGCAGATTAAGAAAGTGTTTTAATGACATAAATTTTAAAGAAAAATGACTAAAATATACTATGACTATCATTAATAAAATAGTTATAAGTTTTCTAAAGTAGTTGAATTATTAATAAATTAAACAGCAAGATAGAAAAAAGAGTAATAAATGTTTTATTGGTAACGTAGTGAATTATATTACGGAAAAAATGAGATAAATGTATATTTTGAGCGGAGAGTATATATATCTTCGGGCTAATCAGCGACACCCACATATCTCCAACCGGGGCGGAGATACCAGGGGCGGATCCAGACTACCCAGGGGGGGTTCAAGTGACCCCACTCAATTTCTAAAAAAAAAAAAATTTTTTTTTTAGTTTTAAAACTATGTAGTTTTGTTGTTAAAAAGTGTCATTTTATCGATAAAATTTGATGTTTTAGACTTCGGTGACCCCACTGGAATTTTTTTTGGATAAAAGATGTAGTTTTAGACTCCGATAACACCACTGAAATATATTCCTGGATCCGCCACTGGGAGATACTAAAAATGTTCTCCTTTGACAAATTCCTTTGGTATTAAAAAAATCAGCTAAATGTATTTTATTTGCCTCCACTCAAAATATTGCAAATGTTGCCTAGTCATCACGTTATAAAAATATTGAGTTATTACTAATTTGAAACACCTCTTTATTAATTATAAAATAATTTGTTTTTTAACAAGAGGTTGAGTTTGACTTGTTTAGATCTAGTATGTAATTAGATAAAGAATGACAAGGCTAAAACACCATAAAAACCAATGGGTTGGATTATATTAGTTTGAATTTGGATGGTTTTGTGTGTGTGTCTGTGGGGTGTGTGTCGGCAGGCCGGGGCGGATGCAGGGGCGCCCCTGTTGGGGGGGGGGCGCTGGCCCGAAGCCCTCCGAAAATCAATGAATTTAAGGGCGTCACAAAATTTCAACCTAATATTATATATATATTGTATTTATATGAATAAAGAATGTATTACCTTAATGGTAAGCACTCTAGTATACTAGACAAGAGACTTGATTTCGAATTTTGCCAGTTACAATAATTTTTGCTTTTTTAAACTAGGACTAGGAGTCAAATAAATAGGTTTTTTTCCTTCCAAACTCATGACTATCTCACGCAGCTTTTTTCTTTTATTTTTTTAATATATATTTTGGTTACTGTTTTTTTTTTTCGAAGGGCGGGGGCCTAAATTTTTTTTTTGGCCCCGGGCCTAAATTTGAACAGGGACGCCCCTGGGCGGATGCACCCTAAGCATGCATGGGGCACTCGCCCTTCCGAACCGGAGAATATACTACTATACATATGTGGTGTATTTTTTTCGCCCTCATAAAACTTATAGTCACCCTTATCATATATAATTATGATATAATCCGATAAATTGACTTAAAACTTTTATCATATAAATAAAAATACATACAGTAGAAACTCTATAAATTAATAATGTCGGGACCGGAGAAATTTATTAATTTAGAGAGTTATTAATTTATCGATAAATTAATAATTATTAATTTAAAGAGTTTTTAACCGATTCAACGTATAATCCACTTTTGATGAAGAAACTCAAGACCTCGAGACTATGATCAATCGATGTGGCTATCGTAATAAGATGGATATCGACAATCTAATGAACTACCCGGTGAAAATGAAGCATGTTCGGAGGTTCGAGTTTAGAAGATATTGTGGGTACTATCATTGAGAACAATGCGAGAGGATGACGGCGAAGATGATACGGTCTTTGGAGCTTCGTTACGCGAAAGGAAGCACTTATGGCGTCGAACACTCTTCACAACTTTATGATACAATACAAAAATACAACACCCGAAATTTATTGGATGCTGATAAGAAAAGTTAGAGATGAGCTCCAAATAGACTTGAACTTTAAAGGAAAACAGACAACTATTGAATCATATTTCAATAGAGTGTAATATATTTTTTTTCAGTTTTTATGAATTATTAATTTATGATTTTCTTGGGACCGAAAATTATAAAGGGATCTCCCGAAAAATTATTATCTTATTATTTTATCGATTTTTTCAATTTTTTACATTGGCCCAAGTCGGGACCGGACAAATTTATTATTTTAGAGAGTTTATTAATTTACCGAGTATTAATTTAAAGAGTTTCTACTGTAGTTATTATGAATGTGATACATTAAAAAAAATATTAATCGGTTTCGGAATATTGGTTTCATTTAAAAACATTGCTCGTAGTTTTTTAAATCCTTATTGGTAGAAGTAGAAGTTTTAATGTGTTCGGATAATGCGATATATAGTACTTTTTTTAATAATATAATGCGAAATGTATAGCCGTGTTTTTTTGCAATGTATAGTAGTGTTTTTTCTGAATCGTAAGGGACAAAAAAAACTACTATATATTTTTTTTATTGCAAAAAATCTTTAAAATTATCGTCTCCCGTCGTCCGAGATCCTGCGTCCACCCCTATGTCGGATAGGGGTGTGTGGGTGTGGGTGTGTGTGTGTGGGTGCGTGTATATGTGTGGGGAGGGGGCGTGCGTTGTGGATGGGTGGGTCAGGGTGGGCATGTGTGCAGGGTTGGGGTGAATGGGTATGTGTAGGGGGTGGGTGCGTGTATTGTGATCTTTACATTATATTTGTCGTCTTCGTTTGTACCCTCAAAGAGAGGAGGCCTCAAAAAAACAAAACTGTACTAAACAGTAAAAGTTTCGAGGTCTTTGTATTTTCTTCACTTTTAAATTTTCAAGCGCCGAGTCTCTTTATTAATTTTGATTTGCTTTATATGTGACTAATTGTTTCTTTTATTGTATTACAGTCGGAAGTTGAGAGGGTTTCGATTCCTTAACATTGACGAAAGCGGGTTGATTTCAATTTTTTTTATTTCATCAATCACTTTTGCGTAAATGTAAATTCACTTGTGTTCGAAATTCACTGTTTAAATTCATTCCGCAAAATTCGTTGTCGAGATTCACCGAAATTTGTCAAAATTCACCGTCGAAATTCACTATATTTTAATTTAAAATTTTGTTTTAGTGGATCATTTTTTAACTACAATTTCTTAACTTAAAAATATTTCGAAAATCCCATCGTTTTTTTTAATAATGTATTGGAAGACTATAAAAAAATTTTGTTTTAGTGGATCATTTTTTAACTACAATTTCTTAACAACAAAAGTACATCGTTTTAATACTATAAAAATTCGCTCGGTCTTAGGGTGCATAGATCCGCCAATGCCTTCCATGAACCATAGGTCCATAAACAAAGGAAAGACTATTGATGTGGGTGCGTGTATTATATTTATGATTGATGCGGCTAAACTGGATATTCAGCAACTCTTTTTGAATATTCAACAAACTTTCTTTCTGTGGTTCTCCGGGAAAGCATCAAAATGGATGTGTGATTTGTACTCTTGGTCATCGAATCCTCTTCTTGGTTGGAAAACGACTTAATCCTGAGTTTTTCTGCAGTTCGCGGCTTTGTTGCTTGGTTTATGTTTACTTCTACCTCTGTTTTGTTTCAATTTTGATTTTTGGCTATTTAATTATGTTGTTTCATGTTATCTTTTAAAAGATGCCCTTCTAAGAACAACCATGTATTCTTCTAGGAGTGAGTACCGTTTAACTCTATTATTTTTACGATAATATTATTGTCGTATTACCTAAAACACATTTATAAAAAAAATAAACTTTTTTTACAAGTAAGGGTTTGACCAAGCCTGATTTCCAATTTCCCATGAATAGAAGCAATACTCTTTGGGCTTTGGCCCACTTAACAGAAGTTTACACAAATTATACAATAGTCCATAACCAAATCCTATTAGCTGTGTCCAACCAATTGAATTTAAGAGATTTCTAGTAGACCCGTGTGTATGTATGATAACAAGCAACCAATCATATTTTTCAAATTGATAACATAATGGTCTAAAAATTTGATCGATTACCACCATAAAATTACAGGTCACAAATTTTAAGTTTTTTATCAATCACCATTTTAAGATCTGTCTAATCCATATTGCTGATGCAGAAGCTTCATTGAACACGCGTGTATATGCCTGATCTTGAAAATGTTGACGAATTAACAAATTAACTAAAATCGTGTACGCGCGTATTGTATCGTATGAACATAATTAGTGTTAGTGTTTGAGTAAAGATATGATATGGAAGTTATATATTCGGAATATTACAATGTGAATAAACAATCAACCTATATCCGACATTAAAGTCTAGGGACTAGAATACAATTATTATTATTATTATTATTATTATGTATTACTCCCTCCGTCTCAAAATATAGGTGATTCTAAGTGTTTTCACACAGATTCAGAATGTGGTTGAATCCCATAAATTTTAGCGAAAAATACTAAATTGTTATTTGACCATCATTACTATAATGATTATATATAAAGTAACAAAAAGTAAAATAAATTGTTAATAAATTATGGGTAATATGGAGAAAGAAGACTAATAAATATCTCATTGCTAATGTAGAAGGACAAACAAAAATATATAAAATGACTTATATTATGAGA
This sequence comes from Gentiana straminea, assembly GCA_036785695.1. Classification (NCBI taxonomy): domain Eukaryota; kingdom Viridiplantae; phylum Streptophyta; class Magnoliopsida; order Gentianales; family Gentianaceae; genus Gentiana; species Gentiana straminea. The sequence continues at coordinate 3,710,524 of JAVUPR010000046.1, read as the reverse complement.
CGAAGGGAGTATGTAACTTTAGATTTGGTTTAGTTATTGTGTAGCCTCTAGTTTGTTGACATGTGTCACACTATATAACTTTATGCGCTCTTGTTTTGCTGCTGAAATGAATGAATCAGAAAAATATTCTTTCAACAAAATCAAGGTAGGTATCAGAGTCAACCAACCTCTTCCGGCCATGCCAACCACATGAAGCTCATCTCCGGCGATCAGTAGTCAAACAACACCATCTCTTACCACCATCACAACTTCAGCTTCACAAACGTTACTGCTACATTACCTTCTATGAATTCAGTTTTAGCTCAAACCACCAGCTTCCGACCGATAAATCTTCCATCCACCTTTCCATCACTGCAGTTTCCGACCACCACTATCGGAATTGCAAGAAACAAAACCCCCATACCTTTCTTCACGAGAAATTCACCATTCTCAACAAATCTCCCCACAATCCAACCACATGCACCTCCTTTTTGGCGGAAATGTGACTAAGAGATGCAATGAGAAGCTAAATCAAACAAAACTATTTACTATGGAGCTACTCCATTTTTCCGGTGATCAAAGGCCATCATCTTAAAGATCATGTGTTTGGGACAAGACCCAGACCAACAGAGTTCATCTTGTCCACTAGCACAATACCACTATACCACAAAAAAATCATGCATACGATGAGTGGATGGCCGTAGATCAACTACTTTTGTGTTATAAGCTTGGGTCCATAACAAAACATGCACTTCTTGAAGTTGTTGGCTGCTCCACAGCTGCTGAGCACCTTGAAGATATTGTTTAATAGTTTATTTGAATCACGGATTCAGGAATTTAAAGATGCTTTGACTAATACCAAGAAAGGAACAAGATCAATGCCTGATTGTTTAGCTATGATTAAGAGTTATTCAGATGGCTTAGCCACTACTGGATACCCCAATACTCCTTCAGAGTTGATCTTAGCTACCTTAGGTGGACTGAACAAGGAATATGAATCTGTGATAGTGAACATTACTTCTAGGGTTGGATCACTGACCTGGCCTGAAGTCCAGGCTCAGTTGATTACTCGTGAACGTTCACTTTCCATATTCAATCCTCCAACACCTTTGGATCTGACTCAGCCAAGTGCTCATGTGGATAATGCGTATACTGGTAGGGGCAGAAGGTCACCTAGACCCTAGATGCAGGGAAGAGGCAGAGGAAACTTTGGACCCGGAAGAGGTGGAAAATTAAGAGAAGGAAGAAGAGGTGGGAGATATGCTAATCCTCATGGTCCTCGGCCAACTTGCTTGAGTTGTGCTAAAGTTGGACATATTTCCTCTAAGGGCAGGCACATATATGAGTCCAACAACTGACAAAGTAGACCAAGTCAACCTGGAAGAAATAGACAAATAACTACCTATCTTGCCTCACCTAAAATGGTATATAGCTTATCCCAACTGGTATGTTGATTCAGGAGCCATGAATCACATCACATCTGACCTTGGAAATATGCAGCTCAAATCTGAGTATGATGGTAATGATTCCTTGGTTGGTGGAAATGGGCATAAACTAGATATTTCACACACATGTCACTCTGTCATATCACCTAATGTTCACTTGAAAAACATTATGCATGTTCCTTACATTACTAAAAATCTCATTAGCGTTTCAAAATTGACTTCTGGCAATAATGTATATGTTAAGCATTATGATCTAAATTACTAAAAATCTCATTATGAATCAAATTTAGTCTCCCAACAATAAACAACATCACCCTTTCATAAACTCCCATCGATCAACAAACCAGATCAGGCAACATCTAGAAAGCAAAGCAAGCTATCTTGTAGGTTCCGTGTCTAGTGCAAATAATGCCAATGTTTGGCATATAAGACTTGGTCACCATTCTGTAAGGATTTTGAATAAAGTTGTATCAGACAATGGTCTAGTTATTAATGGATATGTGTCTTTTTGTGATGTATGTCGATATGAAAGTTACATACAATGCCCTTTAATTGTTCTTTGAGTCATACTTTACATGTTCTTGAATTAATTCATTCTGATATCTGGGGTCCAGCTCCTATTAGATCTTGCTCATGTTACTTATACTATATACACTTTATAAATGACTTTAGCAGGTTTACCTGGATCTATCCCTTGAAACACAAGTCTGAGGCCCTATAAGTGTTCACTCAATTTAAAAACATGGTAGAAAATCTTTTTGACTCTAAGATAAAGATCATACAATCAACCGGGGTGGTGAGTATATGATGAGCGACAAATTGTCAATCATTATTATGACATTTTACCCTAATAATGATAACACTTTAAGCATTATTGTACCAATTTAAGTCATTAATTCATAAGTTTTATCCAAATGTATAAGTAGTAATTATTATATAAATTATCGTATTTTACTAGGTTTTGTACCAGTTTAGTATAAATAAACATCCACAGTACAAATACTGTACTTTTTGACTTTTATTGTCAGATTTACTCGCGGTTCGTTTCTTTGTATTCAGGTAAGAAAGATAAGATTTACTGCGGAGACAGAACTAAAGACTGGATAACGAGACGAGAGTTTTGCCTGAACGAAGAAGGATTACTTGGAGCCCAAGGCCATCAAAATATCCCACGTAATGACATGTTTTGAGCACTAAAAGATGGATTTTGAGGGAAAGAAGAAGATGCCACAAGCTTACGAGTTTAAAGGGTCGATATTCCTACGTACTTATACCGTAAAATATCTTCGACAGACATTTGACCCAACTTAGAGGCATTTTCTGGGGAAGAGTTCTTCATGAAAGCTGTAGATATTCAAATGATATTTTCAACGCATTTTGAATCACGTCAATCGAAGGTCTACAACTCAAGTTATGATCATTTTACCGAACAGATGATATTCCGGTCCGAACCTGAAGAAACCGGTTCGAACCGGAGCAAGCTCGGTTCGAACCGGGATAGGAAATAATGCAGATTTTTGGCTAAAAATCAGATTTTTTTGGCTGAATTTGGTGCATGTTACTTGCTAATGATGACTAATGATGGTAATGATGATCATAACAAACTTCCCACATGCCTAGCACCTTCACTTGCAACCTTCCCCTATAAATACCTCCCCAAACTCATTGAAACATTGCCCCTCTCTTCTCATCTCCTTCCCATTTCCTCCATTCCCCTCTTCTTCCATCTCCTTTCTTCTCTTTTCTTGTTTTCATCATTTTGGGCCCATATATATATATATATATATATATATATATATATATATATATATATGTATATATTTTTATATATATATAATAAAATAAAGTAGTTATAGTATCGTTGTAATGATAGACTAATTATCGAAGATTGTTGATTTCGAAGCTTTGTTATGTTATATCCGGAGGAAACGACCCCGATTCAACAGTTGTAATCGGTAATATATTCTAATATTATTATGTTTATTATTTCTATTTCTATTTATATATTACTTATCTATATTTAACCAAAATATGTAATTGAACTATTTTAATCTTTTTGGTAAAATGGATGATTGACTATGTTAAAAATGATTAAAATTGAATATGATGAATCTTTTTCTACTTCAACTTAATGAAACGTTAATATTGACATAGCTAATCAACATAAACAGAATCGTAACCTAATGACGAACTAAACGGTGAAGTTAGGATATGAGGAAAAAAGGTAGAAAAACCGGAGGGTAAAAATGGCCGAGTGAAAACGTGACAACGGAATCCTATTTCCTACCCGGGGGCAGATTTGTTTTGAGAGAAACAAATCTTATTAAAATTGTGCTCAAGATCTTATTACGTTGAAATCACCCGTTTAATCGACAGATCTTAAAATACGGCCGTATGACAAAACAGGGAGTGACCCATGATTAAGATGACATTGGACGATTGATGAGACATATGACAGCTTTCGTACGCTCGTGTGAGAGGAACTCGTTGAGTGAGGAGTGCACCGTTTCACATAAATTACACCTTGAAAAAGGAAGATCTGTCTCATCTATTAACTAAAAAGGGATCTTGGTTCAATAACATTATCTTGGCTAGTTTCTATATATTATATTAGTATTTATATTATATATATCTATATATATATATTTATGTCTATGTATCTATATATGTATTTATATATATATATATATATATATATATATATATATATATATATATATATATATATATATATATATATATATATATATCGTATATTATATAAGTATTTATTTACTTGTTTTACTAACATCTAACTCTAACAATCTAACCCTATAAAAGGTAAAAACTGCGACTTAGATCGAGTTAATAATAGCTTCTTGGTGTTTAACCACACTTTGAATTAGAATTTCATTTCCCCGAGGATACGACCTGACTCACCAGACTAGAACTACAATTTGACCCGCTACACTGCCGGTAAGGATTGTATAGCCTAGAAAACGTCCGTCTGTATAAAGCCTTCGAGTCCACCATGTCTGCTTATGGCTTCACCTTCAAACATTCTTGCCCCCATTTCCATGAGCAAAATGGTAGGACAGAAACACAGGCATATTGTTGAGACTGGCATAAACCTTCATGATTAGGGACAACATCAGTCATGTTGTGTCCCTAATTAATGTCTTACCAACAGTTGTCCTAAACTATAAATCCCTATTTCAACTTATGTACAAAAAGAAACCTGACTACAGTATGATAAAAAACATTTGGATGCACTTGTTGTCCTTACCTGGGACCATACCATACTAAATTTTTTTGTATCTCACTCAAAAGTGTATCTACCTAGGTCTTAGTCATTATTACGTGGGTCACAAGTGTTTGGAAAAGGCTGGAAGAGTCTACATTACCGTTCTTGTCAAATTTAATGAATCAGAGTTTCCCCAAAAAGAATTGCATCCTCACAATACAAGTCTAGGATCCTCTCGTAGCCCCAGGTGGCACATCTCAGTCATCAAATCCTATGTTTTCTATCTTACATGTACCAACTTGCAGAGTGAAGTTCCAGAGGCACTAGCCCCTGATACTGTGGCACATTATCCCACCAGTGCATTGCATTATCCATTACATTAATCATCTGATGCACAAAGTATCACACATTTCTCACATACACTCAGTAATGATTCTTCTACCTCTATTTAATGTCTCGAAAAACCAATTCAATCAACTAGATAGCTCTTGTCACTGAAGCAATATCATATGATGTCTTCTCAACAACACTTGTCAGACATCAGTTGCAGATCATGTCAAAAAGTGGGACAATGAAACCAATGAAAATGTTCAGCTTGTATGCTCAAACAACTGAGACTGACATCACACTTGAACCAGTCTTAGTGAAAGAAGCAAATTCTGATCCAAAATGGTGCAATGCTATGCTGGAGGAATAGCAGGCCTTTTGCACTAATAAGACTTGGGAACTTGTTCCACCATTTTGTTGAAAGTAGCGCCCGAAAGACAATTTATGTAATTGTTTTTATAATTAATAAATTTATTCTCATCTTATTATTTGCTTTGTGCTTGTAAGTATTACACTGCTGAAAACCCCAAGTCGTATCATATGTAGTCATATAACTTAGTGTGTGTCACACATAAGGATTAAATTTATGGTGATACACTTGAAATGTTAGTCCGTGGTGAAGTTAATCAAAGTATGGGGTCTATTGATTAAACCACCATTAATGCGTCCATAACACTTTATGGTGTGACCGTCTTATCCGGACCGTCGACATTGGTTGTCCAAGTGGGGCATTTATATATGATGAGAGTCATATAGGACTGGACCGATTTAATATGCGTTTCTCATATAATTCCGTGATTGAGAAATCTTATTAAATCACAAGATGATCATATATGGATTAACCTTAATCCTGAAGTGATTACAGACTCCTACTGATTTCAGGATAGGGTTTGATGTGTTCGTTAAGGATCGTTAAGAGGCACGGTCCGAATCACTTTCACGTTGGCACTATTCTGGGATGAGTGACAAGTGTGTGTCTCATAGATATGGAATCCATTCCTTCCTGAGGGAAGTAGAAAGACAATCCCCTTATTTGTTAATCTTAGAAACTGATCGATCCGTGGAGTTCGTATTGGTTATGAACTAATTGATCTTTAGTGGGTTAATGGTAAATAAGGATGAGATGTATTGAAGAAGGTTTATGGGTGAGTCTATATGTAATGATTATATCAATGGACACTTATCGACTCGACTCGACGTTTTGAGAATAAGTTATATCTATAATCGATAGAGTTCAGTTTCGGAATTATGGTGGCATAATTCCGGAATTAATGAGTTGAGTAGAAATATTCTGTTTGATGAATATTTTATTCAATTTATTGTAGTTACTGGTTATAGGTCCATGGTCCCCGGGTTGGCTCCTAACACGCGAGTGTTTTCCCGTTTTGTGGAACCTCGATAATAAATTAAATAGTTGGTCTATTTAATGAATATGCAATATTATTTATTTGGTAAATAATATATAAAATAGAAAAGACATTTTCTATTATCCCAAATGGCATTAAAATGGCGCCGTATTATTTTTATTTTGGGGAAATAAATTTTTTCCTAATTAATTATAATGTGGATAATATAATTATTTATGTGTTATATCCATATCCATATCCATATACTACTTAATAAGGAGACAATGGTTTCCCCCTTCTTGCCAAGTGTATTTTTTTCATTTTTTTTTAATTTTTATTTTACTGTTCATCGGCCCAGTCCAGTTCCTTTATTTTTACTGTTCATCGCTCCAGTCCAAATACTTTTTTTTATTGGTTTTTTTTGCTGTTCATCGGCCCATTCCAGTTTTTTTTTTTAACTGTTCATCGGCCAGTCCAGATATATATTTTTTTTGAGAAGAAGGGTTTGAGTTAATTGTTCCATTTTGGAGGATTTAATTGTATCACCTTTTAATGTGCGAATATATGTAGCAAATGTATGACTATTTTCAAAATATAAGACCACGACTTGTTGCCGACACGATCTTTGTATCATGCCAAAAAAATTGTGTTTGACGTTTACATGAAATATTATAAAATTTTAAAATAAATTCATTTCATAAAAAAACATATCGTTTGTACATGACGATATGACTATTTTCAAGATATAAGGCCACGACATGTTGCCTACACGATCTTTATATCATGCCAAAAAAAAATTGGGCTTGACGATTACATGAAATATTAAATTTCTTGAAATGAATTTTTTTCTTAAACAAACATATCGTTTATATAAAATATTAAACATCCTGAAAAAAAAAATTATTTCGGCCACAAATATTGTTAAACTGTCTATAGTGTATTGTTGATTTAATTTCTATGGAAATTTGAATTGCGTATTTTACCATGGCCGTTAAAATTAGCCTAAATATGAGAATACAAAAAAAGGGTTCAGTAGTGTCGAAATGTGTCGATTTTGTGTCGTAGAGTGTTGACAGTGTGTTAGATTTTAATTAAAAATTTAATTAATATTCATTTCATCAACCGACACCTGTTGGATATGGCGTCGGGGTGTATCAGAGCGTGTCGTGTCGTGTCGTGTTTTCGGTAGAACACGTGTTGTTGCAAATAATGTCGAAGATAGCTTCATTTTTTTGGTTAAATTAGATTTGGGTAGAAATTGAAAAAAAATTGTTCAGTAGTGTCGAAAAGTATCCATACGATGTCGAAAAGAATTTGACAGATCTAGAGAAAAAAATGATGAGTGGAGCTCGGTACCATTTTATAGACTTTGTTTAGGCATGTGACCTATCGACTTAAGAAATCAAAATATTTTTGTCCATTTAAGCAATATGATGAAGTTTATCTAGGTTATGTAAATTAATGGTTGCACTTTCCTTTGGATAAAGTGATTATTTTGTTTGATAGAAGATGATTGATGTCGTTATGTTTGTATGCTATGCCTTAGAAATTTTAGACTGCAGTTTTATGTGCTCAAAGTATCGAGTTGTTTATTTTGGACAAATTACTTTGTTCAGGTTTAATAACGTCAAACAAGTAAATCCGTATACCATGTGCACACCTTGCAACGTTCCGTTTTAATGATGTTGCAAATACGGTTTATTGTGAATGATTTATTAAAAACATTTGTTGGTTCTACCTACGAAAAAATAGGCTTCGGGTTCGTTAACTAAAAAACTGGGACGAAAGGTTCTGCATTTTAAATAAAAAAATAAAAATTCTTCTAGCAATATTTTTTTTCAAATGTTGATTCGGTTATTTAACTAAAATACGGGGCAACGCTCGTGCGGAGGACAAATGTTTATTTACCTAGTAATTATAAATAAGAAATTAGTTTTCTTATTGGATAAATAGGAAATTTGTTTTTCTATTGGATAAAGGTTTTATTTTCCTAAATAGAAAAGATAAATTTGTGTGTAAAAGATAAACTCTCAAATTATTTGGTTATTTTCCTATTAAAAATAGAGTTTCTCCCAACACAAAATACACCTAGACAAAACTTGCCATATTGGAAAAAAAGGAGGGACGCATTTTTTTTTAAGAAGAGAGAAATTTGTTTTCTTGTCTTAGCCATTGGAGAGAAGAAAAACCTAGGGTTTTTCTTGTGCATATTCGAGGAGGTTCTACAGCGAGGATCGACGTCCACCGCCGTCGTTGTGAGAGATACAATCCGAAAGATTGTGGCTTCTCTTTCTGTCAATTTATTATTCCTCTCCGTTAAGGTAAATGTTCAACCTTCTCATAGTTAGATTAATTATTTATATAGATCATATCGTGGTATAATCGCATACGAATTTATTCTTAGCTTCCGCTGTGCATGATCGAGTGTCTCGATCGGTGCTGTGAATCAGATCTGACGATCCAATTGTGGATCGGATCCGGATTCGGGTTTCTGTATATCAAGCATGTGGTATCAGAGAGAGGTTAAAGCGATTTTGCGATCTTGATTGCATAATTAATTAATAAGAAGTGGAATAGAATAAAAAATTGCATCTTTTAATTTAATTTATGCTACTGAATTTTTGGTTGACGAGATGGATTGGGGTTGGTACCTGTTTACCGTTAGATCAATTGTAAACCCGGTTTTGGGTATAGGATATCGTGTAATTTAATTTTGCAATTTAGTTTTCTGCAATTTAGTTTTATTTTATTTATTTCTATTCGGCCGCATCCCTATTTATTAAATCGGATCCATTCTTCATCAAATCTAGAAGATGGCGCAGTGGTAAAGACACAAGGCGAGTTGTGTGTAAACTCGAGTTCGAATCCCGGTAAAGACACAAGGCGAATTGTGTGCAGACCCGAGTTCGAATCCCCTTGACCGTATAAATTTCTGGAATTTTTTTCTTTTCTATTTGGAAGTTTTTTTTATTCAAAAAAAAAAATTGACGAAAAAAAATAAATTAATACGAATTAAAAAAAATATATATATATACACACACACATATATATATATACATATATATATATATATATATATATATATATATATATATATATATATATATATATATATATATATATATATATATATATATATATATATATATATATATATATACATATATATATACGAATCAAAAAAAAGGGAGAGCGGGGAATCAAACTCGGGTGGTGATGAAGGAAGAAGAGTTTCAACCAGCTTAGCAAGAAGAGTTTTTATTGAAGATTTGGAGAAGAAAATTCTTATACCCGACGGCGGCTACAAATAATTTTAGGGTTTATTAATTTATTTGTTTTATAGATTAGATATGTGAGTACCAATAGTCCATCTCAATGATTTACTATTACGCATTTATTTTCATGTTTGATAATTTATGTGAGATAACCATGCCATGACATGCATCATATTCATGAATTCCACTCCTAGCATATGCATACATGTAGATAATTAATCGTGATATTAATTAGGCATGTGTGAGACGTAATTAATTTAGATTAATTTAGGTAATTAAATTAATTAACACGAACGGAATTTTATCGGGATATAAAATTCACATGATAAAATAAAATTTACTCGGTAAATTTAATTTTGGGATCTAAAAATCATTCGTGGATTTTAATTATATAGTGACTACATAAAAGAATTTTAATAATTGTAAAATTGGAAAATCCGGAAAGAGTTGGACACCAACTGAGCAAAAAGATTCAAAAATTGGTTCGGGCGGTCAAAAGGGCTTCGGCTCGACTCGACTTGTCCGTCCAAGTGCGGGGTTAGCCACGGGGGTCCGGCAAGGTCAAGCTATCCGGCGAGCTGAGACTCAATGGGGCAACCTTAGCCCGATATTTAACCCATAGCGCGGGGGTCCGGCAAGGTCAAGCCCTCCAACGAGTTTCGGCTCAATGGGGCAGCCTTAGCACGATTCATCCAGCAGTCGTATATGAACCAACGAAGAGGACGGGTTGGCTTAGCCAATCCCGACACCATTCGGTGAACTCGGTTAAAACTCAGCCATGGTTTAATACCGATAAGTTGGTGATTGCTTTTCAAGATTTATTGTTTTCAAATTATTGAGATAAAATTCTACGATCCTAAAATTTTATCATGACGATATTAGGACTATAAAATTCTTTTAGTGAATTTTAGTTGTGTAGTGTCTACACAAGAAATTTCTGAATATTTGAAAAATTGGATAATCATGAATAAGGTATCGCTAGTTGGACGATATTTGGAACCGATAAACTAGTAGGAGCTTTTAATTTTGTGATTTATTGTTCTTCGAATTATTAGAAAAATTCATAAGTTCTAATGTGTTAGGATTTTAAAATTCTTGGTGAATAAAAATTTTAATTGTGTAGTGTCTACACAAAGAATTTAAAAATCCGAGAAATTGGAAAATCGTGAATAAGTGACACTAGTTAGACGGTATTTGAAACCGATGAACTAGTGGGAGGATTAATTTAAATATTCATGATTTATTGTTTTTCAGATTGTGAATAAATTCTGAAAATCCTAAAAGACTACCTATTTTTCAAAACAACGAGTGGGAGCGGGGAAGGTGACTGTTAGGAAATCACTAGTTTAACGCAGCGCAATTTAAAATTTGATTTCCCTTTTCTAGATCGTTCTTCGTTTAATGCAATAAACACGTTAAGTAGTTTGACGGTTATACCTTGGTGATTTATAAGATCGTCGCTTTGACCGTCAACGGAGAGTAGTACAGTGCGCAAGCCGTCCACGTGTCCGGCCTCTATCTCTAATCCACACGAACTCCTCGCTGGAATCCTCCTTGGATTGCTATTGGAAAACTCCGGTTGCTAGACCGGCCTTTTTCCTCTCTCACAAACTCACTATAGGATGCTCTCTATTTTACACAAGAACTATGAGCTCTTGCAATTGTGATGTACAAAAGAGTTTGACACCCACTTCTTATTTATAGCTAGAGGTGGCGCCCCAGATGTGTGTAGGAGAATAAAACATTTTCCCAATAAAATAAAGAAAATCTTATAGATTGATTTATCTCTTTTATTATAATTAATTTTGTCAATATCTTATATTGAATATAATTATCTTATTACCATAAATCTATTTTTCCAAAATCAATTAATATCTTATATTAATATTATGGTAATCTTATTAATTAAAGTGCACAATCCAAGTGTATCTTATACACATCAAATGTGGCGCCCCTACAGTCAACAAATTGACCTCCGGAGTATTCTTTAATTAATATAATTTATATATAATTAATATATTGTATTTTATTTATTCATAATAAATAAATACCACCATATTAATTTACCACTATAACCCATATAGTCTAGATATAAACTTTCCTTATTTGGTTATCAACTATAACCGCATTTTAATCCGACTCGATGTTCATATGTGTGTGACTCGATAGGCTTCCGAATATGTTGGCGGTAGACACAAAGTGCAATTTACTAAAATGCCCTTCATGCCTAACGATCACGGGATAGCGTCTAGCAACACACCGTGACCCCCAATAATCGAAAGAGTCAAAAGCAATGACTACTACCTTTCATGTGAAGCAGTTACCGTGTAACTTACAATCCTATCGCTGTAATAATATCCATACGATCGTATCTCGAGTGTCAATACATTAACGATCGTATCTTATAATCTGGATATCATGCTCTCTCGGGATAACACATTTACTCCCACTTTGCAAAGATTCTCGAGAGCTAGACATTCCTTATAAGAATGCCATTTCGGATATTCGATCCCAATCATAGGATACGTGATTCCCGGACGACTAATCATGTATACTCTGCATGCTTTATCATACCCAATCACTACCGCATGATCGCCCCGTGGCTAGGGGATATCTCAATAGTGTCAAAGCATGACAATCCACACCGTGATGCCATGAAGACTCCGGTCTAAAGGATAATTACACAACCACCACATCGTGTGACACTTAATGTAAGTGGGTCAGTCTAACGTATGCATTCTCTAATATACGTCCACGTATAGTCCAAGTGTCTTTACACTTCGATAGACGAGATATATCCCTACCTTCTATAAGATAGAAGACATCTAATACGTGCTAGTCTGGTTATACTATCAATGTCCCATTTGACAGTACATAAGACTAGAGACATTTAAGTACCAAACTTGTTATATTGATTAGAGATCTCATCAATCATAATCACTATCATGGTTTCTCTATCACAATTTGATACTAGGGACGTTACTATATATGTACATCAAATAACATGAAGATAAACAATATATAATAACATAAGTGCTTTTATTAATCATAACAAAGTTATTACATGAACTAAATAGACTGTAAACGACCCGACCCGGTCGGATCCGGTCCAACCCGATTGGGTTTAGGACACCTTTCCAATAGTTACAACCAACCCCACAGCTTTTACTATTGGCACAAGCACGTGAGAGAAGGGTGACGCCTCGAGCCGCTTTGATTACGGCCCCCTGCGGATGACCTTCACCCCTATAAAAATGCAAGGCTTGTTCTCCGAAAGGATAGGATTTTGGGTACTCGTCGAGTCACTGACCGACCTTGCGGCGGCATACTCGGGGCTTACTTTGAGGTCTGAAACAGTAGGTCACACTCAAAAGGATATTTTTGGAAATATCTTGGCTGAAAAAGGAAGGTAATCAACAATTAAATGGAGATGTTTGATTCTTAATTGTTTAATTGTTGAGAGAGATTGTCTCAATTTAACCGTCATTATGCTGATACCGACCCTGCGGCGGCAGTATGATGTGAGGTTAAATCCTTGGAATGGTAGGATAAACTGCATGCATGACATCACGTTTATAATTCCTAAAATCATTATTTGTTGTGGTGTATGATTTGATTTATATTTCTGTCATGATTTATTTTCTACAACTGCATATTATCTCATGGTATCTAAACAGCTAAACATGATAAATTGACTAATGATGACTTCGTAAAAGTGGAAATATAACAAGAACGTTGAACTCATAAATCGAGAATGCAAATTAATTTTTCGGAAGATGATGTTCCTCTTGAGTCTACAAACTTAAGTGACATTGATAAGTATGTCACTGCTGTCACTTGTGATAAGCGAGAGACAAACAAAAATTAGTTCAAAGATGACGAGAATGATTTGGTATCAATCTCACCAGACATCCCACAGTTTACGAGTAGTGTCTACTTTTATAAACTGCTAGTTCAAGGCCATTTCCTTTAAAGAAAACCAAGAATGGGAAGGTAAATGTCTACAAGCATAAGTCATCTAAACTAAATAAGTTAAAGGCAAAACCGAAATATTAATAAAAGAAAGTAAAGGATAAGGAAAGTGATTACGGATCACCAACCTATGAATCCTTAGAGACTTTCTTAACCGAGTAATTTGACTCAGAAGCTAAAGTTCTTTTGTAAGAACAAGGTAGCTAGGTATTCATGATGAAGAGTAGAAAACGGGCAGTTATTTCAGCTAAGATAGTGGGAGTAATATAAGGAAATAAATTTTGGATTTTAATCCTTGAATATCAGAGAAATATAATTTCTATTTTCAGATTTGTTGGAACAAATAGATTCACTTTCACATCGATAATCTAGTTGCCTTAAAGAAAGTGAATATGACATTTGTATACGATTCTGAGACTCAGACTTTTGTCTAATAAAGTCAGAACCACTAAGTAATGCTGAAAAGGTATATGTAACACATCATAAACTATTAAGGCAAATGGTTTCCGTATTTAGATAAACGATTCTTCAGCATCTATTAATTGGTGCTTATATCCTAAAGATAAGATATTGAGAGTGGCTAAGTGTGATTCCTATCTCCCAGTCTAAGAACATTATCGCAAAGGAAAAATGACTAAGTAACACTTTCAATTTGGAAAGGGTAATAGAGCTGAAGAAGTAACACAACTTGTTCATACTGACCTTCGGGTTCTTATGAAAGATACAAGCTAGTGGGAGTTTGAGTGGCTGACACTATGTCTGACGAATATTCAAAACACTGATTAGTTTATCTAAATATTTGGAGGAATCTCTGATATTACCAGAGAAACGAGTATTACATGCTCAGATATAGGCTATAGCATAGTTTTGGCACTGATGCTTGGCTTACCTCCGAGTGAAATGATTTCACTGAAGGGATAAACAATAGATTGTCTTGTATAGTTATTGATATGCTACAATACACTGCTTAACTCAATTAAGATATTGGTTGCTGATAGCAAAATACTTAACCGCTAACTTTAACCGACAGAGTATCGGGTCAACGGGAGTATAGTGGTCACAAGGTCGAATCCACATGGAGTAACAGTGAAGTACCAAAGTCGACGTAGAACTTGGTTCAGGTCAATAGATAGTGGAAAGATTAACAACTAATGCAGAAATAACGATTACACTACTGGTTTTACTTATATGATTAAAAAGCATAGCCGAACTACGATCCATCGGATTACTTTTACCCCACAGGAAAGACTTGACAAGGAGCGTGTCTTAACCGACCTACCTATCCAATTCAGTTTATATGACATCCACGGGTGCCAACTCCTAATTCTGGTGTTAAGGCCTGAACAACTCTCGCTTAACACCCTATGTCAGGCTAATTAACCCTCCCTTTAGAATGCCAACTAACCCAACATGGTTTACCAAAATCTAGAGGCGCTCGGAAAACCGATGAAAACCTCACATAGGGCACAGTCCTAACAACTAGCTAGGTTGTCAATCTAACAACCAGGCTGTGTCTACGTAATGATCCTAAAACCCCTTATCCCACATCTCACCGCAAAATACATCTATAAGTTCGATGTGTGTGTGACAGTGAACTAGGTTGTCAATCTAATTCAAAGCTATAATCTTTATAAGAACAAGTTTTAGAACGTGGATTAATCATACAAACGTTTAATTAAGCGCTACACTACTCCCGTCTAATCCCCCTTAGGGCGTTTCACCCGCTTTTACATAATTCGGCTACACAACTATTTAGCTACTCATAATGGAATTGAAAAACGAAATAATAATGAAAGTAATAATCAAAGACATAATCAAATAATTGAAAGACAAAGAAATAATTACCATAAAAGATGAAACCTTGACTTGTATGAAAATCTCCTTCAAAAGATGAAATCTTGGATCACGAATCGAAAATCTAAGCTATGAAAGTTGTATATAGTTGCTAGGAATTAAATCTATGATCTAAGGATTGAAACAACGTTTAAACTAATGGAAAATTGCCCCCAAGAAACCCTAAAATCGCCCCTAAGAAAACCTAAAACGTCTAAGTACTGAATATATATCATATGGGACCGAAAAAGAGGGTTTTTATAGGTTTTTGCCGCATCCCGACCACGAACGAGCGTTTGTGGCAAGGCAAACGCTCGTTTGCCTGAAAAGCCAACTCTCTATCCTCAGTAAATCAGCAATAACTTTTTTTGTAGAGCTCCGATTTGAACGATTCAAGATGAGTTGGAAAGCTCGTTCAATTACCTACAACTTTCATGAGGACTACTTGGCCAGAAAATACACCCAAGATGGGTAAAAATAAAGATTAACGTTACACATACGGTGAATACTGCTGTCGGGGCCAAACTAGAGTTTGCATTGGCCAAACGCTAGTTTGTCTTGTACGAGCCGGGCCGAACCCATCCAAACGTGAGTTTGAGGTGATTTGGATGCTAGTTTGCCTGAAAACCCAACTTTCAGTATCAACGCCACTTCTGTGAACGCCAGTTTGGACTGGCCTACCAAGCTTCAGTATTTTCATCATAACTTCTCTTCTGGGGCTCCAAATGAGATGATTCAAAATGAATTGGAAAGCTGATTCAATCCTCTACAAATTTTGGCAAGACAAATCTTCCAGAAAGTGTCTACAAGTGTGACCAAAATGCCCCTAAAGTGACTAGTTCAGATTTCGTCAATGATTCTTCACTCTTTTCTCCTCCTTGGCCCCAAATCTCGTTCTTTCTCGAGACTCTCTTCCTTATTCTTGGCATTATAAATCAATATAAGCCTGAAAACAAAGACACGAACACCAAGGCATAACATACATTGACAGAAACGTAACGAAATCCACATAAAACACGAGTTTTTAGTACGAAAACGTCATTAGTCTCGAAACATGCATATAAGTGAATATCGTTCATATACTACTCATAATAGCCCAAAATAACCATGAATAACTCGTAAAAGGAGGTAATCTCATATAAGAAATACACTACAATTTGACTCCCATCAACTACCCCCCACTTAGCTTTTGCTCTCCATCGAGCAAACAAAGCGACTCTAAAATGTAACATAGAGTCAACATTGTGGTCATACACGGGATCATCATATGCAAAGGGCAAGTGAAAACAACCAGGCAAATGCAATTGAGTCTAATCCTACCTTATTACAAAAACGGAATGTGAGTGTGTGCATAGCTTCTCATTCATTCATCACAGTTAACCGGTTCAGATTATAGATGCATGACTATTGTTGTTACACCATAGGCTTATACTTCATAAACATCTCCACTAATCGAGGTCAAATCAAGGATAACTAAGGTCAGGCAGGACTTGCACGGTTGTAACGTTAGGCTAGGGACGGGGCTAAACGAAAGGATAAAAGGAATA
This sequence comes from Gentiana straminea, assembly GCA_036785695.1. Taxonomy (NCBI): domain Eukaryota; kingdom Viridiplantae; phylum Streptophyta; class Magnoliopsida; order Gentianales; family Gentianaceae; genus Gentiana; species Gentiana straminea. The sequence continues at coordinate 3,693,577 of JAVUPR010000046.1, read as the reverse complement.
TCAAAAGAGAGAAACGAGTGAGCTTAATAAAAAATTCTTGCATTTAGCTCATACCACACCTTCTTAGCTTGGTTCAAGCAAGCATTCTCCTTCTTTACTCTCAATTCCAAACATAATTTAATGAAAACTCATCCACCAACGCCACTTTGGAAGAATTAATACACGGCCTTCATCCAACATTCTTTGACTCAATTTTTTTTCAAACACTTTGTTCCATTTTTTTGACTGATTTTGATTTTGATTTTTTTTTCTTTTATTTTCATAAACCAAACATCAACACTTTTTGCTACCCATTCTCATTCGTAGTACAAAAGATTCACCAACACCACACTTTGATACACATCTTCACCACCCCACACTTGTGCTAGCAAGTGTGCCCAAAATAAGATTAAAACTCACTCGTAGGGTGCCAAAGAAATGTAGACCACAAATAAAGGCTAAGGGTCGGTAATTATAGGCTAATCAACGAATGGCTACGTTTGGGTAGGGGTTTAACCACCCTACAAAGGCTCAGAGGGGTTTCTGTGGAAATTATGTACATGGTTGGCTATTTGGCTCTAGTTGGGTCAAAGAAATGCCAGGACCGTCATCCCTTAATCTACCAAGATTGCCCTTTCTATTTCGCCTCGAGGTTAATCATATAAGTTCTAGGTAACAGAATAGACTATGACAACTATAAGCATCACTACCATAACTGATGATATTGAAGCTATTAAGTACGTGTGTAGTACATTTTTATAACAAGATCACGACTTAACTTGCATGCATTTACTCAATTGTAAAACACTTAACCTAAGGATATCATGATTCAACATATAACACAACATCAATCCATGATTTTTTTTAAAATATGGCCCAAATTCACACGATATAGCAAAAACTAAGCCTAGAAATCATTCAAGTATATGAAAACTTGGTATAAAAATTTATCAACAAAAACAGTGAAGCTAAGTCTCCTACCCCCCCCCCTTAAACGAAACACTGTCCTCAGTATGTGAGTGAGAAAGGAAAAAAAAAACTTAGCTGAAATGTCGGCAAAGCTCATCCAATGCAATGCAACAACCGCAAATGTATCTCCCAGGGTGCCTGTGCTACAAAGTAAACACAAAGAATTCTCTACAACGAAAGGCCGAAACCTTAAGTGTAGGTAACACAAAAATGGATATGTATATATAAAGAAAATATCCGCTATAGCATGCATGTCGAAACGAGAATCGGGTGTAAAATATCCTCTCAGGGTCCCAATAAGATCTAAACAAATAAAGCAAAAATGTGGGTTGCCTCCCACAAGCGCCTGTGTTTTACGTCGTTGGCTCGACCATATGGCACTTAAGCAGACTCCAATCATGAAAGACTCAAACGACTCCAACCAACTTATTTCAAACAAGTAAGCATCAAAACTCATCAACCAAAATCTAAACTCAAGAAGACCAATAGCTTAAGAAAAGTGAACAATGCGAGGAGCATAGAAATTGAATTTACTAAAAACTTACCTCTTTTGGTCCTCGATGCTACCTCTTCCCAATGTGGTCTCTTTCTCACACTTCTTTGAGCCGCATTCACCGGAGGGAGTGAAAACTTGATCTCATAATACTCATCATCACAAGGTGGATGAGTGAAGTAATCCGGGACCATCGTATCAGGAATCACCAATCCATCCGGTGGCTTCAATTTTAGTGGCTCGTGAACTTGATCTCGATCCACAAGTGAGCTTGACGGTAGAATGAGCGATCCCAACATCTCCTTAGTCTCGATCTCCACATAATCAACGACCACAATCGAATCTACCATACTCTCTGTCATGTCATCATTTTGTATATCGTGGGAAGGCGGTGTACACTACAAGAAAAACGGGTTTTAATGACTGGAATTCCCGTCATTATATGCCACTTTCTCGTCATTAAAGACTTTTAATGACGGGAAATCCCCCTCATAGTTGCCTCTCTAGTTAATGGTATATAATGAGGAGAAAATGGCTCCTCTCATTAATAATATGACATGTTTAATGACCATATATTCCAGTCATTAAAAATATTTTTAATGACGGCTAAACTCCTCATTATAAGCTCATTTACCCCTCACTAAATCATGATTTAATGACAACACATTCCCTCATTATAGTGTTATTTTCCCCTCATTAAATCACAAAATCAATGACAGAATCTCCCCTCATTATATGGACATTTGCCCCTCATTTATTCATGAATTAATGACTGCACATACCCTTATTATAAGGTCGTTTACCCTTCGTTAAACCACGAATTAATGACGATACATCTCCTCATTTTAGGGTCAGTATCCCCCACACTAAATCATAATTTCATGACATTAAAACAAAAGTTGTCTACAATAAATTGTGAAACATCATAATCATCAACTGTTCAAGTGAAACATCAATAGAAAAAATAAATAAATTGAAGAGAATATGTCAATCAATGCCTTAAAGAAAAATGAATGCATCAAGTTATCACAAAACGCCAAGCAAGAAATGATCTTGTTTACTAATTTTCAAAGTTTATGTAACAGTCTAACAAACTACACAAACATGATATTCTTTCTTCAAAACTCCTATCAAATTAGCCCTAATGTAATAAAAGCATAATGATCTTAGATAGTTGTACCTCCAAGTCATACATACAACCTTGTTTATTGTTGATTCAATTATTGCTTGCTCCTATTTGTTCTTCATATTCGGCTGAACACCCTTTTTGCTCGAACAAAGCAACTAAACCATCAAATGTGAAGGAAATAAATCAGCCATTGATACCGCTTTAGCTCAAACAATTGAACAAATATCTAGCAAGAAAAATAAAATTACAAGCAACAAAATTAATTGATAAATTGAACCAAGAAAAGTAAGAAACAACATCAACGAAAGTAAAACATTTCTTATATACAAATTCGAACATACATGAAGCAGTTCATGACCAACGGCATCAAGATTTTGTAGCATTGTCGCTACATCCTTTAATAAAAAAATCTTGATTAAAGGTCCACCACAAACATCGGTGTTGCTAAAGAATGTTAGACAAAAAAAGAATAAATTTCAAATGAACTTCATTTTCCTCTTTGAAACCACTTTAGAAATAAAGAAAAATAAGGAATTCATTAGGTGTAATAACATTTCAACTCAAGATAACATATTTAATATTACATAAATGTAACTTAGATCAAGCATTTCCTAAGATGCACACTATCATCTAGCATACACCAAGACAAGACCAAGACTCATGTCAACATGCTGGAACAAGTCTTGGACATGTCTGGACATGTTCTGGAAAGTTCTGGACATGTTTGGACAGTCTTGTACATGTCCCGGACAAGTCATGAACAAGTTTCGACATGTCCTAGACAAACCCAAGGACACTCAAAGACACAACAAACCGGACTTTCAAATAAGATCCAAGACTTGCACACAAACGGAACACCAAATAGACTAAAGACCTGGACATAACAACAGGAACTCGAATCAATGACATACCACAAGAACAAAGCACAAATAAACCGAGCTTATCTAAACATACCGTACTGATCGATCAAAGGACATGATAAGCCTCAAACCAGTTTACAAGACTTAGCGTACATGACTCAATAACATAACAGAACATGAACAAGACTCGATGCAAGGTAAACAACCCGAAGCAATGAGATGACCGAAACAAGACTACATGCGGACGTGTCCAGGATCGAAATGCAGGTCGCTAATAACGGATGCACTTAGTCCGGACTAGCACTAAGGATGCAAAACAGACTGATAAAAAAAGAATGCAAACCTTGAAAGCAACCTGGACAGACCACGGTTAAATACAAGAACAGAAGACTGACTTAAAAATGATTCATACCATAATTCAAGGCAAACAAAAGGCATCTTAACAGAATGATACTAAGTAGAACATAAGAACAACTTGACATAAACTAAAACTTTAGATTGGATATCAACGTCAATGCAGGGCCACCTACTATATAAAAGTTGCCTTTTATTTTTTTATGAGAAATTAAATGTATGTAGTGACTTTGGATCTAACTTTATTATCTCTCATCTGTTATGCATTATTTCCAAGGGAGTCTATAATGCACCACACAACATTTATCGTGGTACCAGACTAGAACGGATGTGAGTATTTTTTCAAAGGGATCAAAAGAGGACTGTTATAATCTCAATACTTAAAACATAAATCAAAGTGCAATTGAGCTTTTGCTTTTAAAATACTAGAAATACACAATTTATGTCATTTCAAAACACACTCATCATATGGAAAATGATGACAATGGTCTCATATAAACTAATGTTATATTCATTAACACAACAAAACCATCGAGCATTTACAATAAAATTTACCAAGCCAAAAACTTGTAAGGTCATGCTTAGATAAACCACATATATGGGTATATAAGCACTTAGGCAAATATGCAATCACAACTAAGTAGATGACCAAACATGACAAAAGACATAGGACATAGACTTAAGTAGAGTGACTGCAAGAATATAAATACAAAACAAATTATCAAACTAATAAGTCTACTCTGACAGAAAAATAGGACATTAACTAAACATGCAAACATAAACAAACCTGATCAATTAAGCAAAACAGGGTCTGAAACTTTACTAATCCAGATGACAGATACGCAAGATAGCGAGTATAACTAGGATTAGGCAAATTGAATAAAAGGCAGAGACTGTGGCACAAACATACTGAAACTAAACCGATTTTGTTTTTGGGTGCTTACGACAGAATCTTTGGTCACAAAAGAAGTTAGGAACGTGGGGTATGGATACAAGTCAAAGCAAAAGAAGGGTATAGCAACATGGATTTAGCATTAAGCGGAAAATTAAGGTCTGGAAATTGTCTTAAAATTCAGTGCATCATAATATATTAAGTGATTTTCAAAAAAAAAAAAAATTAAGTGGTTCTATAAAATGTAATAAATTCTCCTAAACTTAAGTATTACTTAATACATTAAGAATAAGTGTTCATTTGGTTTAAGAAACAAACTATTTGAAACAGACTAGATATATGCCCATCCAACCCTGAGAAAAATAGGATAGACAGAACCTTTACTCGTTAACAAATTATTATCTAAGCAGTTCACAAGGAACACATGAACTAATCAAAGATAACTTATAACACCCAAACCAGAGAAGTGCATTTAATAATGGAAAAGGTTGTCTTAAATTACCACATCACCTAAAAGCTTAAACTATTAATAAAAGAGTAAATTTATGCAGTTATATCCAACACACCCCTTGTGGCTTTGACACCACATCAACAACAGTAGAAATGTTGTACAAGAGTTAACATTTCTATTAAAAGTAGTGGTTATTGTTGCATTATGATTAATATTTTCAACAATAGTTGTAGTTTTCTTTTTCTTTTTCCAAGAGATGAATGCAATGAGGTTTGAAATAACGACCTCCTTCTCTTATACCGTATTAAAATAACAAAAATCTCTTAAATGTTTAAGCAACTAAGGGTATGCTTTACACATTTTACACATGTACATTGAACAGAAAGTATAAAGAAATTGCATTATATGCCCAACTCCAACTCTCGTGTAATCGGGAGCTGATTAGGCATAAAAGAACTTCTGCAACCTCTGCAAATACTACATTCATCTTGGAACATTTAAAATTAAAGGATCAAACAGAATCTTATAGTAATCTAATGCATGATCACCACCCAGAGGTAGATGAATGAAATGAGGAATTTTTTAAACAAACATCTTCTGCATTTAAATACTAAGTGATAAAAAAATAACTCCTTAGAAAGTTGTAGGCCGTAAAGTCGTCTTTCCCAACATGCTTTAATTGTTGAAATTAAATAAAGGAAAGACTAACTTACTGATACAACTCTACAAAAGCCCCTCAAACTTTTTTGCTCAACTATTCCTTTTACTACGAGTCTTTTTTTGTCCATCGAGCGGTCCACTAATGCCTGCCTCAGCCAACAAAATACTCATAACATGTTTCAGCAGCCTATGCATCCTATAAAAAGAAAGTCCAGACATATAATTTAGAGAAATATAATAATACCGTAAGCAGTTTAAAGACTTCTTTTTATCTCGTAGCAATCTCCAATCGAAGAACATTAGCGGAAGTAACGCATAGTAAAATAAGGAAACCATGGACAATTTATGAAGAAGTGGTGTTGTGTGGAGTAGAAACGGAAAAGACACTTAAACAAGCGACAAGGAAGATTCAATTTTGCAAGCAAACCTAAACCGGACTAGCGAGACTAACTAGACGGACTTAAGCAAAACAACAAAAAAAGCTGTTGAAGAATTGAAGAGACTTATAGAGCACATTATCAAATTTTCTCTAAACATAAACTTAACCAAGATATAAGGGCTAATGTCAAGGGTTCATTTTGATTTCAGTTGGAATCTGAAGCATTTATTTAGTGGATCAGCCTCTTACCTAAAATAAAGAAAATCCAACAGTCTAAACAATAATCCATAGACTACAACAATATAAGGATGCAAGTTAACCGAAAGGTATCATTTAAAACAACAAAACTCAGACATGAATCACTACCTCATTTATCAAAAAAGTGAATAAAGGCATCAACTTTTGGAGAGGCCTGAAGAGTAGGAATCTTGTAAGAAGAACTTTTAGCCCTCTCTCGATACAACTCCTTAGGCTTGTTATAATAAAGCATTTTAATGCCTATCCCACTACAGTATCTATCTTGAAGCTTTAAGGAATGCAGTAAATCTTTAGTAGTTGAACAGGGCCCATAACAAAAGACAAGCCAAGAAGCAATGCTGCCATTGCTGTCATACAAACTATTGAGGTGAGACATATTTTCTCTCACTCGGGGCGAAAAGATCGCTACTCGGATCAAAATGAAAGCCTTTCTTTGCAGAGCTTCTACTCCACTACAATATCAGTTCAAAACTAACAAGTCGTTAACAAATTCAAAAGAAGAAAAAATGGCTCAAAAACAAGAATTGCATATGGCAAAAGGTCCTTACAAGATAAATAGGATATGCAAGCATGGGAAACGGTAAGGTGAACCTCATTTTATTTGTGACATTGTCCAAACAATTGTAAATTCTCTCCAGTAACTATGAAAGGTCCAAAAAAAAACATCTTTTATCTTTTCTAAGGCAGAGAACAATGGATAACATGTATTCCATAGGGCTAAAAAGGGGATTACCGGGTGCCGTGATTCGTCGTTCTCGACATGATCATGGTTCTGATGGTGAGTCCTATGGCTAAATCTCCTACAAGAGTTGTAACAAAGAGATATACACATGAATTGATAATTACTATCAAAAAATAAAAGAAATGAAAGGGAAAAACAATGGCTGCATAGACAATGAGAACTAACCATCCATGATGAGGGACAAGAATTGAAGAATGAAGTATATGTCCTACAACACCGTTTAACTTGGGATTATTCAAAAAGCTTCCATGACCCCTGCAAGTAATTTGTATCAAAATCATAAACCACAGTAAGCATATTTTTCCCAGAGACATTTCAGCAAATACCAAACAGAAAATACACATGAGAAGGAAATTAAGTACCAATCATGCCCAAGAACAAACAGAGCCCAAAACATAGTCTCTTGATCAATCTAATATAAAGGCCAAGCAACCCAATTGTTCAAATAAACAGCTGCAGCAGCCAATCCAAAAACTACCACATCATCTCTCACCACATAGCTCATTGACCTCCATGGATTCTTAACCCTAAAATGCTTCAGGATAGCTTCCCTAATATGAGACAACATGAATGGTGGTGGTGCACCAGGGTCAAATTCATCAACCACCATCCCATTAACACCATTGTTACTCCCCCACCATTGTTAACCCAATTGAAGAACCCAGATTCAAATACGGCAACCTAGAGGACCAAAGAGCTGAATTAGAGGTAGAATTTAATCCAGTTCGTGGTTTTCTATAAATTAGTCCTCTTGAAAGTGGCCTTAAACCACATTCTGATAACACCCAACTAGAATTGCAATTAAAAGCACAATTTTTTGAGGATTCTACCTATATCCCTCAATTTCTCTCCTAAAGCAGAGAATTATGAAACGAAATATTCAACAAATTAAAAAAAGATAGTATTTGAGGGTGTAGAAAAATATAACCAGAAACGATTTCCTCCTCCTCAAAATACAAAAGCTTCAAGAATCTATCCAAAATCTGTGGCTCTTCTATGTCTTTAATCTGCAGATTATAATTTATATATTTTTGTAACCAAATTGGAATTGGAATTGGGATTTAAATGGAGGAAAACAGAAGAAACAACTTGGGAAGCATCTATCTTGAAGCTTGGCTTGGAGTGGTCACCCGTAAATCGTGGCGGTGACAAGAATGGAGACTCGTAAGACAATGTGACGCCCCTGCCCCCTATGCCTTTGCACGGAACATAGTGCGCCCTTGCCACCGGGACCTCCTCTGGTGTGGGATGTCGATGATGAAGAATGACGGAGATGTTGGAGGCTCTTGGTACGATTTGGATTCTATGGAGGAAAATTAGGGTTGGGGAAAATGGATCGGGTTTTTGTTTTTAATATAATACTCCATTTTAATTAACTTTTTGGTTTATAAATTTGTGTTTTTATTTAATAATAATGTATATCTTTTTTTAGGGTATAATGTATAACTAATACCCCTCAAAAGACATATAACTAATGAGAGGAATGTTTTTATCAAACCAGTAATGACGGGAAATATGATCATTAATGACGGGAAATAATGTTTTGTCATCAACCGGGAAAAAAACTTTGGATCCCGTCATTATAACTACTATTTAATGATGTAATTTCGACCCGTCATTAAATTCCCGTCATTGAAAACCATTTTTCTTGTAGTACGTAGTAGACAACACTTGCACCGCTTCCATCTCAAAATCTTGCAGTTCTTCTTCATCCCAGAGCGTTTCATTACCAAAGATTTCTTGCTCACTCAAAACAATAGTCGGCTCCGCTGTACACTCCACCAAGATATCATCAGATATTTCAATAGAATGTGATGGTGCTATGGGCGATCCCAACTCAGTCAATTTCTCCGTCCTAAAAATCGCGAGATCCCTCTAAACAGCAGCTAACTCCTTTTGCATAGCTTTCAACTCAGTTTCCATCCTCTCTCGCTCTGCTGCTTTCTTTGGTTGGGCAACTCCCAGCTTTCTACCACTAACCGATTCATCAACCTCACTCTCCACCTGAACTTCTTCACTGTCAGCTCCCTCTGCAGCCTTATTCACCTCATGTGCACAAGCTTCCTTTTCATGTTCTAGCTCCTGGGCTTTCTTAAATGAGGTGAGATCCTGGTATACTTCCATAAGCCTGCCCTTCCTACGTGCCCATTCTGCTCTACTCGTAGAAGTTCTATACTCACCGCGGGCACTCCTTCGGATGAGCGTCCAAATCTGATCCATAGATTCCGTGATCTCCCTCTGCAGCTCATCCATCCGCTTCTCCTAGTCAGAATTTTGATGTATCCGCACTTTCTCGACTTTCGCTACAGAAACCCTCTCTGACAGCTCCTCTATTATCTCAACTTCCCGCTCTTCTTCAGCAGAAGTGAAATCAATCTCGTATTCCTCTTGCGGTTGAGATACAGAATGGTCATACTGACTCTGGTTTACTTGAGGAGGAGTGTAGGTCTCTTTCCAAGCGGGCTCTCATTCACTTGTTGTATAGGCTGTTGCAGGGATTGTTAGGCAAAAGGGTTTTGAAACCCTTGATCCCTGAGCATCTGCAGCACTCGGTTCACAGTCGCTTGGTCGAACTCTGGCTTAAAGTTCTCGTTGTTCTGCTGAATCGGTTGACATTGTTGGACTTGTTGAAACTCACCAATCCCATTCCTCTGATTCCAATTCTGCATGTTCCCACCAAACTATCCATTACTATTCCCATTCGAATAACCGTAGTTCTGATTTGGGTCTGCACTAGGGCACTGATAATCCCAAGAACTCTGGTCACTCTGCTGCTGATATATAGGTTGAGGCGCATACCATTGTTGTGCATATTGGTTCATTGTCATCCCTTGTTGTTCTAGTTGGTAGTGTGGCTGTGAGACTCTATCCATTGTAGCTTACACTGCAAGATCTCAGAAAACAACACCACACAATCAAAGTATCTCGTCACCACCACCACAGCAATAAGTGGTGTGACGCTTCAATATAAGAACTCCATCAAGAAAAGAAAAGAAAAAAAAATAAAAATAAAACAACCTAAGCCCAAGCTTTCAGTCAACTTGCAAGATATCCACAATGTACTCCCCGGAAACGGCGTCAAAATTCTTGATAGCAAAATACTTAACCGCTAACTTTAAACGACAGAGTATCGGGTCAACGGGAGTATAGTGGTCACAAGGTCGAATTAATCCACAGGGAGTAACAGTGAAGTACCAAAGTCAACGTAGAACTTGGTTCAGGTCAATAGATAGTGGAAAGATTAACAACTAATGCAGAAATAACGATTACACTACTGGTTTTACTTATATGATTAAAAAGCATAGCCGAACTACGATCCAACGGGCTACTTTTACCCCACAGGAAAGACTTGACAATGAGCGTGTCTTAACCGACCTACCTATCCAATTCAGTTTATATGACATCCACGGGTGCCAACTCCTAATTCTGGTGTTAAGGTCTGAACAACTCTCGCTTAACACCCTATGTCAGGCTAATTAACCCTCCATTTAGAAAGACAACTAACCCAACATGGTTTACCAAAATCTAGAGGCGCTCGGAAAACCGATGAAATCCTCACATAGGGCACAGTCCTAACAACTAGCTAGGTTGTCAATCTAACAACCAGGCTGTGTCTACGCAATGATCCTAAAACCCCTTATCCCACATCTCACCGCAAAATACATCTATAAGTTCGATGTGTGTGTGACAGTGAACTAGGTTGTCAATCTAATTCAAACCAATAATCTTTATAAGAACAAGTTTTAGAACGTGGATTAATCATACAAACGTTTAATTAAGCGCTACACTACTCCCGTCTAATCCCCCTTAGGGCGTTTCACCCGCTTTTACATAATTCAGCTACACAACTATTTCGCTACTCATAATGGAATTGAAAAAACAAATAATAATGAAAGTAATAATCAAAGACATAATCAAATAATTGAAAGACAAAGATATAATTACCATAAAAGATGAAACCTTGACTTGTATGAAAATCTCCTTCAAAAGATGAAATCTTGGATCACGAATCGAAAATCAAAGCTATGAAAGTTGTATAGAGTTGCTAGGAATTAATTCTATGATCTAAGGATTGAAACAACATTTAAACTAATGGAAAATCGCCCCTAAAAAACCCTAAAATCGCCCCTAAGAAACCCTAAAAAGTCTAAGTACTGAATAGATATCATATGGGACCGAAAAAGAGGGTTTTTATAGGTTTTTGCCGCATCCCGACCACGAACGAGCGTTTGTGGCAAGGCAAACGCTCGTTTGCCTGAAAAGCCAACTTTCTGTCCTCAGTAAATCAGTAATAACTTTTTGTGTAGAGCTCCGATTTGAACAATTCAAGATGCGTTGGAAATCAAGTTCAATTACCTACAACTTTCATGAAAACGACTTGGCCAGAAAATGCCTCCAAGATGGGCCAAAATAAAGATTAACGTTATAGGTACGGTGAATACTACTGTCGGGGCCAAACTAGAGTTTGCATTGGACAAATGCTAGTTTGTCTTGTACGAGATGGGCCAAACCCATCCAAACGTGCGTTTGAGGTGATTTGGACGCTAGTTTTCTGAAAACCCAACTTTCAGTATCAACGCCACTTCTGTGAACGCCAGTTTGGACTGGCCAAACGCTAGTTTGTATCAAACTTCTGTATTTTCATCATAACTTCACTTATAGGGCTCTAAATGAGATGATTCAAAATGCATTGGAAACCTGAAACAATCCTCTACAACGTTCAGCAAGACAACTCTTCCTAAAAGTGTCTACAAGTGTGACCAAAATGCCCCTAAAGTGACTAGTTCAGATTTCGTCAATGATTCTTCACTCTTTTGTCCTCCTTGGCCCCAAATCTCGTTCTTTCTCGAGACTCTCTTCCTTATTCTCGACATTATACATCAATATAAGCCTGAAAACAAAGACACGAACACCAAGGCATAATATAAATTGACAGAAATGTACCGAAATCCACATAAAACACGAGTTTTTAGGACGAAAACGTCATTAGTCTCGAAACATGCATGTAAGTGAATATCGTTCATATAATACTCATAATAGCCCAAAATAACCATGAATAACTCATAAAAGGAGGTAATATCATATAAGAAATACACTACAATTTGACTCCCATCAGTTGCAAATAACTGTTTACATTATTATGAAATACCGAGAAGTCTACCTAGAAGATGCTTATGAATTTGTGGATAAAGAGTGAAGTGCATTTACTCCACTTCCTCAAATAAAGGCATTTATCACAAGTGCTTGAAGGTAGGACTGGAGATTTTGCATACACGTTCAGATGGTGACTATTCGTGAAATATCTTGATACAATAAGTAAAAGGCTGGTTATACCCTTTCTGAAAGAATGTTTAAATACACCTTGGAACTTGAAGTAAAGTTACTATCCGATTTAATCAGACCACATCCAACATTGGTTGTTGGGGAATACGCTGATAAATACTACTAAACCAGATCAGAATGTCAATCCACCCAAATGCAGTGGGAGTATGGTTTATCCATTGACTCACTGTGATCATGCAGACTTTACAGTCTCCTGGGGGTGATTGATCACTTATGGTCTTTTAGGGAAGACTGAATAGGATTCTGACAATAGGAGGTTGGTTTAAAGCCATAAACATGTATGTGGTGTTTTGGTACTCTAGTTCTGTTCATACTCTAGTAGAACCACCTGAGTGTCTCAGGCCCAGTGGGAGTAATTGGATCTACATGGAAAATAGCTGAATGAATAAGAAAGTTTATCTTCCTAAGCAAAGCCAAGTGGTTTTGGGGGTAACTCCCTGAGAAGCAGACAGTTTAACAGGGGTGATGCCCTAAAACTTTCTCACCACTCAGCCTTGCTTGACTCTATGGAAAGCAGATAGATTAACATGGGTGATGCCCTGAAACTTTCTTGCCGTACAATAGAGCTTAGATTCATTCGGAACAGAAGGGTTTTAGCTTAAAGCCAATGGTAGATTGACTGCCTATGCTTATATCCATTTGTGGATTAAAGCAAACCTCTAGGTCATTAAAGGTCACATGTTTTAAATGTGTGGGCTTGACCTGAATATTGATAAGTCTTTTGTAGACTATGATATCAATATTGGTAAATTAGTGAGTATTAGTGTTAATAAGAAAGATAACACTGCAACAGTTGGAAACAACATGAGTGTGTTATCTGAAGTCAGGAACTGACGAGCCAAGCTTCATTGAATTAGAGAAGTGGACTACATTCTTAGAAATCGATTCGGTCAAATTCATGAGAACAAGTTGTGGAAGTATCCCATCCATCTTATTGTTTAAGATGATAATGCGTTTTCGTATGCAATATTCAACGAGAGGTTTCCTACCTAACCCTTCATGAAATAATTCTCTCAATCTTCGGATATAGGGAAAATAGGATAGATTCTCTTTTGGTATAGAGAAAGTCAGATTATTGAAGTCAGTTAAAGTCGAATCTTGGATTCGGACGTTGAGTAGCAGTATAGTGCATCCTCAAGTACCTTTAGAGAACGAAGAGTTGTATGCTCTAGTATTCGGGTGCAAACCCACTGATTCTGTTTTTTGTCGGATTAAGGATGATCATGAATCGATCTCAGGCTCAGTGTTTACTCATGGTGATGGAGCTATAGTCTGGAGCAATCCAACACTGCAAATTTAACTCTGTTAGTCAAATACATAGCAACTTTTGGAGCGGCTAGAGAGGTGACATAGCTTAAAAGTTCCTTGCTGATCTGGAAGTAATTCCAGGTCTCGATAAGCCGATACCCTTTTACTGTTAAAACAGTTTAGAGGTAGATTATACAAAGGATCTTCGGAATCACAAAAGGTCAAAAGCATATTGTAAGCAAGTACCACAAGATCAGACAGAACGTGCATAGAGGCGACGTTTTAGTCCTAAAGATAGCCTCGAAACCGACAACCTACCGATCAGTTTACCAAGTCGTGTGACATCTAATGTCACTGATAAGCGCTTGGTGGGTATGAAATTGGGAGATATGTCTCATCTGCTTTAGAGGAAGTGGGAGAATGTTGTGGATAGAAAGAATAAGGGTGTGGTGCTCTAAAAACAATTGTTTCTTGTCTTTACGGGCAAGTGGGAGATTGTTAGATGCAGAGTGCCCGAAAGGCAATTGTTACTTGTCCTTGTGGGCAAGTGGGAGATTGTTGAAAGTAGCGCCCAAAAGACAATTTATGTAATTGTTTTTATAATTAATAAATGACAGATTTATTCTCATCTTATTATTTGCTTTGTGCTTGTAGTAATACACTACTGAAAACCCCAAGTCGTATCATATGTAGCCATATAATTTATTGTGTGTCAAACATGAGGATTAAGTTTATGGTGATACACTTGAAATGTTAGTCCGTGGTGAAGTTAATCAAAGTATGGGGTATATTGATTAAACCACCATTAATGCATCCAGAACACTTTATGGTGTGACCGTCTTATCCGGACCGTCGACATTGGTTGTCTAAGTGGGGCATTTATATATGATGAGAGTCATATAGGACTGGACCGATTTAATATGCGTTTCTCATATAATTCCGTGATTGCGAAATCTTATTAAATCACAAGATGATCATATATGGATTAACCTTAATCCTGAAGTGATTACAGACTCCTACCGATTTCAAGATAGGGTTTGATGTGTTCGTTAAGGATCGCTAATAGGCGCGGCCCGAATCACTTTCACGTTGGCACTATTCTGGGATGAGTGAGAAGTGTGTGTCTCACAGATATGGAATCCATTCCTTCCTGCGGGAAGTAGAAAGACAATCCTCTTATTTGTTAATCCTAGAAACTGATGGATCCACGGAGTTCGTATTGGTTATGAACTAATTGATCACTAGTGGGTTAATGGTAAATAAGGATGAGATGTATTGAAGAAGGTTTACGGATATAATCCCGCTTCATTACAGATAGTCTATGGAGGGTTAGTCTATATGTAATGATTATATCAATGGACACTTATCGACTCGACTCGACGTTTTGAGATTAAGTTATGTCTATAATCGATAGAGTTCAGTTTCGGATTTATGGTGGTGTAATTCCAGAATTAATGAGTTTAGTAGAAATATTGTGTTCGATGAATATTTTATTCAATTTATTGTACTACTAGTTATAGGTCCGTGGTCCCCGGGTTGGCTCCTAACACGCGAGTGTTTTCTCGTTTTGTGGAAACTCGAGAATAAATTAAATAGTTGGTCTATTTAATGAATATGCAATATTTTTTATTTGGTAAATAATATATAAAATAGAAAAGACATTTTCTATTATCCCAAATGACATTAAAATGGCGCCATATTATTTTGATTTTGGGAAAAGAAATTTTCTCCTAATTAAATATAATGTGGATAATATAATTATTTATGTGTTATATAATTATAAATAAGAAATTAGTTTCTTATTGTATAAATAGGAAATTTGTTTTCCTATTGGATAAAGGTTTTATTTTCCTAAAAGTAAAAGATAAATTTGTGTGTAAAAGATAAACTCTCAACTTATTTGGTTATTTTCCTATTAAAAAGCAAGTTTCTCCCAACACAAAATAGACCTAGACAAAACACGCCATATTGGAAAAAAAGGAGGGATGCTTTTTTTTTTAAGAAGAGAGAAATTTGTTTTCTTGTCTTATCCATTGGAGAGAAGAAAAACCTAGGGTTTTTCTTGTGCATATTCGAGGAGGTTCCACGGCGAGGATCGACGTCCACCAATCGTCGCTAGGAGATACAATCCGAAAGATTGTGGCTTCTCTTTCTGTCAATTTATTATTCCTCTCCGTTAAGGTAAATATTCAACCTTCTCATAGTTAGATTAATTATTTATGTAGATCATATCGTGGTATAATCACATACGAATTTATTCGTAGCTTCCGCTGTGCATGATCGAGTGTCTCGATCGGTGCTGTGAATCAAATCTGACGATCCAATTGTGGATCGGATCCGGATTCGGGTTTCTGTATATCCAGCACATTTCATTCTCAAAACTTAGTGAGGAACAAATGGATCTTTAAGACAAAAATAAAACCAGATGGCACTATCCTAAAGTATAAGGCAAGACTGGTAGCTAAGGGATTTCACCAGCAAAGGGGATTGATCACACAGAGACTTTCAGTTCTGTAGCTAAAGCTGGTACAATCAGAGTTATCCTTGCAATAATAGTTGCTTTGAATAGAGGAATCCAACAAGTGGACATTAATAATGCATTCTTGAACGGCAGACTTAAAAAGTCAATGTATATGCCACAACCTGAAGGTTTTGTGGACAACAGTATGCCTGACTATGTTTGTTACTTGAAGAAGGCCTTATATGAGCTCAAACAAGCACGTGGGGCTTGGTTTAATGAACAGAAATCTCCACTTTTACAATAGGGGTTCACTCGGCCCGTTTCTGAAACTTTCTTGTTCATTATGAAACATAACAACACACATCTCTATGTCATGGTGTATATGGACAACTTTCTAAACAACTATCCAAAAGTTTATTCATCTTTAGAACAACATGTTTCCTCTGAAAGACTTGGGCAAACTCATACATTTTCTTGCCATAAAGGCAACTAGAAACAAGGATGGGCTGCTATTGACACCATAAAATTACCTCAAACAACTTCTTCACGGGCTAGGGTTGAATTCTCTTAAACCTTGTCCTACTTCTATGGTTGCTGTCAAACAGTTCAAACCTGGTGAAGGAACTCCTATGACAAATTCAACCTTGAATATGAGTGTCATTTGTGTTTTGCAATACCTTACTTTACCTTGAGCCAATTCATGCATTCTCTATCTGATGTTCACTGACAGACTCTCAAAAGGGTCCTTAGATATTTGCATGGTACACTGGATTATGGACTGCACTTCAAGTCCCAGTGATCTCTCACTCTCACTTGAATAGTGGTGTTGAGTGAGGCAATTGTAAACATGACATAAAGTCAGTTGCAAGCCACTGCATGTATATTGGAGACTCACTTGTCATTTGGAGTTCAAAGAAGAATCAAGTGGTATCCAGATCTAACACTGAATGAGAATACAGAAGTTTGGCTAATGCGGCTGCAGAATTGACCTCGCTGAAATATTTTCTGCATGAACTTGGGGTTCACACTAATGTCATTCCTACGCTATACTGTGATAATACATGAGCAAGTCCTCTTGCTCAATATCCAATTTTCCATTCCAGAATAAAATATATTGATATTGATGTCCAATGTGCGATGAATCAAGTTCTCAATGGTGAGTTGCATGTTGAGTACATACCATCTTATGAACAACCCGACATTCTCACCAAGGCTCTCTTAGGCTCAGCTTTCATCCCTTTTAGAGACAAACTCAATGTGGAGTATCCTCCCCATTACGTTTGAGGGGGCTATTAGAGTATATTAAAGTCTAGAGACTAGAATGCAATTATTATGTATTCTATTATATATCTTTCGATTTGGTTAGTTATATATTGGGTAGCATCTATTGTGTTGACATGTGTCACACCATATCACTTTATGTACTCTTGTTATGAGGAAATACTACAATCCAGTTGTATAAAAAAACTGGACCATCCAATTTACCATTGGATCAACATTAAAATAATTATCACCATTCGATTTTTTTGATATACCGTAAAATATTGTGTATGATTTACGCTCAAACATTCGGATTGTTTTGTTAGTCCTTTCTTCGTTCTTCCCTCCTCTCTTGCATTCTTCATCTCCTTCATCCAACCATCTCCATCTCCACCTTTCATCTTCCTTCCGCCACCCTTTCCTCCTCCTCATTCTATTTCCTTCTGCTTCCTTTCTTGTCTTCTTCCATGGGACAAAATAGAGCACCATCTCCACCACATCTGCCGCCCTTCACTCGCCAGAAACTATGAAAGCCACATCTTTTCAACGATTCAAGAGCCCTTAGGACACTATAACCTGATTCTGCCCCTATGTACATTTCCGACCAATCCGCCACCGGATCTTCTGAAATTGCGCAAAAGCCGCCATAGGCCCGCCACCTCTGTGCCTCAAACCACCGGCCCCATAGCAGATTTGTCTGTTAACATCCACTACACGCCGGATAGCCTCTCCCTCAACCAAAATCCACCACATTCATCACCCTACCATCTGTTCGATGATCGACCCAAAAAAATAGTGTCTTCTTAGGTTTAATCACAGTTTGTTTCTTTTCTTTTTCAGCAAAAGAGGATATATCGTCCCTCTGTTCAAGACGTCTTGAGGTTTTTTTTTTTTCTAATTTTTAAAGATTTAACAGATTAAAAATAGATTAGGTGTATTAAAGTACACATTAGTTATGGTGTACAAATAAAATGATCTAACGAATATAATTAATAACATACGTTTTCAACGGTTGAGATTATAAACTGGATCATCCGGTTAAATTATACAACTGGACCGTAGTCGCTCTCCTTGTTTTGATGCTGTGATGAATGAATCAGAAAAATATTCTTCCATCAAAATCTATGTATTAGAATTTAGCCGTTAATTGTTGTGACTCTTAGTTGCTAATTTCCCTAGTGACAAAACTTTTCTTTTTATTCATTCCCCCATTTGGCGGGGCTTCTTCCTTAAATAAAGCCGTCATTATTTGGTCATGATTTGGATTTGGGAATGGGAATACAACAAATTCACATAATTCGCAATTTTTTATTTATTATATCGTGAATTTTGCTTTTTATCAATTGGAATCAAACTCAAAGTAGTGTTGGTGTTTCACTGGTTACCTTTCATATTTCTTTCACTCATGACACTATTGACTAGTGTTTTCCCTTTTTGCATAAGCCAGTTGAATAAAACTAAAATAAGGAATATTTACAATATTAGTTTTATAGCTTCCGAGTTTGAAAGTTGAAAAAAGACTTAAAAAGTCACACTCTAATACTAAAAACTGGATTTGAAATCTTATTTTCCATTGTCAGAAAAAAAATAATTGACAGAATTGCAAGGAAACAACATTGAAAAATATTTTCTGTACATCATGAACCACGAATATTAACCTTTTTCTTTGTAACATTTTATTTTAATTTTTTTCCCGCGTATCATCGCCGGCAATACAGACTAATTGTTTGTGAAAACGGGGTGGAGGAGGGACACGTTTTAAGTTTATTAATTTTTCGTTTTTGTGTTGAGGGGAGTGTGAATTGAGTTAGAAAAGCAAATTAGGAAGAATATTATAAAAAAATTGTATCACAGTATATGAATAAGTGGAATAAATCATCTCAATATCTATTGTTATCCGTCTTTGTCTTCAATAACCTTGGAATTAATGAAGAGAATAAAACCATATGCATAGTAAGGGAATGAAATATGGCGTTTTGAGGTTTTATGGTCTATGTCTAGATTTTAAAATGACCACCTATCAATGGAGATGTTCTCTTTATATGGTGCATACCGGGTAGGGGTGAACATGGTTCGGTTCGGCTGGATTTCGTTTTTTTAAAACCGAACCATTTTATACGATTTTCAATTTTTGAAACCAAGTTAGAACTGTTTGAAGAGATAAACTATTTGTTCGGTCCGGTTTGATTCCGCTTTTTACGGTTTTCTTCAACAATTTAAAATGTTGATAGAAAATCACAAATTGTCTGGTAACATCAAATGATAATATATGTAATACATTAGTACTTTTACACACAAAAAAAAAAATAGTACTGTTATGTCAGTAAATCCAAAGGGATGATTAAACAAATTTTTTATATTTAACTAACATCTACCATGCGAATTTTAAAGATTCAAAAACCAACCACACTTCTTCCCTAAGAAAGAAAAAAAGAAACCAACCACCCTTCAACACAATCCAACACAACATACTCAATACGTAACGCAGTGTTTTCGCATTCCCGGTTCCCTTATTGACTCTATTGAAAAATTGATCCGGCGTTTCTTTTGGGGTGGTACTGACGACAAGCAGAAAATTCATTAATTGGAAAAAATAGGACACCTGCACAATGACTAAAGATATGGGGGGCCTCGGTTTTCGTGATCTGAATGCCTTTAATTTGGCCCTAATTGCAAAACAAGCTTGAAGAGTTCTCAAACTACCGGATTCATTGGTAAGCAAGGTCCTCTCGGCCAAATATTTCAACAACAGTAATATTTTGGACGCCAATCTTGGATCCAGGCCTTCTTTCCTTTGGCGCAGCTAGCTTACTTGAGGGAAGGGACCTCCTGACACAGGGGCTTCGTTGGCGAGTCGGTAATGGTGCTCTTATAAACATTTATTCCGATCCCTGGCTACCACTACCGGCGTCTTTGTGTGTTACCTCGACCTCCTTACCGGTAGATGCTAAAGTGGACTCCCTCATTAATCCAATCTTGCACACTTGGGATTATGATCTAGTAACCACATCCTTTTACCCACATGAGGCACATGCAATCTTAAGCATCCCCTTACCAACAGGAAATCATCGGGACGATATTGTTTGGCACTATGACAAAAAATGGAACTATTCTGTTAAATCGGGTTACACACTTGCTCGGCAGCTCAGTCAAGGAGGGTTGCATTTCTCCACCGCATCCATTTCCACATCCCCGGATTATATATGGCACCGTATTTGGAATCTCCCGCTTCTACCCCGGGTCCAACACTTCATCTGGAGAGACCTACACGGTTGCTTAGCTCCTAATGCATCACTCTTTGCGGACACCACGATGAGGATCTAAAGCACCTATTCTTTTATTGCTCGTTGTCGGAAATTGTTTGAAAGACCGTCAACGACAGCCTAGTTGATTCAGCCCTTGCAATGAGTTGGGATCTAGCCAGTTTCCTTGACTACCTTTTAAAGGAGGGCATCACTGAAAAAATTGTGACAACCATCACCATCTTATGGCATATCTGGAAAGCTCGTTGTGCCTGGCTTTTTGACAGCAAATCCTCAAGTATCAGTCAGCTTATTTCTGCAGCGGAGGAGGAAGCTAAAGAATATATTATGGCTGGAAAATCCCCGCTTGGATCACAAGTGCCAAAGAAATGGCCATCTACTTGGACCCCCCCCCCCCCCCCATCGGCCGTTGCCCTCAAGTTGAACAAAGATGCAACCCGCTCCGGTGAATCCTCCACCATTGGAGTCATTGCTCGTGATGCCGAAGGCCAAATTTAGCATGCCTTTTCGCAACATATCTTGGGAAACATCGTCGTCGAAACTCTTGAGCTCATGGCCATCCAACAAGGTCTCTTCACTGCAGCAACCCTCAGAGCTATGTCCGTGATCATTGAAACGGACTCCCTCTCCTGCATAACACGTTTGAAAGCCCCCTTGAATGACCTATCTTCCCTCGGTTGCCTTGTTGCGGACTACCTAAGTATAGCGAAGGCCTTCCAGTCTTGTTCTTTTTCATTCATTAAGCACTATGGCAATATGCTGGCCCATTTATTAGCTCAAGCAGGCCTGTCTGCGAGGGGCTTAATTGTTTGGGGCACCTCCCCCCCAACAGAAATTGTAAATGCTTGCTTCGCCGATATGGCTTAATAAAATTGTGTTTTCCCTTCAAAAAAAAGATAATAAAAGAGTCACATTTTACTCATTTCAATTAATCAATGAATCATCATTTTCAAAAATACTAATAATAAACTAATCGTTATACTATTGAATAACATTTATTAATCTCAAAATCCATTAGACAAAATAATATTTTGAGTAAGTTCAAGGGAGAAAGAGAAATGTGTAGCTAACTTTCATACATTTCAAATGAAAAAAACATGTGATATAGTTTTGAGCGTCATTTAGTTAGAATATATTCGTCATTTTATTTTCTCCAAAACACCAACTCTGATTTTGCTTATCTCAACTATGTTATTGTGCAACATAATCTAATTATATAAGTAAATAAGAGACAAACGTATATAAAACTAATGTCTATGAATGCGTTTAATTATATAAGATGTCAAATCTAACAAATGAACAAATCGAAAAAATGTGAATGACGTAACTCATCAACATCATTGAAAGAAGTAAGCCATGCAAACCATCATTTACATATTTCAAATATTGGTGCTGAAGAGGTAGAAAAAGAAGAAAGAGTTAGCGGTGATGAGCTCTGAACCGGCATTTACTCGAGATTTTCTTAAATGATTGAAAATTGAAGACAAGTTTGTGAAATAAGCAACAAAATCCGAATCTTTAGGATATGAAATTAATAATTGATCTTTAATACATTACAAATACAAAGTTTAAACATGTTGAGTTGGCCCGAAAAAGCACATTGATATTTTAAAGTATTAATAGATGTAGGTATGTGTGTGTCTATATATATCTATATACTAGTGTGATTTGGGCCTTGCACCGCAAGACCCTGATAAGACCCTCGGTATAGAAACATTGTTGGAAAGTAAACATTAAAACATATAGACATAAAACTTGGTTTGGCTAATACATTTTTTTTAAAGGAAAGATCCAACTTTATTTATCAGAGTGGAAAGTCCACAGCCAAAGTACAAATTTGTTCATGAAGCTAAAAAACCAGCAAAGAAAAATAGTAAATATATAGACTCTAATATATTTTAGATATGACTTAACCACGGTATTGTTCTATTTTTCTCACAGATTTTAGAATAGAACACGTGCATACATGGCCTTAGTTTGGTAAAGCTTAAAAGTTGTTTACAACATAGTTTTGCGTTTTCTGGTTTTGTGTTGGTTTTTTGGGCTACAGTTTTATGATGTTTCTTACAGTAATCTTATGAAACTATCTGCTTTGGAAATTTAAAGGGAGCATTGCGAGGAACAAAAAACGGCATAGACCCTTTATTATTTTAAAAATTATAAATACAATATATTCGCTTTATAAATATAGGCAGCTTCTATCGGCACCACAGATTTACTTTCGGCACACTTTAAATTACTTTTGGCACTCCAAGAATATTTTTAATATTCTTTTTACTACAACCACCACAAAAATAATAACACAATTACTTATTATATCACAAATTTTAAAAATACAATTGAGTCCTTCAAAATGGAACAATTTAATTCAAACATTTCTTCTCTTTCACCCAAAAAGAACTACCATCTCCTCCTTCTTCTCCTCACCTTCTACCCCTAATTATCTTCCACCTCCTCCTTCCCAAAACTGCCTCCGCCGGTTTCATCTATTCCAACCACCAAACCCTGCTCCTCTTTCACCCTAGCCAGATACCAAGCCGCCATCGTCTTTTCCCCCCCGCCCCCTCTCGCCGCAGCTGAAATTCCCCCCATCCCCACAGCTGAATTAATCCCCTTCCACCCTTCCCCGTCGTCATCCCTCCCCTATTGTCTGAAACCCCACCTCAAACCCGCTAGTAACTCAGCTCTCCCCGTCGCCATCCCTCTCGCATTGATTTTTATTTGGTGCTACATATTCACAAAAAGATGTGTTGATTTCATGTATTAAGGGTGGAGATGTAGTGTTTAAAAGATGATGGGTTTGGTGGGGATGGTGGTTGTAGGTTGCTGTTTTTTTTTTCAATTTCTCCGGCGGCGTGGTGGCTCCCCGTTCAAAGTCGCGGTCGCGGTGACCAACTCGGAGACCACTGAGTCACTTAAATCGTCGAGTATCGGTATCGTT
Organism: Gentiana straminea; assembly: GCA_036785695.1. Taxonomy (NCBI): domain Eukaryota; kingdom Viridiplantae; phylum Streptophyta; class Magnoliopsida; order Gentianales; family Gentianaceae; genus Gentiana; species Gentiana straminea. The sequence goes on along the minus strand of JAVUPR010000046.1, from coordinate 3,669,895 downwards.
TCGGGCGTGACGAGTTTTCTACTGGATAAAATACTTAAATTTTTTTTGGGACACATGGAGGGAAGGGGTTGACACCCTTCCTTCTTCTAAGATAGTATGATATAATCCGGTTTGGTCCGGTTTTAAACGGTGTTTATTTTTTTTAAATTGGAATCAAATTGTATTAAACGGTTTGGTTTTTAGTTATATGAAAATCGACCAAAAAACTACGGTTTATATTTTTTCGGTTTGGTTCGATTTGGTTCGGCCGGTTGGTTTGATTTTCAGAATTTTTGTTCACCCCTAATACCGGGCACTTGGATCAATAAAAAATCTACTAATGGATCTTGATAGTGGGCTTAGGAGGCATCAATGTGGAATACTACAAGTTTTCTCGTGGACGTGTTTTCCGGGTAGGAGGATGAAGATGATGTGCGACATCATTATTAGAATAATATTTTATTTATGTTTTAAGCTAATATATAGCCATGCAGGCTTTTAATGGGTATGTTTAGCTAAATGGACTTTTAAGGCTATACATATTTTTACTATCCTAAATGCTAGGTCATTATGTAATCTTGAATTCATCATCGATCTCTTTATGAGTGAAAGTATCTGAGCTTAGATTAGCTCTTGTTTTATTGTTTTATCCGCTTTATCGTAGATCTTCTACATCACCCAGAGCTTGCATTGGTGAGACCTATTGATTCTTATTAATCATAATTATCAATTGTGTAAATGCATATCATAACACTTTGTTGCGAATATTTTGTTGTGTAACAAAGCTTGTGCTTTGTTCCCGCCTTCCCGGCTTTCCTTCTGCTCTGCTTCATTGTCAAATGCCAAGGACGGACCAACTATAAGGCCATCGAGACGGTGGTCTTAGGCCCAACGGTGCCCGGTGGCCCAAAAAAAAAATTGTTGTAAATTCAATCCGATCCAATTTAATATAATGTGTTGATTTTTTTTATTTGAATTGATAAAGGCCCAAAAAAAATTTACTCGAACCGATGAAGGCAAAAAAAAAATAGTCAATGAATTCTATCCATGATAAGGATCACTAGACGGCTCAAATTGGCAATGAAAGATTCGTGTATTTAGATGTATGTGTATTTAGATGTATAGTGGTCTAATTCGAATCGAAAAGTATAAATTTTCGAACTAAAAAGCTTAATTAGATGACTCGGCCTTAGGCCTAAAAAATTCTAGGGCCGGCCCAGTCAAATGCAGTAGTGTTGCAACACCAGGAACGGTCAATCATATTTCAATCCAGAATTTTACAAGCCAAATAAAAAAAACTCCATAACAGATTTGCTTGTTCTTTGAAGAAACAATCTGGAATAGTTTTAGTAAAACCATTGATCGCTAGGATGTTCAATGATCATCATATTTACACTATGTAAATCAATTTTGTGGACAGGAATTTGATGACAAAATACAGCAGATGAAATGATATATTTATTATAAAAAAAATGGAAATGCAGATGGAATGTATTAAATATCAAGTTTCATCATAAATTGACTAGATTTCCTTTTACAAAAAAATTCTAATACATTACAACATTTACGATTTATCGTATCATTATTGTACATACATGTCATTATTATTATATAAAAGATATGTATCATGTCATTATTATTATATATAGATGTCGCTTACAATCTGATAACTAAAGGCAAATAAGAAGTCGACCTGTCGTCACAAGCAAAATTCCTTTTCTTGTTACCTCACTTGCCTGGAGTTGTTTGATGAGTCATGACTGCTACAAAACATGGCCTACATAATGAAAAATAATTATAATAATTAATATATAGCAATAATAATAAGTTTGAGAAGTTTTTGAACCAGTCATAAAAAAAAAATATCATGCAGGTGTATAAATGCGGGCTTCTGCATTGCATAACCACACACACACAAAAAAGCATTATCTACTAACATCTATCTTGTTTGCACTCTCTCCGGTCCAGAAGTGAAAAAGAAAATGGAGAATTCTAACAAGATTGAAAGGTTTTCGAGCTGCAGAGGTGTTGCTTTTGAGATCAAACCACATAAAGATCTCTTTGCTATCCCACCTTCTTATGGGCGCAAGAAATCATGGCTTCCATGGGGGAGTAATAATTCAAGGATTACACCATCTGGAGAACTCATACAAAGATCTATCAGCAAAACCAGTAGCCATTTTTGTGATATAGATATTGATGAGGACAATATCTCCAATGATGATGATGATGATTCGTTTCCTGATATTGAAGAAATTCTTGAAGAGGAAAAGGTGGCAGCTGAGAAGTCACCTCTTCCTCTTCTACCTTTCGCGGCGAGTAATCGCCGCGAACGGTTACCACCGAAGCCTAAACAGTCGAAGAATAGGCTATCAGTTATACTACTCGATCAAGGGTTGTTCACGGTTTATAAACGGCTTTTTGTTGTTTGTTTGACACTGAACATAACAGCCTTGGTTCTTGCTGCTACTGGAAATTTCACTTATGCAAGAAACCGTGCTGCTTTGTTCTCCATTTGGAATATATTTGCTCTCACACTTTGCAGAAGCGAGGCGTTGTTGCGTATAGTTTTCTGGCTTGTGGTTAAAACCATGGGGCATTCATGGGTACCCCTTCGTTTGAAAACAATGACAACATCACTTTTGCAGTCACTTGGTGGAATACACAGTAGTTGTGGAGTTTCTTCAATCTCATGGCTTATTTATGCACTCTATCTCACTCTGAAAGACAGAGACAACACATCTGGGGAGATTATTGCCGTTGCATCTGCTATTCTGTCTCTTTTGTTCCTTTCTTCTTTAGCAGCATTTCCTCTAGTACGGCATCTCCACCACAACGTGTTCGAAAGAACTCACCGTTTTGCTGGCTGGACAGCCCTCATTCTCGTCTGGGCTTTTATTATTCTCACGATTTCATACGACCCAAATACAAAATCATACACTAATGATATTGGGTCAAAATTGATAAAACAGCAAGAATTCTGGTTTACTTTAGGTATCACGGTTTTAATAGTACTTCCATGGATTACAGTTAGGCGTGTCCCTGTGGATGTTTCCTCTGCTTCTGGACATGCTTCAATAATCAAGTTTAAAGGAGGAGTAAGACCAGGAATATTGGGAAGGATTAGCCCATCACCCTTTTCAGAATGGCACGCTTTCGGAATCATTTCAGACGGAAAGAATTCACACATGATTCTAGCTGGTGCAGTAGGTGACTTCACAAAATCATTGGTGGCTAACCCACCAAGCCACCTTTGGGTTAGGCAGGTTCATTTTGCTGGGCTCCCATATCTTGTCAACATGTATGACAGGGTGCTGGTTGTGGCTACTGGTTCAGGGATATGTGTGTTTTTGTCGTTTCTTCTACAGCCATGTAGAGCCAATGTATGCTGTCTCTGGGTGACCAAAGGTGTGGAACAGAACTTTGGGAAGGAAATTAAAGAAATGATGAGTGGGCATCCAGATGATAAAGTTATTGTTCATGATACAGCTATTCTTGGACGTCCAAATGTGTCACAAATGAGTGTGGATACAGCGAAAAAATGGGGAGCTGAAGTGGTGATTGTGACTAGCAACCCAGAGGGAAGCAAGGATGTGGTAGATGCTTGCACCGCTGCTGGAATTCCTGCTTTTGGTCCTATTTGGGATTCTTAAATCTTGTTCCTGTATTTAAAGCAAATATTTGTTTATAATTCTTTTTGGGGATAATTACTTCCAACAAATTTACTTCGTGTTGTAAAAGTGTGTTACGATCTCAGTACAGAGATTGTACACAATTTGTACCATATTTGTGGATCTTTTGTTCTAATAGATTGAAAATGAACTTTACAAGATATCGTTGATTTGATTCATTACACAACTGACATTTATCGATACAAAATCCGATAGAATTTAACAACCAAATGATGTGGCACAATACTCGAGTGACACATGGACCAATCACAGAATGACGCAAAGGCCAGAATATGTAATATCTTAACACTCCATTTCAAACTAAATGTGGGATGCATTACATATTGAGTTTGCTCCTGAATGACAGAAACTTCACACCGGACAAAGGCTTGGTAAGCGCATTAGCGGTTTGATCACATGAAGGACCATATCTAACATCCAGTTTACCCTAAAAAACTTAATTCTCAACATAGCGGACATCGATCTCTGTTTGTTTGGTTCTTGAGTGGTAGATTGAGTTCTGAGCTAAAGAATTTACCCATGAATTGTCATAGTAGATGACATGGTTGCATAATGTTTGAATGCCAAGTTCAAACAAGAGAGACTTTAAACAAGCAATGTCAACAACATCATGAGCAAGACTTCTATATTCAGATTATGTATATGATTTTGAGACAACTTGTTTATTCGAACTCCAAGAAAATAGGAAGGATCCCAAATAAATACAATGATCTGCTACCGATTTTCTATCATGTGGACATCACCCCCATCCTGCATTAAAGTAGCCTGTGATAAATCAATTTTCCTCTAGGTTTGAAATGCAGACCATATCCCAGGGTACCTTTGGCACACCTAAGAAACCTATTTAAAGCTTGCCAATGTCCATTGCTGGGACTGTGCATAAACTTACTAAGAGTGTTAACCACAAATTTATCTTTGGTGAGAAATTTAGGGTGTCAAACCACCAAAGATAAATTTATCTACTTCATATAACTAGTATAGGGTGAGCAGGATCTGTCTCCACTCCTATAATTTGGTTGCTAATTGATGTTAGATTCATGTTTGTTTGAAGTATGAGATGCTATGGTATGTTTACTACTTGTTTTGGGTTGAAATTGCCCGGAAAATTAGTTAAACAGGGCTGAAAATTGTGCAGAATCATAAAAAAATGTGCAGACATGCTACATTCTTGATAGGTGCATGCCTGGATTTTTCGTAGGCGCACTCCTACGAGAACAGAGAGTTCATGAAATTTTCAGAATCCTTAGGCAAACACCTATCAAATCCGTAGGCGTGGGCCTATGGCCTAGAAATGCTGTTTTGCCCGTTTTAGCGTATTTTCGAGCGTAGTAAATTGGATTAGTTCCTAACATTAATATAACGATATAAAGAAGTTAAACGAAGATGACAAAGCCTGGAATAAACTTCTAATACGTTTAGTTCCGGCATCGAATGAATTCTTTTAAGAGTTGAAGTACGGGACCGTTGGAAGCTAAGCTTGGCCTTGTGCTTTGATGAGTTAATATTCATCAATGTTTATGTATGTGATAGGAATGTCTAAATTCTAGATGTCTAAGACGAGAGAGTAAAATGTTAAGTAAGCATTTTTCTTGAAAATACTTAGGTGGCTAGTTAATGATTAATAGCATACATACTTGTGTAGTTAAAAGCCTAAACATCATGGTGTAGGATATAATATCACAGGATGGATCAAGATCCACACGATTACGCAGCGGAATAGTATAGATCTAGATCTAGTCAACCAAAATACATAAAATAATAGATCTAAACCTACGAGGGGGTTTAGATTGCTTACCGGTTTATTGCGAATAAACACCAAGAACAATCTTCAATCCGAGCTATATGAGAGCCTAGTTGAGAAGCCAAAGTCTTCCAACGTGTATCTCCAAGCACCACCAGGTGGATGGTGTTTCAAGCCGCCGGACCTCCTTGATATGCTACCTTAGAAAAACCCGAAGTTTTTCAAAAACTCGAACCCAAGTATTATAGCCGAAAATTTCAAGCTATAATACTTCACAAAATGGCGTGTTTTTAATGTGTCAAAAGGCTTGGGAGAACTCTCTTTATATAGGAGAGCAATCATTGTCCTCCAAGGATTTAATAATTAAGAGATAATTATTAGATTAATCCTTATTCCAAATAAAAAATAAATAAAATAATTATCCCAAAAAAATTAGGATAAATAATATTATTATCTAATATTCCATGAATTATCATTTAACAAATAAAAGATAAATCACACATTAAATAATTATCCAAGAAAACTAATTTCTTAATAATCATTTAATATAAATATGCGCCCCACCCTAATAAAATAAGGTCCATGCGCATTTTTTGACACATTGGGCCGAGTCCACGAAAAAAATCTTTTCCGTGTATTTAATTATCTAGTCCAACTAAACAATTAATCCACATATCAATTAAATAGTCCAATCCAACTATTTAATTACAATTGAGGTGAAACAACGAGAAATCGTATATGCTATATTATGAGCCACGTCGGGGACCATGAACCCATATTCAGTAGCTACAATAAATTAAATAAAATTATTCGCCAGACCGAACAATAATATTCAATCTATTAATTTCGGGATTACACCACCATAAACCCGAAACTGAACTCTGCCGAATATAGATAACTTATACTCAACTATGAGTTGATAAGCGTCCACTGATATAATCATTACATACGGATAAATGCTCCATAGACTGTTCATTTCGATTCGGGATATCTCCGTAAACCCTTCTCGAAACATATTATCCTTATTTACTATTAACCCCCTAGTAACCAATTAGTTCATAATTAATATAATATGAACTGAGCTCATCGATCAGTTTCTAGAATTAACAAATAAGGGAACTGTATGTCTACTTCCCGAGGGAAGGAATGGATTCCATATCTGTGATATCACAGACTACTCACTCATCCCAGAATAGAGCCAACGAGAAGTGTTGGACCACATACTGCGAAGTGATCCTTACTAACACATCAAACTCTACCCTAGTCTAAGCAGTCGTCTGTGATCACCTCAGGATTGAGATTAATCCATATATGATCATCTTGTGATTCGATAAGACTTCTTGATTACGGAATTATATCGAGAACTCAAATCAAATCGGTCCGATACCCCTATATGATTATCATCATATATAAATGCCCTACTAGGTACCCTATTACCGACGATCCGGATAAGACTGTCACACCGTAAAGTGTTCTGGGCGCATTATTAGCATATTAATCATGAGACCCATACTCAGATTAATCAACGCTACGGACTAAGTTAATTTTAAGTACATCTCACTAACTCAATCCTCTTGTGTATAGCCATACACTGAGTTATGTGATTACATAAACGAGGTACTTAGGGTTTTCAGTAGTGTCTTAATTATAAGCATACATGCATATAATAGGATGAATTATTAATTCTGTCCCAAAACAATTAGATAATTGTCTTTCGGGCACTACACCTAACAATCTCCCACTTGCACGAATGGCAAGTGGATTAATTGTTTTAGAGCACACCCTTTTATATCTATATCTACAACATTCTCCCACTTGCTCAACACAAGTGAGACATATTTCCAAGATGCATACCCTCCAAGCGCATCTTAGTAATTCATCCTTCCAAGCACGACCGGAGTGTGCCGCCGCAGGGTAGGTCAGTGACCCGGCGCGTACTTAGAATCCGAATACCATGTGACTCGGTACACTGATCAGGTAGGTTGGCGGCTTGACTCAATCTTTGGGATCGAAACGTCGCCTTTCCATCTAATCCGGTGGTACGAATGCAATATGCTTATGACCTCTACTGATTGCAAAATCCTTATGAGCTACCTCTCCAATGTTTTCACAATGAAGTGGCATCAGCTTACTGGATAATACTTTATCATATGAGTAAACACTGAGACCGAGATCGATTAACGATCATCCTCAATCTGACCTAAAGTCAGAATCAGTGTTATCACTTATATTCTTGAATATACTAGCATATTATTCCTCATTCTCCCGAAGAGACTTGAGGATTCACTAAACAACCCATTTAGTATTCATCCGCAGGTTTAGACAAGCATTCCTGAGAGGTAGGGTAGACTACATCATTGAATGTTGCATAAATGCAAGAATATCTTAACCAGGTGAATAGATGGGATTGCCAATGATCGATTCTCGAGAATTTGAGCGAATCCAATCCTTTAGAATGAATCCCGATGGCATGTCAGACTCTGACTTCAGATAACACACCCATGTTGTTTCCAACTGTTTCAGTGTTACCATTCACAAACACTAATCTACATACTACTTTACTAATATTGATGCCCAGTCTACGAAAGACTTATCAACATTCTGGTCAAGTCCACAAATTAAAATATATGACTTTGAAATGATCTAGAGGTTTGCTTTAATCCCCAAAGGATATAAGCTATGACAGGCATCCTGCCAAAGGTTCTTTCTGAATAAATTAAGATACCGTTAGTTTCGCAAAAAAGGTCTTAGGGAATCACACCTATTTCTGCTTTGTAACGAATCCGTTATTTGTTCTTAGCTAAAACCCTTCTGTTCTGAATGAATTCAGATTCCGTTGTTCGGCAAGGAAGTCTTAGGGAATCACCCCTATTTCCCGCTTTCTGACGAAATCAAGCAAGACTGAGTGGTAAGAGAGATCACGGTCTGGTTAACTCTCTACCTTTGAGGGAATCACCCCTAAATTACTCAGCTTTGTGTTGAAAGTTTAAACTTTCCTATTCATTCGACTCTTCTCCGTGTAGTTCCAATTACTCCCATTGGGCCTGAGATACTCAGGTGGTTCTACAAGAGTTTCAACATAACTGGAGTATCAAACTCCATTCACAGGGTTATGGCTTTTAAACCAACCTCTATGATCAAGATCCTATACAGCCCACGAAGGACTATAGGTCATCAATCTACCATATAGACTGTAAGGTCCTGCAATAGGTAATGGACAAACCATACTCCCACTGCGTTCGGGGTGGATTGATATACTGATCCAGTTTAGTAGTTTTTTATTAGTGTTATCACCAACTGCCGGTGTTGGATGTGGACTGAACAAATCAGTTAGTAACATCTTGAGTACAAATACTTCAAGATCTAAGGTTGTTATTTATAGACTCTATCAGACCGAGTTTGACAGTATAACCGTCATTCTTTGATTTTACGAGTTTTATAACCAACCTTTACTCAATGCACTAAGATATTTCACGACCTGAACGTGTATGCAAACTTTCCAGTCTTACCTTCAAGCACTAAATGCTAAATGTCTATATTTACGGAGGCGGGGTGAACCGAATTCACTCCTTATCCACAAATGCGTAGGCATCTTTTAGGTAGACTTCTCGGTTTTTCATTACAATGTAAACCGTTATTTTGCAACCAATATCTTAAATGAGTTCAGCAGCGTATCGTAGCACATCAATAACTATGTAAGGAAAATTTTGTGGTGTATCCATTAGTGAAAACATTCCACTGGGAGGCAGGCCGAGCATCAGTCCCAAAGACTATGCAATAACCTATTTCTGAGTATGGAATACTCTATCTCTGGTGAAATCAGAGATTCCTCCAAATATTTTGGATAAACTTATCGGAGTTTCGAGTAGTTATCAGACAATATGTCACTACTCAGAAGTTCCCATTAGCTTGTATCTTTCATATGACCCCGAAAGTCGATATGAACAAGCTATGTAACTTCTTTAAATCTATTACCCTTTCCCGATTGAAAGGAAACTTAGGCATTATTCCTTTGAGACAGGGTTCCTTTGACTGAGAGATATGAATCACCCTAAGCCAGTGTTCAGATCTTGTCTTTAGGGAATATGCACTAATTAATAGAATATAAAGAAGAGTTTATCTAAATACGGAAACCATTTGCGCTTATATAGTTTAAGATGTGTTACATATACCTATTCAGCATTTCTTAGTGGTTCTGACTTTATCAAACAAAAGTCCGAGTTTTGGATTCGTGCTACGAATGTTATATTTATCGTCAATTAAACAAATAAATTATCCTATTGAAAATGAATACGTTCGTTCCAACGAATCCAAAAAACAGAAAATGAATTTTCTGTGATACTCAAGAATTGAATCCGAGATTCATTTCCTTATATCACTCCCACTAGTCTATATATCTGAATAACTGCCCGTTGTCTATTTTATTTATCGTTTAATGCAAAGCTACCTAGTTCTTCCAAAGAACTTTAGCTTTCGAGAAAATTGCTAAGGATGCATTGGTCAGTGATCCGAAATCACTTTCCTTATCCTCTAATTTCCAATTTATTAATTTTCCGGTTTTAGCCTTAAAACTACTTAGTTTAGATGACTAACACGTATAAACATTCTTTCCCATTCTCGACTTTCCTTAAATGGAAACAGTTTTGAACTAGCAGTTCGTTCGAGTAGACACTACTCTTGAACTATGGGATGTTCGGTGTTACTTGCTTGGACTATCGATTTTTCTAATCAACAAATCATAAGACCAAAGCTCCCACTAGTTTATCGGTTCCAAATTCCGTCTAACTAGCAACACTTTGTATTTATGATTATTCAAAGATTAGAACATCACCTAGAACTAAGCTCCCACTAGTTTATCAGTTCCAAATACTGTCTAACTAGCAATGTTGTGTTCATGATGTTTCAAAAATCTCCAGAACTAAGCTCCCACTAGTTTATCAGTTCCAAATACTGTCTAACTAGTAACGCTTTATTCTTGTTTTTCCAATGAATGGAAAAACTCTTGTGCAGTCAATTACACATTTCTAATGATTCAGAAAAACAACAAATCATAAGACTAAGGCTCCCACTAGTTTATCGGTTCCAAATACCGTCTAACTAGCAACGCCTTATGTATTTGATTTTCCAATTTTTCAATTTAGAAATTTGTTGTGTAATTACACTTTTAAAATTCACTAAATGAATTTGTCTGATAGTCCTATATCCTCTTTTGTAAACTAAATGTGTTCGTCTCTCGTTCAAAACGAGTGACATCCGTGACATACCTATACTATGTCACTTAAGTTTTTAAAAGGCTCAAGAGAAAATCTTTTCCGAAAATTAACTGCATTTATTGATAATTACAACGTACTTGTTACTTTCCACATTTTTAATGAAGTCCTATTACTAACAGTTTAGTAGCCTAGAGATTTAGTTGTAAAATTATGACAGAAAGTTAAATTCAAAAATAAATTTTCACTATTAGATTTTTTATTTTAGGAATAATAAACTATAAAAAGTTTATCCTACCATTCCAAGGATTTAACCTCGCACCTCAATGCCGCCGTAGGGTAGCTCAAAGAGGTGACGGTTAAACTGAGACAATCTCTCTCAATGATTAAGCTTCAAGAATCGAACATCTCACGGGAATCAGACATCCCGGACCTTAATCATCGATTACCTTCCTTTTTCTAGCCTAGATATTTCGAAAATATCCATAAAGAGTGTGACCTACTATATCAGATCTCAAAGTACGCCCCGAGTATGCCGCCGCAGGGTCAGTCAGTGACTCAACGAGTACCCAAAATCCTATTCTTTCGGAGACCAAGCCTTGAATTTTGATAGGGGTGAACATCATCCGTAGGGGGCCGAAATCAAAGCGGCTCGAGGCGTCACCCTTCTCTCATGTGCTTGCATCTATAGTAGAGGCCGTGGGGTTGGCTGTCGCCTTCTCCGCTCCCACTCAATAATTTGAAAAAGTGGTGGGTTTACTAATTACGGTTTCGGTCTTGGAAATAAGAAACAATAAATCAAAGTACTCCGAACAGGGTCGGTTATGTAGGCAAGCCTACGCCGTCTTATTCGTTGGAACATATGTGACAGTTCAGACTGATCCGGAAAGAGAAGCCCTGTTTAGCCCGAAGGATTATCGACTATGCTAAGTCTTATCGAACCACTGTAACGTACATCACAAGCGGAGGGGAGTCGATTGAGCCGAAGCTCGGTTGAACTCGCCCAACCATGGTTAGACCATTCCGAACCCATGTACTAAGATTTTCCGATTTCTAAATTGTCAACCAAAGCGTAATATCGTTTCTGTTTAAGGTGGGTTCACCGAGAAGGCATCACCGAAAACTCAACGATTTATCTAAGTGGGATTCACCGAGAATCCATCACTAAAATCATAACGATTGACAAAACCCGGGTCCTCGGTTTTTATAATTAGTTACTTAATTTTAATTAACTACCACATATTAATTAAAACAAGTATGTTAACTAATTAATCGAGTTATACACGCCTAATTTAATTCGAAATTAAATATCTACGTGTATGCATTGGAGTGGAATCATGAAGATGCATGTCATGGCAATTTCCGGTTATATCATACAATTTTCGATCATACACGAAAAAAAAATAACGGAAAAGTAAACACCGAGATGGACCGTTGGTACCCCCGACTAACCTATTTTCTAAGGAAAAGTAAAAACTTAATTTAATCTTCGAGTCTTGAACTTCGAATCTTGAACTCGAACCACCGGATCACGAACCACGAACACCCGAGAGGAGAAAGACATTTTAAGTAAATAAATCCAATTTATTATAAAATACAACCCCTTAAAATAATTGCTTTTTTTTTTTTTTTTTTGCGGCTGATATTTAAATTATTTTCCAGAAAAAAAGAAATTTTTTTTTTTTTTTTTTTTTTTTGCTGCCGTTATTAAAAATCAGATTATAAAAAAAATTTGATCACAGTCGCATGGCTAAAAAAAACCCTAGCCGCATGCAAGTTTAGAAGAAAACAGGTTATGGCGGTGGCAGTAAGCGCCGCTACAGGTGCTGCTGCCGTCCTTTTAAACAAACAGGTGTTGCAACGGTTTTAAGCGCTGCTAAAGGTGCTGGACAGCCTTAAAATTAGGGTTCTTGGCCTTTTCTCCTAGTTCATACCTTGGGTTTCGCCTTGATCTTCATTTTTTCTTCAAGATCTTCATATTTCGAGCCCGGAATATAAAAAAAATTACAACAAAGATGCTATTTTTTCATATAAATTTCGATTGACATTAAATTAAAATACAAATCCTATGCTCAATTGTTACTAAACAAGAGAGCTACAAAATAGATCTACGGGTAAAAAATACCAACCCAATCCATCTCTTCAACCACGACAATCACAAGCATGCAACATGATTATTCATCATAAAAACGAAAATAAAAAAAACAATCTAACATGCTTATTCCACTCCATAGATCTAAAATTTAAATACTTTGATTGCTAGATCAAAGGCTCTGATACCACTTGTATGATGTAATATCACCGGATGGATCAAGATCCACCCGATTACGCAGCGGAATAGTATAGATCTAGATCTAGTCATGTGACGCCCCGTTCCAGACACCGTGTCCTTATCCGGAAACGAACGCCCGGCACGTATATAATTTAATACTTAAACAATTATATACGTAAGCCTTACGTAATTACATCAGAGTTAAAGTGGAAATGAAACGACACGGGAGAAATCTTAAACGACAAACAAAGTCGTACCGACTAAAGAAAAGTAAATGATGTTTCCAACAACATTTAACTGAAAGGAACGTAAAAGAGTCTAAACATTACGACAAGTTCAACTGAAAGATCAAAAGTTTAATGAACAAAACGAAAGTATCATCCTCTCATTTCTCGAACCATCAAAAGGAAACAATAATCAAAACCTTCAAAAGTTGCCATAAGCTTACGCCTCATAATAAACATCTTCGTCATAGTAACTCCGCATCACCTTCTCGGGGTGGGAAACATACATAAAAATAAAGGGGTGAGTACATAAGCACTCAGTAAAGGGTAGAAGCACCGAATTTAACACAAGTCATAACACAAAGTTATCATTACTACCATGTATGTATAAAGACTCGCTCCTCAGTCCTCTCTACTAGTCTCACTAGTAAAACTCAACCAAACAAGGGTTTGTTACACACAAGGTCGACTAAGGACACTTTGCATGGTGAGAATGCACCACGACATATCCTCAGCTCCTCATATGGCACGGCGGCTACCCATGTGGGAGACTACCCAGTCCACGCAGCGGCTACCTTTGTGGAGGGGTAATAGTCCCAAGCTGCGAAACAGAAACGTGCCTTACCAAAGACCACGGTGTTTTATCTTTAGACTCTCAATTATGTATTTAAGCGTAGTTAAGCTAACCGCCTAAGTTCATTCCACATAAAAGGCTTCCCTAAGGACCTCTAGTCTTAGACCACTCTACATTATACTACTTATCACATTTCACAGAAAGTGTTGGCTACTAAACACAACACCCCACATAGCTAAGAGGTGTCTTCCGGTGATCCCGTGTTTCTCCCCGCAGAGGGTCTCCACACGGTGCTGTGCCAAATACACCAGAAACCATACCCAAAACTATGCAAATTAACATTTACGGTTTAACACACTACACAACACAATCATCTGTAATATCAAATACATCATCTATCCATCCAAAAAGGCTAAATTATACTATTACCATATTGTGTAAATAATTAAAGCCTCGTATACTACATTACTACATTTGTTGTTATTATTATTATTAATATTAAAAACAAAGAACATAAGTAGTTTTCTTTATTTTTCTGTTGACCATCGGCAATAGCACCATAGCTGCGAAGATTAAGTTTATTTTTACTTTTATTTACTTTTATTTTTATTATTAGTATTATTATTTATTATAACACCTCTACAGCATCTGAAAAAAGAATATACATGTATATAAATCCTTTCTCGTCGACAGCAGAGAACACAAATACTACTAGAGTACTAGCTATGATCAAAAGAAAATACAATATCAGCAACACTAATATCAAACAAAACGAAAAATGAAAGAAACGAAAACAACACCAACAACAACACATTTAAATACGGTTGAACACCCTTTACCTTATTCAATTGCAAAGCTTTGAATCAAAGCCAAACTTGAATTCGAAACAACTACGGTGATTTCTTCGATTCCTACAATAAAATAACAACCTACGATTAATCTAAAGCATCTATTCAAGCCTAATGAACCCTAGATTTCAAAAAGAGGGCTTTTCTATTTACCTTTTTGTTTATGGTGATTCTTATACCAAAACGTTAGCCTCGTCGCGGTGATCGTCGTGATATGAATTATCTGAAAGACGGAGAGACGAGTCAACCTCCAGGATAAAGATTTTGTCAAACCCTTTTTTTTTCCTTCTCAATGCGTCGCTTCTGTTTTTTTTTTCTTCTAACGTCGACTAAAATTGATTTTGGGGAAACTGATAAACGTATAATGAGAGGTGGGGGTTATGGTAGTAGTTTTAAATAGGATAAATCCCATTAATACCTTATTATCCAATTAATTTAATTAATGTAAAATAGGTAATAGGTTTATTTAAAAATAAATAAATTCCAATTACCCTTTTACCCTTGATTAATTTCATGGATATTACATTCTTCCCCCTTACAAAAAGTTTCGTCCTCGAAACTTGCCATACGTAGAAGTTCTCGAAACTCAGGAAACTCTGAAGTCATATCAACTTCCCAACTTGGAACTTACATCCCGGAACTGTCTGATTAATCTTAGTTGCTTCTCCCAAAGGTGTGGTAACAGGCAAGGGCTCCCTTAGTTTTCATAGGGCAATCCTAATTGTGTTGTTACCCACGAAGATACAAATGTATTTAAGGCACTAGTATCAAACAAGGCAGAAACAACTAGACCATTTGCAAAAATTGTACCTAACAATTATGCAAAAAAAAAAAAAAAATCCCTTTTCAAGTAATCACAAGTTTACATAAAAGTTACAAGGATCTATTGTACAATTAAGTGGAATAGAAACTCAAAACTAAAAGCTACCTGTGACCACAGCTTCTCCAGATTCATAAGCTGCCGCGTCTATGGCAAACACACGTGTAGGGCCACTGGGCCTAATCTTACCCGATGGAGGCTTGGATGACGATCCTGGGGCACTAGGATTTCTCCCCTGAGGGCAATCCTTCACAAAGTGAGATGAACTCCCACACTGATAACATCCCACAATACCCTTTCTACACTCCCCGAGTGATACTTGTTGCATTTCGGGCATTGAGGTATAGATGGTGCTGGTGCGGTAGACGGTGATGTTGTCCTCTTAGCATGCGGTGGCGGTGCACCCCCATTACCTTGACTATTTTCAAAAGATCTCTTTTCTCCAACGATCACAGACTTTTGAGCCAAGACCCTCTCAAACTCCATAACTCTATTTAACAGTTCTCTCATAGTGTCTGGCTTGTAACCTCCCAAACCAATCCGTAGCTCGCGTTTCAACCCCTTAATAAACCTTGACACCTTCAGCTTCTCACTATTCATGACTTCCGGTACATACTTTCCAAGCTCATAGAACTTCTGCTGATACTGCATAACACTCATCTCAAGTTGCTTCAAGTCCAAGAATTGGTCCATCTTCTCCGGCTGACTCGCTATAGGGAAGTACTCTTGTAAAAATTCCTCCTGAAACTGCTGCCAATGATGTATCTCACCAAGAGATCTCTCAATCGTATTGACCCAGTCTCTAGCAGCTCCCATCAAAAGAGCTTTACCTAAGTTGGCCCACTTAGCTTCCGGTATTCTCATTCCTTTAAACAGTGCTTCTGCATCGCGCAACCATCTTTCTGATTCAACGGGGCTCTTGTTTCCGTAGAAAAGAAGTGCTTTATTCTTTCGAACCTCATTAAAAAGTCTAGCATCATCCATAACTTCCCTTCCTTGTGGCACATATATCGGTAAAGCCTGACGGTAACCTACATTAGGTGGGGCTTGGTAAGTTGGAGGGTATGCCGGAGGGTAGGCTGTTGTGACTTGAGGGTAGCCTGCGGGTGCTCGAGGGTACTGATCAACGTGAGCCTGTTGGTATGGTTGATAACCATAGTAAGGCGGGTTTGGTCTCACTGGTTCAGGCTGCTGGTAGTGAGGTCTCTGTGGTTGAGTAACTGGTGGGTACACGAGATCTTGCTCGGTATTGCCTCATAAAGAGTATGAGGTGGATACAAGGGCTGCTGAGGAGGGTAGGTTGGATGCATAGAAATCGGTGGTGGTTGGTAAGCAGACCATGGTGGAGGGTAAGCAAACTGATGAGGTGGATAGCCAGAAACATGTGGTGAAGGTACAAAGGGTGGTGGTGGTGATAAGGTTCCTGTGGACTGAGGCAATGACATCTCAACCTGAGAGATTTGTGGCTGACTTGCGAAGAGGTGAGAAGCTCGGAAACCACAGAAAAGCCACATGTAGCTAGAAGAGTAACTGACACTGTCGGTTGAGCCGTCTGAAAAGTCCCCACTGCAAGTGTAGTCTGAACTCCTACTCCCACTGGACCATGTTGTCCCCTCTGACTCTGCAAAATCTGCCTAGAACTGATTCCTCTCGACCCCTGAAGTTCTTGAGAACTGCCAGATCTATCCAGATTAGGGTTTGATCGAGTGGTCACCATCCTGTAACCAAAGATTGGTTAGCTAAGGCTCTAAGAAACTCAAAGAACTTATCTTTCAACTTTACGAGTCTAAGGAACTTTCTCTCTGATACCAACTGTGACGCCCCGTTCCAGACACCGTGTCCTTATCCGGAAACGAACGCCCGGCACGTATATAATTTAATACTTAAACAATTATATACGTAAGCCTTACGTAATTACATCAGAGTTAAAGTGGAAATGAAACGACACGGGAGAAATCTTAAACGACAAACAAAGTCGTACCGACTAAAGAAAAGTAAATGATGTTTCCAACAACATTTAACTGAAAGGAACGTAAAAGAGTCTAAACATTACGACAAGTTCAACTGAAAGATCAAAAGTTTAATGAACAAAACGAAAGTATCATCCTCTCATTTCTCGAACCATCAAAAGGAAACAATAATCAAAACCTTCAAAAGTTGCCATAAGCTTACGCCTCATAATAAACATCTTCGTCATAGTAACCTGCATCACCTTCTCGGGGTGGGAAACATACATAAAAATAAAGGGGTGAGTACATAAGCACTCAGTAAAGGGTAGAAGCACCGAATTTAACACAAGTCATAACACAAAGTTATCATTACTACCATGTATGTATAAAGACTCGCTCCTCAGTCCTCTCTACTAGTCTCACTAGTAAAACTCAACCAAACAAGGGTTTGTTACACACAAGGTCTAAGGACACTTTGCATGGTGAGAATGCACCACGACATATCCTCAGCTCCTCATATGGCACGGCGGCTACCCATGTGGGAGACTACCCAGTCCACGCAATGCTACCTTTGTGGAGGGGTAATAGTCCCAAGTCACGAAACGAAACGTGCCTTACCAAAGACCACGGTGTTTTATCTTTAGACTCTCAATTATGTATTTAAGCGTAGTTAAGCTAACCGCCTAAGTTCATTCCACATAAAAGGCTTCCCTAAGGACCTCTAGTCTTAGACCACTCTACATTATACTACTTATCACATTTCACGAAAAGTGTTGGCTACTAAACACAACACCCCACATAGCAAGAGGTGTCTTCCGGTGATCCCGTGTTTCTCCCCGCGGAGGGTCTCCACACGGTCTTTGTGCCAAATACACCGAAACCATACCCAAAACTATGCAAATTAACATTTACGGTTTAACACACTACACAACACAATCATCAAATAAAGTAATATCAAATACATCATCTATCCATCCAAAAAGGCTAAATTATACTATTACCATATTGTGTAAATAATTAAAGCCTCGTATACTACATTACTACATTTGTTGTTATTATTATTATTAATATTAATAGGAAAAACAAAGAACATAAGTAGTTTTCTTTATTTTTCTGTTGACCATCGGCAATAGCACCATAGCTGCGAAGATTAAGTTTATTTTTACTTTTATTTACTTTTATTTTTATTATTAGTATTATTATTTATTATAACACCTCTACAGCATCTGAAAAAAGAATATACATGTATATAAATCCTTTCTCGTCGACAGCAGAGAACACAAATACTACTAGAGTACTAGCTATGATCAAAAGAAAATACAATATCAGCAACACTAATATCAAACAAAACGAAAAATGAAAGAAACGAAAACAACACCAACAACAACACATTTAAATACGGTTGAACACTCCTTTACCTTATTCAATTGCAAAGCTTTGAATCAAAGCCAAACTTGAATTCGAAACAACTACGGTGATTTCTTCGATTCCTACAATAAAATAACAACCTACGATTAATCTAAAGCATCTATTCAAGCCTAATGAACCCTAGATTTCAAAAAGAGGGCTTTTCTATTTACCTTTTTGTTTATGGTGATTCTTATACCAAAACGTTAGCCTCGTCGCGGTGATCGTCGTGATATGAATTATCTGAAAGACGGAGAGACGAGTCAACCTCCAGGATAAAGATTTTGTCAAACCTTTTTTTTTTCCTTCTCAATGCGTCGCTTCTGTTTTTTTTTTTGTTCTAACGTCGACTAAAATTGATTTTGGGGAAACTGATAAACGTATAATGAGAGGTGGGGGTTATGGTAGTAGTTTTAAATAGGATAAATCCCATTAATACCTTATTATCCAATTAATTTAATTAATGTAAAATAGGTAATAGGTTTATTTAAAAATAAATAAATTCCAATTACCCTTTTACCCTTGATTAATTTCATGGATATTACAAGTCAACCAAAATACATAAAATAATAGATCTAAACCTACGAGGGGGTTTAGATTGCTTACCGGTTTATTGCGAATAAACACCAAGAACAATCTTCAATCCGAGCTATATGAGAGCCTAGTTGAGAAGCCAAAGTCTTCCAACGTGTATCTCCAAGCACCACCAGGTGGATGGTGTTTCAAGCCGCCGGACCTCCTCGATATGCTACCTTAGAAAAACCCAAAGTTTTTCTAAAACTCGAACCCAATTATTATAGCCGAAAATTCCAAGCTATAATACTTCACAAAATGGCGTGTTTTTAATGTGTCAAAAGGCTTGGGAGAACTTTCTTTATATAGGAGAGCAATCATTGTCCTCCAAGGATTTAATAATTAAGAGATAATTATTAGATTAATCCTTATTCCAAATAAAAAATAAATAAAATAATTATCCCAAAGAAATTAGGATAAATAATATTATTATCTAATATTCCATGAATTATCATTTAACAAATAAAAGATAAATCACACATTAAATAATTATCCAAGAAAACTAATTCCTTAATAATCATTTAATATAAATATGCGCCCCACCCTAATAAAATAAGGTCCATGCGCATTTTTTGACACATTGGGCCGAGTCCACGAAAAACCTCTTTTCCGTGTATTTAATTATCTAGTCCAACTAAACAATTAATCCACATATCAATTAAATAGTCCAATCCAACTATTTAATTACAATTGATGTGAAACGACGAGAAATCGTATATGCTATATTAGAAGCCACGTCGGGGAAAATGGACCCATATTCAGTAGCTACAATAAATTAAATAAAATTATTCGTCAGACCGAACAATAATATTCAATCTATTAATTCCGGGATTACATCACCATAAACCCGAAACTGAACTCTGCCGAATATAGATAACTTATACTCAACTATGAGTTGATAAGCGTCCACTGATATAATCATTACATACGGATAAATCCTCCATAGACTGTTTATTTCGATTCGGGATATCTCCGTAAACCCTTCTCGAAACATATTATCCTTATTTACCATTAACCCCCTAGTGACCAATTAGTTCATAATTAATATAATATGAACTGAGCTCATCGATCAGTTTCTAGGTTTAACAAATAAGGGAACTGTCTGTCTACTTCCCGAGGGAAGGAATGGATTCCATATCTGTGATAGCACAGAATACTCACTCATCTCAGAATAGAGCCAACGAGAAGTGTTGGACCACATACTGCGAAGTGATCCTTACTAACACATCAAACTCTACCCTAGTCTAAGCAGTCGTCTGTGATCACCTCAGGATTGAGATTAATCCATATATGATCATCTTGTGATTCGATAAGACTTCTCGATTACGGAATTATATCGAGAACTCAAATCAAATCGGTCCAGCCCTATATGATTATCATCATATATAAATGCCCTACTAGATAACCTATTACCGACAGTCCGGATAAGACTGTCACACCGTAAAGTGTTCTGGGCGCATTATTAGCATATTAATCATGAGACCCGTACTCAGATTAATCAACGCTACGGACTAAGTTAATTTTAAGTACATCTCACTAACTCAATCCTCTTGTGTATAGCCATATACTGAGTTATGTGATTACATAAACGAGGTACTTAGGGTTTTCAGTAGTGTCTTAATTATAAGCATACATGCATATAATAAGATGAATTATTAATTCTGTCCCAAAACAATTAGATAATTTTGTTTCGGGCACTGCACCTAACACAAGGTTCTTGAGAAGACACAAGACAATATCGCGATGTGTTGTGTGGACAGTATAAAGCGAATAACTCTGCTGACCTTTGAGGGGCACCAGGAGTGGAGGGACTTTTCCGAACACACACACTATCGAGACTAGCCCATGACTACAAGTGCAGCACCACTAGTAGGTTGCAACCATATGCTTCGTTGTGAGCATCATCATGCGTAGTGCCCTTGAATTCTCGATGTAACAAATATAAGCTAAGTTATAAACAAAGTAGGATCTCATTTCATGTTGATTAGCATGAAGTGAACCAAAGAGTTTGAGTCATGTTCATAAAGATAACTTAATAATAGTTATAAAGAATAATTGTTCGATAGCTTCTACCTCTTACTAAGTACTTTTTGATATGCCTAAATCGTAATTCGGTCTGCGGATCCTTATTCGGGTCTGACCGGCCACCAAAAATAGTGGATGAGGCCACCGGCCATTATTGTCCGCGAGCTCGCTAGCCAAATTGGGATCGCGAGCCTTCGGATCCATTCCAAGCCCTTAACCCTATGCGGCGCCAAGAAAGAATTAAAGGGCCGACACGCGACCCCGTTCGATAATCAGGTCCGCCTACGATCTCGCCTATAATACTTAGAGGAAGAACTACCTCTTGTTTGGCAAGACAGTGATATAAAAGATACAGGGATCAACGAGGCCATCAGGAGCGCAACCTATCGGCTCCACTGCGAGCCCGCTACTGTAGATAAATATCTATTTGTACAATATGTCCTCATTTATAAATAAGCCGAATTATAGTCGGTGGTTTCCCTATAAATAGGGCACCATGTAACCCATTTGAAAAGGAGACGACCAATCAATAAAACACAAGGCAAAGCCAATTTGTCCACCTTCTCCTCTCTTATTAAGCACCACCGCCGGAAACCCTTTTCACCGCCGAGCACCACCGGCAAACAATGCTTTAATACACTTTTTATAGCCAGATATCCACTATACAAACACCGCTAAAACAAGATGATAATTTGACATCATCAGTTGCCTCCGTTACCGGGAAGCACATCAAGCTTCTTGGTCATTCCGGCGTAAAGATCATCCAGAAAGCTAGCTCACGGTGGAGCTAAGGATCTTCATAGTCTTTATCGATTCTTCAAGTCCAACGAAACTTGTTCTTGCTCAAAGGAACCTCAGAATCAGCACCGTCAAAAAGGAAAGACTAAAAAGAGGTAACATTAACGAAGCTTGCACGAAAATCACGAGTTAGCGTTTGAGAAATCACCTCTCTCATAGTGTTCTTCGCTCAAGTTCTATTTTTAGTTAAGCTCTTGCAATCATAGAGGTTATACGCTTGTCTTTGTGTTAGAAAGCCTGAGATATACCGAGCTTGCATTTGAGAAATCACCTCTCTCGGTACCTTTAAGGTTAAACATCATCATCTAAAAAGAAAATAGCCAGAAACATCACTTTGAGTTCTTATTTCTTTGAAAACGCATTGTGATAGAAAAACTGATGTTGTTTTCTTGATAGTACACCTATTTTTGAGATTAAAATCATACAAATTTCTGGGGCTTTTTGCGTTTGAATCATCACATTCTCCCCCTGAAATTCATATTTCCGGCCACTACATCATCTGAGCTGTCACCATCCAAAAGATCTTCGTCCAGCTGCCTGAAGGTCAAAGTAGTACAAGATAGTTTAGGGTGTCAGAAAAGGTCAGGTTGTCAGAGAATCGGTGGCGACCAGAATAACAATCTTATCTCTAAGCAAAACCAGTTCGCATTCAAAGGTTATGACTGGAAGTAGGGGTTTACCACTGATACCACAAACCCCAGCGAAAGGGGGTGCACAAAATCAGCCCCGCACTAAAGGTGAGGGAGAAACTTTTTTATAATCCCACCGCAGATTGGGACAAATCATAGAAATAGGTTTTAGCCGCTGACAACGTTAGAAATGTCTTGAATCATAGGGCCAAATCCAAAGAGGCCATCGCGTCTTTAGAAGAGGCTCGTTGGGAAAAAATCGTAGCCGGGACGACTAGACCGCAACGCAGCCCAGAGATGGTACCAGAAAGGATACCCGGATTCCAAGAGGATCATGAGGTCGTATAAATGAGGGAATACGCCAAGTATGCTGAGAGAATGTATCTGGCCAATTCTCGGCTGGTAGCTCTGGGCCAGGCACCCTTACCGGTCCGGGAAGCGATCCCACCCAGGATCGAGGACAACCTAAGGGCGCCAGACAGAGGCTGCCCAAGTCAGCCTAAAAGAATAGAGATTTAGGAAAGTGTTCACTCGTCGGGGGGTCGCAAGGAAGATCAGGAGGTCGTCCAAACTTTCTATAATATAGAGAGATATATTTAATTAATCAACACAATTAATATCTTGTATTTAGATTTATTCATAATAAATAAATATCATCATATTAATTTATCACTATAATACTTTAAAGTCTAGATAAACTTTTCTTATTTGGTTATCACTATAACCGTATTTTAATCTGGCTAGAGGTTCTTATGTGTATGACCCGATAGGCTTCCGAATATGTTGGCCGTAGACACAAAGTGAAAATTATGAAAATGCCCTTCATGCCTAACGATCACGGAATAGCGTCTAGCAACACACCGTGACCCCCAATTATCGGAAGATTCAAATGCAATGACTACTACCTTTCATGTGAAACATTTACCGTGTAAATAGAATCCTATCGCTGTATTAATATCCATACGGTCGTACGTCGAGTGTTAAACATCAACGACCGTATCTTATAATCTGGATATCCTACTCCCTCGAAGTAACATATTACTTCCGCTTTGCAAAGACTTTCGAGTAAGACATTCCTTATAAGAAGGCCATTACGGATATTCAACCCTACTAATAGGGTACGCGATTTCCGGACGAACAACATGAATCCTAAGCATGCTTCAGTATCACACCCAATCACTACCGCATGATCGCCCCATGGCTAGAGGAATCCTCAATAGTGTCAAAGTATGACAATCCATACCGTGATGTCATGAAGACTCCGGTCTTAGGATAATTACACAACCGACACTTAGTGCGACACTTAATAAAGTAAGTGGGTCAGTCTAACGTATGCATTCTCTAATACACGCCCACGTACAGTCCAACTGTCTCTACAATTCGATAGACGAGATCTATCTCCATCTTCAATAAGATGGAAGACATCAAATACGTGCTAGTCTAATCATACTATTAATGTCCAGTTTAATAGCACTTACGACTAGAGACATTTAAGTATCAAACCTTTTAAAGTGAGCCGATATCTCATCATCCATACTCACTATCATGGTTTCTCTTTCACAGTTTGACACTAAGGACGTTATCATATATGTACAATCACAAATTGGCTCATATAAATGAACAGAATATATAATAACTAAAAAAACCATTTATCATATGTATAAACATAATGAAATAGTAGAAATGATCAGACCCGGTCGGATCCGGTCCAACCCGATTGGGTTTAGACCATTATTTCAACAGTCTCTTTAGCTTCCGTTTGCCTAACTTGATACGACGACGTTGAGACTTACGTATGATATTGAATTTATTTAATGTTATACGTGCCGAACGTTCCTTTCCTGATAAAAACTCGGTATCCGGAAGCAGAACGTTACAGAGACAGTTAAATCAAATGATCAATAAATAAAACGAGGAATAAGACACAATTTGATCTCACGGTTGCATCAATCAAAACTTCAAAAATGAATTAAGCGGAAAGAAAATAAATTAAAACTCACGTAGATTGATCCAAAATATGACGATGATCCGTAAAAAGAAATCAAAAGAAAAAGAGCTGGCAACCATAGTTGGAGGTAGGGGTGTTCACGGATACGGTTTATCCGAAAACCGAAACTATTTGAGGTCATTTAGTTCGGTTCGGTTAAGGTTCGTGTTCGGTTCGGTTTCGGTTAATAATATAGAGAAACCGAAAATTTCGATTCGGTTACGGTTCATGCTACAAATTATCCGTAACCGAACCGAAATAAAAACCGAACCGGATTAAAAATCGAACAATTAACCGAACCGAAACCGTACCAAACCAAAAACCGTAACTGAACCGTTCCAACATGTACAATTAACTTTTATAACCAAAATATTATATATCTTTTTATAAATATTAATAATATCCGAACCGTTTGTAACCGAATGAAAAAATCAAAAAAACCGAACCGTTTATGACCAAATAGAGTTGTTAAATTTTACTTCGGTTTTCGGTTAACCGAACCGAACCATATATTTCGGTTCGGTTCGGTTCCCTAAAGCAAACGGTTCGGTTCCCTAAAGCAAACGGTTCGGTTTCGGTTTCGGATATTTACTAACCGAAATTTTCGATTCGGTTTCGGTTACGGCCATTAACCGTACCGAACCGAACCGTAAACACCCCTACATAGTTGGAGGCGCACAGTTTTTTTTTTTTTTTTTTTTTTTTTTTTTTTTTTTTTTTGAGGGCAAGAGGCTCACAGCTTTGGGCCCAAAACCTGGTGATTAGAATTTTCTTGCAGAATGATGCAACCAGGTGGCACGCCACTTTTTAATTTTTTTTTTCTTATCTTAATTTTCCTATATTAAATATTAATGTAATAAATAATTTAAAATTCAAAATATGTTAGAACAATAAAGGATGTTCCTAAAAAAAAAAAGAACAATAAAATATAAGAGAGACTATTAATAATGGAACAATAAAAACCAAGCTTGCAAATTTATCTTTTTCGCCATGTCGTCAATAGTCTCACTTTAATGTATTGGGATAGTCATATCACTCTCCACTTTTCCTTATTGAGTCACATCGCTTATGATCCATTTTTCCATTTCATGCCACACGTAACATAAACATTCCTCCAAAGTTATTTTCAATAGATATACAAAACAACATCAAACACACCATAAAAATACGTATCTTTTCATAAAATAATCTCGAGAATGCAATAAAATACAAACCATATATGATCCTATCATTGATGACTTTATTTGTTTTTATTTGTTATTTGTCGAAAAAGAGCCTATTTTGTGCTATTTCTTGGTCTTTGACATATGAAGACGTGTCAAGAGGATTACCGGTGCAAAAGATTTGTGGAATGATGGATCGAGTCGAGTTGCGGGTCGAGTAATTACAAAGTTCGAAGGTCATAATAGAAGTGTTAAATTAGAATTCAAACTTGGATGCAAATAAAAGGCTCAGTAGGTAGTGCAATCTATTATAAGAGCTGAAGATTAATATGAATTGGACTGGAGCCGAAGGTTGAAGTGTTTTGAGCCAAGAATGAGCCTGAAAATCTTACTGGTGACCTTGCAACGTGATTTCGGAAGTATTATCATCTGAATTGGGCTTGGACTTCTTCATCAAAGTTGTAGGGCTTGAGACAAGGTTTCCAACGCATTTTGAATCTCCAAATCAGAGTTGTAGAAGTCAAGATATGGCCAAAACATTGAACTGGGCCCTGGTTTCAGCGGCAGAAAGGCTTGCCACTGAGTCGGCAGTTTGAAACCCTTAATGGACGTATTATCCTTAACTTGGTTTAGGTTGGTTTTTAGCATTTATCATACCATCCAAACAACAACGTACACTTTCACATAATATAACTTTCTTTGTTACAATGTAGTTCATGTGAGCAATAAAAGTTCTTGGGTTTAGTTTAAGTTATTTCGAGTTTGATTTTCGGTTCTTGCATTGGGGATTGGCTGAATTATCAAGATTCGAGGTACTACTTGTGTCTATACTGGTTTTATATTTCAATTCCATGATGTTTTGCTTTTGAGTTTGGATGCTAGGCTAAATCCTTATTAGCCAAATCATGTAAAGATTTATTTGATCCCAGTCTACGATGAATTAGTATTCGATGTGAGATTAAAAAGTCAAATCCAAGCCCCGTATCTGCCGGCTCTGCGCCAATTGGGTTGCTGGTTAGACGGAAATTAAAGGCAACGCTTTGTCCGTTCTGCTCTTTAATTTTGGATAATTGTGCTTAATTAATACGTGTATGAAACCCGATCAGCTTTATGCGTAATTTCGTAAACTATTCTGAAGTAGCCGCAAGTGGAATGAGTGGTTAGGACGTAGATACCTAGATTAATTGCAAGGTTAAACTTGCCCGTTCACGGTGATTTCCTTAGTAAGGTTTTTCATATTTGTATGGGCATTCCCATACATTGTGGTTATGCATGTTGGTCAATTAGCTAGATCTAACTCGTTCATGGTAGACCGTTAATACGACATGAGAGTTCTTCTATCCGTTCACGAAGTAGAACAACATTGGGGAATGTAATCATTAAATATGTAGAATTAGGTTCTTAAACTTGAATCATCGAATCTGATTACGTAATGGATTGGGTAGAGTTAATTGTATTTGGTTAACCTCAATTTAATTATTATAAACCCTCGATTTTTTATTTTGTTTTATTAGTTTAGGTTAAAAAAAAAAAGGATTTGCCAATAAGGCATCGGCCCAGTAGTTAGTGTTGTGGTCTTTAATCCAGAGGTTGAGGGTTCGAGCCCAATGAGGGCAAAATGTGTGCGTACGTGTGTATCTTTCGTATTTGTAAAAAAAATAGTATTTATCTTGGTCAAAGACCATCTTTGTGTTTTAATCTTAGTTTAGCGGTGCCGGTTTGGTTTATTCGTGTTTATAATCAGTCTCTGTGTTATCGACTTTGACTCGCCATACTATACTATGATTAACCGAATCTTCTTGCTAGTATCGGTGCTTTGCGCAGATCACAAAGGCATATAAACGGCATTACAAGGCAAAAAAAAAGATGCATTCAATTGTACAATATAAATGAGAAGACAATATTGATATAAAGCTTTGAACTCATTACCTCATGATATATCATGTTGAATTAAGATGATATGAAGGTAGATAATTTACACTTCTTTCATTTCTTCTCTTGTTCTTTTCACATTCATTCTTAATGTATTTGTCTCTTTGCGAGAGTTGGTAAACTAATGTGGGTTGGATCAATTGAATCACAATCATTTATTTGTTGTCTTATTCATTTCATGAGGTTTTTTTTTTCACAACAAACAATTTATTAAAATCTCTCTAGCAAAAAGCTAGAGAGAAATTGAGCAGAGAATTGAACACAACAGGAAACTCAAAGTGAAAAAATACTTTTACAAACACATCAGATCTTTTACACTATCGGAGCTGAGCAAACTATACTAGACTACTGTAACACATACTAAAAAAATCCCATTAAATACCTTTATAAACTGCATATTCATCAGCTAGGATCCCCAATCAGCATATTCCGGCGTTCAGGACCATTTTTGAAAGAAAAAAAAAAACCAGGACCAAAGTTGCAAAACGTGTCCAGTTACAGGACTAAATTTGCAATTTAGCCCAATATTCAGGAATCAGGATTAGATTGCCAAATAAACCTGCTGCAGAATGATTTTGGAGTTTTTCCAAACAAACCAAAAAAAAGATGTTTGTTGAATATCTCAGAAGAGTCTGGATTTAAGTTGAATCCTTCAAATCATCATGAGTTTGGTGTTTTGTTTGTTTATTATTAAATAAATTTGAACCAAATTTGAGTAATTACCTCAGGTTACCACATGGACCATATTAACATGTCTGAAGAAATTAAGTGTAATTGTTTGAATCTCAAATATATCCCAAACAAACATAACCAATATTTGAAAGATAAAATACAAAATACATTTCCCTAATCAGATTAATGATTGAAAAGTTCAACCCAGTGCCGACTAGATTTGTCCTTTTTAAATCAAAATAATAAGAAATCTTGCAAAAAAAACATTCGATCGCCTGTCATAATTTAATATTCTTCAATAATTAAGGGTTTTTGTTATCTTCTTAACTTCTTTATAATTAAGGAGACAGATCTTATTGATCAGGCATCTGATCGAGACCTCTTCATTTAACATTATTGTAAAAGTAACAAAGTTAGATATCTGCCCATTCTGAGAGCTAGGCAGAAACAAAGGCTTCATATCTCTTCCGACATACAGATAAGATGGATAAGGTCACAATGATGGTAAGTAAGTTTAGTTTACTATGGCATGGATTCTTCCTTCGATCACGATTCTTGCTGTTTATAGTTCCACTTTTACTTTTCATGTTCTTGCTCGATTCTTGGTCGATCTTTTTTTTTTGTATTTATTTCATCAGAATGACATAGATACACACATCAACACGCAGTGCCGGCCCTATGCTAAAGGGGGCCTTAGGCCGATTGGTTGGACGAGATAATTATCAAAGATCAAGCCAAATTGTTGAGGGCAGAGACTCTCTATTTGATTTCTTTCTGTTTTTCATTTGTAGTTTCGGGGAAATGTGTTCATCGATGACGCTGCTATTGTAAATAATGGTGGAAAGATACTTAATGGTATGATGCACTTCTCGATCTTCTAGCTTCTTTATCTATAAAATTTTACAAGTATAAATTAAGAATTTGTCTAGCATCGGCATGAATTTCCAAAAAAAATAAAAATTAACCTTGATCATGTTTGTTGAAATTGCACCAGATAATGTGCATAGACAGATGGATACGCCTGCAAGGGTGTTAAACAACGGCCAAGGAGACCCAAGAATGCCTCTGAATACTGTTAAACGTGTTGTGCACCTGAATCACAATCCAACAAATAGTTGCTCTATAATGTGAGAGAATAATATATAGTGCCAATCTTGTTTGCTTTTATTTCATTTTAGCCCGCCGAGAAAGGTGTTTGTTTGCTTTTATTCTGAGTAAATGTATTGTAATTTGCTTTGATTATCAATATGGCTTTTCTTTCGAAGATCGTCTGTAGCAAACGATTTGCTCGAATATGTTTCATCTGATCGCCTTGTACGTAGCCACCCTTACAATAGCAATACATGCTGCATTATCTTCGTATAAGCAAGTCAGTTTCTCTTTCTTAGAGCAATCCACAAGTTTCTTGGATCTAATGTGCCAATGATCCGAACGAAACATATTCTCGATTTGTTTCAAGAATATCTATCATTTCGCCATGATTTGAGGATGTAGAGACCAAAGCTTGCTAACGCCAGCACCATGAAACCGATGTACCACCATTGGTGAATGAACAACCAATTTGAGGCCTTGCTTTTAGGGGGGAGAGGGGGGGGGGGGGCGGATAAATATCCATCATCTGCTTAACCAACAAGTCCTCGACTTGATTTTCGTTTGAACTAATTTGTATAACGTATATGGCATGTACCAAAAACCTTGTTTGGAAAACCCAGTGGGAAAAAAACCAGTCAGGGAAAAAGATTTATGACATATGCTCTCTTGTGCACTTATTGCCTCGTTAAAAACCTTTAACTAAGAAAACCCAGTGGGAAAAACTTGTTAAGGGAAAAAATAGTACAATCATTGGTCTTTAGAACCAAATGACATCTTTCTTGTGCATTAAATGGATCTTAACAGTATAAGTCAAATACTCATACTTTATCATCTTTTGTAACTCTTCTAGAGTTCAATTATAGATCCAAATTCTCTCAGATCGAAATCATTTATCCCGCTTTTGGGACAATCTATGTATTTTGTGTTTCACACACATTATATGCTTCACACATCTCATATGCTTCAGGCACTATAATGGTTTCAGGTGATTTCGACTTTTCGAAACATGCTTGCCTTATTTTATGAACCTTGTTCATAAAACCAAGTGTTGCATTCGTTATCATATCACATTGCTCAAACGATGATAACATTCATTCAATATCTCAACACTAGGAAATTTATGTTTGTTGGAACTAATATGTTTCTCACGCTCCAAGCGTTGAACATAATTAACAATTCAGCAATGTGCAGTTTCAGATTCTCCAAGAATCATTACTTTTCCTCGGGGGGGGGGGGGGGGGGTAGCAAGAAAATAATACGAGGGAATGAACTTCGTGTTCGTTTTATCCCACCTCATGTATGTATGACAACCATGTATTCTTCGCTCCACATATTATTAAATATCAACACTTGTTGACATTTTCTAGCCTTGACCTCGTCAAGGGTATATGATTTCGTTACTCATTTAGAGTACGTCATCGCTCTTCTAGAGCTCTTTAGACTACATATTTTTCAGCTCGAGCATATGCTTTCTCTTCCAGAGTTTGCATAAATCATATAGTCATAACCTCTTCTGAGGAATTTCATTTAATAAGCTAATTGGTCTTTAACGCTTATAGCGTCATTTTCATTAATTTGATACGTATCATTTTCAGTCCTTCTCGGACTATCCCTTTTGGGACAAACATTATCCTCCCAGGATAAACCTTTCAGTGACATTTATTCCAACTAGAGCATTTTCAGCTGCTCACTCTCTCAGAGTAATTAAATGCATCCGGTGATTAAATGTGCGTTATTATAATGTTTTTTCCACGAGATTTATTTTTCACGAGATTTATAAACTCCAAGTTTACTTTCCTCCCCCTAATCTCGGAAAAACATTTCATCTCAAGTCATAACTACTTAAGTTTGCAATAACCCTTAGTGGGATTCAACATTTCGATGTGATATCCCTATGTGGGATTCTACATTTCAATGTGTATCCATTTATATGAGTATCAACAAACATTCCGAGATATTTACTCAATCAGGAAGGAGTATATTATCTCTTCTAGAGATTTATATCTTTTCCATCCTTCTGATGTCTCTTTTGAGTATCCACGCCATGGGATATCAACATAAACTGGTATGTCTTTGAGACATTGAAAATGATAAACCAATTTTATCATATATGCATCATCTTCGAGATGACTGTAACATATAGTATGACTTTGGCTTTACTATAATTTGAAACTTCTAAAGTTTAACCAGATATTTCGCGATACTCCAAGTACGCGACAGTGGTCTTCCAATGCCACATCATGAAAATCAATTCGCTGTACGCCCAGTACGCGATTAGTGGTATTTCAATACCATAGTATGAAAATCGATTTTCATTATTCATCTGGAATTTAATTTTGTCCTGTTCCACTTCTGTTAAACAATGCTTCCCCTCCAAGGAGACAAATGTTATGATATCCCCCATGATACATTAACCAAGATTTTTGTCCATGAATTTGGAAAATCATTTCCTTGCATATGAACTCTAAGTCCATCAATATATATTAGAAGAAACGACAATCTTCAGGTGGTTTGATCTTTTGATCCAATTTGCCTACCGAACAAATGATCATTTATGTATGCTGGTTTGCATACCAATATATCATTTTCACAATGGCGTCATCAACTCACTCCTAGTGAGATTTATTATGACAATTATAAAATCACAGTCTCATATATGTCACGTTCACTCCAAGGAACTAACTGATGTGATTCGATACATCTTTAAATAACGGTATATCTAGATTATGTCACGTTCACTTTAGGGAACTGACTTGTGTATCTCAACACATCTACAATATTTAACCGTCCAGGTTCATTTTTAGTGGACACGTCATATATATTGTGTTTAGTCACATCCACTTTTAGGGATTGACATGTATAATCCGATATATCTCATATATTTCATTTGGTCACATTCACTTCTGGGAATGGACGTGTGTCAATCGACACTTTTTAATTATACAGTTCAGTCACGTTCACTCCCAGGAATGGACCTATATAATTTGATGTATTTTACACCAACAAAAGGAAACTACTGTATTACCAGGAAATTAAAATTACAACATTACGAGAAAAGCATAAAAATAAATTTAAACTTTCTCTTGATCATTTGATCCCCTATGGATCATCAAGAGACTATCCATATCAAAGTTCATTATATCAGCATCATCATCTTCAGGATGATCTCGACATACAAGATTCGTCACACGATCTTCAGTATGTTTTCCAAGATGCTTGATAGATATGGACAAAGTGATCTGCTGCATGACAGTCACGGGCTCAATGATCTTCCATTACACAACGGAAGCATTTTTTTTTGTCATGAGCTTTCATTTCATTATGTTTCTTATGGTCTGCCTTTTCAGGACCATTTTATTTCATGTCATGATTTACATTTTTGTAATATGACATATAAATCATCCAAGATCGTGTCCTCGACAACGGCCTCGTCTATGGCATCTTCCACAGCCACAACAACGTCCACAACCACGATCAAAATTTGAAGACCGAGCCACATTCACTTCAGGGAATGGGCTAGCACCAGTCGGTCGGGACTCGTTATTTTTCAACAAAATCTTATTGTTTTGTTCAGCCACCAAAAGGCATGATATAAGTTCAGAGTATCTTCTGAATCATTTTTCTCGATACTGCTACTGCAGGAGCATGTTCGAGGTATAAAATGTGGAAAACGTCTTTTCCAACATGTCATCAGTTACTTTATGACTACATAATTGATATTTTAATTTTAATATTAAATATCACCGTATGATCATACTGATCATATTAAATGAATTGAACAAGATAAAGTTTTACCTTGATACTTACCTCAGACATACCGTCTGATGTGTAATCATAAAAATAAGATAAGATAATCACCATCATAACTCATTGACTCCGTCGGCCAATAATAGATATTCATATATCGCATAAGATAGATGCATAGATTATCCAGATATGTATTGAAATAGAAATTCCAATAATCGATCACCGTCGATTAGATATAACCATCCATCGATGATTAAATAATAGAAGTCCAGATTACCAAAATACCGAAATACCATATATCACATAAATATTACGAGGACACAAATAATAACAAGAATCGTCCAAAATCCTTTGCTCACCTTCTCTGTTTTAGCCAATACAGCTGCTTGTCTCATTTGAGTTTATCATAAATATTGCATAACCAAAACAAGAAGAAAGATTTCCAAAAGCTTTATGATTCTTGCTTAGAAACTAGTGATGAAGCTTATAGGAAACCAGTATTAAGCTGATCCATGGTTGTTTTTTTTTTTGTTTTGTAAATCAATAGTCCCTTAGAGTCACCTGCTTCTTTGGCTACAGCCTCGGACTGGATTAGAACGGGCTGAAACCGTAGTTTACTCCGATCGAACTCACAGCGGCCGGAAAAGCTATAAGGAAGAGAGTAAAACAGAGGAAGAAGAAAAACAAATGGAGAATAATTTTTTCTGCATCGTGGATTGAAGTTGTGGGTTAAAATGCCCAATCAGTAGAGACTCGTGCTGGTAACGTGTTATAAAATATATCACTAAATAACCAAAGGAAAGGATATTAGTAAAGCTTTCTACAAAGGGGAAATTGTATTTCTCATCGTTCCATCATGGTGAGATGATGTATATCTCATATATATATACAAACTAAGTCGGTTGAGTATCTTATTAAAGATAAGCTCAAGCTTTTGCATTTATCTATTACAGTACCGATTGATAAAGACACGATATATTACACGTGGTTTTATGTTGTAGAAACATCTATCGATTACTGCGTTGATATTTATCCACTTTGTTGTGCTTGCGTGGAGACTTAGTTATCAAGTAAACTAGCTGCGAGCTAGTACTTTACACGGAATAGATATATATTATATCTAATGGACATCCACATAATACGAGTATATTTATAACATATTGTAATTTTTTATTGTAATTTTATGCCAATAAGGGCTTAGCCTAGTGGGCAATTACTGAATTTGTTAATCCGAAGGTTCCGGGTTTGAGTCCCGATGAGGACAAAAAAATGTGTGCACGTTTGTTTTTGAGACTGTCTTTTCACACAAAATATGTTTTACACATTTCAAGGGCGAGAGTGGGTTTCGTTTTGACATTTAATACACATATCATTTTGATCCTAAATGAGTCAGGAATTGTATATTATTCAGACCATGTTACAAGCCTGGAACATTATGTTTTCCAGACCAATTTTTGGTCTGAATAAAAAGACATTATTATGTACGCTTAAGAAACAATACGGATCGTTTTACAGGCCGAAAAATAACGTTTTCCGCTCCTATTTCTAGTCAGAATACGACCACGGCGCTCAGATTTTTTTTAAAACGTATCGGACCATTTTAGAGGCGGGACATGTAATGTTTTCCTGACCACGTTCGGGTCAGAATAAGCTATATTATTCTGACCACGTTTGAGTAGGTATAACCCTATCTCAAGTAAGAATATAAAGACGTCGCTATAAAAAATTTGAAAACGTATCGGACCATTTTAGAGGCCAAACATGTAATGTTTTCCTGACCACGTTCGGGTCAGAATAAACTAAATTGTTCTGACCACATATGGGTAGGTATAATGTCCTACATTCTGACCAAACTCCGGTCAGAATGTAGGCGCGTAAATCAAAAAAAATAAGGGCAAAATTGAAAAACAAAATACTGTGTAATAAGACAAAATTTTGTATGAAAAGATATTTCCTTGTTTTTTTCGTATCCGTCAAAAAATAAACCGAATACAAAATATACACATATATATATATGGTTATAATTAGTGTTTTCATATGCCAAAGTATGTAACATCCGAGTTATTTTTCTTTTCCTTCCTAAATCACAAATTTTATCATGGTAAATGCAATTGTTTTGTCTTTTCTTGACCGATAATCAGAAAACAATTCTATTCTAATATAGAATTAGGGATAAGGACAACCGCACATTTTTTATTTTGGGAGAAGGACAACGGTAAAGTCTTTTCACATCTAAAAAAGTCTTAACACACCTACTTTTACGGACCGCCGTTGGGTACGGAAGTGCTTTCTGACCGTTGTTGGGTATAGAAAGAATTATTTATCCCGACCCAAATTCGGTCAGGATAAAGAATTATTTATCCTGACCTAAATTTGGTCATATCTTTTTATCTAGATCTTCAAATACGATTTTCTGAAATCACGTTGGAATATGTTGAATGTGGTTTCAAAATAAAGAGCATGAAAAAATAAAAAATTTGGTGAAAGAATTATCAAATTTGGAGGTGTAGATTGAGAGATACGAGTGTTTAAAAAAAAAAAGGATAAAAGAGAAAGTGCGTTGGTTATTTCCTCTAAAAATAGGCGCTGAATTAAAAAAAATAAAATAAAAATAGTTTTGTCCAAAAGTTTCAAAAAACTATTCTTCTACTTAATTGATGAAATGTTTGTCAATTTTAAAATAAAAATGGGAAAATTCGCGCCTCAAAATTGTTTGAAATCTACACCCTCAATTTTAAAATGCGCCCCCTATCCCTGCTTTAAAGTTGGTCGGGATCATCATCCAAATTAAGTTGGTCGTGTTGGAATTATCTCTTATTTATCTAATAAATATAGATAATATAATATGGCCCTTATAGTTATCACGTTACGGTTATTTTGTATTTATCTGGTTTATTAAATAGCATTATTAGAGAGTCCAATGATGGCTAGGACTCTTTGATAGCATTATCTAATAATGCACTAGGTCCCTTGTCTTGCCTATATAAAGACTGCATGTGTACCATCGGTGGGTCATCATTCAGAAATTAGGCAAAAACCAGAAGGTCTAGTAGCACCATGTGTCGTCCGTTCTTGTGCACATGGAACTTCTTATTGTTGAAGGATTTAGATCGTGATGACGAATAGCAAAACAACGGATCAAGTAACAACGGATATAGAAAACGATCCTCAGCTTCCGCTTATTCAAGTACTCTAAATTTATCGTTTTCTATCATGTGGTATCATAGCTCACATATATTTCTTGTTACTTCGATCTTTGGGTTATTTGTTCGATTGGATACTTGTAGTTGTGGTTGGTCCGTTGCGTCTCCTATTCAAGTATGTTCAGTTTGAATCTAAAATATCCATCCATATTCGTAAACATATTCCCAGAAAATTCAATCTAAAATTTTTATTTATTTATTTTTGGTTGGATCAGTAGCTTATTTTTGTTATTCCTATTATTCTGATCGAATCATGTGTGTATTAGGATCAAGCGCTTACCATTGTACTAATACCAATTGGTGTTTGACGATGCTGGAAATTGTCAGGTAATAAATCCAGGGCCATTCTCCTAAAGACAACCTGCAAAAGCTCCAAGAACAACATAAATGATAAAAAGAGGGGGGGTGTTTTGTTGGTGGTTTAGACTGGACTTGAGATGTTATTTCTCAAGCTGCCTACGTATCCAATGGTGTATTGGAATCAAGTCTCCGTAGTTCTTTAGGGATGGTTTATATAGAGGAGAGTTGTGCCCTAAGGCGGCGTGGGCCTCGTCCTTGTTGGGCTTGGATTGCCGTGTTCCCTAAGGAAAAGATAACTACGATTTAATCTCCTTAATTGTAGGAGATAATTGCGTGTATATTTGAATGTCAGGATTAGAGTAGTAAATACGAGGGATTCTTCCCATATTTATATGATGATCACACATGTGGGAAATACGATTAGAGATTAACTCTGGCCGACCTAGCTGGGCCGAACTAAAGCGTCCGGGCCTTTCTGTGTTTGGGCTGACTTACGGAGGTCGGGGGAGATAGCCGAGCTGGGATCAGCTCGGATTCTTGTGTGCATAAGAGGTTTGGTTTGAGAGGACTGATGGGAGTCAACTTTACGTGGTTCCGGTGCATTTTCCACCCCCGTTTATCCCACTTTTAGCACATTCTTGGTGTTTTTAAGCCGTTTTTGGGTAATATCGTGAGTTTATAGCACGGGGAGTAAATCCGTCGCTTTGATGGTTTACTACCTCTTTTTAGTGATATTAACCCATTCCCGAGCACTTTTACCCTCCGGAATCGTTTGTGTGTCTTGTTCGTTCATGAGATTGTAGGGTCTAGGTGTCACGAGAACCCGGAAGGCGAAGATGATGAGAAGTATGATCAAGGTGCAAGAATAAGCCAAGGAAGAAGAAAACTGAAGAAAAGGAAGAAAAATAGTTGGTATCCTCATGCTATGTTCTGTTCAGCAGCATTTTGACCTATTATGGAGACATTTTCTGGTCTTGGTTTCTTCATGAAAGTTGTAGATAATTGAAGTATCTTTCGAACGCAATTTGAATCACTCAAATCGGAGTTCTACACGCGAAGATATCATGGTTTTACTGCAGCTAGAAAACTGTCAAATCTCAAACGCGCGTTTGGAACCATTTCAAACGCGCGTTTCAGCCCCAAACTCTCTGTTCGTGAAGCCCTTTCTTCAAACGCACGTTTGGGACTTTAAATCAGCGTTTGGCTGAAGCAAAACGCACGTTTGGGACTTTTCAAATGTGCGTTTGGGGCCG
Organism: Gentiana straminea; assembly: GCA_036785695.1. Classification (NCBI taxonomy): domain Eukaryota; kingdom Viridiplantae; phylum Streptophyta; class Magnoliopsida; order Gentianales; family Gentianaceae; genus Gentiana; species Gentiana straminea. The sequence goes on along the minus strand of JAVUPR010000046.1, from coordinate 3,631,805 downwards.
TTTTCTGCAAATTTTCACCCTATCTATAAATACAACCTCCAACGAACTTCACTCTATCTTTTTCACAACCTTGGGCACTCTTTGACCCATTTTCTTTTGATTATTGTAATAGTTAATTTCCACTTCCCTTAGCTTAAAAACACCAAAACATAGGTAGATTTTACCCCCTCTTAGCTTAGATTTCCATTTTCTCTCCTAAGATTTCACCTTTTGTGTGAAACTTTTTATTGTAATTTTGGATCTCAACTCGAATTTCTATCAATTTATGGTATATTTCTCTTCTCTTTTACTTATTATGACTTCCATTTTCTGTTTTGTATATGTTTTGATTAGTATAATGAGTAGCTAATCCCTTTTCATAGTCGAATCATGTGAAATTTGGTGAAATCACCTTTTGGGTGATGAAATTGGGAGTGGGTAGTGCTTTTTATTGTTGTATCTTGCATGTTTCACGTCTTAGAACTTGTTATAACAGATTTGGGCTAGATTGATCACCTAGGTCAAAATCACACACATCACTCTTGAGAGTTGTTCAGATAGAGAGATGTGGGAAAAGGGGTTCTAAGATCGCGGCGTAGACTCGGCTTAGTTGTTAAGCCCGAGACCAATGCGAGGTTACTCGTTTTCACGTTCAAGCGGCTCTAGTGCATATCATGTCTTGTTAGTGAATCTTCTAAAGGGAAGGGTAGTTAACATGGCATAGGGTGTTAAAGGAGAGTTGTTCAGATCTTAGCACTAGAATTAGGAGCACGCACCTGTGAGATCGTTTGCAAGGGTTCGTTTGTTTTAATTCACACTCCCGGTTTTGTCTATCCTTAGGGTTGAAATTAGCTATTTGGATCATGGTTCGGCTATGTCCCTCTCCCTTAGTTAAACTTCGTTAATAATCGCTTTAGTAGTTGTTGTAGTAATTAACCTTTTCAACCATCGATTTTCCTAGACTAAGTTTGAAGTTTGCTTTGGTATTCACAACCATATTCCTTTGGGTTCGACCTCGTACTCCTGTAGCTATGCTAGCAATCGACCCGGTACACTGCCGGTTAGAGAGTTAGTTTGCCCACGGTTTCGAGTCTTTATAAATTATTTTTGAAGGGTGAATTAACCCTCGATCAAAATGACGCCGTTGCCGGGGAATTGTGTGCTATTTGTGATATCTTGCAAGTGAACCGAAGGCTTGGGCCTAGGTTTTATTTTATTGTTTTCTTGTTGTTTGCTTTTTGTAGTGCATGACCCGGAGATCTCAAACACCACTCGAACCATACATAGACGGAATTGAGGCTTACGCAAGGCGTAGAAATAGTCAAAGAAGAAGAGGTCATCAAGTAGAGGGATCGATTCCGGTCTTTGGAGAGAATAGTTTGGGTGAGTTGGAAGAAGGATCCGGTATGGCACAAAACGGTGAACAAGGATTGGAAGGGAATTTGGGGAACAATAATGGAGTCCCAAATCAAAACCCGCCTCTTGTCAACAACAATGCACAAGGAGGTGGGAATGGACAAGGAAATAACTTTGTGAATGCGAATGGGTCTATACCACAAAATGTGCAACATGAGGCCCAAGGTAATCAAATGGATCCCATCGTTATGCAACAGTTCAATGCATGGATGTTGAATCAATTTCAACATAACCAAAATCAAGCTCATAATCAAGGTGCAAATGCAATACCTAATTGGTTTAACGGTGAACAAGAGCAAAATCAAGGCGGATTGACTTGTAGAGACTTTGTGATGGCTCCCACGGCAACCATGGGGCATAGTCCAATTCGAATGCCACCGGTAGCTGCCAATAATTTGGAATTGAATAGAAATATCATACATTTGTTGGGAGACAATGCTATATTCAAGGGGACCGCCATGGAAAATCCTCATATGTTCATTGATCATTTCCTACAAATTGTGCACATTACCAAGATCAATGGAGTCGGTGAAGAAGCGCTTAAACTTATGCTATTTCCCTTCGCCTTGAAGGAACAAGCCAAGACATGGTATGACTCATTGGCTCATGATTCTTTGCACACTTGGGAGGACGTGGTTATGACATTTCTATTCAAGTATTACCCACCATCAAAGACATTGGACATGAAAGAGGCTATTATCCTGTTTAATGCCTATGAAGGAGAAGAATTGTATGAGTCCCGGGATAGATTTAAAGCGTTATTGAGAGAGTGCCCGGGGCACGGCTTGAGACCTTTTGAGGTAGTTCATGCATTTTTCTGAGGGTTGGAGCCGGTGCACCAAGGGACCTTGCATGCTTCGTGTAATAGGGATATTATGAGGATGGTACCGGAGGTGGCTATAAATCAAATCGAGAAAATTGCTGAGACCTCAAAGCAATATGTGTCTTCAAGTAAAAAAGGGCCAAGGAGTAAAAAGCCGGGATTGGTTGAAGTGAAGGAAGTGGAAACAAATGAGCAATGTCAAACTAAGATGCAAACGATGGAGAAAAGGTTGGAGAACCTTGAAAGTGAAAATGAAAAGGCAAGGCTTTTCCAAATATATGGAGGCCAACATTCGGCTAAGGATTGTGGGATGACACACAAATCTCAAAATATGTCATATCTACGATCCTCAATGCAAGCACAAGCTAGTTTTTCATCACAAGATAGTCCAACCGATCTAGCCAAGAAGATGATGAACATGTTTGCCATGGGGCAACTGAGTGCGGGGCACTTGGGCTACAATCCGGTTATGAATCAATTTCAAAGCGCCGAACAAGGCCAACAAAACGAGCAACCGGTTGTGGATAATTCTCAATGTTATGAGGTGAATTATGTGGGGCAAAGTCAAGATGGTAATTATGATCAACAAAGTGATGGTTCTTGGAGAAATAATAATCAAGGTTGGGATCAAAACCATCAAGGGCAGAATTGGAACCGGTATTTTGACCAAGGCCAGACCCAAGCTTATAGGCAAAATCAAAGTTCATTTTATCAAGCGCCTTACCAACAAGCCCAATACTATCCTCAACAATCTCAACATCAACAACAAGGGGGTACTTACCAAGCAACTCCTCCACCACTTGCTCCCATTCCTCAAAAGAGTGCAACCGATGTCATATTGGAGCAAATGAACAAAAACTTTGCGGAGATAAAGAAGGACATGGTTGAGATGAACTACAAACATGGGTCTGCCATAAAAAATCTTGAGACTCAATTTGGTCAAGTGGTGGAACATGTACAGTTGAAGGGCGGCTTACCGAGTAACACCGAGAAGAATCCGAGAAATGTAAGCGCCATCTTAACTCGAAGTGGTAAAGTGTTAAGGACTAGTGGTGAGAAGAAAGTCCTATAGGAAGACAAAGCTAGAAAAGCTCCTATTGAGACCGAAGCGGGGGCCATGGATGGCGATATTGATGGGATTGAAGATGATGAAGATCATGGAGAGTATGTCAAGAAAAAGGAAGTTGAGAGGAAATCTAGGGGAGACTATGTGGTGATTGATGTGAAAGAGGAGGAACCAACTAGTAGAGAAGGGAAAGAGCCAATGAAAGAGCCGTCTTCCCCACGCACCAAAGGTAAGAAAGGTATGATCCCTCCTCCTCCTAAAGATTTTGATTTGAGTACTCTCCCTTATCCACCTAAAGGTCATAGACAAAGTCGATTGAACCAAGCTCAGAACCGTTTCATTGAAATTTTGCGTAAAATTGACTTGAACATTCCCTTTCTTGAAGCACTTGCAAACATGCCTGCTTATTGTAAAGTCTTAAAAGGCTTGTTAGATGATAATAGTAAAATGAAAGGTTTCGTATGTTTGAATGAAGAGTGTTCGGCGATTTCTGATAGTAAGATACCCCAGAAAATGAGAGATCGAGGTGGGTTCACCATCCCTATTACTATTGGCGATACTGTGATTGAAAATGTGTTGTGTGACCTAGGAGCTTCTGTGAGCTTAATGCCTAGGGCCTTGTATGAAAGGTTAGGGTTGGGTGAGCTAGAACCCACGGGGATGACCTTACAAATGGCAGATAGGTCGGTTAGGACACCTATGGGGGTAGCGGAGGATGTTCTTGTGAAAATAGATAAATTTACCTTTTCCGTAGATTTTGTCGTCTTGGACATGGAGATGGATTCTAAGACTTCGGTTTTGCTTGGTCGTCCTTTCTTGACTACGAGTGATGCTAGCATATATGTGAAGAGTGGTGATATTACTTTTCATGTGGGTAAGGAGAGCGTGACATTGAATGTTTATAAGTCTAAATCTCTTGCTTGTCACTCTGTCGAATCTACTTTTGCTTGTGTTGTTGCTACCACTAACCCACAGGTTGATAAGGAGTTAACTGTAGAAGACATGGTGGATGCACAAAAGGTTGTTGATGGAGTGAAGATCAAGACCGAGGATAAACCGGGATCGCCCATCTCACCATCATTGTCTCAACCGGACCATAAGCCACTCATCATAGAACCGGGAATTGAACTCAAAGGCAATGTGAAGAAACGAAGCACCCCAAGCAAAGGGAACCTTAAAGAGAAACCGGAGCGGGAACCAGAAAAGAAAATATTGAGTGTTTGGCAAGAGGTAACTTCACGAGCTAGAAGAGGTACCCCATGTATTAACTCTACCCCTTTAAAACCCCATCGCGGTGTCTCTCATGAATATACTTATAATTGATATGCTATGTGTTTGGGTGATTTTTGATGCTTTGTGGTTCCGGTCGTTGTTTTGAGTCTTTTGTGGTATGAGTCCGTTTAGTGCCACTACGTCGATGCTAACGACATTAAACAAAGCACTTCTACCTTTTCTCGCCTGTGCTAATAGTATAACTTTGGAAAAATTGGCACCGTATAAGTCATCCCGTCGAGCCAACGACACAAAACAAAGGCGCTTGGGGGAGGCAACCCACCTTTTTGGTAGTAATAATGTGTTTGGAGTGGTCTTTAGGTGCAAGAGGGGAGAGTTTTGTCTTAAAAGAGAGGTTGGGGTGAGAATTTCTTTTTTGGTTCCGGCTATTGTACGTAGACGGGGATGTTTTTATGTGAGCCTCTGTGGCCTTATTTTATGCATGGATGCTCTGTGTTTCTTTTGATTATCTTTACATCCAGTGCGATTCCCGTCTAGTATGCTTGATATGCTTCGAGTCGTTATTTGTGGCATGGCTTCTATTTTTTTTATATATCTCGTATCTATCACCATCTTTTGGCACGTGGACTTTTCCCGTGCATGTGTTTGCCTTGGTTTTTGTTTCTATGGTTTTAGATACTCGAGATGGAGCTTACTAGAAGATGCCACGTGGGCTACTAATGCGCCTTTCGCCGGGTTTTGGTCAAACAGCTAAGTCTTTTACTCTTTTTTATCTCTCACACACCGAGGACGTGTTTCGTTTAAGTGTGGGGTGGGAGACTTAGCCGTTTTCTTGGTTTTGTTGTTAAATGTGCTTGATATGTGGTGTGCTTAGCCTATGACCGGGCTCGAGTCGATTTTTTGGGTAATTTTTAAAAAATTTCAAGGGTTTTCAACACCGTGTTGTGTGTGTTATTTTCACATTCGAGTGGTGATTACCTTAATAGGGACCCCGAACGTGTACATGCGGTTTGATATTATCTTGAGAATGGAGTTTATTAATTTCACGTAAGCTACACTTTGTGCACAATTTGATTACTACCACCTCACATACCACTAGTCTCGAGGCGAAATAGAAAGGTTCACCTAAGTAGGATACGGGATGACGGTCCTGGCGTCTCTTTGACGCTACCAAAGCCAAATAAGCCTTATCCCAAAACGTTAGACCTTCGAAGCCCCTCTCAGCCTTGACAGAATGGTCTGACCACCATTCGTTTTATAGCCGTTTTGTTACTCAGTCAGAAACCTTCCTTGAGCCTTAATTATGGTCACGTTTCCTTCATTTATACCCTACGAGTGGACTTAGTCTTTTGTTAGGCCACACTTGCTAAGGCAAGTGTGGGGTGGGGGAAATGATGTTTTGTTGGGTTGATGTTTCTTGGTGTTGAGCTATAAGGAGAAGGAGAGCTCGTTTGGGCCTAGTGTTTGGGTTTGGCCCAAAAAGAAAAGAAAAATTTGAGACATTTCTTCTTTCTTTAAGAAAAAAAAAGAAGAGAAAAAATCAATCAAAGTTCAAAATAAATAAGTTCTCATTGAATAAAAGTTTGGAGTAGATTGAAATAAAGGGTTGGAATCAAAGGAATGAGCTCAAAAGTTATTTTTATGATGTTAAGGGTTGGGATAGTGAGATAGGTGCTAATGTATTCGATCTCGCCTCATGACACTTGAAACATAATTGATTGTGGCAATGAGTTCGGGTATGTTAGTATCCTATGGTTCCCTAAGAGTACATTAATCAAAAAGGAGTTCGGGTGGTTTGTATGATAGAAATAAGGTGGTACACTTGTTGATTAAGTTCACTCGTACTTCCTCTTCTCCAGTTCCCAAATTATCCCTTTCGATTAACCGAAATTACCCTAGCCTAACGTTATAACCCTTCAAGTCCCACCCGATTGTGTCCAAACTTAGTGGCCTTGATTAGTGGAGAGGGTAGTTGGTATGAGACGGTTGGTAGACTTTTGGTCGGGATTCAAGCCCCGACAATCACTTTGAGCACTTAGCTTTAGCTTGGCACCACACACACTCCATTTTCTTGATAATGTTATAACCGATGTGTGTATGTTCATGTTTCTTACTTTGTGGTTACCTCGAGAGTGTGATTAGTAGCACCTACATCACAAATTTGAATCCCTTGGTTGGTTTTAAAACGCCTAATTTACTCGAGGGTGAGCAAAGGCTAAGTGTAGGGTGGTTGATGGGAGTCAACTTTACGTGATTCCGGTGCATTTTCCACCCCCGTTTATCCCACTTTTAGCACATTCTCGGTGTTTTTAAGCCGTTTTTGGGTAATATCGTGAGTTTATAGCACGGGGAGTAAATCCGTCGCTTTGATGGTTTACTACCTCTTTTTAGTGATATTAACCCATTCCCGAGCACTTTTACCCTCCGGAATCGTTTGTGTGTCTTGTTCGTTCATGAGATTGTAGGGTCTAGGCGTCACGAGAACCCGGAAGGAGAAGATGATGAGAAGTATGATCAAGGTGCAAGAATAAGCCAAGGAAGAAGAAAAATGAAGAAAAGGAAGAAAAATAGTTGGTATCTTCATGCTATGTTCTGTTCAGCAGCATTTTGACCTATGATGGAGGCATTTTCTGGTCTTGATCTCTTCATGAAAGTTGTAGATAATTGAAAGATCTTTCCAAGTCAATTTGAATCACTCAAATCGGAGTTCTACACGCGAAGATATCATGGTTTTACTGCAGCTAGAAAGCTGTCAAATCTCAAACGCGCGTTTGGAACCATTTCAAACGCGTGTTTCAGCCCAAACTCTCTGTTCGTGAAGCCCTTTCTTCAAACGCACGTTTGGGACTTTAAACCAGCGTTTGGCTGAAGCAAAACGCACGTTTGGGACTTTTCAAACATGCGTTTGGGGCCGTTTTCTGCAAATTTTCACCCTATCTATAAATACAACCTCCAACGAACTTCACTCTATCTTTTTCACAACCTTGGGCACTCTTTGACCCATTTTCTTTTGATTATTGTAATAGTTAATTTCCACTTCCCTTAGCTTAAAAACACCAAAACATAGGTAGATTTTACCCCCTCTTAGCTTAGATTTCCATTTTCTCTCCTAAGATTTCACCTTTTGTGTGAAGCTTTTTATTGTAATTTTGGATCTCAACTCGAATTTCTCTCAATTTATGGTATATTTCTCTTCTCTTTTACTTATTATGGCTTCCATTTTCTTTTTTGTATATGTTTTGATTAGTATAATGAGTAGCTAATCCCTTTTCATAGTCGAATCATGTGAAATTTGGTGAAATCACCTTTTGGGTGATGAAATTGGGAGTGGGTAGTGCTTTTTATTGTTGTATCTTGCATGTTTCACGTCTTAGAACTTGTTATAACAGATTTGGGCTAGATTGATCACCTAGGTCAAAATCACACACATCACTCTTGAGAGTTATTCAGATAGAGAGATGTGGGAAAAGGGGTTCTAAGATCGCGGCGTAGACTCGGCTTAGTTGTTAAGCCCGAGCCCAATGCGAGGTTACTCGTTTTCACGTTTAAGCGGCTCTAGTGCATATCATGTCTTGTTAGTGAATCTTCTAAAGGGAAGGGTAGTTAACATGGCATAGGGTGTTAAAGGAGAGTTGTTCGATCTTAGCACCGTAATTAGGAGCACGCACCCGTGAGATCGTTTGCAAGGGTTCGTTTGTTTTAATGCACACTCCCGGGGACTTAGGCCGACTTATAGGGTCGGGCAGGGGCAGGTTTGATCACAAGTACCGGCCGACCTGGAGGGGTCGGAGGATGGTAACCGAGCTCATGCGGCTCGGGTACTGGGGGTTCTACCCTTGATGGAGGCTTTTCTCTATCTTTATTTATTATTGTGCTGATGTGGAAGTGACACGTGGGTAAGGTCAGTTTTTGGCATCGTCATAAGCCCCATATCCAGCTTGAGCCCTTGGGGTCATCTCGGATCTGCTTAAGTTAGCTTGGCCACGGTTCTCTAGACTTGAAGAGTTGATACGCAGCTTACTCAGCCAATCAAAGAGTTCTGCTATGACTTTACGGGATGCGAGGCGTTTTAGCCCATGATGGTGGTTGCGTGACTATGCTTAAGAGCAAGGAGAAAGGTTGTGTTTGCGATCATGAGCTTAGCCGTATAAGGCTGCCTACGTACCCTTAGTTTGTAAGGGATCAAGCCCAATTTGCGTAGTTCTTCGAAAATGAGAGCCTCTTTTCGTCAAGGGTGTGCGGTTATTTATAGGGCCTTGAGTTGGCCGTCACCAAGTTGTTGGACGAGCTGGCAAACTGGGACGCTGCCGAACTGAGATCGGTCTTAGAGTGCCGAGCTGAAGAGCTGGCGAGTTGAGAGCTTTTGGCGAGCTGGGAGATTTGAGGAATGAGAACGTTGTTTATGAACTTTGTTGCCTAGTTGCGTTGGCTTTGTTCACGCTGAAGGATGGCGGAGTAGAGGGCGAGCGAGTCGAGCCCCCGTGCTTTGTATCAAGCTAGCTGCTTGTTACTTAATTCCCGTTGCCCTGGATCACGACATGAATCGTGATGGTCCGAGGCGGGCTTGATCGTGCTTGGCTTGGTCCGGCCTATTAAGGGGCGGACTGGCTAGACCGAGGGGCCTATCCGTTCCTGGGCTTACGTATGGGCCAGGTTCGGATCCATGGGTTATTTCCGGAATTGGGGAGCTTGGCCTGGCTCGATATATCGATGTCCCCTACTTTTGAGCTTTCGAGCGTGTAAGTGAAGGTCGTGGCGTAAAGTTGTAACAACTTGATACACCGTATAAAGATTCACTCGAGGGCTTATCAGAATGATTTATACCGTTGTAGCTTCTCGGCGAGTAGGGTCTGGTCGGACGGATCTCTCACGTGAAAGTTTAAGATGAGCAGGGCCAGGCTAGTGTTGACTTCTCGTTTAAAAACACGGCGAGCTTCTCAATTAAAAACACGATGAGCCGGACCAGGTCAGATTGACTTCTCACGTTATTAAGCGGATGGGCTATGATGCCACTCTATTAAGCGGACTCAATGTAATTTTTAGTTGATATATGCTTGTTGAGCCGGACATGCAAAGCTCAGATTGTGTGTCCTGCAGACTTTTTCGAGCCCGGCCTGTGGAACAGGAGCCGGTCTCTAGGAGGACTGATATGGAGCTAGCTGACGTTGGCTTCAAGGCCATGGAATATGCAAGCTTGCTTTTCTTACTCGAGTGTTGTACTTTGATAGTGTTTCTTACTTGCAAGGAACCTAGATTGGCTAGGACGTTTTCCCCGGGCTGGGAAAGTTTACTGGAGATTTGAAGAAGATTGCCGACCTGAGGCAAGGTCGGCCTAACCATGTCTACACTTTGGGGGTGGATAAGGCAAAGGGTCAGATTGCTGACTTTGTCAGGGATAATCTCCTCATTAAGGCTTTTATAAGATGGGCATGGATGCGGTCTATGACAACCGTTTGAAGGACTTCTCGGAGGGAGTGGACATTGTGTCCGAGTACTCCTACCGTGCTGCGGTTGCTCTTACCTTGGCTCTTGCTTCTTCCGAGCCACCGTGGAGTCTAGCCCCCGGTTCTTAGGTCAGAAGGCTTGTGGACTTGTAGTTTTTGCTTTGAAATTTTATTTCAAATTAAATTGTCATCTATACAATTTGATACTAGAAGGACTGAAGGAGTATTTCGTTAAGTTCTCAGCCTTAACTTTATTCCGAGCACTTCTTTAAGTACTTGATTATGGTAAAGGTATCTTGCCCCCCAGTATGCCATGCATTAACTTGTGGTTTTGGATGGTATACTAAAGGTTTTGTCATGTTTTTGTTCGGGTTTGTCCTACAGGCAACGAATGCTGTAAAGTCCGACTTGTAGACTGAAAGAGGTCGGTTTACAAACTCATTGAGTCCGATATGCGGAGTTCAATTGAGTCCGACCCACGGACTTTGGTTCGAGTCCGACTTGGGGACCTAATGAGCTTGTCCGACAAACTTTGCTGAGTTTGTCCTACGAAGCTCAGTTCGAGTCTGTCCTGCAGACTTAGAATTTATCCTTTTGATGCTATGCTTTTGGTAGTCTCTCTAACCTTTTTAATTTTGCTTATGTAGGGGACCTTAGTTGGTCAGGAGGTTTCCTGGAGGTTGGGGAGGCCTCCAAGGAGTCTAATGTCAACAAGAAGAAGATTTTCGAGTTGAGGTAAACCCGAGGGGAGCTCGGGGCGCCGTCGAGCTCGGAGATAAGGAGATAAAGGCTTTCCAGGATCTACTTTTGGTCAAAGAGGCGGAGCTGAAGTCAAGGCGGCTGCTCGCCTTAAGGATACAGAGATGAAGTCTGTGCAAGCTCAACTCCTAGCTCAAGAGGGTGAGCTAAAGTCCTTAGCGAGTGAACTTGCTGAGGAAAAGAAGGCAAAGGAGCAGGAGGTCGGGGACCTCCAGGCAAGGGTGGCCGGTCTGGAAGTCACTCCTGGCTCGGTGTGCCGGGGCCATTCAAGAGTACAAGGCTTCGGCGGAATTTGCCGAGGCCTTGAAGGTGTTGCTGATCCCTGTCCTCAACCATGGGTATACCCAAGGAGTGGACGAGGCGAGGATCCAATATCCTTCCCTTGTGCTGGAGGACCTTCCTAAGAAGGTTTATTATAAGCAAGGAATGAGTGCGGTCTACACCGAGCGTGTCCAGGATTTTAAGGTCGGGGTGGACATCGTATCCAAGTATGTTGTCCAGCCGACTGCTACTTCTGGTTTGGCTCCTTCATCAGAGCCTCAAAAGAGTCCTACTCCAGACTCTTAAAGTTTTTAGGCGTTTGTTTGTTTTTTATTTGAAAATTTTGTACTATGATTTTATTAAAGATGTTATTTTGTTTTGTATTTGTTTTTGTTATATTGTTGGAGGAGTATGCCCCTCAGTATGCCATTTATTAATCTCAATTTTTGGATGGCATACTTGTTTAGACTGTGTGTTTGTTATTGTTGGAGAGGGGTATGTCCCCCAGTACGTCATGCACTACGTATAACACCGAGCTCAGTGCTCGGGTTAAATTGTATCAGCGTTTAATAAAATTCTTCAAGGGGCGCGCTGCCCAATATGCAACTCCGAGTTTTCAGAGTGCACACTTATGTTTATGTAGGGCCGAGCTCTATTCGTGAGCTCGGTAACTACAAGTTAGGTACTGAGTTTCCAAAAGTCAAGTTAGCTTTAGTTATATGTTAGCTTACGACAAGCAAGAGTAAGTCTGACCGTCTTTAATATAAACTGAGTTAGTCTTAAACGAATAAAAGCATGGTGAGCAGGGCCAGGCTAGTGCTGACTTCTCGCATGAAAGTATTGGACGAGCAGGGCCAGGCTAGTGCTGACTTCTCATTTTAAAGCACGACGAGCAGGGCCAGGCTAGTGCTGACTTCTCGCGTGAAAGAGTTGAAATGTGTTTGTACTGTAAAATTAATAAAGACCATGCATAATGGAGAACAAAATAATAGTAAATTAACGTACCGTTTGCTTATTGGTGTAATCTGTCGGTGCCGAACTGAAGTCGGTCTTATAGAAGGCTCGCTCGCAGGCGAGTTCCAAATATGATGCCGAACTAAATCGGACTTATAGAAGGCTCGCCCGAAGGCGAGTTCCAAATATGGCGCCGACCTGAAGCCGGACTTACAGAAGGCTCGCCCGAGGGCGAGTTCCAAATATGATGCCGAGCTAAATTGGACTTATAGAAGGCTCGCTTGAAGGCTCAGTTCCAAATATGATGCCAAATTAAATTCGGTCTTATAGAAGGCTCGCCCGAAGGCGAGTTCCAAGAATAAGATAGTTTGATCATTTAAGTTATAGAAAAACCCGGTAAGAGCTTGTATCATAAGAGCTCGGATTTGGAGAGCTGGGGAGCTCGGCTCGAATCATGGAGATCTGGGGGAGCTCGGTTCGGATCATGGAGAGCACCAAGCCGGGATTGTGGAGAATAAGGAATAAAACTCGCAGCTTATTTTGGTGTTACTACAGCAACTTTCCGGCGACGATCGGGTATCGAAACGAACTCCGATCGGCATGAAATTTGGAGGGCTTGTTCGTACCTCCTTCTTCTTCAATATGGATGGTGGAAATCTTTTTTCAACGGCTCAATCTTTGGCAATCGGCCGCCGATTTTTTTTGGTGATCGGCCGCCGATGTGAACTCCGATCAACACAAAATTTGGAGATCTTGTTAGTATTTTTTTTGATGAACGGTGGAATTTGTGTTTCAATGGCTTTACGGCCAATGATCGGGTATTTTTGTGGCGTTGCGAACTCCGATCAACACGAAATTTGGAGGGCTTGTTCCTACCACCTTATTCTTCAATCTGAACGGTGGAATTATGGTTTTGACGGCTCAATCTCCGGAAATTGGCCGTAGATCTGATTGCGTTTTTGCTAGTGGACTTTTAACAAAGTTGCCGGTAGGAGGCCCTCCTTCTAGCGCCATTTGACGATGCTGGAAATCGTCAGGTAATAAATCCAGGGTCGTTCTCCTAAAGACAACCTGCAAAAGCTCCAAGAACAACATAAACGATAAAAAGAGGGGGTGTTTTGGTGGTGGTTTAGACTGGACTTGAGATGTTATTTCTCAAGCTGCCTACGTATCCAATGCGTGTATTGGAATCAAGTCTCCGTAGTTCCTTAGGGATGGTTTATATAGAGGAGAGTTGTGCCCTAAGGCGGCGTGGGCCTTGTCCTTGTTGGGCTTGGATTGCCGTGTTCCCTAAGGAAAAGATAACTACGATTTAATCTCCTTAATTGTAGGAGATAATTGCGTGTATATTTGAATGTCAGGATTAGAGTAGTAAATACGAGGGATTCTTCCCATATTTATCTTATGATCACACACGTGGGAAATACGATTAGAGATTAACTCTGGCCGACCTAGCTGGGCCGAACTAAAGCGGCCGGGCCTTTCTGTGTTTGGGCCGACTTACGGAGGTCGGGGGAGATAGCCGAGCTGGGATCAGCTCGGATTCTTGTGTGCATAAGAGGTTTGGTCGCCATTTGACGATGCTGGAAATCGTCAGGTAATAAATCCAAGGCCGTTCTCCTAAAGACAACCTGCAAAAGTTCCAAGAACAACATAAACGATAAAAAGAGGGGGTGTTTTGGTGGTGGTTTAGACTGGACTTGAGATGTTATTTCTCAAGCTGCCTACGTATCCAATGGTGTATTGGAATCAAGTCTCCGTAGTTCCTTAGGGATGGTTTATATAGATGAGAGTTGTGCCCTAAGGCGGCGTGGGCCTTGTCCTTGTTGGGCTTGGATTGCCGTGTTCCCTAAGGAAAAGATAACTACGATTTAATCTCCTTAATTGTAGGAGATAATTGCGTGTATATTTGAATGTCGGGATTAGAGTAGTAAATACGAGGGATTCTTCCCATATTTATCTGATGATCACACACGTGGGAAATACGATTAGAGATTAACTCTGGCCGACCTAGCTGGGCCGAACTAAAGCGGCCGGGCCTTTCTGTGTTTGGGCCGACTTACGGAGGTCGGGGAGATAGCCGAGCTGGGATCAACTCGTATTCTTGTGTGCATAAGAGGTTTGGTCCGAGAGGGACTTAGGCCGACTTATTATAGGGTCGGGCAGGGGCAGTTTTGATCACAAGTACCGGCCGACCTGAGGGGTCGGAGGATGGTAACCGAGCCATGCGGCTCGGGTACTGGGGGTTCTGCCCTTGATGGAGGCTTTTCTCTATCTTTATTTATTATTGTGCTGATGTGGATGCGACACGTGGGTAAGGTCGGTTTCTCGTTCTTTATTTATTATTGTCGTCGTGACACGTTGGTAAGGCGCTTTATATCGTCTTTATCAAAGCGCGATCTTATATTTCCTTATATCACAAGCCCGGGCCAACATGACACATAAGGCCAACAAAGAGACCCAACACTTGCACAATATAATTGGGGAAACAATGTTGGTAGCAAGGAATGATCTCATGACCTCCCGCTCCGATACCATATTAAGATCAAGCGCTTACCATTATACTATATCAATTGGTTTTAGTAAATGCGCTATTATATTTCCTTATATCACTTTTAACGGTCGAAAAAAAAAAAAGGAAAAAAAGAAGAGAAGGTGTAATCCACGGTAATGGAGTTGAGCGGCGGCAGTTTCTTTCTGGGAGAAGCATCGTGTTGTTTTTATTGCTAGGGATTCAATAATATATGTTCATATGGATCCCTTATTTTGGGTCTTTTGATTTATGCCGCTAGTGTTCCCAAAAAAAAAAAAAATTAAAATAAAAAGGGGACAATAACAGATGAGCATAAGACTTTTATTTCCTTGGGTCATACACTGTCGTTGATGGGAGACCGTATGGTTTAAAGTTTGCCTTCTGATTTTTTCCTTGAAAAAATGAAAACCCTTTGAATATTGATAATAGTACACAGAAGCCTAATTTTGATGAGTCAGCCTGCGGGTAAATCCGCATGTAATTTTATGATTGCTTAAGTTATTTGTCTTCCTTCTGAATGGGCAATATTGATTGCCATTAATTACTTTTATGTAAATTGTACCTATTTTTTGCTAGGAAGATTATATAGACTAATCATTTCTTTATATGATTAATCATTAATCAGTTTTAGTTGGTGATAAAAAGTGATATGTATAGAATAATAAAGTCACGTAAAATTAAGTGATTTGTTTCACTCATATGTGTTCAAGGAAGGTCATATTTTCATTTTCTCCTACTTGTTTTGTACTTGTGTTTGTACATATAATTTTGTATGGAGAGAAACTACCTTCGCCATAGAGTATAAATTATTATAGAAGTCCGTCGAAGAAAAAGGAGAATAGAAGGCCCGGTAACCCGAGGGTTAGGCCCGGTAAACGAGCGTCTTGTGGAACACGAAATTCATTCTGCCGCATTGTCTAAGTCGGTTAGGGTTTTAGAGAGTCTTAAGTCGGTAATTGTATCTATATAAGGCCGCATTAACAGAGTTCTTCATATGATTCATAAGTTATAATAAGTTTTGATTACTTTTACATATTACATTACAATATTATTATGCAATAAAGTTTTCTTGAGCTTTGGAGAGTTGTTTTTGGTTTCCTCCCTTCTCCCATCATCTCTAGCTTGAGTAGATCGAGCTAGATCTCCATTGTTGAAGGTATGAAGCTTTGAAGGTTCCTTTATTGTCTTCAATATGGTAGATATGTTCTTATATATGTGTTTTACTTAATCTGCATGTTTAACAACCCCATAATTTACTTATTTTAATCGTACTGAGCAATGTAGATCATGAAATTAGGAAAAGCCGCCCCCAGTAAACCGGCGGTCTATACCGGTTTACCGAGGCATATTTTAGAAAAGCTAAACTGGGATTCACTACAGCTACGTTGATCGGCAGAAATAATTAAAATGAGTAATAGGTCTGGCCAATCTAGTATTCGTAATTCGTAAATTAACATGAAGGACCGCAAGTGAAGTGTTAATTAGGACATAGTCTTGATGGACCCTAGGAACGTCTTTGGTCGGTGTCGACAACTGTCTAGGCGGGTTAGCGGTATGAGGTAACTCTTAATATCGGCAGTTCTAGTTCTTTATGCGTATGGGCTATTACGGACCAATTAAGGAGGGTAGCTTGCGTATAGATTGTCTACTGCATGTGTCGGAGTAGATAGGAGTAGGAATTGCACCCGTAGCTGATAAATATGATAATAATCATTAAAAGCTCACGATTAATATGAGGAAATTATGTGGGGAAGTAAACATAACGATTAACTAATCCAAGTTAGTAGATCGGTGAGGAGAGGGAGAGGTATACCATGTTTGTTTTATTTTACGTTATTGTTGGTCGATGACCGCCTATATGTTGCTTCTTAATTAGGTTAGAATCGTTTATACGTATAAGTTACATTGTCTCTGAAGGATTGACCTTGACTCGCATTTACTATACTTAGGGTTTTAGAGTGTCTTAAGTCGGTCATTGTATCTATATAAGGCCGCATTAACAGAGTTCTTCATATGATTCATAAGTTATAATAAGTTTTGATTACTTTTACATATTACATTACAATATTATTATGCAATAAAGTTTTCTTGAGCTTTGGAGAGTTGTTTTTGGTTTCCTCCCTTCTCCCATCATCTCTAGCTTGAGTAGATCAAGCTAGATTTCCATTGTTGAAGGTATGAAGCTTTGAACGTTCCTTTATTGTCTTCAATATGGTAGATATGTTCTTATTTATGTGTTTTACTTAATCTGCATGTTTAACAACCCCATAATTTACTTATTTTAATCGTACTGAGCAATGTAGATCATGAAATTAGGAAAAGCCGCCCCTAGTAAACTGGCGGTCTATACCGGTTTACCGAGGCATATTTTAGAAAACCTAAACTGGGATTCACTACAGCTACGTTGAAAGGCAGAAATAATTAAAACGAGTAATAGGTCTGGCCAATCTAGTATTCGTAATTCGTAAATTAACATGAAGGACGCAAGTGAAGTGTTAATTAGGACATAGTCTTGATGGACCCTAGGAACGTGCTGGTCAGTGTCGACAACTGTCTAGGCGGGTTAGCGGTATGAGGTAACTCTCAATATCGGCAGTTCTAGTTCTTTATGCGTATGGGCTATTACGGACCAATTAAGGAGGGTAGCTTGCGTATAGATTGTATACTGCCAGTGTCGGAGTAGATAGGAGTAGGAATTGCACCCGTAGCTGATAAATATGATAATAATCATTAAAAGCTCGCGATTAATATGAGGAAATTATATGGGGAAGTAAACATAACGATTAACTAATCCAAGTTAGTAGATTGGTGAGGAGAGGGAGAGGTATACCATGTTTGTTTTATTTTACGTTATTGTTGGTCGATGACCGCCTATATGTTGCTTCTTAATTAGGTTAGAATCGTTTATACGTATAAGTTACATTGTCTCTGAAGGATCGACCTTGACTCGCATTTACTATACTACGATGTACCTAGTATTCTTGCTAGTAATATCGACGTTAGTGACTTAAACGCGATCAAGATTTTTGGCGCCGTTGCCGGGGACAATGGTCAATTTATAAATATAAACGTTTTAATTCTAATTAAGAAGTCGTTTTTTCTTTGATTTTATTTTATTTTGAGTCTTGAGGCGTTCAATATCAATCCTGCACATGTTAAGCTGCCAGAATTAGAAATTTCAGGACCGGTATCCCGAAGGTAAACTCCGAGTTACCGAGGCCTGAAAAATGGATTTCTGAACAGTTCCTGTTATTTTGTGTTATTCCCTGTTTATTTTAATTAGTAGGTCCACAACAGTTGGGATCATACCCAGCTGAAGAGGAAGTTGCTAACCTTTTCTTTGTTTTATTTTGTCTTTTTGCAGATTGATCAGAACACTTCAGAAATTTGATCGATTCAGAGTTGAAAAAGCACAAACAAGTCAAACAACATGCCTAGAACAATCTTGAACATCACACCAATTTCCATGTATCCCAAAACTGAAGCACGAGAGCATTATGAAGCGGTAAAGCAACGGTTGGAAAAAGAGGAGAAAGCGATCAAGCAAGAGCCTGAAGATGACCTGAAGGAGTACATCACATATCGCCCAGGTGAGTTTCCTTGTGAATTAATTGATATATCATCTTCAGATTACGATTCTGATGATCCTGAAGAGGATCCTGACACGATATTTTCTGAACCAAAGGATTACCCAGACTCAGACACCGTGGTGAAGTTAGGAGACCCTGGCACATTCAGACTCCTAATTTTTGTTAATAGAATATCCATAGGATTAGGTCTCTACGACTTTGGCTCGAGTTGCAATATCCTTCCTTTTTCCATCTGTCAAAAGATAAAATTTCCGGTCGTGATGAATCAAACCAGAACCATGACCTTCGTAGACAGAACCAGAGATATGCTTGCTGGTTTGCTTTGAAAGTGCACAATTAAGGCAGGAGGATTCACGTATCCTATCGACTTTACGGTTATAGATGTACCTGAAGATCCTAGTGCCCCAGTTCTTTTAGGACGACCTTTCTTAGCAACAAGTAGGGCGGTTATGGATTTTGATAAGGGAGAGATTACTCTTAGGATGAATAATGATGCTGTATCTTTTAGGATCCTAGAACCCCTAGAAAACCGACTGGAGAGTTTTAAGATGACGTATGCTTCAGGGAAGGTAGAGATCTTAGAGATTGAAGGGCATAAACATAGAGAGGTTGTCATATAAACCGTTGAGCAGGAGTTTATGAGATTAATGCTGAGAGAGAAAGAAGATAAAGACCACGACAGGATGCTCACGGAAGCCAGTCCTTCCGTGTTGCATAGTGAACGAGTCGAGCTAAAGGTAGAAAACGTGGAGCCCTTGAGTTTAAAGTCTAAATCTCGACGTAGAGGTAGACCTAGCACACAAGCTAAGAGAGAGAGGCGTGCTAGGAATAGAGCTCAAAAAGGTTCTTTGAAAGTGCAAACCTCTGGAGCGAAAGTTTGGCAAGTGAAGGCTCCAACCCTTGATTGATCAAAGATCTGAAGAAAGTCGAGCTGGCGACTGTAAACTCAAAAATATCTCTTCAAACCCGTATGTAGATTAGGATTGAATAAAAGTCACCAGATGAAGGGACGAGCTTTTTTCCATCCTACCACAAACTTAGGCTTGAAACCGAATGGTTGTGGAAAGGTTTTTTTGTACCTCGTTGTGGATTCTAGTGAATTAGGTTAGGTTTTGAGTCGGAAATAACAATTGGAGAATAAAAGGGTAGTCAATTTGAGGTCAGAACTGAGCAAAGAGGTTGAGTACAGTGTGTAGAGAAGGCAGATAGAAAAATCCGGGGAAAAATACCCCCGGTTTCTCGAGGGTAACCTCTGGGTTACCGAGGCTTGATTTTCAGATTTCTGAATGTCAGAGTGTAAAGCTGATTTTTTAGAGACACGTGGAGGACCCACGTTGCACCAGTTGTGATCAGTCAGCAGAAACCGTCCTTTCTTCCCCTTCATTTCAAAATTTTCATCTTTTCCCACACTAACTCCACCTCAATCCCATCAATCACCTCCTCAAAAATCCCTCACCCTAATAACTTCTCTACCCATTATCCCACTAGACCATCCACATTCATTCCATTATTCCTATTTAAACCACCCCTTCATCACCAATACCATCATTCTTATCATTTTCATCTCTTTCATTCACCAAACTTCTACCATTTCTTCCTTCTTCTTTTATTTCGGCCACCATCACCACCATATCACCACCAAACAACCACCATAACCAAACCAATTTCCTTCTATTTTCCAAACCCTAAACACCATTTCCTAACCCTGTTGCTGAGTTGCATTGCTGCTGCTACATTGAGGTGCTGCCATTCTTCTTCTTCCATCATCAGAGGCACAGTCCAGAAACAATTCCTAACTGAGGGTTATTTTTCTGAATCAGCTTCAGCGTCTATTTCTATACTCATTCAGGATGGGTCCTAAGCGTCAAAGGTCAGCTGTTCGTCCAAGTGGTTATCAGACAGTGTATGGAGATGCGAATCCGTTAATCGATGGGGTTCTGCCATTCCATTCTCTAGCTATTTATGAGTCGTTCCGAGGCCATTGGAACGCGGGACCAGTGGCTCGAGGACGAGGGGTAGATTTGGACGACTGCGGGATGATGTTGCCGAGTGCCCTACAAGTATAGGATTTATTAGATATGGCTGAGGCACCGGCAAGGTTCAACGCCACGGTGGTAATGGAATTCTATGCTTACGTCTCGCATAACCCCGGTGCCATATTTGCTATGGTTCGCGGTGTCAAAGGTTGATTTTTCAATTGCGCGGATCAACGAGCATTTTGGGGTTAGAAATCCACCAGTGCGCCCGGATGAGTACACATCCTCGAGCAACATTACTGATCTTGAGAGGATGGATATTGTTGCTGAGTTCTTAGGGGTGCAATGCAAGCGCAATCCCACAGGAGACCCCACCATCTTCTTTGAGAACGATCTATCTTGGGACCGGAAGATGGTCAACCGATTCGTCTGTGCTTGCCTTCTTCCGACGAAGCACACTGTTTCTGTCACCACTTCGAGGGCAGAGTTGATGTTTTATTTAAAGACGGGTGCCCCAATCAACATCGGTCTGTTGATGTACAGCCGTATTCATGAGCTTGCCGCCACTTCTGAGCGAGAGCTGCTACCTTACGGGCCGATGATTGATATGTTTGCTCTAGAGGCCGAGGTGAAGATGCTTGTGAGTGATGACTGGGAAGATCCTGAGCCTCAGCTCAGTTTGCAGTCAGTTTCAAGAGTTCAGAGACGGGTTCGAGCGAGAGAGGAGCGTACTCGGGTGCATGGTACACCGAAGACTCAGAGAGCCTTGCTTGAGGAGCACTCGCGAGAAATTGCGAGTCTACATAGCAAGATAGATAGGATTATTGACTTCTTTGGCATTCCTTCCGTTACTCCGCCACCTAGGACTGCCCCACATCATAGAGCATCATCTTCAGCCACCGCCGCGTCGAGTTCTGCACCACCTCCCTGTTTTGAGCATGGAGTCGACTGGGAGGGCGATTCCGATGAGGACTAGCTTTTACTTCTTTTTATTGTTGCTTTCCATTTTTCTTGTTTTTATTTTCTTTTTCTTTTCCAACTTAGTTGATGTAACAGAATAAATTTTATATAATGATTTTGTCGGCTTAAACTGTTTTGGAGATTATTTACTGCCGCATTTTTGTTATACAGTTGTTGTCACCACTATTCTTCTTGGTTTTTCTTGAGATACATAACACAGGTTCTTCATGGACTACTTACATGAGCCCGATGAATTGTATGATGATCCGATTCTTCTTTGGTTCCGCCCTTAACCGAAGCTAAGTTCCTTTTCGTTTTTCATTTCTCATCTTACACATTGGGGACAATGTTTCGATTAAGTGGGGGGTAAGGGAACGCCACTTAGCTTTTTAGCATTATATTCCATGAATTGCGTGATTGTTTGATTCTCTTTGATGCACGATTCACCACTCAGATTTTGATTCATTTCGACAGAATTTCGAAAAATTATGATATCTTTGATCTTTTCAAGTTAATTGACTTCATCTTTGTTTTATTTTGCACAAGTAAGAGAAAGTGTCCACTTTTGAAGTAGTGGCGTATTAAGCGCAAATTCTGTTATGAGCCACCATTTTAAGCACGTATAACTCACTTCCCTTAGTGTGTAGTCGATAGCATATTGCTTTGACTAGAGTTGACCCTGGCTTTATCACGAATCATGTTTCACTTACGCTTATATAGGCATTGGAATTTCGGATTCGGTAGTTTATCATGAGTGGGGCCGTGAGGATAGTTAAATCAATGAGAGTTCACCCGCCAAGAAAGAGAAGTGCATTGAAATATAAACATCTATATTCTCTTTGGAAATATCTTAGTCGATGGAGCGTAAGACGCACGACTTTTGCATAGACCGATAAACGTGAGCCTAAGAGTGATATCTGCTCGGTTCTCGATCCGCCTTGCCTGCTCAATTAATTAATAAATATATGTTCGAGACTGGTTAGTTTGACTACGGGTTGACGTAATGTGAGATTCTCTGCATTTCTAAGCGGTTGTGAAAGTTATTGCACACACACATTGGCCCATGACATGAATAGTGTTTAATGTGTTACTGATGGATACAAGTGGCATGATCTTAATCTTGACTATTTAAGGCATAGTTTTTTTAATTAACTTGTACATTGATCAGGGGTGTTGTTTTCTTTTCGCCTTTTTGCTCGGGACGATCAAAAGCTAAATGGGGGGTAGTTGATGACGCTCTAAATGGTACCAATATTTATACCCATATGCACCCCGAATTCTGCTCAAGAGAGGATATATAGGCTTGTTATTACTTGGAATATATGTTAAATGCTATCTGAGTGTTTCCAGGATCATAATTCTGTATCTACGTTATTTTCCTGATGTTTTGGTACTGTTTTCTCGTTTTGCGTGTTTTTTAGGATGTACCGAATCTGGAGCATTGGAGAACGGATCTGGACTAAAAGAAATGCATAGGGCTGAGTGATTAAAGTCCAAGAAGAAGCCTGCTAAAGAAAAAGGAGAATAGAAGGCCCGGTAACCCGAGGGTTAGGCCCGGTAAACCGGCTTCTTGTGGAACACGAAATTCATTCTGCCGCATTGTCTAAGTCGGTTAGGGTTTTAGAGAGTCTTAAGTCGGTCATTGTATCTATATAAGGCCGCATTAATAGAGTTCTTCATATGATTCATAAGTTAAAATAGTTTTGATTACTTTTACATATTACATTACAATATTATTATACAATAAAGTTTTCTTGAGCTTTGGAGAGTTGTTTTTGGTTTCCTCCCTTCTCCCATCATCTCTAGCTTGAGTAGATCGAGCTAGATCTCCATTGTTGAAGGTATGAAGCTTTGAACATTCCTTTATTGTCTTCAATATGGTAGATCTGTTCGTATTTATGTGTTTTACTTAATCTGCATGTTTAACAACCCTATAATTTACTTATTTTAGTCGTACTGAGCAATGTAGATCCAGAAATTAGGAAAACCACCCCCGGTAAACCTGCGGTCTATACCGGTTTACCGAGGCATATTTTAGAAAACCTAAACTGGGATTCACTACAGCTACATTGATCAGCATAAATAATTAAAACGAGTAATAATTCTGGCCAATCTAGTATTCCTAATTCATAAATTAACATGAAGGACCGCAAGTGAAGTGTTAATTAGGACATAGTCTTGATGGACCCTAGGAACGTCTGGTCAGTGTCGACAGCTGTCTAGGCGGGGTTAGCGGTATGAGGTAACTCTCAATATCGGCAGTTCTAGTTCTTTATGCGTATGGGCTATTACGGACCAATTAAGGAGGGTAGCTTGCGTATAGATTGTCTACTGCCAGTGTCGGAGTAGATAGGAGTAGGAATTGCACCCGTAGCTGATAAATATGATAATAATCATTAAAAGCTCACGATTAATACAAGGAAATTATGTGGGGAAGTAAACATAACGATTAACTAATTCAAGTTAGTAGATCGGTGAGGAGAGGGAGAGGTATACCATGTTTGTTTTATTTTACGTTATTGTTGGTCGATGACCGCCTATATGTTGCTTCTTAATTAGGTTAGAATCGTTTATACGTATAAGTTACATTGTCTCTGAAGGATCGACCTTGACTCGCATTTACTAGACTACGATGTACCTAGTATTCTTGATAGTAATATCGACGTTAGTGACTTACACGCGATCAGGTCCCTGTTGAAAAAGATATTGGGCATCAACTAAAAAGCAACGTTGATCCAGGAAGTGTGTTTTTTAATCTTGATGAGCATTTCCCTCCTCTGGCCGACATATCTAATCAGGTTGGTAAGAAAGGAAAAAATAAAGCTTCCCACCTGTCCCGTTCCACAGCTGGACCATCCAATAGCTTCCTTAACAATGGTGGAAGTTCGTCGTCCTTTATTTCTCATAACAGCTCGGAAGCAATGGTTTTTCTCTTCAAACTCATCCAGGGATCCTAAATCTCATCCACCTAACGGGCAGAGGTCCTCTCTTTTTGGGTCTAGTTCTATTAAAGGCCTAGTGCCGATGGAAAGTGATGCCCCTTCTGGGGAAGCTCCTATGGGTTAACCATTTATTTTGGTTATTTTGTACTGCCTTTCCTTATGGTTTTCTATGAAGATAATTTCATGGAATTGTCGTGGTGCCGCTTCGAATGACTTTTTCCTTGCTTTAAAGGACATTTTATTATCAACTAAACCTGACCTCCTTTTCATTTTAGAACCCCGTGTTCAGAGTGACAAAGGTGTACGCATTTTAAATAATTTTCATTTTGACTGATTTGAGGCAATTGAATGTGTTGGTTTCACAAGTGGAATCTGGTGCTTTTGGACCTCGACTTCTCTTAAGTTGGAAGTCCTTCTCAGTTACAAACAACTTTTTACTTGTATTATTTCCCCACCTAACGAGATGCCTTGGCTTCTCATGGCGGTTTATGGATCCCCTAATGATGCCCTTCGCATGAAAGCATGGCATCATCTTATTTTGTTTAATGAGTTCATTCACATGCCTTGGCTGCTTGTTGGTGATTGGAACGACATTCTTTCTCCTCAGCATAAGCAGGGGGATTATTTAAATTAAAACGGAGTGCTAGATTATTATGGAAGTTTATCGAGGTTGGAGGACTGGTTGATCTTGGATTTAATGGTTCTCCTTTTACCTGGACTAAAGGGCACGATGGTTCTCGTCGTATCCAACATAGACTCGATCGTGCTCTGTGTAATGGGGATTGGAGAATTAGATTCCCGGAAGCACATGTTCATCATCTTTATCGGCTATACTCAGACCACTGCCCCATCATTGTGGATATTAGCCCTTTCCGGAATGCTAATATCAATCAGTCTGTTAGCTTCTTCCGATTTCAAGCCGCTTGGACTCTTCATCCCAGTTTTAATGACTTTATGAAAATGGCGTGGGCAGGTGATAATTATGGTATTCTTGAAGCAACTGCGATTATTAAAGAGAGGCTGCGTTTGTGGAGTTCCAAAGTGTTCGGTAGTATTAAGCACAATAAAGCAAAATGTAGGGCTCGACTTCTCGGACTTCATCAAAACCCGAAACTCGCCTTTTCTAAATATCATCAAAAACTAGAGGCCTCTCTTCTTTAGGAGTATGAAAACTTGTTCCGGCAAGAGGAACTTTATTGGAAACAGAAATCCAAAATCCAATGGCTAAAGGAGGGTGAACGCAACACTCGGTTCTTTCATCTTTCATCGAAAGTGAGAACGGCAAAGGCTACTATTGTGCGTCTATTGAATACATCTGGGATTTGGATCAATGACCCTGGCACTATGAAGGGTATGGTTCTATCGCACTTTAAGGATCTTTACTCTACTACGTCTAATGTGGTTAATGCAGATTTGGATTGTTCCTTTCCTTCATTAAATCATTCGGACCGGAGCTTCCTCAATCGGGAAGTATAAAAGGGGGAAATTTTAGAGGCCTTAACGCATATGGGCTCATTAAAAGCTCCCGGGCCTGATGGTCTTACACCTCTTTTCTGGAAGCATAACTGGAACATCATCACGGGCTCTCTATGTTCGTTTGTGAAAGAAGCCTTTAGGAAATGTAGCTTTGATATGGAGTTAAACAAGTCCTTCATTTGTCTTATCCCTAAGCAGCACCCGGTGGAGACTATTTCTCATCTTAGACCCATTGCACTTTGCAATGTGGTGGTCAAAATCATTACGAAAATCTTGGCCAACCGGATTAAGCCCATCATGCAAAAACTCATTGGTCCGGCCCAAGCTAGTTTCATCCCGGGGCGATAGGCCACCGACAACATTCTTATTGGGCAGGAAATTATTCATCATATAAGGCATTGCAAGGGTAAGAAGTGTTGGCTCGCAGCTAAGCTAGATTTAGAGAAAGCCTTTGATAAAGTCAGTTGGCATTTTCTTGAGCAAGTGCTATTTCATTCGGGTTTTAATGACAATATGGTGGAGCTTATCATATTTTACATCAAGACAGCATTCTTAACAATTCTTTGGAATGGGCAACATCTGGAAAGTTTTAGGCCGCAGTGTGGGGTAAGGCAAGGTGATCCCTTATCACCATACATTTTTGTTCTTTGTATGGAGGTGCTTGGTCAAAATATTCAAAATTCTGTTGAGCAAGAGGGGTGGAAATCGTACAAGATTGCTAGAAACGGAGTGGCTATCTCTCATATTTTGTTCACGGATGACCTTTTCTTGTTTGGGGAAGCCTCCTCCTCTAACGTGAAGATTATTGATCATGTTATGTCTAGCTTTTGCTTACAATCGGGGCAAAGAATTAACTTTGAGAAAAGCAGGCTTTTCTTCTCTGCTAACACCCCTTGTTACCTTAAACATGTGGTGAGCTCAAATCTTAAAATCCCTCTATCCTCCAGCTTGGGTAACTACCTTGGATTTCCTATCTTACACTCTAGAGTTAAAAACTCTCACTTTGATTTTTTGATAAACAAAGCACGGGTTCGTCTCTCGGGATGGAAAGCTAAGAGGCTCTCCAAAGCAGCAAAACGGATTCTCATCCAGAGTACGGCTTCTTCACTACCCCATTAAGCTATGCAAACGATTAAGTTTCAGGCGCATACGATCCAGCTGTTAGACAAGCTTAATAGGCATTTTTTTTGGGGAGATGAAGATACCAATAAATTACATACGGTAAATTGGGAAAGTATCTGTCTTCCCAAGAGCCACGGTGGGCTTGGGATCAAGTCTCCTAAGCTTATGAATCGAGCATTTCTATGTAAATTGGGGTGGAGATATATTAATGAACCCAATGCTCTGTGGGTCCAATTTTTGAAGAGTAAATGTGGAAATATTACATATCAAATAGTATGTAATATTTATTTATTTTCGTGTATACATTATTTGTACACTTTAGTTGTAAAAGGACATATTAATTGTGGTACATAAAAATAATTAATATGTCAAACTCTAGTTGCTTTATGTCATAGACATACTTTTACTTTTTACATGCATGCTTGCCGCCCATCTAGTGGCCGCCCAAGCTAGCTAGTATCTCCCATCAATTGTAACTATTTATACTTCTTCCATTTGATGAATAAACTAAGTTGAAGTTTACTCAAGTAGTATTTACTTTCTCAAACTCTCTTCATGGTAGCGAGCCTTAAACTCCCGAATCCGCTTGCAAATTCTCGGCACCTGCTTTGAATCAAGAATGTCTTCATTATCTGAAGCTTCCTCACCCTCAGTTGAGTCCCAGTTGCCTCAGCAGACTGGGGTCACTGACTCTTCATCTTACACAAATCATAGACTTGATGGCAACAACTACTTGCTGTGGTCAAGATCTATGAAAATGTACATCTCTGGACAAGGTAAGATGGGATACATGTCCGGCTCTAAACCTGCCCCTGCTGAAGATGACCCAGGATTTGAAGCATGGGATACTACTAATAATCAAGTCATGACCATTCTCACATGATCAATGACAAAAGAGATTAGTGAGAACTTTATGATGTATGATACGCAAAGGAGATGCGGGATAATGCCGGGGATCTTTACTCCAAGAAAGACAATACATCGAAGTGTATGAACTTGAAGCTCGGATTCAAAATTGCGGACAAGGAGCTATGTCCGTAACTCAATACTTCAACCAACTGTCTAGGGCATGGCAACACCTGGACATGTTGGAAACTCACCCCCGGAATGATGTCAAGGATGCTTTTTACTTTATAAGGACATTATTGAGAAAAGAGAGTATTCAAGTTTCTTCTTGGATGAATCCTACTCTTGATGATGTTAGGGGAAGAATCCTTGCCACAAAACCTCTCCCCAATCTCAAATCCATGTTTGCTTTGAAGTCAAACATGAGGAAAACGCAGGAGAAAAGTGATGCTTTCGAACTCCCCTACCGACAACCCCGCCGAAAGTGCTACCTGTTGCCGCCGTCGGGAAGCTGCTTGCCGAGGTTACGGACCGTCGTCGGAAGCCTGCGATCGAACTGGAAAGTTGTTCGCGAGCACGCAAACGCACAAATCACACCAAGGACACTTGCTTTGGAAGCTACATGGAATGCCTAAATCCTCCAAGCCTACCGGGGAAAGTCGGGGCGAGGCATGTCAATGAAGGGGAGAATGATAACAAGTTGAATGCTCGGTTCTTGTGCATTCAAAGCTTTCCTCACTCAACAAAAAGAAGGTAGTCCCTCTACCGACATGGCCACTCGAGGCTAGTGCGGGTAAATTCTACTCTTCTATTAGCAATGAAACATGGATTGTTGATTAAGGGGCCTCCTCGCATATGACCGGTAATAAAAACCTCATAACTCACCTTATGCCATGTCAACAAATTCATAAAATTAAGGCTGGCGATGGATCTATCTCTCATGCAAAAGGTTTTGGAAATGTTAAAATCACTAATAAGATATGCCTAAAGGATGTCCTATTTGTTCCAAAATTAGACTACAATCTCATATCTCGTCGGTAAACTTGCAAAAGATTTGAATTGAATTTGTGGTGTTTAATAAGAATCGGTGCACTTTCCAGGACCCTTCTTCACGGGAAGTGATTGGGAGGGCTAAACCACTCGCTCGGGATTGTATGTGGTCAACCTGGCCGCTCGAAGACCGAAGACCGAATCGCCTCGGCCACTCGCACTCAAACCTTAGACAATATCATGTTATGGCATTATAGACTAGGACATCCAAGTTTTGGTTATTTAAAGTCTGTAATTCCTGAATTATTTAAAGGATGTAATGTCAATGATCTTCAATGTGATATTTGTCAATTTGCCAAACTTACCAAATCTGTGTATACCAAACTACCTTATTTGCCTTCCAAACCTTTCACTTTAATTCATAGTGATGTATGGGGACCTTCAAGAGTAAAAAGTATAACATGGAAAAGGTGGTTTGTCACTTTCATTGATGATCATACCAGAAACACATGGCTGTTTTTAATGAAGGATAAATCTGAAGTTGGAACTGTTTTTCAGGAATTTTACAACATGATCTCTACTCAATTTGACACTAAGATCAAGATCTTAAAGACTGATAATGCACTTGAATACTATGAGTCTAACCTCAGTAATTTCTTGATGGATAAGGGGATTGTCCATGTCAGTAGTTGTGTGGAAACACCTCAACAAAATGGGGTTGCTGAGAGAAAGAACGGGCACCTGCTGGAGATGGCTAGATCACTCAGGTTCACCACACATGTTCCAAAGTATATGTGGGGTGAAGCTATATTAACTGCCATATACTTAATCAACAGACTTCCCAGTAGAGTGTTAGGCTTCAAAACTCCTATCCAAACCCTTCTGACCACTCACTCCTGCCCTCATCTTATTTCCCAATTACCTCCAAAAATCTTTGGTTGTACTGTGTTTGTTTATATCCATGCCCAACACAGAAGCAAACTTGATCCCAAAGCTCACAAGTACATTTTCCTAGGATATGCAAAGGACGGAAAGGTTACAAGTGCTATTCTCCTTCGAAAAGAGATTTTACAATTCTATGGATGTAAAATTCTTTGAAAGGACCCCTACTACAAGCAAGTCCACCGAGGCGGCTGCGATGGAAACTTGATTGAAATTGACCTAAATCCGTTCCCACGGCAAGCTCTTAACCCTCGGCAACCTGCGATTCTCGGCAAGAACCGAACCCCGGTACCCTGCGGCCGACCCCAGGCGGCCCTGCGAACCGGGGCTACGGGCCGAGCCTGCGAACCCGTGCCAACCGAAACTCGGCAACCTGCGACTCTCGGCGGCCTGCGACTCTCGGCGGCTGGCGACATTGATGATAGACCTATTGCTATCGAAAGGGAAAGAGATCTTGCACTACGATCATTCTATTCATAATTATCTGTCTTATGATCGGTTATCACTGCCTTTGTCATGTTTACACGGGACTTGGATTCTCACTCTATTCCTAAGAATATACGGGAAGCTCTCCAACATGATAAGTGGAAGGTGCTCGTCAAGACCGAAATGATCGCCTCCTAGATAATCATACTTGGGATCTAACAGACTCTCCCCAAAGGCAAAAAGACGATCGGTACCGCAAGTGGTTATTTACCATCAAATACAATGCGATGGTACAATTGACAAGTATAAGGCCGGACTAGTTGCAAGGGGTTTCACTCAAACTTATGGCATTGACTACAAAGAAACTTTTGCACTCGTTGCAAAAAGCGAACACCGTGTCGAATACGATATCTCTTCTTTGTCCAACTTGGTACCGGCCTCTTCACCAATTGGATATCAAAAATGCCTTCCTCAATGGTGACCTTGCGAGGAAGTTTACATGAATGTACCTCCTGGTTTTACCAATCCTAACACTCAAGGAAAGGTCTCGCAAATTGAGGAAATCTCTATATGGCCTAAAGCAATCCCCAAGAGCCTGGTTTGGGAAACTCACTACTTGTGGTTAAAGGCTGCTGGATATCATCAATGCAACTCGGACCACACCATGTTTATCAAGACCACTAGTCAGAAAAGAACTTTCCTTATTGTATATGTGGATGATATCATCCTCACCGGTGATGACTCTGCGAGATCCGAGATTTGAAGACTCTCCCGGCAAAGGTTTTTCAAGTCAAAGATTTGGGCTATCTTAAATACTTCCTTGGTATGGAAATTGCAAGAAACAACCAGGGTATCTCTATCTCTCAAAGGAAATATGTCTTGGACTGCTAAAGGAAAGCGGTATCTTTGGGATGCAAACCTGCTTTGTATCCCCAGAGTAGACCCTAGTAATACCTGTTGCATGGTGACATTGCTTTGTCGAAAGGATCAATATCAAAGGCTTGTAGGGAAACTCATCTATCTGTCCCATACAAGACCCGATATTGCATATGGGGTCGATCCGGTTAGCCGGTTCATGCATTGCCCTACGAGCAACATTGGGATGCGTGAACAGGATACGAGGTACTTGAAATCCACTCTGGCCAAGGCCTACATTTCACCAAGTCTGCGAGAGATTTATCAAGGTCTACACCGATGCGATTGGGCCGGCCGTCACATAGACGGAAGGTCTACTACGAACTCTTGTTCTTATGTATGGGGAAATCTTGTCACCCGGAGGAGCAAGAAACAACCTACTTCGTCTCCGAAGCGATCTTGAAGTTCGAACTCGGGGCACTAGTTTTGGGTATTTGTGAAGCTCTATGGATAAAAAGTGGTACGGACGAACTTCGGCGGCCTATTCAAGCACCCTATCACACTCTGTTTGTGACAATAATTCACATTATGCATGGCGAGAGGATCCAGTCCATCATGATAAAACCAAACATGTGGACATTGACGGACACTTCCCGAAGGAGAAGATTGATGCCAAGATTATTCAACTCCGGTATGTTCCCTCGACGGACGAATGCGATATTCTCCCAAGGCCATTCCACCAATTATGTTCAAATGATGAGTAGCAAACTTGGTTTGTATAAACATATACAACCCGGTTGAGGGGGTGTGGAAATATTACATATCAAATAGTATGTAATATTTATTTATTTTCGTGTATACATTATTTGTACACTTTAGTTGTAAAAGGACATATTAATTGTGGTACATAAAAACAATTAATATGTCAAACTCTAGTTGCTTTATGTCATAGACATACTTTTACTTTTTACATGCATTCTTGCCGCCCATCTAGTGGCCGCCCAAGCTAGCTAGTATCTCCCATCAATTGTAACTATTTATACTTCTTCCATTTGATGAATAAACTAAGTTGAAATTTACTCAAGTAGTATTTACTTTCTCAAACTCTCTTCAGTAAATATGGTGACCTGATGGGTGTTAATACACCTTGCACCAGCCCCTCTCCTGCTTGGCGAAGTATCCTTGGTATCAAAGATTTTTTACTCAACATGTCTTGGGATACCACTTTAAACTCGTGGGCTTGGAAGCACAATCCGAATGGCAAATTTTCAGTACAGTCAAGTTACGACGTGATGCAAACTGTGGGAGGTACTTTAAATTCCTGCTTTTGGCTGCGTATTTGGAGCTTAAAGGGTCCGGAGAGGCTTAATGTTATTCTTTGGGAGGCACTGAGAAATAGCCATAAAACCAATGGGTTGATTGCTTCTCGTTCCGGAGGCGTGTTCCTCTTGTTCTATATGTGATGCTACCATCGAGACGAATCATCATGCGATGAGAGATTGTGGATGGATTAATACGGTTTGGAAGGTGCTCATTCCGGCAAGTAGACATGATCATTTTTTCGACTTCAATAGGATTGATGCTTGGATTGATTTCAATCTTTCACAGGAACTTTGCAGCGATTCCTTGGGCATGGAGTGGAAATACATCTTTCGGGAAACCATTGCAAGTGCTTGGTTTTGGAGAAATAAGAATCTTTTTGGAAATAGAGATGATATACCGAGAACTAGTCTTTTGATTTCTAGCATTTTAGCTCGCACTAAGTCTATTGTTTCTCTTGATGAGACTGTTGTTTAGATTTTGTTTGGTAGGCATTTTTGCCCCCGTTGTATGGTACACGTGGTGTACAGTTTTTGATAATATATATCCAAGATCCTTTTCTCCGGGAAAAAAATAGAGTATAAATTATTATCCAGTGAATTATCGAGCGGTGGCCGTTGGTAACATTAATTTTAAATTAATGTTTTACGTTTAAGTCTCATTTTAACATAAAAATCATGTTGCTAACTTAAAATTTTTTGTTCAAAAGTATACAAGGCAACAAGTTGCATTTTTACACCAAAAAAATGTTATTTTTCTACAATGTTATATTGCAGATTATTAATAATCATT
Organism: Gentiana straminea; assembly: GCA_036785695.1. Taxonomy (NCBI): domain Eukaryota; kingdom Viridiplantae; phylum Streptophyta; class Magnoliopsida; order Gentianales; family Gentianaceae; genus Gentiana; species Gentiana straminea. Next base: position 3,599,100 of record JAVUPR010000046.1, on the reverse strand, counting down.
TCACATCTCCAGAATTGATACCAACATATTTTAAAAGATGTTTGAGATCGCACATATCATATAAAATAAATATATCGAAATATTCGCACATAAGAATGCTTTTGTACCACATTTAACTAATAAGCATCCGGTTAAACATGAATTTTCTGCTTCAACTTTTTCTAAAGTTGTTTTAAAAATTCATGGACACTTTTAACAACTAATACAAACGGATTTGTAATCTATAATATCTCGGAACAACTTGTATTCTTTGAGTTTCCCGAAAAAAACGTAGTAATTACAAAATATTTCGGCCTTAAAAACAATGTAGTTAGTCGTGCTATTTTTCTAAAAAATGTGTAAAAATTGTTTCTATTATGTCGAGGATATACTAGAGTAGTTCACATATTTAGATTATTATGTAATTGGTTGTTTTTAAATATTTGGTATTTATCCTATAATGGCTTATTCCCTAAGCTAGTCAAACTTATATAATTGTACTCTTTGAATCACAATCAATCAATGAAATACGGTATTACAATTTATAATATGGTATCAGAACGGGTTGATTTTTCTCTCTCGTATTGGTACGGCAATGATTCCCCGTTTCACCCTTCTCTCCTGAATCTCTTCTGCTAATAAAAAAAAAAACAAAACAAAACCCCTAAATTCTTCAAGCATCGTCTTCTTCATCTACCATGTCAGACTCCTCTGAAACTTCCGGTGCGGCATCCACCACCTCATCTTTCCCTTCTTTTACTCCCTCATTTGCAATTCATATAATTAAGTTGAATCCGGATTCTTGGCTTTGAGAATCCCGGCTTTGGGGACGTGGCCGGATCAGGTCCGCTCATTCCAGTCGGGGAGAGAGAACATACAATCTTTGGGCAGCCATGATCTCGCCGCGTCCCCAAAAGCTGGGTAGAAGCAGGGGGTCAAAAGCAGAGGATCCGGGCTTACCGGCAAAATTATCGTTTATGGAGGGCTCAAGTTCTTCCGTATTTACGCGGCCAAGGCGTCTACGGATATATTGATGGATTGATCCCAGCACCCACAACAACTGACACCGGCACCAATGGCCAGACCAAATCAATTGTTATCTTTGATTCTCGGCATGATCACCTCATCTCTTAGTGAAGACATCCTTACCCAAGTCTATACCGCCACGACATCAGCCGAAATTTGATCCGCTTTACAGGCCTCCTTCGGATCCCAGAGCCGAGCTAAGCTCGTCCAATTGCGTACCGAATTAGCAGCAACTCATAAAGGTGATGCCTCAACAGCTGATTATTATTTTCGTGTCAAGAAAATCGCCGACGAGCTTGCTCTCACTGGCCACTCCCTCAACTCCGATGATCATCTCCACTCGAACATCCATAATGTTGGATGAGGTTTATACGCTGCTGCTGACAACTGAATCCAGGATTCATCATCACCGGCCGATCACCATGCCTTCGTCTTCCTCGACAAGCCCTACAACTGCTGCGGCGAATTTTGCAGGCTCATCCGGTGGGTCAACTACTCCCAGCAATTCCTCCCGGAAGCGTGGGTCCAACAACTACCGTGGCCGGGGACGTGGTCGAGGCCGTGGTTCTCTAGGTCCCCCGGTCCTGGTTCTAATTACGGCGGGCAAGGTTATAGTGGACAGCGATATGGTGCTTCAAATTATGGTGGGCCGAATTATGGTGGCTCGTCCGTACCTTGTGAAATTTGTGCCCGAGTGGGGCACACAGCTCAAACTTGCTATAACCGATACTATGAGTATTCACATCCTCCGGCACCTCGTCCTCCTCGCCCACCCCAAGCATATGCCTCTCAACTGTACCCACAACACTCCATTGATTGGATTCCCGATACCGGTGCCACCCATCATCTTACCTCCGACTTCCGTAAACTCAATTTAGCCTCCGAATCTTATGATGGCCCTGACAAGGTTCATGTAGGTGATGGTACTGGTTTACATATATCTCATTACGGCTCTTATACTTTTTCCTCCCCTTCCTGTACTTATTATTTATCTAATATTCTCGTTACCCCTTCCTTTACTAAAAACTTATTGTCTGTACATAAATTCGTTTCTGATAATTCTGTACATGTATACTTCGAGTTGCATGACACTTATTTTCTTGTGAAAGACTACTCGAGTCACATCCATCTTAGGGGCTATGTCAAATATGGTCTCTACCACTTCTCAACCACGTTCTTCCGTCCACCTGCTCAAGCTCTCACCTCTTCCGTCTCTCTCTCTACCACATGGCATCAGCGACTCGGTCACTGCTCCCACTCCGTGCTTCGTCAAGTTTTGAGTCGTCTTTCTGTTTTTATTCCTAATAAAGAACCACTTGCTGTGTGTGCCCCTTGCCAATTAGCTAAGAGTCATAGGCAACCATTATATGTGTCTGATTTTACTTCCACTGCACCTTTAGATTTGATTTATTCCAACGTGTGGGGTCCTTGTGTTGAACCCTCTATTTATGGCTCTCGTTACTATGTTAGTTTCCTTGATGATTTTACGAAATTTTTGTGGATTTACCCCTTGAAAAATAAATCGGATGTTGAAGTGGTGTTTCCTTCGTTTCTTGCTATGATCGAACGTTTGTTTAACACCAAATTAAAATCAAAGCAAACCGATTGAGGTGGTGAATATCGCCGCGTCTCCACCCTGCTCACCTTCCTTGGCATCCAACATCGCCTTTCTTGTCCTCATACTCATGAGCAAGTCGGAGCCATTGTTTGGCGTTACCGCCAAATAGTCGAAGTCGTTTTTTCCTTACTCGCCCAATCTAACCTCCCTCTTCCATATTGGGAGGATGCCTTTACCACCGCTACTTACCTCATTAATCGTCTTCCCTCCACTGTACTTAACAACAAAACTCTTTTTGAAATAGTGTATAACTGGTACCCCGACTATTCATTCCTTCATGTCTTCGGCTATGTCTGTTGGCCGTATCTTCGGTCCTATAATAATCATAAAACCGACTTTCACTCCGCCACATGTATTTTCCTTGGTTATAGCCCCTCTCACCATGGCTACAAGTGTCTCAATCTTGTCAGTGGCCGTGTCTACGTTGCTCTCCATGTGCTCTTCGATGAATCCATCTTTCCGTATACTACCCGTCCTACCTCTTCTCCAGCTTCAAACACGCAAACTGTTCCTCTTACTGATCTTATTCCTACGGTTCCCACTCCCTCCGTACCGCCCTCTGCTCTCCCTCAAACCGAGCCCCCTACCGCTATGCCTTCCTCTCCGACAACTGAATCCTCCCTCATCCCCTCTCCTACTCCGAGTCCTCCTCCCCCACCCCATCCTATGGTTTCTCGCACCCGCACTAACTCTCTCAAGCTTATCAACATGCCTGACTTTATTCGATATCATCTTCCTCACACACTCATCACCACCTATTCCGACCCCACCTCCTATATTAAAGCCTCCAAACATCCTCAATGGCGTACTGCTATGCGAGAGGAGATTGATGCGCTTCTGCACAATCAAACTTGGGATCTTGTTCCCAAATGTCCTCATATAAATATTATGGGTAATAAATGGGTCTATCGGACCAAACATCATGCGGATGGTCGCTTGGAACGTTATAAGGCACGCTTGGTTGCCAAAGGTTTTCATCAAGCAGCAGGTGTCGATTTTCATGAGACATTCAGCCCGGTTGTCAAACCGGTTACTATTCTCTTACTGTTGTCAGTTGCTATTTCACAGGGATGGACTTTGCGGCAGGTTGATATTCAAAATACCTTCCTCCATAGGCATTTATCTGAATCTGTCTTTATGCATCAGGCACAGGGGTTTGTACGCCCTGACTATCCAGATTATGTTTGTCGCTTGCGTCAGAGCCTTTATGGCCAGCGTCAGGCCCCACGTGCATGGTTTTCCCGGTTTACGGATGCACTATCATAGTTTGGTTTTGCTGGCACGAAAGCTGATAACTCTATTTATATTTATTCTTGTGCAGGTGCTCGTGTTTATATCCTTAAATATGTTGATGATATTATTATTACTGGTTCTTCCTCTTCGCTTGTTGAGCAGATCATTACTTATCTTGCCCGGCACTTCCTGGTTAAGGATCTTGGTGCCCTTTCTTACTTCCTTGGTATTGAGGTTCTGCCTCACTCTGATGGACTATATCTTACTCAGTGCAAGCGTATAGTTCTGCTCTTGCAGTGGGCTGGCATGGATAAGACTAAGCCTTGTCAGACTCATATGTATGCCTCTACTCAGCTTACCATGGATTCTGGACCTCCTTGCTCTGATCCGTCTCTTTATCGCACTATTGTTGGTGGTTTGCAGTACCTCAGCTTCACACGTCCTGACATTGCGTTTGTGGTTCGTAAGGTCAACAAGTTTATGCACTCTCCCACGGAGGCTCACTGGATAGATTTTAAGCGCATCCTTTGGTTCCGATGGTCTACTTCTCTCCCGATGCTCTCCCATCTCTCTTCGCACCTATTCTGACTTTGACTGGCGGCCGACTCCGATAACCGCCGCTCCATCGGCGCCTACTATATTTTCCTTGGTGACAATCTTATTAGTTGGTTCTCCAAACAACACTTAACAGTCTCCAAAAGTAGCACCGATGCCGAATATAAAACTCTTTCCAACACTGCTGTGGAAATTCAGTGGCTCTGCAGTCTCTTGCGCGAAATGTCTATATCCCTGCCGGAACCTCCTACACTTTGGTGCGACAATATCGGGGCTCCGTATCTGGCGCCAATCCGGTTTTTCACGCTCGCACCAAGCATATTGAGATTGATTTCCATCACGTCCGAGAACTCGTTGCGGCCCGGAAGCTTGGCATCTCCTTCATTACCTCTCAAGACCAACTTGCTGACCTCCTCACCAAACCACTGGGTAAACTGCGGTTCTCATCTCTCAAGGCCAATCTCCGTGTTCACTCCCTTCCCATGGGATTGCGGGGGCGTGTCGAGGATATAGTAGAGTAGTTCACATATTTAGATTATTATGTAATTGGTTGTATTTAAATATTTGGTATTTATCCTATAATGGCTTATTCCCTAAGTTAGTCAAGCATATATAATTGTACTCTCCAAATCACAATCAATCAATGAAATACTATATTACAATTTATGATATATTACTACAACTTTTCCCGATGTTATTTTTCCAGAATTGCAGATGCAATTTAGTGTTCAAACTTTTACAAAAATATATGCACATCAAACAGATTTTATACGAATCAGATTATTAACACATGAAGCAGTTAAAGTCTTAAAATTGTATGAAAAATAGTTGTGTGAGTTCGTTTATAGTAATCTTATTTTAATCTTTTGTAGAAACTTTCCATATAGGAAAAGCAATATTGAACAACAGAGATGAGGAAACAATTTTCTGAACATGTATTTCACATATATACACACAACAACACAACAATATGCACAGAAAATTGACCGCCACAATGCATAAGTAAATACGAAAATTATTGTTTAGACTGAGGCGCGTAGAACGCTTTGCTTCAGACTTTAATGCCCCGACTATGCGCTCACGGTGATGGCATAAGTCTCTCAAGACACAACAGTCTTCCTTTTCCTGGTTGTAGCACTTCAATGCGGAAAAGACGGCGAACTGATAGAGCCTTGTTATCTCAAACTTTATGTATGCAGAGAAAGTGTTTCAATTTTTGCAAAGTTTTTGTATGAATGCAAATGATTTTTTGCCTCTATTTTCATTCAACAAAGCAAGGATTTATAGGCAGGAAGAGGTAGAGTAGCAACCTTTCAATATTGGATGTTAGGGAAGTTATTTGTTGTAAATAACCGAATTTTGAACGGATGTCATTCTGTTCATGAACTTAATTCGAACAGATGCATTGTTTCAACAAGTTCGATTTGAACTGATGTCTATTTCGCCTCACATAAATCACTCTATCTTTAGGCATTAATTTTCTAATTTACCCGATATCGAAATCGAGTGATTCAAAAGCCTAAAATCAACTACAATCTTAGTAGTTTTCAAAACTGTTTTAAGCTCCCGGAAAATTTATTCCGTAACGCATTCAAATCCGGGCCTGAAGTTGACTGTTCGTCACTTACAATTAAACTCTTTTTTTAAAGCAACTTTATTTTATTAAGAGAAGAAATAAAGTATTACAAAAAGTTCGCCATATCCCGGCCCGCCCCAAGTTTGCGTGATAGAATGCATAGCATGGCCTCCTTAAACCCTATGTGTGGCAAACCCAGTGTGGGAAAATCCATCACATAGGGAAGAGTACTCGCTACATGCATTCCCAAAAAATCCCAAACTCCAAAAATATGTACAACGGTGGAAATCATAAGTAAAAGAACGGCGTCGTGTGTCTCGATTACGGAGGGAAAGAGTTGTGACTCGCTCGGCGATGATACAATCGATAGTCGTCGTCGGTCGTAGAACGATGCATCCGCTTGAGAGTATGTAAAGTCCAGTTCCGATCCTGAGCATTGGCTACACACATCACGTAGGGCAAAACATCACATAGCAGTAAGAGAGGGAGCACCATTGTGGACCACAAAAGGAACAAAAACACCTGAATTGCACCCCTATCAGAGTGGGAGGGGTGCGTCCAAAGCTCACTGCACTCCAAGAATCCGTTTCCGTTGAGAGGAGGCGTATCAAAAGTCTCTGTCCACACCACCAGCACGCAGAATAAGTGGAAAATACCAAGCAAAACCCAATGAGTAAAGAAGATACAGAATAAAAACACCTGGTTTGCACCCCAACCAAGACCCGGAGGGGTGCATCCACGTAGGCGAGTGAGTCGTATGTATGCGTTTTGACTCCCGGGCGCCGTCCTTGTCTCGTCCGCAAATCGTAAACAATGTGTAACGCAAGACAAAGTTGAATCGTAGTAAAAATGGGAGAGTAAGCGAGGGAACGAAGACGACCTGGTTTGCACTCTTCACAAGTGAAGAGTGCTTCCCGGTATATGAGCGATATGTCGGATATGAGGTGGTCCATGGAGATCATCGTGAATAAGATGCAAAATATGTGGTGGGGCATCCCTCTCTTGATTGAAAATCCGATCCTCCCCTTCCAAAGCAGCAAGGCCGTCAGCGACCCCGTTACACTCACTGTAAATGTGGGAAATGGTATACGACATCGGGCGCAAGATGTGATGTATCTGAGTAATGGAGAGGCATAAGGGCCATCCTCCGCCATTCTCACCAGATATGATTCGGTGAACATAAAGCGAATCAGATTCAATATCCACGGGCTGATCCTTATTACACAACCAGAGACCGAAAAGTAGAGCTTTATCTCTGCGTCCACAACGGTACCCTGGCCAAAGCAAGCATGAAAGGCCAGAATGAATCTTCCCGTAGAATCTCGAAGAATACCTCCTCCATAAGCAATACCAAGCGCAACACTCCCATCCACGTTCAACTTAACATTCCTAGGTAGGGGCGGTTTCCAACGCAGAGCGATCAACTGACGTTTAGGACCAGCTTTGAATTTGAACGGCCTGAAGAAAGGCGTCCCTTTATCAGTTCCCAAGATAGAAGCGTCCAAATCCCGACGGAAGGCAAGTTGTCTGATGGTCCGCTCAATAAGAATGATAGTCCGCTGAGTAGAAGGTTGTATATCATCGTGCCGACACTGGTTTCTCGTCGCCCAAATGCCCCAACAGACAATCACAGGCACAATAAGGCGAAGGCTATAGATACTACTAGCCGAGTTCCTCCAAAAGGCAAAAAGCGGCACAATCCCGGAAGTAGGTGTAAATCTGAGGCCAAGATGATTCATGAAGTAGGACCAAATTGCAATGGCCAAAGGGCAATCAATAAACATATGTCGGATGTCCTCCCCATGAGAGCAAGCAAAACACTTAGTAACCAGAGGGATACCACGGCGCTGAATGTTAAGGTCCGTAGGTAAAATGTTATGAAGGAGCCTCCAAGCAAAGAAAGAGATTTTGAGAGGTAAGAGGTTGTTCCAAATCATCTTGTAGATATCGTTCTCAGGGTGGTGAGTGCGTGTCATGTCCCACGCTGAGCGGGTGGTGAACCTGCCATCGGGGGTAAGGGACCATATGAGCTCGTCAGCTGTACCAGGGACGATTGGAACAAGCAATATCTCCTCAACGATGTGAGAAGGAAGAAGAGTTTGTAAAAGGTGAGAATCCCACTTGCCGTTTACCCAAAATTCATTAACTTTCCAGAAACGATCTTCAGGAGGGTTGCCCAAGTCATGCGTAGTCCATTTGTCCCTCCAGAAGTCGATATTACCCTCATTCATCAGAATTTCTTTACAGTATTGATTCATTAACACTACAACATTCGAATGATCCATAACCACATTTATGCACAAGTTGTACATGCATGCTCCGTTATGTCCACTCTGCCTTCAACTATATATCAGCCAATAATAAAATAACCAATTGAAATCTCCAAGATAAACATAAACTTTTATTCTTAACAATGAACCAAAAAAATAAATAAAAAGACCTGTACTATTTAGCAAATCTTATTTCAGGAAACATATGATCATCAACACATGGCCATTTCTTACATTATACAGCAATAATTTGTTGCATTTTCAGCTTTGGTTATTGTATGCATTCTTGGGTCTGCAGATTGGCCGTTGATGAACCCCCTTGCAACATGATCCATCTTTGTTGTATGCACTTTATCTATCACAATTTCAAAATTATTACAATTAAATTACTCTTATAATTAATGCATAATTTGCTTTTATTCTCATTAAAAAAATTAACTAAAGAAGAGACAAATCTCATACCGTCAAGTATCTTTCCAGCATTATTTCCGAAAGCGGCGTCATCCCTGAACACCCTTTGCCGAAACTACAAGGGAAAATCCCAAGAGAATGTAAATCATTTTTCCTTTCTGTACACATTACACACATCAAAAAAAGAATCAAATCAAATCAATTGGAAAATAAATTTACCGTCATTTGGATACCGTCCATCTAAGCTTAGACTGGGAAGATAAACTTTTGTAGTTGATAAACTCTGTCTGACCGGATGCTGGTTGCTCCGGTTGGTTTTGTATGTTTTTTTTTCGGTCTTTTGTCCGGTTTCTTTTATATAAGCTTTAATCTTTGGGGAAGAGAAAAAAAATCCTCTGTTTAATTATATACCTTTTACAGCTTTAGATGAAGACTGATATGTCCCATAAAGTTGATAGGTAGAAACCATACATAAGAATATAAAGAACACCACTGGCGATCGATAATCTTTTTGTGGGGATTTAAATATCCCTTTGTTTTTGATTGATTGAATGGGTCAAAACTCTAGACGGCCAGGAGCCATGAGACAAATAACTTTTAACAATGAATTGCAACACTAAGTTAGTGGCGGGTCCAGGAAATTTCAGTGGTGTCACCGGAGTCTAAAACTACATCTTTTATCTAAAAAAAATTCCAGTGAGGTCACCGGTGTCTAAATCATCAATTTTTTTTTAGGCAAAACAACACTTTTTAACAACAAAACTATATAGTTTTAATAGATTTTTGTCCATAAGGACAAAATTACCAAAAAAATCGAGATAGAAGGAAACTGTAATTTAATCAGGACAAAAGTAACAATTATGAAGTAACAAATATGAAGTAACAAATGTGGAATAGAGTAAATATGAAGTAACAATTGTGAAACACAAAGTAACATTAACACGTGAAGTAACAATTTTAAAGTAACAATTGTGATTTTTTGTCCGTTATAATCATGAAAATGTTACTTTTATCCTTCCAGACCCATTTATTAATTTTTTTTGTCCTTGTGGCCCCTTCTCCCTAGTTTTAATACTATTTTTTTTTTTTTTAAATCCAGTGAGGTCACGTGACCCCCAGGGCACGTGGATCCGCCCCTGCACTAAGTTGAACCATTCAATGCGTTTACTGAAAGTTGAAAACAAGACGAAAAAAAATAATATTTTCAATGACCGTTTATTGCATTACAAATAGAATGACGATCTACTTGGTGAGGAGAGTTATGGTGTATAAATTATTTTAGAGGTATACCAAATATAAGAATGTGATTAATTTATGTCACAACTACACACATTTACTATGTGTGAGAGATTGTGTGAGATTAATTACACCCTCAACTTGTATACCGCTAAAATCACTGTTGTATCATAATTTTTCTCCTACTTTAATCCTTTTATAGTAAATTGTCAATTATGACAGATTTAGAAAGGTGTCAGAATATGACTATAAAAAAGATTTTTTTATCAAAAATGACATTTCATCACTAAAAGTGAATTTGAAAATGAATTACGTTGGTTTTGTCCTGAAAATCAAGGTAATTCACTTTAATTGATGAAATGTCTTTATTGAAATAAATCTTTTTTTATAGTTTTTTTGGTCTCACATCTTTCATATTGTGTATTTTAAGACCCTTATCCCATTATTTTATATCTTCCGTTAACGGTCTTCAATGGTATATTTTTTTGAGAGATTTTATGGTGCAACGGTTGTAGAAAGGTTATATCAAGTGGCATACATTATAGTCTCTCATTTTTACTCTCTTTCACATAATACACTTTTATCGTGTGTGAGAGGTTAGAAATGAGTGGTTGTAATGTATGCCACTTGGTAAAACCTTCCTACAACGGTTGTATTTTAAAATTTCACTATTTTTTTTAGTAGAATACCTATAAATTTTGAAGAAGAAGGCCGTCTTCCAATCTAATTTTGTGTTGTTATTTTTACTCAAAAATCTATTCAAAATGTCTATTTGTTAATTATCTATATTAAAATTACATGCTAAACCGGGTCAATGAAAGGTTCAACATGCATCTCCCATGAGGATATTTGTCTCCATGGCTGTGGGTTGATTTTTGACTCATCCCATGAAAACAAAAAGGAATCTCCCAAAAAGCATATAGATCGCCTGTGATAATTATTATATTCTTCTAATTAGTTTCTACCTATCTTAATTATGTTTCTTTTTTAACGAGTCAATTTTTGCTGAGACATCTGAACTTATCTATCATCTTATAACGTTGTAAAAGACATTTAAAAAAAAAAAAAAAAAAAAAGAGTTTTCTTCTTCCTTGTTCAACAACAAAGAATTTGTTCCCAGTTTCAGCTTCCAAAACAAAGGCGTCTTCATTTCTCTTCTGCAGCCATATTACATGGAGAACTTCAAATTGAAAGTAAGTTCACTATCGCATTCATTCTTCTGCTGCGATTCTTGTTTTTTTTCTTTTTCTCCCTCAATTTTAATCTTGGAGTTAATTCTTTTATTTAAATTTTTATTTAAGAGAGACAGATAAACATGGAAAACCAAGAAATTATTATCAAAGATCAAGCCAAATTCTTGAGGGCAGCCAGCAGGGTGATTTGATTTCTTTCTGTTTTTACTTTGTAGTTTCGGGGAAAGGTATTCATGGATGACGCTGCTATTGGAAATAACGCTGGAACGATTCTTAATGGTATGATATATATACTACCGCTCTTCTTGTTTAGCTTTGTAGGGGAAGATTTTTACATGGTAAAGCGAAGTAATGGGCAGAGCCATCAGAATACACAGTTTATATTATGGATATAATCTGTGTGGTTCCGCCCATCACTTCCACTTTACTATGTAAAAATTTCACCTTTGTCAGGCTATATTTAATTGAGTGTAAGTAATCATGTTGAAATAGTACCTGCAGATAGGGTGCATACACAGATGGAAGTGCCAAGGGTGTTAATTAACGGCCAACCTGCTGCAAACCAAATAATGCCTCTGAAAAATACAGAAAATGTTGTACACCTGGATCTCGAACCGACAAATGGAGGCAAAATTAGGATTTTAGTCCTCTAACTTGGCCTATTTTGGATTTTAGTCCTGCTCCTGCTCCGGTGAGGAAAATGGTCCTCTAAGTTGGCTTTTTTTTTGGATTTTAGTCCTATCCGCCGGAAATAGCTGATTGGGCACCGGATTCTTTTAAAAACGCTTACGTGGCAGCCTAGTTAAAGGACTATTTTTAAAAATTCCGGTGCCCAATCAGCTATTTCCGGCGGATAGGACTAAAATCCAAAAAAAAAGCCAACTTAGAGGACCATTTTCCTCACCGGAGCAGGAGCAGGACTAAAATCCAAAATAAGTCAAGTTAGAGGACTAAAATCATAATTTTGCCGACAAATGGATGCAATATAATGTGAGGAAGAGAAAGTATGTAATGATATACAGTAATAACATTGTCTTTTTATGTTGAAGAATTAACTGGGATCGTTGACATCTTTCCTTTTTAGGTTCTATTTTACGAGTTTGATATCTTTTTTCTTCTCTGTGTTGAAGATATTAGGGTTAATTTGATTTTTAGTCCTCTAACTTTACCTGTTTTTGTAAATAGTCCTCTTTTTGCTCCGGTAGCATTTTCAGTCCTATAACTTTCTATTTTCTGGATTTTTAGTCCTTTTTGCCAATTCATCACCGTAGCTCCGGCGAAGTGTATAAAAAGGACTAAAAATCCGTAAAATAGAAAGTTATTGGACTAAAAATCCGAAAATAGAAAGTTATAGGATCGAAAATTAGCACTTCGCCGGAGCTCCGGTGATGAATTGGCAAAAAGGACTAAAAATCCAGAAAAAAGAAAGTTATAGGACTAAAAATGCTACCGGAGCAAAAAGAGGACTATTTACAAAAACAGGTAAAGTTAGAGGACTAAAAATCAAATTAACCCAAGATATTATAGATACGGATTAATTTATTTAAATATTTGTATTTTATCTTTTGGTATTTACCATTTACTTTTTGGCCAAGCCATATGTGACTATATATACCTCGATGTAAACTCATTACAATTCAATGGAAAATATCTGATTCACTTTACAATATGGTATCAGAGCTAGGTCTCCCCTCTCTCAAAAACATTACGTCAAATTCAATCTAGCCTCTCTCGCCAAAAGTAAAAATAAAAATAAAAAAAAAAAAAAAAAACCTAGCCCCTTCTTCTTCGTTCAGCCTTCTCTTCCAAACCACGCCATGTCCGGCGTGACTAATTCAGCCGCCACCACCACCGCAACATCTTCTTCTTCTCAATACCCCTCTTTCACTCCTTCCTCCTCAATTCATATCTCCAAAATTACCCGGAATAACTATCATCTATGGCGGGCTCAAATCCTCCCATACCTTAAAGGCTCAAATCCTCCCGGAATAACTATCATCTATGGCTACATTGACGGGACGATTCCTCCACCGGCTGCAACCATCACAAACTCCGCCGGCGCTGTTTCTACCAATCCTGATTACGCTGAATGGAGCAAAAACGATAATCTAATACTCAGCACGATTACATCCTCTTTATCTGACGATGTTTTAATGCAGGTTTATACATCATCATCGTCGGCTGCTATCTGGAAATCCCTTCAAGATTCCTTCGCTTCAGCCAACCGATCCAAGTTGGTACAGTTGCGAACCGAGCTTGCCTCTCACTCGAAAATAGGACACTTCGGCTGCAGATTATTATTTCAAACTAAAAAGGATCGCCGACGATCTAGCCCTCGCCGGCCACCCGCTCTCCGACGATGATTTTATTGCATATTTACTTGCAAGGCTTGGTCATGATTATGATGCCCTCGTCACCATGCTTGGATCCCGATCCTCTGTTACTATTGAAGAAGTCTACTCACAGTTGCTCACCGCCGAGTCTCGGCTCAACCAACATCAACTTGTTCCAACCCCGGCACCCCCATCCAACTCTATCACCGCTGCTGCAAATTTCACCTCCACGTCTAGCCAAAATCAGTCTTCCGTGGACGTGGTTCGAACAACTATCGAGGACGGGGGTGAGGCCGAGGTCGTGGTGGTTCTCGTCCTCCTTCCAACACAGATTCAGCTCCGACTTGTCAAATTTGTAACCGTTTTGGTCACTCTGCTGCAGCTTGTTATTACCGCTACACCCCTCAGCAGCCCCACCCTCCCCCCGTCCACCCCTCAACCCGAGACCCCCTCCACCACCCAACCCGAGACCCCATCCACCACATGCATATTACAATTACACGCAAGCCTACCCGTCCCCACCCACTTCCGATTGGATACCACTTCCGATTAGATACCGGACACCGGCGCCACCCACCATATGACCAATGATCTCCACAACCTAAACCTATCCTATGAACCATACGAGGGCCCTGACAAAGTTCATGTTGAAGACGGTACAGGTTTGCAAATCTATCATCTTGGCTCTTCCTCTATTTCTTCGCCTACTCATACTTATCTTTTACATAATGTTTTAGTTACTCCCTCCCTTACTCAAAACTTACTTTCAGTTCGTCAATTTGCTCATGACAATTCTGTTTACTTTGAGTTTCATAATAATTATTTCCTTGTGAAGGACTACTCGGGTCGCGTCCATCATAGGGGATTTGTCAAAGATAGTCTCTACCGCTTCTCTCCCACTCTCCGCAATACTCCATTTCAAGCTCTTGCCGCCGCCTCTAGCTCTTCCTCCACCTGGCACCAACGTTTAGGACACTGTTCCTTTCTTGTTCTTCGTCAAGTCTTAGGTCATTTATCTATTAGTTTGTCCAATAAAGCACCCTCGGTTGTGTGTGCACCGTGTCATCTAGCTAAGAGTCACCGTCAAACTTTATATGTGTCTGAATTTACTTCTTCTGCACCACTTGATTTGATATACTCCGATGTTTGGGGTCCATGTACTGAATCTTCTATTTATGGTTCCCGCTACTATGTTAGTTTTATGGATGATTTTACAAAAAATTTATGGATTTTTCCCCTAAAGCGTAAATCTGATGTTGAATCTGTGTTTCGTGACTACCTCACTATGATTGAGCGGCAATTTAATACAAAACTTAAAAGTTTGCAAACCGACTGGGGTGGCGAATATCGCCATCTCACTCACTATCTCACCTCCCTCGGTATCATCCACCGTCGCTCTTGTCCACACACTCACGAACAAGCTGGCGCCATCGAAAGGCGTCACCGCCAAATTGTCGAAGTCGGACTCACCCTTCTCGCACAGCCCAATATTCCTCTCACTTACTGGGAGGATGCATTTGTCTCCGTTGTTTACATAATCAATTGCCTACCCACCCGAGTCTTGCATGGCAAATCCCCATTTGAGATGGTCTACGGACGCGTGCCTGATTATTCCTTCCTGAAAGTCTTTGGTTGTGCCTGTTGGCCTTATCTCCGTCCGTACAATCATCATAAAACTGACTTTCATTCCAAATCTTGCGTCTTCCTTGGCTACAGTCCTCACCACCACGGCTACAAATGCCTTGATCTCTCATCTGGTCGTGTTTACATTGCTCGTCACGTCGTCTTTGACGAAACCACATTTCCTTACACTCCCTCGAGCACACCAATTGTCCCTGATCTTATCACTGTTCCTTTACCGGCCACCATTCTTCCAAATCCGCCTCTTCCTCCCCTCCCCCCTTCGGCCGAGCCAATCCTCTCGTCGGATCCCTCTCCTTCCCCCTCCCCGGCTCCACCCACTCCGGCCAGTGCCTCTACATCGCTTGCCCACGATCCTCCTACGGCCCATCCTATGGTTACCCGTACCAAAACAAACTCTCTTAAACCAACTCAAATGCCCGATTACATTCGCTACCCGCTTCCTCGAGCTCTCCTTAACTCCACTACCTCCTTTGACCCGACCTCCTACACTTAAGCCTCCAAACATCCCATTTGGCGTAATGCCGTGAGAGAGGAAATCAATGCTCTTTTACGTACTAACATTTGGAATCTCATGCCTTTTCAGTCACATATGAATGTTGTAGGTAACAAGTGGGTCTACCATACGAAGCATCATGCTGATGGCAGTTTTGAGCGGCATAAAGCTCGGTTGGTCGCCAAAGGTTTTCACCAGGCAGAGGCTGTTTACTATACAGATACTTTCAGTCCGGTTGTTAAGCCGGTCACGATTCGTTTATTGCTTTCTCTTGCGGTATCTCAGGGTTGGTCGCTTCGCCAAGTCGACATCCAGAATGCATTTCTTCATGGTCACTTGAATGAACCTGTCTACATGCAACAGCCGTAGGGTTTAGTTCACCCGGATTATCCAGATTATGTCTGCCTCCCCAAACGCAGTCTCTATGGCCTCCATCAGGCGCCCCGTTCATGGTTTTCTCGTCTTTTTGATGTTCTACTTCAGTTCGGCTTCTCAGCATCCAAAGCCGACACATCCTTGTTTATATACTCTCGTGGTGGTCATTGTGTTTATTTACTTATTTATGTCGATGATGTGCCTCCATCTCTTATTGCGCAGGTCATTACCTTTCTCAGCTCGCAGTTTCCGGTCAAAGATCTTGGCTCCTTCTCTTACTTCTTGGGCATCGAGGCTCTCCCTACTCCTGATGGACTTTATCTTACTCAGAGGAAATACATCCTCCAACTGTTACAGCGGGCGGGCATGGACAAATGAAAACCGTGTCCCACTCATATGTCTGCTTCCTCTCCTCTCACTGCCACCACAGGTTCTCCTTTTTCCGACCCCTCTCTTTACCGCACAGTGGTCGGCAGGTTACAATATCTCAGCTTCACCCGCCCGCACATCGCCTTTGCCGTCCATAAGGTTAGTAAGTTCATGCAATCCACCACAGATGATCACTGGAATGCCGTCAAACGAATCCTGCGCTATCTCAAACACACTATCTCTGAAGGTTTATTTCATTCGCGTCACTCACCTCCTCTGCTGCAAGCCTATTCAGATTCCGCCGACGCAGATAATTGTCGCTCCGTCGGTGCCTATTGTATATTTCTCGGCAACAATCTCATTAGTTGGCGCTCCAAACAACACCTCACCGTCTCCAAGAGTAGTACGGAAGCCGAATATAAGACACTTTCAAATACCGCTGCTGAAGTTCAATGGTTGTGTAGCCTCTTAACCGAAATGCAAATTCCTCTTTCCTCACCGCCGACTTTATGGTGTCACAATATTGGGGCCACCTACCTTGCCCACAATCCGGTCTTCCATGCCCGCACTAAGCACATTGAAATTGACTTTCACCATGTCCGTGAACTAGTTGCCTCCAAGCGTCTCTCCATCTCATTTCTTAGTTCGAAGGAGCAGCTCGCCGATCTTCTCATGAAGCCACTTGCCCGTCCTCGCTTCGACTTACTCAAGACCAATCTCCGTGTTCAGCCTCTTCCCACGGGATTGCGGGGGCGTGTTTAAGATATTATAGATACGGATTAATTTATTTAAATATTTGTATTTTATATTTTGATATTTACCATTTACTTGTTGGCCAAGCCATATGTGGCTATATATACCTCGATGTAAACTCATTACAATTCAATGGAAAATATCTGATTCACTTTACAATACTCTGCAAAGATAACAGAGGCACCCACAAAGTGCGCAACCCATCCCTAGAAAATGCATTTGTCTCCCTCCGGATTTTGTTTTTTCATTTGTTTTTAAGAATCAAAATGTATGGTCTCAAAAGAATATATATACATTTTACAACTTTAGATGAAGACTCAGATGTCTCATAAAGAATATAGGTAAAAACCATACATAAGAATATAAAGAACATCACTCGCGATCGATAATATTTTTATGGGTATTTTAATATCGATCCCTTTGTTTTGAATGATTCAATGGGTCAATTTCTAGTCTCGAGGTGCAAACGAGCCGAATCGAATTGAATATTGCTCTTAAAACGTCGAGCAATTTGAAATAGTTTCTAGGAAAGATTATGGTTCTCGGGTATCCAATCAATTCATCCAAGAAATCGCGCAAGCTTCTCGAACTCGAGTTCGAACACGAGTATTTCGAGCTCGAGCTCGAGCCTAGATTTTAGAAAGTTTTAAGAACTCGAGTTTTTCAACGAGCTTATCGAGTATAATATGTTCTGAAACTTAACTAAAATATAATTCACAATATCACGTGAAAATGACAAAAAAAAAATGGCATTTCGACCAATTATAAAAAAGATAGATAAATATAATATTTAATTGTGTGCCAAATAATGTATAGAATGCAGAATATTTGATAAACCACAAAATACAAATTATATAAAATCAATGAAAACTTTAACATATTATAAATTGACTACACATATAAGGGTACGCATACTTATCTAATAATAACATATAATATGTATACATGTATAGATATACATATATGTTTTTTAGTATATATAAATATATATTTGAGTTTGCTCGCGAGTTGTCGAGTCGAGTATTACATTGCTCGAGTATCGTTTATTTATTCTTCGAGTCGAGTCGATTTCGAGTTCGAGCTAATTTAAGCCGAGTCGAGCCGAGCTTTAGATCGAGTCGATCTCGAGCAACTCACGAGTAGTTTGGCTCGCTTACAGCCCTACTCTAGTCGGCCATGACCGCATGAGACAAATAAGTTGAAACTTTCAATGCGTTTATTGGAAGTAAAAAACAAGGAAATTTTTTATCATTTAAATGACTGTTTATTGCATTACAAATGGAATGACAATCTATTTCGTGAGAAGAGTTATTGTAACGTCCCACTCCCGGATACCGAATCCTTATCCGGAAGAGAACGCTCGGCACGTATAATATTAAATAAATTCAATATTATACGTAAGCCACTACATATATGTATCGAGTTAAGCAAAACGGAAGCTAAAAAGACTCGGATGAAAGTCATAAATGATACTAGAATATATTGAGATATAATGTTAAATATCTATCTCCCGTCACTTTAAGCTTTTGGGACATATGGTAGTTTCAGAACGAAAGATCTTGAGTTTAAACCCCGCTTGAAGCATTATTTTCCCACAAAAATATACTTACAAGTGTTGGGCCTATCTTCTTTCTTATAGGCTCACACGGGCCTCTCTTCCTTCTTATACACTCACACGGGTCTCTCTTCCTTCTCGTAGACCCACACTTAAGGGAACATATTGAAATATAATATTAAATATCTACCTCCCCATCAGTTTAAAATTTTAGGACAGATGGTAGTTCAACTAATAGATTACAAATCATACTAAAGATAGAAAGATGTTAACTTACAACAACAATGAACAAATCTTACAAAGTACGATGTCTCAAGAAGTACAAACTTGTCTTACAAATAAGTCTAAAAGTACAACATTGTTTTAAAAGGAAAAAAAATGCAACAAGGCTCACAGTTCAACATATTAAAAAAAACAAGATAACTCCTGTTAGAATTTAGGACCCTCAGGGATTAACGCGGATAACAGATTGCAATAATCAAGATGCAGACGAGAAAGCATAAATCAACCAAGAAACAATAACACAGGATTTAACGTGGTTTCCGGCAAATGCCGACTACTCCACGGGCAGAAAGAGGAGAATATATTTTCACTGGAGATTTCCTTTACAGACTCTGCAAATTTTCTAGGTTACAACAGACGTGTATTTATAGCCACAAAAACTTGACCTAGCCGCCATAAAGACATACTAGCATAATGACTAAAATACCCCAAATGTGGACCCCAGCTCCAGCTTGTTATCCACCAGAATGTAACCATGCTGACATTTATCCAAACTGAGATTTGCCCAAAACTGACTTTCCAATGCTGACTTCTGCTAAAGCTGACTTTCCCAAAGCTGACTTCTGGTAAAGCTGATCTTCTGGCAAAACTGACTTCTGCCCATAGCTCACTTCTACCCAAAGCTGACTTCTGCTCAAAGCTCACTTTTGCTCAGCTGACTTTACTCAGCTTAGTACTAAACTCAGTTTAGTACTCAGCTCTAAATAAGAGGTCAAGTCACATTTCCTAACAACTCCATATATAGCAAGCATATCAAACGTCATCATCGAAGTCATTATCAAACTCCGAGTCAACATGTTTATCTTCTCATCACGCAAAGCATACAAATTAAAATGCAAATGAGTAAGTATAAAAGTAGTAAATAGTAGAAACTATTGAATAATTAAGTTTTACAACGAAATGTTCATATTAATATTAAGTTCACTTTGTAAGAATTTTGGGGTAAACCTTTCCAACTTTTTTGTCTCCCTATTCTTTCCCAGAGTTCAAGTTCGAACTTCTTCTGAAACCTCCACAACCTCCTTGGAATATGAGAGGTTTTATTTCTCATAAAAAAAAACTTCCCCTCACTTATTATTATTATTATTATTATTATTATTATTATTATTATTATTATTATTATTATTATTATTATTATTGAACAAAACTTAAATATTTTTTTAAATATAATAAATCTAAACTTTTATTTTAGAAGACGCTTTTGCCCCTTTTCAAAAAGTCGGGATGTTGGAGTTATTGTACATAGTTATTTTAGAGGTATATCAAATGTAAGGATGTGATTAATTCATGTCACACCTACACACATCTACTGTGTGTGAGAGAGTGTGTGAGATTAATCACACTCCTCCACTTAGTATATACCGCTGAAATCACCGTTACTATAATTCTTGTCCTACTGTTTATATGTTTCGTTAACGGTCTTCAGTGGTATATTTTTTTTAGTAGAATACCTATAAATTATGAAGAAGGATTCCGTAATTCCTATCGAATTTGGTGTTGTCCTTTCTACTCAAAAATCTATTTAAAATGTCTATTTGCTAGTTATCTATATTAAAATTACATGCTAAACCGGGTCAATGAGAGGTTCAATATGCAAGATGCTGTGGCTTGATTTTTGACTCATCCCATGAAAACAAAAAGGAATCTCCCAAAAAGCATATAGATCGCATGTGATAATTATTATATTCTTCTAATTAGTTTCTACCTATCTTAATTATGTTTCTTTTTTAACGAGTCAATTTTTGCTGAGACATCTGACCTTATCTATTATCTGACGTTGTTAAAGACATTTAAAAAATGTGTTTTCTTCTTTCAGCTTCCAAAACAAAGGCGTCTTCATTTCTCTTCTGCAGCCATATTACATGGAAATTTTCAAATTCAATGTAAGTTCACTATTTCATTGATTCTTCTTTTTTTTTTTTCATTTTTTTTTTCACATTCGATCAGTCTTGAGTTATTTTTAATTTTTATTTAATAGAGACAGATAAACACAGATCGACATGCAAAACCCAGAAATTATATCATGGATCATGATCAAGCTTAAATTTTTTAGGGCTGCAAGCCATTTTGATTTCTTTAATTCCGTTTTTTTCCCTTGTAGTTTCGGGGAAAGATGTTCATCGATGACACTGCTATTGGAAATAATGCTGGAAATATACTTAATGGTATGATATACTTCTCTTCTTCTTTAGCTTTGTTAAGCCTTTTTTTTTTTTTATTTTATCCTGGGTCATTATTTGCACCACAGGCGATTAACCGATGTACCAAAGTAGATTTGCACCACATCTGAACCCGAACGACCTTAAGAAACTCAATCGATCATAGAAACGTCGATTATATATTGACTCAAAAATCGATTTTCTGAAGATCATATTGGTGTGAGCTCAAGTAGTGCATGTGACGTATCGGTAGAATCTGTATGTAAAGTCCCACATAGAAAAAAATAGTACAATGCTCACCCCATATAAGTGTGAGACATAAATGTCTTATCAACTCGGGTTAGCCCTTTTAGCCCAAGCGAGGACGGCGACTCATTTAGCGCCACCAGGCCCGGGGTCGGGGTCGGAGTCTGGGTCGGGGGACGTTACACGGTAACCGTAAGTAATGATGTTGAAATTGTACCTGCAGATAGAGTGCATACAAAGACTGGGGGCGTTACACGGTAACAGTATGTAATGATGTTGAAATTGTACCTGCAGATAGAGTGCATACAAAGACTGGGGGCGTTACACGGTAACAGTATGTAATGATGTTGAAATTGTACCTGCAGATAGAGTGCATACAAAGATGGAAGTGCCAAGGGTGTTAATTAACGGCCAACCTGCAGCAGACCGAATAATGCCTCCGAAATATACCGAAAACTTTTAACACGTGGATGGCCAACCGACAAATGGCTGCAATATAATGTGAGGAAGAGGAAGTATCAATTATGTAATGATAAGTAATAACACTGTCCATGTATGTTGAAGATAGTTAAATAATGAAATAAATGTTGTAAGGGTACTTTGGTAATTAGAGTGTGGTGCTGAGGTGTATTCTCTAGATCTTATCTTGTCTTGGATTTTGTGTAAGGTTGTTAGATTGTTCCCTATTTGTACACACAGAATCATTGTCTTTCAATATATGAAAATCAATTCTGTTGGTTTATAATTTCCAACTTGGTATCAGAGCCTAAGATGGCTGATGCCACCGCTTCCACGGCTGCTCCACCGATCACTACCACTACCACCACTACAATCACTCCACCAACTTCATCTCCTATTCCATCTCTCAATTTTGGTGCGTTCTCGATTGGAACTTCGTTTGAATCCATGTTCCCTTCATCAGCTCTAAGATCAATCCCTCAGCTATCTTCTACACTACCACAGATTCCGACCATCCTCAGCTCCACCTCACCATTTCCACCTCTCACAACCATTCCGGCGCCAAATACTCTTCTGGGTGGTAGCTTAAATCAAGCATGCAACGTGAAACTCGATCGGTCCAATAACTTACTGTGGAGGTCCATCGTTATGCCGATCATCAGAGGTCCAAGGTTAGAAAGTTTTAT
Source organism: Gentiana straminea (assembly GCA_036785695.1). Taxonomy (NCBI): domain Eukaryota; kingdom Viridiplantae; phylum Streptophyta; class Magnoliopsida; order Gentianales; family Gentianaceae; genus Gentiana; species Gentiana straminea. Next base: position 3,576,649 of record JAVUPR010000046.1, on the reverse strand, counting down.
ACTGGGAAGCAAACCTGCACCAACTCGATTTCTTCCTGCTCTAAATGGATCTGTGGGATCTGAGACCCCTAACCCTCTGTATGATACATGAGTTACCACAAATCAGCTTCTCATAGGATGTCTTATGGGTTCCATGACAGAACAGGTGCTGGTTGAACTGGTTGGATGTGAATCAGCTTATGATGTGTGGAGTACTCTGGAGGTTTTATTCAATAACCGATCTGAGGCTAGTATGCTTGAATACAAGGAGGCCTTGACAAAAACGGAGAAAGGAGAAAAATCCATGGTGGATTATCTTGCCTTAATGAAATCCTACTCGGATGGCCTCACTTCTTCTGGATATCCCATATCCAAGGCTGAGCTTATGCTTGCTACTCTAGGAGGCCTTGGAAAGGATTACGAGTCAGTAATTGTCAATATAACTTCCAGAATTGGAACCCTCACTTGGCAAGAAGTACAATCTCAACTGGTGACTCATGAAAGGCTTCTAGCACGCTTCAATCCCAACTCTGGTCTTGATCTAACCAATCCGTCTGCAAATTTTGCGCCAATAGACCTGGGAGTCCCAGGCCAGCATCCACACCTTCTACAAATGATGGCAATTGAGGCAGAGGCTATAGAGGCAACAGAGGTCGTGGGAGGAACAATAGAGGTGGCTATCAAGGCAATAGAGGCAACAGCGGTGGTTATCAGGGTAATACCAATGCTCCCAGGCCAACCTGTCAAGTGTGCAACCGTGTTGGACATGTAGCTGTTGATTGCTAATACAGATATGACTCCAACTACACTGGTGCAAACTAAAATTCTGGACATCCCTCTAGACAAAATGGAAACAGGCCTGCTGCATACTTTGCATCTCCAGAAAGTGTAAGTGATTGATGAGAGTCAAATTGGCTATCATTTTCTATGTAATTATACCCCATTTATACCTCGTTTTATATATTTTCTGAGACATTTGGTTGTATTTTTATGTATTTACACCTTGGTTATCATTTCGGGACCTAGGACGTAAAGTCCGGGATTCTCGGTCTTTTTCGGTGTAATTTACTATACTCTCGGTCACCCTAGTGTCCTGTAGGGATTATGTGTGGTATTTGTTGTGATTTTGTACAGGACTTAGGTTTTTGAGATGTCCGGAAGGCGAGATACGAGGACTGGAACGTGTGCCCGAAGCTAAAACTTTCAAACGGATCAAAACGCGGTGGTACTACAACCATACCTTCCATTGATCTGCATTTTGATCCACCTTAGAGGCATTTTCTGGGCTGTACATCTTCATGAAAGTTTTATAAAATTGAACGAGCTTTCCAACGCATCTTGAATCACTCAAATCGGAGGTCTACGGACAAAGTTATGGCTGTTTTTTTTAGGGTGTGTCACCATAGGCGTTGCTGATAGGTTTTGTGAAGAGAAAAATCTGACAGGCGGCCGCCGTCAGTACAGTCGCCCGCCTAGTAGTCCAGATCTGCAAAACACTTTAAATACCCCCTCATTTGATCTAGATCGAACCCCTCCCTTTTTAGATCGATTTTTCCAGTTTTTGCTGCGTTTTTCTTCATCTTTTCTTAGCTTAGATTAGTTGTAGGTAGATTAGCTTAGTTTAGTCGTAGATTGTTGTATCCGGATGATCTCGGGGATAGCTTGACGCGTTATTGACGGGATTTCTTCTGGAAAACCAATTTTCTACCCGGTAATTTTAATTAACATATTGTTCTTGTTTTCAATCTTTTTTTATGTTAGCTTTGATTGTTGATTTATTTTATTTTGCTTAGTAGTATAATGAGTAGCTAATCCGTTTATAGCCGAGATATGTGATAGCCTTCGAAATCGAATCCTTAGCTCGTTGATTGAAGTGTTTTGATGTTATGATTGTTAGATTCTCGGTGTTGTTATCGTTCTAGAACTTATTCTAAATGACTTTTGTCGAATTAATTACTCGATAATCGTATTTCACGTGTCTTCTTTACATATGTATTTTGCGAGAGGATACGGGAAAAGGGGTTCTAGGATCACCCTGTAAAACCGACTGAGTTGTTCAGATTCAATTTCGTGTGTGAGGTTTATATCATTGTTAATGAGCATCTCATAGATCGTAGACCGTGTCGGGTCAGTTAAATCCGGCCAGCAGACTGTTGAACCTGACATAGGAGGGTAGATTATTGAATTAATGTCTATACTCGGAATTAGGGAACGACACCCTTTGAGTGACAACGAGGCGGACTGTTGAACCTAACATAAGAGAGTAGATTATTGAATCAATGTCTATTTTCGGAAATAGGAGACGACACCCTTCAACGATGCCGAGAACATTAGAGTTTGTCGAAACACTTCCGGAAACGAGTTAGGGTTAGAGAGTAGTTGGTTGGCTCATAGCTCGGCTATCTTGTTTTCGTAGTTTAAAATCTTTTCTCTTATGTTTATTTAGTTGTTAGAACCGGTGATCTGACAAATCACCACGTTCAATTATTATGTTGACCTGAACTAGGGACGAAACCGACTTTGGTACTCGACCAGATTCCCTGTGGGATACGACCTTGACTCACCAATTCTAGGCTACAGTTGACCCGGTACACTGCCGGTGAGATTGGACACTTAGAAAAGGCCGATCAGTGATGCTAGTTGGTATGCAGATAGTGGTGCCACCAACCACATCACATCTGATTTGAACAGCCTGCAGCTAAGTCAGGGCCTCAGGGGTATGAAGGATCTGACACTATCACAGTTGGAAATGGTGAGTCTCTTTCGATTAGCCACACAGGTAGCTCTATTGTTCCCACTACACACACTAGCCTAAACCTCACACATATTCTACATGCTCCACAAATCACAAAAAATCTCTTAAATGTTTCTAGGTTAACTTCTGACAATGCTGTTTTTATGGAATTCCATGTTGACTATTGTGTTGTAAAGGACAAAACTACAGGGAAAATTCTTCTGGAAGGTGCCCTTAAAGATGGATTGTACCAGCTGCAGTTACCAAGTCTTTCTTCCCAGGACTCCCTTCACTCCAAAGGTTCCAACAGTCCTAGTCTGAAGTCTTTCCTAGTTGAATCTGATTGTAATAAATACAGCTGTTTGATGACGGTCAAATTATACCCGTAGAAGTCATCAACATTATCCTTAAATCGGGATTAATTAATAATATATATTTTATATTAAATCACATGTTTATATTTACTATTTAATGTTATGTGATTAATAAGATATAATTTGGTATTTATCCATTTTTATTATATAATTTGGTATTTATCCGTTTATATTATATATTTCGGTATTTATCCATTTTTTATTTAAATATGATTTATTGTGGGATAAATATCTATTTTGCAGATAAAGATAATTTTTGGAGGATAAATACAAATGGAGGAATTAAATCTCAAGATAAATCCAAGATGCATTGAAGATAAATATCGGATAAGCACGAGAAGAGGAGTAAAGCATGACAAAAGCCGGCAAACCAATCCAAGATGGCGCCAACTTTGTGGCTCACGCATTCTAGGGGGCGCATTTTACTTTTTAATGATCGGCCGGGAGTTATCTCTTATTTATTTTGATATTTTGAAGTATATCTCTTAATTAGCTTGAACCCCTATAAATAAAGGGGTGCATTACACGCCATTTACACCATAGATACACTCTAGAAACACAATATTACAATACTTTTAGTTTATAAATATAGTTATTTTTATTTTATATTATGTTTCTTCATCACGGAGGCGATGGATTCATCGATTAGAGATTGCATTGAAGGATCGGAGGACCCTCCGTCTACGAGGGTAATGTCTATCCAAATATGTCGTTTTTATTCGTAGATCTATTTTATTTCGTTATGGAGTAGTCTTTGTGTATTGATTTCGTGATGTAGTTAATTAACAAACCCATATTCATGTAAATCTAAGCCGTACGAAGGCGTTTTACGAGAAAATTCTATAGTCACCGGTCTAGATCTACCACGGTCTATATGGTTAGATCTAGCCATCAAGATTCTAGTAATTTTCTGTGAACGACTTCGGCTACGTCGTGCTTTCTGTTTTTCATATATACATGTAATAGATCTGGCCAATTTGTTACATCGTTCTCGTAAATTAATATGATATATTGTGAAAATTGTCATGTTGCTAGGACATTAGTTAGCCGATCGTTTAGGAGGTGTGCCAACCCGTCCACGGTGGTTGCCTAGACGAGGTGACGATTTTAGATCGGCATCCCTAGTTTGGTATAGCATTCTTGTAATATGATGTTCTATCCTGTCCAAGGAAGGATTCGTAATTAAGCATAGGGATCTTCTATCCGTTCACGAATTAGATCCGGTTAGGGGATGGCTCCCGTAGCCAAAATATAATCAACCTTAAAGTCTTTTCGTCTCGGCTTAGATATACATATATGGGGGAGTAATTACTACTAGCGTAATCAATACCGTTTGTTAGAGTCTTTAAAAATAAGTGTTTTAGTATTTGTGTCGTATTGTTAGTTTCTGTGTTTTCTATCGTGTCAACCTTTATTTTTACGTTATTGTTGGTCGGAGACCGCCCTTTAATCTATTTTTAGTTTAATAACGTTGTACTTATTTAAGCTGAGTCTCTGTGGGATCGACCTCGACTCCATCTAGCTATACTACGATTGAACCTAGTTCTCTTGCTAGTTGGCTATTTAGGTATCGAGTATTTTTATTACTTGGACCGTGCATCAAGTTTTTGGCGCCGTTGCCGGGGACTCGTGTCATTAAATTAAGTATAGCTTATTTTATTAAAAGTAGATTCGTAAATAGTGTAAATAGTGTCTGTTTAATTAGTTTTTATAACATAGAATTAACCTGTAAGAGTCGTAAAACAAATCTGGGCAGTTTCTGTTCTGTTTTGTTTTACACAGTTTCTGCCTTGTGTTTTTGTATTTTTCGTATCTTTAGAGTTTGTTTTAGTTTAGTTTTTATTTATTGAGTCTAGGATTAGCCATTAAAGTTTCTAATTGTTTATTGTTTTTGTTATTTCTATTTTTGTCTATTTTATAGTCTCACCAAAGGCAGTAGTAGCCTTGGCGTATTTTAATTGTTATTGTTGTTTTTGTCTTGAAAATATATATAAAAAATAAAATAAATAAAAAAACAAACAAACAAGCTACCCGGATTTCTAAGGATCCAAACGAAGAGCAAGGCGAGGAAAAATCTAAAGGAGCACATCAATCTGACTCAGACATGGAAGGAGTATTGAATGAAGCCAACCAGGTAAATGGAAATAATTTTAATAATGAAAATTTTGTTAACCAAGCTGTGGCTGCATGGGAAAGGCGTACTTTGCAAAGCTATGCAACGCCTACCATTGAACAATTCATTCCTGCTATCGTAGTGCCTAAAAATGCTGCTGAAGTTTATCACCCGAAACCTAATGTCATTCAAATGGTGACAAACTATTCCACTTTTCATGGTAACCTGAATGAAGATCCTGGCATTCACGTGATGAACTTCTTAGAGATCGTTAGTACCGTGAAGCCAGAACTGGTTCCTGAGGATAATATTAAGCTGAGACTTTTCCCTTTCACTTTGAAAGATAAAGCTAAACAATGGCTTTTCTCTTTAGAGGCTAAATCAATCACGACCTGGGAAGAACTGCTACAAAAGTTCATGAATAAGTACTTCCCTATAGGAAAGACCTTTAAGTTACGCCAAGATATCTTGGGGTTCAAGCAGCAACCTGGGGAGAGTTTTGATCAAGCTTGGGAACGTTTTAAGGAGTCCATGAGGAAGTGCCCTCATCATGATATCCCTCTATGAATTTTAATGCAAACCTTTTACCATGGATTGAGAGATACGGAGAAGATAAGAGTAGATGCCTCCAGCAATGGAGAGTTTGTTCTTTTATCTCCTGAGGAGGCATGAGGAAAGATGGAGCAAATAGCAATGAATAGCCAATGGGGAGGTGGTGAATTAGCAACTATGAAGATGGCCGAAAATCTTGAGGAGGATGTATCGTATAAGATCCTAAATACTCTATTGCTCATAAATGATAAGGTGGATGGTATGCATGAGAGGACTGCACGAGTAGAGACTGGAAAAAGGGACGGAAACGACTAGGCCATTAGAGAATGCGGGTACTAAAGAAGCCAATTACATTGTGAGACAGGGTAATCACTATGACGGTTACAAACCAAATCATGAACAACCTGAATTCCGATGGAATGATCCAAATGAAGGGGTAAAACCACACAACACTTATGTACCTCAGCAAGCTCAAACTTACGGTTGGGAAGTTGCACTTGAAAAGATGAGTAACACAATGTCTGGCACTGTGACTCAATTAGCAGAATCCATTGCTGACTTGGCTACAAACTTTCACCAATACTGTCAAAATAATGATGCCAGAGTCACCAACCAAGAAGCCTTAGTCCAGAATCTCTCTCATCAAATAGGACAATTAGCTGAACAACTGTCAACTAGGCCTCCTGGGGGATTTCCGAGCAACACAGATAGGAACCCTAGGGATGTGAATGCGATAATGATTAGAAGTGAAAAGGAGCTTACTCCAACAATCCCAAAGAATGAGGAAAATATAGAAGATGTTAAGGATAATGAGAAAGAGCCTGAGGAGGCATTCACACCATGCTTAGAAAAGCCCCCCGACGAGCAATTATCCTCCATCTCTACCATTTTAGGGAATAGTGATTGCGCCGCAGTGTCTCTGCAAGGTGAGGTTGTTAAGGATGAGAAGAAACAACCATGGTTTAAAGATTATGTGAATTATTTATCCGGGAGATATTTACCACCAGACTTGAACCAGCAGCAAAAGAAGAAGTTCTTTGCGGACCTTAAACACTACTATTGGGATGAACCATATCTTTTCAATCGATGCTCAGACAACATCTTTAGAAGATGTGTTCCTGAGAGTGAATTCCTCGATATACTTAAACATTGCCATACTTATGAGGCGGGAGGACACTATGGAAGGGACAAGACTGCTGCTAAAGTTCTCCAATAAGGTTTTTACTGGACCAATCTTTACAAAACTGCGCACGAATATGCTAGATCCTGTCATTCATGCCCAATGACGGGCAATATCTCGAAGAGAAATGAAATGCCGCTGAGAAGTATCCTAGAACCAGAACTCTTTGATGTATGGGGAATTGATTTTGTGGGACCTTTCACTTCGTCTGTTTCAAACCGCTATATTTTGGTGGCGGTCGACTATGTGTCTAAATGGGTTGAGGCTATTGCTTCACCTACCAATGATGCAAAGGTTGTACTGCGGTTTTTAAAGAAAAATATCTTCACCCGGTTTGGAATCCCTCGTGCCATAATTAGTGATAATGGAAGCCATTTCTGTAATAAGCCGTTTGAGAAGTTAATGGCCAAGTACGGGGTGAGACATAAGTTAGCTACCGCTTATCATCCCCAAACAAGTGGTCAAGTTGAGGTCACGAACCGAGAGATTAAGCGCATTCTAGAGAAAACTGTGAACCCAACAAGGAAAGATTGGTCGTTGAAGTTAGATGACGCTTTATGGGCTTATCGGACTGCGTATAAGACTTCCATAGGTATGTCCCCATACCAGATTGTTTTTGGGAAAGCGTGTCATCTACCGGTTGAACTTGAGCACCGTGCCTTATGGGCTACTCGTATGTTGAATTTAGATGAAAGTTTAGCCGGAGAGAAGAGATTGTTGGAATTAACTCGCCTAGAAGAGTTTCGCATTGAAGCTTACGAGAATGCTCGGATCTATAAAGAGCGCACTAAGAGATTTCATGATAAAAAGATCCTTGACCGCACCTTTAAGGTGGGTGATATGGTTCTTGTTTACAATTCGCGCTTGAAACTCTTCCCGGGCAAGTTAAAATCAAGATGGTTTGGTCCTTATAAAGTGAGTAAAGTATTTCCTTCCGGAGGCTGCGAGAGGTAAGTCACCTAGATGATCGAAAAACTTTTATGGTCAACGGTCATCGATTGAAGCATTACCTCGGGAATCAATTTGATAGAGAGGAAGAAGTATTTACTCTCGGCAATCCTAGTTACAACTAGACCATCATGTGAGTACAGTCGAGCTGACGACTATAAACTCAGAACTATTTCTTAAAAACTATCTTTTGTTTTTGTTTTGTCTGAATAAAGTAGCATGAGACTGTTAAGGTTTTTTTCATCTCGCCATGTTCCGATTCTAAGTTCGGAATAAACGAGGTTTTTTCCTTGATAGCCACCATGTGAGTTTTGTAGTTTTAACTCTTTGGTTTTACATGTCGTTGGTTGTATGAAATAAAGTGGCTTAAATTGTTTTTGGATATTCTATATCTAATTACTGCCACATTATTTTATAACTTCCAATGACATGTTATTAACGGTTTCGTGGAGTTTCTGTTTGGTTTGCTTAAACAGGTTTTCGATTGCTTCTCCACGACGTGCTTGGTCTGCAACTACATTCTGCATCTACTTGAGAGCCGTTTCCAAAGCTAAGTCTTTTTCTTAAATTCTCCTTTTTCTTTGTCATTGGGGACAATGCCAAGTTTAAGTGGGGGGTAGGAGACTTAGCCCATGATGTTTTATAATTGAAAATTAAATGAAACGGTGAAAAAATGTGAAAAATGAAAATTTTTGAACAAATGCCAAATTAATTATCTCGTACCCTTAGAATTGTGAGTTCTTGTACATAGAATTAATAGGGAAGGAACCAAGTTGCATGAGTACATGATCATTTTATACTTATGTGAATGTAAATTCAAGGATATTCATGCCAACTATTGCAAGTAGTTATTTATTGTTTGCTTACTCAATTTGAATCAACGAATACCGCACAAATTATAATAACTAAGAAGAATTATGTGTACATTGCGTAGTTGATTGGTTATGCAGACTTAGAGTCGATATTTATCTGCTGATGTATTCTTATCGTCTAGCCATCAAAGCGGAGTAATAAGCTTGAGAATTATCTGTGTTTTGACAAAATGTTAAACACTGGGCTTGTAGTAACATTACCAAAGTAGCCCCGCGCTTGTGGTAATATTCAATGCTTCCACTAATCCGTGAGAGAGGAATTCTTGCAATGCATAATTTACTTTTAAAGCAAGTTTCTTTCTTGAGAGGTGTTAAAGCTTGAAACTATGAAAATGTAAAAAATTCAAATTTTTAAGAGGCTTGAGTATTTTCTCGGTCTCCAAGTCCAAAAACCTTATGGGTGACGCTCTTGCTTATTGCACCATGTCTTTACCCATTGCGAGGCTTAAGAAGAGGGAATGATGATGTTGGTAGGTTAAGACTGCGAAGTTAGCATAAACTTTAATTTTGCCACGAATAGATAAAACTAAATGCACATGCACACGTCACTTCGATTCAAGACGAGTAGTGAGTAATAGATACCTTATGAGCATAAGTGGTATGAGTTGACTCGAGTTTCTTGTATAAGTATGACTTGACCATGGAAAATGTGTCTTGGGGAATGACTTATTGATGCTTTGTTCGGGACGATCAAAGTCTAAGTGGGGGGTAGTTGATGACGGTCAAATTATACCCTTAGAAGTCATCAACATTATCCTTAAATCGGGATTAATAATATATATTTTATATTAAATCACATGTTTATATTTACTATTTAATGTTATGTGATTAATAAGATATAATTTGGTATTTATCCATTTTTATTATATAATTTGGTATTTATCCGTTTATATTATATATTTCGGTATTTATCCATTTTTTATTTAAATATGATTTATTGTGGGATAAATATCTATTTTGCAGATAAAGATAATTTTTGGAGGATAAATACAAATGGAGGAATTAAATCTCAAGATAAATCCAAGATGCATTGAAGATAAATATCGGATAAGCACGAGAAGAGGAGTAAAGCATGACAAAAGCCGGCAAACCAATCCAAGATGGCGCCAACTTTGTGGCACACGCATTCTAGGGGGGGCATTTTACTTTTTAATGATCGGCCGGGAGTTATCTCTTATTTATTTTGATATTTTGAAGTATATCTCTTAATTAGCTTGAACCCCTATAAATAAAGGGGTGCATTACAAGCCATTTACACCATAGATACACTCTAGAAACACAATATTACAATACTTTTAGTTTATAAATATAGTTATTTTTATTTTATATTATGTTTCTTCATCACGGAGGCGATGGATTCATCGATTAGAGATTGCATTGAAGGATCGGAGGACCCTCCGTCTACGAGGGTAATGTCTATCCAAATATGTCGTTTTTATTCGTAGATCTATTTTATTTCATTATGGAGTAGTCTTTGTGTATTGATTTCGTGATGTAGTTAATTAACAAACCCATATTCATGTAAATCTAAGCCGTACGAAGGCGTTTTACGAGAAAATTCTATAGTCACCGGTCTAGATCTACCACGGTCTATATGGTTAGATCTAGCCATCAAGATTCTAGTAATTTTCTGTGAACGACTTCGGCTACGTCGTGCTTTCTGTTTTTCATATATACATGTAATAGATCTGGCCAATTTGTTACATCGTTCTCGTAAATTAATATGATATATTGTGAAAATTGTCATGTTGCTAGGACATTAGTTAGCCGATCGTTTAGGAGGTGTGCCAACCCGTCCACGGTGGTTGCCTAGACGAGGTGACGATTTTAGATCGGCATCCCTAGTTTGGTATAGCATTCTTGTAATATGATGTTCTATCCTGTCCAAGGAAGGATTCGTAATTAAGCATAGGGATCTTCTATCCGTTCACGAATTAGATCCAGTTTAGGGGATGGCTCCCGTAGCCAAAATATAATCAACCTTAAAGTCTTTTCTGTCTCGGCTTAGATATACATATATGGGGGAGTAATTACTACTAGCGTAATCAATACCGTTTGTTAGAGTCTTTAAAAATAAGTGTTTTAGTATTTGTGTCGTATTGTTAGTTTCTGTGTTTTCTATCGTGTCAACCTTTATTTTTACGTTATTGTTGGTCGGAGACCGCCCTTTAATCTATTTTTAGTTTAATAACGTTGTACTTATTTAAGCTGAGTCTCTGTGGGATCGACCTCGACTCCATCTAGCTATACTACGATTAAACCTAGTTCTCTTGCTAGTTGGCTATTTAGGTATCGAGTATTTTTATTACTTGGACCGTGCATCACTGTTTAGCTGCTGATGAGTCTAGCACTGGTCCTAGCTTATCTAAGAGTAGTAATCCTAAGTCTGTTGCCAATTTGTGGCATAGAAGGTTGGGACATCCCTCCTTCCAAGTCCTTAAGTCTGTTCTGAAAAATTGTAATGTTAATCTTAATGAAAGTGTTGATTTCTGTGATGCTTGTCAATATGGAAAACTCCACTTATCCTACTTCTGTTGCAAAATCCAACTCTGTTCTTGACTTAATACACACTGATCTCTGGGGACCAGCCCCTATGACTTCTACCAGTGGTTACACTTACTATATAAGTTTTGTTGATGACCTAACTAGATTCACCGGGATATATCCCCTGGTTAATAAATCTGATGCCCTTAACACCTTTGTCTAGTTTAAAACTTGTTGGGAGGATTTTGCATCATAAAAACAAAAGAAAATTTATAAACCTATACTTAACATGCAAACTAACTCCTAACCGACCAAATATCGGGTAGTTGATAGCATAGTAGGGTAAGTACGGGTATCGATCCACAGGGAATTGGGATGTTGAATCTAATTTCACTAATTCCTTTCAATTGTTACTTAGGAAAAACGAATAAACGAAAGAACAAATAAAATAAACGAAAGAGCAATTAAAATAAATCTAACCTACGAAATAAAATAACACAACCTAAACTAAACTAAAGATACATGGGATCAAACAGTGCACAAACCAAGTGATTTCACTCCTAGTTCATCTCATGATTTTAATTCAAATTGTGGTTTCACCTTTACACGAGATACAAATCCCTAATTCCTTAGTGAATTTAATCTCAAGCTATGGATTCCTAATTCCTTAGTGAGTCCAATTTATCAATCTCTCATCTTCCGAATGTTGAGATCGATTTACCAAACAAAACTCGGTGTAGATTCAGGTTAACTCTCGTATTTTAGAATCTAACAACCTAGATAATTAATCGATTAATTTGTCACATAATTAATGATTAAAGATCCTATCTTTCTATGGTGATCTAGTCTACGCAACTTCCGTATGTTGTAAACGTATCAATAGCAAACTGATCTCTCGATCTAATTCACATCATAGCATCAAAATCATAGAACGATACAAAATAAATTAAAGATCATAAAAAACGAATAATGACTGAATAAATTAAATAAATAAACTCACGTAGTTTGGTACATGATTGAATCCATGAATCGAAAACGGAAGAAAAACGACATCCTAATCTAACCCGGATCACCCGAGCACAAGGCTCGGGTGACCGGCCTTGAAGAGCCAAGTTGCCGCTGCTTTACTGTGAATAATGCGGCTGAATAAAATTGTGTATTATTAGGGTTACAAGCTGCTGCTTTTTATAGAGGAGTATGTCGGCTGGAATAAGTCGGCTGGGACATATTTATTGGAATAAAACTTCTAATATTCATATCTTGAGTTGTAGACCTCCAAAAATTATGATCCGAACGTCATAAAAAAGCTCTCGGAAAACTCTACAACTTTCATTAAGGACTCTTCTTCAGAAAACGCCTTTTTGATTAGCCCGTTGTATTACGAGTCGTTTTCGGGATTTTCCCAAGCTTTATTTCATCTTCATCCTCTTGTATCTCTTTCTTTCCACTTTAATCTTCAATCAAACATCATTTAGACCTCTTCCATTCCACATTTGTGCACCTAAAAGATGACAAAACCGAGCAAAACGTAAAACCATACAAAATAGATAATAAAACCACGATATTTACTCGATTTTGCATTTTAACTATTCAAAACGTCATTTGCTCAATTAATCGATTATAAGCTCGAATTCTACGAAAAACATCCATATATGGGGAATATTGATATAAAATATATCCTTATAAAACACTACAAATTGACCCTTAACAAAACTCTTGGTGAAAAACAGTTTAACTCTCACATTAAATGCCTGCAATCTGACTGGGGTGGTGAGTTTAGGTCATTTGATACCTATCTGAAGGATCATGGGATCCTATTTAGACACTCATGTCCTTATGCTCATGGACAGAATGGGAAAGTGGAGAGAAAGCATAGTCATATAGTGGAAGTAGGTCTCACACTATTAGCTCAATCATCTATGCCTCTTAAATACTGGTGGTCAAGCTTTCAATATGTTATGTATATCATAAATAGACTCCCCACACCTATCCTAAAAAATAAATCACCTTTTGAATGCATCTATCACAAGAAACCAGACCTCAGTCTGATCAAAGTCTTTGGCAGCAGTTGTTTTCCTTATTTGAGGCCATTCTAGAAACAAAAGTTTCAATTCCATACCAAAAAGTGTGTATTCTTAGGGGTGAGCCCTACTCACAAGGGTTTCTGTGTCTTGAATCCACTGGTAGGGTATATGTGTCCAAAGATGTTATCTTCAATGAACATGAGTTTCCTTATCAAAGTCTCTTTAGTCCTGTCCCAGAGTCTTCTTATTCCTGTCATCCCTCCTACTCCATCCAAGTTCAGTGTCCTGACCATAATGATACTGCTCCTGGTACAATGTATGACAAGGGCTCTCCTCATAGGCATCATTCTTTCACTCCTGCAAATCATGTATTCACCCCTGAAACAACTGTACAGGTTAGTGACCATTACTCACCTTCTACACCCAGACTTTCCAAGACTGACCACACTACAAGTTCACCTAGTCCTTACTTAAGTCCTGCTCACACTCACTCCAGTCCTAGTGTTACTAATGGGGCTATGTCACAAAGTCCTACACCTTCTCCATCACCTTCCATGGCCAAGAATTCCCAACCTGATCCAACCCAACCATCCTCTATACTTCACCCCAATTCAACCAACCACCATCCTATTCAAACCAGAAGCAAAAGTGGCATTACCAAACCTAAAACATTCTCCTATCTAGCCAAGAAAGATTCCACACTGTGTCCAACTGAACCAGTGACAGTGTCAGATGCCATCACTCAACCTGAATGGCATCAGGCCATGAAGGAGGAATATGCACCTTGTCAAATTTCACAGCTCAAACTTACTATTACCGATATACGAGTATTCACATCCTCCGACACCTTGTCCTCCCTGCCCACCCCAAGCATATGCCTCTCAACCGTACCCACAACACTCCATTGATTGGATTCCCGATACCGGTGCCACCCATCATCTTACCTCCGACTTCCGCAATCTCAATTTAGCCTCCGAACCTTATGATGGCCCTGACAAGGTTCATGTCGGTGATGGTACATGTTTACACATATCTCATTACGGCTCTTCTACTTTTTCCTCCCCTTACTGTACTTATTATTTATCTAATATTCTCGTTACCCCTTCCCTTACTAAAAACTTATTGTCTGTACATAAATTCATTTCTGATAATTCTGTACATGTATACTTCAAGTTCCATGACACTTATTTTCTTGTGAAAGACTACTCGGGTCACATCCATCTTAGGGTCTATGTCAAAGATGGTCTCTACCACTTCTCCACCACGTTCTTCCGTCCACCTGCTCAAGCTCTCACCTCTTCCGTCTCTCCCTCTACCACATGGCATCAGCGTCTTGGTCACTACTCCCACTCCGTGCTTCGTCAATTTTTGAGTCGTCTTTCTGTTTTTATTCCTAATAAAACACCACCTGTTGTGTGTGCCCCTTGCCAACTAGCTAAGAGCCATAGGCAACCATTATATGTATCTGATTTTACTTCCACTGCACCTTTAGATTTGATTTATTCCGACGTTTGACGTCCTTGTGTTGAACCCTTTATTTATGGCTCTCATTACTATGTTAGTTTCCTTGATGATTTTACGAAATTTTTGTGGATTTACCCCTTGAAAAATAAATCGGATGTTGAAGTGGTGTTTCCTTCGTTTCTTGCTATGATCGAACGTTTGTTTTTAACACCAAATTAAAATCAATGCAAACCGATTGGGGTGGTGAATATCGCCGCGTCTCCACCCTGCTCACCTTCCTTGGCATCCAACATCGCCTTTCTTGTCCTCATACTCATGAGCAAGTCGGCGCCATTGAACGGCGTCACCGCCAAATAGTCAAAGTCGGTTTTTCCTTACTCGCCCAATCTAACCTCCCTCTTCCTTACTGGGAGTATGCCTTTACCACCGCTACTTACCTCATTAATTGTCTGCCCTCCACTGTACTTAACAACAAAACTCCATTTTAAATGGTGTATAACCGGAACCCCGACTATTCCTTCCTTCATGTCTTCGGCTGTGTCTGTTGGCCGTATCTTCGGCCCTATAATAATCATAAAACCGACTTTTGCTCCGCCACATGTATTTTCCGTGGCTATAGCCCCTCTCACAATGGCTACAAGTGTCTCGATCTTGTCAGTGGCCGTGTTTACGTTGCTCTCTATGTGGTATTCGACGAATCAGTCTTTCCGTATACTACCCGTCCTACCTCTTCTCCAGCTTTAAACACGCAAACTGTTCCTCTTCCTGCTCTTATTCCTATGGCTCCCACTCCCTCCGTACCGCCCTCTGCTCTCCCTCAAACCGAGCCCCCTGCCGCTATGCCTTCCTCTCCGATAACTGACTCCTCCCCCATCCCCTCTCCTACTCCGAGTCCTCCTCCCCCACCCCATCCCATGGTTACTCGCACCCACACTAACTCTCTCAAGCCATCAACATGCCTGACTTTATCCAATATCATCTTCCTCGTGCACTCGTCACCACCCATTCCGACCCCACCTCCTATACTGAAGTCTTCAAACATCCTCATTGGCATACTACTATGCGAGAGGAGATTGATGCGCTTCTGCACAATCAAACTTGGGATCTTGTTCCCAAACGTCCTCATATGAATATTGTGGGTAACAAATGGGTCTATCGGACCAAACATCATGCGGATGGTTGCTTGGAACGTTATAAGGCACGCTTGGTTGCCAAAGGTTTTCATCAGGCAACACTGTCGATTTTCATGAGACATTCAGCCCGGTTGTCAAACCGGTTACTATTCTCTTACTGTTGTCACTTGCTATTTCACATGGATGGACTTTGCGGCAGGTTGATATTCAAAATGCCTTCCTCCATGGGCATTTATCTGAATCTGTCTTTATGCATCAGCCTCAGGGGTTTGTACGCCCTGACTATTCAGATTATGTTTGTCGCTTGCGTCGGAGCCTCTATGGCCTGCGTCAGGCCCCACGTGCATGGTTTTCACGGTTTACGGACGCACTATCTTAGTTTGGTTTTGCTGGCATGAAAGCCGATAACTATCTTTATATTTATTCTCGTGCAGGTGCTCGTGTTTATATCCTTAAATATGTTGATGATATTATTATTACTGGCTCTTCCTCTTCGCTTGTTGAGTAGATCATTACTTATCTTGCACGGCACTTCCCGGTTAAGGATCTTGGTGCCCTTTCTTACTTCCTTGGTATTGAGGTTCTGCCTCACTCTGATGGACTATATCTTAGGGCGGGCATGGACAAGACTAAGCCTTGTCAGACTCATATGTCTGCCTCTACTCTGCTTACCATGGATTCTGGACCTCCATGCTCTGATCCGTCTATTTATCATACTATTGTTGGTGGTTTGCAGTACCTCAGCTTCACACGTCCTGACATTGCGTTTGTGGTTCATAAGGTCAACAAGTTTATGCACTCTCCCACGGAGGCTCACTGGATAGCTTTTAAGCGCATCCTTTGGTTCCAATGGTCTACTTCTCTCCCGATGCTCTCTCATCTCTCTTCGCACCTATTCTGACTTTGACTGGGTGGCCGACTCCGATAACCGCCGCTCCATCGGCGCCTACTGTATTTTCCTTGGTGACAATCTTATTAGTTGGTTCTCCAAACAACACTTAACAGTCTCCAAAAGTAGCACCGATGCCGAATATAAAACTCTTTCCAACACTGTTGTGGAAATTCAGTGGCTCTGCAGTCTCTTGCGCGAAATGTCTATATCCCTGCCGGAACCTCCTACACTTTGGTGCGACAATATCGGGGCTCCGTATCTGGCGCCAATCTGGTTTTTCACGCTCGCACCAAGCATATTGAGATTGACTTCCATCACGTCTGTGAACTCGTTGCGGCCCGGAAGCTTGGCATCTCCTTCATTACCTCTCAAGACCAACTTGCTGACCTCCTCACCAAACCACTGGGTCAGCCGCGGTTCTCATCTCTCAAGGTCAATCTCTGTGTCCACTCCCTTCGCATAGGATTGCGGGGGCGTGTCGAGGATATACTAGAGTAGTTCACATATTTAGATTCTTATGTAATTGGTTGTATTTAAATATTTGGTATTTACCCTATAATGGCTTATTCCCTTAGTTAGTCAAGCCTATATAATTGTACTCTCCAAATCACAATCAATCAATGAAATACAGTATTACAATTTATGATATATTACTACAACTTTTCCCGATGTTATTTTTCCAGAATGGCAGATGCAATTCAGTGCTCAAACTTTTACAAAAGTATATGCACATCAAACAGATTTTATATGAATCAGATTATTAACACATGAAGCAGTTAAAGTCTTAAAATTGTATGAAAAATAGTTGTGTGAGTTCGTTTATAGTAATCTTATTTTAATCTTTTGTAGAAACTTTCCATATAGGAAAAGCAATGTTGAACAACAGAGATGAGGAAACAATTTTCTGAACATGTATTTCACATATATACACACAACAACACAACAATATGCACAGAAAATTGACCGACACAATGCATAAGTAAATACGAAAATTATTGTTTAGACTGAGGCGCGTAGAACGCTTTCCTTCAGACTTTAATGCCCCGACTATGAGCTCACGGTGATGGCATAAGTCTCCCAAAATACAACAGTCTTCCTTTTCCTGGTTGTAGCACTTCAATGCGGAAAAGACGGTGAACTTCTAGGGCCTTGATATCTCAAACTTTATGTATGCAGAAAAAGTGTTTCAATATGTGCAGAGTTTTTGTATGAATGCAAATGATTTTCTGTCTCTATTTTCATTCAACAAGGATTTATAGGCAGGAAGAGGTAGAGTAGCAACCTTTCAATATTGGAAGTTAGGGAAGTTATTTGTTGTTAATAATTGAATCTTGAACGGATGTCATTCCGTTAATGAACTTAATTCGAACAGATGCATTGTTTCAACAAGTTCAATCTGAACTGATGTTTGTTTCGCCTCACATAAATCACTCTATCTTTAGGAAATAATTTTCTCATTTACCCGTATCGAAATCGAGTGATTCAAAAGCCTAAAATCAACTACTATCTTAGTAGTTTTCAAAACTGTTTTTAGCTCCCGGAAATTTTTTTCCGTAACGCATTCAAATCCGGGCCTGAAGTTGACTGTTCGTCACTTACAATTAAACTCATTTCAGAGGTTAAAATACCATAAAGTTCCAACAACATAAACTTCAACAACCAGAAAAAATCAGATACAAACCGATGAAAAAACAGTATAAATAAAACATAATGCAACTTAATTGATTGTAGAAGATGAACTGAATCTGAATTTAAAAGAATTATGATTCGTTAACTTAATTATGATGATCTCTCACCTATATATAACACTACAACATTCGAATGGTCCGTTATGTCAATCACCACGATAAACATAAAATTTTATTCTTAACAATGAACCAAAAAAAATAATATAAAGACCTGTACTATTTAGTAAATCTTATTTCAGGAAACATATGATCATCAACATATGGCCATTTCTTACATTATACAGCAATAATTTGTTGCATCTTCTGCTTCGGTTTTTCTATGCATTCTTGGGTCTGCAGCTTGGCCGTTGATGAACCCCCTTGCAACATGATCCATCTTTGTTGTATGCACTTTATCTATCACAATTTCAAAATTATTACAATTAAATTACTCTTATAATTAACGCATAATTTGCTTTTATTCTTATTAAAAAAATTAACTAAAGAAGAGATAAATCTCATACCGTCAAGTATCTTTCCAGCATTATTTCCGAAAGCGGCGTCATCCATGAACACCCTTTGCCGAAACTACAAGGGAAAAACCCAAAAGAATGTAAATCATTTTTCCTTTCTGTACACATATATTACACACATAAATAAATAAATAAAATTAGAAAAAATCAAATCAAATCAAATGGAAAATAAATTTACCGTCATTTGGATACCGTCCATCTAAGCTGAGACTGGGAAGATAAACTTTTGTTGTTGATAAACTCTGTCTGACCGGATGCTGGTTGCTCCGGTTGGTTTTGTATGTTTTTTTTTCGGTCTTTTGTCCGGTTTCTTTTATATAAGCTTTAATCTTTGGGGAAGAGAAAAAAAAAAAAAAAAAAAAAAAAAAAAACTGTGTTTATGTACCTTTTACAGCTTTAGATGAAGACTCAGATGTCTCATAAAGTTGATAGGTAGAAACCATACATAAGAATATAAAGAACATCACTGGCGATCGATAACTTTTTTATGGGGATTTTAATATCCCTTTGTTTTGATTGATTGAATGGGTCAAAACTCTAGACGGCCCTGAGGCATGAGATGAGACAAATAACTTTTAAAAATGAATTGCAACACTCGGTCAGTGACGGATCCAGAAATTTATTCCAGTTTGGTGTTATCGGAGTATAAAACTACATCTTTTATCCAAAAAAATTCCAGTGGGATCACCGGATTCTAAATCATTCTTTTATAAACAAAACGACACTTTTTAACAACAAAACTAAATAGTTTTAATACTAAATTTTTTTTATTTTTTTTTAAATCCATTGGGGTCACGGGGATCCGCCCCTGCACTAAGTTGAACCATTCAATGCGTTTACTGAAAGTAGAAAACAAGAAGAAAAAAAAAATATTTTCAATGACTGTTTATTGCATTACAAATATAATGACGATCTACTAGGTGAGGAGAGTTATGGTGCATAAATTGTTTTAGAGGTATACCAAATATAAGAATGTGATTAATTCATTTCACAATTACACACATTTACTATGTGTGAGAGATTGTGTGAGATTAATCACACCCTCAACTTGGTATACCGTTAAAATCACTGTTGTATCATAATTTTTCTCTTATTTTAATCCTTTTATAGTTAATTATCAATTATGACAAATTTAGAAAGATGTCAGAATATTACTATAAAAAAAGATTTTTATCAAAAATGATATTTCATCAATAAAAGTGAATTTAAAAATAAATTACGTTGGTTAATTTTGTGCTGAAAATCAAGGTTTCTTATAGTCTTTTTTATCTGACATCTCTTGTATATTTTAGGATTCTTATCCCATTATTTTATATCTTTCGTTAACGGTCTTCAATGGTATATATATATATTTTTTTTAGTAGAATACCTGTAAATTTTGAAGAAGAAAGTCCGTCTTCCTATCTAATTTAGTGTTGTTATTTTAACTCAAAAATCTATTTAAAATGTCTATTTGTTAATTGTCTATATTAGAATTACATGGTAAACCGGGTCAATGAGAGGTTCAAAATGCATGATGATTATTTGTCTCCAGGCCTGTGGCTTGATTTTGACTCATCCCATGAAAACAAAAGGAATCTCCCAAAAAGCATATAGATCGCCTGTGATAATTATTATATTCTTCTAATTAGTTTCTAGTTTCTACCGACAAATTTTGCTGAGACATCTGACCTTATCTATCATCTAACTTTGTAAAAGACATTTAAAAAAAAAAAAAAAAAAAAAAAAAAAAAAAGAGTTTTCTTCTTCCTTTTTCAACAACAAAGAATTTGTTCCCAGTTTCAGCTTTCAAAACAAAGGCGTCTTATTTCTCTTCTGCAGCCATATTACATGGAAAATTTCAAATTCAATGTAAGTTCACTATCGCATTCATTCTTCTTCTGCGATTCTTGTTTTTTTTTTCTTTTTCTCCCTCAATTTCAGTCTTGGAGTTTCTTTTATTTAAATCTTTATTTAAGAGAGACAGATGCAGATAAACATGCAAAACCAAGAAATTATTATCAAAGATCAAGCCAAATTCTTGAGGGTATAGGGTGATTTGATTTCTTTCTGTTTTTACTTTGTAGTTTCGGGGAAAGGTGTTCATGGATGACGCTGCTATTGGAAATAACGCTGCAAGGATTCTTAATGGTATGATATATATATATATACTACCGCTCTTCTTATTTAGCTTTGTAAGGGGAGATTTTTACATGGTAAAGCGAAGTAATGGGCAGAGCCATCAGAAGACACAGTTTATATTGTGGATATAATCTGTGTGGTTCCGCCCATCACTTCCACTTTACTATGTAAAAATTTCACCTTTGTCAGGCCATATTTAATTGAGTGTAAGTAATCATGTTGAAATAGTACCTGCAGATAGGGTGCATACAAAGATGGAAGTGTCAAGGGTGTTAATTAACGGCCAACCTGGTGCAGACCAAATAATGCCTCCGAAAAATACAGAAAACGTTGTACACCTGGATCTCGAACCGACAAATGGATGCAATATAATGTGAGGAAGAGAAAGTATGTAATGATATACAGTAATAACACTAACTATTTATGTTGAAGATTAACTCGGAACGTTGATCTTTTCATCTTTAGGTTATATTTTACAAGTTTGATATCTTTTTCTTCTCTGCAAAGATAACAGAGGCACCCATAAAGTGCGCAACCCATCCCTAGAGAAAATGCATTTGTCTCTCTCAGGATTTTGTTTTTTCATTTGTTTTTAAGAATCAGAATGTATGGTCTCAAAAGAATATATACATTTTACAACTTTAAATGAAGACTCAGATGTCTCATAAAGAATATAGGTAGAAAACATACATAAGAATATAAAGAACATCACTGGCGATCGATAATATTTTTGTGGGGATTTTGATATCGCTCCCTTTGTTTTGAATGATTGAACGGGTCAATCTCTAGTCTAGGGGTGTAAATGAGTCGAATCGAACTGAGTATTGCTCTTAACGAGTCGAGCAATTTGAAATATTCAACTCGAGTTCGAACACGAGTATTTCGAGCTCGAGCCTAGATTTTAGGAAGTTTTAAGAACTCGATCCGAACTCGAGTTTTTCAACGAGCTTATCGAGTCTAATATGTTCTGAAACTTAACTAAAATATAATTCACAATATCACGTGATAATGACGAAAAAATGGCATTTCGACCAAGTTAAAATAAGATAGATGAATATGTAGGATGTAATATCACCGGATAGATCATAGATCCACCCGATTACGCAGCGGAAAGAATAAGATCTAGATCTAGTCAACCAAAATACATAAAATAATAGATCTAAACCTACGATGGAGTTTAGATTACCAACCTTTTTATGGTGCAATTACTCCAAGAACGAAAGGTCAATCCAAGCTAGTTGAGATCCTAGTTGAGAAGCCAAAGTCTTCCAACATGTGTCTCCAAGCACCACCGGGTGGATGGTGTTTCAAGCTGCCGGAACTCTTCGATATACTACCTTAGAAAACCCGAAGTTTTCTAAAACTCGAACCCAAGGAAAAATAGCCGAAATTTCTAAGCTATTTTCCTCCCAATATGTCGTGTATTATCTGTGATATGAGGCTTTGGAGTACTCTCTTTATATATGAGATAAATCATTGTCCTCTAAGGATTTAATTAATTAATACAAAATCAATTAAATTGATCATTTTCCTTGAAAAGATAAATCCAGAATATTCCTAAATTAATTAGAATATACAAAAGATTTTCTTTTCCTTAAATTATTTAACAAATAAATAATTTAATCACATATATTATAATTATCAAGAAAACAAATTTCCTAATAATAATAATAAGGAAAATGCGGCCAAACCTATTAGAAAATAGGTCACACACATTTTTCAATTAAATTGGGCCGAGTCCACGAAAAAATTCTTTTCATGTATTTAATTATCTAGTCCAACTAAACAATTAATCCATATATCAATTAACTAGTCCAATCCAACTATTTAATATTAATTGAGGTGAAGCAACGAGAAAACTTATGCATTTTAAGAGCGACGTCGGGGACCATGGACCCATATTCAGTAGCTACAATAAATTAAATAAAATTATTCGTCAGACCGAACAATTATATTCAATCTACTAATTCCGGGATTTCACCACCATAAACCCGAAACAGAACTCTATCGAATATAGATAACTTATACTCAACTATGAGTTGATAAGCGTCCACTGATATAATCATTACATACGGATAAATCCTCCATAGACTGTTCGTTTCGATTCGGGATATCTCCGTAAACACTTCTCAAAACCTCTTATCCGTATTTACCATTAACCCCCTAGTAATCAATTAGTTCATAACTAATATAATATGAACTCCGCGGATCGATCAGTTTCTAGGATTAACAAAAAAGGGAACTGTTTGTCTACTTCCCGAGGGAAGGAATGGATTCCATATCTGTGATAGCACAGACTACTCATTCATCCCAGAACAGAGCCAACAAGAAGTGTTGGACCACATACTGCGAAATGATCCTTACTAACACATCAAACTCTACCCTTGTCTAAGCAGTTGTCTGTGATCACCTCAGGATTGAGATTAATCCATATATGATCATCTTGTGAGTCGATAAGACTTCTCGATCACGGAATTATATCGAGAACTCAAATCAAATTGGTCCAGCCCTATATGATTATCATCATATATAAATGCCCCACTAGGTACCATATTACCGACAGTCCGGATAAGACTGTCACACCTAAAGTGTTTTGGGCGCATTATTAGCAAACTAATCTTGAGACCCGAACTTAGATTAATAAACGCTGCGGACTAAGTTAATTTTAAGTACATCTCACTAACTCAATCCTCTTGTGTATAGACATACACTGAGTTATATGATTACATAAACGAGGTACTTAGTGTTTTCAGTATTGTCTTAATTATAAGCATACATGCATATAATAAGATGAATTATTAATTCTGTCATAAAAACAATTAGATAATTGTCTTTCGGACACTACACCTAACAGAGGCATTGCTGGTACAGTACCAGCACATGTTTTGGAAGAGTTGAGGGCAGTAAGAGATGATATTACACAGTTAAGAACTCAACTGAATAGACAGGCCGGAACAAAGATTTGAAGATTTGATGAATTTGGTGGAGAATAGAAGAAGGACTACTGAAACAATTGCTTTCAACATCACTTCCACTCAATATGCTCTTGCTGACCTAACCAAAGATGTGAGAGGTATAAAACAAGGCAATGCACACAGAGATAAATTTTTGAATGATCTGTTTGCCTTATTATTATTATTATTGAACAAAACTTAAATATTTTTTTTAAATATAATAAATGGAAAATTAGGGATAAGGACACAATCTGAAATATTTTTAAGTAACAGGATAGCTACATATTTTTATAGGGAGAAGGACAACTGCATAATTTTTATAACGAGAAGAACAAACAGTGAATCCCGAAAATCAGTGAATCTCCCCAGTGAATCCCGAAATCAGTGAATTTCGACAGTGAATCCCGAAAATTAGTGAATTTCGACGATGAATTTTGAAAATTAGTGAATTTCGACAGTGAATTTCGTCAGTGAATAAATAGTTTTGTCCTTTATGCAAAAGTTTCAAAAAACTGTCCTTCTACTTAATTGATGAAATATTTCTGTCATTCTCCCTCATTCCCCCTATAATAAATCTAAACATTTATTTTAGAAGACGCTTTTGCCCCTTTTCGAAAAGTCGGGATGTTGGAGTTATTGTGCATTAGTTATTTTAGAAGTATACCAAATGTAAGGATGTGATTAATTCATGTCACACCTACACACATCTACTGTGTGTGAGAGAGTGTGTGAGATTAATCACACTATATCCTCCACTTAGTATATACCGCTGAAATCACTGTTACTATAATTCTTGTCCTACTGTTTATATGTTTCGTTAACGGTCTTCAATGGTATATTTTATTAGTAGAATACCGATAAACTATGAAGAAGGATTCCGTAATCTAATTTGGTGTTGTCCTTTCTGCTTAAAAATCTATTTAAAATGTCTATTTGCTAGTTACAGTAGAAACTCTATAAATTAATAATGTCGGGACCGGAGAAATTTATTAATTTAGAGAGTTATTAATTTATCGATAAATTAATAATTATTAATTTAAAGAGTTTTTAACCGATTCAACGTATAATTCATATTTCCGTATAAACTAAGTAATTATACATACCAAACAAAAAGCCAAATTAGTCTATGCCTCTTAGAATTACGTTGTAGCGAACCTTGGGACTCCAAGCTTAGCACTATTAATGACTTTTGAAGAAACTCAAGACCTCGAGACTATGATCAATCGATGTGGCTATCGTAATAAGATGGATATCGACAATCTAATGAACTACCCAGGTGAAAATGAAGCATGTTCGGAGGTTCAGAGTTTAGAAGATATTGTGGGTACTATCATTGAGAACAATGCGAGAGGATGACGGCGAAGATGATACGGTGTCTTTGGAGCTGTTACGCGAAAGGAAGCACTTATGGCGTCGAAAACTCTTCACGACTTTATGATACAATACAAAAATACAACACCCGAGCCTATTGGATGCGATAAGAAAAGTTAGAGATGAGGCTCCAAATAGACTTGAACTTTAAAGGAAAACGGACAACTATTGAATCATATTTCAATAGAGTGTAATATATTTTTTTTCAGTTTTTATGAATTATTAATTTATGATTTTCTTGGGACCGAAAATTATAAAGGGATCTCCCGAAAAATTATTATCTTATTATTTTATCGATTTTTTCAATTTTTTACATTGGCCCAAGTCGGGACCGGACAAATTTATTATTTTAGAGAGTTTATTAATTTACCGAGTATTAATTTAAAGAGTTTCTACTGTATCTATATTAAAATTACATGCTAAACCAGGTCAATGAGAGATGATTATTTGTCTCCAGGCCTGTGGCTTGATTTTGACTCATCCCATGAAAACAAAAAGGAATCTCCCAAAAAGCATATAGATCGCCTGTGATAATTATTGGATTCTTCTAATTAGTTTTTACCTATCTTAATTATGTTTCTTTTTTAACGAGTCCAAAATTCGGGATTTTGCTGAGATATCTGACCTTATCTATCATCTGACGTTGTTAAAGGTATATAAAAAAAAAGGGTTTTCTTCTTCCTTGTTCAACAACAAAGAATTTGTTCCCAGTTTCAGCTTCCAAAACAAAGGCGTCTTCATTTCTCTTCTGCAGCCATATTAATTAAATGGAAAACTTCAAATTCAATGTAAGTTCACTATCGCATTGATTCTTCTGTTGCGATTCTTGTTTTTTCTTTTCTTTTTCTTCCTCAATTTCAGTCTTGAGTTTCTTTTATTTAAATTTTTATTTAATCGAGACAGATGAACATGCAAAACCCAGAAATTATTATCAAAGATCAAGCCAAATTCTTGAGGGCAGCAATTCATGTCGTTTGATTTAATTCTTTCTGTTTTTACTCTCTAGTTTCAGGGAAAGGTGTTCATCCATGATGCTGCTATTGGAAATAACGCTGGAAAGATTCTTAATGGTATGATATACTACCACTCTTCTTGTTTAGCTTAGTCGGGAGAGATTTTTATATGGTAAATTGAAGTGTTGGGCCGCCCGGGCAGAGCCATGCATCAGAACCACATAATTTATATCCGGAATAAAAATCTGCATGTGTGGAGTCATCATATAAAAATTTCCCCTTTGTTGGGCCTTAATTATTTATTTAAGTGTAAGTAATCATGTTGAAATAGTACCTGCAGATAGAGTGCATACAAAGATGGAAGTGCCAAGGGTGTTAATTAACGGCAAACCAGCAGCAGACCAAATAATGCCTCCGAAAAATACAGAAAATGTTGTACACCCGGATCTCAAACCGACAAATGGATGCAATATAATGTGAGGAAGAGAAAGTATGTAATGATATATGGTAATAACGCTGTCTATTTATGTTGAAGATTAACTCGGAACGTTGACATTAATTTTCATCTTTAGGTTATATTTTACAAGTTTGATATCTGTTTTCTTCTCTGCAAAGATAACAGAGGCACCCACAAAGTGCGCAACCCATCCCTAGAAAATGCATTTGTCTCTCTCAGGATTTTGTTTTTTCATTTGTTTTTAAGAATCAAAATGTATGGTCTCAAAAGAATATATATACATTTTACAACTTTAGATGAAGACTCAGATGTCTCATAAAGAATATAGGTAGAAACCATACATATAAGAATATAAAGAACATCACTGGCGATCGATAATATTTTTGTGGGGATTTTAATATCGATCCCTTTGTTTTGAATGATTGAATGGGTCAATCTCTAGTCTAGGGGTGTAAACGGGCCGAATCGAATTGAGTATTGCTCTTAACGAGTCGAGCAATATAAAATATTCTCGAACTCGAGTTTGAAAACGAGTATTTCGAGCTCGAGCCTAGATTTTAGGAAGTTTTAAGAACTCGATCCGAACGCGAGTTTTTCAACGAGATTATCGAGTCTAATATGTTCTTAAACTTAACTAAAATATAATTCACAATATCACGTGATAATGATAAAAAAAATGGCATTTCGACCAACTATAAATATGATAGATGTAATATTTAATTGTGTGCCAAATAATGTATATAATGCAGATTATTTGATAAATCATAAAATACAAATTATATAAAATCAATGAAAACTTTAACATATTATACATTGACTACACATATAAGGGCACGCATACTTATCTAATAATGTATACATGTATAGATATACATATGTGTTTTTTAGTATATAAAAATATATATTCGAGTTTGCTCGCGAGTTGTCGAGTCGAGTATTACATTGCTCGAGTATCGTTCATTTATTCTTCGAGTTCGAACTGATTTAAACCGAGTCGAGTCGAGCTTTAGATCGAGTCGATCTCAAGCAACTCACGAGTAGCTTGGCTTGCTTACAGCCCTACTCTAGTCGGCCATGACCGCATGAGACAAATAAGTTGAACCTTTCAATGCATTTATTGGAAGTAAAAAACAAGGAAAAAATTATCATTTCAATGATTGTTTATTGCATTACAAATGGAATGACAATCTATTTCGTGAGAAGAATTATTGTAACGTCCCATTTCCGGATACCGAGTCCTTATCCGGAAGAGAACGCTCAGCACGTATAATATTAAATAAATTCAATATTATACGTAAGCTACTACGTATATGTATCGAGTTATGCAAAACGGAAGCTAAAAAGACTCGGATGAAAGTCATAAATGCTACTAGAATATATTGAGATATAATGTTAAATATCTATCTTCCATCACTTTAAGCTTTTGGGACATATGGTAGTCAAAATGGTATCAGAGCGAAAGATCTTGAGTTCAAACCCCGCTTGAAACATTATTTTCCCACAAAAATATACTTACAAGTGTTTGGCCTATTTTTTTTCTTATAGGCTCACACGGGCCTCTCTTCTATCTTATAGACTCACATGGGCCTCTCTTCCTTCTCATAAGTCCACACTTGAGGGGACATATTGAAATATAATGTTAAATATCTGTCTCCCCATCAGTTTAAGATTTTAGGACAGATAGTAGTTCAACTGAATAGATTACAAATCATACTAAAGATAGAAAGAGGTTAACGTACAACAACAATGAACAAATCTTACAAAGTACGATGTCTCAAGAAGTACAAACTTGTCTTACAAATAAGTCTAAAAGTACAACATTGTTTTAAAAGGAAAAAAAATACAACAAGGCTCATAGTTCAACATATTAAAGAAAACAAGATAACTCCATAGCAAGCATATCAAACGTCATCCTCGAAGTCATTATCAAACTCCAAGTCAACCTGTTTATCTTTTCATCCCACAAAGCATACAAATTAAAACGCAAATGGGTAAGTATAAAAGTAGTAAATAGTAGAAACTATTCAATAATTAAGTTTACAACGAAATGTTCATATTATTATTAAGTTCACTTTGTAATAATTTTGGTGTAAACCTTTCTAACTTTTTTGTCTCCCTTTTCTTTCCCAGAGTTCAAGTTCGAACTCCTTCTGAACAGTAGTTTTATGGTGGTCCTGGACCAAGTTTTTGGACCACCATGTCATCACTTTAGAAAAATCTGATTGGAGGCTTATTTTTATACATAGGGGTCCACCAGAAATCTTTAAAATCCTATTGATTGAGCATACTAAGTAGAATTTGGTCCTAAACCATAATAAAATTTATGGCTTCTTAAACCTCCAACTTCTGACAACCTCCTTGGAATATGGGAAGTTTTTTTTTTCCATAAAAAAACTTCCCCTCACTTATTATTATTATTATTATTATTATTATTATTATTATTTTTATTTTTATTTTTTAATTTTTTTAATTTTTTTTTTGAACAAAACTTAAATATTTTATTTAAATATAATAAATCTAAACTTTTATTTTAGAAGACGCTTTTGCCCCTTTTCGAAAAGTCGGGATGTTGGAGTTATGGTGCGAGTTATTTTAGAAGTATACCAAATGTAAGGATGTGATTAATTCATGTCACACCTACACACATCTACTGTGTGTGAGAGGGTGTGTGAGATTAATCACACTAGATCCTCCACTTAGTATATACCGCTGAAATCGCTATAATTCTTGTCCTACTGTTTATATGTTTCATTAACGGTCTTCAATGGTATATTTTTTTAGTAGAATACCGATAAATTATGAAGAAGGATTCCGTAATTCCTATCAAATTTGGTGTTGTCCTTTCTGCTTAAAAATCTATTTAAAATGTCTATTTGCTAGTTATCTATATTAAAATTACATGCTAAACCAGGTCAATGAGAGATGATTATTTGTCTCCAGGCCTGTGGCTTGATTTTGACTCATCCCATGAAAACAAAAAGGAATCTCCCAAAAAGCATATAGATCGCCTGTGATAATTATTGGATTCTTCTACTTAGTTTTTACCTATCTTAATTATGTTTTTTTTTTAACGAGTCAAATTTTGCTGAGACATCTGACCTTATCTATCATCTTATAACGTTGAAAAAGACATTTTAAAAATGTGTTTTCTTCTTCCAGCTTGTTCAACAACAAAGAATTTGTTCCCAGTTTCAGCTTCCAAAACAAAGGCGTCTTCATTTCTCTTCTGCAGCCATATTAAATGGAAAACTTCAAAATGAATGTAAGTTCACTATTTCATTGATTCTTCTTTTTTTTTTTTTTCACATTTGATCAGTCTTGAGTTATTTTTAATTTTTATTTAATAGAGTCAGATAAACACAGATCAACATGCAAAACCCAGAAATTATTATCATGGATCGTGATCAAGCTTAAATTTTTTAGGGCTGCAAGCCATTTTTGATTTCTTTAATTCCGTTTTTTTCCCTTGTAGTTTCGGGGAAAGATGTTCATCGATGACACTGCTATTGGAAATAATGCTGGAAATATACTTAATGGTATGATATACTTCTCTTCTTCTTTAGCTTTGTTAGGCCTTTTTTTTTTATCCTGGGTCATTATTTGCACCACACGCGATCTACCGATGTACCACAGCAGATTTGCACCACATCCGAACCCGAACGACCTTAAGAAACTCAATCGATCTTTGAAAAGTCGATTATATATTGACTCAAAAATCTACTTTGTGAAGATCATATTGGTGTGAGCTCAAGTAGTGTGATGTATCGGTAGAATCTGTATGTAAAGTCCCACATAGAAAAATAGTACAATGCTCACCCCATATAAGTGTGAGAAATAAATGTCTTATCAACTCGGGTTAACCCTTTTAGACCAAGCGAGGACGGCGACTCATTTAGCGCCACCAGGCCCGGGGTCGGGGTCTGGGGATGTTACACGGTAACTGAAGCGATACGATCCCAGGAGATCGACGAAAGGATCAATGAGAGCAAGAAACCCTAACCTAACTGAGCAGCAGTCTAGGAAGAGGGCCAAGAACAACTCAATGCTTTGCTCAAGAACGCTGATAAGCTCTCGAAAGGAGTGCAATCTCTACGACAAAGAGATCACTCACTCGCAAGTGATTTTTTAAGCCAAATCGACTTAAACAAGAGAAACTTCTCTAAATATATTGATAATGATTTTCATAATTGATTGTTCTCAAAATTACAAGTCGAATGCCTTTATATAGGCTACAAAATAAAAGACTAACAAACTCCTAAGCAATGTGGGACAAATTACTTAGTAATTTTCACCACTTTATTTCCTAGTGTGCCTAACTTGACTATAATAAGCCCAAATGGCCTTTATTTGCTAAAAACGAACACTTAACCTAAAAGACCTTTATTAAACAAACTAGTAAAAACAAGGCTAAAATAAAATAAAACAAGTCCAACAAGTCCTCGGGACGGAGCACATCATTCCCTCCCGGTTGGAAAGGATTCGTCCTCGAATCAAAAGGATGTTGTACAGTTCAGCGTCTCGCACCAATCTCGAACAACCAGCAAAAATCAACAATGATATACCGGGATCAAATAACATGCGAATACGCAACTTCAAATGAATTGTACGCTGATATCGTGAACCATGCTTCACCAACGGAACATACAAAAAGTCTCTCTGCTTGATATAGAGGTCGATGAAGCTTGGAGTTACCGCAAGATAGTCATAGCAATGCAATGTAGGATCTTCATCAACACGCAAGGAAAAAGGATCAATAAAAATGTGCGCCGGTTTGCCACCATTAACAACCGGGGATACATCATCCAAAGGCAATATAGGGGCTGCAGTGCATGTATCCAACAGCCCGGTGTCCACCTCATGTGGATGATCGTCATGTACCTGCAAAGAAGATTCAACAAGGCTGGAACTAGAGTTTAGTAACATAAAATCTTCTTCTTTCTCCACAATAGACGCTTCAAACAATTCCACTTTCGCATCAACAACTTGACGACCACTTGCAGCGCTTTCCAACTCATCACAGAGATCATGCAAATCCTCACACTCAACATCACTCGCAACATAACCATCAACGACTGTCTGATCCCTGTGCACTATCTCGTCTACAACAATTGCCTCATCATCGTTAACTACTTCTGCCACACGCTTATTCTCCTCGGCGATTGCATCTGCCACCATCGACTCTTGGACTACCTCCTCTCGAATGTTAACACTCTCGTCGTTGTTTGCTTCATCCAAGGCTTTTTCCATTTCCGATTCACGTTTCAAACGAGCTTCCTCATGTGCGGCTGCCAATTTGAGTTGATCTTTGTGGGCATCTTCGGGGGATAAGGAACGGAGTGTAAGTCTCTTCCCCTTATGGATAAATGTGTAGCTATTCTTATACCCATCATACGTAACTCTCCTATCATATTGCCACGGTCTCCCAAGTGGGATATGACAGGCATGCATAGGGACTACATCACATAAAACTTCATCATCGAGCCTCCGAAGATTAAAAGATATTAAGGCCTGTTTGGTAACTCGCATTTCACCAACATCATTGATTCCTTCCAACGTATATGGTTGAGGATGGGGTGTCGTAGGAATAGATAAATTGTAGACAAAACCAGTACTTATGACATTGGCACAGCTTCCCGCATCAATTTTCATCAAACAAAGTTTTTCAGTAATCAAACACCTCGTATGAAACATATTCTCCCGTTGCAAGTTATCCTCCACCTTCTCAACACTACTCAAGGATTTCTTTAACACAAACATCTCTCCTTTCAATGATTCATACCCTCACAGATACCTTAGTTTTCACAAACTTTTTTGACAACATAATTTCACAGGTGTGAAAATTTTCACACCCTGGGTGTGAAACCCACGTATTTAAGCACCAAAATACTACGAATCTGGAAAAACTAAAAAGACAAAAGTTGTAGAACAGAGAGTTTTTTAAAGGATGTCAAAATTTCAGATTTTTTGGAGTTATAGAAGTTGATCAAACAATCGTTTTTCAGAAACTGATGCAATCTGTCAAAAATTTCCAGATTGATAGCCGTGACTTAAGGTGTCAATTCCGTTAAAACTACAGCGAATTTGGCAAAAATCAAAAGACAAAAGTTGTAGATCTTCAAATTGCCTATAAGTTCACCAATTTTCACCTAATTTGGATTCGTTTAACCCACTGAAAACGAATTCAAACAATGATTTACTGCTGCAGTTTTTCTCGACAGATTGTTTGGAGTAATCGGCTATTTTAGGCAAGATTTATGTTGAATCTGGATTGGGTGTAAAGAGAGAAATTGTAGCACAAGATGTTTTTTATATGTGGTAAAAAGTGTAGAATTTTTCGAGTTGTTTTGGTTAGTGAACGAACTGATACAAAAAAACGGGATCTGGAAAATAATTAGGGTTCTTGGGATGAGGTTTGAAGAATCTTCAAGTTTTCTAGGATGGATGAAGATTTGAAGATTTTAGATGTTCTTGGGAGAGGGTGGACGAAATTAATGAACAAAAAACAAGGAACTAAATTTTTTTTTTTTGAATAAGAAAATTAAAGAAGGAAAATAAACGGGGATACGCGATACGATCCCAGGAGATCGACGAAAGGAATCAATGAGAGCAAGAAACCCTAACCTAACTGAGCAGCAGTCTAGGAAGAGGGCCAAGAACAACTCAACGCTTTGCTCAAGAAAGCTGATAAGCTCTCGAAAGGGGTGCAATCTCTACGACAAAAAGATCACTCACTCGCAAGTGATTTTTTAATCCAAATCGACTTAAACAAGAGAAACTTCTCTCAATATATTGATAATGATTTTCATAATTGATTGTTTTCAAAATTACAAGTCGAATGCTTTTATATAGGCTACAAAATAAAAGACTAACAAACTTTTAAGCAATGTGGGACAAATTACTTAGTAATTTTCGCCACTTTATTTCCTAGTGTGCCTAACTTGACTATAAAAAGCCCAAATGGCAATTATTTGCTAAAAACAAACACTTAACCTAATATACTAACATATATACACCTTTTTTTTCATGTGTCTTACTATCAACTAGGTCCAAAAGACCTTTATTAAACAAACTAGTAAAAATAAGGCTAAAATAAAATAAAACAAGTCCAACAAGTCCTCGGGACGGAGCACATCAGTGGCCGTAAGTAATGATGTTGAAATTGTACCTGCAGATAGAGTGCATACTGGGGGCGTTACACGGTAACATAACAGTATGTAATGATGTTGAAATTGTACCTGCAGATAGAGTGCATACAAAGATGGAAGTGCCAAGGGTGTTAATTAACTGCCAACCTGCAGCAGACCGAATAATGCCTCCGAAAAATACCGAAAACGTTGAACACGTGGATGGCAAACCGACAAATGGCTGCAATATAATGTGAGGAAAGTGGGGACCTTTGTCAAAATACCACTCTTGAGGCAAGACAAATGTTGGCCTACCATTCCTTTGTCGAAATACCACTCCGTTTTTCGCGTTTTAGGTGTTTTTAGAACCAAACTAAACCCTAATTGGGAAGGGGAACCCCAATAGGGGATTTGTGTACCTTAAGATCATGCACATTTGTGGAAAAAATGGGAGAAAATCGCGAGCCAAAATCGTGAAAATTGCACTGAAATGGTATTTCCACAAATACACCACAGAAATGGTGGTAGTCCAGAAAAAATCCCGAGGAAAGTGCCAAGGGTGTTAATTAAAGGCCAACCTGCAGCAGACCGAATAATGCCTCCGAAAAATACCGAAAACGTTGAACACGTGGATCACCAACCGACAAATGGCTGCAATATAATGTGAGGAAGAGGAAGTATCAAGTATATATGTAATGATAAGTAATAACACTGTCTATGTATGTTGAAGATTAACTCGGATAGTAATTGACATCAATTTCATTTTTAGGTTCTATTTCACAAGGTTTGATATCTTTTTTCTTCGCTGCAAAGATAACAGAGGCACGACAAAAGTGCGCCCATTGATCCCCTCTACGGTCAAGTATAAAAGAAAGAAACATATAAAACGATGTCGTTTTATATATATATATATATATTTTTTTTTGGTAGTTTACACATAAAACCACGTCGGTTTGTAGGTTTTTTTTTACATTTGACCGCCAAATTCATTGGAGGGGATCTTTTCCCCCCTAGAAAATGCATTTGTATCGTTCACGATTTTTTTTATGTTGTTCTTTTTTTTTGAATCAAAATGTATGGTCTCAAAAGTGGGAAGTTTTTACATCCACCTGTCATACATGGAGTTAACTGATACTGAATGATCTACACCGTTTGTTTCTAAAATTGATTTAAATTGTGAAGTCCAAATTTGTTTACGGATCAAATCTCCACAAATGGAGACACCATACAATAATCCCTCCTCAAAAGTGTGGGGTTTTTTAGATGTAATATGGCAGGTGCAATCATCTTTGCAGCTCACCGATAATGATATTTGCATAACTCAATTTCTCCCCCCCCCCCCCCCCCTCAAAATGATCATTTTATTAATAGGCTTTCTAAGAGGCCAACCCAAAAGACTTTACAAAGGTATTATCCCAAATTTCAATTATCCAACCAAAAAATTTAGTCTATATACCAAGCAAGTCTAAGATTTCTTGATTACTCTTCAACGGTTGAAAGGAAGACATAGGCCGGAGGCCTCTCTTCTTCGTGCCCATGCTTGATCTTGTTCCGTCATATCCAAATTCCATAGATAGCTTCTTTCCTCATGTATCTCCATTTGTTTGCACCAAGGGATGATCCTTGATTGTTGGACAGATTTATAGTTAGCCAATTTGCCGTTGTATTGGCCCCAGAGAATTGATTTCTGTTTGCATTTGGGACACAAAGATTCCAGATTTCTTTGGCCCAACTGTAGTCTCTAAGTGCATGAAGGATAGTCCCATCCCCCTTCTTCACATAATTTACAAGTTGGGTTGTCCAAAACATGTCTTGTATGAAGTAATTCATAGACGGGAAGGGCTTTATGGGCAATAGTCCAAAGTCGGTAGTTCCCTCTTGTTGGTCTTTTTAGCTCCCAGATTTTCCGCCATATTTCATCTGCTGCAGATTGAATTTGAGGGGCAGTATGCATTTCATACCCTAATGAAACTGTATACTTTCCTTTAGCATCACCTTTCCATTTGTACTCTTGCTGATTGCTCTTTATACCTCCCCTTAAATGTTCATAAGCCTTGCCGATGTCTCTCCAAATTGGTGAACTACCCATTTTTGCTGTAGTAGTCAACTCTTTATGCTTATGAGACAATGCCTTTACCCAAAGAGTGTCATTTTGTTGAATCAAATCCCAGACCAGCTTTCCCAATAAGGCAATGTTCATCACAAATAGCCCCTTAAACCCCAAACCTCCTGTTTGTTTTGGTGTGCACAGGGTGGCCCATGAAACAATATGCATTTTACGCCCATTTTCATCATTTTCCCTAAAGAAGCTCTTACAAACTTTCTCTATTTTGTTTAAGGTAGTACTTCGAAGCATAATGGTTTGCATTGCATAATATGGCTGGTTGGCTGGAGATCTTTGAATGAGAATTTGTTTACCTGCTTTTGATAGGGCTTTGATTTCCATGTGGCCAACTTGCTTTTCATTTTGTCTTCAAGATAGGTAAAGTGGAAGACACACATTCTGCCATGTAAAAGTGGCACTCCTAGGTACTTCACAGATCTCTTGTATACGTCATTTGTAGGCAGTGTTGCAACGGTTATTGTTGGAGGTAAAGAACCTGCACTTAGCTATGTTGATTTTGATTGGTTCCATGTTGTTTGGATTTTGTCACTAAAGACTTCCGTGCAAAGAACAAAGAAGTAGGGTGATATAGGGTCTCTTTGGCGGAGTCCTCTATCGGGGTTTTCCAGCCCTAGTTTTTGCGGTATATTGTTCAATAAAGTCCAACTTTTGTCCTTAAGACTTGGTTTTGTGACCAATTCTGCCACAATCAATCTAACTATCTTAATTGAAATATTTTTTTTGAAGTTTTAAAGGCATCTATCTGACTATCTTAATTGAAATATTTTTTGTTTCCCTTCCGTTGTGGTTCAGTAAAATCTGATCTCATTAATATGGTTTTAATAGATATCGACGAGAAAGAAAGAAAAAATTTTATGCAGGCACATGCAAATCGATCTTTTGTAGTCCACCTGACAGAGATGATATTTTTCTACTGTGAATGTTACTAAAATATATATATATATATATATATATATATATATATATATATATATATATATATATATATATATATATATATATGCGAAGGTCAACCGTGTAATTCACTTTGAATAATACCTTATGTCGAAGTGTTGTATATGTTGAATTTCGAAATATAACAGGTGATTTTAAGATTACATGATTGATATTATGGAGGTTACGGTTGAACTAAGTGATATATACCAATAATGACGATGTGTCAATCTTCCGTCATTGAACATAAATAGAAGCAAACTCGAATGTGCATTCAAATCTGATGGTGCCTGTTGTGACACATGTGTACGTGCTGGTTGTGGCACTGTATGTTGCACCCTTAACTTGGTTATCTCATCATGTGCGTGGAGAAGGACTGAGACATGAGAAGCGTGGTTGTGCAACGAACGATGCTTTAAATGATCAAATTGAAATTGATCATTATGTTGACAATGGAATTGTTTGTTGAGCACACAAAAAGTTGTGCTTCTCAAAGAGCCAGTGAGATTGGCTCTAAGCTCTACTTACGTGCTTGAATTGTTATACTTTTGGAAAAAAAACAAAACCTCTAGATACGTGCGAACTAGAGGTGACAAAAAATATCTCGTTACTTTTATTGATAATAGCACCAGATATTGATGTGTTTAACTGCTGGAAAGCAATGACAAGTTTCGTGGTGCCTTTGAGAATTATTATATGAATGAAGTTGAGAATCAACAAAGAAAACGGATTAAATGTATCCGTAGCGGTCGTGATGGTGGATATGATGTATTGTTTCATGAGTCTCGCTAAGGCGCCGGCATCATTTATCAAACAACTACACCATACACACCTCACTCGAAAGGTAATGCTGAATGCAAGAGCCGAATTCTTAAATAGAAAATGAGTGTTATGTGGATAAGTTTATAAGTTCGAGTTTACCTCAAAACTTGTAGGGGAAGGCTCTCCTCTCATAGAACTTCATCCTGAATATGGTCCTTTCAATGAAGAAGGATGTAACCCCACGTGAATAGTGGAAAGGCCACAAGCCTAACTGCAAATTCATAGAAGTGTGGGGGTGTTTGGCTAAGAGTGAAGATAGGATCTGAAACCATTGAATGTGTAGTAGTTCCTAGTGCCTATCGACTTCTGGTGCACAAGTCAGACATTCATAACGTATATTAAAATGTGATCACTGATTAAATGAATGTTGTATTTATTGATGAGATCTTTCCTTGTAAAGACAATGATAAAGAAGGTTCAAGTTCAAACTATAGCCCTTGACCAGATGTTAAGGTATTTGAAGTTTACAATGAACCTCGGAATACATTATACAAGATATTCAGCAGTCCTGGAAAAATACTGTGATGTAAACTGGATATCTGACTGTAAAGGTTCAAAATCCACCAGTGGATATGTATTCACTATTGGTGGTGGAACGGTGTCCTGGAAATCCTCAAAGCAAAAATGCATAGCTCGATCTATTATGAAATCTGAGTTTGCATTGGACAAAGTTGTAGAAGAAGCAGAGTGGCTTCATAATTTCTTAGAGGATATTCAATGTTGGCCAAAGCCAATTCCTCCTGTTAAGGGTGATTTTATACGATTTATATTGATATATTTTATGATAATTTCCCTCATATTTGTATAATTTGCATAAGAAACGAGTGTTTAATGGAAATATTGAGTAAATGAGGTTTTAAATGAGTTATTCGCAAAATAGGTTAATTTTGGTGTTTTAATTGTGATATTATGATTATTTGGATGATATTACATTTTGCGATGTTTTAATGTGTTATAGGTACATGTTTGATGCTCAAATGATGATCAAAAAGAGATAAGAGTCGAATTTCATTGATGATAGAAGGGATAATGATGATTTGGATTGATGAGAAAGGATAAAGATGAAGAAATCAAGATTAAGTCGATCCTGGACTGGCGTCCAGAAGTTTGGACTGGCGTCCAGTTGGACGGGCGTTTGATCCAGTGGACGAGCGTCCATGCTGATATTGTTGATTCAGAGTTGTGAAGATTTTGCTGGACGAGCGTCCAATTTTGTGAAGGACGGGCGTCTGATGAAGACTCGGCCCGATTCGAAGTTGATATTGAGGACCAGACGAGCGTCCAGAAGGAGTGGACGGGCGTCCAGCGGCCGACATGCTGAAACCGACTTTAAATTCTATATATAGCCGCATTGTTTTCAACCCTGGGGATACGAATTACACATTACTCAAAACCCTAATCCTAGGGGCGGCTTAGGCTGCGTTTTTACTTTGTTTTTCTTCAGTTTATGCACTCTAAATTCTAGGCTAGATTAGATAGCTTTTATGCACTTTTATTCATCAATTCCAAGTTTCAAGAGGATGCTTAGAGGCTAAAGCCTTTTGAACGAGCGTTGTGAAGCCGTCTGATTCAACAATTCAGTTCCGTTCGTGATTGTTTTGTGAGTTTTTAATATAAGTTGTTTCTTTTATCATGTTTATTATTGTTTATGCAATTTTATATCGAAAGATCGTTGCTTTGTTGATTGTTTTGTTTGATGAGAATCATCTAAACGTTAGATCACCATGATAAAAGAATAGTTGTTTGATCTATATAACGAGAGTTAATATGTTAGATTTCTAGGTTAAAAACGTTTAAAAGTTTACACCTTTGGATTAGAAAAAGCGTTAATCTTTAGATCGAAAGATAGAGATTTATAGACGAACTACCTAAGAAATTAGGGTTCATACTTTTGAAAAGGTGAATCACAACTTGGTTAGAAATCACGAAATAATCTGAATTGGAATTGAATGATGATAGGATAGGTGGATCAATTGCTCGTTTGTCCGTTATAACTTGATCAAATCCCTTGAACTAGAATTGTTTAGCTTAGTTAATATTTATTGCATCTTAGGTTTAGTTGTAGTTTAAATTGTTCGCAACCCGTATTTTCCTGGCTTTAGATCTTATCTTCTGTCCAGTTTTCCTTACTGTTATCTTTTGTTTTAGTTATTCCTGTTTAGTTATTTGTTGTTTAGTTTTAGTAATCGTGACATAGGTTAGTTAGAACAAAACTAGGATTACCAATCGTTAGTTCCCCGTAAGATCGACCCGGTATTAACCTCTTTACTACGATCCTTGCACTTGAGGTATATCGGATTATAAATTTATTACTTGTTAATAAAATCCGTGACACCTCCTATCGGCATACATTGTGATAGTATGTCGGCTATATGACGAGCACAAAGTTGTATGTATAATGGTAAGTCACGACATATATGTCGTAGACATAATACCATTAAGCAATTGATCACTAATGATTTGATTTCCTCGATTGTATAAAGTCGAAGGAGAATTTTGCGGATCCGCTTATAAAAATGTTTAGCTAGAGATCGGGTGTCAATTTTTTTGACAAACGGAATGGGATTGAAGCCTAATACGCATGTTCCCTTGTGATGGTAACCCAACCATAGTGACTGGAGATCCCAAGATCATGGTTCAAAAGGGACAACTAAGTTATGAGGGACAGTTAGCACTTACCCATTCTGTTAAGAACAAAAGTGCTTTCTGTGATTTTGTTAGGTTATGTATTAAGCTTTTAATGATTCCTATATCTTGGTAAAGCCAGGTGGGGTATGCCAGAGTACTCTTCATAGGAGGTCACCTATGTAAGTGGAAGTGGGGCCGCTGGCCGCTTCTGTGAGAATTTGATGGCTGAATTCTCTAACACACTTTCTGAAACTAAGGTGTTCCAGGGCCAAAACGGACACAACCATGAGAAGCTCGAGAATGTTATGAGATCTGTTGTGTAGGTATCATTGTCTAGGCATGCACCAACCTGAGCAGTTCAAGACCTAGTTCACTGCTTAGCCGAGTATGTCCGATGGTACTATACTACGGAAGGTTCAAGGCAACAAACCACCTCGCCCGATGCAACAGATTTCCGCCTGTGATATCTTCAGAGTCTACATTGCATTTGCATTAATTTTCATTCATGTGGGGGATTGTTGGAGAATTTGAATTAAAAAATTAATGGAGGGCCGCATCGGTTCGGTGAAAGGTTACAACCCCGTAAGAGGTTGTATCCTTTTGGTTAATGGTTACAACCGTTAAATGACTGGACATCTTTCTCCTATAAATTCCTATCAATTTCATGGAAAATGTTGGACACATTTTAAGTTTTAATGATGAGTGCCAGACTAGCTGTAATAGAGCAAAAGCAAAAAGATGTCTAGATCAAATGTATAGGTTTATTAGAGTTTGATCTTTGTATAGGTTTGATCAAACAAGCATTGTAATTAGGTCAGTGACTTTATCCACAGACCCTGTCTAGGTCAGTAAGGTAACTAGGTCAGTAGACTAGTTAGGAACCTGCTGAAGACTGAAGGCTGAGGGGTCAAACTCAGTTATTGAAGGCTAAGGGATCAAACTTAGTATTTATAGTCAAGGATATGGAATCAGAATTTAGGGAAGTCTATGATGACCTAAACTGATTACATATACCTTGTGTACAAGGTCTAAGTTCCATATGTTAGGTGGTGATTGGAACTTAGTTATATTCATTGATGTACTCTAACTTCACAATAAAAAGTTAGATGAAAAGACAGTCAGCTGAAGTGTTTCTTAAACACAGCAGACTTAAAACATCTGACTAACATGAACATCAGCAGACCAATATACACAGGTATCTGCTGAGTATAAATCTCGATTTAATCAAAGGTTACTTTGGAAGATTACAAGGATAAGGATGGATTACAAGCTTTGATATTGTCAACAAATCAATGGCCAAGATAAAAAGAACGTTGGAAAGATTCAGAGGATTAACCAATGGACATAAGTCAAAGGGTGGACAGACTGAAAACTGACAAAAAGCAAACTGACAATGTCAGTACTATGAACAGAGACAGAAAGCAAGTCAAGATGAAGACAAATCTGAAATGGCTATGTTTGAATTTCAAACATAAGTCACAGGATTCTCACCTATAAATAGAAGACTCCTGATTCAGATACATGTGATGAAAAATAACAATCTACTCCAAGCTATCAAGTTTCTTATCAAGAAAATCACCCTGCTGACATCACTGAGCTTAAAGCTACTGATCCAGAAAACTCTTCAAGTGTAACCTGCTATCAAGTTACATCAAGTTTACTCACTTGAAGACATCAAGCTGCTGATCATTTCATCATGATCAAGCTGCTGACTGTTGAATCATTCACTTGATTCAAACTTTCTTTTACAAGAAACCTGTTGAAGACAGTGAAGCACTTAGGTGTCAAGAACTGTTGTTTGTGGTGGAGCTGGTGAAGAGGCAATACTACCCTTCAAGGACCAGTGGAATACTTTGGAGCAGCAATCCTACATGTTTCAAATATTCAGTTTGTGAAGCCATAGTTATTGGTGAAGGACAGACAGCTTAGGGATTTTTGTAACTGCAACCTCAAAGATCTCTAGTGAATTTCCTCCAATATCACAGGATAAGAGTGGACTGACAGGATTACACCACCTGGAACCACTATAAAATTTGCCTACTTACTTTCTGCATTTAGTATACTGATCACATCAACTTACTGAAACTAGCAACTGAATCACACACTTACACTACTGAGTATCTAATACTTAGTATCATCTTTTTAACAAGTAATAAGGCTTAATTTGAATATATTCCGCTGCAACAAATCCAGCAACATCTACTGTTAGCAGACTACTGAGTAGTCAGCAGGCTACTGACATTGCTTTGAGTTTGTTAACTCCAAAAAGTTTTAAGTGTTAAGTTTATTCACCCCCCTCTAAACTTAACCAAAGCCTTTTCAAGGGACCAACAAATGGTATCGAGTTGTGCTTCTGTTCTGAATTAATCCTAGTTGTTGTGCTTGTGAAAATACTTTGAAAACTTTTTCAAGTTTCTGATTTTCAAAGCTTTGCATCATGGATACCAATCAGTATGCTAGGACCATGTTGATGTGCTCTTTAGATCGTTTTGATGAGTATAAACGTCGTATGCAGGCTTATCTAGCTGCAACACATGATGAGATGATGGATGTGCTGACTGAAGGACCACTGGAGATCACTAAAGCCATAACTGTAGGCAGTGAAACTCAGTATGTTCCAAAACCAAAAAGAGAGTGGGGTGCTGAAGATAGAAAAAGAGCAAACCTCAACAATATTGCTATTGATATCATATACAGAACCTTGGATAGAAATATGTACATGAAAGTGAAGGATTGCAAAATAGCAAAGGAACTTTGGGAAAAATTGCAACTTATCTGTGAAGCACTGATGCTGTAAAGAAAAACAAAGTCAGTGTAGCCAAAAGAAAGTTCCAAGATTCAAAATGAAATCAAATGAAACCATTGAGCAAATGGAGTCAAGATTCAATGCTATCATGGATGAACTCACCCTGCTGAATGTGATCTATACAAAGGAAGAGATCAACACAAGAATCTTAGAAGCCGTACCTGCAAAAGAGGTTTGGGAGATGAATGTTACTGTCATAGAAGAATCCAAGAGTCTACATGAAGAAGACACCTTCAAGCTGTTTTCAGATCTCAAAGCATATGAATTCAGTAAGAAACTTATTCCTGAGACTAGAAAAGAAGAACCAAAGACTACTGCATTGGCTGCTGCACATAAAGAAGAGTCATCAGGTGGTCAAGATGATCTACTGGATGAGATGCAAGAGCAAATTACCCTACTGAGAAAGAAAATCAGAATGATGAAAACAGGAAGGGGTTCTCCAAGGAATTTCACAAAGAAATCAAGTGAAAAGAAGAAGGAAGAATCCAAGAAAGATAATGATTATTTGTGTTTTCATTGTAAAAAACCAGGACACTTCAAACCTGATTATCTGTGCTTCAACTGCAAGAAACCTGGACATTTCAGACCTGACTGTCCAGACCTACTGAAGAACAAGATTCAGCGCAAAGAAGACCTGGCAAGAAAGCAATGGTTGCTGATGATGAATCGGGCTATGAAGTTGAATCGAAAAAGGAAATGAATCTGATGATACTGCACTTTTTGCTGATATGGATGATTATGCTTTAATGGCAAATATAGAAGAGACTGAGGAGGTATACAATTATGTATCTATAAATACTCCTGCTGAAAGTGATTGTGAATCAACTTGTGGTTCAAATCCTAAAAATTCTGACAATAAAGGAACTTTGGATGCCATCCTTAATCAACTGAGGAAAATACAATCTGGTTATAAG
Source organism: Gentiana straminea (assembly GCA_036785695.1). Lineage (NCBI taxonomy): Eukaryota > Viridiplantae > Streptophyta > Magnoliopsida > Gentianales > Gentianaceae > Gentiana > Gentiana straminea. The sequence goes on along the minus strand of JAVUPR010000046.1, from coordinate 3,532,492 downwards.
ATTGTGAAGGCTGAAAAAGAAGCTCTTCAAACAAAATTTGAAAGGTTAAAAGCTGACTTAAGAACTCTCAAAGGAAAGGAAAAAGATTTTGAGAAAAATCAGCATAAGTCTGCTATACATTCAGTAGCTGCTGAATTTGCTGAACACTCTAGTTCCACCACTGCATTCAAATCTGGAAAGCCTTATGGTGATAGAACAGGCCTTGGATTTGGAACTCAACAATCTACTAAGAGTGGATCCAGTAAGGTTACTGAACCTAGTACCAGAATTGGTCCTAAGTTTGTGCATGCACTAGATCCAACTCCTAAAAAGGTTGTTGAGGCAGTAAATCCTACTGAGAAGACTTCAAGGAAGCAAAATCAGAAGTCAAAAAGGTCAACAGTACCTTACAAAAAAGGTAAATCCAAAAGTAGGACTACTGAAACTTCTAGACCTGCTGATAGCAGACTTGCTGCTAAGTCTGCTTGACCATAAAAGGGCAAAAATCAGAAATATTTCAAGGATAAGAATCATAAACCTAATAATGTTAATCATTCTAGGGATACTTATCTCAGGGAGAAAGGTAGATTGTTCCCTACTGATGATGATTGGAATATGCCTACCCCTACTGCTAGAAACAACAGTCATAACCACAATGCAAAGGTCAAAACCTCAGCAATGGATTCAGTAGAGGACTCATTCAAGACCTCAGCAGACTCCATATTACAAGGCTGCTCCTAACAGACAGCAAACCTATGGTTATGCTAGTGCTTCTAACAATAGAAATCACTTCAAACAGCATTATGTACCAAAAGGCCAGAAAGCATATGTGAATCCTACACAACCAAATGTTAGATCTTATGGAAGTATGGAATACATATATGAACAAAAGTATAATACTTTTCAAAGAATACCTTATGGAAATTTGCCAAGGGTCATGCTTATCACTAACCACTATGGACCCAAACAGTTTTGGGTACCTAAAATACATTAATTTTGTTTTGTAGGGTGTCTGGTACTTTGACAGTGGATGTTCCAGACATATGACAAAGAATAAGCACTGTTTGACAAATTATGTGGCAAAGGATGGTCCAAGAGTGAATTTTGGCAACAAGAACACACCAGGATACACAAGAGGATATGGTACATTGGTGAGGAATGGATTAACTATCAGGAATGTTGCATTTGTGGAAGGACAGGACTACAACCTACTAAGCACTGGACAGTTTTGTGACATGGGTTACAAGGTCACTTTTGACAAAGGCTACTGTGTTGTCATTAGTGAAAGAGGTGAACAAGTTGTGTTGGCTGGTAGAAGACAACAAAACATGTAGGTTGTGGATTGGTCTACTGCTGTTCCAGAGACATGCCTGATTTTGCATACTAATTCAGAACTGAATTGGTTGTGGTATGAGAAGCTGAATCATCTTAAATGATGATATCAATCAACTAGTGAAAAAGAAGTTGGTAATTGGCGTGCCTGAGATCACATTCAAAAAGGATGCTATATGTGATGCATGTCAGCAAGGTAAACAAACCAAGTCAAGCATCAAGTCAAAGACTAAGCAATCAACAAAAAGAGTTTTGGAGCTAATGCACATGGATCTATTTGGACCAGTAACACCAACAAGTGTAACAGGAAAGAAGTACACTCTAGTAGTTGTGGATGATTATTCAAGATACACTTGGGTAGTATTCATAAACAAAAAAAGTGAAACACTTCAAAAGATGCCTGAACTTTTGAAGCGATTGCAAAATGAGAAAATTTTGACTAGTGAAGATCAGATCAGACAAGGGTACTGAGTTTCTCAATAAAGTCATAAGAGAATATTGTGAACAAAATGGTGTGCTACATCAATTAGCTGCTGCTGGTACACCTCAGCAAAATGGGGTGGCTGAGAGAAGAAACAGAACCTTGAAAGAATCAGGAAGGACTGTGATTTGTGAAGCATTATTACATGAAAGATATTGGGCTGAAGCAATCAATACAGCATGCTATACACAAAACAGGACTTAGTAAACAAGAAGCTGCTGAAGACACCTTATGAGATATGGAATGGAAGAAAACCAAATATATCTTATTTTCATCCATTTGGAAGCAAGTGTTTTATTTTGAATCATAAGGAACAATTGAAGACATTCCAACCAAAATCAGATGAAGGAATCTTTTTGGGATATTCTTCTGTCAGCAAGGCATTTAGGGTACTGAACAAAAGGACATTGAAACATAAAGAATCAGTACATGTTGTATTTGATGAACCAAAGTTCACTGGAATGGAAGATGAAGTTTCAGAACCTGCTGAAAACCTCCAAGTCACTGATCCAGAATGTGTAGATGTTTTGGAAATGATAAATGACTTAAAAGTTTTTGACTTTGCCCCTGCTGAATAACCTGCTGGTAAAACTACTAATGCAACAACTGAAGGAGTTCAAGGATCTGCTGAACCCCCTACTGAAGCAACAGCAGACCCTACTGAAGATGAAGCTCTTGAGAACCAAACAAACCAAAATCTATAATGGTTAAGGGATCACCCTGCTGAACAAGTTATTGGCAATATATAGCAAGGTGTAAGGACTAGAAGACAATTGGAAGCAATGTTTACTTATTTTCTATCTCAAATGGAGCCTAAAGTTGTTGAAGAAACTATATCTGATCCAGATTGGATAATTTCTATGCAAGAAGAATTGAATGAGTTTGAAAGAAACCAAGTTTGGACACTAGTGGAAAGGCCTAGTCATGCAAATATAATTGGAACTAAATGGGTATACAAAAACAAATTGGATGAATCTGGTACCATTGTAAGGAATAAGGCCAGACTAGTGGCAAAAGGCTATTCTCAAGCTGAAGGAATAGATTTTGATGAGACATGCCCCAGTTGCAAGATTGGAGGCTATAAGATTATTCTTGGCATATGCTGCCTATAAAAACTTCAAAGTATACCAAATGGATGTTAAAAGTGCATTCTTAATGGCATTCTGGAAGAAGAGGTTTATATTCAGCAACCTCCTGGTTTTGAAGTTAAAGGTCAAGAAGATAAAGTGTATAGACTCAATAAAGCACTTTATGGTTTGAAACAAGCACCAAGAACATGGTATGAAACCCTATCTCAATTCTTGGTGGACAATGGTTTTACCAAATGTACCATTGATAAGACTCTTTTCAGAATCAATGAAGGGGACAACACCCTGCTGGTACAGATTTATGTTGATGATATAATTTTGGTTCTGAAAATGAATTGCTATGTGAAAAGTTTGCTAATCTCATGAAAAGCAAGTTCCAAATGAGTATGATGGGTGAGATGAACTACTTCTTAGGATTACAAGTCAAACAAATGAAACATGGAATCTTCATTTATCAAACTAAATATACCAAGGAGCTACTGAAGAAGTTTGGCATGGAAAATAGCACCAAAGTATCAACTCCTATGAGTACCAACAACAGATTGGATGAAGATAAAGAAGGCAAAGATGTTGATCAGACTTTATACAGAAGGATGATAGGCAGTCTGTTGTACCTCACTGCCAGCAGACCTCATATATCATTTGTTGTAGGTGTTTGTGCAAGGTTTCAATGTAAACCTAAGTAAAGTCATTTAGCTGTAGTTAAAATAATTCTCAAGTATCTAAAAGAGACTTTGGGAGTAGGGATATGGTATTCAAAAGATGAAAGCTTCAAAGTTATATCATACTGAGATTCTGATTATGCTGGTTACAAGATTGATAGAAAAAGCACCGCGGGAACCTGTCATGATGAGAAATAGACTGGTTTCATGGTTCAGTAAGAAACAAAATTCAATATCAACTTCCACTGCTGAAGCTGAATATATTGCTGCTGGAAGTTGTTGTGCATAAATACTATGGTTAAGACAACAATTAAGGGATTATGGAATTGAAGAAAGAGAAATTCCTATAATGTGTGACAACACAAGTGCAATTGCAATCACAGAAAATCATGTTTTGCATTTAAATACCAAGCACATTGATGTGAGACATCATTTTATAAGAGATCATGTTGAAAAGAAAGATGTGGTGGTTCTTTACATCCCTACTGAAGATCAACTTGCTGATATATTCACAAAACCATTGGATAGTTTTCTAAGTTAATGACTGAACTTGGCATCATAAAAGTTGACTGAGATACTACTAATCAGCAGTGTACTGGAATTCACCAAGGGGATTAGTCTTTGCTATGATGGGTGAGCTCACTTAGCAGACTAGTCATTGGTATCAATAATTCCATGTACTGAAATAAGTTTGGACAATTAAGCAAATGAAGTTGCCAAAGGGATTGGTCTTTGTCCTGTTGGGTGAGCTCACTTGACAGGTCAGTCATTGGTATTAAACTTCATTTTGTATTATCAGTTGGACAAAACAAGAGTATATGAAGATCAGCAGAGCAACTCATCAGCAGGCTGCTGAGCCATCTTTTTCAGCAAGCTGCTGATCCAAGTCTACTGAAGATCAAGCCTACTGAGTTATACGTTACAAGATAGTCAAACTTAAACGAAAATCAACAGTAATTGGATATTATTCTTATCCTTTATAACTACGGTTACAATATCCAACGGTTACAACTTTTATAGGATCAGTTAGTGGGACACGTGGCAACATCACATTTATTCTAACTTTAATCGTGGTTAAATGCTACAGTACGTGTACAGTACTTTCCTGACAGTTACTACCCACTTTCTTTCCTTATATATACAAAGATATACTCAGGCATACATACAAACTTCAAATCAATTTTCTCTGAATATACAAAGTGTGAACACAGATTTACAAAGCTTTCTCTTCATATTTCTCAAATCTCTAATGGCGGATAAAGGTGATGTTCACATTGGAACGAGCCAAAGTGTTAGAGGGTTCGTTGTTGATGCTAACAAGACTGAACTAGCTATCAATATTGGTAGAAGAATCAGAAGATATGAAGGATTAGAGGAAGTTCTGAATCTGAGATTGAAAAGCATCTCTTATACAAATGTTACAAATTTCTGGAGGAATATTGTGATTAGAGATGATAGAGAGGCATTTACTACCACTGTTAATGCCCAGGAGATTGAGATCTCTTCAAACCTGCTGAGGGAAGTATTAGGATTTGGGCCTGGAAATGGTGCTCCTACCAATCCTGAATCAATAGAGCAGTCTAGATTTGAGTTTGTTGATGCAATAAAGACCAACAAATCCATAAAATCATCACTGAGTATCAATGTGAAGCATATCAAAATGGAGTATAATTTGTTGAGCAAGATTATTGCTAAAAACAATCTTGGATTCAGTGGAAGCCTTGACACATTGTCTGGACCCAAGACTATATTAAGAGTATGAAGTTTGATTGGGCCGGATTCTTTGTCTAATACATGAAGAATGTGATAACAGAGAAGAGATATGGGACCAGGAAGTCCAAGACACTGCCTTAGGTTTGATGGTGTAGGCCCTACTGAACCATTTGAAGATTGCTGATGTTGCACCTGCAAAAATCAACAAGTCCATATATAAACCGGAAATCAGTTATCTCATCCCTGGTTTGGATGATGATGAGGATTTAAATACTGAAAGGACAGAGAGTGATAATGATGGATATGATGAAGATGGTGGTGGGCAGGTTAAACAAGTTGCACAACCTGCGACACCTAAGAAAACTGCACAAAAACGAAAGGCTGCTGATACAAGGAAGATAACTGAGATTTTGAAGCCTAAGAAGACAACGCAGCAATCAGTAGACCCTGCTGAATCTACTGAGGTTCCAGTTGAAGTTAAGGCTGCTGAGCCTGCTGGAACTACAAAGAAAACTGTTGTTGAGATTTTGAGAGAGCAGATAAAAGAAAAAGAAAAGCTGCTGAAATTGAAAAACAACCTGCAAAAAGAAGGAAGCAAGTTGTGAAAAAAAGGTATATGGCAAATGCAAGGAATTAAGGGTCCTGGAGGACCAAAGAGAAGAAGAAAAAGAAGAAGAGGCTGTTGAGCCTACTGAGGGTGCTTATGTTGTTGTTGAGCAACAGATTTAAGAACCACAAAGACACGATGTACCTAACCCCGTGCTTGACCCCCGCTTGTGGATGCTACAACTCAGGGGGAAGAACACACTGCTGCAGACCCTACTGATATGCATGTAAGTCAGAGGGAACCTAGTGTGGAACATTTTGAGGTAGTAGGGACAAATGTGCCACCTAAAGAACCTACTGACCTATTTGTACCTGCCATAGATACATTGACTCATCTTGTTGAAGCCTTTGGGGGACAACAAGCTGAGCAATCTGTCCCAAGCAAGCCCTCAATGCCATATGAAAGGAGGGAAAAGAAATCAAAGAAGGAAAGAGTAGATCCCAACTTCAAAATTATTCAGAAATACTTTCAATGGAAGTTTGGTTTCTACAAAAGACAAAAACCGGCTGCTGAGCCCATGAGTGGATTTGAAGAGTGGGCATTTGATCAGTTAGGAGTGAAAAGTCTACTGGAACTAGTTGATACCACTATGCTGCAAGTAAGGTTAATGGACTTAATGGAAGAAGGGAAGAAAAGTGCAAAGATCACGTTCAAGGATCCCAAGTACACACCTGACAGTGATGATTCTTCATCATCTGACTCTGATGATGATCACCCTTCCTTTCCTGGCCAACCCAGTGGCACTGCAATGGAAAGACCTACTGATGAGGTAGGACAAGGATCTGAAGACAATACAGTAGATCAATCTGCTGATGCTAGCAAGTCTGATGAGGGTCAGCAAACTGATCATATGGATGAAGATATGGAGGATATGACCGTGGATGATCTGGAAGCTCTAATTAATGATGGGGCTACTCTGGGAGATAACAGGTTGGTCAGTATGTCTGATACCTTATTGATTGTGGAGTCTGATGTAAATCCTGAGGTTCAACAGCTTGACATTAAATGAAGAGCTTGGAAATGTTTTCTATGAAGATTTAGAGAGACAACTTGCAATAGCAACATCCCTAAAAGAGGCCATAATATTTACTCTTGATGATGTTGTTGTATTTGAAGAAGCTGATGAAAGTTCAGATGACTCAGCTCAGTATCAAGAGTGGTTTGACACTCAAGAAACCTTGTCACAAGTTGCAGATCAATTACAAAAGGTTGCTGATGCTAGAGGAGTTTTAGAGGAAAACTTGGCTATATTTCCTCTTATTTCTGTTGAAGAGGTGGTTCGAGTTCTTTGAGTTACAAGCAACACTCGAATACGAGTTGGAACAGGAGGTTCGAGCTGCCGAGGATCGACAAAGACTCCGGACAAAGGTTGGAACCTTTAATGGGATTGGAGGAATCCCCTGTACTTGTTGTGGCAAATACTGATGAAGCACAGGTTGCTGAGAAACCTGTTATTACAATGCAGACTACTGAAGTCAAGGCTACTGATGGTAAAGATAGTCAGCAGACTATTGTTGATGATGATGAACAGCTATTGGACTATGACTTCAGTGATGAGGAGTTCCAAGTGCCTGAAAAGAACTAGTTGCTGCTGAACCTCAACAGGCACATGTACCAATTTTTGAGGAAGCACATATTTTGGAACCTCAACCTGCATAAGATCCAATTTTGGAGGAAATCTTTGGAGATGTTATTGAGGAAGGTCCTGGACCTGCTGGATGGGATAGGACAAGAGCCATGGTTGTCAGCACACAAAGGGCAAACTATAATGTTGAAGAGCCTGCTGATGATTTTGCTGAACATATGGCTGGAGGCTGTTGGATGTAATATCGCCGGATGGATCAAAGATCCACCCGATTACGCAGCGGAAAGTACAAGATCTAGATCTAAACAATCAAAATACATGAATAATAAATCTAACCTACGAATGGGTTAGATTGCTTACCAGTTTATGGTGAATAAACTCCAAGAACAATCTTCAATCCAAGATCCAAGCTAGATGAAAAGCCACAGTCTTCCAACTTGTGTCTCCAAGCACCACCAGGTGGATGGTGTTTCAAGCCGTTTGACCTCCTCGATATGCTACCTTAGAAAAACCCGAAGTTTTTCTAAAACTCGAACACAAGTACTTAGGCCGAAAATTCTAAGCCTAATACTTCTCAAATGTCGAAAATTATGTGTTGTGTTTAAGGCTTGGGAGAACTCTCTTTATATAGGAGAGTAATCATTGTCCTCCAATGATTTAATAATTAAGGGATAATTATTATAATAATCCTTATTTCAAATAAAAGATAAATATATAATATATCCCAAACAAATTAGGATAAATAAATGTATTATCTAATATTCCATGATTTATCACTTAACAAATAAATGATTAAATCATATATTAAATAATTATCCAAGAAAACTAATTCTTTAATAATTAAATAATAACAAATGCGCCAACCCTAATTGGAAATAGGCTACACGCATTTTAACACAAATTGGGCCGAGTCTACGAAAAATTTTTTTTCATGTATTTAATTATTTAGTCCAACTAAACAATTAATCCACATATCTATTAAACAATCCAATCCAACTATTTAATATTAATTGAGGTGAAACGACGAGAAAACATATGCTATGTTAGGAGCCACATCGGGGACCATGAACCCATATTCAGTAGCTACAATAAATTAAATAAAATTATTCGTCAGACCGAACAATAATATTCAATCTATTAATTCCGGGATTACACCACCATAAACCCGAAACTGAACTCTGCTGAATATAGATATAAACTTAGGGGCCGTTTGTTAAATCTGAAGTCTGAAGTCTGAAATCTGAAATCTGAAGTCTGAAATCTAAATATATTAAGAAATTGAATTATTTAAGTCCTGAAAGTGAATTAGACTGTTTGTTAACGCTGTAAATTAAAAAAATTGAATATACTTATTTTACACTTGCATGTATTAATATTTTTCGTATATGAAAACAACTATACAACAATATGCTACACTGTTATGATATATTTTCTACATATAACATGCGCAATTTTTTTGATAAAAAAAACATGAGCAATTTTCATATTGTAGAATGTTTGTGTTATATGAATAAAAAAAAAGAATATTAGCGATATTTTCATAACATCTAAATCGTCACAAGCAAATATCTGACAATAATTATATATATATATATATATATATATATATATATATATATATATATATATATATATATGTAAAAACATTGATATGGGTCCTATAACTATACTAAAATAGTTTCTCAAAAAAAACTTATACTTAATTAAATAAATAAAGAACATCAAGCAAAAAAATAAATATAAAGGGGTTCAACCAAAAAGATGAAAAAACGTCGACATAAGGAAATTAAAAAAAGGATAGGCATCACATCTTATTAGCCAGTAGAAAAATAAGGAGGAGATTAAAAAAAATAATAATAATAATAATAATAATAAATTAGGAGAACGGCATTTAACAACAACAACCCAAAAAAAAAAAAAAAAAAAAAAAAAAAAAAGGAACGTGGGGATAAGGATAACCGTTACTTTTCAGCATTAAGCACCTCTCATGTGGCTGAAAATTATCCATATAATTTCAACCAAAATTCAGATGCTCTTAATTAGATAAGTGATGACAAAAACTATTATCAAACATCACTTAATATAAATATCACTTATTCTTTTAAGAATAAGTGCTTAATTGGATTAACAAACAGGCCCTTACACTCAACTTTCAGTCGAAAAGCGTCCACTGATATAATCATTATATACGGATAAATCATCCATAGACTGTTCGTTACGATTCGGGATATTTCCGTAAACCCTTCTCGAAACCTCTTATCCTTATTTACCATTAACCCCTTTGTGACCAAATTGTTCATAACTAATATAATATGAACTGCGCGCATCGGTCAGTTTCTAGGATTAACAAATAAGGGACCTGTCTGTCTACTTCCCGAGGGAAGAAATGGATTCCATATCTGTGATAGCACAAACTACTCACTCATGCCAGAATAGAGCCAACGAGAAGTGTCGGACCACATACTACGAAGTGATCCTTACTAACACATCAAACTCTACCCTAGTCTAAGCGGTTACTCGTGATCACGTCGGGATTGAGATTAATCCATATATGATCATCTTGTGATTCGATAAGACTTCTCGATCACGGAATTATATCGAGAACTCAAATCAAATCGGTCCAAATTTCTATATGATTATCATCATACATAAATGCCCCACTAGGTACTTATTACCGACAGTCCGGATAAGACTGTCACACCTAAAGTGTTTTGGGCACATTATTAGCAAATTAATCTTGAGATCCGTACTCAGATTAATAAACGCTACGGACTAAGTTAATTTTAAGTACATCTCACTAACTCAATCCTCTTGTGTATAGCCATACACTGAGTTATGTGATTACATAAACGAGGTACTTAGGGTTTTCGGTAGTGTCTTAATTATAAGCATACATGCATATAATAAGATGAATTATTAATTCTGTCATAAAAACAATTAGATAATTGTCTTTCGGACACTACACCTAACAGAGGCATGGCTGGTGCAGTACCAGCACATGTTTTGGAAGAGTTGAGGGCAGTAAGAGATGATATTACACAGTTAAGAACTCAACTGAATAGACAGAAACAAAGATTTGATGAATTTGGTGGAGAATAGAGGAAGGACTACTAAAACAATTGCTTCCAACATCACTTCCACTCAATATGCTCTTGCTGACTGATGTATTATTTTTATATGATTAAAAATACGTGATTTTATTATGTTTTATCGACGAATTCTATATAAAATATATGAAATTATGATATAAATAGTATGAAATGTTAATATTTATAATTTAGAGTAGTTAGTAGTAATAATAATAAAAAGTTGTAATTTTGTACCGATTTTAGTAAATCGGAGTGTCGTGTCAGATTTACGTGGGTATTTGTGATGTTTTATTGCAGATTTATAACCCGAGACCCCGAGAATCGACATATTGAAGTTTAATCATATCTCTGGAATGATTTAGAAAGTGCCACAAGCTTAAATGGTCAATTGAATAGCTTAAGTGGACAAGTGGCCAACCAATCTGGTTAAGTAATAATCGAGAAATGTCTTCGACAAACGAATGGCTCATTAAAACGAAATTATCTGAAGAAGAGTCCTTCACAAAAGTTGTAGACCGAGAGCTTTCCAATGCAATTTAAATTATGAAGATTGGAGGTCTACAACTTAAACAGTGATCAAGTGGCTAATCGATTTGGGTTAATAAAAATCCCGAAATAGCTTCGGAGGAACACGAGGTAATCAAGAAGGCGTTATCTGAAGAAGAGTTCTTCATGAAAGTTGTAGAGTTTCTCGAGACCTTAATTTTGGCATTTCGTTTGCAATTTTTGGAGGTCCAGAACTCGAGATATGAATTTTAGAAGTTTAATAATTATATATAAAAATATATATAATCATACGCACATGCTGAAGTGATTACGCTAGTGGATGTAATCATTATACCGGACCGATCCGGCTTGATCTCGGACCGGTCCGGCCTTGAGATGTTTGCCTATATAAGAAGATGCAGCAGCAACCGAATGAGGGGTACCAAAATATATATATACATCCTATATATATATATATATATATATTTCTAGTCTTTTTAATTTAGTAGTTGTAAATAAGGCCTTACGCCGTAATAATGTAGTTTTAGTATCGTTATAATGCTCGGGAAAATCTCGGAAGTTCGGTTTTGCTGAAGAAGTTGTAATGTCCGGAAAATACGATTTCTGAATCAACTGCCGTATTCGGGTAATTTTTCTGAAGTATTTATGTTTATGTTGTTTATTTTTATCTTTTTAGTCGTTGTAATGTTTTTAGGCTAAATATAATACTGGCCAAAGCTATGTAATCGGTTTTATTTCGATCTTTTCGTTAAAGAAATGTTGTTAAGTTAAAATGATTAAAAATTGAGTTAATTGAATCTTTTTCTATTTTAATCGTATTCGTATTGACGTATTTAATCGATCTGAGGAATTCATAATCTAATTATGAATTGATGCCTCGTTTAGGATATGAGGTAAAAGATAGAAAAACCGGAGGGTAAAATTGGCCGTGTGAACAACGTGATAACGGAATCCGATTAGATTTGTTTTGGGAGAAATGAATCTTATTATAATTTGTACTCGAGATCGTAATAATGTTAAATCATCAGTTTAATTGAAACTTAAACCGGAAAGTTTAATCGTCCGGCTTTGACAACCGGAGCCTTTTAAATAAAATTGACCGTTTGACGAACGGAGTGACTCCTTTTTATCTAAAGGTAGATTTGTACTCGGGACCATTCGGAAAAACCGTAACATGATTGTGGACCTTGGACCGATGCAATGGACATATGACAATTTCATACGCTCGTGTGAGGATGAATTGTTTACCTCGAAAGTACACCGTTTCATTTACTCAATTGGACCTAAAATAAAAGGAGAGATCGAACACATTTCATTTAACTGAAAGATCGTATAAACCAATTATATAAGTTTTGGCGAGTTCTCTAAAATTATCTGTTTAATATTTTGGTATCTATATATATTTATATCTATATATATAAATTGTGGTTTATGCAGATCTATATATATTTATGTATTTATATATATCATGTTAGTATAGTTTTTAATTTTCGTATTTATTTTATGTTGACTAGAATAGTAATGATCTGTGTTATAAAATTGCGGTTTAGATCGAGTTAATAACAGCTCTTTGGTGTTTAACCACACGTAAAAGAAATTACCAAGTTCCCTGAGGATTCGACACTCTGACTCACCGTACTAGCACTACAGTTTGACCCGGTACACTGCCGGTAAGGATCGTTTAACCCAGGAAACGTCTGTCAGATTTCTGGCGCCGTTCTCAAGGTTAGGTTTAGGTCTGTCACTGACCTAACCAAAGATGTGAGAGGTATAAAACAAGACAATGCACACAGAGATAAATTTTTGAATGATCTGTTTGCCTTATTATTATTATTATTATTATTGAACAAAACTTAAATATTTTTTTAAATATAATAAATCTAAACTTTTATTTTAGAAGACGCTTTTGCCCCTTTTCAAAAAGTCGGGATGTTGGAGTTATTGTGCATGAGTTATTTTAGAGGTATACCAAATGTAAGGATGTGATTAATTCATGTCACACCTACACACATCTACTGTGTGTGAGAGAGTGTGAGATTAATCATATTCCTCCACTTATTATATACCGCTGAAATCACTGTTACTATAATTCTTGTCCTACTGTTTATATGTTTCGTTAACGGTCTTCAATGGTATATTTTTTTAAGTAGAATACCGATAAATTATGAAGAAGGATTGCATAATTGCTGTCGAATTTGGTGTTGTCCTTTCTACTCAAAAATCTATTTAAAATGTCTATTTGCTAGTTATCTATAATTACATTCTACACCGGGTCAATGAGAGGTTCAACATGCATAATGATTATTTGTCTCCGGGCTGTGGCTTGATTTTGACTCATTCCATGAAAACAAAAAGGAATCTCCCAAAAAAGCATATAGATCGCCTGTGATAATTATCATATTCTTCTAATTAGTTTCTACCTATCTTAATTATGTTTCCTTTTAACGAGTCAAATTTTGCTGAGACATCTGACCTTATCTATCATCTTATAACGTTGTAAAAGACATTTTAAAAATGTGTTTTCTTCTTCCAGCTTGTTCAACAACAAAGAATTTGTTCCCAGTTTCAGCTTCCAAAACAAAGGCATCTTCATTTCTCTTCTGCAGCCATATTACATGGAGAACTTCAAAATGTATGTAAGTTCACTATTTCATTGATTCTTCTTTTTTTTTTTTTCCACATTCGATCAGTCTTGAGTTATTTTTAATTTTTATTTAATAGAGACAGATAAACACAGATCGATCAACATGCAAAACCCAGAAATTATTATCATGGATCGTGATCAAGCTTAAATTTTTTAGGGCTGCAAGCCATTTTGATTTCTTTAATTCCGTTTTTTTTTCCCTTGTAGTTTCGGGGAAAGATGTTCATCGATGACACTGCTATTGGAAATAATGCTGGAAATATACTTAATGGTATGATATACTTCTCTTCTTCTTTAGCTTTGTTAGGCCTTTTTTTTTTATCCTGGGTCATTATTTGCACCACAGGTGATTTACCGATGTACCACAGTAGATTTGCACCACATCCAAACCCGAACGACCTTAAGAAACTCAATCGATCTTTGAAACGTCGATTATATATTGACTCAAAAATCGACTTTCTGAAGATCATATTGGTGTGAGCTCAAGTAGTGTGATGTATCGGTAGAATCTGTATGTAAAGTCCCACATAGAAAAAATAGTACAATGCTCACCCCATATAAGTGTGAGACATAAATGTCTTATCAACTCGGGTTAGTCATTTTAGACCAAGCGAGGACGGCGACTTATTTAGCGCCACCAGGCCCGGGGTCGGGGTCGGGGTCTGGGGACGTTACACGGTAACAGTATGTAATGATGTTGAAAGTGTACCTGCAGATAGAGTGCATACAAAGACTGGGGGCGTTACAATGTAACAGTATGTAATGATGTTGAAATTGTACCTGCAGATAGAGTGCATACAAAGATGGAAGTGCCAAGGGTGTTAATTAACGTCCAACCTGCAGCAGACCGAATAATGCCTCCGAAAAATACCGAAAACGTTGAACACGTGGATGGCCAGCCAAGGGTGTTAATTAACGGCCAACCTGCAGCAGACCGAATAATGCCTCCGAAAAATACCGAAAACGTTGAACACGTGGATGGCCAACCGACAAATGGCTGCAATATAACGTGATCGAGGAAAGTGCCAAGGGTGTTAATTAACGGCCAACCTGCAGCAGACCGAATAATGCCTCCGAAAAATACGAAAAACGTTGAACACGTGGATCACCAACAGACAAATGGCTGCAATATAATGTGAGGAAGAGGAAGTATCAAGTATGTAATGATAAGTAATAACACTGTCTATGTATGTTGAAGATTAACTCGGATAGTAATTGACATCAATTTCATTTTTAGGTTCTATTTCACAAGGTTTGACATCTTTTTTCTTCGCTGCAAAGATAACAGAGGCACGACAAAAGTGCGCCCATTGATCCCCTCTACGGTCAAGTATAAAAGAAAGAAACATATAAAACGATGTCGTTTTAAAAAAAAAAAAATTATTTTTATTTTTATTTTTTGTAGTTTTCACATAAAACCACGTGGGTTGTAGGTTTTTTTTTTACATTTGACCGCCAAATGCATTGAGAAATAGACTTCGTACAAGAATTCTGTTAATAATATGCTCACAATACTATTGAGATTTGAGAACGTCTTATAGATCATTCACAACAAATAACAAAAGCTATATCTACACATTTATGGCATTCTATCTTTTGTATCAGGATCATGTTGCTTTTTAGTTGCAAATTACAATCAGAAGAATACAGTTTGTTCAAGAACTAGCCCTATATGAAAGTTCTTATAGGGTAAGTGGTATTGTTCCAAGCTGATGGAGAAGGAATATGCAAATATATTCGATAATGCTGCCATTATAAAAGCAACAACAACAAATACAAAAGCTACAAGCTGGCAGTAAAAAATATAGAACATTCCAATTCCTTCTCCTGTTTATTTATGCTGTCTGCAACATGAGCGACAACCCCAGCTCCCGCATTATGAAACCATTCGTTTTTTACCTGCGTTTCAGAACCAATCATTCAATGGAACCCCAGGGGAAAAGAAGAAAAAAAAACACGCCTCTTTGTTTTGTTACTGTAGAAATCAGAATAGAGAAGGAGAAAAAAGGAGGAAAATCTTGTTTATTGCTTGGAACTCTTATCGGGTAGATAAGAGAAGGTTACACTTTATAGTAATGGCCTCCAACGGCTATAAAAGTAAACTCAACGGCTAATGAACAATAAAAGCAGTTTACTGTTCATTAGCTTTATTTAGAAGAAAAACAGGGAAATCTAAGGCTAAAAAGGAGATAAACTAACACTAATTAGCACTAGATTAAGACTATAAACTACTTAATACAAACATCTTTCAACACTCCGCCTCAAGTTTGGGTGTAGATGTTGATACAGCTAAACTTGGAGTGAAGATGGGCAAAAATCTTTGTAGATACAGCCTTTGTGAGTACATCAGCAACTTGATCCTGAGTCTTCACATGAATGAGGGTTATGTCTCCATTATCCATCTTTTCCCTTAGAAAGTGTCTGTCCACTTCAACATGTTTTGTTTTATCAAGATGAGTAGGATTCTCTGCAATACTTAGGGCAAAAGTGTTCACACATGAGTTGGATAGGTTTGGTGACAGACCCAAACTCTTCTAGCTTCCTCTTTATCCATAAGCCTTCACACTCTCAAGGCTAAAGCTCGGAGTTCTGATTTTGCACTGCTTCTGGATACAACATGCTGTTTTTTGCTTCTCCATGTTGTAAGATTCCCCCAGATGTAAGTACAATATCTAGAAGTTGATCTTACATCTGGAACCCCTCCTGCATAATCTGCATATGTGTAGACTTGGACTTCTCTTGATTGATTCTTCTTGAACATAATTCCTTGACCAGGGTTCTTCTTTAGGAATCTTAGAACCCTTTCTGCAACTTGCATATGTCTTTCTGTGGGTTGAAGCATAAACCTACAGCAAAACATATATCAGGTCTAGTATGAGAGAGATAAATTAGCTTTCCCACAAGCCTCTGATATCTCCCCTTATCAACAGGACTATCATCACTTTTGTTCAACTTTAACCCTAGTTCCACAGGGGTATTTGCTGGTTTACAACCCAGCATGCCAGTTCTTTCAAAAGATCTAGGGTGTACTTTCTTTGATGAGAAATTGAAATGCCAGTTGCATTTCTGGCAATTTCCATTCCGAGGAAATACTTAGGACTCCCAAACTTGAGGTTTATGAGGAAAAAGACCACATGAATAATCTGAGTTTTGATGAACAAACTTCTGAAAAATAGGATTCTGATGATCAAACAGGATTCTCCTAGTGATCATGAGAATGAAAATTCTCAGGAAGAACATCCTATTGCAAAAAGAAAAGGGGTTAGGAGCTGCTGCTCATCCTCTTTACAACTTTATGTCCTATGATCATCTTCCTCCTCATTTTTTGGCTTTTACAAGTAATCTGGACACCATAAAGATACCCAGAGGTGTCCATGATGCCTTGAAAAATCCAGAATGGAATGCTTCACTAAAGGAAGAAATGAATGCCCTGGTTAAAAATGAAACCCAGGACATCTTGCCTCTTCCTAAAGGAAAGCACCCTGTAGGGTGCAAATGGATCTTCACACTTAAATACAATGTTGATGGGTCTCTTAACAGGTATAAAGCTAGACTTGTGGCAAGGGGTTTCACTCAATCCTATGGGATTGATTATCTTGAAACCTTTGCCCGTGTTGCAAAGCTTAATACCATAAGGATACTAATGAGCATTGCTGTGAATTTGGATTGGTCTTTGACTCAACTTGATATAAAGAATGCATTCCTTTATGGGGATTTAGATGAGGAAGTTTACATGCATCACCCTCCTGGGTAGGAAATAAGGGTGATGTATGTAAATTGCAGAAATCTTTATATGGCCTAAAACATTCTCCTAGGGCTTGGTTTGGGAGGTTCTCCAGGTTCATAAAAGGGCATGGTTTCCACCAATGCCACATTGATCACGCCTTATTCATAAGGAAGCAATCTGAAAAAACTACTATCCTTATTTCTGGTGTACACAATAATATTGGGCACTGGGGCATCTTGTTTCTCCATAGTAGGAGTCTCTTTTTGAGAAGTTCCAGTCAGGTCTGGATCTGTATGTGGGACACTAAAATCCTCATTATTCTCAGTAGGATCAATGTTCCAAGATTCATAGTAATCTTGAAATATCTCCCCCTGACTTTCATTATTGTAGAAAGGTTGTTCTTCTACAAAAGTTACATCCATGGTATTATAGTACTTTCTGGTACATGGGCAATATCACTTGTATCCTTGTTGGGAAGATGAATACCCAACAAAGACATTTTACGGATCTTGGATAAAGTTTTCCTCTATTATGAGGGTAAATATGAACATAGCACACACATCCAAAAACTTGCTTATAAAGTGAGTTCCAGGATATGCCTCTTTCAGCACCTAGATTGGAGTTTTGAAACCTAGAATCCTTGAAGGCATTCTATTGACGAGATACGTTGCTGTAAGGACAGCCTCACCCCATAAGTACTTAGGCACTTTCATAGTAAACATGATGCTCCTAGCAACTTCCAAAAGATGCATGTTCTTCCTCTCAGCTACCCCATTTTGTTGGGGTGTATCAACACAGGTGCTTATATGGATGATCTATTTTTCAGAAGAAAAAAAAATGAGGTAAGACCTTTTTCAAAGTACTCCTTACCATTCTCAGTTTTAAGAACTTTTATTTCAGTCCTGAACTGATTTTTTTATCATGGTATCGAAGTTTTTGAAGATAGGTCCAACCTCAGATTTTTCTTTTAGGAGAAACAGCCATGTAACCCTGATGTGATCATCAATAAAACTGACAAACCATCTCTTTCCAGTGATGGTCTTCAGTTTTGATGGCCCCCATATGTCACTGTGGAATAAAGAGAAGGGACCGGAAGGAGCATACATGCTTTTAGGAAAGTTAGTTCTAGTATGCTTAGAAAATTAACAGATTTCACAATGGAGGGAATCAATATTTATTCCTTTAAACATACTAGGGTACAATCTTTTCAAATACAAAAAACTTGAATGCCCTAGTCTATAGTGCAAAAGCATAATATTGTTACAAGAAGAGGTGCTTCTACAACTAATAGACAGACCCTTAGGAATATTATCCATACAAAGCTTAGAGTAAGGAGTTCTCAAAATAAACAGCCCAGATCTTACTTCAGCACTGCCAAACTCCTCCATTGAACTCAAATCCTGAAACTTACAGCCATTAGTATGAAAAATCACAGAGCATTTAGAGTCATTTATGAACCTACTGCTAGACAATAAGTTGCATTGTAAGTTAGGTACGTAAAGGACATCTTTTAAGGTGATGTTTTCACTTAAACTAATGTTTCCAGTCCCAACAACTTGAGAAATGGAACCATCAGCAATTTTGACATTATAAGGATGGGTGCATTTTAAAAGTTTCACAAACAACTCTGGATTCCCAGTCATATGGTTTGAGGCACCAGAGTCCACAATCCATATGTTCTTAAGAATTTGACTCCCAGAATAGGCATTAAAACACACACCTGTATTAGCCATGGAGACATTGCTATGAGGAGCAGCAGTCTGTGCATTTTGAGCAGACAGCAGCCTTTTAATGGCTTCAATCTGTTCCATGCTAAAACCACCATCAGACTTTTGTTCCTCAACATTAGCTAGTCTACCAAAGCTTTCAGATGTGTGATTAGGCCTAGAAGGCTTCCAGTTGGCTGGTTTCCCATGGATTTTCCAGCAAGTATCCTTGCTATGACCAGTCTTATTGCAGTGATCATAGACTGGTCTAACACCTTTGGATTTCTGATTTGGACCAGCAGTGCTTTTAGTAAAAAGAGCACTAGTTTCAGTGGAGGAGACAGGGTTAGACACCCCATTTAACATAAGCTTTCTTCTGATTTCTTCATGCTTTATGTCAGCAAACACACTCTTGATTAAAGGGAGAGAGGTTTAGAGCTCAGTACTCTTCCTCTTACATCATCAAGAGATGAATTTAAGCCCATCAAGAATTTGAAGATTCTTTTCTTCTCTTTAATGGCCTTATATAAGTCTTGGCATCATCACTAGATTGTCGGGTTATATTTTCAAAAGCATCAAGCTGCTGCCAAGATCTTGACAGGAGGTTGAAATAGTCAGTAACTGACATATCCCCCTGTCTTAGATCATGCAGCTTTGATTCAATTTCATATTGTTCAGAGGTGTTATCTCTTTTAGAATAGAGATCAGAGGCATTACTCCAGATTTCCTCAGCAGTATCATAGAGGACGAAGTTCTCTGCAATGTTAGGAGTCATGGATCCCAGCAAAATGGACACCACATTGCTGTTTTCTACTCCACTTCTTGCCAGAAGGATCCCCTGCTGCAGGAGCTTTGCTTTCACCAGTAAGATATTCCTCCTTGCCTCTCACAGTAATGTAAAACGTTACTGTTCTGGACCATTGGAGATAATTGTCACCATTGAGTTTGTGACTAAAAAGTGGCATCAAAGAGGGTTCAGAGTTCCAAGGAGCAGCATTAGAGATTGCTTCTTCCCTTGAATTAACTTCTGAAGATTGCTCTGTTGCCATTTAGGAAGATAAAGGTAAGCAGACAAGAGATTTGAGATCTTAAGGCTCTGATACCATGTAGAAATCAGAGTAGGGAAGGAAGAAACTCTTGTTTATTGCTTGGAACTCTTATCGGGTAGATAAGAGAAGGTTACACTTTATAGTAATGGCCTCCAACGGCTATAAAAGTAAACTCAACGGCTAATGAACAGTAAAAGTAGTTTATTGTTCATTAGCTTTATTTAGAAGAAAAACAGGGAAATCTAAGGCTAAAAAGGGGATAAACTAACACTAATTAGCACTAGATTAAGACTATAAACTATTTAATGCAACCATCTTTCAACAGTTACAAAAAAGTTATATTGATAATTGTTATGAGACAAGGAAGAAAGCAGTACATGAATGTTGTTATGGGCGAAAAAGGGCCAGAATGCTGAGTGAAAGCTGACATCGACTTTTTTCCAGGATAATTGTTGTAATCCACGTATCATCTCCTCTGCAAACAAAAGTCATATTTACGTTGAAATGAAGCAAAGAAAAGGAACGGGAAAAAAATCAATTAACAGTGTTATTTAATAACAAGAACCTTCCATAATCTCATGATACTCGAGAGTATTTTGTGGGCTAGGTGTATTTTGAGCTGCCTCTTTAGCTTTGGCTGCTTCTGGAGGAAAATGAGGCCCCTCAGATGGGACAGGTGGACAATATTGCACATCTACCACATGCTTATAACCATCAAGTGACCGCCGCGGTGGCTGCCATGTATATCAAGAATTTAGTACAGGACAAGGCTCCATACTTTTTATGTATAACTAAATTTAGTAAAGGATAAGGCACTCTCATTCCAAAGAACAATCAAATATCTAGCAAGCAGACAATAAAGAAGTTATCAAAGTGTAAATCGATAAAATGAAATTCTACTACAAACTGATATGCACCTGAACAAGTTCTTTCTCCCTTCTTAATGAGGATGTACGCCAACCAACCATATCTAAATGCGTTAAGAAAAATTGGTAATAAGTAGCCAAAAAGGAAATGAAAAGTTAATAGAATTAAAGACACAAATATCCTTCATGTATATTTCCGTGACCAGTAAAAGGATACGATCATAAGATACGTTAGCATACAGCACACGGCATCGAAAAGCACCCAGGGCAGATCTGCAAAAGATAGGATGAGGGTGTATACGATAAATCTGTGGCTAATAGTACTATTGCAGTTAGGAGACGATTCAGGTTTTTTTTTCTACTCACATAAACTTGCCATCTTCACAGTCGGATGCCATTCTCAACAGAAGAGGGGGTTTATTGGGCTTGCCATCTGTAAGGAAGAGCTGGCTACCGGTCCGGCCAACAAATATTGGGGCAAGTGGTGGAGCTAATTTCTCTAAGAGGGGGACTCCTAGCAGAAATGGAAGCTGAATCACAAAAGAATAAACTGTCTGGACATCAGTTTATCAAAAACGCAACCACGTACAAAGTATAAACCACAAAATATAACATTTGTAAAACTAAAAACTGACATCAAGCGATGACAACAATATTCAATAGTGATGCAGTTACTATGAAAGGTATAGATGTTGCCTACTTAAGTGAAAAGTTTGCATTCCTCTTCCAAGTTCGGAACAAACTCACAAACTTAACATCAACTGAAAGTTAGATACAAGATGATCCTTAAACCAGCAAAACCACCTACCCCCGGGAGAAAATTGATTATAAATATTAAATAAAATGTAAGAAAAGCATTCAAAATACAAGAATTTATTGCTAGAAACAGCGAACAAGCTCCCTAGGAAACAAAAACTCATCCCACAATTGTTTTAAATAACGTGCCAACGGATACCTACTCATTTTTTAATCAAGACCATATAATCAAAATTGACAGCTTTAGCAAAAAAATAAAGGTTATTCTTCTCTCCTGCCCTCAAATATGTTTTAGGCTTGAAAGGAAATTCTTAAATAGTGACATAATTCAAGGAGCACAATAATTCACCGTCAGATGATCTTAGAAATTTATGAGAACGAACCTGTTTCTTCCCCCTCACACCGAGATGTGGTGTCGCTAAAGTAATAAAATTCACAGGTTCCAGTCCAGCAACTAAACCGTTGTATTTAGAGTGCACTGGTTTTCGGGGTGAATCGGTATTATCATTTTTGTAATCATCAAAGTCATTTTGTTTGTAAAGCAGAGCAATTGCGTATCTCGCAAATAATCCACCGAGAGAATGAGCTAAGAATGATATCTTTTTTAGGCTTTCTGTCTTTCTAACAACCTGCATGACCTGTTCATAGCAGTAGCAGAGGTAATTAAGATCATTTAACATGCTACACTAAGAAGCATGTAATATATAGAACTGACAAATGATTAAACAAAACCAATTTGCCAGCAAGCTGAATTTCTGCATTGTCTTACTTGACAAAAGAAAATTTTAAACAAGTAACCATGAATATCAGACAGATTACAAAAGCATATATCACACACATATGCTCCCAAAAAAATAAACATAAATAAGGACACATGCAGGGGCACAGATAAACTGCTTCCTAACACTCACTTCATCAGCTAATCTTTGGCCAGCTCCATCAATGCCGGAGAAAGTTTTGGTAAAAGTGTTACAAGCACTTGCTGCACACAGTGAACAAGCAATTATTCACGTGCAGTCCCATAGTATAGATTGGCCATCAAAATAAAAGGCACCCTTAAAGTCTGCAAGCTTAATGGAACTCTACCAATAAACAAACCCATAAACAGGGAAGAGAAGTATGTCCATACAAAGAATAGAAAGCATCCTATGAGCACTTTTAAGAACGCATCATCTGACATGTTATAGCAAATTCATTCCCCTGATACGAAAGAACTAAACTCTTTCACGAAAATTTATTTTTTTCCTCCCTTCCTTTCTTCTATACATGGAAAAGATTTGATCATGAACATAACTAAAAACTCTCAACAACAATTCTACTTAACTGACAGATCATTTAATGCTAAGGTAAGAGGGTGCATTGGGTATATTCTTTTGATAATTACTTTTGCCGTGATGTCCTAATATATAAACACCGGACACCAATTCAAGTTACAGAACAGAGGTAAAACTAAACTGCTTCTAACTTATCACCCTGACTCCAAACAACCAGCTTCAAAGGAAATGCAGTAACATCTGTAGTACCGCCCAAGAAAATAACCACATCCATTTTCTTCAAGAAATCATTAATTAAAATCAGGAACTGAAAAAGGAAATCAAGTAACTTTCCAACATATTTGTGAAACTGGAGGGGGGAAAAAATAAAGAGAGCGCAGAGCTGAAGGAAAAAAAAAAGTTGTTTTAAAGATTATGTATTCATATTATTGTGTTTCTAAAAAAATATAAATGGCAAAATTGGTGTGAAACGAGCTCTCAAGGAGACACTATGGTACAACCCTTAATTCCGAGTCAATGTAAGACTTCTTCGAATTGTTGGTTGATAAAGAAAATGTAAAATCCCACATCGGTAAAGTAAAGTCCTCCGTAGTGTGGTGGGTGGGGGCTGGGAATCAATGGAGGTAGTGTGAAAATGATCTCCGTATTTGCTCTTTGCAACAACTTAACTTTCTTGTTGAAAGATAAAGTTCATGGAGAGAATTTTCTGCTTGTGCAAGGTGATGGCAACCAGAAAAAACTCATGAAATAAAAATGCAGCATGATTCCCCAAGATATTGTTGAGCCAGTTTCGACGGAAACATGTAACAGAATGCCATTAATGGACATAAACCATGCATATCTTTCTTTCAAATAAAAAAAATTAAAATAATAAAAAATCAAGGACTTCATGTTTGAAGTACCGTAGATTAAAAATTTTCTTCCCAAACGCCTCTTCAACTCGGATTCTACGTAAATCCAATCATTAGGGCTGCATTACAAAGGAACAAAAGTCAGAGCAAGACATGCATACTTTTAAAGATACCGTTCAATAAACATGCTGTTGAGAAATAGAGACCGAAGTCTCTTAGATTTATTTGTTTTTAATTATCAATAATATTTATGTCTTTTATCTCTCTAAAGTTCTACACATGCAAATGAACAAGTTATAAAAGTTTGGCCTCCTCAAAGGAACGACTAAAATACCTATTATGCGGCTTGATTTTCTATTTTTAATTTTTTATGAATTATACAAGCTCACCTAAGGAAGGATAAATACAACAAACCTAGGACAACCACGGGACCCAATTTCATTAAGATCTACATACTGCATCGTCACATTTCTATCTTCTATTCTTCACATTAACATACAGAATTTTTCTTCTATTGGTTTCAACCATATTCTAGATTCCGTCCTTTCTGTTTTAATAAAATAAACAGAATCACATAAGATCAACAGGTAAGAAAAATAAGACTTGAATGTTGTACATAAGTCAAAGGGTGTTATTTACTCTTGAGATAAAACAACAAACTGGTATACCTTGCCATGATACCATGAACAAGAACAAGAAGATGATCAGGTTCATCTTTTGAATTAACAATGCCCCTCGGTGATGGAGAATGCCCTTGAGCTGTACTCATTGCGTACGCCCTAAGAATTTGATCTTTCCAAATCTTTTTTATGCCTGCAAAAGTCCGATTTACACTTTTAAATTGCTGAAAAAGGCTAAGTGGCTAACTTCCATGTATTTTTTATCTAACTGTCAAATGCTTTCCCATTCATGTTATGCATACTATACTAACATCAGAGAAAGAAGCGTCCCAAATAACTGAAATAAGTCAAAGAACAAAACCCAGGCCTTGTACTTAAGAACATCGTCTGATCAACCCAGCAGAAATTGATGACCATTGGAGCAGACCATGATTGAAAGCCTTAATCTCGAGCAGTAAGAAAATAAAAATAAAAATACTCACAGAAAAGGTTTTAGCAGTTCACTTTATTTACATAGATGAGGTACTAGTCAGTGAAGTACTGCTTCATATGCAAAAGGCAATTATTACAGAAAGATGTGTTTATTTAACAAAGATAGCATCCATTAAGAACACAACCATCATCTTTAAACTAGATTGCCTGCTTTCCTGCTGTCCAGAGTGATAACATCAATTTAATTTCATTTTTATTATACTTTTTCTGCTACTGTCTTCTTTTTTTATATAATTTTCTGTGGTTCTCACTTCATAGAAATTCATAATCACCCTACCTTAGCAACAGAATGGGCCAGAAGGGAGGAAGTAATGCACAATAGCGAACTTCTTTGGATTTTAAGTAGGAACTGAAGTGAACCATTACACTACAAGAGAAAATCAAACAGTTTTATTTCATATAATTTTTGCATAAGAATTTTGGAGGTAATTGGATATCAAACAAAAGTCATGGCCAACATGGGCCTAGATTATATATTGAGCAGTGATTTGCTTGGGAGAAAGCACCATTAAGAGATGTTTAGCCATGAATGGAGACAGATTTCCAGTTGACAAAGTCAAACCTTTTTACTGTAATTCGGACCTGAATGCTTAAGCTTGTCCTACGAATGTAAAAGCTGGAAAGATAGTATTATAAAATTTCTCCAATTCCTTAGAAGCACATCTCCATGTAATTTAAGAACTTAAACTAAACCACAATCCTGCAGAAAACTTCATTATAACAAACTGGAATTCTAACAGCATCTGCAGCAGTCTTTAGAAATATACCATAAGTGTTACATTCAAACCCTGTTTGTATCTTTTAGTAGAAAAACTAGATGATCATTGTGTGTGCCAATCAAAAGCTGATATATTAGAGTACAAGCATCCAAACCTGATGTAAACTGAAGCCTATTATTGCGGACAAAATTGAATTAATTTAACATATGTCTTTGAACACAATAACCACTCAACAAAACTTCAGCAACAGTTGGTAATAATTGCATCCAAATCATGTCAATAATAATTCCAAAGGTGAGGATCTTAACCTAAAATACTTGAACTTCACTCACCTAAAAAGCCAAAAAAAAAATTAACAAAGAAAAAGTAGTAACATAACAAAACAAAACAATAAACCGCTTTACCAGAAAAGGCGATGTAATCCGAATTACGCAATCGCGGGTGATTGGATGACGACCAAGATGAACAATACGGCGAAGGTGAGCATGAATTTGACGACGAAGATGAAACAAAGGGATTTATATCACCACCACCACCACCACCATTGTTATGACTGTCACTGTTAGAATTGATGTGATTATTGCTATTGGTGATAATATAATTATTTGGATTCGAACTGGCGGAAGGAATGGAGCAGCCGAGGCTAGAAAATCGAGGAGAAAAATGAATGAATGGCGACGGGGAGGCCATACATGTATGCAGACAAAATCCTATAAATAGAAAGCTTGGACCTCGGAGAGGGAGTCAGGAGAGGGAAATGGAGAGAGTGCCTATACCGGCTAATCTGTTGCTGCCACGGCACGATGAGATGTGTGGCCCGAGACTCTTGCGTCGTTGTCACCCTGTATACTCCCTCTTGTTTTATTCTCAAAGTCAACATTAGTAAATTGGGGGTAATTCTTCTAGGAGGAAAATATTTGAGGGGTAAGTAATGTGGATGATTTTGGACCACATAGTTTTATCTCAAATTCAAACTGTGTGGTTTAAAATTATCCATGTGTATCCACTGTGTAAATAGAGTAACTAGGGAAGACTAACCCGTAAATTGGGTCTTTATTCGGAAAGTTCTTGTGTAGCGAGTGTTTTAGAGTGAAATTATCGCTGACTTGATCAGAGCTATACATGATGTAAACTGTATGGTCTGATCAACCCATCGGTTACTTTGGTGTATGTTGATATATTAGGCAAGAACCTCCCTTTTATTTGGGGTGTTTTTTAAGTTGTTGCTCCATTTGAAATGAATTTACACAATCAAACAATATTCTAAATGATTTTTTTTTTTGTAACGATCTGTTTTTTATTAAACAATAAGTGGAACACCACAATCAATAAAATTTGTTATGAAGAATTTGAGCCACAAGCTAGTCTTAGATTTCTCACCCTAATTTCAATCTTAGAAATCAAAACATTAATAAGGGTGGAGGATGGAATACTCATACTGAATCTGATTCCTCAAGTATAAAATGCAGTATGTCGTTTCTTTGAATTGATAGGGTCACTCTCCTTTGCCTCTAATTCCATGTATGTTCTTGCATATTCAGTCCTTAGCAGTGGTGTGGGAGAAGAAGTTGTCCTAGTTTCCTTTAGGAACCAAGTTTTTCCAAATAATTTGCAAAGTCTTGTAGCCCTCTAGGAACCTATTTGTTCATCTTTACATAAGGAATAAATAGGTGTGGGAGACACATGTCTTCAGCATAAAACTGACAGAGTGGGCAATGCATTCTGGGATGCCTACCACAGGTGGAAATTAAGTCTTGAAGGCCCCTTAAGCTGCCACAGCTTCAGCCAATCTTGATCTGTTGCAAGTAAGCTTAGGTTGCTGAGGAGACCATACCCTTTTTGCAACCGTATACTTCATGCATTCCTTCCTTTCTATATTATCTCATTATTATAACATCAAACCCCTCCTTAAGCGCTGAAGCTGCTGCACAAATTCCCTTCCACGTAAAGGAACTTGTGCTCTTTGGCTTTTCGAATGGACTACCATATTTCTGGACTAGGATTTGAACCCATAGAGATTGATCATCGGTGATAATCTGCCAAACCAATTTACCAAGTAAAGTCAAGTTCATGAGATGAAGATTCCTGAATCCCAACCCCCCCCCCCCCTATCTTTTGACTGGTAGAGCTTTTCCTAGGAAACATAGTGCATCTTCGTGTCTCCTTCATGCTCCCCCAGAAAAATTGTCTGCACAACTTCTCCATCTCTGAGATGCTGGCTTGGGGAAATTTCATTGTTTGCATAACATAAAACGGGTGAGCATCAAGGGAACTCTCATAATCATCCTTCCAGCCCTAGAGAGGCATTTAGTCTTCCAACTAGATAGCTTTTTCTTCATTTTGTCAATAATGAAATAGTATTTCTCTTTAGTAACCCACTAACCCTAGAGTGAAGCAGAGAAACATCGAGATAAAGGCCAAAATCTTCGGAATGCTGCATTTTCAAAGCCTGGCAGAGGATGCCCTTTATCTTATTAGATATATCCTTTGAGACATGAAAACCTGAACGTGTTCATACTTACATTCTGACCAGAAATAGCACATAATTCTTTCAACACCTACCTAATGTTGAGAGCTTGGGCAGTAGTGGCTTCACCAAACAGATACAAATCGTCAGCAAAGAAGATGTGAGACATAGTGTAACGCCCCGTTCCCGGACACCGAGTCCTTATCCGGAAAAGGAACTTTCGGCACATATAATATAAAATAAATCTCATATTATACGTAAGCCTCTACTATGTCGTATCGAGTTAAGAAAAAACGGAAGCAAAAGACTCGGGTATATTTTTTTTTCAAACATCCAAGAATAGAAACAACGTCTAAAGATGGAAATGTATCCTATTACAACGAAATCTCCAAAATAAACTTATAACATACGAAACTCCCAAAAGTTGCAACACAAACACGTTTCCCAAAACGTAACATAGTCTAGAAAGTCATGAAACAAGGAATAAAACATAAGCTCCATCGTTGGCATCCTCAAACGTCGTCATCAAAATCCTCGTCAAAATTTGGTTCAACCTGTTCATCTTCTCATCCCCAAACACATAGAAAAACATGCATTTGAGGTAATTACAACGTACTTAATAAAAGGAAGAAGCTATGATTTAATTACGGTGTATAGTATTAGATTCTTAATTATTAAATTATCTTTATTTGACCGACTCAGTCTAGGGTTCACTTCTTGTCCATCAACACGTCGTGGCTATACGTTTCTAGCTTAACTTATATATGTTACATCCACATTCAAGGGCACTACGAATGGTGTATATCCGCCATGAGATATATTGTGCAACATATTGGTGGATCACACCAATAACCACGGGGAAAGCTCGATAGCGTAAACGTTCGGCGAATTTCCTCCACTGCCATTCAGCCGTTTATAGGCCAGCTTGGATTGCTTGAATGGAATGGAATTGATTGCTTTTTTTATTCCATTCCATCATTTTGGCGTGTTTGGTTGCAAGAGAATGGAATGGGTTTTCATTCCATTGGAATGATTTTTTACCATTTCCATTCCATCAAAATATGGATGGAATGGATGAAATGGTTTGATGGAATGAAATGTAAACATAACCAGTGATAAAAAAATCAACCACCACCGCCCACCGCCCGCCCGCCCGCCCGCAACCTCCCGTGGCACCTGCCCATCCCACCGCAATCCACCACCACCACCCTCCACCGCATCACCACCCTCTACCACCGCCGCCTACCATGTCACCACCCCCAGCACAACTCGTCACCATCCCCCATCAGAACCCAACCCACAACCATCACAACCCACCACCACCACCACCGCCGCCGATATAACAACCAATGGTATCGCACACCACAACCACCACCACCCACCACCACATCCCACGCACCACAACCACGCACCACAACCACCACTATCGCACACCACAAACCACCACCATCACCACCACAACCACTACTATCGCACACCTCACATCATCCTCCGCCACCCACCCCGCTTGCTACACTCGTTGTCATACACGCTCATCACCCACCGTGTTACTTGTCATATCTAATACAATCTTGCATATTTCATTCCATTGCATGTCAAACATAGGAATGGAATTGGTTTCATTCCATTCCATCAGTTTCATTCTATTCCGTTACATTACAGCAATCCAAATGCACCCTTACTAAACGTCCACACATCGCGATATAGTCTGGTGCCTATCCAAGAATGGCATGATGTTTAATCTTATACTAGCCAAGTACGTATTTTCTTTGATTGTTAACTAACCGCCTAAGTATTTTCAAGGCAGACCTCACCTTAACCTCTCTACTCCCTCACTTATACAACTAGACACAACAACCTATCACATACATATACATTGATGAATACTAACTCATCAAAGCATAAGCTATCATGCTCTTCCGACGGTCCCGAACTTCAACTCTTAGGAAGAGTACATTCGGTGCCGGAACTAAACGTATCAAAAACTCAATCAAGGCTTGTTCATGTTCAATTAATGTTATTAGATCAAGAAACAACATTTTAAAACTCATCTCGTGGCTTAAAACAACATTTTCCCCAAAACTGGGTCAATGCGTGCGCATTGATCGACAAGAAACTTGCTGAAAGTCCATGTCCGGCCAATGCGTGCGCATTGCACCTTTGAAACTAAAATTGGACATCCTATATCAGCAATGCGTGCGCATTTCTAGCCAATGCATACGCATTGAGCAACCTGTAACAAAACCCGACTTCATG
The DNA here is from genome assembly GCA_036785695.1 of Gentiana straminea. NCBI lineage: Eukaryota > Viridiplantae > Streptophyta > Magnoliopsida > Gentianales > Gentianaceae > Gentiana > Gentiana straminea. The sequence continues at coordinate 3,502,022 of JAVUPR010000046.1, read as the reverse complement.
TATCATGAATGCGTGCACATTCTAGTGAATGTGTGCATATTCGACACTGCAAAACCCTAAATGTAGTTTTCTGCTACTTAACAATTTCCGATCCATTTCCAACGTAATTAACATCAAAAACTCAGAGAAACATCAAAAAGCTCATCTTCATCAAACCAAATCATCCCAAACTCCTTATTCAACGATTAAACACGATTTCTAACATATAAACATAACAAATCATCAAGCTTAACCCTATAAACCATAACTAAATCATAGGAAGAGCCTCTTACCTTTTAGCAAGCTAATCCAAGTCCAAAAGCTAAGAAAATCTACACCAAAACTCGAACCTTTCCCACAGAAAACATATGTGATCAATCCAAATTCAGATTAGATTCGATCACACGTTTCTATACAAACGAGACTACGAATTTTAGGAGTTTACATCCATCAAAACGTCCAAGAACACATCTAGGGCAAAAATCATACCTTTTGAAAAACTCCAACTTTCTTTTATTAAAACAATGCCCTCTTCACGATGATTCCGATGCTCTACTCGAATCTGAAGACGGTTGTTAAACGACTTAGATTTCTGAAGAAATCTCTCAGCTCTTTTCGTTTTCTTCTCACGCATTTTTTTGGAGAACGTAGAAACAAATTCTAAAAACTGATAGGTAATGGGAATATTGAGAGATATTTTCCTTTTATAACCAATATTATTTTTCCCAAAATAATATTAACTTATTATTTTCCTTAGTTATATATATATATATATATATATATATATATATATATATATATATATATATATATATATATATACATACATATTTCAACATATACATATATAATACATTTTAAATCCAAGAATAAAACCGAATATAATATTTCGTTTTCGCAAAATAACACGTCCGTCTTTTTCGAAAATCGGAATATTACAGGTGGTGTATGTCTTCAGAGGCTTCCACAGACCATTTTGAACAACTTCATCAATTTTTTGGCTCAATACTTCCATGCGCAGAACAAAGAAGTAAAGGGCAAGGGGGTCCCTTTGTCTGAGTCCTCTTTCTGGATGGATGGGGTCCAACTTGTTACCATTCCAGAGAAGAACAAGCTAGGAAGATCTGAGAGTGAACATAATCATTTTTACAAACTTCTGGTTAAAAATCCTCTTCTTGTCGGGATATTTTCAAGGAAGTGCCAATCCATCATATCATAAGATTTTTATAAATCAATCTTCAACATCATATCTCCAGATTTTCCAAACAAATGGTTTCTAGTGATGCCACATCACAATCTACACTATGTGAAGGGAGAACCAAAAAAATCTTTTCTTTATTTGCATCATAGCGTTTCTACGGGTGCACCGTACACATGGCCGACCCTATGCTAAAAGAGGCCGAAGGCGAATTGGTTGGACGGGCCCTTTGTCGGTTGGTAGATTAGGTGCGACCGGTTTGTTGGTCGGTCAGTCGATTTCGGTCTCTATATATATAGATATATAATAAAAAATAAAACAAATCATAAATCTAATATTTTTTTCCACTTGTATCGCGCTGCATCTTTTACACTTTTTATGTATGTTTCTATTTTCCAATTGAATTACGTGTGTTCTATTGTGACATTGAACCTTTAATATTTTTTTCAAGTATCACACGTTATACAAATCTATTCAGTAATATATTTTTTTTAAACTCATTATACTGGGCTCATTGAGATTGGGCCAACACAAATTTCTTCATAAGTAAAACATTCCATTGGGGCCCGCCCTGATGGTGGGCCTATGTCGGTCGCATGTCCCATCGAATGGGTCGGCCGACCTTGACCGTACAATCTATGTATCACATTAGAATACACATTTTGAAAATCAATTTTGCAAGTCGAAACCGGATTCTCGTAGTTGTATGGTGAATACATGACGGTTAAAATAGTCTATCCTATTGCATCAACATTCTATCAATTATGAGCTAAAAATAGTTGTTTCGACATATAAATATGAACCATTTGAGTTAAATAGCATATGTCGGGTTCGTGAGTCGAGAAATCTGCACTTAGCGTTTATTTTCCCTGTTTCGATATTATTTCGTGCATTATTTGATGATTTTCAGGATACGAAATATTGGTCTGAGCATCATGGATGAATCTGGAGTGGACTGAACGAAAGGAATGGGTCTAGGGTATTCCAGAACCTTCCAAGTTAAGTCGGCTGAAGAAAAAGGACAAAAATACCCCCGGTTTACCGAGGAGGGCCGCCGACTTACCGAGGCTCGAGATCCTTCCAAAACGCGTTTTCTTGGACGAGGGGTAGAACTAGGTGTTTCTAAGTCGGTTTAGATAGCTATAAATAAGAGGCTTCGCCTCAGAATTCAATGTACCCAAATTATTCAAGGCAAATTATGCAATAAAAGTTCTTTGTTCTTTATTTTATTTATTTTATGAGTTCTGGTCGGAGAGATGACGGAGTCGCCGCTAGGGAGAGATATGAGGGAGATGTACGCTCATCTTCGAGGGTATGATTTTCTGTCTTTTCCAAGATGTAGATCTATCGTTGTTCTATTCGACTAGCATATTTTAATTGCTTATTTAGTTTAATTATGTAGTAGTTAGTTTATTTTACCCCATGTGTTATAAATCTGATTCGTTGGTGAAGAAATCATGGAATAATAGTTGCGTTCTTCATATCTGCGACGGTCCGCTAGATCTGAATACCTAGTAAATTACTAATTCATGATAATCGGCGCCAGCTACGTTGATCGATAGATTTAATTTACATGTTAGTAGCCTGATAAACTATTTGCATGTCATCGTAAACTAGCATGAAATACGAATAGTGAAGTGCTATGTTTGGACATTATCTTGAATGGACCCTAGGAACGTGCTGATCAGTGTCGACAGCTGTCTAGGCGGGTTTGCGGTATGAGTTAGCACTCAATATCGACATCTCTAGTTATTTATGCGTATGGGCTATTACGGACCAATTAAGGAGGGTAGCTTGCGTATAGATTGTCTACTACCATTGTCGGAGTAGATAGAGTTAGGAGTTGTACCCGTAGCTGAACAATGAATAAATTCACCAATGGGGAGGACTGTTGCATGTGTGGGGGGAATAATTAATTGCTCATAATTGAACTAATACACTAGAAACTCGTTTTGTTTCGTGTGAACTAGCATAACCTTGTTAGTTTGAGGAACCAAATTTACTACCGTCTATACTATAGTTGGTCGTAGACAATTATCGTGACAAGCTCAATCTTGCTAATTAGACGTTGTACGAGTCTCTGTGGGATCGACCTTGACTCGCCGGTACTCTACTACGATAGACCTAGTCCTATTGCTAGTAAGTGCTTTGCACGCGATCAAATACCAATGTTCTCAAAGTCGGTTTTGGCTCCAAAACAAACTTTCAAAAGGTTGATTTTGTATTATATGTGATAATGTCGAAATTCTCACAAACGTGTTTAGGAAGAATTTGCGGTGGATGTAGTGGTTGTTTGTGCGGTTTATGTGATGGATATTTAGCGGTGATGTGACAGTGATATGAAGAAGTGACGTAAATGTAAAGTACACACAAACAGTCGGCGAATTGGCAGAGGTTATCTGCATTTTTTCATATATATCCTCTACAAGGTACAAAGTGCCACTATTTATAGGGCCAGGAGCAGATAGTCATGAGCTAGAGCGACAAAATAAGTGTGCGGTGCTATCATCGGGGAGGTGTCCGTCTCTGAGGTGAACCGTGCAATGGTCACTGGGTAGTAAATGTTGAGCTCTAACTCATGTTGCCTGGTTTAGCGGGCTTCGGGCTGAAAGCCAAACGATTTTGCCCCAATATCTTCAGCCTTGTCGAAGGGCGACCTGGAGGCTTTTGTTTGATCGACGCTCGTTGCCCAGACAGATTGATATCGTAAGGGCATTTGGGTGAGCTGGATTGAAGCTCGGTTCAGTTCCTATTTAGATGCGGTCAGCGTGACCCGAGGACCCCACGCTTTACTGGGCCAACGTATAGGCCAAAATTGGCATTCACGGGTTCCATTTTGGGCTTGGCGTATCAATGGCACCCTACTCATTGGTTTATTTGTGGTGCACACACGAATAAATCATGGATTAGATTGCTTTTTTGACTAGCCGTAACCCGAGATAATCGCCGTGGAGCAACCTACATAGTAGCGAAAGGCTCAAGCATCGATCTGAGTGCCATGCTGAGTTAGCGACCGGGCTTAAATGTTTTATGCTTAGAAGCGTATAGCCACACGGTGCCATGCAAATAGAGACCGGGCTTATCAGTGTTGGGCTTTGAAAGCGACGAGATGAGAGGTGCCGTGCTAAAGTGACCGGGTTTATAGGTTCATCCATCTTGAGAGTGGACGGGCTGTTCGAGGTAGTGCATTATAGCGACCTAGTTGAGTTACTCAGTCACACGAACTTTGACGGATAATCCATTTCTCTAGGTTAATTTTTCCTAACAATTTGTTGAAGTACTCAGTTCCATTATCACTCCTCAATAATTTTCATGGTTGTATCAAATTGATTTTGAATCATATGAAAGAAGGATTTAAAAACCGATTCGACCTCAATTTCTTCTTTAAAAAGATACACCCAAAACATCCTAGTATGATCATCAATGAAAGTGATGAGAGATAAATTTATGATCATTATTACGACATTTTACCCCAATATTGATACCATTTTGAGCATTATTGTATCAAATCAAGTCAAAATTACTAAGTTTTATTCAAATGTATAAGTAGTAGTTATTATATAAATTATCGTATTTTTATAAGTTTTTTTATTAGTTATTGTACCGGTTTAGTAACCGGAGTGTCGTGTCGGATTTACGTTTGGTATTTTGGTGGTTCATTGCAGGATTATATATTGACCAAGATTCCACGTAACGACATGTTTTGAAGCCTAAAAGATGGATTTTGAGGGAAAGAAGAAAATGCCACAAGCTTACGAGTTCAACGGATCAAATTATTTTTCCTACACGCTTCTACCGTAACCTGTTTTCGATGGAAATTTGACCCGAATTAGAGGCATTTTCTGGAGAATAGTTCTTGACTAAAGTTGTAGATATTTAAATGAGCTTTCCAACGCATTTTGAATCACGTCAATCGGATGTCTACAACTCAAGTTATGAATTTTTTACCGAACAACCTTGATATCTCGGGTCGAACCGGATATTTTTGGCTCAACTTGTTGCATGTTACTCCATGTGCTAACTAATGATGATGATGATGAGTCATAACAAACTCATCAATACCTCCCACATGCTTGTAACAAACTTGGCATATGCTTAGCATATTCCTTGGCATATGCTTAGCATATTCCTTGGCATATACTTAGCATATTCTCCAAAAATATTTCCCTCAAATATCACCTCCCTCATTACAACCTCCCTCAACTCCCCCTATAAATACCTCCCCATATCCATAAAAAATCCTTGCCCCATCTTGGCAACTCTTGGCCAAGATCTCTCTTCTCCACCTCCTCCCATTTCTTCCATTCCCCTCTTCTTCACCTCCGTTCTTCATCTCTTTTCTCGTTTTATTTTATTTTCGGGCCCGTATATTGATGGGAGTCAACTTTACGTGATTCCGGTGCATTTTATACCCCCGTTTACCACACTTTTAGCATGTTTCTTGGTAATTTAGACCGTTTTAGGGGTAATATCGTGAGTTTATAGCACGGGGAGTAAATCCGTCACTTTGATGGTTTACTACCTCCTTTTATTGATATTGACCCTATTCCGAGCACTTTTACCCTCCGGAATGTTTTGGTTGTTTTTTGTTGTTGTGATGATGTAGGGTATTGGTGTCTCGAGAACCCGGAAGGCGAAGATTTATGATGATAAGTGTGATCAAGGTGCAAGAATGAGCCAAGAAAGAAGAAAGAATAGGAAAAGGAAGAGAAAGAGTTGGTGCCCGAGTGACTGTTCTGATTCAGAAGAATTTTGACCCATGATGGAGGCATTTTCTGGTCACGACTTCTTCATGAAAGTTGTAGATAATTGAAAGAGCTTTCCAACTCATCTTGAATCACCCCAATCGGAGCTCGGACGAAGAAGTTTTGAAGGTTTTACTGCAGCGTAAAACAAGCAGCATTTCAAACGCGCGTTTGGAACCATTTCAAACGCGCGTTTCGGCCCCCAACTCTCTCGTTCGTGAAGCCCTTTCTTCAAACGCGCGTTTGGGACTTTAAACTGGCGTTTGGCTGAAGCAAAACGCGCGTTTGGGACATTTCAAACACGCGTTTGGGGCCGTTTTCTCGCAAATTTTCACCCTATCTATAAATACAACCTCCAACGAACTTCACTCTATCTTTTTCACAACCTTGGGCACTCTTTGACCCATTTTCTTTTGATTATTGTAATAGTTAATTTCCACTTCCCTTAGCTTAAAAACACCAAAACATAGGTAGATTTCACCCCCTCTTAGCTTAGATTTCCATTTTCTCTCCTAAGATTTCACCTTTTGTGTGAAGCTTTTTATTGTACTTTTAGATCTCAACTCGAATTTCTCTCAATTTATGGTATATTTCTCTCCTCTTTTACTTATTATGGCTTCCATTTTCTGTTTTGTATATGTTTTGATTAGTATAATGAGTAGCTAATCCCTTTTCATAGTCGAATCATGTGAAATTTGGTGAAATCACCCTTTGGGTGATGAAATTGGGAGTGGGTAGTGTGTTTTATTGTTGTTTCTTGCATGTTTCACGTCTTAGAACTTGTTATAACGGATTTGAGCTAGATTAGCTACCTAGGTCAAATATCACACACATCACTCTTGAGAGTTGTTCAGAGAGAGGGGTGTGGGAAAAGGGTTCTAGGATCGTGGTGTAGTCTCGGTTTAGTCGTTAAACCGAGCACATCGTGAGGTTACTCGTTTATACGTTTAAGCGGCTCGAGTGCAAAACATGACTTGTTAGGAGAGAGTTGTTCGACCTTAACATGGCATAAGGTGTTAGAAGAGAGTTGTTCAGACGCTAGCACCGGGTTTAGGAGTTCGCATCCGTGAAATTGAATGCAAGAGCTCGTTTGTTATATTGCACACTCCCGGTTTTGTCTATCCTCGGGGTTGAAATTAGTCATTTTGATCATGGTTCGGCTATGTCCCTTTCTCCCTTTAGACTTATTAGTTTAATTTACTTTAGTTTAATTGAAGTGTACAAACATTCCAACAACTTGTTTGCCTAGACTAAGCAATAAGTTCACTTTGGTACTTACAAGCACATCTTCTCTGTGGGATCGACCTCGGACTCCTGTAGCTTTACTCGCAATCGACCCGGTCCACTGCCGGTTAGAGAGCTTGTTTAGTCACCGTTGTCTTGAGTATTTAATAAATTTGTTTGGTGAAAACAACGCTCATCAAAATGGCGCCGTTGCCGGGGAACGGTGTGTGTTATTTGTGATATCTTGTAAGTGAACCGAAGGCTTGGGCCTAGGTTTTGTTTTATTGTTTTCTTGTTGTTTTCTGAGATTTTGCAGTTGTGCTTAAATGGAAGGATTTTTCAATCAATGGTACTCACCTGAAAAACAATACCCTTACCAACCTCAGGCACCGGCGATATTATCAACAACGCTTCATGCCTCATCCTCAATATCGACGACGAGTAACCAAAGTTCATGGGCTTATCGGTGCCCTAGTGCATACCAAAGTCAAAATTATGGTTATTCGAGCTATGAGCCACAACATTATGAGGATTTTCGGTATGATCGGTTCCTCCATGCCACAAGAAGAATTCACTGACAATCAAATGGAGCAGTTGTCGAATCAATTGCAAGAGTTCGAGAAAGATATGCAAGAGTTCAAGAAGGATATGCAAGAGGTCGACAAAAGATTTGACTCCGACATAAGCAATCTTGGAGACCGGATGGGGAAATTGCTTGAACTGATGAGGCACGAGAAAGAGGAAGAGACTTGTGCAATAGAGGTGGTTAAGGAGGATGAGGTGCTCATTGAAGAAGTTCGGGTTGAGAGTGAGATTGATGATTCAGTTCACTATGACGAGGTTTCTGAGCCAGACATTGATTTGGGGTCATTCATCACACCATCACATTCTATTGAAATATCTAATGATACCTTGGAAGAGTGTGTGGTGGAGCCAACCATTGTTATGACTGAGCAAGAATTCTTTGGTGATGAAACCCTCTGGGATCAAGAAGAACTGCAAGATTTTGAGATGGAAGCGGCGCAATTGTTGTCTACTACACCACCTTCCCATGATGTGCAAAATGATGAATTGACAGAGAGTGTGGTGGATTCGATTGCGGTTGTTGATTTTGTGGAGATAGAGCCGAAAGAGAAACTGGGATCGCCCATTTCACCATCACTCCCGATTGAAGTGTATAATGATGCAATTTTGGAGTGTGTGATGAAATCACATGAGCTTGGTATGACATCCGTGGTAGAGCTACCATAAGAGTTGGAGATTATTAGCATGCCGGTCCCAGACTACTACACTCTTCCACAATGTGTTGAGGAGTATTATTCGATCGAGTTTGTGTACTCCCGGGTAGATGAAACTCACAAGATTCTTGAAAATGGACGACTACCATGGGATGGCAACTTCAAGAAGAAGAAGATAAAAGACTTTGAAAGGAAGGGACTCCCGAGTTGGCAAGAGGTGGCCTCGAGAGCCATGCGAGGTAAGTTCCTTGTGAACTCGTTTTTCCCTATGCTTGCTATTTTTGTTCTTCTGAAGTTGTTGATCTTTTTGAGTTCGGATTTCGGTTGATGGTTTTTGGTGATTTTTGATTGAATTAAAAATGTTGTCTTGAGTTAGTTTGAGTCTTTTGTGGTTTTGGTCCATTTAAGTGCCACTTGGTCGAGCCAACGACGTAAAACAAAGGCGCTTTGTGGGAGGCAACCCACCTTTTTTTGGTAATAATGTGTTTGGAGTGGTTTTTGGTTGCAAGAGGGGAGAGTTTTGTCTTGAAAAAGAGAGGTTGGGGTGGGAGCTTCCTTTTGGTTCTTGCTTTTGTATTTAGACGGGGATGTTTTTATGTGAGCCTCTGTGGCCTTATTTTATGCATGGATGCTCTGTGTTTCTTTTGATTATCTTTACATCCAAGGCGATTCCCGTCTAGTATGCTTGATACGCTTCGAGTCGTTATTTGTGGCATGGCTTCTATTTTTTATATATCTCGTATCTATCACCATCTTTTGGCACGTGGACTTTTCCCGTGCATGTGTTTGCCTTGGTTTTTGTTTCTATGGTTTTAGATACTCGAGATGGAGCTTACTAGAAGATGTCACGTGGGCTACTATTGCGCCTTTCTGCCGGGTTTTGGTCAAACAAACTAAGTCTTTTACTCTTTTTATCTCTCACACACGAGGACCAGTGTTTCGTTTAAGTGTGGGGTGGGAGACTTAGCTGTTTTCTTGTTTTCGTTGTTAAATGTGCTATAAATGTGGTATGCTTAGCCTATGATCGGGCTCGAGTCGATTTTTGGGTAATTTTTAAAATTTTTGTTATTTTCACATTTGAGTGGTGATCACCTTAGTCGGGATCCCGAACATGTACATTGTGGTTTGATATTATCTTGAGAATGGAGTCTTATTAATTTCACGAAAGCTACACTTTGTGCACAATTTGATTGCTACCACCTCTCATATCACTAGTCTCGAGGCGAAATGTTTAAGGTTCACCTAAGTAGGACACGGGATGACGGTTCTGGCGTTCTTTTTGACCCTACCTTGGCCAAATAAGCCTAAGCCGAACATTTTCCCTTCGTTGCCCATCTCAGCCTTGGTAGAATGGTCGACCACCATTCGCTTATAGCCGTTTTGTTACTTAGTCGAAACCTACCCTTGAACCTTATTTATGGTCACATTTCCTTCATTTTATACCCTACGAGTGGACTTAATCCTTTGTTAGACCACACTTGCTAAGGCAAGTGTGGGGTGGGGAGATGATGTTTTTGATTGGGTTGTTGTTTCTCGTTTTGAGCTATAAGGTGTTGAGGAACGTATGTAGGCTTGGTGTTCAGTGTTGAGCCAAAAGAAAAGAAAATATCTTCTTCTATCTTTTCTCAAAAAAAAAAAAAACAAAAAAAAAAAAAAAAAAAAAGATCAATCAAAGTTCAAAATGAATTAGCTCTCATTGAATAAAAGTTTGGAGTTGATTGAAATAAAGGGTTGGAATCAAAGGAATGAGTTCGGAAGTGATCTTTATGATGTTGGGGTTGGAATAGTGAGATAGGTGCTAATGTATTCGACCTCGCCTTATGAAACTTGAAACATAGTTGAATTAGGCAATGAGTTCGGGTATGTCAGTATCCTATGGTTCCCAAAGTTTTATAATAATCAAAAGGAGTTTGGATGGTTTGTATGGTAGAGATAAGGTGGTACACTTGTTGATTAGGTTCACTCGTACTTCTTTTTCTCCAGTTCCCAAAATACCCCTTTCGACTAACCGGAATCACCCTAGCCTAACGTTATAACCGCTCAAGTCCTGCCCGATCGTGTCCAAACTTAGTAAACTAGATTAGTGGAGAGGCTCGTGATTATGAAACGGTTGGTAGATTTTTGGTTGGGATTCAAGCCCCGACAATCACTTTGAGCATTTGGTTTTAGCTTGGCACCACACACACTCCATTTTCTTGATAATGTTGTACCAATGTGTTTATGTTTGTGTTTCTTACTTTGGGGCCACCTCGAGAGTGTGAGTAGTAGCACCTACATCATAAAGTTGAATCCCTTGGTTTGTTTTAAAACGCCTATTTTACTCGAGGACGAGCAAAGGCTAAGTGTGGGGTGGTGATGGGAGTCAACTTTACGTGATTCCGGTGCATTTTCTACCCCCGTTTACCACACTTTTAGCATGTTTCTTGGTAATTTAGACCGTTTTAGGGGTAATATCGTGAGTTTATAGCACGGGGAGTAAATCCGTCACTTTGATGGTTTACTACCTCCTTTTATTGATATTGACCCTATTCCGAGCACTTTTACCCTCCGGAATGTTTTGGTTGTTTTTTGTTGTTGTGATGATGTAGGGTATTGGTGTCTCGAGAACCCGGAAGGCGAAGATTTATGATGATAAGTGTGATCAAGGTGCAAGAATGAGCCAAGAAAGAAGAAAGAATAGGAAAAGGAAGAGAAAGAGTTGGTGCCCGAGTGACTGTTCTGATTCAGAAGCATTTTGACCCATGATGGAGGCATTTTCTGGTCACGACTTCTTCATGAAAGTTATAGATAATTGAAAGAGCTTTCCAACGCATCTTGAATCACCCCAATCGGAGCTCGGACGAAGAAGTTTTGAAGGTTTTACTGCAGCAGAAAACAGCAGCATTTCAAACGCGCGTTTGGAACCATTTCAAACGCGCGTTTCGGCCCCCAACTCTCTCGTTCGTGAAGCCCTTTCTTCAAACGCGCGTTTGGGACTTTAAACTGGCGTTTGGCTGAAGCAAAACGCGCGTTTGGGACATTTCAAACGCGCGTTTGGGGCCGTTTTCTCGTAAATTTTCACCCTATCTATAAATACAACCTCCAACGAACTTCACTCTATCTTTTTCACAACCTTGGGCACTCTTTGACCCATTTTCTTTTGATTATTGTAATAGTTAATTTCCACTTCCCTTAGCTTAAAAACACCAAAACATAGGTAGATTTCACCCCTCTTAGCTTAGATTTCCATTTTCTCTCCTAAGATTTCACCTTTTGTGTGAAGCTTTTTATTGTACTTTTAGATCTCAACTCGAATTTCTCTCAATTTATGGTATATTTCTCTCCTCTTTTACTTATTATGGCTTCCATTTTCTGTTTTGTATATGTTTTGATTAGTATAATGAGTAGCTAATCCCTTTTCATAGTCGAATCATGTGAAATTTGGTGAAATCACCCTTTGGGTGATGAAATTGGGAGTGGGTAGTGTGTTTTATTGTTGTTTCTTGCATGTTTCACGTCTTAGAACTTGTTATAACGGATTTGAGCTAGATTAGCTACCTAGGTCAAATATCACACACATCACTCTTGAGAGTTGTTCGTAGAGAGGGGTGTGGGAAAAGGGTTCTAGGATCGTGGTGTAGTCTCGGTTTAGTCGTTAAACCGAGCACATCGTGAGGTTACTCGTTTATACGTTTAAGCGGCTCGAGTGCAAAACATGACTTGTTAGGAGAGAGTTGTTCGACCTTAACATGGCATAAGGTGTTAGAAGAGAGTTGTTCGTACGCTAGCACCGGGTTTAGGAGTTCGCATCCGTGAAATTGAATGCAAGAGCTCGTTTGTTATATTGCACACTCCCGGTTTTGTCTATCCTCGGGGTTGAAATTAGTCATTTTGATCATGGTTCGGCTATGTCCCTTTCTCCCTTTAGACTTATTAGTTTAATTTACTTTAGTTTAATTGAAGTGTACAAACATTCCAACAACTTGTTTGCCTAGACTAAGCAATAAGTTCACTTTGGTACTTACAAGCACATCTTCTCTGTGGGATCGACCTCGGACTCCTGTAGCTTTACTCGCAATCGACCCGGTCCACTGCCGGTTAGAGAGCTTGTTTAGTCACCGTTGTCTTGAGTATTTAATAAATTTGTTTGGTGAAAACAACGCTCATCATATATACATATGTCTATGTATGTATATATGTTTTTATAAATAAAAGTAGTATCTTGTTGTAATCTCGAGAATTACCGAGAAAGTTGTTATTGAAGAAGTTGTTATTTTCGAGAGAATACGGCTTTGATTTGCACTTAACGGGTAATTTTATCAAGTTATTACTTTTGTTGTTTATTTATAAATATATATATATATATATATATATATATATATATATATATATATATATATATATTATATCTATCACTATGTTAAACTAAAAATATGTCTAGCCAAGATATGAATCAATTAGTTAATCTTTTGGTAAAATGAATGATCGACTCGGTAATCATGATTAAAACTAATTATAATGAATCTTTTTCTATTTTGCAACGTATTGATAATATATTCGGATTGACGTAATTAATCAAGATGAATCGCAACATATAACCCGACGATGAACCGACCGGAGAAGTTAGGATATGAGATAAAAAATAGAAAAACCGGAGGGTAAAATTGGCCGAGTGAAAACGTGACAACGGAACCCGATTTCCTACCCGGGGCGCATTTGTCCCGGAAAGATGAATCTTATTGAAATTTGTACTCAAGATCTTAATAATGTTAAAATCACAGTTTAATTGAAACTACACCGTTTGTGTTAAATCGATCCGCTTGACAACCGGAGCCTCTTGAATAACATCGGCCGTCTGACGAACGGAATAACCTCTTTTATCCGGGATAGATTTGTACTCGGTACTGCTCGTACTAACTAAGATTAGCATGGGGCAGTTGTGGACCTTGGACTGATGACATTTGACATATGACAATTTCATACGCTCGTGTGAGGAGGAGTTGTCTAGCTTAGGAGTACACCGGTTCATACATAATTGACCTCCTTGCATCAAGGAAAAGATCTGTCTCATTCAATTTCTACTAAAAAGATATTGATTCAGTAAAGTATTCTTGGCTAGATCCCAAAAATATATATATTATCTATTTTTATATTTATATATTTATTTACTGCTTTACTAACAATCTAACTACTAACATAATCTAACCTAGGAAAAAGTAAAAACTGCGACTTAGATCGAGTTAATAATAGCTTCTTGGTGTTTAACCCCACTTAAAAGAATTACCATGTTTTCCCCGAGGAATACGACCGACTCACCGTACTAGAGCTACAATTTGACCCGGTACACCGCCGGTTAGGATCCGTATAGCCTAGGTAATGTCCGTCGGCCTTTCCGGCGCCGTTTCCAAGGTTAGGTTTAGGTCTCCGGTATTTTGGCGCCGTTGCCGGGGAAAACGTCGCTAATTTCTTTCTTTGTGTCTAGGGTTACTACTTGTATTAGCTCAAAATTCTCGAGGATAAGTCAACACTCTTCTTATCACATTTCTTTTTTATTTTCCGTTGGTATCTACCTTCTTTTAGTTACCAATTTTCTTCTTCTACCAATTTCGAGTTATTTTCTATTTTCGATAGTAGAAAGTAAACGCGGTTCGTTTATTTTTGTTGGTACCTACCTATTGGTAAGATACCAATTAAAAAAAAAAAAAAATACACTCGGTAAATACCGAGTGGACTCGGTAATTACCGAGAGAAAAAAAAATGTGGTTTTTTATCGATTTCGTGTTATTTTCTATTCGATATTTTCTATTCCACAAGAATTGTCAAATCGAGTTATGAAAACGGCCGAAATCGCAATGAAACACCATCCGATTCGGTTTTATCTATTTCAAGTTATTTTTCTATTTTTCGATAGTTGATGACCGTAAGTGGTAAGGCCCCACTCACTCCTTATAGGCCCGATTTAAACACTTACGAAAGGCGCTTAAGAGTAGAGAGTAAACGCGGTCATATCGCCGGGAAATCCCGACCAAGTATCATTTTCAAATCGAAATACGAGAATGACCGAAACTAGTGATGAAACACCCGAACGAGGGCTTGATCATGCCCAAGGGAATATTAATAAATAAAATAAAAATAGAAATAATCGAATTGGAAGCGAGTTGGAAGGAACCAAGTTTGAAAGGGCCAATTCAAACCGAACCTTATCCAAATTTCAACCCAAATTCATCTCGGTTCAACCGATAAGGCAACACCATATCCAATGCATATTTTGAAGAAAAAGGTACGAATGATGAAACACAAATATTCGAGGAAGCTTTACCATATTCATCTAATGACAAGGGTAAGGGAGGTATACATTCTATCCCTATTACAAAGATGAAGTTGGATAAAAAGTATGTATGTTTTCTTGACGATTTTAGTAAGGGAGAAGTTTGGGAGTTAATCATGAGAGCGTTGTCTTCAACACTTACAATTCATTGAAATATCCATGCATTACACTAGAATCTTGTTCTTGTGTGTACACTTTGTGTTTTTTTTTTTTTGCTGTGGATTGTACTAACACGCAGGTAATTGAAGAAGATGACTTCAGCAATAATGTGAAAGCTCGCAAACCTAAAGCTCGAAAATCAAAGGAAAAGGTCAAGAATCGTTTGGATTGGTGGGAATTGTCTAACCTCTCGTTGGAAACCGGTATTGAAGAAGGATGCGGTGCGTGAGGATGACCCACCACCGCGTGCCTTAAAAACCGAAGCACGGTAAAGTCTGGCTATAGACTATAAATGTAGTCAATGACGGGTACTATCCTTCCTTTTTACTCCTTAAGCATTTATTTTTAGTGGATTATGTGCTTAATTGTTACGTGCTTTTGTGAGTAATTGTTAGAAGTATCCCGTTTTGTTTAGTATATTATATTAGTTAATCCTTATCATTTTGGTCGAGCAAACGACGTTAACCAAAAGCGCTACCGGGAGGCAGCCCGTAAAAATGTTAAATATAATAATTACTCATACTTTGGATGATACTTTGCTAATACTTAGGATTGATTTTCATTTTGTTTCATCAAGTCTTAGGATGAATGTTTGAATGACATTAAAAGGGAACGATTAGGCGGTTATCCGAAAATCCTGATGGAAAAAAAAAGAGAAAATTCAAATGCATCATTTCTTGGACTTAGGTTGTTAGAACGATTTGAAATAACCCTAGAGGATCTGGGTATAAAAGACTCAGAGTTAATACTTTGCCATACGTTACATTTCATGACCTAGTCTGTTTTAAATTTCAAATAATGTGTGACATGTATTAGTTCAACTACTGTGGAATATTGTGTGCTTTAAATCAATAAAAGTTTATGTGGTGTGTTTATCTACCCTTTTGCATTACACTGTCACACTCCACATACTTTTATTTTATTTGCACACACAACGGTCATAACTTTGACCCACCCACCCACCCTTTTTTTTTATCATCCGAGTATTTGTTTTGACTTGTTTTAGTGCACCATTGCTTTCCCAACAACTTATTTACACTCACTTTACATTGAGGACAATGTAAGTTCGTAAGTGGGGAGTGGAGTCGTTGGTCTAGCAATGGAATTAATGTTTATTTTGTATCAATAAATCCCTTAGTTTTTGATTTTCGAGCATTATTTAGTTGATTAAAATAAACTGTATAAGGTATATATTTCATGGATTTGAAGATGTAATGATCAATTTGGATGTGTATAACCAACGTGAACCGTAAGTGCATTGTAATTCCAAATATATTTGTGTAACATGAATTCCTTCACGTAAGCCTTTGATATTGAAACGAAAATTTTAAACTGTATCCATTCAGTATCCTAGTGGTTATTCTATAGATAATTGTAGTAACTTAGTACCTAACTTTTGAATGTGTACTGTGAATATCTGAAGGTTTGAATGTGATAGGAAGGATATAAGTTAAAGAAGAATACCAAATTAAGATGAACTATCTATATGTCGGTTGTAGCTACCAATGATTTGAGTGCGGTAGGCGTTATCACGAAACGTCCTATATCACTATGAGGTTTAAAAGCTCCCGACTGCCTGATGATAGTAGTCCAGCTAGGGTGTTATCACGAAACGTCCTATTGCTGGGAATGAAGGCATATGCTACACATGTGAAATTAAGTTCATCAAAAGAAAAAAAAAGAAAAAGAAAAAAAATAAAATAAAAATAAAAAATAAAAAATTTTAAGCGTGGTTGAAAACTTAGCTATCTTCTGACTATCCCCGGTATAAACTGAATGATATGCTTTAGGGATTATCCTAATAAGTACTCGGAAGAACTTTGTGTGGAACTCATTCGCTTATACCTAGGAAAGTCATTAGGGGTCATTCGAATGGATATTTGTGTGTTTTTCTTGATTTATTCAAGAGAGGATAGTGGAAATTGAAAAGGCTTGTCACACACACACTCGTTATACACTTATATTGAGGTTAAAGCCTGGTTGTAATTCTAATGGTTGTATTATCTAGTTGTTCCTTATACCTTATATCTTCATGAATTTATCTCTTATTCATTTTGTTTTATCGCTTGTTTTGCTCGAGGACGACCAAAAGCTAAGTAGGGGTTTGTGATGAGAGATAAATTTATGATCATTATTACGACATTTTACCCCAATAATGATACCATTTTGAGCATTATTGTATCAAATCAAGTCAAAATTACTAAGTTTTATTCAAATGTATAAGTAGTAGTTATTATATAAATTATCGTATTTTTATAAGTTTTTTATTAGTTTTTGTACCGGTTTAGTAACCGGAGTGTCGTGTCGGATTTACGTTTGGTATTTTGGTGGTTCATTGCAGGATTATATATTGACCAAGATTCCACGTAACGACATGTTTTGAAGCCTAAAAGATGGATTTTGAGGGAAAGAAGAAAATGCCACAAGCTTACGAGTTCAACGGATCAAATTATTTTTCCTACGCGCTTCTACCGTAACCTGTTTTCGATGGAAATTTGACCCGAATTAGAGGCATTTTCTGGAGAATAGTTCTTGACTAAAGTTGTAGATATTTAAATGATCTTTCCAACGCATTTTTAATCACGTCAATCGGAGGTCTACAACTCAAGTTATGAATTTTTTACCGAACAGTTGATATCTCGGGTCGAACCGGATATTTTTGGCTCAACTTGTTGCATGTTACTCCATGTGCTAACTAATGATGATGATGATGAGTCATAACAAACTCATCAATACCTCCCACATGCTTGTAACAAACTTGGCATATGCTTAGCATATTCCTTGACATATACTTAGCATATTCTCCAAAAATATCTCCCTCAAATATCACCTCCCTCATTACAACCTCCCTCAACTCCCCCTATAAATACCTCCCCATATCCATAAAAAATCCTTGCCCCATCTTGGCCACTCTTGGCCAAGATCTCTCTTCTCCACCTCCTCCCATTTCTTCCATTCCCCTCTTCTTCACCTCCGTTCTTCATCTCTTTTCTCGTTTTATTTTATTTTCGGGCCCGTATATACATATGTCTATGTATGTATATATGTTTTTATAAATAAAAGTAGTACTGTTGTAATGCTCGAGAGAATTACCGAGAAAGTTGTTATTGAAGAAGTTGTTATTTTCGAGAGAATACGGCTTTGATTTGCACTTAACGGGTAATTTTATCAAGTTATTACTTTTGTTGTTTATATATATATATATATATATATATATATATATATATATATATATATATATATATGTATCTATCACTATGTTAAACTAAAAATATGTCTAACCAAGATATGAATCTGAATTAGTTAATCTTTTGGTAAAATGAATGATCGACTCTGGTAATCATGATTAAAACTAATTATAATGAATCTTTTTCTATTTTGCAACGTATTGATAATATATTCGGATTGACGTAATTAATCAAGATGAATCGCAACATATAACCTGACGATGAACTGACCAGAGAAGTTAGGATATGAGATAAAAAATAGAAAAACCGGAGGGTAAAATTGGCCGAGTGAAAACGTGACAACGGAACCCGATTTCCTACCCGGGGGCGATTTGTCCCGGAAAGATGAATCTTATTGAAATTTGTACTCGAGATCTTAATAATGTTAAAATCACGCTTTAATTGAAACTACACCGTTTGTGTTAAATCGATCCGCTTGACAACCGGAGCCTCTTGAATAACATCGGCCGTCCGACGAACGGAATAACCTCTTTTATCCGGGGTAGATTTGTACTCGGTACTGCTCGTACTAACTAAGATTAGCATGGGGCAGTTGTGGACCTTGGACGATGACATTTGACATATGACAATTTCATACGCTCGTGTGAGGAGGAGTTGTCTAGCTTAGAGTACACCGGTTCATACATAATTGACCTCCTTGCATCAAGGAAAAGATCTCGTCTCATTCAATTTCTACTAAAAAGATATTGATTCAAGAAAGTATTCTTGGCTAGATCCCAAAAATATATATATTATCTATTTTTATATTTATATATTTATTTACTTGCTTTACTAACAATCTAACTACTAACATAATCTAACCCAGGAAAAAGTAAAAGCTGCGACTTAGATCGAGTTAATAATAGCTTCTTGGTGTTTAACCCCACTTAAAAGAATTACCATGTTTTCCCGAGGAATACGACCCGACTCACCAGACTAGAGCTACAATTTGACCCGGTACACTGCCGGTTAGGATCTGTATAGCCTAGGTAATGTCCGTCAGCTTTCTGGCGCCGTTTCCAAGGTTAGGTTTAGGTCTGTCAGAAAGTCACAAACTACATCTTCCCTTTTAAGGTCTTTATCCTCGATGGTCCCAAATGTAACTATGAATCATAGTGAATGGTTTGGGAGGCTTATAAGGTTGAGGTGGATATGACTTTTAACTTGTTTTGCGAATTTACAAACATTGCAATGAAACAAACCCAAAACTTTATTCATAAATATATACCGGAAAAGTTTCTTTAAATATGACAAGTTAGGATGACCTAATTTATTATGCCGTAGACATATGTCATCCTTATTTGAGATTAAAGCAGACTTATAACGATTTCTATTAGTTGGGTCTATCACATCATTTGGCTCATTGTCAAATACATATAGCCCCCCTCCGACTTCTTAGACTTGCCTATCGTCTTCTCCAATTCCATATCCTGAAATACACATTCATCCATTGAAAAATTAGCAATACATGCCTCATTATAATATGTTGCCACATTATTCAAGCCCTGCTTCATTGCCTAAGTTCTTATTTTGAGTTCATAAATTTAGGAAGAATTCTCCAAATATGAATACATCTCTCGCACAGTCTGCCATATATCCTTAGCAGTGCATAAAAACAGAGGTCGTGCGATGGTTGGTTCATTGAACTGATCAACCATGCTGTAAAGTCCCACGTCGGTAAAGTAGTAGAATGTTCATCCCCATATAAGTGCGCGACATAAAAGTCTTGTCAACTTGGGTTAGCCCTTTTAGACCAAGCGAGGACAACGGTCTAAGCACTTGACCGGACCATTTATGACTCATTTAGCGCTGCGAGACCCGGGGTCTGGGGGCGTTACAGAATGGTCTCAGAGCCGGCTATCAGATGGAACTATGCGATGCACCGTACAAGAAGACGGTGTAAGGATGGCCTCTTGTTACCATTGGTAGGGACGATCCGGGAACAGTCTTGGCCGTCCTGGCGAGGAGGCCAGTCCCTTATAATGGGGGAGAATGTAATGTCCCGTATCGATAAAGTAGTAGAATACTCACCCCCATATAAGTGTGAGAAATAAATGTCTTGTCAACTCGGGTTAGCCCTTTTAGGCCAAGCGAGGACGGAGTTCTAAGCAGTTTACCGGACCATTTATGATCATTTAGCGCTTCCAGACCCGGGGTCTGGGGGCGTTACATATATGCCCTCACCATCGAATTTTCAAATTTCCATGCATGTAGGCGTGGGTCATAGCGTTGGGTTCTTTTGCTTTGCCAGTGAGAAACCCCATTTTGCCTTTTCCGTCGACGGCCAGCTTCATAGTCTAGGGCCATTCGAGGTAGTTCCTCCCGGTCAGCTTGTTGCCCGGATGAAAGATTGTCGTTGCAGCGAGGTGGCTGCTGCCGACTGCTCCAGAATTAGTGAAACTACCCCTGCCGTTGCCAATGTAACACCCGAATTAAAAGATGGTGTTCTTTCACCGGTCATGGCAACCTTGTAGTTCATCATTACTGTGATTTATTGAGGAATTACAGGAGGACATAACTCCGATACCATGTAGGAAACTGAAGAGAAAATATAATTGTGTTGATGATGTAAAATTGAGATACATACACTGCTTATATAGGGCCATTAGGCCTACTTAGGGTATAAATTAGGCTTAACAACCAACTTACTAACTAAGAAACTACTAAATACAATGATAAGGGTAAAAACAACATAACACAATAAATAGGTCCTAGGGCAGCCAACAATATTATTCCAACACAATCCGAGTTAAATGTCTGATTTGTATGAACCATGATTGTCCTTGCCTGATCAGAATGGTTGCTGAGAATATGAATTTTTGATATGAATAGAGCTTGGTTTTTATATGCTTCAGATCTGATAGTTGAAACTTTGAATGTTAAATCTGTGTTTGATGTTGTTCAATTGTGTCCATGTCACTGCACTTAGTTCTTTTAGTTGTTCTGTCTGTTAATTCTGGTCCAGGTTCTCTTATTTCATGGAAAAGCAAGAAGCAAGATACTGATAGTAGAAGTTCCTCCAAGGCAGAATACAAAGCTATGGAAATCACAGCTTGTGAAAGTCGGTGGATTCGTTATCTCCTCAATGACTTCCAGTTAAATCACGATCAGCCAATACCTCTCTTCTGTGACAGCAAATGTGCCATGTACAATGTGGAAAATCCTGTTTTCCGTGAGAGAACAAAGCACATAGCGATAGATTGTCACTTTTCAAGAGAGAAGTATCAACAAGGGAAAATCTATGCCAATTTGTTCTTCAAATAATTTGGCAGACTTGCTCACCAAACATGTTGATAATGCAACTCTGACATATTGCTTCAAGCTTATCCAGTCAAGAACATTTATGAGCCTTCAAATGATGGTGATAGGGAATAAATTGTGTTGTAATGTCAAGCTTTCAATGTTAGCACATTGCATCTTGAGGGAGGATGTTGGTGACATGGAATAAGTTGTGTTTTAATGTCAAGTAACTGTGTTGTTAGTTGGCAGTTAGTAGTAGTTGTTAATATAAGGAAGGTAGTTAATTACTTAGTAACTGTGTTGTTAGTTTCCCTTCTCCATCTTCTTGTTCAGCTTTCTATTTGTAACAGTGTCTGTTAAGATATTGATATTTTCATCACTCCTAAATAACCGCATCATTAGACACTTGAATTTTTTTAGATAAAAAATCTTTTTGCCGTGGCAAGTAGGGTGGAGGACTTCAGAGTTTTTTTAGATCAAAAATCTTTTCATCGTGGCAAGTAACGTGGAGGCGAGTCCTCCTATAGACGAGAATTACCGAATAGAAGGGCAGATTTCTTCATTTTATGTCAGCGTTGAAGAAGGGACCGGTGGACAGACTCTACAAGCTTGACAAAATGGCCACATTACGTATAAGATAAGGTAAAGCCTTCGTTAACTTCCGTGGGCACAATTGAACAAAGCTCGTATGTACTCCACATGAAGAAGAGGTTGAAAAATAGACTCACTAGAGTCACTGCATCACGATGATGCTAGACCTTCGCCAAGTTAGGTTGAAAAATAGACTCACTATAGTTACCAAATGAGAATCAAATCTAGCCGAAACTCGTAACAAATAAATCAAATCAAAATATATATACATAATGGAAAAAAAAAAGAAGAAGTCATCAATTTCGTATATAGAGAGACAAGCATCTTACTTACGAGAGGGTGGATTCTAGACTATGAGCTAGCCGCACTAGAAACATGGAGTAATCCGTACGGATGGAGAAACTTTGCTAACTAACACCTCTCCCGGATAAATTGGCTCAACAGCTTCTCGTTTCCGCATTATATACACCACCGTCCCGCCCACCGCCTTGTCCTTCTTCACCGCCATAAAATTCCCAATTATCGTCCGTGAAGTAAATATGATTGGCTTTGATTACTACTCTTTCGTAAAAGGCTTAAGGCATCCACCGCGGTTGTGGAATTGTGACCAAGGAACACAAACCATGTTTCCGAGGCTATAAATCTCCTTCCATGTACCCGTTTCTATATCAACTTCATACACTTGAAATTTAATTGTGACATATGAGAAATCATCCTCATCTACATCTGGGGCTGATCTTGTGATTACGAGCAACGAGTCATCATCGGCTTTGAGGACATAAAATCTACTCTCGTCCGTTAGTTCGGTCCCTAGGCAATCCTCCTACATAAGGCATTCCTCCTACATAATCCGTGATCCCATTTTTGGGTATAAAATATGTAACTATACGACCGTTTATTTGAGTATCACTCCCGGAAAAGTTAAAGCCCCAAACCAAATCCATGACAATCAATGGCATAAAATTGGCCACCGCCATGGTACACGACATCGCAAACGCCCATTGCCCGCCATACATCTTGTTCCATGATTTGTACCCTAACCTCCAAAAAGCCAAAGTTCGGCAACCTCCGCCCATGACCACCAATATAAAGTCCGAAGTCTCACTTGGACTTGATGAAAGAACCATCTTCTCGAAAAAAACCATACTCATCCGTCTCGACATGATTGTATCCAGGGAAGGTGTGTTGATGTGGTAAAGGAATCTCGGTGCCTGAAAAAGGATTTAGTAGGCTCATGCTACCATCTCTTTCGCTGGTCATCAACCAGCCCAACGATTCTAGGCACTTCTTGCTTTTAAACTTAGGAACTTTCACGGAAGCCACAATAGATTCACCCTCAACCAAACCGTAAAACTCACGTGTATCATCATTGCCATCTCTGACAGAAAGCATCAGATAAGGGATCCCTTGCCTTAACCGAAGACCCTCAAAATACTCATCCTTAGCAGCAGCACGCAAGGATTTGGAAACGCTTCTATAGGAAGTGAAATCTTCAAGCTTTTTCAGTGGCTTGGCTATATTTGCCAGCATATCGGATGGAAGATCGGACAATTTTGCCATTTGCTTGGCTGAAACAAATCTACAAAATAACTAATCACTTAGCAAACATATCTATTCAAACAAACCAGGGCTCATCAAATTAATCTAAAAAGTTACGGTCTTTATAGGACATATGCCACAAAAACTCAAATTACACTAAGCCACAATTATTTCATCCCAAAATAAAAACCAACAACAACAAAACCAACGCAAGAAGAAGAAAACCGTAGCTCAAAAAGAACGAAAGCTAAACGCCTAAACGAGTCTCACCCTGGGATTGTGAAGACACATAATTCATAAGGTTTGATACAATTGATACACAAAAGGCAACCACTTTAGATGGAAATTCATATGAAAAGATTAGAATCTCGGCATAAATTAATCCATATAAAAAAATTTGGCATCGTTAATGGCACTGAGCCTGTGTAAACGAAATGTGTTATTTTAACCTCTAATAAGTCAAAATTTTACACAACTATAGTGTCCGAATATATTAGGTGTGGTGCCATTAACATTCCCAAAAAAAAAAAAAAAAAATCGGCATAAATAAGCGGCCAAGTCGTCGAATAAACATATCAGTATATCACCAGAAGGGATTCGTAAATAAAATTAACATAAATATATACCTAATTATAATGTTGGGTTGGGAAATGTCAAATAGGGTGTCCACGTCGCCTCATTTTCGATTTAATTCCCGTCTGGGCTTTTGTTTCACAAGCCCATTAACAGAAGAAAAAAAAAATGTCGTCGAGCAAAAACGCCCATTTAAGAGAAATTAGGATTTATTAGGTAGTATGTATTTTCGGTAGGGTTTCATACTTTCACTTGCATCTGCAGATAGATCGGCGGTTATTCTCCACAACAAAATCAGCAAGGTTTCACGTTTACCTCCTTCACCCGATGTAAGTCTCTTTGTTTTCTCCATCATCCAAATCTGAATCTTTCCATTCTCTAATCATTCTCCTCTTTCGGTTAAATGATAAAAGCCAAAACTGAGGTTTTCTTTGTCTGCAGCATAGTCTCTGCTCGTGCTTGTTATGGCAAGGACTTGTTGAAAAGCTTCGGTCTTTGTTAGCTTCGCCTTTGTTGTCCGAAGGCGTTCGTCACTCCCTTATGCCAATTATCAGGTATTATCTTTTCTGTTCTGTGTCTATTTCGTGTTTTAAATGTAAAAGACTCAATCTTTGTCTGATGTTTTGCTCATATAAGGTTTTGATTATGTGTTTTGTGTATTTGGAGTATATACAACAATTCTCACCGAATAGATAAGGTAGTTATTGTTGAAACTACATGCTCTGCCTCTGAGTGTTTTTTTATTAATAATGTCATATGTAAAAGGTAATTTCTTGTCACTGAAATAGAATGACAAATTCGATAGGAATAGTTTTCTTGTTGGGTTTGCTGAAAGTGGTTGGACCCTTCAAAAAAATTGTCAGCTTCGTTATTTTCTTTGGATTTTCTATTTTGCATGATCCTTTTTGGTCTCCCAAGTAATTAAGTATCCATTGAAGTATAGCAAGCTTCTGTAAGACATCAACTCTTTGAAGACTTAGAGGAGCTACACTCATTCACAACAATCCAAATCCACATTGAATTGAAGGTATTTTCTTTTCTATTTAATTACTCTCCCTGCTTTGTATTTTCAGTCATTGGTCACCTATAGTGAAAGAAATTTAAATGCATTTGCTGACAGTGTCCCAGAATAGAGTTGTCTTCCTGATTTGTGTTTCTATGGTGAATTACTGGATTTTCATAAAAAAATTGTACTTTATTATGGGGTTTATCTAGAAAAACTCAATTTCCATGAAATGCTCAATAGAGTTTTAAAAGGGGCTTTTTTATGGCACCAGATTGTTTTTAAATGTCAAATTGAGCTTATATGGTGTTGACACTTTCTCCCAATTAAGAATGTCAACTCTTTGAAAATAGAAATGAAGCCACAACAACATGGCAGTAGTAAATGTGTATAGAAGTCAATAGGTGTATAATACAACTTACAAGCCGCAGAAGGACCATAGATCAACCTCCCATCAGGAAAAGAAGATTGCACGGATTCTCATCGGTGATCACGAACAAAATGGACAAGTTTCATAAGTGTTTGCGGTTTGTTAGTTGTTCATCGATAAAAGAGAGGAAACAAGTAAAGGAAGAGAAAGAAGAAATAGAGGAAATTGATTTACAAGTTTTGGACTGGTTGGACTTTGCTCTTGACGAAGAGCTCCCTTTGGGAGTTTTGGAAGTGTTTGAAATTTTTTATCTATCTTTTTTATGCACTTCAGATGTCATAGCCAAACTAATTATTATCTTTATCTCCTTGAAAGTTGTGAGTTTAGCTTGTGTAATATAAACCATTACAACTTTTGTGCAGGTCGTTTGTATTCATGATTTAAAGATTTATTAGGCCTCTTTGCCCATTCTAAACATGCTACCTGTTTCCTTTACACAATCCAGACCATCTTCGATTTCACACATACCTTCTTTTATTTATTGTCATGCTGTTATTTGGTTTTGATATAATACTTTGTTTTTTTTGTTCACACTTCACAGGCTGAATTAAATCAAGCAATTGCTACGATATCATACTATGCTCCATCATCTGAACCGGCTCAAGTCCGGGCTAAAACTGTTTACCTCCAGTATTCCAACTGGCAAGAAATAGTGAATTTAACTCATTAGTTGAATGATATGTAGAAAATGTAAGAATTGATTACTGGTCTCATTCAATGGATTTTTTTCTCTCTGGTTCGATTGAAATGGAGCATTACTTCCAGTAAGTAAAAAGTAAAATATTGATACAGATTTTCCCAGGGCTGAGAATGTTGTAGATTTATATATATTACCGATGATGGTGCATTGCAATCCGAAATCCCAAATTACTTGTAAACGATATAGATTAGAGCAAGATTTATGGGACTTAGATCTTAGGGTAGGGTAATCTATTCTTCAAATCT
The DNA here is from genome assembly GCA_036785695.1 of Gentiana straminea. Lineage (NCBI taxonomy): Eukaryota > Viridiplantae > Streptophyta > Magnoliopsida > Gentianales > Gentianaceae > Gentiana > Gentiana straminea. The sequence continues at coordinate 3,475,624 of JAVUPR010000046.1, read as the reverse complement.
GAGTTAAACTATGCAGTTGTCCAGTCTTGCTATACCTGAGCCTTCTAAGAGCTAGATCTTGCTTTCCAGTGAGTGTAGATTGCTTTTCCATATCTTCTTGTGTCATAACAATTTTGAGATATAATGTTCTTCCTTTATAGCTTTTTCTGTGATGCTTTCAATATTAGTTAGAAAAGGTGTAAATCTAGGACATTTGAGTATCTAATTTTATTGAGCTTCTTGAATTGAATCCTATATAACGTGATAATTTTGCTTTCTTGTGGGTATCATTTGGAGAAGATGTTTTGGGTACTTCTGTTTGTTTTGTTCCATGGAAAATCGAAATTTATGGACTTGAACTAAGTCTATGACGACTTAGCCATTTCCACTGATTTAGTTTCTATGGTTTCCTTAGATCAGGGAGTTAGTTGCTGATATCAATCTCCTGTTTGTATATATCCTTTTAATTTTGATTGTCGTTCTGATGTTGGGATTTTGGCGGGGAAATGTTTCTACTTTACTCATGGTCATGCCATACACTGTAATTCAATTCACCGTTCTCTATTATTTGAAGACACTTGCATCTGGTTCTTCCAAGTCAGGTTTGTTACTTTATGGCTTTGGTCGGTTTCTTTGTTAACCAACTCATTTTCGTGTCTTCAATTATGGGTATGATTTAGGTTATGCTCAAAGAAGGTAATTCAGATCTCTTGAGTTCCACAAAGAAGGTAATTATGGTACTAATGTTTTTGAAGAAATGACAGTTTTGATACGAGTATGTTACTCCGTGAATGCATTTCCTGTCCACTTTTCTTGCTTTGGCTGCTTATGCATCTGATCCGAGTGAACCTGAATGTTTGAAATATCTTGCTTCTCCTGATGGAAAGGTTTGTACTTGATTCACTATGGCTCTCGTAGAACTCTTGCTCGATGAATGTTCTCATTGAAATGAATCATTTATAATGCAGGATGAGTATGCTCAGTGGGTATTTGGATGTCAAAGAATATTGTTAGAGATCGTGACAAAATATTCTTTGCGGCAATCGCCCCTCGATTACAACCTAGATTCTATCCTATATCATCCTCCCCAAGGTGAGACGATTTTTCTACACACTGTCTGCTTGTGCCTCTGAGGAAAATCGTTGGGGGAAAGAAACCTTGGTTTTTTTTGTTTAAGTTGATTATTTCACTAGGTGGACATTTTGTAGCTTTACTTCAGAGCTTACTTGAATCTGTAGCGTATTAGCTATGCTGCTAGCATTTTTTATGTTGAGTAAGCAATACATTATCCCCAGGATGTATTCCTAGAATGTAGCATTTTGTTCTCATTTCTATCATTTCTTTTGTTGGGTAGCAATGCATTATCCCCAAAATCCCCAGATGGAACATTCTGCATCCTTAAACATTGATTATGTAATGTACTAAAAACTTGTGCCTTTCTATTGTATTTCATGCATGACTTCGATTACATGCATGACTTTGATTCTTTCATACATGACTTCGATTTCTTCTCAAAATCATTTTATGAAACTCTTTCCAGGGCCGTATTGCCGTGCCTTGCATAACACACCAAATCTCAAACATTAGATACATGCTTACTTTCAAAACGATCAACGTTCACATGTTGTAATATATTCATATTCCATATTTCAGATTTTATCCTAACCACGTATCCCCGATTTCATATCCATCGAAATACAGTACACGCCGCACGTACGCGCACGTATATATATACCGAAAGGAGATGAAGAATGGCGTTGACCGGACACCCCCTCTAGTATATATATATATACCAGAAAGGAGATGAAGAATGGCGTTGACGGAAAGTTCGGACACACCGAGGTCTGTACGACTGTACTCTGTAATGGCTCTTGATAAAGTCTTTTTAAATGGTGGGACCACTAAATATTATAGCTTTGATTGAATATTAATTCAACCCCTCGACAGAAAGCGGACAGTTTTATCTTTGTTAAGGAAGCAATTTCCTCAACAAAAAAAAAAAAAAAAAAAAAAGTTAAGGAAGCAACACTCACAGTTTTTCAGAAAATAAAAACAATAATACGTCTCTCTCTATATATAAAATTGTAATGCTTAATCCTAATCCTAATCCTAATCCTATTCATAAATAAAAAAAATCATATTCCTATTTTGCAATGGCTTAAGTCTTTATCAACTACAATTGTCTAATCTATTTTATAAATAAATTAATGGGAAAATTATGAAAAAGGGCAAAAACATTTATAAAATTAGCATTAAGGACATGCACATTTATCTTTTAGTAAAAGGACAATTTGACAAATATATATACTAATTTACCCTTACTAAAAGCAGTTGCAATTTTTTGCCGTTGCAATTGTTGGTAAAAAAAAGATTAAAAATAAAAACAAAAGAAAACATTCCCACGTTTCCAATATTTTTGATGACCACGTTTCCACTTTTATATATATATATATATATATATATATATATATATATATATATATATATATATATATATATTTCTTACTTAATCTTTTATAATGAATAGTATATTTTAAAGTACGTTTTCAATTATCATACTCGATTTTGATATTTTTTTAGATACTTTTCAATCACTTTAACACTACTAATTTTCACTTAAAAATATTTCGACAAAGTGACAATAATCGGTGTCGATATATATAATATGTCGCTACTTACTTAATTTCATAATGTGATAATTGGTAGTGACAAATTAAATGACACTAATTTTCAGTTATGTATTATCTACTAATTGTCATAGAATCGACGCGACGATTAGATTAATAGTGACACATTGTCTCACACTGTTTATTGTAACTATTGTCGTAGTGTCATGGTAGTGACAAATAAATGACACTAGTTGTGTATTATATGTTAATCGATGTGACATTTAGTAGTGACACATTGGCTCGCACTGGTTATTGTCACTACTGTCGTAGTGTCAATTGGTATTGACAAATTAAATGGTAATTATGTTATTTCGGTTAATCGGTGTGACAATTAATAGTGACACATTGTCTGACACTAATTATTGCCACTGGTGTCGTTCATCACTACTAATTGTCACACACACACACACACACACACACACACACACACACATATATATATATATATATATATATATATATATGTAGTTCCTTTTAGTGCGGCTGATAGTGAGTATGCGGATGATAGTGGGTAGAAGTTGTTGTGCAGTTTTTTGTTTTTTTAATTGATTTAAGGGGTATTTTGGTACTTAACACCTAAAAATTGTCCTTTTTACTAAAAAATAAATGTGCATGTCCTTAATGCTAATTTTACAAATGTTTTTGTCTTTTAAAATAATTCTCCCTAAATTAATAGACGGTAATTAGAAAATATGTGGTTTTGAAATATTATTAAGTAAAAGACATTTGAGTAACATTAATACATGATTTATACATTAAAGGTATACATTGAAGGACATTTATAAAATTAAAAGTACAATTTTTTATTTATTTATTAAAAACGCAAGTTTGTTAAACATGAATGGAATGTAATGGAATAATGTAATAGGAATTAAATGGAATGGAATGGAATAAAATAAATTCATTCCATTAATGCGTTTAAGATGTGAGAGAATGAAATAAAATGTAGGATATGGGGGAAGTGGTGGGGTGGGGGTGGGGTAGCCCTAACTCACACCCCACTACATCTACCTCTCTACCCACCCTACCATACCTACCACCCCACCCTACCCACCCCCACCCTACCCTATCTTACCCACCCCACCCTAACTACTCCACCATCACCCTATCCTATTCTACGCATCCTACCTACCTTACCCCAACACTTACTCTACTCCACCATCACCCACCCATACCCCTACCCTACCCTACCTTACCATACCCTAAATTACCTACCACCTTACCTTACCCTACCTAACCTACCACTTTACCCTACCCTACCTTACCTACCACACCCACCCTACCCTACACACCCTACTTTACCGCACCCTACCTACCACCCTACCCTACCCTACCTTACTTACCACCACACTCCAATTCCTACCTTACCCACTATTTATGCTACATACCCTACCCTTACCCTACCCACCCTACACTACCCACCACCCTACCCAAACCCATCACACCCTCCCTACCCTACCCACCACCTCACCATACACCACTGCCATACCTTACCTACCACCCAACCCTATATTACCATACCCCGTTGAAATAGTTTCCTAAACCCAATCGGGTTGGATCGGATCCGACCTGGTCGGGTCATTTACAGTCTATTTAGTTCATGTAATAACTTTATTATGATTAATAAAAGCACTTTTGTTATTATATATTTTGTTTATCTTTATGTTACTAAATATATATAGTAATGTTTTTTGTATTAAACTGTGATGGTGAAACCATGATGCTGATTATAGTTGATGATATCTCTATTCACTTTAATAAGTTTGGTACTTAAATGTTTCTAGTCGTATGTACTGTCAAACAGGACATTGATGGTATGATTAGACTAACACGTATTGGATGTCTTCTATTTTATTGAAGATATGGATAGATCCCGTCTATCTAAGTGTAGGGACACTTGGACTGTATGTGGACGTGTATTAGAGAATGCGTATGTTAGACCGGTCCACTTACATTAAGTGTCACAGTATGTGGCAGTTGTGTAATTATCTTGAGACCGGAGTCTTCATGGTATCACGATGTGGATTGTCATGCTTTGACACTATTGAGGTTTCCCTTAGCCATGTGGCGATCATGCGGTAGTGCTCGGGTGTGATATTGGAGCATGTGTAGGATAAATGTTGTTCTGTTGGAAAGGTGTCCTAAACCCAATCGGGTTGGACCGGATCCGACCGGGTCGGGTCATTTACAGTCTATTTAGTTCATGTAATAACTTTATTATGATTAATAAAAGTATTTATGTTATTATATATTGTTTATCTTCATGTTATTTGTTGTACATATATAGTAACATCCTTAGTATCAATCTGTGATAGAGAAACCATGATAGTGATTATGGTTGATGAGATCTCTAATCACTATAACAAGTATATATGGTACTTAAATGTCTCTAGTCTTATGTACTATCAAATGAGACATTGATAGTATAATCAGACTAGCACATATTGGATGTCTTCTGCCTTATAGAAGGTAGGGATAGATCTCATCTATCGAAATGTAGAGACACTTGGACTGTACGTGGACGTATATTAGAGAACGCGTACGTTAGACTGACTCACTTACATTAAGTGTCACACTATGTGGCGGTTATGTAATTATCCTTTTGACCAGAGTCTTCATGGCATCACGGTGTGGATTGTCATGCTTTGACACTATTGAGATTTCCCCTAGCCACGGGGCGATCATGCGGTATTGATTGGGTATGATATTGAAGCATGCGGAGTATATATGATTGGTCGTTCGGGAATCGCATATCCTATGATTGGGATTGAATATCCGAAATGGCCTTCTTATAAGGAATGTCTAGCTCTCGAGAATCTTTGCAAAGTGGGAGTAAATGTGTTATCCCGAGAGAGCTTGATATCCAGATTATAAGATACGATCGTTAATGTATACGATCGTATGATATTATTACAGTGATAGGATTGTAAGTTACACGGTAACTGCTTCACATGAAATGTAGTAGTCATTGCTTTTGAATCTTCCGATGATTGGGGGTCACGGTGTGTTGCTAGACGCTATCCCGTGATCGTTAGGCATGAAGGGCATTTTGGTAAATTGCACTTTGTGTCTACCGCCAACATATTCGGAAGCTTATCGGGTCACACACATATGAACTTCAAGTCGGATTAAAATGCGGTTATAGTTGATAACCAAATAAGGAAAGTTTATCTCTAGACTATAAATGTTATAGTGGTAAATTAATATGGTGGTATTTATTTATTAAGAATAAATAAAATACAAGATATTAATTATATAGAAATTATATTAATTAAAGAATATTGCGGAAGTCAATTCATTGACTATTGGGGCGCCACATTGGTGTGTATAAGATACACTTGGATTGTGCATTTTAATTAATAAGATTACCATATATATATTAATATAAGATATTAATAGATTTTGGAAAAATAGATTTATGGTAATAAGATAATTATATTCAATATAAGATATTGGCAAAGTTAATTATAATTAAAGAGATAAATCAATCTAATTGATTTTCTTATTTTATTGGGAAAATGTTTCTTCTCCTCCACACATCATAGGGGCGCCACCTCCTCTATATAAAGGAAGTGGGTGTCAAGCTCTTTTGTACATCACAATTGCAAGAGCTCATAGTTCTTGTGTAAATAGAGAGCAACCTATAGTGAGTTTGTGAGGGAGGGAAAAGACCGGTCTAGCAACCGGAGTTTTTCCGATAGCAATCCAAGGAGGATTCCGGCGAGGAGTTAGTGTGGATTAGCGATAGAGGCCGGACGCATGGACGGCTTGCGCACCGTACTACTCTCCGTTGATGGTCAAAGCGACGATCTTATTGATCATCAAGGTATAACCGTCAAACTACTTAACGTGTTTATTGTATTAAACGAAGAACGATCTAGTAAAAGGAAATCAAATTTTAAATTCCGCTGCGTTAAACTGGTGATTTCCTAACATGTTCGTCCGGGAATCGCATATCCTATGATTAGGATTCAGGAGTAAATATCCAAAATGACCTTCTTATAAGGAATGTCTAGCTCTCGTGAATTTTTGCAAAGTGAGAGTAAATGAGTTATTCCGAGAGAGCTTGATATCCATATTATAAGCTATGATCGTTGATGTACTGACACTCGAGATACGATCGTATGGATAATACTACATCGATAGGATTCTATTTACATGGTAACTGTTTCACATGAAAGGTAGTAGTCATTGCTTTTGAATATTCCGATGATTGGGGTCACGGTGTGTTGCTAGACGCTATTCCGTGATCGTTAGGTATGAAGGGCATTTTTGTAATTTGCACTTTATGTCTACGACCAACATATTCGGAAGCCTATCGGGTCACACACACATAAGAATATCTAGTCGGATTAACATACGGTTATAGTGATAACCAAATAAGGAAAGTTTATCTCGACTATAAAGTGTTATAGTTATTATATTAAATTAATGTGACACTATTTTTTTTATGAATAAATTAAATACAAGATATTAATTATATTGATTAATTAAAGAATATTCCGGATGCTAATTTTGGCAAATGGGGCGCAGGTATATAGTGTATAAAATACACTTGGATTGTGCAATTTAATTAATGATGCCTATACCATAATATAAAGAAGAGCTATTTTAACCCAATTACTCGATTGACCCGCTCCAAACCCGCAAATAGCCCGGTTAAAGTAGAAAAGAAAAATAAAAAAACACAATATCAATTATTTACAAAATCACTTATTGAAATACAAAATCAATCATAATCATGGTTTGATTGTTCAATGATTTTCCATTATTTGTTTGATTCTATTTCCTTCCACAAAAAAAGATTTTATATTCTTATTAAAAACTGTTCAATAGATAAATGACGATTTTTAAGCGTTATAGGTGATTGAAGAAATATTCAATAAATAATAATAATAACAACAACAACAATCACTATCGTCGGTTACTCATGATTTGATTATTCCGTTATTTGTTTGATTTTATTTCCTTCTATAAAAAAAGATTTTATATTATTATTATTAAAAACTATTCAATAGATAAATGACGATTTTTTAGGGTTATAGGTGATTGAATATTTTTAAGTAAAAAGATATTTGATAACATTAATACAAGATTTATACATTAAAGGTATACATTGAAGGACATTTATAAAATTAAAAGTACAAATTTTTTTTTTTTTATTAAAACGCAAGTTTGTTACGCAGGAATGGGAATGGAATGGAATGGAATAATGTAATATAAATGAAATAGAATGGAATGGAACGTAATAAATTCATTCCATTACTGCGTTTGAGATACGAGAGAATGAAATAAAAGGTAGGATATGATGGAAGTGGTGGGGTGGGGTGGGGTAGCCCTAACCCACACCCCACTGCATCTACCTCTCTACCCACCCTACCTTACCTACCACTCCACCCTACCTACTCTACCCACCTGCCTAACCTTACCCACCCTACCCTACGTACTCCACCATCACCCTATCCTACTCTACACATCCTACCTACCTTACCCCACCACCTACTCTACTCCACCATCACCCATCCATACCCTACCCTAAACCCTAAACCCTAACCCTAAATCCTAAACCCTAAACCCTAAACCCTAAACCCTAAACCCTAAACCCCTACCTTACCCATCACTTTAATTTACCCTACCCTACCTTACCCACCACCCTATCCTACTCTACGCATCCTACCTATATTCTTATTGTAAATTACAGTTTTGATATATGAATTATTGTATTCTTTTGTAAATGATGGAGAATTTATTGCTACAAGAAGAATATATTGTCAGAGTGAATAACGAGGCTCTTCTGAAGGTTACTTATGTCAAATTGCAACCTCAAACTACGGACTTATTGGATATCTCCAAAGGCAATGTGAGGGTCGTCAAGTCCTTGTATATTACTTTTCTTAAATTAATGCTTCTTTGTTGAGAGCTTTATCAAGTTCTTTTTTTTACTATGGAAATGTTTTTCTATCACTAGTTAAATGTCTTAACAATTTTGTTGGAAATTTTCTCTAAGCCAAACCTTAATATTGAATTTCTTGAGGTGGATGTTAAACTTTTGAATACAAAAAATGATTGTTAATTTTTGTTTAATAGTTGATTGTGTATGTGTATATTATTATTATTATTATTATTATTATTATTATTATTATTATTATTATTATTATCATCATCTTGAAAAAGATGACTTCTAGTGACGAAGTGATTGTCAATATTAATGTTAAAGCAAAAATGAGTTTCTTTACACCCGGCATGAAAACCAGGGTTCGAGTCCGTTAGAGGCAAAAGTGTGTGTTTTAAAATCTTTCGCTTCCCGAAAAAAAAAGAGTTTCTTTACTATTTAGTGACAATAATGATTTAGTGATAAAGTTTTGATTTTTTGTGACAAAACATAGAAGTAAACACCTTTTGGTGACCGGTATTAAGGTTTTGCGAAAGATTTGGACAGTTTTGGCGACGATTAATCAAGTAAACTGCTTTGGTGAAATCTATTAAGTTTGGGGTAATGGTTATAAAGGACAAAAGTAGAGTAGAAATTGTCAAAATGGACAAGTAGATTGAAAATGGTGAAAAAAACAAAAGACATCTGAAATGACGAAATTACCCTTGTCACATTTAACGACTTCAATTTCACTCTCAAACAAATTCATTAAAAATAATCCACTAAAACTTTTTAATATCAAATAAATCCATTACCAAACAAATCCACTAAAACAAAAGCAAAATCAAAAAAAACGTAAGAATGACATAATCGTTCAATGGAATGACAATTTGTCATTTTTCACTATTTTTCAATTTTACTGGACTAAATATCTATTAATACATGAAATTTGCTATTTTTAACATTTGTTCATAAGGTATGTCACAACTTATGCCTTAGTGTGCCACATACGCAACCAACATCGCGACATTTTTTTGTGATTAATACCTTTTGTGATGAATATTACACTTTTGTTGTGATGTATTTTTCTCACAAAGGTCTTTTTCTAATGGACAGACAAAACATTGAGTTGCAATAGGGGTAATCTCACTAGTCAAATATCCATCAGTATATCTAATCATGACACTCGATGTTGTACATCGCAAGTAATTAGCTTTATTTCACCAAGATTATTCGGGCAAACACACGCATGTAGGAGCACGTAAAGGCACATAAAGACATGTTTAAACCATATTCTATGTGATCATATAAAGATCCATAGCAAAACCGTACTTCCTACCCGCTTATACTACTTGTTGCAATGAACTAATGATTTCCCAAAATTACCATAAAATATATTGTACTTCAAAATATTACGTATAGGTATAGAGCTGTTAGAGAATTGGACCCAGATATGTTTGCCAGGTCGCTTCCCCCACAGGCTGGGTCTGGGAGCCGACCTGTTAAGCCTTTATGGTTCGTTTTCTATGCTACAACTACCCAACAACTACTCAATGCGCATAAATATGTCCAATTAATATCATGCAATTTACTAGAAAGCAATATATACACAGAAAAGCATGATCTTTGAAATAAAAACGGATTTTTATAATATCATCTTACTTTATATATTATTTGAATCTACGAACAACACGGCAACTATTCCGAAATATATGCATGTTCTTGAATTACAAACCAAACGACAGATGATTGTTGCAGTTCGATAAACTAGGAGCAACAACAAAACCATAGATATTACGAATAGAAATTTTAACTTTTTATCAAATCCACAAATAAACAAAACCATAACAGGAATTATGAAAACTTAGAGAATATCAAGCCTTATATATTAAGATTATGATTTTGTGAACAAAATTGCATCTGGATGCTTAACCGCTTCGAAATTCGAATGCTAGTCTGCAGAACACGCCTAGAATCGATCAACAGCGCTGTGGGACCTCGACTGGGCCGCTTCCTCTAGAGTTGTGGTCGGGGAGCCGACCTGACTTATTTGGAGGCGAACATATTTGCCATATTTCAATGTCTAAGGTTTATAGAAGCATTTTTATAGACTTTTCAGAGTCTCATAGGTTGGTTTAACTTAGCTTAATGTCGTATAAAAATTTATTAAAAAGAAAAGGAAAACAATTATGCAAAGACGAAAATATACTAATTCTTTAAAAAGAGATTTTAGATGAAAGTTGGGGTGTCACAATACCTATTTGCAGCGTTATGACTATTGAAAATGAGCTCAAAAAGAAAATATAACCTATATATGCATATATAATATGTAGAGATTTGTATGGAGTCTTCTTCATTCTACAAATTGATCTGAATATGACATGTCCAAATTAAAATTTCAAAAAAAAAAAAATTGTCTTTTCTGATTCTTATCATTTATTGTCCTTTTTTTAAACACTCCGTGTTCAACAACCATCTCTCCAAAAAACTTAAGCTGATTGGACCCAATACTTGCATAAATTTAAACATTTCAACACGCCCCTCAAGTGTGTGCAATCTCTCACAACGCTTGCATAATATAAATGGGGAAAATAATGTTGACACCATTGTTCGATCACATGACCTCTGTCTCTGATACCATATCGAACTACCAACTCTCCCAAAACCTTAAGCTGATGGGGTGTGACGTGGTAAAGAAGTCCTCCAGTGTGATAAAAATCCTTTTCATGTTCTTTCTACGGAATTACTGACTAGGCTAAAGTTGGGCAAAACCATACCTTATCCCTACTTGAAGAAAAGGCTGGTGGGACATAGAATGAACTCATCAATATAGACGTATTTTCTTTTTTTGTTTTGTTTTAGGTCGTCATTTTGCCTAGGAAGCTTAGCATTTCACCCTTTACCTATTTCGGTAAGGTCACTTACCATTCAAATTGATAGTTAAGACTAGATTAGGCGGGGAGATCTCAGTTAATGAACATGTTATACATTTATCCAGAAATGGAATATTCAGCACGTGATGTTTAAAAAAACCCTAAACCCCACGTAAGCTAGCGTCATATCGAAGTGTCAAAGAAAAGCACGGAAGAAAGAAACAGACAGAGACTCGGGAAACAGACTCTCAGGGTCTTCGATAACACAACATCCACCTACATATATACAACTGTTGTCAATCGAACATCATAAATAGCTTGAAATAAGTACTAAAATCCCAAAGAAACCAACCTGTCAGAAAAAAAGGGAATCTACAAACAACTACTTGTCATTGATGCTTTATTCAAAAGTACAACTGCTTAACAAGAAAATTACTAAAACATCTGCATGTTTTATTATTTCAAATAAAATAGTAAGCTCATGCATTAAGCTTAACAAGGAGAAAGAAGATCAAAAGAGGAGATTTATATTTGTTAAATGCCGGAAGACATGACATGAATCCACATCATCCAGTTTACAAAAGAGTTTGAAAACAATAGGACACAACATTATGAAATCTACTTTAAAAGAAATACTTGATCAACACATAAAAAGCGTCACTTACTAACTACTATCAGTTAATCTTTCATATACTTGTTCAGCTTCATTAGTTACATACTTAACATATTCGTGTTCTTGTCTAGCACCTGAAACCGGATGCTTAGCATGAGGGCATATTTCAAAATGAGGAATATGACTAGCCATATGTCTAACGTGACACGTGAAATCACGGTACCCTGTTCAATACATAGTCTTAGAACAATATGGGAAATACAACTAGTCATATGTCTGACATGAAACTTAGTAATGGTACTCCGTTCAATACGTAGCTAGGTAAAGGCCAAACAAAGAGCATAACAACACACACTCCCAACCTATCTCTAGCTCGCATGAAAACAATCACAGACTAGTTTCCAGAAAACCAAATAAAGTTCTCAAAACACTATATACATCACAGAATGGCTAGAAGGCAGTTTTGGGGCTTCAGACCGTGGCCATTCTCGAGGTGTCTCTCTGAAAAATGGCATGGTTGATATCTGCCGCCTCGCTCCCTGACTCACGGTTACCCAACACCAACCCTAAACACATAATCATGTTTATATTCGTGTGGTTTAACAAAAAAAAAGTAGTAAAACAAGTTGAAAGTGTAAACTTTAAAATCAAATGTGGATCCTTTTGATAAGAAGAATCCTTAGCACTTCAACGAAACAACTACGAACAAACAACGATTATCCTTCGAAGGTATATATGTCAATCTACGAACAAACAAACAATCTAACTTGAATACTTCGAATTCCAACCCAAACATGATGAAAACTACGAATTCAACGAGAAACAACGATGACTCTACCTTTGAAAGATGAACCTGAAATGGATTATGGGATCAAAACTACTTCGATTTCACCACTTTGACCTGCAACACGAAGCTAGAACGGTCAAATAAGAGTTTACAGATGTTGACCCATTTTCCCGAAGGCTCTCTTGGGAAAGTGCCCCTCTTTTTGCCTGAAAACCTCGAAAATGCGAAACTTATGAAGACTAGGACTTCTTGAAGTTTTTTTTATACTTTTTTTAGTCTTAGGTCGGTTTAAGCTGACTTGGAGCCAAAGAAAAGGAAAATGAAAATTTTATTTCGAAAAAATTAAATTACCGTTACAAAGAGGTGATGGATTTTACAATATTTTTTTTTTAGTGTAATGAAAAATTGATGAATGGGAAGTTCCCTACATAATGTTCATGAAGAGAACCTGAGAAGCAAAGCTGTGCAATATAACATGGTACAGAAACCAGGCTTGTTGCACACGGTGCTCTGGAGTCACGAGAGCGAATCATATTGAGTGTGATTTTATGCTTAATGAAATCTAGGTAATCTTACCGACAATGCATAATTTTATCCCATAATTGTAGGTGGATGAATGGAATCATATTTTTTTTTTTTTAAAAGGTTGAAAATAAATGAGAAAGTGAAAGGATATATCATGGAGGTTAGGAAAAGAGGAACAAAAGCTCCCGCAAGGACCCATCCTACATTTGTTTAATAGGAGAAAGTCTCTTGAATTGACCGTAGATGTTGTGGTAGGACATATTCATTCATGTATAAAGATACGAACACAACCGTTATGCCACAATAAAAACCGCAACTTACATTATTGATTATGACAAATATTTATAATAATCAATGATTTAAATACATGTTGTATCTTAAGTTGCGACAAAATAGTTGTATCTATATCATTAATCTTCGATTCATTTATCTTATGACCCGTTTGAAAATTAACGTAAGCAATTTAAAGTTAATGTAGTAACAGCTGACAAAACACATTATCGTCTCGATTCTTCGAATGATCTCCACCTAATAGAACGACATACAACATGACATGCATGAAGATAACGACATGTTTTAACTAGAATAAAAATTATATATGTATCTGTGTTTTTCAGGGGAAATTTTGTATTGTGTATTTTGTATTTTTTTTTTCTCACAATTTTTGTAGTTTTGTTAAATAGAAATAAGTATATTTTTTTTAAAAGATAGAGATTTATATTTACTCCATCCATTCTATTCTAAAATAACTGAGGCAGTTAAAAAGTTCATCAAGATCTTGTTCTGGAAAAATTTGCTGAAGAATTTAGGTAAAAATTACATTGATGAACTTTAAAGCTATTAATGATATATTCTAGATACACACTATTAAGCAATCTAGATTTATAAAAGCAAAAATCAATTAATTACAACCCATTTATAACGACAAGAATTGAAGATCTTATACGATCAAACCTAAAGGGAAATTCACAAATCCATAATATATCCATCTCATGGATCCATTCACCACTACATTCAAGATCTAAACTTAGTATTCAAGAGTTAACGAAATACAAAGCTAATCACACTCTTTCATTATCTTTAGTCCATATACCATTCAGAAATTTGTATTTACTTCAAAATATGCTCTAATACCACATGTTGGTTTTGACATACCAGGTTTAATAACATGAAAACCGGGTCCGACCTAGATATCTCAACTATGCGGCTGAGTTGGCGTCACTACCGCTGCATCGCCATGTCTAACGTGATTGGTGCAGCCAACGCCTGGCGGTGGTACTGGTGCAGTGGGAGAATATTACGGCTGTCGTATTTTGTTTTAGAAAGTTACATAATATTCTAGATGGATCCAGCGGATTGAAGGCGCTTCAATTTGTTTTTTCTATTACTCCATCCGTCTCAATTTGTTTAAGACTTATTCCTTTTTTTGTTCCAAAATAAGTCTCATAACTCTAAATAGACTTAAGGTCTTTGTTTTAATTGCCTAAATTGCCCAACTCATTAATTGATGTCTATAAAATATTATGAAAATAATGCTACATATAAAAACGATAAAAAAATAAATTAGTTAAGTTTTAAATTACCAGACAACTCATTAATTGACGTCTTCTTAAATATTTTGAGTTTTAAAATGTCTCAAATAAAATGGGACGGAGAGAGTATTTTGTAACAGATAGAGCATTGATCCAGTCCATTACATGTTATTTTATGTATTTATGAATGATCTATGTGTTATATGTATGGTTAGGATTTTGTGTGATAAAGTGTCATGTCATGCATATCTCACACTTTGCATAAAATAATGTTATTAATTTAGGTTATGCATATCCCACATTTTGCATCCATGTAGAATTACTTTATATGAGATATAAAATAAGGTCATAAATTTAGGAATTAAATTAATGAGATAATTGTTTTATTATTTGAGCCACTTATATTAATGACCTTTAATAGGATGTGAGTTTAGTAATTGTTACTTATAAAAGATTTACATCAACTGTCGTTTTTAATTAAACAAATGCTAAACGATTTATAAAACCGACACCATGTTGTATAAGTTAGAAAATAATTAAATATGATTAAATTAAACTCTGTTAATTGGAGAGAGAGAATTATGACAATAAATGTCACAGGCTCCATTGTTGAATAGAACACAATAAGATAAGGGCTACGCCTTTGACATTGCCCCCCCTATGGGTGGCCTTCACCCGGTCACCCCTATCAAGATTCCATGCTTGGTTTTGAAATGATACATAGGATGTCAATATGAGATAAAATTAAGGGTATTAGTAATTAATGTGAGTGTGACATGTGTGTCTTTAGATTAATTGCCATGTGTCATCTTATTGGAAAGTGTGATAGATTCTGTTGAAAATAATTGTGTACAAAACAGATCCATTCAGTCCTTTCTCAATTAATGAAAAACATCATCTTCTTCATCTAGCTTACACTCCTACAATGGAGATATTTCAGTTTTAGCTTTTATTTCAAACTTGGTATCGGAGCTATAGACTTGCGTCATGTCTACTGGGACCTCAACTCCGCCGTCGTCGGCACCGCCAAACACTGGAGAGAACCATGGAAGCTCAGGACCGGAAACCACCAATATGGTGTCAACAAATGCAAGTTCCACTCCGACTCAGGTGCCTGTCAGCTCCATCATTTCTACAGCAGATCTTGGTGCATCTTCTCAGTTTCAAACGGCTTTTGGATCGATTCCATACCCAGGTTTCATGTTTCCCACTTCGAGCATGCATAGAGCTCCTCCTCTCACTCAGATATCAGGTACCGTAATACCACCTACAATCTCTGCTATTCCGTCATTTCTCCGGTCACCATCTCCGAGTACACTGAGTCACTCTGGATCGCCCTTTCAAGGACACTTGAATCAAACCTGCACAATGAAACTCACTAGAGATAACTACTTATTGTGGAAATACACGATTCTGCCTATAGTGAGGGGTCATAAACTGGATGGTTTCTTGTTTGGTACCACACCTAGGCCTCCAAACATGAACCTGTATACTGGACTTCAAAATCCGGCCACTGATGAATGGGATACAGTGGATCAATTGCTAATGGGATGGTTGCTAAGCTCCATGACTGAGCAAGCACTGGTTGAAGTTATTGGTTGTAGCACATCTCATGAGATCTGGACAACATTGGAAACCCTATTTAACAGTCAATCTGAGGCTAGGATGTTGGAGTTTAAGAGTGCCCTCACCAAATTTGAGAAGGGCAGCAAATCCATGAGTGACTACTTGGCACAAATGAAGTCCTATAGTGATAGCTTGGCTGCAACTGGATATCCTGTGTCCAAATCAGAATTGATTCTGGCCACATTAGGAGGGTTGGACAAGGACTATGAGGCAGTAATAGTTAATATTACCTCCAGGATTGGTTCTCTTACTTGGCCTGAAGTTCAGTCCCAATTGTTGACACATGAGAGACTACTTGCAAGGTTTAATCCTACAGTTAATCTAACTAGTGGAGCTGTGAGTGGTCAGTCTAACCCCTCTGCTCATATGGCTTCTTATGGCTCTGGGAGGCCTCAAAATCGAAACAGTAACTACAATTCCTCTCAAAGCAATAATAGGGGAAGAGGCAGAGGTGGAAGAAGTAGTGGTAGGTCTGGTCCAAAAATGACATGTCAACTCTGTGGAAAGAATGGTCATACAGTTGTTGACTGTTGGCATAGGTTTGAACATGATTTTCAGGGACCAACAGTCAATAACAGTAGCAGTGGAAACAAACAGAACTCAGCCTTTATTGCTACACCAAGCACAATCTCAGACCACTCCTGGTACTTGGATAGTGGAGCTACTAATCATGTCACAGCTGACATGGGAAACATGAGCATCAACTCCAACGACAATGGTAATGACACACTGACTGTAGGTAATGGTGAGCAATTACCAGTAGCACATATTGGTCACTCTTTCCTTCACACACCATATGGCACTTTACAACTGCACAATATACTTCATGTTCCTCAAATCACAAGAAATTTACTTAGTATCTCTCAATTGATTTCTGACAATCCAAAGTGATCGTGGAGTTTGATGATTTGTTTTGTTTTGTTAAGGACAAGCATACGGGGACAATGCTTCTCGTGGTCAACTTCGGGATGGCCTTTACAAGATCCATCAACTTGAAGCCACCGATCAGAACTCCCCTCACTCCAAATTTGGTTCAGTTTGTTTTCATGTCTCCAAAAACTCAGTTTCTTGTAATAATTCTGATTCTAGCCTTGATGTGTGGCATAGAAGACTTGGCCACCCCTCTAATCATGTTTTAACTACTATCTTGAATGGTTGTAATGTCAAAACTGTTGGTGTTTTATCTTTCTGTGAATCTTGTCAGCTAGGAAAAGCACATAACTTGTTTCACCCTTTGTCTAACTCTCATGCCATTGCATCTTTTGAACTGATTCACACAGATCTATGGGGTCCTGCACCCATTATCTCTGTAGAAGGTTACAATTATTATGTGCACTTTGTAGATGATAACACTAGACACACTTGGATATATCCTTTGAAATCTAAATCTGAGACCTTTAGCACCTTCCAAAAATTTAAGGCTATGGTAGAAACACAGTTCTCTGTCAAGATCAAATGTCTTCAGTCTGATTGGGGGGGTGAGTATAGATCTTTTCAGGACTATCTTAACAATGCAGGAATCATTTTCAGACACCCTTGTCCTCATGACCATGCACAAAATGGTAGGGCAGAAAGAAAACATAGACACATTGTGGAGACTGGCCTTACTCTTCTGGCTCAAGCCAGCATGCCCTTGAGGTATTGGTGGCACAACTTTCAAGCCTCAGTCCAACTTATCAACACTCTTCCCACGCCTGTCCTTAAAAATAAATCTCCAGTGGAATGTCTCTTTCAGTCTAGACCAAATTATAAGACCTTTAGGGTATTTGGTTGTGCTGTGTACCCAAACCTTAGGCCATTTCAAACCACTAAGTTTCAATTTCACACCAAGAAATGTGTCAACCTTGGCCTCAGTTCCTGTCACAAAGGGTTTAAGTGTCTAGATACTACTGGGAGAATCTACATCTCCAACAATGTTATCTTTGATGAAACCAATTTTCCTTTCTCTCAAAATTTCACCCAAGGTCCTTCCACACAAGTTCTGTCTGATTACTCTTCCTTCTCCTATCTCCCTATTCCTTCATCATCTCAGGCAGAGGGGGAACAAGGCATCCTGAGGAGATCTACTGATGAAGACATTGCTGTAAGTCCTACAAATCAGGTAAGTCACTCCAATACTTCTCAGACTGAATCAACATCTGCTCCTAGTCCTTGTACTAGTGTTCCTACTACTGGTCCCTGTGTTTCCTCTAGTCCCACACACTCAAATGAGTCTATGACTGATTCACCACAACAAGTCACTTCTGCCACTAGTAGTTCTATAGATGATCAGTTGCCAAGTCAACCTCAAAGTCCTGTAAATACTCAAACCACTCAAGCCATATCTCACCATATGCAAACCAGGTCAAAAAGTGGCATCTACAAGCCTAAGGTCTATTCTCCTGCTATTAGTAATGCTCACTCTTATCCTACTGAACCAACTAGTGTGTCACAAGCATTGCAGTCAGAGGATTGGAAGGATGCTATGTCTGCTGAATACAGGGCACTTATGCACAACAAAACTTGGGAATTGGTCAGACTTCCACCAGGAAAAAGTGCAGTTGGAAATATGTGGATCTTTAAATTGAAATTAAGACCAGATGGTACGGTTTTGAAGCACAAGGCAAGGTTGGTTGAAAAAGGGTATAGTCAAAACTATGGTATAGACTTCACTGAGACATTCACTCCAGTTGCAAAGTCAACAACAATCAGAATAGTTCTAGCCCTAGCAGTGTCTATGAATTGGCCAGTGAATCAAATAGACATAAATAATGCCTTTTTGAATGGTCCTCTGCAGGAACCAGTCTATATGGAACAGCCAGAAGGATTTGTGGATATGTCCAGTCCTAATTATGTATGCAAGTTGCACAAGGCATTATATGGCCTGAAACAGGCTCCCAGGGCATGGTTTGATGCCTTCAAATCACAGATGGTCAACTGGGGTTTTGCTCAGTCTGTATCAGACAACTCACTCTTCATGCTGCATATAAATGATATAGTTATGTTTGTTTTGGTGTATGTGGATGACATCCTTATTACAGGAAACTCGCACTCCATGATCCAGAAGTTCATCAGGCAGTTGGACACAAAATTCTCCCTCAAGGATCTAGGGCCTGTCTCACACTTCCTGGGAATGCAGGTTACCAGAAATGAATCTGGTTTGTATTTAACTCAGTCCTACTATGCATCTCAGTTACTAAAGAGGTTGAATCTGGAGCATCTTAAACCTTGCCCAACACCTATGGTGGCAGGAAAGCAACTGGAACCTGATCAGGGTGAGCCCTTATCTAATCCTAGCATATACAGAAGTGCTATAGGAGCACTTCAGTACTTGACAATTACCAGGCCTGACATAGCATATGCTGTAAACACTTTGAGTCAGTTTATTTAAAAGCCTTGCACTGAACACTGGCAAGCATTGAAGAGGTTATTGAGGTTTGTTCAGGGGACACTGAAGCAGGGCCTTCATTTCATTCCCAGTGCAGATTTGTCACTTCATGGCTTTACTGATGCCAACTGGGCTGCTGATCCCAGTGATAGGAAATCCACTGGAGGTTACTGTGTATATTTGGGCAAGTCTCTCATCACATGGAGTTCTAAGAAACAGCAAGTGGTTGCTAGATCCAGTTGTGAGTCAGAGTACAGGGCTTTGTCTAACTTAGGTGCTGAGATTCAGTGGATCATGCAGATTCTGAAAGAAATGAAGTTCAATCTGCTAGGTATTCCAGTTCTGTGGTGTGATAACACATGAGCCACAACTCTGGCTCAAAATCCGGTATATCATGCAAGGACAAAACATATAGAGGTGGATGTTCACTACATTTGAAACCTGATCCTGGACAAAAAGATGAAAGTCTGCTTCATACCATCTTCAGCACAAGTGGCTGACATCTTCACCAAGTCACTGCCTATTTCTACCTTTTACAACTTCAAGACCAAACTCAATGTGGTTGATCCTCACATTAGTTTGAGAGGGGGAGATATTATTAAGGGTATTAGTAATTAATGTGAGTGTGACATGTGTGTGTTTAGATTAATGCCATGTGTCATCTTATTGGAAAGTGTGATAGATTCTGTTGAGAATAATTGTGTACAAAACAGATCCATTCAGTCCTTTCTCAATTAATGAAAAACATCATCTTCTTCATCTAGCTTACACTCCTACAATGGAGATATTTCAGTTTTAGCTTTTATTTCAAACTATATGACCTATGGGATGTGACATATCTTACGACATCACTCCTTGAGGCAATAATGAAAGCCGAGACAATATGTTACACTTACAAAGACCAACTTAAGAGTTATGAAAGTCTAGGCTAAACCGCAGAGGTGGTTGATATTAAATTATAAAGCATGAGATGTTTTTGATTTTTGAATGACTCAAGATTTTCTCAGTTTGACTATTATTTTCTTTGACCTATTCTACGGCGACACTACCAATGCAAGGTCAAATTCCTTAGAAATTGCTAGGGTAAACTTCATGCACCACACTTATAATTCCTGAAATTTTATTTTGCTGATGTATGAATAATAATTTATATTATTTTTATCTACTTTCAACAAATGTGTCTGCTTATATCACATTTTCAAAAACATGAAGTATGTCTTGTTGGAAGAGTGGCCTCCTAAGCCAACATCGGGGTCTGACTCTCCGGAGATTGCGGTTTACAAGAAGTGGGTTGAGGATGATAATAAGGTCAAGGTCATTCTATTGTCAACTATATATGTCTGACATCGTAAGGACAAATTAAGAACAAGAAAATTGATATGGCCTATGATATTTTTGCATCAGTCCACAAAATGTTTGGGGCTCCCTCCGATTAGGCTTGACATCAAGTCGTTAAGGCTTCCATGAATGTTGAGTGACGATGCTGCAAATCGTCTATTAATTAATTCGGGTCGTATTTTTTTAGTGACAATATTTCAAGAACAATTAAATAAAATAGAAGATGCTTGTGACGATTTTTAGACTGAGTTTGAGAGTTATTTCCCTCAAGTTGCCTACGTATCCAATGACCGTATTGGAATCAAGTTATTCGTAGTTCCTTAGGGATTGTTTATATAGGAAGTCTCTCGCCATGTTTCTTGCCTAACAAATCTTTAGGATTTATCTCTTAATCCCTAAGGATTTTTGCGCGTGTATCCCTATTATTTAGGAGATTATTTATGGAAATGTTTGAATGTCAGGATCAGAGTCTTTATGACTCAAGATTCTTTCCGTATTTATCTTTAATTATGAGCATGTAGGCTAAAGGTCGGAGATGTTCTGGCCGACCTGCGTCGAGCCCTCGATGCCTATATGGCCGAACTGTGGCAGCTCCTCGCTACCACACCCTAACCGACTTGCGGTGGCTGGTGGAGGTGTACCTGGCGATATCCCACCTGGGGTCTTGACCTACCCTTAGGCATGTCTTTAGGGCTCCTGACCCTTAAGGTTTTCATCTTACCAGCCCTTTATTTATTTATTATGTGGTTATCAAGAGGGTGACACGTGGCGCAAGTCGGGTCGGTCCTCATCAGAAGCCCCCGAGATCTGATCCCGCTTAAGAGCTGGTCAGATCTGCTCCGTTGTTGTGCGGCCACGGTCATCCACCTCGTGTTTTGAATCGGTTATCTACCCGGTGTCAGTTTGTTTGTCTGACGTTATTTCATTCTCGAAAATTGAGGCCTTGTTTCCCAAACCCCAACGAGTGACGTCGGTTTTCACGTCTAGGGGGGATTATAACCTCCCGTCGTATCAGTTGTCTCTCACACGCTCCATTATTGCTATTAAACCGAAGACTCAAGTCATTTCCTCAAGATCTTTGCATTTCATCCAAGTAAGTTGCTTATCCTTTCTTTCTCATTGTACTCTTCGTACTGTTGATGAGGGTGAGGCCTGTATTAGTTGTTCCATAGAGAGAGAGTTTGAATCTCAATCCGAGTATGAAGTTTCTGATTCTAGGGTTCCTCTTGAAATTCCAGCTCCCTTACCTTTAATAAATCGTAGAGGGTTTGAACACCTGGTTGTTGACCCTCGTTTCACCAACCTACCCCATGTTTCACCATCTCCTAGGCTTTCATCCTTCTTCCAGAGTCTGAAACGTCATATGGCCACTAAGGAGGTTATGGGTAGTCATGGAGTGGATTGTTCACTCTCCCACGAAGAGATCATCCGGGTGTGCACCAAGTACGGTGTTGATCTGGACAGGTATTTCCCCCGCCGTCCTGCCCTTCCAAATCGATATGCATACCAACCCCCGAAAGGAAACTGTACAATTTATAAGGAGCAGTTCGACTGTGGGTTGAGGGTTCCCTTCTGTCCGGATTTCTTATCCGTGCTGAGACACTATAACCTAGGATCTTCCCAGATAGCCCCCAACGGAGTTAGGATGATTACAGGGTTTGCCATCTGGTGTAGGTGCTTAGACGTCGAATTTTCTGTAGAGCTATTCCGGACTTACCACTAGCATAAGAAGGTTAAAGACCACGCCGGGTGGTATTATTTCCCCCGCCGAACAGACGACCAGCTGAAGATTCCCATCCTTTCCAAGGGGAAGACCTCCATCCATAATTGGAAGTCTCACTTCTTTTTTGTCCGCCATGACGGCCACCCGGGGTTGGGAAGATGGAATTCTAACCCCCTTCTTCCAGACGTATGCTTTACTAGGGTCGGGGCCCAGCTGTTATAGAATATTGCTAATTTTAGAATCTTTCTAAACTTTAGGGACTACTCCTCTGAGCTGATCGAGGCTGCTCGGCTGGCCGATGTGGGGCCAAACCCGTATAGGAGGTTCACTCAAGATGGGTACTACAACTGTAGGACTTTACACCTTGTCTTATCCTCTTATGTTACTTATATATTATTTGCTGCTCATACTGACCTTTACCTTGTCATCTTTTGCAGTGGCCGACTTCGGTAATATCTTCGCGGAAGCAACCGAGGAGGGAGAGGGCGGGGCCGAGCAACACGAGCCGACCTTGGACTCAGAAAGGACCGAGGATGCTGGCACTTCGGCGGTTCTACCTTTGAACCCTGAGGTGAATACTGAGGGCATCCAAACTTTTGAGGGCCTTTAATGGGACGAATAGACCATCCCCTCACAACGCATATATCATATGGGTGAAGAGAGCCTGGTTGTTGTGGATGGTTCTGACCATAAAGGTGTGGAAGGGTAGCTCCAGCTACGTTCCCGATCTGGGAGAAAAAGAAGCAGGGCTTCAGGAGACTACCAAGACCTTCCAACTTAGAGGGGAGTTCCTTGCCCCGCTTTGAAGACACGGCTGGGATGTCCTATAAGGACTTATATGCTGCTGTGAGTTCTTCCTTCCTTTGATTATATTTAGATGTTCTCTGAGAGTTACTAATACCTTGAATGCGTTTCATAGGGTGCCAAGATTGCCCAGGAAGTTCTGAAGAGGTATAACAACCTCTCTTCCCTGAAGGGGTCTTTGGAGCAACGAGTTGCTGTTCTGTCAGCAAGTCATCAAAAATATAAGGATACTTCATCCTCTAAGGACCAGGAGATCTCAGCTCTGAAGGAGCAGCTTTCTGCTCAAGAGGTCAAGCTGCAGAAAATTAAAGATCAGTTCGTCGCCGACCTACAGACGGCCACGGATGAGCATGTACAGCGCATCTCCGAGCTAGAAGAGGAGTCGAATGCTGCGGTTCCTTACTAGATCTCCCAAGCGTTGAATGCCTACAAGAGTTCTGATCAGTGCTCTGGAGCCTTGAAGGCCTTACTGGCCCCGATTTTGTGGCATGGCTATACCTTTGGCATGGTCGAGCTAAAATCCAATGTCCTAAGTTGGTGATTGAGAATCTTCCTCATCATGGGTTGCACAAGCATGGCTCCAACAAAGTCTATGATGATAGGCTTATGGAACTCTAGGAAGGGGAAGACCTAGCCGTGAAGTATGCTCGGCGGCCTGCTACTGCTTGTCAAGCTTCTGGATCTGCTGCTCAACAGAATCTGGCTCCTGAGTCTTAAGCTTTTTCATGCATTTTGCTATTCTCAAAAAATTGTATTTTGACAATTATATGTCTTTTACTTGGGCTTTTTGCGATTTTATTGCAACCTTTATGTCTTACTACTTTGCTTTTACCTTACTGTTTTGCTTTCACAGTATTTTCAAGGGTAACATGCCCTCTTAGTATGCCATGTGTGAATTCTAGGCTCAGATGGTATACTTAGTGTATTTAATTCAACTTTTTCTCAGTCTGATTTGCAGCTTAGTTCTGATCGTCTATCATGCAGACTTAGGAGATTTGTCCTTTACAAACTTTCTGAGTTTGACCTGCAGCTCAGTTCTGATCGTCTGTCCTGCAGACTAGGAGGTTTGTCATTTGCATTTATGAGTCTGACCTGCAGCTCAGTTCCGATCGTTTGTCCTGCAGACTTAGGAGTTTGTCCTTTGCAAACTTTCTGAGTCTGACCTGCAGCTCAGTTCCGATCGTCTGTCCTGCAGACTTAGGAGTTTGTCCTTTGCAAACTTTCTGAGTCTGACCTGCAGCTCAGTTCTAATTGTCTGTCCTGCAGACTTAGGGAGTTTATCCTTTGCAAACTTTCTGAGTCTGACTTGCAGCTCGGTTCTGATCGTTTGCCCTGCAGACCGAGGGAGTTTATCCTTTTCAAACTTTCTAAGTCTGACCTGCAGCTCGGTTCTGATCGTCTGTCTTGCAACTTAGGAAGTTTATCCTTCGCAAACTTTAAACTCAAATAATAAATATGCACATATGGAAAATTTAAACTTTATTATTATAATGGATGTTCAATTACATCTTATTAAGGGAATAGAGATTGAAACGCAAAATAAACATAAAGAATAAAGTTTGGGACCTGCCCTAGACATAAAATCTTAAGTTCGTGGCATTCCAACTGCGTGGGATGGTCCTTCCATTAGCATCAGCCAGCTGATCTGCTCCCTTTCCATATTCCTTGACTACTTTGTAAGGTCCTTCCCAGTTCGGATCAAGTTTACATTGGGGGCCCTGTCTGCTTAGCTCATTTTTTCTGAGTACCAGTTCTCCCTCTTTAAAGTATGAGTTCCTGTCTCGGAAGCTACAATATTGGGAAATTTTCTATTTATACTTATCCATTCTGATGAATGCAACATTCCGAGCTTCTTCCAGGTCGTCTTTAGAGTGTCTGAGCTCGGCTGATTGCTCCTCAGAGTAAAGCTCCGATTTGGGTGAGGATAGGCCGATCTCAGCTGGAATTACAGCTTCACAACCATATGTCAGGCTGAATGGAGTTTCTCTTAAGGCTGAGTTCGGCGTAGTTTTGTACGCCCACAATATGTTGAGCAAGTGCTCGACCCAGTGTTCTCCTTCTTCAAGGCGCCTTTTTAACCTAGTCTTGATCTGCCTGTTGGTTTGTTCGACCTACCCATTAGCTTGGGGATGCTCCACTGATGTAAAGTGTTATGTTATGTGCAGTTCAGCACACCAATATTTAACGGCTTTATCCTCGAACTGGGTTCCATTATTAGAGATCAATGTCTTTGGAATTCCATATATGCAAACAACGTACTTCCATAGAAATTTTTGAATCTGTTTTCCAGTGATTGTGGTTAGTGGCTCGGCATCCACCATTTCGTGAAGTAGTCCACTACTACCAACAAAAATATGAAGTTACCGGGACGGCTCGGGGGAGTGGTCCTACTAAGTCGACTCCCCATTGATCAAAGGGATATGGGGACACGAGAGGAATCATAGCCTGGGACGGCTGGTATGAAAGATTATCATGTAGCTGACACAATCTGCATTTCTCGGCCAGCTTTTTAGCGTCCTATAACATGGTGGGCCAAAATAGCTGAACAGGCGGCACTTCCTTGCCAATGTCCGAGCTCCGGGATGGTTTCCACAAATTCCGAGGTGTATTTCTCGAAGGAGGTAGTTTTCTTCCTCTATTGTTACGCATCTGAGCCACAGGGCGATGTACGACCTGCGATAGAGAACATCATTGAACATGGAGTATATGGCCGTTAAAAGCTTCATTTTTCTGGCCTGAACTTTGTCAGCAGGGAGGATTCTTTCTCTAAGATAAGAGACGATAGGGTCCATCGAGGTGCTAGTTTGTGTGATCGGTTGAACCATCTGCTGATCATAACTTCATTCCTTGAGGAGTTGTACTAACACTTTTCTATCGGATATGAAATTAGAAGCTAATTTTGAGAGCGCATCTGGACCGTTTGAAAATTTTCAAGTAAGGATTTAGCCAATGTTAAGTACTTCCTCATGGGCTCCTCCTTTGCTTCATATTCACTATTTATATGATTAACCATGAGCTGAGAATCACTGTGGACTTGCAGATTTCGTACTCCGAGTTTTACAACCAACTTGAGCACGGTAATTAGGGCCTCATGCTCTGCTTCGTTTTTGGTAGCATGAAATCCGAAGCATAAAGTATATGGAAACTCTTCCTCTTTTGGACTGATGAGCATAAGTACTGCCCCCGCTCCATCCGTGATAGCTGTCCCATCAATACATAAATTCCATCTTTCAACTTGGCATGTTGCCTGATCGTCATCCCAACAAATGGCTGTACCTTCTGCCAAAAAATCCGCCAATGTCTGGGCCTTGATCTTAGTTCACGGACTAAAGTCGAGGTCATATTCAGCTAGCTCTACGACCCACTTTGCCAGCCTTCCTGAAGTCTCTGGTCGTCCCAATACTTACCGAAATGGCTGGTACGTAATTACGGCAATCGGGTGAGCCTGGAAATCGGGCCTTAATTTCCTTGAGGCATGCACCAAGGCTAGTGACAACTTTTCTGTATTTGAGTATCTTACTTTTAGTCCGTGAAGTGCTTTGTTCACGAAGAAAATTGGTATCTAGTTTCCGTCCTGCTCATTGACCAACACCGCACTTAGTGCTTCGTCACACACTGCTAAGTACACATACAAAGTTTCTCTTTCCTGAGGAGCTGTTAGTGTTGGCAGCTCGGCCATATATGACTTCAACTCTTCAAAAGCTTTCTGGCTGTCCTCATCCCAATGAAAGGGAATAACACTTATCAGAATCTTGAAAAAGGGTAAGGCACGCTTGTTGAAATAGTGTCCTAAACCCAATCAGGTTGGACCGAATCCGACCGGGTCGGATCATTTCTACTATTTCTTTGTGTTTATACATATATTAAATAGCTTTTATGTTGTCATATATACGTTCTTTTAAAGAACCAATTGTGAATTGTTACATGCTAACGTCCTTAGTATTAAACTGTGATAGAGAAACCATGATAGGCGATTATGGTTGATGAGATCTCTAATCACTTTAATAAGTTTGATACTTGAATGCCTCTAGACTGATGTACTATTAAACAGGGCATTGATGGTATGAACAGGCTAGCACGTATTAGATGTCTTATGTCTTTAGGGCAGGGATAGATCTCGTCTATTGAAGTGTAGAGACACTTGGACTGTACGTGGACGTGCATTAGAAAATGCGTATGTTAGACTGACCCACTTACACTGTTAAGTGTCACACTATGTGGCGGTTGTGTAATTATCCTTAGGACCGGAGTCTACATGGCATCACGGTGTGAATTGTCATGCTTTGACACTATTGAGGTTTCCCCTAGCCACGGGGCGATCATGCGGTAGTGATTGGGTGTGATACTGAAGCATGCGGAGTATACATGTTTGGTCGTCTGGAAATCGCGTACCTTATCAGTAAGGTGAATATCCAAAAGGGCCTTCTTATAAGGCATGTCTTACTCTCGTGAATTTGCAAAGTGGAAGTAAATGAGTTACTTCGAGAGAGAATGATATCCAGATTATAAGTTACGGTCGTTAATGTTTGACACTCGACGTACGACCGTATGTATATTATTATAGCGATAGGATTGTAATTTACACGGTAACTGTTTCACATGAAAGGTAGTAGTCATTGCATTTGACTCTTCCGATGATTGGGGGTCATGTTGTGTTGCTAGACGCTATCCCGTGATCGTTAGGCATGAAGGGCATTTTCGTAAATTGCACTTTGTGTCTACGGCCAACATATTCGGAAGCCAATCGGTCACACACATATGAACATCTAGCCGGATTAAAATGTGGTTTTAGATGATAACCAAATAAGGAAAGTTTATCTCATGTTATAAAGGTTATAGTGGTAAATTAATATGGTGGTATTTATTTATTATGAATAAATAAAATACAAGATATTAATTAAAGAATGTTCCGGATGCCAAAATATTAGTTATAGGGGTGCATATATTATTGTGTATAAAGAGACTTGGATTATGTAATTTAATTAATGTGATTACCATATATTAATATAAGATATTAATATATAAAGATATATAGTCACATGCGTGACCTGCACTTAGATTGTGCTTGTGCACATTTGTTTCCAAGAGATATATATATATATATATATATTTATTTGTGTAATATATATGTGATATATACACATGTGTAAATTGATTTATGGTAATAAGATAAATATAGTAAATATAAGATATTGACAATATATTAGAAATATTTAATATAAGATATTGAATATTAATGAGATATATCAATCAAATATATATTTTTTATTTTATTAGGAAAATATTTTCTTTCTCCCCAATCTACTAGGAGGCTAATCCCAATCAGATTGGGAATCACAAGGGGCGCACCACACTCTATTTAAAGGAGGGGTTGACTAGCTCTTTTGTATATTATAATTCCAAGAGCTAATAGTTCTTATGAAAAATAGAGACTTCTTAGGAGAGATTTTGAGAGAGAGAAAAAGTCGGTCTAGCAACCGGATTTTTCTAGTAGCTATCCAATGGTGGATTCCGGTGGGTTGTTCGTGTGGACTAACGGTAGAGGCCGAACACTTGGGCGGCTCCATGCACCACTACTCTCCTTAGACGGTCAAAGCGTCGTCTTTTAGATCAAGCAAGGTAACCAACGTCTTTAGCTTATTTTTTTTATTGCTTAAACGAAGTCGATCTTGGGTAAAAGGAAATCAAAATTTTGAATTCCGCTGCGTTCCCGCGTAGATTTCCTAACAAAGCTGTGCCGAACTGGAAAAGAATATGTTCAGCGCCGCTATTCATCCCGTTAGTCTATGATCTTCCTTAATGCTTCTTGGAGGCGGCATAGTCCTTAACGCGTCGATCTTATCAGGATTAGATTTAATTCTATCTTTGGATATCATATACCGTAGGAATTTGCCCGACCTGACTCTGAATGTACACTTCTTGGGGTTTAACTTCATCTGGGTGTGCCTCAGCACATTGAACCGACCGATACTGATCAAGAGACCTGGATGACGTCCAACAAATACTGATCAAGAGACCTGCTCTTGATTAGGAGGTCGTCCATTTAAACCTTCATGCACCGAACGATCTGCTGCGCGAATATTTTGTTCACAACTCGCTGGTATGTTGCCCCAGCGTTCTTCAAACCAAATGGCATGGTTACATAGTAGTAGGTGCCGAACTCGGTGACAAATGTGGTCTTCTCAGAGTCCTTAGGTTCCATGGTGATCTGATGATATCCCTTATATGCATCTAAAAATACGAAGATCTCGTATCCTACTGTTGAATCTACAAGGTGGTCAATCTTTGGCAGCGCATAATAATCATTGGGATATGCTTTGTTGAGATCTGTGAAATCAACGCATATCCTCCAGCTCCCATCTGGTTTTTTTGACCATCACCGGATTGGCCAACCACTCTGGGTATAGGACTTCCTTGATAATATTTGCTTGGAGCAACTTTGCCACTTCCTTTTCAATTGCTGTGATTCGCTCAGGGGTGAAATGCCTCTTTTCTTGCCGAACATGCTTTCTGCTCGGATCAACATTCAATTTATGCACAACCAACTCGTGGGAGAGACCGGGCATATCTTGAGTCTTCCACGTGAACACATCTCTGAACCAGGGTTCCTTTGTGAGGTTTTAGGATCCAAGAGCCCACATTCATAGTCAAGTCTGCTCGTTCGTCCCATAGGCGAACAACCTCGGTCTGGTCTTCAGACGACCAGTTCTCCTCATCTTCAATAAGTAATTCTTCGATGCTTACTTGTTGAACCATCATTTTCCTATTAACAGTTGTCGTGTAACAGCTCCTGGTTGTTTCCACGTCACTCTTGATCTCTACTGAACCCTCACCCATCGGGAATTTCATGCTGATGTGAACTGGGGATATCACAGCTCGAAGATCGATCATGGCTGGTCTTCCCATGATTACATTATATGCTGAGGGGGCCCTTCATAACAACATAATTTACCATCAAAGTCCTGCCCTTTGATTCGGTTCCAAAAGTAGTAGGTAGTTTGATCATACCCACCAGATGAATTAGAGGTCCCGTGAAGCCAAACAGAGAAGCAGAGACGGGTGTTAGTTTTGCATCTTTTAGCTCCATAGCTCGGAAAACGTTATAGTAAAGTACGTTTACCGCACTGCCTGTATCCACGCAGATGCACCTTATCAAATGCTTGCTTATCACCGCCTCTATCAGTAGCCTTTCGTTATTCACTACCAAGGGAAGGGAGTCCCTTTGGCCATAGGTCACTTTTCTAGAAATCCTTTGCTTCTTGTTCGATTCAGAAGGAGCAACAGACCTTCCACTGCTCGTCCCTTCAGCTCGGGCTGGGTTGTACGGCTCGCCTGAGGTCGTATTGATTGTATTTATGGGGAGGTTGTCCACTTGACCATCAGGGTCTGGTGTGTGATCTCTTCTTCATCGGGGCTCATCCCTGTTATCCTGGTCCTGATAATGATTCCTTCGTTTAAACTCGCGTCGTCCTCACGGTTCGGGCTATTGAGACCGATCTACGACCTCGTCTAGCTTCCCTTCCATTACTGCCGCATCAATATCCCTTATCAGATTTCGGCAGTTCTCCGAGTCATGACCGATATCGTTATGGTACTTGCAAAATTTGTTGGGATCTTTTTTTTCCCGAGGTCCCCTCATCGGGGGTGGAATCCTTGCTATTCATTTCCTTTTTATAATTGCGAGGACCTGCTCGCGATCGAGATCTGTTCAATGGAATGAATTCTCTATCCTGCAGAGCTCCCTTTCTTTCCTAGCCGATCTGAGACGGGTGCAGTTACTCGATCCCATATAGATTTTCTCTTCTTGTCTGATTTATCCTCAGACATGTTCTTCTAACCTTCACCTCTCTCCATCTCTCTCTTCATCCTATTGGCTTCCTCCCATTGACAGTGTTTATAAGCCACATCTAAGCATTCTTTCATAGATTGGGGGAGTTTGCTGTTCAACTTGGCGTGCATCCGTCTTTCTCGCAGACCTGCCACGAAGGAAGTGACCAGGATTCGGTCATCGGTGTCTCTGACCTGTGTAGATTCTCCTCGTTAAAACGTTTTATAAAATGGAGCACGGTCTCATCCTGTCTTTGCTTTAATGTGAGGAGGTGAATTTGATTTCTCTGAAATGGACGAGCAGCGATAAAAGCATGGACGAACTTCCGAGTGAGATTTCCGAAGTTGGAGATCGACCTCGGCGGAATCTTATTGAACCATTCCTGAGCTCTTCCTGTGAGCAGCGTAGGGAACGTCATGCACTTCATTTCATCTTAGGCATTGAACAATTTCATGTGAGATATATATTGATGCATATGATCATAAGGGTCCTTAGATCCATCATATGGCTCGATTTTAGGAATTTTGAAGCCCACTGGTTGGGGATAATTATAGATGTACTCTGTAAAAGGCGACACACACTGATGACGGTCAAGTTATAAAAATAACTCGATACCTAAATAACCAACTAGCAAGAGAACTAGGTTCAATCGTAGTATAGCTAGATAGAGTCGAGGTCGATCCCACAGAGACTCGGCTTAAACAAGTACAACGTTATTAAACTAAAAATAGATTAAAGAGCGGTCTACGACCAACAATAACGTAGAAATAAAGATTGACACGATAGAAAACACAAAGACTAACAATACGACACAAGACACTAAACACTTGTTTTTATGGTTTTATAAGACTCTAACAAACGGTATTGATTACGCTAGTAGTAATTACTCCCCCATATATGTATATCTAAACCGAGACAGAAAAGACATTAAGGTTGATTATATTTTGGCTACGGGAGCTATCCCCTAAACTGGATCTACTTCGTGAACGGATAGAAGATCTTTATGCTTAATTACGAATCCTTCCTTGGACAGGATAGAACATCATATAACAAGCATGCTATACCAAACTAGGGATGCCGATCTAAAATCGTCACCTCGTCTAGGCAACCACCGTGGACAAGGTTGGCACACCTCCTAAACGATCGGCTAACTTATGTCCTATTTAACATGGCAATTTTCACAATATATCATATTAATTTACGAGAACGATGTAACAAATTGGCCGGATTTATTACATGTGTATATGAAAAACGAAAAGCACGACGTAGCCGAAGTCGTTCACGAGAAAATTACTAGAATCTTGATGGCTAGATCTAACCATATAGACCGTGGTAGATCTAGACCGGTGACTCTAGAATTTGCTCATAAAACGCCTTCGTACGAATTAGATCTACATGAATATGGGTTTGTTAATTAACTACATCACGAAATCAATACACAAACGACTACTCCATAACGAAATAAAATAGATCTACGAATAAAAACGACATATTTGGATAGACATTACCCTCGTAAACGGAGGGTCCTCTGATCCTTTAATGCAATCTCTAATCGATGAATCCATCGCCTCCGTGATGAAGCAACATAATATAAAATAAAGAGAACTATATTGATAAACTAAAAGTATTGTAGTATTGTGTTTTGTAGGTTGGTGGTTTTCTCAGCATCGTGGCTGCTGTTTATATAGGAGTTGTAGCCGACATAGGGAGAATCCAGAAGATATGCACGCATTAATCTGATTAGGCTCGGGTGACCGAACAGTTACGCTCGGTCGACCGAATGGTTACGCTCGGTCGACCGAGCCTCCCTCTTTACGCGTTTTCAATTTCGCTTTCGTCTGACTTGTTCCCCACTTCACTCTTCTATGCTGATCTGATTTGTCTCTTCATTAATGCTCCGATTTTCTTCCTTATTTATCTTGAGATTTCCCGATTGCATGACAATTATCCTCCCGATTCGTTACGATCTGCGAAATCAGCATTTATCACACAATTAATTGCTCTTTTATAATAAAAACAGCTAAATACCAATTATCACAATAATAATCACTTATCATTAAATAATAAATATAAACACGTGATTTAATATGAAATATATATAATTAACTCTGATTTAAGGTTAGAATTGATGACATAAATAGGTATATTTTAACTGTCATCACACACAAGAACTCATCTAATCGTCGTCCCAACAGGGCATCCAGTTCGGCCCTAGCAGTGTCGTTGGCTGATGATTCACATTCTTTCGCTCTGTATGGAAGCTAGATTCCACCACTTCTTGCTTTTTGAGAGCCCCATGAGGGGTGTCTGCTTATGAAACTTTTGGGGGATCTCTCCCCTTAAGTGTTCCTCAAATATAACTTTGAGGGTTGTATTATCCATGTTCTTCAGAGCTTCCAACAATGCTTGGTTGGCTAGATCTTGAAGATCTGGATCTGGCTGATAAGTCTGATCCTCTGCAGGGTTTGTACATTTTTGGCTTGCTGCAGTTTGGCCTCCCCTTGGGTGGTGGTGGCTCCACCTTGTTGGGTTGGCCATAGCTAGCAATAAATAAAATTCTTGGGGGATCCTTGAACGATTGCCAGAAAAGAGGCCCTCCTTTTAGTGCCAATTGACGAGGCTAGATATCGCCTATTAATTAATCCGGGCCGTATTTCTTTTAGTGACAATAATTCAAGAACAATCTAATAAAAGAGAATATGTCTATGACGATTTTTAGACTGAGCCTGAGAGTTATTTCCCTCAAGTTTCCTTTGTATCCAATGACCGTAATAGAATCAAGTCCTTCATAGTTCCTTAGAGATTGTTTATATAGGAGGCCTCTCGCCATGTTTCTTGCCTAACAAATCTTTAGGATTTATCTCTTAATCCCTAAGGATTATTGCGCGTGTATCCCTATTATTTAAGGGATAATTATGGACATGTTTGAATGTCAGGATTAGAGTCTTTATGACTCAAGATTCTTTCCGTATTTATCTTTAATTATGAGCACGTAGGCTAAAGGTCGGGGATGCTCGGCGATCTGCGTCGAGCCCCTAAGGCCTCTATGGCTGAACTGTGGTAGCTCTTCGCTACCCCGCCCTAACCGACCTTCGGTAGCTGGTGGAGGTGTACCAGCCGATATCCCACCTGGGGTCTAGACCTACTCTTGGGCATGTCTTTAGGGCTCCTGACCCTTAAGGTTTTCATCTTACCAGCCCTTTATTAATTATGTGGTTATCAAGAGGATGACACGTGGCGCAAGTCGGGTCAGCCCTCATCATTGAGATATAAAAGATCGAAACTGTTATGAGTCATGGTGTGAACATGCTCAACTATTTTGGTGAGACCGAGACCCACAGTTCTACCACTGACGAGGTGACTCAAGTGAGCATGATTTGAAAATCACTCCCGAATTTCCGCAATTCATAAGCAACTATATTATGAATAAGTTGCTTTTTGGTTTGACCGAGCAAATGAATGAACTTTCCAAGTATGAGGCTATTACTCTCGGAACTAAGAAAAAGGAAATTGAGGCTAATGTTGTTTCTACGTATGGGGTAAAGAACAAGAGTAAGTCGATCAATTTCAGGCTTACCAAGAAGTACTTCAAGCCTCTGGTTGGAAAAGGAAATAAAGTTGCCGGACCATTCAAAGCTCAGTAAGGCCCCAAAAGGAAAGTGTTTCCGTTGTGATTAATGTGGGCATTCGAAGATGAATTGCAAAACATACCTCAACATGATGAAGATGAGAGGAAAGGGGCAGGACGTTTTTTGGAAGGGGAAGGATAAAAGAAATGTAAATATGTTTATTTGTCTTTGAATCCAATCTTGTTGAAAAATATAAGTTTATTTGGGTACTTGACTCAGGTACGACTAATAATGTTTGCACTTCTTTGCAGATGCTCAGCTTTTATGAAAAGCTTGAAGATGGATGCACGAAAATGAGAGTTGGCAACGAGGGCATCCTTTAGCTAATGTGTTATAAGCATTTGCTTTAATGTGTTGAATGCTTTCTTGCACTTATCTCCAAATACAAAAGGCACATCCTTTGCAAGTAATTCCTTCAAAGGTTTAGAAACTTTAGAGAAATCCTTAATAAACCTCTTATAGAATATTGCGTGGCCAAGAAAGGCTCGTAACGTCTTTAAGTTCGTTGGAGGGGGTAACTTCTCTATTACCTCTATCTTTGCCTTATCGACCTCCATTCCTTTCCTTGAAATCTTATGACCAAACACTATTCTTTCTGTTACCCTGAAATGGCATTTTCCCAGTTAAGTACAAGGTTGGTCTCTTCACATCTTTTCAGCACTCTACTCAAGTTGTCCAAGCATTTGTCAAAGCTATCTTCAAATACAGAAAAGTCTTCCAAGAAAATATCCAGAAAGTCCTCCACCTTGTCCACAAATAATGACATCATGCATCTTTGGAATGTTGCTGGTGCATTACAAAGTCCAAAAGGCATACGATTGTATGCAATAGTTCCATAGGGACATGGGAAATTTGTTTTCTCTCGGTCCTCGGGAGCAATATGGATCTGGTAATAACCAGAATATTCATCTATGAAACAATAAAAAGCATGACCGCTTAATCTTTCTAACATCCGGTCAATGAATGGTAGGGGAAAATGATCCTTACGAGTTGCGTCATTCAGTTTCCTGAAATCAATGCAAACTCGATGTCCGGTAATTAGCCTCACGGGGATTAATTAATCGAACTCATTAGGTTGGACAGTGAATCCTCGTTTCTTGGGTACCACATGAATTGGGCTCACCCATTCACTATCTGCAATTGGGAAAAGAATTCCCCTTTCCAACATCTTTATAATCTCCTCCTTAACAACATCCTTCAGTTGTGGCGTCAGCCTCCTTTGAGGTTGTGCTACTGCTTTCTTCTCAGGGTCTACAGAGATTTTATGCATGCATACCGATGGGCTTATTCCTCTAATATCTGCAATCGTCCATCCAAAGGCTCCCCTATGCTATCTTAGTACTCTTAAAAGTTTCTCCTCCTCTAGAGGTGATAGTAACGATGAAATTATGATGGGAAGAGTATCATCTTGTAAGTATACGTACTTCAGGTGAGATGGAAAATGTTTCAGTGTTAAATTCCTTAGTGGCTCTTCTAACGATGACCTTAACAACTTACCAGTCAATTGTAAGTCAAAGAACTTGTGCCACGAAGGTCTATGAATTGTTCTTCCAACAACCACAGAAGATATAGGCTCTATTTCTCATACTTGACCTTCGCTACACCCAGGCCAAGTTTCCTCATCACTTCCTTCATCTTCTTTTAGGAGCAAACTCTCTGCTACTTCAGGGTCTAGTGCCACTAGCTGATATAATTCTAAAACAAGCTCATCTATGGCATCCAGTACGTAACATGATTTTCCATCATCTTGTGCATACCTCATGTTTTTCATCACGTTGAATACTAATCTGTCCTCATTCACTCTCAGAATCAGTTCACCCTTATGAAAAACTATCAAGGTTTTACTTGTCGCTTGGAAAGGTCTTCCTAAGATTAGTGGAACATCGTGGTTAGCTTCCATGTCTAACACTACAAAGTCTATGGGGAATATGAACTTATCAACTTTTACCAGAACATCCTCCACCACTCCACAAGGTTGCTTCATAGACCTATCGGCCAATTGAAGGGTTATAGATGTTTCGTTCAACTCTTTCATGCCTAACTTATGAAATATGGAGAGTGGCATTAAATTGACACTGGCTCCCAAATCACACAATTCTTTGTTTAGACATACTCCTCTAATTGTGCAAGGTATGAGGAAGCTCCCAGGATCTTTACACTTAAGAGGCAGTTTGCGTTGCAAAACTGCTGAGCATTCCTCGTTAAGGCATATAGTCTCAAGGTCTAATAATTTCATTTTGGTAGAGACTGCTTCTTTCAAGAATTTTGCATACTCTGGCATTCCGTCCAGAGCTTCCACCAAAGGTATATTTACTTGCAACTTCTTAAACATTTCTATGAACTTTTTGTAATAAGTATCATCATTATTCGGTTTATTTCCTAGAGGGATATGGTAAAGTAGCAGGATTAATAGTTACAGTTCGTGAAGACTTACCTGCTGCCTGCTGCTGCTCTGCCTGCTCGTCTGTTGAATTTTCAGAGGCCCGGTTAATCGGCGTAGTGCCCCGGTTTACCGGCCCCTCTTTTTCTTCTGATTCTGCTACATTCTACTGCTGTCTGCTTTTTAATTCTTCTTGGACAGTTGGTATAACTGGTCCAGGCCGTTCCTTTCCACTTCTAGTCATAATTGCATTCACGTCCTTTGGATTCTTCTCAGTGTTGATTGGAAATCTTCCCGGAGGACGGGATGGCACTTGTTCAGCGATCTACCCTATTGGTGTGACAGATTCTGCACTAAGGCTTCTTGATTGGTCGGTCTTGTATCATTCTTCTGACAATATTTGGTGAAGTTTGTATTCATCTCAGTCATGGATTTAGTAAGTTGATTGACCGTGTCGGTCACAGTTGAGCTCATTTTATCCATGGCTACTTCCCAACCACCTGACTTGTTGAATTGAGGCATGAATCCACCAGTTTGTCTTGGTTTCTCTCCACCTGTAGAGTCGCTTTGTCGAAAACCCCCTGTAGGGTCCTTCAGTCGAAAACTAGGGTGGTCGTGAGAACCTGGGCGATATCCGCCCTCATAAGGATTTCCTTGCCTCCCTATATAGTTCACATCCTCGGTGTTGGTTGCTTCACTTTCTTGAACTTTCTCCACCTTGGCAATGCGATCTTGCATGCAATCTATTTTCTCGTTCATCGCCATTAGCTGATATAAGATCTTTTGAGATGTATCTTCTCCAAATACGCTTTCAGATACTTTTGCAGTTTCAATTTGATGCGTTCCCCATTGACTTGTTAGTGCTATTTGTTCCATCTTTTCTTCGGCTTCTTTAGGTGATAGCAATGCAAAATATCCGTTGATCGATGCATCAACTCTCATTTGTTCACTTGGCCATATTCCATGATAGTAACTATGCATTCGTACGGGCAAAGGATATCGTGGTGAGGGCATCTCCTTTGTGCTTCGTTAAATCTTTCCCAAGCTTCTTCGAAAGTTTTAGTGGGTTTCTGCTTGAAATTCATGATGTCTTGTCTCATCTGTAGTGACTCCTAGGCGGGCAGTACTTATTCATAAATTTCTGCAGTAGATCGGTCCAAGTTTGGATTGATCCTGGTGCTAGAGACAATAACCATATCTTCGCTTTGTCTTTCAGAGTTGAATGGAAACAACTTCAGCTTAATGTTATCTTCAGGTACTCCTGCTGGTTTAACTGTGATGACTATCTCCAAGAAGTTAGTGACATGTACACTATGATCTTCGTTCGGTACTCCATGGAAGGTAGTGTAATTTGTCACCATCTGTATCACGTTTGGCTTCGGGTGAAAGACCTCAGCCGCATTCTCTGGCTGAACAATCGCTGGCACAAATTGATCAATTGTTCGTATTGCATAACTCTGTAGAGTTATTCTATCTGCTTGTACCACAACTCCTGCTCCATTGACTCTTCCGTTTTGTCCATTCTCTGCCATGGTGTTATCTGTATATTCCAAAGGTAGAATTTCTTCCTCCTCTTCGCTGTGATCTCCTTCGTGTGAGCTTACGTCATCCGCCAGCCTAACAGTATTTACTCGAGTTTCTTTTCTCTTTTGTTTAGCAAACTTTTCGATCTCAGGTATGAATCTCTCGAGTTTGGCTGCTGAACTCTGTGTAGCATACTACAAGACACAAAAAAAAAGATAAAAAGTTAGTGACTTGCCTCGGCGGCTTTTACACACGCCTGGAAGACTCAAAAATATAGACTCTGACTACTGACTCGACGCTGAATTGATAGAACCGATTATGCCAAATCTGGGACCCCCGATTTACCGCGATAAACTGGATGCAATTTTTTCCAAATTTCAACAGAACTGACTCTGTACGACTCCAATATAAACTGACTCAATAAAATAGACTCAAATATATACATACACTCAATCTCAAAGAAAAAGTATTCTTGTCACGAGTCCCCGGCAACGGCGCCACAAAATCTTGATCACGTGCAAAGCACTTACTAGCAATAGGACTAGGTCTATCGTAGTAGAGTCTGGCGAGTCAAGGTAGATCCCACAGAGACTCGTAAGAACTTCAAGTTCTCGAGATTGAGCTTGTCACAATTAAGGTCTACGACCAACTATAATCTAGACAGTAGTAAAATTGGTGCCGCAAACTAACATGATTACGCTAGTTCACATGGAGTAAGCAAGAATTTCTAATGTATTAGTCTAATTATGAGTGATTAGTTATTCTCCCCCACACATGTAATAGTCCTCCCCATTGGTGAATTTAATTCATTATCAGCTACGGTACAACTCCTAATCCTATCTACTCCGACCATGGTAGTAGACAATCTATACGCAAGCTACCCTCCTTAATTGGTCCGTAATAACCCATACGCAAGAAGTTCTAGAGTTGCCGGTATTGAGCGTTAACCCATACCGCTAACCCGCCTAGGCAGCTATCGACACTGATTATCACGTTCCTAGGGTCCATCAAGACAATGTCCAAACTAACACTTCACTATCAGTACTTCATGCCAATTTACGAAGACACACAAATAGTTGATTTGGCTACTAACATGTAAATTAAATATGTCGATCAACGTAGCTGGCGCTGATTATCATGAACTAGTAATTTACTAGGTATTCAGATCTAGCGATATAGACCATTGCAGATCTGAAGAACGCAACCACTATTTCATGATTTCTTCACCAACGAATTAGATCTACACATACATGGGGTAAAATAAATTAACTACTACATAATTAAACTAAATAAACAATTAGCACATACTAGTCGAATAGAACAACGACAGATCTACATCTCGGAAAAGACAGAAAATCATACCCTCGAAGACGAGTGTAGATCTCCCTCAGATCTCTTCCTAGGCGGCGACTCCGTCGTCTCTCTGACCAGAACTCATAAAATAAAGAACAAAGAACTTTTATTGCATAATTTTTCCTTGAAATTTGTGTACATTGAATTCTGAGGCGAGGCCTCTTATTTATAGCTACATAAAGCGACTTAGAAACACCTAGATCTACCCATCATCCAAGAAAACACGTTTTGGATGATTCTGGACTCTCGGTAACCCAGCGGCATACCCCGATTTACCGGGGGCACTTTCATCTTTTTCTCTCTGCCGACTTAGCTTGAAAGGTTCTGAAATACCCTAGGCCCAATCCTTTCGTTCAGTCCACTCCAGATTCGTCCGTAATACTCAACCCAATATTTTGAATCCTGAAAATAATCAAATAACGCATGAAATAATATCGAAATAGGGAAAATAAACGTTAAGTGCAGATTACTCGACTCACGAACCCGACATATGATACTCAACTCAAATGGTTCATATTTATAGGTCGAAACAACTATTTTTAGCTCATAATGGATAGAATGTTGATGCCGTTGGATAGACTATTTTAAGCATCATCATTTGTACCTTTTTGGCCTACTGCAGTTTGGCCTCCTCCTTGGGTGGTGGTGGCTCCACCTTGTTGGGTTGGATCCACAGGGTCCTAGGCACCTTTCTTCGCGGTGTTCTTGGCCATAGCTAGCAATAAATAAAATTCTTGGGGGATCCTTGAACGATTGCCAGAAAAGAGGCCCTCCTTCTAGCGCCAATTGACGATGCTGGAAATCGCCTATTAATTAATCCGGGCCGTATTTTTTTAGTGACGATAATTCAAAACAATTAAAGAAAAGAGAAGATGTTTATGGCGATTTTTAGACTGAGCCTGAGAGTTGTTTCCCTCAAGTTGCCTACGTATCCAATGACCGTATTGGAATCAAGTCCTTCGTAGTTTCTTAGGGATTGTTTATATAGAAGGCCTCGCGCCCTGTTTCTTGCATAACAAATCCTTAGAATTTATCTCTTAATCCCTAAGGATTATTGCGCGTGTATACCTATTATTTAGGAGATAATTATGGACATGTTTGAATGTCAGGATCAGAGTCTTTATGACTTAAGATTCTTTCCTTATTTATCTTTAATTATGAACACGTAGGCTAAAGGTCGGGGATGCTCTGGCCGACATACGTCGAGCCCCCGAGACCTCTATGGCCGAACTGTGGCAGCTCCTCGCTACCACTCCCTAACCGACCCGAGGTGGCTGGTGGAGATGTACCTGCCGATATCCCACCCGGGGTCTAGTCCTACCCTTGGGCATGTCTTTAGGGCTCCTGACCCTTAAGGTTTTCATCTTACCAGCCCTTTATTTATTATGTGGTTATCAAGAGGATGACACGTGGCACAAGTCGGGTCAGCCCTCATCATTGAGATGCAAAAGACCGAAACTGTTATGAGTCATGTTGTGAACATGCTCAACTATTTTGGTGAGACCGAGACCCACAGTTCTACCACTGACGAGGTGACTCAAGTGAGCATGATTTGAAAATCACTCCCGAATTTCTGCAATTCATAAGCAACTATATTATGAATAAGTTGCTTTTTGGTTTGACCGAGCAAATGAATGAACTTTCTAAGTATGAGGCTATTACTCTTGGAACTAAGAAAATGGAAATTGGGGCTAATGTTGTTTCTACGTCTGGGGTAAAGAACAAGAGTAAGTCCGTCAATTCCAGGCTTACCAAGAAGTACTTCAAGCCTCTGGTTGGAAAAGGAAATAAAGTTGCAGGGCCATTCAAAGCTCAGTAAGGCCCCAAAAGGAAAGTGTTTCCATTGTGATCAATGTGGGCATTCGAAGATGAATTGCAAAACATACCTCAACATGATGAAGATGAGAGGAAATGGGCAGAATGTTGTTGGGAAGGGGAAGGATAAAAGAAATGTAACTATGTTTATTTGTCTTTGAATCCAATCTTGTTGCAAAATATATGTTTATTTGGGTACTTGACTCAGGTGCGACTAATAATGTTTGCACTTCTTTGCAGATGCTCAGCTTTTATGAAAAGCTTGAAGATGGACGCACGAAAATGAGAGTTGGCAACGAGGGCATCGTTTAGCTAAAGTAGCGGGAGATGCCAAGATTAAGCTGGGAAATAATTGTTGGCAACGGGGGCATTGTTTTAGCTAAAGCAGTGGGAGATGCATGCCAAGATTAAGTTGGGAAATACTTTTTAGTTTTTGAAACATGCCTTCTATATTCCGTCTTTTTGTAGAAACTTGATAGATATATTTCTTGTTTGTCCGCAGACTCGTACTCACTTTTACTTGAGTGCAATAAGATTTTTATTTCAAAAAATAATCATGATATATGTTTGGCTTACACTTAAAATGGTCTATATTCGATAAATCAGACCCACGTACACTGCTAAATGCAGAAATGTTTAAAATTGAACATTGTAAACGTAAAAGGCAATGAGTATCTCTGGATGAGGACACGTATCATTGTCGTATAAATAGATTGGTAAAGGCCAATGCCTTTTAGTGATTTAAATGTTGGGTCATTATCGGTTTATGAGTCTTGTTTGGAAGGAAAAATGACAAAGAGACTTTTTTCCTCAAAAGGGTATAGAGCCAAATAACCCCTTGAGTTAGTTCATAATATCTTTCTGGCCCAATGAATAAACAAGCTAGAGCCGGATATGAGTATTTCGTATCTTTCTTAGATGACTATTCTAGATATGAAGATGTTTCATGATATTTATCGATGGCGGTGGATTTTTTATTATTGTTTTCCCCTTTCAAATAATGATGTAAAATATTTAAAGAGTGGTTGATTGATTAATAGCATTTGTGATGAATGTTTTATGATTTATTTCGGTTGATTCATAGATAATTCATAGTGTTGTTTACGGAGTGTAGTGTAATTCTACGGAAATTGTCTCCGTGCGGTCATTGCCAACGATAGTTGTTTAGTTGTTCACAGGGGCGGACCTATCCTAGGGGAGGGGTGGTCTCAAGACCACCCCAAAATTTGAAAAAAAAGAAAAAAAGCAAAATAAATTATTTTGTATAATTGTTTTAGTAATAGTAGCTGTTATATTTGTTTGCTCTTTTTATGACAACAATGAAGGATGGTTCAGTACGTGGAAGAGGTGTGAGTAAGGTTGCAAGTTTGAAACACAGCAGCTTCATTTTTTGTTTTTTAAAATGACTTGCAAAATTTTAACATATTAACACCTTAATTATAAATATATCAATATTTTTTCAACATATTAACACCTTTTAAATATACCAATATTTTTAATCTTAACACCTTATACATATACCACACCTTATACATATACGTCTAAATTTTAACATATTAACACCTTATGAATATACCATTAAAATGAAGATAAGTTTTTTGGTGAGTGTATGATTCTTCATATTGAGAGGGAATATGCAGTGTCTATTGATAATGATCAAGTGATCAAAGACTTTGAAACTCTTGAGAATCGTAGAGTTAAATTTAGTTAGTTTTGTCTTTTTCTTATTACGTGATTAAAGGGCAATACTTACTACGTGTAGGGATGGCAATTTCGATCCAACCCGGTGGATATCCACCCGACCCTACCCGTTAGGGTAGGGTATTTTTAAGGGTAGGGTTGGGCATGGGTTTGATTTTTCAAAACCCGCAGAGGGTAGGACAGGGTATGGATATGTATTCTCTACCCGTCATAATACCCACTCGACCCACCATATATTACATTTTTTATAATGTATTATATATAAAAATTATTAGTCTGTAAAGAAAATTAATAAAAATATCACATTTTTTTAAATGGAAAAAAACAAGTGACATTTGTTCAATAAGAAAAAAGAAACTAAATAAATATAATTCAATTAATACTCATGCCTCAATCATTGATAGTATTTTACAAAGATCGGAAGTTACTGTTGTGACTTCTCTTCCGAATTGGCTAATTCCTATTACATTTTCCGAAAACCTTAGTGTTCCATCGTAGCAACATAAAGGTTTGAAACTTAGAATTGTTCTTTTATCTTGTTTTTTTTTTTTTTTTGTGTGTTATTGTTGCTTCTTTCTATTTTATGATTTCTTTAATTAGTTCTTCAACTATAATGGTTTGATAGCTATGTTTTTTTAATGCTTTTTCTTGTTAAGGTTTATGCGTTGTTACATTCATGACAACTTCTACGTCTCTCACCTACCCGATGCATATCGTATGTTGACTATTCTTGAAGATGAAG
The DNA here is from genome assembly GCA_036785695.1 of Gentiana straminea. Lineage (NCBI taxonomy): Eukaryota > Viridiplantae > Streptophyta > Magnoliopsida > Gentianales > Gentianaceae > Gentiana > Gentiana straminea. The sequence goes on along the minus strand of JAVUPR010000046.1, from coordinate 3,430,944 downwards.
ATAGTGATATACATGAAACTGATGGTTAAATGGAGTGGTCTCTCTTTTGTTTCTTGCTAGAACGGATATATAATAGATTGAATAATAAGTGTTTGCTAATTAGTGTTGGTTTTAAAAAAATTATGTTTTGATATTGAGCTAATATTTGTTTTTTGTGTGTGTGACTACTTTTGAATATTAATGTGCTTGAGTCATATATTAATTGCAATGGTAACCAACTTAGGTGGACAATTATTTTTACACTAAAAATTATCACTTGGAGTTGTTGATCGACCTATGTCATTTATTTAGATTTGCAAGTTGGCTTTCTTTATTATATGGAGTTGCGATACTTAATTGAGAATAAAATTAGATATCCATGGATATCCACATACCCGTGGATATCCGTATGGGAATGGTATGGGTTTGAAGTTTTCTACCCGAATGGGTAATGGGTAGGGTATGGGTAAAGAAATTTTTTGATGGGTAGGGTATGGATATAGCCAAACACGTACCCACCCGTACCCATTGCCATCTCTAACTACGTGCTCTAGACCATATGTCCTTTACGTTTTTTTATGGTTCGGTAATTGTTTTAGTGATATATCTATTCATTTCAAAAGTGAAAAACCAAGACCACCCCCATAATAATATTCTGGTTCCGCCACTAGTTGTTCATGGTGTTGTTAACGATGACTGTGTGATTCTATAGAGGTAGTTCCGTAGTGTGGCCATAGCCAACAACAGTTGCATTGCTTTTCTATGCGATTGTTTGGGTTTACGGTTGTTTTAACGCTTACGCGTATTTTGGAGCTAATGTAAATTGGATAATGATATAATGATTCATTTGAAATGAGACACGTGTTCAATGACACGTCAGGACTGAAAATTTCAAGGTGAATCGTTACACTTGATCACTTCGGTTTATATCCTTTTTTTTTATGTGGAAATGATAGCAGAATTCACACACACTTTTTGTCTCAATGCTAACACGTATTTTGGAGCTAATGTAAATTGGGTAATGATATACTGAATCATTTGAAATGAGATACGTGTTCAATGACTCGTCAGGAGTGAAAATTTTAAGGTGCATCATTACACTTGTTCACTTTGGTTTGTATTTTTTTTTTTTTTATGGAAATGATAGCACAATAATATTACGCACGTACACTTTTTATCTCAACTGAGACTTGAACCAGGATCTCCTGACTCCTGGTCCTGAGGCCTCAGTAACGACTACCACCGGGTGAATGTCTCGTTGGCTTTGGTTAATCAAATTGTTGATATTAAATGTCTTTTTCAAATTAAATGAAACTTCAATGAGAAATAGAGATACCCTGTCCAATCAACTTTTTCTGTCCCTCTCCTCTACACGTTACTATTTTATTCATCTTTTGATCATTCCCCATTAATTAATTCTGCCATTTTAGTCCAAACAAACAGCCCCCATGAACTCTTCTTCAGCATCAATACTTCCAACTGCAAAACCAAGTGATCATACCATGGAAGGATCCTCACGATCAACTTCTTCAATTACTTTAAGCAGATACGAATCGCAAAAACGAAGAGACTGGAACACTTTTGGGCAGTTTCTGAAGAATCAAAGGCCTCCAGTCTCATTGTCCCAGTGCAATTGCAACCATGTTCTTGAATTTCTTCGATATCTCGATCAATTTGGTAAGACTAAGGTTCACTTACAAGGATGTATGTTCTTCGGACAACCCGATCCTCCTGCTCCTTGTACTTGTCCACTGAGACAAGCTTGGGGAAGTTTAGATGCACTTATAGGTAGGCTTAGAGCTGCATATGAAGAAAACGGTGGATCGTCCGAGAATAACCCGTTTGGAAACGGAGCGATCCGGGTTTACCTGCGTGAGGTTAAAGAATGTCAAGCAAAAGCTAGAGGGATTGGTTATAAGAAGAAAAAGAAGAAGAAGACGACCAATAATCCAAGCAAGATCATGGTCCTTGATGATCAGATCAAGAAATTGCAACAGCCCTTTTGATTGATTAGCAGCTCCCCGCAGCAGATCAAGGTAATTAAGTAAATTTACACGCACACCGCAAGAATTTTTAATTGTTTTTGTCCTCAAAACATTATGGAATGAGAAAACACAATTCAGATAAGAATTGAGCAACAATATATGAAGGCTAGCTAATTAATGAAACAAAATATTAAATATTGCATTAGGTTTTTACTTTTTACACTTGATCAATTATTGATGCTGTTTACACAGGATATATATAAAATGAAAAATTTTAAGGTATAATTATTTTGACAATAAATATTTAATTCATTCAACTCGATCATCCCGATCCATGATACGATGGTTGTACCTGTTATAACGGTTGTGGCACAACGAGGCAAAACATATTTTATGTCATTTGATTATGATGAAAGGCTCGTTAATCGTTATAAAGAAATCATCGATCATTTTGTAGACCCATAATCGTAATTTTAGTAAAATATATCGCCCAATATTTCATAAAATATAGGGCAGTTAAGAACAGGACCACCGAGGAAGAAGCCTTTAGTTTTAGGTGAAACATTCTAGACTTCGTAGTAGAAACCCTAAACCCTTCTGTGAGAAAACCCTAGTAAAGCATTACAGACTTTAGGGAATTAAGAATACATTAATTTGGTATAAAAATAAAAAATAAAAAATAAAAATTGAGTTTCATAGTATGTTTTTCTTGTATTTTCCTCTTTAGCTTAAGCTATTCCTAGTCTAATTAAGCAGATGCATATATCACTAAATATGCATAATCTTTTCTTCTTTCTCTCTCTCTCTCCCCCACCACTCCCCCCCCCCCCCACCCCCACCACCACCAATTGCTTCTCTCTAATCATGGAAAACACTGTTGATATAAAGAATATTGAATACTTTGCCTAGGCATTTGTCTTTTGCTCAATGAGTATTGCCATGATTGATATTTTGAAAGTTTTCCCAATTGAATTCAGTGAAAATAAGGGGTGAAAGGAAAGGCATACTATGCCTCTAATTTTACCATTATTATGCCCAATCACAATTGTTCAGCCACAACGAATGACATAATATGTATTTATATCATTGATTATTAAAGATATACATCGTGAACAATGAGTCATACATCATGATCAATAATGTAAATACACGTTGTGTCACTCGTTATGACAATACGGTTGTGCCCGTATCGATCATTACAAATTCGGATATTTTAAGAGGACAACTACTTCTTTATATTTCCTGTTTAATTATCCCATAATTAGCTTCAAGCTTTTGTTAGCAGCTCTTTTCCTGGCAGCTTGTCTCAACTTTTATGTGTTATTTTTATATTGTGCATTCTTTCCTTTTATTACCTCTTAGATTTTCTAGGACATTATTACAGTTTGATTCTCTTTCTTTAATTAATATATAAATGACCCACATGTTATATTATTAAGAGTAAAGAAGAGAAGAGAATAGTACAAATTTTCTTTTGTACTAAGTTAACAGGAGCCAGAAGAAAATAAAAACAAACCATTCAAAGATGAGGATCTGTACTTTCCAAAAATTAAATTTAAAAAATAAAAGATAATTAAAAAATATCTGTACAAAATTCAGATATGAATAAGGGTCAGGAAGATGTTCATTCACATTTAAGAACATCATCAGCAGGCATGTCAGATCATCAAACATTTTCTTTGGGTTCATCTGCTAATAAACTCAAAAATTAAAATCGGTTTCGTATGTTTTCTAAGAAAACATAATTTTTTTCATAGATACAAATAAATATTTTTTTTGGTAGTTTTAACAAGGGTTGTAGGATAAAGCAATTCATTTTGATAACACGCGAAAAATTTTCGAGGGTTATAGGTAAATTTTCAATCATGTAATAATTCAAAATATTTATGCGAACGCTTGGTCTTTATGTCATATTTGTTTAAGATCAGTGATTTGTGAGAGAATTGGTTTTACTTTTTTTTTTCCTTAATTATTTTTTTTTTTTTTTTAAGTTCACCCCTGCATAGATATGTCTATGTTAGCGTTCATTTCACCTATTCAATTTGGGAGGAGGGGTGCTCAAAAAAAAAAAAAAAAAATATTGGGAGGAGGGGTTGGAGAATCTTTTATTATAATTTGGCGCTAAAGATTCGAACCCTAGTTGATATCGGGGAGTTGTCAATATTGTTTTTACTTGTACTCCCTCTGTTCCAAAATATTTGAGGGGTAATTCTGATACGGGATTGGACCAGTGACGGACACAGAAAAAAATCTCAGTGGAGCCACCGAACAAATTCGAGAGGCGAGTGGGGCATCAATAGTGTTTTTACATTTTTTTACCTATAAAAATATGTCGATTTTCGGATCTCAGTGGGGGCCATGCACCCCCTCTCTTCAGAGCTGGGTCCGTCCCTGGATTGGACTCAACCGTCGGATCTGTGCCACGTGTATATAAGACAAAAATTTGAGTCTAATGAGGACTCCCCGCATCAGGATTTCCCAAATTTGAGACAGTTGCAAAAAACACGTTTATTAAGAAAGTGATTTAATGCTATGATTTTGGATGCAATGAATAAAAAGTCCCTATGATACAATTAATGCAGTCTTATTTTTAACTTCTACCTTAGTATTAAAAAAGGGTAAAGTTGGAAAATTAACAATAAATGTTGTTTTGAAAAATGTTCTGCCTCAGTTATTTTGGAACAAAACTTTTTAGCAACTGTCTCAGTCATTTTGGAACGGAGGGAGTAATTTACTATTTACATCTCCAAAAAAAAAAAAAGATATCGTCGAATTAAAAGGATATTTACCGGAATAAGTGTTATTTTACAAAACCAATGTATCATTTATCACTCCATTTTTCAAATATACCTCTACACTTTTACCTATTACTCCATCCGTTTCGAAATAAGTAAGTCAGTTGCAGCATATTAAGGATATGAGTTAATGCTTTAATTTAAATGCTAAAATGACTAAAAACCCTTCGTCTATAATTAATGCAATGTTGTATTTATTCTCTCACTCCTTAATAAATAAGAGGGTGTATGAAAAACACAATAAATGTTGTTTTGGAAATGTAACTGTCTCAATTATTTCAGAACAAATCTTTTTAACAACTGCCTCAGTTATTTCGGAACGGATGGAGTAATTGTCAATAATCCATTCACATTACAAATGAAGCATTAAATACTACCTCCGTCTCTAAAATGTAAGTCCATTTGGGGTTTTTTCACAGAGATTAAGAAAGTTTGTTAAATTGGTTATGTGTCATTAATTTTAATAAAAATGTCTAAAATAACATTTGACTGTTATTAATGTAAAGTAATGGAAAATTAGTGGTTACATAATAAATGAAGAGTAAAAGAAGAAAAATATAATAAATACTTCATTGGTTATCTAAATGAATTTACATTATGAGACAAAATTAAAATGTTAAATGGAATTATATTTGGGAGGGAGGTAGTAAAGGACATAGTGTAAGTTTTTTTTTTGAGTAAAATTTTTTTTATTAATCAAGATCCGCCAAACAAGCGTTCAAAACGTCACCCGGGGGCAAGGAGCCCCAAGATGTACGAGTAGGTACAAATAAGCCATGTCTAGCTAAAAAAATGTGCAGGGGCATTTCCAATACGTCGAATAAACGAAAAAGAAACAGCGTCAAAACTAGGTAGAAGAGCCAAACAATCTTGAACTAAACAACCCTGAGCCGTAAGGTCCACGCCTGGCCGCCGAAGCTTCGATACGCACGCCAAACAGTCACTTTCAACCACTATTCGCCGAATCCCTAGCTGCACCGCCTCTTCTAAGGCTAGGGAGATAGCCGTAAGCTCCATGTACTCCACCGGATCACCTGGGTCAAAATGATATGCAAAGGAGTGGAGTATAATGCCATTTGAGTCCCTGAAAATCACTCCAATACCCGCCGCAGCCCCTGTGACTGATGCATCAACATTGCCTTTGACCACACCCATCGGAGGCCTCGCCCATTTGTCATGTAGATAGGGCATCGACGCCTGGGTCCGATAGCTTATCATGGCCGCTACATACTCATCTGAGGCTGCCAGAAACCGCGTACAAATCGCCGAGACATACACTGCATGATTATCAAAGACTGCTAAGCAGCGCGCCTTCCAGATTCTCCACATAAGCCACACGAACTTTGCCGCGCCCTCAGCCCCCTGCTCCTCCAGTAACCTACTAAAAAACTCTGCAAAGGTAGCGGAGTGGAGGCGCTGTAAAATCCCGCTAAAAGGCGACACCCTCCAAATTCGAGCTGCCATCTCACATTCAAAAATCACATGCCGTAGTGTTTCCAGAGTCTCCCCGCATGCCAATCAAACACCAACCCCCACATTCCGCCACCGCAAGCCCTGACCAATAGCAAGACAATCATGAAAACATCGCCACAAGAAGTGTTGAATACGTGGTTGGACCGCAAGCCGCCAACAGTCTCTCCAAATCTTACTCTGCCCTTCTGAAGTAGACGGCCCTGCCACTGTCGATGGCTGATAGAGCGATAAGGCCAGATAATACCCTGACCGCACAGTGTATACACCTCGACGATCATAATGCCAGATGCGTCGATCCGGATGTCCCCCCGGAGCCACTGTAGTCTCTAATATAGCATCTGCTTCCCAAGGCCTAATAATCTTCGAACCCGATGTGCATCCCATGCTCTAGTGCCGGGAATAAAGAGAGCTGAAACAGTGGAATCCGCCGGAAGTTCATGCTCTGCGAAAGGTATACGGAACGAAGGTTTCCTAATAGTCCATGCATCCAGGAAAACATATACCGACTCCCCATCGCCCACTCTCCACCTCAGCCCATTGTATAGGAGATCCCGACCTTCCAGAATGCTACGCCACAAGTAAGATGGCCGAGACCCTAGAGCAGCTGCCAGAATTGTGCTGTTCTCAAAGTATTTCGCATGTAGGACTTGTGCAGCAAGAGAGCCCGGACTGGTCATAATTCTCCAAGATTGCTTCGCCAATAATGCCAGATTAAAACATTCCAAGTCACGGAATCCCAGGCCTCCCAGGTTTTTCGGTAGACAACAGGTCTCCCAATTCTTCCAATGAATCTTGCGCTTATTATCCGTATCTCCCCAAAAAAAAAACCCCGAATCAGTTGCTCAAGCTCCCGGATGAGGGTGGTGGGTAGCTTAAAGCACTGCATAATGTAAGTGGGGATGGCTTGAAGAGCTGACTTAATAAAAACTTCCTTCCCTGCCGGCGAAAGCAGCATATCCTTCCATCCTGCTACCTTTTTATGAATTTTATCTCGCAGAAAAGCAAACACCTGGCGCTTATTCCGCCCAATCATGAATGGTAGCCCCAAATATTTACCCGTGCCATCGCCTAAGGGGATCTGTAGCTGGTCTGAAACCATATCGCGCACCTCCTCAGAGACCTCCTTCGAGAAATATACGCTTGATTTGTGAAAATTTATCGCTTGCCCCGAGAGGTCCCCATACCAGTCAAAAAGCTCGGCCAACACGTCCACCACTCCATCTAGAGCTCAAAGAAAACCATGCAGTCATCAGCAAAAAGTAGGTGAGATATAGTGATCGGCGCCACCCTGCCAAACTGAATCCCCCGCAAAGCCCCTCGGTGTACATAGTCATTAAGCAATGCCGTGAAACCCTCCGCACAGATGATAAAAAGAAACGGCGACAAAGGATCCCCTTGGCGGATCCCCCGGGTTGGCAGTATTCTACTGCTGGGCTTCCCATTAATCAAGACACGGTAGGAAACTGTCGTCACACACCGCCTCACCACATCAATGAACTGTAAAGGAAATCCCATGCACTCTATGACCCTCCAAAGATATTGCCACTCCACCCTGTCAAAGGCCTTAGCCATATCCAGTTTCAATGCCGCATGATTTCCACACCCTTGCATTCCTGCCTGTAACGAATGAAAGGCCTCGAAGGCAATAATGGCATTATCCGTGATAAGACGACCCGACACAAAAGCGCTCTGATTCTCGAAGATCACATCCCCGATCACTCCTTTAAGGCGGTTTATTAGCACCCGAGAAATAAGCTTGTAAATCGAGTTACACATAGCAATTGGTCAAAATTCTGTCATGCTCGTGGGGGTAGCAACCTTCGGAATCAACGAGATATATGTCTCATTAAGCTTCCCAAGAGGGGCACCATTGTTCAACACATCCAATACAACCCGCAGAACATCATCTCCCACTATGCTCCAAAATTTCTGGAGAAAAATGACATGCATGCCATCAGGTCCTGGCGACTTCCGCCCTGGAAGTTGTTTCAAAGCTTCACAAACCTCCTCTCTCGTGTAGGTTGCGGCTAAGTGTTGCCACGGACCGACATCAATCTCAGTAAATTGCAGACCAGCTAAATCAACAACAGCCCCATTGGACGAATAAATGGTCCGAAAATAGTCTGTCACCACACGTTCCATATCCGCAGGCTCATCACAAACCACCCCATCCGAGTCATGTAACAAATGAATGGTATTTCTTTTCCTACGAGCCGCCGCCTTATGGTGAAAGTAATTCGTATTTCTGTCCGTCTGTACTAGCCACTCCACTCTCCCTCTGCCGCCAATATTCCTCTTCCATAGTCTGCCACTGATCAATCTGCTGCATAATTTCCCGCTCCAGCTGAGCCGAGTAAGCAGGAGACTCTCGCAAACCCGTAGCTCCTCCTCTTTTTCTACAATACGCTTTCCTAAATTCCCGTGCCTATGAGAGCTCCAACTCCTCAATTCTCTCCGAACTCGCGTCACTGTCTCTACAAGCGATGTAGGACTATGCACACTACCACCCTGCCAAGATGCTTGGAAGCATTCCTTAAACTCCTGATCCCTGATCCAAAATAGGTCATAACGCGGTACCGGGGTCCATTTTACCAAGCCCCCATCAAAAGGGTTATCCGAAGAAATCATGATAGGGACATGGTCTGAGCGGGAACTAGATAAGTGATATACTGAATGCTGCGGGAAGAGATTTCTCCACTCGATATTAGCCACCCCCCGATCCAAGCGAACACGAATCGCCGAACCATCTGCTCGTGTATACCAAGTAAAAGGGGCCCCTACATATCCCATATCCGTGAGGTCGCAATCAGAGAGTGCATTCCGGAAGGCAAGAATTTGCGGATACGGACGAAGATTAGGGCCATCTTGCTCTGTTCGTAACAAGACCTCATTAAAGTCTCCCGCCACGAGCCACGGTAGAGACATTCTTTCATGCAAACGCCGTAGTAATGTCCAAGAGTGCTCCCTGGCCGCAACAACTGGGTTGCCATAAAAGCCCGTAAACCGCCAAGACGGGGCCAGAGACCTACGTATAACAGCGTCGATATGCCCAAGGGAGTAAGTAGAAATCCATACGTCCATGTCATCATTCCACAATAAAGCCAGACCACCACTCGCTCCCTCACTCCCGACTACTAACGCACTAGAATAACCAAGAGAACACCTTACATACTCAAAACGACTTTTACTTAATTTTGTTTCAGACAAAAATAAAATAGAAGGCATAAATTTATGTACAAGGGCTCTTAACACCTTGACTGCTCGAGGCTGGCCTAGGCCCCGGCAGTTCCAACATATGATACTCATTGGCGTTGGCGGGCCTGCGCTGCAGCTCCGCCGGAAATTGCATAGCACATAATTTCTTTGACTGAGCGTCATTATCAATCCGTGATTCCAAGTCCCGCTTCTCCCCCACCGTCACGCACCCATCCACCGATATCGGACCTTTGCCTTGCCTTGCCAACCGCTTCCAAGTCGAGACCCTCTTTCTCCCGATCAAAAGTTCCCCCGCGAAGATCGATGAAGGTTGCACCGCACGGGAACAAGCCGGCCCCCTGTTTCAACAATGACATGATAAATTTCAAGAGCGGGGTCACAACTCCCATGCGGCTCTCCAACTAAAACACCATGCAACTCCAATCCATCCAAAATAGATACGGGCTCCAAATCCATCCCGGTAGCATCATCCCCTCCTCTTTCAATCTCAACAAGCACCGGCGGCAATGGCCCGAGCCATGCCATCGGACCCGGTTCCTCGACCAACAAAGCCGCCGAGGTTTCCTCGGAATTATCACCACCCGACGGCCCATACCCAAGCAACAATACCGGCTCCTCCCCATCATCCCTCTCAAAAACAGACGACAACACCGACCTATTTCCGGCATTCGGCCACGTACCATATGGCATACGATCTAGTTGCTCCTCGTAGGCTCTCGCTCTAAGCGCGAGCAAAATTTGACGGTATGATCAAGCATGCGACAATTGAAGCACGGGAAGGGGAGCCTCTCGTATTTAACTTTCCCACGCAGCTCCTCGCCGTCGTCACCAACAAGACAAACAAATCGACATAAGGGTACATCCATGGGCACCCTTACTCTAAAATGAAATAGCCGGCCTCCGGATCGAACATCCTCCCTTATCCGGCCCTCCACACCGTCTCCGAGCGCGGCCATATCTTCCGGCCCACCTCCGGCGTACAAACAAAGCCGGGTAAACCCGAAACAGTTACACAAAAATCCTCACTTGCAAAAAAATTGGGGCTTTCCATCCACCCACACTGCCATGACTTCATGACCACGAGATAGCCGTCAAAACACCAAGGCCCTCCGGTGACAACAAAATCAAAGTCCTGCTGCCGATCAAACACAATCTGAATCACGTTTCTTCGAATTTTCTCCGCCATAAACGCCGACGTCTTCCATGATTTCTCAAAGCCCCCCCGTAAATTCTGAATCGGAATTTCCCAGGGCACCAAAAGCTTGCAAACAATGGTCCGACCGGCCTCCTCTGGCGGCGGGATAAGCCGGCCAACCACCACCTCCGGACTCCGCAGCCGTTAGAGATAGGGTTTGCATCAACTCCGGTAAATCCTCCTGCTCCATGGCGGAAAGGAGGGGAAAGCTCTTCGTGAGAGGGGGAAACGTCAGGGACGACAATAAAATTCCTTGAATACATTTTCACTTTCATACCCTACGTTTTTCCCCTTTAGGTCGATTTCTCCCATTCTTCTTCCCTAGAAAAGCTTGATGTAAACTCCGATTCTCCACGATTTTGGTAATTAATTTCAGTTTCTCTTTCATTATGGCTTTAATTCTATCTTTGATTGTTGTTCTTAGTTTAATTATGAGTAGCTAAACTTTTCATAGCCAAATTATGTGAAAATTGAAGAAATCACCCTCTAATTGATGAAATTGGGAATGAGTAGTGTTTAATTGTTGTTATATTGACGAATTCATGTCTTAAAACTTGTTCTTAATGCTTGAATTAGCTTGATCACCTAGTTCATGAACTCACACACCACTTTTATAAATGTATGTTGCGAAGGGGTGTGGGAAAAGGGGTTTTAAGATCATTCTTTATAATCAACTGAGTTGTTTAGATTGATTAGGGAGTGAGGTTCAATCGGTTGTGAAATCGGGCAACTCTAGTGCGTTAATCTTGTTTCGGTCAATTAAATTCTTGAAGGCGGACTGTTGAACCGGGCAAAGGGTGTTCGATTGTTGTATGGCGTCGTACACTAGTTTAGGAGTTTGCACCCATGAATGAGTCGATATAAGTAGAGGTTGGTAGGTTGGTTAATCCCATTCCCGAGTTAATCGATTGGAGGAGTGAAAGTAATCAATCCTATCGAATCTAGGGACATAGTGTAAGTTAATATGGTAAAAAAAAACACAATACATTTATTATATATTTTTATTAATTTGTGTGAAAAGCTAAATGGTGGCACTTTTTAAGCGAGGGAGCTAGTACTATCGAATTGTCATATAATCACAGAGCATTAGCGGTATATTTTAGTGTTATAAAACTTGTTTTTAAATTTAAGAACATGTTACGATCACATAGAGCATTCGTATTAGTGTCACTTAACCAATTTTTTCTTTTTACACGCGTAGCATATTTTTTGTTTCACGGAATCTCTATCATGGTCAATAACATAAAAGTCTATACATTTATCTCTATCTCTATTTGCTATAATAAAAGTGCAAGTGTTTTCCCCTAAAAACGTTTTCCTAATCAAATTATTTCATTAAATATAATATTAATTATTTAATTTTAATTTTTAGTATTGTAAATGTTGTTAAACAATCACGTTAAAATTTAAAAAGGATTATAAGTAGAAGCTTAGGAAACACGTTAAAGGCGAAATAAAGATGATTGTTCAATGGAAGAGTTTTAGTTTATCTTGAAATAGAATGTCGGTGATTATTTTGAAATCCGAAACAACGTCGTTTTTTAAAAAAAAAAAATCAATTTTCGACCTAATTACCCGCACAACCCGGTTTCGACCCGGTTGACCTAATTATCCACCCAATCCGAATTTTTTTTAAAGTTACTACACTTTTGTGACGGGTGACCCCACGAAAATTTTTTCCTGGATTCGCCACTGTAGCGAACCCTAGTTACATCAATATACATGACAAGACAAATATACACTTTACCAATAAGAATAATCTCACTAACATTCGCCCTCAAGTTGGAGCATGAGGGTTATAAATGCCTAACTTGCGCAACAAGAAAGTAAACGCCGGTTTCCCAAAGGCCTTGGTAAAAATGTCCGCCAACTGATGAGCAGTAGGGACATGTGCAGTCACAAGATTACCAGAAAGGAGTTCATCGCGAACAAAGTGGCAATCAACCTTAATATGCTTCGCGTGATCAAGGAAGACAGGATTACGAGCAATGTGAAGAGCGGACTGATTGTCACAAAACAAACGCATCGGAGAAGAATGTGAAACACCAAGAGAAGCAAGCAAGGACTTTAACCGTTTCAATTCACACGTAGACACGGCCATAGCACGATATTCGCCTCGGCAGAGGAACGAGACATGGTAGGTTTCTTCTTAGTCTTTCAAGAGATTGAAGAGTGGCCAAGAAAAGCACTAAATATGCAGACAACGAATGGCGAGTAAGAGGACATGCAGCCCAATCACTTTCACATTTGGCCAACAAAGACAAATCAGAATCAGCATGAAGCAAAATACCATGTCCTGGACTACCCTTCAAATAAGAACACGAACAACAACATCCCAATGATGGACCAAGGGCCGGCTCAAAAACTGAGCCAAAGTATGCACGGCGTAGCTAAGCTCAGGACGACTAACAGATAAGTAAACCAACTGACCCACAAGGCGAAATACTGATCAATCGGGTCGAGGAAAGGGATCTCACCTGAAGTGTAGCCAGGTGATGGTTTTGTTACATGGGTGTGTCAATAGGACGACATCCCAACATACCTGTCTCACGTAAAATATCCGGTGTATATTGGCGCTGAGAGAGAAAAATCCTAACAGGACTACGGGCGTCCTCAAGACCAAGAAAATACTTCAAGGACCCCATGTCTTTCATATGAAAACAAGAATGCAAGTATTGTTTAAAGCGAAGCACCACCTCAAACGAAGAACCATCAAGAAGCAAATCATCAATATAGACAAGGACATGTAATGACAGACCATCCCGAACATAGATGAACAATGAGTAGTCAATATATGATTGTTGGATCCCATAGGATTTCAAAGCCACGGATAATTTATCAAACCACTGGCGAGGGGCCTATTTCAGACCATAGAGAGACTTACGAAGATGGAAAACCTTCCCTGGAGTCGGACAACAATATCCAGAAGGAAGTTGCATGTAAACTTCCTCGTGTAAATCGCCATGTAAAAAGGCGTTATGAACATCCATCTGGTGCAACTCCCAATTACGCGCAGCAGCAACAGAAAGGAAAACACGAACAGTGCCCATCTTTTCAATAGGAGCGAAAGTTTTAGTGTAGTCAACACCCGCAACCAGCCGATTGCCATGTACAACAAGACGCCTCTTAAGGCACTCAACCGTACCCATGGACGCTTATTTGATCATGTAATCCCAACCACTACTAATAGCACGCTTGCCAGTAGGTAAATCCTTCAACATCCCGGTACCATTACGTTCAAGAGCATTAATCTACTCCTGCATAGCCCGACGCCAACTAGGATGTTGGACATCCTCCTGAAACTTAGCTGGTTCTTTAACCTTGGAAAAGACTATCAGAAAACATTTGTGCGGGCAGAAAAATTATTATAATTCACAAAACAAGCTATGTCAATGGGCTTACCTGAGGAGCCTAAAGGAGGAGGGAGTGTAGCAGGGGTGGAGGGGTCTACATGTTGCTAAACAACCGTATGCGTAACATAATCACGTAGCTTCGTAGAAGGAGTCTTGTCACAAAGACCACGACTTGAAACCTCAGGAACCATAGAAGAAACAACCGTACTCCCCCTGGAGGCCGATGGACCAACCGAACTAACAGGGGGAATGGAAGGACCAACTGGCATAATATCAATCGGTACATTATCATCATCATCCCATAGAGGAGGTTGGTTAAAATATAATTCCCACTGAGCACGAGCAGGATCCGGAAGGGACTCAAGAAAGGGAAATTCATCCTCAAGGAATTTAACGTCGCGACTATCAAAAAAATCATGTGTCTCAAGGTCATACTGTCGCTAGCCTTTTTTGCCAAACGGATACTCAACAAAGACACACTTACGAGAGCGGGAATCAAAATTATCCTTAACAGAAGGTCGATTAGCGGCGTAGCACATGCAACCAAAAACCCTTATCGACTCATAAGAAAGAGGACGACCAAAAATGCATTCATAAGGTGTTGTACCAGATAAAACTAGAATTGGCGTTGAATTTATAAGATGTACAGCAGCAAGAACACATTCTCCCCAAAAGTACTTGGGAAACTTAGCCTGAAAACGTAGGGCACGAGCAACATTGAGAATATGACGGTGATTGCGTTCAACCCTACCATTTTGTTGAGCAATGTCAAACGCAAGAGGTATGATGTACGATTCCTTTATCTGCAAAAATTGGTTTAAGCCGATAAACTCTTGTCCGTTGTCACTACAAAAAAAAATTAAAACCATGACATAAAAATCACGAATCAATTAACCAACTTCATGTTTACCAACCATTAAGTATACCCAATTGAACGAGAATAATCATCAACAATCGTAAGAAAGTAACAAGCATCACAACTAGACAAAACCTTTTTAGGCCCCCAAATATCACAATGAATTAAATCAAAAATAGCTGTGGCTTTATTAAGCTTTAACGGAAACGAGTTTCGAGAATGTTTGCCCATGTAACAGACTTGACAATCAAGAGCACAACTTTTATTGGAATCAGTACTAACAATAAAACCGGTAATGAAGCAACAATAGTCATGGAGGGATGACCTAAACACCGATGGCATAATAAACTGGAACTGGTAACCGCCACTGCATTCGCTTGAGAAGCATAATCTGATTGAAAAAGATAGACCCCATTAAGTTGTACCCCCACTCCAAACAAGTTCCTCGAGACATGGTCTTGTATAACACAAAGCTTGTTAGTAAACATAACAATATAAGGCCGAGTATAAAGCAAATGGGATACCGATAGCAAGTTACATTCCATATCAAGAACATAAAGGACAATATGTAAAGTGAGGCCATTTAATTCAACACGGCCTTGCTTAGTAGCAACTAGACCACTCACATTAGGCAAGCCAAAAATAGAGGACAAATCATGTAAGTCGGTAAATAACGTAAGATTACCCACATATGGTTGGATGCACCCGTATCAAGAATCCAATCATTATAATCATACGTACACGTCAATTTTTCAGAAGTGGAAACAAATTATTTTACGTTTTTAATAGTAGCAAGAACTTGGGCCCGTTGTTCATCAGGAAGTAAAGGAAAGCCGATTTGATCGGGCTCACCATCAATACCACAAGAACGTCGGAAGCCGCCGACATGAGAGGCAAAATTCCATGCAGCAGGACTGCTGTTACCTCCAGCCGAGTTGGAACTCCCCGTGCCACGGCCTCCCCTTCCACCAGCATGACCTGAACGGCCTCCACGCGCACCACCACGATCACCACCGCGGTCATTACTCATGTACCAAACAGGGTATCCAATTATTTTGAAGCAGCTTTGCATACAAGTCCTTGAGGCGTCACCTGAAGTAGCCTTGTTATTCCGGCTAGCAGCAGCACTAGTGGCCACGAAATCAAGAGCATCCGGACGGGATGCATCTGACCTTCGAAAACGGTATGTTTATGTTATTCGGATATGATCTTTGTGTAGGAAACATTCATCGAAGTAAGCGGTTCCATCATGAGAAGAGCAGACACGCAACTCTCAAAACGTTTGGGATCAAGCCCCATACAAAATTGATGCAAAGCTTCATGCTCCTTGTTATAAACACAGACGAGAAACTTACAGTTTACGAAAGATAAATAACAGATAAAAATGCAAACGTAAAGTATGGAGGAATTGATAAAACACAGAAACAAAGAAAACACAGAAACAAAGAGAACACAGCGATTTAACGTGGTTTCCGGCATTGTGCTGACTACTCCACGGACAGAAAATGAGATATTTTACTATGCACAGAATTATAAGGTATTCCTCAAAAGTGAAAGACACACTCTAGCATTGATTACAATATTGGTATTTATAGACACAAATCTCAAACCCTAACCGCCAAAGATCCTTGTCGGAATTCTCATAAATACCCCAGATGTGGACCCCCGCTCCAGCTGTTATCCACCAGACAAAACTCAGCTCAAAACTGACTTCCCAGACTTGTAATCAACGGCCCAGATGTAGAACTCATCTATACTCGGCATAATTCAACAGACCATAAACGATCGTCGACTTCGAAGAAACTCAGTTGCAATTCATCAAACTGACTTTCACAAAACTGGAATATACTTAACTGAACTAACCATCATTCCTAGTCTCAGTTTTCCAGATTAGTTTCACCAGATTATTTATCAGTTTAGAGATCAAGTCACCAAAACTGACAAATCTTCACCTTGACTTGAACTCTCATTCAACGTCACCAGATTGCATAATCAGATGTACTTATGCTAGATGCATTTGTCAATGCCAGGATGTACAGTACCAGACTTCTCCTCAGAATCCACTCAAGTTGATTTTACCTCAACTGAGTATCCAGATTTCAGTTTATAAGCTTTGAATGTTCAGCAAGTCCAGACACAACTGAAACTTGCTCTGCTGAACTGGTTTGGTGAACATATCAGTAGGATTCTCCTTGGTGCTGATCTTCTTCACTACAACCTTCTTCTCATTTCTTAGAAAATGATACCTTACATCAATATGCTTGGTCCTCTTATGATGAACCTGATAATTAGCTAGACAAATTGCACTCAAACTGTCACAATAAATCTCAGCTTGATCCTGATGTAGCCCCATATCACTGACTAGTCCCTTCAACCAGATACCCACCTTGGCTGCTTCAGTAAGAGCCATAAACTCAGCTTTAGTAGTTGATAAAGCCACTGTTTCCTGAAGAGTTGCTTTCCAGCTGACAACCGAATTCCTCAATGTGAAAACATAACCAGTCATAGATTTTCTAATGTCCACATCACCTACATAATCAGCATCACAGTACCATGTGATCAGTTTCTGAGTATCACCTCCATAAATGAGACCAACATCAGCAGTACCTCTAAGGTACCTGAACATTCTTTTTACAGCTTTCCAGTGTTCCTTTCCAGGTTGAGCCATAAACCTACTGACAATAATGACTGCCTGAGCCAGATCAAGCCTAGTGCACACCATGGCATACATCAGACTGCCAACTGCAATAGCACAGGGAACTCGTGACATGTACTCCTTCTCCTCTGCTAACCGTGAAGCAAAAACTGACAAATGAACATTTGATGCCATATGAGTATCTATTGGCTTAGCAGCTGACATGCCAAACTTTGACAAAATCTTCGGTATATAGCCCTGCTGAGATAAAAACAGTTTCTTCTGACTTCTATCTCCAGATCTCCATCCCTAAAATTTTCTTGCCGCACCAAAATCCTTCATTTCAAACTCGGCACTGAGAAGGTCTTTCAGATACTGAACATCAAACTTCTATCTTGCAGCTATCATCATGTCATCCACATATAACACAAGATAGATGTGTGATCCATCTTCCAACTGACAGTTGTAAACACAGCAATCATAAGGATTTCTGTTGTAACCCAACTGGATCATATAACTGTCAAACCTTTTATACCACTGTCTCGGAGCCTCCTTCAGCCATACAAGGACTTCTTCAACTTACACACAAGATCTTCCTTTCTAGGAACTTGAAAACCCTTTGGCTGAGTCATGTATATCTCTTTGTCTACTTCACCATGTAGAAAAGTTGTCTTCACATCTAATTGCTCCAGTTCTAAGTCCTGTTGTGCCAACATTGCTAGTAACACTCTGATTGAAGTATGTCTGACTACTGGTGAGAATATCTCATCAAAGTCTACCCATTCTTTCTGACTGAACCCTCTTGCAACTAAATGTTCCTTATACTTAACTCTTTCTGCCTCAGTTAACCCTTCCTTCTTTTTGAAAATCCATTTGCAAGTAACAACTCTCTTTTCAGCTGGATGTTTAACTACATCCCAAGTCGGATTCTTCATTAATGACTCCATTTCATCTCCCATGGCAGCAACCCATTGAGATGCTTCAGAACATGTCACTGCTTCCCTGTAAGTAGAAGGTTCAAAACCATCCACTTCTTCTGCAACTTGAAGTGCGTATCCAACCATATCATCAAACCCATACCTCTTGGGAGGTACCCTAACATTGGATCTTCTAGCTCTATTGACAGCTACACTCTGCTGACCCACGTTCTCAGTTTGACGCTCAACTGACATTTGCTCAGCTGGCTGGCTTGGATTCAATTCTGGTTCAGTAATCAGATCAGACGAAAAATGACTTGGATCAGTTAATTGTTGCATTCCCACTGACTCCACCTGAAGCTCCACCTTACTGTGTTCTCAGTTTCAGCATTGGTTTCAGTTTCAGTTATCCTTCCCACTGATGAACTGGGCATAGAATTTTCATCGAAAATAGTATCTATGTTGAGAAGTACCCCTTTACTCCATCACCATACCCCACAAACACTCTTTTCTTGGCCCTTGGTTCCAGTTTCCCTTCACTGACATGATAGTAAACTGTTCTTCCAAATACCCTTAGAACTGAATAATCTACAGGCTTGCCTGACCACATCTCAACTGGTGTTTTGAGACTGATCCCTGTGTGATGACTCCTGTTGATTTAGTAGCAAGTTGTGGTTACAGCCTCTGCCCAAAATCTCCATGATAAACCAGCATGAGAAAGCATACATCTTGCTCCCTCTAGAAAAGTTTGATTCGTTCTTTCAGCTACACCATTTTGCTGAGAAGTATTCTTAACTGTATGATGGCTGGAAATACCCTCAGTTTTGCATAATGTATCAAACTCAGTCCAGCAGAATTCCAGACCATTATCTATACGAAACCTCTTGATCTTCTTCTCCAACTGATTTTCAACTAGAGCCTTCCATTGCATGAAGCTCTTGAATGCCTCATTTTTGTGTTTCATCAGCACCACCCAAGTCATCCTTGAATAGTCATCAATAAAGGACAAAAAATATCTGTGACCACCCAATGACTCCACATTTGATACCCCCAACAATCAGAATGAATGTAATCAAGTGATGAATTTGTGTTGTGTACCCCTTTTGAGAACTTGCTCCTATGAAGCTTCCTAAACACACAATGCTCACAAAAGTCCAGATTCTTGACCTTACATCCCCATGAAGATCTTTCTGAGAAAAAACCTGCATCCCCTTTTCACCCATGTGACCCAGTCTTATGTGCCACAGTTTTGTAAGCTGTGGCTGATGCCACAGCAGCAAAACCAACAACAACCGACCCTTGTAATATATACAGTGTCCCTTTTTTGATTCCCTTGAGAACCTCAACTAAGTTTTTATAGACATTCAGCACACCACTTTCACCCTTAAAATTGAATCCCCTGCTGTCCAAGGAACTGAGAGATACCTAGTTTTTAGTCATTTGTGGAACATGTCTAACTTCACTCAGTTTACAGAATCTTCCATCCTCTGTCCTCTACTGAACTAAGCCAATCCCAACTACCTTGTAGACATTGTTGTTTGCCGTAAATATATGACCACCATCTATCTGCTGATTACTTGAGAACCACTCTCTGTAAGGGCAAATATGAAAGGATGCCCCGAGTCCAGAATCCACATATCAGTTTGATGTGCTGACTCTCCTGCCACTAGAACCATGTCCTCATCTGAATCATGCTCGGTACCACGGCGGTGCGTGAACTTGTTCTCCCGTCGTTTCTTCCTCTTTGGACAATTGGACTTCCAATGTCTCTGTTCCTTACAAAAATTGCAAACACCTGTGGATTTAGGGCCTTTGGACTTTGTCTTCTTAGAACTTTTATTCCTAGACCGACCATGCTCTTTTCCACTGCTGCTACTGACTATCAGTCCTGCAGCCTGATTGTCTGCCTCAGCTGCCTTATGTCTCAGCTCCCTGGCATGTAAAGTTGACCTTACATCCTCTAAAGAAATTGTATCCTTCACAACTATGAAGGACGGCACAAAGTTCTCACAGGAAGCTGGTAATGAAACCAGCCAAATCAAAGCATTATCTTCATCCTCAATATTAACATTAATATTCCTGAGATCAAGTAATATTGTGTTCAGCTGATTAATATGATCTCTCAACTGAGTCCTCTTATGCATCCTCAGGCTGAACAACCTCTGCTTCAGCAGCAACTTGTTGGTCAATGACTTAGTCATATACAGGCTTTTAAGCTTCAACCATAACTTGGCAGCGGTGTCTTCCTCAACAACTTCTGTTTAACATCATCAGACAAGCACAACATGATGGTTGAATGTACTTTCTTCTCCAGACTGGCATAATCTACTCAACTGGCATCCCCTCTATCAGATAAAGAGTCCACATTCCTTGTTGCTTTAACAAGGCCCGCATCTTGATTTGCCACAAACTGAAACTGTTCATCCCTGTAAATTTATCAATCTTCATGTTCATTGCTGACATCCTTCTATTTAAAGAACAAACATTTGATCACAAAATCCTAGCACTGGTCACCGGTCTTGGTGAAGATCAACTTTGTTCACCTGCTACTCCTGAGTCTTGAACCTGACGCTCTGATACCAGTATGTTATAAACACAGACGAGAAGCTTGCAGTTTAAGAAAGATAAATAACAGATAACAATGCAAATGTAAAGTATGGCGGAATTGATAAAAACACAGAAACAAAGAGAACACAGTGATTTAACGTGGTTTCCGGCGTTGTGCCGACTACTCCATGGACAGAAAATGAGATATTTTATTATGCACAGAATTACAAGGTATTCCTCACAAATTGAAAGACACACTCTTGAAAGACACACTCTTGCATTGATTACAACAATGGTATTTATAGACACAAATCCCAAACCCTAACCGCCAAAGATCCTTGTCGTAATTCTCATAAATACCCCAGATGTGGACCCCAGCTCCAGTTGTTATCCACCAGACGAAACTCAGCTCAAAACTGACTTCCCAGACTTGTAATCAACTGCCCAGATGTAGAACTCAGCTATACTCAGCATAACTCGGCGGACGAAACCGATCGGCGCGACTTTAGAAGAAACTCAGTTGCACTTCATCAAAATGACTTTCACATAACTGAATATACTTAACTGAACTTACCATCATTCTCGGTCTCAGTTTTCCAGATTAGCTCCACCAGATTATTTATCAGTTTAGAGATCAATTCACCAAAACTGACACTCCTGAAGCTTAAGATATTCTGTTGCGGCTGAACATGTACGGGCAGGTGTCTTGATGATGCTATCCAAATCGTCTTAATGACGGTGCAATTCTACGTAATACACAACATCAGGACGACTTCACTGCTGACAATTACCAATCTGCGATTTAAGTTCCAAAATTCTTGGACTGTTACCGAGAGAATACCGATCACGGAATTCATCCCACAAGTCCTTAACGTGATCCGGAAAATGGACGGTAGAACGAATTGAAATATCAAGGGTATTAACAATCCATGCAACTTGCATCGAATAGACAAAACCCTATTGATCGAAATCCGGAGAAGCAGCGGCGGAGGCCTTTATAGTGCCATCAATGAACCCGAGTTTATTCTTGGAACGTAAATTGTTTCAAATTGATCGGGAACAATCTTCGTAATTGTCCGGTTTGTGCAAAATGAGCTGATAAGAGCACCGGTAACTTCACTAGGATGAAGGTAATACCCTGAGAAAGGCTTATAACGAGGAGCTTTAATGGCGGCTTCGTCCTCTCCAGGCATGGTGAAGAAGATGAACGCTGTTAGGGTTTTCTGAGGTTTTTTTTTAACACATGAATCGGGAAAAATACGAAAAGAAAAAAATCAATCCCTCGTTGAGTGTCGCTCTGATACCGTGATGATGTAAGAAGATTGTGGGAAAATACAAGTATAGCAAACCCCAGTTACACCAATATACATGACAAGACAAATATACTCTTTACCAATAAGAATAATCTCACTAACAGTCGGTGTTTCATTTCATTCTGATACTACCTTTAAACAAAATACGTGTGTGGCACTACATTCTCCTGGTATGTATTAACGGTAGGGAGACACACGAACGTATAAAAATAAGATACATACAACACAATACGTGTCAAATATGGGTGTGCGCGTGGGTGTGGGTGGGTGCGTGCGCACGTGTGTGCGTGTGAGAGAGAGAACATTTGTTAAAAAGAATGAAAGCAAAAGAATGATGTGACACAATGGTCGCTAACAGTGAAGACTTGGATAAGTAAACTCCTTCAAATTGCGCCAAATGTAAAGTATTATGTACACAATCTATAAAATACATATTATGTTGACAAATTATGATGCAGCTGCATTGTAGATGCATGTTATGGGTTTGAATCTGTAAAATACATTTGACCATGGTTTACAAATTCCAGTGTAGGTGCTCTAAAAGCATTCGCATCAGAATCTCTTAAAATATTCTCTATATATATTACAGACGTGTATATCATTTTTTTATTTTATTTTACAGAATCTCTATTCATGGTCAACAACATCACACTCTATATTATAATATATAACATTAAAATATAATTTCAAATCTATAATAAAAGATTATTCAAACTCAATTTTTTTACATACATATACATACATCTTAACAAAAAGTATACCATCCCCATCCATCCCACTCTACCTCCTCCGAATACTCAAATTCCTCTCATGCAGAGACACAGCCATGTATAGTTTTAGGGGAGCTAAGCCTATCCGAACAAAAAAATATTACATTAAAAAATCTAAGTAGTCCAGCATGATCTATAAAATATTATTAATTCAACTCACCTGACGGACTCAACATAGTCCATTAACCCACCCTAAAGCAAAATTATGGCTCAGTCCTTGCTCTCATGTTTCATTTACGATTGACCTATAAAGTAAAAGATTTTGGTAAAAGATCAAAATGGGGATTCGTGCTTGCTGTCTGCCTCATACCTGCCTATTGACCAGCTATGCCAAGCCATCAGTTAAAACAAATTCAAACAACAATATCACTATAATCAACCATTTCAACAACAATTTCATCATTATCAATATATTTTGATTTAACTAATTCAAACAATAATTTCATATTTATTATAGAAATTAACTTATCAAACAAATTCGATCTTTACATAATACACACTTCTTTGCAGGGTTTTGATAACACAAAAATCATCATACAAGTTTCAGATACACGCAAACAAAATGGATTGATTAATTAAAATTCTGCTAATATGGTTGTCTTAAAATTCCCACATATAAAAAAATAACGAAAATTCCCAATAAAAAGTTATGTTTAAAATGAGTTTGTAGACAACACATATCTTATAAGTGATCATATATTAAAAGGGAATGGATGGACTGGGGTGGTCCTCTGTGATGGTTTTTGTGACATTAATTTAGTTTTTTTTAGAAGGTTGACATTAATTTAGTTATTTTGTCTTTTAGATTGATAACATCATTTCTAATTAAAAACCTCATGCATTATGCACGAGGTTATGTAAAAATGATTTTTTGGAGGAGGAGGATGGTGAAAAAGTTGGGACAGGGTTTAGGGTTTAATATTTGGTTTTATGTAGAAAACAATAGACAAGTTTCAATAGTCAGGTTCCAACAAGAGGATGTAAGCACAAAGTAGAAAACAATAGACCAGGTTCAACAAGAGGATGTAAAATATCCAACTTACGGTTGATAATATACCAAGTGTGACACTGGATTTGAACCTCCCTTCAATGAGATTTCTTTTATTACCAGTTAGCTTGTGTTGCAAAGAGTGATACAAATCAGTAGCATCCACTAAGTCAAATCTGGATCACAAGACAAAGTCTTATCAACTCCGTTTAGCCCTTACTTAGAATCTGAACAATTAGGGTTAATGATCATCAATTACTCAACAATGTTTCATTTTTTATTGTTTCAAAATTACCAACTTTCAATTTAATTTTCAAAGTATGATATCCCCCATGATCAATGTTCCCTAAGATATGCATAGATATAAAACGAAGCACGTTTAAGTCAAGTAAGCATAATTGCATCATACGAGTCCTTAAGCTCTTATTGGCATGCATCAGATCAATACTCCAAATCAACACAAGTATTGCATGAAGGTACTTATCAAACACTTGTTAAAAACTAGTTTAAATCTCAAGTACATCACTTTAAAATTTGTTTCTCCCATGTAAAAGCATTTGAAATCATGTAGACAACTCATACATTTCTTCCCCTTGTGATGAAAATCAATCTAAAGAAGTAAGTGGTACCATATGCGATGCATTCCTCGAAGTATCAAAAGTAGACCGGGGTAGAAAATTACTGAAAATATGTGTAATTTTTTTTGTGGGGACAAATTTAATGCAAATGTTTCCATTAGCAACATGATCTCTCAAAAATGATATCTAATGTCAATATGTTTTCTTTGAAGTGCGAGATAGGATTGTGAGACAAGTTTATAGAACTAGTGCTATCGTAAAAGATAGACACAATGGGAATCCTAACGTTGAAATCAAACAAGTGTTGTTTAAGCCACGAGAGTTGAACACAACAATTACTCGATCAAAGAAACATATTCATCTTCATTGGTACTAAGTGCAACACTAGGTTGTTTCTTAAAAAAAAAAACCAAGAGATTAATTAACATGATGTCTAAGAATTGACATGTGTCACTTGTGCTTTTTTATATCAACCTTGCCTCCTCCAAAATTAGCATCAGAATATGCATGTAATTTAGAATCATGAGATCATGCATAAAAAAAGGCCTAAAGATTATGTATGCACTATAGTGAGATACCATATGATTAACGTGATATCTGGCATATATTCATACAACGTTCATTATATATGGTCTACTGGCAGTTAAACAAAGTAGAGAGCCGGTCATTGACCTGTATAGATGATTATCCACTGATTAATTAGTCATATATTCTTGTCCAGATCCAATCTTATAGATGTGCTCATATGAGTGGTATGTGGTTTCAATTTCTCAAAGTTGATATTCCTTAGCATGTAGTCGACATGCTTTGTTTGACTTATGTGAGCTCCATTCTTGGTTTGATTTACTTCTAAAACTAAGAAAAAGTTCAGATCTCCCATAGCAAAGGTCTCAAACTCTTTGTCATCACAGACTCAAAGTCCTTTCACACATCAAAGTTAGAAGCACCAAAAATAATATCATCTACATAAATGTGTACTATTATGAAAACTGATTTTTCTTTCTTAAGGAACAATGTATTATCTACATGTTCTTTCAAAATCTTTAGACTAAAGATAAGAATCTAATCTATCATACCTAGCTCTAGGTGATTGTTTCAAACCATATAAAGCCTTCTTCAACTTAAAGGCATGACCAGGATAGTCTTTGTCCTCAAACCTTAGGGGTTGTTTGACATATACTTCTCTCGTGACCAGTCTATTAAGAAAATCATACTACACATCCATCTAAACAATTTGAAATCAAAAACAAATTAGCTATGGAAATCAAAAGTTTAATAGCTTCAATCCTTGCAACAGGAGAATAAGTTTCATACCAATGCCCTCATATTGATTGTAACCTTGTGCAACAAGCCTAGATTTATTCCTTATGATTCACCAAGCTCATTTATCTTATTTTTATACACCCACCTGGTGCCAATAGCAGTCTTGCCAACGAGCAGAGAGAAAATCTCACAAACATCATGTCTTCTTAATTGATTAATTAGCTCATCTGTCATTTCCAATATCCATACATTATTTGTATGTTCATCTTCAATGTTTTTAGGCTCAATTATGGTCATCAAGGCATAAAGATCATGAAGTTCTAAAATTGAAGTGGATTTTCTTGTTCTAATTCTAGTTGAAGCTTCACCAATGATCAAATCTCTAGTGTGACTTTTGTTCCACTTAGTTTTGTGTTGCATCTTTCTTTGCTCACGTTCTTGTTGATGTTTTGGTTCATGATCAGGAGATGCATGATTAGCATGATGCTTAGCGGGATTTTCAATAACAAAAGTATGATAATGTGTGGAAGTTTTAGAGGGTAGCTCATTATCATTGTTTCCTAATTGCTCATCAACATCAGCTTCAAGTTCCAGTTTGTTCATCTATTTGATAAGATCTGCAACAATCTCAATAATTAGTAACATCAGATCCTTCGACAAACGATACATGAATAGACATAAAAACTCTTCTTGTTTCAGGATTGTTACACCTTTAAGATTTCGAATTCTTAAAATAGCCGATGAAGACACATTCGATGGACTTAGGAGGAAATTTGTTTGATTAATCATTATCATTCAGTTCATAGAATTTACATTTAAAAACATGAAAGTAACCAACCTTAGGAATTCTTTATTTTAAAATCTTATTAGGGTTTTTCATAAATATCTTCCTAATAATGATCCTATTAACCAGATAACATTCACAACTAGTGGCTTTAGCCCAAACAAATCTAAGCATCTTAAATTCAGTACTTAGCATTGTGGTAGTAGCCTCTTGAAGAGTCCTATTCTTTCTTTCTACCACACCACTTTGGTGAGGTGTTCTAGGAGCTGAGAATTTGTGTTTAATTTCAATGGACTCATAAAATTGAATCATACATGAATCAACAAATTCTTCTATATATCTAACACATATGACATTCAAGTTGAACTCATTATGAACCTGCTTTACTAGAACCTCAAATGCTAATGAACTATCATTCTTACATGCTAAAAGCAGTGTCCATGTATACATAGAATATTCATCAACTATAACAAAAGCATATGAATGTCTTCAACAATAACATTCACCGTTGTAATGTAATTGACTTGAGGTGTGTGGGTACGTAGTCCATTCACTTGGTGTAACAAAGCCCCTCAAGAGCACAAAAGAGTACTACAAAAATATAGCTCACCCAAGTAAAGAATCTTGGCCCCGTTCTTGAAGATGGGGACACGCCGCCTACGTACCTTAGTTGTTTTTTCTTTGGGTTCAAAACTAATCTTTATTCATGTGTTTTTCATTTGTCGTTATTAGAACTAACTAATCATGCACTTGATGTAAAAAATGTACCGTAGAAAAAAAAAATTCAATGAATTGTGTAGCTTTAGATTTCTCATTTTATGTCTGTGTAATGCTCGACCTAGTACTTGTCATCACGAAATATACTAAGAGTAATGATGGAAGCTGATGAGAAATCTACCATAAAAAGGAAAGCTCGTCATAGTTAAGTTAATTGATGTTATGATTGAGTCATTTTCGAACATTGTGTGCAAGATTGGACAACTTATGGGGGCTTTGAAATTGTGTTATAAGTTGGTGAACATTGGTGCATATATGCTAACAACAATACTAGACACATGCTTGAAGGAAGGTAGGCCTAAAGATCTTTATTTCCACGCAATGGGGAGTCACAAAGAAGTTCCAATTTGAGGTGTTTTTTATAGGTTGCTGATGGGTGGTTTGGTCCCAAGCAGCATTGTGGTGAAAGTGTACCAACTAAAAGAAGATGATTGAGTATGCGCAACTTTAACAAATGCATCGTTCGAGGTTGGTAAGCAAAAGAGATTTGGGTTACTTGGTCACATACTGAAACCTCTAGCTAGCTGGAATATATAAGCATCAAATGGAGAATTCTTCGATCCTTGTTTATGCAATTCTTATTTGTGATACCCATTCCAGGTGTGTTGTTTCCTTTTCACCCGGGAGAGGGTTACGAATGTGTTTTCAACGGTTACTACAACTTCATGGGCGAGTTTTCCTTGGGGCGGGTGGAGATTATGCAATGGTATTTGATAGATAATCCAAAATACTGAATAACTCGGCAATGTTCATACATTTTCTAGGATTCAAAACATAATTCTAAAGGGGAAATGGTGCCCTTATAAGGTGAGGGAAGTTCATATCATAATATAGTGGGTGATGGAATAGCAAATACTTAATGTGGGACAAAATTTATGTTAGAGATTAGACTTGATATTAGATATTATTATATTATAATATTATGTGGTGCTTTATGATTATGCCAAGTGTACTGTGGTAGATAAGATAAGAGATGAGATAAGATCAAGTTAGTTAGTCTAATGGTGATATAATGGCTGTGTACTGTGAACAATGATTCTATTGAATGAAATACAATATCTTCTCTAAATTCTAAGTTGGTATCAGAGCCGATTTATGGTGGAAGATGTCCACCGGGATACAGATCCTCCGGTTAGCTCAACAGCACCACCACCGGTGCGCCCAAATGCTCCACCTCCTTTTTCCTCCGGAATCTCGACCGGAATCCCTCTCTCTGTTCCCATTCCATCAACCATTGATGGCAGTAGAGCCATTCCTTCACTCGTTCGTACTAATGCAAGCACAGTGCCTCTGTTTCGTTCTCTACCATTTCAGATTTCGATTCCGACTCAAACCTCCACTGTCGGTATAATCCCATCTCCAACGCCAGCAACACCTCCATTTGGCGGAACCCTAAATCAAGTCTACACCGTCAAGTTAGATCGCCAAAACTACATTCTCTGGAAATACTCAATTCTCCCAATCGTTCGTGGTTACAAATTGGATGGTCATCTGTTTGGTACACCTCCACCTCCACCTCAGTTGATTCAACGAGGTACCGAGTCTGGAAATTAATCCGGCATTCGAGCAGTGGAACACCACCGATCAACTCTTACTTGGTTGGCTTTTGGGATCGATGACCGAACAAGCTTTACAGGAAGTTGTTGGATGTGCATCTATATCAGATTTCTGGAGAACCTTTGAAACACTCTTCAACAGCCAGGCTCGGGCTCGAATTCTTGAATACGAAGATGCTCTAACTAAAACAGAAAAAGAAACAAAGAGCATGGCCGATTATCTGGCCCTCATGAAAAGTTATGCTGATAATCTGGCAGCAACTGGTTTTCCAATTCCAAACTCAGAATTGGTCCTTGCCACACTAGGTGGGCTACCCCGTGAGTATGAATCAGTTGTGGTGAACATCACCTCTCGAGTTATTTCCATGTCCTGGCCAGAAGTACAGGCTCAACTTCTTACCCATGAACGTCTGATCTCCAGGTACAACTCTCCAACTGTCAATTTGGTGAATCCTAGTGCTAATGCAGCTTTTACTCAACTCACATATGGTAGAGGCCAATCCAGACCTCAGGGATCACCAAGTGGTGGAAATAGAGGAAGAGGATCCACTAGGGGTGGAAGAGGTCGTGGCAGGTCCGGTGGTAGAAACACACAAAGTGCTAATCAGGGGCCTAGACCAACCTGTCAAATATGTTTGAAGGTTGGACACATTGCAGCTGAATGTTGGCATAGATTTGAGACTGAATTTGTTACTCCTAGTCCACCACCTTCCCAGGCCAAGCAAGTATCTGCATATCTTGCAGCTCCAGAAACTGCACCAGACCTATCCTGGTACCTTGATAGTGGTGCAAGCAACCATGTTACATCTGACCTGAACAATCTAAGCCTCAGCACTCCTTATGATGGTACAGATGGCCTTGTTGTTGGTAATGGTGAGAAGCTTCATATCTCTCACACTGGCTTTGCTAATATCTTACTACCACACAAAAACACTACCCTGTTTTTAAGCAATGTTTTGTGTGTACCTGATATAGCTAAGAATTTATTGAGTATTTCTCAGTTATTGGCTGATAATAATGTTTATGTTGAGTTTTCTAACTATGGTTGTTGTGTTAAGGACAAGGACACCAAGGCTACACTACTGGAAGGACAACTTCATGATGGTCTTATCAGGTTCTGAGTCTGCCAGTTCAATCCAACTCATCACCTCCAACTTCAACTCAACCCAAGTCTGTTTTTGTTACTAATAGTTCTAAGTCTCTAGAACTTTGGCATAAGAGACTAGGACACCCTTCTGTTAGGATCCTAAAAGTTGTTCTCAAAAGTTGTAATCAATCTCTTGATATTAATGAAAATTTTCCTTTTTGTCATGCTTGTCAATTGGGCAAACTTCATGCTTTACCTTATACTTCCTCTGCATTTGTTTCTTCCATGCCATTAGAGCTTATCCATACAGATTTGTGGGGGCCATCTCCAGTCAATCTGTAAATGGATACTTCTATTACATATCCTTTGTTGACACATTTAGTAGGTTCACTTGGATCTATCCCCTCAAGCTCAAGTCTGAGGCCTTAGATGCCTTTTTTAGGTTCAAAAACCTTGTTGAAAATCAGCTTAATCTCAAAATCAAACGGCTCCAATCTGACCGGGGAGGAGAATTCAGATCCTTTGAAACTCATCTCAGTCAGTTTGGGATTCACTTCAGACACCCATGTCCACATACTCACTCCCAAAATGGCACCATTGAAAGAAAGCACAGACACGTCCCAGAAACTGGCTTAACCCTCCTAGCACAAGCCAACCTTCCTATGAAATACTGGTGGCACAGCTTTGAGCATGCTGTTCATCTCATTAACATTTTACCCACACATGTTCTACATGATAAATCACCTTTTGAAATACTCCACAAAAAGATCCCTAACTATAATAGTTGTAGAATCTTTGGTTGTGCCTGTTATCCCCTTCTCAGGCCTTATCACACCCATAAGTTCCAGTACCACACTCAACAATGTACCTACCTGGGAGTCGGTTCACACCACAAAGGATACCTGTGTATGGACCCTTCTGGCAGGATATATATTTCTAGAGATGTTACTTTCAATGAAAACACTTTTCCCTCCAAGAATGTCAATCAAGCAACTATTGATCTTGAGTCTCAGACCACAACCAAAGACACCCCTAGCTCTAGTTTCTCTCTAAATAAATACCATGTCCTGGCATCTCTTGATCCTGATACAGATGAACTGGTGTCTCCAACAGCAGAGTCTAGTGTGCCTAATGAGCCAGATAACATTGCTTCACCACCCAACACACATATCCCAACTCCAAGAAATAGGTCTGAAACACCTCCTGAAGGTACTCACAACTTTGACTCTGCCTCTATCAGTCATACACCTCATCCCTCACCTATTGTGCAAAAATAGGGTCCTGTACACCCAATACAGACCAGAGCAAAAAATGGAATTTATAAACCAAAGAAATTCTCTGGTCTAACACAAAGGCAGTCCTATCCAAGTCAGTGTGAACCAATTAGAGTTGCTGATGCTCTTGCTGATCCACAGTGGGCTAAGGAAATGCAGGAGGAGTACAAAGCATTGTGTGACAATCATACCTGGGATCTAGTGCCACCAGATTCTTCACAACACATAGTGGGAAACAAATGGGTGTACAAATTGAAACTTAAGCCAGATGGCAGTATCTTGAAGCATAAAGCAAGGCTGGTAGCTAAGGGCTTTCATCAACAGGCTGGGGTAGACTATAATGATACATTCAGTCCTGTTGCAAAATCCTCAACAATAAGAGTGGTTCTGTCACTTGCAGTTCAGAAGCAGTGGCCAATTCAAAAAGTGGATATCAACAATGTGTTCTTAAATGGAACACTTCATGAATCAGTTTTTATGAAACAGCCAGAAGGCTTTGTTGATCAGAATAGACCTTCCCATGTCTGCCGTCTGAACAAGGCATTATATGGCCTCAAGCAAGCTCCCAGGGCCTGGTTTGATGAGATGAAGACACAGCTGCAGAAATGGGGTTTCAAGCAATCTATCTCTGACTCCTCATTGTTTATCTTCAAAAATGACAACACTATCTTGTATGTGTTAGTATATGTTGATGACTTCTTAATCACAGGAAATTCTGACACTATAATTCGAAAGTTTGTGCAAGTTCTGAATTCCAGGTTTCCTCTTAAGGACCTGGGTCCATTATCACATTTTCTGGGTATGGAGGTCCACAGGACCAGTGATACACTTATACTCTCCCAAAAGCAATATGCCTTGCAGCTGCTAGACAGGATGAATCTGGGAAACCTTAAACCTTGTCCTACTCCCATGCTATCTGGGAAAATACTAAGGCCTGATGAAGGTGAACCATTGCAGAATCCAACACCATACAGAAGTGCCATTGGGGGTCTCCAGTACCTAACCTTTACTAAACCTGACTTGTCCTTCTCTATCAACACATTGTCCCAGTTCATGCATTCACCTACTTCAGAACACTGGAAGGCTTTAAAAAGGTTCCTCAGATATATTAAAGGGACAGTACACCTTGGGCTGGTGTTTAAAGCTTCTGGTAATCTACAGATCCAAGGTTTTTCTGATGCCGATTGGGGGTGCAATCCCTTTGACAGAAAGTCAATATGGCTACTGTGTTTACTTGGGACACTCTCTTGTGTCCTGGTCATCTAAGAAGCAGCAGGTGGTTTCACGTTCAAGCACTGAGTCTGAGTACAGGGCTCTTGCACATCTAGCTGCTGAAGTTCTTTGGCTGCAATCTCTGTTAAGGGAAATGCATATACACCTACCCACTAGACCACAACTTTATAGTGACAACATTGGAGCTGAGTCACTGGCACAGAATCCAGTCTTTCATGCTCGAACAAAGCATATTAAGATTGATGTTCACTTCGTTCGACATCATGTACTTGCAGGGCATCTCCAAGTCTCCCATGTTTCCTCCATTGATCAATTGGCAAACTGTTACTTCAAGATTCAAACTCAATGTGGATCATTCCCCATTTAGTTTGAGGGGGGATGTTAGAGATTAGACTTAATATTAGATATTATTATATTATAATATTATTTGGTGTTTTATGATTATGCCAAGTGTACTGTGGTAGAT
Source organism: Gentiana straminea (assembly GCA_036785695.1). NCBI lineage: Eukaryota > Viridiplantae > Streptophyta > Magnoliopsida > Gentianales > Gentianaceae > Gentiana > Gentiana straminea. Next base: position 3,397,904 of record JAVUPR010000046.1, on the reverse strand, counting down.
AAGATAAGAGATGAGATAAGATCAAGTTAGTTAATCTAATGGTGATATAATGGCCGTGTACTGTGAACAATGATTCTATTGAATGAAATACAATATCTTCTCTAAATTCTAAGTATTTAACACGTCCTCTCAAGTGTGGGTTTATAAAGAGTCTGGGCCACATGGCACACAAGGCATATTGAGGATCCTATAAGACCAATAAAGAGACCCAACATTTGCACAATAAATGAGTGGCTCTGATACCATATAGATGCAATGGTATTTAATAGATAATCCAAAAGACTGAATAACTTAACAATGTTCATACACTTTCTGGGATTCAAAATGTTTGGGGCTTCAATATCCTAGCTCATAAATACATCAATATGACATAAATGGCCCTCTTTACAAACTAAACATAAATCGACATAAACAACCCTCAAGATGTCTATATATTTACATGACTCAATCTTCGTTCACTGCATCAGAAGCACAATCAGTTTGACACAACATAATCTCTCACCTTTGATTTTGATGAATTTACATCACAATCAATTGAGATTCATCAAAATTAAAGGTGAAAGAATAGACAGGTTGTGGCAAAATGGTTGTCTCTCTATCATTGCTCATATACTGAATTTGAACTTGATCTGAATTACTCCTTTCCCTTTTCACAGGGCTAATATATGCAGCAGTTGGTCGAGACAGCTTCAAACAATTGGGAAACAAAATATTTCACAATTGGACCATATTTTTAAGAATCTATGCAGTTGAACAATATATTTGTATTATTATGACTAATAGAGTACTATGATAGTTAACATGGTTTGAATAATAAGAAAGGAAAAAAAAAGATATTCTATGATTAAAGACCTTGAAAATATTCAGGATTGGAGTTCCTCTTTTACCTTTATATTAAGTTCGTGTATTGATGTGAAAAAACATTATAAGGAAAACATGTATTTTTTTATTTTTTTTGCATTACGGTTGATTATGCTCCAAAATGTACACGGATAATTAAATGATTCGAGTTAGGAAAATAGTATATGAACAAATAGAGCTTTGTATGAGTTTGGACTGAACTCTTTGAGAGAGCTGCCTACGTATCCAATTCAAGTGTAGAATCGGAATCAAGTCCCCCTCGTAGTTCTAGATCGTGATGATAACCTTCCTCCCATAATGGGGAGTTATCGTCGGTTATCTTGGACACTATCAGACGTGGGACTCTATCCACGTTGTAGACGGTTATGTCTTATGAACTCTGTTTTCTAGCGGTTGTCTGACCGTTCTGCTCAGCTAGTCCAGAGACCGGTCTGTCCAGAGACATTAATCCTGCTATGCTAGTTCTGCTCAGGGGTTGACGGGGCCCTGCTCCCCCAATCCCGTTGTTATTATCTGATGGTGAAATGGGCCCGGCCCAAGAATAAATAATCCGATAAATAATCCGGCCCAAATGGGCTCCATGTATAGTCAACGGTCTTTATTATTTGGGACCAACTGATCCGATTAATTTAGATTATTATTCTTATAAGTCTCTGTAAAGTTTGACTTTGAGTTAAGAAAACAAACCTATAGCGGATAATTTTTTCCTTTTTTATTTTTAACTTAAAGTCATCAGTGACTGGGACACATTGACCCGACTAATATGAAGTTCCATTATGATGATACCCGGTAGAGTTTAACTCTTATGGCTCGTTTAATTAATATAGACATTTCAAGACAAAATCGAAATAAGATATCATTACACATTCACAAACTGCTAATCATTTGCGTCATGTTAAAGAATTATATCTTTCATTCTATTTATTTCACAAGTAGGTTTGACTACCGATTTTGAAGGAATTAGGGCAACCCAGAGACATATCGTAACGTAAAAAGAAAGAAATCTCGTCTTCATCGAGATACAGCGAACGTAGCAAAGCGCAATGAGTTATTATTAGAGCCGTAGGCCAATGTCTCACATCGGTCCCCGACACCGTCGTGTGAGGCGGATGATGGTAGGAATCGAGCCTTCTGAACGGCAGCTTACGAGTGTCAAAAGTGAGTGACTGTTCATCGGAACTGTTATAGTCCGAATACTCATAATACTTTTCCACTCGCTACATCACTCGTTAGGAGTCCGGTCGTCCTTCGTATCCGTCTCTAAGCCTGCTAAGAGTCCGTTGATTGAAATTCGCCCTATACTAGTTCTTTTTGGAAGGAATTTGCCAAAATGACAAAAATACTAGTTTATTTGCTAGAAAAACCATAGAGAATTATGTATGACACAGAGAAACCTCACAAAGAATTTTTGTGGTCTTTCTGTATGGCTTTCTTTCTTTATAACAAAGAATTATTTGTGGTTTTTCTCTATTCAACAGGGATTTTTCTGTATTTGTTGCAAAGTGTTGCTTTACGGCAGTCTGGAGTTATAAAAAACATGGCCTACTGAGACATAAATTTTAACTTGTTTTTTGCTAACTTCATTTTTTTATCCAGGAAAAGTAGCATACGACCTAGAAATAGTACGTTGTTAATGAACAAAGACGTTTACAAACAATGTTGATTACGTACGATTCATATAAGCTCGTATCCGTTTATGAAGTTAAAACGAAAAAACTCAAACAAATTAGTATGTTTGTTTATTTTGTAGAAAGCTCGACCAGCGAGAAAAAGTGTTTGGCCGAAGCCAAAAAGAGGTTGACCCACTTCATTCGATTGAGGAATGATCTTCACTTCGCGGGAACAAAAAAAAACCACCACCTCGCTCTTTCCTTTCTTTGGTGCTACCTTTTTTTTTTCCAAGGGATGGGGTTCAACATAGCGTTCGGACTCATGTGCCTTCCAGAACCAGGGGTCGTCGAGCCTCTTGCGTACAATTAGCCAACCTTGCGGCGGCAAAAGGAATTCAACAAACAAATATGAGTTACCTCACAAACGTTTGTTTAGATTCGTGACTAAACGCACATGGGCGGCTCTATATGGAAGGAAGTGGGTGCGCCTGACCCCTAAAATAAAAATATTATGCACAAATAGTGAGAATTTTTTTATAAACACATATATATATATGTGAAATTGACCGTATTATTTTTATGTATTGACCCTCTGTTTTTATCTATTGCCCCATAATTACATGTGTAGAATTGAATATCCAAATATATGTGTGATACGGAAAAAAAAATTGACAAATTTCTGACCCTCATGTCAAAAATCCTGCAGCCGCCCCTGTACACGCACGCGCACGCGCACATACCCTCAACAATCTAGTAGATAGAAGTTAAAACAAAAAAAAACACGAAAACATTCAATCAATTTGCCATTTCAAACTTTGAAGCACAAGTTGAAGAACATTGACAGGAGTTATAAAAGTGGTAGGTGAGCTCATTTGAGCACAGACCGAGATCGAGCAATAGTTTAATGAACAAAACTCAAACATAAATATAGCTCGTTTGGTAAACAAACAAACAAGCTCGTACACGTACTAAACATACACAAACTTAGACATTTGATATGATTCGTTTACATCTCTAACCGGAAAGGGTAACTTTGCTTTCACATATTTTTTTTTTCACAACACGCTATCCAATGTAGGTTCGGGCGGGTAAAGAGGTAAGGTGTGTTTAGGTGATGAGCGAGGTGTGTGGTAGGAAAGGAATTGTGAGTAGGGTAGGGTGTGATGGGTGGTGAGGTAGGGCTACTCCCGTAACCCAACCACTTCCACCCTATCATACCGTACCCTACCCTACAGTACCCCATCATATCCTACCTCACCCTACCCTACCTCACCGAACCTTACCCTACTAGCATGCCCTACTTATCATTGATGTGTCATGTATTATAGAAATTTTTTTAAGCCTACCGTACCCTACCATATCCTACCTTACCCTACACTACCCTACCTACCCCACCGAACCTTTCCCTACTATCATATGCCCTACTTATCATTGATTTGTCACTTATTATAATTTATTTTAACCCTACCGTACCTTACCATATCCTACCTTACCCTACCTACCCCACCGAACCTTACCCTACTATCATGCCCTACTCATCACTGATATGTCATGTATTATAAAAAAAAAATTTAATTTATTTTTTTAATATTTCAAACGCGGTAATGAAATGAGTTGAGTTCATCTCATTCCATTCCATCCATTAAACCTATGATTTCGCTCCATCCAATTACAGTCTTACAGTAAAAAAAAAAAAAAAAAGACATGTCGTTTCGTCCGGTTATGTTCAAGCTAGTTTAAAAATAATAACTTAACTCTTTTTTTTTAGAAAGGGAATGACATTTTTATTATACTAGGAACCAAGATGAGATTCGAACTAGATTTTCACCGGAAAATACAATGACATATACAACTAGGCCAAATCCGATTCTCAATTGTCCAATCGGTGGTTGAACCGGCCGGAACCGGCCCGGAGGACCCGGAACCGGCGGTTTTTTTTTTTTTTCCCCTTTTTTTTTTTTCCTTTTTCATTTTCTTTTTCTTTCTCCTTCAAATTTCGCCCAAGATTTCAAATTCCAATTTGACCAACGGTTGGCAACGGATATATATTCAAAATATTTGATTTTATTTTAATATACCATAAAATGTTGTTTTTTAATTTTTACTAGTGCCACAACATAAAAATATATTTCTTATTATTATTACTTTATGACCGAAATATATCGTAACACTTTGACTAATCAAATAGACAAATAATCAAATACTACTATTTAAATTATTGTGACAAGGAAGAGCACATAATTAAATTAAATTTAAATGTTACACTTTGACTAATCAAATTAAATTTAAATGTTACAAAATATTAATAAACTACATAGTACATCCTACTCTTTTATTCATATAAAATAGGTTCATTAGGTCCCGAAAGGTTGTACGTATCAGTATATTGCGGTACCACGAATTCTCTAGCAAAAGCGGTAATAAGAAATGCAAAGAAAATATAACCATCACCTGCATTGCCCATAGCTATCTGGCCAATTCTTTCCACGATGTATTGGCCTACATCTATTAGCTCATTCGTAAGAAAAGCGTACGCAAGGATGTACATCTCAATGGGCGGTTCAGTGTGGTTTACAGTACCATGAAGGTGATATGCAAGAAACAAAATGGTTGTCCGAATGACTTCAGGGGTCCATCTACGAGGGTAATGTTGACCGCTCCTTCTAATCATAGGTGCCCAGAGGTGAGTCTCACCAAAATGTCGTACCATGTTAGAATAGAATCTTTCAGTCCACTGAAACGGTCTGAAAAAATCAACATGACGAGGGATATCATCAAGTAAATAATAATGGTTGATCCAACGCGGTGTGAATTGGACGTGTACAACTAACTCTATACGCTAGCCATTGGAGTGATTGTCAGATGTTGATGAATATGTTGGAGCCTTTCAAACAGGCTACATTGTTCTTTTCGAGTTGTTATAAACCAACGGCACATGCGGTCTTACCAAGGACGATTGAGATAGTAAATTTGTTTGAAGAATTTGAAGCATGTCCCGACTTGGTTCCATGTTTAACAGCTATAAGACGAAAATGGATTAAGTATATGCTACACATACCCGAGCTTTATCTTATTGCTGTTATTCTAGACCCTCGACTTCAGACAGAGGGACTGACGGGATTTTTGGAGAGTTATTATGAATTCTTGTTTCCTAATCCGGCGTCCCGACCGAAACCACAAGGAAATGATTCAAAATACACTTAAATTATTTACAGATTTGTACGCTCATTATGATATTCGTTACGGAGTTGGGGATACTAGGCCCTCCTATAATGCAGGTACAAGTTCTACTAACCCCGGAGGTGGAAAAGTTTCAGCATTGAGAAAAGTGATGGAAAAAATATCCGCGAAAAGGCCGAGGCCGAGGGTTGATTCATCGTCCTCATGTGAAGAAATAGATAGATATCTATCGACTACTTTCGAGATTGATACGAATGTGGAGTACGATTTTGACTGGGATATATTGGGATGGTGGCGGAGCCATTCAAGAGATTTTCCCAATTCTCTCACACATGGCAATTGAATTTTTGTCGTGTCCAGTGTCAACCGTGACGGTAGAGTGGGCTTTTAGTGAGGGCGGAAACATGCTTAGCCAAAGGAGAGCGAGCATGCACCCAAGAAATTTAGAACATCAAATGTGCCTCAAAGATTGGGTGCTAGCCGAACGGAGACAACAAGACGTCATTCCACCGGAAGAAGATGACCAAGATGTGGTGGACACCGATCTGTTACAACTGGAACAACTGCAAGTGCACACGGGAGTGAAGAAGATGATAACCTAGAAGATTCTGAGTGACTGATATGTACATTTACTTATTACTTTTTTTTTTATAAAATTTCAATCAAGCATAGTCATGATATAGACTAAAAATTTCATGTTTTTCAGATGACTCCATCTTGATGTGCCAAAGCTCAACAATGATGATTATGAGAACAAAAATGTGAAACGGTCGTTGTGTTGTGCTTGGAGGTGTTTATGAAGACAATGAAGATGCTTCCACAATAATGAAGACAAATTCTAGTGTCATATTATGTTTGAATATTCAGTGTATTAGTAGTGTGTTTGTATTTTTAATATGAAGTGTATTAGACTATTAGTATGGTGTTAAGTAATGTGTATCAACTATCAAGTGATTCAAGTGTGCCGTGACTGTCGTCATTGATGTATTGTTCAATTATGTAATGGTGTTGCTTAATAAAACAACTTTTATATACATTTTGCCTCGATTCATTAAGATATAATATCAACTTATATACATAATATTATAAGTATAAATCATCGTAATCAATATATGAAATATAAGTTTAATTTACTTACAAATCAATCATAAAAAATAAACAATTAGAAAACTATAATCTTTAATTTACTTACAAATTATCTAGAATATATATAGATTGGTTGAAATTAAATATTATACAAGCGTGTGTTTTTTTTTTAAACATACTTATGAAATTAAATATTATATATAGTTTAATAACCAATTAGAATTTATTATTAATTTTAACGTAAGTTATAAAAATTTTGTAAAAAAAAATTGATTTTTTTGGAACCGGGATTGAAACCGTGATTGGGACCGTAATCGGAACCGTGATCTGAACCGTCTGACCCGGGAACCGCCGAGACCCGGACCAGGACCGGGAAACCGCCAAACCCGCCGGTTCCGGGGAACCGGCGGAACCGGCTAGAAAATGGAACCGGCGGTTCCGGTTCCATTTTGGACCCGGAACCGGAGGGTCGTGTCATGGACCCGGAACCGGTCACGTCTAATTAGAAACTAATGGGAACAGATATTGATTTCTCATTCCATTGGGAGTGTGAGTCAACATCAGAAAAAATGTGACAGATATTAATTTCTCACACTCGCATTGCGTGGGGGATCGATGCGACGTCACACTATGGTCCATGTTTGTAATTTTAGCCTTTGTCTTTTGCGACATCTCATTAGCAATATGTAAACAAGTGCATCACATTAGAAGAACAATTTTCAAAAGTCAGATTTTTACAATCGGTCTTCAGAAGAAAGATGATTCTTAAATCAAAAATCGACTTTTTGAAGAACGTTTTGATATGATGCAAAGGTGTACCGGTACAATCGCTTTGAGTAGACAACAAGAGTAGTTACGCGTAATAAGTTTTGTGCTGAGTAATCATGTTAACCAAGGTAGATTTGATTATTGTCAGCTAAGATAACATAAAAGTATGGATAATAGCTACAGAAAAACATTTAGTCAAGCCACCAATAAACCTCACTACTTACTAGGTTCTCCAAACAGATGTAATCCTTTTTAATCTTTTCATCCCAAATACTACTAGGATTAAAACAAAACAAAGTTCAGATGCCTACATCTCTCTAATAATTAACTGCTATAAACAATAATCAATTTGCGTACCATAACAGGAGTCGGGGATTCGAACTTGCCATCCTAGTCGTGAGAGCCATTGCACTTCCTTGGTATCAACCGGTGTTTGAATCCCCCCAACCCCCCAAAATAAAATATAAAAATAAAAAACACAGGAATCATCAAGAATCTGTTCCACAAGAGACCTTCACGTCACGCAGCATGTAGCTTCTTTACATATCTGCAAATCCCAATATAAATGTTAGATAGATGTTTAGCCTCAGACATGATCAAACAATTTGATGGTACATCAATTTAACAGGTTCAAAACTTCATAACATTCATCATGGTATGTGCCTTTACAATTACAATACAAAAAGGTCTCCAAATGCACGATACCAGTTTTACTGTAACACAGCACGTACCATTCTCCGCGGTAAAAGTAGTTTTGACAGAGTGGTAATTATATAGTCTGTATTCAACTTTTATTGAAAGTCCAAAACCAATTATGCTAAAACATCTTACACAAAAGAAACTCCACTCCACAACGAAGGAAAACATATATCTATCTTATTTTTAAGAAATCTGATGTTATCCCAAGGGAATGTTAAGCACACCCTGAAAATTTCTAATGCAATAGGTTGTTATATACCATATGTTACAAGAACGAGATATTGTAGCAGTGTCACACTTAGACGTGCAAGAACCTATGGGAAAGGGGTTGATTTGAAAGCATGAATCTGCTTCATATCAGCACAACACATGCAGAAGAGGATTCAGGTGGATACATTTCAATTATGTAAAAGATGTACAAATTTTACAAATCGAAATATAACTTTGACACTATGACTATGGATTATTTCTTTTAACGTAATAAGCCAGAAAAAATATACAAAAAGTACTTGAAAATACTTTTAAACATTAAAAACTAGAGCAGATTCAAAAACTATATACAAACAGTTATTCAGATGAACAAAGATCATAACTAAAGATTTGTCCAGGTTCGGGAAGACATTAAAAGCCAACACTTGGTCACTGTAAAAAAAAAGGTTGAATCTATCTTGACAGTTGACATTATTTTAATGATTGTATGATCTCTCTCACTCAGCTATACAAATTAAAACAAAACAAATATCATTATGTAGACATGGTGTTCAGCTAAGACACCACTTATTATAGCTTATCATACCAAAAGATACTATTTGTTGATCAAGTACTTCCAAATACGAACTAATCTAAAGAGACAACATAAGACATTTACGTGTGATGAGCGGCAAATAACAACCATGCCGAAATTACATGAGGTGTCATTGATCTAGCTGCTGACAAAAGCAATGGAGTTTAAGTGTCAACACTCAACATGACAAACTATGTATGTTATAGTGTGATAAAGGAAGAAGTAATGCGAGAAAGCTGCAGCTTAAGGCACAAATTGTCACAAAAGGCAACATGTTGAGTCTTATACTTGATCCGTTCCGTTTGATTCTCAAATCCATGATCCAGACATCCCCAGCTGATGATATGGAATCATAAGTGTTCCAAGGAAACCAAAATATTTAAAAGGGGAAATCTTTTCAATGCTTAGCCAAGTGTAAACATCGGCACACAATGTTTCTGTGGACCAGCACACAAAGCAAGACAATCATCCACAAAGCAACTAAAAAAATTATTACATAAAGATGAGATTTTGTACGACTCCCTAAATAACATGGGCAACAATTACTGAGGTAGAAACCTATACCAACATTAGCAACATAACATCTACCTAGATCATCAATGAGTGCTCATTAGGAAACCTAGTAACTATGAAGGGTAAATCCAGAAAACCATAATTTTCTCAAAACAAACACGACCGCCACCCATAACTAAAGCACACATGAAATACTAAAGATATGTCAATAAACACATGACTAAGGCATGATGCCCTAAAGACAACAAAGGCCGTGTACATTTAACAAAGAAGAAATATAAATTACTCAACAACATGAACACCTCATCTGACCACTTCCAACAAATCACATACTACGGAACAGAATAAAGAACGAGTAGCACTAATGCACTATTAATATCAGGAGAAATGTTTCACACGTCAGAACATCCACCCCAACTCTAACCTATTAAATGTCAAAATATACGGTTGCAAACATTACACATACTATATATACACACTTACATAACATACAAGGACACTATAATCGAGCAGTCTACTACAACATAATTGCATATACAAAGCAGCACTATATATAATCCAAATATTCAATTGCTACACAAGAAGGTCAATAAAATCAAGAATTTAACAGACACTGAAGTATGAGATGAATGTCATACCATCCGATCCAGATCGTTTAGCATGCTTAATTTTCTCCAGCTGGACCTGTGTATCCATAAACAGTTGCATCCTTTGCACCTCCAAGTCTTTAGCAAACTGCATTCGCTGCTTCTCCAACTCCACCATTTGCCTCTGCTTCATATTCTCCACCCTCTCATAAATTTCCCCAAACCTTTCTATGGCCTTGGCAAGCTTTCTCATTCCCTCATTCTCAATCCCTGTTCCATCTTCTCTCCCATCCATCCCCTCATCATCTTCTTCCTCTGATCCACCCTCCCCGTCCTCATCCTCTTCAACCTCTTCCTCAGCTGCCGCAGCTGCTGCCATAGCTGAATAATTCTTGCGGAAATAAGAATCATCCACTCCAGAAAAAGGCCTCTTCTGAGGCAAAAGCGTTGGCTCCACAGGGACAGCTACAGGAGGCATCACTGAAGGTTTATTATACAACGGAATACCCATTGGAGGCAGGGCCATCGATGCGGATGCGGATGAAGAATTCGACAAAGGCAATACCTTTTGGGTCTGAGTTTTCAAATTAGATCCAATCAATTCATCAAGGCGTGTATAAAACGGCCATGAGGACATCAGCATCCCATTAGACTCAGCGATTTTGGCCTTCTCAACCTTATACTTCTTCTTCAAAGTATCAATCCGATTCTTACACTGAACATCACTCCTCCTGGTCTTCTTAGTGTGACCATGAAGTGCATTAACGGCGTCAGCCACCTCCTGCCAGTCCTTCTGCCGGAGATTACCCCGATTCAGCTCCACATAACGCCGACCCCAGGCATCAACAAGAGTCGACGTAGCCTCCTCGCTCCAACAATCCTCCCGGAACGGCAACGGACGTGAAGCAGCCGGCATCTGAAACTGAGAAATCACCATCGAAGACTCATTGATCTCCCCCATAGCAAATCAAAATCAGAAGATCCAACGAAAACAGCAAATCGGAGAAGAATTAAAGGGAATCGGAGCACGTGAAGAATCGCAAAGGTAGGTCGGTGCAGTGCCGGTGAAGGTAGGTAAAAAGAGGACATGAATGATGAAGGGGAAAGGGGTAAGGGCAAATAAGAAAGGGGGAAAATAACTCGGTGAAGTCGCCGGTCGGGCGCGTGGAGGCAACGAACGCGTGGATGTGAGGGCGAAAAAAAGGATACGGTTGGTGATCGGATAATTCGTCATAGTTGGACGGCTTTTTTTGGTTTTTGGGTGTTACGTTACGTCCGGTATTGTTGCCTTTTCTTCTTTCTTGCGATTTTCAGACTGATTCGTATTTCTTTTTCTTTTTTTTTTTGTTTCCCTATTTTTGGTGTTCTTTTTCTTTTTATACTATTACAATTTTTTTTTCCCTTCAATGTGAGTAACGGGCTCTTGTATTGGATCAACGAGTTATTGTTGGATGGGCTTAACAAGAATGTTAGAGTATCCACTATGGCAAAGTGGATATGGTTGTATTGTAAACAAAAAGTTGATACACATTTATTAATATTTTACTACAACACATTTGTTTACTACTATAGTTCATGTAATCATACTTAAAGAAAAAAAATGTGAGAGTGGATGTGTATAGAACCACTTCACCTCCCACATCATGTATCACCACAATGTGCTTAATTGAGCTATAAAAGAAAATATGTGATACCACATCTTTTTCACACCGTGGAAGACTAAGCCATAGTGAGTACTCTTAGGGAAAAATGTTAAAAAGAGCCCAACAACTATTGTTCCACCAATCACCACCCATCATAAAAACCATTTGTTTTTGTAATAAAGTATGTCGTAAATAAAGCCGATTAGGCATTACCTCGGTGGTAACCTGGTAATAGCTGAGGCACTAGAATCAATAAGTCCTAGATTCCACGTCTATGTTGAGGGAAAAGGGTGTGAGTATATTGATTATGATTTCGTCTCCGTAAGAAAATAGCTATTATTTGTACCAAATCGATCACACAAAATCGAACTTATTAAAGTTGGTTTTGGAGTCAAAAACCGGTTTTCATAAGGTTGATTCTTACGATACATCTACGGTCACAATACATCTACAAGAAGTCGGTTTTTTGCAACATAATTGTCCTTTTTTTTTTGCTTAAAGCCCCCGATATCCGGAACCCACTGGTCCAACTGATCCAGAGTTCAGCCCGGGTCGTGCATGCAGACTCTGACACTTACTCAAGAGCTCTTTCAAAATGTCGCCACAGAGGAGAATCTAACCGGTGACTTCCCTAGACATTCTCAAGACACTTACCATTGGAGCCAAGCTACTTGGTTACCATAATTGTCTTTGACAAAAGTTGATTCCATAGTGATGCACAAGTGGTGTGGTGTACCGGTATAATCAGTCTGATGCAAATAAAGGCCCCTAAAACCCCATTTTTAATAAAGATGATACACCTTTCAAGAAATAAAAATAAAATGAAATAAAGATGATACAATTTTTTTGGTTGAAACCGGATATTTTATTAAAATCACCAAAACTGTACAAAAGGTATATGAACTTTAGAATATACATCACGCTATCAAATACATCCATCACAAACTTTAAATCTAAAATCTAAGTTCCCGAGTGTCGAACAGCATTAGAGATAAATATTGTCTTTGGGGGGCGGTTTAGCTCAGTGTGATGGAACTCCTGGTTACGCCTGTGCCAAAGGCCCATCACAATCTCTTGGAACAAGTATCTCCAGAAATAAATAGTGTCATGTTTGTACATGTTCACCTTGAGGCAGTTCTCCAGCAAAGTGGGGATCGCATGTGTTGAGGCAAAGAGGTTCCAATACTGTCGGTGAATGATTCTCTTCCACAGATCAATAGCCCAGAAGCAATATCTAATCGCATGTAAAGTGGATTCCGGGAGCGTAATGAAACATGTATCATCCCCAATAATATGTCGATCAGTTAGAAGCCCGCAGTAGGTAAGGCATCCCAACGGATTTTCCATAGCAACAGGTTTCCCCGAAGTGATCCTTTAATGAACCAGATTAGTTTCCACACACAGTCCTCGGGTGAGGTGGATGTCTCCAAGTGCCTCTGGATTTCGTGGTACGCAGAGCTCACAGAGAACTTGCCAGAAGGGGTCAGTTTCCACACAAAATGCCATTTTCATCAAAATCAAACGCATCACGAAGAGCATTAGCTGCAAAGCACATATGGCGCCAAATGAATGAGAAGTTTGTCTTAGGATCGTCAAGGGGTGAACTGTATTTGCGTATGAAGAGCTATACCCAAAGCTTATCATGTTCTGTAGGCATTTTCCAAGATAGCTTAGCCAAAAATAGTGTTCATATCACGTGCGTTGCGGATGCTAAGTCCACCCTGAAGTTTGAGTCGAAAGATATTTTCCTAAGTCACTAGACGTAGACCTCGCTTATGTGTGCCATGGCCTCAGAGGAAGCATCAAACTATTTTATCCAGTTCATGTGTTATGGTGGCAGGGAGTCGAATAGTCTTAGTGCCTACAGATATAACCATTACTTATGAATAACCAACCACAAACGATTTGTATATAAACCAATGCATTGTCCATAAAAACTATTCATAACGTTATATCCTCGACTACCATTAATTCACTTGTGATCGATATATATGATCATATAAAAAATTTGGTTGTTGGATCAGTTCCAGAATTAACAACATAAGTAGCCGCCTATATATTTCCTACAAGAAGGATTTGACCCCAAAATGGACGGGATTGAGAAAGCTATGTTGAGCTAACTTTTCTTCAAAATTAGACACTTTCCCTAAGAAGGCATGAGTATATAATCATATCAGGATATAATTAAATCCGTAAATGGTCATCTTGTGATCCAATTAGATTCTATCGTCGTGGACTTAATACAAGATCATCATAATGGATCGGTGCAAGTTCTGTTTGATCACATCATGTATAAGTGCAACCAATAAGATGTCACACATCAACGTCCTGGATAAGGCAGTCACACTTCAAATGTTCTATGGTACTAATGGTGGTTTGACTGTAAGATCCCTAACTTCAATAAATTTTTCCACGGACTTAATATTCAAGGAGTATCTCCATAAACTCAGTCCCCACGCTCATAATTCTTATCCACCGAGTATTATGATCACATAAAGAACCCCGTGAGATTTTCTGTGATGTACATTCAAATGAATACTGCTAAGCAAATAAAAGGACAAATGATAAATGTCAATTTATTTAATAAAAAGATTACATTATTGTATTTCGAGCCACCATGTCCAATCTCCCGCTTTCCCGTAAATACAATATTGATTGTTTTAGAGCACTCACTCTACCAAAACAATCGCCCACCTGCTCCAAAACGAGTGGGCTAAATCTTTCCGTCACATTTCATGCTAATTCTTGTCAAACAATTTGACATCATCTTGCTGGCAACAACTTCATAAGTTGTTTTGAGTTGTGTCCAACACATTCTACTAATAACGATATACGCTTATCCATGAATCAACTCATTATTGTCTTTATTAGCCTAACTTTATTCCCTCATGTCAACACCTAATTATACTAGCATATTAGTTTTCCTTCTCCATAGGTACTTAGGAATACCCCTTACTGGTTTATCAAATGGTTAAATCATAGATAATTTAAAATGACCTTGACTAACTCTTACAAAAAGAATATTTATCCCACGCCCAATGTGTAATGTATTGACATTTACAAAGAACCATTGTCTGGTTGGTTGAGAATCTTACCCGGAATCTTGCATATATTCGATAACACATATACATCTTATCTATATAAGATTCTTGGGGTAATACCAACATATCATTCTAGTAAATTTTATAAATCCACCCATTGGATCAGTGTTACCACCCTACCGGTTCGCCTGTGAAAATTGTCATGAATTTTACAGTTTTTTCTTTTATCGAATTTCAACATGTCACATTTGCATCATTTAAATTCATCGTGAATTTTAAAATCCCTTTTCATGATAAAAATTAAATCTAACAATTAGATTATATTTTCAATCATGCGATTTTAGAAGCTATTTTTATAAAATTCTTTTAACTAATTAATCAAATTGACTATCCACATAGATGCATAACGATGAGTGGAATTCATGGATGTGAAGCATGAGAATGATCATTCTACGCAACTTTCAAAAACAAAATTAACCGCATAAAAAGTAAACATAGATAGATTGAATGGTAACCCCATATCTAAATATTACATCAAAAACAACAACAAAAAAAAACCCAAATCTTCTTTTGTAATCTTCTAGATTGAAACAACAAGGTATCAATCCGTGATGGAGCCACCCACCTAAGTTCTATCACCCCATTTAGATCACAATTCCTCAGGATCACCACATGCTTTTCATCCATAGAAGGGGGGATTATGTCTGTAAACCATCTTTATCTCAGAATTTATGCACTGTATAGTCAGCATCTCATAAGAATACTAACTAAAAATATTACATGGTGAATCCCAAATTACATCAATTTGTACGAAATAAAAACAACACATAAAATTAAAAGTACATGGCTACATCATGGACCCGAAAAAACCGGGTGTACATAGAATCTAACGGGAAACAGATACCGACCTTCATTCTATCTCAAAACAATCACCGTACAAGAATAAACATAACCACAAATAAAATATATAAGCATTATAGTTCCACTCCTTTTTATTAATTATGAATTTAAAATGCGAAATCTCTTTCATCAATGCTCCAATACCCCATGCTAGTGTTGGGTATTGATACATATATACCCTTGTTTGATGTTTTATGTTTGATTATATCAAGGTTAACACAACCTCTTCTCAAAAAAAAGTTAACACTACTTAGAATGAGGTATAATTGGCATTTGAATTGAATTCGACATGGTTAGATGACCTAGTGTATGATCTATGTAATCTATACAATTTTCTGTCATTAAAGAGGCGTTTCCCCTTATTACTCATCATATTCTCCTCATTAAAGATGATGTACCTGTAAAATGCATCATGTATTAAGGCCAATCGAAGTGTTTCACTTACAGTACAAGACTTATAGCTTTATTGATCTTATATAGGTATTATAAAAGTGCCTAACATTATTATATCAGGCTACATTACAAAATCAAAGGCGCACAACATGAAAAAATTCAGATTTGATCAAGAACACATCAAGAATTTAATAATTTTGTTGGATCCAGATTTCCTTCATATGATGCTTTTTTGATACAAATGTGCATCATTAAGCAAGGTTATAGTACCTTAGATAATCAGCTTTGAACATACATAGTGACCCTTTGTATCAAGTCTTGATCCAAGGGATGGAAAGTTGCATAAAGTCTTTGCAAGTACAACGTCGTTTCACTCACTCAATTGGCCTATCTTGTCCTCTTCTCCAACAGATTGCTGGATAAAGAGGAAGGAAGCAGGAAGTTTCCAAGGGTTCAAACGAGTGATATTCTGAATTAAAATTTGAATACAACAGCTACTTCCAATTTGGTATTGTTTGTTGACTATAACCTATAAAAGTGGCTAATTCAAGAGAGGAGAAGACAACTAATACTCTTCCCATTTTTTTTTGTTTTTTCATCTTCTCTGGACTTTAAATTGGGCTAAACAATCTTCATCTTTGAGTTCTACTTGAGACTTAGTGACAAAATGTTGGTTTTGTTTCACTGTCTTGTTTGATATTTTGGTTTGTGTGGTTTAGTGTGCTTTGCTGATAATCATAAGAAATATTGGTCACTTAGAAGTTTGAGTATACTTCATAATTCACCATAGAAGTGTTTTGGAGCTTGAAAGACCGGTTTAGTTTCAACCATTACATATGTGAGAGTGGTAAAAGAGATTTTGTCTTTGTGATCAGGTTAGGCTAAGGGAATGAATTGTGTTGTACACACTTGTAACACCTACTATCTGAATAAAAAGGATCCCCAAGTTAGGTTTCTCATACCTTCTTGATAGAACATGTTTATATCTTGTGTCCACTACTTAAGTTATCTTTTACTGCCTTGTCTAAATCCTTTGTATGTTCTTGTACTAATACATTGTATGATCCAAGCATCTGCATGCATGTTACTTCGGAAGTTCATCAGAACATTGAACACTTACTCTACAATCCGATAAATTTGTCACACTTTGCTTATCTGACTTAATCTGGTGGATCCAAGTCAATCCTAGACTTGTATTGAGTTGTATAGAGATCTAACAAGTGTTATAATACCTTGTAATTTTCATTTAACCACTTGATGTTTCATTTAACCTCATAAATTTAGGATTAGAAAAATTGCACTACAATATTGTTTACGGAAAAGTTTTAAAGTATAAGAGTTTGGTAAGGAACCATTCACCCCTTGGTCCATATTTAGACCACATTGATCTTATCAATTGGTAATAGATCACTCGTTACTTGTGCGAATATTGTTAGATACATCCTCTGATTTGAAACAATGACTTCAATGAATTTTATTAAGCCTCAAGAGGGCATGTCAAGTAAGTGGCCACCCTGCTATATTGGTGTGCATTATGATCATTGGAAAAAGTGTTATAAGGTTGCACATGGAATCTCTTGATACTGATATGTGGTATGTCATTGAGGATGTACCATTTGTCCGAATGAAAACCAAGATCTCTGGAGATATTGTTGAGTTTGTTCTTAAAACAAGACAAGAATGGGAAGAATCTGATAAGAAGAATGTGTTAGTCAATGTTAAATCTATGATTGTCTCTATTTGCAAGTGTGCCAAAGAATTTTGGTCAAAACTTGAACTGAAATATGAAGGAACAAATAGAGTAAAAAAATCTAAGATAAATATCTTGATGCCTTCATATGAGCTATTCCAGATAAAATCTACTGAATCCATATGTGAAATGGATGCTAGACTGTCTGATATTATCAATGGTTTTGAATCTCTTGAGAAAGTTTTCTCAAATCAATAGAAAGTACAGAAACTGTGTGAACAAACCCTTAAAGAAAGAAAACATGATAAAACAGAATCAAGAATTAATGTTGCTTTGCAAAATAACCTCATTAATAGTCAGACCCGAGCCGAATTCCGGATTAGTCGGACCAGTTGGTTCCGTATACCGGGGGCTTTAAGAAAGAAAAAAAACATTTTTAATATGATAAAGAAGTTACATATAGTTAGGGCAGTAAATTTAAATAAACTATGTAGCATGGCGTATGTGTGTATGTATGCATTTAGCCATATAATTAGTTTTTTGTCCACATTTCCCTGGATGTATTGAGACATTCCGAAAGACATTAAATCCACCATGACTAGATTAAAGTGATTTAGAAAGAAAAAAAAACTTACTTATACAATTCTATGTTGAATGATTATAGTATTACTGTACAAAACTACCTTATATTATTATAGTTGTTTTTCCTATAAAGATATTGTTATAGTTGTGACACACAATGTCATTTCTTAGCATGTGCAGAGTGTTAGAGCATTTAATGAACGCAAGTAATTAATGTAAGATTTTTTCCCGCAGATATATATTTTATAATTTGGAGAAAAGCATGTGTGTTACGACTTAGCGCATTTTGCGGGAGACACACATACCCATCTCCTGATGTATTACTAGAAATCAACAAAACATTCACTCACATCATGTGCATATTCTCATAGTTAAGTTGATATATAGTAGGGCTACCGCGAGGAATCCTTTTGAAATGGATATTTGTAACGCCCCGTTCCCGGACACCGAGTCTATATCCGGAAAAGGACCGTTCGACACATATAATATTAAATAAATCAATATTATGTGTAAGTCTCTACTACGTCGTATCGAGTTTAGCAATTAGCGGAAGCTAAAAGACTCGGGTAAAATTTTCTTTTCAGACAAGAATAGAAATGCAACAACTAAAGATAGAAAGGTACTTAAACAATATCAACGGTCTTACAAAAGTACGAAATCTTAAAAGAAACAACAACAAAGTTATATTACATGAGCTCCAAAGTAAGGGTACAACATGTTTTTTAATAACATACAAACTAGTCTCGAACATAGTCTAGCATAATTTAAAAGTGAATAATAAAAGCATTGCGAAATCATCCTCAAAGATCGTCCTCGAAATCATCGTCAAAGTCTTGATCCACCTGTTCATCTTCTCATCCCCAAACACAAACAATATGCATTCGAGGTAAGTACAAAGGTACTTTGTAAAAAATAGAAGCAATTGTATTAAACAAGTATATAAAGCATTAATTAGGTTTAAGATACTATCTTTACGGAACCGACTCAATCTAGGGTTTATTTCATGCTCATCAACATGTCATGACTAAATATTTCTAACTTAACCTATCTGTGATATACCAGCATCCAAGAGCACTACGCATGGTGTATATCCACCACGAGATATCGTTTGCAACCTATCAATGGATCACACTGATAGCCACGGGTTTAACCCGATAGAGCACGCGTTCGGTGAATTCCCTCTACCATTCAGCCGTTTATAGGCCAGTAGAGATATTCACTTTTACTGACCGACCACACGTCGCGATATAGCCTTGTGCCTAACGACATGGTATTCTTTTACTAGTCACTTATGTATTTATTAACCGGTAACTAACCATTTATGTTTTCAAGGCAAAACTTACCTTAAACAACTCTACTCCCTCACTTAGTCATCTAGACACAACATCCTATCACGTACACAGACATTGGAGGATGCTAATCCACCAAAGCACAAGCCTATCATGCCCTTCCGACGGTCCTGAACTTCAACTCCCTTTAAGAGTACATTCGGTGCCGGAACTAAGTGCATCAGAAACTCATTCAAGGCTTGTTCATCTTTATTTAGTGTTATTAGATCATGAATCCACACTTAAAACTCAATACACAGCTCAGAACAACATTTTTCCCCAAAACAGGGTCAATGCGTGCGCATTCACTAATCCAAAGACATCCTGTTACATCCTGATCAACCAATGCGTGCGCATTGTATACAATACGTACGCATTGTCTGTACAGCAAGCATCCTGAACCAAACTGAAGCAGGAATGCGTGCGCATTCGACCTGAAGCAAACATCCTGTACAACTCTGATGCATCAATGCGTGCACATCGTTTCACAATGCGTACGCATTCTGCCTGCTCAAGCCCTAAACCTAACTTTTTCCACTTCTCTCAATTCCACAACTTTTCCAAACATGTTCTTCATCAAATTAACAGCAAAACCATAGTAAAAGAGGTACTTCAACATACCACAACATAGCACATTGATCTAACATCAAAACACATGAAAACTTATACCAAAACAACTCCAAACTCATGACTAAACCTTATGATACTTGAATTAACACAATAGGAAGATCTCTTACTTGTTTCAAGCACAAAACTCAACAAAAACTTGCAGGAAAACTGCTGCACTTGTCCAAACTCCCAACAGAAACCTATTTGATCCACAATTGATCCATAAACCAATTATGATCAAAGTTTCTAAACATCTAGAACTACGAATTAACCTAGAAACATCAAACATTGATCATAACTGCCCTTTAGTCGAAATCCATACCTTAAAGAAACTTGATGATCTTCGTATTAAAACGATCCTCGTTCTCTCACGATGCTCCTGCTCTTGTTGAATCTGAAATCCGACAAGAACTGACTTAGAACTTTGAAGAACAAGTTTTGCTCTTTTCTTTTTCTCTCAAACTTGCAGGCAAACTCCTTTCAAAATTTCTGACAAGTCATGCTAATAGTGGGAGGTTTATTTTTCCCAAATAAAACCTCTCCCCACTATTCTCTCCACTAACCCATATAAAACCTTAAATTACAAAACAGTCCCCATTATATATATATATATATATATATATATATATATATATATATATATATATATATATATATATATAATCGAAAAAAGAAAAAAAAATATATATATATATATACATATTTATAAAACTTTAAATCCATAAAAGAAATAAATATAATATTTCGTTATCGCAAATTGACACGTCTGCCATTTCCCGAGAATCGAAATATTACAATATTGTTAATGGCATCAGACTCGATCTTGTTGTTGAAGCATCAAAGCGAACTTCGACCAGCGTGAGCTCTTCAGAGTCGAATTTATATATAAAATTCGACTCTGGATGGATTGAAATCGTATTTTGACCTTTTTACACCCCAAATTTACACAAATTGTAGATTGACAGTGATGCCATTAACAATACTCGTTTGAAATATAAGGGTTTTTTCAAGATATTCCAAACTAATATTTGAAATAAGTTTTTTTACAAAGACAAAACCAAAATTATATAACCCACACACTTGATCCGAAAGGAAATCAAACACGGGACTGTAATAACCCTCTTGACCAATAAGGGCATTTTTTACCTTATACGAAAAAAAAGTTGGGTATAAAAAGCCCATCATGTTCCTAAGCTTTAGATTAGATTCTTTCATATTTCTTCTTTATTTTGACAGTCAAGTTTTGGCGCTATTGAGACTTCCTCTCAACGAGACAATCATTCAGTAGTGCTTGAATATGATACTGAATCATGCGTATGATTTGGCCGAACGTCCGGGATTCACGCTTCCTGATTATAAGAATGAATATCCCGAAATGGCTATCGTATAAAAGAATGTTTTATTTTCTGAATCGTTAAAAAGTGGGAGGGAATCGTTCACTCCGAGAGAATATCATATTTTGTGATATACTCTCTCCGTTCCTATTTAACTGTCACAGTTGTCAAAATCAAAATATTTATTTTTATCTGTCGTAATTACATTTCTACGCATTATTTATTGTATTTTTCTACATCTACCCTTATTTACTAAGGGGTGGGGGATTGAAAATAACATTGCATTAATTATATTTAAGGGGTGTAATGTCATTTTGATGTTAAGTCAAAGAATTAACTACCCTTCTTTATATGTGTGTTTTTGGCAACTACGATAGTTAAATAGAAACGGGGAGGAGTAAGAAATAGTCGTTGATGTGAGACACTCGATAAACTATAATGAGGATATTGATTATGTGAAATGACGTTTTTATACGGGAACCGTTTCGAATTAAATGTTGTAGTCAAAGAAATGACTCACAGCAATTGGGGACCGTGATTCACTGCATGGTGTCAATCATGAACGTTAAATATGAGTTTATTAATAAAGCGTTATTAATGATAAATTAACTAGTTAATTTATCTATTTTTTTTTATAGAATTATACTTTATATTTACGGCAAACATACTAAGGATCCTAATGGGGCATACACAAATGAATGATGAGCTGAAATTAAAATGTGATTATGTGATAATCAAATAAGGAAATAATAATTATGTTTTCTACAAAGTGTTAGTGAAAATGATCTTTTATGGTATTATTTATTGTGAATAAATAATATTATAATAATGTTATATTTTCTAATTAATATTGTTTGGAAAATAATATTCTAGAATTACTTATCCTGCAAGGAAAATGAATTTACAAGAAACTAACTTTCTTAATAAGAATAAGAAAGATATTTAAAACATAATTATCAATTTATTAAATAGAATATTTATCCCACAATAAAAATGTTATGTTTCTCCCGACTCCAATAATGTTTGGAGTTACCAATACTCTATAAAACAGAGAAGAATTGTTCTTCGCCCACACAATACACTTGCATGAGAAAATAGTTTTATCCCAATAAAAATTAAGAGAGAGTGACGCCAACTTTTAAGAGTGAAGGATAAAAGATGGTCTAGCAGCCGCATTTTTCGAGTGGCGGTCCGTGAAGGTTTCCGGGGCAGTGGTGGACCCAGGATTTTATTTCAGTGGGGGTCATTCTCACTAAAATATGGTAGCAATTTTTTTTTGACATATATGTTAATAAGAAAAGAGGAAAACATAAAATACAAATATCTAAAACGAGAAAATGAAACATAAATTACACATATTAAAAAAGAGAAAATAAAAATCAAACAAAAAAGGATAAAAAAAAACTGTGGATGCCAATTGCCAAGGATTGTTCTGACTCTTACCCTAGGATGAAAGCCTAGCCCAGAGTTTTTTTATCGTGGCGCACTTAAAAGTGAATCGAACCGCCGACCTCTCTAAACATTCACAAGCTACCCTACGTCCTAAAATATAAGTCACTTTAGAGTTTTCACACAAATTAAATAATTGGTTGAATGTCATAAATGTTAAGGTTAAATGTCTAAAAACCCTTTGAATATCGCAATGAAAATTTGTTGAATTGATAATAAATTAAAGGTAAGATAGAGATAAGAGTATTAAATGTTGCATTGATAATTCAAAATGACTTATATTGTGGGACAAATCCAAAGAAGTATAATAACTTATATTTTGAGACGGATGGAGTACTTCCCACTTGTACCAAATCCATCCGTCTCTGAATATAAGTCACTCTACATCTTTTTTTGTCCCAGAATATAAGTCATTCCACATTACTAATGAAGCATTTATTATTCTTTTCTATATCTTACCTCTAATTTATTAACAATGCAATTACTTTTGAATATTGAAGAGTTTGTGTGGCTAATGTGGTATGTATGGAAGGCGCGGTGTAGTGCGGTTTTTTACAATCATGCAATTTTTGTGTCACGGATCCAAATTTCGACCCTTGGGGCTTCTAGAGAATACCTTCAGGCAGTGCAGGTGACTTGGCCTGCAACCTTGGGGGGGGGGGGGGTTGAGGGCCCATTGGAAGGTACCGCCGATGGATATGATCAAGTGCAATGTGGATGCTTCTGCCATGGCTCCTACGTCAGGGGTGGGTATCATCAGGGATATATTTTTGCATCATACTCCTTTCATTTGGACCCAAGCATTGAGGTTGTGCTCCGGGAGTTGAGGGTGATTCTGATGGCACAAGTGGAGGGCCAGCGGCTAGGGATGATGAGACTAATGGTGGAGAGTGACAATTTAGCCTGCGTCTAGCACAGGGAGGAAGACTTCTCGGCATTTGGTTGTCTGCTACAGGATTGCTTCTCAGAAACGGCAAAGTTCATGTTTGTTCGTTTATCTTTTGTTCGGCGTATGAGAAATGTCATGTTGAAATGGGGTCCTAAACCCAATCGGGTTGGACTGGAACCGACCAGGTCGGGTCATTTATAGTCTATTTAGTTCATGTAATAACTTTATTATAATTAATAAAAGCACATTTATTATTATATATTTGTTTATCTTTATAAACCAACTATGTTATTGAATATATAGTAATGTCCTTAGAATTAAACTGTAATAGAGAAACCATAATGATGATTATGGTTGATGAGATCTCTATTCACCTTAATAAGTTTGACATTTAAATGTCTCTAGTCGTATGTACTGTCAAACGAGACATTGATGGTATGATTAGACTAGCACGTATTGGATGTCTTCTATCATATTGAAAATAGGGATAGATCTCGTCTATCTAAGTGTAGAGACACTTGGACTGTATGTGGACGTGTATTAGAGAATGCGTACTTTAGAATGGCCCACTTACATTAAGTGTCGCAGTATGTGGCCGTTGTGTAATTATCCTGAGACCGGAGTCTTCATGGCATCACGGTGTGGATTGCCATGCTTTGACGCTATTGATGTTTCCCCTAGCCATGGGGATCATGCGGTAGTTCTTGTGTATGATATTGAAGCATGTGTAGGATACATGTATGTTCGTCCGGCAATCGCGTATCCTATGATTAGGAGTGGATATCCAAAATGGCCTTCTTATAAGGAATGTACTGCTCTCGTGAATCTTTGCAAAGTGGGAGTAAATGAGTTATTCCGAGAGAACATGATATCCAGATTATAAGATACGATCATTGATGTACTAACACTCGAGATACGGTCATATGGATATTATTACAGCAATAGGATTCTATTTACACGGTAATTGTTTCACATGAAAGGTAGTAGTCATTGTTTTTTACTCTTCCGATGATTGGGGGTCACGGTATGTTGCTAGACGCTATTCTGTGATCGTTAGGTATGAGGGCATTTTCGTAATTTGCACTTTATGTCTACGGCCAACATATTCGAAAACCTATCGGGTCGCACACATAAGAACATCTAGCCGGATTAAAATGCGGTTATAGTGATAACCAAATAAGGAAAGTTTATCTCGACTATAAAGTGTTATAGTGATTAAATTGATATGGTGGTATTTATTTATTATGAATAAATTAAATACAAGATATTAATTATGTTGATTAATTAAAGAATATTCCGGATGCCAATTTTTGGCATATAGGGAGCAGACTATAGTGTATAAGATACACTTGGATTGTGCAATTTAATTAATGAGATTATCATATATTAATATTAGATATTAATAGAATTATGGTAATAAGATAAAGATAGTCAATATTAGATATTGACAATATCTTGTATTTATTTAATATAAGATTTTAAATTAAATGAGATAAATCTAGAATATTTATTTTTCCTTATTTTACTAGTAAAAAGTTTTTCTTTCTCATTAATCTACTAGAAGCTTCTTCCAATCAGATGGAGAATCATCTGGGGCGCCACCTACTCCTATATAAGCAAGGGGTTGGCTAGCTCTTTTGTACATCATAATTAGAAGAGTTCTAATTTACAAAATAAACTGAGAGCTTCTTAGAGAGGGATTTAGAGAGAGAGAAAAGACCGGTCTAGCAACCTGATTTTTCTAGTAGCTTTCCAAGGAGGATTCCGGCGAGGTGCTCGTGTAGATATCGATAGAGGCCGGACACGTGGACGGCTCGCGCGCACTACTACTCTCCGTTGACGGTCAAAGCGTCGATCTATTAGATCAAGCAAGGTAATCACCGTCAACTACTTAACGTGTTTATTGTTTTAAACGGAGTCGATCTTGGGATCGGAAATCAATTTTTTTAAATTCCAATGCGTAGACTAGTTGATTTCCTAATAGTGGTATCAGAGCGAACTTTGAACTTTGGCAATAAGCACTAATTAAATTGCGTAGTAATTAATCGATAGATGCATGATCTAGATTAGCGAAATGAGAAACAAATATATATATATATATATATATATATATATATATATATATATATATATATATATATATATATATATATAATCGGATAGGGAGCTCGGACGACGGCAGCGGCTCCCCACCGTATAATCGCTGGTGGCGGCGGCGCCCTAGGGTTCTGTCGGCGGCTGGTGGTGTATGGTGGATCTCGAATTAGTTTTGTTGGTTTGTGATATTTTATTGTGTATTGATATCTCCTTTGTTTAGTTGGTTTCATTTGGCTAACTAATTGTTCAAATAGTTTGGGTCATTGGGAAGCCATATGACAATAAATAAAATTGGCATTTCCAAGCTTTGTTTGGAATAGGCCTAACCCATTTTCAAAATATTTGATTTTGGAAAAGGGTTAGGCCTAGGCTTTTTCAAAATTTTGATTTTGGAAAAAGGCCAAGGTAGATGCCCTTTGGTTTTGGAAACCAAATGCACCCCTTTTGATTATGAATAATAAGGAAAGAAACTAAAGTGACCTAATTTTAATTTTGATTTAATTTTGAATAGTTCTAATTAATTAAAATTAAAGTTGAAATCGTTTAAAAATAATAGTTTTATTTCGATTCAAATCATTTAATTAATTAAACGTTAATTGATTATTTGATTAGATAAAATAAGATGCAATTAGTTAAAATTTTAAATTTGTCTTTTTCATAAGATATTATTGTATGGATTAGATTATGTGTAGATATAATATGATTATATGGACTCGACCAATAGGATAGATGTGAATGATTTATTTTATGTTGGTTTTTTAAAATTGTCCTAGGCCGTTATGAAGAACGTGATCTACTTTCTGCATTTATCACATTCCCGTTAGTTCTCCCCGTGTGCGGCGGGTGTATAAATTTATTAGATAGATTATTATGTTACAAGAATGGAGCAGAAGATGGAGACTCAAAGAAAGATGAATAAAGATCCCATTGGAGATGGCGTATTAAAGATCCTATTGGCGGTTGCAGCTACCCTTAGATTGTGACCCGCGATTTCGTCAGTTTTTATTCGAAACCGTACATAGGAAAAGTCCATGATCATACCGGTTATTTTTGTGTGCGGAATGGTGTTTGTTTTACTTTATACTGATAACGTACAAATATGCACGTTTAGATGAGACCGTAATTTAATTAAAAATTAATTTCACGACAAAAATCGATTTAAATTTGTCTCCTTATATTATAATGACGGTGATGAACCCTTGTTCGTATCCAACTGATCGGCACTCGTCGGGTGTTGACCTACCTTGGGTATGTCGTTATTATCGAGATATGAGATCCCATGAATATTTGGGTTATGACTCGACTAGAATCTTATGGTGTTTGGCCCTCGTCGGGACCGTCAGATTTTAGAGACAAAGGGTCATCTATCACATGGAGATGTGAATTGTCAAAGAGTTGACTAGTCAACCACTGAAAGCCGCATATGATGCGACTGGTAGGAGTACATACCTTTCGAAATTGTCTCGATTGATCGGCCCTCGTCGGGAATCGAAATAACTAGATTGGGTCCCGGCCACTAAAAATTTGATAGAATTTTTGAAAGTGAATTGGGAATAGTTGGCTAGTGGAAGCAAAACCTAATTAAAATTTTAAAGTGCAATTTTATGGTTTTGTATACATGAACTTTTACTTATGTTATCTTTACTTTATTGTTGTAGAAATGTTGAACAAATTGAATCTTCATTTTATCATTGATAACAAACTTGACAAATCAAACTTTCTCGACTGGAAAAGAAACCTCAAAATCGTTTTGAGACATAAATGTATTGGCTATGTTTTGGAAACACCCTTAACTAAGGACCCCGAAGATGCTAATAATGTGGAGTCGGCTAAGAAGCATGCAAAACAATGTTCTGACAGTGTGGAGGCTACTTGCATCATTCTTGCTTCTATGACACCGGAACTTCAGAAACATCATGAGTCCATGGATGCTCACACCATTATGGTTCACCTGAAGGAGCTCTATACTTCCCAGTCTCGCACTGAGAGGTACGAGGTCTCAAAGGCACTGTTTGGGTGTAAGATGGCTCCGGGTACTCCGGTTGGGTCACATGTGTTAAAGATGATTGGTTACATAGAGAGGCTTGAGAAGCTTGGCCATAAGATGGGGCGTGAGTTAAGTGTTGACTTGATTTTGCAATCTCTACCGGACTCTTACTCGCAGTTTGTGGTGAACTATCACATGAACAAGATTGATTCCTCCCTTGCGGAGTTATTGAACATGCTTAAAACTGTTGAAGGCACGGTAGGCTAGGGTAAGCAAGTGTTGCACGTGACTTCTTCCAAGGGCAAGAAAAAGGCCCAAAAGAAGACCAAGAAGGTGAAAGAGGCTATCAAGCCGAAGCCTAAGATAGCCAAAGACAAATCCAAGGATGATTGCTTCAATTGTGGCCAGACTGGTCATTGGAGGAGAAACTGCAAGGCTTTCTTGAGCACCAAGAAGAACAAGCATAATGATGATTCGACTTCAGGTATGTTTATGATTGAGATCAATGTTGCTTCTTCTAAGTCTAACCACTGGGTATTAGATACTGAATGTGGTTCTCATATTTCTACGGATATGCAGGGACTAAGAAGGACTAGAGATATGAGGAAAGGAGAAGTGGACCTGCGCGTTGGGAATGGAGCAAATGTTGTTGCCCGAGCCGTAGGAGTTTATTTTCTTTCGTTGCCCAGTGGGCTAGTACTAGAATTAAATAACTGTTATTTTGTTCATGCTATTACGAAGAGCATTATTTCTATTTCTACATTGGATGTTGAGGGATTTTCTTTTACGTTTAAGAATAAATGTTGTTCTTTTCACGTGATGGAATATTTTATGGTACCGGAAAACTTGACTATGGTCTCTACATATTAGATATGAACATTGATATACTTAATATAAACAACAAGAAAGCTAAAACAAGTGACTTGAACGAATCCTACTTATGGCATTGTAGACTTGGCCATATAAATAAGAATCGCATTTCCAAACTCCATAAAGATGGAATGTTGGATCATTTCGATTATGAATCATTTGATACATGCGAAGCTTGTTTACTTGGCAAGATGACAAAGTCACCATTTAGTGGCAAAGGGATAAGATCCAATGAATTGCTTGAGCTCGTACATACTGATGTATGTGGCCCAATGTCAATTCAAGCCAAATGAGGGTACTCTTATTTTATCACCTTCACTGATGACCATTCTCGATATGGTTATGTATACTTAATGAAGTACAAGTCTGAAGCCTTTGAAAAGTTCAAGGAATTCAGAAGTGAAGTGGAGAAACAACTAGGTAAAGAAATCAAGACACTTTGATCCGATCGAGGTGGAGAATACCTATATGGAGAGTTTCAAGATTACTTAAAGGAGAATGGGATTCTACCTGAATGGACTCCACCCGGAACGCCTCAGATGAACGGCGTGTCTGAGAGGAGAAATCGCACTTTGTTAGACATGGTGCGATCCATGATGAGCTACGCAGTTCTTCCAAAATCGTTTTGAGGTGTTAGACGTATTTTAGTTTTAATGATGAGTGTCAGACTACTTGTTATAGAGCAAAGGCAAAAAGATGTCTAGATTAAATGTACAGGTTTATCAGAGTTTGATCTTTGTATAGGTTTGATCAAACAAGCACTGTAAAGAGGTCAGCTGACTTGATCAGCAGACCTATCTAGTTCAGTAGGGTATATAGGTCAATAGATTCTAGGAACCTGCTGATGGTTAAAGGCTGAGGGTTCAAACTCAGTTATGAAGGCTAAGGGATCAAACTTAGTATTTAAAGTCAGGGATCAGAATTTAAGGAAGTCTGTGATGACCTAAACTGATCACATATACCTTGTGTAGAAGGTCTAAGTTCCACTAAAGTAAAGTGATGATTGGAACTTGGTTATAATTAAAGTGGTGTACTCTAACTTCATAATAAAAATTTAGATGAGATCCAATCAGCTGAGGTGTTTATAAAACATAGCAAACTAAAAGTCAGCTGACACACATGGACATTAGCAGACCTATGCAACAGGTGTCTGTTGAATGCAAGAGACGATTTAATCCAAGTTTTTCTGAAAGATTAAATGGATGAGGATGAATTACAAGCCTTGGATTAATCAGTAAATCAATGGTAAAGATGGAAATAACGTTATAAAATGTCAGAGCTATATCCAATGAAAATAAGTCAATGGTTGACAGACTGGACTGTCAAAAAGGAACACTGACAGTGTCGTTAGTACGATGCAGTAGAGGAAAATTGCAGTCAAGACAAGAAAATTCTGAAACGGCTATATTTGAATTTCAAATTCAAGTCACAGGATTCACACCTATAAATAGAGGACTCCTGATTCAGATTGAAAGCAGAAAATAATAAGAAGAATAACAAGCATTTGAGCAAGAAATTTATCAAGTGCAATCTTACCCTGCTGAGCATCACTGAGCTATCAATTTGCTGATCAAGAATCTTCTTCAATTGTTTCCTACTATCAAGTTACATCCAGTATACACACTTGAAGACTACAAGCTACTGATCTTATCATCCTGATCAAAAGCTTGCTGAAAGCTGAATCACTTTCTTGATTCAACCCTTCTTTTTCAAGAAGTTTGCTGAAGACAGAGAAGCACTTTTGAAGTGTCAAGAACTGTTGTTTGTGGTGGAGCTGGTGAGAGGCAATCATACCCTTCAAGGACCAGTGTAATACTTTGAAGCAGCAATCCTACCTGTTTCTAGTGTTCAGTTTGTGAAGCTATAGTCATTGGTCAAAGACAAACAGTTTAGGGATTTTTGTAACAGCAACCTCAAGAATCTTTAGTGAATTTCCTCCAACATCACATGAGCAGAGTGAACTGACAAGATTACACCACCTGGAACCACTATAAATCTTGCCTACTTTACTTTACGGCTTTTACATTCTGTAATTTATTTTATCAGCATACTCATCACATCAATCTACTGAACTAGCTGCTGAATCACACTACTTGCAGTCCTGAGTATCCAATACTTAGTATCATATTTAAAACAACAAGTAACAAGGCTTAATTTAATATATTCCGCTGTAACAAATTCAAGAGTTTCAATAGTCAGTAGACTACTAAGAGTCAGCAGACTACTGAGAGTCAGCAGACTATTGACCCTGTTGAGTTTGTCAACTCCAAAAAGTTTTAAGTGTTAAGTTTATTCAACCCCCCTTCTAAACTTAACTAAATCCTTTTCAAGGGACCAACATGGGGGTATGCTCTAGAAACAACATCCTATACACTTAACAGAGTTCTATCAAAGACGGTTGACTCTACCCCATACGAGGTATGGCATAAGAAGAAACTGAGTCTGGCATATCTTAAACCTTGGGGTTGTCCGACTTATGTGAAGGATGATGCCTGACAAATTAGAAGCCAGATCAGGCAAATGTCTATTTGTGGGTTATCCTAGAGAAACTAGAGGATACCAATTTTACCGTCCAGGAGAACAAAAGGTGTTTGTTTCCAGGACTAGCCACTTTCTAGAGAAAGAGTTTATTCTGGATAGGGTCAGTGGGAGTAAGATTGATCTTGAATAAATTCAAGAACCACTTACAGAAAACAGTCAGTTGTTGGAAGTAGAGCAGACACCGCATACAGATGAGGTGCAAACACTTGCTCTAGAAACACAGACACCTCAAAGATCCACTAGGGAACGTCGTGAACCCAAAAGGTACACTGGTGTGTATCTCATGGAAGATAGGACCCTAAAACTTATGAGGAGGTGTTGATAAGGCATGACAAAGAGAAATGGCTAGAAGCCATGAATTCAGAAATGGAATCCATGAAAGACAACCAAGTTTGGAACTTAGTTGATCCACCTGAAGGAATAGTTCTTATAGGGTGTAAATGGGTCTTTAAGAGAAAGACAGACATGGATGGTAGTGTGACTACCTACAAGGCAAGGTTGGTGGCAACAGGTTATAAGCAAAGACAAGGAGTTGACTATAATGAAACCTTTTCGCCAATAGCTATGCTAAAGTCCATCAAAATTCTGCTTGCTATTGCGGCATACTATGATTATGAAATCTGGTAGATGGATGTGAAAACAACTTTTCTAAACGGGAATCTGTCTGAGTGAGTGTACATGACACAGCCTGAGGGATCACAAACGATGATGATGGGATGGTGTGCAAGTTGCAAATTTCCATTTATGGATTGAAACAAGCTTCTCGAAGTTGGAACCTTCGCTTTGATGAAACAATTAAACAATTTGATTTCATCAAGAACGTAGACGAGTCGTGTGTTTACAAGAAGGTTAGTGGGAGTGCCGTAGTTTTCTTAGTGCTTTATGAAGACGACATATTTCTCATAGGGAATGATATTCCTATGTTACAGTCGGTTAAAGTTTGGTTATCCGGGAACTTCTCCACAAAGGACTTGGGAGAAACAACCTATATTCTGAGAATCAAGATCTATAGAGATAGATCTAAGAGGTTGCTTGGTCTGTCACAATCCACCTATATAGACAATATGCTGAAGAGATTCAGCATGGAGCAATCCAAGAGGGGATTGCTGTCCATGTCACATGGGGTCTAACTGTCAAAGGAAATTTGTCTTAAGACAGAGGAGGAAAGGGCTCATATGAGTAAGATCCTTTATGCTTCGGCTATCGGGTCTATCATGTACGCCTTGTTGTGCACTAGACTGGATGTCTCGTACCCTTTGAGTATGACTATTAGGTACCAGGAAAATCCAGGTGATGGTCACTGGATTGCAGTCAAGAATATTTTCAAGTACATGAGACGTACTAGGGATATGTTCCTAGTTTTCGGGAGGTATTACGAGGTTACACAGATGCCAGTTTTAAAACTGACAAGGATGACTTAAAGTCACAGTTTGGATTTGTGTTCACGCTTAACGGCGGAGCAGTGAGTGGAAAAGTTCCAAACATGAAACTGCTGGAGACTCTACAATGCAAGCCGAGTATATAATAGCCTCGGAGGCGGCAAAAGAAGCGGTTTGGTTGACGAAATTCATTATTGAACTTGGTGTGGTTCCCTCTATTGAAGGTCCAGTCCCACTGTACGGTGATAACAATAGGGCAATTGCTCAGTCAAAGGAACCAAGTGTTGAAAATGTGTCCTAAACCCAATCGGGTTGGACCGGATCCGACTGGGTCGGGTCATTTACAGTCTATTCTAGTTCATGTAATAACTTTATTATAATTAATAAAATCACTTTTGTTATTATATATTGTTTGTCTTCATATTATTGGTTGTATATATATGGTAACGTCCCTAGTGTCAAACTATGATAGAGAAACCATGATAGTGATTATGGTTGATGAGATCTCTAATCACTTTAACAAGTTTGATACTTAAATGTCTCTAGTCATATGTACTGTCAAATGGGACATTGATAGTTTGATTAGACTAGCACGTATTGGATGTCTTCTATCATATTGATGATAAGGATATATCTCGCCTATCGAAGTGTAGAGACACTTGTGGACTGTACATGGACGTGTATTAGAGAATGCATACATTAAACTAACCCACTTACATTAAGTGTCGCACTATGTGGCAGTTGTGTAATTATCCTTTAGACCGGAGTCTTCATGGCATCACGGTGTGGATTGTCATACTTTGGCACTATTGAGATTTCCCCTAGCCACGGGGCGATCATGCGGTAGTGATTGGGTGTGATATTGATGCATGCGGAGTATACATGTTTGGTCATCCGGGAATCGCGTATCCTATGATTGAGATTGAATGTCCGAAATGGCCTTCTTATAAGGAATGTCTAGCTCTCGTGAATCTTTGCAAAGTGAGAGTAAATGTGTTATTCCGAGAGAGCATGATATCCAGATTATAAGATACGATCGTCAATGTACTGTTGAGATACAATCGTATGGATATTATTACAACGGTAGGATTGTAATTTACACGGTAATTGTTTCATATGAAAGGTAATAGTCATTGCATTTGACTCTTCCGATGATTGGGGGTCACGGTGTGTTGCTAGACGCTATCCCGTGATCGTTAGATATGAAGGGCATTTTCGTAATTTGCACTTTGTGTCTACGGCCAACATATTCGGAAGCCTATCGGGTCACACATATATGAACATCGAGTCGGATTAAAATGCGGTTATAGTTGATAACCAAATAAGGAAAGTTTATCTTAAGACTATAAAGGTTATAATGGTAAATTAATATGGTGGTATTTATTTATTATGAATAAATAAAATACAAGATATTGATTATACATAAATTACATTAATTAAAAAATATTCCGGAAGCCAATTAATTGAATAATTGGCATTTGGGGCACAAGTCACAAATGTATAAGATACCTTGGATTGTGCAAGTTAATTAATAAGATTACCATAATATTAATATTGGATATTAATTGATTTTGGAAAAATAGATTTATGGTAATAAGATAAATATATTCAATATAAGATATTGGTAATATTTAGTTTTTATTTAATATAAGATATTATAATAAGAGAGATAAATCAATCAAAGTGATTTTTCCTAATTTTATTGGGAAAATGTTTTTCTCTTTCATCTATCTTCTAGGAAACTTCTCATAATCATATTAGGGCATCATTGGGGCGCCAATTTCTTCTATATAAGAAAGGGGTTGGCTAGCTCTTTTGTACATCACAATTCCAAGAGCTAATAGTTCTTGAGTAAAAATAGAGAGCTTTCAATAGAGAGTTAGAGAGAGAAAAAGGCCGGTCTAGCAGTCAGATTTTTCTGATAGCAATCCAAGGAGGATTCCGGCGAGAAGTTCGTGTGGATTATCGATAGAGGCCGGACGCGTGGGCGGCTTGCGCACAGTACTACTCTCCTTGACGGTCAAAGCGACGATCTTATAGATTAGCCAAGGAATATACCGTCAAACTACTTAACGTTTTTCTTGTATTAAACGAAGACGATCTTGGAAAAGGAAATCAAAATTTTAAATTCCGCTGCGTTAAACTAGTGATTTCCTAACATTGGTATCAGAGCCAACTTCGAGCTTAAGCAATAAGCACCAATTAATTGCGTAGTAATTAATCGATAGATGCAAGATCTAGATTCACGAAATAATAAAACAAAAAATAATAATAAGAATCGATGGGGGCTCGGCCGATCGGCGGCGGCCCCCTCCACGGCGGCGGCGGCTCTTTGAGCTTCTGGCGTCGGCCGTTTTTCAAAAGGGGAGGATCGATTCGTTTTTCGTTTTGTGATATTTATTGTGCATTGATATCTTCTTTGTTTAGTTGTGTCTATGGCTAACCAATGATTTAAATAGTTTGAGCCATTGGGATGCATGTGGCATATCAACCAAAATATTGATCTTTCTAAATTTTGCTTGGAATAGGCCTAAGCCATTTTCAAATGTTTGATTTGGAAAAAGGCTTAGGTATAGGCCACTTTCAATTTTTTTGGTTTGGAAATATGCCTTTTGGTTTAGGAAACCAAAGAAATCCCTTTTGGTTAATTAAGAACCAAAAGGAAAGTAAACAAAAGAGACATTTTTAATTTTGATTTTAATTTTGAATAGTTCCAAATTAATAAAATTGAAATTAGAATCGATTTAAAATTAAATGTTAATTTTATTTTAGATTAAGTAATTTAATTAATTATTTGATGTGATAAAATAAGACGCATAAGTAGTTAAATTTTTAATATGATATTTTTCATAAGATAAAATTGTATGGATTAGATGTGTAGATACAATGTGATTATATGGACCCCGATTGATCATGGAATCGACCAATATGATAGATGGGAATGTTTTTATTTATGTTGTTTTTTTTTCAAATTGTCCTAGGCCGTTATGAAGAACGTGACCTAGTCTACTTTTTGCATTTATCCCATTCCCGTTAGCCCCCCATGTGTGCGGCGGATGTAATTATTTATTATATAGATTTTTATGTAACAAGAATGGAGCAAGAAGACGAAGACCAAAGAAAGATAAATAACTCATTGGCGTACAACAATAAAGATCATATTGGCGGTTGCAGCTACTCTTAGTTTGTGACCCGTGATTTCGTCAGTTTGTATTCGAAACCGCACTAAGGAAGAATCCATGATCATACCGGTTATTTTGTGCGTGGAATGTTGTGTATGTTTTACTTTATATGATATCGTAGTAATATGCACATAGATGAGACCGTTATTAAATCAAATTAATTAAGTGAATTAATTTAAAATTATTCTCATGATAAAAATCGAGCCAAAGTGTCTCCCAATATTGTAACGACGGTGAAGAGCCCTTGTTCGGATCCAACTGATCGACCACCGTCGGGAATTGATCTACCTCGGGTATATCGTCGTTATTAAGATATGATCGCATGAGATCTCATGAATATTGGGTTATGACTCGACTAAAGTCTTTCGGTGATTGGCCACCGTCAGGGCCGTCTTACTTTAGAGACAAGGGGTTGACTATCTCATAGAGATGTGAACTATCAAAGAGTTGACTAGCCAACCACTGGGAGTTGCATAAGATGCGACTGGTAGGAGTACCTACCTTTCGAAATTGCCAAGATTGATCGACCACCATCGGTAATTGAGGCGACTAGATTGGATCCCAGCCACTAAGGAATTAATTAAATTCTTGAATGCCAATTGGGAATAGTTGGCTAGTGGGAGCAAAACCTAATTAAAATTTAAGTGCAATTTTAGGGTTTTGAATACATGAACTTTTACTTATTCTATCTTTATTTATTGTTGTAGAAAATGTCAAACAATTTGAACCTTCGTTTTATCATCGACAATAAGCTTGACGAAACCAACCTTCTCGACTGGGAAAGAAACCTCAAAATCGTTTTGAGGCACGAGAAGATTGGCTATGTCTTGGACGGACCCATACCGGAAAAGCCCGCAGAGGGCTCGGCTGCAGATGCTGTCGAGAAGTACAACAAGCACTGTTCTGACAGTACTGATGCTACATGTATCATGCTTGCTTCTATGACACCTGAATTGTAAAAACAGCATGAGTCCATGGACGTCTACACAATCATGGTTCACCTAAAGGAGCTCTATGCTTCTCAGTCTCGCACTGAGAGGTACGAGGTCTCGAAGGCCCTGTTTGGTTGTAAGATGGCATCTGGGACAGCTGTGGGGTCACACGTGCTAAAGATGATCGGGTACATAGAGAGGCTTGAGAAGATGGGCCACAAGTTGAAACGAGAGTTGAGTATTGACTTGATTCTGCAATCTCTACCTGATTCATACTCACAGTTCGTGATGAATTCTCACATGAACAAGATAGATTTCTCCCTTGCGGAGTTATTGAAAATGTTGAAAACTGCTGAGAGCACTGTGGGGAAGGGAAAGCAAGTGTTGCTGGTCACTTCAAGCCAAGGCAAGACTAAAGCCCAAAAGAAGTCCAAGAAAAGGCCGCACCTAAGCCAACGCCTAAGATAGCTAAAGACAAATCCAATGATGCTTGCTTCCAGACCGACATTGGAGGAGAAACTGCAAAGGCTTCTTGAGTACCAAGAAGAGGCATTCTAATGCTTCGACTTCAGGTATGTTTATGATTGAGATCAATATTGCTTCTTCTAAGTCTATCTACTAGGTATTAGATACTGGTTGTGGTTCTCATATTTGTACGAATATGCAGGCTCTAAGAAGAACTAGAGAACTGAGGAAAGGAGAGGTGGACCTACGTGTTGGGAATGGAGCAAGTGTTGCTGCACTAGCCGTAGGAGTTTATTTGCTTTCATTGCCCAGTGGGCTAGTACTAGAACTCAATAACTGTTATTTTGTTCATGCTCTTATGAAGAGCATTATTTTTATTTCTGCATTAGATGTTGAAGGATTTTCTTTTACGTTCAAGAATAAATGTTGTTCTTTTTCACGTGATGGGATTTTTATGGTACTGGCATGCATAGCAATGGTCTCTACATACTAGATATGAATGTTGACATACTTAATATAAACAACAAGAAAGCCAAGATAAATGACTTGAATGAACCCTACTTATGGCATCGTAGACTTGGCCATATAAATAAGAATCGCATTTTCAAACTCCATAAAGATGGAATGTTGGGTCACTTAGATTATGAATCATTTGATACATGGGAAGCTTTTTTACTTGGCAAGATGAAAAAATCACCATTTAGTGGCAAAGGGATAAGATCCAATCAATTACTTAAGCTCATACATACTGATGTGTGTGACCCAATGTCAATTCAAGCCAAATGAGGATACTCTTATTTTATCACCTTCACTGATGACCATTCACGCTATGGTTATGTATACTTAATGAAGTATAAGTCTGAGGCCTTTGAAAAGTTCAAAGAATTTATAAGTGAAGTTGAGAAACAACTAGGTAAAGTAATCAAGACACTTCAATCCGATCGAGGTGGAGAGTACTTAGATGGAGAGTTTAAGACTACTTAAAAGAGAATGGGATTCTATATGAATGGACCCCTCCTGGAACGCCTCAAATGAATGGCGTATCTGAGAGGAGGAACCATACCTTGTTAGACATGGAACGATCCATGATGAGCTACGCAGTTCTCCCAAAATCATTTTGGGGGTATGCTCTAGAAACTGCATCCTATACACTGAACCAAGTTCCATCAAAGATGGTTGATTCTACTCCCTATGAAGTGTTCAAAGGGAAGAGACCAACACTGGGTTACATGAAACCTTGGAGATGTCCCGTTTATGTGAAGCGGACAATGCCTGACAAACTGGAACCTAGATCTGACAAATGTCAGTTTGTGGGATATCCTAGGGAAACCAAAGGGTACCAATTTTACCACCCTGAGGAACAAAAGGTGTTTGTTGCCAGGACTGGCCATTTTCTAGAGAAAGAGTTTATTCGGGATAGGGTTAGTGGGAGTAAGATTGATCTTGAAGAAATTCAAGAACCATTTACGGATAATAGTCCGTTGATGGAAGTAGAGGAAATTCCACACACGGTGTGACGTCAACCTCTACCGTGGACACACTAGCACCTCGAAGATCCACCAGGGAACGCCGTGAACCTGAAAAGTACACTTGCCTGTATCTCATGGAAGATGAGGACCCTAGAACTTATGAGGAAGTGCTATTAAGGCATGACAAAGAGAAATGGCTGGAAACCATGAATTCTGAAACGGAATCCATGAAAGACAACCAAGTTTGGAACTTAGTTGATCCACCTAAAGGAATAGTTCCTATAGGGTGTAAATGGGTCTTTAAGAGAAAGACCGACATGGACGGTAACGTGACTACCTACAAGGCTAGGTTAGTGGCAAAAGGTTATAAGCAAAGACAAGGAGTTGACTATGATGAAACCTTTTCGCCAGTTGCCATGTTAAAATCCATTAGAATTTAGCTCGCTATTGCAGCATACCATGATTGATAAATCTGGCAGATGGATGTGAAAACAGCTTTCCTTAATGGGAACCTGTCTGAGGAGGTATATATGTGACACAGCCTGAGGGTTTCACAACCAATGACGCCAGGATGGTGTGTAAACTGCAAAGATCTATTTATGGATTAAAGAAAGCTTCTCGGTGTTGGAATCGTCGCTTTGATGAGACAATCAAACAGTTTGATTTCATCAAAACGAAGATGAGCCCTGTGTTTACAAGAAGGTTAGTAAGAGTGCCATTGTGTTCCTAGTGCTTTATGTAGACGACATATTGCTCATAGGGAATGATGTGCCTATGTTACAGTCAATCAAAGTTTGGTTATCTGGGAACTTCTCAATGAAGGACTTGGGTGAAGCAGCCTACATTCTAGGAATCAAGATCTATAGAGATAGATGATGAGAGATAAATTTATGATCATTATTATGACATTTCGCCCCACTTCTGATACCATTTTGAGCATTTATGTATCAAATCAAGTCATAAATACTAAGTTTTATCAAAATGTATAAGTAGTAATTATTATATAAATTATCGTGTTTTTATGGTATTTTTATAAGTTTTTATTATCGATTTAATAACCGGACTGTCGTGATAAAAATTACTATATTTTATAAACATTTTATTTTTCACTATTATGTTAGATCTAAAAATATCATAGCTAAAGACTGTAATATTAACCTAAAAAGAGTCGGTAAAATTCAACGCAGCTTTACGAACTTTTGTTGTCGATTTACTCGCGGTTCGTTTCTTTGTGTTCGGTAAAAAAAATAAGATTTATCATGGAGACGGAATTGAAGACGAATAACGAGACGAGAGTTATGTCGATTGAAGAAATGGCCGAATGGATATTTATTATCCTTGGCATATTCCAAGCATATTCCCTTGGATATTTATTTGATCACCAAAATAAATATCCTTGATATTTTGCTCACCAAACTTGGAGCCCAAGGCCAAGTCAAAATACATCACTTTTGGGCTTAAAAGATGTCTTTTGAGGGATAGAAGAGTGTGCCCGAAGCATAAATGTTCAAACGCATCAAAACGCAGTGGTACTACAACTATACTGTCATTGATCTGCATTTCGACCCAACTTAGAGGCATTTTCAGGGGAAGAGTCCTTGATGAAAGTTTTAGATCTTCAAACGAGCTTTCCAACGGATTTTGAATCACGTCAATCGGAGGTCTACAACTCAAGTTATGGTCGTTTTACCAAACAAATGAATAAGTTCGATTCGGTTTCGACTCGGTTCGAACCTAAAAAATCCTATAAATACCCCCCCTTGCTAGCATAATTCCTTGCCCCATCTTGGCCACTCTTGGCCAAGATCTCTCTTCTCCACCTCATTCCATTTCTTCCATTCCCCTCTTCTTCATCTCCGTTCTTCATCTCTTTTCTCGTTTTATTTTATTTTCGGGCCCGTATATACATATGTCTATGTATGTATATATGTTTTTATAAATAAAAGTAGTCCTGTTGTAATGCTCGAGAGAATTACCGAGAAAATTGTTATTTTCAGAGAATACGGCTTTGATTTGCACTTAACGGGTAATTTTATCAAGTTATTACTTTTGTTGTTTATTTATATATATATATATATTATATCTATCACTATGTTAAACTAAAAATATGTCTAGCCAAGATATGAATCTGAATTAGTTAATCTTTTGGTAAAATGAATGATTGACTCTGGTAATCATGATTAAAACTAATTATAATGAATCTTTTTCTATTTTGCAACGTATTGATAATATTCGGATTGACGTAATTAATCAAGATGAATCGCAACATATAACCTGACGATGAACCGACCGGAGAAGTTAGGATATGAGATAAAAATAGAAAAACCGGAGGGTAAAATTGGCCGAGTGAAAACGTGACAACGGAACCCGATTTCCTACCCGGGGGCGCATTTGTCCCGGAAAGATGAATCTTATTGAAATTTGTACTCGAGATCTTAATAATGTTAAAATCACAGCTTTAATTGAAACTACACCGTTTGTGTTAAATCGAT
This sequence comes from Gentiana straminea, assembly GCA_036785695.1. Taxonomy (NCBI): domain Eukaryota; kingdom Viridiplantae; phylum Streptophyta; class Magnoliopsida; order Gentianales; family Gentianaceae; genus Gentiana; species Gentiana straminea. The sequence goes on along the minus strand of JAVUPR010000046.1, from coordinate 3,356,544 downwards.
CCGCCCGACAACCGGAGCCTCTTGAATAACATCGGCCGTCCGACGAACGGAATAACCTCTTTTATCCGGGGTAGATTTGTACTCGGTACTGTTCGTACTAACCGAGATTAGCATGGGGCGCTTGTGGAGATTAAACTAATGACAATTTGACATATGACAATTTCATACGCTCGTGTGAGGAGGAGTTGTCTAGCTTAGAGTACACCGGTTCATATATAATTGACCTCCTTGCATCAAGGAAAAGATCCGTCTCATTCAATTCTACTAAAAAAAGATATTGATTCAAGAAAGTATTCTTGGCTAGATCTAAAAATATATATATTATTTATTTATTTACTCGTTTTACTAACAATCTAACTACTAGCATAATCTAACCCGATAAAATGGTAAAAACTCGCGACTTAGATCGAGTTAATAATAGCTTCTTGGTGTTTAACCCCACTTAAAAGAATTACCATGTTTTCCCGAGGAATACGACCGACTCACCGTACTAGAGCTACAATTTGACCCGGTACACCGCCGGTTAGGATCCGTATAGCCTAGGTAATGTCCGTCGCCTTTTCGGCGCCGTTTCCAAGGTTAGGTTTAGGTCTCGTCGGTATTTTGGCGCCGTTGCCGGGGAAAACGTCGCTAATTTCTTTCTTTGTGTCTAGGGTTACTACTTGTATTAGCTCAAAATTCTCGAGGATAAGTCAACACTCTTCTTATCACATTTCTTTTTTTGTTTTCCGTTGGTATCTACCTTCTTTTAGTTACCAATTTTCTTCTTCTACCAATTTCGAGTTATTTTCTATTTTCGATAGTAGAAAGTAAACGCGGTTCGTTTATTTTTGTTGGTACCTACCTATTGGTAAGATACCAATTAAAAAAAAAAATTTAAAAAAAATAAAAAAAATACACTCGGTAAATACCGAGTGGACTCGGTAATTACCGAGAGAAAAAAAAATGTGGTTTTTTTTATCGATTTCGTGTTATTTTCTATTCGATATTTTCTATTCCACAAGAATTGTCAAATCGAGTTATGCCGAAATCCGTTGGTGAAACAAACACCATCTCGATTCGAATTTTATCTATTTCAAGTTATTTTTCTATTTTTCGATAGTTGATGACCAGAAGTGGTAAGGCCCCACTCACTCCTTATAAGCCTGACATAAACACTTACGAAAGGCAGTTAAGAGTAGAAAGAAAACGAGGTCATACTAGTCCGGGAAATCCTGACCAAGGATCATCTTCAAATCGAAATAAGAAAATGGCCGAAACTAGAGTAAGGATGAGGAACGGGTCAAGGTTCCTAAAATATTGAAAAATCCAAGAATGGGTAGGATCTTGTTCAATGAGCAGTTAAAAGGAATCAAGTTTGAAAGGGCCAATTCAAACCGAACCTTATCCAAATCAACCCAAATTCATCTCGGTTCAACCGATAAGGCAACACCATATCCAATGCATATTTTGAAGAAAAAGGTACGGATGATGAAACACAATCATTCGAGGAAGCTTTACCATATTCATCTAATGACAAGGGTAAGGGAGGTATACATTCTATCCCTATTACAAAGATGAAGTTGGATAAAAAGTATGTATGTTTTCTTGACGATTTTAGTAAGGGAGAAGTTTGGGAGTTAATCATGAGAGCGTTGTCTTCAACACTTACAATTCATTGAAATATCCATGCATTACACTAGAATCTTGTTCTTGTGTGTACACTTTGTGTTTTTTTTTTTTTGCTGTGGATTGTACTAACACGCGGGTAATTGAAGAAGATGACTTCAAAGAATAATGTGAAAGCTCGCAAACCTAAAGCTCGAAAATCAAAGGAAAAGGTCAAGAATCGTTTGGATTGGTGGGAATTGTCTAACCTCTCGTTGGAGACCGGTATTAAAAGGATGCGGTGCGTGAGGATGACCCACCACCAGTGCCTTAAAAACTGAAGCACGGTAAAGTCTAGCTATAGACTATAAATGTAGTCAATGACGGGTACTATCCTTCCTTTTTACTCCTTAAGCATTTATTTTTAGTGGATTATGTGCTTAATTGTTACGTGCTTTTGTGAGTAATTGTTAGAAGTATCCCGTTTTGTTTAGTATATTATATTAGTTAATCCTTATCATTTTGGTCGAGCAAACGACGTTAACCAAAAGCGCTACCGGGAGGCAGCCCGCAAAAATGTTAAATATAATAATTACTCATACTTTGGATGATACTTTACGAATACTTCGGATTGATTTTCATTTTGTTTCACCAAGTCTTAGGATGAATGTTTGAATGTCATTAAAAAAGGGAATGATTAGGTGGTTATCCGAAAATCCCGATGGAGAAAAAAGAGAAAAATTCAAATGCGTCATTTCTTGGACTTAGGTTGTTCGAACGATTTGAAATAACCCTTGAGGATCCGGGTATAAAAGACTCGAGTTAATACTTTGCCATACGTTACATTTCATGATCTAGTCTCGTTTTAAATTTCAAATAACGTGTGACATGTATTAGTTCAAATACTATGGAATTGAGACAATCAATAAAAGTTCATAACTTTAACCCACCCACCCACCCTTTAATATCATCCGAGTATTTGTTTTGACTTGTTTTAGTGCACCATTGCTTTCCCAACAACTTATTTACACTCACTTTACATTGAGGACAATGTAAGTTCGTAAGTGGGGAGTGGAGTCGTTGGTCTAGCAATGGAATTAATGTTTATTTTGTATCAATAAATCCCTTAGTTTTCGATTTTTTTTCGAGCATTATTTAGTTGATTAAAATAAATTGTATAAGGTGTATATTTCATGGATTTGAAGATGTAATGATCAATTTGGATGTGTATAACCAACGTGAACCGTAAGTGCATTGTAATTCCAAATATATTTGTGTAACATGAATTCCTTCACGTAAAGCCTTTGATATTGAAACGAAAATTTTAAACTGTATCCATTCAGTATCCTAGTGGTTATTCTATAGATAATTGCAGTAACTTAGTACCTAACTTTTGAATGTGTACTTGTGAATATCGAAGGTTTGAATGTGATAGGAAGGATATAAGTTAAAGAAGAATACCAAATTAAGATGAACTATCTATATGTTCGTAGTAGCTACCAATGATTTGAGTGCGATGGCGTTATCACGAAACGTCCTATATCACTATGAGGTTTAAAAGCTCCCGACTTCCGATGATAGTAGTCCGGCCTAGGGTGTTATCACGAAACATCCTATTGCTTTGGGAATGAGGGCATATGCTACAAATGTGAAATTAAAAAAGAAAAAAATGACAATGGTTGAAAACTTAGTTATCTTCTGACTATCCCCAGTATAAACTGAATGATATGCTTTAGGGATTATCCTAATAAGTACATGGAAGGACTTTGTGTGGAAATGTTACTGCTTATACCTAGGAAAGTCATTAGGACTGTCTGAATGGATATTTGTGCGTTTGCTTGAATTATTCAAGAGAGGATAGTGGAAATTGAAAAGGCTTGACACACACACACTCTGTTATACATTTATATTAAGGTTAAAGCCTGGTTGTAATTCTAATGGTTGTTATTATCTGGTTGTCCCTTATATCTTATACCTTCATGAATTTATCTCTTATTCATTTTGTTTTATCGCTTGTTTTGCTCGAGGACGACCAAAAGCTAAGTAGGGGTTGTGATGAGAGATAAATTTATGATCATTATTATGACATTTCGCCCCACTTCTGATACCATTTTGAGCATTTATGTATCAAATCAAGTCATAAATACTAAGTTTTATCAAAATGTATAAGTAGTAATTATTATATAAATTATCGTGTTTTTATGGTATTTTTATAAGTTTTTTATCGATTTAATAACCGGACTGTCGTGATAAAAATTACTATATTTTATAAACATTTTATTTTTCACTATTATGTTAGATCTAAAAATATCATAGCTAAAGACTGTAATATTAACCTAAAAAGAGTCAGTAAAATTCAACGCAGTTTACGAACTTTTGTTGTCAGATTTACTCGCGGTTCGTTTCTTTGTGTTCAGGTAAAAAAGATAAGATTTACTGCGGAGACGGAATTGAAGACTGAATAACGAGACGAGAGTTATGTCTGATTGAAGAAATGGCCGAATGGATATTTATTATCCTATTCCAAGATATTCGCATATTCCAAGATATTCCTGGATATTTATTTGATCACCAAAATAAATATCCTTGATATTTTGCTCACCAAACTTGGAGCCCAAGGCCAAGTCAAAATACATCACTTTTGGGCTTAAAAGATGTCTTTTGAGGGATAGAAGAGTGTGCCCGAAGCATAAATGTTCAAACGCATCAAAACGCAGGTGGTACTACAACTATACTTGTCATTGATCTGCATTTCGACCCAACTTAGAGGCATTTTCAGGGGAAGAGTCCTTGATGAAAGTTTTAGATCTTCAAACGAGCTTTCCAACGGATTTTGAATCACGTCAATCGGAGGTCTACAACTCAAGTTATGGTCGTTTTACCAAACAAATGAATAAGTTCGATTCGGTTTCGACTCGGTTCGAACCTAAAAAATCCTATAAATACCCCCAAGCTAGCATAATTCCTTGCCCCATCTTGGCCACTCTTGGCCAAGATCTCTCTTCTCCACCTTTCTTCCATTCCCCTCTTCTTCATTCCCGTCTTCTTCATCTCTTTTCTCGTTTTATTTTATTTTCGGGCCCGTATATACATATGTCTATGTATGTATATATGTTTTTATAAATAAAAGTAGTACCGTTGTAATGCTCGAGAGAATTACCGAGAAAGTTGTTATTGAAAAAGTTGTTATTTTCGAGAGAATACGGCTTTGATTTGCACTTAACGGGTAATTTTATCAAGTTATTACTTTTGTTGTTTATTTATATATATATATATATATATCTATCACTATGTTAAACTAAAAATATGTCTAGCCAAGATATGAATCAATTAGTTAATCTTTTGGTAAAATGAATGATCGACTCTGGTAATCATGATTAAAACTAATTATAATGAATCTTTTTCTATTTTGCAACGTATTGATAATATTCGGATTGACGTAATTAATCAAGATGAATCGCAACATATAACCTAACGATGAACTGACCAGAGAAGTTAGGATATGAGATAAAAAATAGAAAAACCGGAGGGTAAAATTGGCCGAGTGAAAACATGACAACGGAACCCGATTTCCTACCCGGGGGCAGATTTGTCCTGGAAAGATGAATCTTATTGAAATTTGTACTCGAGATCTTAATAATGTTAAAATCACGCTTTAATTGAAACTACACCGTTTGTGTTAAATCGATCCGCCCGACAACCGGAGCCTCTTGAATAACATCGGCCGTCCGACGAACGGAATAACCTCTTTTATCCGGGGTAGATTTGTACTCGGTACTGTTCGTACTAACCGAGATTAGCATGGGGCGGTTGTGGAGATTAAACTAATGACAATTTGACATATGACAATTTCATACGCTCGTGTGAGGAGGAGTTGTCTAGCTTAGGAGTACACCGGTTCATATATAATTGACCTCCTTGCATCAAGGAAAAGATCTCGTCTAAAAAGATATTGATTCAAGAAAGTATTCTTGGCTAGATCTAAAAATATATATATATTATTTATTTATTTACTGTTTTACTAACAATCTAACTACTAGCATTTTCTAACCCGATAAAATGGTAAAAACTGCGACTTAGATCGAGTTAATAATAGCTTCTTGGTGTTTAACCCCACTTAAAAGAATTACCATGTTTTCCCCGAGGAATACGACCGACTCACCGTACTAGAGCTACAATTTGACCCGGTACAGTGCCGGTTAGGATCTGTATAGCCTAGGTAATGTCCGTCAGCTTTCTGGCGCCATTTCCAAGGTTAGGTTTAGGTCTGTCAATAGATCTAAGAGGTTGCTTGGTCTGTCACAATTCGCCTATACAGACAAGATGCTAAAGAGATTTAGCATGGAGCATCCCAAGAAAGGATTGCTGCCCATGTCACATGGGGTCTACCTGTCGAAGGAAATGTGTCCTAAGACAGATGAGGATAGGGCACAAATGAGTAAGATCCCTTACGCTTTGGCTATCGGCACTGTATTGCAGTCAATAATATTCTCAAGTACATGAGACGTACTAGGGATATGTTCCTGGTCTTCGGGAATGATGATTTAGTGTTACGAGGTTATACGGATGCCAATTTTCAAACAGACAAGGATGACTTTAAGTCACAGTCTGGATTTATTTTTACGCTTAACGGCGGAGCAGTGAGCTGGAAGAGTTCCAAGCAGGACACTACTGCAGACTCTACAACGGAAGCCGAATACATCGCAGCCTTGGAGGCGGAAAAGGAAGCAGTTTGGATGAAGAAGTTCATTACTGAACTTGGTGTGGTTCCCACCATTGAAGGTCCAGTGCCACTGTACTGTGATAACAATAGGGCGATTCTCAGTCAAAAGAACCAAGGTCTCATCAGAAGTCCAAACATGTGCTACGGCGCTATCACTTGATTAGAGAGATAGTAGATAGAGGAGATGTAAAGATAAAGAAAGTCCACACGGATAATAACATAGCTGATCCGTTAACCAAGGCATTGTCACAGGCAAAGCATGAGAAACATGTTCACATGCACGGGCTTAGGCATATGGGTGATTGGCTTTAGGCCAAGTGGGAGATTGTTGAAAATGTGTCCTAAACCCAATCGGGTTGGACCGGATCCGACTGGGTCGGGTCATTTACAGTCTATTTTAGTTCATGTAATAACTTTATTATGATTAATAAAAGTACTTTTGTTATTATATACTGTTTGTCTTCATATTATTGGTTGTATATATATGGTAACGTCCCTAGTGTCAAGCTGTGATAGAGAAACCATGATAGTGATTATGGTTGATGAGATCTCTAATCACTTTAACAAGTTTGATACTTAAATGTCTCTAGTCGTATGTACTGTCAAATAGGACATTGATAGTATGATTATACTAGCACGTATTGGATTTCTTCTATCATATTGAAGATAGGGATAGATCTCGTCTATCGAAGTGTAAAGACACTTGGACTGTATGTGGACGTGTATTAGAGAATGCGTACGTTAGACTGACCCACTTACATTAAGTGTCGCACTATGTGGCAGTTGTGTAATTATCCATTAGACCAAAGTCTTCATGGCATCACGGTGTGAATTGTCATACTTTGACACTATTGAGAATTCCCCAACCACGGGGCGATCATGCGGTAGTGATTGGGTGTGATATTGAAACATACGGAGTATACATGTTTGGTCGTCTAGGAATCGCGTATCCTATGATTGGGATTGAATATCCGAAATGGCTTTCTTATAAGGAATGTCTAGCTCTCGTGAATCTTTGCAAAGTGTGAGTAAATGTGTTATTCCGAGAGAGCATGATATCCAGATTATAAGATACGATTGTCAATGTAATGACACTCGAGATACGATCGTATATATATTATTACAGCGGTAGGATTGTAATTTACACGGTAATTGTTCACATGAAAGGTAGTAGTCATTGCATTTGACTCTTCCGATGATTAGGGGTCACGGTGTGTTGCTAGATGCTATCCCGTGATCGTTAGGTATGAAGGGCATTTTCATAATTTGCACTTTGTGTCTACGACCAACATATTCGGAAGCCTATCGGGTCACACACATACGAACATCGAGTCGGAATAAATACGGTTATAGTTGATAACCAAATAAGAAAAGTTTATCTCAAAACTATAAAGGTTATAGTGGTAAATTAATATTGTGGTATTTATTTATTATGAATAAATAAAATACAAGATATTAATATACATAATTTATATTAATTAAACAATATTCCGGAAGCCAATTAATTGGCATTTGGGGCGCAAGTCACAAGAGTATAAGATACACTTGGATTGTGCAAGTTAATTAATAAGATTATCATAATATTAATATTGGATATTAATTGATTTTGGAAAAATAGATTTATGGTAATAAGATAAATATATTCAATATAAGATATTGACAATATTTAGTTTTTATTTAATATAAGATATTATAATAAGAGAGATAAATAAATCTAAGTGATTTTCCTTATTTTATTTGGAAAAGATTTTTCTCTTTCATCTATCTTCTATCTTCCAGGAAGCTTCTACTAATCAGATTAGGGCATCATTTGGGCGCCACTTTCTTCTGTATAAGAAAGGGGTTGGCTAGCTCTTTTGTACATCACAATTTCAAGAGCTAATAGTTATTAAGTAAAAATAGAAGGCTTCCAATAGAGAGTTAGAGAGTTAGAGAGAGAGAAAAAAAGCCCGGTCTAGCAGCCGGATTTTCTAATAGCAATCCAAGGAGGATTCCGGCGAGGAGTTCGTGTGGATTATCGATAGAGGCCGGACGCGTGGACGGCTTGCGCACAGTACTACTCTCCTTGACGGTCAAAGCGATGATCTTATAGATCAGCCAAGGTATATACCGTCAAACTACTTAACGTGTTTATTGTTTAAACGAAGACGATCTTGGAAAAGGAAATCAAAATTTTAAATTCCTCTGCGTTAAACTAGTGATTTCCTAACACTAAGGTCTCATCAAAAGTCCAAACATATGCTACGGTGCTGGCGCTATCATTTGATTGGAGAGATAGTTGATAGAGGAGATGTAAAGATAGAGAAAGTCCACACGGATGATAACATAGCTGATCCGTTAACCAAGGCATAGTCGCAAGCAAAGCATGTGAAACATGTTCACATGCATGGGCTTAGGCATATGGGTGATTGGCTTTAAGCCAAGTGGGAGATTGTTGAAATGATGTTTTAAACCGAATCGGTTTTGACCGGCTCTAACCGGGTCGGGTCATTTACAGTCTATTTAGTTCATGTAATAACTTTATTATGATTAATAAATGCACTTTTGTTATTATATAATTTGTTTATCTTTATGAACCAATTATGTTATTGAATATATAGTAACGTCCTTAGTATTAAATTATGATAGAGAAACCATGATGATGATTATGGTTTATGAGATTTCTATTCACCTTAATAAGTTTGAAACTTAAATGTCTCTATCGTATGTACTATCAAACGGGACATTGATGGTATGATTAGACTAGCACGTATTGGATGTCCTCTATCTTATTGAAGATAGGGATAGATCTCGTCTATCTAAGTGTAGAGACACTTGGATTGTACGTGGACGTGTATTAGAGAATGCGAACGTTAGACTGGCCCACTAACATTAAGTGTCGCAGTATGTGACAGTTGTGTAATTATCCTGAGACCGGAGTCTTCATGGCATCACGATGTGGATTGTCATGCTTTGACACAATTGAGGTTTCCCCAGCCATTGGGCGATCATGCGGTAGTGCTCGGGTATGATATTGAAGCATGGGTAGGATACATGTTTGGTCGTCCAGAAATCGCATATCCTATGATTAGGAGTAGATATCCGAAATGGCCTTCTTATAAGGAATGTCTAGCTCTCGTGAATCTTTGCAAAGTGGGAGTAAATGAGTTATCCCGAGAGAGTATGATATCCAGATTATAAGATACGATCGTTGATGTACTGACACTCGAGAAACGATCATATAGATATTATTACAGCGATAGAATTCTATTTACATTGTAACTGTTTCACATGAAAGGTAGTAGTCATTGCTTTTTTATTCTTCCGATGATTGGGGTCACGGTGTGTTGCTAGACGCTATTCCGTGATCGTTAGGTATGAAGGGCATTTCGTAATTTGCACTTTATGTCTACAACCAACATATTCGGAAGCCTATCGGGTCACACACATAAGAACATCTAGCCAGATTAAAATGCGGTTATAGTGATAACCAAATAAGGAAAGTTTATCTCGACTATAAAGTGTTATAGTGATTAATTAATATGGTGGTATATACTTATTTTGAAAAAAATAAATACAAGATATTAATTATATTGATTAATTAAAGAATATTTCGGATGGCATATGGGGCGCAGACTATAGTGTATAAGATACACTTGCATTGTGTAATTTAATAATGAGATTATCATATATTAATATAAATATTAATAGATTTATGAAATAATATATTTATGGTAATAAGATAAAGATAGTCAATATTAGATATTGACAATATCTTGGATTTATTTAATATAAGATATTAAATTAAATGAGATAAATCTAGAATATTTATTTTCTTTATTTTACTAGTAAAAAAAATTGCTTTCTCATTAATCTACTAGGAAGTTTCTCCCAATCAGATTGGGAATCATCTAGGGCGCCACCTACTCCTATATAAGCAAAGGGTTGGCTAGATCTTTTGTACATCACAATTAGAAGAGTTCTAATTTACAAAATAAACTGAGAGTTTCTTAAAGAGGGATTTAGAGAGAGAAAAGACCGGTCTAGCAACCAGATTTTTCTAATAGCTATTCAAGGAGGATTCCGGCAAGGTGCTCGTGTGGATATCGATAGAGGCCGGACACGTGGAACTACTCTCCGTTGACGGTCAAAGCGTCGATCTATTAGATTAAACAAGGTAATCGCCGTCAACTACTTAACGTGTTTATTGTTTTAAACGGAGTCGATCTTGATCGGAAATAAATATTTTTTAAATTTCGCTGCGTAGACTAGTTGATTTCCTAACATGTCCAAGCGCATTTGATTGCTAGGCTAGGCTTTGATTCGTTTGGTGTTATTTCTTGGGGTATGTAACTCCCATCAGATGTTTTGACCGATTCTTTAGCGGACTTGGTTGAATAAATTATGTTTTCCCCTAAAAAAAAAAACTTTATAACCATTGTGTTAATGATAGTCAAAGGAAATTTTGAGTATTTCTTCTTTAAATTTATGACATTCAATTATTTTTTGCTTAAAGCCCCCGCTATCCGAAACCAACTGGTCCGACTAATCTGGAGTTTGGCTCGTGTCATACCTGCAGAGTCTCATTTTTAGGCCTGGCCAAGAGCTTTCTTTCAACATGACACCCGGAGCTTTGACATTCAACTATTATCTTAATCTTTGTGAATACACCCAAAATGATTTATATTTTGAAACGGAATGCGTATATTGATATTATTAATTTGAGGATTATTATTTGCACCACACGAAAAATAAAAATTCAACTTTCAGAAAATCGTTTTTGTATGATACAACGATAATGTGTTGTATCGATAAAATCTACTTGGTGCAAATAAAATGCCCAATTAATTACCTAACGACTAATTTAAAAATTTTAAACCAAAGACTTGCATGTCCCTTTTGTTGACTTCAAACCATCAACGCCATATTAATTCCTCAACAACCTCTTCCATTAGAATAATGCCTCGCATTTCTACAATGTGCACAGCTTCGATCGCCTTTCAACCTTCCTCCATTAATACTCTGCGAATTAATACAGCCAAGGGTATGGAGAAAAAATTAAAATAAAAATAAAATTTTGGACTCCTCCTCCTTAGAAAACGGGAAACAAAACAACAGATTATATAAGGCAATATAGAAAGAGACAAAAATAATCAATCAGAAACTGACCACTTACATTAAAAAAAAAAAACCTTGTTTCACTCTTTTTTCTCTTCTTTGTCTTTCAAATTTCCACAATCACCACCACCCACCTCCCAACTCCTTTTTTTTGTTTTTTGTTTTGGCATTAAAATCTCTGTTGCATGTGTATATCTTTTAATGTTCTCTGCTCTTCCAAAAGCCATTGGGCTAGCTGTACCTTAACTTGTAAGCAATTTTTCTTGGTTTCTTGCATAATTGTAGATAATGGGATTGTTATAATTGGTTACATTCTAGCTAGGTTTGTCCCATTATTTATGAATTGCTTAATTTTATTGAAAATTTTTAAGATTTGAGAACAGTTGATTGAAAACTTGATATCTGAAAGCTACAATACGTTATGTCTGCCTAGCTTAGCTAGCTTGCAGTTTCAAACATTCTGCAAGATTTACAGACACAGAATACAAGGGCAAGTGATAAATTAAAATAGTGCCTCTCTTATCTTTTTCTTATAGTATATATATATATATATATATCAACTGTGAAAAGTGAAATCTTTTTGCTTTATATATATATATATATATATATCTCCGAAATGGCTTCATCGAATCGGCACTGGCCTAGTATGTTCAAATCCAAACCTTGCAATTCTCATCAGCAATGGCAGCAGGAGATCAACCCTTCTCTCCTCTCAAAGGATTACCAGACAACACCAAACTCGTCAGGTAATAACTTAACACTGCCCAATTTTTCGTGTAATTAGACAGAGAATTCTGATGCATTTCACCCTTAAATAAAGATTCTGTAAATTAAAAAAAAGAATGAAGTATTTGAAACTATAAAATAAAGAATCTGTGAATATTATATATTATATAAACAGGAAGCGAGGAGAGGAGTCCAGAGGTGAAATCGAGATGGAACCCGAGACCAGAGCAAATACAAATACTAGAAGCAATCTTCAATTCAGGAATGGTGAATCCACCCAGGGATGAGATAAGGAAAATCAGAGCACAATTACAAGAATATGGTAAAGTTGGTGATGCAAATGTATTTTACTGGTTTCAAAACAGGAAATCAAGAACTAAACACAAGCAACGTCAACTCCAAAACACCAAATCTCGTGTTCATCATCATCATCATCATCAATTACCGAATAATATTTCATCCTCAATAATATCGATTCCATCGTCTTCGTCTGAGAAATCGTCTTCTAATAATTCATCAGAAATGTTCTTCTCCCCAATAAATCAATCATCATCAATATCATCATCCCAGCTTTGTCCTTCAAATTCAAATTCTCCAACTGCATCAGTAAACAACCAAACCTTCTTTTTTACTAACAACAATGATGCAATTTGTACTGTTCCTTTCTCTCTCCCTGCTGCAGTGCAACAACAAGGAGGAGGATTCATCAGTACTTCAACAAATCATGTGAAACATGATCATCTTGCAGTTGTTGTTGATCATGATGTTTCCAATATGGGACATTATAATTGCTCGGGTTTTTTACCGGCGGCGGCGGTGGAGGCGGACGGTGGTGGTGCTTTGTTGATGATGAGCCATGATTCCTCAAATAAGGGTTTAGATGAGAACTTGAAGCTGCAACAAAATCTGAATTTCACTGCTAACACTGCTGTTAAAACACCATTTTGTCCCACAACGGTTGCCGACTTGTCAACGATCAATATTGGTTATCAAGGTAATTGGTCTTTCAAATCTCTTCCCATTTTTCATGTCCCTGCAGATCTCAAATAATTAATGTAGATCTCTGTATATATACGATGGATGGAAACATAACTGCATCAACTAGGCATAAAGTAATTTGAACCCTAATTAGGAAAACCCTGGTTTATTTAATTTGTTTTTCATTTGTCCATAGTATTATACTTTTAATTTCTGGAGCTGGATAAATTTGGTGTTTTCACGTTGTATTAGAGCATTCGCGTCAGATACTTTTAACGAATACTCTATTATACAGTTTTAAAAACATGTTTTCTAGTTTACTGAATCATTATTTAAGATGAAATGTATCATGCTCTTCATTTTGCATAATGCGAAAGATATAAAGGCAAATTATAGAATCTGGATGAATGCAGTAGTTTACGGAAAAAAAATAGAGTATCTGTTGCATTGTTGTTTTTCATGTTGAAATCTCTACAATAGAGCTTTTTAAATGATTTACAGTATCTAATGCAAGTGCTATTAGGACACAAAATGATAACTCTTTTTGGTATAAATATTTACAATTTTATTTTATATATTTTTGAGCTCATTATTTTAAAATCACAAGGAACACATTAGGGCGTAACTTCTGCAATTCACTGCTATTCGATTTTTATTTTGACAATCACTGCTATTCGAAATTGATCGTTGAAATTCACTGAGTGAATTTCGACAATGAATCACATGAATAACCGTATACAGTTATATTAAATGAGTTATCAAAACGGAGAAGATAAAGACAAAAATAGTGAAACTTTATCATTTTCAGAAATAATAAAGATTAGAAAATATAATTGTTTAAAAATATAGTATAAAAGAGAAAAGAGAAAATGTTACCTATGTGAAATGATGACATTGTAAAAAGAATGTAGACTTGAAGGAGTAAACCTATCGCTATCTGGGAAAATATACATACAGTAGTTTATATATGTATAGATGATTGAATTGAATGGAAAAAAAAAGGTGCAGGTAATGAAGTTATAAGTGATGAAAGAAGGGGGTCGTCAATGGTTGAAATAGGGAGGAGATCATCAACAGTATTCATAAACGATGTGGCGATAGAGGTGATGGCAACAGCTCCTTTTAACGTAAGAGAAGCCTTTGGAGAAGATGCAGTGCTCTTACATTCATCGGGTCAACCCGTTTTAACCGATGATTTGGGCGTCACTCTTCACCCTCTTCAGCATTCTGCTTTTTATTATCTCATCAACACCAGTACCTTTGCTCCCTCCTAATTCATAACTCCATCGATCACATGTACGTACGTACTTACAACCCCTTTGATTTATATTTGGGACTATGCCCGGATCCTCTACTTTGAGAATCCCAGCTTTTCCCAACTTTAGGGACGTGGCGAGATCATGGTCGCACATTTCAATCATGGAGAGAAATGTGCGACGTCCATGATCTCGCCACGTCCCCAAAGTTGGGAAAAAGCCGGGATTTTCAAAGCCGAGGATCCGGACGTGTTTGGTACTACGTACTAATTGATACTTCCTTTTTAGTCTATCATTTTTTTTTTATTGTTGAAAGCTTATTAATTATTTGCACCACACAACACTCTACTTGTGCATCACAGTAAAATTGATCAACCTTTGTAAATAAAGTCGACTTCACTTTCCGTAGATATATACATTGTAAAAATCGGTTCTTGACGTCAAAACCTACGGAAAGTCATAAGGTTGATTCTACCGGTACGTGCACATGTAGAATGGGGCACGTACGTACGCACCGGCAGGGGCGGACGCAGGATCTCGGCTAAGGGGGGGCAATAAAAATTTTAAAGGCAAATAAAAAATTTAAGGGGGGGCAAACTATATGTAGCGTACAAATTTTAATGTATTTTTTTCGGATTAAGGGGGGGCAGTTGCCCTCCCTTGGCTGTATGTAGGTCCGCCACTGCGCATCGGTACAATCAGTGGTGCAAATTAATAAATGCCCTCTATCTATTTTACTCTTTCTTAAGGTCTTTTATGAGTTCAAATTAAATACATTTTTATATCACTGATTACGGTGAATCAACATCATGATCAGTGGTCTTACGTCAAGATCTCAATTGTGTAGGATAATCTTCATAAGGTCATGTATGATTACTTGTTAGCATTATACAACTTTTATATCCCTCCGTTATTTTGTTTGGGACTTTAGGGTAGCCAGGATAATCTATATCACGGTTTTGGTTATGTATGTTAATGTACTTGTTAGCGTCAATCAAAAAGAAAAAAAAAATGTACTTGTTAGCATTATAAATAACATTTAGACTAAATTAAAACTCATTAACTTTTGTTACCTAATATAATTCCTTGGTTTGGTTGCAGCTTGCAGGTGTTACGTACGTAACTGGCCAATATATTGAAGAAAAGCAAGGGTTTTTCAATTTGGTTAACTGTATTATTGATGTTAATTCATGCATCTGTATTTTGTCTACTATACAATTGGAATGTTTCTATGGAAACCTTACTTTTCGCAAAATTACTTTGTCGCTGATACATCATTTTGAATCTCTAATTTTGATTTTCATGCTAGCCGCTCAAAAAAAAAAAAATTTAATAATAATAATAATAATAATAATGCGGCAAAACATAGAGTCTACCTAGCTACTACTAATCTAAGGCAGATTGAATCATAGAAATTAAACGGATGTTGTTTAATTGGGTTTTGAAATATGTATACTATTAATTATTTATCGACATAAGTTTGTAGGAGAGATGATAATTCAACGACCTGGGCTTACGTAGGACTACTTTCAATAAATAAAAAAAGGAGTTATTGGAGAAGAGGCGTACTATTGTTTTATTTAATTATGTTACGTCCTTGTATTGGATACTGAGTTCATAACCGGAAAACGAAGCCCGGTACGTGCAAGGGCGGATGCACCCTTTGGGGAGGGGGCACTCGCCCCCTCGGATTCAGAGAAAACACTACTATATATGTTATGTATTGTTTTCGCCCTCGTTAAGTTTATATTCGCCCCTACCATCTATTATTACCGGATAATTTGACAAACTTTTATAATGTAAATAAAAAATACACAGTTATTATCAAAGTGATACATATAAACAATATTAATAACTTTTGAAATGTTTTGTTTCCGTCAAAAACATGTTATAAATCCTTATTGATAGGAGTAGAATGGTAAATGTGTTCATATTCTATGATATATGTAGTATTTCTTTTCAATTATAACGTTAAATATATAGTCGTATTTTTTTAGCGATACAAAGTAATGCTTATTTTTGGATCCGCGGGGACAAATAAACACCATTATGCTTTTTTTATGAGGGAATTAACAAAAAGTCCAATTTTCAATACAAAATAAATAAACAGGACACACTCCTTTTTTTTTTAGTTATAAAAAGAAAAAAAAAAATTCAGACGGACAAAAATAACCTTACTATACAACTAGACGTGCGCGTCCAGCTCCCAGCAATTTTTTTTTTTTCAAACAACCGTAAATTTTGATTTAGAACTATGATCATCAAAAAAATTCACCAAAATTCATATTTTTTTCCCCTCTTCATTTTGAGATCTCATATGATACCCTTCCGACGTAAATTTTGAAAGACGAAAAATATTTGCATTAATCGGAGCGTTTTTCTTATAAACGACCGTAACTTTTGATTTAGAACACCGATCATCAAAATTCTTTCACCAAAGTTCATATTTTTTTTCTCTTCATTTTGAGATCTCATATGATACCCTTTCGACGTAGTTTTTGAAATCCGAATAATCGCAGTGTTTACACTAACATAATAACAGTATCAGAATCACAATATCAGTATCACAGTAACACGTTTTATTAACAAACACAATGACACCATTACCATTACCATTACCATTATACGATTAGCCAAAAATCATGGACTCGGCTAGCTTTACAACAACACCGACATCCTATATTCCTTTATGGATTAAAACGGAAACAAACCGTAAACTAAAAATAATTTGGACAATAATGTAATCACATTAACGCCCAAAAAACTTGTGTATTTTGAAATAACACATTCAATCACAATAGAAAAAAATAGAAAAAAAAATTACAACATATATGATAAACAACTTTAACATCAACATATATGATAATTAAGTTACATCAAGGAAAAGATTATCTAATCACCTAAAAATCTCGACAATGTTGGTTGCTACTATCATCTTCTTCTCTCCAACTCTACACCAAATAGCTTAACATTTTCTCAATAAAGTCAACCTCTACACCAAATGATTTAACATTTGTACCCTATCTCAATTCACAGAACATTACCAAGGAGCATTAGCCTCTTCTTGGAAGATTAGCTCGTAGATCTCCGCCTTCGGTTTCAATGTGTCGACCTCATCACCATAACACAATAACAGTATCAGTATCAGTATCACATTATCAGTATCAGTATCACAATATCAATATCACAGTATTAATATATGTATCAGTATCACAGTATCAATATCACAGTATCAGTATCAATATCACAGTAACAGTAACAGATATAGTTCAAGGTTCAATAGCATCACGTCTGATCTAAAACATTTAATAATACTATTAGTTTCCGGAATGCAAAAATATGGTTATAATGAACATGTAGTACTTGTCTCATCTGCTGCAAAAAAAAAAAGCACCAACATGTGGGAAGAAGCATCAGCAAGACAAAATGAAAGCTCCGAAAATAACTAAAGCACCACGATAAAGTCTATTAGCTGCAACAACAACAAGTACAACATTCCCCAAGATCTTTGCACTCCCTCAAAATGGAATCTCTGATGGGGAACACGCTGCCCATTCTTATATATCAACTGGCTAGGAACTTTGCAAAAGTACATTGAACTTGTTGCCTTTCTTCATGAACCGAAACACTGGAGCTGCATTTCTCCATTTACTTTAATTGCTTCAACATTGAACTGCATTTTGTATTAAAAATGAGAGGAGGAGCCTACAATATCAGTAACACGGTATCAGTATCAGTATCATAATAAAAGTATCAGTATCAGTAACACCCCTCAAAACTAGTGTATTAGAAAGCTTAATGATATGAACCAAGTGAACAACACACTTAAGGCATTACTTTATTTAGGTACATCATCCGAAAACCGATTCAAGAACAACCTCAAAATAGCTCAATATATGGCTCATATAAGGTTCATTTAAGGCTCAATTCAATGGACTACTTCAAGGCACACATATGTCACAAATTCAGCCATATATATGCCTAACATCATTAACATCAGAGTACATGGCGGAAAATGAAAAGATAGACCCGGGAAGCTATAATTCTACTACAAACGATCGAAAAGAAACACTTGCTGCAACTATAACAACCCAAAGTCTGTTACACAGTTATCGAAACGCCATTCTAGTGATACCACACTTTATTACAAGCAAAACAAAACCAATTACTCAACCTATTACAAAGATAAAGAAGATTATATACATTGATTCAAAAGGTTAAACGAAAGATAAACTTTGATAGCGACAACTTCGGAAATTACTCTCTAGCGATCTCAAACTCAACCTACACCATACCACCTTCTCGGGGTGAGGAAAACAACAATAAAGGGCAAGTACAAAAGTACTTAGTAAAGAGTAGAAGCACTAATCTAAACATGTAACAACACACGGATTATCATTAATAGCACATATGTTCAAGTAACTCACTCCCCTTTACTAGTCTCACTAATAAATGCAACCAACAAAGATATTTATTACATTTTGATCCAAAGACACCTTACATGGTGAGTATGCACCGCGACATTTCCTCAACTCCTCAAGGGAACGATATTTAAACATGTGGAATAATACCCGAGTCCGTTCGGTATCTGGCCTTTTGTAAGGGTAATAGTTCCATGTAGCGATAAAAAAATGTGTCTTGCCGAAGACCAAGGTGTTTTAGCTTTTAGACACATAAAGTATGCATTTATGTGATTTAGCTAACCGCTTATATTTGTTGCACATAAGACTTCTTAAGAACAACTAGACCCTAGACCAACTCTACATTGCACTACTTAGCACATTGCATGGAAATACTAGATTCTAATATAATATTCACAAGGCTAAGGTATCAGGTTTTCAATGATCCCGAGTATCACCCCGCACAAGGTCTCCACAAGGTGCTGAGTCGAATACCCCAGAAACCAAACTTTAACTTTATCACATAACAATGAAAACTTCATCACGTAAGACCAATGAAATTTGTTCCAATGCTCCCGTGTATCACGATGCAGAGCCAAAAACACTAAAACACATACATTTCACTTTACAAAACACAACACATAAGGCTTTACACTTTTAAGGGAACAAAACACAAATATGCACAAACAGGGCCTTAGGCGTGTGCCCAGGATGACACATGCGTGTACCCTTAAACTCTGGGAACAGCCTGAGGTCTCTGCTCATTCAGGCATGATCTGACCTAAGTTTGGCGTGCGCATGCTCGGACTGAGACATCAGGTCACTCTCTGTTTTGTTAGGCGTGTGCTTACCTTACCTTAGGCATGCTCCTAACCTGCGTTTTATCCAGAAAATTTGCAACATTCCAAGGTCGAATCCATGGCTAATTTTCACCATTTTATGCACCAAAAACAACACCAAATTCTTACCAAAGTGGCACGAAATCTATACTAAGCATGCTCATAACAAAAGCTAGATCTAAACATCAAAATAACACATTTGGTTGAACACCCATTGTTACCTTAAATCTTGAAGAAAAGCTTAAATCCAAAAGTACATCTTGAAAATCCACAAAGATCTAAGAGCAACCTTTGATTCCTACAACCAAAAATGTAGATCTAATGTTACTACAACCTTCTAAACATCTAATACCTAAGAAAGATTCATGAAATACTCTAGATCTAGAAAATGGATTTTGAACCTTTTTACCGGATCGAAGAAAAGCTTATGTCAAAATGATGCTCTCGTCGCGATGACTATCGTGGTGTGACTCGTTTGGGATTTCACTGGCTGGATTGGTCGGAAAGCGGAAGATTATCCTCCCTATTTTCTTCTTTTTCCCTCTACTTTCTCCCGGCTTCTACGGTCCCCTTCCCTTCTTTTATAAAATGAGGGATTTAGGGTGAAAAGTTGGGTATAAGTAGGGTTCGTACATTTCTCGTTTTTCCCTCACTAAAATCTCATCTCTAAAACCCCGTAAATACCTTTATCATCCACCCCATCCATTCTTTTTTTAAATTAAAACTTAACCTAATAAAATTATCGGGACACAAAAAATCACTAAAGACATTTATACCCTTTTATAAAAACACGGGGTTTCACAAATTATGATTCATAAACTTTATTTTGATTAATAAAAGTCATGTTCTTAATGCATAAGATTTCGCCCATCCCCAACAATTATGTGGTTCTCGTTTTCCAGTTTTGCTTTCGTGTTCCAGCCTATCTTGCATATATCATATACAGTAAAACCTCTATAAATTAATATAGTTTGGATCGAAAAATTTTATTAATTTAGAGAGGTATTAATTTATCGATAAATTAATAATTATTAATTTATAGAGAGTTTTTGATATCAAACAAAATTAAATTTTAATTATATAAATTTAAATAGAATGAACTGTACTAATTTATGTATTATACTTAATTCAATGTATATTAGTTACAAATTCAATGTACTGTACATACAAGATTCAGTGTACATACATTAATTTGATTCATTGTATTTTTACAACAAAAATTAGTACACGTAAAGAAGCATTCAACGCATCAAAAACACTTAACAACTTTTTGATGCAGCTCGAAAGCACCAAATCCGAACTTTTGGATGCAATAAGGAAGATTAAAGATGAGTTTCAAGCAGATTTAAACTTTAAGAAAAAAAAAAACAGACAACAATAGAATCATATTTTACAAAATTATAACATATATATTTTTGTGATTATGGAGAATTATTAATTTATGATATTATTGGACTGTATATCTATACAGAGATTTTCTAAAAATTATTATCTTATTATCTTAACGAAATTGGTCATTTTTTGAACTGGCCCAAATCGAGATCGGAAAAAAATATTATATTAAAAAGGTTATTAATTTAAAGAAATTCAATTGAGATATGCAAGACGCATTGTCTTCGTATAGTGCGATTAAATGATTTTCATTCTCATCCCCAGACAATGTCTCAATGAATAAATGGTAGAATTGATTGTCGAGACCGGAATAAAATATTATATTAGAGAGGTTATTAATTTAAAGAGTATTAATTTATAGAGGTTTTACTGTAAAATGTCATATATTCCTTCTTTCTTTTGAATTACAAGTCATAAAATCTTTCGACTCAAATCCAGATAGGTACAGAAACCCACAGTAGACTCAAATCAGATTCTAATTTCCAAGATCAAAACTCGTCGACACAGAACTGGTACTAATGTCACTGAAATATTTGACTTGCAGTACACGGAACAAGGTTTATTATTTAAAATGACAGATTATATCAGTTACGGAATATTACACTGTTATATTAGTATAAAAAAAAAAACATGAGCTCCCCGTCACAAATATGGTATGGATCAAGTCTAATATAAAATGTTGAACAGAAACATTAACAGCGAAGAAACTGTAGAGAACACAATAGTATCAATTTCAGTCATGAAGATACACATCTTTCATTGGAGACCCATAACATCAAATCATTTGCGAGCTTCTGACTTCTTTTGATCCTTAGCTGCAATCAAAGTAGATAAACAAAATTACAAAAATCGCTTTATGTTTATCACAAAAGTAGTAAAACAATACAGATTTATGTTTATCACGCAAAAATATAAAAGAAATACCAGCTTTCTCTTCATCCCTCTTTTTAGCAGCATCTGCCCTCTGTTGTCTTATAAGAGCCAAGCGTTCTGCAATATGCGTATTACAGGTTCAAATTGCTACCAGAGAGATCGATACTGTCACTGCATTATACCACTACATACCCCCACCCTCTTCCCGAAAAGAAAAAAAAAAAAACGACAGGTATACCTAAATCTTTCCTTGCTTGTTCTGTTTTTCCTTGCTCCTGGAGCCTCATGTATCTTTCGTGGGCTTGCTGTTTTTCTATCTCTTCTCTGAAAATGAAAACCACCCAGTAAGCCACATAACACCAACAAAGACACACATCAAAAACCGAGTTAAATAAAACTCTGTAATGCCAAACACCTATCACCCGAAACTCCCTAAAAGAAGAAAACCGAAATAAAATAAAACTGAAATGGTAATTATAACTCCAAATCCATAATAAAAAGACATATGATACAAATGGTACACGCATAGCTGAATAACAATGCATAGCAGAAGAGTGTGCAAGTGAGCAGCAGAGTGCACAAGTAAACAAAACAAGTATGTGCAACAGATGAACAATGTTCAAGGCTGATGTTTTAGCTGCAAAGACGGGTTTTAAGCTGGTATTTTTGTTGTGATAAGTGTGGCATTGATCAAGGCTGATGTGTAGCTGGAATAGGTATTAATCAAGGATGTCTAACTGGAATATAGTTCTTAAAGACAAAGGTCCAGCGCACCTTGTGTGAACTAACGTTTAAGAAAGCGGGATTTCCTGCTGTTTTTGATAGTTAGCTTCAATTAGGCAGTTAGTATAGTCTACTTACTAAAGACTACTAGCCTAACAGCTTTGTAAACCATGATTACACGATAATTAGAAGCTCCTTCTCAATAATAACATGAGTTTCTCTCGTCCTAAGTTTTGAGTTTTCTACTTCGAAGTTCAAGCTCGATCATTGTGTTTAGCTGACAACAAATTCTCACTCACACATATATTAATATGCATCCATGGTAAGAATGGTACGCAAATATGACCGCTCTCCAACTTATCTGGGTCATTTGCTATGTCTATCGCAGTTTTATTATATAACAATGGAGCTTCATTGGCATATCAACTCGCACTCGATCCTCCAACACCTGCTTAATCCACATAAAGTTCACAAATGCAAGAAGGGGAGTTGAGGCTTTGTCTTTAAGAACTTTTTTTGAGCACTCGTACACCGCTCTCCAACTTCTCTGGGTCCCTCACCCTTCTTTCATTCAGTTGAAAGTAAAGTCCCTTGCCCAGAGTGGTCTTCAAATATCTCAATTCGCACTTATTTTATTTTTTAATGATTCAGGAACCAATTTTTCCATATATAAAAAACTAGGGTCACATAATCTATTGTGCAAAGTAAGAATTTTATTCTGATCAGACACATTAACTGACTGATAAACGGTCTATAAGTTGGTTTCCCCATCAGAGTAATACTTGTTCTAAGATATATATAGCCCTCCAACCATTCTACACTTGCCAATCATCGTCCCTGAGTTTGCATGATCATGCAATTCACAACCAGATTCAGTAAAATTAGCTTTACACTTCTCATCTGATGCAAGTTTAGATATTGAAAGAAGATTGCAAGTTGATTTAGGTACATGGAGGACATTTTTTTAAGGTTAAATGGTGATTGAGATGGATACTTTATCAGCAATAATAGAAATAGATCCACCAGCCAATTTGACACTTTGATTCCCAGCAAAAGGTTCATATGAAGAAAATAATTCGGAATTGCCGGTCATGTGATCAGTGGCACCTGAGTTGGCTATGCAACTGATCTTATAGGTTTGTTCAAGGTGAGAAAGAAGAGAGTAGATACATCAGTCGACATAAGAACAAGCTGATTTTTTATTTAAGAGGAAAAAGATTTACTAATTTGTACCAAATGTTCCTTAGTGGTAGGAGGCACCCCTGACTAAGATGACTGCACTTGATCAGATTCCAACCAATTGGCCTGCCGTGCATCTGATTTAGAGTTTTCGGCATACTTCAGTTTCCAGGATGGTTTACCAACCAATTCCCAACAAGTCTCTCAGCTATGGGCAAAGTTTTTTGCAATGATCACACTTGACCTTCAACTTCACATTCCTTTAATGACCTCAATTTTTCCCACGGTTAGAGCTGAGTTTTCCACCTAATCATGCTGGTTTTGATTTGGCTTGTGCATGACCTTTCTCCTGCCTGGCTTTCTCCCTACGGACTTCAAAGAACACTTCTCTTAGAGTAGACAAAAGTTTCCTCCTTAGGATCTTCCCCCTAACTTATTCAAGATCTTGATTTAGCCCTGTCAAGAACGAATATTACCCTTTCGTTCTCCTCTCCCTGCTTGAATTTTAAGCTATCTCCTGGACAACCCCACGATTCTTCATGTCACAGATCGAGTCATTGCCATAATGTCACTATCTCAACATAACTTAAGATTCCAGAGCTTCATCTTCAATTCATAGAGCTGAGATGTATTCTCAATATTAGAATACATCTCTTTTAAAGCCTACCATCAGTGTTATAAAAAATGTAGGAAGCTAGCAGGTCGGTGGGAGGGGCACCTAGCGCCTAGGCGGGCACCTAGACCTGCCAAGGCGACACCTAGGTTTTTTTTTTTTTTTTTTAATTTTTAAATAATACTACTACAAAGACGCTTGTCCGACATAAGCATTAAGGAAAGAGTCAAAAGTACAAAAATACACAAGAATATGTTACAATAAGTCTAAGAAGTAAGCACGGTAGTTGAAGGGATGTGGTATGGCGTGAGCTGGAGCACTGTCGGGCTGGGGGCAGGAATCGGTTGCTGCTGCTATTTTTTGATCTAAAATATTAGATCTGAAAACTGATATTTAACCAAAAGCCCTAGACCGACTTGATCTGATTAGACCGCCTAGACCCCACTCAACCCGTCTAGGACCCGCCTAGACCCAACCCGCCAAGCCCAGCCCGCCTAGTGTAAAACGGGACGGTTGGCAGCCGCCTAGGCTGACTTTTAGAACACTGCCTCCCATATGTCTCTTTCAGTTGATAGAAACATATGTGACCTTGCAATGGGGTCCATCGAATTGATGAGTCATGGCATGACCATTGAGTTCTAAGATTCCAGGACTTCTAATCTGGATCTTCAGCACCCGGGGCCCTGGTTTCACCCGTCAGACACCCCAATTTCCCCTTTCCGTCAATCACCAGCTGCACAGTCCGTGCCCATTCCAGGTAATTTTTGCAAGAGAGTCACCTGGACGATGGCAGAATCTAGGGGTTGTTGCTGTTGGGTTCTTCATCGTTGATGAGGTTATTCAATCCAGACATATGAGGAGATATGCCGGAGTCTTCTAGGTAGACGAGGTGCTACCTTTTTCACCGGACATGGTGATTAGAAAGTAGGGTTTAGGTTGGCTCAGATACCATGTTAATATTTAGCGGAATAACTCTTGTATCTTTTTATTACTCAGCACATGTTGGCTTAAAGGATACAAAGAAACCCTATTCAACTAGGAGTCTTAAAAAGGTATGAAATTTATTTTTACCCCTTCTCCAAGACTTATGTTGCCCATGCCCTAAACCCTGTTGCCCAACACGGAGTCACGGACTTCTTTAGGTATGGCCGCACACCAAAATAAAACATACAGAATATCACATAATTACAAGACTGCCACTACACGTGCATAATTAAAAGAATTCCAAAAACTAGATACAAGCCAACATTTGTTAAATAGGAGAATAAAAAAGGTCAAATGACAAACAATCAAGAAAAAGTTCGGAAATGGCAAAGACTTTGATATGTAATATACTTCGCATTGCGGTAGATACAGCGCATTATGTATGGAATCTGTACTTAACAGATCAATTAATAAACTTTGATGCATTTTCATTTTAGGTGGATCTGAAAGGTTAGGATCTACAAAATACAGATTTGCCATCATTTACAGATTTTACAAGTCTCTTAGAGCATTTGCATCAGTGTCTTAAGACAGATTCTCTATTTACAAACTCAAACACCACTTTTACTTATGATAATAAACACCACAATAAAATAACCATAAATTATAATAATAAAAAGATATTTTTACACACACACACACACAGATATATGTATATATATGTGTATATATATATATATATTAAACGACGGTAATGTTTTCATTAATGAACCCCGTAAGTGTTAATAGAAAATACATCAAATGAAACACTTGTTAAAACCAATATTTATCATTTTAAAAAGCATAGAATAAGGAACATATGCTAATATATTATTCCAAATGAAAGATAAAGAACATAAAATAAAATAAAAAACAAAAAAAAAAACACAAAGAGGGTAAAGTGGTGCACGTATGGAAAATAAGCAAATATATGTGCGTATGCAGGTTTTGGCCTATTTTGGTACATATACAGTGTGGCCTTGAGAATCTGAGTGATACAGATTCACCTTACAGATTCTAATGCAAAGCAATTTTAAGTAAATCTGAATAATTAAATCAGTAAAATACAGTTTTAACACCATTTACAGATTCTACTGTGAGTGCTCTTATGTGCATTTACCGATAAAGTTTATTTCAGCTAACTTTCAACGCGTCCCTTGCACCAGGCCAACAATTTTATATATATCAACATCTAGCAACTGGATTAAATGAATGTCATCCACCAGATGACTAGCACAACATATGATATAACTAAGTCCAACATGATCATAAGCACGAAGTACAAAACATGCTAAATGCGACATAAAGCATCCAGCAAAACAAATTTCATGTCATGAAAGAATGAATATTGTTCATAACAAAACATATTAGATTTAGGTCACAAACCTTTCACGCCTTGAAAGTTCAGTAGTTTTCTCCATCTGTACAACACAGAAGATGCGTAAGGAATCACGACATACTTTACGAAAGCTAGATATCAGGAAATCATAGTTTCTTACATCAACATTTTTAGCTTTCAAGTTCTTTGGCTTAGCCAAATTAGGATTGTCAATCTGGATGATACCTTCAGTGCCCTTCCGTTTCTGTTTATGCCAAAAAAAGCCAAAGAAATTAAATTTACCATACTAGCCGGATCCTAGACAATTGATAAACCACAGAGCAAAAATGACATAATGAAAGAAGCAGCATATGTGGACCTCAGTTTCTACATCAGATTCCTCTTCTGACTCTTCTTCAGATCTCTCTTCTTCTTCTGGTGCTTCAGCTTCTTCCTAATGCAATTTAAAAAAATCAGAAAATACTTTACACTAAATAATTCAGCTAGGCTAGAAGCGTCAAAAAGTCATTGCCAGAAAACAAACAGGGTCCAAAAAAAATTGCAGAACTTAATCATATTTGATGAGGAACATAAACACCCAACTAAGAAAATGGAATTTGAAGCCATTCATTGATTGTTGATTTTTAAATGAGGTATGGTACTAACTCCTGAAAAGCAAATTTATGGCATTTTTTGCAGATATTTTCAAGGGACATTTTATTGACATTATGAGTATTGGTTTTGTACGATTAATTATTAAGTAGTTGTATTCCTTTCTTGGTCTTTGCAGCCGTTTGGGATCTTTATGTTAGAAAGCTAACTGTTGGTCGCTAAGTCTAGGTGACTGTCTCTTAGCATTCAAGTTGTATAGATAAGGCATCTTGGCTAATTTCAAACTAAGAAAGAAAACTTTCTTGACTCTAAAAAATCTACAGATATATACCAAGGAATAAAAGATTAAGAAAAAGTCAATTTTACTAAGTTCCTTGTGTGGATATGCATCTGAATACTGTTGCAGAGTATTCATTTAGTCTATGCCTTTACATCTGTAAACATATTAGGCACCTTTATGCCACAATGCATCTTACCATATTTCAGCATGTAGGTATAACAGAAAAACAACAACAATATTCAAAGATAATTACTACAAAGTGGGATCTGGCATGTGTATCCATTGCTGCCAAAGCACATTCATCAAGAGGTATGTAGAAATATGTTCATAAACATGTATACACACCAAGACAAATGTCCTAAGGATGGGATGCATCCTCATTTTCAGGGGAAAAATGGGGTAGCTTACAAGATTGTAGTCTTGTACACAAAAAGAATGATAGAAGATAAGATTCAGGAAAAAGGAAAATAGGTACTAGACTGACAAAGAAGGGAAATAGAGATGGTACTATGAACTTGTGATTTGATTTTTATTTTTTATTTTTTTTGAGGGTAACTTGTGATTTGATTGAGGTCAGATTTGATCGATGTCAGCAGAAAATTGAAGTTTTTGACATAGAGTTCTAAAAGGAGTAGTTCGGATCATGGAAGCATCCTGTCTATGAGCATAGTCCTACGATTAAAGAAAGAAAATTTCCTCTGAGAATTGTAACAACGATTGAGATACTACCTAAAATTTGACATTCTTGATACAATCAGAGAATAAGGGAACCCCCGTCAAATATATCTCCTATGCTAGGATGGCCGGTCTTTCTGGCCTTTAATGCTTTTTAATCCTTGATTGATCATCACTTTGACCAACTGCCTTGCTTTACAGAAAGAAGAAAAAGAACCTATGCATTAGCTGCTTTGCTTTAAAAAGCTCGTTTCGAGTGCATCTGAAAACTATGCAGACGAGAACACTAAAGCTTGGCAGCAATGTGTGCTGCTTGCAATCTATTCCTTCAGCTTAACTGAAGAAACAGAAGCAGTAAACTGTGTGAGTTGATGCATTGTGAGCAATAAAAACCCAAAGTCTCCTTGTCTGCTTAATTGCAGAAAATTGATAGATATTATAGGAATCGGCAACGCCTCAAAATGAGAACAAATTCCGGCAGGTTGGAAGAGCTGGAATGTGGTACCTTTAGTAACTTTTTCGTGTCTGGCAGAGCAAACAAAACCAGAGGGGATTGAACTTCTAATAGGGACCATCACGAGCATATATGTAATACATACACTCATTTAAATAATTCAATACATCTGAGCATGCATACATACAACCTCTGTAACTTCATGATATACCCATAGATTGGCAACTTCCTATCTGGAAGGACCACCAGATGCTTTTTTGGATATCGTTGAGCCATCCTGATTGGCCGATTAATAAAAAGCTTACTTATCCCGAAAGAAGAGAATGACATTAGTTTAAGAAGTCCAAATAACAGAGGTCCATGACACGGACACGGTAAGAAAAACCTGAGTACCGTCTCAAAAGTACTACTCAAAACAGAAAAATATTGTCAATCTAGAATGCATGAATACTTCTGCTTGTTAGCGTGTCCTGTATCCGATACGTATCCAACACAAATACGCACCAGATACTTAGGATACACATTGGGGGTCAATATTGTAATTTTGAAAAGTTGGATACAAGATTCAGATATCCATATCCATAACTCAGATATGTGAAATGAATAACCATGTTAAAATTTGAGTTAAAAGTTAAAACCGCTCGATAATGAATGAAAAGTTGCCCAAAGTGAAGAAAAACTACCATAAATGAAGAAGAAAAACACTAACAATAGTATTATCTTGTGTTCTATTATTTAATATTTGGTCCTAATAGTTTTATTATGTGCAATTTGGTCCATATACTTTTATAATTTACCCATGTGACTTACATACCTGTAGGCTGTAGCCTATAATTTTTTATATCCCGCACCCACGTATCCTATATTCGTGTATACCCATGCAACCTAGCAATCAACCGTTAAGTACAGGAAAAGGTCCACAAAAGAGCATACTTAACACCTGCGCATGCAACAATCAACATAAACCTGAATTTGCTTACTTTAAATCAACAAAGGAGATTACCTTTTTAAAGGTGCGAGGGCGAGTAGATGTGCCAGCCACTGTAAGGTTGAGATGGAAAACGGTTAAAATAAATTAGCCAACCACGTAAACCTTAAAACTTCAACGGTTCAAGTTCAACCATGAAAGATTCAAAGTTTAAATCAATGAAATTAGACACCAGCAGGAGCACAAAGCCATGCAGAAGCCAAAAACCTACATTTCTTCTTTGTCTTTGTCTTATCTTTTCCTTTTGTCTTTTTTTTTTTTTTGTAATTATGACCTACATTGCTTCACTGATTCAAGTATGAAGGCACACCAATTGACAAATTCATCTATGATATGAATGCATCAAGTAGAAACTAAAATCATAGGCAGCTTTGCTAATGCATTTTTTAGGAAAGCTTAGCTTATAATCAATCGCCTAAATTTAAGAAATGCTTCATGGTTCATACATTACATATAGACATAGTTTTTCGAATAATTAAAGCTACAACTCTTTTTCCCTAGCTAAAAAACAAATAAGGCTATTCTAGGGCACGCAATTCTGCATTCCAATAAAAACAGGAGATGAACTTGACATTATTTTCTCTCCTTTTCTTGCTTCTTTATTCTCCTCCCTTGACTATTTACTCAGATGAAGCATACATAAGATCAGTGACACTTCCCTACAACGTAATTGACTTCAAAGTGCATAGGGACGTTCACTACTAGCCCTCTATGTTGCATGCAAACCTCTATCAGGGATCCAGATCAAACTTTGGTAAAGTGAAACCAACCATATATAATTTATGAAATAAAAACAGACAAACAACAATCACTGAGTCAAGCAATAGCATGTACAAATGATCTCATTCGCATACAAGCAAGTATTAATTCACATAATTCAACATGTGGAAAACTATGGCATGGAAACTAGTCGTTATTCTTTCTCATATCAAATATAATATAGAAACATAATTAGACACCTGAAATGAAAAGGTAAAATCCAAGCAGGTGAAATTCGCAAACACTAAACAGATAAAAAATAATAAGGGGCTTCAGACTTTAATCAATATCTTTACTAGCATAAGTCCCAAAAGTAGGTCAAATCTGAATACCAACCATTATAATCCTCTTTTGCAGTCACAAGTATGATTGTAATTGAAGCAGTGTGATGTTAATAACAACTTTGATGCATCGTCTTTCATCAAAAAAAAAAAAAAAAAAAAAAAAAAAAAAACTTTAATACATCATTTTCCTGCAGGAAGACGATCGCTCCAAAAAAAATGAAGTTCTTTCTTTCTTAATCACAAGTTTATATTTCTCTTCAGTCCTTTTAAGATCTACTACATATGAAAAATCTTAAAACTCCTCCCCCTCAAACTACCTCATTCTTTGCATAAGTTCCCTAAAGAACTCCACTTCATTGGAGTTCGCACCAACGAATGAATTTTCTGTTATAATTCAGTGTAATTTTCGGTAATAATAGCAATATTGATAGGTTTACATCAAATTTCTACTGCCTAAAGCATCATCGTTGAACGTATACAGCTGATTAAACACCTCAAAACTCAAAAGCATCCTAAAACTAAAGCAACTAGAATCTAGTAAATCCGACAACAAAGAGCAAGAAAGGAAGTACAACATACGCATCTCCTCATGAGTGGAGAACTGGCGGCGACCAGTGGGCTTGCCCTTAAACTTCCCTCTACCCATCGGAATAGCTGAGCAAAGCAAATCTAATTCTTCAATTAATAGCAAAAACAAAAGAAAAAGAATAAATAAGCAAAAAAGCAAAACTATTTGGGGAGTGGGGCAAGACGAAGCCGGAGAATATCTATCTTTAATTTGAGATTACTTCCCTAAATTATGATGATATAGATCTTTGCAAACTGATCGAAATTATAAAAATGGGACGGTAAGCCCTTTTGAGTTGGGCTCAAAAAAAAAATTTATTTTTATAAATTACTCCTACAAAGTACAATAAATGAGATGAAGCGCATGAATTATTTACATTTTTTATTACACTTATTCTTTCGTTTTTTTTACCCAAAATGAAAAATTTTATTAAACAAACAAATAATTTATAACCGAAGCAACGTCGAGAAATAGTCGAAATAACTCTGGATCACCGCCAGCCTAAAGCCGGACCACCATGACCAAAGAAAAGATAAAAAGACATGGGAGAATCCATGTCGACCAAATTATCTTCATCACTTAAATCTTGATTTGGTAAGATAATACGATATTTGGTAAGATAATACGATAGCTTAAACTTGTTCTTAACATACATAACATAAAGCTCAAAAAACTAAAAAATCTAACCGAGAAACCGACTATCATCAAATGCCATATACAACGAGAGGAGCCCCGAAAATGATGACATCTCCTCCCATAAAACCAACAGCAGGCCGGCCGCCACCAAAGAAACGCCGGCAACAGCTACCTCCTTCATGGACCGCCGCAGACAGCCCTCCGACGCCATGGAAGATGACCATAGACCCCCTACAACATAGAGAAAAGACTGAAAATAAACTAAGATGGCCGGAAAGAGAAGCTACCGGCCTCCGATCGGAGCTTTGAGCAGAGAAAAGCCACACGCAGAGCCACCAAACGGAGATCCCAAACCAACAGCAACAACTCTTATTGAACCACCCATGACCGACCCGACTAACAGAAGCAACAAAACAACAGAAGACCAGGAAAGTAAATGAGGACAGCCAAGAGCCACCGGCGTCCGGTTTGTAAATTTGAAAAAGAAACTGTATGAGGATTAAAGAGAGAGAGAGGACAGAAATTACTACTTCCGAAACAAAATAAAGATAAATAAGAACAACTACAAACACCGTCGAGCCAACACTTTTATTACACTTATTCATATTGTAATCGAAGGTTAATTTTATGGTGGTCAATGACCATCAAATTTAATGGACATGTGTCATCATATGAGTGATTATGTGGATGTAGATTAATTTTCAACCATCCAAATCAAGAATGAGTTTGGACCACCATAAAATTTGCATGTAATCCAAACATCTTAATTAAAATAATCAAAATATCTCACTCTAAATACATGATTAAAATTGAGTAATGTTGTGTCCACGATACATAGTCGTAACATTTTTTTTAAACAAATTTTATTCCATAGAAGAAAAAGGGTTGAAACTCACAAAGCTGATTCCTAGCTTTATGTAAAAAACAAAAACCTACAGATCAAGGATTTTCTTTGGCCTTCGGGTCCTAGTCAACCTCTGACGTGGTGTTAGTTTTTAGTGCCCTTGAATACTGATGTAACAAAGATAAGCTAAGCTAGAAACAAGTAGCATCTTACTTCAAGTTAATGAGAATTAAGTGAACCCTATAGTTTAAGTCGTGTTCATAAAGATAACTTAATAATAATAAAACGTTAGCCTTTCGTTATAAAGCTTGAGTGTTCAATAGCTTGGGGTGAGAAGATGAACATATTGAACCAGAGTTTGACGAGGACCTTGAGGATGACATTTCATGATGCTATGCTTGACTGTTTCATACTTTTTATTATCTATGTCACATTCCATTTCAAACAATGTTGTACTTTTATTTCAAGACATGTTGTTCTTTTTTTTGAGACTTGTTTGTAAGATAAGTTGTTTCCTTTTGTAAGATATCGTACAATGTAAGATTTCGTTGTTGTAAGTTTTCCTTTTCTACCATTTAAAGTCGGATGGCATTGTAATTCTAGTAGCATTTATGTTATCACCCGAGTCTTTTTAGCTTCCGTTTTGCTTAATTCGATACGACGACGTAGAAGCATACATATAATATAATGCTATACGTGTCGAGCGCTCTTTTCCGGATAAGGACTCGGTATCCGGGAACGGGGCGTTACAGTATGAGATTTCGTATTTCATACGAGTTTTATTATAATCAATGGTATATAGTGTATTGTATATTTTGTTATGGCTATTTTGTTGTGAACTTAACATTACTCATCAAATAACCTAATTGCAAAAGGTAGATTTAAGTTGTGGTGGTTATTTTTATAATATAACAATATTTTCAGTGATAAAATAAAGTAAATAAAAATGTCCAACCTCTTGTAGGGTTCATCTAGCGGCATTGAGGTTTCTCACCAATAGTCATATCTACTCCCCAATCTACCACTTATTAGAGGAAGTTCATCTCTCTGATGCGTTTTCTTTTTCGCTCCATTTATCCTTCATCTCGGATGACTTCACAATTGGCAGCCGATTCTCATATGCTCTTCATGCAACCTCTTCTTCATCATGTCCAACTGTCGTCACATTCCTTTACAGCGGTTCAATCTTCTCATTCGATGAGTTTTAGAGCCCTATGTACTTACCCCTTTGCATGTTTATATGTTTTTCCTTCCCGAGAAGATGTATAGGATGAATGGATGTATGAGGATGATGATGAGGAAATTTGATATGCCATGCTATGAAGTTCTATCATGCTTTTAATTATATGTTGTGTCACAACTATGTATTTTTATTTTCAAGACTTGTTGTTCTTTTAGCTTTTTCCTTTGAGACTTGAGTTGTAAGATAAGTTTGTTTTCATCTGTAAGATATCGTATGTTGTAAGATTTGAAGTATCATTGTTGTAAGATTTCTTTTCTATCTTTAGTTTTTGGATGGCTATGTAATTCTTAGTATCTTGAATGTTGTACCCGAGTCTCTTTAGCTTCTGTGTTGCTTAATTTGATACGATGACGTAAAGGCTTACGTATAATGTTAGACGTATTTAATTTTATACGTGCCGAACGTTCTCTTTCTGGATAAGGACTCGGTAATCCGGAAACGTGGCGTTACAGTTGGTATCAAAGCCAAGCTTCTTTACTGTCCTAGGCTTCTATTCTTTAAGATAAGTATCTTTAGATCTCTTAGAACCATTCTGATCTTCCTTGATCATTTAGTATGGCAAGAAACCGTAGAGGCACTCACGGCATTGGTAATGACGGAATTGGAAGCTCAGGGGTTCAGCAAGAAGTGAATGGTATGAATCAAGACGGTGGTCAGGTAGTAGTGGGTCATGTTGAACGGGTTGATTAGCATCAACAACCTCCACCTCATCAGAAATAGCCTCAGAATCATCAAGGCCAGCCTCAATACCATGGGCCTCATGAGCAGGTTGATGGACCCATCCCGGTCACCATCGTGGGAGATATCCCTCCGGTTTATCATCCTCCGGTGGCTAAAGTGTATCCACCTCAGTTTGCATCTCAGGCGAGTATGGCTTACCCACCTCCACCCGTAAGCTACCCACCTCATCCGACATTTTTTCCACCTTCACCCACAAGTTATCCATCTCCACCTACAGTTTACCCTCCACCACCAAGTGTTGAACATCATGGCTATTGTTATCCACCCCAAGGACCGTAGCATCCTTACCGCGTACCACCTCAATACCAAATATACCATCCTTACCATCAAGAAGTACCAGTGGCTCCCCCACAACTGCCATATACATCCTTTTTTTCACCTCAGACACCCACGGGATATCCTCAAACCTACACACAAGTTTATCCAGCGGTACAAGTACAGTCAGGTATCACGGATTGGTATACCGGGATGAAGAGGAACAAGGTTCAAGATTTCCACGGGAATGTGGAACCAGCAGTGCAAAGGTTTGGACTCGGAGTTTTGAGAAAGCTTGCAGGAATGTGAATGTTCCTGAGTACGAGTGGGCACAGTTAGCGGTTGGTTTTATGTTTGGAACTGCAGAGAATTGGATCGAGGCTATTGAGAACAGTGGAGGAAAGATCAAAGAATGGAAGGTGTTTAAGGAATTGTTCTACCAAGAATACTTTCCACCATCGGTTCAGGCAGATAAGACAAGCCAGTTCTTGCATTTGAGACAGGGACAGTACATGACAGTGACTCAGTATTCCTACAAGTTCAATGAATTGGGAAGGTTTTTATCCAGAGATAATAGGCAATGAAGACAGGAAGATGGCTGAGTTTTTGGAAGGATTGGCTCGAGAGATAAGAGCATGTATGCTTAGTTCGAAGTCGAGAAACATGGCATAGTTGGTTGACAGTGCTTTGGAAGTTGAGACCTTCAAGAATAAGCCTTCAGTGTTTGTTGGTGGCAAGAGGTCTTTTGAGACTAGCCAAGGAAATAGCCATGGTGCACCGCAACAGAATGTGAACAAGACTTCGGCACCGCTTGCAGCAACGTCATCAGCTAGCACACCAGTTTGTCCTAAGTGCAAGACGCCTCACACCGGAGAGTGTCGAGCAAGTTCATACGGTTGTTATTATTGTGGAGATACCGGGCATTATGCCAGTGTTTGCCCTAAAGGAAATGCTAAAAGAAACCAGGGAAGCAACAAAAGGAAATGCAAGTAGACCGGCACGAGTTTTTGCTTTGGATGCGAAGATAGCTGAACCGGAAGATGTTGTTGTTTCAAGTATCTTTTGAGTTTTTGTTTATTTTTCTAAAGTACTTTTATGACGCGTTAATTCATGCTGTATTTATATGTGTGCTAGAATAGCTATGTTATTTGAAAATAATCAGACGGGAAGATTATTGAATATTTATGTTTGTCACATTGCTAAATCATAGATTTAAATAAGAATGGATAAATACTTCAAGTATTTATATTTGTGACAAAACAGAAATACACACAAGTTCTGATTGTTTGATTGCTTCCAAAATAAACATGTATGATGATAATAACTATTCATATATGTCACATATTTTATTTGCGAGCTCAATACTATATCTGTGATTTATTGATGATATACACGTGTTATACCAATGTCACTGACAAGCTTTATTGTTTAATAAATGACAGGTTATATCAGCTACGGAATATTACACTGTTATATTAGTATCATGTTATTATACATTAAAAAATATATGTGCACTATATATTATACAAATGTATCACCATGGAATATTGAATTTCACATTGTGACACATCTAGAATATACATCATGATTTATATTATAACCTTTAAAAGATGTCAACATGTGGTACAACAATAAACATTAAGCGGTCTAACATGATTTATATCCACATATTATCACTTCTTTCCTCTAGCTTATGATAGATAAAAATCTGAGTTGTAAACGAAGTTGAAATGGAGCTGAGTTAGAGCTCATGTTTGATGATGAAATACAGATGTTCT
Organism: Gentiana straminea; assembly: GCA_036785695.1. Lineage (NCBI taxonomy): Eukaryota > Viridiplantae > Streptophyta > Magnoliopsida > Gentianales > Gentianaceae > Gentiana > Gentiana straminea. The sequence continues at coordinate 3,319,760 of JAVUPR010000046.1, read as the reverse complement.
TGAGCTGTGTTTTATGATAGAAAACTGATTGAAAAACAGAGAAAATCTTGATTTTTACACTGCAAATTAAAGAAGATTGAGCTGAATTCTGGGGCTGAATCACTTTGATTTTGAGCAGGTTTATTGAGCCAATAAGTGGCTATCATTCCTGTAAAAAAAATAAAAAAAATAAGTGGCTATTATTAAGTAAGTTGCATTCATAAATAAATTTGATCAGCAAATAAGAGTAATAAGGTGAGCAGAAACATAAATAGTAAAACAGAACCAAAAAAAAAAAAAAAAAAAAATGGTATCGATCAAGTCTAGTATAATCTTGAACAGAAAAATTAACAGCGAAGAAACTGTAGAGAACACAGTGTATCAATTTCGGTCATGAAGATACACGTACATATTCCTAAAGTAACATTATTTGCGAGCTTCTGACTTCTTTTCATCCTTAGCTGCAATCAAAAGTAGATAAACAAAGTTACAAAATTGCTTTAGGTTTCACATAAATAGCAAAACAAAACAGATTTTTATGTTTATTACGCAAAATGTAAAAGTATACCAGCTTTCTCTTCATCCCTCTTTTTAGCAGCATCTGCCCTCTGTTGTCTTATAAGGGCCAAGCGTTCTGCAATATGCGTATTACAGGTTCAAATTGCTACCAGAGAGATCGATATTGTCACTGCATTATACCACTACATACCCCCACCCTTCTTCCCGAAATGAAAAAAAAAAACGACAGGTATACCTAAATCTTTCCTTGCTTGTTCTGTTTTTCCTTGCTCCTGGAGCCTCATGTATCTTTCATGGGCTTGCTGTTTTTCTATCTCTTCTCTGAAAATGAAAACCACCCAGTAAGCCAGCCACATAACACCAACAAAGACACACATCAAAATCCGAGTTAGTTAAAACTCTGTATGCCAAACACCTATCACACCCCAAACTCCCTAAAAGAAGAAAGCTAAAATAAAATAAAACTGAAATTGCTATTACATACCAGTGTCATTCGAATTGAGTCTTTGACTCAAAATCCATGACAAACTACGAAAGAAAAACCATGAATACAAAATGACTTAATCCTCTATTTTACAAACTCAAACACCACTTTTTCGCTATATTACATAATTTTTATCCAAGATCAAGTGCATCTGAATCTATATTGTAATCCATACAACAATAAAATATAACTCCAAGTCCATAATAAAAAGACATGACACAAATGGTACACGCATAGCTGAATAACAATGCATAGCAGAAGAGTGTACAAGTGAGCAGCAGAGTGCAGAAGTAAACAAAAGAAGTATGTGCAACCGATGAACAATGTTCAAGGCTGATGTTTTAGCTGCAAAGACGGGTTTAAGCTGGTATTTTTGTTGTGATGAGTGTGGCATTGATCAAGGCTGATGTGTAGCTGGAATAGGCATTGATCTGATGTCTAGCTGGAATAGTTCTTAAAGACAAAGGTTGAGCGCACCTTGTGTGAATTACCGTTTAAGAAAGCGGGATTTCCTGCTGTTTTTGATAGTTAGCTTCAATTAGGCAGTTAGTTTAGAGTCTACTTACTAAAGACTACAATAAAAGGGCCTAACAGCTTTGTAAAAGATGATTACACAATAATTAGAAGCTCCTTCTCAATGATAACATGAGTTTCTCTCGTCTTAAGTTTTGAGTTTTCTACTTTGAAGTTCAAGCTTGATCATTGTGTTTAGCTGACAACAAATTCTCACTCAGAAAATGCACTCACACGTACTACCTCCGTCCGATATTATAAGTCATCCTAGCTTTATGCACACAGATTAAGAAACTCAATAAATGATCCAACTTTGGTAGTTTTGGACTAAAATGCCCTTAGGTTGATTAGAATAATGTAAAGCATTGGAATAAGGAATAAGGGTAAAACAAGAAAAAGAGCATTAATTATTGCATTGAAATGTGAGAATGACTTATATTGTGGGACGGATAAAAAATGCTAGGATGACTAATAATATGGGATGGAGGTAGTATATTAATATATGTATTAATGCATGTATGTGTATACACATACTTGAACGACAGGAAATATTTTATTGGTGAGACCCATAACGAGTACATAGAAGATCCCGCCTACAGAAAAAGATGGCGGCACAAAAAATTAATGTAGAAAAATTTAGGGGAAAAACTCTTGTATTATTACTCATCACATGATGCCTTAAAAAATACAAAGAAACCCTATTCAACTAGGAGTCTTTAGAAGGTAGGATTTTACTTTTACCCCTTCTCCAAGACTTGTAAGGCACACGCCCTCACCCCTACTGCCCAACACAAACTTCTCTAGGTCTGTCCACACGCCAAAAAAAAAAAAAAAAAAAACAGACAGACAGAACATCACATAATTACAAGACTACCTCCACACGAGCATAATTCCAAGAATTCCAACGAAACCCTCAAATTGGTGCATAGGCGTCAATCATGCCGAAATTGACTTCAAACTCATCAAATTCCTGCTTTTGAAGTGCTTTGGTCAACCATCAGCTGTCCATTTTGCAGATGGTAAGAATGGTATGCAAATTTGACCGTTCTCCAACTTCCCCGGGTCATTTGCTATGTTTATCGCAGTTTTATTATCACAATGGAGCTTCATTTGGCATATCTACTCGCACTCGATCCTCCAACACATGCTTAATCCACATAAACTTCACAGATGCACCATGACATAGCCCTGGATTCGGAATATGCACTACTTCTGGCTACTACACTTTGCTTGTGCTCCTCCAAGTCACTAGGTTACCTCATGCAAAGGTAAAATAGCCTGAATAGATCTTCTATCAATAGCACACGAGCCCCAATTTGCAAATGTATTCTTTTTGAAGTAAAGTCCCTTACCCCGAGTGGTCTTCAAATACCTCAAGAGCCTATGAGCCTCGTCTAGATGCTCTTGCATAGGTGAATGCATGAGTTGGCTTAACGAACTCACTGCATAGGAAATATCAGGTCTGGTGTGGGAAAGGTAGATTAACTTGCCCACCAGCCTTTGATATTTCTTCATCTCCAGTTCTACACCAGATTACCTATTGAAACTTTCCTTAGCTTCAAATTTGTCTCCATTGGTATGCTTGAGGGTCAAGCTCATGTCATCCCGGTTTCAGCCAGCAAATCCAACGTATACTACGTCTGAGACATTGAAAACCCTTCTTCAGTTCTAACAATTTCCATGCCTAGGAAGTATCTGAGAGGTCGAAGATCTTTGATCTCAAACTCCTTGGCAAACCTCTTGCTTGTGTCCTACTAGCCTCATCCAAATCACTACATGTCAATATAATATCATCAACATACACAATCAATGTATGATCTCCATGACTCTGACTGAATCCCAATTTCTTTAAAATACGCATGAACCGATCAAATCAGGGCCACCAGGCCCTTGGATTTTGTTTAAACTCGTACAATGATTTAATCAGCCGACAAACTTTGCCATTAAACCGACTTTCAAAACCCGGAGGAGTATCCATGTACACCTAATCCTCCAGACCCCCGTGAAGGAAAGCGTTTTTTACATCAAGTTGGAGCAACTTCTGATCCAAGTTAACCACCAAAGAAAAGACAAAACTTAGTGTTTAACGTGGCTACTGGTGAGAATGTCTCTGAATAATTAATCCCATAGGCTTGCGAATACCCTTTGGCTACTAATCCAGCCTAATGTTTTATTTTAAGAGTGAGCCATCAGCGCTATATTTATTTGTAAAAAACCACCTACACCCCACGGTTTTCCTCCCTTCTGGTAATCTAACCACCTCCCATGTTTTATTCTTCTCAAAAGCCCTCATATCATCCAAAATTGTTTCCTCCCAAGCCAGAACTTGAAGGGCTTTGTGGATACTGGATGAGACAGATAAGGCAGAGAGGTTTGCGAGGAAGGCTTGATAGGGTGGGGATAGTTTAAAGTAACTAAGGAATTGGGACATAGGATGCTTTGTGAAAGCTCTCAGTTTTTTTTTTTCTAATGGCTATAGGGACATCAAGAAGAAGATCTTCTGGTCAAAGGGAAATTTTGAAAAAATTCAGAATCAAGTAAAGAACTAATATGCTGACTATCAGACCCAAGATGTTGTTGGTCAACGATTGGCATAGCAGTTTGATTGCCATGCTCTAATCAACTAGGCCCATAGAATTTAGCTGCTAACTTCACATTTCTCCTAATAGCAACAGAACTTTGCCTGTAGGGCTGGAGTTTGAGATAAACTCTGTCTCCCACCTCAAAATGCATGTCTTGCCTCCCCTGATCAGCATAGTATTTCATTCTGGACTGTGCCAAAACCAAAGTATCTTGGAGATCCCTGATCACATGCTGTTTAGTGGCCAAAAACTCATCCAAAGAAGCAAAATTTGATGGTGCAAAACTCCGTAAAGGTATAGAATTAGGTTTATACCCATAGAGTGATTCAAATGGAGTCTTTTGCAAAGAAGTGTGGAAAGAAGTGCTGTACCAATACTCAGCCAAAGGCAACCAGGCTCCCCACTTCTTTGGCCTATGGAAACACATACACCTTAAGTACATCTCTACACACCTATTAAGCCTTTCTGTTTGACCATCCGACTGGGATAGTATGCTGAACTCATGGCCAATTGGACACCGGTAAACTTGAAGAGTTGCTTCCGAAATTCCCCATTGAAAACCTTGTCCCTATCACTTACAATAGACTTGGGCAGCCCATGCAATTTATAGACAATTGGGAAGAAAACCTCAACAACTAGTTCAGCAGAAAACCAGTATGGAAGAGCAAAGAAATAGCTTGGTGAATCTATCTACCACAGTAAAGATGACTTCCTTTCCCTCCCATTTGGGCAGGCCCTCAATGAAATCCGTGTTGATATCAAACCAGGCAGAATCTGGAGGTTTGAGTGGTTGCAACAGGCTAGTAGGTTTGCCTTGCAGGTCCTTGCATTGGTGGCAAGTAGTACAATGTTGGATCAGTCTATGAATATCACCCCTTAGACCAGGCCAAAAGAAAATCATACTGACCCTGTTGAAACATGCTTGGATGCCTGAATGACCACCAATTGGGCTATCATGAAGTTGGTCCAAAATTTGGGACCTCATAGTGCCATGTGTGCCCACATAAATCTTGTCCTTGTACTTGAGAACCCCTGGTTGAATAGAATAATCTGGGTAGGAGTTGGGATCAATGAGTACTACTTGTAGCCTATCCTGCACCCAAGTGTCCCCTTCATAGCTTTGTATAATTTGTTGCATCCAGGTAGGGACCTGCAACAGTAATTGCCTGACACTCCCCTGTTGCAAATGGTCTTCTGGACAAGGCATCTGCCACAATATTTTATTTCCCTTGCTAAACTCTATCTTGAAATTTAAACCCATCAGTTTGGTACCCCTTTTTGCTGCTGGTAGTAGCCCTCTAGTCCAATATGAACTTTAAACTATGATGATCAGTTCTGATAATAAAAGGTTTTCCTTCAAGATAGTGCCTCCATTTAGTACCTGCCATGATCACTGCCATCAACTCTTTCTCATATATCGACATGCCCAAGTCCCTGCTGGTAAAAGCCTTACTAAGAAAGGCAATAGGCTTTCCCGGTAGTTGCAAAACAGCACCCATACCTCTCCCACTTGCATCAATCTCTACACAAAAGTGCTGCTGGAAATCAAGAAGTGCTAGTACATGTACACTGCCCACTGCTGTTTTGAGTGATTGGAAGGCCAGCTCTGCCTCTTGGGACCACCGATAACTATCATTTTTAGCACATCTGTTAATGGCTTTGCCAAAATCCCATACCCCTGGACGAATCTCCTATAGAATCCAGACAACCCCATGAATTCTCTGAGTTCTGTGATATTTTTAGGAGATGGTCACATCATCATATCAGCAATCTTGTTGGGATCAGGGAATACACACACCTCCTTGATGACATGCCCTAGGTATTCCAGCTGTGGTTGGCCAAATGAACATTTACTAAGTTTGGCATAAAATTGGTGTCTGAGTGTTGTAACACCTGGTGCAAATGCCGGAGATGCTCAGCCATTGTTCTACTGTAAATAAGGATATCATCAAAATAGACCAAGACAAACTTTCTGAGGTAGGGTTGTAGCATGTCATTCATGCATTTCTGAAAAGTCACAGGTGCATTGGTGAGGCCAAAAGGCATCACCCTAAATTCATAGTCATAATGCCCTTGATGAGTGACAAATGCAGTCTTTGGGATGTCCTCATCTCTCATTCTGATCTGGTGGAAACTAGACCTAAGATCAATTTTGCTAAAAATTCTCGCAGATCCAAATTCCTCTAGCAATTCATCAATCACAGGTATAGGGTATTTATCTTTGACTGTGAGCTCATTAAGTTTCCTAAAATCCACACACATTCTCCATGTACCATCTTTTTTCTTGACTAACAACATAGGAGATGAGAAAGAGCTGTAGTTGTGATGTATAATGTTCTGTTCCAGCATCTGGTCAATTAAGGCTTAAGCTGTGAAGGGTTCTGTACCCGGCTTAAGCTGTATAGAATGATCCCACTGTCTATCTGGTGGCATAGTGGTAGGGGCTGCAAACACATCTGGAAACTGATCAAGAACTTGTCTGATTTTTGTAGGGATCTCTGCTGGTTTTTGTTCCTCAGTTTGATTTCACAGCCCCCAAGTTTAAGAAGCCTAACATCGTGTACAAATCTATGTCCTTGCATTAGCCAAGGAAGTTTGGGACAAATTGCAACTTATCATTTTATTCCCATCTGCCACTGTAATGATTAGGGGAGAAACTGCTTCATTCATATATCCCATATTGTTGAGAAAAGATCTTCTCATTAACTGCCAGGATTTGTTGGGATTCTATTTTTTATTATTACTGATTGTAGCCGTAATATGAGGCATTTATTTTTATTTTATTTTCCTGATTCTGTTAGGATCTCACACGTTCCTAGAGACCTAACTAGTCAAGGCTCCTAAATCTGATTGTATAAATACCTCATTCCAGTTGATGAATAAAAAATTGAAGCCTTAATTAAAAAGGGTTTCTTCTTTTAACATGGTATCAGAGCCTGCACACACAAAAACTCTTTTCCGCACATAATTCCGATGAACTATAGGGCAGCTTTCACCGGAGAAAGGACCCCTACCTCTGGGGGAAACTCTGGGGGCACCGTCTCCGATGGATCATCAACTGGAACAGCGACACAACTCCTAACCAGCGATGACCACTCAAAAAATTCTGGTCCAATCCTACTTCTTGCCAGAAAACTAGATGGCAAGAATTACCTTGAATGGGCACAGACTGTCACACTCACCATCGATGGAAGAGGAAAATTGGGATATTTGACTGGAGATGAGGCCAAACCACCAGAAACCGATCCAAAGTCCAGGACTTGGAAATCTGAGGACTCAATGGTAAGGGCCTGGCTTATAAACTGTATGGAGGTGACCATTGCCAAACAACACATGTTCCTGAAATCAGCCAAGGATATCTGGGATGCAGTAAAAGAAATGTACTTAGATTTGGAGAATTCATCTCAAATATATGAGATCAAAACCAAACTGTGGAGCCTTAAGCAGGGGGACAGGAATGTCACATAATACTATAATGACATTGTGTCCCTCTGGCAAGAGTTAGATCTGTGCCATGAGGATAAATGGGAGTGCACAGCTGACAGTGTGAAATTTCACAAAAGAGAAGAAAATGAAAGGGTATACTCATTCCTGGCAGGTCTGAATTCTGATTTGGATGAAGTCAGAGGCAGAATCCTTGGAAGGAATCCCCTACCATCCCTTAGAGAAACCTTCTATGAGGTTAGGAGAGAAGAATCAAGGAGGAAAGTGATGCACAGGCCTCCACAAACTGAGATGGAAGGATCTGCAATGGTGGCAAGTAGATCAGATTCAACAAGGAGAATGGAAAGGCAGAAACTTAAGTGTGAACATTGCAAGAAGACTGGACACACTAAGGACATATGTTGGGGCATACATGGAAAGCCAAACTGGAGAAGCAAGGAAAGGCTAACCAGGTGTCATCTGATTCTGGACCTCAATCTGCAGGACTCCTTCCATTCACTCAGGACCAGCTAGAGCAATTGAGTAAGCTTCTAAACTCACAACTCTCCATGACAGCCAAACCAAACTGCTCCCTTGCTGAGTCAGGTAACCATTTCTCCCTTTCTTTGTTAGGAGTCGACCACAAACCCGAGTGGATAGTTGACTCGGGGCAATTGACCACATGACCGGATCCTCTCGAACTATTTTTAAACTACAACCCGTGTCCGGGAAACCATAAAATCGGACGACGTGATGGCTCTTTTTCCACTATTGCCGGAAAGGGATCCATCTATATATCAAAAGACATAATCCTAAAAAATGTCCTTCATGTTCCTAAACTAGCATGTAATTTATTGTCAATAGGAAAACTAACTCAGATCAAAACTGTGAGGCTATGTTTTCTAAGGATGGTTGTCTATTTCAGGACACGGTACTGGGGAAGATGATTGGCAAGTGTAAGCTCACTGGTGGACTCTATGTGCTGGAATCTGGAACTGAACCACAGAAGAAGAGTCTTATGAGAGGAGGTTATCACACAATTGTCCAATCAAACCAGAATAAGATCCTAGTCATGCATAAGAGATTAGGACACCCTAGTTTTAGTTATATGAAAAAATTGTTTCCTGAACATTGTCAGCAATAAAGATTTGAATTTTCAGTGTGAAGTTTGTATTCTTGAAAAACAGACCAGACAACCATACCCTGCTCAACCCTATGTCCCCTCAACACCATTCACTATGATTCATAGTGATGTGTGGGGGCCGTCTAGGGTAAGCACCTTTAATGGAAAAAGGTGGTTCATCACACTTATAGATGACCACACACGTTTAACTTGGGTATATTTAATGAAAGACAAATCAGAAGTAGAAATGATCTTTAAAAGATTTTTTGAAATGGTAAAAACTCAATTCCATACACAAATCCAGATTCTAAGGAGTGATAATGGAACTGAGTATTTCAACCAGTACTTGGATGGATTTCTGATTGAAAAAGGTATAATACACCAAAGTTCATGTGTCAAAACTCCACAACAAAATGGAGTTGCAGAAAGGAAAAACAGACACTTACTGGAGGTTGCCAGAACACTCTTGTTTACCTCAAAATGCCCAAAAACATTCTGGGGAGAGAGTGTCCTGACTGCCACATACCTTATCAACAGACTTCCATCTAGGGTTTTGAGTTTTCAAACACCTATCAATCTGTTTCAAAATGTTTTTCCAGAAACAAGGCTAGTGGGCAAACTACCTTTAACGATTTTTGGATGCACAATGTATGTCCACACTTATAACCAAGGGAAATTAGAACCTAGATTAAAAAAAGTGCTGTTTTCTGGGATATTCATCCACCCAAAAAGGCTACAAGTGCCTTGACACAGCCACTGGAAAGTTTATAGACACCATTGATGTCACTTTTGTTGAAGAAAAAATGTTTTTTGACAAGGTTCAATTTCAGGGGGAGACTAGGGTTACAAGTGTGTCTGATAGGAGTATGTCTGTGTCAGATGACATCTTTGAAGAATCCTATGACTTTCTAGAAATTAAGAGTGCAGGGCATAAACTAGAACTTTTATTCTTCTCGGTGAACAAATGGACAATTGTGGGGAAAAGCGCCATCAAAATGAGATCGAAACATTGATCCCATAGAACCTCTCAAGGAAAGACCATTCCAAGGCAAAACTTATGAGAGGAAGTATCCTACAAAGGCGAGATAAGCCCAACAATGAGTCCACACAGCTATCAACCCCCGACCACATTCGATATAGACAACCATCTTGAGGAAGGATCAGAACACACAGAGGTTGCATCAGACAGTGAAACAGAATCAACCTCACAAAGTCCTACAACAAAAACCTGACTCTCCCAGAACAAAAGCAGAAAAAATGCTCCTTGATGTTCCCATAGCCATTAGAAAACCAACCACAACCTGTACAAAACATCCCATGTCCAAGTACTTATCCTATGTCAGTCTATCACCATCCTTCAAAGCCTTCACTACCAGTTTGTCATCCACCACCATACCTAAAGATGTCAATGAAGCTCTTATGGTACCTGAGTGGAGGGAAGCAGTTCTTGAAGAAATGAGGGCACTGAAAAAGAATGGGACCTGGGAAACTGTATCCTTGCCAGAAGGTAGGAAAATTGTGGGGTGCAAATGGGTGTTTGTGGTGAAATACAACACTGATGGCAGCATTGAGAGACACAAGGCCATGTTGGTGGCCAAGGGATACTCTCAAACTCATGGGATCGACTACTCAAAGACTTTCTCACCTGTTGCTAAGCTCAACACAATCAGGATTTTGTTATCTGTGGCAGTGAACCTAGATTGGCCACTCATGCAACTGGATGTAAAGAATGCCTTCCTTCATGGAGAATTGAAGGAAGAAGTATATATGGATCCTCCCCAAGGATTCAGTGAAGAATTTGGCAACAAGGTGAGCAAACTCACCAAGTCCTTATATGGACTCCAGCAAAGCACAAGAGCATGGTTTGACAGGTTTATGAAGTTCATGAAAAGGATAGGGTTTGTACAAGGAAGATCATACCACACTTTGTTCATAAAGAAGTCTATAAAGGGCAAGCTGACTGCTCTGATTGTATATGTGGATGATATCATCCTCACTGGGAATGATGAGAAGGAAATAGCAGGTGTGAAGAAACAACTTGCAACAGAATTCGAGATCAAGGATCTGGGACAACTGAGACACTTTCTGGGAATGGAGGTAGCTAGGTCTTCTAAGGGGTTAGTACTAACTCAAAGGAACTACACCCTAGACCTACTGAAAGAAACAGGGCTGGAAGGTGCTAGACCAACAAACACACCAATGGAGTGCAATTTGAAGCTGGGAAGTGCCAAAGGTGAACCTGTAGATATGGGAAGCTATCAAAGACGGTTGGCAAGTTGATATACCCGGCACATACAAGGCCGGATGTATCCTATGCGGCGGTACCTTGAGCCAATTTATGCACTCACCTAATGAGACTCACGTGGAGGCGGCTAGAGGGTCGTTGAGGTATCTCAAAACCACACCGGAAAAGGGCTATACTTCAAGAAGTGTGAAAATAGAAATGTTGCTGTGTATACTGATGCAGATTGGAGAACTTGTACCATGGAAAAGAGGTCCATAACAGGGTATTGCACCTATGTATGGGGAATCTAGTCACTTGGAGAAGCAAAAAACAAACTGTTGTAGCAAGAAGTACTGCTGCAGCAGAGTTCAGGGCCATGGCATTAGGAATGTGTGAAGGCCTGTGGATCAAACAGGTTATGGAAGACATTGGAGCAGAGATATCTGGCCCTATGAGATTATATTGTGACAACAAGTCAGCCATTGACATTGCTAATGATCCTGTGCAACATGACAGGACCAAGCATGTGGAGATAGATAGGCACTTCATTAAGGAAAAATTGGAGAATGGATTGTTTTGTGTGCCCTTTCTTCCATCTACACAACAAATTGCAGATGGCCTAACTAAAGCACTGGCAAGAAGACAGTTCGAATACTTTGTGAGCAAGTTGGGTCTGATAGACATCTTTTCCCCAACTTGAGGGGGAGTGTTGAGAAAAGATCTTCTCATTAACTGCCAGGATTTGTTGGGATTCTATTTTTTATTATTACTGATTGTAGCCGTAATATGAGGCATTTATTTTTATTTTATTTTCCTGATTCTGTTAGGATCTCACACGTTCCTAGAGACCTAACTAGTCAAGGCTCCTAAATCTAATTGTATAAATACCTCATTCCAGTTGATGAATAAAAAATTGAAGCCTAAATTAAAAAGGGTTTCTTCTTTTAACACATATCCTTAGCCAACTGTTGATCCAAGAAGGTGTGAGAGCTACCACTGTCAATGAGGATGTTCATGTCTCTTTTTCAACATGCCTTGGATCCTAATGGTATTAGAACTGATCTGGCCAGAAATTGCATTCAAAGACAGTTTGGGCAGTCTTGATCATGTTCAGACTCGGCCCCTTCATAAAAATCATCTTGGTCTGACAAAATAATTCGGAATTGCCGGTTATGTGATCAGTGGTACCTGAGTCGGCGAACCAACTGATCTTATGGGTTTGTCAAGGTGAGAAAGAAGAGAGTAGTTACATGAGTTGACATAAGAACAAGCTGATTTTTTATCAATAAGGATAAAAATTTACTAATTTGTTCCAAATGTTCCTATATTGATAGGAGGCACCCATGACTGAGATGACTGCACTTAATCAGATTCCAACTGGTTGGTCTGCCGTGCATCTAATTTAGAGCTTTCGGCTGCTTCAGTTTCCAAGTTGGTTTACCAACCAATTCCCAGCAAGTCTCTCGGCTACGGCCAAGTTTTTTGAAATGATCACATTTGACCTTCAAATTTCCATTCCTTTTAATGACCTCAACTTTTCCCACGGTTAGAGCTGAGTTTCCCACTTCTTGCTGGTTTTGGTTTGGCTTGTGCATGACCTTTCTCCTGGCTTTCTTCTTATGGACTTAACACTTCTCTTAGAGTAGGCAAAGGTTTCCTCCTTAGGATCTTCCCCCTAACTTCATCAAAATCTTGTTTTAGCCATATCAAGAACGAATATACCCTTTTGTTCTCCTCTCTCTGCTTGAATTTTACGCTATCTCCTGGACAATCCCACGATTCTTCATGGCACAAATCGAGTGATTGCCATAATGTCACTATCTCATTATAATAAGTAGTGACATCTATAGATTGTAGATTCCTGCGTAAGGTTCCAAAGCTTCATCTTCAATTCATCGAGCTGAGATGTATTCTCAATATTTGAATACATCTCTTTGAAAGCCTCCCATATGTCTCTTGCAGTTGGTAGAAACATATGTGACCTTGCAATGGCCGGGGACCGGGGTCCATCGAATTAATGAGCCATGGCAAGACCATTGAGTTCTAAGATTTCCAGGCCCTATACTCCGGATCCACAGCACCCAGGGCCTTGGTTTCACCCGTCAGATATCCGAAAGTCCCCTTTCCGTCAATCGCCAGTTGCACAGTCTGTGCCCACTCCCAAGTAATTTTTGCTTGTCAGTCTCCTAGATGATGGCAGAACTGAGGGGTTGTTGGTGTGGGGTTGTTCATCGTTAGAATCTTCTAGATACATCGTCAAATATCAGGCATATGAGGAGATATGCCGGAATCTTCTAGATACACGAGTGCTACCTTTTTCGCCGGACATGGTGATTAGAAAGTAAGGTTTAGGTTGGCTCTTATAGCATGTAAAAATTTAGGGGAAAAACTCTTGCATATTTTCACTACTCAGCACATGCTAGCTTAATAATACAAAGAAACACTATTCAACTAGGAGTCTTAAGAAGGTAGGATTTTAATTTTACACCCTCTCCAAGACTTATGTTGCACACACCGTAAACCCTACTGCCCAACAACATGGACTTCTCTAGGTATGTCCGCACACCAAAAAAAAAAACAGAATATCACATAATTACAAGACTACCACTACACGTGCATAATTAAAAGAATTCCAAGTTTCCAACAAATAGATACAAGCCAACATTTGTTAAATAAGTTTTATGCATATCAACCGGATAAAATGAATGTCATCCATCAGATGACTAGCACAACATATAATATAACCAAGCCAACATGATCATAAGCATGAAGTACAAAACATGCTAAATGCGACATAAAGCATCCAACAAAACAAATTTCATGTCATGAAAGAATGAATAATAATGTACATAACAAAACATATTAGGTCACAAACCTTTCACGCCTTGAAAGTTCAGTTGTTTTCTCCATCTGTACAACACAGAAGATGCGTAAGGAATCACGACATACTTTACGAAAGTTAAATATCAGGAACAATCATAGTTTCTTACATCAACATTTTTAGCTTTCAAGTTCTTTGGCTTAGCCAAATTAGGATTGTCAATCTGGATGATACCTTCAGTGCCCTTCCGTTTCTGTTTATGCCAAAAAAGCCAAAGAAATTAAATTTAGCGTACTAGCCGGATCCTAGACAATTAATAAACCACAGAGCAAAAATGACATAATGAAAGAAGCAGAATATGTGAACCTCAGTTTCTTCATCAGATTCCTCTTCCGACTCTTCTTCAGATCTCTCTTCTTCTGGTGCTTCAGCTTCTTCCTAATGCAATTAAAAAAATCAGAAAATACTTTACACTAAATAATTCAGCTAGATTAGCAGTGTCAGAAAGTCATTGCCGGAACACACACAGGGTCCCAAAAATTTGCAGAACTTAATCATATCTGACGAGGAACATAAACACCCAACAACACCCCATTATTTCACCACTCTCTTCTGAAAACCAGGAATAAGAAAATGGAATTTGAAGTCATTCATTGATTGTTGATTTTTAAATGAGGTACGGTACCAACTCCTGAAAAGCAAATTTATGGCATTTGTCTTCATTCTTTGCAGATATTTTCGAGGGACATTTTCTTAACATAATGAGTATTGGTTTTGTATGATTAATTATTAAATAGTTGTATTCCTTTCTTGGTCTTTGCAGCCGTTTGGGATCTTTATGTTAGGCAGCTAACTGTTGGTCTTTTAAGTCTAGGCGGCTGTCTCTTAGCATTCAAGTTGTATAAATAAGGCATCTTGACTTATTTCAAATTAAGAAAGAAATCTTTCTTTTCCCTCAAAAATCTACAGATATATACCAAGGAAATAAAGATAAAGAAAAACTCAATGTTACTAATTCCTTGCGTGGATATGCATCCGAATACAGTTTCAGAGTGTATTCATTCAGTCTATGCCTTTACATCCGTAAACATATCCGGCACCTTTATGCCACAATGCGTCTCAACATATTTCAGCATGTAGGTATAACAGAAAAAAAAAATTTCAAAGATAATTCCACAAAGTGAGATCTGGCATGTGTATCCATTGCTGCCAAAGCACATTTATCAAGTAGAAAATCCTTGCAAAGGTATCTAGAAATATGTACATAAACATGTATACACACCAAGACAAATGTCCTAAGGAAGGGACGCATCCTCATTTTCAGGGGAAAAATGGGGTAGCTTACAAGATTGTACACAAAAAGAATGATAGAAGATAAGATTCGGGAAGAGGTACTAGACTGACAAAGAAGGAAAACAAATATGGTGCTATGAACTTGTGATTTTATTGATCGTCACCAGAAAAATGAAGTTTTTGACATAGAGTTCTAAAAGGAGTAGTCATCCTGTCTTTGAGCACAGTCCTACGATTAAAGAAAGAAACTTTCCTCTGAGAATTCTAACAACAAAGATTGAGATACTACCCAAAATTTGACATTCTGGATACAGTCAGAGAATAAGGGAACCTCCATCAAATGTATCTCCAACGCTAGGATGGCTGGTCTTTCTGGCCTTTAATGCTTTTTAATCCTTGTTTGATAATCACTTTGACCATCTGCCTTGCTTTACAGAAAGAAGAAAAATAACTTCTGCAATAGCTGCTTTGCTTTAAAATCTCGCTTCGAGTGCATCTGAAAACTATGCAGACGAGAACACACTAGAGCTTGGCAGCAGTGTTCTAAAAATCGGCCCAGGCGGCGGCTAGGCGGTCACCGTCCGCCTCGATGTAGGCGGGTAGCTCCTAGGCGGGATGTAGGCGGTCTAGGCGGTCCGAGGCGGTCTAGGGCTTCCAATATTAATATAAAAAAATTCATTAACACACATTACAAGAAAAGAAAAAAAAACCAAGCAGCCCCCTCCCCTTTCCTGAGCCCCGATTTCCCATCCCAGGCGCTCCATCACCGCCCGACTACCGCATAGCGTCTTTTAGAACACTGCTTGGCATAATGTGTGCTGCTTGCAATCTATTGCTTCAGCTTAAACTAAAGTAACAGAAGCAGTAAACTGTGTGAGTTGGTGCACTGTGAGCAAAGAAAACTCAAAGTCTCCAGCAGGTCAGAAGCTCGTGCAAGAAAATTGATAGATTTTATAGGGATCGGCAACGCCTCTGGCAGGTCGGAAGCTCGTGCAAGAAAACTGACAGGTTGGAAGAGCTGGAATGTGGTACCTTTAGTAATGTTTTGGTGTCTGGCGGAGCAAACAAAACCAGAGGGGAATGAACTTCTACTAGGGGCCATCAAGAGCATAGTTGTAATACTCAAAACAGAAAAAATACTGTCAACCTACAATGCATGAATACTTCTGTTTGTAAGCGTGTCCTGGATCCGACGCAGGATATGCACCAGATACTTAAGACACAAATCAGGGGACAACATTGTAATTTTGAAAAGTTGGATATAGGAATTCGGACATGCATATCCATAACTCAGATATGTAAAATGAACCATGTTGAAAATTGAGTTAAAACTGCCCGATAATGAATGAAAATTTGTCCAAAATGAAGAAAAACTACCAAAAATGAAGAAAGAAGAACATTGTGTTTTAATATTTAATATTTTGGTCCTGATAGTTTTATTATGTGCGATTTGGTCCATATATTTTTAATATTTACCCATGTGACTTCCATACCCGTATCCTATGTTTTTTTTAAATCCCGCACCCACGTATCCTATATCCATGTATCCATAGGCCTATGCAACCTAGCAGTCAACCATTAAGTACGGGAAAAGGTCCACAAAAGAGCATACTTAACACCTGCACATGCAACATAAACCTGAATTTGCTTACTTTAAACCAACAAAGGAGATTACCTTTTTAAAGGTGCGAGGGCGAGTAGATGTGCCAGCCACTGTAAAGTTGAAATGGAAAACGGTTAAAATAAATTAGTCAACCAC
The DNA here is from genome assembly GCA_036785695.1 of Gentiana straminea. NCBI lineage: Eukaryota > Viridiplantae > Streptophyta > Magnoliopsida > Gentianales > Gentianaceae > Gentiana > Gentiana straminea. The sequence continues at coordinate 3,303,040 of JAVUPR010000046.1, read as the reverse complement.
ATAAAGTCATAAACCATGACATTTTCAAAGTTTAAAACAATGAAAGTAGACACCAGGAGAACCCAATAACCTACATTGCTTTTTTGTCGTCTCTTTTATTTCGTTCTTTTTTTTTTTTTTTTTTGGAATTATGACCTACCTACATTGCTTCATTGATTCAAGTATAAAGGCACATCAATTGACAAATCCATCTACGATATTTTTTTTAGTAAAGCTTTGCTTATAATCAATCGCCTAGATTTAAGAAATGCTTCATAGTTCATACATTACATATACACATTGTTTTCCGAATAATTCAAGCTACAACTCTTTTTCCCTGTCTAAAAAACTAAAAAGGCTATTCTAGGACACGCAATTCTGCATGCCAATAAAAACAGGAGATGAACTTCATATTATTTTCTCGTTTTTTCTTGCTTCTCTCCTTCCTTTACTATTTACTCAGATGAAGCATACATAAGATCAGTGACACTTTAATTGAGTTCAAAGTGCACAAGGACGTTCACTACTATCCCTCTATATTCCATGTGAACCTCTAGTTGGTAACTTGTCAGGGTTCCAGATCAAACTTTGGTAAAGTGAAACCCGCCATATATAATTTATGAAATAAAAACAGACGAGCAATCACTGAGTCAAGCAATGACATGTACAAATGATCTCATTCACATCCCAACAAGTATTAATTCACTTAATTCAATATATGTGGAAACTATGACATAGAAACTAGTCATTATCTCTCTCATTTCATATATAATATAGAAACATAATTAGACACCTGAAATGAAGAAGTAAAATCCAAGCAGGCGAAATTTGCAATCAGATAAAAAAAAAAAAAATAAGGGGCTCCAGACTTTAAACAGAATCTTTACTAGCATAAGTCCCAAAAGTAGGTCAAATCTAAAGTATGAAAAGGAAAAAGACTACCAAACATTGTAATCCTCATTTGCAGTCACAAGTATGATCCTAATTGAAGCAGTGTGATGTTAAAAAACAACTAACAACCTTGATACATTGTCTTTCAAAAAAAAAAAAAAAACTTCAATACATCATTTTCCTGCTGGAAGACAATGGATTCAAAAAAAAAAAGTTCTTTTCTTTCTTAATCACAAGTTTATATTTCTCTTCAGTCTTTTTAAGATCTACTACATATGATAGATCTTAAAACTCCTCCACCTCAAACTACCACTTCATTGGAGTTCGCGAATGAATTTTCTGTTATAATTCAGTTTAATTATTCTGTAATAATAGCAATAATGATAGGTTTACATCAAATTTCTACTACGTAAAACATCATCGTTGACGGTATACAACTAATTAAACACCTCAAAACTCAAAGGCATCCTATAACTCAAGCAATTAGAATCTAGTAAATCCGACGAAAAGAGCAAGAAAGGAAGTACAACATACGCATCTCCTCAGGAGTAGAGAACTGGCGGCGACCAGTGGGCTTGCCCTTAAACTTCCCTCTACCCATCGGAATTACTGAGCAAAGCAAATCTAATTCTTCAATAAATAGCAAAAACAAAAGGAAAAAAATGAATAATTAAGCAAAGCAAAGCAAAACTATTTGGGGAGTGGGGGAAGACGAAGCTGGAGAATATCTTTAATTCGAGATTACTTCTCCTAAATTGGGAGTGGGGGAATAACTATTTGGGTTTTTTATTTTTATTTTTATTTTTATTTTTTAAGTGGATGGGTGGTGGGTGAGTGGTGGCTGGCTGGGAAAGGAGGGAAATTCTAATCTAAAGGAATCCAAACTGGAGAGTGACCGTATACGGCACAATCTGGACCACACACAGTTTCATATTTGATTGACTTGCATTATGAACGGTCTGGACTTATTGTTGTCTATGGTTGATGGGATAATATGTCTTCATTCTATATCTATCTTATGATACATTTGGAAGGAAGGCACGGTGTGACTGAATCTTTAATAAAAAGAACGTCTTTATATCTCAATTGATTAGCTAAGCTCATGTATCGGCTGATGATTTTTTTAATGTTAATGTTATGTCCCCGTCTTACCCTGCTCGTACTTGGCCGACTTTTTGTACCTTCCAAATGTTGGACGTGTGAAAGACGAAAATCTTTAGGGATCACAATGGAGATTCCTGAATTCTTTTTCGTTTTATTTGGATCGTGACTATGATATTGATGCCGGAGAAGCTTTAAATAACGCCCCGTAAACTAACGGGCGGGTGCGGCGCTACTGATGGATAACGGACTCCAGTAGCTACTTGCGACCGTCGTCCTCGCTTTCGATCTAAAATGGTTAACCCAAGTTATCAAATCCATTATTCCCTCACTCTTAAATACTAATCCCAATTCCCACAAGCTAGCAATGTGGGATTTTGGGTCGAATTCTTTTCGCCGGGATCGTTTTATTTGGATCGTGACTATGATATTGATACCGGAGAAGCTTTAGCCCTCTATTAGTGTATGACTTTGGCTTACTCCTTTGGTTTTCAATACGTGGTTTTTGAGGGGGTCTCGTATAAAAACTTTCTAGCGCATGATATGTTACAAGGAAGACTTGTTTGAAGTAGGAGGCATTGTAGAAGCTTGCAATGATTTATGTTCTTGGTCCTCTATTGTTTCCTTTTCTGTTGTAAAACATATGAGAAATGTCCCGACGGATATGCTAGTTTCTCTTGGTTTTAGCTCTCATTTCTTTACTTAATGGGACGGCCTCTGGATGATGTTCTTTTAGCATGCACGGTCCATGCATTGCGCCTAATAATATTCTTTTTCCTTCAAAAAAAGATGACGTAAATAATATGTTAGCACAGAAAGATAAATAAGAATCGTGGTGATTATTTTAATGAAATAATGATATTTTATGTGATAACATAAATAATAGGGAGATTAAAGTATAAATGGTCTTTTTTTTTTAAAGTATAAATGATATTTTTATCTTAAATTATAAATGATCCGAATCAAGATAAAGATTAAATTATCCTTTAAAATTGAAGTACAATGGTAAAAGGAAAATTGCTAAAAGTTCACTATATAATGCAAATTTAAATTCCAAACACAAAATGGTTATAATTCTACAACAACAAAAGACTACAACACAAGGTCAATGCAAACATGAGCAAGGGATACCCTTAATAAGCATCACACTTGCTATCCTTAATAATTACATGAACTGAACGATTCTAGGGAAGGTAAGGCTTAAATACATCCCAACAAAAAAAAAAAAAAAAAAAAAAAAAAAAAAAAAAAAAAAAACCAAAATGTTTCCTAAAGTAACAATTAGTTTAGTGAATTTCTTGCAGCTGGCATAACTTCTGAACACTTGAAAGTAACATTGTGTCCTTTGGAATTGGCTCTTTTGAAGGAGTATTTCCCACTTTCTTGTCCTAAGGATCCTGAAGGAGGTGTATCTTTTATTGAACCGGATCCGGATTGATTCAAACACTCACGGTTTGCCGAACACTTCAAGATACCTTTTAGTGGTCTTTTCGAATTGCAGCTAGTTTGATAATTGGGTTGATCTTCATTTGAAACGCGGCCTTCACTGCATTTTATTCGGGTTTGATTATCAACATGATCATATGCAGCACGCGGGGTACTTTCGGAATCAGCATTGTCATTCTTAAAAGGAATATGAATAAAATCATCATCAGGGATGTTCAGACATGGTTCTTCTTGGTGAATGACTGCATCAAAATCGTACTCATCAGATTCATCGACGATATGCATTGTCTGAACAGGAAGATCAAGCCCTTTTTGGACATGGTTCATTTCCTTCTTAATTTTAGGAAATTTTAACCATCCTTCATTGAACAAAGGCAATGAATTGAGATTCTTTAAGAAAGAACTTTTCTTTAAACCATCACCACCTATCTTTTTCTTGTCGTTTTTACCGAGCAAAGTCATGGCAATTGTGCAAGTTATGAAGAGCTGGCAAATCGAGCATTTAATCTGCTCGTGCCTCTCGAAAGACGAGGCCTGAGTGAGGCCAATCATGCTCTTAACCTTAAGAACTTTACGCGCCAGCCCCGCCAATTCATACCTCTTATATTTCGGATTATCGAGATACTTTGCTGCAAGATAACCAATATCAGCTTTGTTTTTCGTCAATCCCAATTCTTGAAAAGGGAATATATCTTTTTTCTCAGGAATTCCAAATCCAACGAAATGGATTCTGTCATCTGTTAAGAACTTGTAGATCGGTTCAGGCAATATGTCACCGGACTTAAACCGGATGATAAGGCAACCAACACCAATGCATAATAGCATCAGAACAATGGAGGGATCACGCGGATGGCGCATAACATCAATGCCAACAACCGGTGGACGTGCCCAGATCTTCCCCTCTGGGAATAGGAAATCAATGGAGCACATGGATTCAAAATCTTTTGCTTTGAATGTTATGCCTTCGAGTTTTACTTCAAATCTATTTGTTCTCAGGTAAACAATTCCAGCCATCTTCAACTTCAACTTCAAGAGATGAATATGAAATATTTTTCGATGTAAAAAGCTTCAAGGCAAATGCAATTGATTAACAAAACTGCAACAAGGAAATGTGGGAAGAAAACGAAGGAGAAATGCTTGAGGAAATGATTAACAAAACTGCAACAAGGAAATGTGGGAAGAAAATGAAGGAGAAATGCTTGAGGAAATTGATGGTTCTCAGGGTCATGCACCTATACTTTAGGAACTTTAGTTTTGGTATTGATAATTTATAGCCACCTAAATCAAAGGAGTCAAACAGTCATGTATATCTCTTAAGAAGTCTTTACAAAACCAATGGATATAATTTAGAGCAGTGAGTTGTCTAACAAGAATAAATCACATCCACAAATTTTCACCAGTATAACATGGAATAATATTACATACACTAGTTACATAATGAAATCTCAATATGGAGTGTATGCATCATTAAATTGGAAAATATCATCCATTCATTTAACCAAGATAAAACTTACAAATTATGCATCAAAAGAGAATACCAAGTACTATACATTACTAAATGAACATAAGCAAAGGTACTGTAAACATTGTTGGAGAAATAGCTCAACTTTGAGCTTAAATCAAAAGAGAAGCAGTCAACTTCAGGCCTAATTTTGATTGACTATGAGCTACCAGAAGATCTTGATAATTTTGGAAACTATTAAGAAAGTAGTTAATGTTAGACTTTTGAATCACTCGATTCGGATGTCGGGTGAATGAAAACTTAATATTTTAATTTGGGAGTAAAATATGTGGGAAATGTGTTAAATGAGATGTATAAACTTTATCCCACATAGGTTGATTGCTTCAAGTGAGCTTGGCTCAGATCGGTTCCGGCTTGACTCAATTCCAGGAAGATAATTTTGTGGAGGGAGAACTTAGATACTGTGTTTCGGCTTGACTCAGGTCGGTTCTCTGGCTTGGCTTGGCTAGGCTCGGCTCGGTTTCGGTATGATAATTTTGTGGAGGAGGGAGGATTTAGATCCTTGTGTGTTCTGGCTCGGTTTTGGATTGGCTTGGCTTGGCTCGGCTCGGCTCGGTTCCGTCTTGGCATGGCTCGGCTCGGCTCGGTTCCGTCTTGGCATGGCTCGGCTCGGCTCGGCTCCGGCTTGCGTCGGGCCAAATTCGGCCGGGTCTCCTCAGGCTCGTCTTGGCTCGGTTCCTGCTCGGCTCTGCCAATATATATCTTTTTGTACAAACCGAATATTTAATTTTTTTGGAGAAATTTCTGAACGAATACAATATATTTCGAATTTGAATGGAAATGTTGCATCAGTTCCGGAAAAACTAATGATAACTCCAACACGGAATAATTGCAACCAGATCCGCGTGTAAGCCATTAATACGCATGAAATACTAGCAAGAGTACTAGGTCAATCGTAGTATAGTAGGTGCGAGTCAAGGTCGATCCCACAGAGACAATGCAACTTAAATAATAACCACTAAATCTAAACAAGAAGACAAACAACGGTCCCTTGACCAACATAAATACAGAAAAGGTAATTGGTGTATCTTTCCTCTCCGATCTCCTAACTTAGTGCCATTAATCTTTATGTCTACTTTTCCTCATAATTTCCTAGATTAACCAGAACGTTTTCTAATTCAGTTTAGCTACGGGTGCACTCTCTAATCTTATCTACTTCTATGGAAAGGACAATAGACGTCTATGTGCAGTTAACCTCCTTCGTTGGCGAATTAACTCACACGCAATAAGTATTAGAAATTGCCGGCTCAAACCGAGAACCTCCTTAAGCAGCTATCGTGGATTGACTAGCACGTTCCTAGGGATTGATCAGACTATGTCCTAATTAACACTTCACTTTATCGTCCTTCATGTTAATTTACGAATACAATAAGCAGATTGGCCAGATCTAACATACTGTTAATTAAACATGTCCATCAACATAGCTGATGCCGAATTTTCAAATTAAGGGGACCTAAGTTGTCGCGGCTGCGATATAGACCGTCGTAGGACCGGCGGCGGCGGTTCCTAATTATGAAATCTACATTGTTCTGTTCTGATTACTCTAGTTAATTACGAGTTGTTTAGACATGCAGGTTAATTACAACACGTTAATCTTACTAAATCTACCATGATCAAAATACGAAGGAACGTTCAAAGCTTCATACATTTCTAAATGGTGACCTAGCTTGATCAACTCAAACTAGTTGATGGATTGGAGGAGATAACCAAGCAACGAACTCAAATTAAATACAAAGAATGCATTATTTCATAGATCTAGTAATTTGGAGTAAAAGTACGTATATATCAAGAGTTGTTACATATAATGAATTCGTACAACTTTATATAGAGCTGTAGCCGACTTAGACAAGCTAACCCTAACCGACTTAATGCAAATCACGGCTCTCCTCTTTTCGCTTCCAAGTTGCCGCGATTGCGGCTAGGGCTTCCACAACCTCCGGGCTTTTTTCCTCTTTTTCTGGTCCAGCAGACTTCGTATTGACTTCTTCTAACTTCGGCCCACGTCTCTTTCTCTAATTCGGATCCATCTCTCTTTAGCCCATATATGGTATTCCTGAAAATCACATAAAACGAGACGAAACAGTACCAAATATCGGGATAAAATATAAAGATGTAGAATAAATAACCGAGGAACCGACATTAGGCGATTGACAAGTATTTCGTACAATATTCCATCTATCACTAATCAATTGAGCATGATTCGGGGCAAATAAATATATGATTTATAGTATCATTTTCAGTGTGATCACAACCCAAATAGAAATTGATGCTTTTGTATTATAAATTCCAACACAAATAGAATGGAAATATAGAAAAAAAAAAGCATTACATCAATAAAAATACTACAAAACTTCCTCTGCAATCATAGTTTGAGATAACAAGGCAGGAAGAGTTCGACCGCTTCTTCTCATCTAAGTGCAAAGACCAGAAGAAGGTTTTGAACGTTGTATCTTAGGAGACATGTGCCATTACCATGTGTACATAGTCGAGACACTAACGTCTTAAAGACAAAATTCTAAACTCACCTCAGTATGAATATGATTTCGCATTTACCTTTAATTGTTCAGTCAGTATGTTAATGAAATACACATAATCTAACAGAAAGATATGTTTTCCATAATAATCTTGCAGTGCTGTACCATCATTGTCTTATACAAACATACCAATAACATAATTATATCTAAAGGCTATTATCGAGACACATGGCACTATCTCAACCTTACACATGTAATGGCATAATTATATCTATATCCTAACAACACCCCTCAAACTAGATGATGTTGAAACAACATTGAGTTTGCCTCTAAACCCCTGGAATGCTTCTATAGTCAATGGTTTGGTCATCACATCGGTGTCTGATTTGAACTTGGAATGTACTGAACTTTGAGCTTCTTTTCCAGAACCTGATTTCTAACATAGTGTGCATCTATCTCTATGTGCTTGGTTCTTTCATGATAGACATGGTTTAATGCCAAATATGTTGCACTAATATTATCACACCATGCCACTGGAGTCTTGGACAAAGATATTCCCAGCTCTTTCAACAAGTGTTGTATCCACTGCATTTATGCTGCTAAATTTGCTAGTGCCATTTATTCAGATTCACAGCTTGGATCTGGAGACTACATTCGTTTTTTGGAACTCCAGCAAACAAGACAATCACCTAAAAACACACATTAACCTGCTATAGACTTTATATCATAGGAACTAACTGCCCAGTCTGCATCTGAGTATCCTGTTAAGTTCAAAGGTGCTCCAGCTTTGAAATGTAATGCAAGGTTTAAAGTCCCCTTCACATACCTTAGTAATCTCTTGAGGAATTTCCAGTGAACATTAGCATGGGTTATTGACTGAGATAGTTGACTGCAAATATGATGTCAGGCCTAGTAATGGTTAAGTAGCAAATGCCTCATATAGCTGCCCTATACAGATAAGGATCCGCCATAGGTGTCCCTTGTGTAGGAGTTAGTTGTTTCCCAGTTACCATGGGTGTAGGGCATTACTTCATGTTGTCAAAATTCAGTTTGCTTAGGATCTGATGTGCATAATAGCTTTGAGATAGGAACAAACCAATATGATCCCTCTGTACTTCCATCCCCAGAAAATGTGACAAAGACCCTAAATCCTTCAAGGCAAATCTTGAGTTAAGAAGATTAATGAACTTCTTGATCACTATAGCAGATGTACCTCTGACAAGAATATCATCTACATACACAAGAACCAAGATTAGTAATCCAGATCTTTTAAGTATGAACATTGAATTATCAGCCATTGACTGTTTGAACCCTCATAGTACCATTTGATTTCTCAAAACTTCAAACCAAGCTCTAGGAGCTTGTTTCAATCCATAGAGAGCTTTATTAAGATTGCAGACATAATTGGGATGCTTGGAATCCACAAATCCTTTTGGTTGTGGCATGTAGACTGTCTCTTGAAGTGGCCCATTCAGAAAGGCATTATTAATGTCAACTTGATTTATGCCCCAGTTAAAGGTGACTGCCAGAGATAAGACAACTCTTATAGTTGAGGATCTAGCAACTGGACTGAAGGTCTTAGTGAAATCAATACCATACTTCTGATGGAGCCCCTTAGCAACTAATCTTGCTTTGTACTTTAAGATAGATCCATTTAGTTTGTTTTTAACTTGTACACCCATTTATTTCATACTAAATTCTAATTAGATGGTGGAACTAAGGTCTAGGTGTTATTGGAACACAATGCTTTGTATTCTTCCTCCATTGCACCATTCCATTCAAAACTAGCCAGGGCTTCTGATGCACTTACAGGTTCAGGAGGGTAATGATGAGAAATTGTCGAAGGGAACTGAACATAGGATTTAGGTTTGAAGATACCACTCTTGCATCTTGTTTGCATAGGGTGTGAGATTAGGGTTGGTACAGGATTAACAGCACCAGGTGGTTCAGGAGATGGTGTAGGAGATTGGATAGAGAGGTGATGGAGTATGGTGTGAGGAAGGAGGACTGGATGACGAGCTGTCAGCAGGATCATGAGGGTTTGTACCTGAAGACTGTAGTGATGGTGTAGGAGATTCTGGGAGTTAGAAGTGGGTGGAAGTTGGGACTATTAGTCTCAGTTTCAACAATGGGTGAAGCTGTAAAAGGTAAGCTGGTGGTGGTAGTTGAGGTGTCTAACCTAGGATCAAAGAGGATTTTCCTAGAGGGTCCTTGATTGAAACCTTCTTTGAAGGGAATGAATAATTCATTGAACACTACATCTCTAGAGATGTAGATCATACCATTTTCATCAAGACACTGATATCCTTTGTGTTTGGGGTTAATACCAAGGTTGACACATTTAATGGTGTGGAATTTGAACTTGGTTTGTGAATAGGCCCTAGTGTGAGGATAACTGGCACATCCAAATATTTTTAGAGAGTGGTAGTTAGTTTGTTTTTTACATAGGACAACATAATGCGATTTCATTTTCAGAACTCTAGTTGGAAGAGCATTGATGAGATAGACACTATACAGAAAGGCTTCCCACCAGAACCTTAAGGGCATTGATGCTTGTGCTAAAAGGGTAAGACCAAATTCAACAATGTGTCTCTGCTTCCTCTCATCTATCCCATTTTGGGCATGAGCATGGGGACGAGAGATGTCTAAACTTGATACCACAGTGAGCAAATTGTCCTTAAAGGTTCTATACTCACCCCACCCTGATTGCACGCACTTAATTTTGGTACTAAACTGGTTCTCAACAAGAGATTTAAACTGAATAAAGGTAGAAAGAGTATCAGATTTAGATTTGAGGGGATAAATCCAAGTGAACCTGGAATAATCATCAATGAAGTGCATATAATAGACATAACCAGAACTAGACTTGATAGGGGCTGGACCCCATAAGTCAGTGTGAATCAATTCAAGTGATTGAGCATCATTAGATTCAGACACAAGAATATGGAAACGTGATTTTTCCCAAATTGACAAGATTCATAAAATTTTAACTCATCATCCACAGTTACATTACATTGATTTAAAATATGATTCAAGACAACCCTAGAAGGATGCTCAAGTCTTCTATGCCAGACATTGGGATCCTTGTTAAGACAGACATACTTGACATTATTTATGGAAAGCTGACTGGAAAGAGCAGTTGCAGAAGAGTTGGTGGTTGAGGATTTGGAGTGAAGGAAGCTCTTAGAATTGTGGACTTTGTAGAGGCCATAATGTAATTCACCTTTGAGAAGTACCATCCCTGACTTCTGATCCTTAACAAGACAATGAACAGATTCAAACACAACAATAATAGGATTATCAAGAACAAGTTTGGAAACACTAATGAGATTTTTCTTGATTTGGGGAACATGTAGGAGATTATTAAGATGTTAGGAAATCTACGCAGGAACGCAGCGGAATTCAAAAATTTGATTTCCTTTTACCCAAGATCGACTATAATTCGTTTAAGCAATAAACAAATAAGTAGTAGACGGTGGTTACCTTGGATGATCTAAAAGATCGACGCTTTGACCGTCTAAGGAGAGTAGTTCTGCATAGAGCCGCCCAAGTATTCGGCCTCTACCGCTAGTCCACACGAACAGCCCGCCGGAATCCCATCATGGATTGCTATTGGAAAACTCCGGTTGCTAGACCGGCCCTTTTCACCTCTCTCCAACTCTCCATAGGATGCTTTCTATTTTACACAAGAACTATTAGCTCTTGGAATTATGATGTACAAAAGAGCTTGACACCCACCTCCTATTTATAGTGGTTGGGGCGCCCCCTAGTAGAGTAGAGGAGAAGAAAACCTTTTCCCAATAAAATAAGGAAAATATAATTGATTGATTTATCTCATTTATTACAATATCTCATATTAAATAAATCTAGGATATTGTCAATATCTCATATTGAATATTTCCAAGATATTATCAATATCTAATATTGACTATCTTTATTTTATTACCATAAATCAATTTACACATGTGTATATATCACATATAAATCTATATAAATATATATTTTGGAAACAAAAGTGCACATGCACATCATATGTGCAACACGCATATGTATATATATATATATATATATATATATTTATAAATATTAATATCTAATATTAATATATGGTAATACTATTAATTAAATTGCACAATCCTGTATCATATACATACACAAATTGCGCCACCTTAGCCAATAAATTGGCATCCGGAATATTCTTTAATTAATATAATACTATGATTAATTAATTTACAAAATACATGTGTATCATATACACACATAAATTTCGACACATAATAAATAAATACCACCATATTAATTTGCCACTATAACCTTTATAGTCTCGAGATAAACTTTCCTTATTTGGTTATCATCTATAACCATATTTTAATCCGGCTAGATGTTCATATGTGTGTGACCCGATAGGCTTCCGAATATGTTGGCCGTAGACACAAAGTGCAATTTACGAAAATGCCCTTCATACCTAACGATCATGGGATATTGTCTAGCAACACACCGTGACCCCCAATCATCGGAAGAGTCAAATGCAATGACTACTACCTTTCATGTGAAACAGTTACCGTGTAACTTACAATCCTATCGCTGTAATAATATCCATACGGTCGTACGTCGAGTGTCAAACATTAACGACCGTATCTTATAATCTGGATATCATGCCCTCTCGAAATAACTCATTTACTCCCACTTTGCAAAGATTCACGAGAGTAAGACATTCCTTATAAGAAGGCCATTTCGGATATTCGATCACAATCATAGGATACGCGATTCCCGGACGACCAATCATGTATACTCCGCATGCTTCAGTATCATATCCAATCACTACCGCATGATCGCCCCGTGGCTAGGTGAAACCTCAATAGTGTCAAAGCATGACAATCCACACCGTGATGCCATGAAGACTCCGGTCTTAAGGATAATTACACAACCGTCACATGGTGTGACACTTATCCGTGTAAGTGGGTCATTCTAACGTACGCATTCTCTAATACACGTCCACGTACAGTCCAAGTGTCTTTACACTTGGATAGACGAGATCTATCCCTGCCCTAAAGACAGAAGACATCTAATACGTGCTAGTCTGTTTGTACTATCAATGCCCTGTTTAATAGTACATCAACCTAGAGACATTTAAGTATCAAACTTATTAAAGTGATTAGAGATCTCATCAACCATAATCGCCTATCATGGTTTCTCTATCACAGTTTAATACTAAGTACGTTATCATATAACAATTCATAATTGGTTCTTTAAAAAGACATATATATGACAACAGAAAAGCCATTTAATATATCTATAAACATAAAGAAATAGTAGAAATGATCCGATCCGGTCGGATCCTGTCCAACCCGATTGGGTTTAGGACACTATTTCAACATAAGATACATGGATACATGGGTATAGGCTGAGTAGGAACAATACTAGAACATGTTTGATAAACAATTTTTCACCATTACCTACAGTAAGTGCATTATTATCCATGTAGTCTGAATTGATGTGCAAATTATTCAGATCAACAGTCACATGATCTGAAGCTCCACTGTCTCTAATAGTTTGGGGGACTAGCAGTGAATGCAGAGATTTGTCTTGGTGAAGAATTTGTAGGGGAACAAAATCACGTTCAAAACGATACCAACATTCAGTTACAATGTGACGTGCTTTACCACAAAATTGACAGACAACTCTATTTCCAGAATTAGCATTTCTAGAATTACCATTACCTCTGCCTCCTCTACCTCTGTTTGAACGACCTCCACCCCTTGATCTACCACTCCTACCTCGGTTGTTACCATACGATTGAGAATAGCCAGTGGAGTTACCAGACTTACATGTTGACCAAGCAATGTGAGAAGAGGGATTTCCATAAACAAATTGAGAGCTCCATTTCCTCCATTAAATCTTGCCAAAAGTCTATCATGAGTGATGAGCTGTGATTGAACTTCCTGCCAGGAAAAGAAACCAATTCTTGCTGTGAGATTCACAATTACTGCTTCATATTCAAGTCCCAGACCTTCAAGAGTTGCAAGAATAAGTTCAGATCGGCTAACGGGGTATCTAGCAGCAGCCAAATTATGCGAGTAAGACTTCATTAATGCGAGTTAGTCAGCCATTGCCTGAGATCCCTTCTCAGTCTTTGCAAGGGCAGCTTTCAACTCCAACATCTGAGCTTCTGAGTGTGAATTGTACAATGATTCTAAAGTGCTCCACACCTCATGAGAGGTTGCACATCCAACGACCTCAAGAAGGGCATGCTCAGTCATAGAGCTCTGCAGCCAGCCCATGAGAACATAATCAGTCTGTTGCCACAGATCAAAGGCCGGATTCACAGCTCCGGTGAGAGTCTACCTTGGTGGTGGAGAAATTGATCCTAACAGGTACCCTTCAAGTATGTGGCCTCAGAACAACTGGGAGGATTGTGTATTTCCAGTGGAGGTAGTTGTCACGAGTTAATTTAACATTGCATGTCTGGGAAAGATGACCGGTGAACGGTGGTACAAACACCGGAGATGAAGGAGAGCGCATAAAAGAGGGCAAGTGTGGCATTTCAAATCGATTTCCAAAAGCCGACATAGGTGGAATAGTGGGATTCATGGAGGATTCTCCGGTGAATGGAAGACTCGAAGCAAACGGTAAGTGAGGATCATAATAGGGTAAGGAACTCGGCATAGTCATTGAGATGTAGCTGGTAGCAGGTAGCAGGTAGGGGTGCGGAGACGGGAACAGTGACGGTGGTGGTTGGTGTCTCCGTCGCCGGAGTCCCTGTGGTGTCGGCCATAGATTTGGCTCCGATACCAACACATAATCTAACAGAAAGATATGTTTTTCATAATAAGCTTGCAATGCTGTACCATCATTGTGTTATACAAACATACCAATAATAAAATTATATCTAAAGGCTATTATCAAGACACATGGCTCTGTCTCAACCTTACACATGTAATGGCATAATTATATCTATATCCTAACATAAATGATATGTTCTCCAATGTGCAATGTGTTCTGTTCAAGTTCTTTTTTGTTTGTGGAGGAAGGAGGACTTAGATGATTGTGTGTTTAGAAACACATACACGCCGCCTGTCCGCTCGGCTCGGCCCGGTCTGATAACTCAACATTTAATTTTTGGGAGAAATTCCTAAACCAATGCAACATAATTAGAATTTGAACTGAACGATTGCATCAGTTTGAAACATCAGTTCTGGAAAAATTGATGATAACTCTCCAACACAGAAATGTTGCAACCCAAATACGAATTGGTGCTTCTCTGTCTATAAATTCCTATACAGATAGAATGGAAAATAAACTGCACTACATCCTTACAAATATGGCAAAAATTTCCTATGCATTCATAGTCTGAGATTACAAGGCATGAAGAGTTCGACGCTTCTTCTCATCTAAGTGCAAAGACCAGGAGAAGGTACTACTAATGACTGTTGTATCTTGGGAAGACATTTGTCATTATACTTGTATGCAAATAGTCGGGACAATAATACATTAAGGACAGAGTTCCAAACTCGCTTCAATAACGTTTCCAACAAACATAGCAATTAAGCCCTTTCTCTGATTCTGCGAGCAATATGAATATCTTTAGACATAAATATATATGGTGACAGCCTCACCTGCCTCCTGTAGCGCCGCCACTATTAGAGTTTTGAAACCTCAAATCTGCTTAGAAATTTTGAGCAAATTCTGGGAAAAAAAAATGATGAGATATTGGAAAGATTATAGGAAAATAATAATAATTCAAAGGTGTTTAACTGTGACGTGTATATGTTTTCTAAGGTTTCCTCCACGCCACATCTCAATTGGCTGTCCAGAACGTAAAGATGTTCCTTTGAAGCAAATAAAGAAGTGTTAATTATTCTCTACTAGCCAATAGGAATTACGTGTAATTTTACGTTTCTGACCGTTTATTTTTGAAAATTAAATATAAAAACCTTATATCCATCCAGAAGTAGTAGTTTTGCAAGCTTCTTGTAAGACATACGCAAATGCAAGAGTCTTTTGCTTTAAACCACTTCCAAAATCCATACCATTATCAACCATAAAACAGTTTACTCAAAAGGCACTTCACCAGTTCACCTCTTCCTTTTTTGTATGCATTTAGTGCTCAAAACTTAAAAGAGAAAAAACAATGGTATTCGAAAAACAACACCTCGATTTAGTTCTCGTTCCATCCGGGCTCATCTTGATGTTCGTTTACCATCTGTTCTTGCTATTTAGATGCTTCAAGCGTCCACACACAACTGTCATCGGCTTCGAGAACTACGACAAAAAAGAATGGGTGAAAAAGATCATGGAGGTATGTAATTAAGAACACCCTTAATTAATTTATTTCCAATACTATTTCTTGCCAAAGTGTATAATAATAGAATTAAAACTGGGCTTTCGCCGCTTTTAATTGCAGGATCAACAAACGAATGTTTCGACAGCACTATCAGTGCTGTCTTCGAGTATAAACGCAGCTATATATTTAGCTACATTTGCACTAAGTATGAGTTCTTTAATCGGAGCATGGATAGCTAACAATTCAAGCATATTTCAAAGTCCATTAATATACGGCGACACACGGCAAGCTACCATGTCAATCAAGTTCATCACTCTCTTAACATGCTTCTTGCTAGCTTTTTCTTGCTTTGTTCAATCAGCAAGATGCTTCATTCATACAAATTACCTTATCAGCACCCCTGATTCTGATATCCCTGTACAATATGTGGAAATAGCTGTGATTAGGGCAGGCAATTGTTGGACACTTGGTCTTAGAGCTTTATACTTTGCTGCAACCTTGTTGCCTTGGTTCTTTGGTCCGATTCCGATGTTTTTAAGCTCTGTAAGCATGGTGATCCTCTTGAATCATCTTGATACCAACCCTACCCTTTTGCAAGAAAAACGATTCGCGGTGAAGGAAGTTGCTAAGGATGTAGTATTAAAGGATCAAATTATTAGATCTCCCACTGCTGTTAAGTATTTTGATGCATGATATATTTATTGTTCACAATCAACAACCTTTTCAGTGATTTGGCATTTTATCGTAGTAAAAGAGCATAGCCTATGTAACATTATTTTTGACTTTGCATATGTGAAATGGACGTACGTCCAACCGTATTGCGAAATTGGGGTGATAACGATTTTGGTTTGATACGATTTTAATTTAGCAAAATTGATCAGATGACTCAGGCCAAAAAGCCAAAACAGGTCAGAGACGAGTTTGAGTAGATTATGCTTCCGGGTTGGGCCGGGTGGAGTTGGGTTAGTTAATAAGGGTCAATTAACATGCCAAACACCAATTAACCCAATAAGTCATAATAATACAATGTGTTGGATTAGAAATTACAATAAAGTTATCATTTATATTTTTACAATTATTTTATGTTACATTATTAACCTATCACATTATATCATGTAATACTATGATAAAATCATATGCATGCCAACACTGCAACGAAGGTCTTGCCATTCGGTTTGTTGATTTCTCACCAGAGTAATGATACATGCACAACAGTTGTGCAACAACGGCGATTTTGCACGTTGATTATAATAAATCTAAATTGATTAGTATATGTTGATAGTGATAATAAGCAGCAGTTTGGTTTAGTCGTCCCTTTTTTTGGTCGTACGTAAACGACGACGTTTTCTTTTTTCCTTTTCCTCCATTCTATTAAAACGACGCCGTTCAATTTCATTAGGTCAGGAAACGATATAATAATTTCTTACAAGCCCTTCTCAAAAAAAATTGCATCTACAGTCCATTTTCTAGATCTTTCCACGCTCTACCACATTCCACCAGCAGTTGTTTCTCATCGCCGCTTCACTTATTCTTCTACACTCTCTTCTCTAATTTTTGTCGTCAAATGGTATCATCCTCTTTGTGGATTGCAGCCATGGCGGAGATGTTAAAGAAGCAAAGAATCTGGAGGAGGCGTCACTCATAAGGCATTTGGCGGTCCTCTCCGCCGCTGTCTTAGGTCTACATCTACATCCATTTTCTCCGTCCTTCTCCAAAATAGTAATAAAAGAACTCATTCATTGATTTTTTGCATAGTAATAATGAGGACTAGGAAGGGTGGCGACTTTCAAGTGTCTTCTGGGGAAGACAATGGAAGGTGACGATGGTGAAAATAGACCTGGCCACGTGTCACTCTTATAACATCCCAAGATTGAGAGAGAAAGATAAGAGGGAATCTCTTAGGGCCAGGAAGCCCTACGGTATTAGGACCTTACCCCGGGGGGAGGTCTGCCCATTTACCCGCTCGGCTGCCGCACGGCGCGGCTCGGTCAGGTCAGGAGATAGGACTCACAACTCAATGTCGAGGCGACTTGGGGTGCTCATCGAGAGCGACGGGATCTTTCCTTATATAATAATCCGTGTATGTGCCTATATTATAGGAGAATCCCTGGATTACCGGAAGGAGATCCCATGATTCGAATATAATCATAATTATCTCTTGCTAGAGATAAACACGGGATGATCCTTAGGGTTTAAGGATTCTACGACTTGTTTGACAAGAAAAGAGGTGAGACGCCTCCCTATATAAACAACCCTAAGGAACTACGAATGACTTGATTCCAATTTAGTTATTGGATACGTAGGCAACTTGAGAGAAACTAACTCTCAGGCTCAGTCTTAATCACACCAAATCACTATCCCCATTGTTTCTGTTCTTGTTTGAATCATCCTAGAGTTATTTGGATCCGTAGGTGATATTCGACATCATCAATTGGTGCTAGAAGGAGGGCCTCTTTTGTTACGATTTGATCAAGAAACAGCGATGGTACCACCAAAAAATACTGGAAAAAGGACCCAAACAGCGGCCGCTAGAGACGTCGGAGAAGTAGACCCAACCGCTACTACTACTAGCCAACCCCAAACCAATCCGGAGGAAACGCTGGCAGATCCAGCACAACAGGCCTTGCTGGATGCATTACGTAATTTAGATGTTCCGGCTTTCAAAAGTGTGCTAGGTTTGGCCCTAAAAGGACGAGAAGAGGAATCTCCACAAAACGTGGATCCAAAGGGTAACCTGGCAAATAAGGAGGATAGAGGAGAAACTCTCTCCTCCACCTCCCATACGCAGCATAAACAGGTTAAGGCTCAGGCCCAGGAGGCTGCCAGGGCGGAATTAGACGGGATCCTGGGAAATAAAACGGACGATCTCTCTATCGAATCACCGTTCTCAGAGCAGATTTTGAACTATCCACGTCCTGAAAGATTTAAGATCCCAAAACTGGAAGCATATGACGGAACGAAAGATCCCCAGGATCACCTCTTTCAATATTTAACGCACATGAATTTAGACTGTGCACCCGAGGAGATGAAGTGCAAAGCCTTCCCGGCCTTACTCACGGGCAGGGCTCGTGAGTGGTTCCGAAAATTACCACCTCGGTCTATTGAGAATTTTGAAACCCTGGCAAGAAAATTTTTGCAGGCTTTTGTCACCGCTAAACCCTTCCAGAGGAATGTCACGTACCTCCTCACAATTCGTCAGAAAAAAGAAGAAACGATCTTTGCGGTACGAAAAGATTCAATGAGGAATCTAGGTAGGTCGGGAATGCTGATGAACACCTCCTGATCACCTCTTTCGTAGCAGGCTGCGAGAAGGTAGATTGTATGCAAAGCTCAATGGTCGACTTCCGAAATCTATGGATGAGTGTATGGATCTGGCATATAAACACTGTCAAGGTGAAGAGGCCAACCGTTTAAAGAGGGAGTCGGAAGCTCCTAAAAAAGAGAGGTCAGATGACAGATCTGATAGAAAGCGTAAACCGGTATGGGACCGAGTAGGCCGCGCCCATAACCCGACCGACTCGGGAAGAAAGGGGCCCTTCGGGAGAGGGACTTTATCCCTTTGAACGGATCGCGCGAGCGGTCCCTCGCCATAATGCGGAGAAAAGGTATTGCCCGTACTCCACCTCCTATGAAGGGACCCCGGGAAAAAAGGGATCGGACAAAATACTTGTAAGTTTCATGAAGACATTGGTCACGACTCGGAGCAAGGCGGGGATTTACGAGAGAGAGATCGACGGCTTTTCTTATGGAAGGGAAACTCGATGAGGTCATAGATAGGTCTCGTCACCCGAACCCGGGGAAGACGGGAATACAAGAGGAGAGATTTCGGTCATGACCGAAAGGATGATTATAGACGAAAGAGGGATCCGTCCCCAGGACCGGAGGGGCAGCCAGATAATCGCCCCGTCAATACCATCAATACTATCTCGGGTGGTCCGAGTACACCGTCCCGACTCGAGGAGCGAGTGGTAACCGGGCACCGACCAAGCACCGACTCGGGAAAGAGGCAAAGGTTGTCCGGGGAGGTCGTTTATGGCCCTCGCGATCCTCTTCCCCTCGTCAGCAATAATGAAGGCTTGGTTATCGAGGCGGTAATCAATAAACATACGGTGAAGCGTATTTGTGTAGACACCGGAAGTGCAGTCAATGTGCTGTACTACAATGTGTTTCAATCCATGAAGTTAAAGGATGCAGAGCTAGCACCTGTATCATCCCCGCTATTCGGGTTTGTAGGGCCACCAGTCCACCCCATGGGTATGATCACCTTACCAACCACTTTTGGGAAAGCACCTCGGGACATGATCCTTATGGTGAGCTATGTGGTAGTCAGGGCCCCATCAGCCTACAATGTTATCATGGGGCGGCCTGCCCTAATAGATCTGCGAGCGGTGATCTCTCCGGCTCACATCAGTTTGAAGTTCCCGACCTGGAAGGGGACAGCAGAAGTCAAAGGTGACGTCGAAACAGCCAGGAGCTGCTACACGGCCACTGTAAACGGAAGAATGATGGTACAACAGGTATCTGTGGAAGAGTTGCTCCCAGAGGAAGAAGAAAGTTGGTCATCAGATGATAAAATCGAGGTAGTAAATTTGGGAAAGGAACAAGAAAGTTTGTCAGTCAACATAGGATCATGGATCCCAGATCGGTTTAAAACAGAGCTCGTTGAGATATTAAAGGAGTTTAAAGACGTGTTTGCATGGAAGATGGATGACATGCCAGGCTTGTCCCCCGAGCTGGCTCTGCACAGGTTGCACGTGGACCCAGCCCGGAAACCGATTAGACAAAAGAAAAGACAGTTTGCAAAAGATCGAATGGAGGCCATTCAAAGGGAAGTAGAGAAATTACTACAAGCCGGGATCATACGTGAAGTGTTTTACCCGACCTGGCTAGCCAACCCAGTCCTGGTAAAAAAGCCAGATGGTAGCTGGCGAATGTGTGTAGATTTTACCGACCTGAACAGGGCTTGCCCCAAGGATTGTTACCCGCTGCCTAAGATTGACAGGTTAGTTGACTCAACGGTCGGATTTGAAATCTTTGCATTTCTAGACGCGTACAAAGGATACCACCAAATTGCCATGGACCCGGACGATGCGGAAAAGACGGCATTCATTACGAAGAAGGAACGTTCTGCTATGTTACTATGCCGTTTGGATTGAAGAACGCTGGCGCCACTTATCAAAGAGCAGTGAACAAAATATTCGAGAAGCTGATTGGGAAATGCATGGAAGTCTATGTAGATGATCTCTTGATCAAGAGCAGGTCTCTAGATCAGTACATGATCGATGTCCGGGAAGTATTTGGGGTACTCAAGCGGACCCAAATGAAACTTAACCCAAAAAAGTGTACATTTGGGGTCAGGTCAGGTAAATTCCTGGGTTACATGATTTCAAAAGAAGGAATTAAGGCTAACCCGGACAAAGTTGAAGCCTTAAGAACAATGCCACCACCCAAAAGCATCAAGGAGGTGCAAAGGTTAACCGGCCGCATGGCCGCCCTGAGTAGGTTCCTATCCAAGTCGGCACAGCGTGCTTTACCATTCTTTAAAATCCTGAGGAAAGCAAGTCCCTTCCAGTGGAATGAGGACAGTCAGAAGGCATTTGACGATTTGAAGGAGTACTTGGCCGAGCTACCAACCCTGACATCTCCTCAGGAGGGAGAAACTCTGGTTTTATACTTGGCAGTAGTTGATGAGGCAATCAGTGCGGTCCTAATCAGAGAAGAAGGACACATACAAACACCCGTGTTTTATGTGAGCCGGGCTTTACATGGACTAGAACTCAGGTACACGAACGCGGAAAAACTAGCTTTGGCTCTGGTACATGCCTCAAGAAAGCTACGACCATACTTCCAAGCACATTCCATCACTGTGGTCACAGACCAACCTCTGCGTCAGATCTTGGCGCGACCTGACACCTCGGGCAGACTAGCC
Organism: Gentiana straminea; assembly: GCA_036785695.1. Lineage (NCBI taxonomy): Eukaryota > Viridiplantae > Streptophyta > Magnoliopsida > Gentianales > Gentianaceae > Gentiana > Gentiana straminea. The sequence goes on along the minus strand of JAVUPR010000046.1, from coordinate 3,281,414 downwards.
AGATGGGTGATCGAGCTGGCAGAATATGATCTGGACTACCAACCCCGAACTGCCGTCAAAGCCCAGGCTTTAGCCGACTTCTTGGCTGAAGGAATTCAGGTCGAGACAGATGAAGGACAGCTAACAGGGCAGGTCGATACCTGGACCCTTTTTGTGGACGGAGCATCAGGAAAAGAAGGAGCAGGAGCAGGCCTCTTGCTCCTCAGTCCGAAGGGGGAAGAATTTCCGTATGCACTACGTTTCAACTTTGCGGCTACAAACAATGAGGCAGAATATGAGGCTTTAATTACTGGGCTCCGATTAGCCAACAAGCTCGGGGCAGATAACCTCCACGTATTCGGTGACTCCCGCCTTGGTGGTTAACCACATCAAGGGTGAATATGAGGCAAAAGAGGAATCAATGAAGAGATACTTGTCAGCAGCACAGGCTTTGCTAAAAAACTTCAAGTCAGTCCATATAGAGCAGGTCTCTCGATCCAAGAACAAGAAAGCTGATGCCCTTTCCAAGTTGGCATCTAATTTTTTCTCAGATAAAAAAGTTCTGGTGGAACAGCTGACCGAACGAAGTTATGTCCTGAGCGAAGTACAACCGATTAGCCAACAAGACACCTAGATGGACCCCATAACCTCTTATCTAAAACACGGTATTCTGCCAACTGACAAGGTTCAGTCCCGGAAGGTCAAGCTACAGGCAAGCAGGTATGCTCTCTTTGATGATATCCCATACAGACGATCGTTTATATCACCATGGCTCAGGTGTGCTACCCAGGAAGAAGGAAATTATCTACTCAGGGAAATCCACCTCGGCATTTGCGAAACCACGCGGGAGCCCGGACACTAGCTCGTAAATGCCGCTTGTTCGGGTATTATTGGCCAACTATGCAAAACGACGCAAACGACTTGGTACGAGGTGCAAGTCATGCCGGTGCATGATAACTTGTCTCACCGGCCCGCGCAAAACATGATTCCTTTGGTCTCTCCTTGGCCCTTTTATCAGTGGGGGGTAGACCTGGTTGGCCCTCTTCCCCGAGCTCCAGGTAACTTACAGTTTCTTGTCGTGGCTGTTGATTACTTTACTAAGTGGGTGGAGGCCGAGGCCTTGACCACCATCACCGCAAAGGCAATACAGAAATTCTTGTGGAAGAATATCGTCTGTCGTTTCGGGATACCCAAGATCCTGGTGTCAGATAACGGAACGCAATTTGAGGATCGAACAGTCAGGTCATGGTGCGCCGAGTTGGGTATAGTCCAACATTTCACCTCTGTCGGTTATCCTCAGGCCAATGGCCAGGTAGAGCAGACCAACAGACAGCTCAAGTTTGGGTTGAAGAAGAGATTGGAAGAAGAGGGACAAGCATGGGTCGAGCATTTGCCTAACATCCTTTGGGCGTACAGAACGACTCCAAATTCAGCTACCGGAGAAACCCCTTTTGCTTTAGCTTATGGATGTGAGGCAGTCATTCCGGCCGAAATAGGGCTCCCCTCCCCGAGGACCGAGCTCCACACAATCACAGACCAGGACATCGAGCTCCGACATGCCAAGGACAACTTGGAAGAAGCCAGGGAAGTGGCCTATATCCGGATGGCAAGATACAAGCAGAGAATATCCCAATACTACAATTCTAAGGTTAAGCATTCCTACTTCAAAGAAGGAGATTTGGTACTAAGGAAGAACGAGGTCAGCAAGCTGGGTCCCAGGGAAAGCTTAACCCGAACTGGGAAGGCCCGTACAGAGTGGTTAAAGTTCATGGAAAAGGTGCTTACCAGCTAGCTAACGCGAGTGGCCGACCGTACCAAGAAGGCTGGAATGCCGACAACCTTAGAAAGTTTTATGCACGAAACGAATCCGGCTCGATTCTATCTTTCCATTTTATGTCATCTTTTTCAATAAAAGTGTTATCAAACACCTTTGAGTTCTAATAAATATATGATTCTTTCATGTTATATATTGTTATATTACGTACTGTGATTGAATTTTTGTTAACTGAGTCCTGCAAGTCAGACTCAGAAAGCTTGAATACCACAAGCTTCCCGATTCCTCAAGCCAGGACAGGGTTTTAACTGAGTCAGGTTATACTCAGAAGGTTTGCAAAAGTCAAACCTCCTAAGTCGCGAGTCGGAGCCGAATTTAACTGAGTCCTGCAAGTCAGACTCAGAAAGCTTGAATACCACAAGCTTCCCGAGTCCTCAAGCCATGACAGGGTTTTAACTGAGTCAGGTTATACTCAGAAGGTTTGCAAAAGTCAAACCTCCTACGTCTGCAGGTCAGGCCAGAATTTAACTGAGTCCTGCAAGTCAGACTCAGAAAGCTTGAATACCACAATCTTCCCGATTCCTCAAGCCAGGACAGGGTTTTAACTGAGTCATGTTATACTCAGAAGGTTTGCAAAAGTCAAACCTCCTAAGTCTGCAGGTCAGGCCAGAATTTAACTGAGTCCTGCAAGTCAGACTCAGAAAGCTTGAATACCACAAGCTTCCCGAGTCCTCAAGCCAGGACAGGGTTTTAACTGAGTCAGGTTATACTCAGAAGGTTTGCAAAAGTCAAACCTCATAAGTCTGCAGGTCAGGCCAGAATTTAACTGAGTCTGCAAGTCAGACTCAGAAAGCTTGAATACCACAAGCTTCCCGATTCCTCAAGCCAGGACAGGGTTTTAACTGAGTCATGTTATACTCAGAAGGTTTGCAAAAGTCAAACCTCCTAAGTCTGCAGGTCAGGCCAGAATTTAACTGAGTCCTGCAAGTCAGACTCAGAAAGCTTGAATACCACAAGCTTCCCGATTCCTCAAGCCAGGACAGAGTTTTAACCGAGCCATGTTATACTCAGAAGGTTAAAGACTTAGTAAAACCTCCTGAGTCTGCAGGTCAGGCAAAAGTTTTATCAAGACTTAGTATGTCATCCAAACCGTCAGTAATGCAAGCCATACTGGGGGGGAAGGGGGCATCCATAAGACAGAATTCAAACCCAAAATAAACTAAGTAAACCCAAAGTACAAAACATAGTGGGCAGGGTACCACAAAGTATAAATAAAATACATAAACTTGGACAACAAAAAGCTTCAAAGTTTTCAGAAAAACAATAACAAGGATAAACAGTCAGGTCTGGGTTCTCGGATTCTGCTCTGTCGAAGATGGAGTGGGCACAGTACCCTGAGGAGTGGGACGACGTCGGGCATATTTGGCACCAATGTCTTCGCCTGCTTTAAACTCGCTCATCCGGGCATCATAGATCTGACCTGCTCCTTCTTTATACATGGAACGATAGTGCATAAGGTCAGAAAGAATCAGCTCAGGACGTTGTTCTTTTGCCTCGTCTACACCCGTCGTATATCCATGTTGCATAACAGGGTTCAGAAGGACCTTCAAAGCACCGGCTAGATGATCAGAAGATTTATACTCATGCACAACCCGGGAATCCCGGGCAGGTAGAGAAGCTTCCAGAGCAATCAGCTCAGCACGGACCTTGGCCAGCGCATGCCCGAGCTCAGAGTTCTCTGCCACATACTCATCGTGTTTGGCCTGGAGCTCGGCAGTACACTTGGCCCGGGTCTCTGTAAGTTCCTTCTTTAGAGCTGCAACCTCCTGGTCCCTAACCTTGGAGGCCTTTTTATACTTGTCACGTGCAGCCCGGAGCTCCTCGATCGTCCCCTGCAAGGCCTCCTTACTCGCTGCAGATTCAGCAAGGCGGTCCAGGAATTCCCGGCCGACCCGGGCACCCCGGAAAAGACAGAGGAAAGGTAAGTAGGAAATAAGACGCATAGGAGTAACTGGCATGTGTATACAAGAACTTACCACAGCGGCGAGGTCCTGGTCTGACAATTCGTACAGCCGATTGTGCCCCGGGGACGGTGGCTCCTCAGGAGAGTCCTCGACGTTTTCTATGGTCTGCCGACCCGCTTTCCTTTTCTTGGATCGACTCTTCCGAGCCGAGGAAGAGACTACCTTCTTCTTTCGGCTAGGCTCGATCGCATCTCCTCCCATCTCCTGGTCTTCATCCACATCTATCCGCTCCACGTCCCCAGAAGAGTCATCTGGCTGCCCGGACAAGAGTTGGGCCGAAGTGGGAGTCGGGGCAGTTCCGGCACCCGGAGATGTTCCGGCTCTATGTCATCCTGCGGCTCGGCCTCCTGGTTGGGCTCTTCAGGGTTGACCGGAGGAACCACCTCGTCATTCACGTCCTCCAAAAGGTCAGCAAAGGAAGACACTGCCAGAGTAAACAACAAGAAATGTTAGGAAATATTTTTACACTTAGCAAAGTATGGCATAAAACAAGTATGACAAGGAACAGACGTTAAAGCCCTACATATCTTGTACTCTTCCTTGTCTAACTCCTTGTATGGGTCAGGACCCGCAGTGGGCAACTGAGCAGCCAAAATCAACTCAGAGGAATACTTTTTCTCCCGGATATACACTCCGCTTTTGCGAATGTCATCTAGGAGCTTCCTATCCACGTCAGTTGGCCGGGGATCGCCGTCCAGATCCGAAGAGTTCCACCTACCCAGATTCCGAGTCACCTCGGGACAGATGAAAAAGAACCTCGTTTTCCAACCTTTGTACGAGGTTTCCACAGGCTCTGTGAATTGAACGTCAGGCATGAAATCCCCCCGACGTGGGAAGCAGTAATACCCAGCCTGCCCTGACACCTGTTTCCGCTGAAAGAACAGTCGGAATGTTTGGACTTTGAAGGTAATGCAGGCACATCTACACCAAATGGCGAAGCCCACTATCGCCCTTATTCCATTGGGCACGATCTGGGCCAACCCTAGGTCGTAATGCTCCAGGACGGCTAAAACGGCCGGACAGATCGGAAACCTTAAGCCGCATAATAGCTGCTCTCGGTAGACGGCACAGTACCCGGCCGGGCCTTGATAGGCGTAAACACCGGGAGCCGGGATAATGGGTTTGAAAAGCGGATTTGTTAGGTTGTATTGTTTACAGATACGGTTCAACTCCATGGTGGTTATTTTGGTATCGATGCCATGGCAGGCCGCCTGTGATTTCAAAGCCATAAAGGCCTTAAGGGAAAGGACGAATCTAGAAGATGAGGAAGAAGGGGAGGATTGAAAAAAGAAAGGCGAGGTGCCTCTCGAGATTAACTCCGGCGGTGGTAATTTCTTCCTCTAATTCCGGCTCGATTCAAATAATGTCTCAATGGAACTATCGGTAAGAATTATAGGTTCGCTCATTAACAACAGAAAAGACTTAGAGGAATCAGAAAAGAAAGAAGGCTTACTTGAGTAAGAAGATCGGAGAGATCAAAGAATGGAATGGCAACCGTCCCGACTTCACACTTGATTTAAAGAGTAACGTCTGAAAAGATTGATGAGACTAGGAGTTATAAAACCCCAAAAAGAAGTCTTGGGGTAACCGCCCCATTATTGTGTTACGACGCTTCGTTTCTCGCACTCAATACGGCAGTCTAAACGGTAGCAGGGACACGTGTCATGGTAAGCATGTTATCTTGGAACGTCCGAGGCGATCTCGGGTCTACCCGGCTCTAGGTAGTCCGGCCGGACACGGGGGCTTATGACGATGGTGAAAATAGACACGCCACGTGTCACTCTTATAACATCCCAAGATTGAGAGAGAAAGATAAGAGGGAATCTCTTGGGCCGGGGAAGCCCTACGGTATTAGGACCTTACCCCAGGGGGGGGTCCGCCCATTTACCTGCCCGGCTACCGCACTTGCAGCGCAGCTCGGTCAGGTCAGGAGATAGGACTCACAACTCAGGTCGAGGCGACTTGGGGTGCTCATCAGAGGCAGACGGGATCTTTCCTTATATAATAATCCGTGTATGTGCCTATATTATAGGAGAATCCCTGGATTACCGGAAGGAGATCCCATGATTCGAATATAATCATAATTATTTCTTGCTAGAGATAAACACGGGATGATCCTTAGGGTTTAAGGATTCTACGACTTGTTTGACAAGAAAAGAGGTGAGACGCCTCCCTATATAAACAACCCTAAGGAACTACGAATGACTTGATTCCAATTTAGTTATTGGATACGTAGGCAACTTGAGAGAAACTAACTCTCAGGCTCAGTCTTAATCACACCAAATCACTATCCCCATTGTTTCTGTTCTTGTTTGAATCGTCCTAGAGTTATTTGGATCCGTAGGTGATATTCGACATCATCAGAAGGGTGGCATAGGCCGTCAAATTCTTGGTCGATGTCTGCTTTATAGAAAAATATTTAAGACCTGTGAAAAAAATTACTTACTTTGTAAAATATTTATGGACCCCGTTTAATATAATTTCTGGATCAAAATGTATCTTAAAACTTGGCGGACTTTTGTACGAGTTTGTAGTTATCCTCAAAGACGACAGGGAAAAGCTTATTGACCATACTTTTGAAGAAGTCTTGAGGTCCACACAGGTATGTTTGGTGGTCAGATTTGTGCTTAAAATGTCAAAATCATCAATTATTTGCAAGTTTTTTAAAAACTGTGTGCACTCCTCATTGCTTGGAAGTGATTATGTTGTGTTGTACCCTTGGGTTGCACCTGCAATTGTTATGATACCCTTGAAAGCAATGAGCTATCTAGCTGGCACTTTTCTGCCCAACAACAACAAAGTTTCATGATAAGTTCAGCACCAACACTCATATGGACTCATATAAGGAATAAAACAAAAACCATGTAGTTTGAAGTTTATTCTTATGATTTTAGAGCTAATTGTAGGTAGTGTTGTGGATTTTTTGTAGGTAGTGTTTTCATTTATTTGCTGTGGATTTTCTTTGATGAATGATTTTATTTGCATAACAATTTCGTTGCATAAGTGATTTTAGACATTTGATATTTTATTTTGCATATTCAAAACTCGATCTGATTTGATTTTCATGTCGTTTTCTTGCATAAATGTTGAAAATCTCTCTACAAATTTGTCCTTGCTTTTATGTTCCTCTTGCTTTTATGTTCCTTTTTTCCATCTCTCAGTTCGTTATGATACCATCTCATTTTAACATTTTGTTATTGTAACCTTCCGTCGACTAAGATAGGTATAAAACTATTTTTATCCCTCAAGGGGGAGGGGGGGGGGGAATAAGGTAAAGACAGAGAAAAACCATCCCTACCTATTTTATAAATACAAGTTTCTTCTAATACATCACACATGCTATCTACCACCATCTATAAATCCTTAGTAACAATAACACAAAAATACATATGAGGGCACCTTAGTTACTATTACTATAACACTAAATTTCAAATGAGGGCACGGGCCGTGCAACACACGGCTTTCACTTACTAGTTATGATATAAATCTAACATGATCAACGATGCAAATGTACGTTGCGTCACTCGTTGTAACACAACCGTTGTGTCCGTATTATCACTCTTCTAAAAAATTATAACCAATCACACAACCACATCAATCATACACGTGACACACGACTCTACAAATTAATCGACACAGAATATAACGATTAAAAACGGTGGAAAACTACACCTATGGATGTAAAGATGTTGTAATGGATTTGGAGAAATAACAGAAATTAAACAATCAAACATACACAGTATACAAAAACACAGAATTTAACGTGAAATTCAAATATGTTTACTAATCCACGGATTAAAACGAGTAATTAATTTTAACCACAAATTTACAAAGATTCGGCTTACAGATTCTGCTATCAACTAGGTTAAAAAGAGACATATTCATAGTGCTTAAAACCTACCAGACATAGTTACACAGCTTCAGACGTGATTTCTCCATATGAGAACCAACTCCAGACGAGACTCCACTTCAGACGTGATGCTCAGCTGAGTATTCAGACGCGTATTCAGATTCAACTCCAACCAAACAGATTCAAACGCATGAGATTAAGGCATTCAACAAAAGACCCTTACTTTGTTGCATTGATTCCATCCACTATTCTACTAAGAGTATTGATACAGGCGTAAGATGTTTTTAGCAGAGTATTCAAACGCGTATTCAGATTCAGCTCCAACCAAACAGATTCAGACGCATGAGATTACTACATTCAACAAAAGACCTTACTTTGTTGCAATGATTCCATCAACTATTTTACTAAGAGTATTGATACATGAGTCTGATGTTCTCACCAGAGTATTTATATGCGTATTCAGATTCAGCTCCAACCAAACATATTCAAACGCATGAGATTACTGCATTCGCAAAAGACCCTTACTTCGTTGCACTATTCCATCCACTATGCTACTAAGAGTATTGATACATGCGTCTGATGTTCTCAGTTGAGTATTCAGACACGTATTCAGATTCAGCTCCAACCAAACAGATTTAGACGCATGAGATTTAGGCATTCAACAAAGACCCTTACTTCGTTGCATTGATTCCATCCACTATTCTACTACGAGTATTGATACATGCGTCTGATGTTCTCAGCTGAGTATTCAGACGCGTATTCAGATTCAGCTCCAACCAAACAGATTCAGATGCATGAGATTGAGGCATTCAACAAAAGACCCTTACTTCGTTGCACTGATTCCATCCACAATTCTACTTTGTTGCACTGATTCCATCTACTATTCTACTGAGAGTATTAATACAAGCATAACTATTGTGTCACTGATGAGAGTCAACTTTATGATGCTCCGGTGCATATTTTAGCCCCCCATTTATGACACTTTTGGCAAGCGCTTGATCTTAACATCGATCTGCTGGTATGGTAACAGTGCATGTTCTGTACCTTCCGGCCTTCTCATTTGATCTTAATTTGAATTTTGTTATTGTGTTGTATATTATGATTTGTTGTTTCTGCTAGTTTTAAAGTAATAGTTGTAGGTTATTTAACCTTATTCATTTTGTAATTATGACATCTTTGTTACTATTATGTCCTTCTGCTTCATCTATTGCCTAAGTATTATGACGGATCTATCAAGAAATGATGGTGATTATGAGTAAAGATAAGAGATTAACAAGTAAACAAACACAGAAACAAGAAGAACACAGATTTAATGCGATTTCCGGCATTGTGCCGACTACTCCACGACAAACGAGAATGATTTATTATCACAAAAAGGTTACATGAAATTATATTTAATACAGACAATATTTATAGCCTTGGGAATCCAACCCTAACCGACTAAACAGCCAAACCAGACAATGACTGAAATACCCTAGAAGTAACCTTATCCAAATCGGAAAACCATGCAGACGTGTTCCCCAAGTATGCTGAGAACCAATCTTAGCAGTTTATACATCAGCAGGTTGATCAACCCTGCTGACTTCCCCCAGCTGAACACCAATTCCCGCAGATTGCCCAGCACTCTGCTAACCAGATCACAATCTCTATACAGACTTCAGCAGCATAGTGTAAGTCACAATTACAAATCTCCACATTGACTTCAACTCCATGCACACTGACTAGATGCCCAACCAAGTGCCAGAAATCCTCTTAGTCTTCAGATTTTAATACCACAGCAGACCCCCACCTTCAGCTGAGTATTGCCAGATTCAAATTAACAGGTTTGGATATTCAGCAAGTCTAGACACAACTGAGACTTGCCTTTTGGAACTGGTTTAGTGAACATATCAACGGGATTAACATCAATGCTGATCTTCTCCACTTTGACCCTCCTCTCATTCCTTTGAAAATGGTACCTAACATCAATGTATTTGGTCCTCTCATGATGAACCTGATCCTTAGCCAAACATATTGCACTAAGACTGTCACAATACACTCTGGCTTGATCTTGATGCAGATTCAAATCATTGACTAGCCCTTTTAACCAGATTGCTTCCTTTCCTGCCTCTGTCAGTGTCATGTACTCTGCTTCAGTAGTAGATAATGTCACTGTACCCTGTAAAGTTTCCTTCCAACTTATCACAGAACCACCCAAAGTAAACACATACCCAGTTATAGATCTCCTGCTGTCCACATCAACAACATAATCAGAATCACAGTACCCTGTGACAAAACATTGTGTACCTCCTCTATAAATGAGTCCAATATCAGATGTACCCCTAAGATACCTAAATATCATTTTCACTGCCTTCCAGTGTTTCTTTCCTGGTTGAGCCATAAACCTGTTGACAACATTGACTTCCTGAGCCAAATCAAGCCTAGTACAGACCATGGCATACATTAAACTACCCACTACACTAGCATATGGAACCTTTGACATGTATTCTTCCTCTTCAGCTGACTATGGAGCAAACACAACAGACATATGTAGATTTGATGCCATAGAAGAATCTATAGGTTTGGCTTCTGACATGACAAACTTGGATAATATATTTTCAATACATCATTGCTCGAGACAAGAACAGCTTCCCCTGCTTCCTATCTCTATAGATCTCCATCGCCAAGATTTTCTTAGCATTCCCCAAATCCTTCATCTCAAATTCAGCCTTGAGCAAATTCTTCAAATCTTGAATATCAGACTTATTTGCAGCAGCTTTTAGCATATCATCTACATACAAAACTAGATAGATGACAGAACCATCCTTCAACTTGTTGTGATAAACACAACAATCATATGAACTCCTGCTATAACCATGCTGAATCATATAACTGTCAAACTTCTTATACTACTGTCTTGGGGCCTGATTAAGTCCATATAAGGACTTCTTCAACTTGCAAACATATCCTTTCCTGCAAGGAACTTAGAAACCCTCTGGCTGAGTCATATAAATTTCCATATCTACATCTTCATGTAGAAAAGCTGTCTTCACATCCAATTGCTCAAGTTCAAGATTCTCATGTGCCACTATTGCTAACAGCACCCGGATGGAAGTGTGTCTGACCGCTGGAGAAAATATCTCTTTATAGTCTACCCCTTTTTTCTGACTGACCCCTCTTGCAACCAAACATGCCTTATATCTGATATCCTCAACAGATGTCATTCCTTTCTTTTTCTTAAAGATCCATTTGCAGCTGACCACCCTTCTATCATGTGGTTGTTTGACCAGATCCCATGTCTCATTCTTTTGAAGTGACTCCATTTCTTCTCCCGTAGCAACAACCTATTGGGATGCCTCAGAACATGTCACAGCTTCCCTGTACGTGTTAGGTTCAAAACCATCCACTTCTTCAACTACCTTTAGTGCATATCCAACCATATCCTCCTCAAACCCATATCTTCTTAAGGGTCTGATATTGGTCCTCCTAGCTCTGTTGAGAGCTATACCCTGCTGACCAACATTAGCTGTTTGAGTATCTGCTGACCCTTGTTCAGTAGACTGGCTTGGATCCAGTTCTGGATCCATGCTGACTATCCCCTGCTGAGTCTTTTAATTCAGTAGACTTTACTTAAAGCTCCACCTATTTGTCAACCTTCTCAGTCTCAGATCCAATTTCAGATTCAGATATGGCCCTCACAGATGAGTTAAGCATAGAATTTTCATCAAAGACTACACTCCTACTGAGTATAACCCTATTTTCAGCTGATGACCAGATTCTATACCCTTTTACTCAATCTCCATATCCAACAAACACTCCTTTCTTGGCTCTAGGCTCCGGTTTACCTTCACTGACATGATAGTAGATTGTGCTTCCAATAACCCTTAGACCTGAGTAGTCTGCCAACTTTCCTGACCAAACCTCAAGTGGTGTTTGAGCTTGATCCTAGTGCGGGGCCACCCATTGTTAAGTAGCATGTTGTGTTAACAGCCTCTGCCCAAAATCTCCTTACTAGACCAGAATTAGAGAGCATGCACCTTGCCCTCTTTAGAAGAGTTTGATTCATTCTTTCTGCCACACCATTCTGCTGTGGAGTATCTCTGACAGTATGGTGCGTAGCAATGCCTTCATTCTTGCAAAATTTATCAAACTCAGACCAACAGAATTCTAGTCTATTGTCAGTTCTAAGTCTCTTGATCTTCCTCCATGTCTGATTCTCAACCATAGACTTCCACTGCTTGAATGGTTCACTCTTACGCTTCATCATGACTACCCAAACCATTCTTGAATAATCATCTATAAAAGACACAAAGTACCTGTGACCACCCAGTGACTCCACCCTTGAAGGCCCCAACAATCAGAATGGACATAATCAAGTGTCCCTTTTGTGATGTGAATTGCTCTTGGGAACTTGCTCCTATGTAGCTTCCCAAACACGCAGTGTTCACAAAATTCCAACTCCTTGACCTTATGTCCCCCAAGTAGATCGGACTTAGACATAATTTGCATCCCCCTTTCACCCATATGACCCAATCTTATATGCCATAACTTGGTCAGCTGTGACTGGTGAACCTCTGATGATGCAACAACAGCAGACCCTGATACAGTAGACCCTTGTAGTATGTACAATGTTCCCTGCCTGATACCCTTAAGAATCACACTTGAACCTTAAAGACATTCACCACTCCACCTTCACCCCTGAACTTGTACCCTTTGCTGTCTAGTAGACTAAGTGATATAAAATTCTTGGTCATCTGTGGAACATGCCTAACCTCATTCAGTGTGCAAAATTTACCATTATATGTCCTCAATTGAACAGATCCAATCCCAAATATTTTGCAGACCTTGCTGTTAGCCATAGAAATATGGCCTCCATCAACCTGCTGATAAGTTGAAAACCACTCCATGTTTGGACACACACGATAAGATGCCCCAGTGTCCAGAATCCACACATCTCTGTGCCCTGCTGACTCTGAAACTGCTAAGGCCAGATCTTCTTCAGAGTTGATGTCTTGTTCTGCCAAAGCAATTGTACCCTACTAAGTACCATGCTGCTTCTTCCTTTTTGGACATTCATTTTTCCAATGTCCCTGCTCCTTGCAGTAGTTACAGACATCCTTAGCTTTGGGTCCCTTGAAAGTTCTCTTGGATTTCTTCTTTCTAGAATTTCCTGGCCCCCTGCTGAATCCACTGGACACCAACCCAGTAGATTGACTATCTGTCCTAGAACCAGATGCGTGCTTATGGCGTAGCTCTCGAGCATGTAGTGATGATCTCATATCCTCCAATGACATTGAGTCCTTCCCAACAATAAAGGATGCACAAAGTTCTCATATGATGCATGAAATGATACAAGTAGGATCAATGCTGCATCCTCATCTTCAATCTTCACATCAATATTCCTTAGGTCAAGCAATATTGTGTTCAGCTGATCTAGATGATCCCTCAGCTGAGTGCCCTCATGAATCATTAGGCTAAACAAACATTGTTTCAATAACAACTTGTTGGTTAGAGACTTTGTCATATATATACTTTCAAGCTTGGACCACAACTTCTCTGCTGTGTCCTCTTCAGGAACCTCTGTGATAATATCACCTGACAAGCACAACATAATTGTCGAATGTGCTTTCTCCTCCAGACTGGCTCTCTCAGCAACAATTTCTTCTGTTGATTTAGACAAGGGACCCATAATCCATGTTGCTTCAACAAATCAAGCATCTTGATCTGCCACAGACTAAAACTGTTCTTCCTGTAAACTTGTCAATCTTGACGTTTAAAGCAGACATCTTTCTCACCAGAAAAGCTTGTGTAGATCCCAAATCCTAGCGTCAATTATGACCTTGGTGCCAATCTACCTTCCTTAGAACAGATAAATAGATTTCTTGATGAATATGGACGCTCCGATACCAGTTTATTATGACGGACCGATCAAGAAGTGATGGTGATTGTGAGTAAAGATAAGAGATTAACAAGTAAACAAACACAGAAACAAGAAGAACATAGATTTAACGTGGTTTCCGGCAATGTGCCGACTACTTCACGGACAAACGAGGATATTTTATTATCACAAGAAAGTTACATCAAGTTACAATTAATACAGACGTTATTTATAGCCTTGGGAATCCAACCTTAACCGACTAAACAGCCAAACCAAACAATGACTGAAATACCCCAGAAGCAACCTTATCCAAATCGGAAAACCATGCAGACGTGTTCCCCAAGTTTGTTGAGAACCAATCTCGCAGGCTATACATCGGCGATTGTTGAACCCCGTCGACTTCCCCAAATTGAACACCAATTCCGAGATTGCCCGACTCTGCGACCGGATCACAGCTTTCCATATAGATTTCAACAGCAAAGATAGTTTAAGTCATCATTACACTAAGCATCATGTGGAATTTTGTTCAGAATATAATCCTTTTGTTCCTAAATAAAAAATTTAAAAAAATTGAAAGGTTAGTTAGGATGCACACATACTTCATCTTGCATAGTGTATCTCGTATCCTGTTCGTATCGGATACCGATATATACAAGACGGATACGCCGGATACTAGGTTGGATACGTATTTGAGATGAATCTATAATTTTCAAAAGTTTGATACTTTATCGGATACACGTATCTTGACTTCATATACAAGTATTCGAAGAACAACAAACTTAAAGAATCACTTTGAACTTTAATATGTGTGTACATGCGTACATACATGATACATCTTCGAATACTTGCACTACAGATACAAGTATTCAAAGAACAACAAACTTAAAGAATCACTTTGAACTTTAATATGTGTGTACATGCATACATACATGATACACTATGATGCACCGACACTTCAATCTGGTCGCCGTGCGCCGTGTCGGACACAAGACACGACACGACATGCTCCGACACCGTGTCCGACACGTGTCGGCTGATTAAATTAATATTTTTTAAAATTTAAATATCCGACACGCTTTCGACACCCTGTCGACACTCCCCGACACGGCACCGACACTCCTAAACCCAATTTTTAATTTTTTTCTTCTTTATTTAAGTTTTCTTTAATGGAAACATGAAAATACACGATTTTCATTTCTATATTAATTAAATAAATAATACGCTGTATTTAGTTTATATGTTTTTCTTATAAACAATCATTTTTACAATTTGTAATATTTTAAAGGTCAATCACAATTTCTTTGGCACTGTATAAATGTCGAATATCTATTCTAGATATTATGTAATACCTATCTTATTTTGTCTATTTTTTCAGATGTTTACGAATATTTTTTTTGATAAATTGAATTTTATTTACATTATATATATATATATATATATATATATATATATATATATATATATATAAAATATGTGTCGGCGACGTGTCGTGTCTTTAAATTTTGGAATTAACCGTATCGTCGTGTCTCGTGTCGTGCGAGCGTGTCCGTGTCCGTGTCTGTGCAACATAGATGATACATCTACGTGTGTATATATATAATAATTTTATTTTTATTTACAAATACACCTCATATCCGTATCTTATATATTTTCTTAAAATCATGTACCTGCTATCAAATATTTGGTAGTTTATCGCGCAATAACATGAAAAGTTCTAGTGTGGTATATCCACATGTGGTGAAGTGAGAATTCCACAAATCTGGACCATAGAGTTTTAATCCAATTCAAGAAACAAATGATACATATCATTCTACACAGGTGCACTTCACATGTAACGAGTGCACTCGAGAACTTCCCTGATAACATCGCATACCAACAATTCATCCGGAAATGATAGTAAAACATCTACCATGCTGTGCGCATCGATTAATCGGATGAAAACTACGTTGATCGATGTTAGATCTATATTATAATATAGATCTAACTTTACCCTTAAATTAGTTGAGATCTTGGCCCCATTCTACACAGGTGCATTTTACATGTAGTGGGTGCACTCGAGAACTTCCCTGATAACATCGCATACCAACAATTCATCGGGTGATGACACCCAAGTCTTATCACTCCAATAGGGCCGGAAGGCATGAGCTGGATATTGTTGTTTGCACATCAAAGTCAACTTCTTCTTGTTATTTTTTCTTGTTGTATACCAAAGGGATTAAAATATTTTTATTTAGATTGGAATCAAATAAGAATTTTATCCTTTGGTCTGTTCCGAGCTTCCAATAATAAAATCAAGCCGAATTTGCATTTACGATTGAAGATTGCCGGACGACTGAGCTGCAAGATTACTAAAAACAAATGGAAATGTACAAAAGTCTTTGCTGTTACTCTGCCTTTATTAAACTCAGTCCATTTCACATCCTTTTCTTCAACATTATATTTTTCCTTTAATAGCAGCAAAAATAAATGCATAATTAAATGACTTGGTCAAAATAATATTATTACAAATTTATTTTTATCGTTTCTGATTGTATTGTATCCTAAAGCCACAATTGATATATGTCCAAAAAAAGTGTTAATTGCGCGTTGCATGCAAGACATGTAATAGTAATATGGCATGGTATAGACCATATACAAATAAAGTTTACATTTTCAAATAATAATTTGACATATTTTGATTGTTGACTAATCATAAACGCATTTACTGGATGGTTAAATGTGCCATGTTTCTCACAGGAAAGTTAAGCCTATAAACAAAACCCACCGTTTAATAGTGATACAATTTTTCAGCAGAATAGTCCAATCATATTTGTAACGGAATAGTGACAGCGACGTAACAAAATAGTCCCAACAAAAATCACAATATATTTTTTAATCATTAATTATGATGTGAACTGAGACCTATTGATTCCTATTGACCGCCATAAACATCATTGTTGTAAGGGTAATAACAAGCATTTGACTCTGAACAATTTGTTGCACGTGTCTGACATTAGTAAAAATTTGGTGTCGGGTGCTCTTATTGTTAGTAATGGTTTTAAACTTTCTTGTGAATCAGGAAAATTTTCATTACGTAAAAATGGAATGTTTGTGGAAAGGGGCTATTTTGTTGATGACATGTTTAAATTAAACATTACGACAGTAATATCTAAGGCCGTTGTGCCAAAATCTACGAAAATTACTATTAATGGTAATAAAAATGCTACTACTTCTACTTATTTGGTTGAGTCTTCAAATTTATGGCATTGTAGATTAGGACATGCAAACTTTGAATCTGTTCATAAAATAATGAACTTAGATTTATTGCCTAAACTACAATTTGATGATAAAAAATGTCATACTTGTATTGAAGCAAAAAAGACCAAGTTACCGTTTCAAAGTGTTGAACGCTTTAATGAACCTTTAGATTTAATGCACACAGATTTTTGTGATTTAAAATTTGTGCAAACCAGAGGCGGTAAAAAGTATTTTGTTACTTTTATCAATGATAGCACAAGATACTGTTATGTATACTTGTTGCGTAGTAAAGATGAGGCTCTTGATGCTTTTAAGCATTACAAGAATGAAGTTGAGAATCAACTTAGCAAACGAATCAAAGTGATTCGTAGTGATAGATATGGAGAACATGATGCACCTCTTGATGAATTTTGTTCGGAATTCAGAATTATTCATCAAACGACTGCACCATATTCACCACAATCCAATGATGTTGCTGAACGTAAAAACAATACTTTTAAGAAAATGAAGAATGCTATGTTGATTAGTTCATGTTTACCCTAGAACATGTGGGGGAGGCAATCCTCTCGGCGAACTTCATCTTGAATCGGATACCTTCCAAAAAAAGGATGAGACACCTTATGAATTGTGGTAGGGTCACCTACCTAGCTATAAAATTCTAAGCACGTGAGGGTGTTTAGCAAAGGTAGAAATACCTAAACATAAACAATTACAAATTGGGCTTAAAACAATTGATTACATCTTTATTGGCTACGTGAATAATAGCAGTGGCTATCGGTTTCTGGTTCATAAATCAGACATTCTTGACGTTCTTGAAAATATAATTATTGAGCCAAGGAATGCTGTTTTTATTGAGGAGATATTTCCTTGCAATGAAAAGGAAAAGGATGGTTCAAGTTCTAAGAGAACTTATGATGAAATAACACATGATGATTCAAATGATCATCAAGAAACGGAGGAATTTCGCAGAAGTAAAATGGCAAGAACTTTAACGACCTTTTGTCCCGATTTCCTTACTTAAATGGTAGAGGATGATCCAAGGACACATGATGAGGCTATGTCCACTCCAGAAGCGCCGTTCAGGAAGGAGGCTATTAATAGTGAAATAGAATCGATTATGCAAAATCACACTTGCAAGTTGGTTGATCTTCCACCCGGAGCTAACTACTTGGATGTAAGTGGATTTTAAAGAAGAAATTGAAAGCTGATGGATTTATTGATAAATACACGGCCAGGTTAGAGCCAAAGGATATAGTCAAAAGGAAGGCTAAGATTTCTTTGACACATACTCACCGGTTGTGAGGATCACGTCTATACGTATCTTGATTGCCATTGCTGCAGTGTTTAACCTAGAATCCGTCAAATGGATGTTAAAACAACTTTCTTAAATGGTGAGTTGGATGAATAAATTTATATGGAACAACCTGAAGGGTATGTGGTTCCAGGTCAAGAGAAGAAAGTGTGCAAACTTGTGAAATCTATGTATGGGCTTAAACAAATACCAAAACTGTGGCACTTGAAATTTGACTAAACTATTATGGCAAATGGCTTTAGAATCCATGAATGTGATAAGTATGTCTACATAAAGACAACACCTAAAGCCTACGTGATAGTATGTTTGTATGTGGACGACATGCTAATCATGGGTAGTGATCATGATATAATCATGAACACCAAGAGAATGTTAACTAAGAGCTTCGAGATGAAGGATATGGGATTTGCTGATGTTATACTTGGGATTAAAATCTCAAAAACATCTGATGGACTGATGTTGTCACAGGCTCATTATGTAGAGTCTGATTTTAAAAGATTTAATGCTTTTGACAAGAGTCCTGTGAAAACTCCAATTGACTTAAGTAAACACTAAGTCAAGAACAGAGGTGAACATGTGAGGCAATTGGAATACTCACAAGTGATAGGAAGTTTGATGTAGATAACGAATTGTACTAGACCAGACTTGGCTCGTGCAATGAATAAATTATGTAGGTTCATAAGTAATCCAAGTGAGGATCGTTGGGTAACCCTTGACATGATGTTAAGGTATTTGAAGTTTACAATGAACATCAGAATACAATATACAAGATACCCAACAGTGTTAGAAGGATACTGTGATGCAACCTAGATATCTGACTGTAAGGATTCAAAATCCACTAGTGGATATGCATTCACTATTGGTGGTGGTGCATTGTCCTGGAAATATTCAAAGCAAACGTGCATAGCTCGATCCACTATAGAATCTGAGTTTATTGCATTGGATAAAGCTAGAGAAGAGGCATAGTGGCTTAGTAATTCTTAGAGGACATTCCTTGTTGGCCAAAGCGAATTCCTCTTTCTGGCATACATTGTGATAGTATGTCGGCTATAGGACGTGCACAAAGTTGTATGTATAATGGTAAGTCACTACATATACGTCGTAGACATAATACCATTTACAATTGATCTCTAATGGCATGATTTCCATTGATTGTATAAAATCAAAGGAGAATCTTACGGATCCGCTGACAATAGGTTTACCTGGAGATCAGATGTCAATCTTGACAAATAGAATGTGACTGAAGCCTATTACGCATGTTCCCTTATAATGGCAACCCAACCATATATAGTGACTTGGATCCCAAGACCATGGTTCAAAAGGGACAACTAAGTTATGAGGGACAGTTAGCACTTACCCATTCCGTTGAACAAAAATGCTGTATGCTGAAACGTTCAGGTTAAGCATAAAGATTTTAATGATTCCTATACCTTGGTTAAGACAAGTGGGGTATTTCATATTACTTTTTATAGGAGGCCACCCATGTAAGTGGAGGTGGTGTCGTTTTTATGAGAATTTGTGGGCTGAATTATCTAACGCACTTTCTAAAACCAAGGTGTTCCAGGGCCAAAATGGACTTCAAGAAGGTCAGGGAATCTATTGTTTAGGTATCATGTCTAGGCATGCACCAAAGCCTGAACAGTTCAAGACCTAGTTCACTGCTTAGCGGAGTATGTCTGATGGTACTCTACTAGGGAATGTTCAAGGCAGCAAACCACCTTGCCCGATGCAATAGAGCTCTGTTTTTAATCTCTACAGGGTATGCATAGAATATGCATTAATTTAATTCATACGGGGGATTGTGGAAATTTAGCTAAAATTGAGTTTTGGAACAAGTGGGGAATAATCCACTTTAGGCTCAATTTTGATGATGTAACGGAATGAATTTCCGGGAGCTAAAAACAATTTTGGAAATTACTAAGATAGTAGTTAATGTAAGGCTTTTGAATCACTCGATTCATATATCGGGTGAATGACAAATTAATTCCTAAAGGTAGAGTAAAATGTGTGGAGTGTTAATGAATAATGTGTATTCATTTATCCTACATTGAAAAAGAGACTCAAGTGATATCACTACTTAAGGAGTAATGTGGCACTTAAAGGTAAGCCCCAAAAGGCAAGAGAAATTCGTGAAGGAGGAAAGATGTAGATTCTTGTTGATTCAGAACCCCACGCGCGCGCCGCCTCCGTCCGTATGGCTCGGGCTCGGTCTCGGTCTCGGGCTCGGGGCTCGGGGCTCGGGGCTCGGGGCTCGGGGCTCGGGGCTCGGGGCTCGGGGCTCGGGGCTCGGGGCTCGGGGCTCGGGGCTCATGTGGGCTGGGCTGGGCCAGCATATTCTTTTTGGACCAGCTCAACATTGGGTTTTCTGAATCAAATCAAACAAAAATGTTCAGTTCGAATGAACATGAACAAAGCATCAGTTCGGCCAACATGAATATGCATCTGTTTTGGACCTGTTCGAAAATTGGTTGGTAACTTCCAACGGATAACTTCCCAACTTCCAATTCTGAAAGGATGCTACTTTTTCTTCATTTTCCTATAAAAGGAAACATCCCAGAATGAAAATAAAACAGAAAAATCACTTGCATCAATACAGAAACTCTGCATAAATTTCCGCATGCATAAAAGTAAAGAGATAACATAGCCTAACCAGTTCGCCTGATTTCCTCATTCAAGTGCCAGAATGCGAAAAGGTATTGATTGTTTTATCTTGAAAGAATCGTTGCCATTATCAGTGGGAATGTAATTGGGGCAATAAAGTCTTAAGGACAACGTTCTACGTGCCTCAATCAACCATTAAGTTTTTGCATTTACTGTTGTTTTAGGTCATTCAATTCTGTGTGCATTTTGAATGTATATGAATGTGAAATTAAATACATGTTCAGAAAATTGTTTCTTCACTTCTAGTTTTGAACATTCCCTGTTTCATTTTAGAAAGTTTCTATAAAAAATGATAAACAGATTACTATAAACAAAAAATCAGACAACTATTTTTTCCTACAACATTCCTAAATAGGCTATGCCTTTGCCGAGTCTGAAACTCCGACTCCTAAACTTACAATTAGCCGGAAATCGTTAGCTTCTATCTTTCCATACATAGTATGACACTTTTCTTGTCTCTTTTGTCTTTTGTGGCTGGGCTTTCTTCCCATTATTTGTTTAGTTCTTAAAGGACACTCTAAATGCTCGTCAGGGGTGCGATAGCCACTCTGTAGAGGAAGTTCCCTCGATTGTGGGTACGACACACTTGGTATGTCAAGAATTTGCCGATGACTATTTCCATATGGATTTTACACCAAATAAAATAACGAGTCTTCTTTAATTCGCACCGGTTTGAGTTTATCTTCTGATAATGTCGAAATTATCACAGTTTACACATCGGTGGTGTAAGGTGGATATCTGGATAGAAATGTGTGTAAAAGGTGGTGGTGCACGGCGGTGATAATGCTTTCACGGTGATTACAATAAGAAAGTAGAGAGAGTATGCCATTTGGTAGAGTATGCCAGAGTTTGCTATTAATTATGTATATGTAAAATGGTTACATTGAGCCCTAGTTATAGGAAAACCACATATTAGGGTTTATCTAATCATAGTTGGGTACAAGTAAGTACAACGAAATACTGATTAGGGTAGTGGCGGTTTGGCGGGGTCAAAGTATTGCGGACCCGATTGCTCAGCAGTTCCTCGTACCCTTGTTTTATCACCCTTGGGCTATAGCTTTCTCCTGTTTATATTGCGGGCTCTGGTCTCTGGCGGACCTGATAGCCTGAAGGGACCGTGGGCCAGCCCTTTAGCATTTCTTAGCACCGCGTAAGGCTTGAGTCGGGGCCGATGGATTGTGATCCTATTTGGCTTGAGGGTTCGCAGACTATAATGGCCGATGGCCTTGTCCACTATTTTGGTGGCCGGTCGGACCCGAATAAGGATCCATGGGTTGGATTACAGTTCAGACATATCATCTTGTTGCAAGCCCAGCCCCTAGCCCGGAGATGAAAACAACAAGGATTTTACTACCATCTAAAGTAGGTGGACTCCTTTCATTGTCTTAGCAAAGATTTCATGTCAATCCGTTTTCGAAAGACAGAGAACGACATGCATCGTGTCGATGAATTGAAGGCGACCAACGTTACGAAGAGACGAACTATGCCGAAGTCCTCTGAATTATAGGGCCTAAAATTAGACCATTGAGTGCCACATGCATGAGGCCGTGACATATCCATGTCACGCACAAAGAAAGCCTATATACATGCCAGAGAACGATCGCTAATTAGTTATATAGTGCCTCTATTAAAGGCTTTTGATATACATATTATTTTTAATATATATGAAATGCAAGTTATAAAGTGCTACATTTTTTTGTTGCCTCGAATGTGGCTTGAACTTGAACCTCTTAATACCGTGACCTCAACTTTTATCACCATGGTAAAGCTCATCATGAATAAATATAAATAAATAAATAAATATATATATATATATATATATATATATATATATATATATATATATATATATATATATATATATATATATATATAGGCGTTTATTTGCACCACAACGATTCAACATAACGTGTTGCACACTACATGTGCACCACAGTAGAATCAAATTAGTGAAAGTTGAATGTTTTGGCAACATGCGACCATGAGCAGACCCAAGTTCATAAAGGTGGGGCCTGTGCCCCCACTGAGATCTGAAAACGATGTAATTTTGCTAGTAAATTTTTTATAAATACTATTAATGTCCACACTCGGTCTTAAAATTTGTTTGGCCCTTACTGAAAAACAATTCTGGGTCCGCCACTGATGCGACCCTATGAAAGTCGAATCAGAATCGATAATGCGGGAATTGGAGTTTCATGTCGTCCATAAATTCGACTTTTACACAGTCGATTCTATGAAAGTAGTGTGTACCGATAGTTGAGAGACATCGAGTGGATTAACCGTGGTGTGATAAATATATGTACATTTGTTGGGAGATATTGCCTACACTCTTGAATATATAAGAAATATAGTAACATCTTTACTACTAACCAATTGGTTTTAGTACAATAGTAAGCGCTTGATTCTTAACATGGTAGCAGAGCCAGATGTCACGAGATCGAACCCTGGTTGGATATTTAAAAAAAAAATGCAAGTGTTGGGACAAATTGCCCACACTTGAGGGGGTGTTGGGAGAGATTACCCACACCCTTGAATGAAAAATTATGCAAGTGTTGTGACAGATTGCCCACACTTGAGGAGGGGGTGGGGGGGGGGGGTGTTGGGAGAGATTTTCACACTCTTGAATGTATAAAGAAATATCGTAGCTCATTTACTAACACCAATCGGATTTAGTACAACGGTAAGCTCTTGATCTTTACATGGTATCGAGGCTTGGTTTTAGTACAATGGTAAGCTCTTGATCTTTACATGGTATCGAGGCCAGAGGTCGAGAGATCGAACCCTGGTTGGAATTTTATTTAAAAAAATCGTGCAAGTGTTGGGACATATTGCCCACACTTGAAGGGGTATTGGGAGAGATTGCACACACTCTTAAAAAAAAATTGTACAAGTGTTGGACAGATTGCCAACACTTGAGGGGGGTGTTGGGACAGATTGCACACTCTTAAATTATAAGGAAATAAAGTAGCACATTTATTAAAACTAATTGATTTTATTATAAGGAAATCGCTCTGATACCATGTTAAGATCAAACGCTTACCATTCTACTAAAACCAATTGGTAGTAATAAATGTGCTACTATATTTCTTATACATTAAGAGTGTGGGCAATCTGTAATACATTGAGAGTGTGGACAATCTGTCCCAACACCCCCCTCAAGTGTTGGCAATCTGTCCAACACTAGCACAATTTTCATTCAAGAGTGTGTGGGCAATCTGTCCCAACACACCCCTCAAGTGTTGGCAATCTGTCCAACACTAGCACAATTTTCAATCAAGAGTGTGAGAAATCTGTCCCAACACACCCCTCAAGTGTGGGCAATCTGTCCCAACACTTGCATAATTTCTTTTTAAATAATGTTCCAACCAGGGTTCGATCTCGTGGCCTTGGGCTCTGCTACAATGTTAAGAATCAAGCGCTTACCATTGTACTAAAACCAATTGGTAGTAGTAAATGTGCTACTATATTTGTTATACATTCAAAAGTGTGAGCAATCTCTCCAATACCCCCTCAAGTGTGGACAATCTGTCCCAACACTTGCACAATTTTTCATTGGAAAATGTGGGCAATCTCTTCGAACACCCCCTTCAAGTGTGCGCAATTTGTCCCAACACTTGCACAATTTTTTTAAAATAATGTTCAACTAGAGTTCGATCTCATGACCTCTGACTCTGATACCATGCTTGGATTAAACGCTTACCATTCTATTAACAGAAATTTTATTATGGTCCTGGACCAAGTATGACTTGGTGATCCATGACCAATAGGAAAGCAATAAAAAAACACAAGGGCCCACCGTGTAAAATATAAATATCATTAATTTACAATTTTTACCCTTCTTATAAGGATTTTCATTGGTAGACAAGTTTGACATGGTGATCCTGGACCACCATAAAATCACTGTTCTATTAAAACCAATTGGTGGTAGTAGGGCAATCTGTCCCAACAATAGTACATATGTATATATAATCGTTCCCCTCCGGCTCAAAAAAGAAAAGAAAAGAAGGTTTCACATTAAGTGCAGGGAGAATTCCTTATTTTAATATATAATATTACAAAAACAGAAAGATCACGACCCCCGCTGGGGGTGGGGGGAGTTGAGGATGCATGGTCAGGAACAGGTCATGCATGGAAAATTATTAACTGTAATACCGTGGAAGATTCGGCCAAGACATGCATGTGTAACAATTGCGTGAATAAAATAATGGCGAGTCATCCGAAGAATCATTTCTATTCTTGGGATTCGATCCTGTTTTTAGTACATGGAAATCTCTAGTGCCTATTTTTGTTATCTTGCTCTTGTTTCTTTCTGTAGGAATGATCCATTTTCTTCCGGACATCCGAACTAGGACGCTTCTAAATAGAGTTTTTGCTGTTAAATTTGATGCGGACTCTTTCATTTTTGTCTTACCCGGGCTTAACCCGTTACACAATATCCATCCCACTCATGCATGTATATTAAATTTTAAGGGAAAAAGAAAAAAATGGAGGAAAAATGATTGTGTCGTTGAAACTGCCTACGTATCCGGTATTGTATGAGATCACACCAATAAAACGTACTTCTGAAAGAGAGGATAATGGTTATTTTTATAGAGATATCCCGCGTGAGGAGTTAGTGCACGAATCCCTTGATTGTAAAACCTGTGATTGTGGGTCAGTGTGATGTCAATTGTGGGCAAATAATACGTCTCAATAAAGTTAAAATCATGGGATGTGATCAATCTCGTAATTATGACAGTTAACGGGGATCAAACGTGAGATTATGCTATTAATGCGACATAACCGACTTCGGAGGTCGGGGACGACCAATTCTGCTAATGAGCGAGCTGATTGCCCGGATCGGTTGATTAATGATTAGATGATGTCTGCTGAGTTACTTTTGAAGACGACCGGAATGAGGTCGGTAAAGCCTTGATTGAAGCCTTATGGCAATGGGCCCAAAGGTGGGTTGAGTCTGAGTTGACCCATTTGCTAATATGACCCAATAAGGAAGCCTTATGAGTCCCACGTGTAAGACTTCCAGGTCATACCCACGTTAGGAGTCAATATGGCAGGAACACATAGTAGAGGAAGTCTCTCTCACGAATTTTAACATAAAGACATCGAAAATTTAAATGGATTTTTTGTTGTCATGAAACTTGTCTTAGAGTCTGATTCCATTGAGATCCAGAGTTGTTGAAATCTTGCTTATATCTGTGCCAACAGATGGTTGATGTGTGTATATTCTTGCCACATAGTTGGCAAGACATTCTTCCTTTGTTTTTGATCCTTTACCTTCCATGCCTTTTGCTCTATCCCCTTTGAACTATCCTCTACCTCTAGCATGTGTTAGATTGAAGGAATTTTGAGGAGTCTTGTTCTTAGTTCTACATGCATTGGACACCACATGTGCACTAGGCCGGTTGGTATCTAAAGTTTGGACAAGATTAAACCTAGCCAATAGTCTCTCATGTGTGGCTAATTTAGATTGGACCTTATGTCAAGTTAAACATCCAATCTTAGAGGTGATACTGACCATGTCAGCCAGTGGCCGACCCAATTTTTTTTGTTGGGCACCGGATCAAAGTGAATTCAAAGATCCTATAGGACATCATTCTTGTTGTTACACTTTTTAACATTAAAACCATTTATTTTAATACTACTTTTTTTTTTCCCAGATCTCAATGGGGACACTGACCCCCTCCTAACCTATGTGAGACCACGACACAACTTCATATTCTTTATCCAAACCACCCAATGTTGCCAATACTAATTCAAATCTTGACATAGGGTAACCTGCAGCTTCTAGATTATCTGCGTATATAGGATTTCATCAAAGCCAAGTATTCTGGCCTACCTTTTGTTCATTTAGTTGTTTTGGTGAGAGCATCCTTAAAACATCCGAGCTTCTCAGTGGTTATTGAAGAGAATATGTATCGTTAGTGTGATATCAATTGTTAAACGCAATTGATGTATAATACATGATCTTATTAGTTTGTTAATGAGATGATGCATATAAGGATACAAATACATGATGAAAAGTATGTATTTTCAACATGCTTCTTATAAAGTGGTATGCATTGGATGTAGTGGTAAAAGGTTACTTATCCTTGTTCGATGATTGATACCAGGATGTTTCAGGATGCATTGGAGTATATGATTACAAATCTTTTAGGAACAACAAAATAACAAAATATGTAAATCGATCATGCCTAAAAACATATTATTCCGAAGGTGAACAGAGAAATAGCCAACAAAAATACATATTATAATGTTTGAACTTGTAATCAAGTTTGCCAAGACAAGTAATAATTATGGAAAATTAGGGATAATGACACAATCTGAAATATTTTTAAGAATAACGACAACTACATATTTTTTATAGGGAGAAGGACAACCGCATAATTTTTATAAGGGAATGACAAACAAATAATCCCGAAAATCGGTGAATCTCCCCCGTAAAATCCCGAAATCGCTGAATTTCGACAATGAATTTCAATTAGATGAATCCCGAAAATTAGTGAATTTCGACAATGAATTTTGAAAATTAGTGAATTTCGACAATGAAATTTCGGCAGTGAATTTAAACAATGAATTTCGAACACAAGTGAATTTCGACAGTGAATAAATAGTTTTGTCCTTTATGCAAAAGTTTCAAAAGACTGTCCTTCTACTCAATTGATGAAATATTTCTGTCCTTCTCCCTAATTCCTCCTAATAATTAAGTTAGGAAATGAACGTTCAAGGTCACGGATGACTCAATTAACCTGGAATATTCGATATTAGAAATGCAAATTCGGGAAGATTTAATTAATACCATTCATATTAATTATACATGGTCCGGCATGACATGTATAAGTTTTTAACGTTGATAATTCAAAATTAAAAAGGCTCATAGAGTCAATAATTGAAGAAAGAGAATACCCTAAAAAAAAACGCAACTGTACTGTAATTTAAAAAAAAAAAAATCTAATGCACATTATTTTTTTCTCAATTGAAGTAATAGCTGAACACATATATATTATAGTTGAATCAAAATGAAGAATAATAATGTTGGATTTAATTTCTGATGCCATATTTCAATCTTTACAATATGTACATTTGGGGAAAAACCTGAAGGTTTGTATTGTTATTACATGCAGAAAAGGATAAAACTAGTGTAATAATAAACAAAACCAAAGTCATCTCGCTGAATTTCAAAAGTTGACAAAAAAGCAAAATAATTAAAGAAAGTAGGAAAGAAAGAAATTTAGAAAGACGAATGCTAGCTACCAAACACATAAAGTCAAACCCTGGTTAGATTGGTGATATCTCACAGATTTTGCCTTTTGCTTCTTTATACCTATATATGTACATCCATACTCTTTGTAAATGAAGTACAAAATATACATTTTCCTTCTCAAATATACATATATCTCTCATATAATGGAATGCATGGATGTTCTTCCCCCAGGTTTTAGGTTTCATCCCACTGATGAAGAGCTTATCAATGATTATCTCAAGAAAAAAGTTTCCACTTGTTCCAACCCTTTTGTCTCTATAATTGCAGATATTGATCTGTACAAGTTCAATCCTTGGGATCTTCCAGGTATGTTCGAGTTTCTTGAAATTGTTACTGGCTCCTTGAATCAATCTATATATATATATATATATATATACCGAAAGGGTTTTGAAACTTGTTGTTTTTTTTTGCAGGAAAAGCGTATTTTGGAGAGAAAGAATGGTTTTTCTTTAGCCCGCGAGACAGGAAATACCCGAATGGAACTCGTCCTAATAGAGCAGCTGCATCAGGGTACTGGAAAGCTACTGGCACTGATAAGCCGATCCTTTCGCGTAATTCTTGGTGTATTGGTGTGAAAAAAGCTCTCGTTTTCTATGAAGGCCGACCTCCGAATGGGAACAAAACTAATTGGATGATGTACGAGTATCGTCTGCTCGACAATAGTACTAATAATCACCACAATATGCGATCCATGAGGGTAAGTTAATTCTTGATTATATTCTACTACTATTTTTTGGCCAATATTCTTTCATATGTTGAATGTTTACCTAATTACAAAAGTGATTTTAATTAATTTGCAGTTAGACGATTGGGTTCTATGTCGTGTACGAGAAAAGACAGGACCTCAAGAACCAGAACCGCAACCAGAAGACACAAAAAGAAAGAGTAAAAAAGCAGTGTACAATGATGAATTAGAAGGATTATTCATGGAGGAAGATGAAAATGTTCATAATATCAGCTTCGCGCAAAACCACGCATGGCCTAATTCACAACAAGATTATCAATCTACACATGATCGTACGATGATGCTTAATTTCGATGAAAGGAGCTCATCAAGCCATTCGATTTCGTACGAGAATATGGATCATGTTCATCAATTAAATGAGAATATTAATGGGAACCAAAACCTAGAAAGCATGAGAAGGTTTATGTCTCATGATGGGTATGATCATCAACAACTAGGGCCTGCAGATCATGCAAACAAGAGGCTTTGCTCTATCAATTCCTCAACTTTCCTAGATAATAATTCTAGCATATTTCAAATTTTCCCTATTTAACTAAGAAAGCTGAATTTAATCAAAGGATTATGAGCTTTTAGTTTCTTTCTGGGAATTGATGCTGCATAGTTTATTGTGTTTTATTTGAATGGAATTGTTAGCACAATATATATTCCTTTCTTTTTCGATCTGTGTTTTAAATTAATGTAAACTCTTATCTATTTATCTATTTAACGAGCAATACATATTCACTAATCTGTCTTATAGTTTTTATATTATTCGAATTACTTTTATTAGTACATATTGAAGATTTTGTAATCAAGAAAGAAAGTAACACTTATGCTAATAGTCACATATATAAGTAGAAAAACGAAAAACTAGAAGAACCCTAGTGTTCTTAAGAAAAGAAAACTTGAAGTATGAGTTTAGGATGTGATTTCCCTTCACTTATATAGGCTATACACCATGCTAACTACCTCGAACAACCTCTAAAACTACTTTCCGCTCACAAACTACTTTTTAAACACAAAGTGTTTAATGTGTGCTTCAATGAAATTCTTCTTCTTCATTTGAACTAATCTCTTCACCTTGTTCACATCAGCATCTGTGCAGCATTTGTTATAAACACAGATAGAAATATGCAGTTTAAGAAAGAAACAAACACAGAGAGCAATGCAAACGTAAAGAATGACGGAATTGATAAATACAGAAACAAGAAGAACACAGTGATTTAACGTGGTTTCCGGCGTTGTGCCGACTACTCCACGGATATAAAAGGAGATATTTTATTATGCATAGAATTACAAGGTTTCCACAAGTGTGTGGACAACACTCTTGAAAGACACACTTTGCATTGATTACAACATTGGTATTTATAGACACAAGTTCCAAACCCTAACCGCCATAGATCTTTGACGGAACTACCATAAATACCTCAGATGTGGACCCCAGCCTCCCAAATTGTTATCCACCGTATGAAAACCCGCCTTCAAAAACCGACTTCTCGTACTTGTAATCAACCGCCCGTATGTAGAACTCGCCTATACTCGCATAACACAACGTACCGTAAACCGATCGTCGACTTCGTAAGAAAACTCGCTTGCACTTCATCAAACCGACTTTCACGAACCGAATATACTTAACCGAACCGACCATCAATCTCGCCTCGCTTTCCCGCATTAGTTCCACCGTATATTTCCCGCTTTAGAGATCAAGTCACCAAAACGACAAATCTCCACCTTGACTTGAACTCTCATTCAACGTCACCGCATTGCATAATCGATGTACTTGTACCGTATGCATTCGTCAATGCCAGGATGTACAAGCACTCGTACTTCTCCTCGAATCCACTCAAGTTGATCCGTCCTCAACCGAGTATCCAGATTTCGCCACAAGCTTTGAATATTCAAAGAAGTCCAAACACAACCGAAACTTGCTCGTCGAATCGGTTTAGTGAACATATCGCAGGATTTTCCTTGGTGCCGATCTTCTTCACTACAACCCTCTTCTCATTTCTCGAAAATGATACCTCACATCAATATGCTTGGTTCTCTCATGATGAACCCGATCCTTAGCTAGACAAATTGCACTCAAACCGTCACAATAAATCTCGCCTTGATCCCGATGTAGCCCCAAATCACCGACTAGTCCCTTCAACCAGACACCCTCCTTGGCTACTTCAGTAAGAGCCATATACTCAGCTTCAGTAGTTGATAAAGCCACTGTTGCATGAAGAGTTGCTTTCCAGCTGACAACTGAATTTCCCGATGTGAAAACATAACCAAATCATAGATTTTCTACCGTCCACATCACCGCATAATCGCATCACAAGCGCATCCCGTGATCGCTCTCAATATCACCTCCATAAATGAGACCAACATCGCCGTACCTCTAAGGTACCCGAACATTCTTTTCACAAATTTCCGTGTTCCTTTCCAGGTTGAGCCATAAACCCGCCGACAACACCGACCGCCCGAGCCGATCGTGCCTAGTGCACACCATGGCATACATCGATCGCCAACCGCACTAGCATATGAAACTCTTGACATATACTCCTTCTCCTCTCGCCGATCCGTGAAGCAAAAACCGATAAATGAACATTTGATGCCATAGGGAGTATCTATTGGCTTAGCAAATGACATGCCAAACTTTGACAAAATCTTCTCGTATATAGCCCCGCCGAGATAAGAATAGTTTCTTCGATTTCTATCTCTCCGCATCTCCATCCCCAAAATTTTCTTGGCCGCACCCAAATCTTTCATTTCAAACTCAAGACCGAGAAGGTCTTTCGTATACCGAACATCGTACTTTTCTTTGCAAACCTATCAAGATGTCATCCACATATAACACAAGATAGATGTAAGATCCATCTTCCAACCGATCGTTGTAAACACAACAATCATAAGGACTTCGCCGTAACCCAACCGGATCATATAACTCGTCAAACCTTTTATACCACTTTCTAGAGCTTGCTTCGGTCCATACAAGGACTTCTTCAACTTACACACAAGATCTTCCTTACCAGGAACTTGGAAACCCTCTGGCTGAGTCATGTATATCTCTTTATCTACCTCACCATGTAGAAAAGCTGTCTTCTTATCTAACTGCTCAAATTCTAGATCTTGTTGTGCCACCATTGCTAGTAACACTTTGATTGAAGTATGTCTGACTACTGGTGAGAATATCTCATCAAAGTCCACCCCTTCTTTCTGACTGAACCCTCTTGCAACCAAACGTGCCTTATACTTAACTCTTTCTGCCTCAGTTATCCCTTCCTTCTTCTTGAAAATCCATTTGCAAGTAACAACTCTCCTTTCAGCTGGGTGTTTAACTAGATCCCAAGTCTGATTCTTCAGTAATGACTCCATTTCATCTCCCATGGCAAAGCAAGCCATCGAGATGCTTCGAACATGTCACTGCTTCCCTGTAAGTAGACGGTTCAAAACCATCCACTTCTTCTGCAACTTGAAGTGCGTATCCAACCATATCATCAAACCCATACCTTCTAGGAGGTATCCCAATATTGGATCTTCTAGCTCGCTGACAGCTATACTCTGCTGACCCACGTTCTCAGTTTGACGCTCAACTGACATTTGCTCACCGATCGGCTTGGATTCGCTCGGTTCAAAAACCGATCGATGAAAACCGACTTGGATCGCTTGATTGTTGTATTCCAACCGACTCCACCGAAGCTCCACCTTACCGTCGCTTTCTCGCCAAGACCGGTTTCGCTTATCCTCCCACCGATGAACCGAGTATAGAATTTTCATCGAAAACTCGTATCTCTCGCTAGAATAACTCGTTTTCTCGCCGATGACCAAATTCTATAACCCTTTACTCCATCACCATACCCCACAAACACTCCTTTCTTGGCCCTTGGTTCCAGTTTTCCTTCACTGACATGATAGTAAACTGTGCTTCCAAATACCCTTAGAACTGAATAATCTGCAGGCTTGCCTGACCACATCTCAAATGGTGTTTTGAGACTGATCCCTGTGTGAGGACTCCTGTTGATTAAGTAGCAAGCTGTGGTAACAGCCTCTGCCCAAAATCTCCTTGATAAACCAATGATGAGAAAGCATACATCTTGCTCTCTCAAGAGTTTGATTCATTCTCTCAGCCACATCATTTTGCTGAGGAGTATTCCCGATCGTATGATGTCCGGAAATACCCTCGCTTTGCACAATGTATCAAACTCGGTCCCCAGCGTAATTCCGCACCATTATCCGTACGAAGCCTCTTGATCTTCTTCCCCAACCGATTCTCAACTAGAGCCTTCCATTGCATGAAGCTCTTGAATGCCTCACTTTTGTGTTTCATCAACACCACCCAAGTCATCCTTGAATAGTCATCATGAATGACACAAAGTATCTGTGACCACCCAATGACTCCACCTTTGATGGCCCCCAACAATCAGAATGAATGTAATCAAGTGATGACTTTATATTGTGTACCCCTTTCGAGAACTTGCTCCTATGAAGCTTCCCAAATACACAATGCTCACAAAAGTCGAGATTCTTGACCTTAGATCCCCCAAGAAGATCCTTTTGAGAAAGAACCTGCATCCCATGTTCACCCATGTGACCCAGTCTCATGTGCCACGCTTTGTAAGTCAGTGATCGATGAACCTCACTGATGCCACAAAGAAGAACCAAAGAACAACCGACCCTTGTAATATATATAGAGTCCCTTTCTTGATTCCCTTGAGAACTTCAACCGAGTTTTTATAGACACTCAAAGACACCACTTTCCCCTTAAAACCGAATCCCCCGCCGTCCAAAGAACCGAGAGATACCAAGTTTTTGGTCATTTGTGGAACATGTCTAACTTCACTCGCCTTGCGTAATCTTCCATCCTCTGTCCTCAACTGAACTGAGCCAATTCCAACTACCTTGCAGACCTTGCTGTTTGCCATAGATATATGACCACCATCTTTCTGCTGATAACTTAAGAACCACTCTTTATGAGGGCAAATATGAAAGGATGCCCCAGAGTCCAGAATCCACACATCAGTATGATGTGCTGACTCTCCTGCCACTAGGACCATGTCCTCATCTGAATCATGCTCGCCTTGCTACAAGCGCAGCGTGCCGAACCGTTCTCCCGTCGTTTCTTCCTCTTTGGACAATTGGACTTCCAATGTCCCTGCTCCTTTATAATAATTACGTACATCTCGTGGATTTAGGGCCTTTGGACCTCGTCTTCTTGGAACTTTTCTTCCTAGACCGACCATGCTCTTTTCCACTCGCTCGCTACAACCGACTATCGCCCCGCAGCCCGACCGTCTCGCTCCAGCCTACCGTATGTCTCAGCTCCCTGGCATGTAAAGCTGACCTTACATCCTCTAAAGCAACTGTATCCTTCCCAACTATGAAAGACTGCACAAAGTTCTCATAGGAAGCTGGTAATGAAACCAAAAAAATCAAAGCAGCATCTTCATCCTCAATCTTAACATCAATATTCCTGAGATCAAGTAATATTGTGTTCAGCTGATCAAGATGATCTCTCAACTGAGCCCCCTCATGCATCCTCGGCCGAATAGCCTCTGCTTCAACAGCAACTTGTTGGTCAATGACTTAGTCATATACAGGCTTTCAAGCTTTAACCATAACTTGGCAGCGGTGTCTTCCTCAGAAACTTCTGTGATAACATCATCAGACAAGCACAACATGATGGTTGAATGTGCTTTCTCCTCCAGACTGGCATAATCTGCAGAACTGGCATCCCCTCTACCTGATAAAGGAGTCCACAATCCTTGTTGCTTTAACAAGGCCCGCATCTTGATTTGCCATAAACCGAAACTTGTTCCTCCCTGTAAATTTATCAATCTTCACATTCATTGCTGACATCCTTCTAATTAAATAAAAAACCTTTGATCACAAAATCCTAGCACCGGTCACCGGTCTTGGTGAAGATCAACTCTGTTCACCTGCAACTCCTGAATCTTGAACCTGACTCTCTGATACCAGTTTGCTATAAACACAGATAGGAATATGCAGTTTAAGAAAGAAACAAACACGGATAGCAATGCAAACGTAAAGAATGGTGGAATTGATAAACACAGAAACAAGAAGAACACAGTGATTTAACGTGGTTTCCGGTGTTGTGCCGACTACTCCACGGACAGAAAATGAGATATTTTATTATGCATAGAATTACAAGGTTTCCACAAGTGTGTGGACAACACTCTTGAAAGACACACTTTGCATTGATTACAACATTGGTATTTATAGACACAAGTCCCAAACCCTAACCGCCATAGATCTTTGTCGGAACTACCATAAATACCCCGTATGTGGACCCCACTCTCCAATCGTTATCCACCGATGAAAACCCGGTTCAAAAACCGACTTCCCGTACTTGTAATCGCTTGCCCGGATGTAGAACTCGGCTATACTCGATAACACAAACGGACGACCGAAACCGACCGCGACTTCGAAGAAAACTCAGTTGCACTTTGATAAGGGAAAAATTCATAGTTATTTTTATAACTTTTGACCCCATTTCTGATATCATTTCGAGCACTTTTATATCAATTAAAGTCATTAATTCCTAAGTTTCATAAAAATATATAAGTCGTGACTATTTTATAAAATATTGTGTTTTTATAAGTTTTTACTAGTTTTTGTACCGGTTTAGTAACCGGAGTGTCGTGTCGGATTTACGCTTGGTATTTTGTGCTTTATTGTAGAATTATAGGTTGACCAAGACCCCGAGTAACGACATTTTGAAGTATAATCATATCTTATGGAGGCTATACGAGAGTGTCACTAAGTCAAGTGGTCAAGTGGCTAATCGATTCGATTTGGTGGAAATCGAGAAATATCTTCGACGAACAAATGGCCCATCAAAACGGCATTTTCTGAAGAAGCGTCCTTCATGAAAGTTGTAGATTTTTCAACGAGCTTTCCAATGCCTCTTGAATCATGTCATTTGGAGGTCTAGAACTCAAGATATGAATTTTAGAAGTTTTATTCAAATATATAAATTTATATCCGTAAATTAGATGATCAAGGGGGCTGAATGCAATGATTAGGCCGGCCTGGTCCGGCCCCTACCCGGCCCGGTCCGGCCCCTACCCGGCCCGGTCCGGCCCAAGGAGTTTTTTCTATATAAAGGAGCATACAGAGAGCAGATCGTAGGCCCCTCTTCTTCCCCAGCCTTCTTCTTCTTTTCCCTTCTTTTAATTATGTTTTGGGGGGGGGGGGGGGGGGGCTATATGTATATATATATGTCG
This sequence comes from Gentiana straminea, assembly GCA_036785695.1. Taxonomy (NCBI): domain Eukaryota; kingdom Viridiplantae; phylum Streptophyta; class Magnoliopsida; order Gentianales; family Gentianaceae; genus Gentiana; species Gentiana straminea. Next base: position 3,245,506 of record JAVUPR010000046.1, on the reverse strand, counting down.
TTATAATGTCGATGTAATAACTCGACTAATCATCGTTATAATATAGTTTCCGTTTTTCGTTCTTTCTTTCTTGTTTTCTTTCATTTTGTTTTATATTTATATATATATATATATATATATATATATATATATATATATATATATATATATATATATATATATATATATATATATATATATCGAGAATCTGGCAAATGATTGGATTAAGGTTTTAATTTGGTTTTAATAGAATTCTGGCATTGACATAAGGCTATTATGTAAAACTTCCCGCCGTTTAATCCATGACATTTTGACAGAGTCTGATTACTTGTAATATCTATATATCTACATATATATATATATATGAGTAGCTAAACTTATTATAGTCGAATCATGTAAAATTTGGTGAAATCAAACCTTGGAAAATGAAATAGGGAGTGTGTAGTGCTTTTTATTGTTATATCTCACATATTTCACGTCTTAGAACTTGTTATAACGGATTTGGGCTAGATTAGCTACCTAGGTCAAAAATCACACACATCATTCTTGAGAGTTGTTCAGAGAGAGTGGTGTGGGAAAAATGGTTCTAAGATCGGGAGGTAAAACATACCGGGGTTTTAAGTCGTGAATTCAGGCCCGCGCTCATTGGTGTTTTATTATCAACATAGTAACTTGAATGTGGTAGTCTAGATTAGTGTAGTTTAGTGTTAGACCCCGGGGTTGAACTATGAAGTGCCGGGTGGTTCTTGAGCCAACGATGACAAGTTGTTTCACGGAGTCTTTCGGGTAGACCATGGATTAGGTAAAGCTTCGGTTTACTGCTTTGACACATTCTCGTTAAGATGTTTGGTGTAGTACGTTGATGAGTATGAATCGGTAGTAACTTCGACCGAGTAATTTCGGACTTGTTTTTAACGAGGTTTTTCTGTGAAAACGGAGCGTCTCACAGCACTTAATCATGTTAGATTAATCGGTTTTCTAAAGGGAGAATTAGTTAACCTCACATAGGATGTTGAAGGAGAGTTGTTCAGATTTTAGCATCAGAACTAGGAGCACGCACCCGTGAGATTGAATGTGAGAGTTCATTTGTTATAATGCACACTTCCGAGTTTGTCTATCCGTGGGGTTGAAATTAACTATTTTGATCATGGTTCGGCTATGTCTTTTAAAACCAAGTAGTTTAATTTTCTTTCTTTTCTATCTTTAGTATAAACAAACCAACAACTTTGATCGCCTAGACTAAGAAACACGTTCACTTTGGTACTCACAACCACATTTCTCTTGGGACGACCTCGTACTCCTGTAGCTGTCCTAACAATCGACCTGGTACTCTGCCAGTTAGAGAGTTAGTTTACCCACAGTTACGAGTTTTTATAAATGTATTTTTGAGGGGTAAATTTTAGCTCATCATCAAATACATCATTTCTTGGACTTAGGTTGTTAGAATGATTTAACCCTTGAGGATCTGGGTATAAAAGACTCAATACTCTTTCACACATTTCATTTTATGATCTACTCTGTTTCCAACATGAATTTATGACTTGACTATGATATTTGCTCATGTGATATTCTCTATGATACGTATATGCTTAGATGTTCTGTGCTTTACCCGTGTGAGTTATTTTTTCATCTAAAGCTTTTATGAGAGTGACCATATATATATTGCCTATCGAATTTTCTGACGTGACAGGGCCATTTTCTTATTGTTCCCATATCCCTATTGCATACTTTGGCACGAGGACCATGTCCCGTGTTTGCTTTGTTTGTTTTGGTACAGGGATTCGGATCATGTTTTTTCATGGCTGTTACGGGATTCGATAGCATCTTTTTGCCAGGTTTATAAGCTAAGTCTTTCTCTCTATCTCATTCACATGTTGAGGGTAATGCAAAATCGTAAGTGGGGGGTAGAGTTGGGGTTGGTCTAGAAATGGCATTAAGGGTTTATTATGATGACACCTTAGTTTTTGAATCTTTTTCGTGCATTAATAAGTTGATTAAAATGAATTTTATAAGGTATATTTATCATGTATTTGAAGATGTAATGATCAATTTGGATATATATAACCAATGTGATCCGTAAGTGCATTTTAACCCCAAATTTATTTGTGTAACATGAATTCCTTCACGTAAGCCTTTGACATTGAAGCGAAAATTTTAAACTGTATCCATTCAGTATCCTAGTGGTTTATCCTATAATAGCAGTAACTTAGTACCTAACTTTTGAACGTGTACTGTGAATATCTGAAGGTTTGAATGTGATAGGAAGGATAATAGTTAAGTTCTTTGGGAAATCGGAATGAAAAGAAAAATACCAAATTAAGATGAGCCAATTATATGTCGGATGTAGCTACCAATGATTTGAGTGCAATAGGGTGTTATCACGAAACGTCCTATAACACTATGAGGGTTAAAAGCTCCCGACTGCCTGATGATAGTAGTCCAGCTAGGGTGTTATCACGAAACATCCTATTGCTGGGAATGAAGGCATATGCTACACATGTGAAATTAAGTCCAAATTAGGGTGTTATCACGAAACATCCTATTGCTGGGAATAAATTAAGCATGGTTGAAAACTTAGTTATCTTCTGACTATCCCCAGTATAAACTGAATGATATGCATTAGGGATTATCCTAATAAGTACACGGGAGGACGTTGTGTGGAATTTTTGCTGCCTATACCTAGGAAAGTCATTAGGACTGTCTGAATGGACACTTGTGCGTTTGCTTGAATTATTCAAGAGAGGAAAGTGGAAATTGAAAGGCTTGTCACACACACACTCTGTTATACATTTATATTAGGTTAACGTGTGGTTATGATTCGATCGGTTGTATTATCTTGGTTGTCCCTTATATCTTATCTTTTCATGAATTTTGTCCCTCATTCATTTTGTTTTATCACTTGTTTTGCTCGAGGAAGACCAAAAGCTAAGTGGGGGGTTTGTGATGACGGGAAAATTCACTGTTATTATTATAACATTTCACCCCACTTCTGATACCATTTTGAGCATTTATGTATCTAATCAAGTCATTAATTCCTTTGATTTATCTAAATACGTAATTAGTAAGTATTATATAAAATATCGTATTTTTTTATCGTGTTTTTATAAGTTTTTGTACCGATTTTAGTAAATCGGAATGTCGTGTCAAGATTTACGTGGGTATTTGTGGTATTTTATTGCAGATGTATAAGCCAAGACCCCGAGAATCGACATTTTGAAGTATAATCATATCTTTGAAAGGATTTAGAGAGTGTCACGAGCTTAAGTGGTCAATCGAATTGCTTAAATGGTTAAGTGGTCAATCGAAGTGGTCAAGTGGCTAATCGATTCGATTTAGTGGTAATCGAATTATATCTTCGACGAACAAATAACTCATTAAAACGGAATTTTCTGAAGAAGTGTCCTTAATGAAAGTTGTAGATCTTTGAAAGTGCTTTCCAACGCATTTTGAATCACGTCAATCGGACTTCTACAACTCAAGTATCATTAAGTCAAGTGGTCAAGTGGCTAATCGATTCGATTTAGTGGAAATCGAGAAATATCTTCGACGAGCGAATGGCCCATCAAAAAGACATTTTCTGACGAAGAGTCCTTCATGAAAGTTGTAGATTTTTCAACGAGCTTTCCAATGCCTCTTGAATCATGTCATTTGGAGATCCAGAACTCAAGATATGAATTTTTAAAGTTTTATTCCAAAATATAAATTTTTATCCGGAATTTGGGGGGATGAATGTTATGATGATTCCGGCCTGGTCCGGCCCTTACCCGGCCCAGTCCGGCCTGGGAGAATTTCACCTATATAATGAGCTTCAGATGCGAGCAGAACGGGTGCACCATTATATATATACATAGCGTATATATATATATATATATATATCTAACATTCTTATTTTCTTTAGTTTTTAGGTTTTAAATAAGGCCTTATGCCGAAATAAATTTAGTAATATTAGTATCGTTGTAATGCTTGGACAGTTATCGAAAGATCGTTGTTGTTGAAGTCGTAACTATTTCCGGAGAATACGGTCTCCGAATCAACAGTTGTAATCTGAAATGATTTCAAGCAATCATATGATGATGAGAGGCTAAAGCACGTTGGAACAAGCTCTGTGAAACCGATTCTTAGCAACATCTTGATTTCGAATTTGGATTATCTTGTAAGTTTTAATAAAAATTGAATCTTTTCTATGTTTTGATTGTTGTTATGCAATTTATATCGAGAGATGGTTGCTGTTTGATGTTTAACGTTTGACAAGAGTCGTTGTTAAACTAGATCACCATAGGAAAGTTTGGATCTTTAACCTATATATAACGAGAGTTGTTAGGTTGATATCTAGATTGCGAAATTGAAATAATTTCACACATTTGTTATGAAAGCGTTAATCTTTAAAATCGAAAGATAAGAGATTAATAGACGAATTTCTAAGATATTAGAAATTCATACCAACGATAGGTGAATCACAATTTTTGTTAAATCACCACAAGATAATCTGGAGTAGAAATTGAGGGTTGCGGGAATCGGTGAATCATTGCTTGTTCGTTGTTAAATTAATTGAAAAAAATCGTTTGTGCTGTTTTGCTTCGTTTTCATCGTAGTAACCGTAGTAAGTTTATTGTAGTTTTAGTTATAAAATAGGTACAACTTAGTTAGCTCGGTTTGTAATTATCTTTCCTGGCTTTAGATCTTTGATCTTCTGTCCAGTTTACTTTTGTTGTTTTCGTTTTTAGTTTTGTTTTGTGTAAATTTTAGTAATAATAGTAGTCGTGACAATTTAGAAAAAAATTAATAAGAACTAGATAAACCTCGATTCCCTGTGGATCGACTCCGGTTTTTAATCGCTATACTACGATCCCTGCACTTGGGGTAAACCGGATTTATTTTATTACTTGTTATATTTTGCTTTGCATAAAATCCGAGACAAGTTTTTGGCGAAAGCTGACGGACCTTTTCTAGGCTATATAGATCCTAACCGGCAGTGTACCGGGTCAAACTGTAGTGCTAGTGTGGTGAGTCAGAGTGTCGAATCCTCAGGGAAAACGTGGTAATTCTTTTAAGTGTGGTTAAACACCAAAGAGCTGTTATTAACTCGATCTAAACCGCAATTTTATAACACAGATGACTACTATTCTACTTAACATAAAATAAATGCGTAATTTAAAAGTTATTCTAATATAATATATATAGATATATAAATATATTTAGATGTACATGGAATGCAAAATATATATATAGATATAAATATATAGATACCAATATATAGTTTATAATAATAGACAAATAGAACTAGCCAAAGTTTATATAATTGCTTTATACGATCCTTTTCAGTAAACGGAATGTGCTCGATCTTTCCTTTTATATTAGGTCCAATTGAGTAAATGAAACGGTGCACTCCTGAGGTTAACAATTCCTCCTCACACGAGCGTATGAAATTATCATATGTCATTGTCATCAGTTTAATCTCCACAACTGCCCCATGCTAATCTCAGTTAGTCTGAACAGGTACCGAGTACAAATCTACCCCGGATAAAAGAGGTTATTCCGTTTGTCAGACGGCCGATGTTATTCAAAAGGCTCCGGTTGTCAGGCGGATCGATTTAACTTTCCGGTGTTAGTTTCAATTAAACCGTTGATTTTAACATTATTATGATCTTGAGCACAATTTTAATAAGATTCATCTTTCCCAAGACAAATCTGCCCCCGGGTAGGAAATAGGATTCCGTTGTCACGCTTTACGCACGGCCAATTTTACCCTCCGGTTTTTCTATCTTTTATCTCATATCCTAACTTCTCTGGTCAGTTCATCGTTAGGTTATATGGTGCGATTCATCTTAGCTAATTACGTCAATCCGAATATTATCAATACGTTGCAAAATAGAAAAAGATTCAATTAACTCAATTTTAGTGAAATTTTACTTAGACAACATTCCTTTACCGAAAAGATCGAAATAAAACAATTACACAACTTTGGCTAGTTATTAGATTTAGCCTAAAAACATTATAACGACTAAAAAGATAAAAACAAACATAAATACTTTAGAAAATTTACCCGATTACAAATGCTGATTCAGAGTCGTATTCTTCCGGACATTACAACGACTTCAACAACACTGAACTTCCGATAATTTCCCGAGCATTACAACATACTACGATATTATTATTTTTGGCATAAGGCCTATTTACAAACTACTAAAATAAAAGAAAATAAGAAGGAGGATATATATATATATATATATATATATATATATATATATATATATATATATATATATATATATATATATATATATATATATATATATATATGCTATATGTATATATATATGTATATATATATATTGGTACACCGATTGCTCTGCATCTGAGGCTCCTTTTATAGATGAAAGTCATTGAGCCGGACCGGGCCGAGAGTAGGCCGGACTGGGCCGGTCTAATGATTGAATCCACCCCCTTGATTAATCAACATGTGCGAGGATATATATAATTATAATTATATATAAACTTATAAAATTCATATCTCGAGTTCCCGATCTCCAAACAACATGATTCAAGATCCATTGGAAAACTCTTCGAATAATCTACAATCCATGAAGGACTCTTCTTCAGAAAATGTCGTTTTGATGAGCCATTCGTTTGTCAAAGATATTTCTCGATTACCACTTAATCGAATCGATTAGCCACTTGACCACTTCGATTGACCACTTAAGCTCGTGACACTCTCTAAATCCTTCCAAAGATATGATTATACTTTAATATGTCGATTCTCGGGGTCTTGGTTTATATATCTGCAATAAAATACCACAAATACCCACGTAAATCTGACACGACACTCCAATTTACTAAAATCGGTACAAAATGATAACTTTTTACTATTATTACTAAGTTTTACTACTAACTACTCTAAACTATAAAGATTAACATTTCATATCATTTATATCATAATTTCATGTATTTTATATAGAATTCATTGATAAAACATAATAATATAACGTATATTTAATCATATAAAAGTAGTATATCAACTACTCTCCACTTAGCTTTTGATCGTCCTCGAGCAAAAATAAGCGGTAATAAAAGATAATATAATTGATCAGATTATAATTTTTAATGTAATTTATAATGTCAATATTATAAATATATTACTTATTCTAATTTTAAAATTGTAAGAAGACAAAAAGTGTATATAACTTAAATAGCTTAAACATCAAATATTATTTAGATGAAATTGTACATGTAATACTTAATAAGTATAAATAAAATATTAGAATGATTTTTAATCGCAACTATTATGAAATCCTGGAATCGGAAACTTGGTCAGGTAGTCGACAAAAATGGCTTATAAAGTTTAGGCTCAAGATGTTGGTTAATCGGAAAAAAAGAAATCAAAAAGAGAAAGAGGCAAGTCGTACGTACCTACATCTTCATATTCTTGATCAAAAAAATCAATCATCGATTAATAGCATCTTTTTTGTTCCAACTTTTTTATTTTTTTTTAATTTTAAACAAATTAAGAACTAAAAGCGTGAGTGTGTGTAGAAAATCAAACTTACAAGCATTGCTTCATCAAGATTGATCGGAGTACTACTCTTTCGATCGAAAATTACAAGTCCGGTTTCCTTAAACTTGTAATTATTCTTGAGATCTTATGATTCGACTTTTTCTTTTTCATTCTGTGCCTTCATTCCTAGCAATAGGACATTTCGAGATAATACCCTAGCTGGACTACTATCATAAGGCAATCGGGAGCTTTTATACCTCATAGTGATATAGGACATTTCGAGATAACACCCTACTGCACTCAAATCATTGGTAGCTACAACCGATATGTTCTTTTTATTTTTAAGTTGTCGATCAAAGATAAGGAAGATACCTGGTATTTAATTAATTATGTGTAGATATGGTGCTTCGTTCTTAATTCTTTTATAGAATATTAACATATCCGAACTCATTACCAAAATCGACTATCTTGCAAGTGTCATGAGGTAAGATCGAATATACTAATACTTATCTAATTTTTCCAATCTCAGCATACACCAAAACTTAGCTTTTATGTCTTCATTTCTTTTCATAAGTACGTACAAACTTGAGAAATTTCAAAGGAAATGTAGACCAAAATTAGCTAAAGGTCGGTTATTTTCTAGTTAACCACAATGGCCATTTCGAGTGAGGTCTTGATCACTCTAATCAAGGCTGAGGTAGGGACAAAAATTGGAAATTTATTTAGGTAGGCTATTTGGCTATAGTTTAAAAAAAAATTTGTGGTGTCAAAAATCGTCATCCCTAGTACAATTCCAAACTCATAATTCATATTGAAAATAAAATTATTCTAAAAATTTTACTTATAAATATCATCATACCTATATAATTTCATGAAAACAATGTCTAACATTGATTATTCAATTATATAAACTTAAAATCTCGTTAAAATCTAAATTAGACATAAAATATAATTATAATATATCTAATATACTTTACTTAATTAAAAACTTATTCTTCCAAATTATATCATTTTTTATTCATATTTATATATTAACTACTTAATTTATCTAAAAAACTAAAAATAAGTAATAAAAAATTTGATTATTTTTTCGAAAATTTTAATGAATTTTCTAACCTAACTCTACTCCCCACTTACGAAGTGACATCGTCCCGATGTTCTATGAGTAGTAAAAAGTAGGTTTGAAAATAAAATTAAAATTTTCTATTATCGTTATTATTCTGAGTTCATTTTAGCGTATATTAATTATATTATTAAATAACAAACAAACTTAAAAAAAAACTGAAACATATATATTAAACAAGATAAAACTATTACAAACTTAAAAAAACATAAACTGTGATAACATCATCAGACAAGCACAACATGATGGTTGAATGTGCTTTCTCCTCCAGACTGGCATAATCTGCAGAACTGGCATCCCCTCTACCTGATAAAGGAGTCCACAATCCTTGTTGCTTTAACAAGGCCCGCATCTTGATTTGCCATAAACTGAAACTGTTCCTCCCTGTAAATTTATCAATCTTCACATTCATTGCTGACATCCTTCTAATTAAATAAAAAACCTTTGATCACAAAATCCTAGCACCGGTCACCGGTCTTGGTGAAGATCAACTCTGTTCACCTGCAACTCCTGAATCTTGAACCTGACTCTCTGATACCAGTTTGCTATAAACACGATAGGAATATGCAGTTTAAGAAAGAAACAAACACGAGATAGCAATGCAAACGTAAAGAATGGTGGAATTGATAAACACAGAAACAAGAAGAACACAGTGATTTAACGTGGTTTCCGGTGTTGTGCCGACTACTCCACGGACAGAAAATGAGATATTTTATTATGCATAGAATTACAAGGTTTCCACAAGTGTGTGGACAACACTCTTGAAAGACACACTTTGCATTGATTACAACATTGGTATTTATAGACACAAGTCCCAAACCCTAACCGCCATAGATCTTTGTCGGAACTACCATAAATACCCCAGATGTGGACCCCGCTCCCAATGTTATCCACCAGATGAAAACCCAGTTCAAAAACTGACTTCCCAGACTTGTAATCAGTTGCCCAGATGTAGAACTCAGCTATACTCAGCATAACACAGCAGACCAGAAACTGACTGCTGACTTCAGAAGAAAACTCAGTTGCACTTTGATAAGGGAAAAATTCATAGTTATTTTTATAACTTTTGACCCCATTTCTGATATCATTTCGAGCACTTTTATATCAATTAAAGTCATTAATTCCTAAGTTTCATAAAAATATATAAGTCGTGACTATTTTATAAAATATTGTGTTTTTATAAGTTTTTACTAGTTTTTGTACCGGTTTAGTAACCGGAGTGTCGTGTCGGATTTACGCTTGGTATTTTGTGCTTTATTGTAGAATTATAGGTTGACCAAGACCCCGAGTAACGACATTTTGAAGTATAATCATATCTTATGGAGGCTATACGAGAGTGTCACTAAGTCAAGTGGTCAAGTGGCTAATCGATTCGATTTGGTGGAAATCGAGAAATATCTTCGACGAACAAATGGCCCATCAAAACGGCATTTTCTGAAGAAGCGTCCTTCATGAAAGTTGTAGATTTTTCAACGAGCTTTCCAATGCCTCTTGAATCATGTCATTTGGAGGTCTAGAACTCAAGATATGAATTTTAGAAGTTTTATTCAAATATATAAATTTATATCCGTAAATTAGATGATCAAGGGGGCTGAATGCAATGATTAGGCCGGCCTGGTCCGGCCCCTACCCGGGTCCGGCCCCTACCCGGCCCGGTCCGGCCCAAGGAGTTTTTTCTATATAAAGGAGCATACAGAGAGCGATCGTAGGCCCTCTTCTTCCCCAAACTTCTTCTTCTTTTCCCTTCTTTTAATTATGTTTTGGGGGGGGGGGGGGGGGGGGGGGGGGGGGGGCTATATGTATATATATATATGTCGTTATAATGTCGATGTAATAACTCGACTAATTATCGTTATAATATAGTTTCCGTTTTTCGTTCTTTCTTTCTTGTTTTCTTTCATTTTGTTATATATATATATATATATATATATATATATATATATATATATATATATATATATATATATATATATATATATATATAAGTATCGAGAATCTGGCAAATGATTGGATTAAGGTTTTAATTTGGTTTTAATAGAATTCTGGCATTGACATAAGGCTATTATGTAAAACTTCCCGCCGTTTAATCCATGACATTTTGACAGAGTCTGATTACTTGTAATATCTATATATCTACATATATATATATATATGAGTAGCTAAACTTATTATAGTCGAATCATGTAAAATTTGGTGAAATCAACCCTTGGAAAATGAAATAGGGAGTGTGTAGTGCTTTTTATTGTTATATCTCACATATTTCACGTCTTAGAACTTGTTATAACGGATTTGGGCTAGATTAGCTACCTAGGTCAAAAATCACACACATCATTCTTGAGAGTTGTTCAGAGAGAGTGGTGTGGGAAAAATGGTTCTAAGATCGGGAGGTAAAACATACCGGGGTTTTAAGTCGTGAATTCAGGCCCGCGCTCATTGGTGTTTTATTATCAACATAGTAACTTGAATGTGGTAGTCTAGATTAGTGTAGTTTAGTGTTAGACCCCGGGGTTGAACTATGAAGTGCCGGGTGGTTCTTGAGCCAACGATGACAAGTTGTTTCACGGAGTCTTTCGGGTAGACCATGGATTAGGTAAAGCTTCGGTTTACTGCTTTGACACATTCTCGTTAAGATGTTTGGTGTAGTACGTTGATGAGTATGAATCGGTAGTAACTTCGACCGAGTAATTTCGGACTTGTTTCCTTAACGAGGTTTTTCTATGAAAACGGAGCGTCTCACAGCACTTAATCATGTTAGATTAATCGGTTTTCTAAAGGGAGAATTAGTTAACCTCACATAGGATGTTGAAGGAGAGTTGTTCAGATTTTAGCATCAGAACTAGGAGCACGCACCCGTGAGATTGAATGTGAGAGTTCATTTGTTATAATGCACACTTCCGCTTTTGTCTATCCGTGGGGTTGAAGTTAACTATTTTGATCATGGTTCGGCTATGTCTTTTAAAACCAAGTAGTTTAATTTTCTTTCTTTTCTATCTTTAGTATAAACAAACCAACAACTTTGATCGCCTAGACTAAGAAACACGTTCACTTTGGTACTCACAACCACATTTCTCTTAGGACGACCTCATACTCCTGTAGCTATCCTAACAATCGACCTGGTACTCTGCCAGTTAGAGAGTTAGTTTACCCACAGTTACGAGTTTTTATAAATGTATTTTTGAGGGGTAAATTTTAGCTCATCACACTTCATCAAACTGACTTTCACAGAGCTAAATATACTTAACTGAACTGACCATCAATCTCAGTCTCAGTTTTCCCAGATTAGTTCCACCAGATATTTCCCAGTTTAGAGATCAAGTCACCAAAACTGACAGCATTTGTGTTCAGCTTTCAGCTATATCCATTTGCTGTAATTATATGCCCTTACAAGCTGGAATATAATTTCTGATTGTGCTTGAATCAATCAAAGTAGGATGTGATCCATCTCTTGAATTAGAATTATGACAGGATTGTCTAGGAGTATTCATAGATGCAGCTCCAACTCTGTTCAACAAAAATAAAATAATAGGTGCATCCAGAGTTTTAGTTAGTATATCAGCTAGTTGATTTTAAGTTATGACCGGGAGTACTTTAATTTCTCACAATGTGACGGTCAAGTTCAGTGTGCATGCTTTGCTATAGACTAGTCATTGGTTGATGTTCACGATTGGCATTTGTCATTGCTCTATATTCATTTTCGGAGGAAATATTGGCTACAATTAATTGTCCGTTTCTTGACTATCCAAGAGATTGTCGCAACTCCTAGAAATATTATTGTTAGTCAAGGTGACTTGATATCTGCGTCTGAATCTAGCAGAGCTGAAATATGGGGTTAGCTGAGTGATGGTCAGCTGAACTGAATGTTCAAGACTAGGAAGGTCAGCTGAAGTTGTATTCAGTTGAGTTCTTCTGTCAGCCGAGTAAAATCTATTGAGTCGGTTGAACATGTCTGAATCAGTTTTGCATCAGAGCTGGTTACATCCGGTGACTCAGCTGAGTTGAGTACACATCTGAGTATTTATGGAAACTCTAACATAAGTCATTACGAAGGCTAGGGTTGGTTTCCAAGGCTATAAATATTAGCATTCATTGTAAGAAGAACATCACAATCGATTGGAAGGATTGGAGAAGGCATCCTTTGGCTTAATTTTTGTTATAGTACCGGGGATGGGAATTTTGTGTACCTACTCTTTTTCTGTTTGATTGGTTTGAAGTATTACTTTTTATTTCGGACATCGTTGAGTAACTTATGTACTCTTTCTAGCGCCTTGCTAGATATTTTTAATAAATACTCTTTTGCTGTTCAAAAAAAAAAAAAAACAATCGTTGTAACCTAGGTGTGTGTGAAAATCTTCGTGTAATTGAGAGAAAGAGAATGCATATTTTTCAACGTGGAAGTGATGAGGTATTTATAGATCTTTCTTGTAAAAGACAGTTGTAGAAAGTTTAAGAATGACGCGAGATCACCAAACATAGGGCAGTTATAGGGAAAACTTTCTTGCACGCTTGGTAATGAATTTAATGGAGGATGAATTTCTGCATGATTAACGCAAGTAGGTATAATAGTTGCACATGATCCACTATATATGGTGCAAGAAGCTACGGACGTGTCCTATACACACATTATGATCCTTGGAGCATGCCAAATATGTCTAAACAAGAAGATCATACCTATCTGGAGGTCGAGTAGGTGGTCATAGATTGAGGGTCGAGTAGGCACTCAAAGACCTAATGAATACCGATGGCCAAGACAATGGAAGAGTTCCCTACAGATGGATAATGCTCTGAGACCTTTTAAACGATATATGAAACCTTAACCGGGCCTATACAAGGTTAAATCTATCTCTCATACCCTCATGATCAATCCGTAACGATAAAGAGTCTATATAAACCATGGTGTTATAACAGGATAGAGAGAACCCAGATGAAATAAGATAAATACAGAAGCAATCTAACATAAACAATCACACAGATGAACACAAATAAGAAGAACACAAGATTTAACGTGGTTTCCGGCATTATGCCGACTACTTCACGAACAGAAAGAGATATTTTATTATGCACTGAATTTCAGACGGATTACACACTTTACAATGATCAATACAATTGGTATTTATAGGCATAAATCCCTAAACCCTAACCGCCAAGAATCTTTGTCGGATTGCCATAAATGCCCCAGATGTGGATCACTCTGCTGATCCCACTCAGCTGATCATTGCCCAGACATAGAACTCAGCTATATCCAAAATACTCTGCTGAACTCCAGCAGACTATCTTCCAACAAACTAATCTCCAGCAGACTCCTGATACAGAAGAAAGCTCAGCAGAATTTCCAGCTGATTTTCACAGACTTGGATACATTTATCAGCTGGCCATCACTCAGCTGATTACTAGATTAGTTTCACCAGATGTAGAGTTTAAATCCCTTTGCTGACAAATCTCCACCTTGACTTGAACTCTCATTCACAATCAACCAGATTGCATAAACAGATGTACTTGTAACAAATGTACTGCACTAGCATAGGGAACTTTTGACATATAGTCCTTCTCCTTTGCTGATTGTGAAGCATAAACAGAAAAATGAACATTAGATGTCATATGAGTATCTATTAGTTTTGCAGCAGACATGCCAAATCTGGCCAATATCTTATGTATATAACCTTGCTAAGACAAGTGTTAGGTGTGATGCCCGAAAGACAATTTTGTAATTGTTTTATTTAATAAATGAAATGATATTATTATTCATATTTATTATTCTCATATTCACCGATGTGACAATAGTATTTACACTACAGAAAACCCTAAAGTATATCGTTTATGTAATCACTTAACTCAGTGTATGGTATATACACGGGAGGATTGAGTTAGTGAAGATGTACTTAAAATACAATTAGCCCGTAGTGAAGTTAATCGAGAGTATCGGGTCTCTCCTTTAACGTGCTATTAATGCGCCCATAACACAATATGTGTGATTGTCTTATCCGGACTTTCGGTTAAGAGAACCTAGTGGGGCATTTATATATGATAGATATATCATATAGGGCTGGACCGATTTGATTAGAGTTCACGATATAATTCCGTAATCGAGAATTCTTATCGAATCAATGGATGATCATATTTATGGATATATCTTAATCCCGAGGTGATCACGATCAACCGCTTGAATCGCATGAAGTTTGACTTGACGGTTAAGGATTACACCGAGTCCGTGGTCCGAATTACCCCATCTTGGCATTGTACCGGATTGAGTGAGTAGTCCGTGTTATCACGATACGGAATCCATTCCTTCCATTTCGGAAGTAGATAGACAGCTTCCCTTATTTGTTAATCCTAGAAACCGATCGATCCATGGAGTTCATATTACACTGATTAGCTACCAGTGAGTTGTATGAATTAATTGATCACTAGGGGTTAATGGTAAATAAGGATAAGAGGCTCTAGAAAGGGTTAACGGTAACTTCCCGATTTAGAATGAACAGTCTATGGAGGATTAATCCATATGTAATGATTATATCAATGGACGCTTGTTATTATTCTCGTGAGGAGATAAATATAATCTTTTAATCGGAGGAGTGCAGTCACGGGATTATGGTGGCATATTCCTGTGATTGATTTATCGAATATAATTATTCTGTTCGTAAGATAATTATTTATTTGATTTATCGGAGCCGCTGATTATTAGTCCATGGTCCCCGACGTGCCTCCTAATATAGCATAGCTATTCTCGGACGTCGAATCCTAATAATATTAATTTAGTTCTTGTTGGACTTTATTAAAACGATATGTGAATTAATTGTTTAGTGAACTATTAAATTAGTTGGGCTATATAATTAAATACACGGAAAAGACATTTTTTCGTGGACTCGCCCGAATTGGTGTGTTGACCAATTTTGACCCAAATTGGTCAAATATGCGTGGACTTTGAATTTGAAGGAAAAGGTGCGCATGTTATATTATTTAATTATTAAGGAATTAGTGTTCTTGGATAATTATTTAATGTGTGATTTATCTTTTATTTGTTAAATGATAAATCATGGAATATTGGATAATATATTTATTTATCCTAATTTGTTTGGGATAATTATTTTATTTATCTTTTATTTGGAAAAAAGATTAATGTAATAATTATCACTTAATTATTTAATCCTTGGAGGCTAAGTTTTACTCTCCTATATAAAGAGAGTTCTCCCAAGCCTTACAACACACGTAATTTTCGACTTCACCTCTTAGAGAGGGAAGGAATAAAATTCGGCCAAGGGGATTAAAGGGAAAATCTTGGAGATTTTTCCGGGTAGCATATCGGAAGGATTCGAGACGAGGATTTCCTTCCACCGGGAGTTACTTGGATCACACGTACGGAAGATCGTGGTGCTCTTCACACCTTGTTCGTTCTTTCTATTGCGGTTCTTCAACTTGGATTTTGAGATCCAAGAGGTATGTTCTACAACCCCTTGTAGATGTAGATCTAGTTATTTTATTACGTGTAATTTATAGATCTAGATCCTTAAATCGCTTCCGCTGTGGATGATATTACTAACAATGGTATCAGAGAAAGGTAATCTATATTTATACGTATAAAATATTAGATCTAGGAGTGGTAAACATGTAGATTTTTTGTCCCAAATTTTTTTTAAAAAAAAGGGGGCCGAAAATTATGTTTAATTTTTTTTTATGTTATGAATGTCTTGGTTGTAGATATGGATTGGGGTTGGTACTGTTTACTCGTTAGATCTATTGTAGCTCTCTCGATTTAGATCGTTTGAGCATAGGATTGATGTAAAAGTTGTTGTTTTTTTTAGTTCTTTATTTTCGGCAAGTTTTTATTTTTTTTGAAATTCCGGAAAAACGATGAAGAACACGAAGAACACGAGATGAAGACGGAACTCGAGGTATGAATAGGAGTCGCGGCTGAAATTTTTTGTTATTTTTTTTTGGCACAAACGGCTAGGGTTTGAAGAAAAAAAAAAAAAATCAAATGTCGGCTGTTTATGATGTCTTCACCAATTGCCTTGCCATTTATGATTTGATCCTTAAATCAAACCCTAATTATTTTATATCGGCTGTTTAAAAGAAAAAAAAAATTATTTATTTTTTCTGGAATAATATACAGCAGGATTTTAATATAAAAAAAAAAATTATTTTATTTTATAAAATAAAGGCCCCTTCTCCTTTCGGGTTCGCGGTTCGTGGTTCAAGGTTCGAAGATCGAAGACATGAAGACAACAAGATTGTAATTTACTGTTTTCCTAGAATAGATTAGATACGGGGGTACCAACGATCCATCTCGGTGTTTAAATTTTCCGCAATTTATTTTTTATGTGTTCGATCATAAAATAGATATAAAATCGGAATTGCCATGACATGCATCATATCATAAATCCACTCCATGCATACATGTAGAATTTTAATTTTGGTAATTTAAATAGGCATGTATACAAACTCGTGTAATTAGTTGAAATTTAATTAATACGTGGTAATTAATAAATTTAGTAACTAATTAAAGATCCGAGGACGGGTTATGAAATCGTTAAGCCTTTCGGTGTGTGTTCTCGGTGAACCGCCTTAAAGCACAAACGAGATCACGTTTTCAATTCGTAGTGTCTACGAGATTGAATGATGGTAAAAGAACAATAAATCTTGGATAAAAACGGTTCGCTTATAGGTCGGGTGGTCAAATGAGCTTCGCTCGACCGACTTAACCCTCCTAGTGTGATGTATGCACGGGGGTCCGGCAAGACTAAGCTACACTGGAGAGCGGAGGGGTGATTCCTGATCGGGGTCAATCAGGTTATAATATACTTGACCACCATAAACCAATACTAGCAAGAGGACTAGGCCCATCGTAGTATAGCTATAGTGAATCAAGGTCGATCCCACAGGGAACCAATTGTGGATCATCTTATATACAAACAATTAATGAAACACGTCAAGGACATAGAGGCGGTCTACGACCAACATAAAACAAGAAAAGTAAAGACACGACTCGACACAACGTAATTAACCTCCCCAATTATAGCCTTTATCGTTTGGACCTAGATAATTTATATAATAAACTGAACTTATTAACTGTCAATCCGTTTGTATCTATCTTAGATTGGCTACGGGAGTCATCCTCTTTAACTTGACTTAGCACCGGTAGGTCACTAGATCACTGTGGTATTGTTACGTGACTTCGCCTTTTGGTGCCTCCATCTCATATAACTCACACGCTTACGACTCTAAGGATGCCGATATTGACCGTACACCTCGTCTAGGCAACATTCCTATGGTTAGGCGTACTTATACTTCCTAAACGATTACTCAAGCTCTCGTCCAACTAGCAATTACCAAGTTATAGTCTCATGCTAATCTACGACGTACGTATAAGCAGGTGCATGCAATTCCCAAATATAAACCTACCTAGATAACGCTGAACGTCCGTGAAGAGCAATTCATAAGCCTACCTAAGAGTTTTATATCGGTATTTCCTTTTTACACGTTTTAATTAAACTAAGCGAGTAACGTAGCCATAGCCATACCTACTGAGATAATAAATTCTATTAAGTTAACCTAACCATAAAGACGTGGCTATTTAACGGATGAAAACAGGGCTCGGTCGACCGAATAACTGGGCTCGGTCGACCGAATGGTCTTTTTCCCCCGCATCACATCCCCGAACGTATCTCTCGGCGTTTCATCATACACAACGGATTAAACAAGAATTCGTAAAGCATTCATATAAACTAACATAGATACGCATTAATTAAATCAAGTAGATTCATGAATAAATACTAAGTGTATGACGTAAGTTATGGGATCCTCATAGACAAGGCTTCGCCACATCCATAACGACATAACCTAGATCTACATCATCTAGCTATAAATTAACTAACTCAAACAATAAAGCATAATTGGGGGAATTAATTACTTAAAAGAAAGAAACGAAAATAAAGGCTTACATATTGCAGCCCTTAAATTGCTTTGAGACACCCTCAATAAACTACATTGTATTCAAAGCTATAAGATTGAAGAAAGAATGAAGGGATGTGTTGGTGTATATTACAATTCTCGTAGTCGCTTGCTTATATAGAGGTTTTTGCCGACTTAGGGTGGTTCTCGAAGATAAGCACGATATAAGCCGGAAACCGCCCCGAAGCCGACACTCGGTCAACCGAAAGGTGACACTCGGTCGACCGAAGCTATAGGCTCGGTCGACCGAACCTAACTTTTCACACGTTAATCGTTTTTCGTCTATCTTGCTCCCCACCGCACGCTTTCGTGTTGATCCGATTTCTCTAATTTATCTCTTGATTAATGCTCCGATTTCCTTCCTTATTATCTTGAGATCCATTGATTGAATGACATTTATCCTCCCGATTTATCACGATCTACAAAATCAAGCAATTATCGCACAATAAATCGGTCTTTAATAATAAAAATAGCTAAATACCAAATATCATATTAATAATCACTTAACATTAAATAATAAATATAAACATGTGATTTAATATGAAATATACATTATCAATCTCGATTTAAGGTCAACGTTGATGACTTTTACGGGTATAATTTGACCGTCATCAACTACCCCCCACTTAGACTTTGATCGTCCCGAACAAAGCATCAATAAGTCATTCCCCAAGACAACATTTTCTATGGTCAAATCATACTTACACAAGAAACTCAAGTCAACTCATACTAGTCATGCTCATAAGATATCAATTATTCACTAATGACTATGAATCGAAGTGATGTGTGCATGTGCATTGGTTTTATATAAATGTGGCAAGATTAGAGTTTATGCAGACCTCATATCAAAATTCACCAACCTCGGCATTCATACTTCTTAAGCCTCGCAATGGTCAAAGCACTAGAACAATAAGCAAGAGCGTATCTATAGGGTTTTTGGACTTGGAGACCGAGTACTACTCAAAGCCTCTTAAAGAGTTGAATATTCTTTTCATATCTTCATATTTTTCAAATACTATCAATCTCAAGGAAGAAAACTTTTTAGAGTATCCCCTTTCTTAGATCATGTATAGCATCGAATATTACCACAAGCGCGGGGCTACTTTGGTAATGTTACTACAAGCCCAAAGTGTCTAACATTTTGCTAAAACACAGTACGTCTCAAGCTTATTACTCCGCTTTAATGGCTAAAAGATAAGAATGCATCACAGATAGATATTGATACTAAGTTCACATAACCAATCATCTATGCAATGTACACATAATTTCTTCGCTTATTATGATTTGCGCGGTATACTCGATTCACAGATTGAGTAATTGAATAATAAATAACTACTTGCAAAAACGAGCATGAATATCCTTAAATTTACTTAACATAAGTATAATATGATCACGTATTCATGAAACTTGGTTCCTTTCCTATCAATTCTTAGCTAGGAACTCACAATTCTAAGGGTACGAGATACATAATATGGTATTTATTCAATTTTTTCAATCATGTGCCGTTTCATTCAATTTTCAATTATTACATAACATGGCTAAGTCTTCTACCCCCCCACTTAAACATGGCATTGTCCTCAATGACAAAAATAAATGAGAAGTTAAGAAAAAGACTTAGCTCTGGAAACGGCTCTCAAGTAATGGAACAATATCGGAGTAAATGTCAGCATGTTGTGGAGAAGCAAGTGAAAACCCGTATAAGCAGACAAACTCCACGAAACCGTTAATAACACCATGTCTATGGAAGTTATAGAATAATGTGGCAGTAATTAGGTATGAATACCGAAAAACATTTTAAGCCACTTTATTTTATACAACCAATGACAAGGGAAACCAAAAAGAAAAATACTAAATAGAAAGAAAAATAAACAAGCAACTAAAGATGGTGGTCTTCATCTACAACCTCCACTGCTTAAATATTCTTAAAACCGGGTGGAGAAGACAAAGATCAATAAGCATAACCCCATGTGGGAAAACACGAGGTGGACTGGCTCACTATGTATTCATTCCAGTATAAAAGAGAAACATGGTAAGGTATAACAGATTGAATGCGACCTATTGGCTAAAGATAAAATCAAATACTTAGCGCAGAAACTTCTCGCTTGCATTAGATATCAACAACTTAGGAAGATGTAGCTACTCCTCTAAATTACTAATAACCCAATGTATCACGTAAAAGTCATAACCGTCATCAACAGGGTCGGATCGGTGTGATAGTTCAGAACAAAACTTATCATCTACAAATGCCGGAATAGACGGAAAAAATGTGAAATTTAAAACTTCCGGTAGAAAGATAAGTTGTACTTTGATCGAACCCAAAACCTTTAAAATCTAGCTAGGGTCAGAGCTACACTTACCCCAACTAGGATCATGAAAATCAAAATGATAAAAGATAATCAATAAAGCTTAGCAATATTTCAAATTCCGCAACACAAAGTTATTTTGTAAACAAAATGGAGGTTGAGAGTATGATGGGTTTAGAAAAAGATACACATAAGGATGGGAAGAAAAGATAAAGGGTGGGTAAGAAATTGTGTTTACGGGTGGGTTGAAAATGGTTAAGGCATTGAGATTGTGTGGGAGAGTGAAACGGATGGAAAGAAAGAGAGGCGATGAAAGAATGGTTAGAAATGTGAACTGTTGGGGCAGATTGGCGAGAGGATCGAAAAGGTTGAAGGGTGAAAAGGTGTAAAGGGAAAGATAAGGATAATTGCAGAATGAATTGCACACTACTTTGGATTTTCACTTGGATCACCTTTCTAAAAGGTTTTGGAAGTTGACCAAAATTGTTCTTGTTCGCACCAATCATTCTCTGTTACATTTTCAGTAATTCTCAAGCTCTCTTAATGCTTCCATCTTAAGATTGATTGCTAAATTTCCTTTTCTTTAGCAATTTCTCGACTCTCCTAAGAAACTCTAATTCACGTGGCCTATATTGAGTAAAAAAGTTTTGCACATCCTTAGCCCAATGGCCATCGGAACACGGCAAAATAAAAAACCTCAACATATTTCACGTTACTCTTATTTGACTCAAAGAAAACAAAACCTAAAATCCTAAAAAGAAATCCTAAGGGTTTTAAAGAAGTAGTTCGAGTTTAAAGTCCTCGCTCGACTTTCCAAAAATTATCCTTGTCAGTTATCATTCTTGGATCGCCAGACTTTGACCCTCTGAGCACTATTAGAGGTGGCTTTTCGCTTTTGCGGATTAATACCCTTCCCTTGGTTGTGAGACCTAGGAAACGACATTTATCCATACCATTTATACAAAGCTCTTACCTCGGCTCTCGTTTTAGGAATTAGTGAATTCTAAGAAACTCGGCTAAAATTACGGTTTTGGCCTTGTCAATAAGAAACAATGAATCTAAGTACTCCGAATAAAGTCGGTTATGTAGGCAAGCCTACGCCGTCTTATTCTTTGGAACATATGTGACAGTTCAGGCCAATCCGTCAAGATTAAGCCCCGTTTAGCCTGAAGGCTTATCGGCTATGCTAAGTCTTGTTGAACTGCTGTAACGTACATCACACGTGGAGGGGAGTTGATTGAGCCGAAGCTCGTTTGAACTCGCCCAGCCATGGTTAAACCATTTCCAAACCTATGTACAAAGATTCTTCGATTTCTAAATTGTCACCCAAAGCGTAATCTCGTTTTTGTTTAAGGTGGGTTCACCGAGAAGCCATCACCATAAACATCAACGAAAGCCGAAGATTGCGTTCTTTCAAAACTCAATGTCTTCTTTAGATTGGGAATGCTTAAACTACACAATTTGTTGCTCCCATGGCCAGTAGAAGCAATTTCATGCATAGGACCATGAGATTTTAACGTAACTACGAGGAACTCTTTATTCACTCGCTTCCTTCAACTACTACATGTTTCCCTACACCCTCTAGATGAGATAGATTTGGGGGCAGAACCTTCCACACTAATAAAATTATTCTTACAAACCAACTCCGGGCTAAGATTCTTACTAAGATTCATGTATAGGCTAACTTATGCTCAAAAAAAAAACAAAAGGTAATAAAACATAAGCAAAAAAAGGTAGTACCTTGCCTTCAACATTGTACCACGAAGAATTTAAGCCTTAAAATTTTTTTCGGAGCCATCTTGGTGCTTTAAAGGTATTGCTTCCATCGCTTTTCCCATCTTAGATTCGTAGCTCCACATGTTTGCTGGGTTATTTTCTCAGCGCCTTTGAAAAATTACTGACTCAGATTATTGCTTCCCTGGTTTCTGCAAACAGAAGAAAAACAAAACAGACCGTAGACTGATTTTAACATGGTCTCCCATGCTGCTATCAGACTTACGGATTAAACATACGGGGATAAACAGACACGCGAAATTCCAGACTCGAAAAACACAAATCAGAAACCGTGTAAACAAAAATAAATTCTCGGTCGACCGAATGAGGTCTCTCGGTCGACCGAATAAATTTTTTTATTTTTTTTTATTTTTATATATATATTTTTTTTAAGAATCTGGAATTTTCAGACAGAGCAGACAACCAGAGGGACTCAAAACGTAAAAACTGACTCTAAAACAGAAAACTTGACATGAATAAAAAATTATTTATATATAAAATTGACCGTTGGCTCCCCGGCAACGGCGCCAAAAACTTGATCGGGGTCAATCAGGTTATAATATACTTGACCACCATAAACCAATACTAGCAAGAGGACTAGGCCCATCGTAGTATAGCTATAGTGAATCAAGGTTGATCCCACAGGGAACCAATTGTGGATCATCTTATATACAAACAATTAATGAAACACGTCAAGGACATAGAGGCGGTCTACGACCAACATAAAACAAGAAAAGTAAAGACACGACTCGACACAACGTAATTAACCTCCCCAATTATAGCCTTTATCGTTTGGACCTAGATAATTTATATAATAAACTGAACTTATTAACTGTCAATCCGTTTGTATCTATCTTAGATTGGCTACGGGAGTCATCCTCTTTAACTTGACTTAGCACCGGTAGGTCACTAGATCACTGTGGTATTGTTACGTGACTTCGCCTTTTGGTGCCTCCATCTCATATAACTCACACGCTTACGACTCTAAGGATGCCGATATTGACCGTACACCTCGTCTAGGCAACATTCATATGGTTAGGCGTACTTATACTTCCTAAACGATTACTCAAGCTCTCGTCCAACTAGCAATTACCAAGTTATAGTCTCATGCTAATCTACGACGTACGTATAAGCAGGTGCATGCAATTCCCAAATATAAACCTACCTAGATAACGCTGAACGTCCGTGAAGAGCAATTCATAAGCCTACCTAAGAGTTTTATATCGGTATTTCCTTTTTACACGTTTTAATTAAACTAAGCGAGTAACGTAGCCATAGCCATACCTACTGAGATAATAAATTCTATTAAGTTAACCTAACCATAAAGACGTGGCTATTTAACGGATGAAAACAGGGCTCGGTCGACCAAATAACTGGGCTCGGTCGACCGAATGGTCTTTTTCCCCCGATCACATCCCCGAACGTATCTCTCGCGTTTCATCATACACAACGGATTAAACAGTAATTCGTAAAGCATTCATATAAACTAACATAGATACGCATTAATTAAATCAAGTAGATTCATGAATAAATACTAAGTGTATGACGTAAGTTATGGGATCCTCATAGACAAGGCTTCACCACATCCATAACGACATAACCTAGATCTACATCATCTAGCTATAAATTAACTAACTCAAACAATAAAGCATAATTGGGGGAATTAATTACTTAAAAGAAAGAAACGAAAAATAAAGGCTTACATATTGCAGCCCTTAAATTGCTTGGAGACACCCTCAATAAACTACATTGTATTCAAAGCTATAAGATTGAAGAAAGAATGAAGGGATGTGTTGGTGTATATTACAATTCTCGTAGTCGCTTGCTTATATAGAGGTTTTTGCCGACTTAGGGTGGTTCTAGAAGATAAGCACGATATAAGCCGGAAACCGCCCCGAAGCTGACACTCGGTCAACCGAAAGGTGACACTCGGTCGACCGAAGCTATAGGCTCGGTCGACCGAACCTAACTTTTCACACGTTAATCGTTTTTCTCGTCTATCTTGCTCCCCACCGCACGCTTTCGTGTTGATCCGATTTCTCTAATTTATCTCTTGATTAATGCTCCGATTTCCTTCCTTATTATCTTGAGATCCATTGATTGAATGACATTTATCCTCCCGATTTATCACGATCTACAAAATCAGCAATTATCGCACAATAAATCGGTCTTTAATAATAAAAATAGCTAAATACCAAATATCATATTAATAATCACTTAACATTAAATAATAAATATAAACATGTGATTTAATATGAAATATACATTATCAATCTCGATTTAAGGTCAACGTTGATGACTTTTACGGGTATAATTTGACCGTCATCAATTCCTTCTTATCTCAATGGGGCCGTCTTGACCCGACTTCGTCCGACTGTCACATATGTTCCAACGAATAGGACGGGTAGGCTTGCCTACGTTACCGACACCATTCGGAATCCTTGATTTGATGTGCTTTTATGTTAACATCAAAAAGACGTGGTTAGTTAACCCACAACCACTTCCAAAATATTGAGTGGGAGCGGGGGAGGCGACAGCCAACCCCACGGCCTCTACTATAGATACAAGTAAGTGAGAGAAGGGTGACGCCTCGAGGCGCTTTGATTTCGTCCCCCTAAGGATGGTGTTCGCCCCTATCAACATTCATGGCTTGGTCTCCGAAAGGATAGGATTTCCGGGTACTCGTCGGGTCACTGACCTATCCTAAGACGGCTGTTGGGGAGATTTTGCATCATTAAAACAAAAGAAAATTTATAAACCTATACTACCATGCAAAACTACCTCCTAACCGGCCGAATACCGGGTAGTTGCTAGTAAAGTTGGATAAGTACGGGTATCGATCCTCAGGGAAAAGGGCTATTGAATCTAACGTCATTAATTCCTCTTTATTAAAACACATAACTAATCCTAATCTAAAACGGAAAAGTAAAGTGGACGAGAGGATTGTTAATCCAAAGCCAGGAAGGATAAAAGTGATAAAAGCATAAATAAAACTACGAAAACGGTAAATCTATCTAACGAACATGATAACGACTGAAGCGATCAAACATGGAACGAACCATAATCCACCATCCCGCAACCCTTAATTTCTTCCCTAGATTATCTTATAGTGATTTAATTCAAGTTGTGTTTTCACCTATCAAACGTATGAATTCCTACTTTCGTAGATGAATTCGCCTATCAATCTCTATCTTTCGATTTACGGAGATTAACGCATCATAAAATAACCAAGGTGCAAGATTTTCTAGATCTAACAACCTAGACATTCAACCTATCAACTTTCGTTTGACATATATCAAACGTCTAATCTTTCCTATGGTGTTCTCGCGTTTACACCGACTTTCGTCCTACGGTAGCATCAAATCATGCAATCATCTTTCGATATAAAATTGCAAGATACGAATAAACATAGAAAAGAAACAATTCGAATTAAAACTTACAAAACATCCATCGAAAAAGAATTAAAGTTGCAGCTGGAAAGAGGGAGCTTCAAGGCTCATCCATGGCTGCTCAAATTCATCATCACTCGAACAAGAAGAAAGAAAAACGAACTAACTACCTAATCTAACTAACCTCCGGCCGACCAAGCATGGAGCTTGGCCGGCCGGGCTGCTCTCTCTCGAAATTTAGGGTTCAAGAGAAGCTTCGGTGTATTTGATAATGATTAGGGTCGAAGAATCTGCTGTATTTATAGAAAATCAAGGCGGTTGCTACAAGTAACGGTGCCGGACGCCCGTTTGAAGATCCGGACGCCCGTCCACTATTTTCAGCAACAGCATCCAAACTTGTAACGCTCATATCTCGGGCCTCGTAAGTCGGAATGGAGTGATTCAAAATCCTGTAGAATCCTCTCTTCAAGCCCTACAACTCTTCTCTTGAGGTCCAGAGTAAAATCGGTTGTTATCATATCAAGAACTGCGTCGGAAGTTCGTCACTACCCGGAATCCTGATTTCCCAACATTCATCTTGATTGATTTCTTTCCTTATATCTTTTATTCTTCCATAACTTTGATTAATCCTTTCCAATCACGAATTTGGCTCTCTAAAATCCTCTCTTCCATCATCAATGAGTATCTACAACAATAGGAAAACATACCAAAGCGTAACGTATTTCCAAAATAACATAAAATCATCATTTAAGCACATAATTCGTTACGTTTTGCAATTAACCTCTTAAAAACACTATTTACTCAATTAATCGATTATAAGCTCGATTTCTATGAAAAACATCCATATACGGGGGAAATTGATGTAAAATATATCTATAAAAATCATACAATTTGACCCTTAACAACACCCCCACACTTAAACTTTTGCTCGTCCTCGAGTAAAACAAAACAAGAACATACCATCAAGAATCCACATAACCTGACACGAGATATAGTCAAAATCATGACAAGCTAGTATTCAGCAAATCGACCTCACTCGGTGATGTGTGTGCAGAACCTACTAAACTTCCACCGATCCTCTCTTGATATAATACATCAAGCACTAACGCTTATCCGGTCAACTAAACGAAAACTTCATTCTATCTACAAGACTTACCTAACAAAAACTAATTACCAAGAACATAGTAACCAACTCACAATTAAACTCCTTTACTTAGTGCCAAGAAAATACCTCTCGGGTCTCTACTTGGGTTTAGATCAACTTGACTTAGTGTTCCAAAAAAAACGTATATTTTATATTTTATATTTCCTATCGTCGCGTCTCAAAAGTATAACACACTCCCCTACATTAGAGGCAGTCACCCTGAGATCACTCGAACCCATACCGTCCAAGGTAAACCACACTCCCCATTTGGGGCAGTATCCAAATGGACTCGAGGTGATAGTTACAAACAAAATTCCCGCAAAGAAATTCTATTCATTTATTTCTATTTATAGATATATATATTTTTATATTTCAAACTCTTTGGAAACTCTCGGTCAAATATTATTTCTAACACATTCAAGACTCTTAAAGTTTTCAAAACACTAAGGTACTGAGATTCTAACTGTGAGTATAGCACAAGTTCTTAACTTTCATTAATGCTAAATAAGTGTTATCTGTATCAAGAATTGACTTTCCTTTAACTAACCGGAAACTATTCTATATTTGGCTCTTCATCTAATAGGTTCGTGAAATGAAGTTCAAGTGAGTATCGACTTACTAAATCTATTCTTAGAACATGATATGACTACTGATAACAACTAACGGTGCCAGATTATAAAACTAGCATGCCAGTGAAATGTTACTCAGGACAAAACAAAATTTTGAAAATTTTGCACTTTTCATAGAAAATTATAACTAATATGAGCAAATGAAAGTAGATACACATAAACCATCCCCTCCCCCACACTTAAATTGCAACTTGTCCTCAAGTTGTGCAGAATGAAAAAGAAAAAGAAAACTTAGTCCGAAAGGGAGCTATTCGGAAGTGTTTCGAACCAAATCCAAAAATTCCCGACGAACTCAGTGGTGAGTATTCCCGCCTGTCACGCGGGTGACCCGGGTTCGATCCCCGGCAACGGCGCCAAAAACTTGTCCCGGATTTTATCAATACAAAACAACAAGTAATAAACCGGTTAACCTCAAGTGCAAGGATCGTAGTATTGAGGCTATGCCGGGTCGATCTTACGGGGAACTAGACGAATGTGAACCCTAGCTTTTGTTTTTAACTAATTATTGTCACGAAAGCTAACCTAAACAAATATTGCATAAAAGTAACTAGACAGAGGAGATTAATCCAATGCTAGGAAAGATTGAAAGCGGTAAACTAACTAAACTAGAAGTGCGAAAAAAACTAAACTAAAGCTAAACAATTCAAGTTTCAAGGATTAAAATCAAATTATAACGAACGAACAAGCAATTGATCCACCTATCCTATCAACATTCAATTCTAATTCGGATTAATTCGTGATCTCTACTCAAGTCGTGATTCACCTAATCGAAGGCATAAACTCCTACTCTCGTAGACAAGTTCGTTTTCTAATCTTTTATCTTTCGATGTTAAAGATTACGTCTTTCTAACCTAGGCGTGAAATCTTTCAATTTCTAATCTAGAAAATCAATCTAATAACTTTCGTCTTAGTTAGATTAAGATCTAAACTTTTATCATGGTGATCTAAAGGTTGACATGACTTTCATCACAAACAATCAAACAAAGCAAGATCTTTCGATTAAACATGCAATAAAACATACAAAACATGATAAAAGTAACAACTTGAAATAGATACTCACAAAATTAATCACGAATCAAGATCAATGGTTGAAACGGAAGGCTTCACAACGCTTGTTCAAGAGGGTTTAGCCTCTTAGCATCTTTTGACAACTCGAATTGATGAATAAAAGTACATGAAATTATCTAATCTAATCTAGAAGTTTAAGTGCATAAAACTAGAGAAAAACTGAAGGAAAAAACGCAGCCAAGCTGCCCCTAGGGTTTAGGGTTCGAAAATTGTATGATTAGGGTTTGGGAAATCGCGCCTATTTATAGATTTTTAGGTCGGTTTCGCTGAGTCGGTGCCGTGGACGCCCGTCCACTATCTTGGACGCTCGTCCAGCCTCTATGAACGGAGAAAGAACGCTCGTTCGTAACGCGTCCGAACTCTCTCGAATGTAAAATATGATTCGGACGCCGCTTCACTTTATGGACGCCCGTCCACTACCTTGCTCCAGTATTTTGCTCATAACTTCACTTCTAGGGCTCCAAATGAGGTGATTCAACATGCGTTGGAAAGCTATTTCAATCCTCTACAACTTTCATCAAGACAACTTTCCCTGAAAGTGCCTACAAGTGTGGACAAAATACCCATGAAGTGCCTGGTTCCGGTTTCTTCAATGATTCTTCACTTAAACATCTTTCAACTCTTCCATCTTCATGTGATCATCGTTTAAGCTCCTTACTCATCATGAAAACATACCTAACAACATGATAGAAACATGCAAAATGTAACATCATACGAATAAACATAAAACACCGATAAAATCACGTAAATATCTCGATTTTGCATTTAAACACATTTAAAACTCGTTTGCTCAATAAATCTAATAAGCACTTACTTTTCTATGCAATTTATCGATTATGGGAGAAATCGTTACGAAATATAACGGTATAAATCATATAAAATCACCCTTAACAACTCCCCCACACTTAAACCTTGCTCGTCCCGAGCAAAACAAAACAAAATCAAGCTCGAGATAGTATAGACATCTCAACAAATATAACATCTATTCAATAACTTAGAAGTTCACCATCGTGTGTATAGCCATAGAAAACTTCCACTAAATCCAAACTTGAGGAACTCAAAGCAAAACTAGCTAATACCCCCTCGTAGACTAGCAATAAATGACACTCATAAGATGCACCCTACAAACGTGACATATCCCGAAAAGAATGATCGAATATATCTAGGGCCTTTCGAAATACTCGTAGGATAATCCCTACAACATATCTATCGCCTTATACCGGGGATAAGATTAACGAAAGACTAAGTCTTATATTCATTTCATAACCAATTTCAAGTTGATTCGACTTATTCACTTTAAACACACATTAAAGAGCTATTGCCCTCATAGCAGAATAGGACATTTCGAGATAATACCCTACCTTACTCCAATCATAAGGCAAACTTTTTCCTAACTCGTCGTGAGCTCTTAGTCATCATAGTGGTATAGGACATACGTGGTATACCCTACCTCACTCAAATCATCGACTAGCTTTCCGACACACCCGATAATTTCATTTAATTATTCAACTTCTCATTTTAATTGACAATAGTTACGTGTTACTTATCACATTCAAACTTCTAGATATTCACAAGACCTCATACTACGGAACTAAATACAAACTACCATAAATCTCACGATATATACGTAGCACTAAGCACATGACTTATAAGAAAATCAAAAATTACTAATCCAAACGGGGTATAGCTTTATAAATTAGCTCATCATTCACTATGGCACGTGGAAAATAAATCTTGGTGAAACAACTAACTCACTAAAAATATGGTATACAAGATCAATGACTATAACAAACCGAACAAAAACATGCATTGCTTACTCGAGACAAATCAAAAATTTTGAAAATTTAGCATCATTTTAGCATAAAATAATATCATGTAAGCAAGTGCATAGATACATACCGACTAATCCCCTCCCCCACACTTAAATGACAACATGTCCTCATGTTGTGCAGAAATAGAAAGAAAGAAAGTACTTAGCTGATTGTAGTTCTAAAGTGGCAATTCCGGAAGTGCTACGTATCAACTCCAGAAAGGCTTGATGAAAGCAGTAAACTGTGGACCATCCACCGGAAAACTGACATCATCTGAAAGCTCACAAGTGCTATAGCAAATATCCTGCATACATGAAAAACAACACAAAACGTACCTCGGGGATACAAGGGATTAAACCATATCGCGCAAAAGGGATAGAGATAAAGATACAAGGAAATCATAAGCAAAACAACACTTCGACCCTGTATAAGATTAGGACGGCTGACTAATAAAAACAACACAATCCTAATAAGAGTAAAACAACTAGAACAAGGAAAAATAACTAAAGAAAGAAACTAATATAATAAGGGATATCTAGGATGCCTCCTAGTAGCGCTAATGGTTATCGTCGTTAGCTCGACACATTTGAAGCTCAGCCTGGATCGGGCCATTTAACCTTTCTGCCAGCCACTACCTCGTGTAAGCTCCGGTCCGTAGTGTGGCTGCAGAAACAGCAACTAACACATGGGGTAAAATCTTTTATAGCCTTCCAAACTCGTTTAATCTTCCCCATGGCTGATTTCTTTCTTCTCTGATTCCTCTGATGACGTTTGAGCTTTTGCTCTCTTTCATACTCCTCCATATCCCAACTACCTGCTAGAACTTCTGCTGATGAACCAATACCGTCATTCTCGGAGAATAAATCGGATGAAAACTCATCAAATTCATTGACCTCTGGAACACCACATCCGAGAATATCGAGAAATTTAACAATCAAAGGTTTTTCTTTAGGCTCACCAATGTAGTGCGTGCACCTTTGACCATTAACTCGAAACGGTTGGTCCGGATAACCGCGTAGTTCTAGAACACCTCCAGAATGATTTGGAGAATCTCAAAAGGACCGGACCAACGTGTTCTCAACTTCCCAGAAACAAATGTAACCTAGAATTGTATAAGAGAACTTGCTCGCCGACCCGGAATTCTCTCTTCTTTATCTTGGCGTCATGGAGTAGTTTCATCTTCTCTTTACCGATCCCGGCACTTTCATATGCCCGAAGTCCGAACTCGTCCAGCTCATGTAACCGCCGAAGTCGATGTCGTCCACAAGTTTGGGCATCAAAGTTTAAAAACTTTGTGGCCCAATAAGCTCTATGCTCTAGCTCGACAGTGCAGATGACATGGTTTCCCGTAGACCATTTGATATGGCGATGTACCCATAGGGGTCTTATAGGCGATCCTATATGCCCAAAGTACATCGTCCAACTTCAAACTCCGCCTTTTCTATGACTATTCACCGTCTTCTCCAGGATTTTCTTAAGACTCGGTTGCTTCGCTCAACTCGACCACTAGTCATCGGATGATATGGTGTGCCGCTTTATGGCGAACACCATACTTCTCGAGGACTTTTTCCAAAGGTCGGTTGCGAAGTGTGTCCCTTCATCACCGATCAAGGCACGTGGACATCCAAACCTCACAAAGATGTTCTTCTTCGAAATTTCATGACCGTTTTATGATCATTGTGAGGAGTGGCAATTGCCTCCACCCATTTCGAAACATAGTCAACGCGACTAAGATGTATTTGTTGCCACAAGATGATGGGAATGGTCCCATAAAATCGATGCCCCAAACATCAAAGACTTCGCATTCAAGGATGGGTTTCAACGGCATGTCAAACCGCCTTGTCAAAGCTCCGGTTCTTTGACACCGATCACAAGCTTTACGTAAAGCTTCGCGTCCTTAAAGATCGTGGGCCAATAGAAACCGGACTCGGGAAGATCTTCGCAACCGTTTTCCAAGGACCAAAGTGACCACCCGTGGGTCCACTATGGCATTGCTCGATTATATCGCGTTGCTCGGATTCTGGAACACATCTCCTAAGCAAACCATCTTTACAGATCTTGAAAAGATAAGGTTCATCCCAAACGAAATATTTCATATCGTAGAAGAACTTCTTCTTCTCTTGATAAGACATTTCAGATCGAGATAACGGGCATGAAGGTAGTTTACAATGGAGGAATACCATGGAACATCGGGAGGACAACCGTCTATCAACATAATGTTCTCTAGAGGAAAGTAAAGATCTATATCATCCGGTTCATCCTTTTCCTCATTTAACACCCTAGAAACATGATCCGCCACTACGTTCTCACCGCCCTTCTTATCTTTGATTTGAACGTCAAACTCTTGGAGGGTCGCATCCAACGCAAGAGGGCGCGGTTTAGCTTCCTTTTTGGTCATGAGATATCGCAAAGCGGCGTGGTCGCCCACACAATCACTTGAGCACCCGCAAGTAACTACGAAACTTATCCATAGCAAAGACTACGGCTAATAGTTCCTTTTCAATTGTCGTGTAGTTAACTTGAGAAGGATTCAAAGTGTGTGATCGGCATAATAGATAGGTCGGAACTTTCCATTAAGCTTTTGCCCTAAGACCGCACCAACAAGATAGTTGGATGCATCACACATAAGCTCAAAGGGTAGGTTCCAAATGTGAATATAAGAATCGGAGCGAGAGATCGCCTACTCTTAAGCTCCTCAAACGCGCGCTTGCAATTCTCATCAAAATCAAAAGTAACGTCTTCTTTGAGTAAAGTAGACAGGGGCTTGGCAATCTTTGAAAAGTCCCGGATGAACCTCCTATAGAAGCCGACATGTCCGAGAAAACCTCGGACCTCCCGAACATTCTTAGGATAACTCATCTTCTCAATAGCTTCAACCTTGGCCTTATCTACTTCTATACCTTTGGCTGACACTTTGTGGCTAAGAACTATGCCTTCATCTACCATGAAATGGCATTTTTCCCAATTAAGCACTAAGTCCTTTTCCACACATCTAGACAACACCTGATCAAGATTATCGAGGCAATCATCGAAGGATTGACCAAAGACCGAGAAATCATCCATAAAAATCTCCATGCACTTTTCAACTAGCCCGTCAAAGATTGCCATCATACACCTTTGAAAGGTGGCCGGGGCATTACAGAGACCAAATGGCATCCGTCTGTAGGCGAATGTCCCATAAGGGCAAGTGAAAGTAGTCTTCTCTTGGTCAACAGGATCGATGGGTATCTGGAAGTATCCTGAATATCCATCCAGAAACAAGAGAATGCGTGCCCCGCCGTACGCTCAAGCATCCGGTCAATGAATGGAAGGGGGAAATGATCTTTCAAGGTGACCTCATTGAGCTTTCGATAATCGATACATACTCGTATCCCGTAACGAGCCTCAATGCTATCTCTTCGCCCTTCTCATTCTTTTCAATAGTAATTCCACCTTTTTTGGGAACTACTTGAGTCGGGGAAACCCATTCACTATCCGCGATGGCATAAATGATTCCCATGTCCGTAAGTTTGATGATTTCCTTTTTAACAACTTCTTGCATGTGAGGGTTAAGCCTCCTTTCCGGGTCGTCTCACACATTTAGCACCCTCACTAGTCTTGATCTTGTGCATGCAGATGTCAGGAGATATTCCTTTGATATCTCCCACTTGCCATCCAAAGGCTTTCTCATTTTTGCGCAAGACGCTTAACAATTTAAGCTCTTCTATACGAGATAGCTTGGCAGAGATGATCAAAGGAAGCTTGTCGCCTTCTCTTAAAAACACATACTTAAGATGTTTAGGCAACGGCTTCAGTACCAAATCTATAGGAGGATCCTCTAGACTTGATTTAAGATCTCCACTCTTCAACTCAACATCGTTGAGCTTACTTAGTGGCCCTACTGCCAAAGCTTCTTCTCTTAGCTCATCATCGAATTCAGCTGCTAACTGATCTAGATTAACCACACCATGGCTATTCAGATTATCGATCAATCGCTCATATTCCGCTTCCACACCTTGACTTGCTCGTCCATACGTCATTGAAGTCATGAAATGATTCCTCAATGGAAAAGCCGGTTGGAGAACCGAGGGTACTTGAATAGATTTAGAAACACTATAGCTCACCTCTTGGTCACCAACTCGGATAGTTACTTGCCCACCATCGCAATCGATGAGGGCTCTAGCCGTGGACAGAATGGTCTCCCAAGAATCGGGGGACTTTCTCATCTTTTCCCATATCTAAGACGTACCAATCAACAGAAAGGTAAATCTATCGATCCGGACTAAAATGTCTTTCATAATCCCCGAAGCTTTCTTAGAAGATCTATCGGCGAACCGAAGGTTCATGGAAGTGGGTTCTAGAAGACTTTGTAAACCCAAATTACCGCCACACACGTACAATGGCATCAGCCGATGGATGCACCCAAGTCACATAAAGAATTTGGAAAGACTAAGCCTCCCATCCGCAATGTGAGCACGAATTTTCCGGGGTCACCTCTTTTGATTGGTAAGTCCGGATAATTGATCATTGAACAATCCTCACCAATTGCCCGATCCATTTCTCGCTAACTTTTTCTTCGAAGACACAACATCCTTGATGAATTTTGTGTACTTAGGCATCTCGACCAAGACCTCGGATAATGGCGCATTTACCCGAGTATTTTTCAAAAGGTTAAGCACCTTTTCATATTTCTTATCCTCACTCGAGGGATGTTGCTCTTCCTCGGTGGAAATGGAAGCTTCTTCAACTCACTCTCGTAAAATACTTTCTTTGAGGAAGCACTAACAACTTTGTCTTCCATGTCCTTCCACCTTACAACTTTTTCGTACTTTTTATTAGTCGTGGATCACCACCCGACTATCATTTAACTCATCGGTCCTCGGGGATCAGCCACCCGAGGATCCTCAATTATTTCACTTCTCGGGGAACAACCCACCGAGGATATCCGATCGATTCTTTATTCCTCAAGGGATCACCACTTGAGGGATCTCAACTCTTTCTTCTATCGTGGGATCGCCCACCGATTTGCCTTCTCGCAGCCAAGGGGACGATGGGTGCTCAACTTCCCTCCCGCCTTATCGGTGGCAGGGAGGGGCTAGTGGTTTCCCCCGGAAGCCGGGGGGACCACTAACTTGAGAACCACTTCTCAAATTCATTGCACCGGCCTCTTCTCTACCGTACGGAGGTGAAGGAACCAGGTCGCGCATTGACCGTCGCTTAAATCGGCTCCGAGCGACGTGCCCGCCTCTTGGATTCTTTTCCGTGAAGCTGGGAAACTGCCCTGACGGTCTAGAGGCTAACCGCTCAGCCCAATTGCCCGATTTGCCTCTCAAGACTTTTCATCGTCCTGCTTTGCTCCTCCCGAAATGAATTCCATTCGGCTTTTATATCGTCCTGGTGGGAGGTGCCTTGAGAGTTTTGGAAGTTCTGGGGAAATGGCTGGCTTGGCCGACTTTGGAATGCACAATTAGAATTGGCGGGCCAATTCTGATTGAACCTTTGCTGTGGATTGGAAGAATTATAGCTTGGGTTCTGATTAATACCAGGGTTTCTATTGAAGTTCGAATTAGATTAAATCCCGAAGATTGATTAAACCCTTGGTTTTGGAAACTGCTCGCCGCCGTAGAATTGGTTATTGAATCTCTCGATTTGTCCGGCCGTAGAAAGCATTGACTTCCGCATTCGCCCAATCACGGGACGTGCGAGCAAGATGCCCCATGCTATCACATACTT
This sequence comes from Gentiana straminea, assembly GCA_036785695.1. Lineage (NCBI taxonomy): Eukaryota > Viridiplantae > Streptophyta > Magnoliopsida > Gentianales > Gentianaceae > Gentiana > Gentiana straminea. The sequence goes on along the minus strand of JAVUPR010000046.1, from coordinate 3,209,138 downwards.
GGCATGCGATTGGATTATGTCGTCCATAGTCATGAACAACATTGACTTGCCGAGCAGAGGGGAAGAAAATTGACATTGGCCACTATATGGCCGTCCGATGACAAGAAGCCAGCTTACGTACGTAACTTGAGAGTTCTGTGAAGGTGAAGGAGCCGATAACTCGGATTTGAGAGGTTTTGAGCAAAATTTTGTCATTTGAGAGGTTGCCATTTGCTTCGCAACATGGCAACGAGATTTTGCATAGTCACCTCTTCGACCTTGGGAGGCGGAGGAGGTGCTTGAATGGCTTGATAAGAGGGGCATAATTGTACTTGGCAATGTCCTCGAACGCGCCCACCCCTCATCGTGTGTTTTCTTGAGAAATGCCCCACCAGTAGGAACTATTGACCATGCCCTTGGTGAGCTCGGTCAATCCACCGAAGAAAGTATGGACTTGCCTTTGCTTTGGCAAGCCATGATGGGGACACTTGCGCAGAGAGACTTAAACCTTTTCCACGCCTCAAAGAATGACTCATTTTCCACCGACGGAATGTGAAGATTTCGTTCGTACAATGGGTCGTTTTTGAAGGAGGAAAGTATTGACTTAGAAATTCCTTCTCGAGCTCACCCACGTAGTGATGGATTCGAGGGGAGAGAGTGATACCACTCGAGTGCCTCCCCCGTAAGGAAAATGGAAATAGTTTAAGCTTGATGGCGTCCTCACTTACACCTTGGATACGGGTAGTACCGCATATTTGCAAGAATGTGTGTAAGTGAGTGTGGGGGTTTTCGATGGGAAACCATGGAAAATTGATGCATGCCGCATCATCCGAATAAGTCCGGGTTTAAGCTCGAAGTTTGGAGCAAGAATGGTAGGCATGACGATAGCCGGGTTGATGGTGACCGTGCCGGGTATGGCATAGTCGGCCAACGTCCGTCTATCTTCCGCCGCCATTATTACTATTCTTTCGATTTCTCCCGAAAGATATTGCTCAAATTCTTGATCTAGAGCGTTTCCTTCGTCGAAACGAAGTCTCCGCCTATTGGGTCGGACTATGGTCCGCTCGGGGTCGTGGAATAGATTAGTGGTCCCTTATGACTACGAGTTTGCATAAACCGAACACCAACTCAAGGTGTTGAGCAAGAAAGGATAGAAAGTGACGAAAGGACAGATCGTACAGAGGGAAAGGATAACTAAACCTAGAGGAATCAAAAACTACGAAACTTAACTGCGAAAAATTTAAAAACAGAAAAACAGAAACACTAAAAACGTGTTGAAATCTTCTGAGCCCAAAATGGAAGGGAAAACAGTGGATTTTGACCTCGAAAACGGTGTCGGACGGCCTCCGGCCGTCTGCCACATCGTCGGCGTCGGAACGAGCTTTCCGAATTGGGGTCCTGCGCGCCAATCCGACACTCGAGCCGAAAGTTATGGCCAAAATACTATCAAGTGCTAAAACGGACCCTTTTATCCTAAAATTTGATCGTGAAAGGTGTGGAGTCGATGATTCAACCTAAGAAACCTACCTACGACACTTACCTACGAAAAACAAAAACCTAATTGAAATAAAGATAAAAAACGATGGCAGACAGACGTACGGGCGTCCAATTAACTCGGACGTTCGTCCGACTAGTTTTCGTAATGGACGGGCGTTCAAAATATGAACGCTCGTCCGTTTTTTTTTTTTTTCGTAACTCCTTTGGACGGGCGTCCGAGGTATGAACGCCGTCCGACTAGAGCAAGAACCGGACGGGCGTCTAGTACAACGGACGCTCGTCCAACTCGCGTAAACGATTAGAAAACAGAGTACAAACACGTAAAAACGTAGTCTAGACTAGAAGCAAAAAATTTTATATTAACTACTCACGTAAATACAAATAAAACGACAGATAAACGAACAAAAACAACTAAACTACTAACAACAAACAGAGACTGAAAAGATCTAACCTAAAAACAAGAATTTAAAACAAACTAAAAAAAAAAACAAAAACAAAAACTAGGCAACCGTCCGGTTCCCCGGCAACGGCGCCAAAAACTTGTCCCGGATTTTATCAATACAAAACAACAAGTAATAAACCGGTTAACCTCAAGTATAAGGATCGTAGTATGGAGGCTAATGCCGGGTCGATCTTACGGGGAACTAGACGAATGTGAATCCTAGCTTTTGTTTTCAACTAAACTATTGTCACGAAACTAACCTAAACAAATATGCATAAAAGTAACTAGACAGAGGAGATTAATCCAATGCTAGGAAAGATTGAAAGCGATAAAAAACTAAAATAAAGTGCGAAAAGTAAACTAAAGCTAAACAATTCAAGGTTAAAGGATTAAATCAAATTATAACGAACGAACAAGCAATTGATCCACCTATCCTATCAACATTCAATTCTAACTCGGATTAATTCGTGATCTCTACTCAAGTCGTGATTCACCTAATCAAAGGCATAAACTCCTACTCTCGTAGACGAGTTCGTTTTCTAATCTTTTATCTTTCGATGTTAAAGATTACGTCTTTCTAACCTAGGCGTGAAATCTTTCAATTTCTAATCTAGAGATTTAATCTAATAACTTTCGTTGTGATTAGATTAAAGGTCTAAACTTTTATCATGGTGTTCTAAAGTTAACATGACTTTCATCAAGCAAACAATAAACAAAAGCACGGATCTTTCGATATAGCATGCAATCAACATATAATAACATGATAAAAGTAACAACTTTAATAGATACTCACAAAATAATCACGAACTAGAGATCAAACTCGTTGAAACGGACGGCTTCACAACGCTTGTTCAAGGAGGATTTAGCCTCCTAGCATCCTTATGCAAACTCGAATTGATGGAATAAAGAACATAAATCTAACTATCTAATCTAGATGTTTTATTGCATAAAACTAGAGAAAAATCAAGGAGTAAAAACGCAGCCAAGCTGCTCCCTAGGGTTTAGGGATCGAATTCTAAGATTAGGGTTTGGGAAATCGCGCCTATTTATAGATTTTTAGGTCGGTTTCGCTGAGTCGGTGCCGTGGACGCCCGTCCACTATCTTGGACGCTCGTCCAGCCTCTATGAACGGAGAATGAACGCTCGTTCGTAACGCGTCCGAACTCTCTCGAATGTAAAATACGATTCTCGGACGCCGCTTCACTTTTATGGACGCCCGTCCACTACCTTGCTCCAGTATTTTGCTCATAACTTCACTTCTAGGGCTCCAAATGAGGTGATTCAACATGCGTTGGAAAGCTATTTCAATCCTCTACAACTTTCATCAAGACAACTTTCCCTGAAAGTGCCTACAAGTGTGGACAAAATCCCCATGAAGTGCCTGGTTCCGGTTTCTTCAATGATTCTTCACTTAAACATCTTTCAACTCTTCCATCTTCATGTGATCATCGTTTAAGCTCCTTACTCATCATGAAAACATACCTAACAACATGATAGAAACATGCAAAATGTAACATCATACGAATAAACATAAAACACCGATAAAATCACGTAAATATCTCGATTTTGCATTTAAACACATTTAAAACTCGTTTGCTCAATAAATCTAATAAGCACTTACTTTTCTATGCAATTTATCAGATTATGGGAGAAATCGTTACGAAATATAACGGTATAAATCATATAAAATCACCCTTAACAACGGCATATTCGGGGCGTACCTAAGAGATCCGATATAGTAGGTCACACTCATCATGGGTATTTTTTGATAATATCTGGGCTAAAAAAGGAAGGTAGTCAATGAATAAAGGGATGTTCGATTCTCGTGGGATGTTCGATTCTCACAAGTTATTCATTGATGAGATTGTCTCGATTTAACCGTCATCTCTTTGACCTACCCTAAGGCGGCACTGAGATGCGAGGTTAAAACCTTGGAATGGTAGAGTAGACTTAATTTTAGTTTACAATTCCTAAAATAAATATAGTAGTGTTAACTTGAATTAATATATGTCATTTTATTTACAAGATTATATCCCTTACTAAATTGCTTAAAATTTATACTTGACTAGTATTGACTTCGTTAAAAGTGGAAAGTAACTAGGACGTTGAACTAGTTAATCGATAATGCAATTAATTTTCGAAAGAGATATTTTCTCTTAAGCCTTTTAAAAACCAAAGGACATATAGGTATGTCACTAGTGTCATTCGTGTCAAACGGAAGACAAACTTAGTTTGATCAAAGGTGATTTCGGACTTTGAAATTCTTCTAGTGAATTTTGAGTGTGTAGTAATTACACGAGTAATTTTCTAATTGAAAAATCGGAAAATCATGAAGTGTTACTAGTTGGACGATATTTGGAATCGATGAACTAGTGGGAGCTTTATGATTTGTTGTTTTTCTAGAACATTAGAAAAGTGTAACTGACTACACACTTAACCGCTCTAATTGAAAAACCGGAAAGTCATGAAATATCGCTAGTTGGACGATATTTGGAATCGATGAACTAGTGGGAATTCTATGATTTGTTGTTTTTCTGGAAACATTGGAACTATGTACGAAAGATTTTCTAATCGAAAAAATCGTAAAATCATAAAAATAAAGCATTGCTCGTTAGACGGTATTTGGAACCGATAAACTAGTGGGAGCTTTAATGTTATGATATCCGAGAAGTCCCGACGAGTAACACTCGAAATAGACATCCCACGGTTCAAGAGTAGTGTCTACTCAAACGAACCGCTGGTTCAAGACTCGTTTCCATTCACGGAAAGTCAAGAATGGGAGCATATGTCTAAAAGTGTTAGTCATCTAAACTAAGAAAATTTTAAGGCCGAATCGAAAATTAATTAACCGAAAATCATAGGATTAGGACAAGTTGATTTTGGATCACCAACCTATGAATCCTTGGCGATTTTCTCGAGCTAAGTTCTTTGCGTAACAAGGTAGCAATGCATTTAACGATTAAAAGAGTAAACAACAAAAAGTGCGCTTAGTTTTATCTATAATAGTGGGAGTGATATAAGGAAATGAATCTCGGATTCAATCCTTGGATATCGCGGAAAAATTATTTTCTCGTTCAAGATTCGTTGGAACGAATGGATTTACCTTATATTCGATAATTTGTTTGTCGTATGTAAAGTGAATATACCATTTGTAGTACGAATCCAAGACTCGGACTTTTGTTTGATAAAGTCAAAACCACTTAGAACTGCTGAAATATGTATATAAAACACATCTTAAGAACTCGTTAAAAGCAATTGGTTTCTATATTTAGATAAACGCTTCTTCATATTCCATAGTTAGTGCATAGTCCCTAAAAGACAAGACTCGAAGACCGGCTCGTGGTGATTCCTTTCTCCCAGTCTGGTTATATTGTCTCAAAGGTTCAATGACTAAGTTTCCTTTCAATCGGGAAAGGATAATGGTTATAAAGAAGTCACATAGCTTGTTCATGACGACCTTCGGGGTCTGATACAAGCTAGTAGGAGCTTCCGAGTAGTGACTTCTTGTCTGATAACTATTCAAATACTCCGGTAAGTTTATCCAAAATATTTTGAGGTTTCTCTGTTTTCAACAGAGATAGAGTATTCTATACTCAGAAATGGCCCATCACATAGTCCTAGGGACTGATGCTCGGCCTGCCTCATAGTGAAATGTTTTCACTAAGTGAGAAACCGTTAAATTGCCTTATATAGTTTTTTTAGATGTGCTACAATACACTGCTTAACTCAATAAAGATATTAGAAGCGAAATATCGGTTTACATTGAAATGTAAGACCGAGAAGTCTACCTAGAATATGCTTTGGAATTTACGGATAAGGTGTGGATTCGGTTCACCCCACTTCCATAAATATAAGCATTTAGCACACGGTGCTTGAAGGTAGGTCTGGGAATTTTGCGAACACGTTCGGTCGCTGACCAATCGTTATATATCTTGTAGCATTGAGAAAAAGGTGTGTTATAAGATTCTTGAAATCGGGAAGGGACGCTATACCGTTGCATCCTTCCCGATAGAGTCCATGAACAAGAAAACCTTGAACCTTGAAGTACGTTTACTCAAGGTAGTTACTAACTGATTAAAATCGTACCACATCCAACATCGGTTGTTGGTGATAACACTAAATACTACTAAACTAGATCGGAATTTCGATCCACCCAGAATGTAGTGGGAGTATGGTTTATCCATTACCCATTACGGGTTCTGCGGACTTTGTAGTCTAAGGATCGATTGATGACCTATGGCTTTTTTGTGAGCAGTATAGGATTCTAATAATAGAGGTTGGTTTAATAGCCATAACCCCGTGAATGGAGTTCGGTACTCCGCTTCGTTCATGCTCTTGTAGAACCACCCGAGCGTCTCAGGCCCAAAGTGGGAGTAATTGGATCTACACGGAAAAGAGTAGAATGAATAGGAAAGTTTATCTTTCGAGCAAAGCTTGAGTGGTCTAGGGGTAATTCCCTAAGAAGTAGAGAGTTAATCGACCTTGAACTCTCTTACCACTTAGTATTGCTTGATTTCGTTCAAAAGCGTAAAAATAGGGGTGATTCCCCGAGACTTTCTTGCCAAACAAACGGAGTCCGGATTCATTCGGAACGTATGGGTATTGCCTTATGAACTTATGACAGATGACCGTCAAGGCTTATGTCCTTTGTGGATAAAAAGCAAACCTCTCGGTCACCGGAAGTCATATATTTCTACAATATGTGGATTTGACCGTAATATTGATAAGTCTTTTGTAGACGGATATCAATTTTATTACGTAGTGAATATATACATACATATATTAGTGTTTGGGAAGGATAACACCGCACCGGTTGGAATCAACATGGGTGTGTTATCCGAAGTCGAATCCGATAATACCACAACTCTCTCGCAACGAGATTTCGACAACATTCGAAGAGTTTGACTCGGTCGAATTCATTAGAATCGATCATCGGTTTCCCATCCATCTTATTGGTTAAGATGATGCATCCGTGTATGCAACATTCAACGAGGAAGTTCTACCCTATGCCTCGGAATGACTCTCTAAATCTTCGGATCAAGAGAAATGGGATAGATTCTCTTTCTAGTAAGAGATGGTCAGGTTATTGAACGTCAACTTTGATCGAATCTTAGATTCGGCGGTTAACAAAGCAAGTTTAGTATGTCCTTTAGTATCTTGAGAGAACGAGGAATAATATGCGGACATATTCCCGTATGAACTTGGATATGTGTGATACACCGATTTTGACTTTAAGTCGATTGAGGATGATCGTTAAGTCGATCTCGGGCTCGTGTTTACTCGCACCACATGATTAGATGGACCGGTAACGTTTCGATTCTACGGATCGTCTCAAGCCGACAACCCGACTAATCATTAAGACCCATGACATTTAGATGTAGGTACTCCCCGAGTCACTGACCTATCCTACGACGGCATACTCGGAGTGTACTTTGGAATCTGAAATGGTTATGATATGCTTAGTGGGTACTAGCATACGGGATGAGTCTCCATTGCTTTAGAGCAAGTGGGAGATGTAGTTTGTTGTATTTTAAATAATAGGGTGTGCTCTAAAACAATTAATCACATGCTTTCGTGAAAGTGGGAGATTGTTAGGTGTGATGCCCGAAAGACAATTTTGTAATTGTTTTATTTAATAAATGAAATGATATTATTATTCATATTTATTATTCTCATATTCACCGATGTGACAATAGTATTTACACTACAGAAAACCCTAAAGTATATCGTTTATGTAATCACTTAACTCAGTGTATGGTATATACACGGGAGGATTGAGTTAGTGAAGATGTACTTAAAATACAATTAGCCCGTAGTGAAGTTAATCGAGAGTATCGGGTCTCTCCTTTAACGTGCTATTAATGCGCCCATAACACAATAGGTGTGATTGTCTTATCCGGACTTTCGGTTAAGAGAACCTAGTGGGGCATTTATATATGATAGATATATCATATAGGGCTGGACCGATTTGATTAGAGTTCACGATATAATTCCGTAATCGAGAATTCTTATCGAATCAATGGATGATCATATTTATGGATATATCTTAATCCTGAGGTGATCACAGTCAACTGCTTGAATCAGTATGAAGTTTGACTTGACGGTTAAGGATTACACTGAGTCTGTGGTCTGAATTACCCCATCTTGGCATTGTACTCGGATTGAGTGAGTAGTCCGTGTTATCACGGATACGGAATCCATTCCTTCCATTTCTCGGAAGTAGATAGACGCTTCCCTTATTTGTTAATCCTAGAAACTGATCGATCCATGGAGTTCATATTACACTGATTAGCTACAAGTGAGTTGTATGAATTAATTGATCACTAGGGGGTTAATGGTAAATAAGGATAAGAGGTTATAGAAAGGGTTAACGGTAACTTCCCGATTTAGAATGAACAGTCTATGGAGGATTAATCCATATGTAATGATTATATCAATGGACGCTTGTTATTATTCTCGTGAGGAGATAAATATAATCTTTTAATCGGAGGAGTGCAGTCACGGGATTATGGTGGCATATTCCTGTGATTGATTTATCGAATATAATTATTCTGTTCGTAAGATAATTATTTATTTGATTTATCGGAGCCGCTGATTATTAGTCCATGGTCCCCGACGTGCCTCCTAATATAGCATAGCTATTCTCGGACGTCGAATCCTAATAATATTAATTTAGTTCTTGTTGGACTTTATTAAAACGATATGTGAATTAATTGTTTAGTGAACTATTAAATTAGTTGGGCTATATAATTAAATACACGGAAAAGACATTTTTTCGTGGACTCGGCCCGAATTGGTGTGTTGACCAATTTTGACCCAAATTGGTCAAATATGCGTGGACTTTGAATTTGAAGGAAAAGGTGCGCATGTTATATTATTTAATTATTAAGGAATTAGTGTTCTTGGATAATTATTTAATGTGTGATTTATCTTTTATTTGTTAAATGATAAATCATGGAATATTGGATAATATATTTATTTATCCTAATTTGTTTGGGATAATTATTTTATTTATCTTTTATTTGGAAAAAGGATTAATGTAATAATTATCACTTAATTATTTAATCCTTGGAGGCTAAGTTTTACTCTCCTATGTAAAGAGAGTTCTCCCAAGCCTTACAACACACGTAATTTTCGACTTCACCTCTTAGAGAGGGAAGGAATAAAATTCGGCCAAGGGGATTAAAGGGAAAATCTTGGAGATTTTTCCGGGTAGCATATCGGAAGGATTCGAGACGAGGATTTCCTTCCACCGGGAGTTACTTGGATCACACGTACGGAAGATCGTGGTGCTCTTCACACCTTGTTCGTTCTTTCTATTGCGGTTCTTCAACTTGGATTTTGAGATCCAAGAGGTATGTTCTACAACCCCCTTGTAGATGTAGATCTAGTTATTTTATTACGTGTAATTTATAGATCTAGATCCTTAAATCGCTTCCGCTGCGGATGATATTACTAACAACTCTTTTGACTCCTATCTCTCCAGATCTCCATCCCTAAAATCTTTTTGGCTACACCCAAATCTTTCATTTCAAACTCAGCACTGAGAAGGTTCTTCAGATTTTGAATATCCGACTTTTTTTCAGCAGCTATCAACATATCATCCACACACAAGATAAGATAGATATGTGATCCATCTCTCAGCTGACTGTGATACACACAACAGTCATATGGATACCTGTCATAACCCAACTGGATCATGTAACTATCAAACCTTTTATACCACTGCCTAGGAGTTGCTTCAGTCAATACAAGGACCTCTTCAACTTGCACATAAAATCTTCCTTGCCAGGAACTTGAAATCCCTCTGTCTAAGTCATGTATATCTCCTTATCTACCTCACCATATAGAAAGGATGTCTTCACATCTAACTGCTCAAGTTCAAGATCCTGTTGTGCCACAATTGCTAGTAACGCTTTGATTGAAGTGTGTCTGGCCACTGGTGAGAATATCTCATCAAAGTCTACCCCTTCTTTCTGACTGAACCTTCTTTCAACCAAACATACCTTATACTTGACTCCTTCTGCCTCAGTCATTCCTTCATTCTTTTTGAAGATCTACTTGCAAGTAACAACTCTCCTATCAGCTGGATGTTTAACTAGATCCCAAGTCTGATTCTTCAATAATGACTCTATTTCATTTCCCATGGCAGCATGCCATTGAGATGCTTCAGAACATGTCACTGCTTCCATGTAAGTAGAAGGTTAAAAACCATCCACTTCTTCTGCAACTTGAAGTGCATATCCAACCATATCGTCAAAACCATACCTCTTGGGAGGTATCCCAACATTTGATCTTCTAGCCCTGCTAACGGCTATACTCTGCTGACCAATGTTCCTTGTTTGATGCTCTGCTGATCCTTGTTCAGCAGACTGGCTTGGATCAAACTCTGGTTCAACAACTAGATCAGATGAGTGCTGACTTGGATCAACTGATTGTTGCATATCAGCTGACTCCACTTGAAGCTACACCTGTTTCTCAGCCCTCTCAGATTCAGCACTGGTTTCAGATTCAGCAGACCTCCCCACTGATGAGTTAATCATAGAATTTTCATCGAAGACCACATCTCTTCTGAGTATGACCATGGACTCTGCTGATGACCAAATTCTATGTCCCTTAACTCCATCACCATACCCCACAAACACTCCCTTCTTGGCCCTTGGTTCCAGCTTCCCTTCATTCACATGATGGTAAACTGTGCTTCCAAAAACCCTTAGAACTTAGTAGTCAGCAGGCTTTCCTGACCACATCTCAAATGGTGTCTTGAGATTGATCCTTGTGTGAGGACTCCTGTTGATTAAGTAGATGCTGTGGTTACAGTCTCTGCCCAAAATCTCCTTGATAAACTAGCATTAGAGAGCATACATCTTTCCCACTCTAGAATAGTTTGATTCATCCTCTCAGCTACACCATTCTGCTGAGGTGTATTCCTGACTGTACGATGTCTGGAAATACCCTCATCCTTGCATAATGTATCTAACTCTGACCAGCAGAATTCCAGACCATTATCTGTTTTGAGCCTTTTGATTTTCTTGCCTGTCTGATCTTCCACTAGAGCCTTCCACTACTTGAAACTGTTGAATGCCTCACTTTTGTGTTTCATCATCACCACCCAAGTCATTCATGAATAGTCATCTATAAATGACACAAAGTATCTGTGACCACTCAATGATTCTACCATTGACGGACCCCAGCAATAAGACTTCATATAATCAAGTGATGCATTTGTACTGTGTATGCCTGCTGAGAACTTGCTTTTATTTAGCTTTCCAAACACATAGTGCTCACAAAATTCCAGATTCTTGACCTTATATCCCCCAAGAAAACCTGCTGAAGAAAGGACTTGCATTCCTTTTTCACCCATGTGACCAAGTCTCGTGTGTCACAAATGAGTCTGCTATGACTGATGAACTACTGAGGATGCCACAACATCAGAGCCAGATAAAGTAGAGCTTTGTAATATGTACAAGGTTCCCTTCTTGACACCTTTGAGGACCAAAACTGAATCTTTGTAGACACCCCTTGCTGTCTAATAGACTAAGAGATACCAAATTCTTGGTCATCTGTGACTGTGGAACATGTCTAACATCTTTCAGTGTGCAAAATCTACCATCCTCTGTCCTTAACTTGACTGAGCCAATTCCCACTATCTTACAGACCTTGCTGTTTGCCATAGAAATATGACCACCATCTATCTGCTCGTAAGTAGCCTACCACTCTATGTGGGGACAAATATGATAGGATGCTCCAGAATCTAAGATCCAAACATCAGCATGATGTGTTGAATCCTCAGCAACTAGAACCAGATCCTCATCAGAATGCTCAGCAGCCACATCTGCTGTGCCAGAATTGCTCTCCTGCTGCCTTATCTTATTTGGACAATTGGACTTCCAATGCCCTTGCTCTTTACAGTAATTACAGACATTTGTGGGCTTAGGACCTTTGGAACTACCCTTCTTGGATTTTTTTTCCCAAAATGTTGTCCATATCATTTCCCACTACTGTTGCTGACTACTAGTCCAACAGCCTGATTGTCTGTCCTTGCTGCCTTGTGTCTTAGCTCCCTGGCATATAAGGTTGCCCTCACATCCTCTAAAGCCACTGTATCTTTCCCAACTATGAAAGACTGCACAAAGTTTTCATATGAACTTGGTAATGACACCAACAGGATTAGGGCTGCATCCTCATCTTCAATTTTAACATCAATATTCCTGAGATCAAGTAATATTGTGTTCAGTTGATCCAGATGTTCCCTCAACAGGCCTCCTTCATACATCCTCAGACTGAACAGTCTCTGCTTCAGCAACAATTTGTTGGTTAATGACTTAGTCATATACAGGCTTTCAAGCTTTGCCCACAACTTGGCAGTTGTGTCTTCCTCAGCAACTTTAGTGATAACATCATAAGATAAGCACAACATGATGGTTGAATGTGCTTTCTCTTCCAGACTAGAAGAATCTACTGAACTGGCATCTCCTTTACTAGATAAATGAGTCCATAACCCTTGTTGTTTCAACAAGACCCGTATCTTGATTTGCCACAGACTAAAACTGTTTCTTCCTGTAAATTTGTCGATTTTTACGTTAACTGCAGACATCTTTCTTGCCAAAGATCACAACTTTTATCACAGAATCCTAGCACCGGTGAAGGTCTTGGTGAAGATAAAGGTTGTCCGTACAGATGATTCTCTAAGAACCTACGCTATGATACCAGTTTGTTATAATAGAATAGAGAGAACCCAGATGCAATAAGATAAATATAGAAGCAATTTAACATAAACAATCACACAGATGAACAGAAACAAGAAGAACACAAGATTTAATGTGATTTCCGGCGTTGTGCCGACTACTCCACGGACAGAAAGAGATATTTAATTATGCACTGAATTTCAGACGGATTACACATTTTACAAAGATCAATACAATTGGTATTTATAGGCGCAGATCCCTAAACCCTAACCGCCAAGAATCTTTGTCGGATTGCTATAAATGCCCCAGATGTGGATCACTCTACTGATCCCACTTAGCTGATCATTGCCTAGACGTAGAACTCAGTTGTATCCAAAACACTCTGCTGACCTACAGCAGTCTATCTTCCAAATAGATCGATCTCCAACGATCGTCGTTACGAAGAAAGCTTAGCAGACTTCCCAGCTGACTTTCACAGACTTGGATACATTTATCAGCTGGCCATCACTCAGCTGATTACCAGATTAGTTCCACCAGATGTAGAGTTTAAGTAACTTTGATGACACATGGGCTGGGATCAATTTGAGGCCTTGGATTTGTTGTTGAGCCTTTGTCATGAATAAGAGATATTCAATAGTCCCAAGGTCTTGAATAGAAAACCATATGTCACGTAACTGATTTTGACCTTCGTCAGTTGCCCCTCGATACCTGAACTGGCATTTTTGTATTAAATGCGAGGCATGTCTTGAATGAATGTGACCTCGTAATTGATGGGATTGTAGTGCATGAATAACTTATTTTGAAGTGACACAAGAATCAATGTACTTGTATAATGGTCTATCTATAAGAGTTTTCATATAATCACTCCATCTTTTTTCAAATCCTAAAGAGAACGTCTTCCTTCTAGCAGGATCCTGTTGTAAACTGGAGGGGTTTTTCATATTTTCGTAACCCAAGGTACATGAAGTAATAAAATTCAATTAATTTGTTAGTGAAATGAACATAGTGAATTCATGGTGTTTAGCGGTTGTGCCCATGACTCTGGAGTTTACCGCTATGGTTCCTCTCACCTCTCATCCTCTCGGTCACCACCACCTCGGACTTCCCAGTCATATGCGGCTTCTCTATACACACATCCTAGTTCTGATTGGATTGCGGATACTGGTGCCACTCATCATCTCACTCATGACCGTCGCAATCTCACCCTCTCATCTGCACCCTATGCCTGGCCCGACAAAATGCATGTAGGCGACGGTACAGGTTTACCTATTACTCATTACGGCTCTTCTTCTGTATATTCCCCTTCCCAATCATTTCATTTATCTAATATTCTTGTTACGCCTTCCATCACTAGAAATCTCTTATCAATACATAAATTTGCTTCGGATAACTCCGTGTACTTTGAATTTCATGGGTCTTACTTTCTTGTAAAAGATTACTCCGGTCACACCCACCTTAGGGGTTTTGTAAAAGATGGCTTATATCACTTCTACACTCCGCTTCACCCTCCTCCTGCTCCTGTTCAAGCTCTAGCCTCCTCCACCACCTCCTCCATCACTTGGCATCAGCGTCTCAATCGGTCAATGTTCTTATTCCGTACTCCGTCAAGCATTAAAAAACCTTCCCACCTTCACTCCTACTAAGGCATTTACGTCTGTCTGTGCCCCGTGTCAGTTAGCAAAAAGTCACCGTCTTCCTTTATACACTTCTAAGTTTACCTCTACTGCCCCATTGGACCTGATTTACTCCGATGTCTGGGGCCCCTGTTCTGAGCCCTCGATTTATGGTTCCCGCTATTATGTCCATTTTCTGGATGACTTCACCAAATATCTATGGCTTTATCCCCTGAAGAATAAATGAGATGTTGAAAATATCTTTCCTGACTTTCTTGCTATGATTGAATGTCAGTTTAATACCAAACTAAAGTTCATCAAAACTGATTGGGGTGGTGAGTACCGCCGCGTTTCCACTCTTCTTACCTCTCTTGGCATCCGGCATTGCCTTTCCTGTCCTCACACACACGAAAAAGTTGGTGCCATTGAGCGCCACCACCGTCAAATTGTTGAAGTTGGCCTGTCTCTTCTTGCCCAATCTAATCTTCTGCTTCCCTATTGGGAGGACGTCTTTATCACTGCAACTTACATTATCAACCGGCCTCCCACCAAAGTTCTTCATTATAAGTCTCTTACAAAATGGTCCACCACCGGTCTCCTGACTATACATTCCTTCGAGTCTTTGGTTGTGTGTGCTGGCCCTATCTCCGTCCCTACAACAATCACAAGACTGATTTCCGCTCTAAAACTTGCGTATTTCTTGGCTATAGTCCTTCCCACCATGGTTATAAATGCCTGAACCTTGCCTCTGGCCGTATCTACATTGCTCGCCATGTGGTTTTCGATGAATCCGTCTTCCCTTATACACCTTCTCCCTCAAAACCCACTCTTGATACACTCACAGTCCTGATTCCTACCTCTGACGGGCTATTTCTCACTCAGCGCAAGTATATTCTTTAGCTTCTGCAACGTCCCTCTCTAGATAAGGCCAAGCCTTATCAGACACCTATGTCGGCCTCTACCCGTCTTACACTTGACGATGGCCCTACATATGCCGATCCGTCGCTTTACCGTACTGTTGTTGGTGGTCTACAGTATCTCACTTTCACTCGACCTGATATTGCCTTCTCGGTCCACAAGTTTAGTAAGTACATGCATTCACCCACCGAGGCTCACTGGGTTGCCGTTAAACGTATTCTTCGGTATCTTAAGCACACTATATCTGATGGCCTATTCTTCTCTCACCGGTCCTCTGTTTCGCTCCGGGCTTATTCTGACTCTGATTGGGCTGCTGACAGTGATAATCGCCGTTCAGTTAGGGCATATTGTATTTTCCTTGGTGCCAATCTCATTAGTTCACGTAGTAAGCAACACTTGATGGTTTCAAAGAGTAGCACCGAGGCCGAGTACAAGACTCTTTCTAACACCGCCGCCGAACTTCAGTGGCTTTGCGGTCTTCTTCATGAGATGCAAGTTTCGTTGCCTTCCCTGCCTATTCTTTGGTGTGATAATATTGGCGCCACTTATCTTGCTCACAATCCGGTGTTTCATGCCCGCACGAAGCACATAGAGATCGACTTCCACCATGTTCGCGAATTAGTTGCTGCTCGCAAGTTTCGAATCTCTTTTATCTCCTCGAAGGATCAGTTAGTTGATGTCCTCACCAAACCGTTGGCTCAGCCTCGTTTTGTCAGTTTAAAATCCAATTTCCGTGTTCAGCCACTTCCCACGGGATTGCGGGGGCGTGTCGAGGATAATATAGTTTGAATATTATATTTACTTTAAATATTATTATTGTCATATTTATATTGTAGTGACTTATTGACTAAGTCAACAAACCCGATATATTTATACTCTTTCCGTTCAGTTGAATCAATGAAATACGATTATTCTAAATGTTGAAAAATGGGTCCTCCCTAAGTGATTCTAAGAGAAAAAGGTTTATTTCCAGACTTCTAGTGAAACATTCATAATGTTCTGAAGGGGCTATGTAGACTGTAATGCTATGCTCATTTTCTTGTGGATGTTGTCCGTGACCATTCACCGTTGAAGAAGGGAAAAGTTGATAGCGTGACTAAAAGTTGGGAACAACATTCAAGATTTCGAGCTCCTAAGCGATAGAGTATAAAAATAAGATGAGGATGAGAGCTTTACTCCCCAACCTTGTAAGTAGCAGTCTGGGGGTGTAAACGAGTCGAGCTACTCGTGAGTAGCTCAAGATCAATTCGAGCCAAAACTCGATTCGATTCGGTTAAAATCATCTCGAATTCGAAATCAACTCGACTCGAAGATTAAACGCTCGATATTCGAGCAACACAATACTCAACTCGACTACTCGCGAGCAAGCTCAAATATATATTTAGATAAGCATATATGAATATTTATATACATATACATACATATATATTATTATTATAAATATGTTTATGTATCTTTATATTTGTAATTATTGTATTTATGATATAAAATTCTATTGTTTTCGTTGATTTTATGTCTTTTTTATAATGCTGTCCATCAAATATTTTGCATTAATAATCTAATTTAGCACTCAATGAATTATTCTATGTATCTTAAATAAGAAAATCCATATAATAACCATCCAGAATGATATTTTTTTGATATTACCATGTGTTAATTTAAATTATTTTCGAGTTAAATTTCATAACCTATTAGACTTGATAAACTCAAGATAAAACTCGAGTTCGGCTCGAGTTTGTAAATTTCCTTGAATCTTAGCTCGAGCTCGAGTTCGAAATACTCGTACTCGATAATATTTTAAAATACTCGACTCGGTTAGAGCAATACTTGGTTCGACTCGACTCGTTTACACCCATAAGTAGCACACAGCACATAACCTATGTAATGAAATTTCCTTTTCTCATAGGTAAATGTGTACGTGATGTGTTTGTGCATCACTTATATTTCATGTTAACATCTTACGACAATGAGGTGATCGTATCTGATTGTATATTACTCCCGAGCGACGACATGGGGAAATCATCCATATAATGTTTGAAGCATCCTTCCATTGTACTAGATAACGTGATGAACCTATTGAATAAGGCTAAAAAAAGGTGGCTATAGGCTCTAACCGACCCCGAGTGCGAGATTTTGATAATCCAATCACGTGAGGCTCATAAAGTGGCAAACGACGTCATCCGACGGCTTGACAAACTATTGAGCACAAAAGAATCCATGTTGAGAGGTTGGAGGTCCAAAATTAGGCGTAACCATGTGTGGACTGCTTGACTTGAGTAGGGTTTTTTTTTTTTTTTTTTTTTTTTTTTTTGAGGAGGGATAACACAATTTGTGGACTTCAAGTATGATTAAATATGGTGTACCCTGGTCTCACAATATAAGATCAGAAAAATTTAGAAAATCAGATTAACAAAGAGTTAGTGGAGATTGAATCAAGATTCAGAAGAGCAATAGACGAGAAAGCTAGTTCATTTGAATCACAAACAATTTAGACGAGAAGATCAATTTAGCTAAGCAGAATCAAGTTTATAATATTTTAGCCGTAATGAACGAAGATCAGGCGAGGTTATTCATTTAACATCTATAAGTTATTAAAAAGGAACCTTTTTAGCTGTAACACATCTGCTATTAAAAAGGGTATCTTTTAACATCTATACCATTTAAGTTATAAAATAACTTTATCCTGACTTGGATTTGAGTCAGGATATTGGATATTTTATAAACTCAATATCGGTAAGAAAGAACAATTGATACTTCTTGACTGAAATTGAGCCGGTAAAATAATCAACGTTCTGAATGTTGTTTTAATCAAGCAACATAATTAACGTAATTGGCATGCAGCTGGAACCTTAAACTCTGATGAAGCAAGAGACCTTGAGTTGCCATTGAATGAGAGGTTTTTCATTCAGCCACTGCCACCGGCTGAGGCGGCTAAGAGGGCTGACGAGGCTGGATCTCGTCTAATAATCAATCCGGGCCAATTTACTTTATGACAACGACCATTAATCGTATGAACCCTAAATCGTGTTAATGAGGATGTGTTTTTGGTGTATTTTACACTGAGCTCTCGAGTTATTTCTCGTGAGTTGCCTACGTATCCAATAACTAAATTGTAATCAAGTCTTTCGTAGTTCTTTAGGGTTGTTTGGACGTCTCATCCCTTTCCTTGTCCTGCAAGGAATTACGTTATTAATATTTCCCAAAGGATATACACACGCCAATCCCTATAATTTAGGATAATTATGGACACATTAGATGTCAGAATCAGAGTCTTTATGACTGAGGATTCTTTCCTTATTTATCTTTAGTTATCCAACACGTGGAATAACAGCCGGGGTTGCCTTGTGCGTCCTGCGCCGAGCCCCCAAGGCCACTATGGCCGAACTAGGCAGCCCTTCCTCACCAAGCCCTAGCCGACCTGCGGTGGCTGGAGGAGTATCTGCCGATCTCCTACCTGGGGAAAGGGACCTGCCCTTAGGTATGTGTTCGGGTATTTAGCCCTTAAGGCCTTACTTTTAGAGGCTAGTCATTTATTACATGACTTAAATGGGTGACACGTGGCGTAGGTCGGTCGGCCATTATCATAAGCCCCCTAGATCTGATCTTGCTTATAGCCGGTCAGATCTGCGCGAGTACGGTTCGGCCGAACTTATCCGACCTTGCGCTTTGAATTCATGAGCTTCCGGGTGGCAGCCTATTAAATAGGTCATCATTTCTTTTTTAGGAACCGAGGTGTTTTTCCCTCTTTCCCATTACTGACGTCGTTTACATGTCGGAAGGGTTATAACCCCTGTCTTTTCACATCAGACTTTCCCACTTCTTCATTTCTGCTACAAAACTCAGGTTCTCTCCAAGATTTGCGTATCCACAAGTAAGCATTTATTTCCTCTTTTTCCTGAGTTTGTCTTCTTTTCTTCTCTAGTTCTTTCCGGTTAATGAGGTTTGGCCCAGCAACCAGTAGTTCAATCGAAAGGGACTTTGAATCCTAATCTTCATCGGAAGGAGAAATCGGCCAATCTAGGGTTCAATTAGAAATCCCTGCTTCTAACCTTGTCTCTGATCGTAGTGAAACCGAGCAATTAGCTGTAGATCCCAAGCCTGTTAATCCATCTAGGCCTCACTCTCATTTCGGGTTTACTTCTTTAAATCAGAGCCTTAGAGGACACATGACTGCTAGAACGGCCATAGGTTGTTTTGGGCTGAACTCTAAGCTTCAACAGGATGATATCCTTCAGATTTGTAACCAATATAACATCGACATGGATCAATATTCTCCCCATCTTCCTAGGGGCACGAACATATATGCTCATCAGGCCCCAGAAGGCTACTGTACCGTATACAAAGAGCAGTTCACCTGCAGCCTTAGGGTCTCTTTCTGCCCAGCCTTTTGGCATTTGAGTAAGCCTGCTAATAACTTGCTTCTATGTAGCTTCCCAAACACACAGTGCTAACAAAAGTCCAGATTCTTGACCTTATATCCCCTAAGAAAACCTGCTGAAGAAAGGACTTGCATTCCTCTTTCACCCATGTGACCAAGTCTCATGTGCCACAACTGAGTCTCGTCGTGGATCGATGAACTGCCGAAGATATATGCCAAAGCGACGAGAGCGTATACGAGAGCCTTGTAATATATACAAGGTTCCCTTCTTGATATCTTTGAGGACCACAGCTAAATCTTTGTAGACATTCAGCTCTCCACCTTCTCTCTTGAAATTGAACCCCGTGCTGTCCAGCATACTAAGAGATACCAAATTCTTGGTCATAGGTGGAATATGTCTAACATCTTTCAGTGTGCAGAATCTACCATCCTCTGTCCTCAACTTGACTGAGCCAATTCCCATTATCTTGCAGACCTTGCTGTTTGCCATAGAAATATGACCACCATCTATCTGCTCATAAGTAGAGAACCATTCCGTGTGGGGACAAATATGATATGATGCTCCAGAATCTAAGATCCAAACATCAACATGATGTATTGAATCTCCAACCACTAGAGCCAGATCCTTATTAGAATACTCAACAGCCACAGCTACTGTACCAGAATTGCTCTCTTGCTGCCTTTTCTTCTTTGGACAATTGGACTTCCAATGTCCCTGCTCTTTATAGTAATTACAGACATCTGTGGCTTCCATATCCTTCCCCACTGCTGCTGACTACTAGTCCAGCAGGCTGATTGTCTGTCCCTGCTGTCTTGTGTCTCAGTTCCCTAGCATGTAAGGATGCACTTACATCCTCTAAAGCCACTGTATCTGTCCCAACTATGAAGGACTGCACAAAATTTTCATATGAACTTGGTAATGACACCAACAGGATTAGGGCTGCATCTTCATCTTCAATTTTAACATCAATATTCCTGAGATCAAGTAATATTATGTTCAGCTGATCCAGTTGTTCCCTCCGCATACCTCCTTCATGCATCCTCAGAATAAATAGTCTCTGCTTCAGCAGCAACTTCAGTGATAACATCATCAGATAAGCACAACATGATGGTTGAATGTGCTTTCTCTTCCAGACTGGCAGAATCTGCTGAATTGGCATCTTTACCAGATAAAGGAGTCCATAACCCTTGTTGTTTCAACAAGGCCCGCATCTTGATTTGCCATAGACTAAAACTGTTTCTTCCTGCAAATTTATCGATTTTTACATTAACTGCAGACATCCTTCTTGCCAAAGAACATAACTTTTACCATAGAAGTCTAGCACCGGTGAGGGTCTTGGTGAAGATAAAATCCGTTCGTACAGATGATTCCCAGAACCTTCGCTCTGATACCAATTTGTTATAACATGATAGGGAATCGGGATGCAGGATAGATAATTAACAGATGCAATCTAACAGTAAACAATCACACAGAGATAACAGAAACAAGAACAACACGAGGATTTAATGTGGTTTACGGCGTTGTACCGGCTACTCCACTGACAGAAAGAGTTGTTTTATTATGCACTGAATTTCAGACGGATTACACACTTTACAATGACCTATACAGTTGGTATTTATAGGCACAGATCCTTAAACCTAACCGCCAAGAATCTTTGTCGGATTGCCATAAATGCCCCAGATGTTGTGTCACTCAGCTGACACAACTCAGCTGATCATTGCCCCGATGTAGAACTCAGTTGTATCCAAAACACTCTGCTGATCCCCAGCAGACTATCCTCGAGCAGAATGACCTCCAGCAAACTGCTGATACAGAAGAAAGCTCAGCAGACTTCCCAGCTGACTTTCACTGACTTGGATACACTTATCAGCTGGCCATCACTCAGCTGATTATCAAATTAGTTCAATCAGATGTAGAGTTTATGTCACTTTACTGACATATGACAAGAAGGTGTGGCCGTATGTTCAAAACGATCTTCGTCTAAAGCAAGTTATTTGCGCTGTGATCTCTAAACTTATGTGATGCCCTGATTTTTAAGGCTTTATTATACTTAAATTTAAGTGTTTAATTTTATAAAACATACTTATTGTAATAATAAAGAATAATTATTTTTATTTAGAACAACAATTTTGTGTAACAGTATATATCTATATGTGTAAAAATATGTAATATATATGCATTGCTATATATGTGATTGAATCCGAGTACTGTGTTAACCCGTGTTTATCTATATATATAGGTGTGTAAATGTAGGATGTGTTATATATATGTTTGTGTGAATATGTATTAATATGCCTGCGAAATGTGTATATAGATATGTATGGGATAAAAGAAAATAAAAAAAGCATGGAATATTTAAATGATGCCACGATAGGGTTTGGGTGGCGTAAAATAATAGTAGATTTGGTGGCTTTAAAGTAAATTATCCATGTATACTAAAGTTACTCCTCATTTGTGACGTTTGGCTATAAAAGCCCTAATTTTTCTTTTAACATTTTTAAAACATTACTCATAGAATAAGATTTTTGAGAATTTTTTATTTCTTTTGATTCATCAAAATTAGAAGATGATAAATCAGACTGAATATCAATGTCTTCATTGTCTTCATTAGGGTCTTGTGCATCTTCTGCCATATTTGTAGAAGAAGTCATAGATGTATCTGATTTTAGGTCCGCAAAACTGCAACTATTAAACCCAAAATTCTTCAATAAATCTTTTTTTATTTCTGACATATAACATTGCAAGATTTCTTGCTTTGAAACAATTCCTTTGATCTTCAGCTTTCCTGTTAAATTTTTCAAAGGACTTTGTATACTTCTATTGCAAGCAGCTTCTAATTGTTCATCCGTCAATTCTTCCAAATAGCTAATTTTAGCTGTAATCTCTTGAAATAATTCTTCACCAAATATCTTTCCAGTTTGTGGATCTTTTTTCGACAATTTTGTCCAAAATTTTGAAAAATATTTTCTTTTGAGACATGGTAAATTATCTGTAGATATATCTACAATAGGTGACCATTTTAAAATCCATGGAATAGAAAATTCAAAAAAGAAATGTAATGAACCAGAACATTCTATTAAATGTCCTTGATTACTTAATTCTGAAATTTTGGGAGAAATATCTACCCAATGTAAATATAATTCTTTGAACTCTTCTGGTAAATTTTTTATAGAAGGTCCATGTAATAACCACCATTGTTGAAACCAATTTGGTATATATTCCAGATGTTTATATACTTCTGGACATACTTTTACAAACCAAGTATGTTTTTGCTTTCTATTTTCATATAAGAAAACATTAGTAAAAGCTTGGATATAATCCCAATAATTATATTTTATAACAATATTCTTTTCTTGAAAAAGATATTCTTTTTCTTTAAATAAAGATAATCCCCATTCATTTGGGAGACAAATTCTTTTTATAATAATTTTACTGAAGGTATATTCCTTCTGATCATTAGCCATAAAATGTGTTATTTCACATTCAGAAGCTTTTAAAATATTTTCATAATATGATCGATGCTTATATGCAGTTGCTGTAAATGGATTATTATCCAAATATTTTTCCATGAGTGACCATGGGTCATTTTTCTTTTTGATGTAATCATCATATTCGATAAGGAATATAATTCCTTGTTTTTCATTTTCTTGGTAAGAAGTTATATCTTCTTCTTCTGATATTACCACATTCGCATATGAGGGTATTTCCTCAGTGGCTTTAGCTTTCCCTTTCATTTTTTTATATTCCAAGAATTCTTGGTATAATTTATCAGAATTATTATTCTGACTTGAAGAAGATCCAGAGATATTTTCTGAAATTAATGTCCTATTACCATGCTGAACAAGGATATTACCTCGTCCACCTCTGCCACGATAGGGAGTAAAACCCCCTCTTCCTCTGGAAGTGGAACTCATTCCTGCAAATATTCCCGAGTTAGGAAATCAGGCAGACTATTGTCTTCACCTTTTATATGAATAATATTAAAATCAAATGGGGCTAAATGAGCTTGCCATCTTGCAAACATTTGTTTAGAAACATCATGTTTAAAATCTTTATTAAACATAAATTTTGCTGATTTACAATCTGTATGAATAAGAAATTTCTTATTATATAAATCATCCTGAAATTTTAAAACACATTTAACAATAGCTAAGATCTCTTTTGCTACTGCAGAATAATTCTTTTGACTGGTATTCCATTTACCAGAATGAAATCTAACAAGATAAACTTGTTTCGTATTTGGACAAACTTGTTTTAAAATTCCTCCAAACCCTATATCTGAAGCATCTGTTTCTATTATTTTGAAATATATTAGTCACATCCTGACAAATTACAGTCATTTTTGGTACATCATTAGCTATTTGCCAATGATCTGGTAAAGGAATTTCTTCACATTTAATTGATCTACGAGTCGTAATATTAGACTTGCTAAAATTAGTTTCAATTAAAATCGTTTCATTCAAAGATTTATCTTTGATTTTACACATAGGATTTAAAGTGTGTAAAGGTTTATAATATATCCTATAACATATACAAATTATTTCTGATCCAAGAGCATAGTTATATCCATGTGTTTTAACATTCATTGTCAAAGAGTCAAGAATGTTAATATCAGATAGAGATAATTGTAAATTAGGATATACATCAAAATATACTGGACCATGTGCCAGACTAGATTGAATGATTCCCATTAATGATTTCTTCCAATCTAAATTTCTACCATCTCTAAGGGCAGCAATAAAACTTTCTGGAAGATTTTCCAGGGTAAGGGGTTTAAAAGCTATTTGAACTAAACCAATATGAAGAAATTTATGTGTTCTTCTATAAGAATTAATATCCTTTTCACTAAGTAATTTAATTACCATTTCTTCATTATTTAAAGAGATAGATTCTTCTGAGGTTTTAACAATTTGTTTCAAACCTAATTTTTCGAATGTACCTAATTGGTAAATCGTTTTTGGTTCTATCCTAGGGATAGTCCATTTATTTAATAAATCCAGATTTCTGGGTAACTCAAATTCTTGTGTAATAGAATTTTTCATTCTATCCGTATTTCTTAACATTTTTTAAGAAAGTGTTAAAATATAACAAAGAAGATAACAGTAAATACTGCCATTGCTCTGATACCAAAATGAAGGATAAGGTATACAGAAATATGTTACAGCGGGCATGTTTACAAGATATAGGAAATCCGTCGTAAAATCATATATCAAAATGGAATGTTTACTTAATCGATCCCGTCGATAAATAACATACTTTAATCCAACATGTATAAGCCAACAACCCTAAACGCCACACCTGGGCTAAATCGGGTATAAACGGCTACAAAAGGATAAAGTTTTATTTATGCCAGAAAGGATTAAAACCTTGTTATACGATTAAAGCCAGAATTCATCTCAACCCTTTTAACATACATGTATACATCCTAATTTAATTCCAAGACCAATCTGTATTTAAATTTATCTTCACATTATATTTTAACACTTATATTCTTTTAGCCTATCATTAGGCTAATACTAAAATTTTAATATAAAAAATTAAACAAAACAAAAAATAAAAACAACTTACAAAATTTAAAGTTGTAATCAGAAGCAAAAAATTTTATTACAAGCTGGGGTATATGTTACAAGAGGGAATGAGAAGGAGAAGAGGCGAGATAATTCTCTAGCGTACCTCTCTCATTTCTAAACTCCTCATATATATAGGAGGGAAAAGTGCTGAAAACAAACAAAACAAGCAGTAAAAATCGATAATGGCAACAGTATTTGCCAAAATATTCAACGTGAACAGTAAAAGTGAACAGTAAATTACTGTTCATGAATAGTAATGTCGGCCATTTTTATTAATAGTGCCTAGATATTGATGTCTTCAGTGATGATGTCATTATTATTATTATTATTATTATTATTATTATTATATATAGTAGATGTTGTGTTATAATGCTGGAACAATTGTTATACATCCGAGATGCTGCAGAGAGACAACCAGCGTTCACCTAGTATCACTGTGAGGTTTCATAACGGTTTATATCCTATAATATGTGTTTTGAACTGTTAATCGTACTTTCTGTTATGTGTAATTTATTCTAGTGACACGGATGTGCTACCGGTGAACTATCTATATGATACTGTTACTACTACTGTGCCTTCTTGACTGATATATGTTAATATAATATGTATCAGTGACTATCACTCTCTAGTTTCAACTATAGTTTGTGAAAGATACACAGTATGCGTGCACACGCCGAACCTCACTGAGTTTCAAAACTCACACCTCTTGCGAAAAGCTTATCAGTCTTACAAATTTGGTTGGCTAGTGTGGCTTCCAAGTGATTGTCCGGGGGGAGAGGAATGAGATATGAGTGATGACATCAACTAAGGATTAGATCGTGCTGCGCGTGTTAAGTTATTTAGACGTTTTTTCTTTCATCCGTTGTAATCCTTTAATTAATGGAGTGAATCAGTGATCAGTCAGTTGTATTACATCAAGGGATATATATATAATTATATATTGCATTTAGATTTTAATCATGTACTGAAGTCGCGGTGAGAGGTTCTCAGGCCGCTCCCACAACGACCCCCGGGGGACCTTGAGGGTAGGGAGCCGGGCCGTCACTACTTACATCTCAGGCAAACCAAAAGATGAAAAGAAAGAAGTGAAAGACCTCACTAAGAAGCTCTTTGTGAATATCAGTGAGGTAAAGTTTCTGTCTCTCTTTAATCAAAATTTGTATATTTTTGTTATGAAATTATGATTATTTTTTTGGTGTTTTAGATGGACCATGCAGCAAAGTTGAAAAGTAGTTCTGATGCAGAGAGAGAAGTACTATGCAGCAACTGTGCGTATCTAGCTTGAATTAATGATGTTCTATCAAAGCTTGCCTAAGAGCAAATGTGTATACCATAAGATAGAGGTGAGGTCCTCTCTTGTAGAATTTGTTGTGGGTTAAAAGATCAAAACGACGTCGTTTTGATATGAAAGTGAAATTAAAAAAAATAAAAAAACACAACAAAACGATTGCAGAACATTGCTGTGATTTGGGGGATACAGCAGAGGATCACAATTCCCGTAAGTTAATAACAAATTTTTTTTTTTTTTGATCGGCAATAATAATTTTATTTATGTGAATTCTCTAACAAGATGCTAGAGAAGGAAAGTACATGTAGAATAAAACTCCAAACAATACAACAGACTAGAAAACTACAATCTGCAAAGGAGATCGTCAAATCTGCCTAACTAGGAGCGTCTATCGGATACGACTTCCATTTGTTCCAATCTAAAGCAAGCTTATCACAACGACCGTTAATCCACGCAAAGCTAATTGTTTGGATTTCGGCAAATATGTCCTCCACTGCCGCGGCTTTTGAGTTGAAAATGAGATTATTCCTTCTTTTCCAAATACTCCAACATGTAATTTTCCTCGTAGCATCCCAAACCTTGCAGAATTTGTTTTGCTTTACATGCAAAGGAGTGTTGTGATGTAGTGATCTCCAATTCGAAAATGAAATAAACTGAGTTCGCCACCAAGATGAAAATTTGTCCCAAATCTTCACAAAGAAAGGGGCAACGACAAAACAAATGATTTTCATCTTCCAAATCCAAGGAGCAAGATGGGCATAAAAGGCTAGGGAGAATGATACCTCTCGTCGAGAGATTCGAAAGAGTGGGAAGCCTATGTCGAGAAGCCCTCCAATTAAAAATATTCACCTTGGATGGTACCAAATTATTCCAACAAAAATGAGGAGCATCATTTTCTAAGGTAGATCTATCACTTCAAGCAATTTTTCCTTCAAGATAGCCACCGAGAAGGTTCCTTTTGGATTGAAACTCCACGTGGGAACATCATGTTGACTCGCATGAAGAGAAGTGTGTCCGGGAGAAAAGCATAAAAGTCCACTAGTTCGCCCAATTCTCTTCCTCTAATTTCCCTTCGCCAATCCCACTCCCATTCCCAAACACCATCACGCATCCTCCTACGGTCTTTTACCAAACAATCTTTTCCACTAGAAAGGTGATAAAGTCTCGGAAAACGGCACTTGAAAGACTCATCCCCTACCCAAACGTCTCTCCAAAATTTTACACTATTTCCATCCCCTACCTTCCATCTAAGGGATGAAATGAGATTCACTCCTTTCTTTTCAATTCTATCCACATTTCTAATAATGTTGCCCCAAACCTTGCCTTTCCTACCCATCACAGATTCATAATTAAAACCACCCTCATCTCCATAAAGCAACTGAATAATACTCCTCCACAAGCTTCCATTCTCTACATTATATCTCCACCACCATTTACCCAACAAAGCAACATTTTGAATCCCCAACCCTCCAACCCCTAAGCCCCTTGAGATTTGTGTTTAAGAATAGATGACCAAGAGAGCCAAGAAATTTTACGCTCATCGCCAACCCCTCCCCGAAAAACCGCGCTCGAATTTGTTCTAAGGTGTTGATCACAAAGAATAGGAGCATGAAACAAAGAGAAGTAGTACAAAGGAAGACTACCAAGGACCGATTTGAGGAGAGTAAGTCTTCCACCCATCGACGTAAATCTACACTTCCATCCCGTCAATTTTGTTTTGAATCTATCAATCACCGGCCGCCATGAGCCGACACGATTCATATTTTTGCCAATAGGTAATCCCGTATAAGAAAAGGGGAGCTCGGCAAAGATTGCAACCTAAAGAACGAGCTCCGAAAGTTAGGTCCACATGTTGAATATTTAACCCGTATAACTTGCTTTTAGTCATGTTAATCTTCAAACCGTAAATGAGCTCGAATGCCTTCAAGATTCTCGCTCGGGTTATTAAGATTTTCCATATCCCATGCTCCAAAAAAGATAGCATCATCCGCAAACCGAAGGTGGGTGAGATTAACATGATTACCGTGAAAAGCAACATCGACTCCTTTAAATTTGTCAATTGTCACAAATTTCCTCATAAGCACATTGAGAGCTTCAAAAAGGAGAAAAAGAAATGGAGAGAGTGGATCGCCTTGACG
Source organism: Gentiana straminea (assembly GCA_036785695.1). Classification (NCBI taxonomy): domain Eukaryota; kingdom Viridiplantae; phylum Streptophyta; class Magnoliopsida; order Gentianales; family Gentianaceae; genus Gentiana; species Gentiana straminea. Next base: position 3,180,626 of record JAVUPR010000046.1, on the reverse strand, counting down.
TATTCCTCTTTCCATCTTGAACTCTTCGAAGGACTCCCATTAATAAGGACGGACACGTGAGCCGATGATAAACAACCTCTTATCCATTTCCTCCAAGTCAATCCAAAGTTCATTTGTTCCATAATAGAGTCCAAAAATCCCCAATTAACTGAATCAAAAGCTTTTTCAAAATCAGCTTTGAAAATAAAGGCTTTACCGTTTGATTTTTTGAAATAATCCACCACCTCATTTGTAACCAACACACCGTCAAGAATTTGTCTACCTTTAATGAAGGCTGATTGACAATGGTCGATAAGATTGGGAATAATCTTCTTGAGTCTCTCAGCAAGCAATTTAGAAATGATTTTGTACGTACTCCCAACCAAACCGATAGGCCGATAATCTTTAAAGGAAGTGGGATTGCATTTTTTGGGAATAAGAACAATGAATGAGCTATTGCATCCTTTACCAAACCTTCCAGAACGCTCAAAATCTTTAATGCATCTCATAAGATCATCTTTAATAAGACCCCATTGCGATTTATAGAAACCGAACGAAAAGCCATCTGGCCCTGGAGCTTTGCTAGAACCACAATTCCAAACAGCAAGTTTCACTTCCTCCTCCGAGAAAGGGAGCTCAATATTGGTACGCAAATCCATGGAGAGAGTTTTGAAAAGATCAGACTCGAAAGAAGGTCTAGTCCTTCGATTTCACCGAATTGACTTTTGAAATGATTGACCGCCTCTTTTTTTATCCGTTGTGCATCCTCACACCATTGTCCATTAATTAAGAGACCGGATAAGTTATTTTTGCTTTGCGTCTTCCTTTAATGAAATTATGAAAGAATTTGGTATTTCCATCACCTTCTTTTATCCATTTTTCACGAGCTTTCGTTTCAAAGATACTTTCGAGTTGGGAATCTTTCTCATAAAGTGAGTTGATAGCCTTGATTCTGCACTCCATTTCATTTGGACTAAGACTTTTCTCTTCCGCGAGTTTATCCCAATCTTCCACAACTATCTTGGCTTGAGTTACTTCCTCTTGAAGGTTTCCAAATGTTGAGCGACTCCAATTCTTCAAAGAAAATTTGACCCTTTTAAGCTTCTCCTTGAAGATATAAAAAGGGTTACCAATAATGTTCTCATCCTTCCAAGCAGTAGTCACAACATCATTAAACTCCGGGTGTTTCATCCAAAAGTCGAAGAATTTAAAAGGGATGGGGCCGAAGTCAATTGAAGAATTTTTTAAGAGGATGGGGCAATGGTCCGACAAACTTCTTTGTAAGCGTATAAGAGAAGCATCCGGCCAAAAATTTAGAAAGCTTGGAGATACCAAGGCTCTATCAATTCTACTCATTTTGGACCCATTTTTGTTAATCCACGTGAACTTCCCGCCTTCCAAACGTAGGTCAATCAGTCCCGCATTAAAAATAAAGTTCAGAAGAATATTCACATCATTTTAATAGAAAGTATTGGCTTTTCTTTCATGACGATAGCAAACAGAGTTAAAGTCTCCGATTACACACACCAAGCCAACCCAACTAGTCACAATGGAAAGAATGTTGTTCCACATACCAATTTTCGATGAAGAGTCTTGTGGAGCATACACATTAATGAATAAAATTTGCTCCGGGATGCCAACCCACGAACCTGAGATTCCACAATAGCCGTCCCCTTCAAAGACCCCGCATTTGTTAAAAACATTATTATTCCAAATGCAAGCCAATCCTCCTGCTGCTCCAGAAGACCCAACAAAATGAAAATCTGCTTCTGAAGAGCCCCAAATTGACATAGCCTTCTGGGTGGAAATAGTTTGTAATTTAGTTTCTTGTATGGCAATAAAGTCAAGTTTCTCTCTGCTAATGATCTCTTTTATCCACCTAATCTTGCTGCTTCTACCAAGACCTCTTGCATTGATGGAAAGAATCTTCATTGTAAAATATAAACCACCAGACTGCACAAGAAAAGACGACCTCTATCGATCTACATCAACATCCTTGTTCAATTCAGTAGAAAGGTCCACTTTGATGCCTAGATCTTTTGCCGAGCGATAGTTTTGTCTAATTCGGAGATATGATCCTCTTCTTTAGAAATTCCGAGAAATTCTTTGAATTAATGAGCAATCTCACCATATTTTGGATACCGCTGTCTGAAACAGATGCTCCTTCGACTTGTTTCTCCGGTCGGCCACCCTTACGAGCTCTTTTTGGACGAATTACCTTGAGTCCCTTTCCCCGTCCCTTCTTAGTGTTCTTCTTGTGAACGCAGATGGATAAGTCGTTAGACGAGAGGCGCGCTAAAATATCTTCCAGTGGCTTATAAGCTCTATCTTTTATATTAGGTACATTATTATTCACGGTCAACTCAATATCCGAAGGACAAAAGGGGGTGGTGGCCTCACATGAATAATGATGTGCTGAAGATGATTTATTTGAGTGCAAAAGGTTCTGAGTTTTGTGAGGACTTACCAATTTAGAGGGGCCCAGGTCCACATCCTTCAGGTCAACATTTGAATTAAAGCCGGCATCCTTAACGTACTGACAAGATTCCTGATTGCCTGCTGCCCTATGTTGTTCGACCAAGGTATCAGAAAGGTGACATACGCCGCCAAAATCAATTAATGCTCTATCATCTGCTTCCTTTGACTTGTCACCGTCATTGCCGGAAAACACCGATCGTTGTTCATCTGCCATCTCCCCAACCGCCGAATCGGACCAACACTCTTCCGATGAAGAGAATCTGCTTCCTTCATCTGATATCATCCCTCTAGCGCAGCCAAAACCTTCCAGTTTATGTGGATCTTCCATCACTAAAACTTCAAAAGGATATTGTCTACTTCCACAGAGATAGACTGATTGATAGATTTCCAATCTTGCGTGAGGATGGATAGACATCCATATTCCAAAGAAGACTTGGTTAAAGTAGTTGGACAAATTTCCAGCACTTCACCCCATAAGGCTCCGATACTCCTAAAACTTTCTTCACTCCATGCTTGAATAGGGACTCCGAAACACTTTATTGTTGCTGTTCTTCCAACCGATGAAAATTTACTAGTCCAGGGCTCCACCCATATGAACCATTGATGAAACCAATCAACTAAAGTGAGCAGCTTGTCCCTGCTTTCAATGGAATCACACTCAATTAGGACCCTACGTCCACCAAAAGGTTTCACCGAGACCACCTCTAAATTATCGTCTTCCATGATCTTAGAAATATTTTTCAACAGAGCTTCAATCCGTAGTTCTCCAACTAAGCACTTTGAGAGCCAGTTCCCTTCCGAGCGCTCCAAACTGAGGTGAAAAGGAGAAGAAATAGATTCATGCTTTGTATGCTCCGCAACCGATTGAACACCAGATTCTTTCGGAATGGTCTCTTTGCCCAGACGGTAATGACATTGAGAATTATCCCCAGCTACTTTGTCTTTATAACTTTTCCCAGCTTCACGATCTGCATCACGAACTCCATGTTTCAAGCCATGTTGTTCTGATTTGCCAAACGAAGGCCCACGGGACCGTACTAACGTTCTTTTGTATTTGCTTTTGTTGACACGGAGCTTATAAGTCCCAAGCCAAATCTCATTCAACTTTTTCTCTAAAGCCTCAGGATGCCGACAATCTTTGAATCTGACAAAGCCAAATCTGCTTCCTCTCTTAGTTCGTTTGGAGGAGATGTAGACATCCACCACTTTTCCAAATGAGCTGAAAGCCCTCCACAAATCTGCACCCTCACAACTAAGAGGAAAATTACAGAAGAAAAAAGAAGTAGAAAACCTGTCCCAGTTGCCAATCAGATTCTTGCCCGCCTGTTTAGTCTCCATCCCGAACCTGCTTCTCCTAGGCTCATGCTCACCGGAAGTTGAAACCACACCTACCGCGCTAGCTCTCTTAGTCTTTGTCACTCTAACCCACTCTCTCTCACTAGCCATTACTTTTAAAGGCACCATGTTTTTACTTCTGGCACCACATTATTTCTGGCACCACAAAAATTACTCCGGCACCATGATTTTTGATGAACGGAACGTCAGTGGCACTGACGTTGCTATTGAAAACTAACGTCAGTGACGGTGTTCAAAAACGAAAGTCAGAGGCACCGACGTTTATGTTATAAAAGTGTCACAACTAAGAAACGTTAATCCACCGACTTCCATTGACGTGCCTTTTTGAATAGCAACGTCAGTGTCATTGACATTGATGTTCAATATCAACGTCAGTGTCACTGATGTTTTTTTTCCATCAAAAAAATAATTAAATAATGGGTGTCGAAAGTAAAAACGGGATACCTTTAGAATACCCTTTTTAATTTGGAACATTAATTTACAAAGAGTTTAATGGTATTTGATACATCCTGTCATCATTACAATGGAAAAGTAAAAATAAAATCATAACCAACAAAGGTTTGTTGGAGTGGACCGGACTCTGGTCGTTTAAACAAGAGGTCTCGGGTTCGAGCCCTTGTGGATGCAACAAATCTTGTTGGGAAATGTCTCCATATTTGGTGCCTGACAGTACCTCGAAAAATTAGTCTAAGACAATTGCCTAGATACCCTACAAAAGCAGAAAAAATAAAATCATAAACTGTCATGGATAAAACTCACACTCGCGCAAATAAGTACAAATAACCGGGTTTTTTTCTCCACTAAACTGACATACACTATTTTTAAGATATATAATATTAGGGCCTTTTTTACACTATATGTAAAACATGTAATGTTAGGCCCCTTATCGAGGGCTTTGGGCGATCGCCCATATGTACTAGCTCCCTTCATCTTAAAACATAAATTCATTTGGACAATTCATATAGTTTAAAAAAATGATTAATTAAATGTTATTAATTTTAATGGTAAAAATTTGAAATTACCTTAAAGTGTCACTATGCAATAGTCGTAAAGTACTAAAAAAATAGATGAATTTATAATAAATTAGAGGTAGAAAGAAGAAAAGAATATAATAAAGGATTCTAATATATTTTAAATGAATTTATATTATTGGACAAAACCAAAAAACTAAATTGATTTATATTTAATTGGGACGGGGACGAAAAGAGTACTCCCTCCGCTCTAAAATAACCGATAAAGTTAATAAAAACAAGCAGATTAATGAGGTGAACTTGAGCACCAAAATAACTAAAAAAAACCTTTGACTATAATTAATGCATGAGATAATTGCAATTTACTCCCTTAAAGTTTACTTAATGCAATATTTACTCCTTTAACTTTTAATTGCTCGATTTACAACCCTAAACTATAACTTTTGATTAATTTACAACATTAAACTTTTAATTGATCAATTTACGACCCTCAACAAATTGTTTTTCTCAATTTAACCTCTTTATTGATAATTAACCTTTTTTTAAAGTTCAACAAATGGTAAACCGATCATTTCTGGATCATCTTCCCCACTTTCCTTCCTATTCTTATACTTTTCCTCCACACTCAACCGCATTCCTCTATCCTTCCCCTTAATAAATGGGGTTGGAGCAATCAATTACTGTTGCGAGGAATGCTTGTAACCAAGAGAAGCGAAGAAGCTGGACGATGAATTATGACCAGAGGAGGAGACGGTGGAGAAGCTCGCCGGAGTTGTACAGGTCCCAGTGGTGGATATAATAGACAGCTCGGCATGACGGAGTAGCCACTCAATAGTCTGGTCATCAAACTTGTGTCCAAGATCGCGCGTTAGCTGAAAAAACCTCAATTACAGCACAAATAATCGGCATACGAGTGCGTTGACCACGGCTGTCAACCTTGCTATGTCGGTATTTAGTAGAGGGGCTTCTTAATTTTCAGAGCGGAGCCGTTAGCGGTTCCACCACCGTCGTTGCTTCCCCTTTGATTAGAGTCAATAATTGATCAGTTACCATCTCCTAATGACATCTATAGAGGCAAAAAATGAAGCACTTTCTTGTTCTCCTCTATCTTCCGCCTCCAAAAGGCCAACGGTGGAAAAATTAAGGATTTGTGGTGACAAGAGGGGAATGGGGAATAGTGTAGAGAAGGGTAGGGGTAAGAGGGGTGAAATATTAAAATACAACCGTTGTAGGAAGGTTATACCAAGTGTCATACATTACAACCACTCATTTCTAACATCTCACACACGATAAAAGTGTATTATGTGAAAGAGAGTAAAAATGAGAGGCTCTAATGTATGTCACTTGGTATAACCTTCCTACAACCGTTGCACCATAAAATCTCTCGTAAGAGGGAGAGAGGGAGCAAAGAGCCACTCAATGAATGTGGGACACGGTAGTTGGTGGAGACAAGAGATGGGAAGATGTGTTATGACAGATCGATCATGAAGTGATTGTGATTGTGGGTAAAGATAAAAAATTAACAAGTAAACAAACACAGAAACAAGAAAAACACAGATTTAACGTGGTTTCCGGCAATGTGCCGACCACTCCACGGACAAACGATGATATTTTATTATCACGAGAAAGTTAATTACAATTACATGTATTACAGATGGTATTTATAGCCTTGGGAATCCAACCCTAACCGAGTAAACAGTCAACCCAGACAATGACTAAAATACCCCAGAAGTAACCTTATCCAAATCGGAAAAACATGCAGACGTTTTCCCCAAGTATGCTGACAACCAATCTCAACAGACTATTCATCAGCAGCCCAAACATCAGCAGGTTGATCAACCCTGCTGATCTGCCCCAGCTGAATACTATATTCAGCAGGCACCTTCATGCTCTACTGACCACCACAGTTTCCATACAAACTCTACTGAGTATTACACTCAGCAGACCAAACTCAGTAGCATAGTTTAAGTCACCATTACAAGATGATCCGGAAATGACAGGTTTACCCTTTGTTGAAGTTTTTAATAATATTAATTATCAATTATGTAGTTAAATTGAGCAAAATAATTGTTAAAGGTCGTAAATATATTGATCAATTAAAAGTTTAAGGTTGTAAATTGATCAAAAGTCATAGTTTGAGGTTGTAAATTGAGCGACTAAAAGTTTAATGAGGTAAATTTTGCATTGAGTATACTTTAAGGGGGTAAATTGCAATTATCCCTTAATGCATTGTTATTTTTATTCTCTCATCCCTTAATAAATAAGCTGGATATAGGGGAAAAAAAACAATAAATAGCGGATTGGAGATAGAATTCAATCAGATAAAATGAAACTATTTTTGTTTTTTTGTTTTTGACAAGTTCATCATTTTTCTTTAGAAAAAAAAAATCATCATTTAAATCGGAATGAAGGCAATATTATTTAGCATTGATGGTTGAACTAGACATTCGAGGGAGATTCTACTGTAGGGAGTTTTTATTGGACTGCACCGTTCAACATGTGTAAAAGATATAAAAACATGTTTTGTCCTTTTGTATACATGTCGATCATCCAACGGTTCGGTTCAATAAAGACACTCTACATAAGAATTTCCTGAGATTCGAGGGCTATGACAAAATTGAAAGAGCATCAACTTCAACGGAATAATCCCTACTTAAAATCGTCCTAATTCTAATGTCTCGCACAAAACGGATCATTCTTGTATAATAAAACAAGGGTTTGATGATAAAATAGTGAATTGATAGCATCCACTCCACGAATAGAAATGATTTTCCAATGATGAGTTCAAGGCTGTTTTTCTTATTTACATATATGTCTTGGCCGAATCGTCTGCGGTACAACAGTTAAAAGGGTCTCCATCAATTATGATTACAAAAATTGGTAGAATCCTTCTGTCTTTAATGTGAAACCATTCTTTTGCATATTTAATTTTAGGGTTTCGTTAATATCCATGATACATAAGTCATGTTGGTATTGTTATATTAAGATGGTATGGTGATGTGAATAAACTTTACTATTAATTTTGATTGAACTTTTTCACATCTAAATCTTGTTCTTATCAAATTTAAGTTAGAAAATAATTTTTATAGAGAATTAGGGATCATAACATATTTTGAAATATTTTTAAATAACATGACATTAATATGAAGAAAAACAATTTTTATAATTTCTATAATGTAAAGGACAAAGTAAAACAAAAAAAGGAAAAAAAAAAAAAAAATTCCCCCTATGCTTGAACGCTGTACCTGCGTTGTTGTTGTTGGTTTTTTTTTTTTTTTTTTTTTTTTTTTTCAAAGACTCGTATCTTTTAATCTAAACATCCAAACGCGATAAATATTTCACTGAATTTTTTATTTTTTCATACTCTTCGTTTTGAGATTTTGTTCGATATCATTACATCGTTTTTCGTGTTCACTGTCGAAATTTACTCAATGAATCTCCCGATGAATCCCAAAAAGCAGTGAATTTTGAACAAAAGTGAATTTCGACAGCAGATATTCGTAAATTACACCGGAATATGGTGAATGTGGTCTCAAAATAAAGAGAATGATAAAATAAAAAATTTGGTGAAATAATTTTCGAGTTCGGAGTTCTAGATTGAGATATACAAGTGTTTAATTTAAAAAATATGGATTAGAGAGAAAATAGGTTGGATTTTTTTTCCAGATAGAAAATGGTGCCAGCTTTTCTAAAAAAATAAAAAATAGTTTTGTCATTTATACAAAAGTTTTAAAAGACTGTCATTTTCCTTAATTGATTAAATGTCTTTGTTTTTCTCTCCAAATCCCCCTAATTTTTATCCTGACCGAATTTGTGTCAGATGTTGGATATTTCTAGATTCAATATCAGTCGCGTATTCGATATTTCCGGACTAAAATTCAGTCAGTAAATTAATCAACATTCTGTCCAAAATTAAGTCAAAATTGAGTGAGAATTGATTAGCGAGAAAAATCGAAAGATAAAATCTAACTTTTTTTTGCCTGTTTTAAGATTTTTTTTAGGTGTGAAAAGTTTTTTACTTTATTTTCCTATAAAATTTTGTCTAATACTCCATACGTTCCGAAATAAACGTTGCAACTGTCAAAATCATTTGTTTCATGTGTTGAAAAAATTGATACTTACGAATTTGACAGAATATGAAGAAACTCTACAGCACGTAAAAACGTTGTCTTTAAAAAGATGTTTCGTCTCACGCAATTGTCATTTAGCGATCAAACGAAAATCTCTCTAATGATACAATGAAGGTGTTTGATTCTGTTAGGGTCAAGGGTTTACCATTCTATTAAAACCAATTGATAGTAATAAAAGTGCTACTTTATTTTCTTATCATTTTAAGAGTGTGGGCAATCTGTCCCAACACCCCCTCGTCCCACGCCAGGGGCGGATCCACATACCCCGGGGGGGTCAAGTGACCTCACTGGATTTTTTTTTTATAAAAAAAATTCTTTTTTAGTATTAAAGCGATGTAGTTTTGTCGTCAAAAAATGTCGTTTTGTCGATAAAAATTGATGTTTTAGACTCTGGTGACCCCACTGGAATTTTTTTGGATAAAAGATGTTATTTTTGACTCCGGTGACACCACTGGAATAAATTCTTGGATCCGCCACTGTCCCACGCAATTGTCACTTAGGGATCAAACGAAAATCTCTCTCATGATACAATGGAGGTGTTTGATTCTGGTATGATCAAAAGCTTATCATTCTACTAAAACCAATTGATGGTAATAAATATGTTACTTTATTTCCTTATCATTTTAATGGTGTGGACAATCTGTCCCAACACCCCCTTCAAGTGTAAGGTGCTACTTTATATTTCCTTATGGTTCATCCTCAAGTGTGGGTAATCTCTCCCAACACTTGCACTTATTTTAAATAATGTTCCAACGAGATTTATTTCCTTATCATTCCCCCTCAAGCGTGGGCAATCTCTCCCGACACTCGTACTTTTTTTAATGTTCCAACGAGATTTATTTCCTTATCATTCCCCCCTCAAGTGTGGGAAATATCTCCCAACACTTGCACTTTTTTTTTTAAAATAATGTTCCAACCAGGGTTCGATCTCGTGGCCTCTGGCTCTGATACCATTTAGGATCAAGCGCTTACCATTCTACTAAAACCAAGTGATGGTAATAAATGTGCTACTTTATTTCCTTATCATTTAAGAGTGAGCAATTTGTCCCAACAGATTCAAACAGTGACTTGTTTGAATCAAACCAGATGGCATTCGTAAATTTGTTATGATTACGCTGTAAGACTTCTGAATGATTTCGTTTGCATGCATTTGTCTTTTATAGGCCGAAGAGTTTGGGTGGGCTTGGTTTTCGTCATTTATCTGAAATGAATACTGCATTCCTCGCCAAGTTGTCTTGGCAATTTGTTTGTAAAAATGAATCACTCTAGATTGATGTGTATCGAGCAAAGTATGGGGATATTTACCAACCCTGTAAACAAGGTTGCTCGGTAATTTGGAAAAGCATAAAATCGACGTAACATGTAATTACAATTGGCTTGGATCCTAATAGTGACACGCCGTTCTAGAAAGACCACCCAAAGGGCCTCTATATATTACGTTAGCTCGGGTTATCACCTACAACTTGCATCCATTACTTCCGAAAGGGAGGAGGGAATTTGGCAAAACATCTGGAATCGCAAGGGTCCGAGTCATGGCAATCGCTTCATCTGAAGCATCAACCATAATGCTTTGCTTGTTAAGAAAATTCCCTATCACCGAAGGGAGACGGATTCTAGCATATATGATCTTTGCGGAGAAGAGGAGGAATCAATTCTTCATGTCCTACGTGACTGCAAATGGCCAAAAGCGATTTGGAACAGTATTAACGACAACTCGTGGAATAGAGATTTTTTTGGATGCCAAACTCCAAACGATTGGGTCAACTTTTGTCTTAGCCATCCGGCTACCACAAATAAGTGGCGTTACACTTGAAGAGAGATTATTTATAGGATCTGGATATGGAGAAATTTGATTTGCTTTGGAGAGCACACTCGACATCCACACATGCACATGTTTTCTTGAGCCAAATGATAGCCCGTGCAAAGAACTTGAGACTAGCTTGGGACCCAGATACATAGTTTCGGCCAAATTATGTTTTGTGTTGTTTTTTCCACTTTCAGCCTCATTGTTTTTTTTTTTTTTCCTTGCCCCTTTGAGCCTATTTTTGTAGACCTTTTGTTAGTGAAGATCGTCTTTTTCATTGTTTTTTTTATTATTTTAAATTTGGAATTCTTAAGAATTAATATCATTGATTCGTGTCTTAATCTAAAAGTTAAATTTTAGTCAATGTGACCGATATTCATGTCTTATTCGAGATAATATTATATACAGCTGACTTAGTCCGATTGGTATTGTATTGTAGACCTAGTGCACTTGCTATTGATATGCTATTGTTGATGCAAATTATGATCATATGGCATCAAATTAAGAGCGATACTTTGGAACTAAAACAATAATAATAAGAATAATAATAATAATAATAACAACATCGACGATAATATGGATCCATCATTTGGAAGTCATCAGATATTGTTTATTTTCTTTTTTATATGTGATGTATCTAACGATCTAATACACATGCAAATGATACGGTTAAGGTAAGAAATTCTTGAGGGAGGGAGGGAGTGATGTCCGTGTACTTAAGAACAAATCAAATTAATATCTATAGGGAGAAACAAACAAATAAAAATATCTAAAGAGAAAATCATAACCTGATGAACACGACTATTTTTATAGTATAAAAAATTCGAGGTATTCCATACTTCACATTGCTGCAATTGTTTGAGTATTTAAAGACAACGATGATTAACGTTTTCCTTGAGTTGGTCTTTGGGTTGGTCTAAGCTTAACATTTTCGTAAGCAGAGTCGATGCAAAATCCTGGGTCATGAAGGGGTGATAATATTAGAATTTTCACAATCAACAAATTTATACTAGTGTTTCAATCTGCACAATTGGATTTGAGGAGATTATACCCTAATATATAATGCAAAGAAACACTGCTATACATTTTACAATGTTTATTGAAAATAAAAACTACTGTATATTGCATTATCCGAACGCATTAACCATTTTACTCCCTAAATAAATATTTACGTAAAAAACAATTCTTAGGGAGGGGGGTTGTGGGGAAACATTTCACAAAATAGTATTTTTATAAGTAAAGATGTATCATTTTTTTTAATAAATATGTATTTATATTTACATAATAGGGGTGAATATAAACTTTAAGAGGGGGGAGACAAAAAAAAAAAAAATACATAACATATATAGTAGAGTATTTTTCCGGATCCGAGGGGGGCGACTGCGTCCGCTCTTGTACGTAAGATTTCATCTCTACCACCTTTTCCATCGAGCATCAACACCTATCTCCACCATCTCCTCCATCCGGCAACCTTTCATATCCAAATATGTTCCATCCGGCTACAAGAACTAGCTATAGCAACAATAGCTCTCAAACCCCTTTTGAATTCCCAAGGTCCTTGTTCGAAGCACATATTGTGTAGTACCGGCCTAAAGTTTTGAAGCGGCTTCAACACCTCCATCACCTTATAGAGTCGTGGATTGTTAATCCCAGTAGCACTCATAGGGGCGGCTGCATCCATATGACAAATTTCTAATCCGTATCCCCGAATTTCTATAGCCGCCAATGCTTGTGCCCAAGTACGTACGCCCCTGCTTCTTGATTCAGATTTCATTCCTCTTAGCCACGTTTACTTGCTCTGATGATATTTTCTCCTTTATGAAGTTCTTGGTCATCTGTAACATCATTAAAGGCTTATGGCTAGAAACCCTAATAAATGTTCGTTGACAACATAAGAAAGACGTCTGATTTTGTTGTCTTGTTTTTGTCTCTGTACGTAGGTGAAGTTTGAGGGAGTTTAGGAAAGGAAGAAAGCATGATTAAGAAAAATGTAATTAATGTTTTGAATCTTATTAAATGATCCAATATGTTTACATTTATAACAAAGTATTACTTAAAGAACATAAATGTAAAAAATATTGGATCATTTAATGAGATTCAAGAATTAATTACACTTTTCTTAATCGTGTGAAAAGTCAAACATGACTATTAAAATGGGACGGAGGGAGTAAAACATATCCTAAGATAATGTAAATGAAAAGATAAATATAAATAATATCACTTAGAAGTGATTTATTTCAACTAAATTCTATCATATCTCTCATTTGATATCATCTTTATCTCATAATATTTATGTACTCTAATACCCTCTTACAAATATTGCTGGGGTTGGATGTAGAGGAATTGTAAAAACACTGAAATTGATGTTTTATTGTATTGAATAAATTGATTACACTGCTTCTCTTTGAGGAAGAAGCGACATAAATGCTAGATTTAAATATAAAGATACAAACTAAAACATGTCCAAAAATAATGTAAATGAAAAAATAAATATAGGTACTATCACTTAAAGTAGTGATTTATTTTAACTAAACTTTATTCTCTCTTATTTGATATCATTTTTATCTCATGATAATTATCTACTCTAACAGAGGCGGCGTAGGGTGGAGGTGAGCGGGAGTGGATTCTCTTAAGTATTTAAGGGTAAAATGTATTTGTTTTTTTACACATTATCCTCAAAACGACGTAGTTTTGAAAAAATAAATAGACGGTTAGATGATTTTCGTATTTTGGGTGTGTGGTTAGATCACTGCTACTTGAGGGAATACTCCCTCAAATACTTGAGAGGATCCTATTCCGGAGGTGAGGGCCACTTGAGAGAGGATGAAGGAATTAGGGTTTTTGGATATATAGAAGGTAAAGGTAGATGTAAAGGAATTCACTACAAGTGCTGGACAGTCCACTGCAGAAAACAGTGGATTTAGGGTAATGAAAAGTGAATTTGTCTTTATCATCTATTTTATATTTTCACGTTCTGATTTCTATTTTTCGTCTCTTTTTTATCCTTTTAAACCACTGCCCCTAAAATGTTTGTGGTGCTAGTAAAAATACCCTATAAATTAATAAGACATTGCGCCTTTTGTATTGATTACACCAATTAATTTGTTTGATTTTAGAGAGATTTTGTATGCTTTAATTACTTAAATAAAATGGAAAATTATGGATAAGGACACAATCTGAAATATTTTTAAGTAACAGGACAACTACATATTTTTTATAGGGAGAATGACAACTGCATAATTTTTATGGAAAATTAGGGATAAGGACACAATCTGAAATATTTTTAAGTAACAGGACAGCTACATATTTTTTATAGGGAGAAGGACAACTGCATAATTTTTATAGCGAGAAGGACAAACAAATGAATCCCGAAAATCGGTGAATCTCCCCAAAATTGAATCCCGAAATCGGTGAATTTCGACGGTGAATTTCGACAAGTGAATCCCGAAAATTAGTGAATTTCGACGATGAATTTTGAAAATTAGTGAATTTCGACGATCGTCGTGAATTTAAACAATTGAATTTCGAACACAAGTGAATTTCGACAAATGAATAAATAGTTTTGTCCTTTATGCAAAAGTTTCAAAAAGCGTCCTTCTACTTAATTGATGAAATATTTCTGTCCTTCTCCCTCATTCCCCCTAATTTTTATAGCGAGAAGGACAAACAATGAATCCCGAAAATCAGTGAATCTCCCCAGTGAATCCCGAAATCAGTGAATTTCGACAGTGAATCCCGAAAATTAGTGAATTTCGACGATGAATTTTGAAAATTAGTGAATTTCGACAAATGAATTTCGTCGGTGAATTTAAACAGTGAATTTCGAACACAAGTGAATTTCGACAGTGAATAAATAATTTTGTCCTTTATGTAAAAATTTCAAAAAACTGTCATTCTACTCAATTGATGAAATATTTCTGTCATTCTCCCTCATTCCCCCTAAATAAAATTTGTTCGATTTAGCTCTTGGACGTTAGTCTTTTAACTGAACCAATATTTATTCTCTTCATTAAATATATTTAATAAAAACTATTATTTAAAGTATTATTTGGAGTGATACGAAAAACACAGCAGTTTGCAAGGAAACTTCACGCGGCAGTTGTTGCAAAACAATCACTAGCAGGGCATAAAGACAAATGTTAATATAACACCTATTGTTTAACAAAATGAAATAACACAACTTCTTTACTATATTACTAATGCTGACAAAATCAAGAAATCAAAAACAAAAGTAATAAAAAAAATAATAACAAGAAAGAATGCTTCCAAACATATGAAATCAAGCACCCGATTATTCCCCTAAAGATCGTTCATAACTTAATTTCGTCCAGGCCGGGCTACTGTATATTTTGTGCCTATATATACATACTCCTAGCTACTCGTGAAATGAAGTACAAACTGAAAATTTTCTCTAAAATCTCTCTTACGTACTATGGAAGAAATGAATGTTCTTCCCCTAGGCTTTCGTTTTCATCCCACTGATGAAGAGCTAATCAATGATTATCTCAAAAAGAAAGTCTCTACTGGTTTTTCAGATCCCTTTGTTTCCATAATCGCAGATATCGATCTTTACCGATTCGATCCACATGAACTTCCAGGTATATATGTTTGGTAGATCAAAATTTTAATTAGTGTGAGTGTATGCATGTAGTATAAATTCCATTAAAAGTGCTTTGAAATTATTTGCAGCTAAAGCCTACTTTGGTGAGAAGGAATGGTTTTTCTACAGCCCGCGAGATAGGAAATACCCGAATGGAAGTCGTCCGAATAGAGTAGCTGCTTCTGGATATTGGAAAGCTACTGGTACTGATAAACCCATCATTTCTCAATCATGGTGTATTGGGTTTAAGAAAGCACTCGTATTCTATGAAGGTCGACCCCCGAATGGGATCAAAACCAATTGGATGATGTATGAGTATCGTCTGGTGGAGAATAATAACCAGCAAAGAGGATCTATGAGAGTAAGTTTCTGATGATACTCTCCATTTCTTGTCTGTCCGTGTAAAGTCTACGTCGGTAAAGTAGTAGAATGCTCACCACATATAAGTGTGAGACATAAAAGTCTTGTCAACTCGGTTAGCCCTTTTAGACCAAACGAGGACGGCGGTCTAAGCAGTTGACCGGACCATTTATGACTCATTTAGTACTACCAGGTCTGGACTGTTACGGTCTGTCGTCTGTAAATCCCAAAATGCAATCATACTAAATAAATAACTAAACTTCTCTCGCTGTATATCTATTCCAATACAGTCAAAGCCATATGTTTACATTTTTATGTTGAATTAATCGTGCAGTTGGACGACTGGGTTCTGTGCCGTGTCAGGCTAAAGCCAGAACATCAGGAACAACGGGAACCAACGCAGGAAGAAACGAAAAGAAAGGCGAAGAGGGCAGCGTGCAACGATGAGTTTGACTGGTATAATATTGAAGATGAAAATGTGCATAACATCAGCTTTGTTCAAAAAAATGCATGGCCTAATTCAAACCAAGATTATTATTCACATGATCGTACTCTGATTCTTGATTTTGAAGAAGGCACTTCATCAAGCCAGTACATTTCTTATGATGATTATGACGTTCATGTGAAATCGAATGGTGGTTCAATGGGTAAGAGAGGTTTTTGAGGATGGAGACAAGGAAAAAGACGTGTTTTTATTTTTTTTTTATTTTAAATTTTAAATTTTGAACCAAACCCTAGAAGCAAGAAAGGGTTTCTTTTGTGCAAATAAGTGCTTTTTGCTCTATATATCAATTTCACTCCATCTCTTTTGTGTTTAAATTGTGAATCAGTATCTATCTATCTATAAGAAAAATGATGCAAACAGTGAATCTATTATGTCTTATATATATTGTTCAATTTGGTGAGGTAAATTTCTCGCAAGTGAAATAGATAAAATATCGTATAAACAGATCAAAACAAATATGCAATATAAGTAAAATTAAGGAGGCAGACCTTTGAACTTTTACTTACGAATATGGATGATGGAGAGGAAAAGATTCATTTTTCAAGCTATGAGTATTTTTTGTTTTAGTTTCACTAATTTCTTGTATTTTGAGGCTTTAGTTTTTGAGAACATAGGGTTGTTGTACTCTTTCTTACTATGACGATTTTTTCACTTTGGGTTTGCCGTTAGTAGGTTTTAAGGAGGTAGAACTATGTTCTGACACGTAACTGATATATATAAGGGGAGGACCAGGATATGACATGTTTGGAACTTTTATTTCACTTTTAATAAAATAAATATTTGTTCCAAAAAAAAAAAGGAGGCAGACCCTTCTCAGGCCATAACCTTTGTGTCAGTCGTCGGAGCTTCATCTACACCGCCACTCACCTCCATTCCCGACTTTGGACAGCTAGAAACATGTCAAGGCGAACTGACCTTCTTTATCTCAAAAAAAAGACCTAAAGGTATTGTTTAAACCGTTTGAGAATGCTTTGATTGGTCATTTTCCGGATTATGGACCTTTAATTGATGATATTAGTAAGTGCTTTACGAAGTTGGAGATGAAAGATGGTTGTAAATTGGGTCTCCTTGATAATCGTAATGTCTTAATACAACCTGGATGTTTAGAGGACTATATGTGAGTGGTTTTTCCGGAAATTTCCAATGCATGCATCCAAATGGACTTTAGACTACCGCTTGAATGAAGAAGTGTGGTTTGAACTTCCAGGTCATCCCGCACCCTTTGTTTAACAAACATTATATCTGGAAGTTGGCTTCTTTGATTCGTCATCCCCTACAAATGGATAATGCGACTTTGGACCTTCGTAGAACCTTGGTTGCTAGTGTTCTAGTTTAAAACACTGGCGTCAATAGGCAAGGATATTCATAATGGCTTTTGGCAAAGTGTTATTGCGGAGACATGACCAGAATATTGTGAATTTTGTCGATGGATTGGTCATAGTGAAGGTGCATGCTCCAATTTCAACCAAACCCTAGAAGCACGAAAGTATTCATGTTAAGATGAAGTGTTTACCGTTGTACTAAAACCAATTGGTGTTAATAAAGATGTTACTACCTTTCTTTATACATTCAAAAGCGTGGGCAATCTCTCCCAACACCCCCCGGCCCTCAAGTGTGGGCAATATGTCCCAACACTCGCAAATTCCTTTTTAAGTAATGTTCCAACCAGGGTCCGATCTCGTGACCTCTGGCTCCGATACCATGTTAGGATCAAGCGCTTACAGTTCTACTAAAATCAATTGGTGTTAGTACAACGGTAATCACTTGATCTTAACATGGTAACAGAGCGAGATGTCATGGATCGAACCCTGGTGTGAACATTATTTCACAATTTATATTGTGCAAATGTTGGGAGAGATTGTCCACACTTGAGGGGGCGTGAAACCTTTAATTAAGATTATTGTGCAAGTGTTGGGACATATTGCCCATACTTGAGGGGGGTGTGGGAGATATTGTCACACTCTTAAATGTATAAGGAAATATAGTAGCACATTTACTAACACCAATTGATTTTAGTACAACAGTAAGCGACGATCTAACAGTTCCTCTTTTTCAAATAAGATGCTCTGCCCGATCAATTTCTTAACTTTCTAATATAACGAATCTTGGAAATTCCTTTCGCTTAAGCGGATGAGATCACCTATATGACATTGGTGCCTAATTTCAATGTCTTAATAAAAACTACGTCGTTTTTGTGTGTTTTTATTTTATTTATTTAGTAATTTTTTTGGGGTCGCGGGCTAGAAGGACAAAATAAGATACAAAATAGGAAAACAGACAAGAAAAAGATATAGTACGTCGCGTTTTACTACATGTGTTACTACATGTGTGTAACACGCGTTTTATTTTCTTGTATTTATTTAGTTAAAAACACTATTTTTTTATATTTTTTTAGTCTAAGCATAAGTTACGTTATGGCAAATGAAACAACACATTTATGTTTCAAAAATGAATTTGCTAAAATATCATATAAACCGATCAGAACAAATATGGAAAATATGAAATTTTATGGTGCTCATACCACACTATATTAGCATTGGCCAAGTCTGTATATAAAATAAGGAAAAGCTAAAAACGGACAGTTTGTTATGCACTAAAAGAGGGTCCACGATGTATTCACAAAATATTATTGCTTAAAAATACACCATGTGATACTAGTGGTCGAATTATCATAAAATTTGTGATAACTGAAATAACTTTTGTAGGAAAAATACTTTCCATCACAAGTAACTATATATGAGGGCAAAATGGCGAATAAGATATGAGAACAAAGGGGACAATAATATACTACAAAGTATACTGTAGAACCGGATAATTTCCACTCATGAGAAAACAAGGAGTCACGTTTGAGAATATATATGATACTTTGTAAATGAGTTAAGTTTATACATTTGTCACGCATTGAAAGATATAGTAGATTTTTTTTTAAATAACAACCAATATATCATTATAAAGAAATCCAGCAAGATGCTAGATGTAATAGATGACACATGGTAAAGGTGTAAGAGAAGATATAAAATATGTATTGTAAGTACTGATGTACATATACTTATATTATACAAAAAAGAATTCTATATATAAAATCTTGCACATTAACATGTAATAAGGGTCGCCTCTGAGTTTTTTAATTAAGGGCCTAAGCCAATTTATCAAGATAAAGCCTTTTAAAAAAACGGTTTTAATGCGTATAATACATGTTTAGAATAATTGACTTATTGAACCAAAAAAAATAATATAGACCCTAAATTTTATAATTTGTCGGAGGGCCTAGTGGCATATATCAAGGGACGGGTCTGCATGTGATCTTAGAATGTGATCTTATTAGAGTGATAAGAACAATAGTCACATTCCAATCAAGTAATTAAATATCTGCTTTTAAATGATAAGTTGTTAGTATAAGTTAATTGTCTTGTATGAGTACAATAGCTCTTATCACATCCCTCCTTATTTAGAGTTACCAATATATATTGTGTTAACGTGTGGACATACATGTAACCTACTCTTGTATCGCTACTAGAAAAAAAAGTCTTTGCCACACGTATAAAGTGTCACATCGATCAACTTTAATACACTATACAAAACATCTACTGTGGCGTTCGAATTTTAAATAATTAGGAAAAATGACACTTTCTAAATGATTTTTAAGTAAAATGAAATGCCAATAATATTTATAGGGTGAAGGATAATTTCTATAATTTATAGCTTAAACGAAAAAAAAGGTGTCGGTTGAAACGGAAAACAAAGGGGAACGGTGTAACAGGTTGCATTTTGTTTTTTCTTTTTCTTCCTTCGTTTTTAAACACTCTTATCTTTTGATATGAATCTCAAACGTGATAAAAGTTTCACCATTTTTTATTTTTATTTTTTCGTGTTCTTCGTTTTGAGCCTTGGTTCGATATCCTTGCATCATTATTCATGAGATTGACTGTCGAAATTTAATCAGTGAATCTCACTTATGAATCCTGAAAAACAGTAAATTTTGATTGTGAATTATGAATAATAATGAATTCCGACATTGGATTTTCGGAAATTATGTCGGAATATAGTGGATGTGATCTTGAAATAAAGAGTATACTTAGGAATATAGTGTAAAATGATTCTTCATTGATTGATTCAATACACATTTGCGTACGCCATTATATCAGTCTTAATACAACAGAAATAACAAACCCATAATAATAAGATTCTTATCTAGATTTTAATCACTACACTTGTCACCCAAATACTAAACGAGTCTAGCTCAGGCCCAATACTCGATCCATAATAGGTTCGGCTCAATCATCTTTATTTCCTTAACATGCCCCCTAAAATAGGGAGTGGTCAACATTGAGTTTGGATCTAGAAAAAGGTAAATTGTGCCCCAGTAATAGGTTTAGTCAGACAGTCTACAAGTTGGTATAAGGAAGAGACATGGAAGACTTGAAGATGACCTGCCAGAACATGGTGATGAACAAAATGAAATCTATCTCGATATTCTTTGTACGTGTGCGAAAAACAGGATTCCGCGCAAGAGATTCATCACCAATGTCATCACATTAAAGTTGTGGAATTATGGAAATTTTGATGTACATTTCTTTTAGTAAGGAAGGACTTCTGCAACAAAATGGGCTAGTGCTCGATACTTTGACTATGTCCTTGAACGTGATACAACCTGCTGATTTCTCAGAAGACCAGGAAATAAGACAAGAGCCTTGATAAACACAGTAGGCGCAGCCACATATTTTCTATCAAAGGATTACATCCATAATCTCCATCAGAGAAACCATGAATTTCCAGCTTTCATGCAACTTTAAACACTAACCCAAGTTGTATAGTCCCATTAATGTACCTCAAGACTCTCTTCAAGGCTTTCCAGTGCTCTGAGGTTGGATCATGCATAAACCGTGACAGAGTACTCACAAAAAAGACAAGTTTGGTCTTGTGAAGGTCAAGTATTGCAAGTCATCAATAACACTTCTTTAGGGAGTAGGATTCTAAATTGGCTCTCATTCATCTGGTTTGAGAATCTTCCTAGAGATCATTGGTCTAGGGCATGGCTCAAGATTTTACATGGTCATCTTTTCAAGAAGTTGCAGGGCATACTGTTTTTTGTGAGAGAATTAAGGTGTCTGGTGTTCTGTGCACTTCCATAGCAAGAAAAAATGGGAGATTGGTCCAAGGTCCTTCAAAGGAAACCCTAGAGTTCAACACTTGATAAACTTCTAAATAGTAGAATCTGAATTTCCTGTAATAAGAAAATCGTCTATATAGACCAAGTCATACAACAAAGTAGAATCATACTTTGAAGATAAAGTATGAAGAATTTGATACTGATTGTTTAAACCCCCACTGAAGTAGCTAGTTTTTCATTTCATCAAACCATGCCCTTGGTGCCTGTTTTAACCTATATAAGGCTTTGTTCAGCAGCAGACATGGTGGGGCTTAGCTGGATCAACAAATCCTTCAGATTGCGGCATGAATACTGACTCATTAATGATGCCACTTAAGAAGGCATTATTTATATCTTCTTGTTGTATTGGCCGTGCTGCTGAACAACTAAAGACATATAATACGTGCTAGCCTGTTTGTACTATCAATGCCCTGTTTAATAGTACATCTGCCTAGAGACATTTAAGTATCAAACTTGTTAAAATGATTAGAGATCTCATCAACCATAATCGCCTATCATGGTTTCTCTATCACAGTTTAATACTAAGGACGTTATTATATAAAAATTCATAATTGTTTCTTTAAAAGAACAAATATATGACAACAGAAAAGCCATTTAAAATATGTATAAACATAAAGAAATAGTAGAAATGATTTGACCTGGTCGGATCCGGTCCAACCCGATTGGGTTTAGGACACTATTTCAACAATCTCCCATTTGGCCTAAAACCAATCACATGCACACACAAGACCAAGTCGAAACACAAGAATCTCATGCAATACTCGCAACCAGCCTTAGCCATGAACGGATCGCTATCCGTGGGGACTCAGACTATCTTCATATCATGCTCTAAATGATCAAGACAAAAGGAACCGCCTCAACACACATATGAATCTCCGACAAGACCTTGGTCCTTGCTTCATGAAATGAATCCACTTACTAAATCAGCTATATAGGAAAGGTGGAAGAACAGTATAAGGTTCATGAATGAACCTCACATACTCATGTACTGCTCCCGCTACGCCTCCAAGGGCACTACTGTGCTTTGGCTAAGTTGTAGAATTTACAGTGACCCATAGCCAAGAACATTTACAGCTCACTGTATCACTTAGTCAAAGTGACTGCAAACCCAGACTGTAGCTCTCATTCGCCTTCATAAGACTCAGGACACACGTCTATATATCTACGTTTATTTATTTCCAAGTTTGAATAAACTAGGAAACCATCCTTAACTTGTTTAAGGATATCCTCGACATTCACCAGATTTACTTTCATACTTGCTCATGATGGTTCATGGACTATGAACATCTGGCATTACTTTTATGATGGTTCCTATCACAGTAGGAAAAGAAACCATCCATAAGCATCATCTTTCACCTTATTTATAGGACTAACGTCCTAACATAGATAGATCTTGAGAACACCGGCTAGTAGTATCCCTTGTCGCGATCTATGCTAAACTCTTTTAGCATCACATCTATATAGGTAAACTATAATCTAACAATAGTTAAATCTTTCATTATAGATTCTTATTTCTAAAATAGGAACTGCTAATCCAAGTGCTTTCATAAAGTCCTTGAACTACCAAACATTAATCGACTGTGACATGGGGTGATAATTCCTGAGAGAGATATCCAATACCTTACTCAAAAATTGTAACACACTCCTACTATCCCTCTTGCACATTGGGCATATCCCTTCGTTTGACTAAATCAAACTCCTTTGATTATCAAACAAAGAAATTCTCTAGAGAAACTTGTTTGAGTCCATAAATGGATCTCGTGGGCTCACATATCATGTTATCGTCTATGAACATCGAGCTATTTGCCCAAAGTCTTCAACACTACCTTATAGACATGATACGAAGTTTTAACAAGCATAGTCTGAATAGAACCAGGCTCAGCTGGCAGCATAAAGATAATTACAAGGTTTACACCCCGTACCCTTCAGACGTCACTATAGCCTTATGGTAATCATATTATTATCCATGTCAGCCTTTCAGGGACATTCCCTCTAGGTAAGACAGACTAGGTTCACATCCTGGTTGTTACTGATGGAATCTAATTCAGATATTATGGCTTCTGGCCACATCTCTCAATCTTGCCTTTCAAACATTCCTTCATAAGTCGTGAGATATTTATTTTTCAAGATGAACATACCAGCAGCCCTTTCAGGCTTAAGGTTATCCATGGACTTACAGAACTTTTGAGTGCACTGAGCAGTGTTCTAAACCTCATCACTATGTGGCGTCTGCTCACGTTCCTATGGTTGAATATGTCCTTGTGGTTCTCAAACTACCTTTGAGATCTAAATTTACTCCCACTGTTTCTTTTGGAAGAAACACTTCCTCTAGAAGATAGCATGTTTAGAGACAAACACCTTTTGCTCCGTGGACAAGTAAATAACATCTAGCGTACTTGCTAAGATATTCCACAAAGTTGCATATGTCGTACTAGGCTCCAAGCCTTTCTGACTTTGCCTATGACAACTTCAAGTCATCGGTTAAGATTCGACATTATCCCTTTCCATATCTAATATGGAACTTATTCAACCTTTATTCTTTGGAACTCGGTTAAGTATATATTTCGTATAAGGGCACTTACCTGAAATGGGTAAGGGATACTTTGAATGGCTTATGTCACACCTTTATCATAAAAAGTGTTATTTCCATTTTAGGAACACAATCTGATTGCGTATCCCAAAGATGGTATCCTTCTATAGAGAATCTGATTCTATTTCAGACAGCTTCTGAAACACCCTTCAGGGATTAATTACTTCAATCCAAATGAAGATTAACTCCTAAGTAGTTCATCGATCTCATATTCGTATTAGCTCGAACTTTTCGGGCTTTCCGAATTGTTGTACTTCACCAAGTACATTCAACTATTTCTAAAAATAGTCACAGATATTAATAAACAATTATTTGTGGCATTAATTGTTACAAGCCAACAAACTTCGGTATGTTTTGGCTTTAGACAATTTTCTAGATCTTATAACCTTTTCTTAAAAAAAGGTATTTTAGTCATCTTTAGATAAGATACGTATTACCCACATGATTCATAATCACATGGTTCAGACATCATCAGAATGACATTTGATTACACGTTTCTATTCCAGAGAGTCTATATCTAGAACAATCACAAATATCAAGGATAATAGCCATTCAAACATCTGGTTGAGACTTCTTCACCTATATCGACTATATAGTGACTTCAATCTAGTATGATAGATTCAGTGACCGTTCAACCTTATCGGAACAACATTTATTCCTTACAATCGAATATGTCTACTAAATCCTAACAAATAACTGAACTCGTGTTCTTCATAAGAACCGGAACACAACAACATTTATTTAGTTCCTTTATCAGTTTACTAGACTCAGAATACATAACTGAAAATGTCGCAACGTTTGCTTCATTTTTCGTATCTTGGTGTATTCCGTATTTAATCTTTCTAATTTAGTCACACTCATAAGATATCATATATCTAAGAGTTGACTTTAACTTAGATAGATTTATCTCAACATACTTGCCTAGAATAGAGACTTCGATAAGTTCTCTTACTTAAGCACTTGCCCCTTTCCATTTTGATCTTTAAGCACTTGTAAATATTTCTCAGCTTAGTCTTAAGAAAATCACAAGAGCTATGTCTTTTATTTCCTTTCATAAAGAAAATATAAAGTTTATTAAATTGTTTATTTAACCTTTTGAATCACATTCAAAACATGAACTATTTAATTAACCTTCAAGCAATGATTAAAGAAATAAGTCAATACTTAAATCTTTACAATTTTGAAAACAACCTTTCCAAAATTCGATGTGGTCATTCTTGTCCAACGTTTGAATTAATTGTCATCGTATGACTGAATGATCATATTGGATCGAATCCAATATATGATTAATTCGTTAAACTTATTTCAAGTGATTTAATCATATCATGAGCTTCCGTTTTTCATTAATAATTAAAGTCTTGGAGCACTCCATCAAATATGTAGTCTTCTTGTTTCTGACTACTATAACGGGGTTGCTCGAGTCATTACTTATTTTAAAAGGATTAAAATTACTTAACCATACTTGAGAACATTTCTCAAAATGTAACAGTCACAATTTGGTTTTATTAATCGAAACTTAAAAACACAAATATAAAAGTTTGCTAAAAGACTACAACAAAAAATGAAGACAAAAGAGTGTTGTAGTTTATACACGCAAAATAAAAAATGATTTTTTGGTTTATGATTTTGCTCCCACTAGTCAACTACTCCCAATTGACTTTCAAGAAATTTTCCAAAATTCTTTAGTGGCAGAGATCCAATCTAGTTACCTCGATTCCCGGCGGTGGTCAATCAACCAAGATAATTTTGAAAGGTAGGTAACTCTTTACCAATCACATCACTATGTAATTCTCAAAGGTTGACTAGTCGACTCTTTGAAGTTACACATCACTATGTGTTAGTCAGCCCCTTGTCTCTAAAGTCAGACGGCTCTGACGGTGGCCAATCATCGAAAGACTCTAGTCAAGTCATAACCCAATATTCACGAGATCTCATACGATCATATCTCAATAACGACGATATACCCGAGGTAGGTCAACTCCCGGCGGTGGTCGATCAGTTGGATCCGAACAAGGGCTCTTCACCGTCGTTATAATATTGGGAGACACATATACCTCGATTTTTGTTGTAGGAGTAATTTTAAATTAATTCACTTAATTAATTTTGAATTAATTCTCTTAATTAATTTATTACTGTCTCATCAAGCATATCTATCTCTATAGACATATATCCTACACATTCATCTAGATCGTGCCTAGTTATGCATCTATTGTATCATATAAAATAAATACAAGCACAAAGTAAATAAATGCGTAAAGTAACCGGTATGATCATTTACTTTTCCTAGGTGCGGTTTCGAATAAAAACAGACGAAACCCTAGGTCACAATCTAAAGGTAGCCGCAAATGCCAATATGATCTTTAATTCTCTATTCCCCAATGAGATCTTTATTTTCGTCTTCTTTGGTCTCCATCTTCCGCTCCATTCTTGTTACATAAATTTTATCTAATAAAATAAATACACCCGCCGCACACGGGGAGAGCTAACGGGAATGTGATAATACATAAAATAAACTAGGTCACGGTTCATAACGGCCTAGCTAGGATAATTTTAAAACCAACAGAAAAATTAAATCATTCACATCTATCCTATCGGTCGAGTCCATGATCAATCGAGGTCTATATAATCATATTATATTTAATATCTAATCCATACAATAATATCTTATGAAAAAGATAAATTAACATTTAACTAGTTATGCGTCTTATTTTATCACATCAAATAATAAATTAACTTTTAATTAATTAAATGATTTAAATCGAAAATAAAATTAACATTTAAGTTTAAATCGATTTTAATTTTAATTTTATTAATTTGGAACTATTCAAAATTAAAATCAAAATTAAAAGGTCTCTTTTGTTTTATTTCCTTTTGGTTCTTAATCAAAAGGGATGCCTTCGGTTTCCTAAACCAAAAGACATCTTTTCAAACAAAATTTGGTTGACTACCCGGCCTCTTTTCAAAATCAAAAATTTGAAAGTAGCATGCCTAGCCTTTTTCAAATCAAATATTTGAAAAGGTCCTAGGCCTATTCCAAACAAAATTTGGAATAACCAATATTTTGTTGATTTGCCTGACTACTTTTCAAAATCAAAATTTTGAAAATGGTTTAGGCTAGGACTTTTTCCAAATCAAATATTTGGAAATGGCCTAGACCTATTCCAAACAAAGTTTGAAAAGACCATTATTATTTTAATGCCATTTGGCATCCCAATGAACCAAACTATTTACACCATTGGTTAGCCACATGACACAACTAAACAAAGGAGATATCAGTGCACAATAAATATCGCAAGACGAAATACAAAATCGGGACCTCCACGAGACAACCAGCCGATGGCGGGCGAAGCACCGCATGGGGGGAGCCGCCGCGGCGCTCCCTACCCAAATATTTTTTTTTCGTTGGGAAGCCGCCGCCGATTAATTACTATGCAAATTAACATGCTTAATGCTTAAGCTCGAGCTCCCTACCCGAATATTATATTTTTCATTATCACGAATCTAAATCTTGCATCTATTGATTAATTACTACGCAAATTAGCATGCTTATTGCTTAAAGCTCGAAGCTCTCTCTGATACTGGAAACCATCCAAGGATTGGTTACAAAACTTCTCAAAAGCACTAAGGCTTGTTGACTACTACTATAAAAATATTTCCAAGATCCCACAAAATTTCCATTAATAAGCATGATGAAATATTTGGGAAAAAATCAATAAATTATGTGACAAGTCACTCGTATTATATTTATTCATAATAAATAAATACGATATTAATTTACCACTATAACATTTATAGTTTTGATAAATTCTTTCCTTATTTGGTTATCCGCCTAGTAATCGTTCAACTAAGAATAACGATCTTGTAACGCGTCTAGACACCCCGTGACCCCGACGAAGAGTCAAATGCAATGACTACTACCTTTTAGTGGTGCGAATCCATCTCTGCTTCTCAACCTATTATATGGGGCTTCCACTTTGAAAAGATTCACGAGAGTAAGACATTCCTTATAAGAATGCCCTTTCAGATATTCACCCTACTAATAGGGTATGCGATTTCCGGACGACCAATCATGTATACTCCGCATTCTTCAGTATTACACCCAATCACTACCGCATGATCGCCACGTGGCTAGGGGAAACCTCAATACTGTCAAAGCATGACAATCCACACCGTGATGCCATGTATACTCCGGTCCTAAGGATAATTACACAACCGTCACATAGTGTGACATTTAACAGTGTAAGTGGGTCAGTTTAATGTACACATTCTTTAATACACGTCCACGTACAGTCCAAGTGTCTATACACTTCGATAGACGAGATCTACCCCTACCCTTAAAGACATAAGACATCTAATACATGCTATCATGTTTGTACTATCAATGCCCTGTTTAATAGTACATAAGCCTAGTGACATTTAAGTATCAAACTTGTTAAAATGATTAGAGGTCTCATCAACCATAATCACCTATCATGGTTTCTCTATCACAGTTTATACAACGGACGTTATCATATAACAATTTATAATTGGTTCTATAAAAGAACAAATATATGACAACAAAAAAGCAATTTAATATATGTATAAACATAAAGAAATAGTAGAAATGATCCGACCCGGTCGGATCCGGTCCAAACCCGATTGGGTTTAGGACACTATTTCAACAGAAACTGTTGGTACTAAGTCTCGAGTGTGATTGTCACACAAAGCTCTATACTCTTCATGCATTGCTTTAGACCACCGAGGATCAACAAGAGTATCTACTAATTTTGTAGGTTCTTTTGAACTAGAACATGTCTGTTGTTGAGCCAACCAAGAAAAAACGCCTGGGCTTGAAAATGCAACTATTTGCCCTTGTCTGTATATGGTGAACTGGTGCTATAATTTGTGTGACTAGTGGGACATATTATTACGTTATGAGCCCCACTTGCACGTAAGTTTGATTAATTTCTTAAAATACCCCTCATATGTGCTTTTACTACCCCTACCACTAACTGCCATGAAGCTAAAACTTACATCATATGGCAATTCTCATGTGTAATTATTTTTGCAGGTCCTAATTAAATGTATAATTATTTATTTAATTAATAATTTATTTATAAAATTAATCATATTAATTTTATGAATTAATTACTCAATTAAGTAATTTAATTATATAATTTATAATATGTATATATATATATATATTTTGTTTTTTTTTTCTATCCTTTTTTTGGTCCGGCCCTCTTCTCTTAGCCCTAGTCCATATCGGCCAACACCACTTTATCCAAAACTTTATCTACCTTATAAACCAAAAATCCGACCTCCAACCTAACCCTAATCCCCTTTCAGCCGATTCTAACAATCTCACCTCTTCAATGCTCTCCTGAAAATCCTCTCCCCTTATTCAACCTTTTTGATTCTCGTCCTCAATGACGATTACTCGTATCCCATAAAATCTGCAAACTATTTCATCCCCTCTCTCTCTTCACCTTCCATTTTCATCTAATCCTCAACTTTACAACTACACGGATCGTATCCTGTGAAGGCTCGTTCAAATCGGGCAACCACGTGATTGTTTTAACTCTGAGGAGGGTCCGATTTCTAAAGCTTCCATCGTTGGAAGATTTGGTACCGATTCGATATTTATTGCAACACAGTCAAAGCTGTGAAGGCTCCTCCACATCTTCAAATGAACAAGGTCGTATCTTTTCATTTATTAAGTTAATTTCTCTATGATTTTTTTGATTTGAACTGTACATTTGCCTGATTTTATGCTATTGTGTCTATTGAAGGCCTTAATCATCCATTTTGGTGACTGTTACGAGCCATTAAAGTCCAAATCTCTGGATTTGCAGTTAACCCTAAAACAAGGTGATATATTTTCAAGTTAATATCGCATCTTCTTTTATTAATTCACATTTGAATTACTATCGTGAACAAGCTCGTGTTCGGCTCGTTAGTGTCGTGATCGTTTGTTCATTCGGCTTAACGAGCCGAGCTCGAACATGATTGTAGGCTCGTTTTTAACGAGCCGAGCTCGAGCTTGGTTCGCGAACATGTTATGTTCGCCGTGCTTATGTTCGCGAACATGTTTGTGAACATGCTTATATAATGTTCGCGAGCTTATATAAATACATCAATTTACGGCCCGACTCGAAAAGGATAATTCATTAATCTAATAGATATTATAGATTTGATTTATATAATATTTAGATATTTTTATAGTAATTTTAGTTGTGTAATATATGTAATTTTAATGTCCATATTATTTTTACATTTGCACTTTATGTTTTATATTTTAACGAACCGAACTCGAGCCGGATTCGAGCCAGGAAAAAATATGTCTAACGAGCCGAGCTCGAACGAGCTCAAACATTTCATCTTTTAAGACCAAGCTCGAACGGAATTTTCGTTCGTTTATCAAACGAACGAGCAATCTAAACGAGCTCGAGTTTGATCGGCTCGGCTCGTAAACGGCTGGAAGATGATCCTTTTGACCACATGTGAATCACTACCCTATCGGTATTGCAATCAGGGATAAAAATCGGCTAAACCTTGTACCCTAGTCCGGTCAAACCAATTCAATTGAGGGTTTATACCCAGTGAAATTGAATTGCAGTCTGCTGAGAGTAAATAAGCCCAATAATGGTCAAACCAATCATCTAATCCAGTCCAATTCCGGTATGTGCTAATATTGATTGGTTTAAGTTTGTGGTCAGGTCTAAATTAAGTCTTTTTAAACCACTGAATCAACCCTTGTGTGTTATCTGCAAATATTTTTGGTTGATCAGTTTGTTTGTCCGGTCCCTTTAGTGGTTAAGTGTTACTGGTTTCACAGTAATAGGTTTTAGGGTTTCCTTCCTTCTCTTTCCTATAAATAGCCACCCTCTCTAAACAAAAATAGCATCATTTTTTACAAAAATCAATACCACTTTTCTCACCTGAAAGAGTTCTAAAATCTTTTGTGAAGTTAGAATTAAGTGGTCTGAAATTCACACACTTGCCTGAAGTGTGGTGAATTGGTTGGAATCTTACTAGAGTGTCTATAGCTTGATGACTAGTAAAGCTATACACAGGACTCAGGATCAACCTCTCTTGGTCTTCATTGTGTTTTTCATTTCTGAAGGTACTCAATACATGAAAACTCTTTAAATTGTTTTTTTGTTGACTGTTCTGTGTGTCTGCTTGATTAATGAAGCACCCACGTGCTAAGATCATTAGTGTTGAAGGACCTCTCTCTAGAAATTGCTTAAGTGAGAATCTGGCAATTCATATAGGCTTCAGCTTACTCCTAATCTTGTGTCAATCAGGAATTCAGATTAAGTCTTGTTGTGATTGCTGCATTTTCTTTTGTGTCTGCTTATTTGAGTAGTTAGTAGTCTAGGTGTCCCTTTTCATTTGGTGTTGAAATCACAGAAATATTTAGAAACAGAATATGTTTGTAACTTGGCTTAAAGTACCAAGCTCACTGTCTAGTGGATTAGACTTAACAGACTTTGTCCTTAACCTTGACTGTGACTTGATCATTCAAGTGGAAAGTGTGGCAAACTTTCATTCACCATCAGCTTGCTATTGCTTGAATATTCAGGAACTGCTTTTTTTGTGGTTGGTTTGATAAACCTCCTCACTACCTTGTGCATAAGGCTTAGCAATCTGATTATTTGTGTTTTGTGCAAGGACTGTCTCTGAATCAAAGTTTGTCCTTGAGTTTGTTATCCTTTCCCATATCTGTTGGGAATTTCAGGTTGCATATCCCTGTGACTTGCACCTTGAAATTTTGCCCATTTTTTGTGCTTACTTGTATTGCCTGCTATATTCTTGTCACAATCTGCTGAAAATCCATCCACCTGTGTAGCCTGCAAATCTGTTTGAAAAATATGCACTTACCTTGAACACCTTGTAATAGGTTTTTCTTCTGTATTTTTTTGGCAACATCTTGGACCTGCTGATCATTTTGTGATTAGTTACAATATTGATCTTGATAGTCAAATCTAGGTTGAGACTCAGATCTGATCTACAGTTCAGTGTTGAAACTGATTGGTTAGCCTACTCTGGTCCCTGCTTGTTTTGCTCACTGAAGTAAGTGTATTCATGCTGCACTTAAGTGTTGATAAACCTCTCAGTTCCGTTGAGTTTTGTTTATCATCACTGAAGTTCATCTGATAACTTCAGTCTGAGCAGTGCCCTTGACTAATCTAAAGACTACTTTTTGTGATCAATCTAGAGCCTTTTTTTTGTCCAACCTTAAGTGTTGGTTCAGTGTTGTAACTCTCTGAACCTGTTTGATATTTCCAGTTTGTGATCAAATATATACTTGAGTTTTTGTTTTCATTTGAACCCCTGTGTTAAATCAGACCTGTGTTTACTGGATGAGTTTGGTGTAGAAATCATACTTGATTGTTTGAATATAACTTAACTAATAATAATCATCATCCCAACAGAGCACTTACTCTTGTTTATAATCATTGTTATAATATTTTGATCACTTAGGTAATATACACGATTGAATAATTTTATTAAATAGCTTCCGGGTTTAATAAATTAGTAATTGTGTATTAAATTGTGATTAATTTGCTCCGACTTGTCACTACTTGGTTTTTTTGAAAAAGTGGTATAAAATTCCCATACACTCTATCCAATCCCGCCTCTTCTAGAGTGTATTTTGCGCATTATCGATCCAACACAAAAGAGGATAAATTTGGGGGAGTGTGATGTGTGTGATCTCCCAGTGGATGATGAATTTGAAGTATAACTTGACTCATGAATAGGAGTGCCAGGTGATAGATGAGTGTTTATGCTAAGTACCTGGATTGTCCCCTGCTGCAACTTGATGAAGGTGGTCTATATCTGAGTTCAAAGATGTCAAGACATGATATTTATTTAGAGCGAAACATGGATTAGAGGATTCCTAAGTGAACCCGAGAGAGGGTGATTCTCCCGTAGAAGAGATTGTAGTTTTGTAAGGGAATACACTCTCATCAAAAGTTACATTCCTTGAGATGTATAACATGCCAGAGGGATCCACACGCATGTGTCCCTTGTGGTGTGAGCTTAAGCCTAGATAAGTGCACTAATGTGTATGATACTGAAATTTGGGGGTGTGATATGGTGTTAAAAGAGGATAACAAGCACAACCAAAGGTCCTACAATTAGTGTAGACATGAGTTTTCTTATACAACATTTCAAAAGGTGATTTATCATAGAGAAAAAGTGTTGGTAGAATGTTAATAAAAATCTCCTTGCTTGCCGACGACAAGAACTTCTCCTTCCAGCCACTTAGTTTCTTCATAACTCTATCCTCCAAATAATCAAAGACTTGTTTCTTGCTTCTTCCAATCATAAAGGAAAGACCGAGATATTTTCCGATCCTCAATCCCGGTGGAACATTAGATTCGATTTATGACGACTGATCATCTGACAAAAAATGATTCATAGCAAGACAATATATTCTTCACCTCCTC
Source organism: Gentiana straminea (assembly GCA_036785695.1). Classification (NCBI taxonomy): domain Eukaryota; kingdom Viridiplantae; phylum Streptophyta; class Magnoliopsida; order Gentianales; family Gentianaceae; genus Gentiana; species Gentiana straminea. The sequence goes on along the minus strand of JAVUPR010000046.1, from coordinate 3,147,243 downwards.
GGACACCTCAACATTGGCCCTAGAAAATAAGATATATCATCTACAAAAAAAATTGAGATACATGTACCTCGCGATTGCGGCCAAAACTGATTCAGGTTATCATGGTGACAATGCTTTGTTTAATAAACTACATATTATGGTTATTTTTTGTAACACCCCGATTTTTACGAAAATGGCAATTTTGTCTTTTAATGATAATTGGGGTTTTATGTTTTTATTTAATTAAAAGGATTAAATAAAGGAATAAGAAATTAGAATAAAAGAAAACATTCTGATTGGCCGACGTAAACGGGAATTAAAGGTGTCGGGGTATTTAAACGGGAAAATAGAATTTGATCCTCACTTCTCTTTCAGTTCTACTTTTTCTTTTTCTTTCTTACGCCCTAAGACAGAAGAGGGCGCCTGTTCCATCGAAAGGCTCACCCTAGGTTGAATTTTTGGTGTTTGATCCGTGGCTCGTTTGCACAGACGGCAGTAGAAGAAAAGGTTCGGAGTATCGCGGTGATTCTCCCGATACAAATGATTTGTGATTTCGTTCCGGTGAGTTTTCATCTTCTTTGGCTTAGAACTTGATGAATAGAATCAAGGTGTTGCTTGCTGCTGTTTTGACATCGTAGGAAGGTTCTAAGGTCTGGTTGTTTGTATAGGTTCAAGGCTTAAGGCTTGTTGGTGCTTCGAGGGCTTGGAATCGTAGAACCACGCAATCAAGGTAACGTGGCTAGACTTCGTACTATTTTAGGGGCCCAATCAGTGAATTGGAGTTTTGTATATACCTGTTTTACTGCTGTTTGGTGTATAAAAGGTGGAGCTTGGATTGGTTTTGGGTTGGAAATCGTACGGTGGCGTTTCCGCTTTTTTGCGCAGATTTGGGGCTATCCGTACGGATAGAAGGCTTATCCGTACGGATAAGTCACTGGTTTGGAGTTTTGGGGAAACAGTGAGTTATCCGGATGGTTGGGGAATGTATTCGTACGGATAGACTGGTTATCCGTACAGATAACTTATCCATCCGTATGGATAAGAGCCTGGTTGGGCAATTGTTGGTTTGAGCTGTTTCGTGGTGTCAGCTCATGTCCGGGCTTTATAATCTGATCTCTAATCTTGAACTAAGTCTTGAAGGGAGTTCCCACGCGCATAGAACCCAACCTTACAGAGTTTTCACTAACCGTGATCGTTCGTAGGGGACCGTGCGGAGAGGCTTGACGGACTTAGTGCTTTGACGTGCTAGTGTTCGCCATTGTATGTGTATGTGCTAGGAGGTTAGAGTCTAGTGGTCTAGGACCTTGAGTAGATGATAGGGGCCTTTTATGTGAATGAACTAGGTGGCTAGTCAAACACTTAATAAACTACACATGTGTTAGCTAAAAGATTAAATGCTTTGGGAGGCTTGCATAAGGCACGTTTATACTCTGTCGATGTGTATATGGCCCGATGTGATGTGTGCCTCTGTGGTCATCCGGACTTGCACGAGAGTACATGCACAGGTCAGCGTACTATCGAACACAAGTTGTTCGTACTACTGGAGACGCAATTCTAGTAGGTCGTAATCGTAACCGGTGCGCGTAATTACCGGTCGTATGTGTCCTTGCCAACCTTAGCGTGACAAATAGCGAGCTAAGCTAGAAACCCTAGGGACCTCATGTTGTGCCATGAACACAATGTGATAGGTAGCTAGGTTAATAACGGAAAAGTTAATAAAAGACGGCGACGCCTTCTTACTGGTTGAGTAACGATGATAGTGCGGGACCTATTCATGTTACAGAGTACTTTGTACTCACCCGTTATTTTCCCTGTGTTTTGTCCCTTCTTTCTTTTAGATGAGTATCCGGAGGATGACGAGACGGCTGAGGGTTATCCTGAGGACGAGGAATGAGCGGGAGCTATGCTTGGAGTCCAGTGGTTTCTTTATAGCTTTGTTATCTTTCCTTTTATTTTATTTTTTTTGTTAAGGGAGTTCCGAGGGTGTTGTACTTTAAGATTTGGATGATGTTCTTGGGAGGTTTAGTTTCTCTTTTGAATTCGGTTTTTTGTAGAACATCACTTGTAACCCTGGTTCGGTTTTGGGAGACGTTTCATATGTTTGGTTTTAATTTTTAATTTCCGAGTTATCTTTTAGCTTCCGCGTCGTTTAGTATCTTTGTTTATTGATGAGGCTGACGTGTATGCATTAAATTTTATTTATTGCTATGCGTGCCGAACGCACTTTTCCGGATAAGGACTCGGTATCCGGGAACGGGGCGTTACAGTTGGTATCAGAGACAGGTTTACAGTGCTGTTTAAGTTAAATCATTCCTTTAATATAAGTTAGAGCTTGTAGTAATCCTCCCTCTTGTTGTGGGTGACAGATGGTTCGTACCAGAGGAGGTGCCAACACGGATAATCAACTAGTCGGGGTGGAGAACGAGGAAGTTCCTGAGGTAGTGATGGAAGAGGAAAATCAGGAAGCAGGAAACGAGCGGGCTAATGAGGCCAGGGCCAATGAGGGGGAAGAAATGCCAGTTTGGGTGCGAGCCCCTATGAGGAGGAGGAGTGGGGCACCACCTGTTCTCCCACCGATTAATAGGTCCTCTTATGCTAGAGTGGTAAACGAAAGGAGGGTTCCTGAGGCTACCAGGGCCAACCCTCGAAGTGCGCTACCTAGGGACACCCCAGTAAATCCCTCTCAGTTTGTTGACCCGACCAGTCTGCAGCAACAACAAGATGTGTTGCGTTACTTTCAGCAGCTGCATCAAGTGCAACAACAACAGTCTATCCTCCAGAACAGCAGGCAATGTTGCAACAACAGCAGCAAAGAGGGACTACCACTGTTAGTCAAGCTTCGCAAGAGACAGCCCGTCCGTACTATGAGAAACCGATTGACTGGGTCGAAAAGATTAGGAAGTATCATGTGTCAGATTTCTTTGGAAACGTGAGTGCAGAGAAAGCAGATTTATGGTTCAGGGGTTTCAAAAACAATTGTACCAGTATGAAGGCTCTGGAGGCGGAGTGGTTACCGACTGCTTTAGCGTTGGTGATGGGGAATGCCCAGCGCTGGATAGAGTCATATCAGAGGTTCAATGGAAACTTCACAACTTGGAAGGCTTTTAAGGAGGCATTTTACACGGAGTATTTCCCTCAAGAAGCTCAGGACACTAAGTCCAAGGAATTTCTGGACTTAAAACAGGAATCACAGATGACAGTCACTCGGTATTCGCAGCGGTTCAATGAGTTAGGTCAGTTCTACCCGGAGATCTCTTCGGATTAGAAGAGAAGTATAGCAAAGTTCACTGATGGATTAACTGGTGAGATAGCTAAGGGTATGTTAGGCCCACGACCAGTTACCATGGCCGATGCTGTGGATAGAGCCTTGACAGCAGAGAAGCTACTGAGGAAGAATTTAGCTGCCGCGGGTGCGAAGAGATCATTCTCAAGTTTTCAGAGGGGCAGCGGGACAGCACCAAAACAGGGGCAGAAGAAATTTGGGGTGCCGGGAGCAACAGGCTCAGTTGGGAAGACAACTCAGGGAAATGTGGGTTCGTCGGTGAAATGTTATGGGTGCGGAAAGATTGGGCATTATTCTAGAGATTGCCCGCAAAGAGGAACGGAGATTAGTACACCGGCCACTGGGGCCAATCTTCAGGGCGCTAAAAATGGGGGCAACAGGCCTACCAGGGTTTTTGCAACAGGCGTCGAGCCAGGAGAGGTGGATGATCTAGTGGTAACAGGTATCTTTTAATGTCTTTATTTTATTTTGAACCACTTAATATGATATGGCGCCGTATGATATTAACTGTGAAATCTAAATAAATACATGATCAGGTACCATAATCCTAGAGAGTCTAGCAGTTACGGCACTTTTTGATTCAGGAGCCTCATGGTCTTTTGTGTCTACTAAGACAGCTAGGAAACTTAACCTACCATTGCAAGAGTTAGGGAATCCGTTGTCAATAACTACCCCGTTGGGGAGGATGGCTAAGTGCGCTCAACTTTTACAACGAGTCGATATTAGGGTTGGAAGTCATAAGAGCCATCATGACCTAACAAAGCTGATGGACTTCACCGACTTTGACGTGATCTTGGGGATGGATTGGCTATCCAAGAACCATGTGTATCGGACCGTCATGGTAAGAGAGTAATTTTCAAGGTTCCTGGAAGGTCCGCTAAGACCTTTCAAGGGAATGTGGTGAAGACTGGAAACGGTAAGCAGGTTGTAATCTCAGCAGTCAGGGCCATGAGGGCACTGAAGAAAGGATGTGAAGGATTCATGGTGTTTGCCTTGAACACAGAAGTACAGAGAGCTAAGTTGGAAGAAACCCCGGTAGTGAAGGATTTCCCAGAAGTTTTTCCCGAGGAGTTGCCTGGGGATATGCCGGATATGGTTATCGAGTTTGCGATAAATTTGGTTCCCGGGGCTCACCTACGGCAAAGGCACCATATCGGATGGCGCCAAAGAGAGTTGAAGGAATTAAAGGTTCAAATCAAAGAGATGTTGGAGAGAAAAGTGATACAACCAAGCACGTCGCCTTGGGGAGCGCCGTATTATTTGTAAAGAAGAAGGACGGCGATGAGAATGTGCATCGATTATCGGGCACTAAATAATTTGACAATTAAGAATAAGTATCCTTTGCCGAGGATCGATGATCTCTTCTATCAGTTGCAAGGAAAGAAAGTATTCTCCAAGATCGACCTCAGATCTGGTTATCACCAGTTGAATATCAAGGTGTCCGATATTCCTAAGACCGCCTTCGGTACTAGATACGGGCATTATGAATTTTTGGTGATGCCATTCGGGTTAACCAATGCACCGTCGGCATTTATGGACTTAATGCAATGGGTGTTCATGCCGTATTTGGACAAGTTCGTGATAGTGTTCATCGACGACATTCTCATCTATTCTAGGGATGAGAAGGAACACGAGAAACACCTAAGGATAGTGTTGCAAACGTTGAAGGACAGTCAGCTTTACACGAAATTCAGCAAATGCGAATTTTGGCTCGATCAAGTTAGTTTCCTCGGATATGTAGTCACAATGAAGGAATCAAGGTGGACCCGGCCAAGATTGAAGCGGTAAGTAATTGGCCTAGGCCTACAACAAGAACGGGAATAAGGAGTTTCTTGGGCCTAGCCGGTTACTATCGGAAGTTTGTTCAGATTTTGCGAGGATAGCCACACCTCTCACGAAGCTCACTCAAAAGAATGTCAAGTACGAGTGGACGGAGGAGTGTGAAGCAAAATGCGTTTCGTACTTTGAAGGATCGGTTAACTACAAGCACCGGTGTTAGCTTTACCAGAGGTTTTCGGGGATTATGATGTCTACACGGATGCGTCGGGTCAAGGTCTGGGTTGTGTGTTGATGCAGTCGGGAAAGGTGATCGTGTATGCTTCGAGACAACTGAAAGTATATGAGAAGAATTATCCGACTCACGATCTGGAATTAGCAACGGTAGTGTTCGCCCTTAAGTTGTGGCGACATTATTTGTACGGTGTGAAGGCGAGGATTTACACGGATCACAAGAGCCTCAAGTTCTTCTTCACTCAAGAGAACTTGAATATGAGGCAAAGGAGATGGCTTGAGTTCGTCAAGGACTATGACCTAGATATTCGCATCACTCGGGTAAAGCCAATGTGGTGGCGGATGCTTTGAGCCGGAGGGCGGTAAATGCTATTACGACGCTTCAGAATTAGTTGATAAATTGGACGGACTTCGAGTCCAAGTGGTCGAACGGGGAGGTAAGACAAGTTAGTTTGGCGCCATTGATGGCGAGGTCCGATTTACTTCGGACGAGATCCGGGTTAAACAGACGAAGACCCGCTTATGGTGGACTTCAAGCGGGTAGCTCGGGAGAAGCCGACAAGGGTTATCGCTTGGACAAGAGTGGCCATCCGTGGTACCGAGATCGTTTATGTGTTCCGGATGTGGATGGTCTACGGGATCAGTCATGGAAGAAGCTCATAGGATTGCGTTTGCGGTTCATCCCGGAGCCACTAAGATGTATAGGGACCTTAATGAACATTATTGGTGGCCGTGCATGAAACTTGATGTTGTAACCTTTGTGGCTAAGTGTGACACTTGTCAAAGGGTGAAGGCGGAGCACGTGAAGCCCGGAGGCTTGTTGAAGTCTTTGGAGATCCCGGAATGGAAGTGGGAGAACATCACCATGGATTTCATTACCGGATTGCCGAAGAGTAAGGGTGGACATGACATGATTTGGGTGATTGTCGACGTACTCACGAAGTCGCCCATTTCTTGCCATGTAAGAAGGGCATGCCAATTAAGAATTTCACCACCTCGTATCTTGATAATGTGGTAAGATATCATGGTGTGCCCTTATCGATTGTGTCGGACAGAGACACACGGTTCACTAGTCGCTTTTGGAAAGGCTTGCGTAAAGCTTTTGGGACCAAGACAACACTTAGCACGGCGTTTCACCCTCGTACGGATGGACACCGAGAGGACAATTCGTACCTTAGAAGACATGCTTAGGGGGCATGTGTCTTGGACGCGGGGGATTCTTGGTTGGATTATCTCGGATTATCGGAGTTTGCCTACAACAACAAATATCACTCGAGCCTTGGCATGCCACCATTTGAAGCCCTATATGGAAGAAAGTGTCGGACTCATCTATATTGGGATGAAGTAGGGGAGAGACAACTTACGGGGCCGGAGCTGGTGCAACAGGCTAAGGATAAGATCGATCTTATTCGGAAGAATCTCAAGGCAAATTTCAAGATCGTCGAAGAGTTGGGCGGATGTCGCGAAGACCGTTGGAATTCGAAGTCGGGGACCGAGTTTATTTGAGAGCGTCACCGATGAAAGGGGTCAAGAGGTTCGGGGTCAAGGGAAAGCTCACTCCGAGATACGTAGGACCCTTCGACATTATTGAAAGGATTGGACGGCTAGCTTATAGACTTCGATTGCCGGAATCGATGTCTAGAGTTCATAATGTGTTCCATGTGTCGATGCTGAAGAAGTGTTTGACTCAAGCTGAAACAGATTCTGAAATAGATCCGGGGGTTTTGCAAGACAACTTGGCATATGAAGAAAAACCGATCAAGATTTTGGATAGGAAAGAAAGGATGATCAAGCGCCGGATGGTCCCGTTAGTATTGGTGCAATGGACCAATCATGCACCGACCGAGGCCACTTGGGAAGTGGAAGCGGACATGATCATGGAATTCCCAGACTTTGTGTCTCTACTGTACGTTCTAGTTTCGAGGACGAAACTCTTTTTAAGGGGGAAGGGATGTAACACCCCGATTTTTACGAAAAGGGCAATTTTGTCTTTTAATGATAGTTGGGGTTTTATGTTTTTATTTAATTAAAAGGATTAAATAAAGGAATAAGAAATTAGAATAAAAAGAAACATTCTGATTGGCCGAAGTAAACGGGAATTAAAGGTGTCGGGGTATTTAAACGGGAAAATAGAATTTGATCCTCACTTCTCTTTCAGTTCTACTTTTTCTTTTTCTTTCTTACGCTCTAAGACAGAAGAGGGCGCCTGTTCCATCGAAAGGCTCACCCTAGGTTGAATTTTTGGTGTTTGATCCGTGGCTCGTTTGCGCAAACGGCAGTAGAAGAAAAGGTTCGGAGGATCGCGGTGATTCTCCCGATACAAACGATTTGTGATTTCGTTCCGGTGAGTTTTCATCTTCTTTGGCTTAGAACTTGACGAATAGCATCAAGGTGTTGCTTGCTGCTGTTTTGACATCGTAGGAAGGTTCTAAGGCCTGGTTGTTTGTATAGGTTCAAGGCTTAAGGCTTGTTGGTGCTTCGAGGACTTGGAATCGTAGAACCACGCAATCAAGGTAATGTGGCTAGACTTCGTACTATTTTAGGGGCCCAATCAGTGAATTAGAGTTTTGTATGTTTTATACCTGTTTTATTGCTGTTTTGGTGTATAAAAGGTGGAGCTTGGATTGGTTTTGGGTTGGAAATCGTACAGGGCTGTTCTGCAGTTTTTGCGCAGGATTTGGGGCTATCCGTACGGATAGAAGGCTTATCCGTACGGATAAGTCACTGGTTTGGAGTTTTGGGTAAACAGTGAGTTATCCGGATGGTTGGGGAATGTATCCGTACGGATAGACTGGTTATCCGTACGGATAACTTATTCATCCGTACGGATAAGAGCCTGGTTGGGCAATTGTTGGTTTGAGCTGTTTCGTGGTGTCAGCTCATGTCCGGGCTTTATAATCTGATCTCTAATCTTGAACTAAGTCTTGAAGGGAGTTCCTACGCGCATAGAACCCAACCTTACAGAGTTTTCACTAACCGTGATCGTTCGTAGGGGACCGTGCGGACCTATTCATGTTACAGAGTACTTTGTACTCACCCGTTATTGGTTGAGTAACGATGATAGTGCGGGACCTATTCATGTTACAGAGTACTTTGTACTCACCCGTTATTTTCCCTGTGTTTTGTCCCTTCTTTCTTTTAGATGAGTATCCGGAGGATGACGAGACGGCTGAGGGTTATCCTGAGGACGAGGAATGAGCGGGAGCTATGCTTGGAGTCCAGTGGTTTCTTTATAGCTTTGTTATCATTCCTTTTATTTTATTTTTTTTTGTTAAGGGAGTTCCGAGGGTGTTGTACTTTAAGATTTGGATGATGTTCTTGGGATGTTTAGTTTCTCTTTTGAATTCGGTTTTTTGTAGAACAACACTTGTAACCCTGGTTCGGTTTTGGGAGACGTTTCAGATGTTTGGTTTTAATTTTTAATTTCCGAATTATCTTTTAGCTTCCGCGTCGTTTAGTATCTCTGTTTATTGATGAGGCTGACGTGTATGCATTAAATTTTATTTATTGCTATGCGTGCCGAACGCATTTTTCCGGATAAGGATTCGGTATCCGGGAACGGGGCGTTAAAGTTTTTATGGGCCTCAATATTTGTTTGTCACCTTCCTATGTTTTCAGCAAAGTCTTTTAATCCAGTTAAGTAAACCTGGATTGTTTTTTTTCTTCTTCCTCTTCATTGCACTTGTGAACATCCGGTATTAGGTATTCCTTTTTTTTTTGGGTCGACCCATTAAAGTATTTTTTTTAGAAGGACAAGCATCATAGTATCAGAATTGAGATTCGATTTGTGAAGAATCAAACTGCTGTAATATGGTCTAATAATATGGGCCGGATTTGGTAGTTGGCCTCGCTATATATTAGACCCTTTTTCATATGGAATCTTAAATTGGGCTCCTTCTTTTAAAGGTAATTAAAGATGGAATGTACTTGATAGTATGGTGTTAAGGTTATGTCTTCAAATAATAATGAATATATAAAAATCAGCCCTATTTCAGTAGATCCATTTCAGTATATCCAAATATTGGTGTATTGCTTTTTTGAAAAAATATTGGTGTATTGTTGTATTTGTATTTATTACGTCTCTAAGTGAATTAGTTGAAACAATATGTCGTCTAGTGACATCTATGTTGAAATTGATTTACGGTGGGATGTAAAAAGTTTGCGTTTTTATATATTCATGTGGATAGTATAAGGCCAAAACATGATATTGTTTGTCAGAATTATAAATACACTTGTGGTGATAAATACTACGTGACAATTATTTGGTTTTTATATGTGGATAATAAATACGGTCCACAGATTGATTTATTAGTTGATAGGATTTATTGTCAGTATTTGATTACCACAACAAGATGTCAATTACAGGTTAATATTATCATCCAAAGATGAAATATTACTATCATACCGGTATCATGTGATGATAAAATGTATCATACATTTATTAGACTTTGGATATTCTTCAAATTACATAAGTGAACTTACAATTATTGATTTTTTTTTCCTTCAAAATATAACTACTCATTTAGTATTATATTCCTCTTATAATGGCCTATTATAACTTCAAGAGATGGAAAGGAAATGTTGAAGTTGTCGTTAGCATTATGGATCAAGACTAGTATCTAGGTATGATCCATTAAAACTTCTTGGGATAAAACTTCTTGGGATATATAGTAAAGACAAACAAATTTGTACCTTGAGAAATGAGAATGATTAAACATGCTGAGTCTTGTGATAATGAGGAAAGTCAATTCATATACTCTTAGGAGTGGCATAAAGACTATGGTGACTATTATGAAATTTTTGCAATTATTAAAGCTCTACGATGCTCAAAAGAGAAAGGCGATGTGGACTATGTCCCGTCGTCTAAGCTAGTCTCTATAAGGTAATAGTGCTAATGCAATATAAAGGCACATTCTGAAAATAGCTCATCTGATTTCCAGACTTCACGTATTTGACTTGGATATCTGTGATGTCTTTCTGAGGCATTTTGTCCTTTCTCTTCCTACACAATAGCACAATAGGGTAAATTAAGAGTCAGTTATAACTGACATAAGGAAAGTGAATTTCGAAGAAAATTATTTCTCGCCATGTGCAAGAAGTGGAAGGATTGAAATTTGAGCAATCAGAAAGTGTTACATATAGTCACCATTAAAGGTAAGGGCACAAAAAAGTTTAAGGTTAAGAAAGTTGTCATATAGTCACCATCAATGGCTGGTTTGAAGGCTTTGGCTTCCTTCCGAGCCTTTGTCCTTCTATCATTGTCGGGATGTGTGACCTTGTGGCCTTGAGAGGGGTCAACCTCTCCAACTTGTGGCATTCTTTTTTCACATATCGACTATTTTCTTCTTCTGTCTTGTTACTAAGTTTCACTTTCTCACGTTTTCTTTTTGGATACCTTGGATTCCTTAAGATCTCATCAGCTTCTTTCTTTCCTAAGTGGCATATGTTGCACTTACAAAATGGTGAGCAACCTTTAAGCATTCGACATAGGTCCCCGGAGGGTTCTCGTTGAGCTTAGAGAATAACGCCCTAAGGCTTAGTTCTACAATCAAGGCCATAAGATGATTGGAGTCCTCCTTACCATCAACATGTAAACTCTCGGTCCTTTTATAAAATCACATATGAGCTCCTTTTCCCCTTACTTCAATGCCATCATGTAAGCGGTGTTCTTGCAAAATTTCTTTGCTTAAAAAAAAACACGGGTTAAGAACTACTGAGATTGTTGCTCGAAGCCTTGGATGGATCTTGGATTTAGATCTTTAAACCATTCAGTATCAATGCCCTTGTTGAATAGAAGATATAATTTGCATTATGTTGCATCTGATGGTGTTGAAACACATATGAGAAACATGCAATTTAAGAAAGATAAAACAGAAGCAATGCAAACATAAAGTATGGCGGAAATTGATAAAACACAGAAACAAAGAGAACACAGTGATTTAACGTGGTTTCCGGCGTTATGCCAACTACTCCACGGACAGAAAATGAGATATTTTATTATGCACAAAGTTACAAGGTATTTCACACACGTGTGAAAGACACACTTTTTGAAAGACACACTTGCATTGATTACAACATTGGTATTTATAGGCACAAATCCCAAACCCTAACCGCCAAAGATCTTTGTCGGAATTGTCATAAATACCCAGATGTGGACCCCAACTCCAGCTGTTATCCACCAGATGAAACTCAGCTCAAAACTGACTTTCTAGACTTGTAATCAAGCCCAGATGTAGAACTCAGCTATACTCAGCAAAACTTAGCAGACCAAAACGATCTGCGACTTCGAAGAAACTCAGTTGCACTTCATCAAACTGACTTTCACAGAACTAAATATACTTAACTGAACTGACCATCATTCTCAGTCTCAGTTTCTCAGATTAGTTCCACCATTTATTCATCAGTTTAGAGATCAAGTCACCAAAACTGACAAATCTCCACCTTGACTTGAACTCTCATTCAGTCAATCAGATTGCATAATCAGACGTACTTGTACCAGATGCATTCGCCAATGTCAAGATTTACAGTACCGGACTTCTCCACAAAATCCACTCAGTTGTTCTGCCCTCAACTAAGTATCCAGATTTCAGTTTATAAGCTTTGAATATTCAGCAAGTCCAGACACAATTGAAACTTGCTCTGCTGAATTGGTTTAGTGAACATATCAGCAGGATTATCCTTGGTGCTGATCTACTTTACTACAACCCTCTTCTCATTTCTTATAAAATGATACCTCCTATCAATATGCTTGGTTCTCTCATGTTGAACATGATCCTTAGCTAGACATATTGCACTCAAACTGTCACAATAAATCTCAGCTTGATCCTGATGTAGCCCCAAATCACTGACTAGTCCCTTCAACCAGATACCCTAATTTGCTGCTTCACTAAGAGCCATATAGTCAGCTTCAGTAGTTGATAAAGCCACTGTTGCCTAAAGAGTTGCTTTCCAACTGACAACTGAATTCTCCAATGTGAAAACATAACCAGTCATAGATTTAATACTGTCCACGTCACCTCCATAAATTAGACCAACATCAGTTGTACCTCTAAGGTACCTGAACATTCTTTTCATACCTTTCCAGTGTTCCTTTCCAGGTTGAGCCATAAACCTGCTGACAACACTGACTTCTTGAGCCTAGATCAGGCCTAGTGCACACCATGGCATACATATGACTGCTAACTGCACTAGCATAAGGAACTCTTGACATGTACTCCTTCTCCTCTGCTGATTGTGAAGCAAAAATTGACAAATAACATTTGATGCCATAGGAGTATCTATTGGCTTAGCAGCTGACATGCCAAACTTTGACAAAATCTTATGTATATAGCCATGCTGAGATAAAAACAGTTTCTTCTGAATTCTATATCTCTAGATCTCCAACCCCAAAATTTTCTTGGCTGCACCCAAATCTTTCATTTCAAACTCGGCACTGCGAAGGTCTTTCAGATACTGAACATCAGACTTCTTTCTTGCAGCTATCAGCATGTCATCCACATATAACACAAGATAGATGTATTATCCATCTTCCAACTGACTATTGTAAACACAACAATCATAAGGACTTCTGTTGTAACCCAACTGGATCATGTAACTATCAAACCTTTTATACCACTTTCTAGGAGCTTGCTTCAGTCCATACAAGGACTTCTTCAACTTACACACAAAATCTTCCTTACCAGGAACTTGGAAATCCTCTGGCTGAGTCATGTATATCTCTTTGTCTACCTCACCATGTAGAAAAGCTGTCTTCACATCTAACTGCTCAAGTTCTAAGTCTTGTTGTGCCACCATTGCTAGTAACACTCTGATTGAAGTATGTCTGACTACGTACTGGTGAGAATATCTCATCAAAGTCCACCCATTCTTTATGAATGAACCCTCTTGCAACCAAACGTACTTTATACTTAACTCCTTCTACCTTAGTTATCCCTTCCTTCTTCATGAAGATCCATTTGCAAGTAACAACTCTCATATCAGCTGGATGTTTAACTAGATCCCAAGTCTGATTCTTCAGTAATGACTCCATTTCATCTCTTATGGCAGCAAGCCATTGAGATGCTTCACAACATGTCACTGCTTCCCTATAAGTAGAAGGTTCAAAACCATCCACTTCTTCTATAACTTGAAGTGCATATCCAACCATATCATCAAACCCATACCTCTTGGGAGGTACTCCAACATTGGATCTTCTAGCTCTGCTGACAGCTATACTCTGTTGACCCACGTTCTCAGTTTGACACTCAACTGACATTTGCTCAGCTGACTGGCTTGGATTCAGTTCTGGTTCAGTAACCAGATCAGATGAAAACTGACTTGGATCAGTTGATTGTTGCTTTTCAACTGACTCCACTTGAAGCTCCACCTTACTGTCAGTTTTCTCAGTTTCAAAATTGGTTTCAGTTTCAGTTATCCTCCCCACTGATGAACTGAGCATAGAATTTTCATCAAAAATTGTATCTCTGTTGAGAATAACTCTATTTTCTGCTGATGACCAAATTTTATAACCCTTAACTCCATCACCATACCCCACAAACACTCCTTTCTTGGCCTTTGGTTCCAGTTTTCCATCACTAACATGCTAGTAAATTGTGCTTCCATATACCCTTAAAACTGAGTAGTCAGCAGGCTTGCCTGACCACATCTCAACTGGTGTTATGAGACTGGATCCTTGTGTGAGGACTCCTTTTGATTAAGTAACAAGCTGTACTTACGGCCTCTGCCCAAAATCTCCTTGACAAACCAGCATGAGAGAGCATACATCTTGCTCTCTCCAGAAGAGTTTGATTTAGCCTTTCAGCTACCCCATTCTGCTGAGGAGTATTCCTGACTGTATGATGTCTGGCAATACCCTCATTTCTGCACAACTCATCAAACTCATTCCAGTAGAATTCCAGACCATTATCTGTACGAAGCCTCTTGATCTTCTTCTCCAACTAATTTTCAACTAGAGCCTTCCATTGCATGAAGCTCTTGAATGCCTCACTTTTGTGTTTCATCATCACTACCCAAGTCATCCTTTAATAGTCATCTATGAATGACACAAAATATCTGTGACCACCTAATGACTCCACCTTTGATGGCCCCCAACAATCAGAATGAATGTAATCAAGTGATGACTTTGTGTTGTGTACCCCTTTTGAGAACTTGCTCCTATGAAGCTTCCCAAACACACAATGCTCACAAAAGCCCAGATGCTTGACCTTACACTCCCCAAGAAGATCTTTCTAAGAAAGAACATGCATCCTTATTCACTCATAATGTGACCAAGTCTCATGTACCACAGTTTTGTAAGCTGTGAATGATGAATCTCAGCTGATGCCACAACAGCAGAACCGGCAACAACTGACCCTTGTAATATATACAGAGCCCCTTTCTTGACTCCATTGAGAACCAAAACCGAGTTTTTATAGACACTCAGCACACCACTTTCCCCCTTAAAACTGAATCCCTTACTGTCCAAAGAACTGAGAGATACCAAGTTTTTGGTCATTTATGGAACATGTCTAACTTCACTCAATTTACGGAATCTTCCATCCTCTATCCTCAACTGAACAGAGCCAATCCCAACTACCTTGCAGACCTTGTTGTTTTCCATAGATATATGACCATCATCTATCTGCTGATAACTTGAGAACCATTCTCTATGAGGGCAAATATGAAAAGATGCCCCAGAGTCCAGAATCCACACATCAGTTTGATGTGCTGACTTTCCTTCCACTAGAACCATATCCTCATCTGAGTCATGCTCAGCTGCCACAGCAGCTGTGCCAGAACTTGTTCTCTTGCTGTTTCTTTCTCTTTGGACAATTGGACTTCCTATGTCCCTACTCCTTACAATAATTGCAAACATCTTTGGACTTAGGACTTTGGACCTTGTCTTCTTGGAATTATTTTTCCTAGACTGACCATGCCGTTTTCCATAGTTGCTACTGACTACTAGTCCAACGGCCTGATTGTCTGCCCCACCTGCCTTAAGTCTCAGCTCCCTGGCATGTAAAGCTGAACTTATATCCTCTAAAGCAACTATATCTTTCCCAACTATGAAGGACTGGACAAAGTTCTCATATGAAGCTAGTAATAAAACCAACAAAATCAAAGCAGAATCTTCATCCTCAATCTTAACATCAATATTCCTGAGGTCAAGTAATATTGTGTTCAACTGATCAAGATGATCTTTCAGCTGAGCCCCCTCATGCATCCTCAGGCTGAATAGCCTCTTCTTCAGCAGCAACTTGTTGGTCAATGACTTAGTCATATACAGGCTTTCAAGCTTTAACCATAACTTGGAAGCGGTGTCTTCCTCGGCAACTTCTATGATAACATCATCAGACAAGCACAACATGATGGTTGAATGTGCTTTCTCCTCCTGACGGGCATAATCGGTTAATTGGCATCCCTTTATCAGATAAAGGATACCACAATCCTTGTTGCTTTAACAAGGCCCGCATCTTGATTTGCCACAAACTGAAACTGTTCCTCCCTGTAAATTAATAAATCTTTACATTCATTGCTGACATCCTTATAATTAAAGAAAAAACCTTTCATCACAAAATCCTAGCACCGGTCACCGGTCTTGGTGAAGATCAACTCTTATCAACCTGCAACTCTCTGAATCTTGAACCTTGCTCCGATACAAGTTTGTTGAAACACATATGAGAAACTTGCAGTTTAAGAAAGATAAAATAGAAGCAATGCAAACATAAAGTATGGTAGAAATTGATAAAACACAGAAACAAAGAGAACACAATGATTTAACGTGGTTTCCGGCGTTGTGTTGACTACTCCATGGACATAAAATGAGATATTTTACTATGCACAAAGTTACAAGGTATTTCACACACTTTTGAAAGACACATTTTTTGAAAGACACACTTGCATTGATTACAACATTGGTATTTATAGGCACAAATCCCAAACCCTAACCGCCAAAGATCTTTGTCAAAATTGTTATAAATACCCCAGATGTGGACCCCAACTCCAGTTGTTATCCACCAGATGAAATTCTACTCAAAACTGACTTTCCAGACTTGTAATCAACTGCCAAGATGTAGAATTCAGCTATACTCAGCAAAACTCGACGGACAAAAGCGATCGCGACTTCGAAAAAACTCGCTTGCACTTCATCAAACTGACTTTCACAGAACTGAATATACTTAACTGAGCTGACCATCATTCTCAGTCTCAGTTTCTCATATTAGTTCCACCAGTTTATTAATCAGTTTAGAGATCAAGTCACCAAAACTGATAGATGCATTATGGGTCTAATGATTGTGGCGATCTACCATGAATGACTAATCGGATCCGTATGTGGTCCTATCATAGCCTAAAATCTTTGAAAGGTTGCAAGTATCCTAGCCTAACCAGAATATAAGCTTTCTCAATATCCCTTGAGAAAGCATCATCGGAACATAAGCTTTCTCAATCTCCCTTGAGAAAGCATCATCGGTCCCCCACCTTTATTGGTTCTCAACAGAGCTACAATAATCTTCTAGTTTGAGGGAACATCATGTGAAGGTTCCAGGTCAGTTGTTTATGAAGCCTTGTACCTCTCATTCATTATGTGTTTTCTATATATACTTATCGAATGTCTCATGTTCCCATGAATGCTGAGAGTGGAGCTCCTCCATTATCAAAACGGCTAAGCCCCCGAATTTCTCCTGGATTTTTAAGAACAACAGTAATTATTCATGACATACCTTTAAAGTTGTGTTAGGCTCTTAATGGGGAGGTTAGAATTTGTCATGGTTCTAGGGTTAAGCATTTAGGCCTCGCCGGACTTCTTGAATGCCTTCGACGTAGCTAAGATGGGGCCATCGTGTCCGGAAATTACTCCTTTGGCCTACCAACAAAGGCTTCTAATGGGTTCTTTTGGACTACCTCTTTTGAGTTTCACTATGATCAAGTTTTGGGATCCATGGTTTCCAAAAGTATTGCTAAAATGGTTGTTTTGTGGGTGGAAGGAAAGGTTGAAGTGTTTAAAAGAAGAAGAAAAACCTTAACCATATAATTTGAAGCTTTTACCTCAAGGTGAATATTGTTCCAGAAAGACAAAGCTTGGTCGGGGAAGGTGTAGCATTTACTAGAAGAGATGAAGCTTTTTTTTTTGGAATATAGGGATAATTCAGAGCTGTTACAGTATATGGATGAAGGAGTGATGAGTGCAAGATGATCAACTCAGCATGTCAGATGCCTGAACATACTTAGTTGCCCAACACAGACTCGTCAGAATGATATTACAACTTGTACTTGATAAACGGTTATCCTGTTATAACTTCCATGTAACTTCTTTTAACTGATTCATGGGGTGTGATGTTATAACTACCTCATGATCAGAAGCTTTATAACAAAACTCATTCACTATTCTTGAGTAATAAAATTTCCACATTATATTGATGGTATTTTCTACAAGATCACATCAATAAGAAAAAAACATAGGTTTAAACAAGGATTAATACATAATAAAAATAACATGAGTTGTTGAACTCGGGAAAAGGTTGGGTGTAAGCTCCCTGGCTTTGAGGGATCAAACCCACGTAGTTCTTTAAGAAGAGAGAAGTGAACATACCAAACTCATTGAGCATATGGGTGTTTATTTACCTAGTCTGTAGCGTGTAATGTACATATGAAACATATACCCACTTGTTGGGGTGAGATAATGAAGAATCCATGAGATAGAGTGAACTATTGATCCACATATACAACCATAAGGCCTATAAGACCATTTATATATGTGCCGTCAAGAGGCCTGTGGAAGCGTAAATTGATCATGGGAGCCCTTTTAGAGGTTAACTGGGACCATTGGGACCCCAAGAGAACTTGAAAACCCTATAGGGCTTACTGTCCGGAAGCTTTAATATGAGACATTGGGAGCCTTCGAGCCAGAGCCTAGCGTATCCGCTTTGTCCATTTGGATCACTAGTTGCTTGTACATGTTGATTATCTCACTTATTCAACCTTCATCAACAATCCTTCTTCATTAACAAGCAACAATCTTCTTTAAAGCTAGAAAATGTGAATCACTAAAGAAAAATTATGGTCACTGCAGTCATTTATTGGTTGTACCAAGTATATGGATGTGATGCATCTAAATCCAACTACACATTGTTGGTGATATAAGCCAAACCCATGGAATGGAGGCTTAGAACATGTGTTGAAACAGTCAAATTTCGGATACACTCCGGTGTGATTCACATGGAGCTTAATACATCTAAAAATACTACTCATGGAGTTGATGAGGTTTGGATTTGGAATCACTCGCTTCGGATATCGGGTGAATGAGAAATTAATTTATAAAATTGGTTGAAAAAGTTGTAGGAGAAGGGAGTTAAAGGGAGAACCTCACTCCATTCTCCCACATTGGAAACTTGAGTGTTGGGAACTCAAGTAATAAGAGCTTGAGTGTCTCTTGTGGATATGCCCTAAGGGGCAAATCACTTTTGTGCAGAAGGGAGGACATAGATAATTCCACACACATACGTGCTCGCTACCGCCGTCTAGCCGACTCGGCTCGTGCTCGAACTAACTTGATTCGGTTCGGTTTGGTTTGGGTGTTGCTATTAATATTTTGGACAAAATTTCTTTATAAAATTAACCATAAATTAATTTTTGGTATGTGACTGTGTCATCCGACCAATCAGAATTCAAAAATTCGTGTGATTGAGTCATCCGACCAATCAGAAGTAAGGTTGAGGTCGGCCATCAAGTTGAACACGCCATAATGGCTTTTCTTGAGGGAAAAGTCGGCCGACTATGTCTTATGCCAATCAAGTTTGGGCATTGGCTCCTCCTCTCCACTATATAAAGAACCCCACGAATGAAGGTTTAAGCATCGAATTTTCTCTTATGTCTACCACTACAAAGAGTCTCTCATCTAGATCTTGTTCTTGAGTCGAAGAGAAGTAAAGCACTCTGTAAGTTCGCCGGAGCTCGGACATTAGAAGTGCCTTTAAATCCGAGAAGTGAAGCCGTTGTATCTTGAGAGACAAATGCTACAACCGTGGGCACCATACCAAAGTAATTTATCTTAAGAAAAGAGTAACTACTCGCATCGGTTTGATCTCAAGTCCTTTATTTTATGATTGTCATTTTATTTTCATTGTTCAAGTCATATCTGTATGGTGATAGTTATTTTGTTTGATCTAGTTAATAAACCGAATTTTCTTTTCGTGTTATTTATTTTTAGTTATTATTTTTCCGTAATTACTTCCATTAATTAAGGACTGTTCCGCAAATCACTCCTTACACATACACTTTCCTAACAAGCTTAAGACAAATTTGATTCATGTGTTAAAAGATCGTTTTGAACTTGTTACATAACAGATCTGGTCGAATTGTTGTTAGTTTATTCAATGCTTGATTCAGTTTGGTTGAGGCAAAGCTGAAAACTCTACTTCTACTCCTTCTTTGATAACTAAGTTTGTTTGCGGACCAATTGAACTTAATTGAGTGCGAGTTGTAGATCGGTTTTACACCAATTTTTTTCTATTCTATTAATGTTTCATCCACGTTGTATCGTAGTATATTCATGTATAGTGCTGGTTTTCTGTCTACACAGGAAGTTTAAATTTAGCATCAAGGGAATAGTGAATTAACTATCTTGAATTCAATATCTGTTTTGAATTAATGTCTGGAAGCCACGTTAACAGAAGGGAAAAAAATAATTAGGAAAACCTTCTTGTTTTATCATTGTGAATGCTTTCCGCGACTAGTGACCAGAAAGACTAAACTGCTTTGTTGTAGTTTAATTGATGTTTCTCTTTGATCGGCATTAGCCATGTCAATGCAACATTTGTATACTATGATTGAGATAAGCTCAATTAAGTGGATGATCATTCTGTTGTTTATTTTCCTTGTTGTGTAACAAGGAAATTGAATATTATGCATATCATTGTTGTCGAGAGTTCAGTTAGTATAGTAAACCTGTTAATATACTTTGGATACGATAATTTATTAGTGCTTGGAAAAACTTGTAATCAGTTCGGAGTTGATGATATTCACCTTTATGATTACAGCATTTGAGTTGATAAGTGGTACTAAAGAGTTACTACATTTGTATGTGTTATTACGGATCAATCCAGAAATGATGGTGATTGTGAGTAAAGATAAAAGATAAACAAGCAAACAAACACAAAAACAAGAATAACACAGATTTAACGTGGTTTCCGGCAATGTGCCGACTACGCTACGGACAAACGAATATATTTTATTTTCACCAGAAAGTTACAATTACATGTATTACAAACGGTATTTATAGCCCTGGGAATCCAACCCTAACCGACTAATCGGTCAACCCGGTAAATGGCTAAAATACCCCAGAAGTAACTTCACCGAATTCGGAAACCGTGCAAACGTGTTCCTTAAGTCTGCTGTGAACCAGTAGACTTCACTCTGCTGTTACCCTATACCAGCAGACACAGCTTCAACAGACTGATCAACTCTGCTGCTGCCCCAAACGAACACCAGATTCAGTAGATGCTTCATGCTCTGCTGACCACCACAATTTCCACAGACTCTGCCGAATGCCACACTCAGCAGACCAGACTCAGTAGCATAGTCTAAGTCACCATTACAAATCTCCACCTTGACTTCAACTTCATGCAAACTGACCAGATGCACAACCAAGTGCCAGATTTCCTCTTTGTCTTTAGATTTGAATACCTCAGCAGACCCCCAACATCAGCTGAGTATTCCTAGATTTAGATTACCAGCTTTGGATATTCAACAAGTCTAGACACGAACTGAAACTTGCCCATTGGAACTGGTTTGGTGAACATATCAGCAAGGATTCACATCAGTGCTGATCTTCTCCACTTTAACCTTCTCTCAATTCTCAGAAAATGATACCTAACATCAATGTGCTTGGTTTTCTCATGATGAACTTGATCCTTATCCAAACATATTTCACTAAGACTGTCACAATATACCTTGGCTTGATCTTGATGCAGACTTAGATCATTGACTTGCCCTTTTAACCAAATTGCTTCTTTGGCTGCTTCAGTCAGTGCCATGTACTCTGCTTCAGTAGTAGATAATGTCACTATACCCTGTAAAGTTGCCTTCCAACATACCACAGAACCACCCAAAGTAAACACATACCAGTCATAGATCTCATGATGTCCACATCAACAGCATAATCATAATCACAGTACCCTGTGACAAAACATTGAGTACCACCTCCATAAATGAGTCCAATATCTGATGTACCCCTAAGGTATCTGAATATCCTCTTTACTGCTTTCCAGTGTTCCTTTCCAGGTTGAGCCATAAACCTGCTGACAACACTGACTGTCTGAGCAAATCAGGCCTAGTATAGACCATGGAATACATTAAACTGCCCACTGCACTAGCATATGGAACTCTTGACATGTATTCTTCCTCTTCAGATGACTGTAGAGCAAACACAGTAGAAAAATGTAGATTTGGTGCCATTGGAGTATCAATAGGTTTGGTTGCTGACATGCCAAACTTGGATAATATCTTTCAATATACCCCTGCTAAGACAGGAACAACTTCCCTTGCTTCCTATCTCTATAGATCCCCATCCCAAAATTTTCTTTGCATTCCCCAAATCCTTCATCTCAAATTCAACCTTGAGCAGATTCTTCAGATCTTGAATGTCAGACTTGTTTGCAGCAGCTTTCAGCATATCATCTACATACAACACCAGATAGATGATTAAACCATCCTTCAACTTGTTGTGATACACACATCAATCATATGGACTCCTGCTATAACCCTGCTGAATCATATAACTGCCAAACTTCTTATATCACTGCCTTGGGGCCTGCTTAAGTCCATACAAGGACTTCTTCAACTTACAAACATATCCTTCTTTGCTAGGGACTTGGAAACCCTCTGGCTGAGTCTTATAAATTTCCTTATCTACATCTCCATGTAGAATGGCTGTCTTCACATCCAATTGCTCAAGTTCAAGATTCTGATGTGCCACTATTGCTAACATCACCCTGATGGAAGTATGTCTGACCACTGGAGAAAATATCTCTTCATAGTCTACCCCCTCTTTATGACTGAATCCCCTAGCAACCAAATGTGCCTTATATCTGATATTCTCAGCAGATGTCGTTCCTTCCTTTTTCTTGAATATCCATTTGCAGTGACCACCCTTCTATCCTATGGTTGTTTGACCAGATCCCAAGTCTCATTCTTCTGAAGTGACTCCATTTCTTCTCCTATAGCAACAAGCCTTTGGGATGCCTCAGAATATGTCACAGCTTCCCTGTAAGTGTTAGGTTCAAAACCATCCACTTCTTCAGCTACCTGTAGTGCATATCCCACCATATCCTCCTCAAACCCATATCTTCTTGGAGGTCTGATATTGGTCCTCCTAGCTCTTTGAGAGCTATACCCTGCTGACCAACATCAGCTGTTTGAGTATCTGCTGACCCTTGTTCAGCAGACTGGTTTGGATCTAGTTCTAGATCTATTGAGTGTTGACATTCCCCTGCTGAGCCTTTTAATCCAGTAGACTCTACTTGAAGCTCCTCCTGTTTGTCAACCTTTTCAGTCATAGATCCAATTTTAGATTCAGATGTGGCCCTCACAGATGAGTTAAGCGTAGAGTTTTCATCAAAGACTACACTCCTGCTAAGTATAACTTTCTTTTTCAGCTGATGACCAAATTCTATACCCCTTAACTCCATCTCCATTCCCAACAAACACTCCCTTCTTAGCCCTAGGTTCCGGTTTACCCTCACTGCCATGATAGTAGACAGTGCTTCCAAAAACCCTAAGTCCAAAGTAGTCTCCTGACTTTCCTGACCAAATTTCAAGTGGTGTTTTAAGTTTGATCCCAGTGTGAGGTCCCCTATGATTAGGTAGCAGGCTGTATTGATAGCCTCTACCCAAAATCTCCTTGCTAGACCAGAATTAGAGAGCATGCACCTAGGGGTGCACATGGTCCGGTTTTCCGGTTTTTAACCACTTTTAAAACCAAACCATTTTTTACGGTTTCAAAATTTACAAACCAAAACCGAACCATAGCTAGGTAAAACCATTTTGTTCGGTCAAGTTTGGATCGACTTGGTTACGGTTTTTTCCGGTTTTCGCTCCTCTTTTTTTCCCCACTGAAATGGCATTATCACGGTTCAGTGAATTCGTGTCATTATTCATACGAAAACCATACTAGATTCTCATTGTTCATCTATCATACACCATAACTTGAATGTCACTCGGGTCCTCTCTCTCTCTCTCTCTCTCTCTCTCTCTCTATATATATATATATATATATATATATATATATATATATATATATATATATATATATGTGTGTGTGTGTGTGTGTGTGTGTACACACAACATTATATTATCATATTTTCCAACTAAGACGATCATATAAAACCATGTAAACTGTTGTATTTCATCTTGTCATAGGTCCTATTAGAATGAGCATCAAACTACGTGTGTGAGGTAGTTGACTGAAGTATTAATAGATCATGGAATGAGATATTCATTATTTACATGTAACGATAATTGAGGGGAACCGATGAAAAGTCGGTTTAGTGATGATCGATTCTCACAATGTACGACGAAAATTTGGTTTTAGTGTGGTGCACAGGTAGAATGGTACACGAGTGGATTGGTGTGGTGCAAATAAAGGACCATTTTATTACCGGTGTCGATATTCATAGACATATACACACAAGTATATATATATATATATATATATATATATATATATATATATATATATCCGGTTCCGGTTTGGTCCGGTTTTTTTCCTTAGAAAACCAAAACCAAATTGTTTTTCACGGTTTGGTTTTATACAATATAAAAACCAACCAAAAAACCATGGTTTATGTATTTTCGGTTTGGACCGGTTTGGTTCGGCCGGTTGGTTTGGTTTCTGGTTTTCTTTGTTCACCCCTACATGCACCTTGCCCTCTCCAGAAGAGTTTGATTCATTCTTTCTGCAACACCATTCTGTTGTGGAGTATCTCTGACAGTATGGTGCCTAGAAATGCCTTTATTTTTGCAAAATTCATCAAACTCAGACCAACAAAATTCTAGTCATTATCAGTTATAAGTCTCTTGATCTTCTTCCCTGTTTGATTTTCAACCAAAGCCTTCCACAGCTTGAAGTTCTTGAATGCTTCACTCTAGTGCTTCATCATAATTACCCAATCCATCTTTGAATAATCATCTATAAAAGACACAAAATACCTGTGACCACCCAATGACTCCACCCTTGAAGGTCCCCAACAATCATAATGGACATAATCAAGTGTCCCTTTTGTGATGTGGATTGCTTTTGGGAACTTGCTCCTATGCAGCTTCCCAAACACACAGTGTTCATAAAAGTCCATCTTATTGACCTTGTGTCCCCTAAATAAATCAGACTTAGACAGATTTTGCACCCCTCTTTCACCCATATGACCCAATCTCATATGCCATAACTTAGTCAATTGTGACTGGTGAACCTCTGATGATGCAACAGCAGCAGAACCTGATACATTAGACACTTGTAGTATGTACAATGTCCCATTCCTGATACCCTTCAGAATCACACTTGAACCCTTATAGACATTCACCACTCCACTTTCACCCTTAAACTTGAACCCTTTGTTGTCTAGTAGACTAAGTGATATCAAATTCTTGATCATTTGTGGAACATACCTAACCTTATTCAGTGTGTAGAATTTACCATCATGTGTCCTTAATTAAACAGATCCAATCCCAACTATTTTGCAAGACTTGTTGTTAGCCATTGCAATATGACCTCCATCCACCTGCTGATAAGTTGAAAACCATTCCCTGTTTGGACACACACATGATAAGATGCCCCAGTGTCAAGAATCCATACATATCTGTGCTCTGCTGACTCTGAAACTGCTAAGGCCAGATCTTCTTCAGAGTTGGTGTCTTGTTATGCCAAAGCAGTTGTACCCAACAGAGTACCCTGCTGCTTCTTCCTTTTTGGACATTCATTTTTCCAATGTCCCTGCTCCTTGTAGTAGTTACAGATATCCTTAGCTTTAAGACCCTTAGAATTCTTCTTGAATTTCTTCTTTCCAAAATTTCCTGGCCCCTGCTGACTCCACTGGCCACCAACCCTGCAGACTGACTATCTGTCCCAGAACTATATGCCTTATGGCATAAATCTCGAGCATGGAGTGATGACCTCACATCCTCCAATGATACTGAGTCCTTTCCAACAATAAAGGACTGCACAAATTTCTCATATGATGCAGACAATGATACAAGTAGAATCAATGCAGCATCTTCATCTTCAATCTTCACATCAATATTCCTTAAATCAAGCAATGTTGTGTTCAGCTGGTCTAGATGAGCCCTCAACTGAGTACCCTCATGCATCCTGAACAGACGTTGTTCTAGCAACAACTTGTTGGTTAGAGACTTAGTCATATACAGGATCTCAAGTTTGGCCCACAACTTCTCAGCAGTGTCCTCCACAGGATCCTCTGTGATAATATCATCTGACAAGCACAACATAATTGTTGAATATGCTTTCTCCTCCATGCTGGCTCTCTCAACAGCACTTCCTTCTGTTGATTTAGACAAGGGACCCTATAATCCCTGATGCTTCAAAAAACCACGCATCTTGATCTGCCATAAACTAAATTTGTTCCATCCTGTGAACTTGTCAATCTTAACATTTAAAGTAGACATATTTCTCAATAGAAAATCTTGTGTAGATCACAAATCCTAGCGTCAATTATGACCTTGATGCCAATCCACCTTGCTTAAAGCAGATAAAATTATTTCTTGATGAACCTGGATGCTTTGATACCAGTTTTTTATTACGGATCGATCAAGAAGTGATGGTGATTATGAGTAAGATAAAAGATAAACAAGCAAACAAACACAGAAACAAGAAGAACACAGATTTAACATGGTTACCGGCAATGTACCGACTACTCCACGGACAAACGAGGATATTTTATTATCACCAGAAAGTTACAATTACATATATTACAAACGGTATTTATAGCCTTGGGAATCCAACCCTAACCGACTAATCAGTCAACCTAGTAAATGACTGAAATACCTCAGAAGTAACTTCACCGAATTAGGAAACCATGCAGACGTGTTTCTTAAGTCTACTGTGAACCAGTAGACTTCACTCTACTGTTACCCTGTACTAGCTGACACGGCTTCGATGGGACGATCAACTCTGCTGCTGCCCTAAACGAACACCAGGTTCAGTAGATGCTTCATGCTCTGCTGACCACCATAATTTCCACAGACTCCGCTGAATGCCACACTCAGCAAACCAGACTCAATAGCAAAGTGTAAGTCATCATTACAGTATATGCATCGATTTATTGCGTGTTTAGAATCACCTTTCCCACCCAAATTCATAATTACTTGGAGTAGTTTTTCTTAAGCAGTGGCTTATGTAGTCTAACACTCCCAACTGAAGGATATTATTTGATTAGGTGCTTGTGAGTTTTGTACCAACCAGAAAATGTGTTAATACTGAATTATCGTGTAAACTATTTGTGGAACTTATTACGAATAGATGATAACCTTAGTACTCATGTATCTTGAGATATATTCCCTAATTGTATAAAGATAGATGATATGAAGTTTGCGGTTGAACTGGTTATACAGGTGGTGACCATGTGTCGATCTTTTGTTATGTGACAGAAATGAAAGGATACACCGAGGTGAATCCAAATGTGACTGTGTCTTTTGTGACACAAGTGTACATGCCTGTTGTAGCACTAGACGTGCAGTGACCGTTTAATCTCATCCTTTGAATGGAGAGGTTCGGTGACGCAACGAACGATGCTTTGAATGATCAAACCGTCTTGATCAGTATGTTGACGGTGAAACTGTCTATTCAGCACAAAGATGATGCTCCGTAAAGAGCAATTAGATTGGATTTAAGATCTGCTTATATGCTTAAGTAATCTTGCTTGTGACACTATGACTAGGACTTGAAAATTTCAAATTCGTTCGTCCATTGATGATCATGGAGTTGTTACCAAATTTGAAATTTGATCCTAATCACAAGTGTCAAGTATAATTTTATACCATGTTGGCTAACTCACCGTTCAACAAGTAGAAAAGAACACATAACCTTTAGATTCGTGTAAACTAGAGGTGACAAAGGTATCTTGTTACTTTTATTGACTATAGCACCAAATGTTATGATGTTCAAATGATGAAAAGCAAAGATAAGGCTCGTGATAGCTTAAAAGTTATCAGAATGAAGATGAGAATAAACATATCAAACGGATGAGATGTATCCATCGTGATAGTGGTGGTGGTTATGATGTATTGTTTCATGAGTCTTGCTAAGGGACCGGCATCATTCATCAAACAACTACACCATACAAAACTCGGTCAAGTGGTACTACATGCAAGCACCGAACTCTTAGAGAGATGATGAATGTTAAGTGGATAAGCTCGGGTTTACCTCAGAACTTACGGAGGGGAAGCTATATTCTCAGCAAAATTCATTCTGAACTAGATCCCTTCAAAGAAGAAGGATGACACCCCTATGAGTTGTGGAAAGGCCAAGGTCTAGCTACGAATTCTTGGAAATTTCGGGGTGTTTGACTAAGGCAGAAGTACCTAAACCAAAGCAAGTGGAGATGAGACCTAAAACAATCGATTGTATATTCATCGGATATACTCTCAAGAGTAGTGCCTATTAGTTTCAGGTGCATAAAACCGACATCTATGATGTACATGAAAATGTCATCCTCGAGTAGAGGAATGTTGTGTTCATTGAGGATATCTTTCCTTGTACGGAGAAAGAGACGGAAGAAGCTAGCAAGCATGAGTAAGCAGACATATGGAGATGAGAGTGATCCTCATGAACTTGAGGAACCTCATCGCAGTAAGAGGGCTTGGACTTCCAAGCCTTTTGATCCTGATTTTCTGACCTATATGGTAGAAAATGAACCCCGGACATATTCTGAGTCAATGTCTACTCTTGAAGCTCTGTTCTGGAAAGAGGCTATAAATAGTGAAATATAATCCATCATGCAAAACACATTTGGGAGCTGGTTGATCATCCACCAGGAAGTAAACCACTCGGGTGCAAGTGGATCTTCGAGAAGAAGTTAAAGGTTGATGGTTCTATTGATAAGTACAAGGCTAGGTTGGTGGCCCAAGCATTTTGACAGAAAGTAGGTCTTGACTTCTTTGATACTTACTCACCCGTTACGAGAATTACATCTATAAGGGTTCTAATTGTTATAGATGCAGTCAATAACCTGGAAATCCACCAAATGGATTTGAAGACTTCCTTCTTAAATGGTGAGTTGGAAGAAGAAATATACATGAAACAACCCGAGGGGATTATTTTTCTAGGGCAAGAGAGAAATGTGTGTGGACTCGTTAAGTCTTTGTATCGGCTTAAGCAAGCACCCAAGCAGCAGCGTGTCTGGTTTGAACTTGTAATGTTGTCAAATGGATTTAAGATTAAGGATTGAGGTCAAGTTAAATTACTAACTCGATGCCTAAATAACCACTAGCAAGTGAACTAGGTTCAATCGCAAAGTAGTATAGCTAGATAGAGTCGAGGTCGATCCCACAGAGAATCAATTTGTGGATCCTAACTTAAATAGTCAACCTATTTATTCCGTTTGACAAATACGGTCTATGACCAACATAAAGTACGAGAAAAGAAAGACACACTCAAATATATAAACAACATGTAAACACATAACGTAATCAATCGCCCAATTATAACCGTGATCATTCGAATCTAGACAATTTATATGACAACAAAACTCATCAACTACTAATCCGTTCATATCTATTTATATTGGCTACGGGAGTCATCCTCTAAGCTTGATGTAGCACCGGTAGGTCACTATATCACTGTGGTATTGTTACGTGACTTCGCCTTTTGGTGCCTCCATCTCATATAACTCACACGCTTACTACTCTAAGGATGCCGATATTGACCGTACACCTCGTCCGGGCAACATTCCTTTGGTTAGGCGTACTTCCTAGACGATCACTCAAACCCTCGTCCAACTAACAATTACCAAGTTATAGTCTCATGCTAGTTTACGATCTACGTGTAACAAGGTGCGCGCAATTCCCTAATATAAACCTACCTAGATAACGTTGAACGTCCGAAGATCAATTCCTAAGCCTACCTAAGAGTTTTATATCGGTATTTCCTTTTTACACGTTTTAATTAAATTAAGCGAGTGACGTAGCCATAGCCATACCTACTGAGATAATAAATTCAATTAAGCTAACCTAATCATAAAGACGTGACTGATTAACGGATGAAACAGGTTTGACAACTCTCGGTCGACCGAATAGGTGCTCTCGGTCGACCGAGTGACACCTCTCGGTCACCCGAGAGTCTAACTCCCCAGATTTACATCCCCGAACATATTTCTCAGCGTTTCATATACGAATCGGATTATATAGCGAATCATCAGGACATCATATAAACTAATCTAAATACACGTAAATTAAACACACGATTCATCCGTAGATATTAGGTAGAGGACGTAGGATATGGGATCCTCATGTAGACAAGGTATCACCACGCCCTAACGTCATATCCTAGATCTACATCATCTAGATATGAATAACTACTCAAACAATCAAAGCATAATTGGGAAATTGATTAAAAGAAAACAAGATGAAGAACTAGGGCTTACATGTTTGCACCCTTAGCTCCTCCACAAGCCTTATTTGCTTATATGTATTTATGAATGAATAGTGGTGAATGCATAATAAAAAATACAAAGGACTTGTGTTTATATAGAGCCTCAGCCGTCATAGAGAACCGACTTAAAATGCCGACACTCTGAACCCTAACCGACTCAAATAACGTGCCGAACTTCTTCTGGATTATAGGCCTACTCGGTCGACCGAATGCATAGGCTCGGTCGACCGAGCCTTACATGCTCCTGGGCTTTCTTCCTCTTTTATGTCTTGGGCTTTCTGAACTCGTCTGTGATCCATCAAAGCTTCTCCGAAGTCCATCCTTGTGCTCCCAAGTGAGTTACTACAAATATAACATGAAGTACAATCTGTAATATCAAATAATATAATAAAACCTCTTAATACATAATAATGAATCGCAACTCTCGGCATATGCAAATTAAGCGTATTACGACTTATTATTACTCTATTATAGCTCCTTTAAACTAGAATCGGGGATAAAGGTCATAGAATAACGGGCACAAAATGACCGTTATCAACTACCCCCCACTTAGCCTTTGATCGTCCCGATCAAAATATCAATAAGTTATTCCCCATGAACTACTTTCCAGTGGTCATAGTATACTGACACAAGAAACTCGAATCAACTCATATCCTCTATGCTCATCAGATATCCATTATCCACTATTCGTCATGAATCGATGTGTTGTGTGCATGTGCATTGAGTTTTAAACATTCGTAGCAAGATTAGAGCTTATGCAAACTTCGTAGTCTTAACCTACCAACTTCAGTATTCCCACTTCTTAAGCCTTTTAATTTTTCAAGCACTGGAATAATAAGCAAGAGCGTATCTATAGGGTTTTTGGTCTTGGAGACCGAGTACTACTCAAAGCCTCTTAAAGAGTTGAATATTCTTTTCATATCTTCATATTTTTCAGATACTATCAATCTCAAGAAGGAAAACTTTTTAGAGCATCCCTCTATCTTAGATCAAATATTAGCATCGAAGATTACCACAAGCGCGAGGCTACTTTGGTAACTTACTACAAGCCCAGTGTTTTAACATTGTCAAACACAGGTACGTCTCAAGCTTATTACTCAGCTTTTGTGGCTAGAATCTTTAGGAACACATCAGACGATAAATTTGACACTAGGTAAGCATAATCAATTATCTATGCAATGTACACATTATAATTTTACCTTTTATAACAAGCGTAGTGCAACTCGATTCAATTATTGAATAAGTGAATAATAAACAACTACTTGCAACGGACAATATGAATATCATTAAGTTTACTAATCAAGAAATCGCAGAAGTATAAAGTGATCACGTACTCATGAAGTATGGTTTACTTCTTATTAGATATAATTATCAGGAACTCACAAAAGTAAATGTGATTCTAAGTTTAAAAGTTTTAATTAAATTTTTTTTTTACTCATTTTATTTATTATTTGATATATGGAATTACTCATTTGAGCTAAGTGACTTGTACCCCCCACTTAAACCATGCATTGTCCCCAATGTATAAAATCTGAAATAACAAGCTCAAAAAAAAAAAAGGAACTTAGCTCTGGATAAGGGTGGACGTTGAACAAGTCTTGGAAATTCGGCAAAGTTCAACAGGCACAGGCATTGGCCGCATAGTAGGGCAGAAGAATAATCACTGCAACACACATCTTAAACAAAGCTCGACATTCGTTACAGGATTAGTCCAGACAGTAATAATCAGAAAAAGGGACCGTAAAAGGGATAACAATTTCCTTAAACACGTTTAAGTCCATAATTTAATGATTACATTTCAATATATTTCAGCAAGTCCAAAACATTACATGAGTTCGAATCTAGGAAACAGAGAAACTTGCTCCATATAACACAACATACTAGTAGAATTGAGTCAAACTAAAAACTCGTTAATTAAAGGAAATGCAAACACTCAAATTAAAATACTTAATCCCATCCTGGATTGAATGGTGCTAGTTGCAAATTGTCCGGGGCGGCTTCTTCAGCAGCATCCTCGGGTTCCCCTTCTTGGTCGTGGCCTTGAACGATAGGCGGTGGGACAGAACTCAAAGATAGGATAGGCATTGGTTCCACATAGGAATCGCCGCCTAACACAGGGCACTCGGCTCCCTCACAGAATGTAGTGATCAGTGAACCAAAAGGTAAGGTGTGCCGAGGCTTGAGAGCATCGTCTGTCATCTCCTTGCGTATCAATGCCCCCACATTCACAGGCCACCCCATGTACAACCAATAAAGCAAAGTGGCATGAGTATAGTAAACCGTAGATACATGCTTAGCCGGGAAGATATTAGAACGGATAAGCCGATTAAGGCATTTATCCTCCCATCTCCTAAAG
The DNA here is from genome assembly GCA_036785695.1 of Gentiana straminea. Taxonomy (NCBI): domain Eukaryota; kingdom Viridiplantae; phylum Streptophyta; class Magnoliopsida; order Gentianales; family Gentianaceae; genus Gentiana; species Gentiana straminea. Next base: position 3,114,984 of record JAVUPR010000046.1, on the reverse strand, counting down.
TCTGTTTCCGCAAATGTGCGGGCAACCTCCCCTATAGTCCATTGTATTCCCAGATAGGCTCCAACTTCCTCCAACCAAGCATCGGACCCGTCAAATGTCGCCATATACTCTGGCCCGTCCTCCGAGATATCCAACCCAAAATAAGCATTAATCGTGCCCGGAGAAATTACAATTGGTCGTCCACGAATAATAACGACATTGGTGTCGGGGTGTATGCGCAAATAAGCATAAAATTCTCTTACCCAATTGACGTTGACTCGGCCTGGGGGTGCTACGACATCACGCCATTGATAACGTTCCACCAATTCCAAAAGCTCATCCCCACAATTGTCCAAATCTAGACCCCGAGCTCGATGTACAGGGGCATTAACGAAATGATTAGTAAACGAAGAATATACCTCCCGACTCGCGAATTGTGGCACTCCGTTGATTAATGGAATGTTGCCTTCAACAGCCACGAACTGAGCGGCTCTGCGTCTTCTCGGTGGCATCCTGACAGATAAAAAGCGCAGCAGCGGACGGAGGGAGCAAGGGTGCTCTCGGTCGACCGAGAGCAATCACTCGGTTGACCGAGTGTTGATTCCGCCTGAAATGGTGGGTTTCCGGCCCTGTACCGTCCAATGACTGATTTGGTCGATCAGAAAAACATTTCGACATGATTTTCAACAGTGAGTAAAAATGGTGAAAGGGATGAAGATTTTCAAAACATGTCCATTTGATTTCTACAAGGATTTGGAAAAAATGGAGATGGAAGAATTTTGATAAAGAAGATGGAGAAAAGGATGAGGAAAATGAAAGAGAGGATGAGTGGGTTAAATAGAAAAAGTGGAGTTTGAAAGGTGGAATGTGATTGGTGGAGAAAAGTTGTTGGGGATTGATGAGGTGGAAAGGTGGAATTTGAAAATTTGAGTTGGAAGAATAAAGAGATTGGGAAGAGAAAAAGGTGAATGGGGATATGTAGAAATTAATGGTGTTGACCATTTTAATTATTTTGACACACCGTAAATCATCTAAAACAAATAACCATGCCAAAATTTATTTTTTCACTCTTGCAATTCCTACCGCAAAAATTTTTTCTCTAGCCACAAATTTTCTCAAGCACAAAAGCAATCCCATTCTTATCAAAAATAAATCAAACATTCTGGTCTAAGCATTTGTAAAATAACGCTTTACTATTTCCTTAATCAACAATTTTTTACAAAGATTCAATTACTACACTTCACTTCACATAAAAACGATTCGAATAAAAAAAATTATTTTGCACATCCTTAACTCAACAGTCGTCGGAACACGGCAAAATAGAAAAAAAACTTCTTATCGTTTCATGCTACTTTTATTTAGAAAAATAAAAATAGAGATAAAAATAACGAAGGATAGAAATAGTTCTACAGTTTAAGTCGGTAGCTCGACTTCCCAAAATATCACTCTCTAAGAATTGTTCTTGACTTGCCGTGTCTTCACCCGACTAACCTTCACCGAAAACGTCTTGCCATTTCTTTGCACGAGTGCCTTTCCGTGGGACGTACGTCGACGAAAAGACAATCGAACTCGTCCATCTAAACGGGCACCGACTTTCGGGATCGTTTCGACTTCGATGAGCTTTCTTGATTGCGAACTCTACGAGTTCGTCGCTTGACTCTCCTCCTCCTATCCTTAGGTTTCGAAAACGAGGCTTCGGCACCATCATTATTAACAACGGCGCGGTGAGCGGCTCTATCTCGGCTTAGGATTGTCGGGACCTCTTTCTCATCTCGATCTTCAACATTGTCATCATCACACTCCTCTCGAACTTGGAATCACATCCGGTTTAGAACCAACGACTTCTATAATGTTTACACTTACCGGAATAGGGAACTCGGGGTTCTTTATCCCAAAAGTCTCGTAGAACCCTTAGCATCAAACAATGTGATCTCATGCCTAGTCATACGAATAAGGGCTCAGAGGTATTAATAAAGGACCTACCCAAGATAATTGGGCTATACGGATGCTCCTCTATGTCCATTACGACCAAATCTATCTTAAACCGAAGTTGTCCGATACCAATGATCATGTTATTCATTTGTCCGGACATGATGGTTCTAGTACTATCCGCGAATCTCACTTTCGGCGGGGTGTTTGTGGGAGTCGAATCATATTCCTATCGCAAAGGCTCTTAGGGAAAATGTTTAAGCTTGATCCGAGTCAATTAAAGCCAATCCCAAGTGTGCTTGTTCTAGGGTAACATCTACAAGGTATGCTCCAGGGTCACCTAACTTTGGCATTAACCGAGATTCATCTTCAACATATTTTGCCTCTTTAGCACAGGTGACTATAGGTCGTTCCATATCTACGCTACCCTCAGAACCAGACTCTATCTCCGACATGTAATCCATATAATCAATATATGAATCTGAATCCGAATCCGAATCCGAAGAAATTACTTCGGGATTTAAAGCACACATACCTCTTTTTACATACGCTTCACTCGCTTCCCTTGACTTTCTGGCTTCTTGAATTCGTCCTTTCATCTTTGCTATTCTCTCCTTCAGCTTTTGCGTCATCGGCTTCATTGGTGTTGTCTTGGTTCGTAAAACGTTAACATCCTCTTCCTTAACCTCGGAGAATTGCTTTGATGACATATTGCTTATCACGAACAATCTTACCTGAGTGATTTAGTTCTGATTATCTGCAACATGAGAAAAACAACAAACGGTCAATAAACTAACAGTCAGTACGATTGCTCATACTGCTGCTAGGCTTACAACCTACTGACGGGGAAAAACAGAAACAAAGGGAAAACAATGCTGTCAGATAATATAGAACAATGAAAGGGCTCGGTCGACCGAGCAGCATTGTTCGGTCGACCGAACATACAGAACATATATATATAAAAAAAAAATTTATTTTTTATTTTTTTTTATTTTACTTACTTGTAAAAGAAAACAGAAACAAAAACGAAATAAGCAAGTAGATTATTTAAGCAATTGGACCATTGATTCCCCGGCAACGGCGCCAAAAACTTGATTGAGGTCAAGTTAAATTACTAACTCGATGCCTAAATAACCACTAGCAAGTGAACTAGGTTCAATCGCAGTATAGCTAGATAGAGTCGAGGTCGATCCCACAGAGAATCAATTTGTGGATCCTAACTTAAATAGTCAACCTATTTATTCCGTTTGACAAATACGGTCTATGACCAACATAAAGTACGAGAAAAGAAAGACACACTCAAATATATAAACAACATGTAAACACATAACGTAATCAACTGCCCAATTATAACCGTGATCATTCGGATCTAGACAATTTATATGACAACAAAACTCATCAACTACTAATCCGTTCATATCTATTTATATTGGCTACGGGAGTCATCCTTAAAGCTTGATGTAGCACCGGTAGGTCACTATATCAACGTGGTATTGTTACGTGACTTCGCCTTTTGGTGCCTCCATCTCATATAACTCACACGCTTACTACTCTAAGGATGCCGATATTGACCGTACACCTCGTCCGGGCAACATTCCTTTGGTTAGGCGTACTTCTAGACGATCACTCAAACCCTCGTCCAACTAACAATTACCAAGTTATAGTCTCATGCTAGTTTACGATCTACGTGTAACAAGGTGCGCGCAATTCCCTAATATAAACCTACCTAGATAACGCCGAACGTCCGAAGATCAATTCCTAAGCCTACCTAAGAGTTTTATATCGGTATTTCCTTTTTACACGTTTTAATTAAATTAAGCGAGTGACGTAGCCATAGCCATACCTACGAGATAATAAATTCAATTAAGCTAACCTAATCATAAAGACGTGACTGATTAACGGATGAAACGGGTTTGACAACTCTCGGTCGACCGAATAGGTGCTCTCGGTCGACCGAGTGACACCTCTCGGTCACCCGAGAGTCTAACTCCCCAGATTTACATCCCCGAACATATTTCTCAGCGTTTCATATACGAATCGGATTATATAGCGAATCATCAGGACATCATATAAACTAATCTAAATACACGTAAATTAAACACACGGATTCATCCGTAGATATTAGGTAGAGGACGTAGGATATGGGATCCTCGTAGACAAGGTATCACCACTTGCCTAACGTCATATCCTAGATCTACATCATCTAGATATGAATAACTACTCAAACAATCAAAGCATAATTGGGAAATTGATTACTTAAAAGAAAACAAGATGAAGAACTAGGGCTTACATGTTTGCACCCTTAGCTCCTCCACAAGCCTTATTTGCTTATATGTATTTATGAATGAATAGTGGTGAATGCATAATAAAAAATACAAAGGACTTGTGTTTATATAGAGCCTCAGCCGTCATAGAGAACCGACTTAAAATGCCGACACTCTGAACCCTAACCGACTCAAATAATGTGCCGAACTTCTTCTGGATTATAGGCCCACTCGGTCGACCGAATGCATAGGCTCGGTCGACCGAGCCTTACATGCTCCTGGGCTTTCTTCCTCTTTTATGTCTTGGGCTTTCTGAACTCGTCTGTGATCCATCAAAGCTTCTCCGAAGTCCATCCTTGTGCTCCCAAGTGAGTTACTACAAATATAACATGAAGTACAGTCTGTAATATCAAATAATATAATAAAACCTCTTAATACATAATAATGAATCGCAACTCTCGGCATATGCAAATTAAGCGTATTATGACTTATTATTACTCTATTATAGCTCCTTTAAACTAGAATCGGGGATAAAGGTCATAGAATAACGGGCACAAAATGACCGTTATCAACAACGATGGGTTTATAGCATTAGATAAGTCTAGATAAGAAGTTGAATGGCTTAGGAATTTCCTTGAGGATATTCCTTGTTGGCCTAAGCCTGTGGATGCTATCAGCATACACTGCGATAGTCGGTCGGCTATAGGAAGGGCACATAGTAGTATGTATAATAGTAAGTCTCGACACATATGCCGTAGACACAATACCATTAAATAGTTGATCTCTAATGGTGTGATTTCCATCGATTATGTAAGATCGAAGGAGAATTTTGTGGATCCGCTAACAAAAGTTTTAGCTAGAGATCAAATGTCAATATTGGCTGTGACTAAAGCTTATTACGTATGTTTCGTTGTAATGGCAACCCAACCAGGTTTACTGGAGATTCCAAGATCGTGGTTCAAAAGAGACAACTAAGTTATCGAGACAGTCTAGCACTTAACCATTCTGTTAGAATAAAAGTGTTGTCTGCAGAGGGTGTGAGGATAAGAAAAGCTTTTAATGATTCCTATATCTTGATATTCAAGTGGGGTGGGGCAGAATACTCTTGATAGGTGGTCACATATGTAAGTACAAAATGGGGCCGCTTCTGTGAGAATTTTGAGCCTTGAATTTTCTAAAGCACTTTCTGAAACCATGTGTTGTCTAGGGCCGAGATGGACACAACCATGTGAACCAAAACGTGCTAGGAGAAATATTGTGTGAGTGTTAATGTCTTGGTTTACAATAAAGGCTGAATTGTTCAACACCTAGTTCACTGGTTAGCTAAATCCAATAGTACTTCACTAAGGCTGGTTCAAGACTAAAAGCTACCTCTCCCGATTCAATATTTTTCCGTCTGACTTCACTTCAGAGTCTACATTTGCATTTGCATTAATTTTCGTTCATGTGGGGGATTGTTGGTGATATAATCCAAACCCATGGAATGAGGGCGTAGAACATGTGTTGAAACAGTCAACTTTAGCGCAAATCTTGGATATGCTCCGGTGTGATTTTCTGGGAGCTTAATACATCTTTAAATACTACTCACGGAGTAGATGAGGTTTGGATTTAGAATCAATCGATTCATATATCAGTTGAATGAGAAAATAATGCATGAAGTTGGTTGAAAATGTTATAGAAGAGAGTTGAGGGAGAACCTCACTCCATTCTCCCACATTGAAAACTTGAGTTTTGGGAACTCAAATAATAAGAGTTTGAGTGTCTCTTATGGATTTGCCACAAGGGGCAAAGCACTTTTGTGCAGGAGGGGGGACTTAGATAATTTCACATCCACGCGTTGCCGCCGCCGTCCGGTCGACTCGGCTCTAGCTCGAGCTTGACTCGGTTCGGTTTGGGTGTTGCTATTATCTTTTTGGACAAAATTTCTTATGAAATTAACCAAAAATTAATTTATGGCATGTGATTGTGTCATCCGACCAATCAGAATTCAAGAATTCGTGTGATTGAGTCATCCAACCATTCAGAAGTGAGGTTGAGGTCGGCCTTCAAGTTGAACACGCTAGAATGGCTTTTCTTGAGGGAAAAGTTGGCCGACTGTGTATGGCCAATCATATTCGAGCATTTGAGTCCTCCTTGCCGCTATATAAAGAACCCTATTTATGAAGGTTTAAGCATTGAATTTTCTCTTGTGTCTTCCACTACAAAGAGTCTCTCATGTAGAACTAGTTCTTGAGTCGAAGAGAAGTCGGAGCACTCTGTAAGTTTGCCGGAGCTCGGATTTTCAAAGTGTCTCTAAATCCGAGACGTGAAGCCGTTGTATCTTGTGAGACAGTTGCTACTACAATGGACACCATACCGGAGCAATTTGTCCTAAGGAACGAGTAACTACTCATCTCGGTTTGATCTCTTATTTTATGCATTGTGCTTTTATTTTCATTGTTCAAGTCAGATATGTACGGTAATAATTATTTTGTTAGATCTAGTTAATGAAACGAATTTTCTTTTTCATGTTACTTATTTTCTGTTATTATTTTTTCGTAATTATTTTTGTTAATCACAAATATGTTCCTTAAATCACTCTACACGTGATATACTTTCCTAACACACCACTATTATGTGTGAGAGGTTGTTTAAGAATTAATTAATCACACCTCTCGACTTGGTATGACTTTCAAATACGTATTGCACCATATAATCTCCCTTGAATCTCTAGTTCAAATTTCATTTCATGTAGATATCTGTCATTCTGACTCATCCACGCCTCACATGAGATACGCACCATTAACTCCAATATATATGGATCATCGCCAAATGACTAACAATACATCACCGTATGAAAATGGATCCACACGGCATATACTTATTTTATATTCTCACACGATCTTCATCGATATTCGGGCTTGCAAGAGTTGTCTTTATATGTTTGTACTTTATCATATTATTTTGTTTTATTTCTTTCCATGTGTGAATTCCTGCATAATTTTTTCACATGCAAATCGAATTCTTCTTCTTGTAATTTGGCCAGCGATGGAAGAGGCTGTTCCTTGAATCGAAAACAACAAGGAATTTTACTCATTTGGTTTATCCGGAATTCGAAAATTAAAAATGAACCGAAGATTTTTTATATCTTGACTGAACAGCTCGACATGACCAAGTTTGCCGGGAGACTGAGATGCAAAATTAATTGCTAAAAACCAAGGAAATATACATTAGTCTTTGACTCAACCTTGACCATCGATATATTGTGGGCATTTTCACAACTTTTCTTTACTACTTCCTTGTACAGCAGCGAAAATGCCGAAATCAATGGCATAGGTAAAACAACAATGATACGGACACAATCATTGTGCCATAATGGATTATACAACCATACTTCCAACCTTTGATCATGATGTAGTATCCAGGGGCGGACCTGTATGCATTAGGGGTCACGTGACCCCACTGTGATCCGGAGAATTTTTTTTTTAGTATTAAAACGATTTGGTTTTGTTGTTAAAAAATATAATTTTGTTATTAAAATATAGTTTTTTAGGCTTCGGTGCCACTAAAACAATTTTTTAGATAAAAATATAGTTTTACGTCATGGTGACCCTACTTGAAAATATTCCTGGATCCGTCAGTAGGAGTATCCATTGTTTATGATTTACTTTTATCGTGATCAAGTGTAGGAATTTTGGTTGTGTCACTCGTTGTGATACAATGGTTATGTCCGTATCATTACTTTAACACACACAAGAAAAAAAAATCCATTCTAAGTGGTTGAATGACTTGGTCATATTAATATGACTTTTTTTGTTTTGTTTTTACCACCCTGATTGGTTTCCTAAAAATTGTCCCATGGAGAAGCCTTTCCTGTCAGGTACCCTGGAAAAAGTTGCATTTCACCTCATCAGGTGCACAGTACTATTAACGGCCATGCACAATAAATACGCAAATTATGCGGAGACTATGATCAAAGGAGTAATAAGGTGTTTGATTGGAGTAATAAGGAGTTTGATCATATCATTAGTGGTTACGAGTCGAATGGTGACTCGGTCTCTGATATAGTGATAAGATTAGTTCAATATGTTTGTTTTAATTATTTTTCTATAAAGGGCATGTATGGTTTTTTACACAAAATACAAAAACCCTAACCCTAGGCCGACTTCTCTAGGGCGGATTTCTTAACCATTGCAAATTGCGGCTTTTCCTTCATATATATATGGCCGTGTAATTGTCTTTACGAGAATCAAGTTGAATAAAAATAAAACAGTTATCAGTTGTTTTTCAGTTTTTTCTTCATGGTATCGGAGCCAATTGGTGTCTGATCACCACATAATTCAATATGTCGGCTCAACCCCTCACCTCCATTAACGTAAATAGCATCATCTCCCTCAAGCTATCATCCAGAAATTATCCTCTATGGCAAGAACAGGCTATGGCCTTTGCCGACAGTCAAGATTTATTAGGCCACCTTACTGGCGAAGATCCTCCACCTCCACGCACGAAGCAAGCAGCCACAGATAAAGCTCCCGAAACAAATACTTCAACTCAAGACATTAATCCAGACTACCTCTCATGGAAAAAGTCGGACAGACTTCTTAGAGCATGGATAATCGGCTCTTTGTCTGAAGAATCTCTTGGAATCGTACTCGGCTTGGACACAGCGAAAGCCGTGTGGGATGCTCTTAAACGAGCATACGCTCAAGACTCTCAAGAGCGTGAATTTAATCTTAAACAACAGGTAACTTACATGCGAAAAGATGATTCCAAACCACTTACTGATCATATCAATTACTTTAAAGGATTATGTGATAGCTTGGCTGCCATTGGTAAACCCATCCCCGACAACGAGAAGGTATACTTTCTTCTTACTAGCTTAGGATCTCAATACGAGACGTTTACGACCACTATGTTGATGCACAAGCCTACATACGATGAGCTTGTCGGCCATCTGCACAACCTTGATCAGCGGCGCAGCTGGTTTGCTTCCAAAGAACACGATAGCTCGCATATTGCCTTCTATGGACAGCGTTCAGCCCCTCGCAATGATCACCGGCGGCGGCCACGGTTTACTCGGCGGCGGCGGCCGCGTTTTAACTCCACGGGTCGCGGATTTCAGGCACAGCAATCCAGAGGCGAAGCTTCCTCATCAAATCAACCGAAGAAGGTGTTTCGGCGCATGTCCAGGGCTGAACGTGATAGGTATAAAGATGAAACTTGTGATTTTTGTGGTGTGCAGGGTCATGTGTCTTCAATTTGTTGGTGGAACAACACAGCCAAGCAGGAGATTCTGCCTCAAGCTCTTTCTGCACTCACTCTCGATAATACCATCGCCGACACCGAGTGGTTACTGGATACAGGTGCCACTAATCATATGACAGGTAATCCTAAACTTCTGCATAATTTTCGCCTATACAAAAAATGCATCGTTATTATTGGTAATGGAACTGCTCTCCCCATTAATGGCATCGGTGAAATTCATATTAATTATAAAGATACCCCTATAATAGTTTCTGATGTATTGTTGGTTCCAAACATGACTAAAAATTTAATCTCCATTCGGCAACTCACTCAACAATTTAATGCACATTGCTTGTTTACTAATAATGGTTTTGCTCTTAAGGAAAATGTCACAGACAGGACTCTTCTGACGGGCGAATGTAGAGGAGATCTCTATGCCCTCACTGGTGATCATCAGGCTCATATTACCCATGCAACTACGTCTAGTACTTTGGAGATTTGGCATCAACGCCTTGGCCATGTTCAGCTGCCAACTGTTCATGCCCTAAAAAATAAAGGTTTTATTAATTTGTTAGGTTCTAATAAACATGAGCATATTTGTGAAAGTTGTCAGTTGGGCAAGCTTTCCAAACTCCCTTTTTCTAGTTCTGAACATGTTTCCTCTACTATTTTTGAACTCATACATTGTGATCTTTGGGGTCCGGCCCCTGTTGAGTCAATTGGCAATTTTAATTACTATGTTAGTTTTGTTGATGATTTTTCCAAGTATGTCTGGCTTGTTCCATTAAAACATAAGTCTTATTTCTATAACGTGTTTTTATACTTTGAACAATATGCTAAAAATCAATTCAATACATCTATTAAGCAGTTACACACGGATGGAGGGGGAGAATTTATAAGTACCCCTCTCATCAATCACTTGCTTGCTCATGGCATCACTCACTTAATTACTTGTCCACACACTCCTCAACAGAATGGCACTGTTGAACGACGTCATCGCACCATACGTGAACTTGGCCTTACTATGCTTTTTCATAGTCGTTTACCTCTTTTTTTGTGGGTTGAAGCGTTTCTCACTGCCGTGTATGTTATGAATCGTGTTCCCTCCCTCACCAATAAAACCGAGTCCCCTTTTTTCTTATTACACCATAGGCACCCTGATTACGCTACTCTTAAAATTTTTGGGTCCAAGTGCTACCCTTATACTTGGGATACTAAGCGTCATAAATTCACTCCTAAAACTCTCCCTTGTGTTTTTGTCGGTTATAGCAACCAACATAAAGGTTATAAATGTTTTCACCCCGCTTCCCGAAAGTTTTTTCTATCCCGTCACGTTGTCTTTGACGAAACCACCCTCCCCTATAAAACTATGCCCCATATTAATAGGCCTTATGTTTTAAATATTTTTGATTCTTGGCTAGGTGACTCCGTTGATTCCCCTTCCCCCCTATGCATCCCGACCACACATCCCTCGTTCCCCCCATGCAGCCGCCTGATCTTTACCTCCATCCTCCCAACTTCCTACCCGTAGATAATGCAAACCCATCCCCCACCGATGAAGCTTCCCCACTCCCCACCGATGACGATTCCCCACCCCCCACCCCACCTCTGTCAATGTGGATCTTCCCATAGATACCTCGTCCCCGCACTCCCCCATACTTTCCCCCACCACCTCCACCTCCCCGCATCACTCGTGCTCAACGTGGTATTTTTAAACCTAACCCTAAGTATGCTTTTACTGCCACCAATACTGCCATTCCCACTGAACCTAAGACGGTCAAAAGCGCTTTAAAACATGCCGGTTGGCAGTCTGCTATGCTTGATGAGTTAAATGCTTTATCTGATAATAACACTTGGTGTTTAGTTCCACGCACTCCTGATATGCATGTCATAGGTTCCAAATGGGTGTTTAAAGCTCAACTTAAAGCTGATGGCTCGCTTGATCGCCTCAAAGCTCGCCTAGTTGCCAAAGGTTATGCCCAGGTTGATGGTTTGGACTATGTTGAGACCTACTCTCCGGTGGTTAAGCCTAGCACCATTCGTGTCGTTCTCTCTCTTGCCCTTTCTCGTCAGTGGCCCATCCGACAACTCGACGTCAAAAACGCCTTCTTGCATGGTAATATTTCCGAAACGATTTACATGGAACAGCCCCCAGGTATGTGTGATCCACAATTTCCTAATCATGTTTGTCAACTCAGAAAGGCTCTTTACGGGTTAAAACAAGCTCCTCGGGCTTGGTTTGATTGGTTCAGTTCCTTTCTGCTTTCCTTTGGTTTTCATTGCAGTTTATCGGATCCTTCCCTTTTTTATTATCACGCTAATCAAAGCACTATAGTGCTTTTGTTGTATGTCGATGATATGCTTCTTACAGGGTCCAATCCGCACTTACTAAGCTCATTTCTCAGCATACTCCATAAAGAATTTGCAATGAAAGACCTTGGTACTATTCATCATTTTCTTGGGGTACAAATTCAAGTCACGCCCCAAGGACTCCATCTTCATCAAGCTCATTATGCTACTACGATTCTTCAACGAGCCTCCATGCAAGACTGTAAGCCGGCTAACACTCCTCTCGCCGTTAAGTCTCTTGTTCCTCAAGTGTCTCCTCTGGCCGATGCAACTTATTTTCGGAGCCTTATTGGCGCTCTTCAATACTTGACCTTTACTCGCCCCGATATCACATATACGGTCAATTATTTGTCCCAGTTTATGCAAGCTCCGACTCAGTTCCATATGCAGCAAGTCCAACGCCTCCTTCGCTATGTTAAGTCTACACTGTCTCTTGGTATATCTCTTCAGGCTGTGTCTCAACTTCGACTCTACGCATTTTCTGATGCCGATTGGGCAGGTTGCCCCACTACACGCCGATCTGTCACTGGTTATTGTTCCTTTCTTGGTCCTAATCTCATATCTTGGTGCTCCAAGAAGCAGCCCACTGTCTCCCGTTCCAGCACTGAAGCCGAATATCGTGCCATGGCTCATACCGCTGCCGAACTTACTTGGCTCACTTCTCTCATGCAAGAATTACACATGCCCCTACCGAATACACCACTACTTCTCTGCGACAATTTAAGTGCTTTATATATGACCGTCAATCCTGTCTTTCATGCCCGCAGCAAACATATTGAACTTGACTATCACTATGTCCACGAACAAGTCGCCAGAAAACTCTTGACCACCCGGCACGTCTCCGCAACTGACCAGCTCGCTGACATTTTCACTAAGTCATTGCCCAAGCATCTCTTTCAGCTTCTACGCCGCAAACTCGGTCTGCTCCCAAGTCCCAGCCTCGTTTGAGGGGGAGTATTAACGGCCATGCACAATAAATACGCAAATTATGCGGAGACTATGATCAAAGGAGTAATAAGGTGTTTGATTGGAGTAATAAGGAGTTTGATCATATCATTAGTGGTTACGAGTCGAATGGTGACTCGGTCTCTGATATAGTGATAAGATTAGTTCAATATGTTTGTTTTAATTATTTTTCTATAAAGGGCATGTATGGTTTTTTACACAAAATACAAAAACCCTAACCCTCTAGGCCGACTTCTCTAGGGCGGATTTCTTAGAACCATTGCAGCAGCTTTCCTTCATATATATATGGCTGTGTAATTGTCTTTACAGAATCAAGTTGAATAAAAATAAAACAGTTATCAGTTGTTTTTCAGTTTTTTCTTCAAGTACATCATCATGTGTTGCACGTATTGTTGCAGATGATCTTTGGATCTTTTGTCCCGTCATTAGGCTTTTATTTTCGGCTTCTTTAACCCCTCTGGCCTAGGCAAGTAGTCAATTTCCGCTCCGAAGAGAGATGTGGCATAGGCTTCCAGCCTTCCTTTCACCAAGAATTGGTTTATCTCGTCACGGGCAATATTATGTAGCCTCCAATGAGTGGAACTTTTTCCTGCCTATGCATGTTGGCCGTCTGTAGCTTGAGGCAGACGCGCTCTTTGACGAGGCTCTCGTGGAATTGGAGCCGCAATTATAAAAGGCTATGATTATTCTATTGTTGGGCGTCTTTCTCTTTTTATAGTCTACTCTACAAACAAAACAAAAATCTCTAAATGGTTCCCCACCAGTTGTTGGGCAAGTATCTGTTAGCATATATATTTATATTAGCTCTTTTTTAGTCTTTTTCCTTTTAGTTTTGCTTTGTGCCTGGCTATATAAGCCTCTATCTTGTATTCTACTAAGTATGCTCTTCATTTTAATATCACAAGCTTCCAGCATTCATCTTCTTCCTTTCAATTCTTGTTTGGTTGTATGAATGCTAACATGGTATCGGAGCCTATAATCATCTAAAGCCCAACTGTTGCGGATCGTTGCCGCCGTCGCTTTGGTGAGTATTTTTATTTAGTTTTGCATTGATTTTGTTTCGATTTGTTTGGGGTTCCGATTTTGCATCGATTTGTTTGGGGTTCCGGCCATCGTGTAGTATTGTCCGATTTGCTTGAGGTTCGACTTGTGCCTTTTTTTTTGGTTCTTTTTCGGTTCACCAATGGCTCCTAGTGATGACTCATTCCAGTCAATTGGTGTTCGTTTGGATGGTAAAAATTACTCGTATTGGAGCTATGTGATGAAAAATTCTTCGGGGGAAAGAAATGTGGAAATATGTTTCTGGGGTTGCTAAAGCTCCCACAGCAGGTACTGATAATTATGCTGACTTGCTTGATAAGTGGGATTGTGCCAATTCAAAAATTATTACTTGGATTAATAATTCGTCGATGTTAAGATTGGTGTGCAATTGGCTAAGTATGAAACTGCTAAGGAGGTTTGGGACTACTTAGGAAGACCGTTTATGCGCACCAATATATCCGTTCGTTTTCGCTAGAAGGGGAAATTCGTGTTTTGTCACATAATGATCGCGGCATTCGGGAATTTTATGCTTTGAAATCACCGCTCTTTGGGATCGGTTGGCTATGACAGTCTGTCCGTCGAATTGAAGGCCTTTGAACCTTATATTGTTCATCGGGAGGAATCGCGTCTTGTTCAGCTCTTACACTCGCTTCGTCCAGAATATGAGCATTGTCGTGCTTCGATTATGCATCGTAATCCCTTGCCCTCTGTCGATTCAGTGGTTCATGAGTTGTTAGCTGATGAAACTCGTCTGAAAACACAAACTAAAAAGGTACCAACCGCCCATTCTGCATCCGTTTTAGCGGCACCATCTCAACAGTTTCGGACAAATCCTGCTAAAAAGGATGAGTGTCATTATTGTAAGAAGCCTGGACATTGGAAAAGTCAGTGCCCTGTATTAGCCTTGAAGAATTCGACGTCTGGTGATAAGTCTCAGCAACAGAACCGTGGTGGACAGCCACGCACATAGGGTACCGGACAAGGACAGACCCGTAGTGGGTCATCTTATATGGCTGCGGCTGCACCTACGGGTGATTTGGATGTGGCTTCTTCTCAGAATCCTTCTATTGAATGCTTTAAATTCTTGTTTTGTTGTATGAATGCTAACAGTATCAACATTTGATGGCGATGTTCGACTGTCCATTCTTATGTTTGTCAGCAGAAGTTCCCTATCCTTCTCTTGCACCAAGTGGTGCCCTTGTGTCTCCTTGAATAAGAGGATTCGCTTCCTGCCCACCCGCACCTCTAGTGATCTGCATATGGGCGTTTTGTTGGATATTGCCCGTAATCTGTGTGAATTCTCTTTAAATGGATTCCTTGACATTGGCTTTACGAGCGTTGTCCTTTGGTTCCATGGTTGACTGCTTAACCATAATTTTTCAACGAAGTGTAAAGTTTCAAGCCCTCCTTCTAGCGTCAACCGATGATGCTCGAAATCGTCTAAGTGAAATCTGACTATTGAAAGCATTGAGCGAGTTTTCGACGGATGATCGGTACGTCGTTTGATGGCCAAATTTGTAGTGAACAAAACTTCACCGGCAGAGTACTGGGTCGGGAGTAGTATGGTGGAAAGCAAGGTCATATCACTCGAGGAATCAATCGAATACCGAAGTCATTCTCGTACTTAGTTTAAGTTAACCATGATGCAATTGACTGATTTCACACCTCTAATCAATAATGGTGAATGAGCCTTTACCAACCAATCATCCTAAGGTTTCCATCAATGCATTCGTGGGTTCGAACTCCTAAACTGGTATGTAGATGCTAAAACAACCTCTTACCACCCTATCTCCAAGCCAACAGTCTTCCTTTAAGAATTTAATTGGTTGAACATGATTAAGAACTAGAGCTACTCGATCCACACTAAAAACATCGTATTGAAACCGAGTCTAAAAAACTTAGTTAGTTTTATGCAACAATCTTAAAACCCTAATCCCACATGCCTTTTCATAATACATTCATATATAAAAGTGGTGTTTGTGGTCATGAACTAGGTGTAAAATCTAATTCAAGCATTAAGCACAAATTCTAAGACACAAGTACATTGATAGATACACAATTAAGCACTATTTATTCCTAATTACATATATGTGGGATTTCATCGATCTTCACATGATTTGACTATGTAAGGATTTAGCTACTCATTATACTTAAAGAAACAAAGTCCAAACAAGTAAATAAAACCATTAAACTAAAAATGAAATGAAACTGATTACCAAAATGCAGAAAAACTGAAGTTTATTCAATCTACATACACACTCATACTCATTTGAGAAAGATGACTTCAAAAACTCCAACTAGAAAGTTATGTTTGTTGGAAGCTATGATCATGTCTCGTCTTATCATTAGTTGTGTTGGTTTCATGCCTGGTTTACTCTCAGCTGTGTTGGTTTAATCAATTCAATGATCGGCTTACTCGAGTTGAATTGCAGCCCGGTCAGTCAAAGGACAAAGCTTTCTTGCCCTTATAGAGAAAGGTAACTGTTTACTAGGCTATTCTTCCCATTTCGAAAGAGGCCAGATATAGATACCACTATGAGTAGCCCTTCCCACCAAGCCAAGTCAAAAAAGCCCTGGGAAAGGCTAAGTCAAGGCTAAAGCAAAAGTGAGTTGGAGTGATCTGACTAAATCTACTCCTTCACGCCTATTTTATTATTTAATTATATTGTTAGTTACCATTAGTAAACTTAACTACCGTTAACCTTTCAGGTTGACAATCGATTGCTGTCCAATCTCCATCCTATGTGTTGGGATTTTCTTATAAATGTATTCTGATAATCATTGTAATGGTTCAGTGAATTTTAGTATTGAAATTATTTTCAATTTATCTATTCTTAAAATCTTACTTGTTATCAGAGCATTTGGTTCTTTTTTTTTTTGAAAAATTCACTTCAAACTTATTCATATATCTGAATATTTTGGAAATGACTGCTTCTAGCACAAGGTCGGATTCTATTCCTCATGATAATTCCACCATTACACGAGATTTGTAGAAAAATCAAGTTTCTTTTAGTGTGAATGGGAAGAAGTATTTAAAGTGGTCATGGTTTGTTAAAACCTTCCTTAAAGGAAAGGGAAAACTTAGCCACATGATGGGTAAGGGCCCAGTTGTTGACGTTTTTAATTATTCTGCTTGGGATGAGAATGATTCTATGGTCATGTCTTGGCTATGGAATTCAATGGCCCTAGAAATAAGTGGCACATGCATGTTCTTAGGATCAACTAAAGAGATTTGGGAGTCTGTTAGAGAAACATACTCAAAAATCAACGATGTTGCCTCGGTCTATGATATAAAGACCAAAATTCAAGCTGCTAAACAGGGGTCCAAGAGTATCACTGAGTATTCCGGGCTCCTATAGGGTCTTTGGCAAGAACTTGATCACTATCAATGTATCAAGATGAAGGACAATGAGGATACCCTCATTATAAAGAGAATTTTTTAGAAGGATAGGATCTATTCCTTCCTTTCTGGTCTGAATCTAAAGTTTGATGTTGTCAGAGTTCAAATTATGGGCTAAATGGATCTCCACTTTTTAAATTAGACCATCTCGATGGTCAGAGCTGAAGAAAGCAAGAGAGGAGTCGTTCTTGAAGGATCCCTTGAAGGAAACTCGACCATAATCTCCAAGGCTGTCAAGAACTTGGCTGGAAAATAAAATAAGGCTCATGAGAAAAAAAGGGTCATAACAGAACCAGTCTGGAGCTGATTAGAGTGGAGCTGACAAAGATTCATTGACATGTAATTACTTCAAGAGGAAGGGGCATACAAAGGACAAATTTTGGAAGCTCCATGGGAAACATGAACTGCAAAGAATGGAAATCATGATGATGTTGTTCATCTTTCCAATAAACAGAAAGAAAGTTCTTCTTCTCAGGCATATGAACTAGGAGCATGAGACATTGAGAAGCTGAGAAAGTTCCTGGAAACTCTAAAAGTCTTCATTCTCTCTTGCCTTTTCAGGTATAACATCTAATATCCATTCTACTAAACAAAATAAATAATGGGTGATTGAATTAGGCGCTACACACCACATGACATTTGATATGTCTAAGTTTAAGACCTACAAACCGTGTCAGATTAACAGAAAGATTACCGTGGTAGATGGTTCTCTGATAATTGTTGCTGGTATAGATAACATTGAACTGTATTTTGAGGCTCTAGGATGTCTTACATGTTCCAAAATCACCTCTAATATGATTTCTCTTCAGAAAATTACAAATGGTTCTAATTTCAATGTTATTTTCTATACTGTCTCTTGTCTGATACAATTGAAAAGAAAAGAATTGATGGAAAGGATACTATTTCTTATCATTTATGTTATTCAAGATCTCCTAGAGATAATATTTGGTTGTGTCATAGAAGATTAGGTCATCCTGTTTTTGGCAATACGCAAAAACTATACCCTGGTCTTTTCAAATGAGTAAAATCTGAATCTTTGTTTTGTCATGAATGTGAGTTGGATAAACAAAAGAGAAAACCTTTTTAAATTTATTGAAATATGCAAGGTTCCTTTTACCATGATCCATAGTGATATATGGGGTCCTTCTAAGACATCAAATATCACTAGGGCAAAGTGGTTTGTATCTTTCATTGATGATTGCATTAGGGTTACTTGGGTATATCTGCTTAAAAGCTTAGTTTGATACTAAGATAAAGAGAATAAGGACTGATAATGCAAGGGATTACCTTAATCGGTCCTTTAGCCCATTCCTCCTAAAAGAAGGGATAATTCATGAGTCTTCTTATGTTCACACTCCACAACATAGTGGAGTGGTTGAACGCAAGAACATGCACATAATAGAAGAGCCTAGGGCCCTGATTTTTCATATGAATGTGCTAAAGTTTTATTGATGAGAAGCAAGTATTACTGCAACTCACATGATTAACATAATGCCATCCAAATACTAGGGAAATTGATCTCCTAGACGTTTCCTATCCACTTTGTATTATAGTTTTACCAGTTGTGAAAAGTTGGATTCAAATTTTTTTGAATGTGTTGTGTATACTCATGTGCATTCTCTTAACATAGGAGATTTAGATCATAGAGTCATCAAATGCATCTTTACTGGTTACTAAAAAACCAAAATGGGTATAAATGTTTTTATCCCTCTACTAAACTCGTATTTGTCTCTAGGGATGTAAATTTTCATGAAGTTGAATCCTACTATAGGGCCACTCGTATTCAAATTCAAAGGGAGACCTCTATGACTGATTTAGAGAAAGATCATTTTCTTCGGGATCTGGTGACAGCTCCAGATGTGAAGGATCATCAGACAAGGAATAGTCCTGCTGAAGATAAGATCAAGCTCTAACTCAGGGGGAGCATTTAGATGTGCAAGGTTCATATTCAGATCAAGAGGAAATCCTCCCTCAGCTGGTTGTTTCAAAAGACAAGTTCTCAGCCGAAGTTACTCAGTTGACCTCAACGGATGTAGTGTTGTCAGTTGAACCTTTATAGTTGAATCCACTATAAGCATAATTGTCAGTTGAATCTTCTCAGTTGACTCCTCTAGTAGTAGAGATGCCATCACATACTCCTCAGCTAAATCTGCCAGAAATGATATTCAAGACAAAGCTTCTTATTGCTCTAAGAAAGAGATCTAGGGCTTGTATCAATCCCAAAGAAGATCTTCCAATATCCTAAGGAACAAATTTAGGGATTTCCCCATACATTCCATCCAGAACTTTATTTTCTATCAGAAACTCGATTCTAAAAACAAGGCCCTCACATCAAATCTACAATCAATCAAGATTCTTACCAACTTACATGAGGACCTATAAGATGAGAATTGGATAACAACTATGAAAGAGGAGATACAGAGGCTTTCGAAATGTTTGTTCAAGGAATTTGACATAAAATCCCTAGCAAAGATTGAAATACTTTCTTGGAATTGAGGTGGCACACTCAAATAAAGGGGTATTTATCTTACAACAGAAGCATGTGTTAGATCTGTTGACAAAAACATGCAAACTGGGGTGCAAATCAGTTGCTAGTCCTATTGATTACATGAAATCAAGGGATTTTAGAATCACCTTAAGATGAATTAGTTGACAAGACTTCCTACATGAGATTAGTTGGAAGGCCAGTATACCTCACTCATACAAGACCTTACATTTCCTTAGATGTCAATATGTTGAGTAGGTTTATGAAATATCCCAAGAAAATTCATCTTGCAACTGCTCACAGGATCCTACATTTCTCGAAAGGATGTCCTAGCAGTGGAATTATGATCAAAAGAGGAAGAAATGTTAGTGTGGAAGCCTACACACTAATATTGGGGCTATTAAATACTAAGATCTACATCTTGATATTGTATCTATCTAGAAGGAGTTCTCATCTAGAGAAGTAAAAGGGACAATCTGGTGGCTAGGTCAAATGCAGAGCGTAGTTCAGGTCATGGCTTTGGGTGTTTGCAAACTATTATGGTTCAATATCATCCTCATTGGCTTAAAGATCAAGTGGATCCCTTCTTTAAAGCTGTATTGTGATAATAAATCTATCATCAACGTTGCTCATTATCATGTTCAGCTAGATAGGAACCCGTGATCAAGTTGTTGATGTTCTCACTAAAGGTCTTTCAAGAAAAGTTTTACAATAAATCTCTGACAAGCTTGGAATGTATGATATCCATTCATCAACTTGAAGGGGAGTGTTAAAAGTTATGGTCATGTCTCGTATGATCATCCGCTCTGTTGGTTTCCTATATGATTTCCACTCAACTGTGTTGGTTCACATCTGGTCAGATCAGATATTCTTCGGTGCTGCTCATCTGATTTGACCACATCTGCTCCTTCGCGTCCGTTTTATTATTTAATTATATTGTTAGTTACCGTTAGTAAACTTAACTAACGAGTCAATTTTATTATTGAAATTATTTTAACTTTATTTGTTATTAAAATCTTACAAGATTCAATGCTAAAAGTGTTTTATCTAAAGGAAATCAAGTAATAAGCTAATCTAGGGTGAAAAGAGATGAAAATCGGCCAAAAGTGTCCCTAAGAGAGTCGAAGTATGGAGGAAGGGGTTTGGAAAATCTATTTATACGCTCCTCTTCTGTACATGAGATTATGCAACAAAAAAAAGGCATTGACATGCGCCTGGGCATCAGTAGCGCGCTCCACAAATGAAATTCACCCCTTTAAATCGGATCTACTGGTCTATGGCGCGCGCCAAACATGAAA
Source organism: Gentiana straminea (assembly GCA_036785695.1). NCBI lineage: Eukaryota > Viridiplantae > Streptophyta > Magnoliopsida > Gentianales > Gentianaceae > Gentiana > Gentiana straminea. The sequence goes on along the minus strand of JAVUPR010000046.1, from coordinate 3,094,050 downwards.
AATCTCAAGCATAATGATCTGTGTTATTGTTGGCATGCACCTGGGCTTGGTGGCATGCACCAACTCTTTGACGCGCACATGAGTAGGTGTGGCACACGCCAAACAAGATGAATCTTGAACAGAACACTCTGGACAACGTTGGCATTAACCTGGGTATCAGTGGCGCATGCTATAGGCAGCAAAATCCCTCTATTTTTTACTTGTCTTCACTTCTTACATTCCCGAGCTTCGGTTATGCATCTATTAGCCTCATTCGTTGATGTACGGCCTTATAAGCCACCTAGATCCTGCGTCACAATATCCAAACACATACCGAGCGTAATTCTGCAAGATAATTATCGCTAAAACACACTCAAAATGACAAGGTTTCTCATATGTTTAACGGTGTGCCTCAAAGTGCTCAACTCAATTAAAACCACCATAAAACAGATATATATGCGCCAAAATAGGCCAATTATATCATAGATCGAGGTTTAAACTAGCACTGTAGCATTAGTTGGGTCTCATCGTCATTTAAGGCCTTGGAGTTCTTTGTTTGGGAAAACCCTATAACTCTCAAGTCAGTTATTTGATAGTAATATGAATAATAAGGTAATTTTCAAATAGTAAGGATCATATGAGATAGCATACCATGCATGTGAAGGAGATGATCCCTTCATATAGTGTATCACGGTGAAGATGGTGGTCCAGTCGGTGGTGATGCTGTCAATACATAGCTTATCTAGGTTGTAGTGGACTGATTAATGATGCATGTGATAGAGGATGACCTATGTCATGTCTGATATTTAACGGGGTTATTCAAGTATGCATAATATCAATAATGAGGGGAATCGAAGTTACAATGGTCAAATGCTTACTTTTAAAGAGGGGATTACACAAATAATAATAGGAAACATGTTACCTTATTTAGATCGATTCCTAAGTCAAATTCATTAAATCAGATGCCATCCAAACATCATTGATAATGAATAAACACTTCAAACAATGTTGAATCTTTAAAACAATCATACAACTTAGATCAAAGTGTAAGTAAAGTGACTTAAACTCTACATCGGGTGGAACCAATCTGAAGACTGAGCTATGTGATGGACAGCTGAGAAGTATATCCAATTCTGTGCATCAGTAGGGTAGAGTCTACTGAAGCTTCTGTCAGCAGAGTGAAGTCTGCTGAGTACTGGAATACAGCAGGGTCCCACATCTGTTATGTGACAGCTGTACAGTGTCATTTAAAGGAGGACACGTGTAGGGGTATTTATGGTGTATCAGACAAAGATTCCTTGACGGCTAGGTTTAGGAATTTGTGCCTATAAATACAGTTGTTGTTGCATTGTCTGCGTGTGTGAAATCTGTAACTTAGTGCGTAATAATAAAGATCTCTTTTCTGCCCGTGGTTTTTTATCTCTCGCACTTTGAGAGGGGTTTTCCACGTTAAATCTGTGTTCTTATTGATCTCTGTTATCTCCTTTGATTATTTACGTTTGATTACATCTGTTTCTATTTTTTGTATCTGAAGTTATCTTCATCTATCATAACAAGTGGTATCAGAGAAAGGTTCTGGAGAAAACAATTTGTACGATCAACTTCATCTTCACCAAGACCTTCAGCAATGTGCTAGGATCTGTGATAAGGTTGTGATCTTTAGCAAGAAAATATGTCAGCAGTAAACGTGAAAATCGATAAATTTACAGGAAGGAACAGTTTGGTCTGTGGCAAATCAAGATGCGTGCACTGTTGAAACAGCAGGGTTTGTGGAGTCATTTATCTGACGAACCAAATACATGTGCAGCAGGTTTTGCCAGTTTGGAAGAGAAATCACATTCAACCATCATGTTGTGCTTATCTGATGATGTTATCACTAAGGTTGCTGAGGAAGACACCGCAGCAAGTTGTGGAAGAAGCTTGAAAGCCTATATATGACCAAGTCACTGACCAACAAGTTGTCGTTGAAACAGAGGTTGTACAGTTTGAAGATGCATGAAGGGAGTCCACTGAGGGACCATCTTGACCAGCTGAACACAATATTACTTGATTTAAGGAATATTTATGTTAAAATTGAAGATGAAGATGCAGCCCTAATCCTGTTGGTGTCATTACCGACATCATATGAAAAATTTGTGTAGTCTTTCATAGTTGGGAAGGATACAGTAGCTTTAGAGGATGTAAGGTCTGCCTTACATGCTAGGGAGCTGAGACATAAGGCCGCTGGGACAACAGTCAGGCTGTTGGGCTAATAGCCAGCAGCAATAGTGGAAAAGGATACGGACAGAAAAAGAAAAAGAAGTCAGGGTCCAAAGGTCCTAAGTCTACTAATGTCTGTAATTATTGTAAGGAGCAGGGACATTGGAAGTCCAATTGTCCAAGGAAGAAGAAACAGCAGGAAGGCAATTTAGGCACAGTAGCCTTGGCTACTGAGCAATCTGATGAGGATCTGGTTCTAGTTGCAAGGGATTCTACACACCATAATGATGTGTGGATACTTGATTCTGGAGTATCCTATCATATTTGTCCAAACATGAAGTGGTTTTCTACTTATGAGCAGATGGATGGTGGTCAAATCTATATGGCCAACAGCAAGGTTTAAAAAGTTGTGGGAATTGGATTAGTAAAGTTAAGGACAGAGGATGGTAAATTCTATACACTGAAAGATGTAAGACATGTTCCACGGATGACTAAGAATTTGCTATCTCTCAGTCTTCTGGACAGAAAGGGGTTCAATTTCAAGGGTGAAGGTGGACAACTGAATGTCTTCAAAGATTTAGTTGTAGTCCTCAAAGGCATCAAGAGGGGAACCTTGTATATATTACAAGGATCTACTATATCCGCACCGCTTGATGTTGCATCCTCGGCGGTTCACCGGGCCTCACGCAGACTCGAGTGTGGCACAGGAGACTAGGTCACATGGGTGAAAGGGGTATGCAGATTCTTTCTTCAGTAGGTTTTCTTGGGGGATATAAGGTCAGGAATCTAGACTTTTGTGAACATTGTGTGTTTGGGATATTTCATAGAAGTAAGTTCTCAGCAGGGTTGCACAACACAAAAGCATCACTTGATTATATCCATTCAGACTGCTGGGGTCCATCAAAAGTTGAGTCATTGGGTGGTCACAGATATTTTGTGTCATTCATAGATGACTATTCAAGGATGACTTGGGTGGTGATGATGAAAAACAAAAGTGATGCATCCAGTAACTTCAAGCAGTGGAAGGCCATAGTGGAGAATCAGTAAGGCAAGAAAATCAAGAAGCTTCGTACAGATAATGGTCTGGAATTCTGCTGGAAGGATTTTGATTCATTGTGTGCGGCTGAGGGTATTTCCAGACATCATACTGTAAGGAATACACCTCGGCAGAATGGTGTAGCTGAATGGATGAATCAAACTCTACTGGAGAGGGCAAGATGTATGTTTTCTCAAGCTGGTTTATCAAGGAGATTTTGGGCAGAGGCTGTAAAAATAGCTTGCTACTTAATCAACAGGAGTCCTCACACAGGGATCAATCTCAAGACACCATTTGAGATGTGGTCAGGCAAGCCTGATGACTACTCAGTTCTAAGGGTTTTTGGAAGTACAACTTACTATCTTGTTAGTGAAGGGAAGTTTGAGCCTAGAGCCAAGAAGGGAGTGTTTGTGGGGTATGGTGATGGAGTGAAGGGATATAGAATTTGGTCAGCAGTAGAGTCCAGAGTAATCCTCAGCAGGGACGTTGTGTTTGATGAAAATTTTATGTTATACTCATCAGTGGGGAGGTCTACTGAATCTGAAACTAGTGCGGAATCTGATAGTGTTGATAAATAGGTGGAGCTTCAGGTGGAGTCTATTGATATGAAACTGTTGGAAATAAAATTTATGTTTTGATGATAATTCATCTTATGTGTTAAAATATTATCTTAACCCCATTGATGAAGTGCTGAAGCCAGCTGTTATAGTGGAAAGCTAAAAGATGTCTAGAACTGAATGTATAAGTTTTACTAGAGTCTGATATTTGTATAGGTTACATCAGACAAGCACTGTAATTATTAGTGTGTCGTAAAACTGAAAACTGGAAATCATTTAGAAAACTGGAAATCATCGAGACAAGAAAATTGACTCAGAATACACCTACATGAAACTGAAGAAGGTAAGTTCGCTGAGGGAAACAGACTCTCGGTTGGCTTATCTAAAAGTTCGAAGAACTGAGGGTTCAAACTCAGTTATTGAAGAATAAAGAACTGAGGGTTCAAACTCAGTTATGAAGATTACAAGTCGAGACTGTAAAGTTGGACTTCAGGCAAGATTGTGGTGACCTGAATTGACTTTATGGATCTTGTATGAAGACCTAAGAATCATAAGGACAATGAATTCTTAGATGATAATGAATCATGGTGTACTCTGATTAAGTCAATTATAATCAGATGAAAACTGGAGTACTGATATTTGAAGAAGAGTAAAATCTCAGTTAATGCTCCAAGTCAGTTAGAAACTGACAAAAGAAAAACTCAGTACAAAAATGATAAGGAAACTCAGTTTTATAAGTCAGCCATCCAACAAACTGAAAGTACAGTCGAACGTTGTAAAGAAAACAATTTCATTGGATGAGTTACTGACACAGCAGAACGGTCAGAAAATATAGCCGTTGCAAGATAGACGTTGATACAATTCAAATTGAAGCCAGATGAACGTTGGACTTCACACTATAAATAGAAGACTTTGCACCATCAACAAAAAATATAGAACAGAGCATATACAAGAATCAACAAGCAATTTTGTGCATCAGTCTATTCGAATTGCTATCATCTCTGAACTATAACAAGATCATATCTAGTATTTCTTCAAGTGTTCAAGCTACAAAGAATTTATCAAGAATTCAACACTTTGAAGAACCACAAACAAGAATCAACTTATTGATTCTCAGCCCAACCTTGATTCTACATCAAAGGTTTTAGACTGTGAATCAAATCGGGAAGGTTTCGCCAAGGACAGTTGTGACAAGCAGTCGGGTAGACTGTGTTTGTGGTGGTAGCTGGTGAAGAGGCAATCCTACCCTCTAAGGACCAGTGGTTCAAGCATTTGAAGAGCAGCAATTCTACCTGTTCTACAACTGTTTAGATAGTGAAGCTAGGGATTAGCCAAGGACTATTGTTTAGGACTTTTTGTAACAGTTCAACTCAAGAAGTTCTAGTGGAATTTTCCTCCGCACCACAGGGGAAGAGAGGACGTACAAGATTACATCACCTGGAACCTCTATAATATCCGCCTTATTTAATTTACGCATTTATTTATTTATTCAGCATTTACTTACAGTATTGTGATACTTGATTGTTATACTCCTCACAGTCACAACTGACATTCACCAGAATTCAGTTCACAACACTCAGTTTTCATAATAGAATAAAAAGATCAAGAAAAAGGCTAAAATCATATCCGCAGCCGGTTGACTCAGTTTCAGCTTAAGTCAGTTTGACTTAATCTCAGCTTTGTCAGCTTAACTCCACACAAGTTTTTAACTGAACCTTAATTTGCTTTAAATCCAGTTTTTAGGGACAAGTTTATTCACCCCCCCTAAACTTGTGTTAGCCTTTCCAAGGGACCAACAATTGGTATCGGAGCAGTGTTTCTTTAACAAGTTATCATTTGCTCTTTATCTCCTCTAGTTGTTCTTACTTGAAAGCTCAGTTTTTCAGTTAATCTACTGTCAGTCTTCACTCACTCACAATGGATAACAATATGCAAGACAAATGCTTATGTGCAACATGGACAGATTTGACGAATATAAACGTCGTATGCGGGCATTTCTAGCAGCTACTCATGATGAAATGATGGATGTACTCACTGATGGACCAATTCAAATCACTCATATGCAAACTGTTGGTGGAGAGCAAGTTCGAGTTGCAAAACCCAAATCCGAATGGACTAGTGATGATCGCAAGCGAAACAATCTCAACATGTTGCCATGGACTTTATCCTCCAGAACTCTTGACAAGAACATGTACTTGAAGGTGAAAGAATGTACAACCGCCAAAGAAATGTGGGACAAACTTCGCTTAGTTTGTGAAGGAACGAGATTCAATCAAGGAAAATAAAATTTCCGTTGCAAAACAAAAGTTTGAGAATTTCAAGATGAAATCTGAGAAACCATTGACCAAATGGAGACAAGATTCAGTGCTATCATGGATGAACTAGATCTACTGAAGATTGAATACTCAAAGAAAGTCATCAACACAAGAATCTTGAAGGCATTACCAATGTCTTTGGAAGATGAAGGTCAACGCTATGGAAGAATCCGGAGACTTGATATAGAAGATTCATTCAAAATCTTTTCACATCTGAAAGCTTATGAATTCAGTGAAGATTTCACAACCACAGCTGCAATAATCAAAGCTCGGAAGAACCAAAGACCACAAAGACTTGCAAAGAAGCATCAAATGAGATTCAAGAAAACTCATCTAACAATCTTCATGAATTGGATGAAATGGAAGAACAAATGGCTCTAATGATGAACATAATTCGAAGAATGAAAAGTGGACACCCAGTCACTCAAAAGTTCATCAAAAGGACTCCTGATATTACATATTATTTTCCATATATTACATTATTATCACTTATAAAATTAATGGTACATCTAGTGGCATATATGACCCTATTTGGCTGGAAGAAATATTCATGCCACTTGCATGAATTGAAAACAATTTAATTAACAGGTTACAATCATAAGTGTTAAACATATAAGTCCCTTTTACTAAATCTTTAAAACCGACAAAAGCAACAATTCAAAGAAACACAATTGAATAAAAAATGGAACGCTTCCAAATATATGCTCCAAACCAACTACTGTCAAGGCTCTATTTCCCATTGTGAATTGGTATTTTTTTCCTTCGGAATATACAAGTATATATATACACCATTTGTTGATGCGAATGAAAGTACAAGCATATATATCTTTCCGATTAATATCTACCATCTTACTCGTACAGGAGGATCTGTTCTATTGGATCGTATCTCTCTAATATCTTTTTAATGGAAGGCATGAATGTTCTCCCACCTGGATTTAGGTTTCATCCCACAGATGATGAGCTAATTAATGATTATCTCAAGAAGAAGATCTCCTCTTGTTCAAACCCTTTTGTTTCAATAATTGCAGAAATCGATCTTTACCGGTTCAACCCATGGGAGCTTCCTGGTATGCTATTCATGTCTTCTTTCCATTTCTGTATCTTAACCTTCCATTTAGGGTGTAGATTACTTTTATTTAAACCATGGGTTTATATTATACAGGGCAAGCCTATTTTGGAGAGAAAGAATGGTTTTTCTTCAGCCAGAGAGATAAGAAATACCCGAATGGAGCACGTCCGAATCGAGCAGCTGCATCTGGGTATTGGAAAGCAACTGGGACAGACAAACCGATCCTATCTCGATCCTCTCAGTGTATCGGATTAAAGAAAGCTCTCGTGTTCTACGAAGGTCGGGCTCCAAAATGTAACAAAACGAATTGGATGATGTATGAGTATAGATTACTCGATACGAATAGCAATCATCATTTGACTCCGACCGGAATTATGAGAGTAAGTTCATAATTTACCTTTTTCTGCAATACTACAATCAAGTCTGATATTTACGTGCTAGTCTAACTGTACTGTTGATTCTTACAATATATATTGTTTGGTGCAGTTGGATGACTGGGTTCTATGCCGTGTGCGGCAAAAGACCATACCAGCTAACAAACCGAAGCAAGAAGGAAACGTGAAAAAGAAGGCGAAACGAGGGTATGAAGACATGTTCGATGAATACATGGAAGATGAATATTCTGCACAAAACATCAGCTTTCTTCAACAGAAGAATAATGAATGGCAACCAGAACAACATTATTATCAACAAAGTGACCAAACCCTAATGATTGATTTTGAAGATCAAGGTACTTCATCGAGCCACTCGTTTTCTCAGGACACATATGATTCTCCATTAACCGCGACTAATAGTACCATGGATGATGCTTTAGAGGGCATTAGAAGAGTACTTTTAGATGAATATACACCACCACAACCTAACAAGAGGCACTGTTCAACCAATTCTTTAGCTTTCGTTAGCGATAATTCATGTAATTTTCATATTTCTCCTAACTAAAACAGCAAATTAATAATGGGGGTTACATTCTTGTTATCATAATTATGAGAATTATATATTTTATTAATGTAAGTAGCTGTATGTTTCATCTTTCCCTCATAGAAGTTTAATGTTAATCGGAGCTATTGGCAGTTTGGGTGGATCAAAGGCAATGCGCGTACTTCTCACGTTCTTGTAGAACCTATAAAATATGAGAAATCTTCAAAATAGTAATGTAATTTAATTTATATACGAATTGAGAAAAGATCAATTTCTCTGTTTGTTCATTATGATGAAGACGATTATAAAGATACATTCGGAATGAGTGTCGAAAGTTTCACCCTTTATATAAAAGATTAAATAGCAAGGAAAAAAACAAACACAGAAGAAATATGGTCTGCAAGACTTTGTCCAGTAAAATCCAATGAGTAATGATACGAGCACAACGAGTGACACAACCGTTGTCTACACCGTTGATCATTATGGCTTAACACCATTATCAATAATAATCATTGATGTAGACAACGGTGGTGCCCATATCATTACTCAAATCGGTTAAAATACTCCAACATCTTGCAGAGTAGGAAGATAAGCACCTCTCCTGCATTGATAATAATAGAGGATACGTTTTGTAGGGGTTATAGCGTGTGTAGTGCATATAGTATGCCTAGGTATGTAGTTACATCGATCTATTGGTAGATCAAAATAGAACTTTGATAAAAATTGAAGAGTCTCTGCTAGTCTAAAACATTCATAGGGTGATAATTGTCTTTGTATTTTTCTACATATACGTAAATCCTTGTTCACCATAACCAATCAAAGAAAGTTACTTTCCATTATTTTGTTGATATGGTATCAGAGTCTTGATTGATTCCCTCATTTCTCCTTCAGTCTCTCCTTCTAGAGAATGTGCAGAAAGCTGATGTGGCAAGTTAGTGCCTTGTGATTGGTTGGTATGACATCACTTCAGCCAATCATAATCAGTCTTAGATGTTAGTTATTAGTCATAGTGTATATAAAGAAATAAGTCTTAGATTCTGTGGTAATATTAGAATATTCTTGAGAAATGGATAAAGTTTTCTCTCCCTTCTTTGTCTACGTTTACTTTTCTCTTCATGGTATCAGAGTTGACAATCTGCTCTGATCTCCGTTTTTCCTTCTGGTTTTTCTGTTTGAGGTTTTGGTTTTACAGTGTTCTTGTTCGATTGAGAATGAATCAACACCAAAATCCGATTCAAAATGGAGAAATTACTTCTTCGCATCCACTTTATATGCATCCAAATGAAAATCCGTCGATTGTACTGGTTCAACCTCCGCTTTGTGAGAGGAATTACCATGGATGGAGTCGTGCCATGCGTATGGCCTTGTTATCGAAGAATAAGTTAGGTATGGTTGATGGAACTGTTCCTATTCCAGAGAATGATGATAGAATGCTAGGAATTTGGACTCAGGTCAATAATATGGTGCTCTCATGGATATTGAACTCTGTTATTCCACCGATTGCTCAGAGCGTGATGTGGTCCAACAAAGCACGAGAAGTTTGGAACGAGCTACATGTTCACTTCTCAACTGGTGATTCATTTCGTGTTGCTGACATTCAGGAAGACATTTTTGCCCTAAAACAAGGTACTAATATTGTCACTAAATTTTATTCGAAGCTGAAGATATTGTGGGAGGAATCAAAAATGATTAGGCCAATTCCTATCTGTCCTTGTGGCCTTAACAATCATGTTTTCAGGAATTACATTGGTACAGATTATGTCATTAGGTTAATAAGAGGCCTTAATGATTCATTTGAGCCTGTAAAGTCAAAAGTATTCTTGATGCAACCACTTCTAGATATAAATGAATCATTTTCCATTGCTATTAAGTTTGAAAGACATATTCAACATGGAACATACCATATTGTCATACTTATGTCTCTGCAACAGTCATACCAAGGGAATTATGTTAAGCAACAGGCACCTAGAAGGTCTATGATTACTCAACATGCTGTGCCAACAGGCTTTATACAAGATAATACTAATAAGAAGTTTATGCAATGCACTTATTGTGGTAAACAAGGTCACACATAAGACAAATTCTATATGAAGCATGGCTTTCCACCAAATTTTAAGCCTAGAAGGCAGGCTAATATAGTTCAGAATGAGTATGAGGAACAAGAGGCCTTAAATACCATGCTGCTGGTTCATCAGATCAATTTGAAGGCAACACTTCTGTGTTTACACCAGAGCAATGCAAGGAAATGATGAAGCTGTTTCAAACCTTTCAGATGCAAGTTGCAGGTTCTTCAACTCGTGCAGCTTTTGGACCAAACACCTCATCACACCAAGCCTCCGCTGTTGTTCTGAATGCTAACTTCACTCAGAGAGACATGGGTAATGTTTCTCAATCATGTTTAATGGATTGGATTTTAGATTTTAGTGCTACTGATATGTGACTATTCTTTGTCTGTTTTCACACATTATTTCCCTATTTCAGGCAAGAGTATACACCTACCTAATGGCACAAATGTTCCTATCACTCACATTGGTACAGTTTGTTTGAATCCTGATCTTACCTTGCATAATGTTCTTTGTGTGCCATCATTTTCCCTTAATCTGGTATCTCTTAGTACTTTGGTTATGAGCCCTAGATATTATGTTGTTTTTCACTCTGGTTCTTGTATGGTTTAGGACATGAGGACTTTGAAAGTGATTGGTACAGCTAAAGAGTCTCATGGCCTCTACCATCTTCTTGCTGCTTCCAGAACATCTACTCCTATATCCTGCTCTTCTCCAGGACATACTCAGTCTCATTTGGCTTCATCAACTCAACCCTCTGTTCATCCTCAAGCTGCTCACTCTCCATCCTGGCTTTGGCACTACAGACTGGGGCATCTCTCAAATTAAAGACTTAGAATAGTACAACAGAATAATGCTACTGTTAGTGTACCCCCAGATTTTGTCCTATTTGTCCCCTAGTTAAGCAACATAGACTCCCATTCCCCATTAGTACAAGTACTTATTTCTCTAGTTTAGATTTGGTGCATGTATACATTTGGGGGCCCTACAGGCAGCCTACCATTCACAATTAAAAATATTTTTTAACCATTGTTGATGATTTCTCAAGATATTATTGAGTGTTCTTAATGCAACTTAAGTCTGAAGTTAAGCATCTCATGACATCTTTCTATGAAATGATCCTCACTCGTCAACTTAAAAATCAAATGTTTTAGAACTGATAATGGTCAAGAATTCATTATGTCTGACTTTTATTCTATCAAAGGCATCATTCACCAAACAAGTGTCAATCATACACCACAGCAAAATGGTGTTGTAGAATGAAAACACCAGCACATACTTGTAATAGCTAGGAGTCTCAAGATTCAGTCTCAAATCCCAAAAGAATATTGGGGTTATTGCATCAAACATGCAGTTTTCCTTATTAATCAATTACATACACCCCTTCTTCATAATTCCTCACCTTACCAGCAACTTTTCCACAAAGATCCCACATACCACACACTTAAAGTTTTTGGAAGTTTGGCTTATGCCACCATCACTGATCCTACAAAATCCAAATTTGACTCTCGGGTTGTACCCTGTTGTTACCTTGGGATCTCTTCCACTACCAAGGGCGGCATACTTCTTAAACTAGATACCAGGGACATATTTTTATCTAGAGATGTCATCTTCCATGAACATATATTCCTTTTCTCCACTATCTCTCACTCTTCATCCATTCCTTCCATTCCTCCATTACCCACTCTCACCTCTAATTTGACTATTCCTCATGATCCTATACCCCCACATAGTACCCCTGACCTCCATACAGCAACCACTCCAGAACCTAGTCCAACTCCCACTCTAGACTCTTCAAGCACTACTCTAGATTCTTCTGGTACAAACACCAATCCAGAACTCAATCCTGACACTTCCACCACTATTGCACCTACCAGACACACCATCAGGGACATGAGACCTCCTATTTGGTTGCAGCAATATCATACAAATATGTTGTCTTCCTCACCTCTGTCTCCTACCACTTCCAAATATCCTCTTCACACTGTCCTTTCATATGATCATGTGGAACCTAAATATAAATCCTTTGTATTAAACATGACTGTGATTACAGAACCTAAATCTTATTCTGAGGCTGTACAGGTTCCAGAATGGCAAGCTTCTATGCAAGCCGAAGTTGATGCCCTCCAGAATAACAAAACATGGATCTTGGTTTATTTACCACCCAAAAAGACCCCTATTGGATGCAAATGGGTGTTTAGAATCAAATACAAACAAGATGGCACAGTGGAGAGATTTTACAAGGCTAGGTTGGTAGCCAAGGGCTACACTCACAGTTGGGCATAGATTATCAAGATACTTTTATCCCAGTTTGCCAAAATGACCACCATCAGACTTCTACTGGCTATGGCAGTCTCCAAGAATTGGATTCTAGATCAACTAGACATCAACAATGCATTTCTCCATCGGGACCTCAATGAAGAGGTCTACATGTTGCCTTCACCAGGATTCTCCACTCTTAAAGTCTGTAAGCTAAAAAAATCTCTCTATGGCCTGAAACAAGCAAGCAGGCAGTGGAACATCAAACTCACTACTGCCCTTTTGCACCAGGGTTATGAACAATCCCCTTATGGTCACAGCCTCTTCGCCAAGTGTTCTTCCACCTCCTTCACTGAATTTTTAGTTTATGTTGATGATGTTGTCATTGCAGGAAATGACAGACTTGAGGTGGATTCCATTAAGAGGTTCCTTGATCTCACATTATATATCAAAGACTTGGGTCCTTTTAAGTATTTTTTGGGTATTGGGGTGGCCAGGTCCAAGGAGGGGCTCATACTTAATCAAAGGAAGTATGCCTTGTAATTATTGGAGCACCAAGGTTTCTTGGGTTTCAAACCAGCAATAAGTCCTATGGATTGCTCACAGAAATTATCACACCAAGATTCAGAATTGCTGCCAAATAACACATTGTACAGGAGCCTAGTTGGGAAGCTATTGTACTTAACCATCACAAGGCCTGATATTTCCTTTGCTATACAGCAGCTCGGTCAGTTTCTTGATGCACCTACAGTCAATCACATGAAGGCTGCACAAAGGCTTCTTAGGTACATCAAAAAGAGCCCAGGTCAAGATATTAAATTCCCTGCTAATAATGAAGTGACTCTCAAGGCCTTCACAGACTCAGATTGGGCAGGGTGTGAAGAAACTAGAAGGTCAGTCACTGGATTCTGTATATTCCTAGGCAAGTCCTTAATCTCTTGGAAATCCAAGAAACAGACTACAGTTTCCAAGAGTAGTTCAGAGGCAGAATACAGATCGATGGTAGCCACAACCTGAAGTTCAATGATTCTCTACTTGTTGAAAAAGTTGCAGGTTCCACGCAATAAGGTAGTGCCACTATATTTTGACAACAATAGTGTTGTATACATAGCTGAGAACCCGGTGTTTCATGAGAGAACGAAACTCATTGAAATAGATTGTCACATTGTGAGAGAAAAATGCTTGAAGGGTATTATAAAACCACTTCCTATTAGATCAGAATTGCAACTAGAAAATATATTCACAAAGGCCTTGGACATCATCAAAATGGGCCAGCTGATGCAGAACAAAGGATTGTACAACGTCTATCTAGGATCAGGCTCGAGGGGGATGAAGAGAATGTGCAGAAAGCTGATGTGGCAAGTTAGGGCCTTGTGATTGGTTGGTATGACATCACTTCAGCCAATCATAATCAGTCTTAGCTGTTAGTTATTGGTCGATGTGTATATAAGGAAATAAGGCTTAGATTCTGTGGTAATATCAGAATATTCTTGAGAAATGGATAAAGTTTTCTCTCCCTTCTTTGTCTGTGTTTACTTTCTTCTTCAATATTGTTAGTTTCTTCATCTTTCCTACCTCTCCCTTCTGTTAAGCCCCAACAACAAAAAAAGAATATAAAATAAAAATTCCCATGGTTGAAACTGAGATTCCACCACCCAATCTTCGGGTGCCACACACCACCATCAAATCCTTACCTTCTCATAATCTGTCTTCTCATCATGATTTACAGAAGAATGAGTGGGTGAGTAGATCTTTTGAAAGAGATGTATGCATCTCTACCATCTATATATGTATGCATGAGACTTCTTGGATTTTCATGACTCAACATCACCATTACTCATGTTCTATGAGGTTGATGCACCTCCACGTCTCTTGTCATGAGGTGGTTTGTAAGGCTCTTTTTTGTGAGAGCTATGCTTGTATGGTTTATTGGAAGTACTTGAGGCAATATTAGTCTAAGGGCCCGTTTGGTAACACGATTAAGTACTTATTCTGAAAATTTTAAGTGGTAGTTACATTAAGCAGTGTTTGATAATTAAATTAAAGAATCACTTATTTATTTAAGATGTTCTTAATTGCTTTGAAAAAATTTCAGCGACATGGGTGCTACTTATCACTGAATTCCCTTCCCGCAAAAAGTGCCGCCCACGTAAATGATCAGTTTACGTTATTTTTTATTTTTTATATTACAAGAATCGGTTTGATCATTTGATTTGTTTCATGAATACATAACTCGTTCTTTTTATGTTATGACATAATAATAATTATTATTATTATTATTATTATTTTGAAACAAGTTATGGCATTATCTTTTTTTTCTGAAATAATTATGGCATTATAGTAAATAATCAAATGTCAATTGACTACTGGTGTAAATGTTGAAACTTTAAGATATATAAATATATGAAATGACGTATTTATAAAATCTTCAAATAAATATGTACCACATAATTAATTTTTAAGGATATTTCAATTTTATTATTTCTTTCAACCATTTTAAGACGACTTCCGTTATCAAACACTCTAATCATTTCAGCACTTAAACAATTCAGTTACTAAGGAAATTCAGACTTCAGATTTCAGACTTCAGACTTCAGATTTCAGACTTCAGTTTTAACAAACGGCCCCTAACTAAACTTTTTTCCACCATTGGTAGGTTTCATACAACTTAAACCTCTTTTGCCTTTCTGATTCCAAGTAGGATGGATAAGTTGACCAAGTTTTTTATTGTTGTTATCAAACTTTCGAATAGTTAATTCAAGATCACTTATCTTCTCCGTCAAAGAATCAATCTCATCTCTCACCATTCATCATTTACTTTGAATCAACAGATGAACTAGTAAGAGTGTCGACCATTTTTGGTCGTTTCAGGCAAGTCACCTTTCAGATATTTATTCTCAGCTTTCAGGGTGATATTCTTACATAGAAACTTCTCATTCACAGTAATAAATCCCCCAGACATTTCAAGCAATGCTTAAAATTTAGAATCAGATAGGTCAAAATATACCTCATGTTCACTATTGAATTAAGCTTATTCTCACCATCAACATGATCGCTCACTTCGTGATCAATACCATCATCATATGTATCAGCCATCAAGTATATCTTGAAATTCTCATCAAAGTCTCTATTTTTAGTATCAGATGAATCACTTTACGAGGCTTTAGATTAAATCTTTCTTTTTGTTGTTTTGTTTGCCTTGTGTTTCATATTTGTTTTCAGGACATTCTCCAGCATAATGGCCATATTTGTTACGGTTATAAAATTTCTCACTAGCTTTACCTTTGGAGTGACTACATTTTTGGTTTCTTCTTTTGTTGTAGTAAAAGATCTTCTTTTCGAACTTCTTAAATTTCTTAACCAGCAGTAGGAGATCTTCATTCATATCTTCATCACTATTTAAAGTTTACGCTTTTATTCTGGTTTCAGCTTTGCAACTTTCTTTCACAACATGCAAAGCCAGACTAATTAGCTTCAGCTTTCTCACTTTTTCTTTCATTCATAAGGAAATCATACACAAGTAATGAACCAATAAGTTCATCTTTCTCAAGAACATTCAAATCATTTGCTTCTTGAATTGCTGTTTTTTTTTATCTCATTCAGATGGTAAACTGCTCCTAACCTTTTGGAATTTCTCTTGGTCAGTAAAAGTTTTACCAAAAGATTCCAATGAATTGATAATCTGAGTCAATGTTTCATCCATTTCGCAAATGGACTCAGTGGGGTTCATTTTAAATAATTCATAAGAGTGCATCAAGTTGTTAATCTTTGAATCGTTCACTTTATTAGTGCCTTCACACATTATCTGAAGTTTAAGATAAATTTCCTTGGCAATATGCATTGGGACATATATCTTTCTTTTTCATAACTCAAAACATTCATGAGAATGGTCATAGACTTAGAATTCAGATAAACTTTATTTTTATCATCATATTCCCATTCTTGTCTCAACAACATCACCCGTGATTTTGGTTTTCATTGGGATAAATCGTCCATCCTCAATAGCATACCAAAAATCAATATTAATAGATTCTAAGTACAATCTCATAAAACTTCTCCAACGTGTATAATGATTTCCATCAAAGAAGGTTTATCTCATACTAGACATGATCCATTTGTTTCTTAATACATCCAATTTAAGTCATTTTGAAAGATCAGGATGTTTCAAGCAATAGAACACAAAATGGCACAAGCTCTAATACCAAATGTAGGATTTGATAATGTGTAAACCACAACCAGACAAGGGTGAATGGTTGTTAGGCGAAAACAAACCGTTTTAAAATTTATCTTCCCAAGATAATTCGTGCTTTGCTATAATCCTCGATGTATGTTTTATAACAAGATCAAGTGGATAGATATGCACATAAGGTTAAGTATATCAATTGTTGGAGTAGAAAATCTTGGCACAAACCCATATAAGAGGATGGGTCTCATCCCCAAAACATAAGTTATGAGGTGAGGGAAGTCCATCTCTTAATATGATGGGTGAAACAATTACAAGTCCCCAATGTGGTACACTTTAACACGCCCCCTCAAGTGTCGGCCTTAAAAGAGCCTAGGCCTCATGGCACAAAAGGCTCTAATACCTTGTATGTAGCATTGTTAATGTCCAATTGCTCTAGGCACCATTGTTTTGTTGCTGCAGCTGCAAAGAGTGTTTGAACTGTGGTTATTATAGCCATAGGTCCATACTTATCCATATAATCTATCCCCAACTGTTGGTTGTAGCCCTTTGCGACTAGCCGTGCTTTGTAACGCTCAACACTTCCATCCGATTTATACTTGATGTGGTATACCCAATTGCAACCAATGGATGTCTTTCCTTATGGCAATGAAACTATAGTCCAAGTGTTGTTATCTTGTAAAGCATGTATCTCGGTTTCCATGGCTTCTTGCCATTTCTTATCCTTAATTTCTTTTTGATAAGCTTTTAGTTCACCGGTAGCACTCACACTTAAAACAAAAGATTTGTAACTTGGGGACAAACGATCAAAGCACAAATAATCCTGAATTGAGTAAGAAACAGAATGTGATGATTTTATGGCATGTGTAGCTGATGATGAGGGCGATTGTATTAATTGATTACTAATGTACTGTTGTAAATATGAAGGCATGTGCTTTATGCGAGTGGAAGTTGCAAGTTTACAACCAAGTAGGCCATGGTCTTGTAAGATGTCATGTATGTATTTGCGTTGAGACAAGACAATGTCGTTTTCGGAGCGTGCGACTTCAACACCGAGAAAACAGCGAATGAGGCCCAAATCATTGATTTTGAAGGTGTTATTAAAAAAATGTTTAACATCGCTCTAATGCCATGTTGAACTATCATCTCTCCCACTCTCAAAAGCTTTAGCTGATGAGATACATACAATTAACATTTTACATACTTTAAACATGGGTTTGTGTCACAAGTAAAATCATAATTGGAATCGGTAACTAGTTTAATAACAAATAAGTCATTATTTGAAAATTGATAAACTTAATACCATCGTTATTTGGTTAAGGACTATACTGAATTTGTTTTCTCTGTTACTTTAATGGTCGTTTTATAATTTGGACGAAAACAGTTGGTTGTGTTTTTATTTAAATTTGTAGTTTTCGTTTGATCTATTGTATTAGTCCATATTAGATCAACATTAATTCATTTTAAGTTATACTGCAATTGGACATATTCCATTTGCAAGTAACAATGATTTTTTCAATCAAAGCTTCTCTGGACAGAGCCGATAAAGAACAAATTTGACTATTTCAAAAGCTAATACATATGCTCAAGAAGATGTTAATACATAAATATAATTTACTGTCTAAATACTAAAATATATTACTTCATGGAGTTTAGTATGTCCCCATGTAGCATTAACATTAGCAGTTTATAATTATTTATTAAAAAATTATGAGGCCTACAGTAATCTTCTCCATTTTGATTAGTCGAGGAATAAATTATGGTCATTTACTTATTGAGTAAAGTAAAATTTATGTCCAGCAAAAGTACAACTAATGCTGAAAAGATCACAACAGCTGGAATTTATACAATACCATATGAAATGATATAATCTACTCTGTAACTAATATTTTTATGAGAAACTATAACTTCTTTTTTTTTTTTTTGAAGAAACTATAACTAATATTATATGCTTAAAAACAAATTTAAAAAAAACTAATATTATATGCTTTTATATATAGCTGATAACAGTAAAAGTATTTTTTTATAGTAAAAGTTAAATTGTTTAACTTAACTTATTCTAGTGGCACAGTATCTCTGCTAGACATCAAAAAAGGGGAATCATATTTTCGTCTTCGGTGTCATTTTTAAACGGATTCGACAACTTAAATTTATCAATAAAAAATACCATCCGTATCTTGGAATACAAAGAACCCCAACGATTAAGATTCGGAAAAGACTGTTTCACATTAGTGACAAGCAAACAAGGCTAGGCCTTATACAAAAAAATATATATCTTGGAATATATATTACATCTGTCTCATATTATAAATCATCTAAGATTTTTCATTCGTTTCACAATATAAGTTTTTCTCATATTTCAATTCAATAATTAATACACTTTTCTCCTATTTACCCATTTCAACACATGACATTTAATACACATTTTACAAATCATTAATGGTATTCTATTCCAAAACTACCAAAGTTAGATCTTTTATTGAATTTCTTAATCAGTGTGCATAAAGGTAGGATGACTTATAATATTGAACGAATGTAGTATGACCGATGTAAAATGAATGACACAACTCAATTCGTAATGATGTAAGTTCAACATAATAAAGATTATAAAATCATATAATATATTATGGATGAATGACCGACTTGATTGATTGATTACGATGTGAATAATTACAATATATATCAGTACAACGTGTAGGCCTACACCTTCTAGAAGGTTCTAGAATATACAATAATTACAACAAATATACAGTAATAATAAGTGTAGAAAATATTATTATATTATTATTACCATAATACATCAAGTAATCTTTTACTTAATGTATTATGGTTGGGGTATTAGTTACCTTCATTAGCTTTATTATCGTTGCATTAACCCACCATTTAGGCGGCTGCCTTGTTAGTATAATCAATGCCGACACTGCATTTATTGTCTGTCTGCCACTATCTTAATCACTATTGTCCAACCCTTTGGACTCCCTTGTAATCCTATTTAAACTCTTTTCTACTTCATAATAAAATAGAAGAGTTCTTTCTCATTTGATTTATTTCTCTCAATCTCTTCATGGTATCGGAGCAGAACTCGATCTAAATAAAAAATTTAATCTTCAAAATGTCTTCTCTTCCTGATGTATTCTCAGCCGAGTCACAGAATATTCAAAATTTTGGGCTGACTGAACAAACATCTATTCCTTTCACTAGCCATAAGCTAGATGGAAACAACTACATCATATGGCTAAGATCCATGAAAATGTACATCACCGGTCAAAGCAAAATGGGATACCTCACTGGATCCAAAGTTTCACCTAACGCTGATGATGAAAAGTTTGATGCTTGGGATACTGAAAATAACCAAGTTATGGCTATCCTTCTAAGGTCTATGACCAAAGACATAAGTGAGAACTTTATGTTCTTCGACACTGCCCAAGAAATCTGGGCTAATGCTCGAGACCTCTACTCAAAGAAGTACAACACTTCTGAAATTTATGAGATAGAGGATCAAATCCAAGGATATAAGCAAGGTGATCTCACTGTCACTCAGTTTTTCAAACAACTCACTCGTGCTTGGCAGCAGCTGGATATGTTTGAAGAACTCGCATGGAAGAACACGGATGATGTTATCCTGTACAAGCAAGTAGTGGAGCAAAAGAGGATCTTCAAATTCCTCATGGGCCTAAACCCATCTCTGGATGATGCCAGAGGTAGGGTACTATCCACAAAACCTCTTCCGCCTCTCAAAGTTGTGTTCTCTGAGATTAAGCATGAGGAAAGTAGGAGGAAGCTTATGCTAAAGGACAATCCCACCAGCAACACCATGAATCAAGCCTCTACTCTGCTGACACATGGAAAGGCTGCGGATAACAATGATACATCTACCAAAAGTTCTACCACATGGAATCCAAATAGCAAGAACAAGAAGGACAAGTTATGGTGTGACCACTGCAGGAGGACAAATCACACTAGGGAAACCTGCTGGAAGATTCATGGCAAACCAGAAAATTGGAAGTCCCCCAGACAGAACAATAAAGAAAGTCATGGCAGAGTTGTAACTGAGGAAAAGAAAGAAGGCCTCAACTTTACTAAAGATCAACTGGAGGCCCTCAAAACCCTCCTGACTCAGCAAGTATATGGATCTAACCAAAATGAAACAGCCACTCATGCTCAATCAGGTACTCTCTTTGTTGCAAATAATGTGTCAAACATAGGGAAGAAATCCATGGATTATTGATTCAGGGGCTTCTTCCCACATGACTGGAAATAAGAATTTCCTTATCATTTTTAAGCCTTGCAACTATACCCACCACGTCAAAATTGCTGATGGATCTATTTCCTATGCACAAGGAACTGGGAATGTTAACATCTCTAACGACCTTGTGTTAAAAGATGTTCTCTATGTCCCTAAACTTGATTGCAATCTGATTTCTGTCAGCAAACTAACTAATGACCTAAATTGGGATGTTATGTTCTCTGCTAATCAATGTGTTTTTCAGGATCATTCATCACAGAAGATAACTAGCAATGCTAAGGCATGCTCAGGACTCTTTATCCTCAATAAGAATGAAGATCCTGAGAAGACCAAGTTGTGTTTTACTTCAAACATTAGTACATTTAATTTGAATGATGTAATGATGTGGCACTATAGACTAGGCCACCCAAGTTTTGCCTACTTAAAAACTCTATTTCCTGGAAAATTTAAGGATTTTAATGTTACCTCTTTGCAATGTGAAATCAGTCAGTTTGCTAAAATTACCAAATCTGTGTATGCTAAGATGCCCTACTTGCAATCTCATCCTTTTTCCCTTATTCATAGTGATGTTTGGGGACCTTCAAGAGTTAAGCATGTCACTGGTAGTAGATGGTTTGTTACTTTTATAGATGACCACTCTAGAGTTACTTGGCTATTTTTTATGAAAGATAAATCTGAAGTTGGTTCTATATTTCAAAATTTCTATAACATGATCTCTACTCAGTTTAATACAAAAATTAAAGTGCTGAAAACAGATAATGCAAAGGAATACTTTGAATCCAACTTGTGTACATTCCTGAAAGATAAAGGCATAGTTCATATCAGTAGTTGTGTGGAAACCCCTCAACAAAATGGTGTTGCTGAGAGGAAGAACAGACACCTACTTGAAATGGCTAGATCCTTGACGTTCTCCATGAATGTACCTAAGTACCTATGGGGTGAAGCTATCCTTGCTGCCACATATTTGATCAACAAACTCCCTAGCAGAGTTTTAGAATTCAAATCTCCTTTGCAAACCTTAATGGTTGTTCACTCTTGCAATCACCTCACCACCGATATTCCTTCAAAATTATTTGGTTGCACTGTCTTTGTTTATATACATGCTCAGCATAGAAGTAAGCTTGACCCTAAAGCATTAAAATGTATCTTCATGGGCTATTCTACTAATCAAAAAGGGTACAAGTGTTACTCATCTGTCACAAAAAGGTTTTACAACTTTATGGATGTTAAATTTTTTGAAGATACCCCATACTATAATAATCAGAATGAAACTTTTTCTGAAAGTGCTGATGATTGGGATATGTTTGATATTCTTGTTTCCTGGTTTCCCTCTCCACTAACCCCTGTGCAGCAAGAGCAGGAAAAATCAGCAGCACCACAACAGTCAGTAGAACAACAATCAGTAGAGCATCAGTCTGCTGACCATCAGTCTACTAACCGTCAGCCTGCTGAGCATCCAACTACTACGAACCTGATGAATAAACTTCCCATTAGTAAGTTCTACCACAGACAGAGGTTCAAAGCCCTACCACAAGATAATGTTGATCCTACAGGTATTATACCTCAGCATACAAGTAATACACCTCAGCAGACAGGTAATATCTCTCATCCTCATGTTGATGATAGGCCCATTCCAGTAAGGAAAGGTAAAAGACTTTGCACTAAGCACCTAATTTACACTTTTTGTCTTATAACAAGCTATCAACTGCATTTTGCTTATTTACTCAGAATCTGGATATAGAATCCATTCCTAACAATTTGCATGAAGTCTTTAAGGATCCTAACTGGAAAAATTCCATTAAAATAGAAATGTCTTCCCTCATAAATAACCACACTTGGGATCTAGCACTCTTCCTCCAGGGAAAAGACCTGTCAGTTGTAAATGGTTGTTTACTATCAAATATAATGCAGATGGGAGCTTAAACAGGCACAAAGCTAGACTTGTAGCTAGAGGATTTACTCAAACTTATGGTTTAGATTACAAGGAAACCTTTGCTCCTGTAGCTAAACTTAACTCTATCAGAATCCTATTATCTCTAGTTGTTCACCTTGACTGGCCTCTATATCAATTAGACATTAAGAATGCTTTTCTCAATGAAGATCTAGAAGAGGAAGTCTTTATGTCTATTCCACCTGGTTTTGAGAACTCCACTAATACTGGGAAAGTGTGCAAGCTAAGAAAGTTACTTTATAGGTTAAAACAATCACCCAGGTCTTGGTTTGGAAAACTAACTTCTACTGTTAAAAATTCTGGCTACACTCAGTGCAATTCTGATCACACAATGTTTATCAAAATTACTAATGGTAAAATGTCCATACTAATTGTCTATGTGGATGATATTATCCTGACAGGTGAAGACCACATTGAGATCCAGAAACTCAAGGACCTGCTTGCAAAGACTTTTGAGGTCAAAGACTTGGGGCAGTTGAAGTACTTTCTTGGTATGGAAGTTGCAAGAACCAGTGAAGGCATCTATGTTTCCCAGAGGAAAAACATTCTTGACCTCCTCCAAGAAATAGGGATGTTAGGGTGTAAGCCTGCTATCGCTCCAGTTGACCCAAGTTTGAATCTCACTCATGGTACTGAACCAGTTCACAAAGAGGGGTATCAAAGGCTAGTGGGAAAACCATATATCTCTCCCACACCAGGCCTGACATCTCTTACGCAGTCAGCCTGATCAGTCAATTCATGCATCTTCCTACTAAATAACATTGGGAAGCAGTTTACAGAATCCTCATATATCTAAATATGACCCCTGGTCAAGGTCTTCACTTCTGAAAATCCAAAGTTCGGACAGTGGATGTTTATACTGATGCAGACCGGGCAGGAAGCCACACAGACAGAAGATCAACCACTGGCTATTGTTCCTACATCTGGGGCAATCTTGTCACTTGGTGAAGCAAGAAACAACCGACAGTCTCAAGAAGTAGTGCAGAAGCTGAACTGAGGGCACTGGTTCTTGGAGTGTGTGAAGCCCTATGGATAAAAAGAGTACTCAATGAACTCAAGAGTCCACTCAATCAACCTCTTACTCTCTACTATGACAACAATTCAGCCCTATGCATGGCAGAAAATCCTATTCATCATGACAAAACCAAGCATGTGGACATTGATCGACACTTCATCAAGGAAAAGATTGAAGACAAAATCATCTCCCTTCAGCATGTGTCATCTCAAGACCAGAATGCTGATATCCTCACTAAGGCCATTCCCCGTCACTCATTCAGTCAACGGTGTAACAACCTAGGCTGCATCAACATCTACAACCTAGCTTGAGGGGGGTATAGAAAATATTATTATATTATTATTACCATAATACATCAAGTAATCTTTTACTTAATGTATTATGGTTGGGGTATTAGTTACCTTCATTAGCTTTATTACCGTCGCATTAACCCACCATTTAGGCGGCTGCCTTGTTAGTATAATCACTGCCGACACTGCATTTATTGCCTGTCTACCACTATCTTAATCATTATTGTCCAACCCTTTGGACTCCCTTGTAATCCTATTTAAACTCCTTTTCTACTTCATAATAATAAAATAGAAGAGTTCTTTCTCATTTTATTTATTTCTCTCAATCTCTTCACCGTTTAAGCGGCTGCCTTGTTAGTATAATCACTGCCGACACTGCATTTATTGCATGTCTGCCACTATCTTAATCACTATTGTCCAACCCTTTGGACTCCCTTATAATCCTATTTAAACTCATTTTCTACTTCATAATAAAATAGAAGAGTTCTTTCTCATTTGATTTATTTCTCTCATCTCTTCAAGTAAATATATTATACATCTAATATGTCCCCTCAAGCTGGACGACATGAGGCAAGGCCAAGCTTGAACCGAAAATGTTGAACCGAAATACGAGGTAAAGACTTGGTGAGAGCGTCTGCTAACTGATCCACATTGAGGACACGAGCCATCCGAAGCACACCTTTTTGAACTTGGTCACGAATGAAATTATAATCAATTTCAATGTGTTCCATATACGAGTGGAACACCAGATTCGCACGGAGCTGTGTGGCGCCAACATTATCACAAAAATGACTGGAGTGTGCAAGGAAGTATGGCCAAGATAAGTAACAGCCAAGCCAACAGCCGATCGATATTCCGTTTCAATGAAAGAGCGAGCAACAATGGATTGCTTCTTAGAACTCCAGGATATTGAAATTTTACCAAGAAACACCTAATAACCACTAGTGGAAGAATAATCACTTGTGTTTCCGCCCAAGTTAGCATCAGAAAAAGCATGAAAATTTGATAAAGAGGAGTTGCACAATTGTAGGCCATCGTGAGAAGAAACCTGCAAGAAACCGCAAAAGCCGCCTAGCTAAACACCAATGATGATGATTTATTAACTGCATAAGCTAAGTCATGACGAGTAAATAACAACTACCAATAAGTTGTCAATAAGTAGAGGGATCATCATAAGCGAGGCCGACTATTACATAAGTTGTGAAGCATCGTAGGGCAAAGAAGCGGTGACAGCTTTCGCATCTTGCACTTGCATATTATATATGTGGAGAAGTTCAGTAACATATATATACACACACACTGGTGAAGTAAGAGACCCTGCGAGTTGAGGTGTACTTTAACACCCAAAAAATAAGAGAGAGAACTCAAGTCCTTGATGGAGAACTGAGCGCCCAATTTTCAATAAAATAGGTCACCAGACAGAGGATGGTTATCTGTGACAACAATATCATCGACATAACTGAGAACAAAAATAGTAATACCATCAGCAATGTAAATAAAAAAATATGAGTCCGCCGTAAAATTACGAACACTCACAGTCAACAAAAAATGCTTGAGTTTAGAATACCAATCACATGGAGCCCGCCTAAGACTATAAATGGCCTTATGTAAATGAAAAACATAAGTGGGTAATCGAAATCCTCAATCCCTGGAGGCTGAGCCATATACACCTGCTCAGTAAGATTGCCTTAAGGTAATGCATTATTTGTTGGAAATGTGTCCTAAACCCAATCGGGTTGGACCGGATCCGACCGGGTCGGGTTGTTTATAGTCTATTTAGTTCATGTAATAACTTTATTATGATTAATAAAAAGCACTTATGTTATTATATATTGTTTATATTCATGTTATTTGTTGTACATATATAGTAATGTCCCTAGTATCAAACTGTGATAGAGAAACCATGATAGTGATTATGGTTGATGAGATCTCTAATCGCTATAACAAGTTTAGGTACTTAAATGTCTCTAGTCTTATGTACTATCAAAAGAGACATTGATAGTATAACCAGACTAGCACGTATTGGATGTCTTCTATCTTGTAGAAGGTAGGGATAGATCTCGTCTATCGTAGTGTAGAGACACTTGGACTGTACATGGACGTGTATTAGAGAATGCGTACGTTAGACTGACCCACTTACATTAAGTGTCACACTATGTGGCGGTTGTGTAATTATCCTTTTGACCGGAGTCTTCATGGCATCACGGTGTGGATTGTCATGCTTTGACACTATTGAGATTTCCCCTAGCCACGGGGCGATCATGCGGTAGTGATTGGGTATGATGTTGAATCATGCGGAGTATACATGATTGGTCGTCCGGGAATCGCGTATCCGATGATTGGGATCGAATATCCGAAATGGCCTTCTTATAAGGAATGTCTAGCTCTCGAGAATCTTTGCAAAGTGGGAGTAAATGTGTTATCCCAAGAGAGCTTGATATCCGGATTATAAGATACGATCGTTAATGTATTGACACTCGAGATACGATCGTATGGATACTATTACGGCAATAAGATTGTAAGTTACACGGTAACTGCTTCACATGAAAGGTAGTAGTAATTGCTTTTGACTCTTCTGATGATTGGGGGTCACAGTGTGTTGCTAGAAGCTATCCCGTGATCGTTAGGCATGAAGGGCATTTTAGTAAATTGCACTTTGTGTCTACGGCCAACATATTCGGAAGCCTATCGGGTCACACACATTTGAACATCGAGTCGGATTAAAATGCGGTTATAGTTGATACCCAAATAAAGAAAATTTATCTCTAGACTATAAAGGTTATAGTGGTAAATTAATATGGTGGTATTTATTTATTATGAATAAATAAAATACAAGATAATAATTATATATAAATTATATTAATTAAAGAATATTCCGGAAGTCAATCTGTTGACTATAGGGGCGCCACTTCCTTGTGTATAAGATACACTTGGATTGTGCATTTTAATTAATAAGATTACCATAATATGATATAAGATATTAATTGATTTTGAAAAAATAGACTTATGGTAATAAGATAACTATATTCAATATAAGATATTGACAAAATTAATTGTAATAAAAGAGATAAATCAATCTAATTGATTTTCCTTATTTTATTGGGAAAAGGTTTTCTTCTCCTCCACTCTACATAGGGGAGCCCCTCTCACTATAAATAAGATGTGGGTGTCAAGCTCTTTTGTACATCACAATTGCAAGAGCTCATAGTTCTTGTGTAAAATAGAGAGCATCCTATAGTGAGTTTGTGAGAGAGGAAAAAGACCGGTCTAGCAACCGGAGTTTTCCAATAGCAATCCAAGGAGGATTCCGGTGAGGAGTTCGTGTGGATTAGAGATAGAGGCCGGACGTGTGGACGGCTTGCGCACTGTACTACTCACCATTGACGGTCAAAGCGACGATCTTATAGATCATCAATGTATAACCGTCAAACTGCTTAACGTGTTTATTGCATTAAACGAAGAATGATCTAGAAAAAGAAATCAAATTTTAAATTCCGCTACGTTAAACTAGTGATTTCCAAACATTATTCACATCTAACATGCATAACACCCAACCAGACGAAACAACAAGACTGAGAACCAACCTAACCGTAGTAGTCTTAACAACCAAACTAAAGGTTTCAAAACAGTCAACACCAGGATGTTGGGTAAAACTTTTGACAACCAAGCGAGCTTTATAATGCTCAATGGTTCCATCGTGTTACGTTTAATTCGAAAAACCCATTTAATACCAACCATATTCATTTGAGACTATAAAGACTAAGGTCTAAGTACTATTACTAGACAATGCATTAAATGCATCAAACATGGCATTACGCCTCTAAGGAGACTTAATCTTGTTTATAACCGACCGGTTAACTATCAGAGAATACTATATCCAACTGGTATTGAGATTGAGTATTTATTGCGGGCATGAGTAACCATGAGTTAAGTAGTGGGATGAGGAGAGGTAGGATGTGACACAGAGGGGGAATAAAGGAAGGAATGAGATGCTAGAACAGAGGGGGTGGATGAAACATGAGATGAGGGGATGGGTTATGATCCAGGGGATGTGGTGAGGGTTTCAGAATAAAGAAGATAAAAGCAAGAGACTAGGATTCTAAGAAGTAGTTTGTAGAGGAGGATAAGGATGGGCTGAGAAGTGAATGGAACACAGTTTCAACAATTCAAACATCCCGAGAAACAGACAACCGATTAATTTCAAGGTGAAGACATAAATATGCACTTTGAGTAAAGGAGTAATCAATGAAGATAAATGGAAGAGAATTGGATTCCTACTTAAGAGTATTATAGGGTCAGGGATAGAATAGACAATCAAAGACGTGCAATTTGGAAAAGCGATGCCATCACCGATAAGTATGTCATCATGACCTTGTTAAGGATCATGAAGGCTGGAAGTCGGGAGGTTTCCTGTCATGTGATGAGACATCACTATCCGAGAGCCACGGCTGAGGGTAAACTATAGCATGATGTGCATTAGAAGGTAATGGGGGTCAATCTTGCTATCATTTTGTAAGTGCTTCTGCCCCCGTTTATGACTCATTTGATGCACTTTTGGGGTATTTCCATTGATTTATGAGGCATTTTCACCATTACATTCACAATGAGGTCAAAGACAATTAGTCCGGAAATCTCGTCATTTTGGTAAATTATTGCATATTTAATGGCATGTTTTATATTTTGGGAGTTATATGTATTGTTGCTGTTGATATTTGTAGAATAAAGGTTGATTGTGATCCTAGGATGAGAGGCATTTTTGACATAAAGTCAATTTTGAGAGGTGGAAGCATGTGTCCAAAGCTTAAGAGTTGATATGGATCAAGACTCTTTGGTGTTTTCACCCTACCTCCACTTCATCTTCTTTTTTATCGACCATTGAGGCATTTTCTAGACTGGACATCTTCGTCAAAGTTTTAGGTAGATTGATATTTCCAACACATCTTAAATCACTCAAATCAGAGCTCTATATGCAAAGATATCGTTGAATCACTAAATATGTACCGGTGCTATTACATTCTGATCTCCAGAGGTGCATGCCTTATCCAGAAGCGTGCGCTTTCCCCCTGATTTTCATTCTGTCGAGTCTATGAATGACCAAGGCACATGCCTAGACATTAAGCGCGTGCTTGGGCCCATATTTTTCCTAAAAGCATGGATCGCGAATTTTGACCAATAAATACACTTTTTCATAAGAGTTTCATATTTATCACATTATAGTCGAATTTTCTCCAATAGAACCCTAGGTAGCAAATATTTCGTATTTTCTTCTTGCAATTTCATTATTATTTCACTTTTCCGTGGTGCAATTGTCGGATCATGAAAGTTTTACGATCGTTCTCAACTGGATTGGAGAATTTTTTGCACTTACACCAAATTGGTAAGTTAGACGCTTTTTCTTCATGCCTTTTCTTTTCAATTCAATTTCTATTTATGTTTCTCCTATAATCATGAGTAGCTAAATATTCTGTAGCCAATTTATGCGAAGGTTTAGGAAATTGATGCCTTGATTGATGAATTTGGAATAGGTTGTGCATAAAATTAATGTTATTCAATTGTTTGTGGCCCAAAACTTATACTTAATGCTTGAATTAAATTGGTCACTTGATTCATGAATGTACACACGATCTTTATAAATGTATGTTGTGGGAGAGTGTGGGAAAAGGGGTTTTGGGATCTCGACGTAAAACTAGTCGAGTTGTTCGGGTCATGTTTCTTGAGTGAGGTTTTCGGTGCAAACCGAGCGTCTCTAGTTCTCAATCATGTTAGGTCTGTTAAATACCGATGAGGGGACTGCTGAACCAAACATAGGGTATTAGGTCGCGATACAGTGCCTAATTACAACTTTAAGAGATTACACCCACAAACACGTTCATTTGTACAAATGCTTGGTTGGTCGGGAAAAGTCTATTCTTAGTGATTCGGTAGAGATATCGAGAGTAGTTTACTTGAAAATAATTTGGCTATTTTTTATCATAAACTCGTTTTCATTATTAGTTTATAGAACTTCCACCAATATTATTGACCTAAACTAATTACGAAAGTGAATTTGATACATGACTGATTCCTCGTGGGATACGAGCTTGCTCGCCATTGTAGTAGAACCGATCTGGTACCCCGTGGGTGAAATTTGGTTCACTATAATTTGGCCATCAGAAGGTGGAGAACACATAGAGGCTAAAGCTTGAGGTTTAGACAACTAAGAGACAAGAAAGTAGGACAACATTTAGCACTATGACTCTACACACTACACAACTAGAATTTTCCAATGTATGGACGTGGTTGATACTGAGGGCGGGGGCGATATGACTGAGGAAATGAGTGGGGAGCCTGTCAGTTATTCTGAAAGGTGGAGGGTCGTGGCATAGCAGGCCGTGGGATGGCTTGAAAGCCCGTAGAAATCTTGAGTGGTGTATGATGAGCTGGTAAAACTAAAGTATGTTTTGTCAAGATACATGCTTCAAAGTTCAGTAAAATCTCATGTAGTTCATTAAACGTAATAAGAGTGTCCTTGCCTTAAAACTGCACAAACCAGATCAAATATATATACTTATCACCCAAATTTTCTAAAATATTGTCAATCAAATCCTCATGATCAAGTGGTGGCCCAAATGATGCTAACTCATCAGCTTTACTTTTTACGAAAAGAAAATAAGCAGAAACCCTCTAACTTCCTTTTGTTATAATACAAAGATGAAATTTGAGTGGCTTAATATGCCCACCGGACAACTTTGCATATGTGGCGGAAAGAATTTCCCAAGGTTTGCGGGTAATGGTGGTGTGAGAGATATAAGAGATGACTTCCGCCATCAGGGAGCCCAGAATGGCATTCAGAATAAATCAGTCATGTCGAATCCACGGTGAATGATCGGGATTCGGTTTGGAATAACCATTCTCAGTCACCGTAGTTGGTGGGTGGGGTTTAGTTCCGTCAATGAACCCAATTTATTTAACCGACGAATAAAGTTTAAAACTGCATATTCCATGCCATGTAATTGGTGGGGTTTAAGGATGTCGCAAGTGAAGTCGCTTTTACTAGCAAGAGTACTAGATCAAATCATAGTATAGCAACGGCGAATCAAGGTCGATCCCACAGAGACAATGCAACTTAGAAATAAACGCACTTAATCTAACTAAGAATACACATATGGTCTTTGACCAACATAAGAATGGAAATAAACACGGTATTCCTCCCTTCCCAACCTATCCCGCAACTTGTTGTAACTAATCTTTATGTGTACTTCCTCTAGTAATTCCCCGAATCAATCAAAACATGTTATTAACTCAGTTTTAGCTACGGGTGCATTCTTCTAACCTTGTTTACTTCCATTGAAAGGACAATAAACGTCTATGTGCAGTTAACATCCTTTGTTGGTTGTATCAACTCACACGCAATAAGTACTAGAAAGTGCCAGCTCAAGACCGAGAACCTCTCTATGCAGCTACCGTGGATTGACTAGCACGTTCTTAGATATCGATCCAGACTATGTCATAATTAACACTTCACTTTATCATCCTTCATGTTAATTTACGATGTATAACAAGAAGATTGTCCAGATCTAGCCTATCGTGAATTAAACATGTCGATCAACGTAGCTGACGCTGAATCTTCGATTAAGGTGACCTAAATTTGCCTCAATTCATCTGTATAGACCGCCACTGAATCGGGTGTGGTGGTTCTTAATTCTGGAACTACATTGCTTCGTTATGATTAATTCTGGTAAATTACGTGGTCGTTACACATTCAGATCAAGTACAACATGTAAAAGCAAGTAAATCTACCATAACTAAGACATAAAGGAACGTTCAAACTTCATACCTTCGGTTATGGAGATCTAACTTGATCTACTCAAGTTAGAGACAGCGTGAAAGGGAAACCGGAAAACAACTCAGAATATAAAACTATGACCTTTTTTGCATGAATAATGTATTGTATATTATTGGTATATGTTTACAATCGAATATTGTGGCTTTATATAGGCGTAACAGATGGCATATGACTCAATTAAACCCTAACCGACCTAGTAAAATGTTGTGGGGTTAATTTTGTGTCTTCCAAGAACTCGATGCGTCGGTGGTGGGCCTCGGGCTATCGAGCCCAACTTCCGCCCTTTTCTTTGACAGATCTATTCATGGACTCTTTTATCTCGGCCCCATGACTTTCTCTGGTCCAAACTCATGTCTTAGCTGCTCCGGAATAAGGTAATCATATAAAACACGTAAAACAAAGTAGAACCGTACCAAATCCTAGGGGTAATCATGCAAATCCAGAATCAACGTCTAGAAAACACTCACTATGAAATCAACATGTATTTCGCATAATATTCAGACTATCCTTCTCTCTCGAGCATTATTCAGGGTAAATAAAGATGTAGTTTAAGGTACTAAATAACATGTTATCATTTAACTTGATGGGTGCTTGGACTGGAGAATTAGGGGCAACAGTGGAGGAACGGGAGCTAGTGGTGGCGGCTGTTATATGGGAGGAGGTGGCAGAATATTCCTTGGCAGCCGGAAAAAAAAAATAGAGCTCGAAGAATGATTAGGGACAAGAGAGGTGCGAGCCAATGGGAAGATGGTATCGATTTCTGGCAAAATCGGTCCACCTCCTTTTGGTGTTTTCTGGTAAAAACTACCACGTTAAAACAAGATTGAAATACAAACATTGTTGGAGAATCGAGTTGAAACAAACTCGAGCTTGTTCTGACGAGTCAAAACAATCTTCACATTGTTTTCTTTGGGTGGAAAACCTACGTGTTGTATTATCAGTTATCCTTTTCTGATAAAAGTTTATCTTCTGTTTGTGAACAGAAATGGAATTTTATAATCAGATGACTCCTATTGGTGCGCCAATTCAAGGAGAAAGCTCCCAGGTTGCGGGAAGTGAAGTGGTTTTAAAACGGGTCAAAATTGAGCCCGACGAGAGACCTCGATGAAGAGACATATGATTGGTGTGTAGACACCGGAGCTACTCAACATATGTGTGCGAACAAATCTTTGTTACGGGGATACCGGAAATTCAAGAAAATGTTTTCATGGCAAATTTAACAACGTCCGAAATTGTCGGATATGGGAATATCACGTTAAATTTAAAGAATGGAAACTATCCGGTTATCCGAAATGTTTTGCATGTGCCGGACCTCGGTAGAAATTATATTTACGGTCCTCGCCTAACTCCGTGCGGGTTACAAGTTAGAATTTGTTGCAAACAAATTCACACTTTCTCGAATGGATTGGTAGTTGGCGAAGGCACTCTGGTCGATAGATTATTTTTTATGGACCTTCGTATTGTAAAATAAAATTAGAATAATTTTATGTTTACATAAAAGTGATGGTTGGGTATGCAAGAGAAATCTTTTGACTATTGTACCTAAATTAAATGTGCCCGCTGAGGCTAATAAAAGTGCTTCTACTTTTGTTTACTTGATTGAGTCTTGTACTTTATGGCATAATCGTTTAGGACACGTTAATAATAAATCAATTCAAAGAATGATGAATTTGGATTTATTACCTAAACTTAAAGTTAATGAAACTGCAAAATGCCAAGTCTGTGTTGAAGCTAAAATGACTAAAGCGCCGTTTCCATCCGTGGAAAGAAACACAGAACCCTTAGAATTAATTCACACTGATTTGTGTGACTTAAAGTTTGTGCAATCGAGAGGCGGTAAAAAGTATTTTGTAACTTTTATCGATGATTGTACAAGGTACTGTTATGTATATTTGCTAAGTAGCAAAGATGAGGCTATCGAGGCATTCAAAAATTATAAGAATGAAGTTGAGAATCAACTTAGCGTACGAATCAAGAAGGTTCGTAGTGATAGAGGTGGAGAGTATGAATCGCCATTTGAAAGAATATGTCTAGATTCGGGCATTATTCATCAAACTACGCTCCATATGCACCTCAATCTAACCTCGTAACTTGTGGGGGAGGCCCTTCTCTCCGCCAATACAATTCTCAACAGGGATTCCGTCTAAAAAGATGGATAAAACTCCATATGAGATGTGGAAAGGCCACAAACCAAGTTATAAATACTTGAAAGTGTGGGGGTGTTTAGCAAAGGTGGAAGTGCCTAAGCCTAAACAGATTAAGATTGGGCCAAAAACGATAGATTGCATATTTATTGGGTATGCTCATAACACGGTAGTGCATATAGATTTCTTGTGCACAAATCGACAATCCGATGTGCATGTAAACACAAATCATGGAGTCAAGAAATGCGGTGTTTTTGAGGATGTTTTTCCACATAAAGAAAGACACAATGAAGACTCAAATAAGAGAGTACACGAAAATGTGGGGGATAGTACTCCGGAAAACGAGAAAGTTGTCACATCGCAGGATGGGCTAGGACTTCAACGTCTTTTGGGCCGCATTTTCTAACCTACAGAAGAAACAAGGACAAGAGATAGCCTAATCCGAAGCACCTTTACGGGAAAGAAGCTATTAATAGTGAAATAGATTCTATTATGCAAAATCACACTTGGGAATTGGTTGACATTCCACCGGGAAGTAAAGCACTCGGGTGTAAGTGGATTTTCAAAAAGAAGCTTAAGGCCGATGGATAAGTTGTTGGCGATCAAGAGGGAGGAAGGCCGACGAGAATGAACTGGTTAGAGGGGGAGGCGGGCCGAAAGAGAAGAAGGAGGAATACCCAGGATTCATAATCGCTCTGATATAGGGGTGTAATCGAGCCGAGTCGAGTCGATACTCTCTAGGGCTCGAGCTCGACTCGACTAAAAAAGTTCGGGCTCGAAACTCGGCTCGAGCTCGATCGAACCATAAAAATCAAGATCAAACTCGACTTGCTAAGTACTCGATAAAGCTCGACTCGACTCGTAAACTCGATTATTATCCTAGAATTCATTTAATTTTTAACGAAATATGGTAAATTCGAGCTCGGCTCGTCTAATAATCGACTCGAATAATATTTTTTTAATAATAAAAAATAATATTTTATAATAAATTTAATAAATTAAATTAATTAAATAATTATTTAATCAAGCTCGATTAAGCTCGCGAGCTAATCGAATACTATATTTTAAAACTCGAGCTCGGCTCGGTTAATTATTCGAGTAGCTCGACTCGAGCTTGAACTCGAAAAAAACCGAATCGAATCGATCTCTCTTGCGAGTCGAGTGCGAGTAGCTCACGAGTAGCCCAACTCATTTACAGCCCTACTCTGATACTATAATAGTATACATTATGAATGGATGAACGATTTTCTTGATTAATTACAATGTGAATACTTACAAGAATTAGGAGTACAACGTATATGCCTACACCTTTTAGAAGGTTGTGATGTATACAATAATTATAATATATATAAAATGGTAATAAATGCAATATATTAAGGCGGGTTCTATCGGCACCACATAATTACTATTGGCATCTTTTTTAATATTTTTCATTTACTTCAATACACCAGTAAATCAATCATGACACCCTTTATATGAATAACATTTGAAAATTATACACTTTAGTCCCTCATGTTTTAAAAATTATAATTTCACCTACCCCTTTTATTTTTAACACACTTTAATCCTTTTAACTTCCCCTACCCCTTTTAATACTTACTTCTCTTTTATTCTTCATTTCAAACAAACCAAAAAACAACCATAAGAATTTAACTGGAGAAGACGCCGGAAGATAAGAATTTTGCCGAAAACCGCAAGTGAAGCATTGGTTACAAGAATCTAGCTAAGAACAACATCTCTTTGAACCAAATCATGTAAGTATCTTGATTTTTTTTTGCATTTCGGTGGTAATTTTGTAGAAATCGAAGTTTCTAATGGTTGGGTTTCAATTTTTTCTGTCGAGAACGAAACGTTTGTTTCATTGTAATGTGTATTCGTTGTTGGTTGAAATCGGAGGATTTTTGGGTATTTTTCGATCAACCGGCCGTTTTCCGATCGGAGGAATGGGGAAGATGACCGGGTGCTTGAAACGTCACCATAGTAATGTTTTGATGCATGTACAACGTCAGCAGGGCTGACGTTTAGGTCATAAAAAGCTCAGTAGGGAAACCTAGTTTTGCGTCAGTATGGGTGGCATTACTCGTGCCTTCCAACGTTGAAGGGGCTGACGTTCAAGCAACATCAACTACGATGATGTTTCTGTCTTATAACGAACGTCAATGAGTCTGACGTTACTGTGTTTCTGGTAACGTCATTCTCACTAACGTTATATGCTGAATTTCATTTTAATGACATAATTAATATGCACATAACAACTTTGAATTAGTGTTTTCTTGACGTTGTAAACAATTGTCCACCTATCAATTACTGTATTCCCAACTATGAATTAGTGTATTTTTTTCACATTGTAAACAACTTTCTAACTATGAATTTTGGTCAAGTAAGTGTGTTAGTTTAATGAAAAGTATACTTAGGCATGTTTTGCCCATCTTTTGAAAATGTTATGAGAAGTGATACTTATTATGTGTGTTGTTTTGACCCGATAATATAAATCCGTGGGATCTCTTTGCTTTAACAGATTGTCACCCGTTCATAAAGCATTGGGATCTTTTTGCTTTTTTTGTATACTGGCTTACCTGAATCAGTTCCATTAAGAAATGACCAAGTATATCCATTTGTTAATCTCTTCCATGATATGCCAAGTGATACGAATCAAGAACGGGATTTGCCCTAGGACCTTCTAAAGGAATCAATGGAGAGCTCGAAACAACGATCTTAGATAATCCAGTCTAAGAACGTTGGCAAGAATGCCACAACGCTTGCTCAAAGCGCTGATAAGTTCTCTAAGGGGTGGAACTCTACAACGAAGAGATCCTCACTCGCAAGTGATTAAACAATTCAATAGACTTAATCAAATTTTCACTCAAAATTGAACTGTTTGTAAAAGAATAACATAGGTGTCTTATATAGGCTACAATCTCCAAGTAACTAGTGTAGCTAAGCAATGTGGAAGTAAATCCCATGACAACATGCGCCTACTCCAAGCTAGGTGGGCTTCCTTGTAACACTTAGGCCCACAATGCAATTATTAAATGAAGACTAATGAAAATAACATAGAAATTGGTCCAATAATACTTTAAAATGGCGTCATGGCCTTATTAATACCTAACAGTAAATAAAAGTCATCTGAATAATTTATTCAAGCCCAATAGTGCCTTCGTCAGGCCCAATAGCATAAATGGTGCACTTAGTAGGCTGGGCTTCAGTCTTCTCGGCCTGTTCTTGATCCAACTAAGCTTCCAAGACCAAAGTATTTAAGGCCTCTCTGACCTTCTTTTTTTGGAGCCTTGTCATAGGCCCATCTCGAATCACAAGCGGATCCACGGTCTTCATTGGAGCGAACGGGTCCGGAATATCATCGTGGATCACATCATTCCCTCCCAGTTGGGAAGGATCTGTCCTCAGATCAAAGGGGTTGTCGAAGGGCATCAAATCAGCAACATTTACGGTAGGTGACACGCCCCAATCTTCAGGAATAGCAATTTTATATGCATTGTTGTTGACCCGCTCCAACACTTCAAATGGACCATCACCTCGAGGATGTAACTTTGACTTGCGTTGCTTTGGGAACCTATCTTTACGGAAATGCAGCCAGACCCAATCTCCTGGCTGGAAAATGACTTCTTTACGGCCCTTGTTGTCTTGCTTCACATACCTCTCTGTCGCTTTCTCCACATGTTGCCTGGCCTTAGCATGCAATTCTTTCACCAACTCGGCCTTTTGCTCACCATCCAAGCTAGATTGATCACCTGCAGGCAAAGGAACCAATGAAAAAGGTGTTTCCGGGTTGAACCCATATACCAACTCGAAAGGAGTATAACGAGTAGCAGAATGTTTACATCGGTTATAAGCAAACTCAACAAAAGGCAAGCAAGTTTCCTAATTTTTCAGATTTTTGTTAATAACACAACGCAACAATTGACCCATAACTCGATTAACCACTTCAGTTTGACCATCAGTTTGGGGGTGATACGCAATAAAGTACAAAATCTTAGTTCCCAAACGCATCCACAGCACACGCCAAAAGTGGCTAATAAATGAACAGATCAGCAATATGAGAAGCATCATTCGTTTTATTACAAGGTAGAAAGTGTGTCATTTTAGAAAAACGATCGACTACTATGAACACAGAATCATTACCATTCCTAGAATGAGGTAATCCTAACACAAAATCCATAGATAAATCAGTCAAAGGGGATGTAGGGATAGGAAATGGTGTATACAAACCATGGGGGCAGATTTGGACTTAGCAGATTTGCACACAAGACAAGCATCACACACACGAGAAACATCAGTTTTCATTTTAGGCAAATAAAAATGTGATTTAAGCATGTCCAAAGTTTTTGTGATCCCAAAATGACCCATAAGGCCCCCACCATGTGCTTCACGAACAATGAGGAATACACAAAATAGCCTCACGAAATAAGAATCCCTTGTGCCTATAATATTCCCGTGACCCGAGTGTTCCGTAGCAACATAAGGTTCAGCAAAATCAACATCCATAGCATACAATTCCTCAATAAATTCAAATCCAAGGAGTCTAGATTGCATAGTAGTGATTAAAGTATACGTACGAGATAACGCGTCAGCTACAATGTTCTCACTACCCTTTTTATATTTAATAACATAAGGAAAAGATTCTATGAACTCTAACCAACGAACATGCCTCATACTCAATTTACCTTGGCCTTTTAAGTACTCTACGGACTCATAATCATTGTGAATAACAAATTCCCTAGGTCTCCAGTAATGCTGCCAAGTTTGAAGTGTCTAATTAAGGCATAAAGTTCCTTATCATACGTAGCATAATTCAATTGGACACCTTTTAATTTCTCACTAAAATATGCAATGGGCTGAATGTAAAAAGGAAAAAGAATTAATGGCAGAGATAACCGAAGAGGTTGATAGTATTCGTGATAAGGAGTTGAAAAGGGAGGAAGAAAATAGTTCTATAGTTGTTGATGCGAAAGTGGAGGTGGATGAACTTGAATTGGTGGATGGGAAAACAGAGATACATGAGGCAGTTGGTCCTACTTCCCCAACCACGTGTTCGAGTTCTATTTTATCTTTCTTGCAGGTACATGATGATCAGCCTCATGAAGAGGAATATTGCCTTTGGAGGAAAGTTCGTTGCCTACGGTGGTTCTTGATCATGACTCCATTGGTGGCAAACCGGAGCACACTTTTCATGATCCTTTTGCTGCACGTCTTGATAATTATCCAACATTTGAGTTACTATGAATATGTTGATGCCACTCCGAGCGTCATCGACATTTATATCCAACCAAGATACACTTTTCATGTTGCTTTAGTGAAACATGGATCACAATATCAGCGTGCCATTCATTTGATGTTGTGTATTTATATGTTATTTGATCCTAGTATATCATTGCTGATATTTGCGGGTTGTTCAAGATTGGGGCGCGTTACGGAATTTTACGATGTCCTGTTGATTCGAAGACGAATCCTTTCCAACTGGGAGGGAATGATGTGATCCATCCGGGGACTTGAAGACTTGAATAATCGTCCATGAAGACCGTTATTTGTGCAAGTGGGCCTGAAAAGTCCAATTGAATTATTTATCTGGCTTTTGGAAGACTAAGGCCGACCCTAAGAGGGCCTTAGTGATGGATTTTTGACTGTGGGTTTTATTTTACATTATGGATTTTTATTTCTTTTATTTTGCTGATTTTCTTTTAATAAAATGCTATGTGGGCCTAAATAAGATTAAAATCCCAATAGGTGGGTCTAGGCGCATTTTATTAAGTGGGAAATTCTCCCACATTGATTAGGTGATGTTTTTCCTTTGAGATGTAAGGCTATATAAGGCAAACCCTAGCCATTGTATTGCTACACATTATTCTTGATAAAAATTTCTCTTAAAGGTCGAGTCAACTTTTGTTATCACTTGCGAGTGAGATTCTCTTCGTTGTAGAGGATCACCTTTAGAACTTATCAGCGTTGTGAGCGAACGTTGTGGCGTTCTAACCCTATCATAGTTTGGATTCTCTAGGTTAGGTTTTTAGCTCATTATTGATCCTCGAGTTATTTCCTGGGCAAAGTGCGATCTGATTCGATTCAAGAATCACATCACCAAGGATATCCATTTCTTAATGGGCTGTTTCAGGCTAGCCATTATCTATGTAAAAAGGCATGATGTTCCATTCACGTTCAACAATTAAAATAACTCATAGTAGAAGAACTTCAGGTATTAGATCAACACTTGTTGATCGTACAAGAACTTCAGGTATGATTAAAACATAAGCTACTAGTCATGTCTTGTGTGATTGGTTGTGTTTGGCTTGAGTATCTATGTTGTCTTATTTTGAAATGGCATGTGG
The DNA here is from genome assembly GCA_036785695.1 of Gentiana straminea. Taxonomy (NCBI): domain Eukaryota; kingdom Viridiplantae; phylum Streptophyta; class Magnoliopsida; order Gentianales; family Gentianaceae; genus Gentiana; species Gentiana straminea. Next base: position 3,053,660 of record JAVUPR010000046.1, on the reverse strand, counting down.
ACTGATTCTAATTCAAATTCAGATTCCTCATTCCTTTTTAATCTACAGTGAAGCAAAATGGAGTGTTTCTTCAAAGTTCTTATGGGAAGTTTCACAACAAGTTTGGTACGTCATTATTAATTAACTTACATTTGTATCGCTTATAACATGGTATGTTTCTTTCTTCATAGAAACTACCTCCAGCATTCGTTCATAGTTTGAATGACATTGCGGAACTTAAATATGGCTGGTCTCAATAGCCGAATAAGGACAAGGGAGGTGAGTGCTGGAGTGACCCACGATGGACTTCTTTGTTTCTATGGAGACGGTTTGGAGGAATACGTGGCGGCTCGTGAATTTAAAGAGTGCTAGTTTATTGTATTTGAACACCAAGGCAGTTTTAATTTCAATACTATAGTGTTTGGTGACACTACATGTGAGAAGAATTTTTCTACTTCCGAGAGTGAAGATGATGATGCCGGAGGAGAGAACAATGCTAACCAAAATATCAATCCCCGTTTTGAGATGACGCTAGAAGACTCGGCATTTTCACATGGTTATGTCGTGATATATGTTAAAAAATAGTTGTTTTTCTTGTTTTATGTTTTTCCCTCATTGCACTTTCTAACATTATATAATTATGTTTGTGATTGGTAAAATATTTCAGTATCATTTGCTTGATCAAATGACATGCTGCGAGACAAGACTATGGAGCTGTGAAGCGCCACAAGGGATTCATGGCCGGCTAGGCTTGTAGCTTGTGTCGCACCCTATCAACAAGCTCGTTTAAAGGGGTTAAATGATTTCTCTAGGGACAATGACCTCAAAGTTGGAGATACATGCAGCTTTGGCCTCGCTGGTTAGTCTTTAGAAGATCACATCGTGTTTAATGTGAGGTTTATTAGATGTTGAAGATCATTCATTTAGATATAGTTTCATTAAAACTCTGGATCATTTTGAATCATTGTATTACGTTTGGATTACTTGTGGATCGTTTTTGTTTGGATCATTTTTAACTGTTGTATTTATTATGTTTGAATTACGTCTGGATTACTTGTGGATCATTTTTGTTTGGATCATTTTGAACCATTGTATTTATATTTGGATGATTGTTTGTATCATGTTTGGATAATGCAAAAACATTAACACAAGTATTTTCAGTACTGGGGTCCAAAACGTCATTACATGTGACGTTGCTATAGACAGACCAACGTCAGGTATACTGACGTATTGTAAACATAAGCATATTCAGTTATGCTGACAGAAACATCACCATGTGTGTTTGCAAGACCAACGTCGTTGTAGCTGGCATGTTGTAAACAGAAGCATATTAAGTTCTGGAGTCCGTAACGTCAGCGCACTTGACGGTTGTTTACAAGGACAACGTCAGAGTTGATGGCGTTCTAAAAACAAAAGAATATTCAGTTATGGAGACCAAAACATCACCATGGCTGACGTTTATCTTGTAAACGAACGTCAGTCGTAATGACGTTTGTTGGGATGCTGGCCAGAAAATCCAAAATCCGATCGGAAAACTCTAAAAAAAACTTCATTTTTCCATTATTCATGGTGTTTCGAAACATTGAGAATGGTGTTTCAGTGTTATCTTATTACAGTCTCAAGATTATCAATTTTGATTCCATTTGTGCTCCATATAGTTTGAAAATGATATTTGGGTGATGATTTTGATGTGATGAAAAAGGTTGTAGTAGAAGGTTGAAGAAGATGAAGATGGATGTTGATGATGAAGATGAAAGTTGATGATGGAGATGGAGATGAAGATGAAGACGTTGATGATGATGAAGATGAAGATGAAGACGTTGATGATGAAAATGAAGATGAAGATGAATGTTGATGATGATGATGAAGATGAAGATGAATTTTTTTTGGAATAAAGAAATGAATTTTGATGATGATTTGGATGAAAATTAAGTTTGTGGATTGTTATTGATATAGGTTAATAATTGTGGATTGTAATGTTTTATTTAAATAATCAAAGGACTCAATTGCATTTTTTAAAATTTGTGGTATAAGAAGTAAAAAAAAAATTATATAATGTTTGAAGTGGAAAAAAAAATATATTATTGTGGTGCCAAAAGTATAATTTAAAGAATGCGAGGAGTAAACGTGGTGTCGATAGAAGCCGTCTATATTGATTACACGCCTAATCTAAAAATATGTTAATATCACTCGTCGTGTCACAACCGTTATGGTGATAACAACAACCACAAAAAGAACCCTAAAAAAAATCAAATAAAGAAACAACAAAAAAGAGGGCCGGAGAGTTGCCTGTGAAAAGGTCAGGCCTGAAGAAGAGGAAATTAATCTACAAATGAAGACTTTTTAACTTATGTGACATGGACGATTCGGCTAAGACATGCATATATAACGATTCTGGGTATAAAAATAGAGGGATAAAATATATCGATTCCTGCGAGACGAACCTGCTTTTCATTAGACGAACCCTCCACAAGGAAGTAACCAATTCCATTTTTTGTAATTTTGCTCATGTTTATGTCTGCAAGAATATTTCGTTTGGTTATTGCCATTAGAAAGAGGGCACCTTTGATTTGGATTTTCTCTCTTGGATTTGATGCTCTTTTATTTTATTTTGACACATCCTCAGATCTTTACTATGTCTAAGAGTTACTTTAGTCGTAGTTAGTAAAATTCGAAACATGAATTATGCGTTTAAAACATGAATACGAACACGTGTAATACTTTAATTTGCTTAAGAAATATAGTTAAAAATTCGGTGTGAAAAACGGAAAAGGTAAAAAAAAAAAAAATACGTATTAACTAATGTACTTGTGATAAATGCATATTGTTTCGAAAATACGTAAAATTGTTATAAATATTGATAATATCTAATAGGAATTGAATTGATTTAATGAAAAAGGTCGTTGCATATACTGATAAAAAGTAATGTTTAACTGTAGTTTTAACCTGGTTAAGCCACACCATATCAGCATGGTCTACTGCATAATAATGGGAGACAATATTGTAAGGGGGAAGCTGCACTGAGACAAAAAAAAAAAAATGGGCATACGAGACTTCTTTTTTTTTAGGATGTTATAAAGGACAAAAATAAAATATTTGAACAAAAATACCCCTTGTTACTTTTTACCCCTCTACAAATAATGGGAAGACAATATTAACATCCAAAAAAGTAGTATAATTAAAATGTCGTAACATCCAAAAAAAGTAGTAGACAAAAAACAAGTAGTAAAAACCCTTATTTGTTAAAAAAAAAGAGAAGAAAATGTCGTATCGGAATAATAGCCCGTAACATTAAAATGTCGTAACGTCCAATAAACAAGTAGTAACGTACTTAAAAAGAAGTAGTAACAACCCGTAAAATGTCGTAAAATCCAATAAACGAAAATTTGTGACAAAAAAATGTAGTAACGGGCAAAAACAAATAATAACACTTAAAATGATAAAAATGAACATCAAAAAATGTAATAACGTTACAAAATTAACAAACAACCTTAAACCCAAAAAAAAAAAAAAAAAAAAACAACTGCATTCTTGGCCCGAAATTGGACTCTAACGACAATTCATAATCCCCAAACCCTAATCCCCAAATCGATCAATCTGCTTCAACCTTCTCGTGTTCTTCTTGAATGAGACAAAGATTGGAGGAGATGCCATTCGATTGGAACTCGGTGGGGTGAACTCATTAAAATCCATATGTCCGTCCGGCGTCCGAAAAATTGAAAAATTGCGCAACGATTTGCGAGAGGCACAAAATGTGCAACGATTTGAAGCACAAAATTGAAAATTTGCGCAAACACAAAATCCAACGATTTAAAAGATCCATCTTCGCCGACCTAAAAGCGGTACCCGCCGGTGACTCGTCTTCTTTCCGCACTCCTCAAAAATCTTCAAACTCGTCTTCCGATGTTCAATGCCCGCAATAGATTCGATTGTTCAAAGTAACAATGCGTCTTCCGATGTTCAATGCAAGCAGTTGATTCTCAATTAATTGGGTCTCGAAAAAATCGGCTTCAAGGATTTGCGTTGGATGAAGCTTTTAGGTTTTTTTTTGGAAAAAAGGAGGTTGCCGGCGTTATTTGATGCAGAAAACAAATTGAGAGATAATTAGGAAAAAAAAGGGTATATCGGTAAGTTTTGTTTTGTCCTTTCTAATTACTAGCCATTATTATTAGTTTCCTGATATATCAATCCAAATTTGTGAAAAATAACAAAAGACACTTAAAATAATGAAAATACTCATGTCACATCTAACGATTTCAATTCGACTATCAAACAAATCCATTAAAAATATTCCACTAAAACCTTTTAATATCAAACAAATCCACTAAAACAAATGCAAAAAAAAAAACGTAAGAAGGGCTTAATTAACATATTTTTGAATTTCAATCCATTGTCATTTTTAACATTTGTTCATAGTGTAAAATGGATCTAAATTTCTCCACAAATAGGGGATCCATGCATGTCAGCATTCATAAATTTTATTGGATACGGTTCATCATGTCATATCTATGGATAGATCAGAATAAAATTATCAAATGTTTTTTTTTTGACACAAAAATTTTCAAATGTTTAAATCTCACTCCAGTCATAATAAAATTAAAATTCCCTTCACCAAGATATAAGGGAGAGGGGAGAGAATTTTTATTTTACATAATTAATTTATCATCTTCCAAGCCTTCTAAATTACTTCATGCATTGGACATATAATTACCTCATATAAAATAGAATAAATGATTTTGACAATTACAGTTATACAGTTATTTGGAAACAGAGAGAGTAACAATATTCTTCTCAAAAAAATGCAACGATATAAATATAGTACAGATAGATAGTACTTATATCAGGAAGATCAATAAGATCCAAATCGTTCTGATGTTGAGGCTGCAAAGGCTAGCAAAATAGTGAGCATCTTTTCATACATTACACAATATTCTTTCAACATTATTCGGACTATTCACACATCACACAATATTCTAACCCAACATTATTCACACAATATTCACACATCACACACTATTCACACATTATTCATACATCACACACTATTATTCTGACCCAACATTATTCACACATCACACACTATTCTTCCTCAATATTCTTACACTACTTTTAACAAATTATTCGATTTAATATCAATCAGAATTTAAGTGTTTTCATCACTTCTTGATAAATATTTTTTATGCACCACGGTCGAAATACCTATTAAACCCATACATTCGACTAAAATTTTCACCAGGAATATCAAATACTAATAAACAAAAAAAATCGTATCCGAACACGGAGGCCGCGAGCCGTGGAAAAAAATTCAACATTTTTTTAATCATTCACAGGGAAATCATTAGTTTATCAAATCTAATTAAATTTAGGTCGAGCCGTAGACGAAGAATAAATAATTACGAAAATTTAAAGGTTAAAATTGAAAAAGAAAATATGTGTGTTAAGATTTTATCGTGTGAAAAGACATTCACAAACAGAATTCCCTGCCAAAACCCGAATATTTCTCTTATAAAGGAGAATTTGCAGTTAACATTCCACAGCCTTTAGTCGATCACCTTGCTTTGGTAAATTCTCACGAACATTAGTCTTTGTAAGAATAACGCTCTTGGCTTTTAGTTTTGTCGAAGGAGTGCCGTCGACGGGTAAGTCACATCACTAAGGTCACACTAACATCCTAATCCTTTTCAAAGAACAAGGCTTGAATATTGATAGAGGTGAAGGCTAGAAATTTTGTAAATAAGGCTGCTATTTCTTCGTGAAATTTCTCGTTCTCGACTCACAAGAGAATTCAACTCGATTCGATTTTTTTCGAGTTCGAACTCAAGTTGAGTTACTCGAATAATTAACCGAGTCGATCTCGAGTTTTAAAATATATTAATCGCTCGCGAGCTTATCGAGCTTGATTAAATAATTATTTAATTATTTAAACTTAGTATAAGATATTATATTTATAATTCAAAAAATATTATTAGAGTCGAGTATTAGACGAGTCGAGCTCGATCTTGTCATATTTCATTAAAAATTAAATGAATTTAGAGAAAATAATCGAGCTTACGAGCCGAGTCGAGCTTCATTGAGTACTTAACGAGTCGGGTTAGATCTTGACATTTTATAACTCGATCGAGCTCGAGCCGAGTTTCAAGTCTGAACTTTTTCAATCGAGTCGAGCTCGAGCCCTAGGGAGTATTGACTCGACTCAGCTCGATTACGCCCCTAGTGAAGGCCACTCGTAGGGAGACGAAGTCAAAGCGTCACGAGGCGCCACCATTCTCTCACAATACTTCGGTCAAAGTGGAGGTTGTGAGATTTTTTGTCATAATCTTTCTCCCATTTACTATACTATTTTAATCCGGCCAAACTGAATATTTTTTTATAAGGGATTGAATTATTTTTTTATCATTGAGATAATGGTGTTGGTTTCATAAGTGTATTTATCGTTTGTTCAATTAAAAGTCGATGATTTATTTTTAATCTTCTTTATAAGTAACAAGTATTACACATACAATATGTGATGTTTGAGGCTAAAATAATAAAACAATTTATCTCATCGTTATAACTCTTATATTAATGACCTTATGTATGACATAGAAAATTACCACTTAATATCGCAGTCATACATGTAACACGTAAATCATATAGATCTTTGCTAGTATCAGATCGAATATCCTAAGAAAATCCATTCATCAACTTTTACATCTAATGTTTTCAGCGGATCCTTTTACATTATTGTAAACGAAGCATTTTCCTCCAAATATATGAAAATGTGATTATATGATAATCTTTCTTCCTATTTCTCGTACGAGTGTATATATGTATGTTAGTGTATTAATTTGAGTCTGGTCTTTTCATATTACTAAAGATGAACGCTGAGGTTGTGTAATTTTAAATATTGAAATTGTCATTAATTATATTGCTTTCTCAGATTTGGTTTTCTGGATATATTGTATATAGGCTAGATTATGTAAAATTGTGGCAATCATCATATAGCTTTTATGGAAAAGTTGTTGAAGAATTTAGGTTTCTAGACGGGCCGAAGTTGCAATAAGAGATCCGGAATTGCGTTTTGTTGGCGGAATCCTAGTGGCACTACAACAATGTGGTGGTACATATGCAGTGGGAGACTGGTTCCAACTTGCAGACTTGTTCGAGAATGTTATTGATGGGTCCATCGAATTGTCAAACATACATCACGATGCTTTCCTATTACTCCTCCGTTCCGAATTATCTGAGGCATTGCCAAAATTAGACATATTAAGAAAAGTGAATTAATGCATTGACTTTAAAATAAAATGACTTAAAAGTCCTTAGATATAATTAATGTGGTATTTTTTTTATCTATCCTATTGCAATAAATAAGGGTAAAGTAAGGAAAAATATCATTAATGTTGCATTGCAAATGTAACTGCCTCAGATAATATGGAACAAATTATTTTGGCAACTGTCTCACATAAATTGGAACGGAGAGAGTATTTTGTAATATACTTCCTCCGTTTTTTTTATTAGTCACTTTTGTCGTTGACACACAGACTAAGAAAGTGATTAATATGTCTGAAATATAATATGAAATAACTAGATTGTCCTTCTTTAATCTTTTGAATATATTTGCAATCATTAAATATACTATATTGGAAATGTAAATATTATTGGAGTTTCAAAATAACCTTTGGTGTTTTTGATGTATTGGAAATGTATTTTTTATTATTTGAAGTGTAAGACTTTGTTTAAATCTCGTAATTAATGTGAGAGTATAAATGGAAAATAATAATAAGTTATGTATTGGTAATTTAAAATGACAGATATAAGTAAAAAGCTCAAATTCTCAAAAGTAAAGTAAAAAAACGGGGGGAGTATTATCTCATTATTATATTCTAATAAGTAATTAAATTGTAATTTGTAGAACATCTAATCCGCTGTAGCACTTGGCAATTCATTGGATATTGAATCCGGGTTCAAATCCCGGCAGCGGAAATAAGCTCTTTTTTTTTTTTTTTTTTTTTTCCCCCACTTTTCTCATGCCTCTCGGAATTTAAAAAGCCCAAATATTAAAATAGCATAAAGCCCAATCAGCTTAGATGACATAATCAAAATACTGTACCACGAAAAATTGGATAAACTTTAATTTTTTTATTTTCTTCACCGAGAATTTCATATATAGCCCAAAACTTTGAATAATAAAAATTTGATGAATTACCTATTAGTCATGCATAAATTTTATCCTCGTCCAGGACTAATTATAGCATGGTGCTTCCAAACCAATAACATTTAATCGTTATCTTGATTGTAGGAACAAAATAATTTTTAAAAAACTTGATTGGTTGAAAAATGCTGACATGATATGTATTTGGTTAGTCCTGAACCACCATGAAACTATTGTCATGGTAGACGACGGTGGCTAATTCAAAAAAAAAATATCTACGGTCTCCAAGAGTTTATTGTTAACGGTAATTTTTTTTTCCCAGAAAGGTTCATAATATCTTTCTAGGTAAACCTTAACTAATTATTTTTTAGCGGGACCGTGCACTCCGTTTACTTATCGTACATCTCACTCTAGATGAGCCACAAATGGTTGTCAACATTGCTTATTGTAGATGACACCTATTATTTATGGTAGATAAGCCCCGAAAGGTTTGCCAACATTGCATTTTGCGAATAAATAATAAATGTCGAGCTACAACTCAAAAGCAGAGGCACCCTGAGGGGTGGCCAACGGGGCCATGGCCCACGGCTCTCCCTAAAATCGATGAATTTAAGTGTCCGTCAATTTTTTACCCAATAGTATATATATATTTTGTATTTTTAGATTAAGTTTCAATATTTTACTAAATAACAAGATATTATTGTAGTGGTGAGCATATAGTATAACCAATTAAATGATTAGAGCCCTCTTAGGTGCAAAAAATTTGGTTTTATTTTTTTAAGAAGGGCCTAAATTTTTTTGGCCCCTAGCCTAAATCTGGACAGGGACGCCCCTGCTCGAAACTCCTCGGTGTTTCTTCCCTAAAGCACCGTGGATGATGTAAATCGAGAATTAAGCCGCCTATGCAGTTTGTGTTTTTTTTTTTAAATTTTAAAAACCGAAACGGAAGCCACCTTAGCTCAAAGACAAAGTTGTCCCCCTGAGATAACATTGCATTTTCTAAATGACTAGTGAGGTGTTATATTTTGATACTTTCAAAGTCTATATATATATACTGTTCGTACTAAAACCAATTCTTCACACGTTTAGGATTGTGGACATAATGGTGTCTTCATCATCGTCCTTAAACTTTTCATCACTTGTTCATTTATTTTTTCTGACATAATCTTTAAGGAGGTTAGAAATTTTCGTATGTTATATGGAATCTTGTTTTTAAGCCGTATGAATTCATGTTAGTCATCCTTTTAATTTTTTCTTTGAGCTTAGTTTCTGTTTGTTTTTGGTAGGGGTAGATGTACTAATTGTTACTTTGAGTATCTCTTTTTTTCTCTTTTGGATCTCTTTGTATTGTCTGTGGTAATATTTGGTGATATGATATGTATTTGATCGTTCTGAAAACGTATGTAAAGCTTTGCAATATAAGGGTAACTTATAAGGTTGTGCAATTTTAAATATTGCAATAAACTATTTGTAAAAGCAAAAGAGAGTGTAAGGTACGTAACTATTATTATTTAAATATGTGATCCATATTTAATTTTTATATTTTTTTAAATATATTTTTATTTAAAATATGTGATTTAGTATTAATTTGTATATTTTTTTTAAGAACAAAATGGTATTCTGCATAACTATTTGTACGCATCATTGCCCATTCGACACATGGAGGGCTCAGGCGAAGGACGACGGCATATGACCCATGATATAAAACGGCCCAAATTACATATTTTACAATACTGTAGTTTGATTTTTGTTCTTGTTTGTGTGAGTTCGGTTATTGCACATGACATTTTACGATTTTTTACTATTCCATTATAATAATGAATTTATCATTTAACTGTAATGTTCCAAATGAATATCCCCTATTAATTAGCCAACTTCCTCAATCCTCCTTCCCGTTTCTATGCTACTTTTCATGTTTTCCATCATTTTTTTTCATGCTCATCTGCTACCCACAACTTAACCCACCATCTCTACTCCTCAACGACGGCTCCTCCTTCCTCTTTCTGCTTCCTTCACCCGCTGCACACACGGCTCAGGGCCTCCGTTTGGGTACGATTTTTTTAAAACAAGCTTTATTTCAATAAAACATCATGAGAACCATAATCAATACAGCAATGGTCTAAGAGATACTATACAGCAGAAACAAAAACCAACACACATACATTATGTCACTTAATGAAAAATGAGCCAATATTTTAAATCTTGTCCTGAGCCCACTAAATATCAGGAACAACTCTGATTCGACACAAAAGAAAAGCATCAAACCGATATTTTATGTAGGATGACATTATTTGCACAATGCATCATATCATACTATATTTGCACTTTCAGAAAGCCGATTTTTGACTTTAAAAAAAATAGACTTTTAAAAGGCCGTTTGGGTGTAATGTAAAGATAATGTGGTGTATCACTAGAATCACGATGATGTAAATAATGTTTTCATTTTTTATGTATTCCTACTTGACTTTTCGGCCATAATGGTTCCCTCTCAATTCCCAAACTCCTATCTTGACTCGACTTTGTTAATGGAAAGTTCAGTTAGGGGGGACCCAACTAATACTGGATCAAACGTTACGCAAAAAAGCCAGAATAAGTTTTTTAGAGCATTAATGATCAATCTTATATCGTTAGAATAACTAAGTAACACTTATTGCGATTTTAATGGACAGTGTTGTATTAGGGGGTTTTATTTGCTGCACCGCGATCTACAGATACAGCATATTACCTTTACACCACATCAATTCGACCTTGAGACAGTCGTTTTTTAAATTAAAAATCAACTTTCCGAAAGTCAATCGTGAGGTGCACCACAAAAAATTCTTCATCAAATAGGAATTACAATGTATATTCAAAATGATCAAGGAGAAAAGGTCAATTCTAAATTGTTAAGAATGGCAGCTACTTGAACAATAGATGGCCTTGTCTCCCTAGAATTTCCAACACAAGCTAAAGCAACTTTAGCCAATCTATATAAAGGCTTAAAATCAATGGGATTCACAATTCTAGGGTCTAAAAGTTCACCAAACTTCATTTCTTTAATCAAAGGCAAAGCCCACTCAACAATCAACCCTTCTTCATGTTTCCTACCACTTAACAACTCTAACAAAACAACCCCAAAACCATAAACATCACTTTCCTTACAAGCACCTTTATTAGACCAATATTCTTTGTCAACATATCCCACTATCCCACCTTTTAGCCTATCTTTTTGTGCCAAGAAATGCAACCCATAATCACAAATTCTTGCACTAAATCTCATATCAATCAAGATGTTTGATGGCTTAATACAACCATGGACTATGTGGGGTGCCATTACTTCATGCAAATATTCAATCCCTTTAGCAACCCCTGCTGCAATCTTCAATCTTTTCCCCCAATCCAAAATTGCTGCCCCATCTGGTTTCTCATGAAGATAGAACGCCAAACTAAGCATTCCCTCAAATCCCATCACAATAATTCTCTCCCCAGGTGCTTCAGAATAGCCGATTATGGGCACGACATTAGGATGATCAGCTAAACAGAGCCCTTTGAGCACTGTGGAGAATCCCATGCCAGCATTGCTCATGACCAATCCCGGGTGTATCCGTTTGACCGCTACGATCTCGCCGGTCGGCATCACAGCCGCGTATACCGTTCCAAGCCGACCTCTTCCGATGATCCTACTCTGCTTGAATCCATCTGTTGCAGCATCAATATCCATCAATGAATGAGAACTTACACAATGCTTAGTGGTTGGGGTGGGGATCATTTCTTTTTCACTTTTGACAGTCTTTTTCTTGCAAAAGATAAAGAGAAAGATTACAAGAATGATGATAAAAACAGATAACAACACCAAGACAATATCATAAGTAATTGGAATCGGATCATGAAAACTCATTTTTTTCACTATTTTATTATATATACGCTCTTAAGTTTTCTTCTTGAACTATAAAGGAAGAAGGGCTAATTGAAGAAAATTCTTGTCGGGGATGCCATGGAAATGAAGATTTAGATTATAAAATGAAACTTAAAGCGAAAAAGAAAGGTGGAAGATTATATAGTATAGAGTTGACGTAAAGGCATTGCCTTTGAAAAAATTGGTGATGAAGTGGAGAAACGTAAGGCTTGGCGGTGCTAATACTTGTTCCAAGTAGGCTGCTTTTTTGTGATTTAAAAAATTAATGACCGATGAATGTTGGTGTAGTTAGTAGGGAAATTGAAAAAGGTACAACAAACTTTAATGTACAGCCAAACAATTAAGAAATCTTTACTACCTAAAAAAAAATAGACGGTGGCTAAGGTCACTTGTTTTGGGCCGAATTAGTTGTGATAATCATTTAATCCTGTGATATCAATTTGACGGTGAGTGTTGAATCGGATAATTGGCTCTTTGAGAGATGGTCCAACGAGTCTTTGCAAGGATGCCTACAAAACAAGCAAGGCGTCAAAGATCCTAGAGCTTGTCTCTGGGTGATACTTCGAAACTCGAGTCAGTATAATGATAAAGAAATTTCTATGTAAGCTGAGAGCTAGAATGTGGTATGTGCGTATATTTCGCGTGTACCTTGTAAATGAGGATGATGAGTCATTTATATAGTGTGACATCGTGGGCAAAGGCATTATCACGCATTAAAGTAGTAGAGTGGATATCTTGGAGCAATTACAAGGTCATTACGGATCGAGCAGTTATAGCTCGTGGAGTAAAGTCCGGATTGCTCGCATAGTGGAGGCAACGGGTGTCCGTAAACGAGGACGACTTGTGTCACTTCAGCTCTAAGGAACCGAGCGCGACGTGCAACACGTCGACTAAATGATATATATGAGCGACTTGTGTCATGTCTATCAGAGGACGACATGCGTCATGTCGGTTAACAGATATAAGAGCGATATGCGTCATGTTGATGTTAGGAAATCTACGCGAGAACGCAGCGGAATTCAAAATTTTGATTTCCTTTTACCCAATATCGACTTCGATTAAGCAACAAGCATAAAAGAAGTAGACGAAAGAATACCTTGGTTATCGACGCTTTGTCTACGGTTGTAGTTTCTGCACGAAGTCGCCCAAGCTCTCTATTTTTCACAAGAACTATTAGTTCTTGGAATTGTGATATACAAAAGAGCTAGCCAACCCTTCTCTTATATAGAGGGTGGGGCGCCCCATGTGTCTCCCAAACTGATTGGGATTAGTTTCTAGTAGATTGATGAGAGATAAAACATTTTCTTAATAAAATAAGGAAAATCTCATTGATTGATTTATCTCATTTAATATAATATAATATATTAAATATTTCCAATATATATTGTCCATATCTTATATTGACTATATTTATCTTATTACAATAAATCTATTTTTCCAAAATCAATTAATGTGAGAGTATAAATGAAAAATAATAATAAATGATGTATTGATAATTTAAAATGACAGATATAAGTGAAAATCTTTAATTCTCAAAATTGGAAGTAAAAAAAAACGGTGGGAGTATAGAAAAATGCACCAATGCACTTTATCTCATTATTATGTTCTAATAAGTAACATAAATTATATTTAGTAAAACAACTAATCTGCTGTAGCACTTTGCAATTCATTGGATATTGAATCCGGGTTCAAATCCCGGCAGCGGAATTTTTTTTTCTCTGGGCTTTTAAAAACCCCAAACATTACAGTAGCATAAGCCCAAAGCTTAGAAGACAAAATCAAAATACCACGAAAAATTGGTTAGGGCACTGTTAACTTTTATTTTTATATTTTCTTCACCGAGAATTTCATATATAGCCCAAAACTTTGAATAGTAAAAATTTGATGGAATTACCAATTAGTCATGCACAAATTTTATCCTCGTCCAGGACTAATTATAACATGGTGCTTCCAAACCAATAGCATTTAATCATTATCTTGATTGTAGGAAGTAGGAACAAAAGAATTTTTTAAAAAACTTGATTGGTTGAAAAATACTGACATGATGTGTATTTGGTTAGTCCTAAACCACCATAAAACTACTTTCATGGTAGACGACGGTGGCTGATTCAAAAAATAGATATCTACGGCATCCAAGAGTTTATTATTAACGGTAATTTTTTTTTCCAACATGGTTCATAATATTTTTCCTGGTAAAACTTAACTAATTATTTTTTTAGCGGGACCGTGCACTCCGTTTACTTAACGTACATCTCACTCTAGATGAGCCACAAATAGTTGTCAACATTGCTTATTGTAGATGACACCTATTATTTATGGTAGATAAGCCCCGAACGGTTTGCCAACATTGCATTTTGAGAATAAATAAAAATTGTCGAGCTCCAACTCAAAGGCAGGGGCGCCCTTGTGGGGTGCCAGCGGGGCCATGACCCACGGCTCTTTCTAAAATCGATGAATTTAAGGGTCCGTCAATTTTTTACCCAATAGCATATATATATTTTGTATTTTTAGATTAAGCTTCAATATTTTATTAAATAACAAGATATTACTGTAGTGGTGAGCATATAGTATAACCAATTAAATGATTAGAGCCCTGTTAGGTGCAAAAATTTTGGTTTCATTTTTTTAAGAAGGGCCTAAACTTTTTTGGCCCCGAGCCTAAATTTGGACAGAACGCCCCTGCTCAAAGGTCCTCGGTGTTTCTTCCCTAAAGCACCGTGGATGGTGTAAATCAAGAATTACGCCGCCTATACAGTTTTTGTTTTTGTTTTTTTTTATAACCGAAATGGAAGCCACCTTAGCTCAAAGACAAAAGAGCTAGTCAACCCTTCTCTTATATAGAGGGTGGGGCGCCCCATGTGTCTCCTAAAATGATTGGGGTTAGTTTCTAGTAGATTGATGAGAGAAAAAATATTTTCCTAATAAAATAAGAAAAATCTCCTTGATTAATTTATCTCATTTAATTTAATATCATATATTAAATATTTCTAATATACATTGTCAATATCTTATATTGACTATAATATCTTAATATCATAAATCTATTTTTCCAAAATCAATTAATATCTAATATTAATATTATGGTAATCTTATTAATTAAATTGCACAATCTAAATGTATCATATACACTTGTAAATGGCGCCCCTTTATGCCAAATGTTGGCATCCGGAATTAAATCACAAAATACTTGTATATCATATATAATACTATATGATATAATTAATGTTGTAAATGACGCCCCTTTATGCCAAATGTTGTGCAAAGCCAGACGGTAGCTCCAACTCGCCTTCATAAGACTCTGGATATACGTCTGTATAACTATACTTATCTGATTCCAAGTTTCGATAACTAGGAAACCATCCTTAACTTGTTTAAGGATATTCTCGACATTCAATATATTTACTTTCATACTTGCTCACGACTCTTCATGGACTATGAACATCTGTCATTACTTTTATGATGGTTCCTATCACAATAGCAAAGGAAACCTTCCATAAGCATCATCTTTCACCTTATCTTTAGGACTAACGTCCTAACATAGATAGATCTTGAGAACATCGGCTAACGGTATCTCCTGTTGCGATCTATGCTAAACTCTTTTAGCATCACATCTATATAGGTAAACTATAAACTAACAGCAGTTAAATCTATCATTATAGATTCTTATTTCCAAAAATAAGAACTGCTAATCCAAGTGCTTTCGTAAAGACCTTGAACTACCAAACATTATTTGACTGTGACATGGTGTGATAATTCCCGAGAGAGATATCCAATACCTTACTCAAAAATCGTAACACACTCCCACTATCCCTCTTGCACATTGGGCATATCCCTTATTTTGACTAAAGAAAACTCATTTTATTATCAAACAAAGAAATCGTCTAGAGAAACTTGTTTGAGTCCATAAATGGATCTCGTGGGCTCTCGTATCATGTTATAATCTATGAACATCGAGTTGTTTGTCCAATGTCTTCAACACTATCATATAGCCATGATACGAAGTTATAACAAGCATAGTCTATATAGAGTTGGGATCAGCTGGCAACATAAAGATAATTACAAGGTTTACACCCCGTACTCTTCAGCCGTCACCACAGCCTTATGGTAATAATATTACTATCCATGTTAGCCTTTTAGGGACATTCCCTCTAGGTAAGACAGATTAGGTTCGCAATATATGTATTTTTAACTTTTTTATGATGTCTCAAAATATAAGTCTTTCTCACATTTCAATGTATTATTCTATTCATTTTGCCAATTATACCCTTCATATATCACGCAGGATGTATCATCATTAATTACAAACCTTTCATGTTTTCCAAAAACAACTACTCCCATTGGTCAACATTGCCTCTTCGACTTTTACCCTTCATATTCTTTGACTTCCGGTGCACAACTTACTAGTTCATTTGTTATCCATATTACTTGTAGGATAAAGGGCAATTTAGTCCTAAATGACAATAAAAAACATCATTTATTAACTTTCTTAAACTGTGTGAAAAACCTACGAGGACTAATATTACGGGACGGAGGGAGTATATATATATATATATATATATATATATATATATATATATATATATATATATATATAATTTATTTATTTATTTATCAATATACATATTTAATTAATCAACATAATTAATATCTTGTATTTAATTTATTCATAATAAATAAATACCACCATATTAATTTACCACTATAACATTTATAGTCGTGAGATAAATTCCTTCCTTATTTGGTTATCAACTATAACCACATTGCTAGATGTTCTTATGTATGTGACCCGATAGGCTTCCGAATATGTTGATCGTAGGCACAAAGTGCAAATTATGAAAATGCCCTTCATACCTAACGATCACGGGATAGCGTCTAGCAACACATCGTGACCCCTAATCATTGGAAGAGTCAAATGCAATGACTACTACCTTTCATATGAAACAATTACCGTGTAAATAGAATCCTATCGCTGTAATAATATCCATACGGTCGTACGTCGAGTGTCAAGCATCAACGACCGTATCTTATAATCTGGACATCATGCTCTCTCGAAGTAACTCATTAACTTCCACTTTGCAAAGATTCACAAGAGTAAGACATTCCTTATAAGAAGGCCATTTCGGATATTCACCCCTACTAATAGGGTACGCGATTTCCGGACGAACAATATGTATACTCTGCATGCTTCAGTATCACACCCAATCACTACCGCATGATCGCCCCGTGGTTAAGGGAAATCTCAATAGTGTGAAAGCATAACAATCCACACCGTGACGCCATGTAGACTCCGGTATTAAGGATAATTACACAACCGCCACATAGTGTGACACTTAACAGTGTAAGTGGGTCAGTCTGACGTACGCATTCTCTAATACACGTCCACGTACAGTCCAAGTGTCTCTACACTTCGAAAGACGATATATATCCCTGCCCTTAAAGACATAAGACATCTAATACGTGCTAGCATGTTTGTACTATCAATGCCTTGTTTAATAGTACATAAGACTAGAGACATTTAAATATCAAACTTATTAAAGTGATTATAGATCTCATCAACCATAATCGCCTATCATGGTTTCTCTATCACATTTTAATACTAATGACATTATTTATAACAATTCATAATTTGTTCTTTAAAAGAACATATATATGACAATAGAAAATCCATTTAATATATGTATAAACACAAAGAAAAAGTAGAAATGATCCGACCCGGTCGGATCCGGTCCAACCCGATTGGGTTTAGGACATTATTTCAACAGTTGAGACGAGGCTGGCTAATAGAGACTCAATATCAAGTTGAAACCATGTCGACACATATGCTAAGGTGGATTTCATTTGTGTGTGTGGGACCAGATGAGTGCCGCGTGTAGGGTGACCGATCTCACATATGTCAAAGGATCATCATACCTAAGCTAGGATAAACATTGTGAGTTATTTTTACACAGATAAGATGTGGGATGGTTTGGAAGGCGGAATTTCAACCGCTTTTGAGGTTCATGACGTACGCCAGCATGTGTCATTTTGAAATTTTAAAAGGTGATTTGCCTTTCTCAAGGTGTTGCATAATGGAATTGCTTGGATCGAAGATCCCACTGAGAGGGTGAAGTACGAGCATGCATACCTCTTATGTTATTTTCCCTTGTTGCTACAAGAGGAAAATTGATCCCATTGTTCATCTTTTTACATTTTCCGATCTTAAGAGCTACTGTGAGAGAAACTGTATTTTCCAGCATTCTTCGAGAGAACTGGTTTAGATCTTTATAACAAGTAAGATATTTTCTTCCTTTTGCTTAATTTCCATTTTGCTTTATAGAATTATGACATTGAATCGACCGATTATCGTAGATGCATCCTCTGGTGAGACAATTAGTAGGGAGATTTCTGAAGGGGCTAGGTTTTCTATGTAAGGAAATCTACGCGGGAACGCAGCGAAATTTAAAATATTATTTCCTTTTAATCAGGATCGGTTTCGTTTAAGCAATAAACAAATAAGTAGTAGACGGTGAATACCTTGCTTGATCTAAAAGATCGACGCTTTGACCGTCTGAGTAGAGTGGTGTACGGAGCCGCCCAAGCGTTCGGCCTCTACCGCTAGTCCACACCAACAACCCGCCGGAATCCACCATTGGATTGATACTAGAAAAATCCGGTTGCTAGACCGGCCTTTTCTCCTCTCTAAAACTCTCTAGAAAACTCTCTATTTTTCACAAGAAACTATTAGTCTCTTGGAATTGTGTTATACAAAAGAGCTAGCCAACCCCTTTCTTATATAAGGAGACAAGCGCCACTTTGTATTACCAATCTGATTGGGAGAAGCTTCCTAGTAGATTAATGAGAGAGAAAACATTTTCCTAATAAAATAAGGAAAATATCATTGATTGATTTATCTCATTTAATATTCAATATCTTATATTAAATATTTTTCCAAGATATATATTGACAATATCTTACATTGAATATATCTTACTATATCACCATAAATCAATTACACATGTGTGCAAATCTATGTACATTAATATTAATATATGGTACTACTATTAATTAAATTGCACAATCTAAGTGTATATTATACACTTTAAAAGTTGTGTCCCTATAGCCTTTTATTGCCTTCCGGAATATTCTTAATTATTATAATGCTATGATTGATTAATTTGCAAAATACATGTATGTCATATATACATATATATTTCGACAAATACATCAACTTATGTATATTTAATTAATCACCATAATTAATATCTTGTATTTAATTTATTCATAATAAATAAATACCACTATATTAATTTATCACTATAACACTTTATAGTCGAGATAAACTTTCCTTATTTGGTTATCGCTATAACCGCATTTTAATCTGGCTAGATGTTCTTATGTGTGTGACCCGATCGGCCTCCGAATATGTTGGCCGTAGACATAAAGAGAAAATTACGAAAATGCCCTTCACACCAAACGATCACGGAATAGCGTCTAGCAACACACTGTGACCCCCAATCATCGGAAGAAGCAAATGCAATGACTACTACCCTTCATGTGAAACAGTTACCGTATAAATAAAATCCTATACTGTAATAATATCCATACGGTCGTAGGTCGAGTGTCAAACATCAACGACCGTATCTTATAATCTGGACATCCTACTCTCTCGAAGTAACATATTACTTCCGCTTTGCAAAGACTTTCGAGAATAAGACATTCCGTATAAGAAGGCCCTTTCGGATATTCACCCCTACTAATAGAGTATGCGATTTCCGGACGAACAACATGAATCATACGCATTCTTCAGTATCACACTCAATCACTACCGCATGATCGCCCCATGGCTAGGGGAAACCTTAATAGTGTCAAAGTATGACAATCCATACCGTGATATCATGAAGACTCCGGTCTCAGGATAATTACACTACCGCCACATAGTGCAACACTCCACGTACAGTCCAAGTGTCTCAACACTTTGATAGACGAGATATATCCCTATCTTCAATAAGATAGAAGACATCTAATACGTGCTAGTCTAATCGTACTATCAATGTCCCGTTTGACAGTACATACAACTAGAGACATTTAAGTATCAAACCTTTTAAGGTGAGTCGAGATCTCATCAACCATAATTACTATCATGGTTTCTCTTTCACAGTTTGTCACTAGGGACGTTATCATATAACAATATCGTAATTGGTTTGTTAAACGAACAAATATATAATAACAGAAAAGCAATTTATTATATGTATAAACATAAAGAAATAGTAGAAATGATCCGACCCGGTCGGATCCGGTCCAACCCGGTCGGGTTTAGGACACTATTTCAACATGCTAACCCAGAACTCCTGGCTCCATTTTCTGTGTCGAGATCAAAGTCCAATAAGGAGGTTTCTCAGGAATCTTTTGCTATAGAGATGTCTGCAGAGAGAAAAGAGGTTGGATCCTTCTGTATGAGTGAGTGACATTGCCATTGCTCTTTCACCGGAAAAGTGAGAATAATTCGATTGAGGATGCTTGCTAGGCACACACATTTCCATCAACTTTAGGCATTAATTTTAGATTAATCCGATATCTGAATCGAGGGGGCGGATTCCCTTAGGTGCGAAAATCCTGTAATCAATCAAGTGCATTATCAGTGTGCTGCCATGAGGACTTTATCATTCTCAACCTTTTGTCTTGATTTTTTTCATGCGCACATGAATCAAATTTCAATGATAAACAAACCTCATTTCTTTTCGTCAATGAGGCTTACATCAATGGTTAAGCTGAGATTCGATGACATAAACTACTACGTAAATAGTATTTATTGATATCATAAATTCACGATTAATCAAATCGGTATCTATCCGAAAGTAGCGTTACAGTTATTTGTTTCAACACTAAACTAAAACCCATTAATGGCCTTTTAGGCTTATTTCTCCAACAATATACTCAAGCAACCTGTGTTCCAAAAATTAAGGGCCTTCTATCGGAATCTTTTTTATTTTATTTTATTTTACTCCCGACATTACACATGTATTTTTTTTTCCGGTACCACACTATAACGTTGATATCACCGACGATCCTTTTAAAAAATAAACTCGGCGAATCTAACGTTATTCACTTGTGACACTTTTAAACTATAACTTCAGTGCACTGACTTTAGTTTTAAAAAATAACTCCGTGCTATTGATGTTATTTTCATGTAGAATAATAATAGTGCGCGAAGTAATTTTTTCAATATTTGAAATAAACTGGTGCTGATAGTAAAAAATAAATTGATAATAGAAGCCTTCAAAATTAATTGTTTAACGGAATTAATAAAATGGATATTTGTTTATAAGGACTAGTTTGAACACTTAATAGGCATTTAGGACACACTTAAATCTTATTTGTTTATAAAGACACATTTCATTTACTTTTCCACAATTACCCTTTACATCATTTAATTGATTTAGCAGCCAGAAATCTTATTTGTTCGGCATTGAAGCAGGAATCGCTCACCGCCGCTTCCTCCCATGGCTTCTTCGAACTCACCGTCCACTTCATTTCCTCCGATTTAGCTCTCTCAGCTGAGTCAGATTCCATTTCTCTTTTCAATCTCACTCACGAAGAAAAATCATCTCGTTTTCCGAAGAACTAGCTGCTCGGTTACGACGCCGGCGGCGATGATGTAAACGAGAGCGCCGGTAGTGAATCTGCAATGTATAAACTGCATTCTTCTTCTCCATTTTTGTTGTTTTTAGATTGTCGGAGACTTGACTGACCTGAGAAGGGCTTTGTGCGTTAAGAAAATGAAGTCTGCTATGGAATTAAAGCTTCAGGGAAACGAGTGTTTCGCCAAAGGAGATAATATGGCTGCTGTGCGATTTACTCGCAGGTTTGTTATTTGCTATGCACCAAGTAAATTCTACCTTTTTGAGCAGTTTGGTTTTGTAGGTAGTATGCTGCGTGGAGGATTAGGGGCTATTAGTTTTACAAAGAGGATTATTTAGTGCATCATAATGTGAATCGAATCGAATTGATAAAAAAGTGCAGAGACACCGGTAGTGAATCTGAATCACCCTTGCTCTTTTATTTTCTGCCATTTTCTAGGAATTTACACAAATGATTGGTTTTTATGTACAGTGACTATTGTATACCTTGATCATTGAGCTAGATTATGATTACAAGAACAAGTTGTCCTTCAGCTCAAGTTATTACAACCTTTGTGCTTCCTTTTTGATTTGATTTTATGTGTATTTAGTATTGGAACCTGGGATCCCAATGTCTGCTGTAATAATGTTATCTTTTTCAAGACATGATTACTTTCTGGTTAAATGAATTGGAGCTAGCCAGTGACAACTAGGTGGAGCTGTGACTACCGTTGAAGGACTAATTATAAAAATAAGTGAAAGCCTTGAGTGTGTACATGGGTTTACTTTTGGAGACAGCGTTGATGAGAATAAAAAAAGTAAATGGCTGGAGTTCGGATAAAAGATTCATAAGCTTTTACATCGTTGATGGTGGGTTTGTGTATGATTTGAAATAAAATTGATGCGGTGACATTGATGTCGCTGCATTTATAGTTAGAGAATTGATGCGATGACGATTGATGTCATTGCGTATATACAATTTCATACAAAAATTGGTAACTTTGTAAAATAAGTGTATTGTCATTCACATTTGGGTGTAATCGAGCCGAGTTGAGTCGATACTCCCTGTATGCTCGAGCTCGAATCGACTAAAAAAGTTCGGGCTCGATTGAGCCATAAAAAGACAACATCGAACTCGACGGGCTAAGATCTTTCGATATAGGCTCGACTCGGCTCGTAAACTCGATTTCCCCGAAAAATCTTCATAATTTCGAGATAAGAAGTTCTTCAAACGGGGGCATCGTAACGGAGAAGTTAGTGTCAAGGAGATTTGTCTTCGATAAGGAAAAGTTGAAGAAACATAAAAAAGAAATCAGTTTGGAAGTGAAAAATTCAAGCAAAGTAGGGATTGTTACAACATTTCTATGGGAGCATTTTACGGATGTGGCTAATATTAGAAAGGGAAGCACAAAATTTGCTGCCCTTAATGCTTTTAATATGATTCAATGTTAAAAAATGTGTGTTCGGAGAGGAGGAAATTTGGTACATCAATGCAGTGACATTGATGTCACTGCATATACATTTTGGTACACAAATTTGATAGCTTTTTTAAATAATTGTAATGTCAATGAATTCACGTAGTGTCATTCTTTGTGTTTTATCATTTTTTGTATAGGATCACCGATGGTCTTATTAATAAAATTACAATGTTTTGTTTTAAAAAAAAGAGTATGATTTGGAATAAGATTGATGTGGTCGCACATTGCGTCGGGGTGGTCGATGCGTCGAGGGTGGTCGTTGCGTCGCGGTTGGTCACCGCATCGGGGTGGTGAATGCATCACGGTGTCATTACATCGCGATTGTTGATGAATCGCGGTGTCACTTCATCACGGTGTATCTGCATCGGGGATAGTCATTGCATCGCGGTGCCTCTGCATCGGGGGTGGTCACTACATCGCGGTGTCTCTGCAATGCGGTGTCACTTTATCGTAGTGTCTCTGCATCGCGGTGTCACTTCATCGCGGTGTCTCTGCATCGCCGTGTCACTTCATCGCGGTGTCTCTGCATCGCGGTGTCTCTGCATTGCGGTGTCACTTCATCGTGGTGTCTCTGCAATGCGGTGTCACTTCATCGCGGTGTCTCTGCATCACGGTGTCTCTGCATCGTCAAATGTTATAACATCGTGATGTCTCTGAATCGCGGTGTCACTTCATCGAGGGTGTCTCTGCATCGGGGGTGGTCACTGCATCGCGGTGTCCCTGCATCGTCAAAAATTATAACATCTGCGATGCGGTGTCACTTCATCGCGGTGTCTCTGCGTCACGGTGTCTCTGCATCGTCAAATGTTATAACATCGTGATGTCTCTGCATCGCGGTGTCACTTCATCGCGGTGTCTCTGCATCGCAGTGTCTTTGCATCGGGGGTGGTCGGCTGCGCATCGCGGTGTCTGCGCATCTCGGGGTGGTCGTGCGCATCGGAGGTGGTCGGCTGCGTCGAGGTGGTCGATGCGTCGCGGTGTCGGCTTCATCGAGACGTCTGCGTCGCGGCGGCTCGATGTATCGAGGTGGTTACCGAAAGAAAAAAAAAACGGACAAGAAAAAAAAAAACACGAAAAAAAAAAAGAAACACTCCCCAGAAAAAAAAAAAAAAAAAAAAAAAGAAGAAAAAAAAAGAAGAAGAAGAATAAAAGAAACACGCCCCAGAAAAAAAAAAAAACCAAAAAAAAGAAAGAAACAAACAAAACAGATGTATTTTCCAATGTTATTCAGCGTCTCTTTCCCCCCTTTTTATTTAATTTTTTAATTTTTTTTTTCATTAAGGGTATTTGAGTCTATCTATCTAATTTGTGTCTTTATAAACAAATAAGATTCCTTAGTGTCCTATTTGCCTAATTAAGTCTAATATGTGTCCTTTTGGACATTTGCCCCTTAATAAAATTCATCATTCTATTGTGGAAAAAAATGAAGGAAAAAAATTCATCATTCCATGACAATATATACATTAAACTTTGACAACAATATGCAATAAAGGAAATTGAGATCTGCAACAAATTTAACGAAATATGAAAATGAGATCCGCAACAAAATAAAACCCATCATCCATCTGTTTGTATGGGTCAAAAAATCCATGGATTTGGGCTTTAAAGATAGAAGGGTTTTTCATCTTGGTATATCAATCGAAATAGAACAGATGTACGTTATTGTTATCTTAAAAAAAAATAGAACATACGTGTGTGATTATTATCTTTTCTTAATAGTAATAATAATAATAATAATAATAATATAATAATAAGGGGATACACGGAGGGGATAAGTGGACCCGGCAGGCCGGCACTATAACCGGCGGGCACTTAACCGGTCAAATCAGGATATCACTTGACAGTTTATTTATATTGGACGGGCCTCTTAGCTTGGCAACGCCTCGTCGGCAGGCTCTAACAGCGTGTGGAGGCCGGGCTGGGGCCTTACCATTCAGCCACGCATTTTGCATTGGAAAATGATTTTGACACATAAAAAAAAATACACAGACATCCCCCGAAAGTGTACAATTTGTGGCTCAAAATATTTCTGTGTTGTATTTTTTTTTTTTTTTTTAAATCTAACTGTGTGGCTAAAAGAGGATCGGGGGATGAATTCGGGGGATCATTTATGTGCCAGCATCATTGTCCTTTTGGATTTCCTATGACGATGTTTGCATGATTTGTCTTCCTATTGCGCAAAATCTAAAGAAAAAACGCTTGGGAATAAACAGATGCCTAGCTTGTGCCCACGTGAATGAGTTGGCGTGGCATGTTCTTTTCTAGTGTGAGAGGTTGCTTCTCAGGTATGGTAGTTGACCCCGTTTGCTAATTTGGTGCGGACGGTTATTGCCACATACTTTAAAGATTTCTTCATGCAGTTATTGCTCGGGCTCACAAGGGAGGATGTGGCAGAGTTTGTTTGGGTTATGTGGCACATCTGGAAAGCATGTTGTAGTGCAGTGTTCGATGATTAGACGGTGTATGTCTCCCGGGTTTGGTCCATGGCACTCTCCGCGGCAAAAAAGTATAGGGACGCTTGAAGCATGGCTCGGCCACCTCAAGTGGGGCCTCAGTTAGCAATTCAGTGGGCGGCCCCGGCAGAAGGGGTAGTTAAGTGTAATGTGGATTCATCATCCAACGCCTATGGTGCGGGTTTGATATTTCGGGACCATCAGGTTGCCCTTACTACGATGCTTAAATGAAATGGAGTACGGAAGTTTTGCAGAAAAATGGTTAACCAAAATGATATTTTGAAGATAGTGGGTTGGAATGACAAAATTGTCCTTACTATGATGTTAAAATTAGCCAAAATGGCCGAAATGACTTAAATGTTACGTTTTAAAACGTTTAAGAATGTATTTATAAAATTTTCAAAAAAAAAAAAAAGAAAGAATGTATTTATAGATAATTGTTGTATTTTTTATTTTATTTTATGAAAGGGATCTCTTTATTAAATAATAGCTGTATTTTTTATGAAACGGATCTCTTTATAAATAATAGTTGTATTTATAAATAATAGTTTGGGAGCTTGCAGTATCTTTTGTCAAATATAAATATAAAACAATTACAAAAAATTGAGGTGAGTGCATGTTTTTATAAGATAAATAATAGGCAAATTAATACAATGTTCATAAGGGTAAAAAAAAAAAAATGGTTGTTCCTATAATAAGAATACAACTAATATTGCAATTATGTTAACATGTACTATATTAATAATATACCTGACAACTTGCAATAATTAAATAAATAAATAAATACATTAAAATAAAAAATAAAAACCGGTACTGGACCACTAAAATATTCCGACCTTGTACCAAATGAGTTGAGCTAAATGTTCCCCTTTTATTATTCATTTGTCATGTTTTAGTTAATGTTCACTCATAACAACATGAGAGAGACATTTTTGAAAAAAAGTTTAAAAATACAGAATGATTATCTTGGTGCCATAAATAAATCTTGAAATTGACATATGACCACCAAAGGGTCCAAGGGGTGACAATGAAAGGTCCGTTTTGTGGTGGACGATGGGGTGGGGGTGGGGGTGGTGTGGGGTGGGGATATTAAAGCCATGCAGTCGGTAGATATTACAGAATTGATTTGGCATTCAATTCATTTACTATAACCTTATTTAATTAGTTTAGTTTGTCTATCCGTTTCTATTTAATTATCGCAGTTGTCAAAAACATAATATTAGTTAATGTTTTGACTTAACATCAAAATGACAATAACACTCTTTCAATATAATTAATTCAATGTTGTTTCAATCTCACACTTCTTAATAAATAATGATAGATATAGAAAAATTCAA
This sequence comes from Gentiana straminea, assembly GCA_036785695.1. Classification (NCBI taxonomy): domain Eukaryota; kingdom Viridiplantae; phylum Streptophyta; class Magnoliopsida; order Gentianales; family Gentianaceae; genus Gentiana; species Gentiana straminea. The sequence continues at coordinate 3,026,788 of JAVUPR010000046.1, read as the reverse complement.
TAAATAATGAATTATAACTACGACAGATAAAAATGAAATTTTGTTTTTTGTCAACTGCGACAGTAAAATAAGAACAGAGGGAGTAATTGAGTATCCACCGATATAACTCTTCCATATAAATTAATCATTCATAGACAATTCGTAAATAATGTAGGAAAATTTCCGTAAACATTTTCTTTGCTTCTTATCCTTATTTAGTATTAGCGCATTATTGATCAATTAACTTATAGCCAATAGAAAGTTTTTGGATCGATCAATTTTCAGGATTAACAATATCTTTCTACTCCCCACTAAAAGGAATGTATAATATATCTGTGAAATAAATTCTCAACTACTCATTCCTGAATAGTGTCAACACGAAAATAATTTGCATTGCGTCACTTAACAATTCTTAACGAATACATCAAACTCTATTTTGAAACAAGTAAAGTCTGTTATCACCTTAGGTATAAGAATAAACCATATATGATTATAGTATAATTTAATAAAATTTCTGAATCACGAAATTATATGAGAAATATTATTATTATTTTTTTTTTTGAAACTAAAGATATATATTAAAACAACAAACAAATACAGCTTACAACCGGACAATCGCCGGGAACACACCGGACAAATACCGGACAATTACCAGCCTGCTACTGAATACTACTACCTCACTAAAGAAAGAAAAGAAAAAGAACTTGGAGAGAAATCCAAGTAGACCAAATACTGTCTCATTCACGAGAACTTGATCAATTCGATCAGGCACTCCCCATCTCCCCTATGCGCCAATCACTAGCGCATCCAGGGGCCCGGTGCCCAGCTCAGCTGTTTGGAAAGATAATAAAATGGAAACACTCCGTAACATCGCGGACGTCCATATCCGCAATGAAAATCAAACACCAATCAACAACAAAGGTAGAGACCGACGAGCACCGAGACCGTCCGAGACCAACAGACTTACGGCAAACACCTACAACAAACATTGAAATCCAAAAACGCGAACAACCACCATCAACATCGCTGCTTCCACCAACACCGCCGCAACAGTTACCTGCTAAAGCACCAAAACCGGTCCTATCACCGCCACAATCCATCAAATTCAGCACCTAAGGGATGAGGAACCCAAAATTCGGCGATGAAGGTCCATTTCCATAGACATGCATGGTCAACCGAAGCCAAGATCCGACCTTCAATGTCACAAGCTGCCAAAGCCACCATGAAAACCTCCTCTCCGGCCAGCACCAAAAGATCTAAATGAAATCCGAGAGAGCCCAAAACAGTAAGACTGAAGGCTGAAAGCACCAGATCGTTTCCGGAACACATTTTCCTTATCAAACGCCGCTGCCCAAAAGAACCTTTTGTCAGCAGAGACATGGAAGGAGAAGCAATATCCGGCCAAAATTGCTTCCACGCAGATCGTGAGAAGAGGAGGCCTGCATCAGATCTGGATCTATTTTTGAGTAGAAAGGCAAAAACGGAAGAAGATGTAAACCAAATAAGTAAAAAACACAAAAAAAAGCTAAAACAAAAGCCGGCACCAGTGCCTTTCGGTGTCCGGCGCCAGAAGAGGAGGCAGGAAGAAGGGGGAGGCACTGATTTTAGAGAGAAGGAGGAGAAAAAAATTTAGTCAGAGAATGAGAAATAATATTAAATTGATTATAGTTCTATATGATTGAATTATATATAAATGGGGAAATTAGGGATTTGAGGCGACAACTTTTCTCAACATCAGTAATGGCGAAATTAGGAATTTGAATCAACTTTTCTTCTTCAATTTTTGTGATTGAAGTTCACAGATTTATTCTTCTTCATGGCTACCCTTATTTTAGCAAAAAGACGGCGGAATCATCTTCTTCACTGCCCTTTGGAGCAAAATTTCAGCGGTGCAATGAAACCCCCATCTTAATTGCTCAACCAATTCTGAAATAGAATATTTAAGAATCACAGAAGATTGATTCTTCCTTGCAAAAGAGGAAAGAACTAATCAAGAAAGGAAAAGATTAAAGTTTCAAGTAGATGAGAATGGTACTTTTTGGTATGAGATGAGGTTGTGTGTACAAAATGTGTCTGAGATTAAGCAAGAAATTTTGGACGACGCTCATCAAATTGGATTCTCAATTCACCTTGGAAATAATAAGATGTACAGAGAATTAAGGAAATACTTTTGGTGGAATAATACGAAGCAGGACATTGCTGAGTATGTGATGAAATGCCCCATATGTCAACAAATGAAGGCAGAACATCAAAAGCCAGCATGAGTGCTACAATCTCTGGAGATAACCGTATGGAATTTGGAACATATATCGATGGATTTCATAATTGGTTTACCCAAAATTTAAAAGTTGCACACAATATAGGTTATTGTGGACCGATTAACCAAGTCTACACATTTTCTGGCTATAAAAGAAACTTCGTCGGAAGAACTGGAAAATTTGTATACCAAAGAAGTGATTAAACTGCATGGAATACCACTATCTACTGTGTCAGTTTGAGACACTAGGTTTACCTCAGAATTTTGGAACCAAACTCAATTTTAGCAAGACATTTCATCCTCACGCCGATGGACAATCTGAGAGGACAATTCAGACACTTGAGGACATTCTCAGGGCTTGTGTTTTGGTAAATGAAGGAATATGGATTGATTATCTCACCTTGGCAAAAGTTTGCTTATAATAATAGTTATCATTCTACCATTGGCATGGCTCATTACGAAGCATTGTATGAGATTAAGTACAGATCATCACTTTATTGGGATGAAGTGGGGGAAAAGTTGATTACGGGACCTAAAATTGTGCAAGACACAGAGGATAAAATAACAGTGATCGGAGATAAGCTTAAAGCTGCCTAGGATCGGCAAAAGAGTTAGGCAGATAAAGAAGAAAACCCTTGGAATTTGTTGTGAGAGATCGAGTTTATTTGAAGGTATCACCCACTAAAGGTGTAAAAAGATTCGGTACAAGAGGGACGTTAAGTCCTAGGTTTATTGGACCTTTTACAATAATTGCAAGAGTTGGAAACCTGGCTTACAAGTTGGATTTACCAGACAAGTTAAAAAGAGTACCTAACGTTTTTCATGTTACAATGTTGAAGAAATGTTTGGTAGAGCCTGAACAAGAATTAGAAGTTGATCCCGATCTTTTGGAAGTGGAATTAACATATGAAGAGAAACCTATAAGGGTCTTGAATCGGAAGGTAAGGGAAGTCAGAGGCAATGAAGTATCCCTAGTTCAAGATTAGAGGGAAAAACATTCAGCTCAAGAAGCTACTTGGGAGAAAGAGATAATGATGGAGAAATACCATGAACTTTCTAACAGTGAAGTATAGCAAGTTTCGAGGACGGAACTATAATAAGGGGGCGAATGTGATGCCCGATCGCGTCATGTGACGTAAGAAAATACATCATATTTAACATAAATATTATATTGAAATTATGCTTTTTTGCTGGAAATGCATGGAATCATGTCAAGTGGGCCCAAATGGAAAAATTGTTGTAGATTAATCGACAGGGTCGGCTGTAGATGAATCGACAGCCTAAAATTCAATATCAGGGTTCTTTCAAGTTCTTAAACTCCAGATGTAAGTGGGATGTTTAATGGCGACTTTTGGCCTTCAGAATTTGAGAGAAACATCAACAGCTTTAATGAAAGCCTTATAGTATTGGCCTATATAAAGCCTAAGCCTTCTACCTTGTTACTACCCTTTTCCTACCCAAGTTTTAGGAAAAACTCTGAAGTATTTCAATCATATAGCAGCATAGCTTCAGCCCCAAAGTATTGTAAGTTATGGTTAAGTTTCTTTAAGTTCTTAGCATGAAGTCTTTATCATCAAGTTAAGGTTTTCATGGTTGTGAGTGTTGAAATAGTGTCATAAACTCAATCAAGTTGGACTGGATCCGACCGGGTCGGATCATTTCCACTATTTCTTTGTGTTTATACATATGTTAAATGGCTTTTCGGTTGTCATAAATTTTTTCTTTTAAAGAACCAATTATGAATTGTTATATGATAACGTCCTTAGTATTAAACTATGATAGAGTAACTATGATTGGTGATCATGATGAAATCTCTAATCACTTTAATAAGTTTGATACTTAAATGTCTCTAGGCTGATTTACTATTAAACATGGCATTGATAGTATAAACAGATTAGCACGTATTAGATGTCTTCTGTCTTTAAAGGCAGAGATAGATTTCGTTTATCGAAGTATAGAGACACTTGGACTATACGTGGACGTGTATTAGAGAATACGTACGTTAGACTAACCCACTTACACTGTTAAGTGTCACACTATGTGGCGGTTGTGTAATTATCCTTAGGACCGGAGTCTTCATGGCATCACGGTGTGGATTGTCATGCTTTGACACTATTGAGGTTTCCTCTAGCCATGGGGCGATCATGCGGTAGTGATTGGGTGTGATATTGAAGCATGCGGAGTATACATGGTTGTTCGTCCAGAAATTGCATACCCTATCAGTAAGGGTGAATATCCGAAAGGGCCTTATTATAAGGAATGTCTCACTCTCATGAATCTTTGCAAAGTGGAAGCAAATGAGTTACTTCGAGAGAGCATGATATCCGGATTGTAAGATACGGTCGTTGATGTTTGACACTCGACGAACGACCGTATGGATATTATTACAGCAATAGGATTCTAATTACATGGTAACTGTTTCACATGAAAGGTAGTAATCATTGCATTTGACTCTTTCGATGATTGGGGGTCACGGTGTGTTTCTAGACGCTATCCCGTGATCGTTAGGTATGAAGGGCATTTTTGTAATTTGCACTTTGTGTCTACGGCCAACATATTCGGAAGCCTATCGGGTCACACACATAAGAACATCAAGCCGGATTAAAATGTTGTGATAGTTGATGACCAAATAAAGAAAGAAGTTACCTCATACTATAAAGGTTATAGTGGTAAATTAATATGTTGGTATTTATTTATTATGAATAAATATAATACAAGATATTAATTATGATGATTAATTAAATGTACATATATTAGATATGTATTTCGAATATATATATATTGCAAATTAATTGATCATATATATATATATTAATTATAATAATATTATATATATATTGCAAATTAATTGATCATAGTATTATATTAATTAAAGAATATTCCGGATGACAATTAATTTGGCTATGGGGCACATATGTACTTGTGTATAAGATACACTTGGATTGTGCAATTTAATTAATAAGATTACCATAATATTAATATTAGATATTAATTGATTTTTGGAAAATAGATTTATGGTAATAAGATAAAGATATATTCAATATAAGATATTTTCAAAATATATCTTGGGTATATATTTAACATAAGATATTGAATATTAAATGAGATAAATAAATCAAAGGTATTTTCCTTATTTTATTAAGAAAAAGTTTTCTTTCTCATCAATATACTAGAAGCTAATCTCAATCACTTGGGGACTATGACGGGGCGCAGGTACTCCTATAAATAGGAGGGCTTGGCTAGCTATTTTGTACATCATAATTCCAAGAGCTAATAGTTCTTGTGAAAAATAGAGAGCTTTTTCTGGAGAGATTTAAAGAGAGAGAAAATGCCGGTCTAGCAACCGGATTTTTCTAGTAGCAATCCAATGGTTGATTCCGGCGGGTTGTTCATGTGGACTAGTGGTAGAGGCCGGACGCTTGGGCGGCTCCGTGAACCACTACTCTCCTTAGACGGTCAAAGCGTCGATCTTTTAGATCAAACAAGATAACCACCGTCTACTAGCTTTTATGCTTGTTGTTTAAACGATGTCGATCCTGGTCAAAAGAAATAAAATTTTGAAGTCCGTTGCGTTCCCGCGTAAATTTCCTAACAGTGAGTAGTTCTTGTTGTATCATTGATAGGGTAAGAGTATTTCCTAGTTTAAGAAGAGCGTGAAGCCTATCCTCCTCCTAATAATCAAGGTAAAAAACCATCTGATAGGAGTCAACTTTACTATACTTTGGTATGCAGTTTAACCCCCGTTTATCACTTTATTGGCATGTTTTGGATAGATATAGACCGTTTCGAGAGTAATATCGATATTTATGCGTACGGGGAGTTAAACTGTCACATCGATAGTAAACTCCGCCTTTTTAGTGATATTTGACTCTTTTCCGAGCACTTTTGTCTTGCGGAATTACGCGTGGTGTTTTTTCGTATATGTTATTTCAGGACTTAGGTGATCACTCGAGGACCCGGCCCTACCTCAAACTAGCGTTTGCCCTACCTCAAACTGGCGTTTGACTCAAGCCTACCTCAAACTGGCGTTTGGCCAATGCAAACTGGAGTTCACAGAGTTGGCATCAAATACTGGAAGTTAGAGTTTTAGACAACCGAGCGTCCAAAATACCCCCAAACTAGCGTTTGGATGGGTTCAGCCCGACTCAAGGAAGCTTATACAAGACAAACGGGGGTCCAGGATACACAGACGGGCGTTTGCCCTCAAGACATGAGTCATCGAACGAGCGTTCAAGGCAAGGCAAACGCTAGTTTGCTGAAGACGAAACCCTAATATCATCAAGATTTCCAGACAAACTAGCGTTTCAAGGAGGCAAACTGGCGTTTGAGACTGACAGAAGCAGATTTTTACCCTGCACTATAAATATGCAGCTTATTCAGCCCCTAATTAACTTTGGCCGACTTTAGACTTTTCTTAGGCGATTTTGGTGCGATTTTAGTGTGTAGATTAAACATCCTTCGATCCTTCGATTCCATAGTTAACTTCCTTCGATTCTACGCACTTGTTATAGCTTAGATTTCCTTTTTAAGATCCAAAGATTCAAGCTTTTTGGTGCAATTATTTTGTCATACATTGTGGATCAGATTTTATGCTATTTTACGGTAATGAATTATTTCCCTTTTATTATTTCTAGCATGTTTTCCTTTCTTTATTCCGTCATTAGCATAATCATGAGTAGCTAATTGCATGTGTAGTCGAATTATGTGAAAGCGAGCGAAAACCCTAAGGGGGATGAGATTGGGAATTGTGTAGTGCGTAATATCATGTTTTAATGATTAATCCACGTCTTAAAACTTATTTTAACATCTTTGAATTAGATTGATCACCTTGTTCACTGTCACACACATCGAACTTATAGATGTATTTTGCGGTGAGATGTGGGATAAGGGGTTTTAGGATCGTTGCGTAGATTCGGCCTAGTTGTTAGGATTGTTTCCAATACAAAGGTTTTTCATCGTTGTTCAAGCAACTCTAAAACTTAACCATGTTAGGATAATCGGTTTTCTAAAGGGAGAGTCGGTTAGCTTCACATAGGGTGGTTAGATCGAGTTGTTCAGTCTAATCACTAGAATTAGGAGTTGGCACCCGTGGATGTCGTTAAACTATTTAGGATAGGTAGGTCGGTTAAGACACGCTCCCTGTTAAGTCCTTCCTTAGGGGTAAAAGTAGCTCGTGGGATCATAGTTCGGCTATACCTTTTAATACTTAAAAGTAGACTCGTTAGTATAACCTTTATTTTTGCATTAGTGTAATATCCTCCACCATTATTTTGACCTGAACTAAGTTATACGTCGGCTTTGGTACTTAGACATTACTCCCTATGGATTCGACCTTATGACCACTATACTCCCGTTGACCCGATACTCTGTCGGTAAAAGTTAGCGGTTAAGTATTTTGCTATCACCATCCATCAAATATTTTCAAGCATTTAAATGTAAACTTTGTGTTTTAGGTATTTTCTATGCTAAATGCCTATGTTTCTGCATTTTGATTTATGTATAGTGAGTATGCGCTTTAGATATATATATTAAATGTTGCCCGTTGATTATGTGCGTCTATTCTCTAAACCAATTTGGATTTTTTTTGGTAAATCAATGAGAATCCTAAAGTGGACTCCAGATTTTCATTTCGATAGAGAGCCATCAATTGTTCCAATTTGGCTATGTTTGCCTAGGCTGCCACTTCATTTGATAAATCAAGACTTCATCTTCTCATTGGCTTCCTCTTTTAACAAACCCTTACAAATTGATACATCCACTGAGCAACTTCGTAGACCCTGAGTTGCACGTATACAGGTTGAATTCGATCTTCTTTAAATGCTGCCCGCTCGAGTGTGGATTCAGTATGAATCTGGGAGAGGTTTTTGGCAACAAATCCTGATAGAAGATCAACTACAGTCGTATTGTCGTTTTTGTTGGCACATAGGACATGAGGAACATTCTTGTACAATTAAATACCCAGAACTTTAGCTTACTTCTACACACAAACATGACTCATACATACATAAAGAGTTCAGGCCTAAGCAAAAGCCTGAGCATGTACATACAGCCCAATGCAGCAACAAAGACAACTTTCTTGATAAAGTAAATGGGGTGTTAGATATCGAAACAAGTCATCACAATGCAGAATTAGAGAAATTAGGTAAAGGAAAAAAGACAGTTGTTGAATCTTTAGTTCAACTGAGTGTAGATGATGTCGGCACACGGGAAAATCAACTGATTGAGATGTAAAATTTAGTGCAACAGGTAGAGAAAGAGTCACAAGAAACAGAGTCTGATGAGCTGGTTGAGGTAAGCAAGCAGCATTCTTTACAACATAATGCTGAATGCAATGATGTGCTTGTTGTGGGCATTTTGGGAGAAGCAGGATAAGGCTCTAAAATGTTTGAAGCAAATGGTGTTCCCAAAATAGGAGTTGCAGCAAGCCCAGGTCATGGAGCTATAGTAACACCAATCAATGTAGAGCTGGGGCATGCCCAATATGGAAAGGCAAATTTGTGGCAATTGCGAAACGGGCAACCCGGCTGACAAGATAGAGTATTCTGAAGGTTGTCCTATAAGCAATTCGTTCGAGGTCCTATCTATGCGTTCGACAAAGCAATGTGCTCCACTAAATTCATTGGGTGTAGATAGTCGAAAATCTATCCAAGATGAGCTCAAATATATGAGTTTGGATCCAAAAGCTCAGCCGGGAGAGTACATTTCGGATAAAGAATTCATAGAAAAGTTTACTCCGGCTCAGAAGATTACTCGAACTCGAAAGAAAAAACAAATTTCGATCTCTAGTTTTATGTTTTTCCTGTTTTTTCCTTCCAAAAAGCTAGAAACTCGGCTTTGTGAGTTTCAAAATGCTTCAATGAAATAAAATCTGTTTTTTCAAAAAAAAAAAAATAATATATATATATATATATATATATATATATGTTTTTCAAAGCATGTTTTCTCATGTTGCTGATTTTCGGGCTACCGATCCATCAATGGGGTTAGGCTGCCGATGAATCGACAACAAGGTTTTTCTGAAAAATGATTTCTTATCACTGTATTGTATTTTTGTAAGTTGAATAAACCTGGAAATCTTCTTAAATGAACTATTTTGATATATATAAAGCTAGTGAAACCGTTGGAAAAGCATTTCTTTATAATTTTTATATAATTAGTTATGAAAAGAAAACTTATGTTTGTTATAGATATCATGTCATAGGATTTCTATTGTGGTGGTTTGATGAACTCTGAAAGTACGTAAAAGATAAGAAAAACATTGTAATGGTAATACCAGAAAACATGTTGTCAGACATCATGTTATAGGATTCTATGCTATGTTGTCTTATGTACGTTATAAGGTATTAGAAGCATGTTCTAGGATTATATGTGCTATGTGATATTTGTTCTGTGAGAAGCTTTATAAATGAAAAACATGATGAAAGTCATGAAGTTAATTAAAGAACATAAACATGCTATGTATGTTTGGCTCTACTAAACATATACATGCTCTTCATGTTGGGCTTTATTAAACTGAATAACATCTTCTTTATGTTGGGCTCTACTAAACATAAACATGCTCTGAATGTTGGGCTCTACTAAACATATAAATGCTCTTCATGTTGGGCTCTACTAAATATGAATAACAGGCTCTCTATGTTGGGGTCTGCTAAATAGAGATAAGTTCTTTATGTTAGGCTCTACTAAACATAAACAAGTTCGGTATGTTGGACTTTACTAAACATATACACGCTTTTCATGTTGGGCTCTACTAAACATGAAAAACAGGCTATCTATGTTGGTACTCTACTAAACATAGATAGGCTCTTTATGTCGGGCTCTACTAAACATAAACATGCTTTTCATGTTGGGATCTACTAAATATGATATGGTCTTTAAGCCATAAAAGAATGATTAAGAAAGATGGCAACAACTATGTAATGATGTAATGTACTAAAATGTGTTATATACTAAGGTGATGATATTTTGATGAAGCATGTTTATATTCTCTTCTATGGGCTTAGATAAGTAAATGTTAGTAGTATCTATATGCATGCATTGTTTGCGATGGAGAAACCGGAACTTTGTTCTCATCCCAGTAGAGATATGAGTTCCATTTGATGTTATGTTTCCTACCGATCCTTATAAGCCCACCTCTTATCTTAAATCTTAGCAGATGGGCAACACAACTCTTAGATATCCTGCGAGAATCTGCAGACGTGCTCAAGTAGCATCTAACCCGTCTTTTCTTGCAAATGTTCATGTTCAAGTTCTGGTAGGAGTGTTGATTGTTAATCCAATAAGTGCAGTGCCACCTCATCCAAGGGTGTCGGTGAATTACTCTTAGTATCAAGATGTCTTCTCCTATTATGAGACATTTTATGATCTAAGGATGGTTCTAGTGATATGCAATAATGATCTGGTTAATGTAGTAGATTTCTAGTTTTTCTATTTAAGTGTTTTAAGTTTTATGTTTTTAGTGTGATCAAACTATTATGAATAAGATAATAGTAAGATATGTTTGAATGGAAAAAATTATGTTTTTGCAGTCTATTCATCTTTTTGAATGGTATGTCTTAGAAAGCCAATCGAGCTCGACATTTTAGCTTTCGTGCAAATATTGTAGCACAAGGCTAGCTTCGTGATTCAAGATGAAAAAGAAAATAACACGATATATCGGGTCATGACCGAACGGGTAGATCCACAATTGCTCCGGTTTCAATTTGGGTCGTTACCGTTAAAATTTTAAAGTCCTAAACAATGTATGTGGCTTCTTGGCTAGATTTGGAAATTCAACGTTAAAATATCCTTACATTCATTTATGATGACGCCTGTTGTTTTCAAACATTTCGAAGTCCTTTTCTTCCCTCCCATGAAGGGAATTGCTCTGGAGCAAATTATTATTTCATTTCATCCATTGATAATATAAACTATAATAAATTATTTTATTATATCAACTATAATAAACCAGAGAACATTGATTTATATAGATATTCGATCGACACATACAACTCATATGAATATAATCATTAATAAAATATTATAATCAGATACTACTATATATATCTGTTAGTAATTAGTAGTAACATCATCAAAAGTGCATGTCCTTTATTTTTAACAACACGAAACCCGAACCTTTTTTCACGTAGAATTGGAGGCTTAACTACTTTGCATTCTAGCTGATGACAAATTACCTCAGAGTGGTGAAATGTGCTTCAATGCATTTACCTGTTCGAGTTTGGGAAAATGACGATCATCACGATATTGTGAAATTTGGCAGATGTGTCGACTTTGGGATATGTCAACTTTAGATAATGAAGACTTCAATGTCGTCTTTTTTGGGAAAGAGAAGCATCCCGAGATAAGATTGTCGGGATGCGTATGTTCAGAAGATTGTTGCTAGAGAAAACTTCTTTCAGTTGTTCCAACAATGTATTTTATTATTTCTCAATGAGGAACATTTGTACTTCGATGAATTAAAATTTCAAAAAGCTGATTAATGAAAGAACCCGTTAGTATTTCGTTCGGAGATTGTATCAAGACTTCTTTTCAACATGATATCCTTTGTTCTCTCTTTGAAATCCCCAACTTGAAGTACTTGAAGACGTGTCGGTGTCGTCCTATTTCTCCTCACTTGAATTCATGTTCAAAACTTGTTGACGAGTCGTCTCGTTAGAATACATATCCACCTATAAAAAATCTATGGGAAATTAGGGATAAGGACACAATCTGAAATATTATTAAGCAACAGGACAACTACATATTTTTTATAGGGAGAAGGACAACCGCATAATTTTTATAGCGAGAAGGACAAACAAATGAATCCCGAAAATCAAATGAATCTCCTAGTGAATCCCGAAATCGGTGAATTTCGATAGTGAATTTTGACAATGAATCCCGAAAATCGGTGAATCCCGACAATGAATTTTGAAAATTAGTGAATTTCGACGGTGAATTTCGGCGGTGAATTTAAACGGTGAATTTCGAACACAAGTGAATTTCGATAGTGGATAAATAGTTTTGTCCTTTATGCAAAAGTTTCAAAAGACTGTCCTTCTACTCAATTGATGAAATATTTTTGTCCTTCTCCCTCATTCCCCAAAAAATCTATTTCCTCAGCCCTTATAAGTTCCTGCTGAGTTTGGAGAAATATTTGTGTGGAAAGGAGATTTGAGGTAAAATGACGGATGAAACGATCACTACCATATGATTTAAATACAGAATAAAACTGTGTGATTTATATGTCTCCACACGTGTGGAGACACCACACAAGTATTTTGCCTGAGTTTGTACTCAAGATGCTACGGACCGACCCCAAGTAAATCCTAATTTGCAATCCAACGAACGGTGTACACGAAGACTCTCCGGATAAAAGTTTCTTGTTTAACTAGCATATCTTTTCTAGATTCGAGTGACAGACTTCCTCCGAGTGTTCAGCCTGAAAAGCAATTAAATGGAAAGTGCTACGTCCACCAAAGCATTACTCCCGGTATATTACCGAGACCTCATCATCATCATTCATTTGTTTTTTTTTTTTTTTTTTTTCATTGGTTGGCATCCACTAAATCAAGGGTTTGGATTTAGTGTCGGTAGAATTGTAGTGAAACAATTCGGGAATGTAGCTTTTCCGTAAAATTTATACATTAGCTTATTTGTTTTTTCCTTTTTCTATTTTACAAATAGCGAAACAACTGTTGATTATTAATTTATTCAAAAGTATTATTCCTTCCGTCCCATTTTATTTGTCATGTTTAACTTTTCATACAGATTAAGAAAAGTGTAGTTAATGTTTTGAATCACATTAAATGATCCAATATTGTTACACTTATGCCCTTTTAATTGTTGTTGGAGCATTTAATGCTACACATTTTTTATTGTAAATATTGTAAAGAGAGAAGTGTATTTAAAGAAATTTAACAATTACTACCTCCGGTCTAAAATATAAGTCATCCTAGGAGTTTTCACACAGATTAAGGAATTGGTTGAATGTCATTAATTTGAAGGTTAATGTCTAAAATACCCTTGATTATCATTAATGCGATAGTTGTTAAGTAATGAAAAGTTATTGAATTCATAATAAATTAAGGTTAAGATAGAGATTGAAGAATAAATGTTGCATTGGTAATGTAGAATGACTTATATTATGGGACAAGTAGAAAAATGTAGGATGACTTATATTTTGGACCGGAGGTAGTAATACACAAAGTGAACACTTATTTTGAGACAAACCAAAAAGGAAACATAGACAAATAAAATGGGACGGAGGAAGTATTAGACTTCATCCTTTATTTTTAATTTTTTAAAACTCCACCTCTGTATAATATACTTGTGTGAATTGAATTCAACAGCTGAGTAAGGTAAAAACACACAGAATCAACCAAATGCTGGAAGTTTACAAACATAAGAACAGCAAAAGTGATCATTTTGGTAAAAATTATAGTATTTCACAACAAAGCAAACACTACCAAACTGCATTTCTTTCATTCTTTCAACCATCTAATGGAATGAATCCAGAAGAAATCCCAGCAAACACAACGTAAAACGATACCCTCACTCACACCATTTCGCCATTACGCATTTGAAAAACCGAGATCATCAATATTTTGGTACAATGCAGTGACAAATATCATTTACCATATCAACCGACGCTTCCCTGCTCTGAGGCGGCATCGTAGTAATAAGGTGTCAGTTTCCCATCTTTAGAAACATGGTTACTCATCTGGTTTACACCTCCGATTTCTTGCAACATCTTCACAACCCGTCTCATAGAAGGGCGGTTGATCGGTAGTGGGCTAGTACAGAGGAGGCCGACGTTCAAAACTTTGCAGATTTCCTCTTTGAAACATGAATCGAGTTTAGGATCGAGTACATGTTCGACTCCCTTTTGATCTAACGTCGTGCAAACCCATTTTACCAAGTCTTTTCCACCGAATTCTGGATCAACCGGAAGCTTCCCGGTCACTAGCTCAAGAATTACTACACCAAAGCTGTATGTATCGCTCTTCTCGTTCACCCGTAACGTATACCCATACTCTGCAACAAAGAAATTTCAAAAGGGAAGTAAAATAACAAGTAAAAAAAATTGTGATTTTGTGGTTTATAATAAACTTTTAAAAGATCGATTAACCGACCTGGTGCAATGTAACCGCAAGAACCTGCAATAACAGACATTGAATTGATGCATTTCCCATTAGTATCTACAGCTTTTGCCACACCAAAATCTGCGATTCGAGCACTGAAATCTCCATCCAATAATATATTGTTGGACTTGACATCTCTATGAACAATAGGAGGAACACAATCATGGTGTAAATACGCAAGCCCTTCCGCAGCATCCATAGCTATCTTATGCCTAATTGGCCAATCCAATAACCCACTTTTGCTACTGTGAAGCAAATCACCTAAACTGCCATTAACCATGAACTCATACACCAATAACTTACAGTCTTTTGTACTACAACAGCACCATAGTCGAACGATGTTTTTATGCCTAATTTTCCCCAGAGTCTCAACCTCTGCAGCAAATGATTCTTCTTGGAAACCATCTTTCTCAAGATCACTGCTTGGATCATCAGATTTTGAATTTCCCCATAGTTTTTTCACAGCCACTGCATCGCCGTTACTGAGAACTACCTTGTAAACTTTCCCGGATGAACCTGTTCCGATCACGTTGTCTTCATCGAGTGCATCGAGTATCTCGTATTCACTAAAACCCAGTTTGTGGAAGGACATTAATGTCCATTTTGATTTATCCATTGAAAATTTAGTCTTCTTATAGTTCTTGTACCTCCAATAGAACCAAACAACCCCAACGATAAGTACTACTCCGGATATGAACAAAATGGAGCATAATAACCAGGCATAACCGGCATTGGATCGACTCTTTCTGTCGCAGAGACCCTCTATATCTCCACACAAACCGGGATTGTCCAAGAAGCTATTTTTATACATGGTCTTAGCATAAAGTGGTGGTATATCGCCTGAAAGGCGATTATTTGAAAGATTAAGCTGATTGAGCTTCAAATTTTGAAGCCCGTTTGGAACGCTACCAGAAAAACGGTTACCTGATAAATCAAGATAATTCAATACAGATAAATTTCCGATTTCCTCTGGTATAATCCCGGAAAGAGCGTTATTAGCTAGATTAAGCTCATTCAACCTTTTCCAAGATGGTAATCCTTTTGGCAATTCACCAGAGAGCTGATTGTTGTGGAGATCAAGCTTTCCTAACCGGTCAAGATTAACTAAACTACCCGGTAAAGGGCCGGAGAACATGTTCTCATCCGCGGATAATTCCAATAAAGTGTCTAGAAATCCAATTTCCATGGGAATATTACCAGAAAACTTGTTCTTGGATAAAATTAGAGATGATATATTGGTTGCACTAGCAACAGTTTTTGCAATCTCACCAGATAAGGAGTTACTATAAAGGTCAAGCAATGAAACATGGGGAAGACCCCATAAACCTGCCGGAACCTCACCGGAGAGGTTATTGTAGGCTAATCTGATACGAGTCAAGCTCCGGCATTCACTTAAACTTGCCGGTATCTCACCGGAAAATAAGTTACCAATCATTAGAACCTCCTCTAAAACACCTCCTCCACACAAACTTGCCGGAATCACACCGGAAAATTTGTTGTTTGAAATATCAATCCACAGTAAAGGCGAGTTCTTTCCCAAATCTTTGGGTAAAGGTCCACTTAAACTATTCTGGAAAAGTCTTATTTCATACAGATTTGGTGAATTTCCCAGGCTTTGAGGCAATTCCCCTTCAAGTGAATTTGAATATAGATTGAGCGACTCGAGTGGCAACTCCCATAACTCGGTAGGGATCGTTCCGGTCAATTTGTTCATGGAGACATCGATTCGTCTCAACGCCGTCATATTGGACCACCCTTTTTCCGGCAAGGACCCCGACAAAGTGTTGTTGAAGAGCTCGATTTGAACCACGCTGGTTAAGCCTGTGAGCGAACTCGGAATGAAACCCACTAAACCGTTCAATGCGAGATCAAAATCAGTGAGTCGATTCAGTCGACCAAGCGAGTCAGGTATTTCACCAATTAAGTTACAACTACTGAGCCAGAGAATCTCTAGGCTTGTCAGATTTCCAAGCTCCGGCGGAATCCGACCCGGGAAAAACGGGTTGTACGACAAGTTTAGCTGCTTCAAACTGGAAATGTTCCCCAAAAACGATGGAATAGTGCCTTCGAGCAGGTTCTCTACCAAACTCAGAACCTCAAGCCTCCGGAAAGTGCCGAAACTCGCTGGAATGTCGCCGGAGAAGTTATTGCCTGCTAAATCAAGATACCTCAGGTTGGGAAGCTCTGACAAGGTGCTAGGGAGAGCTCCATTCAATAAGTTCTCGGCCAAGTCTAGGTGAACAAGGGACTGACACGAGGTGATTTCCGACTCAGTGACAGTGGAGTTAACGGAGTTATTGTAGAAAGAGATGAAAGTCAGGCTCTGCAACCGGCAAAGCAATGTGGCCGGAAAAGGGCCTTCAAGATTGGCGTTGGAGAAGTCTAGAGAGGTAACAGAGTGCGTCACCGGATCACAGGTGACCCCATTCCACCCACACGGAGAATCTTCACCTTCATTCCAATTGGAAAAGAAGTTGTCCGGGTCGTCGAAGTTAAACTTGAGCTTTTGGAGTATGAGCCCGTCGGGACTAAGGCACAAAACTAAAGCTGGTGCAAAGAGAAGCAGAACAGCAACATGGAGAAGCATGTTTTAAGGTGGTGTGTTCTTCTTCTTTTTCCTCTTCCTCTTGTTGGTGGTGGTGGTTTAGCTCCAGCTTCTGATTTTGATGGAGTAGTTAAAGGGAGAGGGAAGTAACAGTTGAGGTTGTAGAAAGAAAAAGGAAGCAACTTGAACTTGATGTGTTCGCTGGCTGTCTGTTTTTCATTTCATAAGTCTGTGTGTTTTACTTATTTATTTATTTTAATTTTTTGAGTTTGTTATATTTGTTTTGCTACTTGCCTTTTTTTTTTTTGAATTCTATTTGGCCGACACACCAAGTAGGATTTGGTTCGCAGAAATTTTATTGTATACTTTCACAACAAAAAATAAATAAATTATTGTGTTAATTCTTTTTTTTTTTTTTGAGGGAAATTATTGTGTTAATTCTAAAGGAAAAAAATAAAAAATTCTAGTATGTCGGGAGAGAGTGAGGGACGGGGAAAGAAGTGGAGAAGGGGAGTGAAAGGACTGACAGCTGACTAAGACATCTTTCAAGTTTGGATATAACGTTGAATCTTTTTTCTCCACGGTAATGACTAATGAGCGGAGAAGTTCCCACGTATATCTTGATATATTTGAAAGGAAATAATTTTATAGGTATATGAATCTATTGGGAAATTTTTACATGGTCTCGGAATAGTCATGTTATTTGATATATTCTGAACCACACAGTTTTATTCTGTAATAAAATTATGTGATCCAGATATGCCACGAATGCTACTCCCGTATGATACTTTCCATGTGAGAACCTCCCGACAAAAGAATCATATGTCGTGGATTATCAAATCATTTATTTCAGACGAGAGAATTGTATAGAAATTTATATTTTCTCTCATTTTTTATTGATAATGTATCAAATTATAGTTGGTCTAACACCAACTTAAAATTTGAGTTTTATAAATAAACTCAATAATTCTCTTTATATTGTGGTTTAATTCCCAAGAAGAGATATTTAAATTAAATAAAAATGTTATGGCTTACAATTTCTTTAACTAGATATTTAAAGGTGAAAGTATAACATTTTGTCTTATACATAGATGAGCTCTTTCGTCACGTTCATGCAAGGATGGAGGTGTAGCTGGGAATAAAGCGTTAAGACTAATATGATCAATAAGGTCTAAAAGTAAATTAGGTGAATGATTTGAGACTAAATACACCTTTATTAGACAAATCAAATGTGTATTTGTTCAAATCCTCAATGTATGGGAATGAGACAAGATCAAATTGTTCAAAAACGGGCTAAGATGTAATAGAACACTTGTTAGATCATCTCAAACTAAGTGCAAGTCTTAGAGAGACTTGGATCAAGATCAAATCACTTTAGATCAAACAGATAGCTCACATGAGCAAGTATTGCAAATTCTGGAGAACTAATGTTGCTGTGTGGATTGCAGATGCTTGTAAAAACCAATGTATCAATGTAAGATCATGTAAAGCATTCGGATAAAGCAAGTAATGACAACAAGTAGAGAATGTTATGTATAAAACACTTAAACATGCGGTCAACCTTGTACCAAACTATGAAGACTGGATTTTAAACCTCCCTTTAACTTGGATTCTTTTTATTCAGTTGGAGTGTTACATTAAGTGATTGTTTACACTTTAAATCAATTCAACAAGTTTGAGCTTGTTCCATCAAGTACCCGAATTCCCTCAAAACAATTATACAGGTGCAATGGATGAAACAAGTCCTTCGCTCAATTACAGAGAAATCCATGTATGTAATAAGCTGAATTTTGCACTTCTTGGAAGTTCAGATCTTTGCTTTTGATGCCTTATATGTGCCTCTTGATCAACCACTGTTCAGGTACCACACTTGGTCCAGAATTTGCTTTGCAACAAACTCTAAACATAGACACTAAATATAACTCTTTCTGTTATTGTATTTGAGATGAAATCCATTTTGAATGAGAGAATAAGTCTGAATGAGAGCTTGAAGATAAAGAACAAAGTCTTGGATTTGGCTAAAGATCAGTACCCTTCTTTAAACTCGGTTGTGTCTCTTATATAGATAAATTGAATAGACTCAACATAAGTCCAATATAGTTGTTTATACTTGGATTTCAATCTCTAAGATTTCAGCCTTTTGAGAGCTTGGAATTTCCTATTTATTTCTTTTTTATATCAAGATATTTTAAGCCGATTTGCTCGATTGAGGAAGATACAAACAAGCTAGGTGAAAAACATGATAGGACATTGTACTTGCAAGACTTTTGAATCTCTCTTCCGGGTTATTCTGATACAGGGAGGCTTCAATAGAGAGTTGCATACGTGGCAACATTTGGACCACACAATTTCATGCCACGTATGCAATTCCCTATTGAGGATGAAATTGTGTGGCCCAAATGTTGCGACGTATGCAACTCTCTATTGATGCCTCCCTGCATCAGAATAACCTCTCTCTTCCATCCTCAGATCAAGCATTTGACCAATGGTTCTCCATGTATCATTGTTGGCTGAATTATTAATCCTTGATTAATGTACAAACAACATCCAACAATGCATCTGATTGAAGCCTGATTAATGAACAGTAAATTGTATAAAATCATAATTATGTTCTTGATCAGATTTTCAATTTTGCTTCAATTTGTGTCTAGATATTTGATTGTAGCTTGATGTAATAATGTTAAACACCTGTATAATACATGTATAAGATCAAATAAGCTTTGTGTTTTGTATTGTAAAGATACACTTCAGTTGATATTAGTACATATATAAACATATGGATGCATCATCAATAATGAGGTGATTTTTGATGATCCAAGAGTAGACTACTTATATATGGATTTGGAGGTTTACATGGAAAAGAATTGAATGAGAGATGGAGTATTCTATGGAGAATGTTTTGGGGGAGGAAGGTTTTGGGAAAGAAGACGATAATACTATTTGGGGTGGCAATGTGTACAAGGTGAATATAAACAAAAATTTAGGGCGGTATCGCCCTCTAATGGACAATCGTCGTACTAGGGAGGCAACGTTGGCTTTCGGGCGGTAACACCTAACAATAGGAAGGTTTTGTCGAATAAATGTCGAGGGTTAGGAATAAAATTTCGAAAAAGTAGGATGTATGAGAAACATTATTTGGGTGTCCTTGGAAGAAGGCCCATAACGCCACGACCTACGCCCTCAAAGTATATGTTTTATGACTCCAAAGTATATGTTTTATGACTCCAATTTATTTAAGCTACAAAAATACTATGACACAAATTACTACACATATTCAGTAAAAACATCTAATCAACTAATACATACTATTTCTTACATCTTTTCACATAGCATATTTTAAAAATAACCATACAACATAAGTTTTGTACGAGCAATGGTCCTAAAAAAGATTGGTTTACATTCCTTGATTATATAAGGACGACCGTGAATTTCTGCTAGGGGTCTATTATTTGAATTTCCAATATTTTTCCCTTACAATAATACTTCATATACAGTTTAATATAATCCAAACAAGATGTTTTTTTTTTTTTGGTGGGGGTTAGAAATTCAAACAATATCTTAAATGATTATTTTAAATTAAAATAAAAATACCCACCCTCAACCGTGAACCTATTCAACTTTCAAATATGGTGAAAAAGATTCTAAGAATTAAGAACCGAAACTAAAGGAATGTGGATGTCAATGTGTGTACGCAAAGATGTTTCAAAGCACTTAACATTAACATTATTCTTTTCCCTACTACAAAAATATATGGAGTGGATAGATTGTTCTATCCAATTAATTGACCCATTCGCTAGTTTAACAAAATAGATGTGGATTTCTTAACTAAACATATACTCGTATTTTATCTGCTGGATAACTTCCCACGACCACGACAACAATATGGGCATTAATTGGTATTGCCAAAAAGCTAAATTTAGTAATTCCAAGATAACATTTTGAGAATTACAGCAATATCAATTTTTTCCTCCAGCACTGCCGAATTTGGCTCTGTAAAGATAAGCTCCGGTTCACAGCATCGCCTTCGATTGGACCACCTTCTCTACTATAATACACTATTTAAAGGAATCAACTTCCTCACCTTCCCAACTGACCATTACTATCTGAAAATTACTTTATATTCTATCATACTATCAAATCAGTGACTTGAGCGTCAGATGATTTTTCCGGACAAAGATCTCTGAGACCCATAATGCCTTGTTTATATTTCAGGTGCTTGAAGGTCATTTACTGTCCATGAAAGTTTACTCAGCCGTTCGAACGGTCCAATTACATCTAGATGATTCCATGCATCATTAGTTGGTGCTAAAAAGAGGGCGTGAAAGAGCACAACCTCTCAAAGGCTTGTATCCAACAGCTTCTATGCCTCTTCTGGGACACAAAAAAACTACTACAGATACAAATGCACAAGAAAACGGTCCTACCAAAAAAAAATATAAAATAAAAATAAATTCATTTTATACGTAAGCGCTCTACTACGTCGTATCAAATTAAAGCGCAAAACGGAAGCAAAACTCGGGTATATAAAATTTTTCCCAAAATTAAAGAGTAGAAAAGAAATCTAAGGGTAGAAATGTAAATTATTACATTTGGAAAAGTACGAAAATCCCAAAAGACGAGAATGCGACAAAACGTCAAACCGGTAGTCTACCTCAAAAGTACGGAAAGTACAACCAAAGAGAAGCGAGAAAAGAAACATCTTGATTCTTCAACGAGCGGCGTCAAACGTCGTCGTCAAACTCTTCCTCGAAAACCTCGTTCGTCTTCTCGTCCCCAAACACATAGAAAAAAATATGCATTCGAGGTAAGTACAATGTACTCGGCAAGAAAGAGAAGCTATGAAACCAAAAGAAATTATAAGGAAAGATATTTAAGTTGTTTATTTGGTTATAAGAGACCGACTCAATCTAGGGTTCACTTCGTACGCTCATCAACATGTTGTGACTAACTCATTTCTAACTTAACCTATCTATGTTACAACCGCACTCAAGGGCACTACGCGCATCCACCTCGGCGAGTCCCTCTCCGTACTTGGGTCATTGACCTACGAGTTATTCTACCTTGGGAACACTCTATTGCAACATATTAGTGGATCACACCAATACCCACGAAGTCTAGAAAAGGTAGACTCCGATAGCACGCACACCTCGGCGAGTCCCTCCGTACTTAGGGTCTTTTGACCTACGAAGTTCTTCCACCTTCGAGAGGTAGCACATGCATCGCGATTTAGCTCAGGTGCCTAGCCAAGAGAGACATGTTGTTTAATCTTTTACTAGTCACATACGTTGTTTATTAAGTTATTAACTAGCCAACCTAAGTGTTTTCAAATAATCTCCCTCACACATACTACTCTCTTCCTAAACACTAGACACGGACAAGTCCTAGCACATACACGTACATTGATGAATCCTAATTCATCAAAGCACAAGCCTATCATGCTCTTCCGACGGATCCGAACTTCAACTCCCTTTAAGAGTACATTCGGTGTTTTAACTGAACGAATCAGAAGCTCAATTCAGGCTTGTCTATAGTTATACCATGTTTAACATATCGTATATATATATCTCAAGTAAGTAAAGCATGTATATTTGGTCGAACAACGATTAACAATAGAAAGGAGGTAGTACAAAACCGGACGCCCGTTTAAAGACACCGGACGCCCGTTCGGTTTCGGACGCCCGTCCAAAATAGTGGACGCTCGTCCACACAAAACGATTCAATCCCCGAATGTAAAATTGCACCTCGGACGCCCGTCCGGATAAGCCGGACGCCCGTCGAGATTCGACCTAAGCGGACGCCCGTCCGGAGAACCGGACGCCCGTCCACCTGCAGGTTCGACCAAAACCCTAACTTCATCATCATGCGATTTCCGGATCGTAATTCAACCCAAAACCAAGCAAATAACCAACAAAACAACACAAGGATCCACATCTAGACGTCTTTGTAACAACCATAGTCTTTAATCAAAACAAAGATTCATATTTCTAACACCAAGAAGCCTTAAAACATGATCAATTCCTTATAACAAATGATAGAATTCATAGGATCGTTTCTCTTACCTATTTGCGGCCCCAAAACCGATCAATACGCTCGAAAAACTGCCGAAATCCCACAAAACCGATGCCGCAAAAGTTGTGCTCTTCACGCCGAGTCCAATTCTTGAATCCGTTTTGAAAACGATCAACTCTACCTCTTAGAATTGTGAAGAACTCTCTTTTCTCTCTTTCTCTCCTCACAATGCCGCACAAGGGAAGGGGAAGGCTGAAATCAAACGAAAATCCCCGAATTAGGTTAGGTCTTAGCATTAAAAAGGAGTTAACCATTTTCCTTAATTGCCCTTGACCACAAAACTGATTTTCCTTAAGTTTATACATATATATAACTCGAGATATATATATAAACATCCAAAATAATTAACTCCGAATAAAAGGAAACCGAACCTAATATTTCGTTTTCGCAAAATGACACGTCTCGCACTTTCCCGAAAATCGGAATATTACATTCTCCCCCCTTAAAAGGAGTTTCGTCCTCGAAACTAGAACATACCAGTAATTCCCCAAACTCTTGGAACTCACTAAGCATGTCACTTTCTACTTCCCAAGTTGCCTCCTCGGGTGAATGATTGCTCCACTGAACTAACACCAAGGGAATCATCCTTCTTTTAATCATCTTTTCTTTCCGGTCTAGAATCTTGATTGGTCTCTCGTCATATGCAAGGTTATCTTGTAAGATTTCTGGGTCAACCGTAGTTTCCACATCATTCTTCGTCAGACATTTTTTCAACATCGAAACGTGAAACACATTATGGACTCTCGACATTGATTCTGGCAACTGAAGCTTATAAGCTAACGTCCCAACTCTTTCCAGAATCTCAAAAGGTCCAACATACCTTGGACTTAGTTTTCCTTTTTGTCCAAAGCGTTTCACTCCTTTCATCGGTGAAGCTCGGAGGTAAACTCTATCGCCGACTTCAAACTCAAGAGGTCTTCTTCTAACATCGGCCCAACTTTTCGTCGTCTGTCTTGTCTTCTTCGATTGTTCTTGACCAACGAACCCTTTCCTTTGCTTGTTCTACCATTTCAGGCCCTGTGATCTGTCTCTCTCCGACTTCATCCCAAAACAGTGGCGTGCGACATCTTCTCCCATACAACGCTTCAAACGGCGGCATGCCTATACTCGTGTGAAAACTGTTGTTGTAGGCAAACTCCGCTACCGATAGGTAATCATCCCATGGTCCGCCTACCTCCAAAACACAAGCTCTCAACATGTCCTCGAGTGTTTGGATGGTCCTCTCAGACTGTCCATCTGTCTGAGGATGAAAAGCCGTGCTCAAGTCCAACTTAGTCCCGAAGGCTTCTTGCAAGCTCTTCCAAAACCGACTTACAAATCTCGAATCACGGTCCGAAACTATCGAGATTGGAACTCCATGTAGCTTTACTATATTGTCCGGATATAGTGTCGTCATCTTCTTTAATGGCATGTCAACCTTGTACGGTAAGAAATGGGCGATTTGGTCAATCTATCCACAATTACCCAAATTGCGTCGTGTCCGCCTCTTGTCCTAGGTAATCCGGTGATGAAGTCCATTGTGATCTTATCCCATTTCCATTCCGGGATATCCAATGACTTAAGCATTCCACCGGGTCTTCTATGCTCCGCCTTAACCTTCTGACACACATCACACTCGGCCACAAACTTGGCTATTTCCACTTTCATCGAGGGCCACCAAAATCTTTCCTTTAAGTCTCTGTACACTTTAGTAGCACCCGGATGAACCGCAAAAGCTATCCTATGTGCTGCTTCCATAATTCTTTGTCTCAAGTTGCCAACATTGGGTACACATAGACGATCCCGATACCACGATTTCCACTCTTATCCAACACGTAACCAACCGTAGGCTTCTCTCTAGCAACACGCTTCAAGTCCAACAAAACCGGGTCTTCGTCTTGCTTTCCCCGTATATCATCCATCAACTCGACCTTGCTAACAACGGTGCCACAAACGCCGGTCTTCAATCGATCGAAGCTTCGATTTCCAACCCATCAAACCTTTCTGCCATTACCTCAACACTGGAAGCTGCAAACACTGGTTTCCTGCTCAGAGCATCTGCCACTACATTCGCTTTTCCCGGATGGTACTGAATGTCCAAATCATAGTCCTTAACGAACTCTAACCATCTCCTCTGTCTCATATTTAGGTTCTCTTGTGTGAAGAAATACTTTAAACTCTTATGGTCGGTGAAGATCCTTGCTTTAACCCCATATAAGTAATGCCTCCAAGTCTTTAAGGCAAATACCACCGCCGCCAACTCCGCATCATGTGTCGGGTAATTTTTCTCATGCACCTTCAACTCGCCTAGATGCATAAGCTATCACTTTTCCTCCTTGCATCAACACACAACCCAAACCCTGTCCCGAAGCATCCGTGTAGACATCGTAGTTATCAAAAATCTCCGGAACTGCTAACACCGGTGCCGTAGTCAACTTACTCTTCAAGGTATGAAAGGCCTTATCACACTCATTAGTCCATTCAAATTTCACATTCTTCTGTGTCAGCCTGGTGAGTGGAGTAGCTATCTTCGAAAAATCTTGTACGAACTTCCTGTAGTAACCAGCCAACCCAAGAAAGCTTCTTACCTCTGAAACTGTGGTAGGTTTAGGCCAATTCTCAACTGCCTCGATCTTTGCCGGATCAACTTGAATACCATCTCCAGAAATTACATGACCCAAGAAACTCACTCGATCCAACCAAAAGTCACACTTGGAAAACTTTGCGTACAACTGATTCTTTTTCAGTGTGTCCAACACTATCCTTAGGTGTTCCTCGTGTTCTTTCTCATCCTTAGAGTAAACTAGGATATCGTCTATGAACACTATCACGAACTTATCCAAGTACGGCATGAAAACTCGCCGCATCAAATCCATAAATGCCGATGGAGCATTAGTGAGTCCAAAAGGCATGACAAGGAACTCATAATGTCCATATCTCGTACCGAAAGCCGTCTTCGGTATATCTCGCTATCCTAACCTTCAATTGATGATATCCGGACCTCGGGTCGATCTTGGAAAACACCTTCTTACCCCCGCAACCGATTAAACGGATCATCTATCCTTGGTAGAGGATACTTATTCTTGATGGTAAGGTTGTTCGGTGCTCGTAGTCGATACACATTCTCATGTTGCCATCTTTCTTCTTCACAAACAAAACGGGGGCTCCCCAAGGCGAGGTGCGGGCTGAATTATGTTCCTTTCAAGCATATCTTTAAGTTGAGCTTTCAACTCCTTTAATTCAGCCGGTGCCATTCTCAAGGTGCCTTAGCAACCGGTGTCGCTCCCGGTATCAACGAATCTCAAACTCTATCTCTCTCGTCCGGCATGTTTCCCGGTAGCTCTTCCGGAAACACCTCGGGATATTCCCTCACTATGGGAGTCTCCTCGAACTTAGGCTTCACTTGTTCCACGTCCACGCATACAACAAGTAGCCTTCACAACCCTTCGACAAGCCCTTACGCCTTAACCGATATGATCGGATGGTTCTTCTTACTCGGCTTGTACACATTCCCTTGATATGTCTTGTCTGATTTCCCAGGTACTTTAAAAGTTACTTTCTTCTCTTTACAGTCCAAGTGTACATAATTCTCGGATAGCCAATCTATTCCGAGGATTACATCAAAATCCGAAAAGTCCAAAACTGTAAAGTTGCTCTTACATCGATAAGGTCCGACTCGAACCTCCACTTGTGGTATCATTCTAGTTACCCTTGTTACCTTCCCTAACGGCGTAGTTATTTCCAAAGTATTCCTTAAAGGTTCTGAAGATAAGTTCAACTTCTTAGCTACCTTGGTTGACACAAAAGTATTTGACGCTCCCGTGTCAAACAAAGCCTTGACCACTAGGTTTTCTAACATTATCGTACCTAGGATGCATATTCATTTATTTAAATATAGTTACAACATGAATAATCACACTATAAAATATCTTAATAGAAGAATAAAACCATAACATGATACCTGAAATAACGTCATCCTCTGGTTCCACAAAATTAGCATCCGCTGCAAAAACTCGAACCGGTCGGCTCGGGCCGCCTCTCCCGCTACCTTGGCTCGAACCACTCTTGTTTCCTCTGTTTGGACAAGCTCTAGAAAAGTGTCCTTGCTCACCACAAACGTAACAACCGTTACTACTCGCCTCTCGCACTCTCCCGTATGATTTCGTTGCACTTGGGGCAAAGTGGTGCACCGTTCGGAGCCTTAGGCGCCGTAGGGGCCGTAGTCTTCTTGGCCGCTTGCCGTGGCGCTCCCCTATAACTTGCCTTGACTTGTCCCAAAATTCCTCTTATTATTAACAACCACCGTAGCTCTCTTCCCGAAAGTCTCGACTTCCAAGGCTTTATTCATCAACTCGCCATATTCCTTGCCGTGAATCCTAGCATGCCCGACCGAATCTCGTAGGCCAACCCATCCTTATAGAGGGCCATCTTTCTCTCTTCTACCTTCATCAATTCCGGATAGAACCTTCCTAGCTCATTGAACTTATTAGTATACTTTGGGCCACCGTCGGTGATTACCTTGCTTGTGCTTCGGAATTGACTTGCTTTATCTCGCTTGAACCGTAACCGGGAAGTACTCATTATAAAACATCGTCTTGAACCCTTCCCAATCCGTTACCTTACCGTTGTCGCTTTGGACGGCATCAATCCATGCTTCTGTCGCTCCCAACATAAAACCGATCGCTAGCTGTGCCATTTCTGTCTCGGAACATGTATGTTCCTACAAGCTTTCTCGAATCCTCTTATCCATTCCTCTGCTTTAGAATGCTCCACATTACCAAAGAAGTTCTCAACTCGATTTCTCCTCAATCTTGTATACCAATCCACCGCTGGTGCTTGCTCGAAAGTCGGTCTAACTGGTGGGTGAACCGGAGGGTAACCAAAAGATACATGCGGCTGATACTGCTGATGTTGAGGATAAGGTGGGATTACTTGAGGCTCATTCTGATACGGATAGTACCCCTGATAAGACCGATCTTTGTTGAGGCCGCTTTGAAAACCAAAGGGTGGATGACCGACGCCTTGCTGGTGGTCAAAGCGTGGTGAAGGTGGTACTGTAGGTTGAGGAACATGTCCTACAGGAGGAGGGTAGAAGACATGCTGCAGCTGAGGATACACTGGAGGATAAGCACTAGATGGTGGTGGATACACATTGGTCACTGGTGGTGGCGCACTAATCGGTGGAATGTCGCCTATTACAGTGACACGAATAGGTGCTTGTCCAGGCTCTCCATAAATGTAGTTATATCTTGGCGGTGGTCGGGGTGGTAGATTCTGATGCGGCCTTGGTGACACATCCTGTTGAGACCTTGGTGTAGGTGTGGCTGTATGGGGTGGTGGTGAAAGACTCAAACGAGGCGAAGGATTCGCCTCACAAATCCGCCCCCTACTACGGGCACCGGGCTCCCCGCCCCGCCGACTAACCCCCGAGCTCCCGGCTCCACGAACGCCTCTCCTTGTCGTTACCATGCTTTGAAAGATCAAGAAAACCGGACGTTACTAAAGATCTAAAGAAACTTATCTTAAGGAAAGGAAGTCTAAAGGATGCTAATTCTCGATACCAACCGTAACGCCCGTTCCCGGACACCGAGTCCTTATCCGGAAAAGAACGTTCGGCACGTATAAAATAAAAATAAATTCATTTTATACGTAAGCCTCTACTACGTCGTATCAAATTAAAGGCAAAACGGAAGCAAAACTCGGGTATATAAAATTTTTCCCAAAATTAAAGAGTAGAAAAGAAATCTAAGGGTAGAAATGTAAATTATTACATTTGGAAAAGTACGAAAATCCCAAAAGACAGAATGCGACAAAACGGCAAACCGGTAGTCTACCTCAAAAGTACGGAAAGTACAACCAAAGAGAAGCAGAAAAGAAACATCTTGATTCTTCAACGAGCGGCGTCAAACGTCGTCGTCAAACTCTTCCTCGAAAACCTGTTCGTCTTCTCGTCCCCAAACACATAGAAAAAAATATGCATTCGAGGTAAGTACAATGTACTCAGCAAGAAAGAGAAGCTATGAAACCAAAAGAAATTATAAGGAAAGATATTTAAGTTGTTTATTTGGTTATAAGAGACCGACTCAATCTAGGGTTCACTTCATGCTCATCAACATGTTGTGACTAACTAAGCATTTCTAACTTAACCTATCTATGTTACAACCGCACTCAAGGGCACTACGCGCATCCACCTCGGCGAGTCCCTCCGTACTTAGGGTCATTGACCTACGAGTTATTCTACCTTGGGAACACTCTATTGCAACATATTAGTGGATCACACCAATACCCACGAAGTCTAGAAAAGGTAGACTCCGATAGCACGCACACCTCGGCGAGTCCCTCCGTACTTAGGGTCTTTTGACCTACGAAGTTCTTCCATCTTCGAGAGGTAGCACATGCATCGCGATTTAGCCCGGTGCCTAGCCAAGAGAGACATGTTGTTTAATCTTTTACTAGTCACATACGTTGTTTATTAAGTTATTAACTAGCCAACCTAAGTGTTTTCAAATAATCTCCCTCACACATACTACTCTCTTCCTAGAACACTAGACACGGACAAGTCCTAGCACATACACAGACATTGATGAATCCTAATTCATCAAAGCACAAGCCTATCATGCTCTTCCGACGGATCCGAACTTCAACTCCCTTTAAGAGTACATTCGGTGTTTTAACTGAACGAATCAGAAGCTCAATTCAGGCTTGTCTATAGTTATACCATGTTTAACATATCGTATATATATATCTCAAGTAAGTAAAGCATGTATATTTGGCTGAACAACGATTAATGATGTATTATTTTTATATGATTGAATTTACGTGATTTTATTATGTTTTGTTGACAAATTCTATGTAAAATATCTAAAATTATGATATAATTAGTATAAAATATTAATCTTTGTAGTCTAGTATAGTTAGTAGTAAAAGTTAGTATTTATAATAAAAAGTTGTAGTTTTTGTACCGGTTTTAGTAACCGGGATATTGTGTCTATTTTACACGGGTATTTTGTGTTTATTTCATTGCAGAATCCTAAGATGAACGAAATCCCGAGTATCGACACTTTTTGAAGTCAATACAAGTCAGTGAAAGGAAGTTATAAAGCGTCACTGATATAAATAATCAAGGGAATAATTGTTTCTAAATCTCGAAAAAGGACGTATAATACAAATGGCTCATCGAGAGTATGTTTTCGAAGAAGTGGTCTTGATGAAAGTTGTAGAGAATTTAACGAGCTTTTCAACGGAAGTTCGATTATGTCATTCGATATCGAGAATTCAAGTTACGATTTTTAGAAGATTAACCGTGTAATTATATATAATTATATATATAATTACACAAAGCACAAGTAATGATTATGTGTAACATGGGGGAACATGCTCGAGGACAAGCTGAAATGATTAGCATCATTACACCGGACCGATCCGGCAAGTTTTCGGGACCGGTCCGGGAAGGAAGAAAGTCTATAAAAGGGGAGCATCGTAGAGAGTTCATTTGGAGTGTACCAATATATATACACAATATTCTATATATATTCTCTCCCTCTTCTTTCTCTTTTTCTTCTCCTTCTTAGTTTGTAAATAGGCTTTATGCCAAAATAATGTAGTAGTAGTACGGTAGTAATGCTCGGGAAATTCTCGAAGGTTCGGTGTTGCTTTGAAATCGTTGTAAAATACGGAAAAAGACGATTTCGAATCGGCGATTGTAATCGGGTAATTTCTATAATAATTATGTTTATGTTTGTTATTTTCTTCTTTTTAGTTTTTATAATGTTATTAGGCTAGATCTAATAACTAGCCAAAGTTATGTAATCGTATTATTTCGATCTTTTCGTTAAAAGAATGATGTTAAAATAAAATGACTAAAATTGAGTAAAATGAATCTTTTTCTATTTCGCTACGTAATGATAATATATTCGGAATGAAGTAATCAATCATAATGAATACTACATATAACCTGCGATGAACCGACCGCAGAAGTCGGGATATGAGTAAAAATAGAAAAACCGGAGGGTAAAAATGGCCGTCGATTAACGGAATCCTATTTCCTACCCGGGGGCGGATTTGTCCTAATAAAACAAATCTTATTAAAATTTGTATTCGAGATCTTAATAATGTTAAAATCACAGTTTAATTGAAACTACACCGTTTGTATTAAATCGATCCGCTTGACAACCGGAGCCTCTTGAATAACATCGGCCATCTGACAAATGGAATCACCTCTTTTATCCGGGGTAGATTTGTACTCGGTACCTGTTTTGACTAACTAAGTTTAGCATGGGGCAGTTGTGGACCTTGGACCGATGACTTTTGACATATGACAATTTCATACGCTCGTGTGAGGAGGAATTGTTGACATTAGGAATACACCGTTTCATTCACTCAATTGGACCTAAAAAAGGAAGATCGAACACATTCTATTAATTGAAAAGATCGAATAAATTAATTACATATACTTTGGCTAGTCTAGTCTATAAATTATATATTGGTATCTATATATTTATATATATATATATATTTTACTATTTATGTACATCTATATATATTTATATATCTATATATATTATATTAAAATAACTTTTAAATTACGCATTTATTTTATGTTAATTAGAGTCGTAGTAATCGTGTTATAAAATTGCGGTTTAGATCGAGTTAATAGCGGCTCTTTGGTGTTTAACCACACTTAAAAGAA
Source organism: Gentiana straminea (assembly GCA_036785695.1). Classification (NCBI taxonomy): domain Eukaryota; kingdom Viridiplantae; phylum Streptophyta; class Magnoliopsida; order Gentianales; family Gentianaceae; genus Gentiana; species Gentiana straminea. Next base: position 2,995,151 of record JAVUPR010000046.1, on the reverse strand, counting down.
TTACCACTTTTTTCCCCGAGGATTCGACACCGACTCACCACTTTATCACTACAATTTGACCCGGTACACTGCCGGTTAGGATCCGTCTAACCTAGAAAAGGTCTGTCCTCTTCTTGACGCCGTTTCTAAGGTCTGGTTTGGTGACGTCAGCTTTCTGGCGCCGTTGCCGGGGAAACAAAGTCGCTATTTTTTTTTTTTTTTGTGTCTATGGTTACTACTTGTATTAGTTAAAAATTCTCGAGGATAAACCAACACTCTTCTTATCACATTTCTTTTTTATTTTTCGTTGGTATCTACTTTCTTTTAGTACCAATTTTCTTCTTCTTTAAAACTCGAGCATTTTTCTATTTTAATTAGTTGATGACCAAGCGGTAAAGCCTCACTTACTCCTTATAAGCCCGATATAAACGCTTACGAAAGGCGCTTGCGGATAGAGAGTAAACGTGGTCAACCCACTTAGGACTCCTTGGAAAATCTCCAACGGAATCATCTTCTAATAAAAATAAAGAAATGGTCAAGGTAGTGATGAAACAAACGAACGAGGCTAGATCATGCTTTAGGGCATGGACAAAACCCCGTTAATATTAATAATAATCGAATAATAATAATAGGAACAATCAAGATCGGAACCGAATAATCGTAACAATCCGCCAAACCCGAGACCTATCTGTGATCAAACTGTAAGGAGAAACCAGACTAATAATCCCATACTTTTACCGAATGAAGGAGCGAATAATTTCGAAATTAAGTCTCATCTTTTTGGTTTAATTGACGCAAGAGCCCAATTTCTAGGAGAAGATGATGAAGATCCACATCATCATCTCTATCTCGTTTGAAGAACCGTGCAATACGACCAAAAGTCAAGGTGCTCATAAGGAATTAACAAGGATGACTATGTTTCCTTTTTCTTTAAAAGGAAGAGCCCGAGATTGGTTTATGTCTCTTCCACACCATTCGTTAACTAGTTGGGAGGATATTCAAACCGAATTTCGAAACAATATTTCACTCCAGGACGGAATTTGGAATTAAAAGTCGAGGTTGCTAATTTTAGACAAGGATCGAAGAAACACTTGGGAATGCGTGGGAAAGGTTTAAAAAATTGTTAAGAGCTTGTCCCGATCATGGTTATTCCTTAGATATGCAAATTCAACTTTTCTGTCGTAAATTAAGAAAAGATTCACGTGCACATGTAGATCATGCATGTGGTGGTTCGTTAATGATGAGTGAAGCTCAAACAGTTTACGATGCTATAGAAAAGATTTCCAAAAACAATAGAATGTGGGAAACCGGTTCTAGCACTAGAAAAGTAGCTTTTGCGAAGGATGTACGTCAAATACGGAAGTTCTAGCACATTTGGAGAATTTAAGTAGAAAGTTTGATGGATTACAACAAGGTAAGAATCAAAATTCAGAAAATAGTACTCCAACTGAATACTCAAATTATGATAATGTATCATTAGGGATAGAAGAACCAACAGGATATTCAAAAGAGGAAGTGAGTTTTCTTCAGCAGCATAGGAATTTGAACAATGCATATTCAAACTCATTTAATGCTATTAGAAGAGACCACCCAACTTTTAGATGGTCTGAAAACCCTAGTAAGCCAGGACAACCGCCGTATCCAGCGGTATAAGAATATGAATAATAATCAAGTTTATCAAGGAAATACATCTAATCGAATTTACAATCATTACCAAGATCTTATCCTCAACATACCACTCAAAGTATACCAAGAACTCAAAGTTCAACTAAACTCGCAAGGGGTTGAAAAATGGGAAAAACTCGATGGAAAATATGATGGGTGTAGTATCTACTCAAGCTAAGAATATGGAAACAATGATGACTTCTATAGGTTCGGTCGGTAAGGACATGAGTACAATGAAAACATCTATGAGTGGACATGATACCGTAATGAGAACGATAGAAGCTTCATTAAGGAATATGGAAGATCATTTGAGTAGGGAAGGTGAACGTAACAACGGTAGACCTCCCGGAGGATTACCAAGTAATACTGAAAGAAACCCAAGAGAGGTGAATGTTGTAGTTACGAGAAGTAGGAAACTCTATGGTAGTAATGGAGTAGAAAACTTCGGGAATAATGAAGTAGAAAATGATTTAGATAACAATGAAGAAACTAAAGATGAACTTGAATTTACTGATGAGGAAGAAGAAATTATAGAGAAATTCTTGAAAAGGAATAGAAGTTTGGAACCTGAGAAGGAAGGTGAAAAATGGGTAAAAATCCCTAGAATTTTGAAAGACCCCATGGATAAAGATTTAAGGAATCTATTTAAGGAACATGTTAGAGTAGAAGATAAAGAAAACAAGGAGGAAGAACTGAAGGAATATGAAGTAGAGATTGATTCAGGGAACAAATTAAAAGAAAAAAGTCAAGAACCTGAAACATGGAGATCAAGTAATACTCCAAAGGATAAAGGAAAAGAGAAATTGACTTCGAAACCCAAGGTTATAGATTTAGAGTCTTTACCTTTTCCACCTAAAGATCAAATTAAAAAGATTAAGACGATCGAAGTATGCTCGTTTCCTTGATACTTTTCGTCATATTAATGTTAATATCCCCGTTATCGAAGCTCGATAAATATGCCTACCTATGGAAAGTTTTTGAAAGATATACTATCAAATAAGAAAAAATTAGAGGAATATGAGAATATATGCCTAAATGAAGAATGTTCTCGCAATTCGGCGCATAAGTTACCACCTAAACTAAAAGATCCCGGAAGTTTTACGATTCCGTGTGAAATTGGAGGATTTTTGTTTAAGAAGGTCTTATGTGATCTCGGGAGCTAGTATAAATCTCATGTCTTATGAGGATTATAGAAAGCTAGGCATAGGAAAGCTTACTAAGATCGAAATGACTCGCAAATGGCGGACGGATCGATTAAGTACCCTAGAGGAATTATTGAGGACGTATTGGTTAAAGTAGACAAGTTCTATTTTCCAAGAGACTTTGTAGTTATGGAAATGGAAGAAGGATTTTCAGCGCCGCTTATCTTAGGACGTCCATTTCTAGCTACGGGGAGAACTTTAATCGATGTTCGAAAGGAGAATTAATTTTGAGAGTCAATGAAGATGAAGTTGCTTTCAATATTTTCAAAGCTATGAACCATCAATACACATCACCGTAATCATGTTCTTTTATAGAAGATATTCATTCTCGTCTATGATAATCGCTTACCAACTTTTGAAGATAGATTAGAGGAATGTTTAACTTTATCTATCTATAAAGAAGATGAGGAAGACATTGAAATGAAAGAGATAATCCTTTCTCTAGATAAAGGAAGTTTTACTTTTAAACCACCATGGCATAAGTATTTAGAATTAGAACTAGAAGGACCAGCTTCTTAAATCATCAATAGAAGATCCGCCTAAGAATCGGAATTGAAACCGTTACCTTTAAATCGAAATATGCTTTTCTTGAAAATGATAACCTTTTACCAGCTTATTATTTCATCAACTTTAACGAAGCAACAGGAAGATCAATTACTAGGAATGTTGAAAAAGCATAAGAAAGCTTTTGGATGGACGATTCTTGATATTCGAGGTATTAGTCCCGAGATATGTGTTCATAAGATAATTCGAAAGAAGATGCTAAACCTTGTATTCAACCGCAACGCCGCCTCAACCCTAATTTACGCTTAATCGTTAAGAAAGAGGTTATTAAGCTATTAGAAATGGGAATAATTTTTCCTATATCGGATAGTGAATGGGTAAGTCCAACTCAAGTTGTACCAAAGAAAGGAGGTTTCACGGTGAAAGAGAATGATAAGAATGAATGGATTCCAACAAGGGAAATTACGGGATATCGAATGTGCATTGATTTTAGAAAACTAAATGATCATACTAAGAAAGATCATCATCCACTTCCATTCATAGTACAAATGTTGGAACGTTTAAGTGGTCATAAGTATTACTTGTTTCTTAGATGGTTATTCGGGATATTTACATTTTTCATTGCGGCGGAGATAGGGAAAAGACTACTTTCACTTGTCCTTATGGAACTTTTGCATATAAAAGAATGCCGTTTGGTTTATGTAATGCTCCGGCTACTTTCCAAAGATGTATGATGTCTATATTTTCGATATGGTTGAGAAATTCTTAGAAATTTTTATGGACGACTTTAGTGTTTACGGAGACTCTTTTAATGGTCATTTGTTACACTTAGAACGAGTGTTACAACGCCGTGAGGATACCAATTTAGTGCTTAACTCGGGAAAAATGTCATTTAATGGTATCGAAGGAATTGTACTAGGTCATAGAATCTCGAAGTAGGAATTGAAGTTGATAAAGCTAAAGTCGAGGTAATCGAAAAATTGCCTCCACCAGGTTAATCTAAGAACGTTAAGAGGATTTCTTGGACATGCAGGATTTTATAGGAGATTTATTGCAGATTTTTCAAAGATAGCAAAGCCTCTAAGTCATTTGCTTGAAAAAGAAGTATCTTTTAATTTTGATAGTAAATGTATGGAAGCATTTAAGACCACGAAAGCGAAGTTGATTCGCACCGATATTGGTGGCACCAAACCGGGATTTACCTTTTGAGATTATGTGTGATGCAAGCGATTTAGGTTGTAGGAGTCGTTTTAGGTCAAAGGTATAATAGAATTCTCAAAGCTATTTACTATGCATCTCATACGTTAAATGCGGCTCAACTAAACTATGCAACTACGAAAAAAAGAACTCGTTGGTCGTAATTTTTGCCTTAGATAAGTTTAGATCGTATATTGTTGGCTCTAAGGTAATAGTTTATACAGACCATTCAGCATTGAAATATTTACTGAGTAAGAAAGATGCGAAACCACGTCTTCTTAGATGGATTCTTCTACTTCAAGAATTTGATATTGAGATTAAAGATAAAAAAGGAAGTGAGAATGTAGTAGCAGATCATCTAAGTAGAATGGAAACTGAGGAAGAAATAGGAAATGAAATTAAGGATTCGTTTCCTGATGAACAACTGTTTAGAATAGATATGCCTTCAACCATGCGCTTATTAAAGAAAAGAATTCCTTCTAAGGAAAATTCACCTTGGTTTGGAGATATCATTAACTACTTAACCCGTGATTACATTCCGTCTCATTGGACTTGGCAACGAGAAAAAGAAGTTCTTTTATGACTTAAAATTTTATTACCGGGAGGAACCGGATCTTTTCCGTAAATGTTCGGATGGAATAATCGAGAAAATGTGTGCCCGATAATGAAATTTTAAGTGTTTTATCGTTTTGTCATGATCGTGAGGCGGGAGGTCATCATGGAGGATGGAAAACTCGCTTTTAAAGTCTTGCAATGTGGTTTTTATTGGCCTACACTTTATAAAGATGCGTATACGTATGTTAAATCTTGTGAGTCTTGTCAAAAATGGGGAAATGTATCTAAAAAACATGAAATGCCTATGCAACCTATTTTAGAATGTGAGTTATTTGATGTTTGGGGTATAGATTTCATGGGACCTTTCCCTATATCTTTTGGAAAAAGATTTATTCTTGTAATGGTAGATTATGTTTCGAAATGGGTAGAAGTCAAGCTCTTCCCACTAATGATACCAAAGTTGTTATACGATTCCTTAAAAAGAATATATTTACACGTTATGGCATTCCTAGGGCGATCATTAGTGATAGAGGTTCACACTTTTGTAATAAACCATTTACTAAGTTAATTGAAAAATATGGTGTAACGCATAAGTTAGGAACGCCTTATCATCCGCAAACCGGTGGTCGGTAGAGGTGTCAAATAGAGAGATTAAAAGAATCATAGAAAAAACAAGGATTCAAACCGTAAAAGCAAGGCGATTAGATTAGATGATGCGTTATGGGCATACGAATGCGGCTTTTAAAACTCCAATTGGTCGTTCTCCCTACAAATTAGTCTTTGGTAAATCTTGTCATCTCCCAGTAGAGTTAGAACACCGAGCATTCGGGCTATTAGATTTTTAAATTTCGATCCTAAGGTCGTCGGTGATCATAGATTACTTCGCTTAACGAAATTAGAAGAATTTCGCCTTGATTCATATGAAAATGCTCGAATCTACAAGGAACGCACGAAATCGTTCCATGATAAGAGAATATATAGTCGTGAGTTCCATGTAGGTGATCGAGTGTTATTGTACAATTCACGTTTGAAGTTGTTTCCGGGTAAGCTTAAATCACGATGGACGGGACCATTTAAAGTAACACGAGTTTATAAATGCGGAGCCGTTGAACTAACGATGGGAATACAACTTTTTTAGCCAATGGTCACGGGGTGAAGCTATTTACGGAAGGTGAAGAAATCTCTCGATAAATGAAGTGATATTGCTTGATCGACCCTCCGAAAGACTAAAAAGCGATTAACTCTTAAAAGCCGAAAGTATCAAATCACCAGGTTTTATCTTTACTTTTTTATGTCTAAACTAGTTTCGTCTTTTACCGGATAGACGTAAAAGAACTGGATGTCTTTTTTAGATAGATTAGGAGTTTTTGTTTTGCTTTTAAAGTTTGGTTTTAATAGAGATATCGCCTTTACTATAGAAGCCTTAGTTTTTGAACAAAACAAGCAATTGTTGAGAGAGAAAAAATTGAAAGAAGTTTGTAATGGTACGTCAAGAAGCTCGATAAAGAGAAGGGCTAAGTTTTTAAGGAAGTGCAGAATCTGTGGAAAAATTGAACACAGTGGGCGATGTGGGAAAAATTTAACTCAATCTCAGAGTGAGTGTTTGAATGTAATTAAGAAGGGAACGATTAGGTGGTTAACCGAAAATCCCGATGGACTTCCAAGACTTAATTCAAACGCTACATTTCTAGGATATAGTTTGCTTGAAAGGTATGTTAGAAATCGGAGTTTGTAGAAATTGAAGAATTAGAAACCCCGTAGGTTCAAGTATTTTATTGTTTTTAGTTTTATAAAATTTTTGCATAACTTTGAAAATCTTATAAAATTGGATCTTTATAAAATTAAGGAGTTTTATAAAAGTTTTATAAAAAGTTTTTTAAGTTTTTAGATATTTTATAAGAATTAATAGAAATTTATTGGATTTTTATAAACTTTTAAATAAGTTTTATAAAGATTTTATAAATTTTGAGAAATTGTTATAAAATTTATGAATTTTATTTTCTATTTTTATTAAGTTTTTATTGAGTTTTATAAGTTTTATATCAAAAATCCAAAAAAATAAAAAATTTCGAAAAAAAGCATAAAAATTGCATACGGACCGATCCGGCCCTTACACCGGACCGATCCGGGATCGATTTAACCTAAAAGGACGGGGACACTTTCTTCTTCCTCATTTCCACCTCTTTTCAACAGCAGCCGCACCACCTCCACCCCAAAAATTTTCTTTTTCTCCTCAAAAATACAAATTACACTACACCATTACATATATTCTTCCTCTTTTGTTCTCCTCTCTTCAACACAAGTGAAGAATTTGAAAAAGATCGAACACAAGCTCCATTTCATCCCGGAGACTTATACGGCTTTTCCGGCCACTTTTCACGGTTTTTGTTCATTATAAGGTATAATTTGTTTACTCTAGTTGTCAATTTCATAATTTTTATAATTTTTAGATTTATTTTCAACTGTTTTGAATTTTTCGTGTGTTGTGACATCTTATTTTGTGTTGTTTTTCTGTTGTTTTTATTGTTGTTTTGTCAATTCAATATCGTAGAATGGCCTCATCCAAATCGAAAATTCTCTAAGAAAAGAAAGCCTAATATTCCAATAGAAATACCAGTCGTAGAATTAAGAGATTTAACACCGGAAGAAGAATCTGTTAGTTTTGCTGCTACAGCCTCACCTCAAGCTAAGAATGCTTATAGGAATATCTATAGTAAATGTGGAGTTGTGTTGGAAAGAGGCTTAGATTTTGATGACTTAGGAGAGAAGGTTAGGCGTATTTTTGCTAGACGCCAATGGTTGGATTTTGCAGCTCAAAGGACAGGAGAGATCAATACTACCTTAGTGGCAGAATTTTATGCAGTTTTGTCTACTTTGACACCCACCGAGGGTAGTATGATAGAGTCTATTCCCCTTAGGTCTAGACATGTTTCTTTTAGTCCGGAACCGATTAATGCTTTGTTTTAGGAGTAGAAGTTTTTCCGGATGAAGAAGATTATAGAGTTTGTTTATGGATTAGATGATCCCGCTATGTATGAGCGCATTGCCTCTGTGAGCTCGAGAGGGAGTTTGATGCTACAAAGCAGAGTGGGTGGACAACGAGATTTAATTATGGGAAATGTTTTAGAGATCCGAGGGCAATCAAAAGATTTTTGAGCCATACTCTCTATCCCACTACCAAACACACCGCCTTTGGTAAAGAAGATTTATGCATTACTTGGGCGATGATTCATGATATTAAGGTGGATGTGGGGAAGATCATGTATAGAAGGGTTTTCGAGTTTATTGTTACGCCAAGGCGAGGGAGTCACATGTACTTTCCGGCTTTATTTCGATTTATGTCGTAGATCGGGAGTTCCTTTCCGTCTAACGACAAGTTGATGATGGCGAGATGAGTCCCCGATAGGCCCTAGTCGAGGAGGTCTCCGCAGGGTTCGATAGACTCGATAGTTAGACGTAGTACCCCTCCACCGGCTCCACCGGTTCCACCGGTTTCGCATTTTCATCTTTTTTCGAGCAACGAAGGACTTCTCTCCCAAACACTATTACATACGATATGTTTCAATCCTTAGTATCGATGTAGCCCGAGGACGGGCTAATATGGCTTTGTTTGCGAGCGAGTAGGCGGTGGAGTGATGATTTACGTAGAGGGATGCGAGACACGAGCGGATGCATCTTGATCCTTCTTTCGATAGACCGCCTATCCGCCCGTCAATCTAACCCGTATACGTTACCGTAATGGATAGCACCTATTCCACCATCTCGGAGCTTTCATCATATGCCAAATCCTTTTGGAAGCCGCCTAGTGGTCGTGGTGTCTTTTATACGGGTTCTCGTGGTGCGATTACATCTAGTTCAGGGAGGATTTTCGGATTTTGCGGGGATGACGTCAAGTATGAGTTCGTTGGGTCTCGACAGTTCGGTTCGGACCACGACTACGTTTCCACGTTCCCCATTACGTCATCAGTTCCAAGTATGAATGATCCAGTTTACACTGCTGACGATGATGATGTTGACATTGTTTGATTTTAAACAACTTATATTATTTCTAAACATTTCATGACTGTTTATTTTATTTTCTGCATTTTAACTTTAGTTGATAAGTTTGATAGTTTAATAAGTTTTCGATTTCATTAATCATATTCTCGTCGTAGTCGTAAATTTATTTTTAATAGTATTTAAATATTTCATAAAAAATCAAAAATCTAAAAAATATATTCGCATGTAGTATTCGTGTGTCGTTTTATCCGTATCGGTGAGATAATATTGAACAAAGTTAATTTTTATAGCTTTATAGCTTTATAGCTTCTCAAATAGCATGAAGGCTATTAAGTTGAACAAAGCAAACTTGAACTTTACAACCTTCATACGGTAAAAAAAAATCTTAAAGCCGGACCGGTCCGGCCGCTTTGAGACCGATCCGGGAATAAAATCTCGCTTAGTCATACCGAAAGTGTTAGTATGCATGCACGTGTACTCTAATTTTTATCCATTTAAGGACAGAGAGGTTGAAAGTAAAAATTTGCCAATTCACTCACTACTTTCAATCCTTTTCTTTTTACTGCATCTGTTTAAACTAAAATGTCAAACCGATCATCACCATCAGTCAATTCATACGATCCGGAGACAGTTGATGTTTTTGTCCCGGAGTCTAATGCTTCAAATGTTAATTTGTTGGTGAATGCGAGGTTTGCAAATTCTCCTATATTAATGGAAAGGGGTATCAATTTTGAAAAAATTGATCAGTTCGGAAGGGATTTAATTCAGAATCAAGGATGGAAAAAACTTGTTAAGCAACCTCGAGGAAGAATTAATGTTTCTATTGTTAGGGAGTTTTATTCAGCTCTTTCTACTGTTGATACGGTAGATCTGTCACAGCTTATATCTGTTCGTGGTACACTTATTCACCTGTCACCTCATATTATCAATCATATCTACGAGATACCGATTTTCAATCAAATCCATAATCTTCATTATGAATATCAATGGGGATTAGGAAACTCTTGTCATGTTGTTAACTATGTCACGGAAGCTTTTCCGTATCTGTTTCCAGAGTTCGATCAAAATTACGACTCTACCACTTCAGCTCTGCCTGCTCATCTGAGAGCATGGAAACACTTCATTAACTCACGAGTCTATCCGACTAGTGATTTTGCATGGGTTAGTGATAGTGAGATACTTCGTTGTTTGCATTAATAACCGGAGCTTATGTGGACCTGGGGATTTTGATTTTTAGACGGCGTAAACTTTGCGGTGGAACGGTATAATAATGGAAGGCCAATGCCTTTTGCTTGGTTAATTTCAAGGTTATGTATTCATTTGAATGAAGTCCCTGAAATTGCTTCTGATGAGATATATCCGTCTCGTGATTGTCGTAGAGGATTGCTACCGGTAGAGAATCCGGGTTGTTCGTCAACTATTTAAGATAATTGTTAGTGGTTTTATTTAATTTAGTTTAAGTTTGGTTTGCTTTAATAAGTTAGAGTTGATGAAGGTTAGTAAATTAATAGTCAGTTTGTTTTATTTTTAGTCTGTAATAGTTTCTTTTTGTTTAATATATATGTTGTTTGATTTTAATATACGTGTGTTATCAATGTTTATAACGATCATCTATAATTTTAATTTAATTTTCGAACCTACTTTTTCATACTTATTGAACATCGGGACGATGTCAATTCGTAAGTGGGGAGTAGAGTTAGGTTTGAAAATTTCATTAAAATTTTCGAAAAAATTAATAAATATTTATAAAATATAACTTTTTTCATATAAATTAGTACTTTAATTACTTATTTCTTAGTTTTAATTTTTCTTGAATAATTTAAGTTGGTTAATATATGAATAAAAATGATATAATTCGAGAGGATTAATTTTTGATTTAGTAAAATATATTAGATATATAATGAATATGTTTTATATCTTTTATAAGATTTTTAAGATTTTGAGTATGTATAACTAAATAATTTTTATCAAATATTTCTTTTATGGAATTATTCAAGTAATTTTTATATTTATAAATAAATTTTTAGATAATTTTCTTTTTAAGATTAATTATGAATTTGGAATCAAAAATTAGGAATGATGATTTTTGGGCACCACAAAAATATAACTATAGCCAAATAACCTACCCGAATAAAATTTCCAATTTTTGACCCCACCTCGACCTTTTAAAGAGTGATCAAGACCTCACTCGGAATTTTAGCCATTTTGATTAACTAGAAATTTCCGATCCTTAGCTTATTTTGGTCTACATTTCTTTGACATTCTTCGAGTTTGTACGTACTTATGAGAGGAGATGATGACGAGAAAAAGTTAAGAGTTGAGAAAAATGGTATATGCTTTGAGATTGGAATGAGTTCGGATATGTTAGATTTTTAAGAATTAAAGCACCATTTTTACACGAATAAATCGAATATCAAGTATCTTCCCTATCTTTGATCGACCAAATATATGTCGATGATAGTAGTCCAGCTAGGGGATTATCTCGAAATGTCCTATTGCTGAGAATGAAGGCATAAGTCGAATTAAAAGATCTCAAGAATGATTACGTGTTTAAGGAAACCGGACTCGTAATTTTAGATCGAAAGAGTAGTACTCCGATCAATCTTGATGAAGCAATGCTTGTGAATTTGATTATTTACACACACTCACGCTTTAGTTCTTAATGTTAAAAAAAAAAAAAAAAAAAAAAAAAAAAAAAAAAAAGAGAAGAGAGAAAATCTGAAAAATAGTTGGAATAAAAGGATGTTACTAATCAGAACTGTTTTTGATCAAGAATGTGAAGACGTAGGTACGTACGACTTACATCTTTCTCTTTCTGATTTCCTTTTCTATCTTTTCGATTAACCAATGTCCTATCCTAATATATTAAGCCACTATGTCTTCTATCTGACTTAGTTAATGATTCCGTAAATTCGTAATAATCGAGATAGAAAGTATTTCTAAAATTTTATTTATATTTCGAATTATTGCATGCATGTTTCCATCTAATTCATATTTGATACTTAATTTATTTAAGTTATATAATCTCCCTTTCTTAAATTTCTATAAAATTTATAAATTATATGTTTGTAATATTGACGATATATATTACTTTTGAAATTTTAATCTAATCAATTATATTATCTGTCATATATATATTACCGCTTATTTTTGCTCGAGGACGATCAAAAGCTAAGTGGGGAGTAATTTGATGTATTATTTTTATATGATTGAATTTACGTGATTTTATTATGTTTTGTTGACAAATTCTATGTAAAATATCTAAAATTATGATATAATTAGTATAAAATATTAATCTTTGTAGTCTAGTATAGTTAGTAGTAAAAGTTAGTATTTATAATAAAAAGTTGTAGTTTTTGTACCGGTTTTAGTAACCGGGATATTGTGTCTATTTTACACGGGTATTTTGTGTTTATTTCATTGCGTAATCCTAAGATGAACTCGAAATCCCGAGTATCGACACTTTTTGAAGTCAATACAAGTCGGTGAAAGGAAGTTATAAAGCGTCACCGATATAAATAATCAAGGGAATAATTGTTTCTAAATCTCGAAAAAGGACGTATAATACAAATGGCTCATCGAGAGTATGTTTTCTACGAAGAAGTGGTCTTGATGAAAGTTGTAGAGAATTTAACGAGCTTTTCAACGGAAGTTCGATTATGTCATTCGATATCGAGAATTCAAGTTACGATTTTTAGAAGATTAACCGTGTAATTATATATAATTATATATATAATTACACAAAGACAAGTAATGATTATGTGTAACATGGGGGAACATGCTTGAGGACAAGCCGAAATGATTAGCATCATTACACCGGACCGATCCGGCAAGTTTTCGGGACCGGTCCGGGAAGGAAGAAAGTCTATAAAAGGGGAGCATCGTAGAGTTCATTTGGAGTGTACCAATATATATACACAATATTCTATATATATTCTCTCCCTCTTCTTTCTCTTTTTCTTCTCCTTCTTAGTTTGTAAATAGGCTTTATGCCAAAATAATGTAGTAGTAGTACGGTAGTAATGCTCGGGAAATTCTCGAAGGTTCGGTGTTGCTTTGAAATCGTTGTAAAATGGAAAAGACGATTTCGAATCGCGATTGTAATCGGGTAATTTCTATAATAATTATGTTTATGTTTGTTATTTTCTTCTTTTTAGTTTTTATAATGTTATTAGGCTAGATCTAATAACTAGCCAAAGTTATGTAATCGTATTATTTCGATCTTTTCGTTAAAAGAATGATGTTAAAATAAAATGACTAAAATTGAGTAAAATGAATCTTTTTCTATTTCGCTACGTAATGATAATATATTCGGAATGAAGTAATCAATCATAATGAATACTACATATAACCTGGCGATGAACCGACCGAGAGAAGTCGGGATATGAGTAAAAATAGAAAAACCGGAGGGTAAAAATGGCCGTCGATTAACGGAATCCTATTTCCTACCCGGGGGCGATTTGTCCTAATAAAACAAATCTTATTAAAATTTGTATTCGAGATCTTAATAATGTTAAAATCACAGTTTAATTGAAACTACACCGTTTGTATTAAATCGATCCGCTTGACAACCGGAGCCTCTTGAATAACATCGGCCATCTGACAAATGGAATCACCTCTTTTATCCGGGGTAGATTTGTACTCGGTACTGTTTTGACTAACTAAGTTTAGCATGGGGCGGTTGTGGACCTTGGACCGATGACTTTTGACATATGACAATTTCATACGCTCGTGTGAGGAGGAATTGTTGACATTAGGAATACACCGTTTCATTCACTCAATTGGACCTAAAAAAGGAAGATCGAACACATTCTATTAATTGAAAAGATCGAATAAATTAATTACATATACTTTGGCTAGTCTAGTCTATAAATTATATATTGGTATCTATATATTTATATATATATATATATTTTACTATTTATGTACATCTATATATATTTATATATCTATATATATTATATTAAAATAACTTTTAAATTACGCATTTATTTTATGTTAATTAGAGTCGTAGTAATCTGTGTTATAAAATTGCGGTTTAGATCGAGTTAATAGCAGCTCTTTGGTGTTTAACCACACTTAAAAGAATTACCACTTTTTTCCCTGAGGATTCGACACCTGACTCACACTTTATCACTACAATTTGACCCGGTACACTGCCGGTTAGGATCCGTCTAACCTAGAAAAGGTCTGTCCTCTTCTTGACGCCGTTTCTAAGGTCTGGTTTGGTGACGTCAATTAACAATAGAAAGGAGGTAGTACAAAACTGGACGCCCGTTTAAAGACCTGGACGCCCGTTCAGTTTACTGGACGCCCGTCCAAAATAGTGGACGCTCGTCCACACAAAACAGTTCAATCCTGAATGTAAAATTGCACCTCAGACGCCCGTCCGGATAAGCCAGACGCCCGTCTGAGATTCGACCTAAGCGGACGCCCGTCCAGAGAACCGGACGCCCGTCCACCTGGGTTCGACCAAAACCCTAACTTCATCATCATGCGATTTCCAGATCGTAATTCAACCCAAAACCAGCAAATAACCAACAAAACAACACAAGGATCCACATCTAGACGTACTGTAACAACCATAGTCTTTAATCAAAACAAAGATTCATATTTCTAACACCAAGAAGCCTTAAAACATGATCAATTCCTTATAACAAATGATAGAATTCATAGGACTGTTTCTCTTACCTATTTGCAGCCCCAAAACTGATCAATACTGCTCTGAAAAACTGCTGAAATCCCACAAAACTGATGCCGCAAAAGTTGTGCTCTTCACGCCGAGTCCAATTCTTGAATCCGTTTTGAAAACGATCAACTCTACCTCTTAGAATTGTGAAGAACTCTCTTTTCTCTCTTTCTCTCCTCACAATGCCGCACAAGGGAAGGGGGAAGGCTGAAATCAAACTGAAAATCCCTGAATTAGGTTAGGTCTTAGCATTAAAAAGGAGTTAACCATTTTCCTTAATTGCCCTTGACCACAAAACTGATTTTCCTTAAGTTTATACATATATATAACTCGAGATATATATATAAACATCCAAAATAATTAACTCCGAATAAAAGGAAACCGAACCTAATATTTCGTTTTCGCAAAATGACACGTCTGCCCTTTCCCGAAAATCGGAATATTACAAAAAAGCATTCACATGCAAGTCTCTAATGAGGCGAATGAGCAGGAGGCAAACATGTTTATTCGGCGAAATACAGAGGCACCCCTCGGTGCAAGGGAAAGATAAGGAACTTTCGCTGCCAGGCAAGAGGACGGGAAATCGGATATTGCTCATCTGATCCTAGAGTTGGCTCAACAACTAATGAGCAACCAACCAGAGCTCTTTGCTTCCTCTTGGAGCAGGTTAAGAGGGGGAATGGCCCCATGTTTCCGAATACCCAAGGGCCTCATGTACCGAAGACCCTGGTTTAGGTTCAACAAGGATTCCGGTGGGAGGTGGATGCTTCAAGTAATACGGACAATGGGCATGTCAAGATTTGGGACAATTCTTTCCATTGCGAACTCAGTGATGCAACCCGCAACAAGATGAACCAACTCCTATGATGCGTTTGGATTGCTGAAATGAAATAAAATGGAATGGAATGAAGCTAATAGTATGGAATGCTATGGAAAGGAATGAACGTAATTCCATTCCTACGTTTGGCAAGCAATGGAATGAAATGTATGAGATTATATAGGATGTTGTAGTTGACAAGGTGGGTGATGGTGGGTGTGTTGATGAGTGTAGCGGGTAACTGTGAATTATGCAGAAACGGTGGTGGCGGTATTGTTGTATGGTGTGCAATGGTGGTGGTGGTGGTGGTGGCGGCGGTGATGGTTGTAGTGACGTGGGTGGTGTGGTGTGTGGTGATGGATGATTGTGAGGTAGGTGGTGGCGGACGAGTAAATATACGTGATGACGAATATGGTTGTGGTGGAGGATAGTGGTAGGGGGTGGTGGTGAGGTAGGTTATGTGTGAAAATGGGAAGATGGTGGTAAGGTGGGTGGTGGTAAGGGGTAGTGGTGAAATAGTTGGTAACGGTAGGTGGAGGTTGTGGTGTGCGGATTATGGCGGATTGGGTTGTGTTGGGGATGGTGGTTAGTTGTGACAATGATGGTGATATGCAGGCAGCGGCGGTGGAAGGTGGTGGTGCGGTGGAAGGTGGCGGTGGTTGGTTTTGGTGAGGTAGCCAGTTGGTGCGAGAGGTAGGTAGTTGGTGGTAAGGTGGACGGTGGTTGATTTTTTATCGTTAGATTATGTTTTAAATTTCGTTCCATACAACCATTCCATCCAATTTCTGATGGAATGAAAATGACCAAAATTCATTCCAATGGAATGAAAATTAATTTTGTTCCCTCGCATCCAAACACGCCAGATAGGTTGAATGGAATGAAAAAAACATTTCATTCCATTCTATTCAAACAAACCAAACGCACCATTAAGAAAATGAGGGCACGAAATCCAAGCCACATCTCATTTCATAGATGAAATAAAGCACTTCCCTGGACCGGAGGGGTTCAAGGTGCCATAAATCGATCCCTATGACGGGACGAAAGAACCAGAGGACCATTTGCACCAATAGATGCATCATATGGTCCTATATTGTGCATCCGACTAGATGAGGTGCAAGGATTTCCCGGGATTCTTAATAGGGAAAGCAATGGAGTGGTTCAAGAGACTTCATCCACGTTCTGTTCATAGCTTCGCCGAGTTGTCCCAACAGCTCGATGTATCCTACATCGATGTCAGCTCAGCCATTCCAAAGGAATGACACTCACATCCTTACCATCAAACATGGAGAGAAAGAATCCGCGCTGGATTATATGAGAAGATTCATTGATGATCTCGTCAGGTTCTGGATGCTCAAAAACATGTAATGGTTACCTCGTTCGTAGGATGTCATAGAGAGGGAAGGTTAAATGCAAAGTTGAATAGCAAACTCCCCAAGTTATTGGCGGAATGTATGCAAGTCGTCTTCAAAAACAAGTTTTGTACCTTCGTAGAAAAAGACGTTCTAATACGGTTATTTTCTCTCTTTTTTCTATAATATCCTATTTATTTTTCTTAACACCGGTTTCTCTCTTTTTTTCCTCTCGAATCTTTTTTTTTTTCTCTTTGCTATTCTCCTCAAGTCGTTTGGGACACAGAATGGTTCGAGGATCTTTTTGATACACCATTGGAAATACACAATCTGAGGCACCTCATTGGGATTTTCAAACAAAATTGTTAAGGCAAAAATTAATGTATCGTTGATCAGACTTCATTTAAACCATATCCGGGTCTAGATTCAAGTCGTCTCCTTAGTTTTTGTGGAGTTTAATTTCTTCTCAATGATATTGCTGATGGTTGTGTCACCCGTTGTTTTTCACGGGTTGTGTCCGTATCATTACTCTTTCATATTTCCCTATTAGTCTTAGTGAAGCCCGTTAAAATATTTTATATCCACTTTTGATAGCGTTATATACATAAATTTTAATCTGTTTCATGTTCATAAATAAAAAAATCACCATAGTAGGTTTATAATGAAAGACTTTAATATATGCAACATGGTACAACCAGGGGCGGATGCAGGATCCCGTGTCAGGGCCGATACTATAGGCGAGTATAAATTTTTTAGAGAGCAAAAAAAATACACAACATACATAATAGTTTTTTTCCGCCCCTGGGTACAACATTGTTGCACCATAAACTCTCTCTTATAAGTCACCAAAAATATGGAACATTTTTTTTCGGTTTAATTGTTCCCGTTCATTGTTCTTTTAAACAAGTTTTCATAAGTTAACATGACATGTTTATTGCAATAGTTATACGCATAGAAAATTTTGTTTGCCTAAAATACACTCAAATCATCTGAACTATACATTTAAATAACATAAATAATTATAAATAATTAAAAAAAAAAAGGAGCACCCCTGCAGAGAAGAGTTGTCCTTGTAATTAGTTTTTGCAAGTGTTATTATACCATTTGTAAGTGGAGTGGTAACATGCCCCAACAGTCTTCTTGTTCAAATTTTATTTGTTGAAAAACGTTATCCAATACTAATAATAGTAGTTGTTTTATGATGTTTTCCCATGTCTTATGCGTGGAAACATGAATCTTCCACTTCTCAAATTGCTTCACTTTTTGGTAAGTTGATAAAACAGCAATATGGGCAAAATGGCCAGATCTTTATTACATCAGATGAACATGAAAATAAAGAAGTTTCAAACAATGACAAGGCAAAATGATCATGTTTGCGGCGTGTCCAGGAATTTCTTTCGGTGGATAATCGGCTAGTGACCGGAGGGTCACTGGAGTCTAAAACTATATTTTTCTTAATAATAAAACTACATTCTTTTAATACTAAAAAAAATTCTTAGATCCCCATGACATCACGTGACACCTTGGTAAGGCTGAGTCCTCCCTTGGCAACTGTGCTTTGGACAAACCCACAATTTTCTCAATACACTTGTCCAAGAAATCACATATTTCTTTGGGTATGCATGTGTAACACCCCAGACCCTAGGGCTGGTAGAGATAAATAAGTAATAAATGATTCGGTCAACTGTTTAGACCGTCGTTATCGTTTGTTTTAAAAGAGCTAATCCGAACTGACAATATATTTATGTCTCACACTTATATAAGAGTGAGCATGATATAATTTACAAATGTGAGACTTTACAACATGCTATAATTGATGTTCAAATCTTCCCTTAAATTCCATTTTGGTTGTTTTAAAGTGTACATTAGTTATCATAACCATTTGTTGGTTGTTTTAATATGTACATTAGTTGTCATAACCATTTGTTGGTTTTGATTATGCAAGTCCAAGTTGAGAAGACTCTTGACATCCTTAACATTCAAGTTTATTTGCATATAGCTTTTATTTATCTTTGATTCTTTTAACTTTCATGACAACAAGATAACAATAAGATCTATAGCAGATTGAAGTTTCCTTAAGGAGATGAAAGGGACCAAATAGAATTGATGTTCAATGACCAATAGGGTCTGTGGATAAAATGATGGTCATTTATTTTTAGGGGGATTTTTAAGGACAAAAAATTTGATAAATGGGTCAGAGAGAAAAAGTAACATTTTCACGATTATAAAGAAAAAATCACAAATGTTTACTTTAAAAATGTTACTTCACGTGTTAATGTTACTTTTGTATTTCACAATTATTCTTCATATTTACTTTATTTCATATATCTTCATAGATGTTACTTCATAAATGTTACTTTTGTCCTTATTAAATTACAATGTCCTTCTATCCCATTTTTTTGATAATTTTGTCCTTCTGGACAAAAAACTATTATTTTTAAAAATAACCAACAATTTAATTTTACATTTTTATTTCTTTAATGAAAAACATTGATTGAACAAGTATGATTTGATGATCAATGATCACTATAAAATTATTATTCGAGTAGGAACAACTATGATACTCGCAGAGACATAAATTGCAATTAGAGTTTGTTTGAATTTTAAAATTTAAAGTAATCTTTTTCTTTCCTCAAAAAAAAAAAAGTAATCTTTTTCTTTGGTGTCTATATTTGGTATCAATATACTAGAATGAAGGTAAAAGCCCAAGGGAAAATACAAATATAAAATACACATAAAAACTCTAGTGTTTTAATTGGTATATTTGTGTATTCGCATCAAATGAAGGTATCATAGGAGAATTACCCTGCTTTGAAACGTGTGCAATTTTTTCTGATTATAGTCGTAAAAGGAGATTTCTATTGTAACGACCCAATGACACCCTAGGGGTAGAATGGTTAAAAGTCACTCGGCACGTACACAATTCGTAACAATTGCGCACGCTAGCATTTAATTACAGTGACATCATGCAATATTTTTCAGGGAAGCATTAAAGAAGAACTCCATAATTTTGTAGAAGAGAGAGAAGATAAGATCCACAACTGTCATAGATACTGCTAAACCGGTGGTACCAAGCAAGGAGAGCGGCGACTGTGCCGACATATACAACCTCTGTATTTCATATAAACACTACAACCCCAATAACCATAAGTACCATGAATAACAACTACAAGATCCCAAGTAGAAGACAATACAATATCCATTGATACAAAATATACATCGACATCACCAACCTCAAGCCTCACAACTGCCAACATTTACTAGAAAGGAAAGATATATGCACTGAGAACAACAACTGACTGAACAATAGGGTCACCACCCCTACAAATCAACAAAAGGTAAGAACAAGAATTAAGCGCATCATAAACATGATAGCTAGCTGGCACAAGAAAAATCCTTAACTGGATCCTCATACCCATAGTCACCAACATCACATTCCTCCAAGATTGTTAAATAAGAAGTGAGCTCACAGTTCTGTAAGAAAAAACACAATCAAGAGTGAACAATGGTAATATCTAGGAATAATTTCACAGTTCTCAAATGAATAATGTCTGTTATATCAAAAATAAAGATGATAATAATAATAATAATACTCATATGGAAAGTGACTTAATCAATTATTGTAGATATAAAAATTTTGTGTGACACGTTATATATGTCACATAATATATATGTCCTAAAATTTAAATAAATTTATATTATTTCCTATATGAAATAATTAAAATCTCTTAAAAGAAATTTAGAGATTTAATTAATTTATAATTTAATGGTTATGCGGATATGAAAAATGCATATGTGACACATTATATTTGCCACATATTATATACGCCATTAAATTTCAATATTTTATATTATTTCCTACAGTTGAACATTAGGAAATGATATAGAATTATTTAAATCAAATCTCTTGAAATTAATTTTTTAGGAGATTTAGTTGATTTGTAATAATTGTCAATCTTCTAAATATGGTGGGAATCAATCAAAAGTGTGGACGCATTAAATGCAAATATGTTGGTAATCAATCAAGAGTCTAGACGCATTAAATGCAAATATGCTGGAAATCTATCAAGAGTCTGGACGCATTAATGCAAATATGTTGGGAATCAATCAAGATTCCAGACGCATTAAATGCAAATATGCTGGGAATCAATCTAGAGTCTGGACGCATTAAATGCAAATTAATTCAAAGGCAGTCATCCAACACTATAAATAGGAGAGCCTTGGTCATTTGCAAAACACACAGAGCAACACAGAAGAAGAACAAGCACAAGGAAGAGCATGGAAACTGGTGAGTAGTCCTAGAGCATCTTCAAGCATCAAAGATCTTCCAAGAAATCCTCAAAGTTTTTCAAGAAAGCCAAGAAGATCGAAGAGCGTCTTCAAGCCTCGAAGATCTCCCAAGAATTCCTCGAAGTTCTTCAAGAGAGCCAAGAAGATCGAAGAGCGTCTTCAAGACTTTAAGATCAACACAAAGGCGGAGTTCTTCAACAAGGCGTCTTCAACACTTGAAGATCAACCCAAATTCAAGAAAGGCGAGAAAATCGAAAAGAATCAGCCACACAGAGTTGGTGAAATCATCAACACATTGAAGATATTTGGTGGAATCATCAACACACCGAAGAAGTTGTGATTGAAGGCCAGAGGAAAAGCTTCAAGCACAACAACAACAAATCATCAGAGATATTTCAAGGAAAGATCGGATTCAAAGCACCATGAAAGATTGTCTGCGACATCGAAGATCTTTTGCAAAGTCAAAGCCCTTCAACTAGGAGATGAAGGTAATACAAAGTATTTCTTCAAATCTTCGTCAAAGTCAAAGCTCTTCCGCCATATCCGGGAGAAATAAACCAAAAGTCAAGATCTTCCGCCATATCCGGAAGAAATCTACTAAAAGACAAGTTCTTCCGCCATATTCAGGAGTTCATCAACACAACAACAATTGATGAAGAAGTTAGAGAGAAAGCATCAAGCCCTCTTCTCAACCACCGCGAAGAAGATTGAAGGAGTAGCAAAGAAGGCTCCAACTCCAAGCCATCTCCAACAACGGAAGATCATCAACCAAATCCGGATTTCTTCAACAAAGAGAAGATCCGAGAAGCAACAAGAAAGTCTTCAAGTTCTTCACCAACATTCAAGGATCGTCTGCCATAACCGGAGTTCTTCAGCAACAATCGAGGATCGTCCGCCATATCCGGATTTCTTCAACAACAATCGAAGGTCTTCTGCCATATTCGGAGTTCTTCAACAACAATCAAGGGTCTTCCGCCATATTCGGAGTTCTTCAACAACATTCGAAGACCATCCATGAAATCTGGAGTGCTTCAACAAATCGAAGATCATCTGCCATATTCAGTGTTCTTCAACCAACAACAGAAGATCATCATCCATATCGGGATTTCTTCCACAAACAAAGGTCATCTTCCTAACAAATCGGAGAAGCACCGCCGATGTTTGAGAACAAGTCCCTGCGACCCTTGGTGAAATCAAAGGAGAATCAAAGGCGTCCCGTAGAAATAGGGATTTTGCTAGAGATTGTATCCACTCACATTTTGAAATTAATAAAATTATATTTGTTACAATTTTTTTGTCTTTTTATTTGAATTTAATTGCAGGACAACGAAATTTGTGTTACAATTATGTTGTAAGAAATGACTCAGAATAGGGAATGAGCAAGCAATAATGCAATATAGTGACATTGAAGTGAAATATCGAGTAATGGTTCAATGGCAATGTCTGCAATAAATAAATAATTGGTAAATGATAGTAATGATAATAGCTACATTGAATGAATGACCGTAGTGAATAAATAATTGTAGTGAATGCGAGATTGGTTATGAGTACTACCCATGAAAGAAAAACCTCTAGAATGTAAGCCCTAGAGGAATAGGTACATCTCTTGTAACCCCCGGATGGTGAAATAATGGATGATAAATGTGATACAACGTCATGACGTGTTCGGCGAATGTAACCCGGAGATGAATAGGTCCGTCTCCTGTAACCCAGAATCAGGGGCATCCATGACCAAATTTAGGCTCGGGGCAAAAAAAAAGGCTTTTCTAAAAAAAATAACAGTAACAAAAAAACAGTAACCAAACAAAAAAACAGTAACAAGAAAATGCAATTTTTCCAAATCAAATAAGAACATTGTAAACATTTCAAAACAAAAGATATTGTTATGGGAAGTATTATTACATAGAATGAATTAAACACCTCTCTCTAGCATTATTAGAAACTAAGGTACTACTCAAACTCGCGTAATCAATGTCATCAACCATATCTTGTTCAATTGATAATATAGCCAAACCGTTCAACCTCTCTTGTGACATTGTTGACCGAATATAATTTTTAATCAACTTCAACTTTGAAAAACTTCTTTCTCTGGAAGCAACCGTAACCGGGATAGTCAAAAGTATTCTAAAAGCAATCCACGCATTCGGAAAACATATTTCCTTCATTTTAAAAAAGTTGAGAACATGTTCAATCAACCTGCAACTATACTTTGACAATGTTAAACATCAACAATTGAATATTAGGCTTTTCTATCTTTGGGGGGAAATGAGAATCTTCATCCTCATCGTCTTATCATCTTGATTCTTGAAATAATCTTGAGATAAACTCAATTTGTGTTACTAATTCTTCTAGTTGTTGTTAAAGAAATGAAGAAGAGAGAATTTTTTTAATGCTTGAAAGTTGAGACGACAAAGAGGGAGAGGGAGGTATGCAGTCGCATGAACGGAAGAATATATTTTGGGATTGGAGTTGTCAATTGTTTATTTGGAACTTGAAAGTCAATGTGTCAACAATTTCTTAAAAAAAAAAAAAATGAAGAAGAGAGATTTTTTTTAATGCTTGAGAGTTTAGATGACAAAGAGGAAGATGGAGAGGGAGTAAGACAGTCGAATGAACGGAAGATTATATTTTGGAATTGAAATTGTCAATTGTTTATTTGGAACTTGAAAGTCAAAGTGTCAACAATTTCATTAAAAAAAAGAAATGAAGAAGAGAGAGTTTTTTTTTAATGCTTGAGAGTTTAGATGACAAAGAGGGAGAGGGAGACAGTCACATGAACGGAAGAATATATTTTGGAATTGTCAATTGTTTATTTGGAACTTGAAAGACAAAGTGTCAACTATTTCTTTAGAAAAAAAAAACTGCGTACAACTTGAATATATTTTGGGGTCGGAACTTGAAAGTAAAAGTGTCAACTATTTCTTTAGAGAAAAAAACTATGTACAACGAGGCATGAACACTGGTCACTTGCCAGATTATACCCTAGTGCTCACCACTAGGGTGATACCTTGTTTGTTGGTAAGTTATTAAAACCCAATGTAAAAATACATAATATATTGAGTAAAAAATTGACGATGCCCTTAAATTCAGCGATTTTGGGGGAGGCGTGGGCTATGGTCCCGTTGCCCTCCCCCCACCCCCCAAAGAGGCGCCCCTATCTGGAATTGTGAGGTAATGAATAATAAAAGTACTTCAATATCCAGTACCTAACCAAGGACCAAATGAATGCACTATTGGAAGTAGCGCCCGAAAGTCAATTTATGTAATTGTTTTTAGAATTAATAAATGAAAGATTTATTATCATCTTATTACTTGCTTCATGCCTGTAAGTAAAACACTACTGAAAACCCCAAGTCGTATCATATGTAGCCATATATCTTAGTGTGTGTGTCACACATGAGGATTAAGTTTATGGTGATACATTGAAATGTAAGTCTGTGGTGAAGTTAATCAAAGTATGAGTCTATTGATTAAACCACCATTAATGCGCCCAGAACACTTTATGGTGTGACTGTCTTATCCAGACCGTCGACATTGGTTGTCAAAGTGGGGCATTTATATATGATAAGAGTCATATAGGACTGGATCGATTTAATCTGAGTTTCTCATATAATTCCGTGATTGAGAAATCTTATTAAATCACAAGATGATCATATACGTATTAACCTTAATCCTGAAGTAATTACAGACTCCTACTTGTTTCAGGATAGGGTTTGATGTGTTCGTTAAGGATCGCTAAGAGACGCGGTCCGAATCACTTTCACGTTAGCACTATTCTGGAATGAGTGAGAAGTGTGTGTCTCACAGATATGGAATCCATTCCTTCCTGGAGGAAGTAGAAAGACGATCCCCTTATTTGTTGATCCTAGAAACTTATCGATCCCGGGAGTTCGTATTGGTTATGAACTAATTGATCACTAGTGAGTTAATGTTAATAAGGATAAGAAGTAGTGAAGAAGGTTTACGGAAATAATCCTACTTCAGTACGGATAGTCTATGGAGGGTTAGTTTATATGAAATGATTATATCAAGGGACACTTATCGACTCGACTCGACGTTTTGAGAATAAGTTATATCTATAATTGATAGAGTTCAGCTTCAGATTTATGGTGGCGTAATTCCGGAATTAATGAATTAAGTAGAAATATTCTGTTCGATGAATATTTTATTTAATTTATTGTAGCTACTGGTTATAGGTTCATAGTCCCCGGGTTGGCTCCTAACAGGCGAATGTTTTCTCGCTTTATGGAACCTCGAGAATAAATTAAATAGTTGGTCTATTTAATGAATATGCGAATATTATTTATTTGGTAAATAATATGTAAAATAGAAAAGACATTTTCTATTAAATTATTGTCAAAAGTGGTGCATGCATGTGTGATAAATTAGGAAAAGAAATTTTTCTAGATTATGTCACATGTGTAATTAATTAATTATCTATTTGTTGGATAATTAATGGAAAAATTAAGAGATTGATTTTTTGAGAATTATCTCTTATTTTGTAGCAAAAATATCTTTTCCTTATGGGAATGGGTTTTTGTGGTGTGAAAAGGATAACTCTCTTGACTAGTTATTTTCCTATATAAAGAGAGTTCCTCCTAGCCCAATACATACTCACAAATTGCGCCACTTTGTAAAGAAAAGGAAGAAAGATTAGTTTCTTGCCTTAGTCATTAAGAGGAGAAAAATCTAGGATTTTTCTTGTGCATATTCGAGGAGGTTCTACGGCGATGATCGACGTCCACCAGTCGTCGCTAGGAGATACAATCCGGAAGACTACGGCTTCTCCCTTGGTCGATTTTATCATCTCTCTCCGGTATGGGTAAATCTACTAACCTTCTCGTATGATTAATTAGTTATGTCTCATATCGTAAATCGCATAAGCTTCCGCTTTACGAAGATCGAGTGTCTCGATCGGTGCTACTACTTATAGCATGCACTGCACAAACAAGACCTTAATGTCATGTTTCTACCATTATTACATGAACCAAACAAGACCTTAATGTCATGTTTCTACCATTATTACATGAACCGATCAAATTATCGTAATAATTATGTAGATGACAAAATACTGAAAAATAAAGCCCTAAAACAAGACCACATGTTGACTCTATGCTGAATGGACTGCTGAGTGACCGTAGGGACCAAAGCCACTGCCGTCCCAGTGGCATCCCACCGCCATGTTGGTGGCCGATGTGCCCCAGAATCACTCAGCAGCTCAGTATACTCGGCTTCAGCAAGATATTGAAACCTTTAGATAAAAACTTGCCATTAGATATATTTTCCACCAAATTTTGTCTTGTTTACTTGCAATCAAAGAGTAGTTAGATACAATTTCCTTTAATCGTCCTAGTTCCTCCTCCTCCGCCTCCCTAACCCCCCTCCTCCAACTCCACTTCCACACCCCTCCGGTGATTCTGAGTTCGAGCCTCAACAGAGGTAAAAAAAAATGTGTGTGTGTGTGTGTGTGTGTGTGTGTGTGTGTGTTATAGTATCGTACTATCGCTTCTGTCAAAAAAAAAAAAAAAAAAAAAAAAAAAAAAACACGCATGAGATACTTGGGAACATTAACATTGCATATTCTTTGGTGCAAAAAACGATTTACCTCGCCCACAAGGTCTCTTCACTCCAACCCGACAGAATGGTGATAAGGTATTACCGTTGCATATTCACTCCACATGGCGTACTAGTATTAAACACATATTTTAAAGTTGATAATCTGGGGCATTATTATTAGACGGATTCTATCGGCACCACATAATTACTATTCACACCTTTTTTTTCATTCACTTCCGAAACCACACAAGTATTTCTTCTTTTTTTTACTTTCGACGCCACACTAGGAACGTCAGTGCTAGTGACGCACATTTTCAATATCAACGTCATTGGACTGACATTTTTCACTACTGATACATTTATAACTATAATATCAGTGTCATTGACGTTATCGAAAACCAACATCAAAGTCAGTGACACGCGTATCAGAAAATAACGTCTGTATCACTGACGTTTATTTGCACAAAAATAATCGTGGTGTTCGAAGTAATTTTTTTAATGCAAGAAACAAGTGTAGTGCAAACAGTAAAACCGTGGTGCCAATAGAAACCGTTTATTATTATTATTATTATTATTTGGAGAGAGGGGCGTGTTTTTCAAGTATGCATGTTTTTTCCTAAGATAATTTCCCTTCAACAATCCATCATTAAATAAAACGTAATAAGACAATTGGTTTTGATAGAAAACAATACAACTTTATGGTAGAAAACAAAACGCAAATATAAAGTAACAAAATGTACTCCTACATCAATCACTCTCCGTCTAGATTATTTTATTTTATTTTATCTTATGGTTACTTTCTGGCATGGTTGTTGAAGAGCATTTTGTCATTTGGTCAGTTGGCCAGCGAAAAATTTCAATTCTTCTATTCCAGGCATTATATACTGCTTTATTATAATTCAAGCAGCACTAACTCCGTTTCATAAAAATGCTTATTTTTTAGAAATAAATCGTCTCATACATTATTTAATTTACTTTTTCCAAACATATCTGTATCATAACATTTAATATTTATATATTTATTACAAAATTAAAAAAAGCATTTATTATATGATATGGCATATATATCAATCATTATTTAAAATACAATATATTAATATTTTTTTTAATTAGTGTGTATCACAAAAAGTGAACACTTTTTATGGGGAGTAGATAGTAATTTTTTTTCGTCAAATAAATTCGAAGTCTGGAAACTACATTTGGAATCCTCTGCTTATGTCCCTAAATAAAAGGCTATAACAAAAGGATTTATGTTAACAGAAGAGTGAGGGAAATATTTTATATATATTGGTTTTTTTTTTTTTGAGGGGTTATATATATTGGTTTTGAGTGTATGGAATATTATAATATATATACTTATCGGACTAATGTTTTAGAATCTATACTAAAATACAAGAATATTGTACATAAATTATTAATGAATCCTTCTAATAATAATAAAAATCATTTACATATCATTAATACCACTCAAATTGGACGTGGTCGCAGTCAAAACTTGTGCCTTTTGGATTGTGAGAAAGTCGGACGAGGGAGACTTGGTGAGAAAGTCGGACGAGGGAGAGACTTGGCATTTATAAGAGAAACATGCAAGCAGGGGCAGATATGGAAGAGGATAATGTTGAATCTATCTTAACCGATGATTTGAAGTTGTCATAGGCAAAGTCAGAAAGGCTTGGAGCCTAGTACGCTATGTTGCACGGACACCGACACGGACACGGCGCACGACACGACACGGACACGGCGACACGGCAACTTTCAAAAATATAGGACACGACACGCCGGGGACACGTAGTATATATATATATATATATAAATACAAAAAAAATATAAATAGCCGTGTCCGGAACGTGTCCCCCCGTGTCCGGGACGTGTCCCTCCGTGTCGCTCCGTGTCCTTGACGTGTCCCTGGCGTGTCGCGGACGTGTCCCTGGCGTGTCGGTTTTTAAAATTTAATTTAACATTATTTTAAATCAACCGACACGTGTCGGACACGTGTCGGCGCGTGTCGGACGCGTGTCGTGTCGGGCGCGTGTCGGATACGGCGCACGTCACCCATATTGGAGTGTCGGTGCATCATAGCTAGTACGACATATGCAACATTGTGGAATATCTTAGCAAGTACGCTAGATAACGTTTACTTGACCGCGGAGCAAAATGTGTTTGTCTCCAAACATGCCATCTTCTAGAGGAAGTGATTCTTCCAAAAGAGATAGTGGGAGTAAATAAGATCTCAAAAGAGTTTGAGAACCACAAAGATATATTCAACCATTGGAACATGAGCACACACTGCGTAGCGATGAGGTGTAGAACACTGCTCAGTGCACACAAAAGTTCTGTAAGTCTGTAGATAACCTCCGGCCTAAAAAGGATGTTGGTATGTTCATCTTGAAGAATGAATATCTCACGACTTATGAAGGAATGTTTAAAATGCAAGATTGAGAGATATGACCAGGAGCCATAATATCTGAATTAGATTCCATCAGTGACAACCAGGTTATGAACCTTGTCTGTCTTACCTAGAGGGAATGTCCCTGTAAGGCTAAGCCCAGTTCTATTCAGACTATGCTTGTTGTAACTTCGTATCATGGCTATATGATAGTGTTGAAGACGTTGGGCAGAAAGCTCGATGTTCATTGTTGGAAATAGAATTTATGTTTTGATGATGATTCATCGCCTAATCAGTTATTGTTATTAACCTCATTGATGAAGTGTCATAACTAGTTGTTATAGTGCAAAGCAAAAAGATGTCTAGATATTAATGTATAGGATTTTATAGAGTCTGATATTTGTATAGGTTAAATCAGACAAGCACTGTAATAGTTCTAGGCTGTGAACTGAGAAAGTAAGAAACTGAGATTTAATTAAACTGAGATTCTACAAGAAACGAAAAACGAGCACATCCATGAAACCGAAGAAGATAAGTTCGCCGAGGGACACGGACTCGGTTGGCTTATCTAGAAGATGAAGAACCGAGGGTCACAGACTCAGTTATAGATGATTGAAGAACTGAGGGTTCAAACTCAGTTATGAAGACTATGTCGAGACTGTAAAGTTAGACTTCGGGCAAGATTTTGGTGACCTGATCTGACTTTATGGATCTTGTATGAAGACCTAAGAATCATAAGGACAATGAATTCTTAGATGATAATGAGTCATGGTGTACTCTGATTAAGTCAATTATAATCAGATGAAAAACTGGAGTACTGATATTTGAGGAAGAGTAAAATCTCAGTTAACGCTCCAAGTCAGTCAATAAACTGACAAGTGATAAACTCAGTATAAAACTAATATGGAAACTCAGTTTTACATATTAGTCATCCAATAAACTGATAGTACAGTTGAACGTTACATATGAAGCAATCTTATTGGATGAATTACTGACAAATCAGAACGGTCACAAAATATAGCCGTTACAAGATTCAAGCAGGATGAACGGTGAATAAACCCCTATAAATAGACTACTTCTACAACAACAAGAAGGGGGTGTAGGAGGAATTAAAAACAGATTTAATTAAAAGATCTAATTAAGGGGGAAAGCCAATTTCGAAAGAATTCCTGCTAAGTACTTAATTGCAAGATCAAGAAATTTCTTCAAGTGTCCAAGCACATTCAAGCAAAATCAAGATCTATCATTTGAAGAAATACAGAGCCGTGCAAAATTTAATTATCCAGAAGAAAAGCTCAAATCACAATTGAATCATAGTTATTGATTCAGGTCTCAACGTTGATTTCATCAAAGGTCTAGATCGTGAAACACCAAGAAGGTGTGAAGGACGGTTGAGTGCGATCGGAAGACCGTGTTTGTGATGAGCCGGTGAAGAGGCAATTCTACCCTTCAAGGACCAGTGTTTCAAACAATTGAAGAGCAGGCAATCCTACTGTTCTACAAGTGTTTAGATAGTGAAGCTAGGGATTAGTCAAGGACTATCAGTTTAGAACTTTTTGTAACCGGGTCATCTCAAAGAAGTTCTAATGGAATTTCCTCCGCATCACAGGGGAAGAGAGGATGTACAGGATTACACCACATGGAACCTCTATAATTCTTGTTCATTTATTTTATGCATTCGTTTACTTCATTACAACTTTAATTATCTAGTTCTCGCGTTAAAACCAAGTCAACAGACTGTTTGTTATATTAAGGCTAGTTCTATCCGCTGCCAGTTAACTAGACTAAGAATAAGTCAGTATTGACTTATACTCAGTTGAGTTAGCTGAACTCCGCACAAGTTAAGAGACAGGAACAAAACTGAACTGAGCGTCAGTTTAAGTTTCGGAGAAACTGAGTTCCTGGGGCACTTTCAGTTTTGGGAAAGTTTTTGGTGACAAGTTTATTCACCCCCCCTCTAAACTTGTGTTAGCCTTTCCAAGGGACCAACATTCATAGACGATGACATGATATGTAAGCCCACGAGATCCATTTATGGACTCAAACAAGTTTCTCTAGACAATTTCTTTGTTTGATAATCAAAGGAGTTTGATTTAGTCAAAAGAAGGATATGCCCAATGTGCAAGATGGATAGTGGGAGTGTGTTACGATTTTTAAGTAAGGTATTAGATATCTCTCTCAGGAATTGCCACCCCATGTCACAGTCAATTAATGTTTGGTAGTTCAAGGTCTTTACGAAAGCACTTGGATTAGTAGTTCTTATTTTAGAAATAGGAATCTATAGCGATAGATTTAACTGCTGTTGGATTATAGTTTACCTATTTAGATGTGATGCTAAAAGAGTTTAGCATAGATCGCGACAGGGGATACTGCTAGCCGGTGTTCTCAAGATCTATCTATGTTAGGACGTTTTTCCTAAAGATAAGAAGAAAGATGATACTTATGGAAGGTTCCCTTTGCTACTGCAATAAGATCCATCATAAGAGTTATGCTAGAGGTTCACACTCCATGAATAGTCATGAGAAAGTATGAAAGTGATTCTAGCAGATGTCGAGAATATCCTTAAACAAGTTAAGGAAAGTTTCCTAGTTTATTGAAACTTGGAATTAAATAAACTTAGATATACATACGTATATCCTGAGTCTTATGAAGGCTAGTGGGAGCTACAGTCTGGGTTTGCAGTCACTTTGATTAAGTGATACAGTGAGCTGGAAATGTTCTAGCCTATGGGTCACTGTAAACTCTACAACTAGGCCAAAACATAGTAGTGCCTTGGAGGCGCAGCGGGAGCAGTACATGAGTCTAGAAGGTTCATTTCTGAGACTTATATGGTTCTTCCACATTTTCTGTATAGCTGATATAGTAAGTGGATTTAATGCTTGTAGCAAGGACTAGGGTCTCGTCAGAGATTCATGTGTGTGTTGAGGCGGTTCCTTTGACTTGGTCATTTGGAGCATGGTATGAAGATAGTCTGAGTCCCCATGGATAGCGATCCGTTTATGGCTAGGGCTGGTTGCGAGTATTGCATGAGATTCTTGTGTTTCAACTTGGTCTTGTGTGTGCGAGTGGTTGGTTTTAGGCCAAGTGGGAGATTGTTGAAATAGTGTCCTAAACCCAATCGGGTTGGACCGGATCCGACCGGGTCGGATCATTTCTACTATTTCTTTATGTTTATACATAGATTAAATGGCTTTTCTGTTGTCATATATTTGTTCTTTTAAAAAACCAATTATGAATTGTTATATGATAACGTCCTTAGTATTAAACTGTGATAGAGAAACCATGATAGGCGATTATGGTTGATGAGATCTCTAATCACTTTAACAAGTTTGATACTTAAATGTCTCTAGGCTGATGTACTATTAAACAGGACATTGATAGTACAAACAGACTAGCACGTATTAGATGTCTTCTGTATTTATGGGCAGGGATAGATCTTGTCTATCGAAGTGTAAAGACACTTGGACTGTACGTGGACGTGTATTAAGGAATGCATACGTTAGACTGACCCACTTACATTAAGTGTCACACTATGTGACGGTTGTGTAATTATCCTTAGGACCGGAGTCTACATGGCATCACGGTGTGGATTGTCATGCTTTGACACTATTGAGGTTTTCCCTAGACACGGGGCGATCATGCGGTAGTGATTGGGTGTGATACTGAAGTATGCGGAGTATACATGTTTGGTCGTCTGGAAATCGCGTACCCTATCAGTAGGGGTGAATATCCGAAAGGGACTTCTTATAAGGAATGTCTTACTCTCGTGAATCTTTGCAAAGTGGAAGTAAATGAGTTACTTTGAGAGAGCTTGATATCCAGATTATATGATACGGTCGTTAATGTTGACACTCGACGTACGACCGTATGGATATTATTACAGCGATAGGATTGTAAGTTACACGGTAACTGTTTCACATGAAAGGTAGTAGTCATTGCATTTGACTCTTCCGATGATTGGGGGTCACGGTGTGTTGCTAGACGCTATCCCGTGATCGTTAGGCATGAAGGGCGTTTTCGTAATTTGCACTTTGTGTCTACGGCCAACATATTCGGAAGCCTATCGGGTCACACACATATGAACATCTAGACAGATTAAAATGTGGTTATAGTTGATGACCAAATAAGGAAAGTTTATCTCGAGACTATAAAGGTTATAGTGGTAAATTAATATAGTGGTATTTATTTATCATGAATAAATATAATACAAGATATTACTGTAATTATGTTGATTAATTAAATATACACATAATGTATGTGTGTCGAAATTATTATGTGTATTGATACACATGTATTTTGTAAATTAATTAATCATAGTATTATATTAATTAAAGAATATTCCGGAAGCCAATTTGTTGGTCAAAGGGGCGCCACTTTCAATGTGTATAAGATACACTTGGATTGTGTAATTTAATTAATAAGATTACCATAATATTAATTTTAGATATTAATTGGTCTTGAAAAAATAGATTTATGGCAATAAGATAAAGATATATCAATATAAGATATTGTCAAGGTATATCTTGGAAATATATTTAATATAGGATATTGAATATTAATGAGATAAATCAATCAATTATATTTTTCTTATTTTATTGGGAAAATGTTTTCTTCTCCTCCACACCAAGTAGGGGCGCCACTTCTACTATAAATAAGATGTGGGTGTCAAGCTCTTTTGTACATCACAATTCCAAGAGCTAATAGTTCTTGTGTAAAATAGAGAGCATCCTATAGAAAGTTGGAGAGAGGGGAAAAAAGCCGGTCTAGCAACCGGAGTTTTCCAATAGCAATCCATGATAGGATTCCGGCGGGTTGTTCGTGTGGACTAGCGGTAGAGGCCGAACACTTGGGCGGCTCTGTGCAGAACTACTCTCTTTAGACGGTCAAAGCGTCGATCTTTTAGATCAACCAAGGTAACCACCGTCTATTAGCTTATTTGTTTATTGCTTAAACGAAGTCGATTTTGGGTAAAAGGAAATCAAAATTTTGAATTTCGCTGCGTTCCCGCGTAGATTTCCTAACAGGAGCGAGCTATGGTTCTCTGCTTATTTGAGTTCCAAGAAATGAGGAATCTAGGTCTGGCACTTGTTGGCATGTGGTCAACGTGGGGAGACTATGTGGCATGTTCTCTTTGATTGTGAGCTGGCGAATACGTTATGGCGGGCGTCACCTTTTGCACACATTTAATGGCCACTATGGATGGAAGTAGGACAACAGACTTTGTTTATCTTGTATTGAACATTTGGAAAGCACGTTGCAGGGTGGTGTATGATGGAAAGGAGGTGTATGCGTCTAGAGTATGTATGGGCTTGCTATCTATAGCAAGTGATTATAGAGACGTATGTGATAAGTTTTCCCAGCAGTTGCATGGTCCTCCTCATGTTGCTCGATGGTTTTGCCATCTGTTGGGATGATCAAGTGCAATGTGAATGTGTCAGTCACTAAGTTTGTCTGGGGCCGGTCTTATTTTTAAGGATAGCCGATGCACTATTGTCGCATCCTCCTCCTTTCCTTTTGATCTAAGCATTGATCCAACACTCATGAAGTTAGAAGCTATCTTCCTTGACATTGATAAGGCAGAGCAGTTGGGTATTGCAAGGCTTGTAGTGAAAGTGTTTGCTTGGCATGTATTCAACGGCTCTCTCACCCGGTTGATGATCTATATGCGTTTGAATGTTTGGTGCAATATTTCATACACGATGCATCTTTTTTTTGTTCTTTCTTTTTTGCATGTTCAACGTACGGGGAATGCCCCTGCGCATCTTCAGCTTAAATATGATTTGTCCTCTTTAAGTGCTATTTCAAGGGGGAGTCAATTTCTGAACGACGTACTTTCTACTCGTTTTTAAAAAATATTGTTCCAACAATGGTTCGATTTCATGACATCTCGCTCCGATACCATGTTAAAATCAAACGCTTACCGTTGTACTAAAATCAATCGGTTAATTTCTACTTGTTTAGCAAACATGCTTGAATAAAATGGTTTTTTTTAGGCGAAATGGTTTGGTTTCTAAAAAAAAATATCTACAAGAACTTCTCAAATAAATAAAGATATCTTCAAGGCAATCATATCCCAACCTTTCTCTTTCTACGGAAGAAGAGAAAATTTAGATTAGTTAAAATAGAAAAATAATCCGTCTGTTAGGGTGATTCAAGTGTAAGTATTAGACCATCAAGTCATCAATATCAAGATTTATGATTGGTGTTTTTATTTTACATGTAAGGGTCCATGCCATCCACAAATTTTCTTATTAGTTGTTGTTGTATTTTGAGGGTGTGAAGATTGATCACCAATGTCTTGAATTCCTGCAAATATAGAAGATATTCGGATCCTCGCAGTTTCACGATAAATCGTTGTCCTTCTTAAATTATTCGACCCTATACTTTGTCCCGGGTATCACGAATATTTAAGTAAGATATAAACTGAGAGTTTTACCTTTAAGTCTGGACAAAGATCTTAAAGAGCACTTAGAAGTATTAAGTTATATGGAATGTTTTACAAGGATGCTTACAATTGTTATCTATATGTTTAACAATGTAAACTTGTTTATATATAGCACTTAGATCTGAAAAAGAGCAAAGGAATACGTCCTTTAAGTGATTGACACCAAAAGAAAAGATACCA
The DNA here is from genome assembly GCA_036785695.1 of Gentiana straminea. Taxonomy (NCBI): domain Eukaryota; kingdom Viridiplantae; phylum Streptophyta; class Magnoliopsida; order Gentianales; family Gentianaceae; genus Gentiana; species Gentiana straminea. Next base: position 2,959,338 of record JAVUPR010000046.1, on the reverse strand, counting down.
TTTGGTTGTACCCACTCAACAAAAATCAGTTTTCGGACCACAGGTACTCATCCGTACGGATGCAGTTATCATCCGGACGGATAAATCACAGTATCAAAATTTTACATTTTCAGCCTTTCCTCCGTATGGATAGATTCTTATCCGTACGGATAGATTCTTATCCGTACGGATAGCTCTCAATCAGAAGATTTGGATTTTCATTTCACATCCGTACACTCGTAAACACTTATATAAGCGCGCACTCCGCACCTCCATACTTATATTTTAGCTTTACGAGCATAACCACCCTTGTACTAAACCCCGATAACCTCAATGACTTGTGATTATACTTAAATCACCAACAGTTGTAACGCACCAAGCAAGATTTACACAATGACCATTCTAAAATTTATGGTTCCCTCTAAGCCGATAGCGTTGTCAAAAAAAAAAAAATTTTTTTTTTTTTTATGAGGTAATATTTCCAGAGTTGTATTGATTATGTTTTTCTACATGTATCGTTAGCTTTTGCGACTGTATGCTAAACCTTCATTATTTCCTTGTAGACCGACTATCTTAGGTGATTGTCTCTAGTTTTTTGAAAAAGTTATGTTTAACGGGGAAGTTATTGTATGATGAGAGAATTGAGGTGAAGTGACGGGTGAAACGATCAGAACCACACAGTTTAAATACAAAATAAAAGTGTGGTATGTGGTGTATCACACGGTGTCTCCATACCGTGTGGAGACACCACACAATAACCTCCATGTTTAACGGATAGGAGACTAAACAAAACAATGTATTAATTATATTCAAGTGCGTTTTTAGTTATTTTATATTAAAGTTAAAATATTAACTCACTTTTTTAGTTTGTGTGTTTAAGGACACCACACCGACTCTACTTGAGGCATCACAACAAGCTTTAAAATTTTACATAAATCGTGGTTTTCTCAAGAACAATGATAGATTTAATGTAATTCCCTTAAAGACCCATTTGATCAATTAAATCGGAACGGTGGGAAAGATCGAAAATGTTTGTTTCCCGGCATGTTCCAAACTGCATGGCTAATTGATCATGTGAATAATTATGTTTCAACATCAGGATGTTAAAAAAAACGATGGAATGCTATTTTGTCGTTACCATTTTATTTTTTAATTACTGATAGTAAAGTGTTTTAATTTTGTCGTGACTATAATCTTCTGTTTAATTAATGCGCTAATCAAGTGATAGGAACGGTCCCATACATAATTCCCCTTCTGTCTGTTCTATATGAATAGTTAGTCCCTCATCAAGAGTGGGAGCAGTACCCCCCTAAAAAATTATAAAAATATAAATAAAAAAAGAGTGGGGAGCAGCTATTTCAAGGGCAATTATGCTCCATTACAATTCCAATACTTTTATTATCCTTCGTTTATATTTACAACATTTTGTCCAAGTAGCTCCCACACTTTTACTCACAAGTTGGCTTGTACGTAATACCTTTATCTCACCAAACTTACCATTTTGTGTGTTTTAAACGGATTATACGTAACGCCCCGTTTCCGGACAATGAGTCCTTATCCGGAAATAATACAAGACAAATATTATCAAATAAATTCAATAATATACGTAAGTCTTCCGTCATACATCAGAATTAAAACGACACGGAAGATAAAACGACTCGGGAAAACAAAAGATCGAACACACGGTTTTCAATGCTGTAAAACTAAATCAAATAAAGAATACTAAACATCCAACGTTAAATCCAAAATAACTTAAACGGAACTAATCCAAAAGAAAGACAACATTGTTTAAAACTAAATCAACAACATTATTGAAAGAATCAAAACTAAAAGAACTAAGTCTTCAAGAGCTCCATCTCACACATCCTCGTCAAAGAACTCATCAGCATTAGCAACATGTTCATCTTCTTTGGGGAAAGAGAAAGACAAACAAAAAGTAACGGGGTAAGTACATAAGTACTTAGTAACGCATAAAAGATCGCATAACGTCGGTCTCATAAAGAAATAAAAGCAACGCCGTCTTTTATTAATTCATTCCGTTATTAACCCTAGCTAACTATCAAATTATGTTCATAGCATAACATGAGGTTCCAAAGGTATCTAGCTTAACTCAAGTTTGTTACATCATGAATAACAAGGGCACTACGCCTAGTAATAGAATGTACTAGGACAACTGGGTGCAACCTACTTAGAGACACGCTCTAGTATCCCCGGGAATATCTGAGTCCCGATAGTGTGATAACCGGCAGAATGTACCAGACGCTTTATCTAGCCAATCGATTGACCGGCGTGGGTACAGTCTACTTTGTCTGGTCAGAGAACACATCACGATATTGTACTATGCCTTACAAAGCATTGCATGATGTTTAAGATTGTTAATCTAGCACGTACGTTTGATTAGATGTTTAACTAGCCACCTAAGTTGATTCACATAAAAGGCACACCTATCAGTCTACTCCATCTTCTTAAGACCACTAGACTCTAACAAAACCTAGCACATACACAGACATCGATAAACCCTAGCTTATCGAAGCACAAGGCAAATCCAAAGCTTTCGACGGTCCCACACTTCATCTTTTTAGGGAATCCATATGATGCCGAAACTAAACGCATCAAAAGATAATTCAAGGCTTTGTCACATAAGGTTAAACAATAAAAACATGATTATGAAGACTGAAACCAAGCTGACACGAAAACAATGAAAAATAGAATAAATAGGTCAAACGCCCGTTTGCCCCCATGCAAACGCCCGTCTGACTTGGACGTGCGTCCACCAACCCCCAGACGCCCGTTCGTGAAATTCAGCCACATCCTATATCTAAACTGGACCCTCAAACACCCGTCCGAAATACCCCAAACGCTCGTTTGAGCTGCCGCTACCGCAGACGCCCGTCTGCCCTTATGCAAACGCCCGTCTTCCTGGGATTTACCCAGAAAATCTGCAACTGTCAAACCGCGATTTCCAACCCAAATCCAACCCAAAATCCAATATTGACAGACTAAAAACGATGCAACTAACATACAAATTGCTCTATAACCTTACGACACCTTAGTCATACGATAAGAACACCACGTTACCTTAAATTGTATGGTACAACGATCCAAAGCTTCAACCCGTCAAAAGTTTAACCTTTAACTCCAAACCTATAAACGATCAATCCAAAGACGATCACTACGATGTTTAAACCCTGAAAAACGCATCTTAACAATGATGATGAATAAACCCTAATATCAAGAACGATTAGGGAAAACTTACGTTAACGGATTTAGGGATTGTTGATATCAAAACGATCATCTTCTCGCAGTGATCCTTTCTCTCTTGAGATGTCTGCGATTTTGATCAAAGGATTAGCCTCAAATTTCAAAAGTCTCCCATCTTCTTTTTTTCTCCAAACTTGCGCCTCTCAGTTTTTTTTTACGTAAAACAACAACTAGGTTAATTTAGGATTAGTTTTCCTTTTATAATCCCAATTAAACCTAATTATTCCTTATTAATTAAATCCAATTAATCATTTTCCTTTTCTTTTCCCTTTTTCTTTTAATCCTTTAAAACAAAACAAAATATTCAGATTTTTCGTGAAAAGACAAGGATGCCCTTTTAGAAAAATCGGGATATTACATTCCTCCCCCCTTAAGAGGAGTTTCGTCCTCAAAACTAGATCGTACCTGGTAGATGAGGGAACTCTGGGAACTCGTTGAACATGTCCGCTTCCACTCCCCAAGTGGCTTCAGTCGGTGCATGATTGCTCCATTGCACTAACACTAACGGGATCACTCGCCTATTTATCATCTTTTCTTTCCTATCCAAAATCTTTATCGGCTTCTCCACATATGAAAGATTATCTTGCAATACTTCTGGATCAATCTCAGATTCCACATCCGCTTTAGATAGACACTTCCTAAGCATCGATACATGGAAAACATTATGGACCCTAGACATCGATTCCGGTAACCGAAGTCTATAAGCCAACTTCCCAACTCTTTCGATGACATCAAAAGGTCCTACGTACCTTGGACTTAGCTTTCCTTTCTGTCCGAACCTCTTGACACCCTTCATTGGAGACGCTCGACGGTAAACTCTATCCCCGACCTCAAACTCTAACGGTCTTCTTCTAACATCGGCCCAACTCTTTTGACGATCTTGAGCGGCCTTCAGATTCTTCCTTATCAACTCGATCTTCTCCTTGGCTTGCTGAACCATCTCCGGCCCTGTGATGTGTTTCTCTCCCACTTCATCCCAATACAGTGGAGTCCTACACTTCCTACCATACAAGGCCTCAAAAGGTGGCATTCCCAAATTAGCATGGTAACTATTGTTGTAAGCAAACTCAACCAAATTGAGGTAATCTATCCATGATCCTCCGGCATCCAAAACACAAGCCCTTAGCATATCCTCGAGAGTCTGAATTGTTCTCTCTGACTGCCCATCCGTCTACGGATGAAACGATGTACTTAAATCACTCTTCGTCCCAAAAGCTTTCTGGAAACCCTTCCAGAAGCAACTGATAAATCTGCTATCCCTGTCGGATACAATAGATAAAGGCACACCATGAAGCTTCACTATATTGTCGATATACATAGTAGCGAACTTCTTTATAGGCATGTCCACTTTACATGGCAAGAAATGGGCTGATTTTGTAAGTCTATCCACAATCACCCAAATCATGTCATGACCGCCCTTAGTCTTAGGCAAACCGGTGATGAAATCCATCGTGATATTCTCCCGTTTCCATTCTGGTACCTCCAAGGGTTTCAACAAACCTCCTGGCCTTCTGTGTTCTGCTTTCACTCTCTGGCATGTATCATATTTTGCCACAAACTCTGCGATTCCTAACTTCATTCCAGGCCACCAATATCTTTCATTGAGATCTCTATACATCTTAGTGGCTCCTGGATGTACCGTGAAAGCAATCTTATGAACTTCATCCATAACCTTCTCCCTTAGGCCATCCACATCGGGCACACACAAACGGTCTCCGTACCAAAGATGACCACTCTTGTCCAACTGATAACCCACTGTAGGTTTCTCTCAAGCTACTCGCTTCAAATCAATCAACACCGGGTCTTTATCTTGCTTAGCCCGAATCTCATCTGGTAAATCTGACCTTGCCATCAATGGCGCCAAATTCTGAGCTTCACCATTCCTTTCAATCACTTGAATATGCATCCTATCCAACTGATCCACAACTTCTTGCAAGGTAGTGATAGCATTAACCGCTCCCCGGCTAAGTGCATCAGCTTCAACATTCGCTTTACCCGGATGGTATTGAATGTCCAAGTCGTAATCTTTCACGAACTCCAACCATCTTCTTTGTCTCATGTTCATATTCTCCTGAGTAAAGAAGAACTTAAGACTCTTATGATCCGTGAAGATCCTTGCCTTGACACCATACAAGTAGTGTCTCCAAAGCTTCAGAGAAAACACAACTGCTGCCAACTCCAAGTCGTGTGTAGGGTAATTCTTCTCATACACCTTTAACTGCCTAGATGCATAAGCGATTACCTTTCCTGATTGCATCAAAACACAACCCAAACCCTGACCCGATGCATCTGTATATACATCATAGTTATCAAAACCTTCCGGTAATGCTAACACAGGTGATGTGGTCAACTTTTCTTTCAAAGTCTGGAAAGCTTCCTCACATTCATTGGTCCACTCATACTTAACGTTCTTTTGAGTAAGCCTCGTGAGAGGTGTAGCTATCTTAGAGAAATCCTTTACAAATTTCCGGTAGTACCCAGCTAAACCCAAGAAACTTCTTATCTCCGTTACTGATGTCGGTCTAGGCCACTTAGAAACGGCTTCTATCTTTGCTGGATCCACCTTAATGCCTTCTCCAGAAATTATATGCCCAAGAAAACTAACGTGGTCCAACCAAAACTCACACTTAGAAAACTTGGCATACAATTTGTTCTCCTTTAAGGTCTGTAGAACCATCCTCAGGTGTTCTTCATGCTCTTTCTCATCCTTGGAGTATACCAAGATATCGTCTATGAAAACTATCACAAAATTATCGAGATAAGGCATGAAAACTCTTTGCATCAAGTCCATGAACTTTGATGGAGCATTAGTGAGTCCAAACGGCATGACCAAAAACTCATAATGTCCATATCTCGTACTGAAGGCTGTCTTAGGTATATCTGACACCTTGATCTTCAACTGATGATAACCGGACCTAAGATCAATCTTAGAGAACACCTTCTTACCTTGTAACTGACTGAACAGATCATCAATCCTTGGTAAAGGATAATTATTCTTGATCGTCAGTTTATTCAACTCTCTGTAGTCGATGCACAAACGCATACTCCCATCTTTCTTCTTCACAAACAAGACCGGTGCTCCCCACGGTGATGTACTTGGCTGGATGATGTTTTTCTCTAGCATCTCCTTAAGCCGAGTTTTCGGCTCTTTCAACTCCGCCGGTGCCATCCTATAAGGTGCTTTAGCCACCGGTGATGCTCGCCGCAATCAATTCGATCTCGAACTCTATGGCCCTATCGTGGCATATGTCCAGGCAATTCTTCCGGGAAAACTTCAGGAAAGTCCTTAACTACACGAGTCTCTCCAAACTCGGGCCTATACTTTTCCTTATCTAATGCATAAACAACGAAACTCTAGCAACTCTTCTTCAAAGATCTTAGGGCTTTAACTGCTGAGATAATCAGATGACGACCCTTGCTAGGCTTGTATACGTTACCCTGAAACGTCTTAGCTGATTTTCCTGGGGCCTTAAAGATCACCCTCTTACCTCTACAATCCAAGTAGACGTAATTCTTGGACAACCAGTCCATACCCAGGATAACATCAAAGTCTGAGAAATCCAACACTGTCAATGCATGCTGGCAAGTGTAAGTCCCAACTCTAATGTCAACTTGGGGTGTGACTTGAGCACACCTAGTAACTCTGCCCAAAGGTGTGGTTATACTCAAAGGTCTCTCCAATTCCTTAAGAGGTAGGTTCAACTTCTTAGCTATCTTAGAGGAAACAAAAGTCCCCGAAGCTCCAGTATCAAACAGAGCTGAAACTGCTTGATTATCTATGATTATGGTACCTAACAAGTGAATCAATTTAAGTACAAATATGTAATATCATATGCGCGCTATATCATATTAAATATCTATAATAAACACAAACACTGAAAAGTACCTGTCACCACAAGGTCGTCTAACTCTTCCGGTTCTGCATCCGCTGCAAAGACACGAACTGGTCTGCTGCCCATAGCACGATTTCCCTACTAGTTACCTCGTCCTCCTGCCTGATTGCCTTGGGAGAGCTTCTTAGGACACGCCTTGAGTAATGTCTCACTTCCCCACAGTGGAAACAACTCAAGCTACCTGCCACGCACTCACCTGTATGTGTTTTGTTACACTTAGCACAGACCGATGGCGTTCCACTTGCTGAACTCTTCATGGCCGGATTTCCTGTCCTCTTAACATTCTGCTGCGGTGCTCCTCTGTTACTTCCTTGATAATTCGAGAAAGACCTCTTATCCCCAACTACAACCGTCTGTCTACTGGCAAATCTTTCCGCAATCAAAGCTCTATCCATGACGCTTGCCATGCTGGTAGGTCTATCTCCTAGCATACCCTTTGCCACTTCATGTGACAATCCTTCCATAAACTTTTCAATCTTCTTCTCTTCACTCCTCATGATTTCAGGGTAGAATCTGCCTAACTCATGAAATTTCAGGGAGTACTGAGTCACCGTAGTGTATCTTCCTTGTTTCAAACTCAGAAACTCATTAGCCTTTGCATTCTGTGCTGTTCTAGGAAAGTATTCCTTGTAGAACAAATCCTTAAACACTGTCCAATCCGTGATCCTCGGATTAACCTGCTCATAAGCTTCCATCCAGCTTTCTGCATTTCCTGCCAACAAAGATATTGCTAACTGAGCCCATTCAGATTCTGGAGCTTTCACATTTTTGCACGTCTTTCAAACCCACGAATCCATAAATCGGCCGCTGCTGGCTCAACATTTCCAAAGAATTCTGGCACCCTGTGCTTCTTCATCTTATCATACCAATCCACTTGCCTATCATAGCCCCCAAACTGATAATGCTGTATCGGCTGCTGAACTGGTGGAACATTCTGATACTATGGTTGAGGTTGCTGAACCTGCTGCTGGGGGTGAGTCTGTTGCGGATAGGTGTAACCAGGTGCTACAAAGGTATCAGATCTAGGCGGTGGTGGAGGTAGAACCGTTGGCTGAGGTGTAAAACTTAATGGTGTGGAGGAAAACACTGATGCCTGTGGACGACTGAAAAACTGACTAGCCGGTGGCACAGACGCTTGTTGAGGTTGCACGGAAACGGTTGGGAAAGTACTCACCGGTGGATGGAAAAGTCCTAATCCTTTCCATCTTGTGGTCCTTGGAGACACAGACACTCCTGATGTTACTCCTGCTGAAGTGGTAATGACCGGTATGCTGGGGTTAAACTGTGAAGGACCCCCTTGTTCCACTCTTCCCCTGATGACAATGCATGGTCTTTGATTCACCCCACGCATGATGTTGCTCACAGACGGGGTGTTCACTTGTGAAATTGTAGGGCCCTAGGTAGTTAGTCCACTTCTTCTCCTTCTTGGAATCACAACCTCGGTAAATCCTGCCTCAGTGTTACCCGTATGGGTGTTAGCCGCCTCGGTGTTATTCGTACAAGCTCCTCCTCTAGTAAGAACCATTCTGTAACCAAGAAAAGAGAGGGGTTACTAAAGCTCTAACACTTATCTTAAAGAAGAAATCAAGTCCTACACAGCAAGGAAAACCTTCCTCTCTGATACCAACAGTAACGCCCCGTTCCCGGACACCGAGTCCTTATCCGGAAAGAGCGCTCGGCATAAATATTATCAAATAAATTCAATAATATATGTAAGCCTTCCGTCATACATCAGAACTAAAACGACGCGGAAGATAAAACGACTTGGGGAAACAAAAGATCGAACACACGGTTTTCAATGCTGTAAAACTAAATCCAATAAAGAATACTAAACATCCAACGTTAAATCCAAAAGAACTTAAACGGAACTAATCCAAAAGAAAGACAACATTGTTTGAAACTAAATCAACAACATTATTGAAAGAATCAAAACTAAAAGAACTAAGTCTTAAAGAGCTCCATCTCACACGTCCTCGTCAAAGAACTCATCAGCATTAGCAACCTGTTCATCTTCTTTAGAGAAAGAGAAAGACAAACAAAAAGTAACGGGGTAAGTACATAAATACTTAGTAACGCGTAAAAGATCGCATAACGTCGGTCTCATAAAGAAATAAAAGCAACGCCGTCTTTTATTAATTCATTCCGTTATTAACCTTAGCTAATATATTATGTTCATAGCATAACATGAGGTTCCAAAGGTATCTAGCTTAGCTCAAGTTTGTTACATCATGAATAACAAGGGCACTACGCCTAGTAATAGAATGTACTAGGACAACTGGGTGCAACCTACTTAGAGACACGCTCTAGTAGCCCCGGGAATATCTGAGTCCCGATAGTGTGATAACCGGCAGAATGTAGACGCTTTATCTAGCCAATCGATTGATCGGCGTGGGTACAGTCTACTTTGTCTGGTCAGAGAACACATCGCGATATTGTACTATGCCTTACCAAGCATTGCATGATGTTTAAGATTATTAATCTAGCACGTACGTTTGATTAGATGTTTAACTAGACACCTAAGTTGATTCACATAAAAGGCACACCTATCAGTCTACTCCCTCTTCTTAAGACCACTAGACTCCAAGAAAACCTAGCACATACACAGACATCGATAAACCCTAGCTTATCGAAGCACAAGGCAAATCCAAAGCTTTCGACGGTCCCACACTTCATCTTTTTAGGGAATCCATATGGTGCCGAAACTAAACGCATCAAAAGCTAATTCAAGGCTTTGTCACATAAGGTTAAATAGTAAAAACATAATTATGAAGCCTGAAACCAAGCTGACATGAAAACAATGAAAAACAGAATAAATAGGTCAAACGCCCGTTTGCCCCCATGCAAACGCCCGTCTGACTTGGACGTGCGTCCACCAACCCCCTCACACCCGTTCGTGAAATTCAGCCACATCCTGTATCTAAACTGGACCCTCAAACGCCCGTCCGAAATACCCCAAACGCTCGTTTGAGCTGCCGCTACCGCGACGCCCGTCCGCCCGGGATTTACCCCGAAAAATCTGCAACTGTCAAAACGCGATTTCCAACCCAAATCCAACCCAAACTCCAACATTGACAGACTAAAAACGATGCAACTAACATACAAATTGCTCTATAACCTTACGACTCCTTAGTCATACGATAAGAACACCACGTTACCTTAAATTGCGTGGTACAACGATCCAAAGCTTCAACCCGTCAAAAATTTAACCTTTAACTCCAAACCTATAAACGATCAATCCAAAGACGATCACTACGATGTTTAAACCCAGAAAAACGCAGCTTAACAATGATGATGAATAAACCCTAATATCAAGAACGATGAGGGAAAACTTACGTTAACGGATTTAGGGATTGTTGATATCAAAACGATCATCTTCTCACGGTGATCATTTCTCTCTTGAGATGTCTGCGATTTTGATCAAAGGATTAGCCTCGAATTTCAAAAGTCTCTCCTCTTCTTTTTTTCTCCAAACTTGTGCCTCTCAGTTTGTTTTTACGTAAAACAACAACTAGGTTAATTTAGGATTAGTTTTTCTTTTATAATCCCAATTAAACTTAATTATTCCTTATTAATTAAATCCAATTAATCATTTTCCTTTTCTTTTCCCTTTTTCTTCTAATCCTTTAAAACAAAACTAAATATTCAGATTTTTCGTGAAAAGACAAGGATGCCCTTTTAGAAAAATCGGGATATTACATTATGAAAGAAAATAATTTATAATATTTAAGCATTAATGAATATATAGTCTCTATCATATATTAAATGTTTTTTTTAGAATATGAAATAAGCATACGGTCATTAATTTTTAGGATAAATGTGGGTGTTTGTAAAAAATAAATTAAATGATATATTAGTTTTCTAAATATATACCGTACATCTTATGGGTCAATTTCCTTTTTTTTTTAAATGCACATTTTTATATGAGGGATGTAGTTAGACGTGACCAGTTCCGGACCGGTTCCGGGTCCATGGCACGACCATCCGGTTCCGGGTCCAAAATGGAACCGGAACCGCCGGTTCCAATTTCTAGCCGGTTCCGCCGGTTTCCGGGAACCGGCGGGTTTGGCGGTTCCCCGGTCCGGGTCCGGGTCTGGGCGGTTCCCGGGTCCAGATGGTTCAGATCACGGTTCCGATTACAGTTCTGATCACGGTTCCAAAAAAATCAAATTTTTTTTACAAAATTTGTATAACTTACGTTAAAATTAATAATAAATTCTAATTGGTTATTAAACTATATATAATATTTAATTTCATAACTATATTTTAAAAAAAGCACACGGCTTGTATAATATTTAATTTCATATCGATATATAATATTTAATTTCATAACTTATATTCTAGATATTGTAAGTAATATGGTACGGACAACCTTTCTGGACCCAATGAACCTATTTTATACGAATAAAAGAGTAGGGTGTAGTTTATTAATATTTTGTAACATTTAAAAAAAATTGTTATTCAAGTTTTACGTGTTTTATATAATTTATTTTATAATTTCATAAATCTAAACACTAGTATGTTGTGTATTGGATAAGTGTTACAAAAAAAATTATTGGTTGCTAAACACTAGCATGTGCTCTTCCTTGTCATAATAATTTAAATAGTAGTAGTATTTGATTAGTCAAAGTGTCACAATATATTTCGGCCAAAAAATAATAGTAAAAAGCAATATATTATTTGGAAAATTAGGGATAAGGACACAATCTGAAATATTATTAAGCAACAGGACAACTACATATTTTTTATAGGGAGAAGGACAACCGCATAATTTTTATAGCGAGAAGGACAAACGGTGAATCCCGAAAATCGGTGAATCTCCCTAGTGAATCCCGAAATCGGTGAATTTCGATAGTGAATTTTGACGAGTGAATCCCGAAAATCGGTGAATCCCGACAATGAATTTTGAAAATTAGTGAATTTCGACGGTGAATTTCGGCGGTGAATTTAAACAGTGAATTTCGAACACAAGTGAATTTCGATAGTGGATAAATAGTTTTGTCCTTTATGCAAAAGTTTCAAAAGACTGTCCTTCTACTTAATTGATGAAATATTTTTGTCCTTCTCCCTCATTCCCCCTATATTATTATGTTGTGACACTAGTGTCACAATATATTTTTAATCAAACATTTTATGGTATATTTTATACATTAATTAACAACACTATTTATAAATAAAAGAATTGCTAAGAAAATAAATGATTGATACCCATTATTCTACGTAAAGGTTACATTGATAAAAAATAAATTATTCAAAGATTTTGAAATAATATACGTTGGATTCAAGGTGGTCTAACTTGTTAAAAAAAAAAAAAAAAAACATAAAACCGCTGGTTCGGGTCCTCCGGGCCGGTTCCGGCCGGTTCGACCGCTGGTTTTCCGGCCGGTTTCTTGAACCGCCGGTTCCGGGCCGGGCCGAGTCCGGTGGAACCTAAACCCGGGTTGGACCCGTGGAACCGTCGGTTCCTGGACCCGTGGACCCGCCGGACCCGTGGAACCGCCGGGTCGGACCCGGAACCGCCCAGGTCTAGATGTAGTACGTACTTGAATGAAAAATCCACCCGCTTCTTTTTGTACAGATTTCAACCAACTCAACTATTTATGCTTAAAACTTTCTCTTACAATGAAAAAACCTCTTATGTTGTAAAGATTAATTTTACTATAAAACTGTCTAAGTTTAAAAAAAATAAATGCTTAAAACTTTTTATTCGGATTAAATAAAATAACATTTTATGTCTACTTCTAGTTAGAATGATAAGTTTAGATTGGTGTTAGAATACACTAATTTAAACTTGGTCCTAAACCAAATCTGACATGATTATCCACAACAAATAAGAGTGAAGAGATTTTTTTTTATAGACACATGTTTCTAGAGGGAAAAAGAAAAAGAAAAAAACCATGTAAAAATCTTTGATTGATAAAAGTGATGTACCCAAAAATTTATTCAGAACCAAGACAAAAACATAACCTATATTTATAGGTTAAATTGAATGTTAATCGCTTCCTTCATTCAGATTCCATAAAACTGTATTAAAAACACATATCTTTTCAAGTTAACGTACAATATATACAAATTATGATTATGTCAAATTATACTTTTGTCATACATATATAATAAAAAGATATATTTATTGTACATATATATCCATATATAATAAAAAGATATATTATTGTACATATATATCCATATATATATATTTTTTCCCAGTAAGGTTGATAAGGGTTGGATTCCTCTTTCTCTCGCATCCATAATATATATCTTCATCACCTGGATATGGCTAGTGGTAAGCAGTCGGGGTGGTGTAATGTCACGCTGGATCGTAAGCCGGAGTGTGGGGGTTCGAGTCCCGTAAAGGGCCGGCCCCTTTCGGTGTAAGCGGAAAAAACAGCAAGCCTCTTCCCCGAGCTGCTAGATCCCTGATTAACCTCTCCTGACACTCCTATGGGATCGGGGGCGAGGAGACTCTTCCGGTTAGGGTTTAACCGTCCATAATATATATCTTCACAAGATCAGTAACTATATCCTTTGATATCGTACTTGTCCGAAACATATTCGGGAATTTGGGAAATCAGGCCTCTGTAACAGCTGACATTGTTTTTCAGCTCAAATATTTTTTGAATTTCTTTTTTAGGTTCCCCGTCCAAATTTGGACGATTTCGTCCAAATACAGTAAAAAACGTCCAAATTTGAATTTCTTTTTGTCCCAATCCATTTACTGACCAACAGTAATTTTATGGTGGTCCAAGTCCAAGTTTTTGGACCACCAAGTCAGCACTTTCAAAGGGATACATTGGTGGAAAGATTTACAGGTAGGATTTCATTGGTGGAAGTTGAATTCCTATTGGTTGGGCACACCAAGTTGAATTTGGTCCTGGACCATAGTAAAATTTGTGACTGACCAAATTTGGACGGAATCCGTCCAAAATTCGGACGCAACGTCCAAATTGTGACGAATTCCGTCCAAAGTTGGACGGTTTCGCCCAAATTAAGACGTTTCGTCCAAATTCCGTCCAAACATTCTCAAATTTCACTTTTCTTCCTTCTTCTTCCCAGGAATCGGTAGATGCAGAAGCAGAACCCATTGGTAGATGCAGAAGCAGAAATCTTTTCCAAACCCGATTTCGTCCATGGTTGATTGGAATTCATCGAATGTTAATGAGTAAACTGACGGCTGCCGGGTCAAGACTCAAGAGAATGTTTCCCGGTCCCGGTGTTGGTGTGTTCCCTCCTCCTCCTGCACCGTCAACTGGTGCTGGGTCATTCCCAAAATTCTTGAATTCAAAATCACTACCCATTAGTGAAATTCTTTGCTTTTTTAGTACTATTCCCAAATGATTTGGATTTCTCAAGAAGAGTGGAAGAAAAACATTTTAATAAAATAATCTGGGAAATGGGGGGACAGTGGAAGAAGAGGTTGAGAGGGAGAGTGGAAAATTACACAGTGGAGTTGAACAGACTAATAGAGGTAATGGGTAAAAGGCTTTGTTTTCGGATAAATTTGTTTATGAATTTAGGTGCTGTCCAATGCATCTACCAATGGGTTTCTTCGTCCAAACCTTCTCAAACGCAACCATGTCTAGGAAGAAGAAGGAAGAACAGTGAAATTTGAGAAGTTTGGACGGAATTTGGGCGAAACCGTCCAAATTTGGACGATGAATGGATTGGGACAAATAAATTCAAATTTGGACGTTTTTTTACTGTATTTGGACGAAATCGTCCAAATTTGAACGGAGAACCTAAAAAAAAATGTCAGAAAATATTTGACTTGAAAAAAAATATCAGATGTTACAGTGGCCTGATTTCCCAAATTCCCCAACATATTCCATTGAAATATGGTCATCATGATTGATGAACAACTTTGATTTTGTGACTATTTATGCAATGCATTTTTCAGTATTCTTTAATTAGAGCAAATATTCTTTCATGTTAATTAGGATAATTCAGATTTGCTTTTCGGCCTCAAAGTTTGCAAAAGCCGTGAAAATGGAAAGTTAATACCAAGAGGTTATCATCATTATATTGTAGTGGGGAAAATCATCATTCCAATCCTTCTTTGACATAATATTATTGTGATATTGTAACCTAAAATAATAGGTCAAAAGGAATATTCAACTTAAGAATACGTTGTTTTTCATATTACAACTTCCTAAAAGAGTATTTGTTAAGATCAATCGCTTATCATTCTTAAAATCATTTGGTGTTAGTAAACCTGCTGCTATATTTTATGCTACATTAAGAGTGTGGGAAAGCTCTTACAACACCAATGTTTTTAGTAAAGCAACGGGCAAGCTCTCCCAACACCAATAGTTTTATTAAAGCTGCTATTATATTTCCTTAAACATTAAGAGTGTGAGCAAACTCTCCAACACCCCTCAATATAATTGGGGTTCAACACCCCCCTCAAATGTGGGAAATCTCTCACAACACTTGCACTATACAATTGTGAAAATAATGTTCACACCAGAGTTCGGTCTATTGACCTCTGGCTCCGATACCATATTAGGATCAAACGCTTATCTATCTACTAAAACCAATTGGTGTTAGTGAATGTGCTACTATATTTCCTTATACATTAAGGGTATGGCAATCTTTCCCAACAACATTAATGTAATACCTGTGAAAGTTTTGATAACTACTCCCATCATATACATCATAGATTAAATTTGCATTACTTGCCGATACATTCAATGGTAGACGTGAGTGTAACGCCTCCAGACCTCGGGTCTGGTTGCGCTAAATGAGTCATAAATAGTCCGATCAAATGTTTAGACCGACGTCCTCGCTTAGTCTAGAAGGGCTAACCCCAGTTGACATGACATAAACGGTCAAGACATGTCCCAGTGGACTTGTCCCAGTTCGTCTCTACCATAGGATTCTAGCGGTGGCCCCCACAGCTCCGTATGGCAGCCGGCTTTGAGACCACCCTGTAATGCACCCAGACCCCAGGTCTGGTTGTGCTAAATGAGTCATAAATGGTATGTCAACTGTTTAGACCGCCGTCCTCGCTTAACCTATACGGGCTAGCCCGATTTGACAAGACATTTATGTCTCACACTTATATGGAGGTGAGCAGAACATTATTTTACCGATGTGGGATTTTACATTGAGTCATCTACCCATTGAGACACGCGCCTTGGTGATCTCAGCCCCATGACGGGTCCCTTTATAGAGTTGTCATCAATGTGTTTTACGCTTGAATATGCTTACCAAGTGCAGACTCGAACCTAACAAAGGTCGGTAAAATTAGTAGGATATTTTATGTGTAGTTGGGCTTATGAGGCCCGACATTAACTTGTTGTCGGTGGTAGGATATATGTTTTACAAGGGGATAGATTTATGCCGGTCTAGACCTAAACTTAACCTCGGCATGGGCCGATTGAATGTTGTTTTACCGGGGATCGATGGACTTCCAAGTACTACCTCCATCCCAAAATGTAAATCCATTTACCTTTTTAGTTTTGTCCCAAAATATAAGTTTATTTAGAAAATTAATAAGACATTTATTACATTTCTCCTTCTACCCTTCATTTATTATATACTCAACTATTTTTTAATTTTTTGCATTAATACCAATGAAATGTCATTTTAGTCTTTTTAATTAAAATTAATGACAAATAATAAATTTAATTAATTTTCTTAATATGTGTGAAAAACTCCAAATGAATTTACATTTTGGGACGGAGGTACAGTGGCGGATCTAGTAAGGGGTAAAGGGGGTCCACGGACCCCGTTAAAAATAAAAATAATCTACATTTTACCTATAGAAAATATTTCGGACCCCGTGAAAAAAATTATTTAGTGTGTTAAATATTTACGGACCCTGCTGAAAAAACATTCTGACTCCGCCTGCTGCGGAGGAGGTAGTACTAGACCTGAATCTGACATGATAATCAAAGCAAAAATTTTCCAATGTTGATGTTGATGTATTCCCAGGATGTTTTACATAAGGATTAGGATGGGCTTACACAACCAAGCCCACATTACGTTTACAGATATTAGGTCTAAAACCCATGCATTGGACATTTTAGATTATGACCCCACTGAAATCTGAGAAATTTTTTTTAATATTAAAACGCTGTAGTTTTGTCGTTAAAAAATATCGTTTTATCGATAAAAATAAAGTTTTAGGCTCCGGTTACCCTATTGAATTTTTTTTTTTTTTGATAAAAGATGTAGTTTTAGACCCGGATGACTTCCAGAATCCGACCATGCCCTCATGCGAAGACCAGGCACCAGCGTAAAAATTGTCGTTAAAAGTTGCCTGATCTTCTAAATTTTTTGTATAAACATTTATTATTTAAAATGTATTTCGTATAAATATGTTTAAAAATATGTACCTGCAATAAAAATAATAATAAACGTACCGACACCTATGTAATAAGGTCCGAAGAAATGTTTATCAGTATGATGCTGATAATAAAGAGCAAATAAATGTTGTCTTTAAAATAAAAATAAAATGAAAGATAAACTGAAGTATGGTTATACTCTAAAAAAAAAAACTGATGTATGGTGATTTAATAATTGGTGACACGAGTTGGTGGGATTTAAATTACTGAAAACCACTAGACCAGTCTTGCAATAAAGGGCCGGGCCGTCGGTGGTGCAGCCGCCAACGTTGAAAAAAAAAATTGACTGGGTTAGTCTAAACTATTTTTGCACCCAACTTAATTTTGTGGTTGTGATTATTTTAATTTTTTTTTAAATATTGTATATGTGAAAAATATGTGGTGAGATTTTGATGGTATAAAAATAGTGTAGATTTGAGAAAGTAGTTCTATCACTCCCAAAAAAAAATGCTCCATCGAAATTCTAAATGAACTTATATCACGGGATAAATTCAAAAAGTTTAACGGACATACATTTTGGGACTGAGGTAGTAATAAAAAAAAGTTCTACAAACAAATTTTAAACAAAAATAATAATAATAATAATACGGGCACAACCGTTGTATTACAACAAATACGCTTATCTATACCATGATTATGATGAGTGCAGATTGGTAATGATGTAAAGTCATCATGATCAATGGTGAAAACTACCGTTGTGTCACTCATTATGACAAACCGATTGAGCCGTATTATTACTCAAAAAAATATGGTCATGATCAATCGTTGCGACACAACATCGAAATTTCACATTTTTAAAATTGAATTTGTACACACAAAAAACCAAATAAACAATCGACTCTGTAAAGATCGAAATCAGATTTCGACATTTGTAAAATCGAAATTTATCGAAATATGGTGTCCAAATATATCGATTGTTATAACATTAACAATGGGTAGTGATATCTCTAGGGCGAAATTTGACAATGCCAGGGCATTTATCATTACAACATTTTTGGATTATTCCCATTCTGCCTTGGCAACACTAATATTTGCCTTGGCCATACCATGAGCCATTAACAATGCCCAAATCTTATAAATACCAAGGGCTATTTTTTGTATGTTTTTTTATGTCCCAACCATTTCAAATTCATTCTATAAATACCCCATCATTTTCACAATTTCACTCACACCTACTCTCTTCTCAATTCTTCATTTCTACTTCTCTAATCTCAAACTCAATTCTACATTTGTAATCAAGTTTGTTTAGTTATTAAAAACAACAATCAAATTTACTTGACAAAAGACCGATTTTTATACTTATAACATTTAAGAAACTAGATTTAAGATTTGTATACAATATATATCTAACGTAGTTTTTTTATAAACAATAAATTTTTATACTTATAACAATTAAGAAACCAAACTTATTATACAACACATATAATCAACTTACTTTAAAACCTAATAAAAACTATAAATAAAAAATAAAATAAAAACTATAGAACTACGTTCGTTTTGATTTATTTATATGTGTTGTGTCTCCGACACGATTACATATAAAAGATACGTAAACAATCAATTTTTCGGTGCAAGCATTAAAATATCAACTTAAAATTTACATATTACTTGTATATATCTAACGTATTTTTTTTGGAAAATTAGGGATAAGTACATAAAATATTTTTAAGTATATTTTTTATAACATTTAATTTTTTTAGCGAGAAGGACAAACAATTTCGGAATCTCCCCATCCCGAAATCGGTGAATTTCGAAATTTCGATATAAAATCGGTGAATTTATACTTTTTTGAAAATTAGTGAATTTCGACTTAATTTCGAAATTTAAACTTTCGAACACAAGTTTTCGACGGTGAATAAATAGTTTTTCCTTTAAAAAGTTTTAAATATATTGAATGTCCTTCTCCCTCATTCCCCCTATTTTTTTTATAAACAATAAAATTTATACTCGTAACACTTAAGAAACCAAACTTATTATACAACAATTAAGTTTTAAATATAAACAAAATTATAGAACTACGTTCGTTTTGAATTTTTTATATGACAGTCGAATGTAATTATTAGTAAATTGTTATTGTAATTGATAAGAACAACTAATTTTTGGAAATGTTAAAATAAATATAATTTTTTTAAAACCATGATCTGAACCGTGGAACCGCCTGTTAGATAAAGACATGTATATACACTTGACATCATCTAAACCACATTTGTTACAAGTCTTGATAATGTTACATCATACATATAGGTATAATCAATACTAAGACTCATACTTTGATTGTCAAATTGTTGTCCCAAATCAAGCTACAAACCTTCCTACATTATTAAGGAGAGCTTACGAGACCTAATCGGCTTTGCTTAACTACAAATCATTGAAGATTAAAAAAATATATTACACAATAAAATCGATGTAGTCCAGTTTCATCCATAAAATATTCATAATACAGCCCACTCGACGTACTCGATATAGTCCATTAACACACCCTAAATTAAAATCCTGGCTCTGCCCTTGATACTAGTTCAAATGAGTACCGTTGCAGGCTGATATCACAGATTTCTGCGTATTAATTGGCCAGCAAACAGATCAATAGCTGCCATTGCACCAGAGGCTGAGCCGCTCGGGTCGGGCTCTCGTTCGTATCTGCAAAAATGCATCAAAATAGTATATCAACTTAGACATCAAGACATTCAAAGTACACAAGGAATGTTATTAAGTGATATATCCATACAATAACCTCTGCAAACAATATATAATGATCTTCGATTAACATGTGATTACAATTTTTACACTAAATAAATACAATAACAGCATGTGCAACTTTGTGTTTTCCCTGAAATTTGGGTCATACAAAATTTCCAATTTGGGATACTAATAAACAACTTGCACCTCCTAGTACATTAATCATCAGAATCCAAAGCTCAGGTGCAATGATAATCACCATTCACTGATACCAAAATATACAAAGATAGGTAATCGATTATCACTTAAATGGCTTTAAGAGTAGATATATATTCCTCCTACAAAAAGTGAAAGAGAGAGTAGATATATGCAAAATAATTTTATTTGAACAGCTAAAATATCTTTTCACACGACACATATTATCCTGACAGGACATAAATCAGAATGTGGTTCATTATTCTGACTTAATTTTTAGTTAGAAATTAAGTGTTTTCTAGACTTAATATCAGTCACCGGTCAGAAACCTTATTTCATACATTTTGACCCAATTCGAACAGAAAAAAAAATAACATTCTGCCTAAATTTTACCGGACTAAATAAGTACGGAAATTTCAAGGATAAAACTGAAAAGGAAAAAAAAAATGTGTTAAAACAATTTGTTGTGTGAAAGATATTCACAATACAAAATACATACTTAAAACATATAAAGAAATCTTACCTTTTGTGCGCTAATTGCTCGATTATATTATGGGGCATGTTTGTTATACCAAGAAAATCAAGTGGGTTATCTACTCTCTAGTGGGCTGGGTTATATGGGGTAAAAGGAAACAAAAATGATAGGTGCACAGAAAAAGACAACACATCCCTTCATTGTACAACTTTGTGATCCATAATTTTCAGTTTTTAGTGTTTTTCTTTTTCGTAATTGAAAGGTATGGCTGAAATTCTTTCGGGAGAAAAAGCCGGTGAAAAGAGTCGGTGCCCCCATCACCTTCCAAAAGAAAAAGGGTTGGGTGGGCTTAGCACCCTCAGCTCGATGAATACCTCTGTTCTTTAGCCATATGTAACTCCAATGCAATTAGTAAATTTGAAATACATGCTACTAATCAATGTGGCATAACTCTAATTAATAAAGAGAAGTCCATTTCTCCCAGAATTTATCCACAAGAGTCCAGTCCATATCCGGCAGCTGTGCAAGAGGGAAGCAAGGACGCGCTACTATTCACTATCGATTCTCGAAAAAGGATTACCGTCTTTTAACGAAAAGTCGGAATATTATATTTTTTTTTGGAATAAAAAAAGAGGGGGATTTTAAGGGAAATAATTGATTTTGTTAATTAGGGATTAATGGGAGTTGTGGATACAATTTTTTTTGGGAGAAGGTTAGTTTTTATCAAGTTATGGATTACGTGTTTCGAGCAAGCTTTTTGGGTTCTAAATCCACCTTTTCGTAGTTTCTAACGTTTAGAATGCTTGGTAGATTTTAATCGATAGATGAATCATGTTTGTGTAGGTGGAATAGAGAGCTAGGTCTTGATCGAGGTTGGATCGTTGTGTTGCTCGCTATACAAAGGTAACGGGTTTTCATATTGAATGATTGATGTTTCAATCTAATTTTTGAACTATAGTATAATTTCTCTGCTGCGAAATCCTGATTGGACTATCTGAATTTATGCAAAAATGGTGCGGTGGTCTCGGCAAGGCTCTGTTTTAATATTTGATTTTTGATTCTGGGTGCCTAGGTTAATAGATGATATTAGTAATATTCGAAGGTATGCCTTCCATCTTTTTTTTATATGTTTTCGGCCCTGGACATGTTGGTACAGCAAGGCAGTATTTTAGCTAATTAATATGCAGTAAGTCTAATGGACACATGAAAGAAGTTAGATACAGTAAAAAGATTACCAAGCCTATTTGATTTACATAGTAAAGTTTTGTTTACAAAAAGGGACTTTGTTGACTTGTTATTCTGTTTGTTTCAAGAGTTAATAATAAATAAAATAAGATATGTATAAAAATATAAATAATTAATTTGGGTGTAGTGTGGTGGTAAACTAGAGTATGGTTTGGGGTCTTCCTAATATGATCTAAACAACATTAATAAACATTCATTAACATTACAAAGCCATGAATAGGTTTCTGATGCGTTTAGTTCTGCACCAAGTGGGCTTCTTATGAATGAAACTTGGGACCGTCGGAAACTTAGGATTGGCCTTGTGCTTTGATGAACTAGGGTTTATCATTGTCTGTGTAATTGCTAGCTTGAGTCTAAGAAGAGGGAGTAGGGAGCTTTTGTTCTGAATGAACTTAGGTGGCCAGTTAATCATTTAATATACGTATTTGACTAGATAAAAGACTAAACATCATGAGAGCTTGGATAGGCACGGTACAATATCGGCAATGTGTTGGTTGGCCAGATAAAGTGGTGATGGTCATTGCCGGATTCTAGACAAAGCCAGTTAAAGTAGTGATCATACCGCCGGACAACCTTACGAACGAGATAGTCATTCACCGGATAGCCTATAGAGCTAGCCAGTCAAAGTGAGGTGATTGTCTCGGGACCGCTAGAGATTTATCTCTATAGGGTTGCGTCTTTTGTCTTAGTGCATTTCTCACTAAGTGTAGTGCCCTCGCAAACATGATGTAACAAAGATAAGCTAAGTTAGTAACCCTAGGGACCTCGTATTATACCATGAATATAATGTGATAGTTAGATGTAAGATCATGTTCTTTTGGCCTAATAACAAGTTGTTGTTTGAATAGTTTCCGTTATAAAACGCATGATTTCAATAGCTTCTACTCGTTACTAAGTACGTATGTACTTACCCGTTATATGTTTTGGGATGAGAAGATGAACGGGTTTTTGATGAAGATGAGTATGACGAAGATGTTTGATGCTTTTGGATACGAAGTTAACTTGTGTTGAAGTTTTGAAGACTTTTATTTATTTCAAGTTTAATTATAAACTATGTTGTCATTTCGTTTGAATGTTGTTTTCTTTTGGCTCGTTTTAGTGGCCTTTGTTGTAAGCCTAGACCTTTGGTTTCTTTTGTTGTGGAAATGATATAAGACTTTTCATTTTCCATTTTTGGTTTAGTGCGGCATTGAATTGAATCGGGTTTAGTCGGTCTTTGGATTTTTTTTTCCCCGAGTCGTTTCGTTTCCGCATTGTGTTTATGATATATGACGTAGGCTTATGTATAATATTAGATTTTATATTATTATTATACATGCCGGGCGTTCTTTTCCGGATAAGGACTCGGTGTCCGGGAACGGGGCGTCACGGTTGGTATCGTAGACAATGTTTCTTTGCTTTGCTTAGGACTTGACTTTCTTGAGATAAGTGTTTAGAGCCTTAGTAATCTTTAAGTCCTCTCTCTTGTTCTACGAAATGGTGACTACACGCGAGAGGTTCAAGTGCCAATGGTAATGGTGAAGGGAGTTCAAGGAATCCGTCGGGAAGGGCGAGGGTAGAGGCGAGAGGCGGAGGACCTACGGTTAGTCGGCCCGAGAGGTTTCGGGGGTGAATGCTAACACTACGGGTCCGGAGTCAGCTACAGTTGGACGTGTTCAACAAACAGGACGTTCACGGTTTGAGCAGGTAACTGCGCCTGACTACAATACACCGTTGTATGTGACAGTGGTTGGGGAGATACCCCTGATTCATGTGACTCCAGCTGTTACGGTATATCCTCCTCCATCAGGAGCACAGCAGTCACAACCGATCTATAGCCGTCCACCTGCATCAGCTTTTTATCCGCCACCAGTTTATGACTACACACCACAGCCTACAGTTCTTCCTCCACCGCCGAGCGGAGCTAATACTTTTGTGGCACCAGGTTATGCTTATCAGCAGTATCAGCCACAGCAGCAGTTTCAGCCACAGCAGCAGTTTCATCAGTATGGGGCTGGTCACTTTGGATTTCCACCTCAGCAAGCATACCCACAACCCCCATATCAACAACCTCACCAGCAAGAGATACCCTATGGATACCCTCCAGTGTACCCTCAAGCTTCGCCAGCTAGACCGGCGGTTGAGCAAGCACCACCGGTGGATTGGTACACCGGACGAGAAGGAACGGGGTTCGGGACTTCTTCGGGAATGTGGAACATTCAAAGGCCGAAGAATGGATAAGGAGTTTCGAAAAGGCTGCGGGAATATACATGTTCCCGAATCCGAGATGGCCCGGTTGGCGCGGTTTTCTCTTGGGGGCGGTGAAGCTTGGATCGACGCCATTCAGAGTAGTAATGGAAAGATAACAGATTGGGAAGGCTTTAAAGTTATGTTTTACAACGAGTATTTCCCAATAACGATGACAGCAGACAAGGCTAGTCGATTCTTAAAGCATAAGCAAGGTACACGGTGACGGTATCTCGGTATACCAACAAGTTCAATGAGTTGGGAAGGTTCTATCCCGAGTGATGAGAGTTGAAGAAAGAAAGATGGCACTATACAAGGATGGGTTGGCTTATGAAATACGATCGGGTATGTTGGGTTTTACGACCAGAATATGGGCGAGCTTATGAACAAGGCTTTGGAGGTTGAGACTTTTAGGAAGAAGGCTACTATTGTAGTTGGGAATAAGAGGCCATTTGGATCTTTTCGGAGTAATAATCGTGGGGCACCGCAGCAGAACTTTAAGAAGACCGCAGCACCAGCGACAGTTAATCAGAAAAGTGGTCCACCTGCAGTATGTTCTAAATGCAACAAGGCGCATGCGGGAGAGTGCAGAGTCGGAGGTAACGGTTGTTTTAGGCTTGTGGAGAAACGGGGCACTTCTCCGGGGGCTGTCCTAAGAACTTATCTCGGCGGAACCCGGCGGATAACGAGAGGGAATCGAATGCAAACCGTGGATCTTCTAGCGAGACCTACTCGTGTCTTTGCTATTGATGTGGAACCGAGAAGAGCTGATGATCTTGTTGTTACGGGTACATTTTAAGTGTTTGTGTTTATTATGAATACTTAATATTATATGGACGCATATGATGTTATTTATTGTACTTAAATTGATCCACTTGCTAGGTACCATAATCATAGATAGCTTAGCGAGTGTCGGCCTTGATTGATACGGAGCCTCGGGTACTTTTGTGTCTTCTAAGATAGCTAGGAAGTTGAGTCTACCACTTCAAGAGTTGGAGAAACCTCTAAGTATCACTACACCTTTGGGAAGAGTTACTAAAGTTGCACAAGTTTTACCTCAAGTCGACGTTAGAGTTGGAACTTCTAGGTGTAAATCAGACTTGACAGTTTTGGACTTTACAGACTTTGATGTAATTCTGGGGATGGATTGGCTATCCAAGAATTTTGTTCATGTGGATTGTAGAGGTAAGAAAGTGGTCTTCAGAGTTCCAGGTAAGTCAGATAAGACCTTTCAGGGAAACGTTTATAAGCCAAGTAAGAAGAGACATCCGATAATATCGGCGGTCGAGCCATGAAAGCTTTGCGAAGGGTTGTGAAGGGTATGTTCTTTATGCTATGGACACGAGAGAAGCATACTCCTAAGTTAGAAGAAACTCCTATAGTGAAGGAATTTCTGAAGTTTTTCCGGACGAGTTGCCGGGAAATATGCACGACGGGGACATAGAGTTTGAGATACGATTAATCCCAGGAGCAAGCGGCACTACAACTAAGGCACCTTATAGGATGGCACCGGCCGAACTAAAAGAGTTAAAAGTACAGCTTAAGGACATGTTGGAAAGGAATGTGATTCGACCAAGTACATCGCCTTGGGGAGCACCGGTTTTGTTCGTGAAGAAGAAGGATGGTAGTTTGAGGATGTGCATCGACTACGAGCCTTGAATAACCGACAATCAAGAATAAGTATCCTTTGCCTAGGATTGATGACTTGTTTAACCGGTTGCAAGGGAAGAAGGTGTTTTCTAAGATTGACCTTAGGTCAGGTTATCACCAGTTGAAGATCAAGGTTGCAGATAGACCGAAGACAGCTTTTAGTACGAGGTATGGACATTATGAGTTCCTTGTTATGCCTTTTGGACTCACTAATGCTCCATCAGCATTTATGGATTTAATGCAAAGAGTCTTCATGCCTTATCTTGATAAATTTGTGGTAGTATTCATAGATGATATCTTGATATACTCTAAGGATGAGAAGGAGCATGAGGAGCATCTAAGGATTGTTTTGCAGACTTTAAGGGAAAAGAAATTGTATGCCAAGTTTTCTAAGTGTGAGTTTTGGTTAAAACAAGTTAGTTTTCTCGGCCATGTAATTTACGGGGATGGAATTCAAGTTGACCCCGCGAAGATAGAAGCCGTTTCTAAGTGGCCTAGACTACTACGGTGACGAGAGATAAGAAGTTTTACGGGTTTAGCGAGGTTACTACGGGAAGTTTGTACAAGATTTCTCGAAGATAGCAACTCCTCTCACTAGACTTACTCGGAAAAACATCAAGTTTGAGTGGACAAAGGAGTGTGAGGAAGCTTTTCGGACGTTGAAGGATAAGTTGACTGCGGCTTTGTGTTAGCTTTGCCGGAGGTCTTCGATAACTATGACGTGTATACGGATGCTTCGAGTCAAGGTTTGGGATGTGTTCGATGCAAGCGGGGAAAGGTAATAGCTTACGCCTCTAGGCGATTAAAGGTTCATGAGAAGAACTATCCTACACATGACTTGGAGTTGGCGGCGGTGGTTTTTGCTTTGAAACAGTGGAGGCACTACCTTTATGGAGTTAAGGCAAGAATATTCACGGATCATAAGAGCCTTAAGTTTTTTTTCACTCAAGAGAATTTGAATATGAGGCAAAGAAGATGGTTGGAATTTGTGAAAGACTATGACTTGGACATTCAATACCATCCAGGTAAAGCGAATGTTGTAGCGGATGCACTTAGCCGGAGACCGGTTAATGCTATCACTACCTTGCAAGAAGTGATCCATCAGTTAGACAGTTTACAGATTCAAGTGGTTGAACGGGAAGGTGAAGCTCAGTGTTTTGCGCCATTGATGGCAAGGTCAGAATTGTTGGATGATATCCGAGCAAAGCAAGACAAAGACCCAGTGTTAGTTGATTTGAAGCGCGTAGCTCTAGAGAAGCCTACAGTGGGTTATCAGTTGGATAAGAGTGGTCATCTCTGGTATGGTGATCGTTTGTGTGTGCCTGATGTTGATGGACTAAGGCAGCAAGTCATGGATGAAGCCCATAAGATTGCCTTTGCGGTTCCTCCAAGGATCTACCAAGATGTACCGAGACCTCAAAGAAAGGTATTGGTGGCCTGGCATGAAGTTGAATATCGCGAGTTCGTGGCAAAGTGTGATACATGCCGAGAGAGTTAAAGCGAGCACGAGAAGGCCGGGAGGTTTGTTGAAGCCCTTGGAAGTACCGGAATGGAAATGGGAGAACATCACGATGGACTTCATCACCGGTTTACCGCGTACGAAGAGTGGCCATGACATGATTTGGGTGATTGTTGACGGACTCACGAAATCGGCCCATTTCTTGCCATGTAAGGTTGACATGCCTATTAAGAAGTTCACTCAACTGTATTTGGACAATATAGTGAGACTTCATGGTGTGCCTTTATCTATCGTATCCGACGGAGATAGCGATTCATAAGTCACTTCACGGAAAGGGTTGCAAAAGGCTTTTGGAACAAAGACGGACTTGAGTACGCCTTTCACCCGCGGACGGACGGTCGGTCCGAGAGGACAATCCGGACTCTCGAGGACATGCTTAGAGCTTGCGTTCTTGAAGTAGGGGGATCATGGGATGATTTCCTCTCAGTGGCAGAGTTCGCTTATAACAACAGTTATCATGCTAGTTTGGGGATGCCACCGTTTGAAGCCTTGTACGGTAGGAAATGCCGGACTCCACTTTATTGGGACGAAGTTGGGGAAAAGCGATTGACGGGGCCGAGTTAGTTAAGCGAGGCTAAAGAGAAAGTTGAGGCGATACGGAAGAATCTTAAAGCCGCTCAAGACCGACGAAGAGTTGGGCAGATATCAGAAGAAGTCCGTTAGAGTTTGCAGTTGGGGACAGAGTGTATCTACGAGCTTCTCCAATGAAGGGTGTTAAGAGGTTTGGGCGAAAAGGGGGAAGCGAGTCCGAGATATGTGGGGCCTTTTGACATCATCGAAAGGATTGGAAAGTTAGCATATAGACTTCGGTTACCGGAATCAATGTCTAGGGTACATAATGTCTTCCATGTATCCATGCTTAAGAAGTGTCTATCTTCTACGGATGTGGAATCTCAGTTTGATCCGGAATTACTTCAAGATAATTTAGCCTACGTTGAGAAGCCGGTTAAGATTCTGGATAGGAAAGAGAAGGTAGTCAAGAGAAGGATAATCCCTTTGGTCTTGGTGCAATGGAGCAATCATTCACCAAGTGAAGCGACATGGGAAGAAGAAGATGTGTTGACAGCCGAGTTCCCAGAGTGGGTCGACCTTCCAGTACGTTCAAGTTTCGAGGACGAAACTCCTCTTAAGGGGGGAGGAATGTAATATCCCGATTCTCGAAAAAGGGCATTACCGTCTTTTAACGAAAAGTCGGAATATTATATTTTTTTTTGGAATAAAAAAAGAGGGGGATTTTAAGGGAAATAATTGATTTTGTTAATTAGGGATTAATGGGAGTTAATTCCCATTATTCTCAACAAATCAGTTCAAAAGAAGAAAAAAAGGGAACGGTTTCCATCAGAGAGTGAGGCGCTGGTTTTGTGATAAAGAAGAAGAAAGGTTCTTTCGATTATCGAAGCTAATCCGTCACTCGGTTGTGCAGACGTCTCAAAGAGAAAAGATTCTACGTGACGCAAGGATCGTGTGGATACAATTTTTTTTGGGAGAAGGTTAGTTTTTATCAAGTTATGGATTACGTGTTTCGAGCAAGCTTTTTGGGTTCTAAATCCACCTTTTCGTAGTTTCTAACGTTTAGAATGCTTGGTAGATTTTAATCGATAGATGAATCATGTTTGTGTAGGTGGAATAGAGAGCTAGGTCTTGATCGAGGTTGGATCGTTGTGTTGCTCGCTATACAAAGGTAACGGGGTTTTCATATTGAATGATTGATGTTTCAATCTAATTTTTGAACTATAGTATAATTTCTCTGCTGCGAAATCCTGATTGGACTATCTGAATTTATGCAAAAATGGTGCGGTGGTCTCGGCAAGGCTCTGTTTTAATATTTGATTTTTGATTCTGGGTGCCTAGGTTAATAGATGATATTAGTAATATTCGAAGGTATGCCTTCCATCTTTTTTTTTATATGTTTTCGGCCCTGGACATGTTGGTACAGCAAGGCGTATTTTAGCTAATTAATATGCGGTAAGTCTAATGGACACATGAAAGAAGTTAGATACGGTAAAAAGATTACCAAGCCTATTTGATTTACATAGTAAAGTTTTGTTTACAAAAAGGGACTTTGTTGACTTGTTATTCTGTTTGTTTCAAGAGTTAATAATAAATAAAATAAGATATGTATAAAAATATAAATAATTAATTTGGGTGTAGTGTGGTGGTAAACTAGAGTATGGTTTGGGGTCTTCCTAATATGATCTAAACAACATTAATAAACATTCATTAACATTACAAAGCCATGAATAGGTTTCGATGCGTTTAGTTACGCACCAAGTGGGCTTCTTATGAATGAAACTTGGGACCGTCGGAAACTTAGGATTGGCCTTGTGCTTTGATGAACTAGGGTTTATCATTGTACGTGTAATTGCTAGCTTGAGTCTAAGAAGAGGGAGTAGGGAGCTTTTGTTCTGAATGAACTTAGGTGGCCAGTTAATCATTTAATATACGTATTTGACTAGATAAAAGACTAAACATCATGAGAGCTTGGATAGGCACGGTACAATATCGGCAATGTGTTGGTTGGCCAGATAAAGTGGTGATGGTCATTGCCGGATTCTAGACAAAGCCAGTTAAAGTAGTGATCATACCGCCGGACAACCTCACGAACGAGATAGTCATTCACCGGATAGCCTATAGAGCTAGCCAGTCAAAGTGAGGTGATTGTCTCGGGACCGCTAGAGATTTATCTCTATAGGGTTGCGTCTTTTGTCTTAGTGCATTTCTCACTAAGTGTAGTGCCCTCGCAAACATGATGTAACAAAGATAAGCTAAGTTAGTAACCCTAGGGACCTCGTATTATACCATGAATATAATGTGATAGTTAGATGTAAGATCATGTTCTTTTGGCCTAATAACAAGTTGTTGTTTGAATAGTTTCCGTTATAAAACGCATGATTTCAATAGCTTCTACTCGTTACTAAGTACGTATGTACTTACCCGTTATATGTTTTGGGATGAGAATATGAACAGGTTTTTGATGAAGATGAGTATGACGAAGATGTTTGATGCTTTTGGATACGAAGTTAACTTGTGTTGAAGTTTTGAAGACTTTTATTTATTTCAAGTTTAATTATAAACTATGTTGTCATTTCGTTTGAATGTTGTTTTCTTTTGGCTCGTTTTAGTGGCCTTTGTTGTAAGCCTAGACCTTTGGTTTCTTTTGTTGTGGAAATGATATAAGACTTTTCATTTTCCATTTTTGGTTTAGTGCAGCATTGAATCTGGTTTAGTCGGTCTTTGGATTTTTTTTCCCCGAGTCGTTTCGTTTCCGCATTGTGTTTATGATATATGACGTAGGCTTATGTATAATATTAGATTTTATATTATTATTATACATGCCGGGCGTTCTTTTCCGGATAAGGACTCGGTGTCCGGGAACGGGGCGTCACATTCGGTGTCTGAGTAAAAACTACGGCATATCATGTGTATTCGATTTTTATGTTTTGTTTATTTATTTTTCTTCAAAAATTCAAATACACATAAAACGATGTAGTTTTTACTTAGACACCGAAATTAGACACACAACTTAGACAGGTGATCCCATCCCATTCACTTCACTACTTAAGAAAAAAAGATTGTTCGATGATCAAAGTAATATTAAAGACAACCAAACAGCTTGACTCAAGTGGTAAACCTCCATTCTGACTCAATTATTAAAAAAGTCAGACCCTGCAGGCACGACCTGAGGTGAACTCAGGATTTGTCGGACCAGCTGGTTCCGGGGGGGCTTTAAACACAAAAAAAGTACCATTAAAGACGAAAGACGGGTTATTCATGGTTATGTACTAGATAAGAAACGTGATATACCGTTCGGACACCTTAGAGGGTATCACCCATATTGCACCTTATGGCCTCCTATTAGGGTTTCACCGTGGCGTTATACCCTTGAATACTTAATTGGTTAAACCTCCATTCTGACCATGCGTTCATCAAACACTGATATTATTCATAGATTCCGCTATATGTTATGTGAAAGTTTTGTTTGTTTCCGAAACAAGATACATCTAAATCTGAATGTAATAAGAGTGTTAAGTATTTGGGTACACTAGATGAATGTTCTTGTTTTATGCATTTCAAGATGTTTTATCAAGTATTTTGTTATTCTATGATTGTTCTTAAATTGTTTTTTTCAGAAAAATTTGGGGAGAAGATTCATGTCATGTCTTCCTACTTGACAAACATTAATCTCTATTTTTCTATCTTCCACTCATTAATGAGCATCTAGCTAGTGCTCCATCTTTTCTTAATTTGGAATAATAAGATATGTAGGATCATGCAAACTTAGGAATGAAATAATGGAGGCAAACTTAGGATTGAAATAATGGAGTTCTTTGCGTTTTATTAATTTCCTTCTTGTCGTTGTTTCCCTTGAATAAGGCATGGATGCTAAGTAGTTTTTTTTAGGTTAAAAATGTTCTTTTATTCCAGATCTCTAAACAAGCAATACTTAATGAAATATGGGGAAGAGCCCTAGTTACAATAGGTGGAGGAGCCATCATCTAAAGAAAAACATAAAACGGCAATCAAGTCCGTTGCCTTATCACGATTAACAAAACAAAAACGACAAGATCAAAAGATCTAGCATCATCTAAGAACTTCACGAGAATGGATCCAAGAGGAGAGAGATCTTCTTCTGATAAGAGGATCAGACTTTGGCTATACAAGCAGAGCGCGCTATCCGATTCAAGTGTTATTCGACCTTGCCATAATTTTGCAATTTCAAGAAGACCAAGATGGATTGCGGTTAATTCAGCATGTTCCACTTCATGAGAGGTACTTCTCGATTGTACTTCAGTTTATTAGAGCATTTGCATCATATCCTCTAAACGAATTCTCTATTTTACAGTCTTAAATACACATTTTTCTAGTTTGTAAAATCTTAATTTATTCAAGATTAAATTGATCACATTCTCTATTTTAAAGATATAATAGAAAATTTACGAATTTGGATAAATGCGACAAATATAAAGGAAATTTTATAGAATCTGTATTTTACACTAAAAAAACAGAGTATCTGGTGCATTTTAATTTTTATATATCTTTTTTTTAGAAACCAACGAATTTTATTAATCAACCAAGTCCGCTAAAGCAACGGTGATTACATTATTCGGGGGTTGTGCTCCTCATTCAATGACACCCATCGAGTCAACTCCTAGTCGAGCCAACAAATGAGCCGGTACATTACCATTATGTTTAACAAAATAAAATCGAATCGAAGAAAAATCAGTCGCCTCCAATTGACAGTCCTGCAACAAGCTACCAAAAGAAGAGAAATCGTCCTCCTGGCAGGTTAATCGATGAACACAAATCAAGCTGTCGCTCTCCACCAGCAAAGTAGATAACCCCAATCTCCGGCCCTCCACCAAAGCCATAATGATTGCTCTCAGCTCTAGCATCAGGATCTCAATGCCTGGGTCGATGCGAAAGGAATAGGCCGCCAAGATAAATCCTTGATAGTCCCGAAATATAAGGCATATCCTTGACGCATGTGGCATAGCAGAGGCATCAACATTGCACTTAATCATTCCATCTGGCGGCTTTGCCCAGTGGTCCCTCAGATTCTGTTGTTGGGCTCCATTAAGCGTCTAAGTGGCTTGTTTGAACTCCCTTGATGCACTAAGTGCCGAAGAACAAACACGAGATACATACACCGTCTGATTATCGTAGATCGCACTGCATCGCGCCTTCCAAATGTTCCACATCACCCACACAACCTCTGCTAATTCTTCTGGCGACAACCTGTCCAGAAGAAACATAAAGTAACCCTTAAAGTCCGGAGCTCTCCCCCGCGAAGCCAAGTGTCCAAAATGCGACTGTTCCCACGTCCGTTCCGCTAGATCCCGATGCCACTTCCCCCGCTAGACCCGCTTTGTATAAAGATAGTGCTAGCCGATAACCAGACTTAACCGAGTAGATCCCCCGACGCTCATAATGCCAAATACGCCTATCCAAATGCCTTCCCTGCGTTATTGGAGTACGTAAAATCATGTCGCTCTCCCATGCATTAAATCGCGCTCTCACCAATAGGGCATTCCACCGCTGAGTCTCGGGAATGAATAAGTCCTTCACCTTGTAGTTTGGCGGGAGGTCGTGACTTGTGTGTTGTGGAAATATTACTCAGCAGACTCAGTCTGCTGCGAGGCTTCACGGGGTGCTCGGCGGATTGCTGAGCCTCAGGATTTCGTGCATAATATTTTGTACACCTTATTTAATTGTAAAATTAATTGTAAAAGACATATTAATTGTGAGTCATATAAACAATTAATATGTCAAACTCTAGTTTACTTTATGTCATAGACATAACTTTTACTTTTTACTTTTGCATGCTTGCCGCCCACATCTACATACTCAAGTGGCCGCCCAAGCTAGCTAGCTAGTCTCTCTATCTCAATTGTATCTATTTATACATCTTTTTACTTAATGAATAAACCAAGTTGAAGTTTACTCTTGTGTTTATCACATTCTCAAACTCTCTTCATGGTATCGGAGCCTACTGAGTTCTAATATTCCGCTGCATAACTCAGTTTTTTTTTTTTTTTTTTTTTTTTTTATCAAGAATGTCTTCATCTGAAGCATCCTACTCATCAAGTAAATCTCAGCAGACTAAGGTTACTGACTCCACTCCATATACAAATCACAGACTTGATTACAACAATAATCTTGGGTTGTCAAGATCTATGAAAAAGTATAACTCGGGACAAAGCAAGATGGAAGACTTGTCGAGTCCAAACACTCTCGACGACCGGAATCACTTGGTGATATTATGGATTCTCGGTTAGCTCTCTTCCAAGAGTTTCTCAAATGGCGAGAAGGCGATAACTCTCTCACGAGACATTGCCACTCATACCAAGACGGGTATATCTTATTCCCAACTCGGTAATGGCACCTGGATAGTTGATTACGGGGCCTCATCTCATATGACGGGGAAATAAAAACTGTTATATAACCTCAAACCCTGTCAGCAGACTCATAAAATTAAAACTGCTGATGGGTCTACTTCATATGCTCAAGGTTTTGGAATTGTTCAACTTACTAATAAGGTTTATCTTAAGGATGTCCTGTTTGTGCCAAAGCTAGACTGTAATCTTATATCTGTCAGTAAACTCACTAAGGACCTTAATTGGACAGTCACTTTTAAAGATAATCAGTGTATTTTCCAAGATACTTATTCACAAGAAGTAATGGAAAGAGCCAAAACTTGCTCAGGACTGTTTATTGTTCACCCCTGTTTGAAGACGAAACACGAAGACCGAATCGCCTCGGCGGCTTTGCTCTCAAACCGTAGACAATATTATGTTATGGCATTATAGATTAGGACATCCTAGTTTTGGTTATTTAAAGGCTTTAACTCCTGAATTATTTAAAGGATGCAATCTTAATGATCTTCAATGTGATATATGTCAGTTTGCCAAACTCACCAAATCTGTGTATGCTAAATTGCCTCACTTACCCTCCTCACCTTTCACCCTAATTCACAGTGATGTATGGGGGCCCTCAAGAGTGAAAAGTATAACAGGGAAAAGGTGGTTTGTCACCTTCATTGATGATCATACCAGAAACACTTGGTTATTTCTAATGAAAGACAAATCTGAAGTTGGACCTATCTTCCAAGATTTTTATCATATGGTCTCCACCCAATTTGATACTAAGATCAAGATCTTAAAGGCGATAATGCTCGGAATACTATGAGTCTAACCTCGGTAACTTCTTGACAAACGGAGGAATTGTTCATATCGGTAGTTGTGTGGAAACACCTCAACGAGAATGGGGTTCTTGAAAGAAAGAACGGGCATCTGCTTTGGAAATGGCCGGATCAATCATGTTCACTACACATGTTCCTAAATACATGTGGGGTGAAGCTATCTACCGACTGTGCAACTTATTTACTCAATAGACTTCCCGGCGAGTGTTAGGTTTCAAAACTCCACTCCAAACCCTACCGACCACACATTCCCGCCATCATCTTGTTTCCCGATTTGCCTCCAAAGATCTTTGGTTGTCTTGTGTTTGTGTATATCCATGCTCAACACGAAGTAAACTTGATCCTAAAGCTCATAAGTGCATTTTCCTTGGATATGCACGGGACGAGAAAGGTTACAAGTGTTACTCTCCTACCGAAAAGAAATTTTACAATTCTATGGATGTGAAATTCTTTGAAAGGACTCCATATTACGAAGAAACCTACGATCCGGTCAACGATGGAAACCCGATTGAGATTGAACTAAGTCCGTTCCCTCGGCAAACCATTTACCCTCGGCGAGTCCTAACCCTCGGCGGCCTGGCGACATTGAGTCTGCCGACTCTCGGTACCCTGCGACTCTCTACGGCCTACTACTCCTCGGCAACCTCCCCGAACAAGAGTCTGCGACTCGAGCCCGCCGATCCGAGCCTATCGACACTCGGCAATCTACGGATCCTCGGCGGCCTGGCGACATTGATGATAGGCCTATTGCTCTTAGGAAGGGAAAGAGATCATGCACCGATCACTCTATTCATTCTTATTTATCTTATGATAAGTTATCTCCTGTCTTTGCCATGTTTACACGGGACACGGACTCTCACTCTATCCCTAGAAATATTCGGGAGGCCCTTCAAAATGATAAGTGGAAGGTCTTTGTTAAAACGAGAGATGATTTCTCTCCTGGATAATCATACTTGGGACCTCGCAACTCTTCCCAAAGGCAAGAAAACGCTTAGGCATGCAGATGGTTATTCACTATCAAATACAATGCGATGGTAAAATTGACAAGTACAAAGCCAGATTGGTAGCAAGGGGATTCACTCAAACTTATGGCATTGACTATAAGGAAACTTTTGCACCAGTAGCAAAGCTCAACACTGTCAGGGTACTTGATTTCCCTAGCTGTCCAACTTGACTGGCCTCTTCACCAATTGGACATCAAAAATGCCTTTCTAAATGGGGACCTCACTGAGGAGGTTTATATGACTGTACCCCCTGGTTTTATCAATCCTCATACTCAAGGCAAGGTGTGCAAGGCGAGGAAATCTCTATATGGCTGAAGCAATCACCAAGGGCATGGTTTGGAAAACTCACTACTTGTGGTTAAAGTTGCTTGGATATCATCAATGCAACTCGATCACACCATGTTTGTCAAGACAACCAACCGAGAGGAGGTCCATTCTAATTGTATATGTGGATGATATCATCCTTCTTGGAGATGACTCTACGAGATCCGAACTTGAAGACTCTACGGCAAAGGTGTTCCAAGTTAAAGATCGGGCTACCTCAAGTACTTTCTTGGTATGGAAGTAGCTAGAACCACCAATGGCATTTCGGTCTCCCAAAGGAAGTATGTCCTGGACCTACCGAAGGAAACGGTATCTTTGGGATGCAAACTTTGTTGTATCTCCAGGTAGACCCCGATCATACCCTACTTGCATGGTGACATTGCTTGTCGGGAAAGAACAATATCAAAGGCTTGTAGGCAAACTCGTATACCTTTCTCACACAAGACCCGATATTGCATATGGGGTCGGTCCTGGTCGATCAATTCATGCATTGCCCTACTTGAGCAACATTGGGATGCGATGAATAGGATACTAAGGTATTTAAAATCCACTCCCTCGGCCAAGGCCCGCACTTCACCAAGTCTACGATAGATCAATCAAGGTCTACACCGATGCGATTGGCCGGATGTCACATTGACGGGAGGTCTACCACGAGGCCATTGCTCATATATATGGGGGAACCTGGTTACTTGGAGGAGCAAGAAACAACCTCTTGTGTCAAGAAGCGATCTTGAAGGTGAACTAAGGGCACTTGTACTTGGCATTTGTGAAGCTCATGGCTAAAAAGTGCGGACGAACTTCGGCAACCGTATCGGCAACCTATCACACTCTGTTGTGATAATAATTCACCTTATGCATGGCGAAAGATACGATCCATCATGATAAAACCAAGCATGTGGACATTGACGGACACTTTCGAAGGAGAAGATTGATGCCAAGATTATTCAACTCCGGTATGTTCCCTCGGCGATCGAATGCGATATTCTTACCAAGGCTATTCCACCTCTTATGTTCGGCGGACTAAGTAGCAAACTTGGCCGCATCAACATATACGGCCCGATTTGAGGGGGTGTGGAAATATTACTCGGCGGACTCGGTCTGCGAGGCTTCGACGGGGTGCTCGGCGGATTGCCGAGCCTCGGGATTTCGTGCATAATATTTTGTACACCTTATTTAATTGTAAAATTAATTGTAAAAGACATATTAATTGTGAGTCATATAAACAATTAATATGTCAAACTCTAGTTTACTTTATGTCATAGACATAACTTTTACTTTTTACTTTTGCATGCTTGCCGCCCACATCTACATACTCGAGTGGCCGCCCAAGCTAGCTAGCTAGTCTCTCTATCTCAATTGTATCTATTTATACATCTTTTTACTCAATGAATAAACCAAGTTGAAGTTTACTCTTGTGTTTATCACATTCTCAAACTCTCTTCATGTGTGAAATACGAAAAATCGAGGAAGATCCACCCATGCATCATGGAACACAAATACTGCAGAGCCATCCCCAACCTGCCACCGAAGCCCACTCATCAACAAATCTCTCCCCTCGAGTATACTATGCCACAAAAATGAAGGCCTCGACGTACGAGTGGCAGCTAAGAATGTACTATTACGAAAATATTTTGTCCAAAGCACTCGCCCAACTAACGACCCCGGATGAAGATGTATTCGCCAAGCTTGCTTTGCCAAAAGAGCCAAGTTAAAGCATTCCAAGTCTCTGAACCCCAAACCTCCCAGTGTCTTCGGCATACAACACGTTTCCCAATTTTTTCAGTGGATCTTTCATGTTTGCCCGTTATCCCCCTAGAAAAAACTCCTAATCTCCTTCTCCAATTCCTGCAAAATAGTTGTTAGGACTTTGAAGCACTGCATAATGAATGTTGAGACCTTGAAATATCTAAAATTTAGTTTTTTTATGATATCTACTACAAATGATCACAAATTTTATGTTGGACTTGGTGCAAATCCTAGTTGGTGCATCAAAACCAATAGGAATCCAACATTCTAAAATGGGTCACTACCTGTAAAAACTTTACACCAATGTATCCCTTTAAAAGTACTGACTTGGTGGTCCAAAACTTACACCTGGACCACCCTAAAATTTCTCACAAATGTTATTAAAATTTCTCGGATATTAAATGTACTTTCTCAAGAATCGGAGTACATTCATAATACTCGTATGGTTGGTAAAATAAAAAATTAAAAAATGTATGGTACAATCTTTGTTATATGCATTTGCCCAAGTCGTCACACAAGTAAAACATTATAAAGTTTTGTTTATTTTTTAGTCAAATTTCCGCAAATCATGTTTCTATTCGTCAGTTTCAGTTACAAACGCATAAATCATGGGCATCAAAGAGGCTCAAGATTGACCAAACGGTAGAATCTACTCTACTCTCTCTTTTTTTTTTCTTCTTAGAACTTCATGCCCTGAAAATTCAACAACTTCTACTTTGTTTTACATCCAAAAAAAAAAAAAGTTTCAACAACTTCCTTGAAAAAAAAAATAAGAAAGAAAAAGTTTTTTTTTTTTTTTTTTTGGTGAAGAAAGAAAGAGTTAAAAATCAACACCTTAAAAATGCTATGACTATATTTCAAAAAAAAAAAAAAATTTGCTATGACTATAGGGGAAGTTTTTGTATGGTATATCCATATATATCGAATCAAATTGACAAATAAACAAATCTGGATCACACGGTTTTAATTTAGTTTAAAAATAAAATATCTACGGTTTCCCACGTATGTACGATCCGCATATGGCAGACCCAATAACTTCCCATGACTGTAGCTCCTGTACGCAATGTTTATTTACATATTTGGAGATCATCTTTTATTTTTTTAAATTTTTATTTAGAATGGATATGCTTTAAAATCTCAATTTCATGAGAAAATTAAATATCTAAAGATTTGTGCGAAACCAGGTGGTGCATCACACGGAGCAAAGATCCTTTCAAATATTTGATGAAAGTGTTCTCTCATATACATTGTTTTTAGACATTATTAACAAAAAAAAAAAACGTAGTTTTGAAAAAGAAAAAAAAATCTATGATAAGATCATTTTCTCCTTTTGGGTGTGTGGTTAGATCACTTATACTTAAGAGAATACTTTCCTTAAATACATTAGAGGATCATGCCACGCATCACACTGGTGCTCAATCCCCGCCGGCGATAGCGTTTCTTTCACAAACAGTAAGTAAGGCTAGGGAATTAAATATTACTTGGTATAGCTAGTTAAATCCTTTTTGGAGTTTTGTTTTTCTTATTGTATAGGCGTAGGGTTTGCTTTTTTGAGTGTGTTGTAAATATTTTTCTTTGCTCAAGTTTTTAATAAAGATCATGTTTATACCTAAGGAAGATTTGTGTGAAACACGCTGCACAAGGAGAAATTTCACATATTCCTACTTTTGAATATATATGAAGCGATGCTGGTACACTAGCATTTTGAATGAGTCTGAATGATTTGTATATATAAAATATAAATTTATCAAAATTTAAAGAACCAAATGCATGCATTTTAACGTTTCCCCAAACACCCTGAACAGAAGTGGTGGTGTGATGACTAGGATAGGGGAATCCAGATGCAATAAGATAAAACATAGATGCAATATAACATAAACAATAACATACAATAGCAGAAACAATAAGAACACAAGATTTAACGTGGTTTCGGTGTTGTGCCGACTACTCTACGAACAGATAATAGATATTTCATTATGCACAGAAATTCAGATGAATTACACACTTTAAATTGATTACATGTTGAGTATTTATAGGCACAGATCCCTAAACTCTAACCGCCAAAGGATCTTTGTCTGATATGTCATAAATACCCCTGAATGGGTCCCACTACTCACCCAACTTTAGCCAACCAATGCTCAGACGCAGAACTCAGCTGTGTTCAACACCCTAGGCAGACCTCAACAAACTGCTGACTTTCAGAAGAAACTCAGTTGACTTCACCAACTGACTTTCACAGACTTGAACACACTTCTCGGCTGACCATCATTCAGCTGATATCCCAGATTAGTTCTACCAGATTAGAGATCAAGACACTTTGTTGACAAATCTACACTTTGACATGAACTCTCATTCACAGCCAAACAGTTTGCGTAATCAGATGTACTTGTACCAGATGCATTCGTCAATGCCAGATGTATTGTACTAGATTTCTCCACAGAATCCACTTAGTTGACCTGAGCTTCCAGATTTGCATATTATAAGCTTTGAATGTTCAGCAAGTCCAAACATAACTAAAACTTGCTCTGCGGAACTTGTTTAGTAAACATATCAGCAGGATTCTCCTTGGTACTGATCTTATTTACTACAACCTTCTTCTCATTTCTCAGAAAATGATACCTCACATCAATATGGTTGATTCTCTATGATGAACCTGATTTACTATCACAATAAATCTTAGCTTGATCCTGATGTAGTCCCAAATAACTGACTGGTCCCTTCAACTAAATACCCTCCTTGGTTACTTCAGTAAATGCCATATATTCTGCCACAGTAGTTGACAATGCCACTGTGGCCTGAAGAGTTGTTTTCCAACTGACAACTGAATTCCACAAAGTGATAACATAACCAATCATAGATTTTTTGTTATGCATATCACCTACATAATCAGCATCACAGTACCCTGTGACCAAACCTTGAGTATCACCTCCACAAATGAGACCAACATCAGTTGTACCATTAAGGTACTTGAACATCATTTTCACAGCTTTCCAATGTTCCTTTCCAGGTTGAGTCATAAACCTGCTGACAACACTGACTGCATGAGCCAGATCAGGCCTAGTGCACACCATGGCATACATCAGACTTCCAAGTGCACTAGCATAGGGACTCTTGACATGTACTCCTTCTCCTTTGCTGATTAAGAAGCATAAACAGATAAATGAACATTAGATTCCATAGGAGTATCTATTAGCTTTGCAGCAGACATGCCAAACTTGGCCAAGATCTTCTGTATATAGCCCTGTTGAGAAAAGAACAACTCTTTTTAACTCATATCTCTCCAAATCTCCATCCCAAAATTTTTCTTGGCTGCTGACGATGACAGATTAAGCTGCACCCAAATCTTTCATTTCAAACTCTGCACCGAGAAGGTTCTTCAGATTCTGATTATCAGACTTCTTCTTTGCAGCTATCAACATGTCATCCACATACAAGACAATATAGATATGTGATCCATCTCTCAGCTGACTGTGATACACACAGCAATCATATGGACTTCCATTATAACCCAGCTGGATCATGTGACTGTCAAACCTTTTATACCACTGCCTTGAAGCCAGCTTCTTTCCATACAAGGATTTCGCAACTTGCACACAAAACCTTCATTGTTAGGAACTTGTAAACCCTCTAGCTGAGTCATGTATATCTCATTATCTACATCACCATGTTGAAAAGTTGTCTTCACATCTAACTGCTCAAGTTCAAGATCCAACTATGCCACCATTGCTAGTAACACTCTGATTGAACTGTGTCTGACCACTAGTGAGAATATCTCATCAAAGTCTACCCCTTCTTTCTGACTGAACCCTCTTGCATCTAAACGTGCCTTATACTTGACCCCTTCTGCCCCAGATATTCCTTCTTTATTTCTTGACGATCCATTTGCATGTAACAACTTTCCGATCATCTGGATGCTTGACTAGATCCCAAGTTTGATCTTCAATATTGACTCCATTTCATCTCCCATGGCAGCAAGCCATTGAGATGCCTCAGAACGTGTCACTGCTTCCCTATAAGTAGTGGGTTCAAAACCATCCATTCTTCTGCAACTTGAAGTGCATATCCAACCGTATCATCAAAACCACACCTCTTGGAAGGTACTCCAACATTGGTTCTTCTAGCTCACAGCTATACTCTGTTGACCAATATCTGTTTGATGCTAAACCGACTCTTGTTCGGTAACTATCCGGGATCCAGGTTTGCTTCATCAACCAGATCAAATGAGTGCTGATTTGGATTAGCTGAGTGTTGCATCGTAGTTGACTCCACCTAAAGCTCCACCTTACTGTCAGCTCTCTCAGATTCATCACTGGTTTCAGACTTAGCAGTCCCTCTCACTAATAAGCTAAGCATAGAATTTTCATCAAAGACCACATCTCTGCTGAGAATATCCATGTTCTCAACTGATGACCAAATTATATAACCCTTCATCCCATCATCCTACCCTACAAACACTCTCTTCCTGGCTATTGGCTCCAGCTTCCCTTCACTCACATGATAGTAAATTGTGCTTCCAAAAACCCTTTAAATAGAGTAGTCGGCTGGCTTGCCTAACCACATCTCAACTGGTGTCTTGATATTGATCCTTGTGTGAGGACTACTATTGATTAAGTAGCATGTTGTACTTACAACTTATTCCCATAATCTACTTGATAAACCAGCATTAGAGAGCATACATATTGCCCTCTCCAGAGGAGTTTGATTCATTCTCTCAGCTACACCATTCTGCTGAGGTGTATTCTTGACTGTATGATGTATGATGATACCCTCATCCTTACAAGATGTATCAAACTCAGACCAACAAAATTCCAGACCATTATTTGTTCGAAGCCTCTTGAATTTCTTGCTTGTCTGATTCTCCACTAGAGTTTTCCACCGCTTGAAACTACCGAATGATTCACTTTTGGGTTTCATCATCACCACTCAAGTCATTCTTGAATAGTCATCTATGAATGACACAAAATATCTATGACCACCCAATGATTCCACCCTTGATGGACCCCAGCAATCAGAATGGATATGATCAAGTGATGCCTTTTGTACTGTGTAGGTCTGTAGAGAACTTGTTTCTATGTAGCTTTCCCAGCACACAGTGCTCACAAAAGTCCAGAGTCTTGACCTTATATCCCCCAAGAAAACCTGTTGAATAAAGGACATGCATAGCTCTTTCACCCATGTGACCAAGTCTCATGTGCCACAACCTAGTCTGCTGTGATTGATGAACTATTGAGGATGCCATAGCTGCAGAGCCAAATTCAATAGAGCCTTGTAATATGTACAAGGTTCCCTTCTAGATACCTTTGAGGACCACAACTGAATCTTTGTAGACATTCAGCTCTCCACCTACTCCCTTGAAGTCGAACCCCTTGACACTACTAGAATTTCCCGGATTTGTGACGAATACTGTTCGTCACAAATTTCCGACAATATTGCTACAAATTAGCGACAAACCACATATTTCTTTTTTTTGCAATAAATAGGGACAAAATTGTGACAAAATATGTACATGGCAAAATGTATGTGACTATTTTGTCACAAATCTTTGCGCCAAAATCGGGCGCCATAATTTGTGAGAATTCTGTGACAAACTGGCTTGGTCATAAAAGTCTTCGTTGCTAATCTGCCGCTAAACGACATATCTGTCCACATCGCAAAATTGTCGCATACTTTCCACAAAATTGCTACGAATTAGCGACAAAACGCGTAATTTTTTTTTTTGCAATAAATTGAGACAACATTGTGACAAAATATGTACGTGGCAAAGTGTATGTGACTGTTTTGTCACAAATCTTCGCGCCAAATTCGGGCGCCATAATTTGTGAGAATTATGTGACAAACTGGCTTGGTCATAAAAGTCTTCGTTGCTAATCTGACGCTAACCGACATATATGTCCACATCGCAAAATTGTCACATATTTTCGACAATATAGCTACAAATTTCCCGGATTTGTGATGAAAATTTGTGATTAAAATGGTTCGTCACTAATTCGCGACATCATTGCTACAAATTATTGAAAAAACATAAAAAGATTATTTTTATAAAAATTGCGACGGTATTGTGACAAAATATATACATGACAAAAGACCAGTAACTATTTTGTCGCAAACCTTCACGCCAAATTTATGCGCC
This sequence comes from Gentiana straminea, assembly GCA_036785695.1. Lineage (NCBI taxonomy): Eukaryota > Viridiplantae > Streptophyta > Magnoliopsida > Gentianales > Gentianaceae > Gentiana > Gentiana straminea. The sequence continues at coordinate 2,914,973 of JAVUPR010000046.1, read as the reverse complement.
ATTATGTGTGACAAGTATGCGACAAACTAGCTTGGTTACAAAATATTCCTTGCTAATTCATCAACGACGGATAAATTTGCCCATATATGTTTACTTTTAACAAATCAAATTATAAAGGCCAATAAGGCCTTGATTTAGCGGTCAAAGTTAAGGCCAAGGACCACCTCTTAGTCTTGGTTCGAGCCTACTAAGTGTAAATGTGTGTGAGTGTTATACATCTTCGTATATTATATAAATATATAGTGAACTTATTTTTGTATTTCAAATACATATAATTTACAAAAATTGGCATGGGTATAACCCAAAGATTATCAACATTGGACGTTTTGGGCCGAATTCCGGTCAAAATGGTCAAGAGGGCCAAATCAGTACAAGCTCGTAGACGTTTTGGGCCAAGAGAAGGTCAAAATGGTCATGCGGGCCAGATCAGTACAAGCCTATTGTGGGTCTTTAGCTAACCGAAGTTCAATCCCAAGGTTCACTATTGAGTTGTGATTCAAACTCGAGGTTCGTTATTGAGTAGTAATTTCAAACCCGGGTCGGTTGAAACCCGAGGTTCGTTAGTGAGTTCATGATGTGAAACCAAATGTTCGTTAGTGAGTTAATTATTCGAAGCCTGAGGTTCGTTAGTTAGTCATGAGTTAATGATTTGAAACTTGAGGTGTGTTAGTGAGTTAGTGATTTGAAACTCGAGATTTGTTCTTGAGTTCATGATATGAAACCCGAGGTTCGTTAGTTAGCTAGGCATGAGTTAATGATTTGAAACCCTTGGTTTGTTAGTGAGTTAATGATTTGAAACCCGAGGTTCGTTAGTGAGTTCATGGTATGAAACCCGAGGTTTGTTAGTGAGTTCATAGTATGAAACCCGATAGCGAGTTAAGGATTCGGTACTCAAGGAAAATAGAGATTTTGCGACGCGCAGTTTACGACGTGCAATAAATGTGCATCAACAAAAATTTCACATTAAAGTCGTTCATATTACGTGGATGCCAAATGGATGCCACGTGTGCGTAATGTAGAAAATATTTATAAGTTTCTGAGACAAAACGTTGACGCAAAAGGTAAATTGTCGACTCAAAAACCCCAATACCCTAATTGAAATAGAAGCCGCCCCTTTTCCATTTTAATACTTCTGCACTTTCAACTTGAAGTTCTGGTGATTTAGCATCAATATCATTATCCACGAAATCACTTGTATAAGGTTATTCTAAACATCAATTTTATTATCTTTTCAATTTAGTGTTTTCTCTTTTTAAATTTCATTATATCCGATTTATTGTGTGGTTGCTATGGTGAGTGGTGAGCTTGGATACGGGTTGTGGGTGGGAGATGGCGGTGGTTACAGGTTGAGGTGGGAAGATGGGTGGTTACGGGATGGGGTGGGGAAATGGATGTGGTTACGGGCTGGGGTGGGGAAATGGATGTGGTTACGGGGCTGTGGGGAGGGGGTGGGGGCTGCGATCCTCTGAACAATTCTCAGCTCGAAATCCCTCAATTACGTGATATAAAATCAGGAAAATGAGGTGATTTTCATCTTCTTCTTTTGGTGTTGTGATTTTGCTTTTTACAATGAATGCAGTACTTTTGTTTTTATGATTTTGTGAATTTTTCTGTGTATTGTGGATCTACAGAGATGCTTGTCTTTGGTGGAAATGAGAGAATTGTAATTAGAATTTCTATAAAAAGTTGGAATAAACGAGTAAACATTCAAAAGCAAATGAGCCTCTTTGTTTCACGGTTTTGTAATTCTATCTTTATGTTTCAATTCCATCTTTATGTTTCAACTTGACACTTTTACACGATTTTCTTTTATGATTTTACGTGTCAAGTTGTTATTGGCAGGAGCATTTCGTATCTGATAGATTATGGACACATGAAACTTTGACTTAAGGTACTGTAAAAGATTTAACTGTCAGCATTATGTTTAGGATTTAAGTGTTGTTCAAGTGCTAACATGAATCTATGTGGGGAAAGTTGATTCTACTTTTTAAAGTCTGTTCTTTAGATCATATTTTAGATTTTACTATCTTTTTATATCTTACGCCAGCTGAGGAACTGATATTACGTGGCAATGTAGCACTAAGACAGAAAGCACTTGTGCCGATGATAGGATAATCCATCCACTCCCAAATAGTTTGAATCTCTAGCGGTATGCAATTGGAATGCTGTTGTGAAATTGTTTTTCATTGGTTGATGCTTCAGAACAAGGAACAAATGCTTCTTCATGTTGTTGTTGGAGACAATACAGACTTCAATTTGTCCGAGCATCATGCTAGGAATTGTGGGAAGATGTTTAGAGATGAAGAGAACCCAATCCACCCTAGCCGGTGTAACTTACATTATCTTGTGATTAAACGGTTTCTGCTATTAGCGAGTTGTTATCTTTGAAATTTGTTTGTTTCATATAATCACGATTTTGAAGAAACAAAAGACGGTGTTTCTTTGGATGAGATGTTCTTTTTCCCTGATTTGTTTCCTTTGATAATCTTCTTATAGAACCCGAATTTGCCACAGTCTATGGCACAAAATGCAACTTTGATTGTTTTCATGAGGTTTGAGGATACTTGTCATGAAATAGACTCGGTTCAGGATTGGTGGGATCTCAAATATCCGTGGGACTCATATTTCCATGTGGAACCTCTGAATTATTATTCTCAGAAATGGTTGGAACTGTTTTCAGTTCCATGAGAGGTACATATTCCTTTCCATAACTCTTTTATTAAATTGTTAGTGTTTTCTCTCCGTTATCCTAGTTTGTTGAGTTTTCCAATGATACCATTCATTTCCAAGCATCGTCCCTTTTCTTTTAGGTTCCTCTTTCGTTTTTGCTAAATTCCTAACATTTGAAGATTACCTACCTTGTCAGGTAATTTGTTGCAGAGAATGTTCTTGATGGAGTTACTTTTGGGTGGCCAAGGCAGAGAAGTTTAAAGAAGCAGTGACAGGTGTCCTACCATATCTTAGGAAAAAAGGGACCCGGATTCCGGATGATATGCTGAAAGAGGCCACAGTGGACATGTACTAGCGGTGCAAGTGAGATCATCATGATTTTAAACAAGTTCTTCATGATGTTTAACAACACCGTCAAGAATCTGAGTGGGATGCAAAACTCAAGACACTTTTAGAGACGATTGCTCGTTCACAAGATTGAGATGTTTCCGGTGATAAAACCATTAGTGTCTTGTATTTGTCCGTTGACCATGAATAATATTGATTTCATGTTTTGAAATGCTATTTGACTCAATTATGAATAAAATGATTTGCTTCATTTTCATGATCATGGAAGTGTTTTGATTATTTATGCTATTGAAACGTTTTTTTTAAGAGAACATTTATATTATTGAAAATAATTTTTGTAAATAAGAAATATAGTAAAAATGTGAAATATAAATTTTGTTACAAAGTCATTGCAACTATTGATTTTGACACAACAATTCATTAAAAATATAGGTAAAATTTGTCACAAAATTAATTCAAAAGTGTAGGGAATAATTGTCACATTTTTATCACTAAATTTGGTACCAAAATTGTAACATGAATTCATCACATTATAATCACTAAAATTTTGTCACAATTTTATCATAAACAATCGTCACAAATTCATATCAGATTTGTAAGATATGGTTATCACTATTTCATCAAAAGAATTGGTTACAAAATTGTCGTATTTTTTGTTGTACATTTGTCGCTATTTTATGAAGCAACTTTGACACAACACTCCATCACAAACTTATCGGATAATTTTGTCACACATCCGTTGCAAAATATAATTTTTGTCGCAGATTCATCACTAAAATTTTTGTCATATCTATGTCACAAAGTGTGACTTTCGGCACAATTTTGCCACAAAACTTAGTGACAAGGTTAATTTCGACTCAAAAATTTGCAACGGGGTGTTCCGTGACGGAAATAGGATTCGTCACTGATCCGTCACAAACGAGCGTTAGTAACAAATTTGTGACGAAAATCGCCGTCACAAATCCGAGAAATTCTAGTAGTGTGATGTCCAGTAGACTAAGAGATACCAAATTCTTGGTAATCTGTGGACCATGACTAAAATCTTTTAGTGTGCAGAATCTACCATCCTCGGTCCTCAGCTGAACTGAGCCAATTCCCACTATCTTGCATACCTTGTTGTTTGCCATAGTAATATGACCACCATCTATCTGCTCATAAGTAGAAACCACCATGTGTGGACAAATATTATAGGATGCTCCAGAATCTAGGTACCAAACATCAGCATGATGTGCTGAATCCCCAACAACTAGAACCAGATCCTCATCAGAGTGCTCAGCAGCCACAGTTGTTGTGCCAGAATTTCTCTCCTACTGCCTTTTCTTCTTTGGACAATTGGACTTTAAATGTCCATGCTAAAATTCACTGAACTAGCTAAAAGAAGAGAATCAGGCACATCATCCACCCCCAACGTTATTTCAAAGAATGATGATGACCATGATGATTCAAGAAAAAAAGCTGATGTGACTATAGGTTTGCAAACAGATATTCAACCTCAACTTCAGGCAATGCAAACTGTAACTCAGCAAGAAGATTTGCCATTTGGAAATCAGACAACTGACAATCGGCAAGCAGCTGATGGAATTGATAATCAACAACTTATGATCATTGAAGATATCACTCAGTTTAAGGATCAAACGAAGCTTTACATATGATCCTTCGATATCCTAACAAAGGATGAATTGGCCAAAGTTCATGAGAACTTGAAGATCGTGCTCGACCAAAGGGATATACAAAATGGCCTTTTATCAAATATCTCTGGATATCTAGATTATAGAACTAGAACAGATGTCTCAGTTCATGCAAGACTAGAGATGATTCATAAGTCAAGTTCAAGTTCGGCTTCAGAAATTTTGTTACTTAAACAAAAACTTGAAGACTCAACCGCAGTAGATAGGGAAACACATTCACAGGCTCACTGGCATATGAATCAGCACATCTACGGGTTAGAAACTTAGCTCAAAGAAGTACTTGCTTCTCAGCAACAAATCTCAGCCAATCAAAAAACAACCCATGCTCTGGTAGATCAGTTATACGGTGCCAAAAAAGGGGAAGCTGAAGAAGAAAAGCTGAAGTTACTCAAGGAAAAGAAGCAACTCAAAGACGAGTTGGAAAGATACAAATCAGATCCAAAATTCTTACAGAAAGAGTTAACTGACGAGCAGCTCATTGTAAAATATAGTCAACCTGGAGATCGGAGAGCTACTCTTACAAAGGATTTATGGTTAAAGTTTGTCAAAGATCATAATCCTATCAAAGCCAAGTACAAGGACAAGACTTTTGAAGAATCCTTGAACTACTTTCTATCTGATGAACTCTACAATCGAAAAATGGCACAATATAAAAAGACCAAAAGGATCGAAGACAAACTGAAGATTAAAGACAAAACTGAATAGATGAAAGCTGATGTAGTAGAATTTGAGAAATACTACGTGAATGAATCAGCTTTACCAAAGTTAATCTTATGGAGGAAATGGAAAGAAGGAAGTAAAGTAGACTACAACAAGACCTTTTCTACGGAAGACTCCAAGCTAGAATATGATTATCGTCTACATGACAAAGAGATGAAGTTTATTTCAGTCACAGAAAAAGGCTTAGTCTTTAGCCAAAATTCATTTGAACAAAATGTAACTATTCCAGTTTTTACGTATTCTAATGAGATCCAGTTCCCATTTACATTGTTTTACATTGTTTTGATCTTTAAGTTTTTCTTTTAGGGAGAGTTTTGGCATCATAAAAAAGGGGAAAATTGTTGGAAATAAAATTTATGTTTTGATGATAATTCATCATATTTATTCAAAGTATTATCTTAACCTCATTGATGAAGTGCTGAAGCCAGATGTTATAGTGAAAAGCTAAAAGATGTCTAGAACTGAATGTTTAGGTTTTACTAGAGTCTGATATTTGTATAAGTTACATCAGACAAGCACTGTAATAGTTAGTGTGTCGTAAAACTAAAAACTGGAAGTCATCTAGAAAACTGGAAATCACTTAGACAAACAAACTGACTCAGAATACACCAGTATTGAACTGAAGAAAATAAGTTCGCTGAGGGACACAGACTCAGTTGGCTTATCCAGAAGACTGAAGAACTGAGGGTTCAAACTCAGTTATTGAAGACTGAAGAACTGAGGGTTCAAACTCAGATGAAGTTAGACTTCATGCAAGTTTGTGGTGACCTGAACTGACTTTATGGATCTTGTATGAAGACCTAAGATTCAAAGGACAATGAACTCTTAGAAGATATTTGTTTATGGTGTACTCTGATTAAGTCAATTATAATCAGATGTAAACCGAAGTACCGATATTTGAAGAAGAGTAAAAATCTCAGTTAATGCTCTAAGACAGTCAAGAAACTGACAACTGATAAGGAAACTCAGTTTTACATGACAGCCATCCAACAAACTGATAGTACAGTAGAACATTTAAAAGGAAGCGATTTTATTGGATGAGTTACTGACAGATCAGAACGGTCAGAAAATATAGCCGTTACAAGATAGACGTTGATACAGCTCGAATTCAAGCCAGATGAATGTTGGATCTCACACTATAAATAGAGGACTTTGCACCAAGGATTAAAAGATAACAAGACGAAGATTTAATAGATTTACAAGCATATTTGTGCATTAGTCTTCTTATTTGAATTGCTATCATCTCAGTGCTATAACAAGATCACATCTAGAATTTCTTCAAGTGTTCAAACTACACAGAATTTATCCATATTCAGACACTTTGAAGAACCACAAACAAGAATCAATTTATTGATTCTCAGCCCAACTTTGATTCTACATTAAAGGTTTAGACTGTGAAGCAAACCGGGAAGGTTTCGCCAATGACAGTTGTTACAAGCAGTCGGGTAGACTGTGTTTGTGGTGGTAGCTGGTGAAGAGGCATACGTAACCCTTCAAGGACCATTGTTCAAGCAATTGAAGAGCAGCAATTCTACCTGTTCTACAACTGTTTAGATAGATAAGCTAGGGTTTAGCCAATGACTATTGTTTAGTACTTTTTGTAACAGTTCACCTCAAGAAGTTCTAGTGGAATTTTCCTCCACACCACAGGGGAAGAGAGGACGTATAGGATTACACCACCTGGAACCTCTATAATTCTTTTTTATTTACTTTACACACTTATTTACTTACTCAGCACTTTATCTGCAGCATTCTGAGAATTGATTGTTATACATTTCACAGTTCACTAACTGACATTCTTCAGAATTCAGTTTAACACACTCAGCTTTCACATAGAATAACAAGATCAAGAAAAAGGCTAGAATTATATCCGCTGCCGGTTGACTCAGTTTTAAGCTTAAGTCAGTTTGACTTGAACTCAGCTTAGTCAGCTTAACTCCGCACAAGTTTTAACTAACTTTAATTTGTTTTAAATCCAGTTTTAGGGACAAGTTTATTCATCCCCCCCCCCTCTAAACTTGTGTTAGCCTTTCGAAGTGACCAACAGGCTCTTTAAAAATTTTTATTATAATAATTATCTTTATGATACCGACTCAATCTAAGGTTCATTCAATGTCCATCGAATTATTAATGACTGGACGAAACCAAGAAATAACCCCTCACGTGCGAAATTATAGAAGATCACACATCATGACTATACGTTTCTAGCCTAGCTTATCTGTGTTACATCAGCATTCAAGGACACTATGCATGGTGCTGCACACCATGAGACAAGCAACCTATTGGTGCGTCTCACCAATAGCCACGGGCTAGTCCCGATAGTGTTCGCGTTCGGTGAAGTCCCTCTACTCTTGGTGCCCTCTAATGGCCAGAAAAGTAATCCACAACGAGTACCCTCTACTCCTGGTGCCTCTAGAAAGGCCAGGAAGTTTACTCGTTTTATCCGAAGGCCTACACATTGTGATATAGACTTGTGTCTTACCAAGAATGACATTATGTTTAGTCTTTTAGCTATACAAGTATGTTTATTATTATGTTGTTAACTAGCCACCTAAGTGTTTTCAAGTAAGCTCCCTCACAAACTCAACTCTCTTTCCTAGACCTCTAGACACGGACAAAGGCTAGCAATTACACAGACATTGGTGAACTCTAGTTCACCAAAGCACAAGCCCTTTCATGCCCTTCCGACGGATCCGAACTTCAACTCTCTTTAAGAGTACGTTCGGTGTTTTAATTGAACGAATCAGAAACTCAATCGGGGCTTGTTCATATTTAATTAATGTTATTTGATCATGAATCAAGGTTTAAAATTCAAAACATAGCTTAAAATAGCTTATTTATAAAAAAAACAGGGGCAATGTGCACACATTCTGGGAGAATGTGTGCACATTGGGCGAAAATTACATTTAGCCCTGCCAGTGTGTGCACATTCCAGAGGAATGTGTGCACACTCCAGAAGCTGTCCATCTACAGTAGCATTCTGCTTCAGCAAAGAATGTGCGCACACCGCTAATCAATGTGCGCACATTGAGCACACCAAACACCCTAAGCACGCTTTTATGCACTTTTTCGATCTCTACTCAAATCCAAACATGTTCAACATCAAAATACTCAGAAAAATAGCAGAAAAAGATGAATTTTACCTACAATAACAACCTTAAATCCTTAGGCAACACGAAGGTATGATTTCTAACATAAAATCATATCAAACCTTAACATAAAACCTAATAACCCATAAATTAACTTGTAGGAAGATCCTATTACCTTTTAGCAAGCTAATCCAATTCCAAATCCTCAGAAAAACCAACAAAACCTGATCTTTTCTTGCAGGTATCCTATGTGATCAATTCCAAAAAGGGTTAGATTCGATCACACGCTTCGATTAACACAAGATTACGAAAGATATGAGTTTTGATCTCCAAAACTCATCCAAAATAGGAGCTACGTCGAAAATCATACCTTGAGAAAAGATCTAACTTTCTTGTGTTGAAACGACGCCCTCTTCATGACGATTCCAACGCTTCGCGTTGAGATTTGACTTAGCAACCGGAAGAAGTCTCTCAGCCCTAATAGCTCTTACGCCATTCTCTCTTTCACGTAGGAAGAAATTCTGATTCAAAAGGTTAGGGAAACTGATTAGGTTTGATTTTCCTTAAATAGGAAAATCCCAATAATTAACCTAATCCCTTATTTTCCTTAAATACCCTTATTATTAAATAATCAGATTTTTCCCAAATTATTTATTTATATCGCCATATATATATAAATACACTTAAAATACTTTAATCCGTAAATCATAATATTCCATTTTTCGTAAAAAGACACGTCTGCTCTTTTTCGAACAGTCGAGATATTACATTCCTTCCCCTTTAAAGGAGTTTCGTCCTCGAAAATCGAGCGTGCTCAAACCGTTGACTTTCCTTAGCAATCTCTCTTCAACACAAACCAAACCGAAGCTTCACTTGTTTCCCTCTGGCAACAACTAACCGGTTTCTGATCTTGCTAGCCACCGAACCAAAACTTTACCGATTCCCAAACCATTCAAAGTTCAAACCTCGTACACTCAACCCAAAGCTGACCAACCTCCACTTGAACTGTCGAAACCGCACTAACCAATCTTGTACTTGTCTTCCCTTCTTAGGAAGGACGCTTTCCTAGTTCAACCGTCCAAGTAGAAAAATCTTTTGGGTTGCACCTATACCAAGAGACACACCAAGTCCGTAGAATCCAAAACTGTAACTTTACTCTTGCCACGGTAGATTCCAACGCAACCAGCAACTTGTAGTAACACCCTAGCAACCTTGATTACTCTATCCAAAGTCGTTGTAACAACCATGAGATCCTTGAGATTACTCTTACTTAACCGTTGTGGGGTACCTGATTCTGAAACCGATCAACTCGTTCCAACTGACTCACAACTGTCTGACCCATGTCTTGAACCAAACCACTCGCTTCTTACTGAGCCCTAGAACAACAACACCTAGTCTCTACCTACGAAACGTCGAGGGTGAAAGAAAGGCATCTATTCTTTCTTGATCAAAGGACTTAAATGGTTTTGAGAAATTCAGGTGCATACATAAGCCATGAACTAATTGATTTGCAAAAAAACAAACCGAACTGATTTTGAACAAGAGGCAAAGATAAAATCTATAAGTATATAAGTTTTACATATGATGCACAAAAATCAAAAAATTTGGGAAGCCAAAGGTTGGTCAAAATAATTCTTTTCATCTATTGTTATAAGCTGTCAAAATTTTTTCAGGATTTCACAAACTGCCGTGTGTTGCAGATTGTGCTCAAACAAAAAAGAATTTGCACTTGTTTCCAAAACAAAATTTTTAGTTCAGGATGTTTTCTACAACATATCAAAAATCCAAGTCATTTGAAGGTGTTTAGCTTATTCAAAACAAATTGATAAGTAAAAGTACCGCTACAGAATTTTCTGAACAGTGTGCTCATCCTTGTCATGAAATTTATGAACAATCCAATTGGAAAATCTGAGTTGATGTAAAGAGAGAAGTTGTAGATAAGAAAACTTTCTAACTGGCTAAAAATTTACAGAATTTTTTGGTATTTCAGAAATGATATTACAAGGCATAGAGAAAGGTGAACAAAATAGTTTACTCATTTTGCATAACGCCAAGTTACAAAAAGAAATGATTAGGACCAAATGTAACAATAATAATCAAAAGTATTAAATCCTCCAAGAGAAAGAACATGTGAGGGAAGTCTGAAAGTTCCGAAAGAAGAGAGGGATTCTATTAAGGATCCTAGAGGAACGAACTCGAGGGAATCACGTAATAGATGTATGCTTAGAACTCAACCTAACCTTCGCTTAAGGAGACTCTTCACTTGGTCCTAGGTGCAACTTAACCACGGTTTAAGGATTCTTAGTCTTACGAGGATTTTACCACCAAGATCAAAAGGGATCAGAAAGGTTCAACAAGGTCTACGAAAATCTTATCTTAGAGGAAAGAAAGCCTAGAACAACAAGAACGCTTCGCTCTGATACCAACTGTAACGCCCCGCTCCCGGATACCGAGTCCTTATCCGGAAATGAAACGCTTGGCACGCATAATATTAAATAAATCTAATATTACACGTAAGCCTCTACTACGTCGTATCGATTTTAGCAAAACGGAAGCTCAAAAGACTCGGAAAACACCATAAAAGGCTACTAAGAATAGAATCTCATCTAAAGATAGTAATGTAATATTTATTACATTGAAAAAGAAACCAACGAATTCCAAAACGTACAATAAACTCCAAAAGAGAAAACTAGAAAGTAATTACAAGTTCCTAAACGAAACTTCAAGTCGAAAGTAATAATTAAAACATAAATAAATAAGCTCTTCAACTTCGGCGTCCTTAAACGTCGTCATCGAATTACTTCTCAAACTCTGAATTCACCTATTCGTCTTCTCTCCCCTAAAAACATAGAAAAACAATGCATTTGAGGTAAGTACAAAGTACTCAGTAAGAAGTAGAAGCTACAATTTAATTAAGGCTCTTTAACAAGTTTTATTATAATAATTATCTTTATGATACCGACTCAATCTAAGGTTCATTCCATGCCCATCGACACTTCATGACTATACGTTTCTAGCCTAGCTTATCTGTGTTACATCAGCATTCAAGGACAATACGCATGATGCTGCCCACCATGAGACATCTGGGTGCAACCTATTGGTGTGTCTCACCAATAGCCACGGGCTAGTCCCGATAGTATACGCGTTCGGTGAAGTCCCTCTACTCCTGGTGCCCTTTAATGGCCAGCAAAGTTATCCACAACGAGTACCCTCTACTCCTGGTGCCTCTAGAAAGGCCAGCAAGTTTACTCGTTTTATCCGAAGGCTTACACATTGCGATATAGACTTGTGCCTTACCAAGAATGACATGATGTTTAGTCTTTTAGCTATACAAGTATGTTTATTATTATGTTGTTAACTAGCCACCTAAGTGTTTTCAAGTAAGCTCCCTCACAAACTCAACTCTAATTACACAGACATTGGTGAACTCTAGTTCACCAAAGCACAAGCCCTTTCATGCCCTTCCGACGGATCCGAACTTCAACTCCCTATAAGAGTACGTTCGGTGTTTTAACCGAACGAATCGGAAACTCAATCGGGGCTTGTTCATATTTAATTAATGTTATTTGATCATGAATCAAGGTTTAAAATTCAAAACATAGCTTAAAATAGCTTATTTATCAAAAACAGGGGCAATGTGCGCACATTCTGGGAGAATGTGTGCACATTGGGCAAAAATTACATTCAGCCCTGCCAGTGTGTGCACATTCTAGAGAAATGTGCGCACACTCCATAAGCTGTCCATCTACAGTAGCATTCTGCTTCAGCAATGTGCACACACCGCTAATCAATGTGCGCACACTGAGCGCACCAAACACCCTAAACACGCTTTTATGCACTTTTTCGATCTCTACTCAAATCCAAACATGTTCAACATCAAAATACTCAGAAAAAGATGAATTTTATCTACCATAACAACCCTAAATCATTAGGCAACACGAAGGTATGATTTCTAACATAAAATCATATCAAACCTTAACACAAAACCTAATAACCCATAAATTAACTTGTAGGAAGATCCTCTTACCTTTTAGCAAGCTAATCCATGGCCAATTCCAAATCCTCAGAAAAACCAACAAAACCTGATCTTTTCTTGCAGGTATCCTATGTGATCAATTCCAAAAAGGGTTAGATTCGATCACACGCTTCGATTAACACAAGACTACGAAAGATATGAGTTTTGATCTCCAAAACTCATCCAAAACAGCAGCTAGGTCGAAAATCATACCTTGAGAAAAGCTCTAACTTTCTTGTGTTGAAACGACGCCCTCTTCATGATGATTCCAACGCTTCTCGCGGATCTGAAAACGGTTGAGATTTGACTTAGCAACCGGAAGAAGTCTCTCAGCCATAATAGCTCTTACGCCATTCTCTCTTTCACGTAGGAAGAAATTCTGATTCAAAAGGTTAGGGAAACTGATTAGGTTTGATTTTCCTTAAATAGGAAAATCCCAATAATTAACCTAATCCCTTATTTTCCTTAAATACCCTTATTATTAAATAATCAGATTTTTCCCCAATTATCTATATATATCGGCCATATATATATAAATACACTTAAAATACTTTAATTCGTAAATCATAATATTCCATTTTTCGTAAAAAGACACGTCTGCCCTTTTTCGAAAAGTCGGGATATTACACAATCTAACATAAACAATCACAGACAATAGCAGAAACAAGAAGAAAACAATATTTAACATGGTTTCCGGCGTTGTGCCGACTACTCCACGGACATAAAAGAGATAATTTATTATACACTGAAATTCAAGCGCATTACACACTTTATATTGATTACAAGTTTAGTATTTATCGGCACGTATACCTAAACCCCAACCACCAAAGGATCTTGTCTAATCAGTCATAAATATCCAAGAATGGGTCCCACTGTTGACCCAACTTCAGTCAACCAATTCTAAGACGCAGATCTCAGCTGTGTTCAACAACCCAAGCAGAACTCAGCAGACTGCTGACTTTCAAAAGAAACTCAGCTGACTTTCACAGACTTGAACACACTTCTTTGCTGATCATCATTCAGCTGATATCCTAGATTGGTTCCACCAGATTATAGATCAATTCACTTTGCTGACAGGTGGCATTCGAAAATCTCAATACCCTTCGGCTTCATAAATATTACAAACACAACTGCAAAAAGAAAATTTAAGAACACAAGTTGCTTGGTGAAAGGTATCCTATGTATCTCTCTTGTCAAGAAAGAGAGAAATAAATTTTTTGGACCTTTTGTCTTCAAGTTAGCCAGATCCAGAGCACTAGATGAAAAATTGGCAATGCGAATACTCTTTTTAAGGCCACAATGAAGTTTGATATCATCGGCCGGAGCATCGTTAGTATAGAGATCTAAATGGTCTCCTCACTCCTCCACGGCCTAACCACGAGACCGTTGACGGTGTTAACAAAGAAGATTCTTTCTTCCACTCGCTAGCGGCAGGCCATCAGCCAAAAGACTATACTCAGTGTTTCCGCTCTGGCGCATAAGGTAGAACCACTTCGGAGAATTGCCAAAATTCAATATAATGTAGCACGCTATGAATAGTGGAACATAAAAATTCCTACCGTGCTTAACATGACTTTGGACACCGCGTCATCCGACCTCAATAAGTCTTATTTCAACTCGGTATAGTCTACATCTGACCTCATATTCCCGACCTGGTACAGGATTACTCCGAACATTATATTCACCTCGGTACGTGGCGTGTGCGATTTTAGACGGCATGAGCTCCCCATCAATGGGAATTTCGGACATTATACATGACTTTGCACCACGATTGCAATTGCTCTCTTAATGGCTCCGTGATTGTCGCCTAATTAGGGCATGAGAAATAACTGTTGCACGATCCCCACTCAATCAAATGCCACGAAATCAGCGATCCTCAATCAACTCTCTTCATGTGGTATATAAATGATCATCCGTCCTCAAAATCAGAACTATGTTAATTGGATTGATCTCATACACTTTAGGTACGCAGACAGTCTCACTGACACACGCATAAATCATCACAAACACAATCAATATTCCAGTTGGATTTCCCTAAACGAATCCAATTACCTGAAATAATACCCGAACGAAGTATAAGCATCATCAAACTCCATCTAAGCGGAAGTGACGAATCCATAAAAAAAAATTAAGCAGAAGAATATATATATATATTTTTTTCAATTAAGTTTGTTCTACATGTGCAAACAAACGGTAATTTGTATGTTTATTTTTATTTTTATTTTGAGCGGGTACATAGCCTACTTCGAAACCATGTACTTCTGCCAGTCCGCGGATATCCATGTTTACATAAATTTATGCATGAAGAACCCTATGGCCTCGTTGATGGAATAAAATACAATAAGATGTGCTTGATTGAATACAATATAATAAAATAAAATGACATAATTTCAATCTCAAGATTGACAAAAAAAATATAGAGTAAATGAAATTTCACTATATAACATGCAGAAGCGGACACACGTGTGAAAGTGCATATAATGTTAATTATATATATCTCCATCAGTTTAAGTTTTTGGATAGATGGTAATTCAACATGATATCAGAGCGAAATGTTTTAGGTTCAAACCTTGCTGCCAACATTATTTCCCTCGTTGGTGGGCAGATGTATGTGTAGTGAATGATGATAGAATGAGCACTTGACGGTGGTGGTGAGGTTGCATCGATGGATGGTCTTGTAGTGCCTTTGTGTGGTCAGTGGTGGGCAGATGCATGTGTAGTGAATGATAATAAGATGAGCACTTGGCGAGCACTTGACGGTGTTGGTGAGGTTGCATCGATGGATGGTCTTGTAATGCCTTTGTGTGGTCGCTGGTGGGCAGATGCATGTGTAGTGAATGATGATAGGATGAGCACTTGACGGTGGTGGTGAGGTTGCATCGATGGTGACAGCTGCGTATGGTATGGGGCTTATGGTGGTGGTGACACATATTTAACGGTTTGGTGCAAGATGTACATTCTATATAATAGGTATTACCTCCGTCCCATAATATAGGTCCATTTGGATTTTCGGTTTTGTCTCATAATATAAATCAATTTACAATACCAATGAATCATTTATTATATTTTTCTTTTTTTACCCATCATTTATTATACATTCATCTACTTTTCACTAGTTTACAACTATTGCATTAAAGGACAATGGTTGTTTAGAATTTTATTATTAAAATTAATTTTGCATAACCAACTTAAATTTTTTTTTTAACTTTGTAAAAGTCCAAATACACTTATATTTTGGGACGGATGTTGTATGAAATATGATCTCTTCTTAACATGATGGAGCCGTCAAACAACTTTTCTTTAGTACTCTCTCCGTTTCGAAATATTTGAAACAGTTGTAAAAACACGCTTATTAAGAATGTGATTTAATGCAATGATACAATGATTAAAAAGCCATATGATACAATTAATGCAGTTTTTTTTAACTTCTAACCTAATATTAAATAAGGGTAAAGTAGGAAAATTAGCAATAAATTCTACTTTTGAAAATATTCCGCCTCAGTTATTTTAAAATAAAACTTTTAGGCAACTGCGTCAGTTATTTTGGAACGAAAACAGTATAAAAAAATTAATGAATACTTAATCATTGTTTTTTTTTTCCATATAGTCTTGACAATCCTTCAAAAAAATAAAGTCTTTGACAAGGCATATTCATCGTATTTTGTAGAATTAACATCTAACGAAGAGTGTTATACGAAAATAGATATTATATGGATTGCATATTGTTAAGAAATAGATAGATATTTATCGTATCTAATATTTACTAGATAGATTTATCTTATCCACAAGGGACACTTGTCACAATCTAGTATTAGCCACTTGTTTTAGTGTGTGTAACTACTATGTGTAGTTCACACTATATGAAGATGTAAACACAGCCCTTTGTATGCATGCAAAATATCTTCAATCAACATATGAAATTCTGTCTTTTCTATCTTGGTATCGGAGCTTGAGGTTCGGCGTTCATGGCCACCTCCGAGCAACCACCTACGAGTGGTGGTTCCGTTCAGCAAACCAATGTTACTTCTGCAGCTGGAATCAGCTCAATCACCAGCTCACTGACTCTGGTGGTAGTTATGCATCTGCGGGAACAATCTGGCCGGACGGAGTTGTTACAGGCATACCAGTCACCGGTCTTTCTTCGTCCAACATCATTACTCTACCACCATACTCCGGCATGCATCTTGGAAGATCAGAATCGCAAGTTTTCAACCTGGGTCCTCACCAATTCCTGCTGGGTTTCGGTCCACTCTTCCAAACCCACCATTTCTGGGCTCCATACCACCCTTTTTGGGCTCTGTAAGTCCTCATTCCCCTACTTCCGTTCTTAGTCCACCTTTTTCTGGAAACCTTAGTCAGATCTGCACTGTGAAGCTGGATCGAACTAATTACTTACTTTGGCGTTACACCATTTTGCCTATAATCCGTGGTCATAAGTTAGAGGATCATCTTCTTAATCCTATGCCTAATGCTTCTGAGACTTCATCACGATTGTTGTTTCCTACGGTCTCTGGATCGTCTGTGATAGATGAATGGCTTACGAAGAATAATCTATTAATGGGTTGGCCACTTAGTTCTAAGATAGAACAAGCACTATCTGAGGTTGTAGGGTGTGCTACTGCTTATGAAATCTGGACTACCCTAGAAACCTTTTTTAACAGCAGGTCAGGAGCTCGTATGGTTGAATATAAAGATGCATTAGCCAAGGATTCCAAAGGTTCTAAGTCTATGTCAGACTATTTGGCTCAAATGAAATCCTATTCGGATAGTTGATAAGAGGATTTTTGCAATCCGGTTAATCAAGTAAAAACTCAAAACCTTAGCAAAATCTACTTTATAACCGGCAGTGGACCGGATCGATTGTAGGTAGTGCTTGAGGAGTCCGAGGTCGAACCCATAGAGATTGGCTTTGAGTACCACAGCTGACTTAGCACTCAGTTCAGGTCAACCAGAAAAATAGGACGTTATACTATTGCATAAAAGAAAGATTATACTAATCGGATTTCTTAACGATTAAAAGAGGTACAACCGAACTATGATCCAGCGGATTACTCTACCCTCAAACAAACTACCCCGGGAGTGTGCTCTACCTTCCTTGTCTAAACGATAAAAACCATGTATTGGAATGGACTTAATGACTGGAGTGTCAATCTAGTGCATAGGTAGGTGTCAAACTACCTTTTAAGCCAAAACGTCTACGGTCCCGAAACCCCGTTTCCCACACTTTGCCGCAACATACATTTATAAGCTAGGTGTGTGTGATGATGAATGACTAGGTGATCAAGCTAGCATCGATTACGATTAAAACAGGTTTCATGATATGAATTATCGATTAGAACGTTTCATTACGTGCTACTGTTCGGTAAGTTTTTAAATTTATAATTTTACCGGAACACCCCAAGTGCAAGGCACGTTGTAGTGGGTATTACCGGGTCGTCCAAGGAATCGAATGATGTCGGAAACAAAAATACAGTTAACGTACCGGTGAATTGTTACGATAAATCTAATTAAAATAATAAAGTTCCTACAAATTCTATGGTCCTAAATAATTTCTATTAACTAATAAAACAAAAGAGATCAAATTAACACTAAAGGAAATAAAAATTGAAAAACAACAAATTAAACCTAAATAAACTATTGAATCTAAAATCCAAATTGCTATGAAAAATTACTGACTTTCTTCTTAATGTAACGAGACAGTAGGGCAACAAGGATTCTACCAAACAACCACCACCCAACCAGTTTGTGAGATGAATCAAATTTCTTGGTGTGATCTAACTTAAATCCAATCAAATTTCTTTAATCAAATTTATTTGGTTTCTGTTCCCTTTCTCAAGTGAAACAAAACTGACAATGGAAGAACATGATCATGAGTTCATTTCCGAATCTCCTACCCAGTTAACAATAAACTAATCTCTCGGAATATCATTAACTGTATCGAATGAAGGGTTCTATGTAAATTTAATTCTCATCAAATTCAAAACAACAATCGTTTCATCGATTTTTCAATCCAACAAAACATACATTCAAACAATTCAAAACATTCGATAAAGAAAAATAAATTCAAACTCACTAATAATGTTTATTGAAAATCTCCTGGTTGTGGTGATGTTGTAATGGCTTCATCCCGTTGTCCTACTACGAATTGCTTAGCCTTCAATCATCTTCGATCTCCAAAAGAAAATTGAAAGAAAGAAACTCATGTTTTTGTGTGATGTGGTGCGGCTGCTAGGGTAATGATGTGTTGTATTTTCTGTGTCTTCTTTTCTGCTCGAATGGTGCTGTTTATATAGGAGTTTCGCCGACATAAAGAAGGATCCAGAAAAACGCGTCGATTTTGCAGCTTCGGGGTTCGGTCGACCGACATAAGACACTCGGTCGACCGAATGGCATGGCTCGGTCGACCGAGCCTACCATTTACGCGTTTTCACACTGTTGCTTTGTATACCGTGTTCCCCACTTCACTCTTTCGACCAGATTTGATTTATCCTCTCTTCAATTCTCCGATTTTCTTCTTTATTTTGAAATCACTTGATTGAATGAGATTAATTTTCTCCATAAATAACATCCCCCTGCATATCTTTTAATTTTCTGCAAAATTGTTGTTACACCGAGACATCGAATAATAATAATAATAAAATGTGTAACAAAAAATAACATTTAAACCCAATATTTCCTCATAATTAAATTATAACCCCTCAATAACCATTATAGGAATTTAACGGTTAAAACACGCTTTTCTCATTTATTTCCCTTAAAAATAAGGTAAATTGTTTAGGGATTAAGCCCGAAAATATAGTAAAATATACCCTAAACAGCTACACTACCTCCCGGTTCATCTCCCTAATGGCGTTCATCCGCTTTCATATAATTCGGCCGTACAAATGATTTAGCTACTCATTATCGGATTGAAACAATAATTGGTAAAGGAATTCATGATATAAACGATAAAAGAACAAGAAATCATACCCACTTTATTGAAGATTGATGAAATACCAAAGTGTGCTCACAAAAAAATCAAATCTTGACAATCGAGACGTAACGGATTGATGTTGTAATGTATTTAGTGTAAAAGAGGATCGAAAGACGAGAACAACGGTATATGGAACTTAATTCTACGCTTCCGGACGAAGGAAATCGCCCAGAAGAGGCTACAACTAACTAAAATCGTAAAAGTCTGCTAAATAAAATGTTTGAGCTGCCCTTTTATAGGCTAAGGCAAAATTCAGCTTGTCCGTACGGATAACAGGCTATCCGTACGGATGGTTCTTGATTCTCCAGGTTGTCCGTACGGCTGGAAGGTTGTCCGTACGGATATATCTCTGATCAAACCTTCTATTTTGTGTTCCCAGTATCTGTCCGTACGGATATATTCATATCCGTCCGGATGTATCTCTACTGCATCAGTCTGTCCGTACGGATAAAATGACTATCCGTACGGATAGATCTCTGTTCAACATTTTGATTCTGGCTGAGGATTGTCCGTACGGACAGAGGTTTGTCCGTACGGATAGGTGCCTTGACTTCCAAAAATTCCACTATTTCATACTTAGCCTTCGTTTCTCGCCTCGGACACGTCTAATCTCATAGGTAATCGCTTTCCGGGCTCCCGACTCACCCAAATCCTGCATAAACAAGGAAACAACAGGCAAACGCATAACCCCGCAAACTACGGGTGCTCGGGAAATGAGTAAAAAGTGCTAAAATTTGGCCGAGTTTACGGAAAAACCGACAGTTACTCGCCGTGCAAAGAAAACCTCATTAACACTCAATATAGGGTCTAAACTCACCCGAACCATGCTAGAAATATGATAACCGTAGGTTAAACTGTACAGGAATGTACAGTAAAGTTGGTTCCCATCAATAGTCTGACTGCAGCTGGTTACCCCATTTCAAAGTCTAAGCTCATATTGGCCACTCTGGGAGGACTGGATCGTGATTATGAGTCTGCTATAGTTAATATTACTTCTAGGGTAGGTTCTCTTAGTTGGCAAGATGTTCAATTTCAACTGATGATCTATGAGAGGTTGATTGCGAGGTTAAATCCCACTTCTGGAACTGGTTTTGGCACTGGGATTGTTAATCCTTCAGCAAACTTTGCACAGGGCCCTCGTCCAAATGGTAGACAGTCTAACTCTAACCCTGGTAGAGGTAGAGGAACCTCTAGAGGTGGTCAAGGAGGTAGAGGCAGGGGCAACAGTAACAATGGTGGAAGGGGATATTCTGGCAATAAAATGGTCTGTCAACTATTTGGCAAAAATGGTCATATTGTCACTTCTTGCTGGCATCGCTTTGAGGAAGATTTTGTGCCGCCTAATAACAACAACAACAGTGGCAGTCCCAAGCAAGTGTCTGCTTATGTTGCTACCTCTCAGTCAGTAAATGATCCAGCATTGTATTTAGACAGTGGAGCCTCAAATCATCTAACCTCAGACCTGAACAATCTTCATCTTGGTGCAAGCTACAATGGTTCAGAGTCCTTAGTAGTTGGGAATGGTGAGCAGTGCCCTATACTTCACATAAGCCATACATTTTTCCCTACACAGCATCCACACACTACACTTCTACTTAAAGATTTACTACATGTTCCTTTAATTGCTAAAAATATAATTAGTCTTTCCAAACTTCTTGCTGATAATCTTGTTAATGTTGTTTTTACTCCTTACTCATGTTATGTGAAGGACAAGAAAACAGGGACACTGCTGTGCACAGGAACTCTCAGTGATGGCTTGTATCAGATTGAGACTCCACCCTCCAGTTAGACCTCCCTTCACTCCAAGCATGTCAACTCCTCTTTTCAACCTAAAAACCAGATGATGTCTAGTACTAGTGAGTGTGTCTTAGAGTCTTGTAATGCTCAGTTAAGTTCTGTCAATGTTAACAAAGATCCCAATGTTTGGCATAGGAGACTAGGTCATCCTTCCAAACAAGTTTGAGGGCATATTTTGAAATCTTGTAATGTTGATCTTAATGAAAGTTTATATTTCTGTGATGCTTGCCAATTTGGTAAGGGCCATGCCCTGTCCTACCCCTTGTCTGACTTTCATGCTTAAAATGTTCTTGATTTGGTTTATTTTGATGTCTGGGACCATCCACTGTTAAATCCAGTTCTGGCTTCATGTATTATGTGCATTTTATTGATGACTGGTCCAGATACACATGGATCTTCCCTCTAAAAGCTAAATCTGATGTGTTTTCTGGGTTTGTTCAGTTTAAAACTCTTATTGAAAACCAGTTTTCTACAAAAAATAAATGCTTTCAATAAGATTGGGGGGAGAGTACAGACCACTAAAATCTTATCTCACACAACAAGGGATTCAGTTTAGGCACTCATGTCCTCACATCCACCAACAAAATGGAAGAGCTGAAAGAAAGCACAGACATATAGTGGAACTAGGTCTAACCATGCTTGCTCAAGCATCACTTCCACTTAGTTTCTGGTGGGATAGCTTTGTGGAGGCTGTTACTGTCATAAATGTTTTACCTACACCTGTTTTACAAAACAAATCACCTTATGAAACTCTGTTTAATAAGTCACCTGATTATAAGTTCTTTAAAGTGTTTGGATGTGCTTGATTTCCACACTTAAGACCTTTTATTCACCCTAAGTTCAGATTTCATACAAGTAAGTGTACCTATCTAGGCATTAGTCCTCTCCACAAAGGTTACAAGTGTCTTGATAGTACAGGTAGAATCTTCATCACTAAAAATGATGTTTTCAATGAATCTGAGTTCCCCTTTAAGGAAGGTTTCACTCAAGGGCACCACAAAGAAAATCTAACTGCTCCTGATGTTTCCTCCTGGTTCTATACTCTCATTCCTGAGTCTCAGTTTTTACAAGATGCATCTGTGCCTATATCTGTGGAGCAAAGTGTTCCTGCAGTTGTTTCTTCTCAAGAGGTACATACACCACTTTCTCACACTGTTTATACTTCACCATGTGCTTCACCCACTGCTCCTACTTATACCACACCTACACATAACTCTTTCTCTCCACTAGACACACATGATCAACAAGAGTCCATAATTTCCCCTGAGTCTAGTCATGACTCTACAAGTTCACACAGTGTGTCACCTCCTCCACCTAATCCACAACCTAACCATGGCCATCCTATGCAAACTCGATCCAAAAGTTCCATATACAAACCCAAAACCTATTCTGCACAACTTGAGTCCACTACCCTTCCTGCTCACCTTTCTGAACCTACTAAGGTCTCAGAAGCATTGTCTTGTGTTGAGTGGAAAACTGCAATGGTTGCTGAGTATGATGCTTTGCAAAAGAATGACACATGGATACTTGTACCACCCAGCACTAGTCAGAATCCAGTTGGGTGTAGGTGGGTTTTTAAGCTTAAACTAAAACCCGATGGGACCATTCTTAAACATAAAGCTAGGTTGGTGGCCAAGGGTTTCCATCAGACTTATGGTGTTGATTTTATAGAAACTTTCAGTCCTGTGGCCAAGGCATCCACTATCAGGGTTGTTCTGGCTCTAGCAGTAAGCAAAAATTGGCATATCCATCAAGTAGATATTGATAATGCTTTCCTCAATAGAGCACTGATGGAAGATGTGTACATGGTTCAACCAGAAGGCTTTGTTGATACACAGAAGCCTCATTATGTGTGCAAACTTAAGAAAGCCCTATATGGTCTCAAACAAGCTCCTAGGGCTTGGTTTGGAGCTCTAAAATTACAAATGCTGAGTTGGGGGTTTCATCAATCAGCCTCAGATTCATCCATTTTTATCTTCAAAATTGGGACTAATTTACTCTATGTTCTTGTGTATGAGGATGACATCTTGGTTACAGGTGATTCACAAGATCTGATTCAGAAGTTTGTACAGCTGCTTCACTCCAAATTTTCTCTCAAAGACCTTGGTTCCATTACACACTTTCTTGGGATGGAAGCACATAGGAATGTTGATGGTTTATATCTGACTCAGGGCCATTATGCATCACAGCTCTTGAAAATGCTACAACTGGATCATCTTAAGCCCTGTACCGTTCTAATGGTGCCTAGTGCACATCTTCTACCAGATCAAGGAGAACTCATGACCTCTCCAAGTGTGTACAAGAGTGCAAGTGGAGGCTTAAAATATCTGACTTGTACTAGGCCAGATCTTGCATACTCTGTTAATTACCTCAGTCAGTTTATGCAAAAACCAACTCAAGTCCATTGGTATGCTCTGAAGAAACTTCTCAGATATGTTAAAGGAACTCTACACTATGGTTTGCTATTTAAAGCTGGTGGATCTATACAACTGACTGGATTCTGTGATGCAGATTGGGCTTGTTACCCTGCTGATAGAAAATCTTTTGCAGGTTATTGTGTTTTTATTGGTGGATCTTTGGTTTCTTGGAGCTCTAAGAAACAAAGTGTTGTTTCCAGATCCTCAGCTGAGTCTGAATATAGGTCAGTGGCAAATTTATCTTCTGAACTGTTCTGGATTAAATAGCTCTTGTCAGAAATGTGAATTCCCCTCTCAACAGTTCCAGTTGATTGGTTAGATAATCTAAGTGCTATTTACTTGGCTCACAACCATGTCTATCATGCTAGGACCAAGCATATAGAGGTAGATGTCCACTATGTAAGAATCAAGTGATCAACTAGCAACTTTCTGTGCAATTTGTGCCATCTTCAATGCAGGTAGCTGATGCTCTCACTAAAGCCCTTCCAGGCCCTCAGTTGGAAGTCTTCATACACAAACTTAATGTTGAAGCAGTTCCCACATTTAGTTTGAGGGGGGTGTTAAGAAATAGATAGATATTTATCATATCTAATAATATTTACTAGATAGATTTATCTTATCCACAAGTGACACTTGTCACAATCAAGTATTAGCCACTTGTTTTAGTGTGTGTAACTACTATGTGTAGTTAACACTATATAAAGATGTAAGCACAGCCCTTTGTATGCATGCAGAATATCTTCAATCAATATATGAAATTCTGTCTTTTTTTATCTCATATTGATGATCAATAATTTTCATAGATTACAATTATAGTCGTTTATTGTATCACAACCACAATACAAACAATACTTGTCTTCTTCTTTGTGCATATCTCATTAACTTTCTTATACATTTCTTTTGGGAACAAACTCATACATTCAACCGTGTCCGCCAAACAAACGGAACGGACATCTTTCGGGGACTGGCTACTCAAAAAAAATTACACCAAAAGAAATAAGATATGTCGAGCTAGCTAACAAATACACGGAGACATTCTCCATACGATTAATAAAAGCAAATTAAACTAAATAAAAAATAAATAAAAGAGAGTGCAAAACCTCAGTAAGACAATGTTGCACCAAACTTTCTTAAAAAAATAAATGCACCAACCATTATTCCAACTCCATAAAAATGAGATGCGCCCACACACACATCGCCTATCTTCTTTTCTCTTTAATGAATGCCAAACTTTAAAGAAATGCCACGCCTTATTTTGGAGCACTTTGGTAATGGCATGATGAGTGGGCATAATTGATTAGCTGCTGGTCCACTTTTTTCTCTTAAATATTCTTCAAAGTCTGCTTCATTTACTCTACATGCTTGCTAGTTGCTATTAGCAACACAATCATGTCATTATTTGCTGAGTTGGCCGTAGCCTAGGTTGCATGGATGATGGATACGGATACGTGAATATAGATACATCACTACAAGAAAATTGACTTTTTGCGGCGTGAATATGGATAAACGCGTCGGGTGTGGTTTTATTTTTTAAACATATAGGATATGTGTGGGGTTTTACTAATTTTCAACATCGTTCTTCATTTCACATATATATATGCTAGTAATGAATACGCATATCTGAATCTTGCATCCACCCTTTTTAAATTATAAACACACGTTCAGGTGTGTATATTCTAAGTATCCGTTGTGTATTTGTGTCAGACACGAGCGTATCCCATACGAGACATGATACTAGACTACTAGATTGAAGTATATGTTCATCAAAGGCCGTGGCCCTGTTCATATCCATAGGATCCGGGAATTAAAGAGATTACTACTACCTCCGTTCTAAAATATAAATATGTTTTGCCGTTTTGTTTTTTTCCATAATAAAAATTCATTTAAAAAACCAATGAAATACTACCTCCGGTCCAAAATATAAGTCAACATTTTTCTACTTGTCCCATAATAAAAATTACCATTTTATTGCTCAATCTCTATCTTAACCTTAATTTATTATGAATTCAATAACTTTTCATTACTTAACAACTATTGCATTAATGATAGTATAACCTTCAAATTAATGACATTCAACCAATTCCTTAATCTTTCCTAGGATGACTTATATTTTAGACCGGAGGTAGTATTTATTATATCTTTCTTCTTTTATCCTTCATTTATTATATACTCACCTAATTTTCACTACTTGTATTAATAATAGTTAAATGTCATTTTAGAGTTTTTCATCAAAATTAATGACACAAAACCAACTTTCTTAATATGTATGAAATAATCTAAACGGAGTTATATTTTGGGACAGAGGTACGTAGTACTTGCTTTGAGAGCCATGAAAGAATATTTACTACTCCCTCCGTTTCTAATTATACGTCGTGTTTGAGAAAAACACAAAATTAAGAAAGTGATTTATTGTGTTGACTTTCATTACAAAGTATTAAAAAATCTCAAAAAGTGTAGTGGTGTATTAAATATGAAAAATTGATTGGTTAAATGAGCCTAGAAAGTTGAAAAGTAATATTGAAAAACAGAAAGAGTATTAAAATATGTATTGGAAATATAACTACAACATATAAAAGGAAAATTTTAATGTGCAAATTAGTTATAAGGCCGTCGTTAGAGAATTAATGATCATTTAGGACATTTCGAAATCTTATTTAGTTATAAGGACATTCTAATTTTAAGAAGGAAACTTATTTAGTTATAAGGACATTCTAATTTCAAGTGGATAAAGAAGAAAAATGAAGGAAGGAAGGAAAAAAAAAAGAAAGAAAGCTGAAGCGCTGGAGGAAAAAGAGAAAAAAAAGCGCTGGTGACATTGATTTTTTTTTAAGATGCAGTGACATTGATGTCTGAAGCAGTGACATTGATGACTTATGCAGTGACATTGATTTCTGAAGCAGTGACATTGATGACTTATGCAGTGACATTGATGTCCGATGCAGTGACATTGATGAATGATGCAGGGACATTAAGCCAAACATTCAAGATCGTGTTAAAGAATTGAGGGATTCCACAATGAATCCAATTATCATGAGGGCACAAACAACGTGTGGCCATTACAAGAGTTATAGTGAAGAGTCTTTGTAGTTTCACCAAACTTGTACTTCTATCCATATTAAAAGCTCCACATTTGGAGAAATGCAAAACAAGAGCAAGAGCGGATGATGCAGTTTGTTAGGTTTTATGCGGTGACATTGACGACTTATGCGGTGACATTGACGACTTATGCAGTGACATTGATGTCTGATGCAGGGACATTGACGACTTTTGCAGTGACATTGATGTCTGAAGCAGTGACATTGATGACTTATGCAGTGACATTGATGTATGAAGTAGTGACATTGATGACTGTATTTACAATTCTATAACTGATGCAATGATATTGATGTCACCGCATATACAACTTGATACACACATTTGATAACTTTATAAAGTAACTTTATTTCTTTGTTATCTTTAAATATTTGATTGATGTTGGTTTATTTGATTAGTGTTGGTTTAAATTTTCGATAACTTTGTAAAATAACTGTATTTCTTTTTTTTTTTTGTTTAAATGCATATTTTTACAACCAAAGGTATACATAAATTGTTACAATAACATGTCACTGCATAAATCGTTACAATAACACGTCACTGCATAATTCGATACAATAAGACATCAATGCATAGATCGCTACAATGAGACGTCATTGCATAAACGTCATTGCATAAATCGCTACAATGAGATGTTACTGATCAAGGTTGCCAATGGATCGCGGCGGTCAATACATCATGGTAGCCAATGAATCGCGGCGGTGAATGCATCGGGGTGGTTAATGGATCCCGGTGGCCAATGCATCCGGGTAGGTGGTCAATGCATGACGGTAATCAATACGTCACGTCGATTTTTATGAAGAAAAAAATTGATTTTATGAAATTTATTCGGAAAAATATCAAATTTGATTTTAGAATAAAGAAGACGAAAAAATATGAATTTTAGTAAAAAATTATAATGATCCGAGTTTTAGATCAAAATATATGACCTTTAGAAATATGGTGAATTAAAAAAAATAAAAATAAAAAAATGAGTGAACGTTGGGTTGAGTTGTTGTTGTTGTTTTTTTTTTTTCCCTTTGAGCGCTTCTTTTTATTTTTATTTTTCCCTTGCTTCCTTTTTTTCCTTCTTTCTCTTTATCCACTTGAAATTAGAATGTCCTTATAACTAATTAAATAAGATTTCGGAGTGTCCTATTACCCCTAATAAGTTGAAAATCAGTCCTTTTAAATAATTGGCCCAATTTTAATTTGGCAACTGCGACATATAAATAGGAACGGAGGAAGTATTAATTTCAATTGTACATTTATTTTTATTTTACTTGCTGTTGAAAATGGAGATCCATCTGACACATGCTCAACATGTATGACTGTATGAGAGCAGCATTAGTGTGACACAATTATGGAGAGGTTCTTTCCTTTTTGTTGTCAGAATAGAGTACTCATTGCACCAAAAAGCAAAATAACGAAGAGGAAATAAAGAATTTTTTTAGATATTATCTATCACGATCTCTATTTTAGACAATCAAAGAGAATATGGTCCGGAAGAAAACACAGCCAAACAAAACTAAAAAAAATAAAATTACAGGACCTTAAAAAATATTATATTAATAAAAAAATAGATACATTTATACAGAAAACTAGGAAAGAAAAATATATCATTAGATAAAGTTTAATATTATTTAAGATATTTTATTGTGCAACGGTTATATTAAAGTTGTATCAAGTGACATATATTAAAGCATTTTATTTTTTATTTTCTTTCACATAATACATTTTTATCATGTGTGAGATATTAAAAATTAACAGTCGTAATATATGACAATTCATACAATTTTCCTACACGTGTTGTATCGTGAAAATTTGTCATATTATTTTAATAAATATCCAAAGAAAATTTTTCACCATTACAACATCTAAATACACACATATTATTCCTCCAATCTTTCTATATTTTTCCTCCATTCATCTTGTTCCACATCACCATTTTGTCGACATAGAATATGCAATTTCCCCACTACCCATTACGTTTGCTCGCTGGGTTTCATGAATACTCCTGATCCAACCAATTAATGATGGGCATCCCATATCATTTTTTTCCGTGTATGCGTAAGCATTTACATAATTTAGTTTATGCATTAATATCTTGAAAGATTAAGATATATGGTGATTTTTCCTCAGCGGCGTCCATAAAAAAAAATTCCGGGTTTTGGAGCATTTCCATTTGTTGATGGATCTTGATTTTTGGCGTAAATCTTTTTCCGCACTTCTGAATCCCTTTGTGTTTGTTCAACTCCAATGAGTGATCGATCTTCACTACCGATGCACGTATTTTCGGAAATTTCTCAGAGTATGTATTTCCGGCTCTTTCGGAAGTCTTGTTGTGCTTTATGAAATAATTAATAAAGACTCGAATAATTAATTGTATGGATTAATGTTAATTGACGTGCTATTTAAGTTGTGGTTTTTAATTAGTACCGAAAAAAGAGGTTGTGGTTTTAGCATTGGGTTATTCTGATGCAGGGAGGCTTCAATAAAGAGCTGCATACGTGGCAACATCTGGACCACACAGTTTCATGCCACGTATGCAATTCCCTATTGAGGTAATGATGGGGTTGTATGAGAATTGTTGGATAAAGGCTTTAACTGTTACACAATTTGCTTCTTTGACAGAATAAGACTCCAATCTGCAAAACAAGGTTAGAAACAAGAAACCGAAAGAACAGAAAAACAAAAGCTGAGTCCTGTGTACCACACAGTGTCCTAAAGACTAATTCACCCCCTCACCGCATTGTGCTTGGAGTTGAAACGGAGTGTTAGTCTCCCGGATACAACAAATAGCGAGAGACAGGATGCACGAGCCTTCAATCGCTTAAGAACCAAATATGGTGAACTCTCTCGATAGCATAAGGAAAAAGATAATGTATGTATATATTTCGTTGTGTGTAGTACCACTTCTGAATGAGGAAGGAAGCAGCTTATATAGGGGCTGAAGGAGCACATGTAGAGGCAGCCAGGTAGTGAAAACGTCTCATTACTTCATCTATAATGAAGGCAAATGGAATGAAACAGTCAGGAAGATGGAGAGGCTTAACAGTTTGCAAAATTTAATTCCGGATATTAAAAATTAGCAAAACTGAACTCGCACGACCAGCTGCATTCATGTCCGCAGGACGTGCGTCCATGCACAAGTCCAAGCCGAAATCCCACCGGGTTTGCACCCCCCCCCCCTACGCCCACGCGTAGACTTTGGCGCATAATATTGGTAATAGAACATACTAGTACCTATACTACCATAGTATATATATTGGAACTTTTCCTAGTATATTATCAATGTGGGAGTTTTGCCTTTAACTATTTCCTTCCTTTTCTTACACTTTCCATTCACACACTTCCACTACCTAATTACTACATGTTTTCCAACATTAACAACCCTGCATTGGTGTATTGGATTTGTTATTGCCATAATTACTCGTCTACATATCCAACTTTGTGTTAACTTTGTGCATTGATAATAATCCTCGCGTTCTTATTTAACTGTCACAGTTGTTAAAAACACATATTAAGAATGGTAGTTAATGATTTGACTTAACATTAAAAGGACAATAACACCCCCTTAAATATAATTAATGCAATGTTGTTTTCAATCTACATTCCTTAATAAATAATGGTAGCTGTAGAAAAATACAATAAATAATATTTTGGAAATGTAACTACGAAAGATAAAAATAAATTTTACTTTTGGCAATTACCACAGTTAAATAGGAACGTAGGGTGTTTTGTAATTTTATTATTATTATTGTAATATTTTGAACGTCCATAGGGTTACATTTGTATCCAAAAAACCAAAAGATTAATTTTATTATTATTATTGTAATATTTTGTACTTTCGTAAAATACGTACTTCCATTTATTTGTCCCAAAATTTTTGCTCCCATTAGAACGGAGAAAATTATATATTTCTTTATTAAATGCATAGGTTCAACACAATTTTTTAACTCGATTTTCTTTTTTTACAAATAAAATAAAATGAAATAAAACAAAAGAAAATTGGTAAAAAGGACAAAATCAATGTATTGATTGACATTTAGTACATTGGAATGAATACAATGTCAAAAAAAACAAATTGTTATTCCACTGAACGATTATACGCACTTTTTACGTTTTTTCTTTTGTTTTAGTGGATTTATTTTATATTAAAAAGTGTTGGTGGATAAGTTTTACTGGATTTATTTGATAGTGAAATTGATGTCGTTAAATGTGACAAGTGTAAATCCGTCATTTCAAGTGTCTCTTGTCCATTTTCACTATTTTTAATTTCATTCAAGTCATTTTTGACAATTCATTCTTCATTATTGTCTTTAATAACCTTCAGGTGTCTTTTGTCACTTTTTACTATTTTTCATTCCACGTGTCATTTTTTACAATTCATTCCACGTGTCAAACAAAAACATACGCAAGTCTCGAACCCATGACTTAAAGATAAGTAACAAAGCTTCTAACCAGTTGAACCAAATAAATAATTGTTGTAGAAATTATCTGAAATAATATACATACCTAATTTTATTATTATAAAAGAGGTATATTAATAAATTCGCCCGAAAAAGAATTTAAGTAGGAGTCATGAACTGTCCTTACAAGGTTGAGTCCGTCCATGATGGATGGGAAAATAAAACAAAAGGCGAGAATTACAAAGACAAATTTCAATTATATTTTGACATTTTTCATTCAAATCTACACGTAAGACTGAAAACATCATCTCTATAATTAAGTCCTTACCCCCTCACAAAAAACAATATTAAGTCCTTATATCATTTCATTACAGATTTAGACAATTTTCACAAATAAAAGTTGTCAATGTAAGAAAATCTAAAAAGACACATTCAATAAAAATAAAATAAAAATAAAAACTAATGAATGCAATATACTTCTCTTGTGGAATTGTCATAATGAGGTGGACCTAAATTTCACCGAATAAAAATACTTCCATTAAATCTGTACAAATCTAGAAACTTTTAAAATTTCCGTCTATATATTTATATACCACACATTAAGGCTTATGTTAACGGGTTACTCGTTAACTATCCTATTCGACTCGAAAAAAAGTTTATCTTGATTTAAGGGCTGTTTGTTAAACTCATTAAGTACTTATTCTGAAAAAATTAAGAGATAATTAATTAAGAGGTGCTTGTTAATATTTTTTCACATCTCTTAATTTGTTCAGTACATCTGAATTCTTCTCCGTTTTACCATGTAAGTTTTCAGTGGTCTCCCCGCTACTTAACGCTGAAAAGGAAGTCCACTTGCTTGCAGTATCGCAAATTCCACGTTCCCACTCCCACCTGTGCCATATTTCCCATTTTATATATACGTCTAATTTTTGTTATATTTATTTATTTAGCAAATGTGTTAGGTTTCAGAGTGATCTTTATTTTATAGAACTCTATTTATGTAAGCAGAGTTATTTATATATATATATATATATATATATATATATATATATATATATATATATATATATATATACACGTGAAATAGATCTACCAAATTTTATTATACTATGGTCTACTATGAAATATTATAAGTAACAATATAAAAAACATTGCCCAAATTATTTATGACAAAAATTACCATTACAATTATAATGAAGCATGTGCCTTTTTTTTTTATATTATATTGATTATTGATATATCTAAGGATAATCATGTCAAATAAATCATTTTCAGATTTCATATATACACGATTATCAAACAATCTAATTATTTTCGGCACTTAATTTTTTCAGTTACTTAATGTAATAATACTTCGATTTCAGACTTCAGACTTCAGACTTCAGATTTCAGATTTAACAAACGGCCCTTAATTTTTTTTTAGTGTAAGTTCGAATCGATCTATTCGAATAGTTAACCAAGAATATCCTGAGTTTCAAACTATAATAATCGCGTAATTTGCAAAGTTAATTGAGCTACATTAAATAGTTTGAATATTTTTTATGGAAGAGATTTATTATATTTAGAATATTTATTATTAAATATTATTTTATACAAATAAATCATTATTAATCGAGTATTAGATGAGTGATGTTTGGTCTTCTCATATTTTGTAAAAGTTATACGAATTCTAGAAAAATAAATGAGATCACGAATCGAGTTGAGTTATATGAAATATTTAACGAGTTGAACAATGTATATCGAGTATTTAACAAGTTGAGTTTGATTTTTTTTTTTTTTTAAAGCTTAAATGAGATCAAACAAAGACTCGAGACCGGATTTTTTTAGTCATATCAAGCTCGATCCTAGATAGTATTAACTCGATTTAGCTCCATTAAACCCTAATATAAATACACAAAGGAGTAATCACAAATTCATATCACTCTTTATAAATATACAATTTCTTCCCTTCTTTTTTTCTTCATCCCCATCTCTCATGGCTGATTCTTCCAAAATCTCCTTCCTCCTTTTCGTTTTTACCTTCCTAATTTCACGCCAAATTTATGCCAGAGAAAGCCAATTCTTCAACAAAATCCCCAGTAATAATAACAACAACAATGTTGCAACAGCAGGTGAAAATCAACCAAATCATGAAGATCCTCTAAACAAGGCTGCTGCTGATCAAGAACCAACCTTTATCCCTGAAAATGAAAACGGTGGCTACGGCCTCTACGGCCATGAATCCGGCCAACTTCCTCCCACCACAACCACCACCACCAACAACCCCACCGCCACAAACAATGATCCCAGTGGTTTTTTACCCAAGTATTTACCAAAGAATTACAACACTGTGGCTTACGTCACTCAACCTGAAGGTTATACCCAGCCCAAAGCCACTAGCAACAACAACCATTACAATGCCGGGAATGCCTACTACAGGGATCAATCACAGGACTACTCTGCCTCCGCCGCCAACGGCGTCGACCACAGATCATACTACCCCACTAATTACAATGCCAACAGATATAATTCCGAGCAGCAGCAAAGTGTGAATCAGTTCAAGTTGGATCAAAAAGGTAATTACAATTACAACACAAATGCTGATAACTCAAACTACTACAATTCCAATGTTGAGAAGCAGGGGATAAGTGACACAAGATTCATGGAGAATGGCAGGTATTTCTATGATATCAATTTGGAGGAGAATAATAACAGATACCCTTTTGAAAATCCAACAACATTTGGTGACCAATACAGCAACAAGATTAATGGTGGATATAATTCAAGAACATTTGGTGACCTGGACAGCAACAAGATTAATGGTGGATATAAATCATATAATTATGGAAGCAACAATGAGAATTCTTATGGGTTCAATGGATTTGAGAGTCAGGATGAGCAGTTTCAGGACTTCCAAAATCAAAGGGCTCTGCCTTGAATCTTACACCACCAGATCATGGACCATCATCAAGTGTCAAATTAAGTGTGATGTATGTACTAGGAAACAAAGTATACAATTTGTTTTCTTGTATAAATGACACATTTGATGGTTCTATATTAATAAACTCTTTATAGTTAAGAATCTTTCTGAACTAGTTAAGTATATATGTTATAGACTTTATTTTAAATATAATTTGCTAAATTTTATGTTGTTTAAGTTATGTTGAAGGCTTGCAAGTTTTCAAGATTTTCTAGTCAATCCTCAGCTTGTTGGTTTAGGATAGAAAATTGTGGAAGATGAATGATTATAATTTCTGCTATTGGAGATTTGAAGGGTAAATAGCACTTAAATACCCCGATCTTTAGGTTGTGGTTTGTAACATGTTATTTATCTTTCGTTTTGAAGTTTTTGCCACTCACGTTTTCTTAAATTTTTCGTCGATTGGGATGGAAAATTCGTGTTTGAATGTTATGCTCATTCGGATTTCACGGAATAAAATGAGATTTTGTTTCGGTTGAATTTTTAGGTTAAGGTTGTGACATGTCATTTATATTTTGTTTTGAAGTTTTTGTCATTCACGTTTTCATCAATTTCACGTTAATTTGGGATGAAAAAAAATCGTGATTGAACATCATGCTCATAAGAATTTCATGAAATAAGAGCATAATTTTTTAGGTTGAATGGCTTAAAAGCAATGGATGGTTTATTTTTGGGAAGAGAATATTTCTATTACCTTTTTTTAGGGCTATGATTTTATTTTTTATTTTTTATTTTTTGATAGGAGGGGCTATGATTTCTATTACCTAAAAATGAGAGGATTAAATTTTGATAAAGTTGTGGCGATAAAGGGGCGCGAAATCCTTACGTGTGTGATATTCATGAGTGACATTTCTGTCTCACGACCGGAAATTGATGAAAATGTGAAGAAAAAATAATAATTAAACAATATAAATGATAAAAACATCAAACGAAATATGAATATCAAATCACAACTTTAACCTAAATATCAAGTATTTTACACTATTCACTCTACATTTGAATAAATTGTAAATTCATTTTATTTTCTGAGATTTTGATCATGCTGAAGAAAATTTGGATTAAGAAAAGCAAAACAAAGCAAACAATTTTGGATTATGAAAAGCAATAAAGCAGAGGCAACTTGCTTTTGAATTTTTTTTTTTATAAAGAAAAGTGAATACAAAGTGTGTAGTTAATGATTATTATTTATCATATGCTTTTAACAAAGGTTGTGAGTCTCGATCCACCAACCAAAAAAAGTGTAAATTAATTATATTGGCCCCATATTATGGATGTCTTGTTTGATGTAGCTTACTAGTACCTACTTTGTGAGGGTGATAAATAATTCGTACTGTCCTTTGTTGGTTCTTTTTCGGTTTATCTCGCCGTGATTTCGGTTGATTAAATTTATAAAAATAATACTACCTCCGTTCCATAATGTAAATCAGTTTAAACTTTTTTCACACATATTAAAAAATTGGTTAAATTAGTTACGTGTCATTAATTTTGATTAAAAAATCTAAAATGATCCCTGACTGTTGTTAATGTAAAGTAGTAAAAAATGTGTGATTATATACTAATAAATGAAGAGTAATAAGAGAAAAATGTAATAAATGTGTCATTGGTTTTCTAAATAGAATTACATTATTGGGACAAAATCAAAAAACTATACGGACTTATATTTTGAGACGAATGTAGTAATCCTTAAAAAAAAGCTATAAAAATTAATTTATTTAGCATGGTGCCGAAATGTATCAGGGCTCATGCGATTCACTGAAGCGACGAGACCTATTTGCCATAGGGGCTAAACAATCTCTTTGAGTATTATATTTTGACAAGATAAGTGATGCTTTGATCCAATCTTCAATATAGATGTGATATCAAGATTTTAAATGTGCGGATAAATCGTAAGTAAATCACGATTAATGATATTTGCCACAGATGCGGCATGGGAAAATAAATTAGGGAACACTTTCTTCTCGCGCGTCTTTTCTCTCTCTGGGTTTTAAAGTGCAGACTCAATCCTACTAAGTCGACGTCGGATCAATGGTTGACCATACATCTTTTTTATGACAATCTTTCCATGGTCATTTATGGGACTCCTTGCAATACCTTGTTTGTTTTCCCTATCTGGAGTGTCTGGCTTCCATAATGAATTGTTTTTAAGAGAACTTCTCCTCCTCCTAAAAACATTGTTCTGACATCCCATGCAGGTCTCATCATGTAGAATCTCTACTGCACCGAATCTCTACTGCACGTTTTCCGAGATTGCGGGTGGATTTATAATGTGTGGAAAAAAGTTGTAACGTGGGCTAATCATCGTCGGTTCTTTGGAAATATGGATAACCGTGACTGGGTGGATGACTGTCTAAGCCATGATATGCACGGGAATGGTGATATATTTCAATGGAGTTTGGTATTGGCGAAACCAATGGTTGCACCGAACGGGCGCTCAACGCCCTCCGGTGGAGGTGTTTGCCTCGCAAGCTGTTCGCAGGGCCATGAAGTTGAAAATAGCCTGACATAGATAGGCTTTTCATAGTGCAATTTACTATGTATACAGTTATAAGTGTTTGAACTGGTGGACGTGTGTTGTACATATGTTTTTTTTCATTTTAATGAAGATCCGGTTTATACAAAAAAAAATGCCACTGCTCTTCATCCGGCCTTTGAATATGTCACTAATATTGGTAAGGCTATTCACCCGAATGAAATCAAGAGCCCCATTATAGATGGATCCTCCCCCGACGGCTCATTCAAATTTAACTCAGATGCTAACAACTCTGGTGCGGAGGATCTACCTCGATTGGCGGGGTTTCACTGAGCTTTTTAATATTTTTTGTGCAGAGCTTAAAGCAATCATAAAAGGCTTTCGGTTGGCATGGCAGATGTATTTTAAAGGAATTATTCTAGTGTCCGACTCTTTATCTGTCGTGGAGCGTGTCCACAAAAAAATATCGTTTGAGTACTTATGAGGGGGATATAATTGACGATCGGAGAAGTTGGACTAGTAGAGAATGGTGAGTCCGCCTTCGGCACATCCCGTGAAGGCAATAGAGTTGTTGACATGTAAGCTAGTTTGGGAAAAAGCTGGTCTTGTGATGTGCTTCTAATGGAAGATCCTCCCGACCACGTTCAATGTATTTTGGAGGATGACTTTAAGTTATCCCCTGGATATGGCCTAGTGGTGAAGGCATGGGTGCATAATGCAAGCCTTGTACCTAAGCTGGAGGTCAGCGGTTCGATTCCCGTAAATGGGGTTGATTTCCGATTGATAACACTCCTTCAGTGTAGAGGTTATAAGAGGCAGCCCATGTTGGATCTGCTAGGTTACCTGATTAACCTCTCCTCACTTTCATGTGGGATCGGGGGTGAGGGGACCCTTAATGGTAGGGTTTACCATTTTTTGGAGGATGACTTTAAGTCTTGCCATAGTAGTTTTGGGCTTTACCCCTTTTACTTACCCAAAAAAAAAAAAAAAAATCTCACAATGTGGAAATATTACATATCAAATAGTA
The DNA here is from genome assembly GCA_036785695.1 of Gentiana straminea. NCBI lineage: Eukaryota > Viridiplantae > Streptophyta > Magnoliopsida > Gentianales > Gentianaceae > Gentiana > Gentiana straminea. Next base: position 2,877,316 of record JAVUPR010000046.1, on the reverse strand, counting down.
TGTAATATTTATTTATTTTCGTGTATACATTATTTGTACACTTTAGTTGTAAAAGGACATATTAATTGTGGTACATATAAACAATTAATATGTCAAACTCTAGTTGTTTTATGTCATAGACATACTTTTACTTTTTACATGCATGCTTGCCGCCCATAGTGGCCGCCCAAGCTAGCTAGTATCTCCCATCAATTGTAACTATTTATACTTCTTCCATTTGATGAATAAACTAAGTTGAAGTTTACTCAAGTATTATTTACTTTCTCAAACTCTCTTCATAGGTATCGAGCCTACCGAGTTCGAAATCCGCCGCAAACTCGCTTGTTATTCCAAAATGTCTACTGTAACTGACATTTCTTCTTCTTCAGTAGACTCCCGGCTGCCTCAGCAGACTGGGGTCACTGAATCTTCCTCATATACAAATCATAGACTTGATGGCAACAACTACTTGCTGTGGTCAAGGTCTATGAAAATGTACATCTCTGGACAAGGTAAGATGGGATACCTGTCCGGCTCTAAACCTGCCCCTGCTGAAGATGACCCAGGATTTGAAGCATGGGATACTACTAATAATCAAGTCATGACCATTCTCACAAGATCAATGACAAAAGAGATTAGTGAGAACTTTATGATGTATGATACTGCAAAGGAGATCTGGGATAATGCCAGGGATCTTTACTCCAAGAAAGACAATACATCGAAGTTTATGAACTTGAAGCTCGGATTCAAAACTGAGACAAGGGGATATGTCCGTAACTCAATACTTCAACCAACCGTCTAGGGCATGGCAACACCTAGATATGTTGGAAACTCACCCTTGGAATGATGTCAAGGATGCGCCTTTATAAGGACATTATTGAGAAAAAGAGAGTATTCAAGTTTCTTACTAGGCGGAATCCTAATCTTGATGATGTTAGGGGAAGAATCCTTGCCACAAAACCTCTCCCCAATCTCAAATCCATGTTTGCTGAAGTCAAACATGAGGAAAGCAGGAGAAAAGTGATGTTGCTGAACTCCCCGCTGACAACCCCGCTGACAACCCTGCTGAAAGTGCTACCCTGCTGACTGTCAGGAAGCCTGCTGATGTTACTGAGACTGTCAGGAAGCATACCGATCGAACCGGAAAGTTGTTCTCGTGAGCACGCAAACGCACAAATCACACCAAGGACACTTGCTTTGAAGCTACATGGCATGCCAAAATCCTCCAAACCTACCGGGAAAGTCGGGCGAGGCATGTAAATGAAGAGGAGCATGATAACAAGTTGAATGCTCGGTTTTGCGCATTCAAAGCTTTCCTCACTCAACAAAAAGAAGGTAGTCCCTCTACTGACACGGCTACTCAGGCTAGTATAGGTAAATTCTACTCTTATATTAGTAATGAAACATGGATTGTTGATTCTGGGGCCTCCTCTCATATGACTGGAAATAAAAACCTCATAACTCACCTTATGCCATGTCATCAAATTCACAAAGTTAAGACTAGCGATGGATCTATCTCTCATGCAAAAGGTTTTGGAAATGTTAAAATCACCAATAAGATAAGCCTAAAGGATGTCCTATTTGTTCCAAAATTAGACGCAATCTCATATCGTCGGTAGAGACTTGCAAAAGATTTAAATTGACCGTTGTGTTTAATAAGAATCAATGCACCTTCCAGGACCCTTCTTCACAGGAAGTGATTGGGAGGGCTAAACCCTGCTCTGGATTGTATCTGGTCAACCCTGCTGAAGACAGAAGACTGAAGACTGAATCTACCTCAGCAGCATGCACTCAAACCATAGATAATATCATGTTATGGCATTATAGACTAGGGCATCCAAGTTTTGGTTATTTAAAGTTTGTAATTCCTGAATTATTTAAAGGATGTAATATCAATGAGCTTCAATGTGATATTTGTCAATTAGCCAAACTTACCAAATCTGTGTATACCAAACTTCCTTATTTACCATCCACACCTTTCACTTTAATTCATAGTGATGTATGGGGACCTTCAAGAGTAAAAAGTATAACGGGAAAAAATGGTGGTTTGTCACTTTCATTGATGATCATACAAGGAACACATGGCATTTTTTTTAATGAAGGATAAATCGAAGTTGGAACAGTTTTTCATGAATTTTACAACATGATCTCTACTCAATTTGACACTAAGATCAAGATCTTAAAGACTGATAATGCCCTTGAATACTATGAGTCTAACCTCAGTAACTTCTTTATGAATAAGGGGATTGTCCATATCGGTAGTTGTGTGGAAACACCTCAACAAAATGGGGTTGCTTTGAGAGAAAGAACAGCACCTACCGGAGATGGATAGATCAATCATGTTCACCACCCATGTTCCAAAGTATATGCGGGGTGAAGCTATATTAACTCGCCACATACTTAATCAACGGACTTCCCAAAGAGTGTTAGGCTTCAAAACTCCTATCCAAACCCCGCCGACCACTCACTCCCGTCCTCATCTTATTTCTCGCTTACCTCCAAAAATCTTTGGTTGTACTGTGTTTGTGCCCAACACAGAAGCAAACTTGATCCCAAAGCTCACAAGTGCATTTTCCTAGGATATGCAAAGGACATGAAAGGTTACAAGTGTTACTCTCCTTCTAAAAAAAGATTTTACAATTCTATGGATGTAATTTTTTTTTGAAAGGACTCCCTACTACAGCAAGTCCACTGAGGCAGTCACTGATGGAAACTTGATTGAAATTGACCTAAATCCTTTCCCTCGGCAAACTCTTGACCCTCGAACTCATCGCTTCTCGGCGGGACGAACCTCGGCACCATACCGACTCTCGGCGGCCCCCACCGATCCTCGGCAACCTCTTGAACCGAGTCTACCGACCTGAGCCCGCCGACCCGAGCCTACTGACACTCAACAACCTACAGACTCTCAGCAGCCTGCTGACATTGATGATAGACCTATTGCTATCAGGAAGGGAAAGAGATCTTGCAATACTGATCATTCTATTCATAATTATCTATCTTATGATCGGTTATCACCGCCTTTGCCATGTTTACACAGGGACTTGGATTCTCACTCTATTCCTAAGAATATACAGAAGCTCTCCAACATGACAAGTGGAAGGCGGTTTTAAAACCGAAATGACGGCTCTCCTTGACAACCATACTTGGGATCTCACCACTCTCCCACATGGAAAGAAGACAATCGTTTGTAAATGGTCGTTCACTATCAAGTACAATGCGATGGTACTATTGACAAATACAAAGCTAGGCTCGGTTGCAAGGGGATTCACTCAAACATATGGTCTTGACTACAAGGAGACCTTTGCACCTGTGGCAAAACTAAACACTGTCAGGATACTGATCTCACTTGCTGTCCAACTTGACTAGCCTCTCCACCAATTGGATATCAAGAATGCCTTTCTAAATGGTGACCTTACTGAGGAAGTCTATATGAATGTGCCTCCTGGTTTTGCCAACACTCACACTCAAGGGAAAGTTTGCAAATTGAGGAAATCTCTATATGGCCTAAAGCGGTCCCAGAGCCTGGTTTGGCAAACTTACTACCGTGGTTAAAGCCGCCGGATATCATCAATGCAACTCGGATCACACCATGTTTCTCAAAACAACAAACCGAAAAGATCCATTCTTATTGTCTATGTGGATGATATCATCCTTACTTGGTGATGACTCTACCGAGATCCGAATTTGAAAACTCTACTGGCAAAGGTTTTTCAAGTCAAGGATTTGGCTATCTTAAATACTTCCTTGGTATGGAGATTGCAAGAAACAACCAGGGTATCTCTATCTCTCAAAGGAAATATGTGCTTGACTGCCGAAGGAAACGGCATCTTTGGGATGCAAACTCGTCGTATCCCCAGTAGACCCCAGTAATACCCTGCTGCATGGTGACATTGCTATCAGGAAGGATCAATATCAAAGGCTTGTAGGGAAACTCATTTATCTGTCTCATACAAGACCTGATATTGCATATGGGGTCAGTCTGGTTAGCCAGTTCATGCATTGCCCTACCGAGCAACATTGGGATGCGTGAACGGGATACCGAGGTACTTGAAATCCACTCTGGCCAAGGCCTACATTTCACCAAGTCCGCCGAGAGGTCTATCAAGGTCTACACCGATGCTTGATTGGGGGCCGTCACATAGACGAAGAAGGTCTACTACAAAGCACTCTTGTTCTTATGTGTGGGAAATCTTGTCACCTGGAGGAGCAAGAAACAACCTATTGTCTCCGGAAGCGATCTTGAAAGTGAACTCGGGGCACTAGTTTTGGGTATTTGTGAAGCTCTATGGATAAAAAGGGTCCCGACCGAACTTCGGCGCCTATTCAAGACCCTATCACACTCTGCTTTGTGACAATAATTCAAAGATTATGCATGGCGAGAGGATCCGGTCCATCATGATAAAACCAAACATGTGGACATTGACGACACTTCGAAGGAGAAGATTGATGCCAAGATTATTCAACTCCGGTATGTTCCCTCGCCTGGGGGTGGCTCCGGGCCGGGTCGGGCCGACCCGCGGGCCGGGCCGGGGGGGGGGGGATCGGGCCCGGGCCCTATACACGGGCCGGGCGGGCCGGGCCGGGCGGGTTTCGGGCTGGGGCGGGCTGGTCCTATTGGGCCCTGGCCCTGGCCCTTGGGCGGGTTTGGGCGGGTTTGGGGCGGGTCGGGCCGGGTCCGGGTTTTTTTTTTTTTTTTTTTTAATGCAAATTTAAAAAATGTTAATAACTTTAAAAAAAAAATGATAATAACCATTTACATAAAAAGATAATAAACATAATACATGTTTTAATAATACATATAAACATATAATACATGTATTTAATACATATAATCAAACATTTACGTTTTTTTATTATAAGATAATATAATAAATGATAATAAACATAAACATATAATATTATCAAAAGATCATATTTTTATTAATCGTAAATAAAAATTACATTTACATAATACATTATTACAAGTTTACAACTATTGTTTACATAAAAAAATTACATTATTACAATAAATTATATTATTACAATTTTACAACTATTGTTTACATAAAAAAATTACATTATTACAACAAAAAAAATATAAATAAATGGGCTTGGACCCGATTATTATAATAATCAAAAATTACTTCCTCAATTCCATTGGAATTTTGGTAGTAACTAGTAAGTAGTAAGTGCTAAGTATATCGGGGGTAGAATTGGGTTTTGGCATTTGGGTAGTAAATATGTGGAGGTAATATGTATGATGATTGAGTTTTTTGGTAGTAACTAACTAGTATGTAAGTATGTTGGAGACTTGCGGGGGTAGTATATTTGAGTTTTGGCTCTTTTGGGTAGTAACTACTAACTAGTAAGTATGTAACTATGTTGGAGTGGAGGTGGAGGTATGAATGTAATAACTAATAAGTATGTTTGGGAGTTAGAACTTTGGGCCTTGGGGTAATTTAATTCAATGGAATGGAGGAAGTATGATTTTGTAAATTATAATAATTAGGTCGCCTACGTATCTCAAAAGAATCAAAGCCCACGTAGTTCCGTGTCACTTACCTTGGTCATTGGATGGATTGGTAGATGGTTGGGCTTAGTCTTCATAATAATCATTCGTTGATGGAGATCCCGATCCGGATGTTGTGTATTCTAACCACGGATCTTCTTCGTCGTTTTTATCTTCTTCGAACTCCATGTCTTGTGTCCGTCTATTGGCTCTTTCCCAATCCCCGTTGCGTACACATATCTTGACCGACTCGGCGGTCAAACTCGTCCGGTAGTCGGTGACGATTCTTCTACCCGAACTAAATGCGGACTCGGACGCAACAAGAAGCGGAATAACAAGTATATCCCTAGCTATTGCGGTTAAAATGGGCCAAAATGGGTCTCTTTACTATGCCAATAAGTGTAAAATATTAAAGTTATCTTCGTCAATTATATCATCGTGTTTAAATAATTATCAATTACGGATCTTGCGTTCGATGTTATGGAAGTTGATTTACTTTTACTTTTACCTAATATACTTCCTAAGGCACCAAATCTATCGCTTTTAGGTGGACGACCACTAGTACTAGCGTCGTGGTTTCTCTCAAGATAATATATATCATATAATTGAACTAAAATATTATAACACTCCGTTACATATTTGTCAACGTCAAAATCTCGTTATTTCTAAAAATGAATAATATGCAATTAATAAATCGTTAAATTTTCTCTTCTAAGTCCGGGATCAAGCATAGCGGCAATACCATATATGTGAGGAAAAGTTTTTAAATATGCTAGCCATTTAGTCTTTATAGATTGAATGACCGCATTTAATTCATTTGTTAACCAAGTACAACCACTTACAAAGCAGACATTATTTGACAACATTCTACTATAACCGAATGTACATTTGGTTCATAAATCAATGAAAAAACTTTTGTTGCTTTATGAAATTTTTCAAAAACAAGTGCAACATTTTTCAAATAAGTTGCCAAAGTTCCGGAGTAATACGAGTAGGATTACCCTTGTTTATCATTTCTTCATTAAAACATGTACTAATTGCATCTTTATATTTTAAAACCTCTATAAGCATGTTGTAGGTGGAATTCCACCGAGTTTTACAATCTAATGAAAATTTACGGGGCCTTAAACCGTTTTGAGAACAATAATTTTTAAATCTTCGGCTAACATTGCCACTGTATCTAAACGATTTTAAAATAGTTCTTATTGGTTCTAAAACTTCGTATATGTTTGACAAACCATCTTGGACGCACAAATTTAAAATGTGTGCACAACAACGAACATGTAAAAGTGAACCTTCAAGTAACAATGGTAAATGTTCTTTCATGTATGGTATTGACGCCGTGTTTGCGGATGCATTATCAAATGAAATTGACAAAATTTTATTATATAATTTAAAATCTATTAACGTTTGTTTAATTCTATTAAATATATTAATAGCACCGTGAGACTCGTCAAATAGATCAAAAGCAATAATTCTTTTTTGTAAGTTATATGAGGGATCGCACCAATGTGCGTAATACAAATATAATCCTCATATTGGGAGATTTCCAACAATCACTTGTTAAGGAAACACGGCCCTTATAGTTGGAAAACATTTCTATTAATTCGTTCCTCATTTTTTCATATTGTTTTTTCATTGTTGTTTTAATTACTTTTCGTGAAACGGCCGAATATTGTGGATTTAAAGACATTTTATTAAATTCTTCTAAAGCGCGACTTTCGCGTGATTAAATGGTTTTTCTTCAATTGATATATAACGAGTCATGCGGTCAATCATATTTTGTCTATCATAAGTAAAAGGCATACCTCCCCCGGGATTTTGAGACATGTACCCCCCGAGTTGGGTTTGAGAGCCATGACCGCCATCTTGTATTATCCGCTTCTCATTAGCAATGTATTGTATACCATGCTCTTTTTTGAGATGCCGAGTTTGCGTTCCGTTGCCTTGACCCCGAATCCACGACAATTCTTTCGTGACTCCTCTCTTCCCCGCACACTAAACAAATAGTTTTAGTTCTTTTAATATTAGGGTCATCACCTTCCTTTGTGGTAGATCATGAATTTCAAAATATTTCCAAATTAATGATTTCGATTCTTTTTTATCGCCGGGAACTGTGGAAGAACTTGGTGTTTCCTCCAAGGGTACTTCGGCACTACCACTAGGACCACCACTACCACTACCACTACCGGCACCGCCACCTAACAAATTAAATATGGTGATTAAAACGAATTTAAAATAAACAAAAATAAATTAAAACAAATTAAAACAAAAATAATTGATAGATACATACCAAATTGTTGAAATTGTGGCGTCGAACCGTAACTCGAATTCGAAAAAACTTGTACATCTTGTGAGTCGAATACGGGAATATCACCAAAAATTTCGTCACCGAAAGCTTGTCCAAAAATATTATCCATATTTGTAGATAGTAAAGACTAGAGAGTATAAAAGAGTATAAATTTATAAATGAGTAAAGAGTATAGTATGAATATATGATAGAGTAATTTAATATTGTAGTAGTAAATTACAATTACTAGTAAACTAGTAAGTAGTAATTAATATTATATAAGATAATATGAAGATAAATAATATTGAGAATTTGAGAATATTGAGAATATTGAGAATGATAGAGATTTGAGAGAGAGAGGTGTGAGGAGAATGAATGATATAGAGGGGTATTTATAGGTGTAGAATGAAAGTGTGGGGGGGGGGGGGGGGGGGGAATTCAAAATTCAAAAAGGGGGGGGGGGGGAAAGTGGGGGGGGGGGGGGGGGGAATTCAAAATTCAAAAAATTCAAAAAAGAGGGGGGAGGGCCGGGCCGGGCGGGCCGGGCGGGTTCGGGGCCGGGCCGGGCGGGCCGGGTTGCGGGCCGGGTTGCGGGCCGGGCCGGGCGGGTCACGGGTCGGGGAAGCTAGACCGGGCACGGCCCTAAAAAAATTCCGGGCCGGGCGGGCCGGGCCGGGCGGGTTTAGGGCCGGGTTAGGGCCTGCAAAAACCGGGCCGGGTCCGGGCCGGGTCGGGCTAGCCCGGTCCAAATGCCACCCCTACCCTCAGCAGACCAGAATGCTGATATTCTCACCAAGGCCATTCCACCACTTATGTTCGACGAGATGAGTAGCAAACTTGGTCGTATAAACATATACAACCCAGTTTGAGGGGGTGTGGAAATATTACATATCAAATAGTATGTAATATTTATTTATTTTCGTGTATACATTATTTGTACACTTTAGTTGTAAAAGGACATATTAATTGTGATACATATAAACAATTAATATGTCAAACTCTAGTTGCTTTATTTCATAGACATACTTTTACTTTTTACATGCATGCTTGCCGCCCATCTAGTGGCCGCCCAAGCTAGCTAGTATCTCCCATCAATTGTAACTATTTATACTTCTTCCATTTGATGAATAAACTAAGTTGAAGTTTACTCAAGTATTATTTACTTTCTCAAACTCTCTTCACACAATAATGTGAGAGTCATTTTCTTTAGAAAAGTTGTACCCACATTATGTGATGTGTTTGTCCATTAATCTGGTTGTAAATAGTTCTTTCATTTGTAATAACAAAATGAGTTCCGTTGACGCTACATCATCATTTCCGACACCACATCTACTCATAAACTTTCGGTCCTGTGGAATCGAGAAAAACTTGAAGCTTTTATTCCTAGTCGGGGCCTCTGACAAGAGGGCCCCATAGCACCGTATCTATTTGTGCTATGTATGGAGGTCCTTAGTACCAAAATTAATTAGGCCGCAACTTGCAAAAAATGGAAACCCCTTGAAGCTCTCTCGGAAAGGCCCTCCTATTTCCAACATGTTTTTTTGTGGATGATCTGCTTTTATTTGGTGAAGCTTCAGAATCTCAAGCCAGGATTATAGAGGAAGTGCTTCTAGAATTTTGTCAATGTTCCGGGCAAAAAATCTGTACCTCAAAATCCAGTTTTTACACTTCCAGCAACATAGGTCACCAAACGATTTTTGCCATCTCACGGTGTTTGCGGATGACTCACACAGGGGAATTAGGGAAATATCTTAGAGTTCCCCTTGCTCCAGAGAAAAAGAGTATCACATTTTGGATTTGTAGAGGACAAGATAAGAAGTAAATTGCAAAATTGGAAGTCAAAATGTCTCTCGAAAGCCGGTAAGCGAGTACTTATCCAAAGCTCCTTAACAACACAATCGTTTTACCTTATGCAAACCATGTTGTTGCCTAATACTACATTGCAAAACTTAGAAAGAATTTGGAGGCAATTTTTGGGGATGATGATAGTGGTCGTAAAATGCACACTATAGCTTGGGACATAATTTGCCAACCAAGACAAGCCAGTGGATTGGGGTTTAAACGACTATATGAAATGAAATGAATATAGTCTTTTTAGGGAAGTTGGTGTGGGACCTTGTAACGCAAAAAGATACATTATGGGTTAAGGTGTTATCCCACAAATATAGGGAATTAACGACTGTGGCTAAGGTTGGTAGCTCACCAACGTGGCGTAGAATCTGTAAGGCGTATTCTCATTTGCGAGAAGGCCTTGATTATAAACAACACAGTGATTTTAGATGGAAAGGTGACCCAAAAGGGAAATATACGGTGGCTTCGGGTTATGCCTTGATGCGCCCTCATGTATCCTCTTCAGACCAGGGATATTTGGAAACGGATTTGGGCCCTAAAAATTGGAAAATTTGATACTTAGGAATTTGACTGACAAAGATGAACTCCAAGGCACATGATGAGCGTTGTTTTTCACCAAACAAATTTATAAAATACTCAAGACAACGGTGACTAAACAAGCTCTCTAACCGGCAGTGGACCGGGTCGATTGCTAGTAAAGCTACAGGAGTCCGAGGTCGATCCCACAGAGAAAGGTGTGTTTGTGAGTACCAAAGTGAACTTGAAACTTAGTCTAGGTGATCAAGATGTGAAATATTTGCACACTACAATAAAACTAAAGTGAATTAAATTAATGAGTCTAAAGGAAGAGAGGGACATAGCCGAACCATGATCAAAAAGGATAATCTCAACCCCAAGGATGACAAAACCGGGAGTATGCAATTACAAACAAACTCTCACATTCAATCTCACGGGTGCGAACTCCTAAACCCGGTGTTAGCGTCTGAACAACTCTCTTCTAACACCTTAAGCCTTGTCATGAACTCGAGCCGCTTAAACGTAAAAATGAGTAACCTCACAACGAGCTCGGCTTAACGACTAAACCGAGACTACACCGCGATCCTAGAACCCTTTTCCCACACCCCTCTCTCTGAACAACTCTCAAGAGTGATGTGTGTGATTTTTGACCTAGGTAGCTAATCTAGTCCAAATCCGTTATAACAAGTTCTACGACGTGAAACGAGCAAGATTAAACAATAAAAAGCACTACCCACTCCCAATTTCATCACCCAAAGAGTGATTTCACCAAATTTCACATGACCCGGCTATGGAGAGAAATTAGCTACACATTATACAATCTAAACAACAAACAATGAAGAAAAACATAGCAATAACAACAAAAGAACAAGCAAACATACTTACTTGATTGAGATTTAAGAGAGGGAAAATTCGTGCTCCAAAAGATCAAATTTTTGACAATCGAAATGTTACGGATCGAAGATTTGAGTTGTATAATCAAAGAGAGGATTGAAAGACGATTCTAACGGTATATTACACTAATTCTAACTCCTAAAAACGAAGAAAATCGCCCAAAATTACCCTAAAACAACTCCATTCGCGTCTCCTCTCGTTCTTCCCCAAAAATTCGATCCAAATTGGGTTTTTATGGCTAAAAACTGCTCAAACGCACGTTTGGAAGGTTCCCAAACGTGCGTTTCAGTCCCTTGCTCTCAGTATTCAAAAAAAACGTCCGAAACGCACGTTTAAAGCTCCAAACGTGCGTTTCGCAAGATGCAGTTTTTCTGCTGTAGTAAAACCTTCATAACTTCTTCATCCGAGCTCCGATTTGGGTGATTCAAGATGCGTTGGAAAGCTCTTTCAATTATCTACAACTTTCATGAAGAAGTTATGACCAGAAAATGCTTCCATCATGGGTCAAAATGCTTCTGAATCAGAACAGTCACTCGGGCACCAACTCTTTCTCTTCCTTTTCCTATTCTTTCTTCTTTCTTGGCTCATTCTTGCACCTTGATCACGCTTCTCATCATAATTCTTTGCCTTCCGGGTTCTCGAGACACCATTTCCCTACATCATCACAACAACCAAAAACATCCAAAACATTCCGAGGGTAAAAGTGCTCGGGAATAGGGTCAATATCACTAAAAAGAGGTAGTAAACTATCAAAGTGACGGATTTACTCCCCGTGCTAATAATTCACGATATTGCCCCTAAAACGGTCTAAATCACCAAGAAACGTGCTAAAAGTGGGATAAACGGGGGTAAAAGATGCACCGGAATCATGTAAAGTTGACTCCCATCAGCACACGAATGCGTTATCTTTAAAAAGATGTTTTGTCCCACGCAGTTGTCACTTAGGGATTCAAACAAAAATCCTTTTCAGGATACAATGAATGTGTTTGATTCAAATAGTGACTTGTTTGAATCAAACCCGATGACACTCAGAATTTTGTCTGATGATGCTTTTTACTTATGAATAAATTCGTTTGCATGCTGGTGCCTTTTATAGGCTGAAGGAACCCATAAACGAAATGATGTATTCCCACACGAAAGGGTAAGGGTCATCACCATTCGCATGTGAGGGTGCATCAGTTCGAAAAACATGAATTCTGAAGATGCATGAATCCCTTCATGAACTCATGCATGTATCTGTTTAGCTCGTTGCCTCTGAGCCCTACGAGTTGGCGCTGCCCCTCAACCCCTACGAAGGGACACTGTCCCCTCGACCCTGCAAATGGACGTTGCCCCGTCGATCCACCGCGACCTGACCGGGCAGGTCGAACCCCGTTTCTTTGCGAAAATTAATTCGTACGACAACTCGTATACAAACGATAATTAAAATATTTACTTATGAAAAAATATCTAACAAAAAGGTCCAACTAGAGGTAGCTATGTGGTGTGGAATATAGTACATGGTGCTCTCCCGATTAATCTCATGTTATACTCACGACACGTTATTGATGATCCGAGATATAATGTGTGTGAGGAAACTGATGAGTCAATCCTTCATGCACTTTGAGATTGCAACTGGATGACGGCGATCTCGAATCATTGTGTGCCCGTTGACTAGAAGAGAGCTTTTTTTGGAGCCGAAACTGTAGTGGATTAGGTGCGATTAAATGTGACTGCTTGCATGCTTGCAGAGGAAGAACTCCTGGGACAGAAAAATGGACTTACACATGGAGAGAAGCCTTGTACGGGATCTGAATGTGGCGGAATAAAGTATGTCATGGTCATGATGGGGATAGATCCCCGCCCCCGGTGTATGTTTTTGTTTCGAGTATAATAGAGAGAACAAGAAACCTTAGGCTTGCTTGATACATATATTAATATTATTACGCTCAAAGCACCGTTGTAAATTGGTTGTTGCCCATTTAAAGGCTCGATAACAAAACGATTCTTAAAAAAAAAGCATGTAAAACTTGGTATCCAAAGTAATAACCGAACAGGATGCCCATAGAATCGAACAAAAAAAAAAAATTCGAGTCCATCTCATAACACAACAAATTTAAACGATTGGCTCAATGGCTCATTTACGTGCCACGTGAGTTTAAACCCTTCCAAAACCTTACGTGAGGCCCTTTCTTCCATCTCATTGACTTGGACAACCATGGCCGCCGTCGCCGCCGCCAGAACTATGTTGCGCTCGACCACCACATCCGGGAGAAGTGCAACGGCGGGAGTGACTTCTGCATTCAGGCCTCGTACCACTAGATCTCCTATACGCATCGCCACCCAGAAACCACTCTCCGCTCGCATTTTTAGGTATTTCCAATCTTAAATTTTATGCGAAATGTTCGTTTTCTTTGAATTTGGATGCAAATTTGTTTGTTTTAGTAGGTCACCAGTTGAGCTGAGCTGTGTGGGCGCGCTGCCGTATCATTCTGCAACTGCTTCTGCATTGCTAACTTCCATGCTTACTGTTAATCCACGAATATATGGTTGGACTCTTGAAGGTACTTTTTTCACCCATTTTGTTGATTTATAGGTTTTCCTTGTGATTCCATGGGGTATCTTTTTCATTCTTTTGTTTTTTCTTTGTTAGTACCTAAGCATTCTTTGCAGCTAATGTACCTTTGAATAATGTAAGTGCAATGCTCACTTATGAAACTTTAAAAGCTTAAAATGCAATGGTTCCCTTTTAAATGTCAAGGAGTAAACAAGAATTGAGGCTTTCCATTGTTCTTCACTCTGATAAACTATTTTTTACACATGTGTCGTTTGTGACATCTGTGAAGCCCTTGCACTAGATTAGTTTAGCCAATACACATACAAAGTTTCGAGCTTTTGTTATAAGTTGCGACTTGCGAGTAATTTTGCTCTATCTGAGCCATTGACATAGTGATAGCCCTGTTAGACATAGTGGTAAAGCTATTGTTGTGTTACCTATTCTCTGTTATTGAAACTTTAGGGTGTCTATAGGTGAAATCCATTTCAAAACTTATGTTTTAGCTCATCAAGCTGCCCTTTTTGTTTAACTTTTCCCCCTGTTTCTTGGTATTGCTACTTTAAGGATTTGAAAAACAATATATTTGCTTATTAATCAGATTCATTTTGGCTTACTTCCAATGTTCCATTGACCTGAATAATATTTTCACATGACCTGGAATACAAGGCCGTTTTGATGTTTACTGGTGTCTTTCTTGCTACATAGTCTTTATTATTGTGTTTTGATTGAGGTTTGGAACATGTAAAGAAAAAAAAGACTGGATTTTATTTCCCCTTTTCCCCTCTGCGTGTCTATGCATGTGGTTTATTGTCATTTTTATTTCCCTTATTAATACTGAGGTACAAATTGTTGCAGATTTGTGAATCTTGTCATTTTCTGTGACTTTGGTAAGTGTTTGTGCATGCCAATTTATTTTAGAGTGGCAAATGATTTTTACTTCTTCCATTGCAGTTATCTGATCATAAGGATCATGCTAATACATGGTATACATTCTGATTGCAAGGATTATGGTTGTTGGATACATGTATGGCGAAGTTTTAAATCCATGCCTTGTAGGAAAATGCTTGATTTTTAGATGAGTAGTAATGAACACCGCAGGATGATTTTCCTCATTTTTCATTGAAGTCTTGGCTTTAACTTGTAGTATAATACTTGGATCTGGCTAAATTTTTTATTTGAGATCAGAAATTAAATACAGTATCAGTTTGTTCCTTGTGGTTACTGTTTAGTCCCTTAATGATTTCAGTAAGTATTTTTGGGATGTGTCCAAAGTTTAAGCTTTAAAGTTATAGAATACTAGCCTATCAATATATGCTTCCTTTAACATCAAAGTACGGGAAATGTAAACCATCTAAGTATATTTAGCTTCTGTTATTCCATTGACATGCCTCCACACTTACGAGTTACGTCCAGGTAATTTCTTTGACATGAGTTTTTCTATTTCTTTCTTTAGGGCTATAATCATTGTTCGCTGGCCGGGCTTCGAGTTGAAGATTTTGAAATTGTCGTCCAATTTGATTATGTTGAAATGTCGAATTCTTCTTTCTACCAGTTGTTGTGTAATGAGAAGCACCTGGGGATTCTCGATTATGCTTTTTTATTAATAATTACCTTCTGAGATAAAAATTGGTTTTTGGTATTTTATTGTAGATGGGTGAGGTGAAATCTAAAAAATATGCTGGATTGTTGTGCATGGAATTCAATGGAGTCTGAACTCAAGTGCTCAACGAATTGTCTTGTGTAATCTTAGTTTCATCATGCAAAGAAAGAATGTCACTGTAGTTTGATAGTGAAAAAAATTGGTGATTACAGAATCTGTTTTGCCTGTTCAATTGTAGATTATGTTTGGTGAAGGATAACATTGTGAAATTTTCGTTTGCTTTTCTGGCAATCTGTGTTTTTGGTTGTATTTTCACCAGTCATTTTCCCTAATCCTTCCCCCTTCCCCATAGTTGTCTCTGCATAAATCGCAACTCACCTCCTTTCTCTGCAAAGTCACGAAATCTACCCCTACCCCTGTCATTGAAAATCGCGACAACCCCCTTCCCTACCGCAAATCACTACCTCTCATTTTTCTTCCATTTTTGTTGCAGTTTGAATATTTGTTGTAGTTTGCTTTTTGGGGTGGGTGTGTTGGGAAGGTAGGTGGAGAAGAAAAGCATGACGATTTGGGGTGTTAATGGTGAGAATGGGTGGTTTATGGCATGATTGAGAAGGGGAAAGGGACATGGTAAGGGTGGCAGATGGGATTAAGGGTGGCAGACTTGGGTTGTTTTTGGTGGCTATTTGTGGTAAAGAGTGGTTGTGGGTGTAGGAGATGGGTGATGTTGGTGATGGATGGATGAAAGTGAAATGTTAGGAAGATTAAAGGGTGTTGATGTATTAATTTCTCAAAGTGTTGGACTAAATTGGTTTTTTTTTGTTGTTAAAATTGTGTGTGCCCTACGTAATTTATAGTTTAAGTTGTTGTGTCATGAATATAAAAACAAATAATATGGTGTAATAAGTAATTTGTTGGGTGGGGTATTAGCAATTTACACATCGTTGTGGCGTCAAGAAATTACTTTAAACACTACTATCGTTATTGTACTCATCACACAACAGTTACAGGACTAAACAACTACAAACACAAATGTTTTTTAAAAATATATTCTATCAAACATAATTAAAAAAACGAGGAAACTCTGATTCATAGATTTTGACAAAATTTTACTCCTGAATAAGAGTCAAACTTTATAAGCACGATTCGAACTGAATTTTCGAATGACTTTACTCCTGAATAAGAGTCAAACTTTACGAGCACGATTCGAACTGAATTTCCGAATTAGTCAGATCAGTTAGTTTCGGATCTTGGGGCTTTAAGAAAAAAAAAATTTGAGTCCATCTCAATACAAAAATTTAAACGATCGACACATTTACGTGCCACGTGAGTTTAAACCCTTCCAAAACCTTCCGTAAGGCCCTTTCTTCCATCTCATTGACTTAGACAACCATGGCCGCCGCCGTCGCCAGAACTATGTTGCGCTCGAGCCCCACATCCGGAAGAAGTGCAACGACGGGAGTGACTTCTGCATTCAGACCTCGTACCACTGGATCTCCTATACGCATCGCCACCCAGAAACCACTCTCCGCTCGCATTTTTAGGTATTCCCAATCTTAAATTTTATGCAAAATGTTCGTTTTCATTGAATTTGGATGCAATTTTTTTTGTTTTAGCAGGTTACCAGTTGAGCTGAGCTGTGTGGGCGCGCTGCCGTATCATTCTGCAACTGCTTCTGCATTGCTAACTTCCATGCTTACTGTTAATCCACGACTATATGGTTGGACTCTTGAAGGTACTATTTTCACCCATTCTTTTGTTTTCTCTTTGTTAGTACCTAAGCATTCTTTGCAGCTAATGTACCTTTGAATAATGTAAGTGCAATGCTCACTTATGAAACCTTAAAAGCTTAAAATGCAATGGATCCCTTTTACATGGCAGGGAATAAACAAGAATTGAGGCTTTCCATTGTTCTTCACTCTGATAATCTATTTTTTATACATGTGTCGTTTGTGACATCTGTAAAGCCCTTGCAGTAGATTAGTTTAGTCATTACATATACAAAGTTTCGATCTTTTGTTCTATGTTGTGACTTGTGAGTGATTTTGCTCTATCTGAGCCATTGACATAGTGGTGATAGCCCTGTTAGACTTGGTGGTAAAGTTATTGTTGTGTTACCTATTCTCCGTTATTGAAACGTAAGGGTATGTACATTAGGTGAAATCCATTTCAAAACTTATGTTTTAGCTCATCAAGCTGCCCTTTTTGTTCAAGTTTTTCCCCTCTGTTTCTTGTTATTGCTACTTTTAGGACTTGAAAAACAATATATTTGATTAGTAATCAGGATCATTTTGGCTTACTTCCAACATTCCATTGACCTGAATAATATTTTCACATGACCCGGAATACAAGGCCGTTTTGATGTTTACTAGTGTCATTTCTTGCTACATAGTCTTTATATTGTATTCTGATTGAGGTTCGGAACATGTAAAGAAATAGAGACTGGATTTTCTTTCCCCTTCCCCTCTGTGTGTCTATGGATATGCTTAATTGTCACTTTTCTTTCCCTTATTAAAACTGAGGTACAATTGGTTGCAGATTTGTGAATCTTGTCATTTTCTATGATTTTGGTAAGCGTTTGTGCATGCCCATTTATTTTAGAGTGGCAAATGATTTTTACTTCTTCCATTGCAGTTATCTGATCATAAGGATCATGCTAATACATGGTATACATTCTGATTCCAAGGATGATGGTTGTTGGATACGTGTGACGAAGTTTTAAATCCATGCTTTGTAGGAGAATGCCTGATTTTAGAAGAGTAGTAAAATGAACTCCAATGGATGATTTTCCTTATTTTTTCATTGAATCTTGGATTTAACTTGTATAATACTTGGATCTGGACAACTTTCTTATTTAGGATCAGAAATGAAATATCAGTTAATTCCTTGTGGTTACTGATTAGTGCCTTAATGATTCCAGTGAGTATTTTTTGGATGTGTCCAAAGTTTAAGCTTTAAAGTTATTGATTACTAATCTATCAAATATCAATATATGCTTCCATTAACTCATAGTACTGAAAATGTAAACCATCGAAGTATACTTAGCTTTTCTTATTCCATTGACATGCCTCAGCACTTAGGTTCAGGTAACTTCTTTGACATGAGTTTTTTTATTTCTTTCTTTTAGGGTTATAATCATTGTTCGCTGGGCAGGCTTCGAGTTGAAGATTTTGAAATTGTTGTCCAATTAAATTATGTTGAAATGTCGAATTCTTCTTTCTACCAGTTGTTGTGTAATGAGAAGAACTTGGGGATTCTCGTTTATGCTTTTATTAATAATTACCTTCTGAGATAAAATTGGTTTTTGGTATTTTTATTGTAGATGTGTGAGGTGAAATCTTAAAAGTATGCTGTATTGTTGTCCATGGAATTCAATGGAGTCTGAACTCAAGTGCTCAACGAATTGTTTTATGTAGTTTCATCATGCAAAGAAAGAATGTCACTGTAGTTTGATAGTGAAAAAAATGGTGATTACAGAATCTGTTTTGCCTGTTTAATTGTAGATTATCTATTTGATGAAGGATTACATTGTGAAGTTTTCGTTTGCTTTTCTGGCAATCTGTGTTTTTGGTTGTATTTTCACCAGTCATTTTCCCTAATCATTCCTTCCCCCTTCCTCATACTTGTCGCCGCCACATCTGCCTTTGCTTTCTGCATAAATCGCAACGCCCCTCCTTTCTCTGAAAATCACGAAATCTACCCCTACCCCTCTCGTTGAAAATCGTGACAACTCCATTACCTACTGCAATTCTGCAAATCACGACCTCTCATTTCTCTTCCATTTTTGTTGCAGTTTGAATATTTATTGTAGTTTGCTTTTGGGGTGGGTGTGTTGGGAAGGTAGGTGGAGAAGAAAAGCATGACGATGTGGGGTGTTAATGGTGGGAATGGGTGGTTTATGGCATGATTGAGAATGGGAAAAAGACATACCAAGGGTGGCAGGTGGGGTTTAAGGGTGGCGGGCTTGGGTTGGTTTTTTGTGGCTATTTGTGGAGAAGAGTGGTTGTGGGCGTAGGAAGGAGATGGTGGTGGCGGAGATGGGTGATGTTAGGAATCCACCCTCGGCGTTTTCTGCCAACAATCGTGCGAGATCTTCGGGGTTGGATCACGCAAACATTATTCTTTGTAGAGGACTATAATAGTATCACAATATTTCATAAGAGAATTGTTATCCGTCTTTTCACCTTTCTTCAAGATCTTATCCATGTTATCAAAAAAAAAACCCAGTGATTTAGCATTGGACTTAGTTTGAGGTTTGGTAAGCTTGAAACAATCGATATGAGTTAGGAGATGCGGGGTGCATGCTTACAATTGATATTTACAAGCTTACGGAGTGTTAGATCAAGTGTTGAACAAAATCCAAATTCTGCTGCTTATTGGACGGGCGTCCATTTCATATGGACGGGCGTTTGACTTCAAACGGGCGTCTAGGTTCACTGGACGAGCGTCTGAAGGGTGGGATTTACATACGGATGTGACTGTTCGATGGACGAGCGTCCGAAGAAGCCGGACGCCCGTCCGATGCTTCGTACGGGCGTCCAGATTCTAAACGGGCGTCCAATATGCGCTTCGGAGCGCTTTTGGTCGGTTTTGCTTTGTATCCTTTCGGGTTTTGGACTGGTAACTGATTCTGAAAGGTTGTGTATGTAGTGTTATATTAGTATAACATCACATACACATATAGGAACACTTGGAACTTGATTTTTAAAACATAAGAATAGAATTTGAGAACAATGGATCTGTCTTCAACTTTTTCATATGTTGAGAACCACGATCTATCCTTGCATACATGTCTTGTCGCTCCCGAGTCTATCCACCAACTAACATCATCATCCTGCAAATAACATGCTTCGGAAATCAGTGGTACATAATTCATATCAGAATTAAAGCCACAATCATTAACAAGTGTACCTTGATGTTTTGATGGATCCGGATCTTTCGACCCCCGTCCCGAACCTTTACCGGTTCCTTTACCATTGTTATGCTTTCTAGCATGACAATCCGCCCTAAAATGGCCTTCCTTACCGCAATACCAACAAGCCCCTTTAGGCTTTTTGTTGAACTTTGCTTTGTTTTTGTTGTTGTTGGAATCAAACTTTCTCTTGTTATTATTTTTCTTAGAAGTTTCCCCAACTTCAACCATGTTGATTGAAGTTGAGCCACCCGCAATGTTCTTACCGCAACCTACAACATTTTTACCACTTTCTTGCAAACGCAAACTCTCCTCTATCCTAAGATGAGAACCAAGTTCAATCAAAGAAAGTTCTTCCGTCTTATGTTTCAAGGAATTTTTAAAATCCCTCCAAGAGGAGGCAACTTTTCAATGATGCTTGAAACACAAATGGACTCATCCATAGCCATTTTATGCATAGAGAACTGACCAAACAAACGCAACAATTCATGATATTGATCCATAACGGGACGATTATCGACCATAACATACTTCATAAAATTACCAACAAGAAATTTCTTACTAGACGCGTCCTCACTTACATACTTAGCCTCCAAAGTATCCCACAACTCTTTAGATGTTTCAATTTCAAGATAGGTATCAAACAGACTATTAGACATACCGTTAAGGATGTGACCACGGCATATATAATCATCATTTTCCCACTTACTTTTCCTCCTTGATTCCTCCATGGTGCTGTTATCATCAATCTGAGGGCATGGTGTACTCAACACGTACACAACTTTCAATGCAGTCAAAAGAAAGTGCATTTTCTTTTGCCACCTTCGAAAGTCCTCACCGTTGAATTGTTCCAATTTGCTGAAATTGGAAGTCATCTCCTTGATACTTGACATTGTTCAAACCACAATAATTTTCGCAGATTGTTAGTGAGTTTATATGAAAATGTTGCTATGAATGTTATGCATGTAAATGTTGATGATTCATACTTGTGGCATGCAAGATTAGGTCATGTGCATTTTAGAAGAATGTTACAAATGTCTAAAAATGACTTAATTCCTGTTTGTAGTACGACTATGAATAAGTGTGATACTTGTAACTTAACTAAAATAGTAAGACAACCTTTCAAAGGTGTTGAAAGGTCGTCTACTATTTTGGAACTTATTCATAGTGATCTTTGTGAATTTAGTTCTACACCATCTTTTGGAAACAAAAAGTATGTTGTTACATTCATAGATGATTGCACTCGTATTTGTTATGTTTACTTGCTTTTTACAAAAGACGAGGCAATGGAAAAGTTTGAAGTGTTTAAAAACGAAGTAGAATTGCAACTTGAAACTAAAATAAAGAAACTTCGTACGGATAGAGGTGGAGAATACTTTGATCCACCATTTTTCGAATCTTGTGGGATTATACATGAACGAACTATACCTTATACACCACAACAAAATGGCATAGCTGAAAGAAAGAATCGAACTCTAAAAGAGATGGTGAATGCTATGCTTTCTTACTCGGGATTGAGTGAGGGTTTTTGGGGAGAAGCTATGTTGACAGCCTGTTATTTATTGAATAGGATTCCTAATAAAAAGAGTCCTATTACCCCATATGAGCTTTGGTATAAGAAGAAGCCAAACTTGCATTATTTGCGTGTTTGGGGATGTAGGCGATCGTAAGACTACCCAATCCCAAGATTAAAACCTTGGGGGAAAGAGGCATTGATTGCATATTTATTGGATATGCTTTGCATTCCAAGGCATATAGGTTCTATGTTTTAGAACCAAATGATTCAGTTGCGGTTCATTCCGTAATTGAATCAAGGGATGCTCTCTTTGACGAAAGTCGGTTTTCTTCTATATCAAGGCCTAGAGATGTTGTTCCTATGAACATTGGATTTAAAGAAAGTTGTGGTGGTGTAGAGTCACAAGATGAGCCTTTGGAGCTTCGAAGAAGCAAAAGGGCAAGGAAAGAAAAATCTTTTGGTCCCGATTTCCAAACATATTTGGTGGAGGGTACAAGAGATGAAGTAGGATTTCAATATGCATATTGTTATCATATTGATGATGATCCTAGAACTTATAAAGAGGCTATGGAGTCTCGGGATGTTGCCTTTTGGAAGGAAGCCATTAATGATGAGATGGATTCCATTTTAGGCAATGATACGTGGAAATTAACGGATCTTCCACGTGGTTGTAAACCATTGGGTTGCAAATGGATTTTTAAAAGGAAAATGAAAATTGATGGATCTGTTGAAAGGTATAAAGCCCGGTTGGTGATACAAGGCTTTAGACAAAAAGTTAAGGCATTGATTATTTTGATACTTATGCCCCGGTTGCTAGAATCTCCACTATTAGATTGTTGATTGCCTTGGCAGCCATTAACAATCTTGTTATCCATCAAATGGATGTAAAAACGACCTTCTTGAATGGGGATTTGGATGAAGAAATTTATATGAAACAACCGGAGGGTTTTGTGATACCCGGAAATGAGCATAAAGTATGTAAGCTTGTAAAATCACTGTATGGGCTGAAACAAGCTCCCAAACAATGGCATAATAAGTTTGATGAAGTTGTATTGTCTAATGGTTTTAAGCTTAACCAAATGGACAAGTGTTTGTATAGCAAATTTGATGAAACCGGAAAAGGTGTAATCATTTGTCTATATGTTGATGACATGTTGATCTTTGGTACAAACCAAGATCAAGTTGGCCAATGTAAATCATTTTTGTCATCAAGTTTTTCTATGAAAGATATGGGGGAGGCGGATGTTATCCTTGGAATAAAAATCATAAGGAATGACAAAGGGATTACTTTGACACAATCTCACTATATCGAGAAAGTGTTGAAGAAATTCAATTGTGAAAATTACGTTCCGGCAAGAACTCCCATGGATCCTCATGAGAAATTTGAGTTAAATTCGGGTAATCCGGAGTCTCAACTTGAATATGCTCGAGTTATAGGATGTTTGATGTATGCAATGACTAGCACACGTCCGGACATTGCATATGCGGTTGGAAAACTTAGTAGATATACTAGTAATCCAAGTAGTGTTCATTGGCATGCAAGTGACACGTGTGTTAAGGTATCTTAAGTTTACCAAAAATTTTGGTTTAACTTATGTTGGACATCCTTCGGTTATAGAAGGCTACTCGGATGCTAGTTGGATATCAAATGAAAATCATTCTTCTACGAGTGGTTGGGTGTTTCTACTTGGAGGTGGTGCCATTTCATGGGCTTCCAAGAAGCAAACATGTAATGCAAACTCAACAATGGAATCGAAATTTATTGCCTTGGCTTCGGCCGTTTAGAGGCGGAATGGCTTAAACATCTGATTTACGAGATTCCATTGTGGCCAAAACCGATATCACCAATTTCTATCAATTGTGATAGTGAAAATACATTGGCTAAATGCTATAGTCAAGTGTACAACGGAAAGTCGCGACATATTGGAGTTAGGCATAGCTCGATTCGTGAGTTGATCACTCACGGGGTGATATCTGTTGCTTTTGTGAGATCTCAAAGAATTTAGCCGATCATTTGACCAAGGCATTGGCTAAGGACTTGTTCATCAAGTCAGTTGTTGGGATGGGCCTACAACCCATTGAATCTTTGCATTAGGATACCCAATTCCCTCCTAATACGACATTAGGGGCTGAATTCAATGTGGAAGGCCTAGTGACTTAGATTTGGCACATGTGTTTTGTCCCGAAGGTATGTGGCCGAGCCTGCATGTGAGGTTGATATTAATCTTAATGAGTCTTATGAAAAAGTGTTGTTGCGGGTACACGATTAATAAGACTCACCTATACGAGTATGAAGTTTGGCCGTTTCAAGAAAGTTAGGGTTGGCTTTCTACATGCTCATGAATTGATATGGACACAAGGCCTGGATAAAGAGTGTCAAGCAAGCTATAGAAGTTTTTTCTTGATTCATTTGTGTATTATCTTTGAAGTATTCAAATGTGTAAAGGGGTTCAATGCTTAGTCACACCCCAATACTAGAATATTTTGGAATGTGTAATATACTAGATGGTAATTCAATCTGCGTGATATTATCATTGAAAGATGAATTGTTGTGTGTTGAAAAGTTTTAACTAAGTCAAGGGTTACACTAAATGGGGGAGGATTGTTGGTGATTATATCACCAATGTGATTTAGTGTTATTGGACTTAGTTTGAGGTTTGGTAAGCTTGAAACAATCGATATGAGTTAGGAGATGCGGGGTGCATGCTTACAATTGATATTTACAAGCTTACGGAGTGTTAGATCAAGTGTTGAACCCTAACAAATTCTGCTGCTTATTGGACGGGCGTCCATTTCATATGGACGGGCGTTTGACTTCAGACGGGCGTCTAGGTTCACTGGACGAGCGTCTGAAGGGTGGATTTACATACAGGATGTGACCTGTTCGATGGACGAGCGTCTGAAGAAACTGGACGCCCGTCCAGTATGCTTCAGACGGGCGTCCGGGATTCTAAACGGGCGTCCAATATGCGCTTCCGAGCGCTTTGGTCGGTTTTGTTGGTATCCTTTCGGGTTTTGGACTGGTAACTGATTCTGAAAGGTTGTGTATGTAGTGTTATATTAGTATAACATCACATACACATATAGGAACACTTGGAACTTGATTTTTAAAACATAAGAATAGAATTTGAGAAGCAATTTTTCTGTTTTCTTTGAAATTCTTGAAACCTCAAGTTTAAACACACATATCTACAAAACTTCTATAGCATTCTTTCATCTTATTGCCAAAGATTGGAAGAGAAGCGATTTATCCCGTGATTATATTCGAGTTAATTCCCGGAGGCAATTCAAGGGAACGAATAATTTTCGCAGAAAGATTTCCAAATCGACTCGCGATCATATCAAGTTATCTTGCATTTCAAGTTTTGATACCATTGTTCTAATCATCCTATAAACTCCCTAACAATCTCGCGAAAATTATTGTGGTTTGAACAATGTCAAGTATCAAGGAGATGACTTCCAATTTCAAAAATTGGAACAATTCAACGGTGAGGACTTTCGAAGGTGGCAAAAGAAAATGCACTTTCTTTTGACTCGCATTGAAAGTTGTGTACGTGTTGAGTACACCATGCCCTCATATTGATGATAACAAAGACCATGGAGGAATCAAGGAGGAAAAGTAAGTGGGAAAATGATGATTATATATGCCGTGGTCACATCCTTAACGGTATGTCTAATAGTCTGTTTGATACCTATCTTGAAATTGAAACATCTAAAGAGTTGTGGGATACTTTGGAGGCTAAGTATGTAAGTGAGGACGCGTCTAGTAAGAAATTTCTTGTTGGTAATTTTATGAAGTATGTTATGGTCGATAATCGTCCCGTTATGGATCAATATCATGAATTGTTGCGTTTGTTTGGTCAGTTCTCTATGCATAAAATGGCTATGGATGAGTCCATTTGTGTTTCAAGCATCATTGAAAAGTTGCCTCCCTCTTGGAGGGATTTTAAAAAATTCCTTGAAACATAAGACGGAAGAACTTTCTTTGATTGAACTTGGTTCTCATCTTAGGATAGAGGAGAGTTTGCGTTTGCAAGAAAGTGGTAAAAATGTTGTAGGTTGCGGTAAGAACATTGCGGTGGCTCAACTTCAATCAACATGGTTGAAGTTGGGGAAACTTCTAAGAAAAATAATAACAAGAGAAAGTTTGATTCCAACAACAACAAAAACAAAGCAAAGTTCAACAAAAAGCCTAAAGGGGCTTGTTGGTATTGCGGTAAGGAAGGCCATTTTAGGGCGGATTGTCATGCTAGAAAGCATAACAATGGTAAAGGAACCGGTAAAGGTTCGGGACAGGGGTCGAAAGATCCGGATCCATCAAAACATCAAGGTACACTTGTTAATGATTGTGGCTTTAATTCTGATATGAATTATGTACCACTGATTTCCGAAGCATGTTATTTGCAGGATGATGATGTTAGTTGGTGGATAGACTCGGGAGCGACAAGACATGTATGCAAGGATAGATCGTGGTTCTCAACATATGAAAAAGTTGAAGACGGATCCATTGTGCATATGGGAAACGAGTCTAAGTCCTTTGTTGTTGGAAGAGGAATTGTTAATTTGCAATTTAGTTCTGGAAAATTTGTAACCTTAAACAATGTTTTACATGTTCCTTTAATCCGGAAAAACTTGGTTTCCGGTAGTATTTTATGTAAAGAGGGCTATAAACAAGTATATGAGTCCTCTCGTTATGTATTAACTAAACATGGTGTATTTGTAGGATTTGGTTATCTTAACAATGGTATGTTTATGCTTAATATTGTTAGTAATGGTTTGTATGAAAATGTTGCTATGAATGTTATGCATGTAAATGTTGATGATTCATACTTGTGGCATGCAAGATTAGGTCATGTGCATTTTAGAAGAATGTTACAAATGTCTAAAAATGACTTAATTCCTGTTTGTAGTACGACTATGAATAAGTGTGATACTTGTAACTTAACTAAAATAGTAAGACAACCTTTCAAAGGTGTTGAAAGGTCGTCTACTATTTTGGAACTTATTCATAGTGATCTTTGTGAATTTAGTTCTACACCATCTTTTGGAAACAAAAAGTATGTTGTTACATTCATAGATGATTGCACTCGTATTTGTTATGTTTACTTGCTTTTTACAAAAGACGAGGCAATGGAAAAGTTTGAAGTGTTTAAAAACGAAGTAGAATTGCAACTTGAAACTAAAATAAAGAAACTTCGTACGGATAGAGGTGGAGAATACTTTGATCCACCATTTTTCGAATCTTGTGGGATTATACATGAACGAACTACACCTTATACACCACAACAAAATGGCATAGCTGAAAGAAAGAATCGAACTCTAAAAGAGATGGTGAATGCTATGCTTTCTTACTCGGGATTGAGTGAGGGTTTTTGGGGAGAAGCTATGTTGACAGCCTGTTATTTATTGAATAGGATTCCTAATAAAAAGAGTCCTATTACCCCATATGAGCTTTGGTATAAGAAGAAGCCAAACTTGCATTATTTGCGTGTTTGGGGATGTAGGGCAGTCGTAAGACTACCCAATCCCAAGATTAAAACCTTGGGGGAAAGAGGCATTGATTGCATATTTATTGGATATGCTTTGCATTCCAAGGCATATAGGTTCTATGTTTTAGAACCAAATGATTCAGTTGCGGTTCATTCCGTAATTGAATCAAGGGATGCTCTCTTTGACGAAAGTCGGTTTTCTTCTATATCAAGGCCTAGAGATGTTGTTCCTATGAACATTGGATTTAAAGAAAGTTGTGGTGGTGTAGAGTCACAAGATGAGCCTTTGGAGCTTCGAAGAAGCAAAAGGGCAAGGAAAGAAAAATCTTTTGGTCCCGATTTCCAAACATATTTGGTGGAGGGTACAAGAGATGAAGTAGGATTTCAATATGCATATTGTTATCATATTGATGATGATCCTAGAACTTATAAAGAGGCTATGGAGTCTCGGGATGTTGCCTTTTGGAAGGAAGCCATTAATGATGAGATGGATTCCATTTTAGGCAATGATACGTGGAAATTAACGGATCTTCCACGTGGTTGTAAACCATTGGGTTGCAAATGGATTTTTAAAAGGAAAATGAAAATTGATGGATCTGTTGAAAGGTATAAAGCCCGGTTGGTGATACAAGGCTTTAGACAAAAAGAAGGCATTGATTATTTTGATACTTATGCCCCGGTTGCTAGAATCTCCACTATTAGATTGTTGATTGCCTTGGCAGCAATTAACAATCTTGTTATCCATCAAATGGATGTAAAAACAGCCTTCTTGAATGGGGATTTGGATGAAGAAATTTATATGAAACAACCGGAGGGTTTTGTGATACCCGGAAATGAGCATAAAGTATGTAAGCTTGTAAAATCACTGTATGGGCTGAAACAAGCTCCCAAACAATGGCATAATAAGTTTGATGAAGTTGTATTGTCTAATGGTTTTAAGCTTAACCAAATGGACAAGTGTTTGTATAGCAAATTTGATGAAACCGGAAAAGGTGTAATCATTTGTCTATATGTTGATGACATGTTGATCTTTGGTACAAACCAAGATCAAGTTGACCAATGTAAATCATTTTTGTCATCAAGTTTTTCTATGAAAGATATGGGGGAGGCGGATGTTATCCTTGGAATAAAAATCATAAGGAATGACAAAGGGATTACTTTGACACAATCTCACTATATCGAGAAAGTGTTGAAGAAATTCAATTGTGAAAATTCTGTTCCGGCAAGAACTCCCATGGATCCTCATGAGAAATTTGAGTTAAATTCGGGTAATCCGGAGTCTCAACTTGAATATGCTCGAGTTATAGGATGTTTGATGTATGCAATGACTAGCACACGTCCGGACATTGCATATGCGGTTGGAAAACTTAGTAGATATACTAGTAATCCAAGTAGTGTTCATTGGCATGCGGTGACACGTGTGTTAAGGTATCTTAAGTTTACCAAAAATTTTGGTTTAACTTATGTTGGACATCCTTCGGTTATAGAAGGCTACTCGGATGCTAGTTGGATATCAAATGAAAATCATTCTTCTACGAGTGGTTGGGTGTTTCTACTTGGAGGTTGTGCCATTTCATGGGCTTCCAAGAAGCAAACATGTAATGCAAACTCAACAATGGAATCGAATTTATTGCCTTGGCTTCGGCCGCCTTTAGAGGCGGAATGGCTTAAACATCGATTTACGAGATTCCATTGTGGCCAAAACCGATATCACCAATTTCTATCAATTGTGATAGTGAAAATACATTGGCTAAATGCTATAGTCAAGTGTACAACGGAAAGTCGCGACATATTGGAGTTAGGCATAGCTCGATTCGTGAGTTGATCACTCACGGGGTGATATCTGTTGCTTTTGTGAGATCTCAAAAGAATTTAGCCGATCATTTGACCAAGGCATTGGCTAAGGACTTGTTCATCAAGTCAGTTGTTGGGATGGGCCTACAACCCATTGAATCTTTGCATTAGGATACCCAATTCCCTCCTAATACGACATTAGGGGCTGAATTCAATGTGGAAGGCCTAGTGACTTAGATTTGGCACATGTGTTTTGTCCCGAAGGTATGTGGCCGAGCCCGCATGTGAGGTTGATATTAATCTTAATGAGTCTTATGAAAAAGTGTTGTTGCAGGTACACGATTAATAAGACTCACCTATATGAGTATGAAGTTTGGCCGTTTCAAGAAAGTTAGGGTTGGCTTTCTACATGCTCATGAATTGATATGGACACAAGGCCTGGATAAAGAGTGTCAAGCAAGCTATAGAAGTTTTTTCTTGATTCATTTGTGTATTATCTTTGAAGTATTCAAATGTGTAAAGGGGTTCAATGCTTAGTCACACCCCAATACTAGAATATTTTGGAATGTGTAATATACTAGATGGTAATTCAATCTGCGTGATATTATCATTGAAAGATGAATTGTTGTGTGTTGAAAAGTTTTAACTAAGTCAAGGGTTACACTAAATGGGGAGGATTGTTGGTGATTATATCACCAATGTGATTTAGTGTTATTGGACTTAGTTTGAGGTTTGGTAAGCTTGAAACAATCGATATGAGTTAGGAGATGCGGGGTGCATGCTTACAATTGATATTTACAAGCTTACGGAGTGTTAGATCAAGTGTTGAACCCTAACAAATTCTGCTGCTTATTGGACGGGCGTCCATTTCATATGGACGGGCGTTTGACTTCAGACGGGCGTCTAGGTTCACCGGACGAGCGTCCGAAGGGTGGATTTACATACGTGATGTGACTGTTCGATGGACGAGCGTCGAAGAAATCCGGACGCCCGTCCGGTATGCAAGTTTTGATACCATTGTTCAAGCACTCTCCCTAACAATTGCCATGACCTTTGACCTTTTGTAATGGTGAAAGCCCAAGCCTTCCAGTGCAATCATGATGTTGCCTGAAGTACGGATTCACTTCTGAAACGTCGTGCAATAGTTTGAAGAAGAGCTCACGTCGCATTCGGAATCTGTGTAAAAAATGACGAGGGGGAAACTAGTATTTGAGCCAAACGTCGTGCATGTTGATCTTCTCTATTTTGATTGATATACGTCCTTGTGGCCGGAGCATCTGCAACGTCTATATTTTACCCAAGAGGCGTCAGTTGGTTGAGCATTATGTTTCTACAAACCTCCACCTCCATCATATGTCTGTGCTCTCTTTCATGTTGCTCTTTGCTACCGTAAGAGCGTAGATGATCCATGGTAGTACGCCGATAAATTTTCGTACAACAATAAGAGTGGAAATGAGATTAAAAGAGGTGTGTTTTTGTAATTGCCTAGTTTGCATTAGCATGTATTTATAGAAAGTTGCATACTACTTCCGTTCCAAAATATAAATCGATTTAGTTTTTTAGTTTTGTCCCAAAATGTAAGTCCATTTAAAAAACCAATAAAGCATTATTAGATTTTTCTATTCTATCTTTTATTTATTATATACCAAACCACTTTTTACTACTTTGCATTAATATTAATGAAAGGCCATTTTAGTCTTTTTAATCAAAATTAATGACAAATAACAAATTTAACTAACTTTCTTAATATATGTAAAAAATCCAAATTGACTTATATTTTGGGACGGAGATAGTAAATGAGATGTGGATATGTGATCTCTTTGACAAATCATCATTTGCCACGTGTACAAAGGATAGCTAATAAGACAATGATAAGATAAAATGGTATTTACAATCGAATCAATGAACGCGACGTGTCATCTCGTTAAGATTTAAAAAAAAAAATCTTATCCTTATCCTAGGTTGCATTAGCAATGACCTTTTTTTTTTGAAAAAATTAGCAATGACCTATTTGAAGATTTTCACGATCCTGCGCCAAAAATGTATTTTAATTTGTGATCACATTTAAAAAAAAATATAATGGCAATTTATATTTTAACCTAATTTTAT
The DNA here is from genome assembly GCA_036785695.1 of Gentiana straminea. Taxonomy (NCBI): domain Eukaryota; kingdom Viridiplantae; phylum Streptophyta; class Magnoliopsida; order Gentianales; family Gentianaceae; genus Gentiana; species Gentiana straminea. Next base: position 2,846,339 of record JAVUPR010000046.1, on the reverse strand, counting down.
CGATCAACTACTTTTAACCACCTGCCTACTACTTTATTAATATAAAATAAATTCACCATCATTTTCCATATAGGTCATTGCCTGATCAAAAGGCACTATCAATCCATTGCTTCACTCATTCTCGAGAAAATTCGGAAATCAGACATTGTCAGGGTCTGATACTGATGATGTTGGAAATCACCTATAGATCCAAATAACCTCTAGAACGATTCAAATAAGAACAAAAACAATGGGGACTGTGATTTGTGTATGATTAAGACTGAGTCTGAGAGTTAGTTTCTCTCAAGTTGCCTACGTATCCAATAGTGAAATTGGAATCAAGTCATTCGTAGTTCCTTAGGGCTGATTATATAGGGAGCGTCTTACCTCTTTTCTTGCCAAACAAGTCGTAGAACCCTTAAACCCTAAGGATTATCACGTGTCTATCTCCAATAAGAGATAATCAAGATATTATTTGAATTATGAGATTTCCTTCCGGTGATCCAGGGATTCTCCCATGATTTCCCTATAATATAGGCACATGTGCGGATTATCATATAAGGAAAGAGCCAGTCGGCTTTCGATGGGCTCCTCAGGTCGTCTCGACCTGAGCTGCGCGTCTACCTCCAGACTGGGCCGAGCTGTACTGCAGTGCGGTAGTCAGGAACGAGATGGACAGACCTCCCTCCTGGGGTAGGGTCTTACTGGTGTGGGGCTCCTGGCCCTAAAAGCTTCCCTCTTATCTTTCTCTGTTAACCTTGGGGTGTTATAAGGGTGACACGTGGCCATGTCTATTTTCACCATCGTCATAAGCCCCCCAGGTCTGGCCAGACTACCTAGGAGCGGCGTAGACCTGAGATCAGCTCGGGTGTTTCAAGATAACATGCTTGCCGTGACACGTGTCCCTGCTACCGTTTAGGCTGTCGTATTGAGTGCGAGAAACGAAGCGTCTTTGCACACACCGTAATAATGGGGCGGTTCTTCCAAGACTTATTTTTGGATTTATAACCCCCTAGTCTCATCACGTCTCTTCAGACGTTACACTTTAAATCAAGCGTGAAGTCGGGACGGTTGCCATTCCATTCTTCCATTCCTCCGATTTCCTTATTCAAGTAAGCTTTCTCTCTTGTCTCATTCTTCTAAGTCTTTTTCTGTTGTTAATGAGCGAACCTATAATCCTTACTGATAGTTCCATTGAGGCCTTATTTGAATCGGAACCAGAATTAGAAGAAGAAAGTACCCCTACCGGAGTCAATTTCGAGAGGCCTGCCCTTTCTTTTTTCAATCCTCCCCCTTCTTCCTCATCTTCTAGATTCGTCCTTAACCTTAAGGCATTTATGGCTCTAAAATCACAGGCGGCCTGCCATGGTATTGATACCAAACTAACTACCGCGGATGTGACCCGTATTTGTAAACAATACAACCTGGTAAATCCGCTTTTCAAACCCACTGTCCCGGCTCCCGGTGTTTATGCCTATCAAGCTCCGGCCGGGTACTGCGCCGTCTACAGAGAGCATCTTTTATGCGGTTTAAGGTTTCCGATATGTCCGGCCATTTTAGCTGTCCTGGAGCACTACGATCTAGGGTTGGCCCAGATCATGCCGAATGGAATAAGGGCGATAGTGGGCTTCGCCATTTGGTGTAGATGTGCCTGCATCCCCTTCAAAGTCCAAACATTTCGACTGTTCTTTCAACGTAAACAGGTGCCTGGGCAGGCTGGGTACTACTGCTTCCCTCGCCGGGGGGATTTCATGCCTGACGTTCAATTCACTGAGCCGGGGGATACTTCATACAAAGGTTGGAAGACCAGATTCTTCTTTATCTGTCCCGAGGTGACTCGAACCTGGGCAGGTGGAACTCCTCAGACCTAGACAGCGATCCACGGCCGACTGACGTGGATAGGAAACTTCTAGACGACATTCGCAAAAGCGGGGTGTACATCAAGGAGAAAAAGTATTCTTCGAGTTGATTTTGGCGCCCCGCTTGCCCACCGCGGGCCCCGACCCATATAAGGAGTTAGATAAGGAGGAGTACAAGATATGTAGGGCTTTAATACTTGCTTTTTGCCATACTTTACTATCTGTAAAATATTTTCTAACATGTCTTGTTATTCATTTTGGCAGTGTCTTCCTTTGCCGAACTCCTGGAGGATGTTAACGATGAAGTGGTTCCTCCAGTCAACCCTGGCGAATCGGCCCAGGGAACTGAGCAGCAGGAGGACATAGAGCCGGAACGCCTCCGAGCTGCTGGGACCGTCCTGACTCCCACCTCGGCCCAACTCTTGTCCGGACAACCAGATGACTCCTCTGGGGAAGTTGAGCGGATAAGCGTGGATGAAGATCAGGAAGAAAGAGAAGATGCAATCGAGCCTAGCCGGAAGAAGAAGGTAGTCTCTCCCTCGACTCGGAAGGGTTGATCAAAGAAAAGGAAGGCGGCTCGCCAGACCATAGAGGATGTCGAAGATTCTCCTGAGGGCAATCTTCCCCAGGGCACAATCGGTTGTACGAGCTGTCGGACCAAGACCTCGCCGCCGTGGTAAGTTCTTAGATAAACATGTCTGTCATTCCTATGTGCCTCACTTCCTTCTTACCTTTCCTTTGTCTTTTCTAGGGAGCTCAGGTCGGTCAGGAATTCCTAGATCGCCTTGCTGAATCTGCGGCGAGTAAGGAGGCTCTGCAGGGAACGATCGAGGAGCTCCGATCGAGTCGTGACAAGTATAAAGAGGCCTCAAAGGCTAAGGACCAGGAGGTTGCGGCTCTAAAGAAAGAACTTGCCGAGACTAGGGCCAAGTGCACTGCTGAACTCCAAGCTAAGCATGACGAGTACGTCGCCGAGAACTCCGAGCTGGGACAGGCGCTGGCCAAGGTCCGGGCTGAACTGGCTACTCTGGAAGCTTCTCTTCCTGCTCGGGATGCCCGAGTCGTGCATGAGTATAAGTCCTCCGATCATCTAGCCGGAGCCCTGAAGGTCCTGCTGAACCCTTTCATGCAACATGGGTACACGACGGGTGTGGATGAGGCAAAAGAACAGCGCCCTGAGCTGGTTCTTTCTGACCTTATGCATTATCGTTCCATGTACAATGAAGGAGCAGGTCAGATTTATGATGCCCGGCTGAGAGAGTTTAAAGCAGGTGAAGACATTGGGGTCAAGTACGCCAGACGTCGTTCCGCCTCTCAGAATGCTGTGCCAACTCCATCTTCGGCAGGGCAGACTCCGGGAACCCAGACCTGATTGTCTTTCCTTATGTTGTTGGAAATTTTTTGAAACTTTTTGCCCAAGTTCTTGTATTTGGTTTATACTTTGTGGTGTCCTGCCCACTGTACTTTGGCTTTATTTAGTTTATTTTGGGTTTAAATGTTCAAATACTTTCTTTCTTATGAATGTCCCCCTTCCCCCCCAGTATGACATGCATTACTGACGGTTTGGATGACATACTAAGTTTTGATAAAATTCCGGCCTGACCTGCAGACTTAGGAGGTTTGACTTTTGCAAACCTTCTGAGTATAACCTGACTCAGTTAAGAACCCTATCCTAGCCTGAGGACTCGGGAAGCTTGTGGTATTCAAGCTTTCTGAGTCTGACCTACAGGACTCAGTTAAACTCCGGCCTGACCTGCAGACCTAGGAGGTTTGACTTTTGAAAACCTTCTGAGTATAACCTGACTCGGTTAAGAACCCTATCCTGGCCTGAGGACTCGGGAAGCTTGTGGTATTCAAGATTTCTGAGTCTGCCCTGCAAGACTCAGTTAAATTCCGGCCTGACCTACAGACCTAGGAGGTTTGACTTTTGCAAACCTTCTGAGTATAACCTGACTCAGTTAAGAACCCTATCCTGGCCTGAGGACTCGGGAAGCTTGTGGTATTCAAGCTTTCGAGTCTGACCTGCAGGACTCAGTTAAATTCCGGCCTGACCTGCAGACCTAGGAGGTTTGACTTTTGCAAACCTTCTGAGTATAACCTGACTCAGTTAAGAAAATAATCGCATTATAGAGCATAACAATATATAGTACGAAAGAATCATATTTTTATTAGAAATCAAGGGTGTTTGATAACACTTTTATTGAAAAAGACAACATAAAATGAAAAGATAGAATCAAGCCTGGATTCGTCTCAGGCATAAAACTTCCTAAGGTTGCTGGCATTCCAGCTCCTTGGTACAGTCTGGCCGCTCGCATTAGCTAGCTGGTAAGCACCTTTTCCATGAACCTTTACCACCCTATACGGGCCTTCCCAGTTCGGGTTAAGCTTTCCCTGGGGACCCTGCTTGCTGACCTCGTTCTTCCGCAGTACCAAGTCTCCTTCTTTAAAGTACGAATGCTTAACTTTAGAGTTGTAATACTGGGATATTCTTTGCTTGTACTTTGCCATTCTGATATAAGCCACTTCCCTGGCTTCTTCCAAGTTATCCTTGGCGTGTCTGAGCTCGAGGTCTTGATCTGTGCTTGTATGGAGCTCGGTCCTCGGGGAGGGGAGTCCTATTTCAGCCGGAATAACTGCTTCACAACCATAGGCTAAGGCAAAAGGAGTTTCTCCGGTAGCCGAGTTTGGAGTCGTTCTGTATGCCCAAAGGATGTTGAGCAAATGCTCGACCCATGCTTGTCCCTCTTCTTCCAACCTCTTTTTCAACCCGAATTTAAGCTGTCTGTTAGTCTGCTCCACTTGGCCGTTGGCCTGGGGGTAACCGACAGAGGTAAAGTGTTGGACTATACCCAGCTCGGCGCACCATGACTTGACTGTCCTATCCTCAAATTGCATTCCATTGTCTGACACTAGGATCTTGGGTATTCCAAATCGACAGACGATATTCTTCCACAAAAATTTATGTAAGGCTTTTCCAGTGATGGTGGTCAAGGCTTCGGCCTCCACCCACTTAGTAAAGTAGTCGACGGCCACAACAAGAAACTGTAAGTTACCTGGAGCTCGGGGAAGGGGTCCAACTAGATCTACCCCCCACTGATAAAAGGGCCAAGGAGAGACCAAGGGAATCATGTTCTGTGCTGGCTGGTGGGACAAGTTGTCATGCACCTGGCATGACTTGCACCTCATTACCAGATCGTTTGCATCGATTTGCATGGTTGGCCAATAATATCCGAACAAGCGGCATTTATGATCCAGTGTCCGGGCTCCTGCGTGGTTTCCACAAATGCCGAGGTGGATTTCCCTGAGTAGATAATTTCCTTCCTCTTGGGTAGCACATCTAAGCTATGGCGATATAAACGATCGTCTGTACATGATATCATCGAAGAGAGCATACCTGCTTGCTTGTAGATTTATCTTCCTGGACTGAGCCTTGTCAGTTGGCAGAACACCATGCTTTAGATAGGAATTTATGGGGTCCATCCAGGTGGCCTGTTGGCTAATCGGTTGAACTTCACTCAAGACATAACTTCGTTCGGCCAGCTGCTCTACCAGAACTTTTTTATCTGAGAAGAAATTGGATGCCAGTTTGGAGAGGCATCAGCCTTTTTGTTCCTGGATCGAGAGACCTGCTCTATCTGGACTGACTTGAAGTTTTTTAGCAAAGCCTGTGCTGCTGCCAGATACTTCTTCATTGATTCCTCCTTTGCTTCATACTCACCTTTAATGTGATTAACCACCAGCTGGGAGTCACTGAATACATGTAGGTTATCTGCCCCAAGCTTTATGGCTAGTCGGAGCCCGGTAATTAAAGCTTCATATTCTGCCTCGTTGTTTGTTGCCATGAAGCTAAAATGCAGTGCATACGGGAATTCTTCCCCTCTTGGACTGAGGAGCAAAAGGCCTGCCCCTGCTCCTTCTTTTCCAGATGCTCCGTCCACGAAAAGGGTCCAGGTATCGACATGCCCTGTTGGTTGCTCTTTCTCTGTCTCAACCTGAATTCCCTCAGCCAGGAAGTCAGCTAAAGCCTGGGCTTTGATGGCAGTCCGAGGTTGGTAATTCAAGTCATACTCTGCCAACTCGATAACCCATCTGGCTAATCTGCCCGAGGTGTCTTGTCGTGCCAAGATTTGACGTAGTGGTTGATCTGTGACCACAGTGATTGAATGTTCTTGGAAGTATGGTCGTAACTTTCTAGAGGCGTGTACCAGAGCCAAAGCTAGCTTTTCCGCGTTGGTGTACCTGAGCTCCGGTCCACGTAAGGCCCGGCTTACATAGAACACAGGTGTTTGTATTTGTCACTCTTCTCTGATTAAGACTGCACTGATTGCCTCGTCGACCACCGCCAAGTATAAAAGCAGAGTTTCTCCTTCCTGAGGAGATGTCAGGGTTGGTAACTCGGCCAAATACTCTTTCAGATCTTCAAATGCCTTCTGACTGTCTTCATTCCACTGGAAGGGACTTGCTTTGCTCAGGATTTTAAAGAATGGTAAAGCACGTTGTGCTGATTTGGATAGGAACCTACTCAGGGCGGCCATGCGACCTGTTAGTCTTTGCACCTCCTTGATGCTTCTGGGTGGTGGCATCATTCTCAAGGCTTCAACCTTATCCGGGTTGACCTTAATTCCTTCTTTTGAAATCATGTAACCTAGGAATTTACCTGATCTGACCCCAAACGTGCATTTCTTGGGGTTGAGTTTCATTTGGGTCTGCCTGAGTACCCCAAATACTTCTCGGACGTCGGTCATATACTGATCCAGAGACCTGCTCTTGATCAAGAGATCATCCACATAGACTTCCATGCATTTCCCGATCTGCTTCTCGAAGATTTTATTCACTGCTCTTTGATAAGTGGCGCCAGCGTTCTTTAATCCGAACGGCATAGTAACATAGCAGAAAGTTCCTTCTTCTGTTATGAATGCCGTTTTTTCTGCATTGTCTGGGTCCATAGCAATTTGGTGGTAACCCTTATATGCGTCTAGAAATGCAAAAAATTCAAAACCGACTGTCGAGTCAACTAACCTGTCAATCTTAGGCAGCGGGTAACAATCCTTGGGGCAGGCCTTGTTCAGGTCGGTAAAATCTACGCACATTCGCCAGCTACCATCTGGCTTTTTTACCAAGACTGGGTTGGCGAGCCAGGTCGGGTAAAACACTTCACGTATGATCCCGGCCTGGAGTAACTTCTCAACTTCCTTTTGAATGGCCTCCATTATATCTTTTGCGAACTGTCTTTTCTTCTGCCTAATCGGTTTCCGGGCTGGGCCAACATGAAGCTTGTGCAGAGCCAGCTCGAGTGACAGTCCTGGCATGTCATCTGTCTTCCATGCAAATACGTCTCTGAACTCCTTTAAGATCTTAACAAGTTCTGTCTTAAGCTGGTCTGGGATCCATGATCCTATGTTGACTGACAGGCCTTCATGCTCCTTTCCCAAATTTACCACATCGATTTTATCATCCGATGACCAGCTTTCTTCATCCTCTGGGAGAAACTCTTCCACAGATACCTGTTGTACCATCGTTCTTCTATTTATAGTGGCCGTGTAACAACTCCTGGGTGTTTCGACGTCACCTTTGACTTCTGCCGTCCCCTCCCAAGTCGGGAACTTCAAACTGATGTGAGCCGGGGAGATTACCGCTCGCAGATCTATTAGGGCAGGTCGCCCCATGATAACATTGTAGGCCGATGGGGCCCTGACTACCACATAACTTACCATAAGGATCCTGTCCCGAGGTGCTTTTCCAAAGGTGGTCGGTAAGCTGATCATACCCATAGGATGGACCGGTGGTCCGGCAAATCCGAATAGCGGAGATGACACAGGTGCTAGCTCCACATCCTTTAACTTCATTAATTGAAATACATTGTAGTACAACACATTGACTGCACTTCCGGTGTCTACACAGATGCGTTTCACAGTATGTTTGTTGATTACCGCCTCGATAACGAAGCCTTCATTATTGCTGACAAGGGGAAGGGGGTCGCGGGGACCATAAACGACCTCCCCGGACAATCTTTGTCTCTTTCCTGAGTCGGTGATGGTAGGTGCCCGGTTACTACTTTTTCCTTCAGGCTGGGATGGCGCACTTGGGCCACCTGAGATGGTGTTAATGGTATTAATAGGGCGGTTATCTGTCTGCCCCTCAGGTCCTGGAGATGGATCCCTCCTTCGTCTGTAATCATCTTTTCGGTCATGGCCGAAATCTCTCCTTTTGTACTCCCGTCTTCCTCGGGGTTCTGGATTGCGGGATCTATCTATGACTTCATCGAGCTTCCCTTCCATTACAGCAGCATCGATTTCTCTTTGTAAGTCCCGGCATTGCTCTGAGTCATGACCAACATCTTCATGAAACTTGCAGTACTTGGTCTGGTCTCTTTTTTCCCGGGGACCTCTCATAGGAGGTGGAGTGCGGGCAATTCCTTTCCTTTGCATAATTGCGAGGACCTGCTCGCGTGATATGTTTAAAAGGATAAAGTCCCTTTCTTGAAGGGCCCCTTTCTTCCCGAGCCGGTCAGTTATGGGCGCAGCTACTCGGTCCCATACTGGTTTACGGTTTCTGTCAGGTCTGTCATCCGACCTTTCTTTCTTGGGGGCTTCCGACTCCCTCTTTAGGCGGTTGGCCTCCTCACCCTGACAATGTTTGTAGGCCAGATCCATGCATTCATCCATTGACTTTGAAAGTCGGCCATTTAGCTTGGCGTACAATCGACCTTCTCGTAAGCCTGCTACGAAAGAGGTGATCAAGAGGTGTTCTTCTGCATTCCCGACCTGCCTAGACTCCTCGTTGAATCTCTTCAAGTATTGCAATACGGTCTCTTCTTTTTTCTGTCGAATAGTGAGGAGGTAAGTGACATTCCTCTGGAAAGGTTTGGCGGTGACAAAAGCTTGCAGAAACCTTCTGGCCAGGGTTTCAAAGTGGACCGAGGTGGTAGTTTCCGGAACCACTCACGGGCCCTGCCCGTAAGTAAGGCCGGGAAAGCTTTGCACTTCATCTCTTCAGCTGCGCAATCCAAGTTCATATGTGTCAGGTATTGGAAGAGATGGTCTTGGGGATCCTTTGTTCCATCGTATGCTTCCAGCTTGGGTATCTTAAACCTCTCTGGGCGTGGGTAATTCAAAATCTGCTCTGAGAACGGTGATTCGATAGAGAGATCATCCGTTTTCTTTCCCAGGATCCCATCTAGTTCCGCCCGGGCAGCCTCCTGGGCCTGAGCATTAACCTGTCTGTGCCGTGCATGGGAGATGGAGGAGAGAGTTTCTCCTCTATCTTCTTTATTCGCCAAGTTACCCTTTGGGTCAATATTTTCTGGAGCTTCCTCTTCTCGCCCTTTTAGGGCCAAACCTAGTACACTTTTGAACGCTGGGACATCCAAATTACGTAATGCATCCAGCAAGGCCTACTGTGCTGGATCCGCCAATGTTTCCTCCTGGTTGGTTTGGGGTTGGCTAGTAGTAGCAGTTGGGTCTACTTCTCCAGCGTCTCTAGCTGCCGCTGTTTGGGTCCTTTTTCTGGTATTTTTTGGTGGTGCCATCGCAGTTTCTTGATCGAATCGTTAACAAAAGAGGCCTTCCTTCTAGCACCAATTGATGAGGTTGGAAATCACCTATAGATCCAAATAACCTCTAGAACGATTCAAACAAGAACAAAAACAATGGGGACTGTGATTTGTGTATGATTAAGACTGAGCCTGAGAGTTAGTTTCTCTCAAGTTGCCTACGTATCCAATAGTGAAATTGGAATCAAGTCATTCGTAGTTCCTTAGGGCTGATTATATAGGGAGGCGTCTTACCTCTTTTCTTGCCAAACAAGTCGTAGAACCCTTAAACCCTAAGGATTATCACGTGTCTATCTCCAATAAGTGATAATCAAGATATTATTCGAATTATGAGATTTCCTTCTGTCACGGATTTTATCTAACAAAGCAAACAAGTAATAAAATTTATAAATCCGGTATTCCCCAAGTGTAGGGATCGTAGTATAGCGATTAATACCGGAGTCGGTCACAGGGAATCGGGGTATCTAGTTCATTAATTCTCTTAAGGTTGATACAATTATTCCTAAACCTAAACTAAAACGGAAAATAAACTGGACAGAGGATTGTCAGTCCAAAGCCAGGAAAATATCGTTGCGAACAAAAGCAAATAAAATAAAACTACAACTAAGAAAACAATAAAACTAACTATCATGATAATGATAGAAGCAAATCAACATAGAACAAACATGATCCACCATCCCGCAACCCTTAATTCTTCCCTAGATTATCTTATGATGATTCAATCAAAGTTGTGGTTCACCTAATCAAAGGTATGAATTCCTACTTCCGTAAGTAATCCGTCTATCAATCTCATCATCTTCCGATTTATAGAGATTAACGCTCTCAAAACAAGGTGCAAGATTTATTAGATCTAACAACCTAGAAATCTAACCTATCAACTTTCGTTATGTCAAGGTTAAAAGTCTAATCTTTCCTATGGTGATCTAAGGTTTACACCGATTTCCATCATACGGTAAACATCAAATAGCAATACATCTTCCGATATCGATTGCATAAACAAATAAACAAAAGAAAGAAACAAACTTTAAATAAAACTCACAAAATATCCAAAGGAAAGAAAATAAAAGCTGCTGGAAAAAGTTGCTCATGCCTGCTCCAAGTTCACAGCTTCAGGCCATCTTCATGCGAACAAGAAAAGAAGAAAAAGAAAACAAAAACCTAACTAATCCGCAACCCCAGCCTCCCCAAAGGGGGCTGGGGCCGCCTAGGGTTTTTCTCTAATGATTATGTATCAATAATAGTCAATAATGTATGAAAATATGATGTTCTTAGGGTTGGGGTGCAGCTGATATTTATAGGGTTTTAAGTCGGCCAGGGCTAAGTCGGCCGTGGACGCCCGTCCGGAATTGTGGACGCCCGTCCAAAGTTCTTGGACTTCCTTCAGACGCTCGTCCACTCAGCGTCCAAACTCTCTGTTCAACTTTCTTCTCCTGGACGCCAGTCCACTTTTCTGGACGCTAGTTCAGCCCCTTTTTCTTCCAAATTCATCTTGATCTTCATTCCAACTTCATCTCTATCTCTTCCCTTCCATGCAAATCATCACTTGAACATCTTTTAAGCTCCTTTCACCTCATGCAAGCGTACCTACATCACGATAAAAACATGCAAAATGTAACATCTTACATCTAAAGATATTTATCCAATAAAATCACATAATTAACCCGATTTTGCACTTTAATACTTCTAAAACTCAATATAAAGCTCGATTTCTATGAGAAACATCCACATATGGGGAAAATTGATATAAAATATATCCTTATAAAACGTACAAAATCACCCTTAACACCTTCCGGTGATCCAGGGATTCTCCCATGATTTCCCTATAATATAGGCACATGTGCGGATTATCATATAAGGAAAGAGCCAATCGGATTTTGATGGGCTCCTCAGGTCGTCTCGACCTGAGCTGTGCGTCCTACCTCCAGAGTGGGCCGAGCTGTACTGCAGCGCGTGCGGTAGTCAGGAACGAGATGGACAGACCTCCCTCCTGGGGTAGGGTCTTACTGGTGTGGGGCTCCTGGCCCTAAAAGCTTCCCTCTTATCTTTCTCTGTTAACCTTGGGGTGTTATAAGGGTGACACGTGGCCGAGTCTATTTTCACCATCGTCAGATACTTTTCTTAATGTTTTAATTTTCTGACATTTTTTTAAGGTAATCCGTTTTTGTTATTAACATGAAATTGTGTTACCCGTCTATAATAGGTGTTAAGGGTGAATTTATACGATTTATAACGCTATATTCTATGATATTTTTCCCCGTATTTGTACTAAATTGCATAAGAAACGTGTGTTTAATAGAAATATTGAGTAAATGATATTTTAGAAGAGTTAATCGCAAAATAGGTTGATTTATGTGCTTTAATTATGTTTTTATGATTATTTGGGCGATATTACATTTTGTGGTGTTTTTATATGATGTAGATACATTTTTCAAGGCTCAAATGATGATCAAAAGAGATAAGAGTCGAAATATGTGGTGATCAAAAGAGATAATGAAGGAATTGACAAGATGAAAAGAGATAGAGATCAAAGAAATCAAGATTCGAACATTTGGATGGCGTCCGAATCTCCGTCCGGTGGACGGGCGTCGGTGATTTGAACGAGCGTCCGGGGATGGAAAGTTGATTCGGGAAGTTTGGACGCCGGTTTGGACGGACGAATGGACGAGCGTCCGGTCATGACTCGGCCCGATTTGAAGTTCATATGAAGAGTGGACGGGCGTTCACCTATCCGGACGGGCGTCCGGTAGCCGACTTAGTGAAACCGACTTTAAAATCTATATATAGTCGGTCAATTTGTTTCTCCACACAAAAGAGACCATACACTCATTATTCAAAACCCTAAACCTAGGGGCGGCTTTAGGCTGCGTTTTTCTCCTTTTATTCCAGTTTTTATGCACTTTAGATCTAGATTAAACTAGTTACTTTTTATGTACTATTTCTGCGAATTTGGGTTGCTGAGGATGTTCAGAGGCTAAAAGCTTCATCAAACGAGTATTGTGAAGCCATCCAACGATTGCTGATTTCGTTTTCTTCGGTTGTACTGTGAGTTTTTATTTAAAGGTTGTTTCTTATTCATGTTTATTACGTTTAATTGCTTTTACATCGGAAGATATGCATGTGTGATTGTTTATTGTTGATGGAAATCTTAATAAATCCTAGATCATCATGAATAAGAATAGTAATTCGAATCTATCATAACGGAAGTTAATAGGTTTAATTGCTAGATTATAAACATAAAGTTTATACCTTTGGTTAGAAAACGCGTTAATCTTGCATTGGAAGATAATAGATTAATAGATGAACTTTCTAAGGAATTAGGGTTCATGTTTAGATAAGGTGAGTCACAACCTAGATAAAAACCACAATATAATCGAGATAGGAGATCAATGCTTGTTGGATAGGTGGATCAATCCTCGTTTGTTCGTTATAAACTTGATTTAAATCCTTAAAACTTGAATTTGTTTAGTTAGTTTACTTTTATTTGCATCTTAGACTAGTCTAGTTAGTTTAAATTGATTCGCAGCCGTATCCTTCCTAGCTTTGGATTATATCCTCTGTCTAGTTTTATTTTCTGTTTTGTTTGGTTTTTATTCACTATTTAGATTAGTTTCGTGACATAGGTTAGTTAGTTAAACAAAAACTAGGGTTAGCAATCGCCAGTTCCCCGTAAGATCGACCCGGCATTAACCACTATTACTACGATCCTTATACTTGAGGTTAACCGGATTATTACTTGTTTTGTGTTAATAAATTCCGTGACAAGTTTTTGGCGCCGTTGCCGGGGAACCGGACGGTTGTCTAGTTTTTGTTTTTCTGTTTTTCTGTTTGTTTTTGTTTGTCCTGTTTTTATTTCGTTTTAAATTCCTGTTTTTAGTTGATAAACGTTTAGGTAATTAGTTAATTAGGGTTTTAGCTTAGGGTTTAAGGTTCTCTTGTGATTAGTTCTCTTCTCTTGTCTTATTTTATCTGTTCTTTTCTGCAAATTTTTCTTTTCTGTTCTTGTTTTCCCGTTTCTAAACGGACGTCTGGAAATTGGCCGCCCATTTACTGGAAAGTCTTCGATCCTGAACCACTTTTACTCGCTTGGACTAGCGTCCATAGGTTTCGGACGCCCGTCCAAGTATTCTGCCGTGCAGACGAGCGTTTGGTCCACTAAACGCCCGTCCGATCTCAATTCCATCCGGACGCCCGTCCAAACTCTTGGACGCCCGTATGGTCCTGTTTTCTTCAATACTTTTGTTTCCTTTTCTTCTTTCCCTTTCTTTTCCTTAGGTTTTTAATTTTTAGTTTAGGCTTTCAATTTTTTAGTTTTTAGGTTTCAACCACTTGTTTTTGGTCCGGTTTATGCAAACTCGGAGTCAAAAGGGACCGTTATTATACACCCCGACCCCGAGCGAACCGTAGTCCGGCCAAACAGGCGGATTTTCCGTTCTGCGGTTCTGGCAGACAGAGCCGAGCGAGATCTTGAAGATCAACTAGCGAGAGAAATCACGATTTTGTGATAATGGCCGCTAATAATAGACGTACGTTGGCGGACTACGCCATGCCGGGCGAAGTCAAAGTCAACCCGGCTATTGTTATTCCGGCCATTCTTGCACAAACCTTTGAGTTAAAACCGGGACTTATTCGGATGATGCGGCATGCATCTATTTTTCATGGTTATCAATCAGAGAATCCGCATACCCACTTACATACATTCCTAGAGATATGCGGTACTACACGCATCCAAGGAGTAAGTGAGGATGCTATCAAGCTGAAAATTTTCCCATTTTCTTTGAAGGGAGAGGCTAAAGAGTGGTACACCTCTCTCCCTTCTGAATCTATCACCACCTGGGCAGAACTCGAAAAGGAGTTCTTGAGTCAATATTTCCCCCCTTCTAAAACGGCCCAGTGTTTAAATGAAATATTCACTTTCTATCAGAAAGAGAATGAGTCCTTTTTCGAATGTTGGAAGAGATTCAAGTCTCTTCTTAGAAAGTGTCCCCACCATGGCTTGCCAATGGAAAGGCAAGTCAACACCTTCTTTAGTGGATTGACCGAGCTTACAAAAGGCATGGTCAATAGTTCATCTGGTGGGGCGTTTTTGAAGAAAACACCTGAAGAGGGATGGGCACTGTTTGAGGACATTGCAAAGTATAACTACGCCCCCTCTTATCAAGCAATTCAAGCACCTCCTCCTCCCAAGGTTGAGGAAGTCAATTTGCAAAGTTTGATCGCCATGCTGCAGAAGCAGATGGCAACACCTCAAGTTCCAAACCCGATAAATCAAACTTCTTCTTTTCCACAGAACCCTCAGATTCTGTACTGTGAAAATTGCTGTCAGACTGGCCATATGAATGGCCAGTGTCAATTTAATACCCCTGCACCTTATCAAGTGAATGCTGTCCATGATTATGGACAGTACAATCAAGTCACATGTCAGAATTGTGACGAGGTGGGGCACACTTCTAGGTTCTGTCCTATGAACGGACAAAATGCTGAAGTGAATGCATTCTATGGTCAGAACAATCAAAGGTTCAATCAGTTTACTGGCCAGAATAATTTCCAAAACCAAGGGTTTAATCCATCTTCAAATTTCAATCCTAATTCGAATCTTAATTCGAATCAGAATTTCAATAGAAACCCTGGGTTTAATCAGAACCAAAACTCGAATTTTTCCAATCTTACGCAAAAATTCAATCAGAATTGGCCTTCCAATTCAAATTCTCAATTCCAAAGTCGGCTCAGCCAGCCCTATTCTTCAAACTTCCGAACTCTCAAGGCCCCTCCCAACCTACCAATCTTGAAGCTAAATTGGAGGAGCGAGTAGATCAATGAAGAATCTTGAGAGACAAATTGGGCAACGGGCCGAACAGGTTAGCCTCTAGACCCCGGGCGGTTTGCCCGCCACCGAGAAGAACCCGAAGGGTGGTCAAGTTGCTCAGGCTGACTTGAACAAAGGCCCATGTACTGACCTCGTGCCATCAATTCAATACGGTAAAGAGGAGGCTAGTGCAATGAATATGAGAAGCGGTACTCAAATTAGTGGTCCTTCCCATCAGGGAAACCACTAGCCCCTCCTGCCATTGATAAGGCAGGAGGGGAAGCTGAACACCTACACTCCCCTCAACTACAAGAAAAGACTCAGGTGGCTGATCCCCTGAGAGGTGAAGAAGTTGGAAGTCCTCAGGTGGCTGATCCCCTGATGGATGAAGAAACAAGCGAAAGTCGGAGGCCGATCCCCGACTAATAAAAAAGTTGAAAAAGGCTTTGTTCGATGGAAAGATGCGGAGGACAAAGCTGTAAGCGAATCCTCAAAGAAAGTCTTTTCTGAGAGTGACCTTAAGAAGCTTCCATTCCCACCGAGAAAGAGCAACATTCCTTTGAGTGAGGACAAAAAGTACGAAAAGGTGCTGAACCTTTTGAAAAATACTCAGGTAAACCTTCCATTATCAGATGTCTTGGTCGAGATGCCTAAGAATACAAAATTTATCAAGGATGTTGTGTCTTCGAAAAAGAAATTAGCAGGCATGGAAAGGCAAATTGGTGAGGATTGCTCCATGATTAACTATGGAGACTTACCAATTAAAAGAGGTGACCCTGGCAAGTTCGTACTTACAGTGTTAATGGGAGGTCTAGTCTTCCCCAACTCTTTGTGTGACCTAGGTGCCTCTATAAGCCTTATGCCAATGTATGTATGCAAACAACTCGGTTTACAAAGCCTTCTAGAACCCACTACTATGAGTTTACAATTCGCGGATAGATCTTCTAAGAAAGCCTCAGGGATCCTGAAAGACGTTTTGGTTCAGATTGATAGATTTACCTTTCCAGTTGATTGGTATGTTTTAGATATGGAGAAAGATGAGAACGTCCCCCTGATTCTTGGAAGACCTTTCTTATCTACAGCTAGAGCCCTCATCGATTGCGATGGTGGGCGAGTGACTATCCGAGTTGGTGATCAAGAGGTGAGTTACAATGTCTTAAAGTCCATTCAAGTACCCTCTGGCCCCCCAACCGGCTTTTCCATTGATTATATGACGGATGATTTTACCGATTATATGGATAAGCAAGTCATGGATGTAGAAGTAGAATATGAGCGATTGGTTGACAACCTAAATACTCATGGTGTGGTTAATCTAGATCAATTAGCAGCTGATTTTGAGGAGGACTTGTTGGA
Source organism: Gentiana straminea (assembly GCA_036785695.1). NCBI lineage: Eukaryota > Viridiplantae > Streptophyta > Magnoliopsida > Gentianales > Gentianaceae > Gentiana > Gentiana straminea. The sequence continues at coordinate 2,829,793 of JAVUPR010000046.1, read as the reverse complement.
GGGAGAAGCTTTGGCAGTGGGACCACAGAGTAAGCTCAGTGATATTGAGTTGAAAAGTGGAGATCTCAAGTCGAGTTTAGAAGACCCCCCTGCAGATTTGGTGTTGAAGCCGTTGCCTAAACATCTTAAGTATGTGTTTTTACGAGAAGGCGACAAGCTTCCATTGATTATATCTGCCAAGCTGTCTCGACTAGAAGAAATGAAGTTAATCAACGTCCTGAAGAAAAATGAGAAAGCTTTTGGTTGGCAAGTAGGAGATATCAGAGGAATATCTCCTGACATCTGTATGCACAAGATCAAGACGAATGAGGGTGCGAAATGTGTTAGACAGCCCCAGAGAAGGCTCAACCCTCATATGCAAGAAGTCGTTAAAAAGGAAATCATCATGCTTCTGGACATGGGAATCATTTATGCCATCGCTGATAGTGAATGGGTTTCCCCTACTCAGGTAGTTCCCAAGAAAGGTGGAATTACAATTGAGAAGAATGAGAAGGGAGAGGAAATTGCATTGAGACTTGTCACTGGTTACAGAGTCTGCATCGATTATCGAAAGCTCAATGAGGTAACCATGAAAGATCACTTTCCCCTTCCATTCATTGATCAGATGCTCGAGCGTCTGGCGGGACACGCATTCTACTGTTTCCTAGATGGATATTCAGGATACTTCCAAATACCCATTGACCCAGCTGACCAAGAAAAGACCACTTTTACCTGCCCTTATGGTACATTCGCTTACAGGCGAATGCCATTTGGTCTCTGCAATGCCCCAGCTACATTTCAGCGATGTATGCTAGCTATCTTTGACGGGCTTGTAGAAAAGTGTATGGAGATTTTTATGGACGATTTTTCGGTTTTTGGTCAGTCTTTTGATGATTGCCTTGACAATCTTGATCACGTGTTATCCAGATGTGTGGAAAAGAACTTGGTACTCAATTGGGAAAAATGCCATTTCATGGTAGATGAGGGAATAGTTCTTGGCCACAAAATCTCCGCCAAAGGTATTGAAGTTGACAGGGCAAAAGTGGAAGCTATTGAGAAAATGAGCTATCCTAAGAATGTGCGTGAAGTTAGAGGTTTTCTTGGACATGTCGGTTTCTACGAAGATTCATTCAAGACTTCTCCAAGATAGCCAGCCCATGTCTACTTTACTGAAGGAAGACGTTGAATTTAATTTTGATGAGAGCTGCAAGCAAGCGTTTGAGGAGCTTAAGGATCGTTTAATATCTGCTCCGATTCTTATATCGCCTGACTGGAACCTACCTTTCGAGCTTATGTGCGACGCATCAAACTATGCAGTTGGTGTTGTTCTAGGACAAAAGATCAAGGGGAAGTTCCAGCCCATCTATTACGCCAGCCACACATTGAACCCCTCTCAAGTTAACTATACCACTACTGAAAAGGAGCTTTTGGCCATAGTTTTTGCTATGGACAAGTTCCGTAGTTACTTGTTAGGAGCTCAAGTGATTGTGTGGACTGATCACGCTGCTTTGCGGTATCTGATGACTAAGAAAGAAGCCAAACCGCGCCTACTACGTTGGATATTGACCCTACAAGAGTTTGACGTTCAAATAAAGGACAAAAAGGGCAGTGAAAACGTAGTGGCTGATCACATTTCAAGGATGATTAATGAGGAAAAGGATGCTCCAGATGATATAGACCTTTACTTTCCTCTAGAGAACATCATGTTGATAGACGGATGTCCTCCTGATGTTCCATGGTATTCTTCCATTGTAAATTACCTTCATGCCAGATATCTAGACCCAGAAATGTCTTATCAAGAGAAGAAAAAGTTCTTCTCTGATTTGAAATATTTCGTTTGGGATGAACCTTATCTTTTTAAGATCTGTAAAGATGGTTTGCTTAGAAGATGTGTTCCTGAGTCTGAGCAACGGGATATTATTGAGCAGTGCCACAGTGGACCCACTGGAGGTCACTTTGGTCCGTGGAAAACCGTTGCTAAGATCTTTCAATCCGGTTTCTATTGGCCTACGATCTTTAAAGATACGAAGCTTTCGTAAAGCTTGTGATAGGTGCCAAAGAACCGGTACTCTGACAAGGCGTTTTGACATGCCTTTGAAACCCATCCTAGAATGCGAAGTCTTTGATGTGTGGGGTATCGATTTTATGGGACCATTCCCATCATCTTGCGGTAATAAATACATCTTAGTCTGCGTAGACTACGTGTCTAAATGGGTGGAGGCTCAAGCCACTCCTCACAATGATCATAAGACGGTCATGAAATTTCTAAAGAAAAACATCTTCGTGAGGTTTGGTTGTCCACGTGCCTTGATCAGTGATGAAGGGACGCACTTCTACAACCGACCCCTAGAGAAAGTGCTTGAAAAGTACGGTGTTCGTCACAAAACTGGCACACCATATCATCCGATGACTAGTGGTCAGGTTGAAAGGAGCAACCAAAGTATCAAGAAAATCCTGGAAAAGACGGTAAACAGTCATAGAAAGGACTGGAGTTTGAAATTGGATGATGTACTTTGGGCATACAGAACTGCTTATAAAACTCCTATGGGTACATCTCCATATCAAATGGTCTATGGAAAGCCATGTCATCTGCCTGTCGAGTTAGAGCATAGAGCCTATTGGGCTACAAAGTTTCTGAACTTTGATTCCCAATCTTGTGGACAACATCGACTGCAGCAGTTACATGAGTTAGACGAATTCAGACTCCAGGCCTATGAAAGCGCCAGGATTAGTAAAGATAAGATGAAGCTACTCCACGATGCTAAGATTAAGAAGAGAGAATTCCATGTCGGCGAGCAAGTTCTTCTATACAACTCTAGGTTACATTTGTTTCCTGGAAAGTTGAGGACACGTTGGTCCGGCCCTTTCGAGATTCTCCAAATCATTCCTGGAGGCGTTTTAGAACTTCGTGGTTATAGTGGTGACCCGTTTCGAGTGAATGGCCAAAGGTGCAAGCACTATATTGGTGAACCTAAAGAGAAACCTTTGAATGTCCGTTGCCTCGATATCCTCGGGTGTGGTGCTACGGAAGTCGAAGAATTCGACGAGTTTTCACCCAACTTTGTTTTCGAGAGGATGGTTTGTAGTGGTCCTTCGAAGAAGTTCTAGGCCGGTAGTTGGGATATGGAAGAATTGGAGAGGGAGCGTCAGTTGAAGCGTCATCAGAGGGCTCAGAGAATGAAGAAGTCACCCATGGGGAAGTTCAAGCGTATTTGGAAAGCTATTAAAGATTTCACCCCATGCGTGAGATGCTTTTTTTCGCGCCACACTACGATCAGAGCTTACACGAGGTAGTGGCTGGCAGAAAAGTCAAATGGCCTGATCCAGGCTGAGTTTTAAACGGTGTCGAGCTAACGACATTAACCAAAAGCGCTACTAGGAGGCATCCTAGATATCCCTTATTATATTAGTTAAATTCTGTTTATGCTTTTTAGTGTTATATTTATTTAAGTTTTAGTTTAATTAAGTTTTAGTTGACTAAGTTTTTCTGTTTACATCTGTCAGTTAGTTTGCTTTTTAGATATGGATTACGGAGTTCTTCCTGAGGAGTTCCCCATCATTAGTCGGATCCCACTGATTACGATGGGCGATGGACCGGGAGGCACTATAGTCTTGCACGTAGATTTTGAGCTTAGTACCCGTACGAAGACCATCACCTATGTTCTCATTGTTCCCCGCTTGTTCGGGAGGTAGTGACTTCACTGCGAGGAGCTACGGGAAGCTATAGGACGTCCATTTACGGTCCTAAATGACCCTATGCTTTGACGATCTAGCGCCGGTACTACAGGCTTCACATTTTAGAGGTTTAGAGGTAGCTGGAGATGACTGGGGCGTACAAGACGACTATGATTTCCCTCCTGCTATTGATATGCTTCGTCGTCTCATCCGTTTGGTGGATTGGGACGAGATTTATGCAGACTAGCGTTAGTTAGGTTTGTTTCGTCGAGCAAACGACGTAAAACAAAAGCGCTTGGTGGGAGGCAACCCACTGTTCTCTATTTGTTTTTATTTGTTTTCTAGAAATTTTATGTACTTCGTTTGATTTTTATTTGTAGTTTTGAAGTTTTATTTAAGTTTAATAAGAGATGAAATTTTGAATTTGAGTTATATGGGAATTTTATGATTTTTTTGATTTTTGTGCATTTTCCTGCTTGGACGCCCGTCCAGAACTCTGGACGCCCGTCCGCCATGACCAATTTTTGGACGAGCGTCCACTAAGCCTGGACGCCCGTCTGATTTATTCCCTCCAATCCTGTATGTGATTTAAACTTTTGGACGAGCGTCTACTAAACTGGACGCCCGTCCAGTTCATCTGATTTCCCAGTGGACGCCCGTCCACCGGGTTGGACGAACGTTCCACCCTCTGTCTATATATACCCCTGTTTCGAGTGAACCTTCACTTTTCAGATTTTTCAAACGCCAAAAACGGTTTTTCTCCCTCCTTTTGCCCTAAAGTCCTCCATTCTAAACCATTTTGAGCGATTCAAAGTGCTACAGGCCGCCCTTGACCCCCTCTCTTTGATTTTCATAACCAAATTCCTCAACACACGATATTCTTGGAGAATCAACACCCATTGTAGTCCGACTTTTCGAAGAAAAAAATCCGATTTTGGAGCTCATTTTGGTGTTGTTTGGACTAATTGTCACCTCGATCAACATCTACTCATCTTACTTGGTAAGTTAGTAACACCTTTTCTAGTTTTTATTCACGTTTTTGCGAGTTCGATCTTTGGGTCGGCTCATTCCCTTAAATTCCATCTTAATTCGTTTTTTTTTTTTTTTTTTTTTTTTTCTGGTTTTGTGTTTCTTTCTGATCTGTTATGGTGCTATGGTGTGTGATGGGTGGTGTATGGGTTGTTTGGTGATGAATTTGGTTGTGGTTGTGGTTTGGTTGCTTTGAAATCCCGCTTTGGATGTTAAACGGGTATATTGTTGTGAATTGGGGTTGTTTTGGCTTAGTCTAGGCTTGACAATGGTTCATAAGAAGGGAGTCATGAAAAGGCATGGTAAGGAAGTGGCCCGGGAGGCGGGAAAAAACGCAAAGAGTTTGATCCTACCTTGGTTGATCCTAACCGGGGTGTGAGCATTCGGGAGCAACCCCCGAGAGCCACCCAAACTAGGGCAACATTAAGAGATGAACCAAGTTCGGATTACGACGGATGAGGATGTGCCATTAGCACGGATGCCTAGGGTTCCCCGGGATGGAGGATCATCTAGGATTGAGGAGGAACCGTAGAAGCTACCCGTGAGGAGGAACCGGTTGTACCTGGGCTTCCCACCTAGGAAGAAGGCAAAAACCGTACCTCCTATGCCCTTACCTCGTAGGTTCGTGAACCCTGAGCTCACGATGTGTATAAGCGACACTATTTCTCGAGGACGATGTTGATAGAAAGGGCCACTTTGGAGGCAAAGGTCGATCCGGATTTCGTTAAATTGCTTAAGGATCGGAAATGGGGCGCTTTGATGACGATTCCAACTACCCCGGTCAATAGTTCCTTGGTTCGGGAGTTTTATGCCAATTGTTCGGAAACCGACTTGGAATCGAAGGTGGTTGTGGTTCGAGGAGTCCAAGTTCCGTTTACACCGGAGGTGATCAATGCAAAGTATGGGTTGGCGGCTTTCGAGGGTAGAGATTATAAGGAAGAGATTGTGCATAGGCGAGTTTGGGACGGGATCCTTTGGAGGAGTTGAGGTTAAGAGTGTGCCCGGATATGGCTTGGACATTAAGACCGGGAGGAGACCGGAAGGAGTTAGTCACCACGACCTGGACGGAGGATTGGAAGGTCCAGTGTCGATTCATTCAGAGTCGGTTGTTGCCTAAGAACAACCTGACACACTTTCACATTGGTGACCTAGGTATGTTATATGCATTGACATTTGGCTTGAATGTGGATGTGGGACAAGCCTTGTATGACGAGATATCGATTAATCAGAAGGTTTACACGCGGAGCTTGATCGTCCCTCATCTTATCCACAGTTTGTGTATCGATGCCGGTGTACCTGAGTATGGAGCCGATCACAAGCCGAAGAACCCGAGGCCAATACAGAGAGAGAAGGGTAAGCCTTCGGGACAGTCTGAGTCGGGGGCACCGCAGGAGCCTGGTTCTTCGGCACCGCCTCGTGCATCCTCCCGTCCTACTTTATCTCCCGCAGTTAGGATGCGGTTGAGCATGGCCAATAGTTTCCGGGAATGGCTAGGTGATATCCGTGATACGCAGAACAACATTTTGTCGATTCTTCAATGTATCTGTGAGGGCCGGCAGCCGAGGGACGAAAGAACCTTCAATCCGAGCTCCGTTGATTATCTCTTTGCTGATGAGATCGAGCAGGTCATTGCGGATGTTCTACACGACTCTGAGTCATCTTCAGATGCGGAGCAGCCTGACTCGGCAGCTAGGGCTACGACACCACCTTCTGGACCCTCTTCTGATCCTCCGGCTGATGATACTCCGGCTCCGGGGCAATCTTGATTTCATTTGTCTATTTTTCGATTTGCGCTAGCTACGGTGATTGTATATTTCTGCTACTTTTTACTTATATGATTCATTGTAATTTTTGATGTTGCTACTATTTATTTTCGATGGATCATGTAAGCCATTCGGCACCCGTACTTTCACTTCTACTGTGTTTATACTTTTTGGATGTATTGAATGCTTTAACTTTTGCTTTATCTTCATTTTTGATATCTCTTTTCGTTCTGGTATATTTCCCCGTTTTCCCCGAGATGGTTCCATGTTTGTCAAGACGTGCAGGTATATTTTTAGCGGTTCCGTCGAGCTACATTGTCTGGTTACGCGTTCTAAGTGTCATTATGTAGGCTCCGGCCTGACCGACGATTCGAGTTTCGATTTAAATCAGCTAAGTCTTTTCTTCTTTCTTTCGTTCTGCACAACATGAGGACATGTTGATTTTTAAGTGTGGGGGAGGGGAATGATTCGTTATGTATCTATACATTTGCTTAATTCGTAACGTTTCTATGCAAAATGAGCTAAAATGAGCTAGATTTTTCAAAATTTCTCGACATTTTTGTTTTTGTTTTGTCCCGAGTAAGCAATGCATAATCTTAGTTCGTTATTTTTATAGCCATCCAAGCTATATATCATATGTTTGATAAGTTAGTTGTTTCACCTGAGATCTATTTTTCACGAGCCATAGTGAATGATGAGCTAATTTATAAAGTTATACCTCTTTTTGATTAGTGATTTCTGATTTTCTTATAAGTCATGTGCTTAGTGCTACGTATGTATCTTGAGATTTATGATAGTTTGTATTTAGATCCGAAGTATGATATACTGTGAATATCTGAAGGTTTGAATGTGATAAGTAACACGTAACTTATTGTCAAATGAAAAAGTTGAAAAGTAAAGTGAATTAATTGTGTGTGTCGAAAGCTAGTCGATGATTGGAGTGCGATAGGGTATACCACGTATGTCCTATACCACTATGATGACTAAAAGCTCACGACAGTCAGAAGAAGCTGCCTTATGATTGGAGTAAGGTAGGGTATATCTCGAATATCCTATTCTGCTATGACAGGGCAATAGCTCATTCTGATGTGTGTTTAAAAGTGAAAAAGTTAAATCAACTAATGAATTGTTATGAAATGAATATAAGACTAAGTTATCGTCTATCTTATCCCCAGTAGAAACTGATAGATATGCTGTAGGGATTATCCTCTGAGTATTTCATAAAGGCCCTAGATATATTCGATCATCTTTTTCGGGATATATCACGTTTGTAGGGTACATCTTATGAGTGTCATTTATCTCTAGTTTGAAGGGGGTATTAGCTAGTTTTGCTTTGAGTTTCTCAAGTTTGGATTTAGTGGAAGTTTTCTATGGCTGTGCACACACACTGGTGTACTTCTGATTTATTGGATATGTGTTATATATGTTTAGATGTCTGATCTTTTCTCGAGCCTTTACTTTGTTTTGTTTTGCTCGGGACGAGCAAAAGCTTAAGTGTGGGGGAGTTGTAAAGGGTGAATTTATACGATTTATAACGCTATATTCTATGATATTTTTCCCCGTATTTGTACTAAATTGCATAAGAAACGTGTGTTTAATAGAAATATTGAGTAAATGATATTTTAGAAGAGTTAATCGCAAAATAGGTTGATTTATGTGCTTTAATTATGTTTTTATGATTATTTGGGCGATATTACATTTTGTGGTGTTTTTATATGATGTAGATACATTTTTCAAGGCTAATGATGATCAAAAGAGATAAGAGTCGAAATATGTGGTGATCAAAAGAGATAATGAAGGAATTGACAAGATGAAAAGAGATAGAGATCAAAGAAATCAAGATTCGAACATTTGGACTGGCGTCCAGAATCTCCGTCCAGTGGACGGGCGTCTGGTGATTTGAACGAGCGTCCAGGGATGGAAAGTTGATTCAGGAAGTTTGGACGCTGGTTTGGACGCTGAATGGACGAGCGTCTGGTCATGACTCGGCCCGATTTGAAGTTCATATGAAGAGTGGACGGGCGTTCACCTATCCGGACGGGCGTCCGGTAGCCGACTTAGTGAAACCGACTTTAAAATCTATATATAGTCGGTTTGTTTCTCCACAAAAAGAGACCATACACTCATTATTCAAAACCCTAAACCTAGGGGCGGCTTTAGGCTGCGTTTTTCTCCTTTTATTCCAGTTTTTATGCACTTTAGATCTAGATTAAACTAGTTACTTTTTATGTACTATTTCTGCGAATTTGAGTTGCTGAGGATGTTCAGAGGCTAAAAGCTTCATCAAACGAGTATTGTGAAGCCATCCAACGATTGTTGATTTCGTTTTCTTCGGTTGTACTGTGAGTTTTTATTTAAAGGTTGTTTCTTATTCATGTTTATTACGTTTAATTGCTTTTACATCGGAAGATATGCATGTGTGATTGTTTATTGTTGATGGAAATCTTAATAAACCCTAGATCATCATGAATAAGAATAGTAATTCAAATCTATCATAACGGAAGTTAATAGGTTTAATTGCTAGATTATAAACATAAAGTTTATACCTTTGGTTAGAAAACGCGTTAATCTTGCATTGGAAGATATATAATAGATTAATAGATGAACTTTCTAAGGAATTAGGGTTCATGTTTAGATAAGGTGAGTCACAACCTAGATAAAAACCACAATATAATCGAGATAGGAGATCAATGCTTGTTGGATAGGTGGATCAATCCTCGTTTGTTCGTTATAAACTTGATTTAAATCCTTAAAACTTGAATTTGTTTAGTTAGTTTACTTTTATTTGCATCTTAGACTAGTCTAGTTAGTTTAAATTGATTCGCAGCCGTATCCTTCCTAGCTTTGGATTATATCCTCTTGTCTAGTTTTATTTTCTGTTTTGTTTGGTTTTTATTCACTATTTAGATTAGTTTCGTGACATAGGTTAGTTAGTTAAACAAAAACTAGGGTTAGCAATCGCCAGTTCCCCGTAAGATCGACCCGGCATTAACCACTATTACTACGATCCTTATACTTGAGGTTAACCGGATTATTACTTGTTTTGTGTTAATAAATTCCGTGACAATAGGGACGGGTAAACTCACTCCTAATTCCTAACCAAAATCAGGACGTTAAAAAAAACTATGCATGGAGCGTGAGTTCTTACCCGTCCTTATTGTGGACGAGAAATAATTTCTCGCCCATAAGAAGGATGGGAAAAAGTCACGCCTCGTCCATAATCCTGATTTTGATTAATGACTGGGCGTGAGTCTCACCCGTCTTTATTAAGGACGTGAAATTTTGTTATCCGTCCATAATAAGGAAGGTAACACCCACATCCCGTCAATAATTTTGGTTAATGACATGGCGAGGTTCTTACATGTCCTTATTATAGAGGTAACACACTTTCACCTCCATAATAAAGACAGGTTACCTTAAAAAAATGTCGGAAAATGTAATTTTAATAAAATGCCAGGATCTTCTAAAAAAATGCCTAGCTCAGACGATGTCTGATTTTCGAAAGCAATTTTGGACCCCATAATTGCCCAACCCTACTACGGTTGCCCTTAGAGCAATGGTAATTGTACAAGCATAATGGCCATCGAGGAAATGGAGGGGCCATTGTTTTAAAATATGGTAAATTGGTATGGGAATGGTTAAGTTGATGTTACTGTCCTAAAAAAAAAAATTGATGTTACTAATTAAAAAGCTCCGTATGTAATAATAATAATAATAATAATAATAATAATAATAATAATAATAATAATAATAATAATAATAATAACACAACAACAATTCTCCCTAATAATAAACAACGTAACGGCTTTCCATCGAAATAAAGAAATTCGTGCAGATATACTACTCAAAAAAATTACACCATGTACATAGTGATAGACCTACATACAACGAAGAGGGGCAACTGCCCTCCTTCAATCCGAAAAAATCTACTAATATGTGTAGTATGATCTTGTTTACCCTCCCTTTAGGCCCCGTTTGGATTGAAGGAATTAAATAGAAAGAAAATGAAAGATAGTGACGGAAAAGAAAAGAAAGGGGAATGAGATATTATGAAGTCTATTTTGATTTTTGAGTATTTAGATTGAACTAGATGGAAAGGAAAAAAGATGTTGAGATTGTCAATTCAATTTTACAAAAAATGAATTGTTTCCCTCCGTTTCTCATCTGTTTTGAAAGGAAACGAGAACAACCAATTCGTAAAGAACCATATCCCCTTCTCCCCTACTATCCTTTCATTTCTTTCAAACTAAACCATACTAAACACTAAAATTTGAATTCATGATCATATCATTTATTTTCCCTTCAAAATTTTCAATCCAAACAAGGCCTTAATGTTTTTATTTGTCTCTTAAAATTTTGCATTACCCCATACCCGAGATGATGTGTCCGCCACCGCATGTACACCCAACATAATCTTATTGTAACGAGTGTTTCTATTTTTTATTTACATAAAAAAAAAGGTATGGTAAGTCGATAAAGGTGTAGATATGATGTATACTTTAGGGATTAAAAGTATCATTATCCGTAAAAAAAAAAAAAAAATTAACAACAAAAATATAGCAACTGGGATAAATAGTGAAATGTTTTTTAATAAATAAAAAAAGAAATACAAATCATCGCACATTATTACATGAAGGACGAAACCCTATGCGGTGTCATATCCCTAAAATAAAAATAGAAATTTCTCTCAAATACCTTGCACAACAGAAGCCCATCCCTATTAATTTTTAAGATCAATAAACAATGTATTCTTATTTGTGGAGCACTATTGCAGCAACCCTATTTTAATGGTTAGAGATAGAGATAAGAATACTGTTGCGGAGTGTTTTGAATTGAGATATTGTAAATAAGAATTTTTTTTATTTTATATTATTTTAGTAGCCAAACATAATATAGCAACTGGGATGCTTTGTTGCCTTGATTTATAAGTTTAAACTGAGTGCAGTTGACTTAGTTTAGGTGATAAATAATTATTTACCAAGTACAGAAGACTTATAGCTCCCACTGAAAATCGGCGGTTCCACCGGAAATGGTATTTGGTTCCGTGCTTGTGTCCTTTGACAATTATATGTACAGCAAGAAACTAAATGCGTTGATCCTAAACTGAATTACCACGTTATTTTATGGCATATGCCTTTTTGTTTTAATGTTTCTCGAGCGTCATAGACTCATAGGTGATGTTCTATCTTAAACTTGTATAACATCACTTGCATCATATAATTTTAACGAATTCTTTATTTTGGAGGAGTTTTAAATTTGATTGCTATATTTAAATCAGATTTTGACGAATTCTTTATTGTGGAGGAGTTTTAAAAATATAACGAATTCTTTATCGGGCATATCAAATCTGATTGCTTTGGACTTAAGAACAAAGAAAAGTGTGAACAGAAGAAAGAGTGTAGAAAAGAGTCTGTTCAGGCCAGTATTGTAGAAGATGAGAGTGATGAAGATATATTCTTTGCTGATGATAAATTAAAGTCTGTTGGTGAATGGATCTTGGATTCTGCTTGCACATATCATATTTGTCCCAATAGGAACTGGTTTTCCACGTATGATCCAGTTCATGGTGGAGTTGTTTCGTTGGGCAACGATGCAGTTTGCAAGGTTCCTGGTATTGGTACAGTGAGAATTAAGACCCATGATGGTGTTGTCAGAATACTTAAGAAAGTCAGACATGTTCCGGATTTGAAGAAAATCTCATCTCTTTGGGCGCATTTGAGACTCTTGGATTTAGGTACACCGCTGAAGGTGGAGTTCTGAAGCTAAAGAAAGGTGGTCTTGTTGTTATAAAAGCGTGCAGGTCTGGTGGTTTGTATGTTTTGCAAGGATCCACAGTTATTGGCAATTCTACAATCCCTTGTCATCCCATTCAGAGTTAGACATTACGAAGTGTCGACCATTTATCAAGTTCAAGCAGTGCTTGGACTTTTTTGACATTGTATGATGATTTTGGAGTTTGTGGAGAAATAATAGTATTACTATTTCTCGATGTGGGCATTTGTCCAAGGTGGAGATTTGTTAGTATTGGTGGGCCAAAGCCCAATTAGTCAATTTAGTTAAATGGTCGCATATCCCACATCGGTAGTGTGCAAGTTTGGAGCCGACTTAGTTTTATATTTAATAGGTTTAGCCTAATGTTTTTATTGTGTACCAATTAGCATCAATTAAGATAAACTCTCAATTGCCTTAGCTATTTTGACTATTGTTTTTAGGCTTCAGGAGAGTTGTATTTTTTGTAATTTTCCTCTATAGTAAATTTTCTCTTTCGCCCGTGGACTAGTCGGCACATTGCCGGAAACCACGTAAATTTGGTGTTTTGTCTTTTTCCTTCCGTTTGTTATTTTGGGTTACCGTCGTTAATGGCTATAGCTGGGTTTGTTTTTTTTCCTAACAAACTGGTATCAGAGCTGAGGTTTTTTTAGGTGGTTTTTCTAAGGTTTTTTCGAGCCGAGGTTTTTCTAGGCTTTTGAAAATTAGCCATCATGACGGTAACTGAGTATTATTTTGAGAAATTCGACAGAAACGTCAACTTCGGGAAGTGGCAGTTGAAGATTGAGGCCATGTTGATTTATGAGGGCTTCGATATTGCGTTGTTTGGGAAGGAGAAAATGACAGAGAAAATGTCAGATGAGGAGTTTGCTGGTCTCGACAAAAGGGCCAGGTCAGGTATCATCCTGTGTTTTTCTGATGAGGTTTTAAGAGAAGTAGCCAGTAGCCACTGAGGTTACAACTAAGGATTTGTGGGAATAATTAAAATCCTTGTATATGAAGAAAACTGTGGAAAATACATTCTCGGTCACCCTAGTGTCCTGTAGGGATTACGTGTGGTATTTGTTGTGATATTGTACATGACTTAGGTGTTCGAAATGTCCGGAAGGTGAGATACGAGGATAGGAACGTGTGCCCGAAGCTTAAACGTTCAAACGGATCAAAACGTGGTGGTACTACAACCATGCCTTCCATTGATATGCATTTTGATCCACCTTAGAGGCATTTCCTAGGCTAGACATCTTCATAAAAGTTGTAGACATTTGAATCAGCTTTCCAACTCATTTTGAATCATTTGATTTGGAGGTCTACACACAAAGTTATGACCAATTTACTGAAGGTGTGTCAGCTAGGCGCGCGCCTGAGAAATGCTAGGCGCACGCCTACGGGGCTGAAAATGGCCAAAGTTTCAGTCTGTGATTTCAGTGTGCTAGGCGTGCTCCTAGCAAACCTTAAGCGCAAGCCTACCATGTCGGTTCAGGCTGATATTTTGCTAGATATTACCTAGGCGTGCGCCTGCACTTTCCTAGGCGCACGCCTAGCGTTCTGGTTTGCCAAAACACTATAAATACCCCTCCCCTATATGAACTAGATTCTCCTCTCTCCCTTTTTAGATCGATTTTTGTGCGTTTTTCTTCATCTTTTATTACATTAGATTAGTTTGTAGGTAGATTAGCTTAGTTTAGTTGTAGATTGTTGTAATCCGGAGGATCTCGGTGATAGCTTGACGCGTTATTGATGGGATTTCGTACGGAGATTCGATTTTCTACAGCTAATATATTTGGTATTTCATTTTCCTTTCTTGTTCTTGCTTTTAAACTAGGAACGAGACCAACTTTGGTACTCGACCAGATTCCCTGTAGGATACGACCTTGACTCACCAATTCTAGGCTACACTTGACCCGGTAGACTGCCGGTGAGATTGGACACTTAGAAAGGCCGATCAAGATTTCTGGCGCCGTTGCCGGGGAATCGGGTTGATATCTTGTAAGTTAGTTAAGTTCATAGAATTAGGTCGTTATTCTTATTTATTTTCTATGTATAGTTTGTTTTTATTTGTTTTTGTTGAAGTGTCACACCAGTTACTTCGGTAGTCGTAGTGACAAGATACCGTGATTGTGTTCGTGTTGTTTACTTGATTTGCAGATAATGAATCCATACTACAATTACGGCTCCTATCTTTACCCATTCGGATACTACAACTACGGTGCTATGGGTTATCAAACACAACCATTTTATCACTTCAACCCATACATCGCATCATATGGAAATGAGTGGGATAATGCCCCGAGTTACGTTGAACAACAACTCGATACTTCTCTATCACCGGAATCAGAGATCTCAACGGAGCAACGGATGGCTCTTGAGCAAAAGGTTGAACAGTTGAGTAACTTGTTCCAAGATCAGATCAACGAGTTTCGTGATGGCTTCACAACAATGCAAACAGCCATATGGAGTTTGGAACATCAAGTGCAACAATTGATAGAGGAGGTTGAGAGGAGAGAACGTGAAACTTTGGTAGAAGTCACCCCAGAAGAATGCTACGAGGATGGTAAGACTCTTGTATCCATTGAATCATCTATTCCGTCTTCGTTTATTATACCTACGGGGGTGCACCCTATTGAGTTTGTTGTTGAAGTTGAGCCTAAATGTTATTACTTGGTGCTAGAGTCGTTATTGATTGGTATATGTTTTAGTTCGGGGAAAGTGAGTTCGTTCTTCTGTGCAATGGACTCATCGAACAAATCGTGGTGGTGGGGATTGAGCCCCGTGTTTCTCATATTTCATTTTCAGGGGGTCCTCAATTCCCACGATTTTTGTAGGGAGAAGCAACAGTTTTCTCTCATTTGGTATAGCTATCCTTAACATAGTTAGGGGTAGAAAGTCGAGCTGAGGACTATAAACTCAGAATGTGTTTTTTTTATTGCTTTTTCTTTCCCCTCGTGTTTCACTGTATTTCTTTAGTGTGTATTATGATACTTCGAGTAAGTTTTGTTGTTATATAACTCGAAGAAGTGTGTTTTTGGGGGGTAAGTGTGGTGTTTTTGTTTTTTTGGTAAGTTGTGGTCATCCGTCTAGTTTCATATCGACATCTCCATACCTGTGTATCTCGTATATTTGGTGTTGCTTGTTGATATTAGCACAGGTACCCTGGGAGGACTTTTATGGATGCCACATGATCGTACTCGCGCCTTTTCCGGTTGTAAGCTAACTTTTCTACACTTATCTTTCGTGTTTCGTTTTAAAGTAGGGGGTAGTCGGTTTAGCTTCAATGCTTTGTCTTCATGTGGAACGAGTTATACTTAGTGATTGTTATTCCTTTAGTGTTAAATGAGTCGGTTTTCAAAATTTTTGATGCAGCTGACATTAGTTTTGATACATTGATCCTTAAGTATTGTTTTGTTAAACATATAGTGATTATTTGAATGCATTTCATTTGAGTTGGGATCATGTATTGAGAATGAAATAGTTTTATCACGTTAGCTTCGACTTCACGAATCACCACGACTAGTGAGCGATTATGGTAGCTATTAATGACCCGGTTACATAGAACTTATATTAGTAACTTCGAGGCGAAATAGATAGGTCGTCGTTGTTGGGTACGGGATGACGGTTTTGGCATTTATTTTGACCTTATCAGAGCCAAAGGACAACCTAAACATTTAATCCTCTGTTACCCCTCTGAGCCTTTTGTAGGGTGGTTAGACCGCCACCCCAACTAGTCTTTCGTGTTACTAACCCGTGAAAATCGATGTCCCTAACATTATTTCGGTCTACATATCCTTGACTACCTTGCAATTGAGCTTGTTTGTTCCGCACATTTTTACGATGTTGCGAGGTATTGTTGAGACGTAAGTAATGGTATGGAGTCGTGATTTACGAGTGATTCGGAACGAGGAGTGTAGCAATGTGTAGGTTCCAGTTTTGTTCGGAATTTTGATGTATATAAGAAAAAGAAAAAAAAAGAAAAAAAGAAAAAAAAAAAAAGAAAAGAAAAGAAACAGAAGTAGTAAATGTGAATAGATATAGTTTGATAAAAATCCAAAAAGGGACTAAAGTGTTGTATAATGAAGACATGTGAAGTTCGAGTTAGGGTTCGGTTAGAAATCCGAATTGTAAATACTCAGAAAATTGAAGACAAAGTTGATACCGAGTTTCGTGTTTTTATTTAAAGCTTTTTGCACCTTCTTTTTCTATTTTATCGTAAATATCCTTTCGTTAGCCCCTGACCCTAGCCTAGCATTATAACCCTTCAAGTCCTGCTTGACCATACTAGATGACAATAGACCTTGATTAGTGGAGATGTTTATGAAGTATAAGCCTATGGTGTAGCCTCGGTACGTTATACGTCTATAATCTAAACCGGTCGTTGGTGATAAATGTTGGAGAAGCTATTCACACACACACACACACATTCTTTTCTCAATGCAAGGTAGAACTTAAATCATATGCATTTATATCAATTACTTGTGTTTTACCATTTCAATTCTTTTAGACTAGATGTATGATTTCAATGTTGGCTCCATCATTATTTTTGAATCGCTCATCTTTGCTCGAGGGCGAGCAAACGCTAAGTAGGGGGTAGTTGATCGGAGTCAAATTGGCTATCATTTACTATGTAATTAGACCCCGTTTATACCTTGTTTTATATGTTTCCGGAGACATTTGTTTGAATTTTGATGTATTTTACACCTTGGTTATCATTTCGAGACCTAGAACGAAAAAAGCCCGGAAATCTCATTATTTTTCGGTGTTTTAATACATTCTCGGCCACCCTAGTGTCCTGTAGGGATTACGTGTGGTATTTGTTGTGATTTTGTACAGGACTTAGGTGTTCGAGATGTCCGGAAGGCGAGATACGAGGATAGGAACGTGTGCCCGAAGCTTAAACGTTCAAACGGATCAAAACGCGGTGGTACTACAACCATACCTTCCATTTATCTGCATTTTGATCCACCTTAGAGGAATTTTCTGGGTTGGACATCTTCATGAAAGTTGTAGACATTTGAATCACCTTTCCAACGCATTTTGAATCACTTTATTTGAAGGTTTACACACAAAGTTATGAACAATTTACTGAAGGTGTGTCAGCTAGGCGCGCCTGAGAAATGCTAGGCGCACGCCTAGTCCGAGATTTCAGTGTGCTAGGCGTGCGCCTAGAAAACCTTAGGCGCACCGCGCACGCCTACCATGTCGGTTCAGGCTGATATTTTTCTAGATATTTCCTAGGCGTGCGCCTGCACTTTCCTAGGCGCACACCTAGCGTTCAGGTTTGCCAAAACACTATAAATACCCTCCCCCCATATGAACTAGATTCTCCTCTCTCCCTTTTTAGATCGATTTTTCTGCGTTTTTCTTCATCTTTTATTAGATTAGATTAGTTTTTAGGTAGATTAGCTTAGTTTAGTTGTAGATTGTTGTAATTCGGAGGATCTCGGTGATAGCTTGACGCGTTATTGACAGGATTTCGTACGGAGATTCGATTTTCTACAACTAATATATTTGGTATTTCATTTTCCTTTCTTGTTCTTGATTTTAATTTTGTTAAATGTTGATTTCTTGTGTTTTGATAGTTATAATGAGAACCTTAGCTTGTTCTTGTGGTGTTCTTGATGTTTGATTTGATTTTCAATGTTATAGTAGTTCTAGAACTTATTCTTATCACGTTTGTTAAATTGGCCATTTGGTAACCGTATTACACCTATCATCTTTACATATGTATTTTGCGAGAGGATACAGGAACCGGGGTTCTAGGATCACCCTATAAAACCGACTGAGTTGTTCAGATTCGGTTTCGTGTGTGAGGTTTGTATCGACTCGTCGAGCGTTTAATTAATCGTAGACCGTGTGAGGTCAGATAAATCCTGTCAGCGGACTGTTGAATCAGACATAGGAGGGTAGATTATTGAAATAATGTCTATTCTCGGAATTAGGAATCGACACCCTTCGAGTGACATCGAGGTGGACTGTTGAACCTGACAAGGAGGGTAGATTATGGAATTAATGTCTATTCTCAGAGTGAAGTGAACCGAGGAGGCTCAATTCTGAATTTGCCCAAGGATTGATTGTAGGAACAATGAAACGAGCTCCGCGACCCCTAGGTATCCGTGTACCTAAGAACCTTGGATTAAAGACCTCGACCCCTAGATATCCTTGTATCTAGGAACCTCGGTTTGCGAACGCCACAAGGTATGCTCACGACCTTGATAAGTTCTGGTTTGAATACTCTACTCAGAATACTCACAAGTTCAAAAGAACTCAAATAATAATATTTCACTCAAAATTTTTAACTAAGCGTTACAATGACTCTATTTGCCTTTATATAGGCTACAAACTCAAGAAAATAAAACAAACTAGCAATGTGGGATAATTAAAACCTAATTTTCGCCACTTTATTTACTAATGGACCTAACTTGACTCTAATAAGCCCAAATGGCTTTTATTTGCTTTGAAAATAAATACTTAACCCAATATACTATCATATAGTCGCCTTTTTTGATGGACTATACTAGAATTTAGGCCCAAAAGACCTTTATGAAATAAATCCAATGCAAAGTAAAATAAAACAAGTCTAATAACTAATTAATAACTCATCCAAGCCCCTCTTCATGCTCTTCAAGCCCAATGGCATAGATAGTGCATATTATAGGCCGATCTTTAACTTTCTTGGGCTGGATCACATCATTCCCTCCCGGTTAGAAATGATTCGTCCTCGAATCAAAAGGATGTCGTAGAATTCAGCAACATGTACAAAGCATGAACAACCCTAAAAAATCATCAATGGTATACCGGGATCAAATACAATGCATAAATACGATTCCAAAGCAATGGCAGGTGTAAATGGTGATCTATGCTTCCTCAACGAAACATAAGAACAATCTCTTGGCTTGATATAGATGTGCATGAAGCTCGTAGTGGCATCAACGTAGTCATATCAATTTAATTGGGAACAAACAGCAACATGCGCCACAAAAGGATCAACAAAAGTGTGCGCCGGTTTTCCACCATTATCAACCGGGGATAGATCATCCAAAGGAAATATTGGGGCTGTATTGGATGTATCCAATAGCCCGGTGTCCTCTTCACGAGGCTGATCATCATGTAATTGTAAAGAAGATTCGACAAAAACGGAACAAGAATTGAGGACCATAGCATCTTCTTTGCCTCAACCAAAATCAACTCATCGCGTTCTTCCTCCACAATAGACACCTCAAACACCTCCACTTTCTCATCAACAAATGCAGGCTCATGAACCTCCACCACACTCTCACCTTCCTCCTCTTTCAACTCCTCCTCACGAATACTAACAACCTCTTCGTTTTTCTCTTCGACTAATTCTAGTGCTTTTTTACGTTTAGCCCTCCGTTTGGCATCATCCGCCCAAAAATTCTTCCAAAAAAGTTCATCTTCCGTCTTCCATCTATCACGAAGCGCTTGTATTCTAACTGTAGTTTCTTGTTTATACTCTTCAATGAATGCACGAGCATGCTTCTCAAGGTTCCTTTCCATCCCTGCTAACAATTTCTCATTCCGAGCTGTGAGCTCATTTTGACGCCTCTGTTCCGCCCTCCTCTGTTCCTTCCTACGATCCCGTCTCTCATAATATTCAAAGAAAGACATGACTCTCACAATGCACTCGTGTTTACGCTCACTTATATAAAGAGATCAACCATAGAACGAACCACAACAATGAGCAAACCCTAAATATGATGCTGTCAGAAAGTTCTAGAATTTAAGCAGTGACTTTTCGTACATATTGTGCTCAAAATACTTCGAATCTGGGGAAACTCAAAAGACGAAAGTTGTAGAACAGAGAATTTCCTATAAGATCGCAAATTTTGAGGGGATTTGGAGTTGAGTAACCTACTCAAATCGAAAACGTAAAATATCTACGGGTGCAGAATTTCAGACAGGACGGTCGCTGTTGTGGGGTGATTCCGACGAGGATAAGATCGGAATTCCAAGATGAGGTAAAGAGAGAAAACGTAGATAACAGGTTGATTTAGATGTGGTTAAAATTTCAGATCGTTCGGAGGTGGTTTGGGTATTAAACAACCTGATACAAAAACGGGTTTGGAAAAATTAGGATTCTGGAAAATTAGGGTTCTTCGGGAAAGTTTAAAGGTTTGAAGAACCTTCAAGTTTTTCCGGGTAAGATTATGAAGATTTTAAGATTTATGATGTTTTTGGCTGGGGTACGACAAAATAATTAAATAAAAACGAATTTGTTGTTTTTTTTTTTGGATAATAATTGAAATAAAGAACAAGAAATAAAATTGGATATTTGTTACCTACAATGCCTTTCTCTGATACCAACTGAAGTGAACCGAGGAGTCTCAATTCTGAATTTGCCCAAGGATTGATTGTAGGAACAATGAAACGAGCTCCGCGACCCCTAGGTATCCGTGTACCTAAGAACCTTAGATTAAAGACCTCGACCCCTAGATATCCTTGTATCTAGGAACCTCGGTTTGCGAACGCCACAAGGTATGCTCACGACCTTGATAAGTTCTGGTTTGAATACTCTACTCAGAATACTCACAAGTTCAAAAGAACTCAAATAATAATATTTCACTCAAAATTTTTAACTAACTGTTACAATGACTCTATTTGCCTTTATATAGGCTACAAACTCAAGAAAATAAAACAAACTAGCAATGTGGGATAATTAAAACCTAATTTTCGCCACTTTATTTACTAATGGACCTAACTTGACTCTAATAAGCCCAAATGGCTTTTATTTGCTGAAAATAAATACTTAACCCAATATACTATCATATAGTCGCCTTTTTTGATGGACTATACTAGAATTTAGGCCCAAAAGACCTTTATGAAATAAATCCAATGCAAAGTAAAATAAAACAAGTCTAATAACTAATTAATAACTCATCCAAGCCCCTCTTCATGCTCTTCAAGCCCAATGGCATAGATAGTGCATATTATAGGCCGATCTTTAACTTTCTTGGGCTGGATCACATCACAGAGCCAGGAAACGACACCTTATGTGACATCGAGAATGTTTAGGTGAATCAAGAATACCTCGGGACTTAGCTAGGGTTTGTGAGTATTAGATTGGATCATAGCTCGGCTATCTTGTTTTTCATAGTTTAAACCCTTTTCTTTTGTGCATATTAGTTTGTAGAACCGGTGATCTGACAAATCACCGTCTCTAGTAGTCGTGTTGACCTAAACTAGGAACGAGACCGACTTTGGTATTCGACCAGATTCCCTGTGGGATACGGCCTTGACTCACCAATTCTTGGCTACAATTGACCCGGTACACTGCCGGTGAGATTGGACACTTAGAAAAGGCTGATCAGGCGCATTTGAAACTCTTGGATTTAGGTACACTGCTGAAGGTGGAGTTCTGAAGCTAATTAAAGGTGGTCTTCTTGTTATGAAAGTTTGCAGGTCTGGTGGTTTGTGTGTTTTGCAAAGATCCACAGTTATTGGCAATTCTGCAATCCCTATGTCATCCCATTCAGAGTTAGATATTACGAAGCGTCGACCATTTGTTATGTTCAAGCAGTGCTTGGACTTTTTGACATTGTTTGATGATTTTCGAGTTTGTGGAGAAAGAGTAGTATTACTATTTCTAGATGTGGATATTTGTCCCAATGTGGATATTTGTTAGTATTGGTGGACCAAAGCCCAACTAGTCAATTTTGTTAAATGGTTGCACATCCCACATCGGCAGTGTGCAAGTTTGGAGCTGACTTAGTTTTATATTTAATAGGTTTAGCCTATTGTTTTTATTGTGTACCAATTAGTATCAATTAAGATAAACTCTCAATTGCCTTAGCTATTTTGGCTATTGTTTTTAGGCTTCAGGAGAGTTGTGTTTTTTGTAATCCTCCTCTATAATAATATTTTCTCTTTTGTCTGTGGACTAATCGGTACATTGCGGAAAACCACGTAAATTTGGTGTTTTGTCTTTTTTCCTTCCGTTTGTTATTTTGGGTTGCCGTCGTTAAGGGCTATAGCTCGGTTTGTTTTTTTCCTAACAATAGAAACTGGATGAAAGGTCTCGTTGATTTAAGAATAAATTAAACACTTAATGTTAATTTGTCATCTCAATTCGATCATACATGTACATACTAAATTCTATCAAATTTATCGAATAATGTCACGTAGTATATTTGTATGATATCTTATACTAACGCCGATGAAGTATTAAACTTACACTACATAGCACATGTAACATCTCGCATTTTTGAAAAAAGACAATTTTGTCCTTTAAGAGTAATTTGGGATATAATCCCTATTTTCGAAATATATTTATATATAAAAAAGAGAGGAGTTAGGGAAGTTTTATTTGGGGAAATAAAACCTCCCATATCTTCATCAGTTGTCAAAAAACATAAAAAACTTCTTCATGTTCGAACATTGAAAAGAAATAAAAGGAAGAAGAAGAATCTTCACCATAGAACCAGATACAAGGCTCAAATCACAGATTCAAGTATAGAAACAGAATCCTCATGAGACAAGCGTCGTTTTAGTACAAGAATCGTTTCATTTTGAGAAGGCATGACTTTGCCTTAGTTTGGAATGTTTTGGAATTGATCATGTTTTTGTGTTTAGAGTTGATCAATTTGTAGTTCTAGTTGCTTAGAGACCTTTGATCATAGCTAATTCGTAATTAGATTGTGGCTTCATTGGTTTTGGTTAAGGAATTTGTTGTTTTGCTTTAGAAAATGCTTTGTTTTGTTTTGGCTTGACTTTAAGATAGGAGAGTGTTCATATTGAACTTTTGTTGTGTTATAGTGTTTGGCAAGTAATATGGTCTTGTTTTGTGCATCTTTTGTGTTAGAATCCTAGTATATCTTTTGGGTTTTGTTTGGTGCTTGAAATTGCAGAAAATTTGCAGGTTTAGGGATGATTCGATGTCTTAGCACGCACCAAGCTTGAATAGAGAGAGAGAGCGAACTGTTTTTAGGCATTTTGACGCGTGCCAAAATGAAATAGAGACCTAACAATGTGTTTTTAAGCATTTTGTTGCCGGCCGTCTCACCCCCAAATCCGGAAGAATTCATATGCTTAACAACAAGACAACCCAACACAATCCATCCCACCACCACGTCCCATTGCATACCTCATTATTTTCGCATTCCCCAACCTATCTTACCTCCACCTACCCCATTCTCTGCCATAACCCACCACACCACCACACATTGCCTTCATCCTCCTCAATCATTCTCTACCACAACCCACTCTTCATCCACCATTGTTCTCCACTCGATCTCCACCACTTATCACCTCACATCATACCACTATCGTCAACACACACCACCGCTAACACCGCAGCCATAACCACCATAATCGCATATCTCACACCATCCGACGCCACCAACCACTGCACACCCCACCACCGCCACTGCCACCACATTTGTACACACCACCACCTGCCACCCTGATCATCACGCACCACTATTATCTACCATGTCATTTGACACATCCTCTAAATTGGCATACATTTCATTCTATCGTGTGCGAAGCGTAGGTATGGAATCACGTCCATTCCATTTCAATACATTTCATTACATTCCGTTCCATTCCAGTACATCCCGTTCCATCAGTTTCACTCCATTCCATTTTATTTCAGCAATTCAAACGCATTAGATTTCGAAGCCAGCATGGAAGCCAAATTCTCTTCTTATATATATCAAATGTTAAAACAAAGTTTGGTAGATCAATAATATGATAAGAGCACTAGGGTATGAATCAGATGAGAAGACGTTGTTGTGTGGGAGAAGGAAAGAAATAACGCCTTAGATACGTAGAGTCTCGTAGTGATAACGTGTTATAAAACAATAGATAAAACTCAAACATCAAAATTGAAATAAGTAGACAAAAACCAATAAACTTTTCTCAAATTATTTTCTTTTCTTCTCCTCATCCGACAAAGATGTGTGGGACTTATATAGTGAAATGAACGATGAAAGAATTAATACAATAAATAGAAGAAGTTGATTAATTTTGCTCAGGCCGCTTTCCCTACGTGGATGCTTGATGGTGGCGCCTCTCACCTTGAGACTCATGATCTCAACCTGTTGTCTGTTCCTGAACCCTATCCTGGTACTGATCAAATTACTATTGGTGATGGTCGTTCTTTATCTATTTCACATATTGGTTATTTATCTATTTCTAGTGCTCAATCCTTGTTTACTTTATCTAATATGTTGTGTGTGCCCACCCTGTCCCAACATTTACTGTCTGTTTCCAAATTCTGTTATGATAATTCCGTTGCCATTGAGTTCTTATCTGATTCCTTCCTTGTGAAAGATTTAAAGACAGGAACCTGTCTCCATCAGGGACATGCTAGACATGGTCTTTATTACTGGTCCAACAGTCTTCTTTTTGCGTTTTCAGTTAATAAAGCCTCTATATCCATATGGCATCATAGATGTGGACATCCTGCCTTTCCCATCATTCAACATCTAGTTACGCATAACTGCTTAGACTTATCTTCTGTTCACTTATCTTCTTGTGATGCTTATCTACGTACTAAAAGTCATCGTTACCTTTTTCTGACTCTACTTTACAGTCATCCCGACCCATTAAGATTATTTTTTCTGATGTTTGGACATCCCCCATTTATTCCATTGATGGATATAAGTATTATGTTATCTTTGTAGACCACTTTACTCATTACACTTGGATTTACCCCTTGACACGTAAATCTGATGTCTCGTCTGTCTTTGAAAAGTTTCTTCCGTATGTTGAAAATCATTTTTCCACTACTCTTAAAGTCCTATACTCCAACAATGGCACGGAATTCATTTCCCTACGCCCTTATCTCTCTACACTTGGTATATCCCATCACACTTCTCCCCCCACATACTCCACAACATAATGGTATCTCTGAGCATCGCCACCTCCATATCGTTGAAATTGCCTTAGCCCTCCTTCAACATGCATCTATTCCCCTCACCTATTGGTATTAGTTAACGCAGCCGTTTATTTGATCAATCGCATGCCCACTCGATCTCTAGTCATGCTCTCCCATTATGATAAGCTGTTCTCCACCATTCCAAAATATTCCAAACTTCGCGTTTTTGGCTGTCTCTGTTATCCATGGGTCAAACCCTAAACCACCCACAAACTGGAATCCAACTCCTTCCCCTGTGTTTTCCTCGGGTATTCTCTTACACAAAGCGCCTATCTATGCTATGACCTGGCCACACAACACATGTATGTCTCAAGTGATGTGCGATTTGTTGAGGATGTCTTTCTCTTTGCCTTTCACCCCTCTACTGATCCTGCTCCTTCACCTACTCTCTTTCTTAACTCCATTCCCAATACCCTTCTCCCCTCATATCCCCTCACTTGGACAACCCACCCTCCCTCCCTCCCTCTATCTCCGGACCTCATACCCGCACCGTCCCCTCCTACATCTGCATCACCCATGTCCCATCCTACACCATCTTTTCCTTCTCCATTCTCTACCTCCTCCAACTCTCCCCCACCCAGGCCCTCTCTTCCCCTTCATCCCAAGGTTACTCGTGCTCGGAACCAAATCTTCAAACCTCACACCCTCATGAACCTTTCTGCCCAACTGGATTATCAACTTTTGAATACTGCACCCACTACTGTTAAACAAGCTCTCCGGTGTCCTCATTGGCATCAGGCTATGTCTGACGAATTTGATGCTCTTGTCCGCAATGGCATGTGGTCCCTAGTGCCTTATGATCCGTCTGCTGAATGTTGTTGACAACAAATGGATTTTTAGGATTAAATGTAATTCTGATGGCACGATTGAGCGCTATGATGACGGTCAAATTATACCCGTAAAAGTCATCAACGTTGACCTTAAATCGAGATTAATAATATGTATTTTATATTAAATCACATGTTTATATGGATTATTTAATGTTTTGTGATTTATAAAATATAATTTGGTATTTATCCATTTATAAGATATAATTTGGTGTTTATCCGTTTTTATTATATAAATCGGTATTTATCCGTTTTTATTATATTTATCCGTTTTATTTAAATATGATTTATTTTGGGATAAATATCTATTTTGCAGATTTGGATAATTATGGAGGATAAATACAAATGGAAGAATTAAATCTCAAGATAAATCAAAGGAAATTCAAGATAAATATCGGATTAGCACGAAAAGATCGGATAAGCATGGCAAACCAACCAAGATTGGCGCCAACATGAAGGACACGCAATTTAGGGGGCGCATCTTATTTTTATGAGATCGGCCGAGAGTTATCTCTTATTTGTTTTGACATTTTGATGTATATCTCTTAATTAGCTTGAACCCCTATAAATAAAGGCATGTATTACACGCCAAAAACACACTTCTTTACACAATACATTTTTTACACTTCTCGCTTTATAATAAAATCTTCGCTTTTGCTTAGAGCGCTTTTATGCAAGATCTCGCAATAATGTAAGTTCTTGTATTTATTTGTTCTTAGTTCTTTGTAATTAAGCCCCAATTATTGTTTATTGTTTGAGGTTGTTCGTTCTTCACCGAACGATGTAGATCTAAGGATACGATATGAGGCGGTGGGGATTCCTTGTCTATAAGGATCCACACGCCCGGATCCGTGATCCGGTGACCTATAGATGACTTTGGTATGATCAACAACCGTGTTTTTAGTAGATCTATATAATTACTATATGAGTCTCTATTTTATCCGTTACGTATGTAGAAACGCTAAGATTTAGGTTTTCGTCGCGTCAATCTAGCCACGTCTTTATGGTGTGATTGTCCACCTAGAATTTCTTATCTTAGTAGGTATGGCTACGGCTACGTTGCTCGTCTGTTTTAATTAGCGTATTATTAGGAAATACCAGTATAGGACTCCTAGGTCGACTCATGAATTGATCTTCCGGGACTTTCAGCGAGATCTAGATCTGTTCTGTATTTGGGAATTGTCGACACCTAGTTATACGTAAATCGTAGATTAACATGATACCTAAAAGTTAGTGTTAATGGGACGGAGACTGATGCGATCGTCTAGGAAGTACGCCCGAAAAAAAGGAATGTTGCCTAGGTGAGGAATACGGTTAATATCGGCATCCCTAGTTTTGTAAGCGTGCGAGTCATATGAGATGGAGGCCGAAAAAGCGAAGTCACGTGATGTAGCATAGTGATCTAGATGGCCTAACCGGAGCTAGATCTAGTTTAGGGGATGACTCCCGTAGCCAATATAAAAGAAATACGAATCGGATTAATAGTTGTCGAGTCTAGCTTAATTATATAGAATCTCTAGATCCAAACGATAACATGATGATTGGGGAGGTTAATTACGTTATGTGTTGTGTCGAGTCGTGTCATTTACCTTTCTTGTCTTTCGTTGGTCGAAGACCGCCTTTGTGTCCTTGATATGAATAATTAGTTGTTTGTATATAAATGATCCACAATTTGGTTCCCTGTGGGATCGACCTTGATTCGCTATAGCTATACTACGATGGACCTAGTCCTCTTGCTAGTATTGGTTTATGGTGGTCAAGTATTTTAATTTCACTTGATCTACGTGCATCAAGTTTTTGGCGCCGTTGCCGGGGAACCAACGGTCAATTTTATATATCAATAATTTTTTTATTCATGTTAAGTTTTTTGTTTTAGAGTCTATTTTTTTTCGTTTTTGGGTCCCTCTGGTTATCTGCTCTGTGTAAAAGACTTCGCGTGTCTGTTTATCTCTGTATGTTTAATCCGTAGGTCTGATAGCAGCATGGGAAACCATGTTAAAATCAGTCTACGGTCCGTTTTGTTCTTTTTCTGTTTGTAGAAACCAGGGAAATAATAATCCGAGTCAGTAATTTTTCGTGGGCGCTGAAAAATAACCCAGCAACATGTGGAGCTACGAATCTACGATGGGAAAAGAAATGGAAGCAACACCTTTAAAGCAACAAGATGGCTCCGAGAAAATAAATATTAAAAGGTTCGAATTATTCGTGGTACAATGTTTAAGGCAAGGTACTACCTTTTTTGCTTATGTTTTACTATCTTTTGTTGTTTTGAACATAAGTTAGTCTTTACATGAACCTGAATGAGAATCTTAGCCCGGAGATGGTTTGTATGATTAATCTTATTAGTGCCGAAGGTTCTGCCCCCAAATCTGTCTCATCTAGAGGGTGTAGGGAAACATGCAGTTGTTGAATGGAAGCAGTGAATAAAGAGTTCCTCGTAGTTCTGTCAAAATCTCATTGTCCTATGCATGAGATTGCTTCTAGTGGCCACGGGAGCAACAATTTGTGTAGTTTAGCATTCGCAATCTAAAGAAGACGTTGAGTTTTGAGAGAGCATAATGAAGCGAAGATTATAGAGGATGTGATTAAAATGGGTCCCTAGGACTAAATCTTAGAATTCACTAATTCCTAAAACGTGAGCCGAGGTAAGAGCTTTGTATAAATGGTATGGATAAATGTCGTTTCCTAGGTCTCACAACCAAGGGAAGGACATTAATCCGTAAAAGCGACGAGCCCACCTCACATAGTGCTCAAGGGGTCAACATCGGGCGACCCAAGAAAGATAACTGACAAGGATAATTTTTGGAAAGTCAAGCTGAGGACTTTAAACTCAGAACTACTTCTTTAAAACCCTTAGGATTTTAGGTTTTGTTTTCTTTGAGTCAAATAAGAGTAACGTGACATATGTTGAGGTTTTTTATTTTGCCGTGTTCCGATGGCCATTAGGCTAAGGATGTGCAAAACTTTTTTACTCAATATAGGCCACGTGAAATAGAGTTTCTTAGGAGAGTCGAGAAATTGCTAAAGAAAAGGAAATTTAGCAATCAACCTTAAGATGGAAGCATTAAGAGAGCTTGAGAATTACTGAAAATGTAACAGAGAATGATTGGTGCGAACAAGAACAAGTGTTGGTCAATTCCCAAAACTTTTTAGAATGGCGATCTTAGTGAAAATCCAAAGTTGTGTGCAATTCGTTCTGCAACTACCCTTATCCTTTCCTTTGTACATTTTTCACCCTTCAACCTTTCTATTCTCTCACCAATCGCCCCACAGTTCACATTTCTAACCATTCTTTCATCCCCTCTCTTTCTTTCCATCTATTTCACTCTCCCACCCTTTGTCTTTTCTCACCATCCCTATGCATATCTTTTTCTAAACCCAACACACTCTAAACCTCCATTTTGTTTACAAAATACCTTTGTGTTGCGGAATTAGAAATATTGCTAAGTTTTAATGATTATCTCTAATCATTTTGGTTTTCATGATCCTAGCTGGGGTACGTGTAGCTCGACCCTAGCCGCATTTTAAAAGTTTTTGGTTCGATCAAAATGCAACTTATCTTTCTACCGGAAGTTTTAAATTTCACACTTTTACGCCTATTCCGGCATTTCGAGATGATAAGTTTTGTTCTAAGCAATCACACCAATCCGACCTTGTTGATGACGGTTAGGACTTTTACGTGATACATCGGGTTATTAGTAATTTCGAGGAGAAGCTACATCTCCCTAAGTTGTTGATATCCAATCCAAACGTGAAGCGTCTGCGCCGAGTTTCTGAACCTATCTTTTACCAATAGGTCACATTGAATCTGTTATACCTCACTAAGTGACTCTTTTACACTGGATTAAATGCATGGTTAATCCAGTCAACCTCGTGTTTTCCCACATGGGGTAATGCTTTTTTATCTTTGTCTTCTCCACCCGGTTTTAAGAATATTTTTGTAATGGAGGATTTCGATGAAGACTATACTCTTTTGTTGATTGTTTATATTTCTTTCTATTTAGTATTTTTCTTTTTGCGCCTGAACGAGTAGTTTTAACTCTTTGGTTTTCCTTGTCATTGGTTGTATGGAATAAAGTGGCTTAATTTGTTTTTGGATATTTTATATCTAATTACTGCCACATTATTTTATATCTTCCACTGACATGTTATTAACGGTTTCGTGGAGTTTCTGTTTGGTTTGCTTGAACAGGGTTTCACTTGCTTCTCCACGACGTGCTTCGATTACTCCGATGTTCTCGCATTTACTTGAGAGCCGTTTCCGAGCTAAGTCTTTTTCTTAAATTCTCATTTTTATTTGTCATTGGGGACAATGCCAAGTTTAAGTGGGGGGTAGGAGACTTAGCCATGATGCTATAATTGAAAATTGAATGAAACGGTGAAAAAATTGAAAAAAATTGAATAAATGCCATATTATTTATCTCGTACCCTTAGAATTGTGAGTTCCTAGCTAAGAATTGACGGGGAAGGAACCAAGTTGCATGAGTACGTGATCATTTTATACTTATGTGAATGTAAATTTAAAGATATTCATGCCGATTGTTGCAAGTAGTTATTTATTATTCGATTACTCAATCTTAGAATCGAGTTTACCGCGCAAATTATAATAACTGAAGAATTGTGTGTACATTGCGTAGATGATTGGTTATGTAGACTTAGTGTCGATATTTATCTGCTGATGTATTCCTATCTTCTGGCCATCAAAGCGGAGTAATAAGCTTGAGAATTATCTGTGTTTTGACAAAGCGTTAAACACTCGGGCTTGTAGTAACATTACCAAAGTAGCCCCGCGCTTGTGGTAATATTCAATGCTATGCATGATCTAAGATAGGGGGATACTCTAAAAAGTTTTCTTCCTTGAGATTGATAGTATTTGAAAAATATGAAGATATGAGAAGAATATTCAACTCTTTAAGAGGCTTTGAGTAGTACTCGGTCTCCAAGTCCAAAAACCCTATAGATACGCTCTTGCTTATTGTTCTAGTGCTTTAACCATTGCGAGGCTTAAGAAGTGGGAATGCCGATGTTGGTAGGTTGAGATTACGAAGTTAGCATAAACTTTAATCTTGCTTCGATTATATAAAACCGAATGCACATGCACACATCACTTCGGTTCACGAGAGAGTAGTGAATAATGGATATCTTATGAGCATGACGGTATGAGTTGACTCGAGCTTCTCGCGTAAGTATGATTTGACCATGACAATTGTTTTCTTGGGGAATGACTTATTGATGCTTTGTTCGGGACGATCAAAGTCTAAGTGGGGGTAGTTGATGACGGTCAAATTATACCCGTAAAAGTCATCAACGTTGACCTTAAATCGAGATTAATAATATGTATTTTATATTAAATCACATGTTTATATGGATTATTTAATGTTTTGTGATTTATAAAATATAATTTGGTATTTATCCATTTATAAGATATAATTTGGTGTTTATCCGTTTTTATTATATAAATCGGTATTTATCCGTTTTTATTATATTTATCCGTTTTATTTAAATATGATTTATTTTGGGATAAATATCTATTTTGCGATTTGGATAATTATGGAGGATAAATACAAATGGAAGAATTAAATCTCAAGATAAATCAAAGGAAATTCAAGATAAATATCGGATTAGCACGAAAAGATCGGATAAGCATGGCAAACCAACCAAGATTGGCGCCAACATGAAGGACACGCAATTTAGGGGGCGCATCTTATTTTTATGAGATCGGCCGAGAGTTATCTCTTATTTGTTTTGACATTTTGATGTATATCTCTTAATTAGCTTGAACCCCTATAAATAAAGGCATGTATTACACGCCAAAAACACACTTCTTTACACAATACATTTTTTACACTTCTCGCTTTATAATAAAATCTTCGCTTTTGCTTAGAGCGAGTTTTTATGCAAGATCCGCAATAATGTAAGTTCTTGTATTTATTTGTTCTTAGTTCTTTGTAATTAAGCCCCAATTATTGTTTATTGTTTGAGGTTGTTCGTTCTTCACCGAACGATGTAGATCTAAGGATACGATATGAGGCGGTGGGGATTCCTTGTCTATAAGGATCCACACGCCCGTATCCGTGATCCGGTGACCTATAGATGACTTTGGTATGATCAACAACCGTGTTTTTAGTAGATCTATATAATTACTATATGAGTCTCTATTTTATCCGTTACGTATGTAGAAACGCTAAGATTTAGGTTTTCGTCGCGTCAATCTAGCCACGTCTTTATGGTGTGATTGTCCACCTAGAATTTCTTATCTTAGTAGGTATGGCTACGGCTACGTTGCTCGTCCGTTTTAATTAGCGTATTATTAGGAAATACCAAGATAGGACTCCTAGGTCGGCTCATGAATTGATCTTCCGGGACTTTCGGCGAGATCTAGATCCGTTCGTATTTGGGAATTGTCGACACCTAGTTATACGTAAATCGTAGATTAACATGATACCTAAAAGTTAGTGTTAATGGGACGGAGACTGATGCGATCGTCTAGGAAGTACGCCTGAAAAAAGGAATGTTGCCTAGGTGAGGAATACGGTTAATATCGGCATCCCTAGTTTTGTAAGCGTGCGAGTCATATGAGATGGAGGCCGAAAAAGCGAAGTCACGTGATGTAGCATAGTGATCTAGATGGCCTAACCGGAGCTAGATCTAGTTTAGGGGATGACTCCCGTAGCCAATATAAAAGAAATACGAATCGGATTAATAGTTGTCGAGTCTAGCTTAATTATATAGAATCTCTAGATCCAAACGATAACATGATGATTGGGAAGGTTAATTACGTTATGTGTTGTGTCGAGTCGTGTCATTTACCTTTCTTGTCTTTCGTTGGTCGAAGACCGCCTTTGTGTCCTTGATATGAATAATTAGTTGTTTGTATATAAATGATCCACAATTTGGTTCCCTGTGGGATCGACCTTGATTCGCTATAGCTATACTACGATGGACCTAGTCCTCTTGCTAGTATTGGTTTATGGTGGTCAAGTATTTTAATTTCACTTGATCTACGTGCATCACGCTACAAGGCTCGGCTCGTTGCCAAAGGTTTCATGAAGCGTCCTGGCATTGACTTTTTGAGACGTTCAGTCCGGTGGTTAAACTCAATACAGTTCGCTTGGTTCTAAGTATTGCCGTTTCACTCGGTTGGTGTCTTCGTCAATTGGAATAACATTTTTTTGCAGGGCACTCTTACTGAGGATGTCTATGTGGACCAACCTCCGGGCTTTGAGGATTCGGATCACCCTTGGTTTGTTTGTAAGCTTCATAAGGCCATCTATGGGCTCAAGTAAGCCCCTAGGGCATGATGTCATCAGTTGCGCACGTATATTCTTTCACTGGGTTTCTCTAATTCTACGGCTGATTCCTCCTTTTTTTATTTATCGCACTACTACCGTCACTACTGTGTTACTTGTGTATGTCGATGATCTTCTCATTACAGGTCTGCTTCGGAGCACATTCAGTTTATCATTGATCGGTTGGGAATTAGGTTTTCTATCAAGGACTTGGGGTCCTTATCTTATTTTCTTGGTGTCGAGGTCACTCCAAATGACTCTCTGGTTTATTGCTGACTCATAATAAATATATTTCGGACTTGCTTCATCGCGTGAATATGTAGGATTCTAAGCATGTTGCTACTCCCTTACCCACAAATGCTTTTACCACTTTGCATGCTTCGGATGCGCCTCATCAAGATGTTACTCAGTTTCAACAGGTCTTGGGGGCGCTTCAGTATCTCTTATTTACTAGTCTTGGTATCGCTTATGCCGTCAACAAGCTCTCTCAATACATGCATGCTCCCACTGTTCCTAATTGGACCCTTGTCAAACGTGTTTTGCGGTATTTAGTAGAGACGACACTGCATGGCTTGCAACTGTTTACAACTTACTCCTTTGACTTGCATGCCTAGTCTGATGCTGACTGGGGTGGAAATAAGGATGATGATTATTCCTCCACGAGTGCGTACCTTGTATTTTTGGGCCGAAATTTATTGTCTTGGAGTTCCAAGCAGCAGTCCATTGTAGCTCGGTCTTTTACTGAAGCCGAATATCGCTATGTTGCTTCCACTGCTGCTGAGTTGTCTTGGCTTACGTATCTTCGGCATGCTCTTGGTTTTGCTTCTGCTTCCATGCCGGTTATTTTTTTTGTGATAATGTTGGTGCTACTCAGCTCTCTACCAATCATGTCTTTCATTCCTGAATGAAACATGTTGCCATCGACTACCACTTCATCCGGGAACAAGTTCAGCAGGGTCTTGTTCGTGTTTCTTATGTTTCCAGTGCTGATCATCTTGTTGATGCCCTTATCAAACCCCTCGGCCGCATTCCTTATTAACACTTCAAGTTCAAGATGGGACTTCTCACTCGTAGTCCCACTTGAGGGGGCGTATTAGTATATTATTGTATTTTATTATTATTATTATGGTATTTGTCTATAATTGTAATTACACTGATAGCTAAGACATCGTGTAAGTGTATATATACATGTGTACTATACTCTCAATTCATCAATGGAAAACAATTTCCACCATTATTCTAGGAATTTCGATGTTTTATAATTGATTGTATTCTTCATCTTCCTGTTGAACTACATATTTTATAATATTTGCAATTATAAAAATGTTTTTCCAGGTGAAAATAAAAGCGAACATTTATTATGGGATGTTCGCTAAGTAGGCGGATAGAATATTCGGGGGAAGGAACTCCATACATGTATATCCTTCAAAGAGAAGCTAGCCTTTGCAAGAAAGTGTACGTGTGTTATAAGGAAATATCGTAGCACGTTTACTAACCTCAATTGATTTTAGTACAATGGTAAGCGCTTGATCCTAATATGGTATAAGAGCAGGAGATCCCGTGTTCAAGTCTCGCTTCCAGCACAATTAAAAACAAGAATAAAAAAAATCAAATGTTGGGCCTCACACTCCTTTTATAGGCCCACATTTCCCGATCAAAAAAAAAAAAAAAAACAAGTCAAGTGTTGGGTCTATCTACCTTTTTATAGGCCGGACAAATATCGTAGCACATTTACTAACACCAATTATTTTTAGTACAACGGTAATCGCTCGATCTTAATAACGTGCTGGAAAGTTCTAGAACGCTTAACGAATGGCCAAGTTACATCATCCAAAACAAATTAAAGCAAGGCTCTTCACATCCTCTACTATAATCCGCCATAAATAGATAAATCATCATCTTGTTGCAATTATAAAAATGTTATTTTTGTCATAAAATTATAAAAATGTTTTGAATGTTAAAAAATTAAATTAAATTGTACTACTAATTAAAAAATAGAACTGTTACATTGTAGTAGTTAATTACCTTTTTAGATTTTAAATAAATCCGATTCATATTGATTACATAAGTGTGCATATATATATATATATATATATAGAGATATATATACACACAATTACTTATGTGCAGGGTAAAATCGGTATTTTCGATGGGAAAGCCTTCTGGATCTATTCTAAAAGAACACAAATTTTGAGAGGGAAAGGTCGAGGGTACTGGGGAGGGTACGTATGGATGAGGGGATCGAGGCTCTTTAGGGTTTCTCAACCTCCCCTTAGAGACATCATCAAATGTGCTATATATATTCACCCCATTTCTATTACATTAGTCATCCTCATCCCAAAACAGTTCCCCCTCCCCCACCCCCAATCCCCCCCTCGTTTTCCCAGTTTCTCTTGAGAATGGCTATTACTATGGCTGCAAAAGCTCTATTGCTGTTGGGGTTCTCACTGTTGTTGAGCTCTTCCAACATGCATGTGGGAGCATTACCACCTGCTACAGCCCCAGCCTCTCCTCCTACCTACTATCATCATGCCCCGACCCCGGCCCCGGCCCCGGCCCCGGTCCCGGTCCGGGTCCCCCCTCCTCCTCCTCCTAGCAACTATCATCGTGTCAATAAACTTATGGCTGTCGAAGGTGTCGTTCTTTGCAAGAACTGCAAATTCTTGTGGCAAGATAATCTTTCATGGAATACTCCACTTCCCGGTTAGTACTTAGTAGAAATACTTTTATTTCAACGCTTTGCCTCACGAACGTTAAAGTGTGTAAAATGTTAATTATCTGTATCATAATCGACTTAAGTTTTTTAGAAATTAAGATGATAGTTCAACAAGTAATATTAATATACTTTAGCGAGACACAAACTATAAATTAATTTTTACATGTGCTTCGTGATATATACATAACGCAGGTGCCGTGGTAAGGGTAGAGTGCAAGACCAAGTACGGGAATGTTAATGTTACAGGCACCACAGACAAATATGGCTACTTCTTCATTACACCCAACAATATCTTGTGGGACGCACACGAGAAATGCAAGGTGTTTTTAGTCTCCTCAAACTCCGCCACCTGTCAGGTCCCGAACAATATCTTCGGCGGAATCACCGGAGCCACCCTGAAACGTGTTAAGACCCTCAAGCCACCGCCGGGCAGCAGCATATACACTCCGACCTATGAGCTCTTCAATGTCGGCCCTCTAGCTTATCAACCTAAGTATCCATGTTAAACAGAGAAGATAGCATTAATTCGCAATCAATAATCTGATTTGAGGGATGTTTTTTAATGCATAATTTCTTTTTGGAGGTAGTTCTTTGAGTGTTGCTGCTGAAGTACTTTGTTATTTTTTTCTGTTTGTGGTAGTATGTTATGTGTGAAACAACTGTTTTACTTTTACAGTGTAATACTTGTCTACCAGTTTTAGATTTCAGAATAAAATTTCCTATATTTGGTATTAAATGATTTTTTTTTTTTTACTTGCATTGAGATTCTGGCTATATATCATAACTATCACCATCTATTATAATTTTTTCATCATATCTCAATATATAGTATTAGATATTTGCTTCTCAAGCAAATAATTATCTAAAAATGATGGGAAATTAAAAATAGAAACATGTGTGGAATTACCCTAACCGATTTCATGGATTTAGGGGAATTTTTTTATGGTGGCTATGGACGTTCAATATTAATTAACATTTATATGTCAAAAAATATGTAAAAATCTGTGTATATTTATTGGCATCTTACGGGTTATTACTAATACTGAGTTTAGAATGTAAAAAGCACAATGGTTATTTTTTTCATAAAAAGTACAATAGTCATATTTGAAAGAGATTCATTAACGGTAATAAAAATACTACTCATATTAATTGATAAAGATTTCTCCCTTACTGGAAGCATTATTGAAGATTGTCGCGTTTTCAGTCGAAAGAGTAAGAAATGTTAGACTAGCTTGGTACATAGAACAGTCATTTTTATGAAGTAATATCTTTTGCTATGTAAAATTCTTCCCTCGTTTAAGCCCAATTAATAAAATGATCATTTTCAAAACAAAACAAAAAAAAAAAAAAAAACCAAAAAGGAAAAAGGAAAGAAAAATATTCGTTTTTTGATCACGGCTTCCATTTCCATTGATTTTTCTTTTGTTAAGAGTGAGGGGAATGCCCCTGCTAATTTTTTTAGCAAAAAGAGGTTAAAAATTCTTAAGATGTGTGGATTGAGGAATTTCCTCTCCGGCTCATGTCTATACTCTTTATTTTGCGGATATTGAATAAAAGTGTCTTTAACTTTCAAATCTTCTAATTTATCTTTTTTCTCTTGGATTCTTGTGCTAATCCATGTGCAATTTAATTAGCATTGATTTCTCATATTATTTTATAATTATAAGTCAATGACACATATTATAATGGTAATAGTAATCACTAAAAGTAGTAGTATTATATTAGGATTACATAGAAGATGAATTACTCTTCCCGGAGAAATCAATATTTATCAACTATGATGCACCGACACTTCAATGTAGGCGCCGTGCGTCGTGTTCGACACAAGACACGACACGACATGCTCCGACACGCTCCGACGCCGTGTCCGACACGTGTCGGCCAATTAAATTAATATTATTTAAAATTTTAATATCCGACATTCTTCCGACACACTGTCGACACTCCCCGATACAACACCGACACTCCTGAACCCAATTTTTTTAATTTATGTTTTCTTCAATGGAAACGTTAAAATACATGATTGTCATTTCTATAATAATTTAATAAATAATACGCCGTATTAATTTATATGTTCTTTTAATAATAAACAATCATTTTTACAATTTGTAATATTTTGAAGGTTAATCACAATTTTTTTGGCACCGTATAAAAGTCGAATATCTATTCTAGATATTCATAGAGTTTACATATTACCTTTCTTATTTTGTCTAGTTTTTTTAGATGTTTACGAATATTTTTTTGATAGTCGAATATCTATTCTAGATGTTCATAGAGTTTACATATTACCTATCTTATCTTGTCTAGTTTTTTTAGATGTTTACGAATATTTTTTGATAAATTGAATTTTATTTACATCACACACACAGAATATATATATATATATATATATATATATATATATATATATATATATATATATATAACGTGTCGACGGCGTGTGTGTTATGTTCTTAAATGTTGGAATTAGCCGTATCGTTATGTTCGTGTCGTGTCGTACGACGTGTTCGTTGTCTGTGCAACATACTTTATCAACAATAGCTAGAGGAGTAATTAAGTTTAATGGCAATTTATATAGCGAAGGGAAAGTCAAAGTGGTTCTCGCAAAGATCTAGATTTTACTCGTGATATCTAAAAAGAAACATTAGATTTAAATATATAAATAAAAAAAAAGTGATAACATGCCCCATCGTTTTGAGTGACCGAAGATTATTATCATAACTTTGAAATTCTGAAGCTATATCATTGTTATCAGCAGGGGCAGATCCATGATTTCGGGTAAGTCGTACAATAAAACTTTTAAAGACGAATAAAAAAATTCAAGGAAGGCAAACTATAAACAT
This sequence comes from Gentiana straminea, assembly GCA_036785695.1. NCBI lineage: Eukaryota > Viridiplantae > Streptophyta > Magnoliopsida > Gentianales > Gentianaceae > Gentiana > Gentiana straminea. The sequence goes on along the minus strand of JAVUPR010000046.1, from coordinate 2,791,014 downwards.
AATACATGTATTAATGTATTTTTTCGGGACAAACGTAAATCATGTTGTTGTGATTTACTTTTTTCTGCCATTGACAATAAAAGAGAAGTAAGGGAAATTCATACCCGACGAGTCTTCGGGTGCACTGCCCGTTGGATGCGACGTGTGTATAAGAAGACAAATACTAATTTGTCTTCTTGTACACATGTCGTGCATCCAACGGATCAGTGCACGCGAGGAGAGTGTGAGTAAGAATTTCATGGGAAGTAATTAGTTTTCTTGTCACGCCTTGCTTTCTTCAACCACTTACTACTCTGAAATTCTGCTTCCAATAACATTCATCAATATATTCATTGACGAGGGTCGGATTAGCCATTGTCACGTGTCATTCAGAGAATGGCCGCATAATAAATGAAGAGAGAGGACGATAATAAACTTAAGGGCCATGAGCCCCATATCATTTGGTAGATCAGGCCAGCACCCCAGGTGGGAGGTCTGGACCGATCTCCCGACCTGACTTCCGCAGGACGGCTCGGTCACGTCGGGGTTCGGGTAGTGCATCCAAGCTCGGGATGACCTGAGGAGCTCACCGCAGGACGGGTAGAACTCCCTTTTCTCGATATATTAAACGTGTTCCTATATAATAGGATAAACACGGAAATAATCTTAGGATATTACGACAGTGATCCTGTTATTAAATGTATCCATAATTATCCCTAAATCAAAGGGATTGACTCGACATAATCCTTAAGGGTTAAAAAATAAATCATAATACTTGTTGGACAAGAAAAGGGGCGAGACGCCTCCTATATAATCAATCCCTAAGGAACTACAAGAGACTTGATTCCAATTACACATATTGGATACGTAGGCAACTTGAGGGAAAACTATCAGGCTCAGTCTAAAACAAACACAAACCACCCCCCGTCCATATTTTTTCTAGGCTTAAATCTTGTTCGAATTGTCACTAGGAAAACAAGACCCGGATTTATTGATAGACGAGATCCAACATTGTCAATTAGCGCTAGAAGGAAGGCCCCTATTGGAAATTTTACCAAAAGTAAACAATGGCACCACCAAAGAACACCGGAAAAAAGACTAAGGCTCAAGATCCGTTGATCCAGGAGACTGACCAACCTACAACTGCCGCTGGCCAAACGGGCGGTGGAGATAAAGATCCAAACGTAGCCACCAGTCAACATCAACCTCAAAAAGAAGAAGTGCTCCCTGATCCGGCTCAACAAGCTCTGTTAGAAGCCTTAAGGAACATGGACATGCCCGCATTCAAAAACGTACTTGGTTTAGCACTCAAGGGGCGAGAAGAGGGTCAACCAGAAGATAACACACCAAAAACCATCCTACCGCACAAAGACGACAAACATGACACCCTGCCATCTACCTCTTACGTATGGAGAAGGCAAGTTAACACCCAGGTGCTCGCCTTAGCAGAGCTCGATGGGATACTAGGTAGGAAGTCGTACGGACTGTCATTCGAGTCGCCATTCTAAGAACATATATTAAACTATCCACGGCCAGAAAAGTTTAAAGTGCCCAAATTGGAAACCTACGACGGCACTAAAGACCCACAAGATCATCTCTTATAGTATTTGACGCATATGAACCTTGACTGTGTACCAGAAGAGATGAAGTGTAAAGCCTTTCCAGCTCTACTCATGGGCAGGGCCCGTGAGTGGTTCAGGAAATTACCCCCGCAGTGGATATCTGATTTTGAAACACTGGCCAAGAAGTTCTTGCAGGCCTTTGTCACGGCCAAGCCATTCCAAAGGAACGCTACATTCCTCCTCACTATCAAGCAGGGGAAAGAGGAAACTGTGCTACAGTATCTGAAGAGATAATGATGAGTCCGGGCAGGTCCGGAACACGGAGGAGGACCTCATGATCACCTCTTTCGTGGCAGGACTACGTGAAGGTTGGTTATATGCCATGTTAAACAGCAGACTTCCTAGATCTATGGAAGAGTGCATGGAACATGCCTATAAGCTTTGTCAAGGGGAAGAGGCTAATAGGTTGAAGAGAGATTCAGAAAAAGGGTGACTCCAAAAAAGACAAGGCAGGTGACAGATATGACAAGAAACGTAAGTCAATTTAGGACCGAGTAACAACACCCGTGTCAGATCGGCTGGGAAAGAAATGTGCTCTGCAAGAAAGGGATTTCATCCCTTTAAATAGGTCATGTGAGCAGGTTCTCACAGTGATGGAAAGGAAAGGGGCTATAACCAATATTAGGATCATCGAGATGAGATGCAACGCAGGAGGGATCCATCTCCTGACCCTGAGGGGCAGATGGATAATCGACCTATCAACACGATCAACACGATCTTAGGGGGACCGACAACAGTGCCCGAACTAAAGACAAGATCAGTGGCAGTTCTGCTGCCCCATCTGACTCCAGTAAAAGGCAAAGGCTCTCCAAAAATGTAACTTACGGTCCTAGGGACTCCCTACCTTTGGTGACTAATAATGAAGGATTAGTTGTCGAAGTTATAATAAGTAAACACACGGTGAAGCGTGTCTGTGTCGATACTGGAATGTTGTCAATATACTCTACTACAAGGTCTTTCTATTCATGAAGTTAAAAGACACCGAGCTGACACTGATCGCGTGAAAGTCACTAACGTCGATATTACTAGCAAGAATACTAGGTACATCACAGTATAGTAAATGCGAGTCAATGTCGATCCCACAGAGACAATGCAACTATAAGTATAAACCATTCTAACGTAATTAAGAAGCAACATAGAGGCGGTCATTGACCAACAATAACATAAAAGAAAACAAATATGGTATACCTCTCCCTCTCCTCACTGATCTACTAACTTGGATTAGTTAATCGTTATGTTTACTTCCCCATATAATTTATCAGCTACGGGTGCAATTCCTACTCCTATCTACTCCGACAATGGCAGTAGACAATCTATACGCAAGCTACCCTCCTTAATTTGTCCGTAATAGCCTACCGCTAACCCGCCTAGATAGCTGTCAACATTGACCAGCACGTTCCTAGGGTCCATTCAAGACTATGTCCTAATTAACACTTCACTAATAGTCCTTCATGTTAATTTACGAATTACGAATATTAGATTGGCCAGACCTATTACTCGTTTTAATTATTCCTGCCGATCAACGTAGCTGTAGTGAATCCCAGTTTAGGTTTTCTAAAACATGCCTCGATAAACCGGTATAGACCGCCGGGTTACCGGGGGCGGCTTTTCCTAATTTCTGGATCTACATTGCTCAATACGATTAAAATTAGTAAATCATGGGGTCTTTAAACAGACAGATTAACTAGAACACATAAATACGAACAGATCTACCATATTGAAGACAAAAAAGAACGTTCAAAGCTTAATACCTTCAACAATGGAGATCTAACTCGATCTACTCAAGCTAGAGATGAAGGAAGAAGGGAGGAAACCGAAAACAACTCTCCAAAGCTCAAGATAACTTTATTGCATAATAATAATTGTAATGTAATATATAAAATTGAAGATTGTATTAAGCATATGAAAACTCTCAGTATATGCGGATTTATATAGATACAATAGCCGACTTAAGACTCTCTAAAACCCTAACTGACCTAGATAATACGGCAGAATCAGCTTCATGTTCCACAAGACGCCGGTTTACCGGGCCTAGCCTTCGGGTTACCGGGCCTACTTTTCTTCCTTTTCTTCAGCAGGCTTCTTCTTAGACTTCAATCACTTGGCCCAATGTACTTCTTTTGGTCCAGACCCGTTCTCCAATGCTCCAGATGTGGTACATCCTATAAAACACGCAAAACGAGACAAAACAGTACCAAAACATCAGGAAAATAGCATAGATGCAGAATTACGATCCTGGAAACACTCATATAGCATTTAAGATATATTCCACATAATAACGAGCCTATCTATCCTCTCTTTAGCAGAATTCGGGGTGAATATAGGTATAATTACCGGTACCATTTAGAGCGTTATCAACTACCCCCACTTAGCTTTTGATCGCCCCGAGCAAAAAGGCGAAAAGAAAATAACACTCAGATGAATACATAGGTTCATAAAAAACAGCTATGCTTTACAAAGGCAAGATCAAAATCATGCCACTCATATCCATCAGTAACATATTAATCACTATTCACGTCATGAGCCAATGTGTGTGTACAATAACTTTCACAACCGCTTAGAAATGTAGACAATTTCACATTACGTCAACCCGTAGTCGAACTAACCAGTCTCGAACATGTATTTGTTAATTAGATGAGCTGGCAAGGCAGATCGAGAACCGAGCATATATTACTCTTTGGCTCACGTTTATCGGTCTATACAAAAGTCGTGCGTCATACGCTCCATCGACTAAGATATTGCCAAAGAGAATATAGATGTATATATTTCAATGCACTTCTCTTTCTTGGTGGGTGAACTCTCATTGATTTAACTATCATCACGGCCCCACTCATGATAAACTACCGAATCCGAAATTCCTTTGCCTTTATAAGTGTATGTGAAACATGATTCGTGCTGAAGCCAGGGTCAACTCTAGTCAAAGCAATATGTTATCGACTACACACCAAGGGAAGTGAGTTATATGTGCTTAAAATGGTAGCTCGTAACGGAATATGCGCTTAATACGCCACTACTTCAGAAGTGGGCATTTACTCTCACTCGTACAAAGTAAAACAGAGATGAAGTCAATTGACTCGAAAAGATCAAAGATATCATAATTTTTTCGAAATTCTATCGAAACGAATCAAAGTCTAAGTGGTTAATCGTGCATCAAAGAGAATCAAGACAATCACGCATTTCATGAAATATACTGCTAAAAAGCTAAGTGACGTCCCTTACCCTCCACTTAATCGAAACATTGTCCCCAATGTGTAAGATGAGAAATAAAAAACGAAAAGGAACTTAGCTTCGGTTAAGGGTGGAACCAAAGAAGAATCGGATCTTCGTATATATCATCGGGCTCATGTAAGTAATCCATGAAGAATCTACGCTAAGGAACTCAAACAAACCAATGAGAATAGTGGTGACAATAAATTGTATAATAAAAGAGCGGCAGTAAAAGAGAAAATAAATATAACTCTAAAACAAATTAAGCCGACAAAATCATTATATTATTAATATTCTGCTATATCAACTAGATAGGAAAATGTTGAAATAGTGTCCTAAACCCAATCGGGTTGGACCGGATCCGACCGGGTCGGATCATTTCTACTATTTCTTTATGTTTATACATATATTAAATGACTTTTCTGTTGTCATATATATGTTCTTTTAAAGAACCAATTATGAATTGTTATATGATAACGTCCTTAGTATTAAACTGTGATAGAGAAACCATGATAGACGATTATGGTTGATGAGATCTCTGATCATTTTAATAAGTTTGATACTTAAATGTCTCTAGGCTGATGTACTATTAAACAGGGCATTGATAGTATGAACATGCTAGAACGTATTAGATGTCTTCTGTCTTTAGGGCGGGGATAGATCTCGTCTATCGAAGTGTAGAGACACTTGGACTGTACGTGGACGTGTATTAGAGAATGTGTACGTAGACTGACCTACTTACACAGATAAGTGTCACACTATGTGACGGTTGTGTAATTATCCTTAAGACCGGAGTCTTCATGGCATCATGGTGTGGATTGTCATGCTTTGACACTATTGAGGTTTCCCCTAGCCACGGGGCGATCATGCGGTAGTGATTGGGTATGATATTTAAGCATGCGGAGTATACATGATTGGTCGTCCGGGAATCGCGTATCCTATGATTGGGATCGAATATCCGAAATGGCCTTCTTATAAGGAATGTCTAGCCCTCGTGAATCTTTGCAAAGTGGGAGTAAATGAGTTACTTCGAGAGAGCATGATATCCAGATTATAAGATACGGTCGTTAATGTTTGACACTCGATGTACGACCGTATGGATATTATTACAGCGATAGGATTGTAAGTTATACGGTAACTGTTTCACATGAAAGGTAGTAGTCATTGCATTTGACTCTTCCGATGATTGGGGGTCACGGTGTGTTGCTAGACGCTATCCCGTGATCGTTAGGCATGAAGGGCATTTTCGTAATTTGCACTTTGTGTCTACGGCCAACATATTCGGAAGCCTATCGGGTCACACACATATGAACATCTAGCCGAATTAAAATGTGGTTATAGATGATAACCAAATAAGGAAAGTTTTATCTCACGACTATAAAGGTTATAGTGGTAAATTAATATGGTGGTATTTATTTATTATGAATAAATATAATACAAGATATTAATTATGTTGATTAATTAAATATGTATATTGATACATATAATTTCGATATATGTATATATGATGTACATGTATTTTGCAAATTAATTAATCATAGCATTATATTAATTAAAGAATATTCCGGATGCCAAATCTTTGGGATATGGGGCACCACTTTCAAAGTGTATGAGATACACTTGGATTGTGCAATTTAATTAATAAGATTACTGTAATATTAATATTAGATATTATTTGATTTTGGAAAAATAGATTTATGGTAATAAGATAAAGTTAGTCAATATAAGATATTGACAATATCTTGGAAATATTTAATATAGGATATTAATTTAAATGAGATAAATCAATCAATTATATTTTCCTTATTTTATTGGGAAAATGTTTTCTTCTCCTCCACTCTAGTTGGGGCGCCCCTCTCACTATAATAAGAGATGGGTGTCAAGCTCTTTTGATCATCACAATTCCAAGAGCTAATAGTTCTTGTGTAAAATAGAGAGCATCCTATAGAGAGTTGGAGAGAGGGGAAAAAGGCCGGTCTAGCAACCGGAGTTTTCCAATAGCAATCCATGATGGGGTTCCAGCGAGCTGTTCGTGTGGACTAGCAGTAGAGGCCGAACACTTGGGCGGCTCTATACAGAACTACTCTCCTTAGACGGTCAAAGCGTCGATCTTTTAGATCAACCAAGGTAACCACCGTCTACTACTTATTTGTTTATTGCTTAAACGAAGTCGATCTTGGGTCGATAGGAAATAAAATTTTAAATTCCGCTGCGTTCCCGCGTAGATTTCCTAACAGAAAAGAATAAGAAAAAAAATATAAAAATAAAAATAAGAAAGATGGAAAACAACAATATAAAATAAATAAAAGCTAGTCATCAACAGAATAACCCTCCCAGTCGTCTTTAGGCTTAAAACCGGGAGGTGGTGCAGAACTCGAGGCGGCTGCGGTGGAAGAGGATGCTCTATGACGAGGGGCAGTCCTAGGTGGCGGGGTAGCAGGCTGAACTCCTAAAAAGTCAATAATCCGACCTATCTTGCGATGTAGACTCGCAATCTCTCACGAGTGCTCCTCAAGCAAGGCTCTCTGAGTCCTCGGTGCACCATGCATCGGAGTATGCTCCCTCTCAGCTCTAACCCGTCTCTGTACCCTCGAGACTGACTATGAATTGAGCTGCGGCTCAGGATCTTCCCAATCATCACTGACGAGCATCTTCACCTCGGCCTCCAGAGCAAACATATCAATCATCGGCCTGTATGGTAACAGCTCTCGCTCAGAAGTGGCGGCAAGCTCATGAATACAGCTATGAATCAAAAGGCCGATGTTGATTGGGGCAACCGTCTCTAGATAGAACATCTCTACCCTCGTAGTGGTGACAGAGACCGTGTGCTTAGTCGGAAGAAGGCGTGCACAAACAAATCTATTGACCATCTTCCGGTCCCAGGATAACTCATTCTCTAGGATTACGCTTCCATTACACCCCTAAGAAATCAGCAATCAAATCCATCCTCTCGAGATCTTCAGTGTTTCTCGAGGATGTGTACTCATCCGGCCCCACCGGTGGATTTTTAACCCCAAAATGCTCGTTGATCCTCTCAATCAGAAAAATCAACTTTCATACCACTAATCATAACAAATGTGGCTCCGGGGTTATGCGAAACATATGCGTAAAATTCTCTTACCACCGTGGCGTTGAACCGGGCCGGTGCCTCAGCCATGTCCAATATATCTTGTGCTTATAGGGCCTCCGGCAATATCGACCCGCAATCGTCCAAATCTACCCCTCGTTCTCGAGCCACTGGCCTTGCGTTCCAATGGCCTCGGAACGACTTGTAAATAGCTAAAGAATGGAACTGCGCAACCCCGTCTATCAACGGATTGGCATCTCCATATACAGTCTGGTAACCACTGGGACGAACAGCCGATCGTTGATGCTTAGGACCCATCCTGAATGAGTACAAAACCTGAAATAGAAGCTGTTTCTGGAAAGGAGACCTCGGTAAACCGGAGCTGTTTATAGCAGCAAGACATATCAGCAACAGGGTTGGATGTGGTGTTTAGGGTTTGGGAAATGAAAGTAAATAGTGGTTATGTGGTGGTGATGTGGCGGTGATGTTGGCCGAGTTTAGATAAAAGAAAAGAAATGGGAGAAGTTTGGTGAATGAAAGAGATGTATTTGATAAGAATGATGATATTGGTGATGAAGGGGTGGTTTAAATAGGAAGAATTTGAGTGAAGGTGGAAGGATTTAGTGGGATTGTGGGTAGAGAAGTTATTAGGGTGAGGGCTTTGAGGAGGTGATTGATGGGATTGAGATGGAGTTATGGTGGAGTGTGGGAAATGATGAAAATTTTGAAAAGAGGGAAAAATGGGACGGTTTCTGCTGACTGACCGTATCTGGTGCAACGTGTGTCCTCCATGTGTCTCTAAAAATTCAGCTTTATAAACTGACGTTCAGAAATCTGAAAATCAAGCCTCAGTAACCCGGAGGTTACCCGTGAGATACATGGGGTATCTTTTCCCCAAATTCTTTATCTGCCTTCACTGCACTTCTTACTCAACCTTTCTGCTTAATTCTGACCTCAAATTGACTACCCTTTTATTCTTCAATTGTTATTTCCGACTCAAAACCTAACCTACTTCACTAGAATCCGGAACGAGGTAAAAAAAAAACCTTTCCACAACCATCGGTTTCAAGCCTAAGGGTGCGGTAGGATGAAAAAAAGCTCGTCCCTTCATCTGGCTACTTTTATTCATTCCTAATCTACCTAAGGATTTGAAGAATTAGTTCTGAGTTTATAGTCGCCAGCTCGACTTTCTTCAGATCTCCGATCATTCAAGGGTTGGAGCTTTAACTCGCCAAACTTTTGCTCCAGAGGCTTGTACCTTTAAAGAACCTTTTTGAGCTCTCTTCCAAGCATGCTTCTCTCTTTTAGCTTGTGTGCTAGGTCTGCCTCTGCGTCGACATTTAGGCTTTAGACCCAAGGACTCCACGTTTTCCACTTTTAGCTCAACTCGTTCACTACGCAGCACGGAAGGACTAGCTTCCATGAGCATCTTGTTGTGGTCCTTATCTTTTCTTTCTCTCAGCATTAGTCTCATGAATTCTTGCTCAACGGTTTCTACTACAACCTCTCTATGCTTATGCCCCTTGATCTCCATAATTTCCACCTTTCCTGAAGCATACGTCATCTTACAACTCTCCGGTCGGTTTTCTAGGGGTTCTAAGATCCTAAAAGATACAGCATCATTATTCAACCTTAGAGTAATCTCTCCATTATCAAAATCCATAACCGCCATACTTGTCGCTAAGAAGGGTCTTCCCAAAAGAACTGGGGCACTAGGGTCCTCAAGTACATCTATGGCCGTGAAGTCAATAGGATATGTGAACCCTCCTGCCTTAATTGTACACTTTCTAAGCAGACCAACAAGCATTTCTCTAGTTCTATCAATGAAAGTCATAGTCCTGGTTTGATTCATTACGACTGGGAGCTTGATATTTTGACAGAGGGAAAATGGTAGAATGTTGCAACTTGAGCCAGAGTCGCAGAGACCTAATCCTACGGATATTCCATTAATAGAAATTGGGAGTCTGAACGTGCCAGGGTCTCCTAAATTTACCACGGTGTTTGAGTCTGGGTAATCTTTGGGCTCAGAAAACATCGTGTCAGGATCCTCTTCAGGATCATCAGAATCATAATCCGAAGACGATATATCAATTGACTCACAAGGAAACTCACCCGAACGATACGTGCTATACTCCTTTAAGTTCTCTTCAGGCTTTTGTTTGATTGCTTCTTTCTCTTTTTCCAACCGTTTCTTTATAGTCTCATAATTCTCTCGTGCTTCAGATCCAGGATACATGGAAATCGGTGTGATGTTCAATATCATTCTAGGCATTTTGCTTGACTTGTTTGCTCTTTTTCAACTCTGAATGGATCGAATTTCTGAAGTGTTATGATCTTCCTACAAAAAGACAAAATAAAACAAAGGAAAGGTTAGCAACTTCCGCTTCAGCTGGGTGTGATCCCAACTGTTGCGGACCTACTAACTAAAATCAATAGGGAATAACACAAAATAACAGGAACTGTTCATAAATCGATTTTCCAGGCCTCGGTAACTCGAAGGTTACCTTCGGGAAACCGGCCCTGAATTTTCTCTTTTTGGCAGTTTAACATGTGCAGGTTTGATACAGAATGACTCAAGACTCAAAATAAAATAAAATAAAATAAAAACGACTTCTTAATTAGAATTAAAACGTTTATATTTAAAATTGGCCATTATCCCCTGCAACGGCACCAAAAATCTTGATCGCGTGTAAGTCACTAACGTCGATATTACTAGCAAGAATACTAGGTACATCACAGTATAGTAAATGCGAGTCAAGGTCGATCCCACAGAGACAATGCAACTATAAGTATAAACGATTCTAACCTAATTAAGAAGCAACATAGAGGCGGTCATTGACCAAAAATAACATAAAAGAAAACAAATATGGTATACCTCTCCCTCTCCTCACCGATCTACTAACTTGGATTAGTTAATCGTTATGTTTACTTCCCCACATAATTTCCTTAGATTAATCGAGAGCTTTTAATGATTATTATCATATTTATCAGCTACGTGTGCAATTCCTACTCCTATCTACTCCGACAATGGCAGTAGACAATCTATACGCAAGCTACCCTCCTTAATTGGTCCGTAATAGCCTATACGCATAAAGAACTAGAACTGCCGATATTGAGCGCTAACTCATACCGCTAACCCGCCAAGACAGCTGTCGACATTGACCAACACGTTCCTAGGGTCCATTCAAGACTATGTCTGTTAAGGGCTAAATTATAGTGATTTTTATATATATTTTCTATATAAATTTCCCCTACATTCGTATGATTTTCATAGATTTTGAGCTATATATGTAAATATTGAGTAAATGGCATTTTTAATAGTAAAATATGAAAACGTATCGATTTGTATGCTTTATTTGATGATTTTATGTTGTTTTGGAATCGTGTTACGTTTTGGTATGTTTTTCGATGTGTGTAGATACATATCTTTAACTTGGAAAGGATTTGGAAGAGTCTAAAGTCGAATTTGAAGTGTTGATGAAGAGATAGAGATGTTACAAGAGGATAAAGATGGAGGAAAGAAAGGATAATTATCAAGAAATCCGTTCTGCATCAAGATGGACGAGCGTTCATCTGAGGCCGACGAGCGTCCGAGAAGCGTTTATATCGAACGGGCGTTTGATAAAGCAAACGTGCGTCCAGGGAGCTAATTCACATACAGAGAGTTCAGACGTTGGCTGAACTGGCGTCCAGTATCCGTCCAAGCATTCTGGACGGGCGTCCAGTTGGTTAGACGGGCGTCCACCGCCGTTTTTGCTGAAACCGACTTAGGTTACTGTAGCAGCCGACTTAGTTTTATTATAAAAGCACAGCAACCCCAAACCCTAAATTCATTCAAAATTTTCTTCACATCAAAAGAGAGGCCAACAGCCGCATCTTGAGAGTTTGAAGGCCGGTCACCCGAGCCTTGTGCTCGGGTGAACCGAGGTTAGATTAGGAGTAGATTAGATGTTTGCTTTTCGTTTCCATGGATCAATCCTTGTTCAAAACTATGTGAGTTCTTTTTGATTAATTCAATTCCAGTTTTTCTTCATGATTGTTGATTTATTTCGTATCTTTCTTTGTGCTTATGAGGCCATGAGAATAGATTGAAAGATCTGTTTTCTATTGATGTTTATAATACGGAAGTGGCATAAACCTTAGATCATCATAGAAAGATAGGGTTTTTAGCCGTTGATTATGTGACAAATTAATTGGTTAGATTCCTAGGTTGTTAGATTCGATTATACGAGAGTAACTTGAATCTACACCCGTCGTTTTGTTTGGTAAATCAGTCTCAACACTCGAAAGATGAGAGATAGATAATTGAATTCGCTACGAAAGTAGGAGTTCATAGCTTGAGAGATAAGTTCACTAAGAGACTAGGGATTTGTGTCTCGTGAAAGGGTGAAACCACAAACTGAATTAAAATCATGAGATAACTAGAATTGAGATCACTAGGCTTGTTCAATGTTTGACCCCATGTCTTTAGGTTAGATTGTTTGTTTCTTTAGTTTAGATTGTTTTTATGTTTCTTAGGTTAGATTTATCTTGATTGTTCTTTTCTGTTTTTATGTTTTGTTCTTTCGTTTCTTTTGATTATTCGTTCTTTGAGTAACAATTGGTAGGATTAGTTAGATTAGATTCAACATCCCTTTTCCCTGAGGATCGATACCCGTACTTATCCAACTTTACTAGCAACTACCCGGTATTCGGCCGGTTAGGAGGTAGTTTTGCATGGTAGTATAGGTTTATAAATTTTCTTTTGTTTTAATGATGCAAAATCCATCCAACAAAAGTGGTGCCGTTGCCGGGGAATAGGTGTCATGTTGAATCTGATCTTGTTATTTCTCGATTTTGTTACGTTTATTTTTCGTTTTAATAAAAGTAGCGTTTACCAAATCGAGAGTTTTTATTTTGCCGTGTTTCGATGACCATAAGGTTAAGAATGTGCAAAAGTTTTTTACTCGATTTGTTTAAACGTGAAGTATGTGTTCATGTGTTTTCTGATCTAACCTCTTTGTGCTTTAATTGAAAGTGGCCGCCGTGATCTGTGTTAATATGTGTTTTAAGTTTTTAGGGTTTGTCTCGCGTTTTCCTGCTCTCTGCTTTGTGTATTCGTTGTATGGACGAGCGTTCAAGTTAGTGAACGCCCGTCCGCCTTTAGCTGCGCAGTAAACGAGCGTTTGAAAGTATTGGACGCTCGTCCGTTCAAATATTTTCGACTCGTTCGTTTAAAGGACCGGACGAGCGTCTATGCTTTCGAACGTCCGTCCGGTTGGTTTTCAAGTCAAACGAGCGTTTGTTTTGCCGAACGCTCGTCCAAAGCCGTATTTTGAGGTGAACGCCCGTTCGTTGTGCCGAACGCCGCCCGTAGTCCAGGTTTTTCTTGATCTCATTCCTAATGCTTTTATTTAGTATGGATTGCTTACATTCGAGCTTCTGTGGCCTTTTTTTTTTTTTTACATAGATGTCCTGAATATGAATGTTATACCTTTCCATCTATGAATTCATGCTAAGTAAATGATCAATTCCTTATATATGATTCATCTAGGCAAGTTATAGTTACTGTCGGTTCTCGTACGCTATAACTGGTCTGATTGTTAATTAGTAGCTAATGTCGGTTTTCGTATGCTACATTCCGTTGTGATGAATCTTGTTAGCTTTTAAGACTTATGTGCTTCCTTGTTGTTTTTGTAACTCATTTGGGTAGTAACTGTCGGTTTTCCGTTGCTACGATGGAAACCTTATGAGTTATATCTATTTAGTATAGCTAACTGTTGGGTTTCCATAATGCTATCACTTTTGACGAGTCTTAAAGCGCGTCTACACTGCATGTAATGAACAGCACTGTCGTTTATCGTAACCTGTCATTATCTGGTAGACGTTTATTATATACATGTCATGTTGCAAATGAGTGGGCTAGTTTTCTTTCTTTTATTTTCTTTTATTTTTGCATATCATTCAGATGCATATCATTTAGCTGCATATCATCTAGTTGCATTGTTTTTCTATTTTTCTTTTATTTTTCTTGAGCGTAGTTAACTGTCGGTTTCCGTAATACTACCTCGTTTTTTTTTCATGATGGTTACTGTTGGTTTTCCATATGCCATCATTATTATTATTGCATATCATGTAGGCTGCATTGTAGTATATTTTCATATAGTTGCACCTAGCCTACGAGTTTGTGATATTTTCATGTATATGTGTCCATCTTTATGTGAGCATAATTTGAATATCTCTATAAATTCTTTTCCATGTGCTTTATTTGTATAAGTCTAATCTTTTCCCCGTAGACTCTTTTTGCACTAATCAAGTCTCAGGATACTTTCTTCCTAGCTATTGTGGCACTTCACGATGTATTCCGTTGTCCCGTGATGCTCCACCATCCTACTGAGCTATGCAGCAATTTTGGTTTTTACCGATTTTTCCGGAATTGTCAGCATCCAATCAGCTAAGTTCTCTAATTTTTATTTCTGTACAACTTGAGGACAAGTTGCAATCTAAGTGTGGGGGAGAGGATGGTTTATATGTATCTATGAGTCGTTTGCTCAATTTCTGTTATATTTCTATGAAAAAGTGCTTAATTTTTAAATTTTTTGTTATATCCCGAGTAGACAAAGGCATATCTTTGCTTGAGTTTATATCATTTTTGCTATATTCTGTATATTTAGTAATTTTAGTTGTTTCACCCGACACTCTTTTTCACATGCCATAGTAAATGATGAGCTAAATGTTGAAAGCCTACCCCATTTTAGTTGGAGATTTTTGATGATTATAGCATGTTTCTTTGCTTATGTACAATTCTTGAAAAGTTTAGTAGTTTGTATTCTAGGATTAAAGTATGACATACTGTGAATATCTGTAAGTTTGAATGTGATAAGTAAAACGTGATTAAGTCTTTGCAATAGTAATAAATTGTTTACTTGAGGTGTTATGCTCAGTGGTCTGTGCTACTAGAAAATAATCTTTTCCACTGCCAGCCAGAAATCTCTACATAAACATAATTGTAATTGTGTGTGTCGGAAGCTGGTTTATGATTTGGGTGAGGTAGGGTGTACCACGTATGTCCTATTCCACTATGATGACCAAAAGCTCACGACAGTTAGGAAGAGCTGCCTTATGATTGGAGTAAGGTAGGGGATTATCTTGAAATGTCCTATTCTGGCTATGGGGCAAAAGCTTATTCTGATGTGTGTTAGAAAAGTGTGAAAAAAGTGAAAATATTGAAATATATTATTATGAATAAGTAAGGACTTAGTTATCGTTAATCTTATACCCAGTATAAACTGAAGGATATGTTGTAGGGATTATCCTCTGAGTTTGTCAGAAAGGTTTTAGATATTCTCTACTATTTCTTTTTGGGATATATATGTTTTGTAAAGTGCCTGTTATAGTTTTTTTGAATATTTCTAACTTAGATGGGAAACCGGGCTAGTTTTGGTTTGAATAACTTTCAAATTGTGGAACTTAGTGGAAGTTTATTATGGCTATGCACACACTACACGGGTGAACTTCTAAGTTATTGAATATACTTTATATTTGTGTAGATGTTTATTTGTCTCGAGCTTGATCTTTGTTCTGTTTTGCTCGAGGACGAGCAAAAGTTTAAGTGTGGGGGTGTTGTTAAGGGCTAAATTATAGTGATTTTTATATATATTTTCTATATCAATTTCCCCTACATTCGTATGATTTTCATAGATTTTGAGCTATATATGTAAATATTGAGTAAATGGCATTTTTAATAGTAAAATATGAAAACGTATCGATTTGTATGCTTTATTTGATGATTTTATGTTGTTTTGGAATCGTGTTACGTTTTGGTATGTTTTTCGATGTGTGTAGATACATATCTTTAACTTGGAAAGGATTTGGAAGAGTCTAAAGTCGAATTTGAAGTGTTGATGAAGAGATAGAGATGTTACAAGAGGATAAAGATGGAGGAAAGAAAGGATAATTATCAAGAAATCCGTTCTGCATCAAGATGGACGAGCGTTCATCTGAGGCCGACGAGCGTCCGAGAAGCGTTTATATTGAACGGGCGTCTGATAAAGCAAACGTGCGTCCAGGGAGCTAATTCACATACAGAGAGTTCAGACGTTGGCTGAACTGGCGTCCAGTATCTGTCCAAGCATTCTGGACGGGCGTCCAGTTGGTTAGACGGGCGTCCACCGCCGTTTTTACTGAAACCGACTTAGGTTACTGTAGCAGCCGACTTAGTTTTATTATAAAAGCACAGCAGCCCCAAACCCTAAATTCATTCAAAAATTTCTTCACATCAAAAGAGAGGCCAGCAGCCGCATCTTGAGAGTTTGAAGGCCGGTCACCCGAGCCTTGTGCTCGGGTGAACCGAGGTTAGATTAGGAGTAGATTAGATGTTTGCTTTTCGTTTCCATGGATCAATCCTTGTTCAAAACTATGTGAGTTCTTTTTGATTAATTCAATTCCAGTTTTTCTTCATGATTGTTGATTTATTTCGTATCTTTCTTTGTGCTTATGAGGCCATGAGAATAGATTGAAAGATCTCGTTTTCTATTGATGTTTATAATACGGAAGTGGCATAAACCTTAGATCATCATAGAAAGATAGGGTTTTTAGCCGTTGATTATGTGACAAATTAATTGGTTAGATTCCTAGGTTGTTAGATTCGATTATACGAGAGTAACTTGAATCTACACCCGTCGTTTTGTTTGGTAAATTAGTCTCAACACTCGAAAGATGAGAGATAGATAATTGAATTCGCTACGAAAGTAGGAGTTCATAGCTTGAGAGATAAGTTCACTAAGAGATTAGGGATTTGTGTCTCGTGAAAGGGTGAAACCACAAACTGAACTAAAATCATGAGATAACTAGAATTGAGATCACTAGGCTTGTTCAATGTTTGACCCCATGTCTTTAGGTTAGATTGTTTGTTTCTTTAGTTTAGATTGTTTTTATGTTTCTTAGGTTAGATTTATCTTGATTGTTCTTTTCTGTTTTTATGTTTTGTTCTTTCGTTTCTTTTGATTATTCGTTCTTTGAGTAACAATTGGTAGGATTAGTTAGATTAGATTCAACATCCCTTTTCCCTGAGGATCGATACCCGTACTTTTCCAACTTTACTAGCAACTACCCGGTATTCGGCCGGTTAGGAGGTAGTTTTGCATGGTAGTATAGGTTTATAAATTTTCTTTTGTTTTAATGATGCAAAATCCATCCAACAATGTCCTAATTAACAATTCCCTAACAGTCCTTCATGTGAATTTACACTTTATGAATATTAGATTGGCCAGACCTATTACTCGTTTTAATTATTCCTGCCGATCAACGTAGCTGTAGTGAATCCCAGTTTAGGTTTTCTAAAACATGCCTTGGCAAACCGGTATAGACCGCCGGGTTACTGGGGGCGTCTTTTCCTAATTTCTAGATCTACATTGCTCAATACCATATTGAAGACAAAAAGGAATGTTCAAAGCTTAATACCTTCAACAATGGAGATCTATCTCGATCTACTCAAGCTAGAGATGATGGAAGAAGGGAGGGAACCGAAAACAACTCTCCAAAGCTCAAGAAAACTTTATTGCATAATAATAATTGTAATGTAATATATAAAATTGAAGATTGTATTAAGTATATGAAAACTCTCAGTATATGCGGCTTTATATAGATACAATAACCGACTTAAGACTCTCTAAAACCCTAACCGACCTAGATAATGCGGCATAATCAGCTTCGTGTTCCACAAGACGCCGGTTTACCGGGCCTAGCCTTCGGGTTACCGGGCCTACTTTTCTTCCTTTTATTCAGCAGGCTTCTTCTTAGACTTCAATCACTTGGCCCAATGTACTTCTTTTGGTCTAGACCCTTTCTCCAATGCTCCAGATGTGGTACATCCTATAAAACATGCAAAACGAGACAAAACAGTACCAAAACATCTGGAAAATAGCATAGATGCAGAATTACGATCCTGGAAACACTCATATAGCATTTAACATATATTCCACATAATAACGAGCCTATCTATCCTCTCTTGAGCAGAATTCTGGGTGAATATAGGTAAAATTACTGGTACCATTTAGAGCGTTATCAGACACCTATATCAGCTCTGTTGATCAGATTGCCCACCACCTTCAGACGAGAACCAAGAGGTAGGACCCTTATGGTCAATTATGTGGTCGTAAAAGCATCATCAGCCTATCATGTCATCATGGGAAGTCCCGCGTTGATCGACCTCCGAGCTTTGATCTCCCCAGCTCATATAAGCATGAAATTTCCAACTTTTGAAGGATCAGTGGAAATCAAAGGTGACGTGGAGACAGCCAGGAGTTACTACATGGCCACCATCAACAGAGAAACGATGGTACAACAAGTCTTAGTTGAGGAACTACTGCCATAGGATGAGGAAAGTTGGTCCTCAGAGGACAGAGTTGAAGCGGTTAGTTTATGGGAAGAGCGGAAAGATTTAACTATTAATATTGGGTCATGGATCCCAGAGCAGCATAAAGAAGCCCTGGTTAAAGTGCTGAAATAATTCTAAGATGTTTTCTCATGGAAAACTGAGGACATGCCAGATCTGTCTCCCGAGCTGGAAATACACAAACTCAATGTTGATCCGAACAGGAGGCCTGTTCGGCAAAAGAAAAGGCATTTTTCTAAGGAGCGAATGGAAGCAATAGATAAAGAAGTGCATAAGTTACTTCAGGCTAACATCATAAGATAAGTAGTTTATCCAGATTTGCTAGCCAACCCAGTTCTGATGAAGAAGTCGGATGGAAGTTGGCGAATGTACGTGGATTTCACCGACTTGAATAAGGCCTGCACAAAGGATTGCTATCCGCTCCCCAAGATGGACATGTTAGGGTTTTGAAGTATTTGCATTTTAAGATGTCTACAAGGGGTATCATCAAAATCGACTAGAACTCATAGAGAAAAAGAACAAACAGAACTTTTATTGAATATAATGTATTTGTCTTGTGGAAAATTGTACATTGAAATATGTGGCTGGTGCCACTTTTTTATAGTGATATAAACCGACTTAATGACACCTAGATCTACCCTCGTCAAAGAAAACGCGTTTTCCGAAGGTTCTGGAATCTGCGGCTGCGGAGGTACTTCCCGCGGCATCCGGGGCATTTATGTATTTTTCACTCTGCTGACTTAACTGAAGGTTACGGAACACCTTAGGTCCGTTTTTTTGTCCAGCTTGGCCCATAATCGCTCTCCAACACTTGGCCCAATCTTCGTATCCTGAAAATAGTCCAATAATGCACGAAATAATATAGAATTGGGGAAAATAAACGTTAAATGCAAATTACTCAACTCATGAACCCGACTTATGACATTCAACTCAAATGGCTCATTTAAATGGTCGAAAACTACTACTTTTCGCTTAGAATGGGTGAAATGTTGATGTCATAAGGTGTATCATTTTGAGCATCATCAACTACCCCCCACTATCCTTCTGCTTCTCCTCGAGCAGAGTATCAAGGCGGAAAGTACCTCCAAGAGCAATCCCCATCAATTACCACACATTCAGTCAATATTTCAGGCAGAACATGCAACATGCGACAATCCATAAGCTTCCCATTAATCAATACTTACCAATGCATCAATGTGTCGTGTGATGAATCTTTTGTGATAGTGTATCTGTGAAAAGAATGAAGTTATAGCGACCCAAAAACCTTAACTTGCTAGTGTGCACAGTCGCTCCTCTGGCTTTCAGACTCAGGCAAACAACATGAAACATTACTTCGGCCAGGTGTCTCGGATTTTATCTAATAAAAAATAAACAAGTAATAAAAATAATCCGGTTTACCCCAAGTGCAGGGATCGTAGTATAGAGGTTAATACCTGAGTCGAGTCCACAGGGAATCGGGGTTGTTTACCTAGTTTTTATCTAACTAACCTAAAGATGTCAAAACTACTATTACTAGAATTATAAGAAAATGAAACGATTAACACGTAACAAACTAAAAACGAAAATAACAAAAGTAAACTGGACAGAAGATCAGAAATCTAAAGCCAGGAAATATAATTGCGAACAAGATTTAATAAACTAATTCTATTCTATAACCTAAACGTGCAATAAAAATTTCTAACTTAGCTAGGCAATTCAAGTTCAAACGATTTTAATCAATAATTTAACGAACTAACAAGCAATTGATCCACCAATTCTATAACATTCAATTCCTCCTTTAGATTATCTAGTGATGATTTAACAAAAGTCGTGATTCACCTATCGTAAGTATGAATTTCTAATTTCTTAGACAATTCGTTTATTAATCTTTTATCTTTCGATCCTAAAGATTAACGCTTTTATATCCAAGGTGTAAGATTTCTCAATCTAGCAACCTAGAAATTAACCTAACAACTCTCGTTAGTTAGATTAAAGATCTAATCTTTATTATGGTGATCTAGGGTTTAATAACGATTTTCATCAAACATTAAACATCAAGCATGCAAGGTATCTATCGATTAAATTGCATAACAACAAGTAAAACATAATAAAGATACAACTTTTAATAAAAACTCACAAGATAATCCAACGAGAAATCAAAGTTGATAGAACGGCTTCACAACGCTTGTTCCAAAGAGCTCTAGCCTCTAAGCATCGTTTGAATACTCGAAATAGCTACTAGAAAGTACATATAATTTGAAGGAATTTATTTAAGAAATAAAAAGCATAAAAGTTGTTTATGAAAGGTGGAGAACACAGAAAAATCGCCCCTTAGGGTTCTTGTGGCCGCCAAGTGTAATTAGGGTATCTTGTGTCTAGAAAAACGCGGCTATAAATAGGTTTTTAAGTCGGTTCCTGCAATGTCGGCGGCTGGACGCCCGTCCAAGGGGTTGAACGCCCGTCCATGCTGCAATAAAATCTTCGAGTCGGGCCGAGTCATGTCAGACGCCCGTCCTATGTAAAATTGGACGCTCGTTCAGCAAAAATCTTAACATCCTGAATTCAATGTTCCTTCCTGGACGCTCGTCCAATTACTCAAACGCCCGTCCAGCTGGACGGAACTTCAGACGCGCATTCAGTTCATTTCAAATCCGGTTTTTCATCTCTATCTTTATCCGACTTCATCTTTATCCTTTTTCTTCCATGTAAATCCTCACTTGAACATCTTTTAAACCTCTTTTAAGCCAAATTCATGTATCTACAAGACATCAAAACATTGCAAAGTGTAAAATCATTCAAAGTGATAGAAAATCAACAATAAAATCTCATAACTCAACCAACTTCGCGATTAAACCATTCCAAACATCACTTGCTTAATAAATCAAATAAACGTTCACTTTCTATGCAAAACATTGGAGTATAGAGGAAAATTGTCACGAAATAGTACGATATAAATCATAGAAAATCACCCTAAACAACTCCCCCACACTTAGCTTTTGCTCGTCCCGAGCGAAACAAAACAAGATCAAGGCTCAGGAAAACGATAGACATTCCAGCAAGAATAAAGCATATTAAATAAGTTAGAGGTTCACCCTGGTGTGTGTGCAAAGCCATAGCAAACTTCCACTAAGTCCAAACTTTAAAATTACCAAGCAACTAGCAAATACCCCATTTAAACTAGAAATAGATGATACTTATAATATGCACCCTACAAAACGTAACATATCCCGAAAAGGATGATAGAATACATTTAGGACCTTTCTGACATACTCAGAGGATAATCCCTACAACATATATGTCGGTTTATACTGGGGATAAGGTATGTGATAACTAAGTCTTATATCAATTCGTACCAATACCTTTCGTAAGTTGATTTAGTTAACATTCACATTTATACGCACATCAGAATGAGCTATTGCCCGTCATAGTAGAATAGGACATTCGAGATATACCCTACCTTACTCAAATCAAAAGGCAGCTTCTTCTGACTGTCGTGAGCTTTTGGTCATCATAGTGGTATAGGACATTCGAGATATGACCTACCTCACTCGAATCATCGACCATCTTCCGAGACACCCAATTAATTCATTAAATTTTTCCCTTTTTGTACATACTTTTTAAAGCATAATAGTCACGTTTCGCTTATCACATTCAAACCTAAGATATTCACAGTAGGTCATACTCCGGCTCTAAACACAAACTATTATAATTCTCACGATACGTACATTAGCACTAAGCACACGATACTTATAAGATAATCAAAAAATTACTAATCCAAATGGGTATAGCTTTATATTTTAGCTCATCATTTAATATGGCTCGTGAAATGTATGTCGGGTGAAACATCTAACCTACTAAACATACAATATACAGCATAAATGTCTATAAAAACCGAACAAAGATATGCATTTGCTCAACCGGGACAAAACAAAATTTTGAAAAATTTTAGCTCTTTTCAGCATAGAATAACAATATAAGCAAAAAGATACACAACCATTCCCCTCCCCCACACTTAAACGACAACGTGTCCTCAGGTTGTACAGGATTAAAAAGAAACAAAGTACTTAGCTGATTTAAATAGATACTCGAACCGTTGGTCAGGCAGGAGCATGAAGAAACCAACGTTCGGAAACTCAAAGATGATCCGTTCCAGCAGGATTCGAATACTAGCTTGACAAAACAACTAAAAATATGCCTGCACTACTCGATAAACACGGGAAAATCTCGGGGAAAACGGGGATTATATCACATCGCAAAATAAAGATAAAAAGAAGGATAAGGTGAAATCGAATCAAATGACAATTCAAGCACAACACGGAATAATAGAAAACACAAGAATGTCAACGATACGCCTTATGGCTTACAAGATTCAGCAACAAAAATTGAGCAACGGAAACAGACAGTAGCTCCAAGGAAAGTACATATGAATCAAGAAAAGATTGAAAAAAAAAAACATAGTATCAAAATACAAAACAAATTCCAGGGAGAAAGATATAATGTAGAATCCGCATCAGAAAGTCAAGTCTGCCCTGGTGCCGAAGAATCACCAGCAGGAGGTGCTCCATCCATAGGAGTATCAGTAGAAGATCCGGTATGTGGTGTAGTAGTCCTCCCTGCTGTGTCAACTTGCTCCTCATCAGAAGACGACTCAGATTCATGAAGAACATCCGCAATAGCCTGCTCGATGTCGTCGGAAAAAACGTAATCCATAGTGCTTGAATTGTAGCATCTCTGATCCCTCGGAGGACGGCCCTCACTCATGCAACCTAAGATAGTCAAGATATTGTTCTGGGACGTTCTCATGTCCTCCATCCAGTTCCTTATACTATTCGCCATACTTAACCGCATCCGAACTGATGGAGATAAGGAAGGAAGGGAAGATACTGGAGGCGGGACTGAAGATGATCCAGGCTCATGTGCTGCCTCATCCTCAGTCTCAGTCTGACCAGAAGATTTCACTTTTTCTCGCTGCAAGTACCTCGGATTCTTAGGTTTGTGATCAGTCTTGTACTCGGGAACAACAGCATCTTGACAGAGACTATGGATCAAATAGGGGCAAATCATACATCGAGCATAGACTTTCTGATTCAACGCTATCTCATAAAAAATCGCCTGTCCTACATCAACATTCAACTTAAAGGTCAAGGCGTAGAGCATCCCGAGATCGCCAATGTGAAAGTGCATCAAGTTGTTCTTAGGTAACAACCTGTTCTGGATAAACCGACACTGGACTTTCCAATCCTCCGTCCACGAGGTAGTAACCAATTCTTTCCTTTCTCCTCTCGGTCTAAGTGTCCACGGCACCTCCGGGCACTTTCAGTCTAAGCTCCTCCAAAGGATCCTCACCCGCATCCTGCTTGGCTTTAATCGCCTCCTTATAATCCAACCCCTCAAAAGGTGCTAACTGGTATTTCTCGTTGATAACTTTCGGTGTAAACGGCACCTTAACTCCTCGAACCATAACCACCCCAGTTTCGAGATCCGTCTCAGAACAGTTCGCATAAAACTCATGAACTATGGTAGCATTGGCAAGGGTTCTAGGGGTTTTCATCAGTGCACCCCACTTTCTATCCGTCAACATCTGAACAAAAGAAGGATCGACTTGAGACTCAAGAACGGCTCTCTCAATCAACATGGTTCTCGTCAGATAATGCTTGTTGTACACGTCTAGGGCCTTGGGGTTAATGAACCTCCTAGCAAATGGAATAGGGACAGGGGGTCTCACATTCTGTCTAACAGGCTCCCGTCTCTCAGGTGCTTCCTCAGGCGTAGGACTAGGAGTCTCTTCAGTCCTTTCTACCCTAGGTAATCTCACTAGGGGTACCTCGTCATCAGTATCAGACTCAGATTCATCTCTCAACGGCACCCAAGATTGACCTTGAGCAACCCTAGGAAGACGTTCTCTAATCTCAACACCCCGTGTGAGAAGCTCTAAGGTGGGATCCACAACCTTTTTCTTCTTACTGGGCTCCTTTGCTATCCCCTTACCATGTCGTTTCTGAACCTCTTTACGGGTCATTGCTATTCAGCCTAGACAAACAACCTAAAACCACAATACAAAACAAAACCACCTGTTTATCGTCCAAACGGGATTTCCCAAAAAAATCACAAACCAACACCAAACCACACCAAAACCATCAAGCAACCATCCACCATCAACCATCACCATCCCAGATCACCAACAAAACAGGAAAAAGAAAAGAAACTAATAGGCTAGTATTCAAAAGAAAAACTACTCCGAAATCGAATTAAAAAAAACATGAATCAAACCAAGAAAAGGTGATAAAGTCTTACCAGGTGTAATGAGAGGTGATGTTGCGTGGAACACCAGATTTGCGGTAACAGTGTTTATCTTGAGGATATAAGGCTGATATGAATGATTTCTCCGGTGTGGTTAGGGTGGCGAGTAAGAACAAGGCTGCCGGATCAGTTTATAAGATGAACAAGTTAATCAGTCGACAAGTTGGCAGAGTTTCTGCTTGTATTAGATTTATAGTTAAAGCTTGAGAGAGAATCCTCCTTTTCTATTACAATGTGATCCCATATATATAGGCTAAAAAAGTAAGTCGGTTCACTGTTCATTGATAAGACAACTTAGAATACATAGCTAAGTTATGCATGCATGCAATACAAGTGTCCTATCTAGCTGTAAAGTGTTGCCAGCTGGATTGGCCAGCTGGGTAAGCATGGCGAACAGCGAGTCCGGAGAAGTATGGTTGAGCAGCGGACTCGTTTGTGCCTTTATGTATAGGGTGGAATCACGTGGAGAGAATGAGTCCGGCTTACCGTTAGCGGACATGATCCGGCTTACTGTTGGCGGATAGGCCTCGGCTTGTAGCTAGCGGCCAGAAGATGTTTGGTGGCAGCGGCCAGCGGAGGTAAAAGCCCATTATCTGTGTTGACGGGCCAAGATTGTAGGCCCAATATGGATGAACAGGGCCCCATTCCAATCCGGGTATATCAAGAGGGTGATGAAAATGACAACTGGAAGCCCTAACAATGCAAATTCGACCCCAAAGTTTGGATTTTTCTCCCAATAAAACCGCACAAGCTAGGTCAATGAATCTGATTAATGGCTGTTTGTTGTTGGATTTGGTTTGAATAATCGATGAGAGGTGTTTGTAGAGCTTTAAATCGCCCAAAATGGTTTAGAAACAAGGAATTTAAGGCAAAAGGGGGCGCAAGAGTCGGTATTTTGCTTTTCAATTTTCTGGTTCAAATGAAATTTGGGAAGCAGGGGGTATATATAGACACAGGGCGGACGGGCGTCCAGTGCAGCAGACGAGCGTCCACCTGGAAAACTGATGAACTGGACGGGCGTTCGATGAAACGGACGCCCGTCCCACTTTTCAAACTAATACAGTGTTGGAGGGAACTTTCTGGACGGGCGTCCAGAAAAGATAGACGCACGTTCAATGAAACACAAGCAGACGGGCGTCCAGTATGATGGACGGGCGTCCAAAATCAAAATTAAGCAAAAACATAGAATTTTTCATACATTTTTATTCAAAATCTTATTGCTTCATATAAATCAAACAAAAAACTTCAAAAACATAAAAACGAGACGATAGTGGGTTGCCTCCCACCGAGCGCTTTTGTTTAACATCGTTTGCTCGACGAAACACCTAACGAAGCTAGTCATCATAAATATCAGCCCAATCCACAATCCGGATTAGACGACGGAGCATGTCAATCATGGGAGGAAAATCGTATTCATCATGTAGAGCCCAATCCTCACCAGCAACATCCACTCCTTGGAAATGTTCAGCACGCAGCACTAGCAACAAGTCGGTCAGCATCGGATCATTAAGGATTGTATACGGTCGTCCTAAAGCACTTTGCAGGTCCTCGGTACTAAACTCTCCACCTCCCAAAGATTGGGGTACAATGATAACGTAGGTAACAGTCCTGAGGCGAGTGATAATATCATAATCTACGTCCAGAATGATCGTCCCTCCCGGTCCGTCATCTAAGGTGATAAGGTGGATCCTACTAATGAAAGGGAACTCATGCGGCAGAACTCCGTAATCCATCTTTAAAATACACAAAGCTGAACTGAAGCAGAGTCAACAATTACCCTAATTAGACTTAAACTAAACAAATAAATCAAAGAAAAGAGTAACACAAAAGTAACTAATACAAATAAGGATATCTAGGATGCCCCCTAGTGGCGCTTTTGGTTTATGTCATTAGCTCGACAATCTTTCAATTTAGCTTGGATCAGGCCATTTAACCTTTCTTCCAGCCAATACATCGTGTAAACTCTGATCAGTAGTGTGGCTGCAAAAACAGCATCTAACACATGGGGTCAAGCTTTTGATAGCTTTCCAAACACGTTTAATCCTCCCCATTGTAGACTTCTTCTTCTTCAGACGTCTCTTAAGCTGTTGCTCCCTGTGAAACTCTTCCATATCCCAACTACCAGCCATGACTTCCTCTAACGGACCACTGCCGTCATCCTTAGAAAACAAGTCGGGTGAAAATTCGTCAAACTTATTGACTTCAGGTATGCCACACCCGAGGATGTCGAGGAAATGAACAATCAAAGGTTTTTCTTTGGTTTGACCGATATAATGCTTGCACCTTTGACCATTCACTCTGAACGGCTGGTCATCATGACCTCTTAGTTCTAAAACGCCTCCAGGAATGATTTGCAGAATTTCGAAAGGGCCGGACCAACGTGTCCTCAACTTTCCAGGGAACAGATGTAACCTGGAATTGTACAATAGAACTTGCTCCCCAACTCGAAATTCTCGCTTCTTGATCTTGGCATCATGAAGGAGTTTCATCTTATCTTTACTTATCCTGGCACTCTCGTAGGCTTGGAGTCTAAACTCATCTAACTCATGCAACTGCTGCAGTCGGTGTTCACCACATGATCGGGTATCGAAGTTTAAGAACTTAGTGGCCCAATACGCTCTATGCTCCAGCTCAACTGGCAGGTGGCATAGTTTTCCATATACCATCTGATAGGGTGATGTACCCATGGTGGTTTTGTAGGCAGTTCGATATGCCCAAAGTACATCATCCAACTTAAGACTCCAGTCCTTTCTGTGACTGTTTACTACTTTTTCCAGGATCTTCTTCAAGCTTTGATTACTTCGCTCAACCTGACCACTAGTCATAGGATGATATGGTCTGCCAATTTTATGCCGGACACCGTATTTCTCAAGTACTTTCTCTAGTGGTCGGTTGCAGAAGTGCGTTCCCTCATCGCTTATCAAGGCACGTGGGCACCCAAATCTTACAAAGATGTTTTTCTTTAGAAAATTCATGACCGTTTTATGATCATTGCGAAAAGTGGCCTGGGCCTCCACCCATTTCGATACATAATCGACACAGACTAAGATGTATTTATTTCCACGGGAAGATGGGAACGGGCCCATAAAATCAATCCCCCATACATCAAAGACTTCACATTCTAGAATGGGTTTCAACGGCATGTCGAAACGCCTTGTTAAAGCTCCGGTTCGTTGGCACCTATCACAAGCTTTACAGAAAGCTTCTGAATCCTTGAAGATCGTGGGCCAATAGAAACCAGACTGAAAGATCTTGGCAACGGTTTTCCACGGACCAAAGTGGCCACCAGTAGGACCACTGTGGCATTGTTCAATGATATCACGTTGCTCAGATTCAGGAACACATCTCCTTAGCAATCCGTCTTTACAAATTTTGAAGAGGTACGGTTCATCCCATACAAATGTTTTCAAGTCAGAGAAGAATTTCTTCTTCTCCTGATATGAAAATGTCGGATTTAGATATTGGGAATGCAGGTAGTTGATGATGAAAGAATACCATGGAACATCTGGGGCGCAATCTTCTATAAGCATAACATTTTCGAGAGGAAAGTAAAGGTCTATATCGTTAGGTTCTTGCTCTTCCTCATTCAACATCCTTGATACATGATCAGCTACTACGTTTTCACTGCCCTTTTTGTCCTTAATCTGAACGTCAAACTCTTGCAGGATCAGTATCCAACGTAGTAGGCACGGTTTAGCATCTTTCTTTGTCATTAGATATCGCAAAGCAGCGTGATCAGTCCACACAGTAATTGCAGCACCCAACAAGTAACTACGAAATTTGTCCATAGCGAAGACTACAGCTAATAATTCCTTTTCAGTGGTCGTGTAGTTTACTTGTGTAGGGTTTAGTGTGTGACTGGCGTAAGATATGGGCTGGAACTTTCCTTTTATTCATTGTCCTAGGACTGCACCAACAGCGTAGTTGGATGAATCACACATAAGCTCGAAGGGTAGATTCCAGTCAGGAGAGATACGAATTGGTGCGGAAATCAACAGACTTTTAAGCTCCTCAAACGCTTGCTTGCAACTATCATCAAAATTAAAAATGACATCTTCTCTCAGTAATGTAGAAAGGGGCTTGGCTATCTTGGAAAAGTCCTTAATGAATCTCCTATAAAAACCGACATGTCCAAGAAAACCTCTAACTTCGCACACATTTCTAGGAAAATTCATCTTCTCTATAGCTTCCACTTTTGCCCTATCTACTTCCATTCCTTTGGCTGAGATCTTGTGGCCAAGAACTATTCCTTTGTCTACCATTAAATGGCACTTTTCCCAGTTTAGGACTAAATTCTTTTCCACACAGCGGGATAATACTAGATCAAGATTATCAAGACAGTGATCAAAGGATTGACCAAAGACTGAGAAATCGTCCATGAATATCTCCATACACTTTTCAACAAGCCCATCAAAGATAGCCGCATACATCTTTGGAATGTAGGCAGGGCATTGCGAGACCGAATGGCATTCGCACCGTAAGCGAATGTACCATAAGGCGAGTAAAAGTTGTCTTTTCTTGGTCGACCGGATCTATGGGTATCTGAAAATATCCTGAATATCCATCCAGGAAACAGTAGAATGCATGTCCTGCCAGACGCTCAAGCATCTGGTCAATGAAATGAAGGGGGAAATGATCTTTCATCGTAACCTCATTGAGTTTTCTGTAGTCTATACAGACTCTATAACCAGTCACGACCCTCAATGCTATTTCTTCGCCCTTCTCATTCTTCTCGATAGTAATCCCTCATTTCTTAGGAACCACTTGAGTAGGGGATACCCATTCACTGTCAGCAATTGCGTAAATAATACCCATGTCTAAAAGCTTGATAATCTCCTTTTTGACCACTTCTTGCATATGAGGGTTGAGCCTCCTCTGGGGCTGTCTAACACACTTTGCACCCTCTTCAGTCTTAATCTTGTGCATACAAATGTCAGGAGATATCCCTCTGATATCTCCTACTTGCCAACCAAAGGCTTTCTCATTCTTTCTCAAAACGTTTAACAATTTCATTTCTTCCAATCGGGATAACTTGGCAGAAATAATTAACGGAAGCTTGTCACCTTCTCTCAGGAAGACGTATTTCAAGTGCTTAGGTAACGGCTTCAGTACCAGATCTGCAGGTGGTTCTTTTAAACTCGATTTAAGCTCCCCACTTTTCAACTCAACATCACTGAGTTTACTGAGTGGTCCCACTGCCAAAGCTTCTCCTTTCATCGAATCTTCATCAAACTCAGCTGCTAGTTGTTCTAGATTCACCCAACCATGATTATTCAGATTTTCAACTAATCGCTCATATTCAATCTCAACAGCCATGACTTGCTTTTCCATGTAATCATTAAAGTCATCTGACATATCTTCTATGGAGAAGCCGATCGGATAATCAGAGGGTCTCTGAATAGCTTTGGAGACACTGTAGCTCACCTCCTGATCACCGACTCGTATGGTCACTTGGCCACCATCACAGTCAATGAGGGCTCTAGCTGTAGAAAGAAAAGGTCTTCCAAGTATCAAGGGACATTATCATCCTTTTCTATGTCTAGGACGTACCAGTCAACTGGAAAAGTGAATCTATCAATTTGAACTAAAACATCCTTTAATATCCCAGCAGCTTTCTTGGAAGATCTATCAGCGAATTGTAGGTTCATGGTCGTGGGTTCTAAAAGATCATTCAATCCAAGTCAAGCGTTTACGGACGTACGGTGGCATCGGACTTATGGATGCACCCGGTCACATAAAGAGTTTGGGAAGACTAGGCCTCCCATCGGCAATGTGAGCACAAATTTCCCGGGGTCACCCCTCTTGATTGGTAGATCTTCATAACTTATCACAGAGCAATCCTCACCAATCAACCGATCCATGTCTTCTAACTTCTTCTTAGAAGAAACAACATCCTTGATGAACTTAGTGTACTTAGGCATCTCAACCAAAACATCAGATAATGGAAGATTAACCTGAGTATTTTTCAGAAGATTAAGCGCTTTCTCATATTTCTTGTCCTCATGCAAGGAGATGTTGCTCTTTCTAGGTGGAAATGGTAGCTTCTTTAAATCACTCTCAGAAAAGACTTTCTTCGAGGATGAACTGACAGCTTTATCTTCCAAATCTTTCCACCTCACCACTTTCTCACTTCTTTTACTAGTCAGGGGATCCGCCACCTGACTCTCACTTGATTCTTCATTTCTCAGGGGGTCAGCCACCTGAGTACTCTCTTGCAGAAAAGGGGAACATGGGTGCTCGATTTCCCCTCCTGCCTTATCACTGGCAGGAGGGGTTAGTGGTTTCCCTGGTTCGAGGGACAACTAAGTTGAGTACCAGATCTGAGATTCATTGCACTGGCCTCTTCTTTACCATAGGGAATTGAAGGAACTAGGTCAGTGCACTGGCCATGATTCAAATTGGTCTGAGCTACCTGACCACCCTTAGGATTTTTATCCGTAAAGCTGGGCAACTACCCTGAGGGTCTGGAAGCTAATTGGCCAGCCATTTTCCCGATCTGCCTCTCAAGACTCTTTATTGTGCTCTGGAGGGATTGGATATTATTATTCTGCTCCTCCAGTTTAGCTTCAAGGTTATTAGAGTGAGAGGGGCCTTGAGAGTTCTGAAAGTTCTGCGGGATGGTTTGGCTGGGACGATTCTGAAACGCAGGATTTGAATTGTTTGGCCAATTTTGATTGAACCTTTGATTTGTATTGGAAAAATTCGTGTTCAGGTTCTGATTGGTGCTTGGGTTTCGATTGAAATTCTGATTTTGGTTAAAATTCGAATTTTGATTGAGATTTTGATTCGGATGAAAACCCTGGGTTTGAAGATTGCTTTGGCCAGAGAACTGATTGTTAAATCTCTG
Organism: Gentiana straminea; assembly: GCA_036785695.1. Classification (NCBI taxonomy): domain Eukaryota; kingdom Viridiplantae; phylum Streptophyta; class Magnoliopsida; order Gentianales; family Gentianaceae; genus Gentiana; species Gentiana straminea. Next base: position 2,759,638 of record JAVUPR010000046.1, on the reverse strand, counting down.
ATTTTGATGGCCAAAGAAAGCATTAACTTCAGCATTCTGTCCATTCATAGGACAGAAGGGAGAGGTGTGCCCCACATTATCACATACCTGGCATGTGACTGAATTGTACTGTCCCTGATTCTGGACAGCATTGACTTGATAGGTAGAAGGGGAAATAAATTGACACTGGCCAACCATATGGCCAGTTTGACAACAATTTTCACAAAACGAACTTGAGAATTCTCGCGGGAATGATGAATTCGATTCGTTGGACTTGGGGACATTGAAAGAGCGGCCACTGTTTGTTGCGGCATGGCGATCGATTTTGCATATTTACTTCCTCGATCCTAGGAGGAGGAGGAGGTGCCTGAATAGCTTGAGAGGAGGGGGCATAATTATATTTGGCAATATCCTCGAATAATGCCCACCCTTCTGCAGGTGTTTTCCTCAGGAATGCCCCACCAGAAGAACTATTGACCATACCCTTAGTGAGCTCGGTCAATCCACTGAAAAATGTGTTGACTTGCCTCTGCAAGTCCAAACCGTGGTGAGGGAATTTACGAAGAAGAGCTTTGAATCTCTTCCATGCATCAAAGAACGATTCGTTTTCCTTTTGATAAAAGGTGAAAATTTCATTTCAGCATTGGGCTGTCTTGGATGGTGGGAAATATTGACTTAGGAACTCTTTTTCGAGTCCGGCCAATTGGTGATTGATTCGGCGGCGAGAGAGTTATACCACTCTTTTGCCTCCCCTTTCAAGGAAAACGGGAATAACTTCAACTTTATCGCATCCTCACTTACACCTTGAATGCGAGTCGTACCACATATCTCAAAAAATGTGTGTACGTGAGTATGAGGATTTTCAGATTGAAAACCATGGAAGATTGATGCATGTTGCATCATTTGAATGAGCCCAGGTTTGAGTTCGAAGGTTGGTGCGTTTATGGCGGGTAGAACGATGGCCGGGTTGACTCTGACTTCACCAGGCATGGCGTAGTCAGCCAATGTACGTCTATCTTCTGCAGCCATAATGACTATGTCTTCGATTTCTATTGCTAGATTTCGTTCGAGATCTTGATCGGCCGTACTCCCTTCGTCAGGAAGAACCGCAGGACGGACTCTTCGCCTGTTTGGTCTGACTATGGTTCGTTCGAGGTCAGGGGTGTAAAGCAGTGGCCCTTTTTGACTTCGAGTTTGCATAAACCGAAACCAAAATCAAGTTGTCTAAACTAAAAAAAACTAAAAGTTAAAAACTATGAAAAGAAAATAAAAGCAGGAGGCCAGACGGGCGTCCAATGAATCCGGACGGGCGTCTGACTGAAGAACTAGACGGCCTTTTGGAGCAAGCCAGACGCTCGTCTGATTTCCTCCAAACGGTACCGAGTTGGATCTTTTTAGATGGACGGGCGTCTACTTACTCCAGACGCCCGTTTGGAAAACAGAACAGAAAATAGAAAAATAAAACTAGTAAAGCTAGACAACCGTACCGAGTTCCCCGGCAACGGCGCCAAAAACTTGTCTCGGATTTTATCTAATGAAAAATAAACAAGTAATAAAAATAATCCGGTTTACCCCAAGTGCAGGGATCGTCGTATAGAGGTTAATACCGGAGTCGAGTCCACAGGGAATCGGGGTTTTTTACCTAGTTTTTATCTAACTAACCTAAAGATGTCACAACTACTATTACTAGAATTATAAGAAAATGAAACGATTAACACGTAACAAACTAAAAACGAAAATAACAAAAGTAAACTGGACAGAAGATCAGAAATCTAAAGCCAGGAAATATAATTGCGAACAAGATTTAATAAACTAATTCTATTCTATAACCTAAACGTGCAATAAAAATTTCTAACTTAGCTAGGCAATTCAAGTTCAAACGATTTTAATCAATAATTTAACGAACGAACAAGCAATTGATCCACCAATTCTATAACATTCAATTCCTCCTTTAGATTATCTAGTGATGATTTAACAAAAGTCGTGATTCACCTATCGTAAGTATGAATTTCTAATTTCTTAGACAATTCGTTTATTAATCTTTTATCTTTCGATCCTAAAGATTAACGCTTTTATATCCAAGATGTAAGATTTCTCAATCTAGCAACCTAGAAATTAACCTAACAACTCTCGTTAGTTAGATTAAAGATCTAATCTTTATTACGGTGATCTAGGGTTTAATAACGATTTTCATCAAACATTAAACATCAAGCATGCAAGGTATCTATCGATTAAATTGCATAACAACAAGTAAAACATAATAAAGATACAACTTTTAATAAAAACTCACAAGATAATCCAACGAGAAATCAAAGTTGATAGAACGGCTTCACAACGCTTGTTCCAAAGAGCTCTAGCCTCTAAGCATCGTTTGAATACTCGAAATAGCTACTAGAAAGTACATATAATTTGAAGGAATTTATTTAAGAAATAAAAAGCATAAAAGTTGTTTATGAAAGGTGGAGAACATAGAAAAATCGCCCCTTAAGGTTCTTGTGGCCGCCAAGTGTAATTAGGGTATCTTGTGTCTAGAAAAACGCGGCTATAAATAGGTTTTTAAGTCGGTTCCTGCTATCTCGGCGGCTGGACGCCCGTCCAAGGGGTTGAACGCCCGTCCATGCTGCAATAAAATCTTTGAGTCGGGCCGAGTCATGTCAGACGCCCGTCCTATGTAAAATTGGATGCTCGTTCAGCAAAAATCTTAACATCCTGAATCCAATGTTCCTTCCTGGACGCTCGTCCAATTACTCAAACGCCCGTCCAGCTGGACGGAACTTCAGACGCGCATTCAGTTCACTTCAAATCCGGTTTTTCATCTCTATCTTTATCCGACTTCATCTTTATCCTTTTGCTTCCATGTAAATCCTCACTTGAACATCTTTTAAACCTCTTTTAAGCCAAATTCGAGTATCTACAAGACATCAAAACATTGCAAAGTGTAAAATCATTCAAAGTTATAGAAAATCAACAATAAAATCTCATAACTCAACCAACTTCGCGATTAAACCATTCCAAACATCACTTGCTTAATAAATCAAATAAACGTTCACTTTCAATGCAAAACATTGGAGTATAGAGGAAAATTGTCATGAAATAGAACGATATAAATCATAGAAAATCACGCTAAACACCAGGCCCGTTTGTTTCTTATTTTATGCGAGGGTCGTGCCCTTTTTGCTATGAGTTCGCTTCCCTCACTGCCTTTATTATTATTTTTCTTTCCTTTTTTTCCTCTTTTTTTTTATGCAATCTTGATCGCGTGCAAAGCACTTACTAGCAATAGGACTAGGTCTATCGTAGTAGAGTACTGGCGAGTCAAGGTCGATCATACGGAGACTCGTAAGAACGTCTAATTATCAAGATTGAGCTTGTCACAATTATGGTCTACGACCAACAATAATATAGACGGTAGTAAATTTGGCAACAATCAACTAGCAAGATTATGCAAGTTCAACGGAGCAACAAGAGTTTCTAATGTATTAGTTCAATTATGAGTAATTAGTTATACCCCCCACACATGCAACAGTCCTCCCCATTGGTGAATTTATTCATTGTTCATCTATAAGTACAACTCCTAACCCTATCTACTCCGACAATGGTAGTAGACAATCTATACGCAAGCTACCCTCCTTCGTAATAGCCCATACGCATAAAGAACTAGAGCTGTAGATATTGAGCGCTAACCCATACCGCAAACCCGCCAAGACAGCTATCGACATTGATCAGCACGTTCTAGGGTCCATCTAGATAATGTCCAAACATAGCACTTCACTATTCGTATTTCATGCTAGTTTACGATGACATGCAAATAGTTGATCAGGCTACCAACATGTAAATTAAATCTATCGATCAACGTAGCTGGCACCGATTATCATGAACTAGTAATTTACTAGGTATTCAAATCTAGCGATATAGACCGTCGCAGATCTGAAGAACACAATCATTATTTCATGATTTCTTCACCAATGAATTAGATTTATAACACATGGGGTAAAATAAACTAACTACTACATAATTAAACTGAATAGGCAATTAAAACATACTAGTCGAATAGAACAACGATAGATCTACATCTTAGAAAAGATAGAAAATCATACCCTCGAAGACGAGCGTAGATCTCCCTCGGATCTCTCCATAGGCGGCGACTCCGTCGTCTCTCCGACCAGAACTCATAAAATAATAAATAAAGAACAAAGAACTTTTATTGCATAATACTTGTAACAGTTGTGTGGTACTATTGTTACATTGAATTCTGAGGTGAAGCCTCTTATTTATAGCTACCTAAACCGACTTAGAAACACCTAGTTCTACCCCTCGTCCAAGAAAACACGTTTCGGAAGGATCTGGATTCTCTGTAAACCGGCACCGACTCTCGGTTTACCGAGGGCAATTTTGTCTTTTTTTTCAGCCGACTTAGTTTGGAGGGTTCTGGAATATACTAGGCCCATTCCTTTCATTCAGTCCACTCTAGATTCGTCCATGATGCTCAGCCCAATATTTCGTATCTTGAAAATCATCAAATAATGCAAAAAAATAATATCGAAATAGGGAAAATAAACGGTAAGTGCAGATTTCCCGACTCATGAACCCGACATATGATATTCAACTCAAATGGTTCATATTTATAGGTTGAAACAACTATTTTTAGCTCATAATGGATAGAATATTTTAACCGTCATCAACTACCCCCACTAGCCTTCTGCTCGTCCACGAGCAGAGTATAACGGCGGAATGTACCTCCAAGAGAAATCTCCATCAACTGCCACATATTCAATAAAGATTTCCGGCAGAAACATACATTATGCCACAATCCATAAGCTCCCCATTAATCACTACTTATCATGCATCAATATGTCGTGTGATGAATCAGTTGTGATAGTGCGTTCGCGAGGAGAATCAAGTTGTATTAACCCCACAATCTTAACTTACCTGTGCATACACTCGCTCATCTTGCTTTCTGACTTGGTTACACAACATGGTACCTTAATCAGGTCGGGCGGACTCGGGGACTGAGCTTCGCTCTTAAGTCCTCGTTTGTTTCTTTTTATGCGAGGATCGTGCCCTTTTTACACGAGTTCGCTTCCCTCACTACCTTTATTGCATATATTTTCTCATTCATTTTTTTCTTCTTTTTTTTTCTTATGCAATAGCCGTGCGTTTTACGCTCCATCAGCTTTTACTTGGAAGATTTCCTCACTTTTTTCTCTCTCTCTCTCAAGTGTTTTGCCCCGGTCACCTCTTGTAGAATTTCAAGTTGCTTCCCTTGTCTTACAGCAATTTGTTAAAGTATATAGACAGACAAGTAATGATTCCCGGTTAAGACAAATCATCATCTAATTTTAAACACTTCTCACTCAGATTATGTGCTCAAATATTGATTGCAAGGATAGAATAATAATTAATAAGTTACTACTTCATGCAACATAATGTATGCTCATTCTTCCATACTAAATTGAATATGCTATAGATCACTTCAAATTGAACTTGGGCTCCTTTTCGACCGATTCCTTACTCGAAAACGTGCAATAAGCAAGCTAAAAACAGTGTTAAATTTTCAAAATTATTCCCAATTTTGACTACCTTGCTAAGACGCCAACCCCCACATATTAAAGACATTGTCCCCAATGACTAATAATAAAGAAAGAAATACTTAGCTCTGGAAATGTCGGCTGAGTCAAACGAATCCCGGAGCAGAATCATTAGCTCCAAGGCTATTCCTCTTCCAAGTTGTTACCTGCTTTCCAAAATACTTCCAAAAACTGTGAGTAACGTGCGAAGGGCAATAAGAAAATAAGGGGGCGGTAATTGTACATACCGGAGGAATGCACAAAAACAGTTTAAGCCACTTTATTCCTTATTGGCCTAAGCAAGACGTGAAAACTTTTACGAGGGTATCACATGAGAATCGTGAAGGAAAAAACCACATACATCTCTAGTCAGATGGCCAAAGATATATGTGATGAAAAAATCCTTGCGATTGTCATGCTACTTTATTGACTCAAAATAACAAAAGCAATAAATAAGGGTTTATAGAAATAGTTCTGAGTTTATAGTCGCCAGCTCGACTGTACTAATAGGGCTCCTTTATTCATATTCTGGCTCCGTCAACGTAAAGACTTCCAACTCAGGGTTATACTTGTGCTCTAGGTAATACTTCAGCCTGTGGCCGTTTACTATGAAAGTCTGCCTAGAGTATTCATGCTTAACTTCACATGCACCTGAATTGAAAACTTTTGTGACTATATGTGGTCCATACCATATGGACTTCAAATTTCCAGGAAAAAGACGAAGACGCAAATTATATACCAGCACTTTATCTTCAACTTGAAATGTGCGGTTCAGAATCTTCTTATCGTGCACACGCTTCGTTCTCTCCTTGTAAATCTTTGCATTTTCATACAGTTGAAGTCTTAACTCCTCCAATCTATTCAACTCTAGCATTCTCTTCTCACCGGCTAAATTCTCATCCATGTTTAGAAATCTCGTAGCCTACAGCGCTCGGTGCTCGAGTTCTACTGGAAAATGACATGCTTTTCTAAACACTATCATATATGGTGACATCCCAATCGTGGTCCTATAAGCTGTTTTGTACGGCTAAAGAAGGTCATCAAATTTCAAAGACCAATCTTTCCTCGTGGGATTCACAGTCTTCTCTAAGATCCTCTTTATTGCTCTATTCATGACTTCTACTTGTCCATTCGTTTGGGGGTGATATGCTGCCACAATCTTATGTCTAGCCCCATATCTCATCATCAATTTCTCAAACAACCTATTACAGAAATGACTCCCTCCATCACTAATTATGGCTCTGGGCACTCCAAACCTCATCAAAATGTTCTTCTTAAGAAACCTCAGGACAACCCTGGCATCATTAGTAGGTGAGGCCACTGCCTCCACCCTTTTGGAAACATAATCAACTGCTACCAGGATGTAACGATTTGATTCTGACGATGTGAAAGGCCCAACAAAAATCAATTCCCCAAACATCGAATAACTCCACTTCTAAGATACTCTGCAGTGGCATCTCATTCCGCTTAGAAATGTTACCAGTCATTTGACAGGAATGACAGGATCTTGTAAACTCGTAAGCAAATTTATAAATTGTTGGCCAATAGAATCCACACTGCAGTACCTTTGCTGCTGTCTTGTCTGGCCCATAGTGACCTCCAGCTTCTCTAGAATGACATAGGTGCAAAATACTTGGAATCTCATCTTCATGGACGCATCTCCTAAGAATGGCATCAGGGCACAATTTGTATTGGTAGGGATTGTCCCAATGATAATGCTTCAGATATGTGAAAAACTTCTTCTTATCCGAATTTGTGAATTCCGGTGGTAGGTACCTTCCCGCTAGATAATTGACAATATTGGCAAAACAAGGGTCTTGCCCACTCTTGATGTATTTTGTCGGGGCTGAGATTCAACTCGACCTACCACTGAGATGGCAAAAAGTTGTTCGTCAGGAAAGCTCTCCCTGATCTCAGTCGGTTGCTCTTCTTCCAGCGAAGTTAATCTTGACAGGTGATCAACCACCTGGTTCTCAGATCCCTTCTTATCTTTGATTTCCACATCAAACTCATGTATGAGTAGAATCCATCTCAAAAACTCGGCTTGGAGTCTTCCTTGGTTAGAAGGTATTTCAAATCTGCATGGTCAGTGAATACAGTGACTTTCGATCCTATCAGATAAGGTCGAAACTTGTTAAAAATGCAAATATGACAGCTAAGTGTTCCTTCTCTGTAGTCGCATAATTCCTCTGGGCACTGTTAAGGGTACGACTGGCGTAATAGATGGGCTTAAAGATTTTATCCTCCCTTTGTCCCAGGGCTGCTCCAACTGCCGTGTCGCTTGCATCACACATAAGCTCAAAAGGTTTGTTCCAATCCGGAGTTACCAGAATTAGGGTGGTTATAAGCATTGGCTTCAATGTGTTGAATGCTTTCTTGCATTCCTCTCTAAACACAAAAGGTACATCCTTTGTAAGTAATTCCGTCAAAGGTCTAGAAACTTTAGAGAAGTCCTTGATAAACCTCCTATAAAATCCAGCGTGGCCAATAAAGGCTCGCAACGTCTTTAAGTTTGTTGGAGGGGGTAACTTCTCTGTTACCTTTATCTTTGCCTTATCAACCTCCATTCCTTTCCTCGAATCCTATGACCCAACACTATTCCTTCGGTAACCATGAAATGGCATTTTTCCCAGTTAAGTACAAGGTTGGTCTCTTCACATCTCTTCAGCACTTTACTCAAATTGTCCAAGCATTTATCAAAGCTATCTCCAAATACAGAGAAATCATCAATGAAAATCTCTAGAAAATCCTCCACCATGTCCGCAAATAATGACATCATGCACCTTTGGAATGTTGCTGGTGCATTACATAACCCAAAAGGCATGCGATTGTATGCAAAAGTTCCATTGGGACATGTGAAAGTGGTCTTCTCTCGGTCCTCGGGGGAAATATGGATCTGGTAGTAACCAAAATATCCATCAAAAAAACAATAAAAAGCATAACCACTTAATCTTTCCAACATCTAATCAATGAATGGTAGGGGAAAATGATCCTTACGAGTTGCGTCATTCAGTTTCATGAAGTCAATGCAAACTCGATGTCCAGAAATTAGTCTCATAGGGATTAATTCATCTAACTCATTAGGTTGGACAGTGAACCCTCCTTTCTTGGGCTCCACATGAATCGAACTAACCCACTCACTGTCTGCAATTGGGAAAATGATTCCCATCTCCAACATCTTTATAATCTCTTCCTTAACAACATCATTTAGTTGTGGCGTCAGCCTCCTTTGAGGTTGTGCTACCTCTTTCTTTTCAGGGTCTACAGAGATCTTATGCATGCACACCGATGGGCTTATTCCTCTAATATATGCAATCTTCTGCCCAAACGCTCCCTTATGCTCTCTCAGTACTCTTAAAAGTTTCTCTTCCTCTAAAGGTGATAATAACGATGAAATTATGAGGGGAAGAGTATTATCTTGTAAGTACACGTACTTCATGTGAGATGGCAAAGGTTTCAACGGTAAGTTCCTTGGTGGATCTTCTAGTGATGATGTTAACAGCTTACCAGTCAATTGTAAGTCAAAGAACTTGTGCAACGAAGGTCTATGAATGGTTCCTCCTAAATCCATAGAAGATATAGGCTCAACTTCTCACACTTGACCTTCACTACACCCAGACCATGTTTCTTCATAACTTTCCTCTTCCTTCAGGAGCAAAGTCTCTGCTACTTCAAGGTCTAGTGCCACTTGCTGATATAATTCCAAAACAAGCTCGTCTATGGCATCTAGCATGTAGCATGATTCTCCCTCATCTTGAGCATATCTCATTGAATTCATCACATTGAACACTACTTTGTCCTCATTCACTCACAGAATCAGCTCACCCTTATGAACATCTATCAATGTCTTGCTCGTATCTGGAAAGGTCTTCCTAAAATTAATGGAACATCATGGTTAGCTTCCATGTCTAGCACCACAAAGTCTACTGGGAATACAAACTTATCAACTTTCACCAACACATCCTTCACCACTCCACAAGGTTGCTTCATAGACCGATCAGCCAATTGAAGGGTTATAGATGTTTCGTTCAACTCTTTCATGGCTAACTTATGAAAGATGGAGTGCGGCATAAGATTGACACTGGCTCCAAGATCACATAATGCTTTGTTTAGGCACACTCCTCCAATTGTGCAAGGTATGAGGAAGCTCCCAGGATCTTTACACTTAGGAGGCAGTTTGCATTGCAAAACTGCCGAGCATTTCTCGTTAAGACAAATAGTCTCAAGGTCTAACAATTTCCTTTTGGTATTCGCATACTCTGGCATTCCGGCCAGAGCTTCTACAAAAAGGTATATTCACTTGCAACTTCTTATACATCTCTATAAACTTTTTATAACGCTCATCATCATTATTAGGCTTATATTTCCTAAGAGGATAGGGTAAAGTAGCAGGATTAATAGTTACAGTTTGTGAAGACTTACATGTCGACTGCTCCTGCTTTGCCTGCTTGTTTGCTGTGTTTTTAGACTCTCGGTTTACCGGAGTAGTGTCTCGGTTTACCGGCCCCTCTGTTTCTCCAGATTCTGCTGCGTTTGGCTGCTGACTGCTTTCTGATCCTTCCTGGACAGCTGGCATAACTGGTCCAGGAAGATCCTTTCTGCTTCTAGTCATGATTGCGTTCACGTCCTTCGGATTCTTCTCAGTATTACTTGGCAATCTTGCTAGAGGACGGGCTGACACTTGTTCGGCAATCTGCCCCACTTGGTGCGACAGATTCTGCACTAAGGCTTCCTGATTGGTCAGTCTTGTATCATTCTTCTGACCATATGTGGTGAAGTTTGTATTCAGCTCAGTCATGGATTTCGTAAGTTGGTTGACCGTATCGGTCACAATTGAGCTCATTTTATCCATGGCTGCTTCCCAACCACCGGACTTGTTGAATTGAGGCATGAATCCACCAGTTTGTCTCGGTCTCTCTCCACCGTTAGAATCACTTTGTTGAAAACCCCCAGTAGGGTCACTCAGTCTAAAACCAAGGTGGTCATGAGAACCTGGGCAATATCCACCCCCATATGGATTTCCTTGCCTCCCTATATAGTTCACGTCCTCAGTGTTGGTTGCTTCTATATCTTGTACTTTCTCAACCTTGGCTATGTGATCTTGCATGCCATCTATCTTCTCATTCATTTCCATTAGATGATATAAGATCTTTTGAGAAGTATCTTCTCCAAATACGCCTTCAGCTATTTTGGCAGTTTTAATTTGATGCGTTCCCCATTGACTTGTAAGTGCGATTTGCTCCAATTTCTCTTCAGCTTCCTTAAGTGATAGCAACACAAAACATCCGTTGCTCGATGCATCAACTCTCATTTGTTCACTTGGCCATAATCCGTGATAGAAACTATGCATTCGTACGGGCAAAGTGATATCATGGTGAGGGCATCTCATATGTGCTTCCTTAAATCTTTCCCAATTCTTCAAAGGTTTCAGTGGGTTTCTGCTAGAAATTCATAATGTCTTATTTCATCTGTAGTGACTTCCCAGGTGGGCAGTACATGTTCATAAACTTCTGCAACTGATCGGTCCAAGTTTGGATCGATCCCGGTGCTAGAGACAATAACCATATCTTCGTTTTGTCCTTCGGAGTGAATGGAAACAATTTCAGCTTGATGTTGTCTTCTGTCACTCCTGCTGGTTTGACCTTGCCGACTATCTCCAGAAAGTTGTCTTCATTCATTACTCCATGAAAGGTAGGGTAATTGGTCACCATTTGTATCACATTCGGTTTCGGGTGAAATACTACAGCCACATCCTCAGGCTGAACAATTGCTGGCACGAATTGCTCAATCATCGGCAATGCATAACTCTGTAGCGTTCTCATATCTTCTTGTATCACAACTCCTGCTCCATTCTGTCCATTCTGTCCGTTCTGTGCCATGTTGATTTCTGTATCCTCTAAAAGGTGGAATCTCTTCTTCCCTCTCACTGTGATCTCCTTCGTGCGTACTAACGTCGCCAGCCTAACAGACTTCTCTCGAGCTTCCTTTCTCTTTTGTCTAGCAAAATTTTCAATCTCTGGTATGAATCTCTCGAGTTTGGCTGCTGAACTTTGTGTAGTGTACTACAAAACACAAAAAGAAAATAAAAAGGTTAGTGACTTGCCTCGCCGGCTGTTACACACGCCTGGCAGACTCATACATATAGACTCTGACTATTGACTTGAGGCTGAACTGACAAAAACAATTCTTCCAAAACTGGGATCCTCGGTTTTCCGTGGTAGACCCTCGGTAAACCATAAGATATTTTTTTTTTCTTTCCAGAAGTTAACAGAACTGACTCTGTACGACTCCAGTATAAACAGACTCAATTAAACAGACTCAAATATATACAGAAAACTCAATCTTAAATAAAAAAAGTATTCTTGACACGAGTCCCCGGCAACGGCGCCAGAAAATCTTGATCGCGTGCAAAACACTTACTAACAATAGGACTAGGTCTATCATAGTAGAGTATTGGCGAGTCAAGGTCGATCCCACAGAGACTCGTAAGAACGTCTAATTATCAAGATTGAGCTTGTCACAATTATGGTCTACGATCAACAATAATATAGACTGTAGTAAATTTGGTAACAATCAACTAGCAAGATTATGCAAGTTCAACGGAGCAACAAGAGTTTCTAATGTATTAGTTCAATTATGAGTAATTAGTTATACCCCCCACACATGCAACAGTCCTCCCCATTGGTGAATTTATTCATTGTTCAGCTACGGGTACAACTCATAACCCTATCTACTCCTACAATGGTAGTAGCAATTGAGCTGCCTTTTCTAAGTGTCCAATCTTACCGGCAGTGTACCAGATCAATTATAGCCTAGAATTGGTGAGTCAATGTCGTATCCCACAGGGAATCTGGTCGAGTACCAAAGTCGGTCTCGTCCCTAGTTCAGGCCAACACAAAATCTGAACGTGATGATTCCATAAAATGAACTCCCAAGGTACCTATACTTATAAAATATACACAACCAACACCAAAGATGTACAAGTACGGAGTAAAACACAATGAAACTACCCGGATTACCACAACTCATCAAAACCAAAAACACCACACCAACCCCCCAAAACACACTTCTTCGGGTTATATAACAACAAAACTTACCCGAAGTATCATACTAAATACTAAAGAAACATAGTGAAACACGAGGGGAAAGAAAATCAATAAAGCACATTCTGAGTTTATAGTCCTCAGCTCGACTTTCTACTCTCAAACTATGTCAAGGATAGTTATACCAAAGGAGAGCAAACCATTGCTTCTCCCTACAAAAATCGTAAGAATTGAGCACCCCTTGAAAGTGAAATACATAAAAAATGGGGCTCAATACCTACCACAAAGATTGGTTCGATGAGTCCATTACACAGAACAACGAACTCACTTTTCCCGAAGGATCCATTAACTGCAAACCAGGGAAACAACACGAACACAATCACGGTATCTTGTCACTACCACTACCGAAGTAAATGGTGTGACACTTCAACAATAACAAAATAAAAACAAACAATACATAAGCAAACAAATAAGAAAAATGACATAATCCTAAGAACTCAACTAACTTACAAGATATCAACCGGATTCCCCGGCAACGGCGCTAGAAAGCTTGATAAGCCTTTTCATAGTGTCCAATCTTACCGGCAGTGTACATGGGTCAATTATAGCCTAGAATTAGTGAGTCAAGGTCGTATCCCACAGGGAATCTGGTCGAGTACCAAAGTCGGTCTCGTCCTTAGTTCAGCCCAACACAAAAACTGAACGTGGTGATTTGTCAGATCACTGGTTCTACAAACTAAATATACACAAAAGAAAGATTTAAAACTATATAAAATAGATAGCCGAGCTATGATCCAATCTAATACTCACAAACCCTAGCTAAGTCCCAAGGTATTCTTGATTCACCTAAACGTTCTCGACATCACGTAGGGTGTCGTTTCTTGGCTCTGAGAATAGACATTATTTCAATAATCTACCCTCCTATGTCAGATTCAACAGTCCACTGACCGGATTTAACTAACCTCACACGGTTTACGTTCAATGAAACACTCGACAAGTCGATACAAACCTCACACACGAAACCGAATCTGAACAACTCAGTCAGTTTTACAGGGTGATCCTAGAACCCCGGTTCTCGTATCCTCTCGCAAAATACATCTATAAAGACGATACGTGTGATACGATTATCGAGTGATCAATTCAACAAACGTGATAAGAATAAGTTCTAGAACTACGGTAACATCGAGAATCAACAGTCAAACATCAAGAACACCACATGAACAGGCTATGGTTCGATTTCATAGACTATCACATCACTCAACTATCGGAAAATTAGCTCCTCATTATACTAAGTAAATAACAAGAAATCAAGCATTTAACAAAATTAAAAGCAAGAACAAGAAAGGAAAACGAAATACCAAATAGATATTGGCCGTCGAAAATCGAATCTCCGATCGAAATCCCGTCAATAACGCGTCAAGCTATCTTCAAGAATCAACGGATTACAAAATTCTAAGCCTAATCTAAGCTAAACTATGTACAAACTAATCTAGATCTAAGAAGTGAAGAAAAAGTGCAGGAAAAACTGAAAAATTCGATCTATATATCTATATATCTATGTATATATCATATTGGGGGGGTATTTATAGTGTTTTTGCAGATCTGACTGTTAGGCATGTGCCTAGGGAAGTTCAAGCGCACGCCTAGCATGGAAAAAAGTCGAAAGATGGACTGAAACTTTGGCAGAATTTCCCCCGTAGGCGTGCGCCTAGCTTTTCTCAGGCGCGCGCCTAGCTGACATACCTTCAGTAAATTCGCCATAACTTTGTGTGTAGACATCCAAATCAAGTGATTCAAAATCCTATGGAAATCTGATTCAATTTTATACAACTTTCATGAAGATGTCCAGCCCATTAAATGCCTTTAAGGTGGATCAAAATGCAGATCAATGGAAGGTATTGTTGTAGTACCAACGCGTTTTGATCTGTTTCAACGTTTAAGCTTCGGGCACACGCTCCAATCCTCGTATCTCGCCTTCCGGTCATCTCGAACTCCTAAGGCCTGTAAAAAATCACAACAAATACCATACATAACCCGTACATGACTTTAGGGTGACCGAGAGTATAGTAAATACACCGGAAAAGACTGAGAATCCCGGACTTTTCGTCCTAGGTCTCGAGATGATATCCAAGGTGTAAATACATCAAAATACAAACAAAGGTCTCCGAAAACATATAAACAGGGTATAATTACATAGTAAATGATAGCCAATTTGACTCCCATCAACAATATATACGCAAGCTACCCTCCTTAATTGGTCCGTAATAGCCCATATGCATAAAGAACTAGAGCTGTCAATATTGAGCGCTACCCATACCGCAAACCCGACTAGACAGCTGTCGACATTGATTAGCACATTCCTAGGGTCCATTTAGATAATGTCCAAACATAGCACTTCACTATTCGTATTTCATGCTAGTTTACGATGACATGCAAATAGTTTATCAGACTACTAACATGTAAATTAAATATATCGCTCAACGTAGCTGGCGCCGATTATCATGAACTAGTAATTTACTAGGTATTCAAATCTTGCGATATAGACCGTCGCAGATCTGAAGAACGCAAACACATGGTGTAAAATAAACTAACTACAACATAATTAAACTAAATAGGCAATTAAAACATACTAGTCGAATAGAACAACGATAGATCTACATCTTGGAAAAGTAAAAAATCATACCCTCGAAGTCCAGCGTAGATCTCCCTCGGATCTCTCCCTAGGCGGCGACTCCGTCGTCTCTCCGACCAGAACTCATAAAATAATAAAATAAAGAACAAAGAACTTTTATTGCATAATACTTGTAATAGTTGTGTGGTACTATTGTTACATTGAATTCTGAGGCGAAGCCTCTTATTTATAGCTACCTAAACCGACTTAGATACACATAGTTCTACCCCTCGTCCAAGAAAACGTGTTTCAGAAGGATCTAGATTCTCGGTAAACCGGCACCGACTCTCGGTTTATCGAGGGCAATTTTGTCCTTTTTTCTTCAGCCGACTTAGATTGGAATGTTCTGGAATACCCTAGGCCCATTCCTTTCATTCAGTCCACTCCAGAATCGTCCATGATGCTCAACCCAATATTTCGTATCCTGAATATCATCAAATAATGCACAAAATAATATCGAAATAGGGAAAATAAACGCTAAGTGTACATTTCTCGAATCACGAACCCGACATATGATATTCAACTCAAATGGTTCATATTTGTAGGTCGAAACAACAATTTTTAGCTCATATAGGATAGAATGTTGATGCCGTAGGATAGACTATTTTAACGGTCATCAAATAGCCGTGCGTTTTACGCTCCATCGGCTTCTCTTGGCAGATTTCTCACTTTTTTTTCTCTCTCACTCGCAAGCCCGTTTTGTCCCTTTTACCTTTTGTGGCATCATGATCGGTACCATCATCCTTCAACAATTGGTTAAAGTATATTCACCGACAAATATCGATTCCCGGTCTAAGATAACTCTTCATCTTATCCAATTACTTCTCACTCAGATTATATGCTCAAAAATTGAGTGCAAAAGGTAAAATAACAATTAATAAGTTACAACTTTATGCTACATAGCACATGCTCATTCTTCCATACTAAACTGAATATGCTATAATTAACTTCAAATCATTCTTGAGCTCCTTTTCTACCGATTCCTTACTCAAGACGTGCAATAGACAAGCTAAAAATAGTGTTTTTAAAATTTCAAAATTATTCCCTTTTTTATTAAACAAACTAAGACCGCCCTTACCCCCCACTTATTATAGACATTGTCCACAATGACTAATAACAAAGAAAAGAATAGGTACTTAACTCTTGAATCGGCTGTCCAAGTGTCTTGATAAATCATGGAACCGAACTTATGTCAATTCATTCCTAGTTGCTCAATCATCATGTACCGCAAAATACTCCAAAAACTTTCAGTGACATGTGCCGAGCAATAAGAAAATAAGGTGGCGGTAATTGTGCATACATGATGAATGCACAAAAATAGTTTAAACCACTTTATTCTTTATTGACCGTCACAAGACGCGAAAACTTTTAAGAGGGTATTGATGGCCGTTTTACAGCATAGCCAACTCTAACCGGCAGGGTACCGATTCGGTTGTACTATAAATGGTGAGCAAGGTCGTATCCCACAGGGAATCTAGTTGAGTATCAAAGTCGGTATTGTTCCTAGTTTAGGTCAATACTATTATTGAACGTGGTGATTTGTCGAATCACCAGTTCTACAAACTACTATACAAAAACAATGACTTAAAACTATATAAAAGAGATAGCCTAGCTATGATCCAACCAACTAGTTTCTAGCCCTAACTCATTTCCGGAAGTGTTTCGATCTACTCTAATGGTCTTGGCATCGTTGAAGGGTGTCGTCTACTAATTCCGAGAACAGACATTATTTCAATAATCTACCCTCCTATGTCAGGTTCAACAGTCCGCTGACCGGATTTAACTGACCTAACACGGTTTATGATCAATGAAACGCTCAACAAATTGATATAAACCTCACACACGAAACCGAATCTAAACAACTGAGTCGATTTTACAGTGTGATCCTAGAACCCCGGTTCCCGTACCCTCTCGCAAAATACATATGTAAAGAAGATACGTGAAATACGATTATCGAGTCACGAATTCAACAACCGTGATCAAGCACAAGCTCTAGAACAACAATAACACCAAGAATCTAACAATCAACACATCGAAATACTTCAATCAACAAGGTAGGGTTTTGATTTCATAGATCTTCACATAACTCGACTATCGGGAAATTAACTACTCGTTAATCTAAGAAAAATACAAGGAAATAACAAGAAATCAAACATTCAACAAGATTGAAAGCAAGAACAAGAAGTAAATTGAAATAGCGAATAGATATGGGCCGTCGAAAATCGATTCTCCGAACGAAATCCCGTAAATAACGCGTGAAGCTATCTTTGAGAATCAACGGATTACAATAATCTAAGCCTAATTTAAGCTAAAAGTATTTAAAATCTAAAAACTAAAAAAAGGGGATGAAAAAGAGTAGAAAAAACGCAGGAAATTGGGCTGGAGAAGATGATATATATCCAACCTCCACTTACATTTATGCTTTTATAGTGTTAGTGAAGGTTGAATGCTAGGTGTGTGCCTAGGAAACACTTAGAAAATCTCAGCTTGCACCACCCTTGGTAGGCGTGCGCCTAGGCATTGCTAGGCATGCGCTTGGCATGCAGAAAGTTGGACTCAAACTTTGGCCATATTCAACCCCTCAGGTGTGTGCATAGGGTTTGTCAGGCGCACGCCTGGCATGTTTTATCTCCAAATTGAGCTTCCAAGCATCCCGAAGCTCTGTATCACGTTTCCCAGGCATTCTCGAACACCTAGTTCCTGAAAAACATCCAAACACATACCAAACGTAACCCATACGGGACAACAGGGTGACCGAGAATGAATTTAAAACACCGAAAAAGACTGAGTTTCCCGGATTATATATCCGAATCTCGTAAATAGCAAAACGGTGTAAAATACATCAAAATACAACCAAATGTCTCCGAAAACATATAAAACGAGGTATAAACGGGGCATAATCACATAGTAAATGATAGCCAAGTTGACACTCATTAGGTATCACATGAGAATAGTGAAGGAAAAAACCACATATATCTCGAGTCGAAGGACCAAAGATATATGTGATAAAAAAAACCTTGCGATTGTCATGCTAATTTATTGACTCAAACAAACTTAAATAAACAAAAGCAATAAATAAAGGTTTAGAAATAGTTCTGAATTTATAGTCGCCAGCTCGACTGTACTAATAGGGCTCCTTTCACACGTATTTCGGGCCGTCCAACATAAATACTTCCAACTCAGCATCGTAATTACGCTCTAGGTAATGCTTCAGCCTATGGCCGTTCACTGTGTAACTCCTCCCAGAGTGTTTATCCTTAACTTCACATGCACCCGAATTGAAGACTTTTGTGACGACATATGGTCCAAACCATCTGGATTTTAGCTTCTCAGGAAATAGACGAAGGCGCGTATTGTATACTAGCACCTTGTCTCCAACAGTGAAAGTACGATTCAGAATTCTTTTGTCGTGTTGGCGCTTCATTCTTTCTTTATAAATCTTGGCATTCTCATATGCATGCAATCTGAACTCCTCCAGTTTATTCAACTCTAATAATATTTTTTCTCCGGCTAAGCCTTCGTCCATGTTTAAGAACTGAGTAGTCCACAGGGCACGATGCTCTAGCTCGACCGGCAATTTGTACGACTTTCCAAAAACTATCATATATGGTGACATCCCAATTGTGGTCCTATAAGCAGTTCTGTATGCCCATAGTGCGTCGTCTAATTTAAATGACCAATCTTTCCTCGTGGGATTCACGGTTTTCTCTAAAATCTTCTTTATCTCTCTATTCGTCACTTCCACTTGTCCACTTGTCTGAGGGTGATATGCTGCTGCAATCTTATGTCGCACCCCATACTTTATCATCAGCTTCTCAAACAACCTATTACAAAACTGGCTCCCTCCATCACTAATTATGGCTCTTGGCACCCCAAACCTCGTCAAAATGTTTTTCTTAAGAAATCTCAGGACAACCCTGCATCTTTTTTAGGTGAGGCCACTGCCTCCACCCATTTAGAAACATAGTCGACTGCTACAGGATCTAACGATTATATTTTGACGATGTAAAAGGCCCAACAAAATCAATTCCCCAATCATCGAACAACTCGACCTCAAGGATACTATGCAGTGGCATCTCGTTCCGCTTAGAAATGTTACCAGTCATTTGATAGGAATGACAGGCTCTAGTAAACTTGTAAGCATATTTAAATATTGTCGGCCAATAAAATCCACACTACAGTACCTTGGCTGCTGTTTTGTTTGGCCTATAATGGCATTCAACTTCCCTTGAATGGCATTGGCTCAGAATACTTGGAATCTCGTCATCATGGACGCTTCGCCTAAGAATGTTATCAGGTTACATCTTATACAGGTAGGGATTGTCCCATTAGTAATGCTTTAAGTCTGTAAAGAAATTTTTCTTATCCATACTCGTGAATTCTGGTGGTAGGTATCTTTTTCCGCAAGATAATTTACTATGTTCACAAACCATGGGTATACCTTTCCCACTCTTGATGTATTGTGTCTAGGCTGAGATTCGACTGGAGCTACTACTGAGACGGCAAAAAGTTGTTCATGTGGAAAATACTTCTCGATCTCAGATGGGAGTCAACTTTACTGTACTTTGGTGCGCAGTTTAACCCCCGTTTATCACCTTATTGGCATGTTTTGGGTAGATATAGACCTGTTTGAGAGTAATATCGAGATTTATATGCACAGGGAGTTAAACTGTCACATTGATAGTAAACTCCGCCTTTTTAGCGATATTTGACTCATTTTCGAGCACTTTTGTCTTGCGGAATTATGCGTGGTGTTTTTTCAGTGTGTTTATTGCAGGACTTAGGTGACTCGAGGACCTGGAAGGCGATGTTTTGGACTATGAGACATGTTCGTGGCCCGAGAGTTGGATGAAAGTGGAAGAAAAGCCAAGTTTGGAGTGGAATCAGGCCAGACGGGCATCCGCAGGAAAGCCACTTCGAACGGGCGTTTGGAAAAGTCGAACGGGCGTCCACATAATTAACACTTCATTCAGAAAGTTGGGTTTTCAGCTGGACGGGCGTCCAAATGACCCCCAGACAGGCGTTTGAGTAGGTTCAGCCCGATTCAAAAAGCTCATACAACACAAACGAGCATCCAGGGTTCCAGACGGGCGTTTGGCCCTTAAGTCATGATTCACCAGACGGGCGTTCAGAGGAATGCGAACGCCCGTCCACTGAAGGAGAAACCCTAATATCTTCATATTCTCCAGGCAGACGGGCGTCTGACATGACCTGGACAGGCGTCCATGACCGACAGTAGCAGAATTTCGACCTACTCTATAAATACGCAGCTCATTCAGCCCCTACTGGTGTTTGACCGATTTTAGACTTTTCTTAGGCGATTTTAGTGTAGTTTGATCACCCTTTGATCCCTTGATCCCATAAATTACATCTTTTGATTCTACACAACTTTTATAGCTTAGATTTACTTTTCAAGAACAAAGATTTTTACTTTTGGATCGCTTTTCTCTTTGGTATTTTCTGAATCAGATTTTCTGCAAATTATATGGTAATGACTTCTCTTTTATTTATTGTCTTTGGTTTGATTTCAATTCTCATTTCATTTGTTAGCATAATCATGAGTAGCTAATTCCGTTGTGTAGTCGAATTATGTGAAAGCGAGCGAAAACCCTAAGGGGGATGCAATTGGGAGTAGTGTAGTGCGTAAATTATTGTTTAAACGATTAATCTACGTCCTAAAACTTATTTTAACATCTTTGAATTAGATTGATCACCTAGTTCACTGTCACACACATCAAACTTATAGATGCATTTTACGGTGAGATGTGGGATAAGGGGTTTTAGGATCGTTGCGTAGATTCGGCCTAGTTGTTAGGTCCGTTTCCAAAACAGAGGTTTGTCATCGTTGTTCGAGCGACTCTAGAGCTTAATCATGTTAGGTTAATCAGTTTTCTAAAGGGAGAATTAATTAACTTCACATAGGGTGGTTAGATCGAGTTGTTCAGTCTAATCGCTAGAATTAGGAGTTGGCACCCGTGGATGTCGTTAAATTACATTGGATAGGTAGGTCGGTTAAGACACGCTCCCTGTTAAGTCCTTCCTTAGGGGTAAAAGTAGCTCGTGGGATCATAGTTCGACTATACCCTTTAATACCTAGAAGTAAACTCATTAGTATAATCTTTACTTTTGCATTAGTATAATATCTCTCCACAATTATTTTGACCTGAACTAAGTTCTAAGTCAACTTTGGTACTTAGACATTACTCCCTGTGGATTTGACCTTGAGACCACTATATTACCGTTGACCCGATACTCTGTCGGTCAAAGTTAGCGGTTAGTTATTTTGCTATCAAGAATTTTGGCGTCGTTGCCGGGGAGATTGTTTAAAAGTCGATATCAAAAATTGTGTTAGGTCAAGAGAAAAAAAAATGAAAAAATTTTGATATGATTTGCTTAGACTAGGTTTGAATGCAACTTTGGTACTCAACCCAATCCCTTTATGGGGTTGTTATATTAGGTTGATATCTTGTAGGTTGTCCTAGAATTGGGCCTAGGTTTTTATCATCTTGTTTTATTTAGATTTCGATAGGAGTCATGGGATGCTGAAGTGATATTGTCCTGAACTCGGATTGAATACGACTTTGGTACTCAACCCAATCCCTTTATGGGGTTGTTATGTTAGGTTGATATTTTGTAAGTCCGGCTAGAACTGGGGCTTAGGGCCTTCGGCTACCATGACTTTTTGAGGGGTTTAAAATATCGTGTGTTTGAGGGGTAAAAAAATGAAACTCGAAAAATAATAATAAAATAAATATAAAAAAATACCAGGCTGCCGATTAAAAAAAATTAGAGAAATCTTTTTGGAATAAAGCAAGCTTAGGTTTGTCTAAGAGGAATTCGCGATGAATATAGTGAGGAGTATTTGATTGTGATACATGCTTTCACTACTCGACATGGATGTTTTAATGTGACTCTCTGTGGCCTTTACATGATATGCGTAGATGTTCTGTTCTTTTAACTTTATGGTTATTTTTCCATCTATTGTGGTCCATGTTGAGTGATTGTTTGTGTTTCGAGTCTACTGATGTGTCATGGCTTCTTTATTTTATATCCCCAGTGTATCTGTTGCATACTTTTGGCACGTGGACCACGTCCCGTGCATGTGTTTGCATTGTTTTCTGTCTCTTTGACTTTAGGTACACGGGATGCGCTTATAAAAAGATGTCACGAGATTCGTTCACGCCTTTCTGCCGGGTCTAAAGCTAAGTCTTCTTTCTCTTTCATTCACGCACTGAGGACAGTGTTTCATTCAAAGTGAGGGGTGGTAGACTTAGCTTGGTTTGAGTTGTATGTTTAAATGTGCCAGTTCAGTAATATACTTAGTCTGTGTCCGTTTTCGAGTCAGATTTTAAAATTTTCCAAGGTTTTAACGTCCGTTTGCATGTTTAAACTTCACATTCTCTTGGTAAATGACTTAGTGAAGTAGTAAATGCTTATAGCAAGACGCTAGGTTTATCTTATAAACGGAAGTTCTTTTGCACGTTTAGCTTCAATTTAATGGGCCTTAGGAACTAGTGAACGATTATGGTAGAATTGAGCACACTCCGGCTGCCTAGATCCCATTTTGTAACTTTGAGGCGAAATAGAAGGATTAACCTAGGCAAGACACGG
Source organism: Gentiana straminea (assembly GCA_036785695.1). Classification (NCBI taxonomy): domain Eukaryota; kingdom Viridiplantae; phylum Streptophyta; class Magnoliopsida; order Gentianales; family Gentianaceae; genus Gentiana; species Gentiana straminea. The sequence goes on along the minus strand of JAVUPR010000046.1, from coordinate 2,736,767 downwards.
GATGACAGTCCTGGCGCTTCTTTGACCGCCAGAGCCAAATAAGCCAAAATCCCAACATTTTATCCTCGTAACCCCTCTAAGCCTTGATAGGACGGTTCAACATTTGCTTTAATGTGTTGAATGCCTCCTTTCATTCTCCTCCAAAGACGAAAGGTAAATCCTTTGCAAGTAATTCGGTCAGTGGTCTAGAAATCTTAGAGAAATCCTTTATGAACCTCCTATAGAATCCTGCGTGGCCAAGAAAGACTCGCAACGTCTTTAAGTTTGTTGGAGGTGGTAACTTTTCTATCACTTCAATCTTAGCTTTGTCCACTTCCATTCCTTTCCTTGAAATCCTATGACCCAACACAATTCCTTCAGTGACCATGAAATGGCACTTTTCCAGATTAAGCACTAGGTTGGTCTCTTCACACCTCTTCAACACGTTACTCAAATTATCCAAGCATCCATCATAGATATCTCCAAAGACAGAGAAATCATCCATAAATATTTCTAGAAAATCCTCCACCATGTCTGCAAATAAAGACATCATGCACCTCTGGAATGTAGTTGGCGCATTACAGAGTCCGAAGGGCAAGCAGTTATAAGCAAATCTTCCATAGGGACATGTGAAAGTTGTTTTCTCACGGTCTTATGAAGCAATATGGATCTGGTAGTAACCAGAATATCCATATAAGAAAAAATAGAAAGCATGACCACTTAATCTCTCTAGCATTTGGTCAATAAATGGTAGGGAAAATGACCATTTCGAGTTGCGTCGTTCAGTTTCCTGAAGTCGATACAGACTCGATGTCCAGTAATTAGTCTTACAGGGATCAATTCGTCAAACTCATTAGGTAGGACAGTGAATCCTCCTTTCTTGGGCACCACATGAATCGGGCTTACCCACTCACAGTCAGCAATTGGGAATATGATTCTCATTCCCAGCATCTTTATGATCTTCTCCTTAACAACATATTTCAACTACGATGTCAACCTTATCTGAGGTTGAGCCACTGCTTTCTTCTCAGGATCGACAGAGATTTATGCATGCACACCGAGGGGCTTATTCCTCGAATGTCTTCAATAGTCCACCCCAAATGCTCCTTTATGCTCCCTCGGCACTCCTAAAAGTTTCTCCTCCTTTAACGGTGATAAGGCTACTGAAATAATCAGGGGGAGAGTATCATATTGTAAGTACACGTACTTTAGATGAGAGGGCAAAGGTTTAAGCGTTAGATTTCTTGGTGGCTCTTCCAACGACGATATCAGTATCTTACCAGTTAACTGCAAATCAAAGAATTTGTGCCACGAAGGTCTATGAATGGGTACTTCTATATCCACAGAAGATATATGTTCTATTTCTTGCAAATGACCTTCGCTGCACCCAGGCCAGACTTTCTCCTCCTCTTTTTCTTCTTTCAACAGTGATGTTTCTGTAATTTCAGGATCAACTGCCAATTTCTGTTGTAATTTCAAAACTAGCTCCTCAATGTCATCCAGCATATAGGATGCTTCTCATTCATCTCGCATATAACCCACTGTCTTCATCACATTGAAGACCACACTGTCCTCATTTACTCTTAAGATTATCTCTCCTTTATGAACATCGATTAACGTCTTACTAGTTGCTAGGAAAGGTCTTCCTAAGATTAGTGGAACATCGTTGTTTGTCTAGCACCACAAAATCCAATAGGAACACAAACTTATCAACTTTAACCAGAACATCCTCAACAACCCCATATGGTTGTTTCATAGACCTATCTGCCAATTGAAGGGTTATTGATATCTCATTTAACTCATTCATGCCTAACGTATGAAAAATAGAGAGCGGCATCAAGTTGACGCTTGCCCCTAAATCACACAGTGCTTTGTTTAGGCATACTCCACCAATTGTGCATGTAGGAGGAAGCTTCCAGGATCTTTACACTTAGGAGGCAGTTTGCGTTGCAAGACTGCCGAGCATTCCTCTTTCAGGCAAATAGTCTCAATGTCTAATAACTTTCTTTTGGTAAAGAATTCTTCTTTGAGAAACTTAGCATACTCTAGTATTCTTGCCAGAGCCTCTACCAAAGGAATATTAACTTGCAGCTTTTTAAACATTTTGATAAACATTTTATATCTAGCATCATCATGATTAGGCTTCGATTTCCTAGGGGGATAGAGTAAAGTAGCAGGATTAATATTTACAGTTCATTTAGACTTACCTGCTGCCTCCTGCTGTGCTCTCTGCTCGTCTGCTATTTCTGCATATTGCCGCGGCGTGGACTGACGTCGCGTGGGCTCAACATTCCCGATGCTTCTAATTCTACTGCTTGCTGCTCATTACTGATCTCTGGTTCTTCTCTGATGACTAGTCCAGGTAATTCCTTTCCACTCCTTGCCATGATAGCATTCACGTCCTTCGGGTTCTTTTCAGTGTTGCTTGGTAAACCTCCGGGAGGACGGGCTGACACTTGTTCGGCAATCTGCCCCACTTGGTGTGACAGATTTTGTACGAAGGCTTTTTGATTGGTCAGTCTTGTGTCATTCTTCTGACAATAAGTTGTGAAGTTTGCGCTGAGCTCGCTCATGGATTTGGTTAATTGATTGACCGTGTCGGTCACAGTTGAGCTCATTTTATCCATGACTGCTTCCCAACCACCGGACATTTTGAATTGAGGCAAGAATCCACCAGTTTGCTTTGGTCTCTCTCCACCAGTAGGATGACTAAGTCGAAAACCAGGATGGTCATGAGAACTTGGGCGATATCCACCCCCATAAGGATTTCCTTGCCTTCCCAAAATAATTCACGTCCTCGGTGTTGGATATCTCAATTCCTTGGACCTTATCTACCTTGGCAATGCGATCTTGCATGCCATCCATCTTCTCATTCATGCGACCTTCTCTAACGTGTTATAAAACAACAGATAAAACTCAAACTTCAAAATTGAAATGATTAGACAAAAAACAAATAAACTTTTCTCAATAATTAATTTATTTTCTTCGCTTCATCCGAAAAAGATGTGTGGGACTTATATAGTGAAATGAACGATGAAAGAATTAATATAAAATAAATAAAAGAAGTTGATTAATTCTGCTCAAGCCGCTTCTCCTACGTGGATGCTTGATGGTGGCGCCTCTCACCACATGACTCATGATCTCAACATGCTGTCTGTTCCTGAACCCTATCCTGGTACTGATCAAATTACTATTGGTGATAGTCGTTCTTTATCTATTTCACATATTGGTTCTGTATTTATTTCTAGTGCTCAATCCTCGTTTACTTTATCCAATGTGTTGTGTGTGCCACTCTGTCCCAACATTTACTGTCTATTTCCAAATTATGTTATGATTATTCCGTTGCCATTGAGTTCTTATGTGATACCTTCCTTGTGAAAGATTTAAAAACACGAACATGTATCCATCAGGGACAGGCTAGAGATGGTGTTTATTACTGGTCCAACAGTCCTCTTTTTGTGTTTTCAGTTAATAAAGCCTCCACATACACATGGAATATAGATATGGACATCCTGCCTTTGCCATCATTCAACATCTAGTTAGGCAAAATTGCTTAGCCTTTTCTTCTATTCACTTATCTCCCTATGATTTGTCTACGTACTAAAAGTCACCGTTCACATTTTTCTGACTCTACTTTACAAACATCCTGACCCATTGAGATCATTTTTTCTGATGTTTGGACATCCCCCATTATTCCGTTGACGGATATAAGTATTATGTTATCTTTGTCGACCACTTTACTCGCTACACTTGGATTTACCCTTTTGACACGTAAATCTGATGTCTCGGCTGTCTTTGAAAAGTTTGTTCTGTATGTTGAAAATCATTTTTCCACTACTCTTAAAGTCTTGTACACTGAAAATGGCACGGAAATCATTTCCCTACGCCCTTATCTCTCCACACTTGGTATATCCATCACACTTCTCCCCCACATACTCCATAACATAATGGTATCTCTGAGTGTCGCCACCTCCATATCGTTGAAACTGCCTTAGCCCTCCTTCAACATGCATCTATTCCCCTCACATATTGGTCTTATGTTGTTAACGCCGCTGTTTATTTGATCAATCGCATGCCCACTCAACTTTAGCCATGCTCTCCCCTTATGAGAAGCTGTTCTCCACCCCTTCAAACTATTCCAAACTTCGCGTTTTTGGCTGTCTCTGTTATCCATGGGTCAAACCCTAAACCACCCACAAACTGGAATCCAACTCCATCCCCTGTGTTTTCCTCGGGTATTCTCTTACACAAAGTGCCTATCTATGCTATGACCTGGCCACACAGTGCATGTATGTCTCACGTGATGTGAGATTTGTTGAGGATGACTTTCCCTTTGCCTCTCACCCCTGTACTGATCCTGCTCCTTCACCTACTCTCTTTCTTCACTCCACTCCCAATATCCATCCTCCCCTCATATCCCTTTAATTGGACAACCCACCCTCCCTTCCTCTATCTCCGGATCTCGCATCCGTACAGTCCCCTCATCCATCTGTATCACCCATGTCCCCTCCTACACCATCTCTTCCTTCTCCCTCCTCTACCTCCTTCAACTCGCCCCCACCCGGGCCCTCTCTTCCCCCTCATCCTATGGTTGCTCATGCTCGCAACAAATTCTTCAAACCTCGCACCCTCATGAACCTTTCTGCCCAACTAGATTCTCGACTCTCTAATACTGCACCCACTTTGTTAAACAGGCTATCTGGTGTCCTCATTGGCGTCAGGACATGTGTGGCGAATTTGATGCTCTTGTCCGCAATGGCACGTGGTCACTAGTGCCTTATGATCTATCTTTGATGTTGTTTGCAGCAAATGGATTTTTAGGATTACACATAATTCTGATGGCACGATTGAGCATTAAAAGGCTTGGCTCATTGCCAAAGGTTTCACGCAGCGTCCTGGCATTGACTATTTTGAGACGTTTAGTCCGGTGGTTAAACCCATTGCAGTTCGCTTGGTTCTAAGTATTGTCTTTTCACTCGGTTGGTGTCTTCGTCAATTGGATGTGAATAACGCTTTTTTGCAGGGCATTCTTACTGAGGATGTCTATATGGACCAACCTCCGGGCTTTGAGGATTCCGATCACCCTCGGCTTGTTTGTAAGCTTCACAAGGTCATCTATGGATTCTAGCAAGCCCCTAGGGCGTGGTATCATGAGTTGCGCACGTATATTTTTTCACTGGGTTTCTCTAATTCTACGGCTGATTCCTCCCTTTTTATTTATCGCACAACTACCGTCACTACTGTGTTACTTGTGTATGTCAATGATCTTCTCATTACTGGGTCTGCTTCGGAGCACGTTCAGTTTATCATTGATTAGTTGGGCATTCGGTTTTCTATCAAGGACTTGGGATCCTTATCTTATTTTATTGGTGTGGAGGTTACTCCAAATGACTCTCGTTTATTGCTGACTCGGAATAAATAAATTTTGGACTTGCTTCATCAGGTGAATATGCAGGATATCAAGATTGTTGCTACTCCCTTACCCACAGATGCTTTTACCACTTTGTATGCTTCGGTTGCGCCTCATCAAGATGTTACTCACTTTCAACAGGTCTTGGGGGCGCTTAAGTGTCTCTTATTTACTCGTCTTGATATCGCTTATGCCGTCAACAAGCTCTCTCAATACATGCATGCTCCCATTGTTCCTCATTGGACCCTTGTCAAATGTGTTTTGCGGTATTTAGTAGGGACGGCATGCTCCCACTGTTACTCCTTTGACTTGCATGCCTTTTCTGATGCTGACTGGGGTGGAGATAAGGATGATGATTATTCCTCCACGAGTGCGTACCTTGTATTTTTGGGCCGGAATTTATTGTCTTTGAGTTCCAAGAAGTAGTCCACTATAGCTCGGTCTTCTACTGAAACCGAATATCGCTATATTGCTTCAACTGTTGCTGAGTTGTCTTGGCTTACGTATCTTCGGCATGATCTTGGTTTTGCTTCTGCTTCCATGCCGATTTTTTTTGTGTGATAATGTTGGTGCTACTCAGCTCTCTGCCAATCATGTCTTTCATTCATGTATGAAACATGTTTCCATCGACTACCACTTCATCCGGGAACAAGTTCAGCAGGGTCTTGTTCGTGTTTCTCATGCTTCCAGTGCTGATCAGCTTGCTGATGCCCTTACCAAACCCCTCGGCCACATTCCTTATTAACACTTCAAGTTCAAGCTGGGACTTCTCACTCGTAGTCCCACTTGAGGGGGCGTATTAGTATATTATTGTATTTTATTATTATTATTATTATTATTATGGTATTTGTCTATAATTGTAATTACACTGATAGCTAAGACATCGTGTAAGTGTATATATACATGTGTACTATACTCTCAATTCATCAATGGAAAACAATTTCCACCATTATTCTAGCAATTTCGATGTTTTATAATTGATTGTATTCTTCATCTTCTTGTTGAACTACATATTTTATAATATTTGCAATTATAAAAATGTTTTTCCAGGTGAAAATAAAAGCGAACATTTATTATGGGATGTTCGCTAAGTAGGCGGATAGAATATTCGGGGGAAGGAACTCCATACATGTATATCCTTCAAAGAGAAGCTAGCCTTTGCAAGAAAGTGTACGTGTGTTATAAGGAAATATCGTAGCACGTTTACTAACCTCAATTGATTTTAGTATAATGGTAAGCGCATGATCCTAATATGGTATAAGAGCAGGAGATCCCGAGTTCAAGTCTCGCTTCCAGCACAATTAAAAACAAGAATTAAAAAAAAAATCAAATGTTGGGCCTCACACTCCTTTTATAGGCCCACATTTCCCGATCAAAACAAAAAAAAAAAACAAGTCAAGTGTTGGGTCTATCTACCTTCTTTTTATAGGCCCACATTTCCCGATCAAAACAAAAAAAAAAAAAAAGTCAAGTGTTGGGTCTATCTACCTTCTTATAGGCCGGGCAAATATCGTAGCACATTTACTAACACCAATTATTTTTAGTACAACGGTAATCGTTCGATCCTAATAACGTGCTGGAAAGTTCTAGAACGCTTAACGAATGGCCAAGTTACATCATCCAAAACAAATTAAAGCAAGGCTCTTCACATCCTCTACTATAATCCGCCATAAATAGATAAATCATCATCTTGTTGCAATTATAAAAATGTTTTTTTTTCAAAAAATTATAAAAATGTTTTGAATGTTAAAAAATTAAATTAAATTAAATTGTACTCCTAATTAAAAAATAGAACTGTTACATTGTAGTAGTTAATTACCTTTTTAGATTTTAAATAAATCCGATTCATATTGATTACATAATTGTGCATATATATATAGATATATATATATATACACACACAATTACTTATGTGCAGGGTAAAATCGGTATTTTCGATCGGAAAGCCTTCTGGATCTAATCTAAAAGAACACAAATTTTGAGAGGGAAAGGTCGAGGGTACTGGGGAGGGTACGTATGGATGAGGGGATCAAATGTGCTCTTTAGGGTTTCTCAACCTCCCCTTAGAGACATCAAATGTGCTATATATATTCACCCCATTTCTATTACATTAGTCATCCTCATCCCAAAACAGTTCCCCTCCCCCCCCCCCCCCCCCCTCCCTCGTTTTCCCTGTTTCTTTTGAGAATGGCTATTACTATGGCAGCAAAAGCTCTATTGCTGTTGGGGTTCTCACTGTTGTTGAGCTCTTCCAACATGCATGTGGGAGCATTACCACGTGCTACAGCCCCAGCTCCTCCTCCTCCTCCTCCTAGCAACTATCATCGTGTCAATAAACTTATGGCTGTCGAAGGTGTCGTTCTTTGCAAGAACTGCAAATTCTTGTGGCAAGATAATTTTTTTTCATGGACTACTCCACTTCTCGGTTAGTACTTAATAGATATACTTTTATTTCAACACTTTGCCTCGGTCTGTAAAATGTTAATTATCTGTATCATAATCAACTTAAGTTTTTTAAAAAGATGATAGTTCAACAAGTAATATTAGTATACTTTAGCGAGACACTAACTATAAATTAATTTTTACATGTGCTTCGTGATATATACACAACGCAGGTGCCGTGGTAAGGGTACAGTGCAATACAAAGTACGGGAATGTTAATGTTACAGGCACCACAGACAAATATGGCTACTTCTTCATTACACCCAACAATATCTTGTGGGACGCACACGAGAAATGCAAGGTGTTTTTAGTCTCCTCAAACTCCGCCACCTGTGAGGTCCCGAACAATATCGGCGGAATCACCGGAGCCACCCTGAAACGTGTTAAGACCCTCAAGCCACCGCCGGGCAGCAGCATATACACTCCGACCTATGAGCTCTTCAATGTCGGCCCTCTAGCTTATCAACCTAAGTATCCATGTAAAAGAAATTAATTAAGAAAAAGGGAGGTTTGTAATGGCATTAACTGATAAAAATATAAACATTTTTGTTTGGAAAGACGAAAGAAAACAGTTTGTCATTTCAAACATGCTTTACACTTTTATTGATTCTGTGCTGTTAGAAATCCCTCAGACATAATTTCTTTTTGGAGGTAGCTATTTGAGTGTTGCTGCTGAAGTACTTTGTTGTTTTTTCTTTTCTGTTTGTGGCAGTATTTAATGTGAAACAACTGTTTTACAGTGTTATACTTGTCTACAAGTTTTAGATTTCAGAATAAAATTTCCTATATTTTGTTATCTAATGATTTCTTTTAGTTGCATTGAGATTCTGGATTCTTGTGCTAATCGATGTGCAATTTACATTAATTTCGCATATTATTTTATAAATTATAAGTCAATGACGTATATTATAATGGTAATATATAGTAGTAATCACTAAAATTATTAGTATTATATTAAAGTTAACAGGACTAAGTTTAATGGCAATTTATAGCAAAAGGAAAGTCAAAGTGGTTCTCACAAAGATCTAGATTTTACTCGTGATATATATTGTGAAAAAGGAGTAACGCAGGGGAGCAATAACAAATTGAAACCGATGAAGAAGAACAGGTATGAAACTTGTGTTTTATTGAATGAATTTGCTGTAATTACAACGGTAGAGTAGTAGCAGCTTTTATATACTGAGAAAACAACCTAATAATCCAATAATTCAAAGTTTAACCTAATTTTGAATTGAGAAGATAAACTGAAGATAAACTCCAGCTTTTTATTTATTCGAACTAAACTCTTTTCAAACCTATTGAGATAGAAATCACTTTATCCTGAACTCATGCCCCTCGGTTTGCATTATCACTTCACACGTCCCGTTATTTATTTGAATTTTTGACACCTTATCTCTCCAATCCTTCCTTATTCCTCCGCATCTTCAGCAGCTTTGTGGGTTGTTGTTGTTTGAACAGAGTTTGTAGTGTCTGAGCTCTTAATACCCTCCCGCAAACTATGACTGGGGTGAAGGCATAGTTTGTTGAGGAATTGATGTATAACGTAGCGAGTAGAGGGTTTTGTGAAGAGATCAGCTACTTGAAGATGTGTAGGGACATGTTGAGTGATAAGCTTGCCTTGGGCCACTCGTTCGCGGACAAAGTGAAAGTCCAACTCAATGTGTTTGGACCGTGAGTGGAACACTGGGTTCACGGTAAGATACAGAGCACTGAGGTTGTCACAGTAGATGATTGATGGAGAAGGAGACTTGAGCTGTAAATCGGCACAAAGGAACTCAAGCCAAACAAGTTCTGCTGTTGTATGTGCCATGGCACGATATTCTGCTTCAGTGCTGGATCTGGATACTGTTTGTTGCTTTTTGGCACACCAAGAAATGAGATTAGGACCCAAGAAGGTGCAGTAGCCTGTTGTGGAACGTCTAGTGACCGGGCAACCTGCCCAATCTGCATCTGAATAGGCAGTGAGTGTGAGTGCTGGGGTAGCTTGAAGTTAGAGCCCTAGGTGTATAGTTCCTTTAACATAACGTAGTAGCCTGTTGACTAATCGAAAATGTGTCTGAGTTTGAGTCTGCAAGAACTGAGAAGCATAGTTAACTGCATAACTGATGTCCGGCATTGTGAATGTGAGATATTGCAGGGCACCTATGAGTTGTCTGTAGTAGGTAGGATCAGCCATTAGTGGTGAAGTAGGATCTGGATTTGGCTTAAGCTCCAATGGTGTAGCAACAGGTTTGCAGTCAGTCATCTGAGCCATTTCCAAGATTGTGAGGGCATAGTGAGTCTGAGACATATGAAGTGTTGAACCTGCACAAGTGATCTCCACACCAAGAAAATGATGAAGAGTACCTAGATCTTTCATAGCAAACTCAGTATGAAGCAAGGTGACAAAAGATGTCATTAGTTTGTTATCTGACCCTGTAAGAAGCATATCATCAACATAAAGTAATAGATATAAAGACCCATAAGCAGAGTGATATACAAATAATGAAGGGTCTGCAAGACTGCAGTAAAAACCATATGTGAGAAGGTAGGTACTGAATCTATTAAACCAAGCCCTGGGAGCTTGTTTTAGACCATATAGAGCCCTGTTCAGTTTGCACACATGTTTAGGGTATCTAGGGTCATGCATTCCTGGTGGCTGATCCATGTAGATCTATTCATGCACATATCCATGGAGAAAAGCATTTTTGACATCCAGTTGCCTAATATCCCAATGCTTACTGATAGCAGTAGATAAAACTAGTCTAATAGTACTTGGCTTAATGACTGGGGAGAAGGTCTCATGATAGTCTATGCCATCAACCTGTTTGTATCCCTTTGCTACTAGTCTGGATTTTAACCTTTCGAGAGAGCCATCAGGTTTTAACTTAGCTTTAAACACCCACTTACATCCTATAACATGCATTTGGGATTTGTATGGCACCAATTCCCAAGTGTTGTTTTTATGTAGAGCTTCTAACTCTTCTTTCATTGCTGCCTTCCAGCCAGGGTGTCTAAGGGCTTCATTTACAGTTCTTGGTTCTCTAGGAATGTCTGAAAAAGTAGAGACAAGTAAGGCATACTTGGGGTTTGGTTTAAAAATCCCATGTTGTGACCTAGTGGTAATCTGGTTTGGTGGGGGCAGATCTGGTGTGGCTAGAGACTCTGTAGGATCTGGAGAATCTGCATTGTAAGGACTATCTGGTGAGTCAGGACTGTCTTGTTCTAAAGGTGGGGAAGAGTCATGATAGGATGAAGGTGTTACAGGAGGAGAGGGTGTAGGAGATGATGATGGACTTGCTTCATGAGTCTGATCAGATTCCAAACTTGGTGTTAGTGCTATGTTGGTATTGGTTGTGGCATCCTCACTGGTGGCCAAGGGAGTCATAGGATTAGGTATAGGGCACTCTGGGGCAGGTATAGGCTATCTGAGACAGTATTGCTGGGTGAGGGATCCAGTTCTATGTGATCATAAGTATGAGGTTCAGTGATGGGATCTATCCAATCTGTGAAACTGCTAAGTGTAGGTTCAGAAATTGGGTTGATCATGGCATGCTCAGTAGGCTTGTAGGGGAATAAGCTTTCATCAAAAGCCACATGTCTAGAAATGATGACCTTCCTAGTGCCTGGGTGATAGCATCTGTATCCCTTGTGTTGCATGCTGTAGCCTATAAACACACAAGGAACAGTCTTAGGATCAAACTTATTGGCTTTAGTGTCCCATGTATAAGGGTAACATCTAGAGCCAAAGACTCTAAGATGAGAATAGGTAGGATCTTTCTGGTAGAGCTTGAAGTAGGGAGACTCATTGTTGATGGAGGATGAAGGGACTCTGTTCATGAGATAAACAGCAGTAGCAAATGCTTCTGTCCAAAGATATAGGGGGACATTACTGTGAAACAGCATAGTCATGCCTAACTCTCTAATGGTCCTATGTCTCCTCTCCACTACTCCTGTTTGTTGAGGTGTATGTGGACATGACATTTGGTGTATGATTCCACTGGTTTGGAAGTGATTTCTCAGTCTGTGATTGGTGAATTCAGTCCCACAATCAGAATGGAAGATCTGAATTTCTTTATCAAACTGTCTTTTAATTAATTCTTCAAAGTGCAAATAAGCTGTAAAAAAATCAGACTTGTGCATAAATGGTATAAGCCAAGTAAATTTAGTAAAATCATCAACAATACTTGCATAATAAGAAAATGAACCAATGGATTTAATAGGGGCTGGACCCCACAAGTCACAATGTATGAGTTCAAAAGGCCTAGTACTGACATGTTCTGAATCAAAGAAAGGAAATTTGCTGAGTTTTCCTAATTGACAGCTCTCACAGAGGTGGTCTGTCTTTATTTGGCCTAAGACATCAATAAAACCTTTGGCCTTCAACTGTTGGACAGTGCTCATTTGAGTATGACCCAACCTTTGATGCCACAAGTGTCCTGAACCAGACCTGAACTTACTTGAAAAATACAACTCAGGTTGGTTCTGTAGCACATATAAGTCACCCCTTCTTGTTCCTGTGGTCAGTGTCTGTCATGTGCCCTGATCCTTAACAAAAACATTGTCATTAGTAAATTCACAAACAACAGAGTGATCATCAGTGAGTTGGCTAACAGATAGAAGATTCTTTGTTAATTCAGGAACTAGTAACACATTTTTCAAGGGGATAGCATTGCTTTCTTGTCTTATTTTTGCTTGTCCTATACCAGTGATTGGTAGTGTGGCTCCATTACCAATGATAATGGAGTTTGTGCCTGTTAAATTCTGAATTTTTGACAACATACATGACTTACCAGTCATATGGTTGGAGGCTCCAGTGTCCACAGTCCAATTTGTATCTGAAATAGATGTGTCAAGAGTGAGAGCAGCTAGAGATTGAGGGAGGTCTTGACTTTGTTGATCTTTCTTGGGAACCCACCAACAGATCTTGGCAATATGCCCCATCACTCCACAATACTGACATATTTCATTCAGGTACCTCTCCATTTCTTCTATGGTCATTCTCCTCTCTCCAGGTGGTGGGGGCCTTCTCTGATTTGACTCAGTTGTGGTATTTCCTTTGGATTGTTGAGCCTGAAATCCCCTCCCAGATGAACTGAACCTGCTGTCTTGTGGTGACTGTTGTCTGGCTGGTTGTGTTGTTCTAGACTGATTTTGGCCATAGTAGGATGTTGGAGGGGTTGTCTACTTGTCTGTGCTTGACTCTGACTGTAGTATGCAATTTGAGGGGTTATCTGTGTGTGACTCATTGTGTTTGAGAACCAGGTCCTCCTTTGATCTAGGTTTTGCAGATGTGATACTAACTCTGTGTATGTAGGCCTAGGTGGTTTGAGCATAGTGGTAGTAAAAGTATCATAGGATGGACCTGACTAGTTAACAGGAAATATACCTTTTCTGAATCTTGAATTGGTTTCCCAATAGCTGCAAGGCAGTCACATAAGCCTTTGAATGCTCTGATGTGTTCTGTGATGTCCTTGCTGCCATCCTTTTTTAGATATGTCAATTGTTGCTTGAGTGTAAACTCTCTCTCCTGAGAATCCTGTGCATAAGCATCCTTTAATGCCTTCCATACTGCATAAGCAGTGTCTAGTCCTATAACAATGCTGAGGGATTCCTCAGAGAGTGAGCCAATAAGCCATCCTCTGAGCAATCTGTCTGATTTTTTCCATTTTTGATATTCAGGGTTTTCAATAACTGTTTCTGATCCACTAGTGTCTGTGCTTTTTGAGTACCGTTCTGGGGCTGATTTCTCATCTGTAATGTGTTCAACCAGGTCCTGGCTTTCTGCAAGAGCAAGGGCTTGTTCCCTCCATAAGGGATAGTTATTTTGAGTGAGTTTTAGGGTCACAAAACTGCCAACATTGAGAGATAGAGTGGTCATTGCTGCAGATGTAGAGATCTGGTTTTGTAAGTCTCTTTGATCTGAATTTTGTTTTTGTATGTCTGTTTGATCTGAAGTTTCTTTTGGTTATGATTGATCTGATTTGAGTTTGACTGTGTTGTGTGATTGTTGCTCACGGTTTTGTCTCTGATACCATGTGAAAAAGGAGTAACGCAGGGGAGCAATAACAAATTGAAACCGATGAAGAAGAACAGGTATGAATCTTGTGTTTTATTGAATGAATTTGCTGTAATTACAACGATAGAGTAGTAGCAACTTTTATATACTGAGAAAACAACCTAATAATCCAATAATTCAAAGTTTAACCTAATTTTGAATTGAGAAGATAAACTGAAGATAAACTCCAGCTTTTTATTTATTCGAACTAAACTCTTTTCAAACCTATTGTGACAGAAATCACTTTATCCTGAACTCATGCCCCTCGGTTTGCATTATCACTTCACACATCCCGTTATTTATTTGAATTTTTGACACCTTATCTCTCCAATCCTTCCTTATTCCTCCGCATCTTCAGCAGCTTTGTGGGCTGTTGTTGTTTGAACAGAGTTTGTAGTGTCTGAGCTCTTAATATATATATATAAATACAAACATTAGATTTGAATATATAAAAATAAAAATAAAAAATAAAAAAAGGTGATAACAAGCCTCATCATTTTGAGTGACCGAAGATTATCATTATAACTTTGAAATTCTGAAGCTATATCATTGCTATCGGTGCATATAACATCAGCGCCTTGCTTCTAAATCATGTTGATGTGATTTTACTTTTCTGCCATTGACAATAGAAGGGAAGTAAGGGAAATTCTTAGACGAGGAGTCTTCGCGTGCACCGTCCGTTGGATGTGCGACATATGTATAAGAAACGCGACATGTGTACAAGAATACAAATTAGTATTTGTCTTCTTATACATATGTCGCACATCCAACAGAGATCGGTGCACGCGAGGAGAGTGCGGCTAAGAATTTCACGGGAAGTAATTAGTATTCTTGTCATGCCTTGTTTCTTTCAACCACTTACTACTCTGAATTTCTGCTTCCAATAGCATTCATCAATATATGCATCTTTAAGTTGCTTCTTAAGTGACATCAGATAAGCTCTTTAGAACCTCCCTTGACAAGGGCCTCTAAAATCTGTTGTTTGAGCATTTTGATCCTGGTAGCTGCATTAGGACAAGATCTCCTCTTCCAGACATTCAACTGCATTCTCACCCGCTTGATCTTCTGGCAAATTTGGAGTTGAGCCGAACCTTGAATAAGCATAGACGACCATTATACATTCACAACATCTCAAAAACTAGCTAGCATGTTATAAGTTGCAACGGATTGCAAGTGAAGACACATAAAATAATATATCAAATAACGTAAACAATCAAGCAAGAATGGAAACAAGAAGAACACAGAGATTTAAGCGTAGACCATATGATGTATTCATAGCATCTCTAAAACCAACATCTTGATCTTATGAAAAATTTGGAATTGAGAAGAACCTTGAATAAGCGTAGACCATTATGCATTCATAGCACCAGCATGTTGTAATGGATTGCAAGAGAAAACACAGAAAATAACAAATCAAATAACATAAAGAAAAGCACGGAAATTTAACATGGTTTTCGGCGTTGTGACGACTACTCCATGGACAGAAAAGGAGGTCTTTTATTATATATGTACAGAATTACACGAAGATTTTCACACACTCCTAGGTTACAATGAATGCTGGTATTTATAGCCTTGATAACCTAATTAACCTTAGCCGCCATAATGACTGCCGTCGGAATTCCCATAAATACCCAGATGTGTACCCAGCTCAGATGAGTCACCAGACGTAACCATTTCATATGCAAAACTGATTCAAATGTGTTCAACAGACTCAACAGACTTTACTCGGCTGACGGCAGAACTCAGCTGAATACCACTTCAGCTGACCTTTCCAAACTAAAACACTCAGCTCAGCTGACCATCACTCAGCTGAACCCATATTTCAGCTCTGTCAGATTAAGACGCAAAGATCAAGTCACCTTGACTAACAATTCTCCAACTTGACTTAAACTCTCGTTCAAACAGATTGCATAATCAGATGTATTGTACCATATGCATTCGTCAGCGCCGGATATACAGTACCATACTTCTCCTTTGAATAACTCTGATGAACATCTCCTCAACTGAGTCTTTTAGATTAAGATTAACAGCTCCGGATGTTGAGCAAATCTAGACACAGCTGAAACTTGCCCTTCTGAACAGACTTGGTGAGTATATCAGCGGGGTTTTCATGAGTGCTGATCTTTCTCACATGGATTCTCTTATCGTTTCTCAGAAAATGATACATCACATATGTATGCTTGGGTCTCTCATATGAACCTAATTCTTAGCCAAACATATTGCACTGATACTATCATAATATATCTCAACTTGATCCTGATGCAGATCCAAATTACTACTAGCCCCTTCAACCAGATTCCCTTATGGGTTGCCTATGTTAATGCCATGAATTTTGCCTCAGTGGTAGATAATTAATGCCACTATTGCCTGAAGAATTGCTTTCCAACTCACCACAGAGCCTCCCAAAGTGAAAAATATAACCAGTCATTGACATCTTGCTGTCCATATCACCTGCATAGTCAGAATCACAGTACCTTATGACCAAACACTGAGTATCACCTCTATAAATGAGACCAACGTCTGATGACAACTTTCACAGCTTTCTAGTGTTCTTTTCCAGGTTGAGCCATAAATCTGCTGACAACTGATGACCAAAATAGTAGCGATCCAACCTTAACCGGCAGAGTACCGAGTCGGAAGTACTATAAAGGTGAGCAAGGTCGTATCCCACGAGGAATCAATTGACTACCAAAGCCATTCTCATACTTAGTTTAGATTAATCAAGTGTGTTCAAGTTTTGATTATGCTAATACGATATTTAAACTAGAGAGAAAGAGACAAAGCCAAATCACGATCCAATTGAATACTTCCGCCCCTCTAATTGAATATTTGGGAATGGAAACTACCAACCAACCATCCTAATGCTTATATCGACTCGTTCATGGGTGCAAACTCCTAAGATAGTACTATACGACATGCAACAACCTAGTACCCTTTGCCCGGTTCAACAGTCCGTCTTTAAAGATTTAACTGACCGGAACAAGATAAACGCTCTAGAGCCGCTCGATTTACACCGACAAACCTCGTTACCCAATTGATCTAAACAACTCAGTCAATTGTAAATAACGATCTAACACCCTTTTCCCACACCCCTTCCCAACATACATTTATAAAAGTGGTGTGTGTGTTCATGAACTAGGTGTACAAGCTAATTCAAGCATTAAGAACAAGTTTTAAGACATGAATTCATCGATATAACAACAATTAAACACTAACCAATCCCAATTTCATCAATTAGAGGGAGATTTTTTCAACATTCACATGGTTTGGCTATGATAGAAATTAGCTACTCATTATAACTACAAGAGCAAGCATCAAACAAGAAATTAAAGCCATGAAACAAGAAAAGAAACTAGATTAGTTGCCAAAATCGTAGCAAAAGTCGGATTACATCAAGCTCCAACACCACCCAATGTCAATTGATGATGAAGAGGATCCAAAATGACAAAATCCAAGAGTTGAGTAGAAATCTATACTAGATTATGCTAAATTTATGTAAAATATGGTGTAAGAGTGAATCAAGGGGAGAAAAAGGGGAAGAAGTCTAGCTATGGGAGGGGTTGAAGAAGATGGAATTGAGAGATATTGATAATAGATCTAAAATGGGGTTTAAAAAGCTGAAAAATCTGCTATTTTGTATGCTAACGGCGTGCACCGGAGGGTCTCGGCGCATGCCGGTAACCTCTCTGGAATTTCTGCAACTTACATGCATTGACGGCCTTCAATAATTTGGAAATATCTTTTTGTGTAGTGCTTCGATTTGAGTGATTCTGTGGAAATATTACTCAGCAGACTCAGTCTGCTGAGGCTTCAGCAGGGTGCTCAGCAGATTGCTGAGCCTTAGGATTTCGTGCATAATATTTTGTACACCTTATTTAATTGTAAAATTAATTGTAAAAGACATATTAATTGTGAGTCATATAAACAATTAATATGTCAAACTCTAGTTTACTTTATGTCATAGACATAACTTTTACTTTTTACTTTTGCATACTTGCCGCCCACATCTACATACTCAAGTGCCGCCCAAGCTAGCTAGCTAGTCTCTCTATCTCAATTGTATCTATTTATACATCTTTTTACTCAATGAATAAACTAAGTTGAAGTTTACTCTTGTGTTTATCACATTCTCAAACTCTCTTCATGGTATCAGAGAGCCTTGCGAGTTCTAAAAATCCGCCGCAAAACTCGGTTCTTTTTCGAAAAAAATGTCAACATTATCTCGATGTTTCATCTTCTTCGCAGTAGACTCACAGTTGCCTCGGCGGACCGGGATAACGAACACTCTTCTTTTACAAATCATAAACTTGATGGTAACAATTACTTGCTATGGTCAAGGTCTATGAAAATGTATATCTCCGGCCGGGGCAAGATGGGATATCCGTCGTTCCAAACCCGCCCTCGCTCGAAACCGACCCCAAGTTTGAAGCATGGGACACGAAAAAATAACCAAGTCATGACCATCCTCACGAGGTCTATGACAAAAGAGATCGATGAGAACTTCATGATGTATGACACTCGCTAAGGAAATCGGGACAATGCCGTAGACCTTTACTCAAAAAAGGACAATACATCCGAAGTCTATGAACTCGAAGCTCGTATTCAAAATTGCGTACAAGGGGATATGTACGTAACTCAATACTTTAATCAACTATCTAAGGCATGGCAACACCTAGATATGTTGGAAACTCACCCCTGGAATGATGTTAAAGATGCTGCACTCTTTAAAGACATTATCGAGAAAAAGAGAGTATTCAAATTCCTTACTGGACTGAATCCTACTCTTGATGATGTCAGAGGTAGAATTCTTGCTACTAAACCTCTTCCAAATCTCAAATCCATGTTTGCTGAGGTCAAACATGAGGAAAACAGGAGGAAAGTGATGCTGCTGAACCCCCCTGCTGACAACCCTACTGAAAGTGCCACCCTGCTGACTGTCAGGAACCCTGCTGAGGCTACTGAGGCTTACAGGAAGCCTGCCGATAAACCGGAAGCCGTTCGTGACCACTGCAAACGCACTAATCACACCAAGGACACTTGCTGGAAGCTACATGGCAAGCCTAGCTCCTCCAAGACCTCCAGACTTGCCAAGGAAAGTCAGGGCAGACACATAAGTGAGGAAGAAGATGACAACAGGTTGAATGCTCAGCTTGCTGCATTCAAAGCCTTCCTAACTCAACAAAAGGGAGGTAGTCACTCTACTGACATAGCCTCTCATGCCAGTACAGGTAAATTCTACTCATCTATTAGTAATGAAACCTGGATTGTTGACTCTGGGGCCTCATCCCATATGACTGGTAATAAAAATCTCATTACTCAACTTAAGCCATGTCCCCAAATTCACAATATTAAGACTGCTGATGGATCTATCTCTAGTGCAAAAGGTTTTGGTCGGTGCGGCTTACTAATAAGATATGCCTCAGAGAATGTCCTATTTGTTCCAAAATTAGATTGCAATCTCATATCTGTCAGTAAACTTACTAAAGATTTGAACTGGACTGTTGTTTTTAATGAGAATCAGTGCACATTCCAGGATCATTCCTCAAAGGCAGTGATTGGGACTGCTAAACCTTGCTCAGGTCTGTTTGTGGTCAACCCTGCTGAAGACAGAAGACTGAAGACTGAATCTGCCTCAGCAGCCTGCACTCAAAACCTAGACAATATCATGTTATGGCATTATAGACTAGGACATCCCGAGTTTTAGTTATTTAAAGTCTATAGATCCCGAATTGTTTAAAGGTTGTAATTTGAATGATCTTCAATGTGATATTTGTCGGTTGCTAAACTCACCAAATCTGTGTATGCAAAATTACCTTACTTACCATCCACACCATTCACCTTAATTCACGGTGACGTATGGGGACCCTCAAGAGTAAAAAGCATAACGGGAAAGAGGTGGTTTGTTACCTTCATAG
Source organism: Gentiana straminea (assembly GCA_036785695.1). NCBI lineage: Eukaryota > Viridiplantae > Streptophyta > Magnoliopsida > Gentianales > Gentianaceae > Gentiana > Gentiana straminea. The sequence continues at coordinate 2,716,984 of JAVUPR010000046.1, read as the reverse complement.
ATGACCACACCGAACCACTTGGTTATTTTTAATGAAGGATAAGTCCGAAGTTGGACCCATCTTTCAAGAATTTTACAACATGGTCTCCACTCGGTTTGACACTAAGATCAAAATCTTGAAGACCGACAATGCTCTTGAATATTATGAGTCTCATCTCGGTAATTTCTTGATGGATAAAGGGATTGTCCATATCGGTAGTTGTGTTGAAACCCCTCGGCAAAATGGGGTTGCTTTGAGAGAAAGAACAGATCCGCTTGAAATGGCTAGGTCTATTATGTTTACCACAAATGTTCCAAAATATATGTGGGGTGAAGCCATATTGACTTCCACATACTTAATCAACGAGACTTCCCGGCGGTACTAGGCTTCAAAACTCCTATCAAAACCCTACCGGACACACACTCCCGTCCCCATCTTATTTCCCGAGTTACCTCCAAAAATCTTTGGTTGTACTTGTGTTTGTCTATATCCATGCCCAACACGAAGCAAACTTGATCCCAAAGCTCACAAGTGCATATTCCTAGGATATGCAAAGGACGAGAAAGGTTACAAGTGCTACTCTCCTTCGAAAAAAAGATTTTACAATTCTATGGATGTAAAATTTTTTGAAAGGACTCCCTACTACAACAAGTCCACCGAGGCGATCAACGATGGAAACCCGATAGAAATTGACCTAAACCCCTTCCTTCAAAAACTCTTAACCCTCGGCAACCTGCGATCCTCGCCAGGGCGAACCCCGCACCTGCCGACTCACAACGGCCCTGCGATCCCCAAAGCAACCAACCGACTCGAGCCTGCCGACCCCGAGCCCGGCCGACACTCGGCAATGCGCATCCTCGGCGGCTGCGACATTGATGACGGACCTATTGCTCTAAGGAAAGGGAAAAGATCATGCACCGATCATTCTATTCATACGTATTTATCTTATGATCGGTTGTCTCCTGTCTTTGCCATGTTTACACAGGACCTGGACTCTCACTCTATCCCTAGAAATATTCAGGAGGCCCTTCAAAATGATAAGTGGAAGGCTGCTGTTAAAACTGAGATGACTGCTCTCCTGGATAATCATACTTGGGACCTCACAACTCTTCCCAAAGGCAAGAAGACAGTTAGCTGCAGATGGTTATTCACTATCAAATACACTGCTGATGGTACAATTGACAAGTACAAAGCCAGATTGGTAGCAAGGGGATTCACTCAAACTTATGGTATTGACTATAAGGAAACTTTTGCACCAGTGGCAAAACTCAACACCGTCGTGGTTCGATCTCTCTAGCCGTACAACCGGACCGGCCTCTACACCAATTGGATATCAAAAATGCTTTTCTCAATGGTGATCTCACCGAGGAAGTCTATATGAATGTACCTCCCGGTTTTGTCAATCCCCACACTCAGGGCAAGGTATGCAAACTCAGAAAATCTTTATATGGCCTGAAGCAATCCCCAAGAGCCTGGTTTGGAAAACTCACTACTGTGGTTAAAGCTGCTGGATATCATCAATGCAACTCTGATCACACCATGTTTGTCAAGACAACCAACCAGAGGAGGTCCATTCTAATTGTTTATGTGGATGATATCATCCTCACTGGGGAAGACTCTACTGAGATCCAAAACTTGAAGACTCTACTGGCAAAGGTGTTCCAAGTTAAAGATCTGGGCTACCTCAAGTACTTTCTTGGTATGGAAGTAGCTAGAAACACCAATGGCATTTCAGTCTCCCAAAGGAAGTATGTCCCGGACCTACGAAGGAAACGGCATCTTTGGGATGCAAACCCGTCGTATCCCCAAGTAGACCCCAGGTCATACCCTACCGCATGGTGACATTGCTTTGTCCGGAAAGAACAATATCAAAGGCTTGTAGGCAAACTCATATACCTTTCTCACACAAGACCCGATATTGCATATGGGGTCGGTCCGGTCGATCAATTCATGCATTGCCCTACCGAGCAACATTGGGATGCGGTGAATAGGATACGAGGTATTTAAAATCCACTCCCCGGCCAAGGCCTCGCACTTCACCAAGTCTACTGATAGATCAATCAAGGTCTACACTGATGCTGATTGGGGTGGATGTCACATTGACAGGAGGTCTACCACAGGCTATTGCTCATATATATGGGGGAACCTAGTTACTTGGAGGAGCAAGAAACAACCTACTGTGTCAAGAAGCAGTGCTGAAGCTGAACTAAGGGCACTTGTACTTGGCATTTGTGAAGCTCTATGGCTAAAAAGTGCGGCGACCGAACTTCAAAGAACCGTATCGGCAACCTATCACAATCATTGTGATAATAATTCAGCCTTATGCATGGCGAAGATCCGGTTCATCATGATAAAACCAAGCATGTGGACATTGACGGACACTTTTCGAAGGAGCGATTGATGCCAAGATTATTCAACTCCGGTATGTTCCCTCGGCGGATCGAATGCGATATTCTTACCAAGGCTATTCCACCTCTTATGTTCGGCGGACTAAGTAGCAAACTTGGTTGCATCAACATATACGGCCCGGTTGAGGGGGTGTGGAAATATTACTCGGCGGACTCGGTCTGCGAGGCTTCACAGGTGCTCGGCGATTGCCGAGCCTTAGGATTTCGTGCATAATATTTTGTACACCTTATTTAATTGTAAAATTAATTGTAAAAGACATATTAATTGTGAGTCATATAAACAATTAATATGTCAAACTCTAGTTTACTTTATGTCATAGACATAACTTTTACTTTTTACTTTTGCATACTTGCCGCCCACATCTACATACTCAAGTGCCGCCCAAGCTAGCTAGCTAGTCTCTCTATCTCAATTGTATCTATTTATACATCTTTTTACTCAATGAATAAACTAAGTTGAAGTTTACTCTTGTGTTTATCACATTCTCAAACTCTCTTCAGATTCAAAGTGCGTTCGAAAGCTCATTGAATTGTCTATGACTTTTATGAAGACCACAAGTCCAGAAAATGCTTGAATCAGGTTTCAAACGGCTGATAACGTGAACGTATGGTGAAAGCAGCAACTATTTTTGATCAATTTCCATTTCCGGGCTTCGGTTTTGCCACTCTAAACATCATGCCTTGTCTTCCGGGTTCATAACTCACATATTTCTGTATCACAACATTCAAACACATACCGAGCATAATTCCACATGATAAATAGGTCTCGAAAAGGGTCAAAAACATCGTAAAATGCCGAGGTTTTCCATCAATGTGACGGTTCACCTCAAAGTGAGTGCTCAATGTGTTTTTACCCTATAAATAATCTAAGACTACCCAATATAAGCCAAAAGTGTCGTGAATGGGGGTTAAAACATGCACCGGAGCATAGTGAAGTTGACTCTCATCAACAACCCCCCACTTAGTGTTTGCTCGCCCACGAGCAAAATGAGCTTTAAAGAATCCAAAGAGTCAACGTTACCTGCGTAGGTCGAGCCAATCACATATCAAAGATAACTGATAAATAAATGAGTAAATGCATGCAACTTAACCATACCTTATCAAGAAAACGGGATGTGTGTGTGTGTGTGAATAGCTTCTCCTACATTTACCACGGTTTACCGGTTTGGATTATGGATGTTAGGTTATTGCGACTACACCATAGGCTCATACTTCATAAGCATCTCCACTAATCAAGGCCAAACCGAGGCTAAGCAAGGTCGAGTAGGACTTGCACGGTTGTAACGTTAGGCTAGGGACGGGGCTAACCGAAGGGAATTTCTGGGGAATAAACAACAAAGAGATAAAAACGAGCAAGCTCAATCATGGGGTATAACAATACAAAACGTATCTAGCTCTACCCTTCTCTAGCTCAAAAAGAAACTAGAAACATGATCCATGAAATAAAATGCCATATCGCACTATGTCTCAAGTGTAACGAGGCAAGAATGTATAAGAATCATGTTTCTACCCTAAGGGCTCGTCCCAAACACCAACATCATATAATATATCAATACAAGAGTCCTACACACTTGGCTTTCTTTGACTCGACCTTTTACTCAATTTTCATAACTTTTTTTTTATTTTTTTTTCTTTTGAACTCCATTTCAATTTGGTTTGAGTCAAATGCCATCACACATACATCATATGAATCGAGCTCCTACCCTCCAAGATGTGAAATAGCTCGTAATACCAACTCCTCTAAACATACACACCACTCTACCAACCCACACTTGCCTAGGCAAGTGTGATAAATGAAATGATTAAGCTCAACTCGTAGGGTGTTCAAGGGAATGTAGACCACAAATAAGGCTAAAGAGTCAAGTAATTACGGGCTAAATAACGAAGGCTAAGTGTCGGATGGGGGTATAACAATCCTACCAAGGCTTAGAGGGGTTACTGTGGAATATGTCATGGGATGGCTATTTGGCTCTGGTTAGGTCAAAGAAATGCCATAACTGTCGTCCCAAACTCTATCAAGGTCGGCCTTTCTATTTCGTCTCGAAGTTAATGATATGAGTTCTAGGTAGCCGAATTGTGTCTAAGTCTACCATAATCGGTCACTAGTTACCACGGTTCATGAAATTGAAGCTATACGTGCGTGAAAATCCCGTCCACAAGACTAGGTAGTAAGCGAAGTAGCATGTATTTAAACGTTCACTAAACCGTTTATCCTATCAAAGTGACGGCTCAACATACGAATACAACGTCAAAACCATGGAAAATTTTAAAAATTGCTCAAATTTTACTAAATTAGTGACCAAACGATAAGCATACAACACAATGGCTCAAGTCTCAATGAAGCACAAATCAAAGCTAAGCCTACCACCACCACCCTCCCCCCCCTCCCCACTTTACATGCAACATTGTCCTCAGTGTGTGAATGATAAAGGAGAAAGATGCTTAGCTTAACCCGGAAGAAAGGCGCAAATGAATGCATATGACATAACCATGAAGCTCCATCTTAAGTACCTAAAGCAATGAAACAAAGAAACACGAAAACGCATGCATGGGGAGCAGCCACCGTGCCAAAAGCAAGCAACAGATATCGAGATATAATCAAAAAGCGCAAATTCATAAACACGATCATATGAAAGCAAAAGGGGAACCGACTCGGGGCGCATGCGATGCAAAGACAATCAAACAAGTAAAACAACATCCATACATAAAGATACGAGCCAACAACGGACCGAAGAAGAACCACTCAAAAATGGTACCAATATCCCCCAAAGTAGCACCATAGATCACTCCCGGCACCAAAAACTAAAGCAAAAGCATAGAAACGGTGGGTTGCCTCCCCCAAGCGCCTTTGTTTTACGTCGTTGCCTCGACGGAATGACTTATATGGTGTCAACTTTAGAGTTATACTGTTGACACAAAGGTGGAATTGGTGGATAGAAAGAAGTTTCGATGGAAGTATACGATTTGAATGTCAAGTTTATAGTCCTTGACAAGACTCACACGAACCAACACAAGGGACGGGATCCTTAAGGAGAATGACCTCGGGTGCCTCATTTGTAGTCTCTCATATTTCTTCAACCGGAGACCATTTGTAACAAATGTCCCCTTGGTTGGGTGAGTGATTTCGATGGCACTGGAAGGGTAGACTTTAGAAACTATATAAGGGCCCGACCAACGAGATTTGAGTTTTCCTTGAAAAAGGTGAAGGCGACAAACCTCGTTACCCTATCGATCTAAAAAACTCAGTCAATTGTAAATAACGATCTTAAAACCCCTTTTCCCACACCCCTTCGCAACATACATTTATAAAAGTGGTGTGTGTGTTCATGAACTAGGTGTGTACAAGCTAATTCAAGTATTAAGAACAAGTTTTAAGACATGAATTCATCGATATAACAACAATTAAACACTATCCATTCCCAATTTCATCAATTAGAGGGAGACTTCTTCAACATTCACATGGTTTGGCTATGATAGAAATTAGCTACTCATTACAACTACAAGAGCAAGCATCAAACAAGAAATTAAAGCCATGAAACAAGAAAAGAAACTAGATTAGTTACCAAAATCGTAGCAAAATTCGGATTACATCAGCTCCAACACCACCCAATGTCAATTGATGATGAAGAGGATCCAAAATGACAAAATCCAAGAGTTGAGTAGAAATCTATACTAGATTATGCTAAATTTAAGTAAAATATGGTGTAAGAGTGAATCTAGGGGAGAAAAAGGGGACGAAGTCGAGCTATGGGAGGGGTTGAAGAAGATGGAATCTAGAGATATTGATAATAGATCTAAAATGGGGTTTAAAAAGCTGAAAAGTCTGCTATTTTCAATGCTAACGGCGTACACCGGAGGGTCTCGGCGCACGCCGGTAACCTCTCTGGAATTTCTGCAACTTTCATGCGTTGACAGCCTTCAGTAATTTTGAAATATCTTTGTGTGTAGAGCTCCGATTTGAGTGATTCAAAGTGTGTTGGAAATTTCATTCAATTGTCTAAAACTGTCATGAAGACCACAAGTCCAGAAAATGCTTGTATCAGGGATAAAACTGCTGTTTTAGTGAACATATGGTGAAAGTAACAACTATTTTTGATCAATTTCCATTTCCGGGCTTCGGTTTTGCCACTATAAACATCATGCATTGTCTTCCAGGTTCTTAACTCACCTATTTCTTGTATCACAACATTCAAACACATACCGAGCATAATTCCACAAGATAAATAGGTCTCGAAAAGGGTCAAAAACATCGTAAAATGCCAAGGTTTTCCATCAATGTGACAGTTCACCTCAAAGTAAGTGCTCAATGTGTTTTTACCCTATAAATAGTCTAAAACTACCCAATATAAGCCAGAAGTGTCGTGAATGGGGGTTAAATTTGCACCGGAGCATAGTGAAGTTGACTCTCATCAACAACACTGCCTGCCTGAGCCAAATCAGGCCTTGCGCAATTGCACTAGCATATGGAACCTTTGACATGTAGTCCTTCTCTTCAACTAACTGTGAAGCATAGACATATAGATGAACATTCGATGCCACTGGAGTATCTATTGGCTTGACAGCTGACATGCCAAATCTGGACAATATCTTTTGAATGTAGTCCTTCTGAAACAAGAACAACTTCTTCTGACTCCTGTCTCTATAGATCTCCATCCACATAATTTTCTTTGTTGCGCCCAAATATTTAATCTCAAATTTAGACTTGGTAAGGTCTTTCAAATTCTGAACATCATACTTTTTTTAGCAGTTATCAACATATCATCCACACACATGACATAATAGGCGAATGATCCATCTTTCTGTGTCTTGTGATACACACAACAATCATATGGACTTTTGTCAAAGCCAGTTGTATCATTTAACTTTCAGACCTTTTATACCCCTGTCTTGGAACTTGCTTAAGTCCATACAAGGACTTCCTCAACTTGCAAACATATTCTTCTTTACCAATAACTTGTAACCTTTCTGGCTGAGTCATGTACATCTCTTTATCTACATCACCATGTAGAAAAGTTGTCTTCACATCTAACTACTCAAGTCAAGATCCTGATGTGCCACCATGGCAAGTTGGACCCTGATGGAAGTGTGTCTGACTACTAATGAGACTATCTCATCATAGTCTACCTCATATTTCTGACAGAACCCTCTTGCAACCAACGTACCTTATACTTGATTTCCTCAGCTGAACATATTCATTCATTCTTCTTGAAGACCCATTTACAAGTCATTATCCTCATTTCCTTAGGCAGTTAGACTAGATCCCAAGTATGATTCTTCAGTAATGACTCTATTTCATCTCTCATGGCAGCAAGCCATGGAGATGCTTTAGAACATGTCACTGCTTCCTTGTAAGTGGATGTCTTAGATACATCCACCTTTTACACAACCTGAAGTGCATATTTAACCATGTCCTCAAAACCATACCACTTGGGAGGTCCAACATTTGTTCTTCTAGCTCTACTGAGAGTTATACTCTACTGACCAACTTCAGTTGTTTGAGTATCAGTCAACCCCTGTTCAGCTGACTGGTTTGGATCCAGCTCGAATTCTACTAGATTAGATGAGCGTTGAATGTCCCCAGCTGAATTTTTTGTTCAGCTGACTTGACCTGAAGCTCCACCTATTTGTCAACTTTCTCTGACTCAGATTCAACTCTGGTTTCAGATTCGGATGAGCTAATCATAGAATTCTCATTGAATATCACACTTCTGCTAAGTATGATCTTGTTCTTTAACAATGACCAAATTCTATACCTCTTGACTTCATCTCAATACCCTACAAACACCCATTTCTTGGCTCCAGTTTAACTTCAATCATATGATAATAAAATGTGCTCCCAAAAACCCTCAGACCTGAGTAATCTGCAGGCTTGCCTAACTACATCTTAGTTGGTGTTTTGAGATTAAACCATGTGGGAAGTCCCATGTTGATTAAGTAGAAAGTGGTTCTGACAGCTCTGCCCAAAATCTTTTTGAAAACCCGAATTAAAGAGTATGCACCTAGCCTTCTCCATAAGAGTTTGATCCATTATTTTTGCCACATTATTCTGATGAAGGGTATCTCTGACTGTGTGGTGCATGGAAATACCATCATCTTTGTAGAACTGATCAATCTCAGACCAGCAGAATTTTAGAGCATTATATGTATGGAGCCTTCTGATCTTCTTCCATGTCTGATTCTCCAATAGATCCTTCTACTGCTTGAAACTCTTGAGTGCATCACTTTTGTGCTTCATCATCACCATTAAAGTCATTCTTGAATAATCATCAATGAAAGACAAAAAAACATGTGATCACCTAATGATTCCACCATTGATGGCCTCCGGCAATTAGAATGAATATATCAAGTGATGTCTTTGTGTTGTGTATGCCTTTTGGGAACTTACTCCTGTGTAGCTTCCCAAACACACAATATGCTCACAAGAGTCCAGATCTTTTGACTAATATCCTTCAAGAAGATCACTTTTTGACAAAATATGCATCTCTCTTTTATCCATATGACCTAATCTCATATGCCACGGCTTGGTCAGCTGTGGCTAGTGAACTTCTGATGATGTAACAGTAGTAGAACCAGATACAGTAAATCCTTGTAATAGATACAAGGTTCCCTAATTGACTCCCTGGAGGACCACAACTGAGTCATTGTAGACACTCAGTACTCCACATTCACCCCTGAACTTGAACCCTTTGTTGACCAATAGACTAAGAGATATCAAATTCTTGGTCATATGTGGTACATTCTTACATCCTTCAGTGTGTAGAATCTACCATCATCAGTCCTCAGTTGAACTGAGCCAATCCCAAATATCTTTAAGACCTTGTTGTTGTTTATAGAAATTTGTCCTTCATCTATCTGCTCATAGGTTGAGAACCACTTCATGTGTGGACTAATATGATAGGATGCTCTATAATCAAGAATTCACACATCATTTTGATGTGTTGACTCCCAAGCCACTAGAGCCAGATCCTCATATTGGTCATCTTCTTCTTCTTTGGACAACTGGACTTCCAATGCCCCTGATCCTTACAGTAATTACAGACATACATGGACTTAGGACCTTTGACACTAGATTTCTTGGATTTCTCTTCTCAATATGTCCATGCCATTTTCCTACTGCTGCTGCTAGCTACCAAGCTAGCTATCTGAAGCTGCCTTGTGTCTCAGTCCCTTGCATGAAGATATGATCTCACATCCTCCAAAGACATAGTATATTTCCCAACAATAAAGGACTGCACAAATTTCTCATATGATGCCGGTAATGACACCAACATGATTAGAGCTACATCTTAATCCTTGATTTTAACATCAATATTCCTCAAATCCAGCAGTATTGTGTTCAGCTGATCAAGATGATCTCTCAGTTGAACACCTTCATGCATTCTCAAACTGAACAAACGTTGCTTCAAAATCAACTTGTTGGTTAATGACTTAGTCATATACAGGCTCTCAAACTTTCACCAAAGCCCAGTTGTGTTGTCTTCATCAGTAACTTATGTGATAACATCATCTAATAGACACAACATGATGGTTGAATGTGCCTTCTCCTCCAGACTGGTCATCTCATCGGAACTGGCATCCATTTCTTTATTAAAGGAGACCACAACCCTTCTTAACAAGGCCCGCATCTTGATTTGCCATAGACTGGAATTGTTTCTCCCTGTAAACTTGTCGATTTTTACGTTAATTGCAGACATTGGAGAACAACCCTTGATCCCAAAACCTAGCCGATGAAGACCTTGGTGGCAATCAAATTCTGCTCGATTACGGAGATTCACAGAAACCTACTCTCTGATACCGGTTTGTTGTAACAAATTGCAAGTGAAGACACATAAAATAACAGATCAAATAACATAAATGGTCAGGCGAGAACAGAAACAAGAAGAACACAAAGATTTAACGTGGTTTCCGACGTTGTGCGGACTACTTCACGGATAGAAAATAAAATCTTTTATTACGCACAGAATTACACGAAGATTTTCACACTCCTGGGTTACGATGAATGCTGGTATTTATAGCCTAGAAACCTCACCCTATTCACCATAATGACTTCTGTCAGAATTCCCATAAATACCCCAGATGTGTGCTCACCTCAGTTTAGTCACCAGGTGTAACCAGCTCAAATGCAAAACTGATTCAACAGACTTTACTCGGCTGACAGTAGAACTCAGCTGAATCCCACTTCAACTGACCTTCCCAGACTTGATCACTCAGCTCAGCTGACCCAGATTTCAGCTCTGTCAAATTCAGACGCAGATACCAAGTCACACTGAATAATACATCATTTTTTACCCACATGTTATCAAAATAGAAATAAGCCTTTTTGGGGCCAATAGAAGAGTAAGTATCATACAAAAGAATGCAATGGTCATAGCTCACCACATCCCAACGAGACACAAAAGATTTCTGATAATAACCAAACCACTTCTAAAATGAAAGACATGTGTCCAACCTCTCAAAAATGCCATCGTGTCCCTCCTCGTGTCTTTTCCAGGTCCAAAGTGACTAGAGTAACCCAAGTCAACCAGATTGTTACCGGCTATGAAGTCAGAGAAAAAAAAGTATGAGGCCGGATCTTGATCATGAAGCTCCACCCAAGTTTTCAGAAGAATTCAAATGTCACTAAAATCCCCAACTATATTATAATAATCACCCTAAATTTACTTTCTTTCCTTTGAGATAATTGATAGTTAATTTAGATTAATTTCTTTTATTTTAGTGGAATTGAAATATGTCATATTTTGGTAAATTTTATGCCAGTTTTTGAATAATTCCTTTGTGTCCTGGAGTAGTAGATAGATCTAAAACAGAAAATAAGACTTCTGGACTTTGGCCCTACTGATGCAGCGCCCATGGCCACCGTTTCAGCGGCAGTGCTGATTTCTAGATTCATGTTACTGTTTCATATGTTCAATTCTGATTAGTTTTATATGTTTATTTTAGAATGATCAATTATGTTGTTAAGTGCATATTTTGAATTCTACGCATACTAATATGTTATGTTCTTTTCAACTTCCGCTCTTTTGTATAATACGGTTGTTATGTACTCCCTCCGTTCCACAATAACTGAGCCAGTAACCAAAAAGTTTTGTTCCAAAATAACTGAGGCAGAACATTTTCCCAAACAGCATTTATTGTAAATTTTCTTAATTTACCCTTATTTAATATTGGGGAGGAAGTTAAAAAGACTACTACATTAATTGTATCATAATGGTTTTTTAATCATTACATCCGAAAAGTCATACTCGCTCCTCCGTTCCGAAATAACTGATGCAGTTGTCAAATGCACACAGATTAAAGAAACCATTTATTGCATTGACTTTTATATGAAATATACTATAATGCCCTCAACTAAAAAAAACCTTTGAAATACAAAAGACATTTGGAGTACCAAAAATATGCATTTAATGAAGGGTAAAGTAGAAAAAATACATTAAATATTTCATTGAAATGCGAACTGCCTTAGTTATTTTGGAACGAATCTTTTTGGCAACTGCATCAGATATTATGGAACGGAGGGAGTAGCATTAAAACACGTTCTTAATAAACGTGTTTTTGGCAACTGCCTCAAATAATTTGGAACGGAGAGAGTAAAGTTTATGTGTATATGATCACGAGATGTGCACATGTCAAACGCTATGTGACCATTTTAAACTTTCCAACCGTTCAGGTCGTTACAGAAGGAAATTAAGTTAATTAAGAATATTTTTCCAAAAAAAATATATATCTTTATTGTTTTAATATCTTAACATATGGATTATTATTTTAACATGACTCACAAATGCAAAACCCTTACCTGTGGACTATTATTTTAATATGACTTTCAGATTTTCTTAATTACTACTCCTTCCGTTCGTAATTAACCGAGCCATTTACATAATGCGATAAATATAAAGCAAAATTTATAGAATCTGGATAAGTGCGATAGATATAAAAAAATTACACAATGTGTAATTCATAGTAAAAATAAACTATCTGCTGCAATGTAATTTTATTAAATCAGGATGTTGAAATTTCTAAAAAACAATTTTTAAAAGATTATGTAATGCAAGTACTTATTACTTCAAATAAAACACATTAATTATTTTTTTATTTATATGATAAACAAAAAGTAAACATTTTTTATGAAACAGATGTAATATATTTTAGAACAACACAAAAGGAAATCACTATTTATTACGAGACTTTTGTTTTGCATACAGATTAAGAAAGCAGTTAATGTGTTATGGTTTTAGTACTAGACAAATATGGCAGATTTTAGCAGCGGATTGTAAGATTTAGCGGTGGAAAAAATCCGTCGCTAAAGAGCATGTTTTTTACAGTGACATATATACATTTATCACATAATAAATGCTTCTTTAAAATATAAAATGAAGATACTAACATCAATACCCTGTTTGGATTATGTGAAAATGGAGGAAAAGAAAAGAGGGGATTTGGAGGCGGACTCTCTAGCAACAATTCAAAAACTCCAATCTAACGAAGAAGACTTATCTAATGTTGGACAACTGGTAACGAGTTGTACAGACTTATTGAACATTTTGAACTCAGTTTTTTTCCTCTTTTATCAAACGCACGGGGAATCCCCCTGTGCATTTTTTAGAGTGACCCCAATGGGGGGATTTATCCCCCCTCTAAAACTAATATAGAGGGAGTAACCCACTTTTAAGCCCACAGTGGCTCCCAACCCAACACCCTATCCCTAAATAAAACTAAGGCTCACCCTAAATATGAAGGGTCTGCTAACATGAACAGTAGCACAATGTATCTCTCTTTTTACCCAATAAATTAATTTCACACATCAATATCATTTATATAATAATGCGTTATGTATCGAGTAATGATACGGGCACAACGGTAGTATCACAACGGTGATATACATCATTAAAAAAAATTATATATACTATTTTTTCCATAAAAAAAAATTAATCTGTCCAAATATTTATTTTTTTATTTTGAACTCTTTTTGTGTACGGATACGACATCTTTTTATTTTTTTTACCGTTGTGCGACGTATTCAAATATCACTTTATAAGCATAAAATATTTTTAAAGGGATGTATAGAGGTTGCTTATTGGAGTGAATTATTTTTTGGGTGTTAAAAAATTGTAACTGAAACGGAAAACGATGTGTTTGGAGGGTGTAATTGGGTGTAACCACTGGGGTCACTCTTAGCTAGACATGAGTCGTTTTTTGCTGTTGGTAATGTTCTTGAATGGGGCTCCTCCCCCTATTGGATGTACTTCATGCTTTCACTTTGGATAGTGCCGTAGTATAAAAATGTTTTTTCCACTCAAAAAAAAAGAACAGAGGGGATTTGGAGGGATTTAATTTTGAGTGTTTATTTCTCTATCCGTCCCAATTTGTTTGAGTCTTATTCTATTTATGGTTGTCCCAAAATAAGTCACATAACTCTAATTAGACTTAATTTTTTTTGATTTAATTGCCTAAAATGCCCCAATGTATTTTATTAAGTGAAAATGGTGCTACATATAAAAAAGACAAAAAGGTAAATTAGTCAAGTTTCAAATGACCAGACAATTTATTAATTGATGTCTCCTTAAATATTGAGAGTTTCAAATTAAACAAATTTGGGCGGAGGGAGTAAAATATAAGAGGAAGGAAATGGATGGGAAAGAGGGAAAACCAAATAATAAGACCCAATACAATTTTAACAACTCAAACTCCTCTCAAAATAGGTCTGAAACGGAAGGAAATCATGATATTTTAGTATAATATACTTCATGATCTCTCATTTTCCTTTCGTTTCCGTCAAGTTCAATCCAAGCACCTTAAGTAGATTTCACAATTTTTTATCGGTAGTGATACATGCACAACACATTTGTGCACAATATTTGCACAACACTAGATCCCACCATTGATTATGGTGGAATCTAAAACAATTCATGTGTCCCACACATTATTAACGGTGAGATCATATGTAGTGACACATGTTGTGTACATATCATTTTCCATTTTTTATTCTCATTTCCTTTCTTTTTTGTTATTCTATTTTCTTCTCTTCTGTTTTCTATATATTTCCTTCAATCCAAACAGAGACTAGGATAAGAGTATGTTTGAAGAAAATGATATCGGTTTTTTAAATAAACCCCTTGTGTGGAAGATATTGTTTTTAAAAAGTGAATGTTATTTATGGGAAGGAAGTATTAGTATAAGACATTGACTAATGATACGGGCACAATTATTATGACACAACGAATATCACAACGTGTATCTATACCATTGATCATAATGTAGATTCATTGATTATTATTTTATCTATTATAATCAGTGCTCTAGATACACGTAGTGTCATTTATTATGTCACAACGGTTGTGAACTTCCGGCAATAGCCTTTTTGTGATTTCGTGTCAAACATCTATTGGGCCGACGTAGGAACGCGGTATTAGGACAAGAGAAATCTCTACGTATCAGTATCACTACCCCATCTTTCACTAGGTGATGTCGGTCAAGAGTACTCAACCCCTAATTTTCTGAATCCTAGGAAAGGATAACATAGACCACAAATACTATGACACGTGTTTCTCGTTCCTTTTTTCCTTTTTCTATATAATCAGTAGGACTAAAGAATTATTTTCCTAAACCAGTTAGCAACATTTATTTAGAAAAACAAAAGAATACCAATTTATCAGAAGATTTTTATTTGATTAACAATATGACATCATCAATGTCGATAAGCAAAAACATTTTCTGCAACATTTCTAATGCATTCCCTCCTGCTGCTTCCCCGCTTGCTCGTGCCAAAGTTTCCAGGGTTTGTTTTCCTTCCGACTCAAGACATTTTCAGGTATCTATTTTTAATTACTAACAATCATTTTTTATACTTTTTTTGTTGAGAAAACAATCATTATTAATTACTCCACAAAAAACAATCTTTATTAATTTATGGACTATTATTTGCAACACACATATTCTACTTGTACTCATTTTATATGTGCAATATGCCAGAACCGACTTTGTGGGACCAATAATCGACTTGATGTGGTGCAAATAAAAGGGCACAACATATTACATATGAACAATATAAATGGGCAGCTATTATATCGTTTTAAATTACCATCTCTTAAACTTTGGGAGAAATGGTAATTAATTCAACACGGTATCAGTAACGAGGTTTTGTGTTCAAAGATCTCTGCAAATATTATTGCCACGTTTATATTATTTTCTGTGTTGGGCTTCTCACAACATTATATATGTTGAACGCAGGATTTGAGTTAGGGGATGGGGAATTAAGAGCAATAACCCGGATAAATGAAATGTTAACAAGGACAAATAAAATAGTAACATATATTGTAGTGGATTTTTTTTCGGGTTAAGGGTTGTAGTTGTTGGAAAATTGATACTTAGGATTTGACGGAATAGTAAATCTCCAAGACACGCAAAGCGTTATCTTTAAAGAGATGTTTTGTCTCACGCAATTTGTCACTTAGGGATCAAACGAAAATTTCTCTCAAGATACAATGGAGGAGGTGTTTGATTCAAACAGTGGGTTGTTTGAATCAAACCCGAAGACACTCAATTACTTTAATATAGGCTCACACCTAATGAGACATAGGTCCCCATATCGCCTTAATACAGACTCACACCTAATGAAACGTATCGAAATATCTAAAATATTAATTATATATCTTCACATTAACTTAAATATGGTAAGAGATGGTAATTCAACACTATTTGATTTAATATTATGGTTTAATCATTTTTATCTCAAAATATATATACGGTCAAATAGCGGTGAAATGATTTATGCCATCCAAAAACCCAACTAAGTGTAATGTTTCGAAACGAATCGTATTTAGGGGTGTTCACGGTTCGGTTCGGTACGGTTAATGGCCTTAACCGAAACCGAACCGAAAATTTCGGTTAATAGATATCCGAAACCGAAACCGAAACCGAACCGTTTTCTTTAGGAAACCGAACCGAACCGAACCGAAATATATGGTTCGGTTCGGTTCGTTGTTTAACCGAAAACCGAATACTATTTAAAATTTTTCGATGGTTTTAAACGGACAAAATCGTTTTTTCATTCGGTAATAAACGGTTCGGATAACGGTTCGAAATAAGCTATTTTTATAACAAAATTGTAATATTTTGGTTATAAAAACTAATTATACATGTTGATACAAACGGTTCGGTTAACGGTTTTTGTTTGAAACGCATGTTTCGGTTCGGTTAATTATTTGTTTTTAATTCGTTCGGTTTTCGGTTCGGTTAATTATTCGGTTTATAATTCGATTCGTTTTCCTTGTTTATACGTGTCGCATATTCTTTAATATAGC
Organism: Gentiana straminea; assembly: GCA_036785695.1. Classification (NCBI taxonomy): domain Eukaryota; kingdom Viridiplantae; phylum Streptophyta; class Magnoliopsida; order Gentianales; family Gentianaceae; genus Gentiana; species Gentiana straminea. The sequence continues at coordinate 2,700,300 of JAVUPR010000046.1, read as the reverse complement.
GTTAACCTTAGGTCCGCAAATTGCGAAATTTTAAAATATCTAAATATTAATTATATATCCACATCAAACCAAGAGATGGTAATTCGACACTATTTGATTTAATATTATGGTTTAAACATTTTTATTGCAAAATATATATATACCGTCAAATAGCGGTGAAAAGATTTATATATGTCCTCCAAAAACCCAATTCATAAGTGTATTGTTTCCGAAAGAATCGTATCAAACATCCGGGCTAACATAAGTCTGTGATTGAAGGCACAGCAAGCCAATGGTGTGAAAGAATCAGAGAGAAGGACATTGAACTTGAAGGTGAAAGCAGAAGAGAAGACGGCGGGAGCAACGGCCGATGAGTTCATCGGAAAAGCTAAAGAAAAAGCAGAAGAACTGAAGGCGAATGTAAACGATTCATTGGAGTCGTTGAAGGAAAAGACAGACACCTTATCTGGAGATGCAGGCGAAAAGGCAAATGAAGCTAAAGAGTTTCTTACAGATCAAGCCAAAGACTTGCAAGAAAAATCTAAGGAGAATGCAGATTGGATAGCGGGAAAGACTGATGAGGCCCAGAAAAATGTACAGGAATCAGGCAAATCTGTTGCGGATAAGACGGAAGAGTATGCTAAAGAGGTTAAAGAAAACACGGAAAAAGCTGCCGGAAGGGTGGGGGAGGCGGCAGGGGAGAGTACCGAGAAGCTGAAAGAGGCGGTGTCCGGTGGCTCTGATGGTAAACCATAGATTTAGTGGCGTTCTTAGCTAATGGACGCCTAATGCAAGTCAAAAGTGTATTTCGTCGGTATTGAAAATGGCATTGGCCACTGTATGACTATTGATTGTAATCGAAAGAATACGCAATATGTGATAAATCCAAATATTTTACTTTTTTTTAGTTTCAAATTTTTTTTATTAGCTTCTTAGAAAATAGTTATGGTGCATTAGTTATCATAATTCATCAAAAGGTGCATCGTATTCTCTACTTCTATCATTTTAATTCGTTTTCTAAGTCGATTTTCAACTTCATTCTTGTAATGTTTAAAAGCATCAAAAGTCTCATCTTTACTACGCAACAAGTATACGTAATCGTGCTATCATCGATAAAAATAACAAAATACTTTTTAACATCTTTGGTTTGCACAACTTTTATATCACAAATATCCGTGTGAATCAAATCCAAAAGTTCTTTAAATCTTTCAACACTTGAAACGGTAACTTCGTCATTCTAGCTTCAACACACGTATGGCATTTTTATCAAATTGTAGTTTAGGCAACAAATCTAAATTCATTAATTTACGAACATATTTATAATTCACATGACCTTATCTACAATTCCATAAAAGGATGACTCAAGCATGTAAGCAGAAGTAGATGTATTCTCATTACCACTTGCAATAGCGTTTACAGACTTTGTCGCAATGGTACTACACCCATTACATTCAATTTAAACATACCATCAAGAACTAACATCTACCAACAAATAGTCCATTCTTACAAAGTGTAAATTTGGCAGATTCAAAAATCAACTTAAAACCATTGTTATGAAGAAGATATCCGAACACAACGTTCTTGCGGATATCAGGCACGTGCAACACATTGTTCAATGTCAAGTGCTCGCCGGAAATCATCTTCAAAATGATCTTTACCTGACCTTCAACCTTTGGTGTTGCGGAATTCTCCATGAATAACTTTTCCCCTTCCACCACTTGATAGTCGGAATACATGGCTTTGATAGCACAAACATGGGCCATAGCCCCAATGTCTACGAACCATTCTTGGTGATTTCTAGCCGTGTTGCATTCTGACACAACCGCTACAAGTTCATCTCATTGACCCCATCAGTTACAATCTCAGTTGCATTAATCGGATTGTTCTGCCTTGACTTGCGACATTCAGCCCTCTTGTGTCCCGGCTTGCCACAATTGATACAAGTGTCTTTGAAGCGCATGTCTTATTTCTTCTCATTCTTGCCTTGGAACTCGAAGCACCACCAGCAGTAAACTTTATTTTCTTGCCTTTGTTTGCACCCGAACTGGACTCACCATAATGCTTTGGATTGTCCAATGTGTCCTCATGTGTCAAGTTGTCGGATGTTCTCTTCATCACGTAGCTTTACTACCAACTTTTTCATTGTTATCTCCTTGTTCTTGCGCTTCAAATAATTCTTGAAATCTTTTCACGAAGGCGGAAGGTTCCCTATTATCGCAGCAACTTGGAATGATTCATTTATAACGGTTAGTTTATGACCAAACCTTCATCTTTGCATTTAGACCTAATCACCTGCAACCGTTCCATTTGGCTAACCACCGTTTTGGATTCCACCATTTTGTAATCCATAAACTTGTCCACAATATACTTCATTGTCCCATCACCTTATGTCTTACACTTCATTTCAAGAGTCTGCCACAATTCTTTAGCACTTTTGCACATACGTATAGTAAACAATATCTAAAGTATTTTCAAAACAGTTGAGGATATAATTTTTGCATAAGAAATCAGAATGTTTCCATGCATCCAATGCTGTCACGGTAACATTGTAATTTCCTCTTGCGCCGCAAGAGGATCTTTAGTCAACCATCGAGCCAAACTCAAAGCTGTCAGATAAAACAGCATCTTCTAATTCCACCTCTTGAAGTTCTGCCCATTGAACTTCTCCGATTTTTCATTGTGAGATGAACTGGTTCCTTGCACTGGCGCAACAACTGGTTGCACAACAGATGGTACTGGAACGCTTGACAAAAGAGTTGATTCGGATGTTCCTTCCATTTATGTTTCAACACAGAAGTTCAACAATTACAAGTTTGTAACACAAACTTTCAACAATGGTATTAACAAATTTGAAGCTTGCGTAAAACAATTAAAGTGTTTAACAAACACTAACTTTGCAAATTTCCAGAAATCAAACCATTTGTTGCATGAAAAAACTTTGTTTCACAAACAGATGTTGTCACACCCTAGGTGTGACAAATGTTGATTTTGTATAAAGTATACTTATTAAATACAAAAATCGTCACACCCTGGTGTGACAGAGGCTTATTTTTTAATGCAGGGGCATATCTATGGATATTAATGGTTTATTGGATGCAGGGGCGTATCTATGGTACGTATAGCTGGGGTGGTCTCAAGACCGCCCAAAATTTGAAAATCTTTTTATTATACTCTTAGTATTTTATACATATATATATATATATATATATATATATATATATATATATACACACACATCAAAATAGATACAACGCGTCATACACATTGATTATGATTAGATTTTTATCTATCAATAGTATAAATTGTGTTGTTTTAATTTTCTTGAAGGTATAATATTACCCAGTATTTAATTTATTTTACTATTATTAAAGTTTAAAGTATCCTTGTGAAAGTATCCATGCCATAGACTATAACAAGTGTACGTCTAGTTTGTATCAAAACAACACCTTACATGTATGCAGGTTCACCTTGGTCGACCATTCTCAATCATTACTCCCTCATTTTCTTATTAACAAAAAAAATAGCTAGTATTTGCATCCCACTCATTCTACGGTTGCATTCCATTTACCGGTGCACCATACCGTTTTCACATAATCGATATTATGAAATTCGGTTCTGGAGTAAAAAATTGACTTTTCCAAGGTCGATTTAGAATTGACTTTGCTGGAAGTCGGTTTTGACTCTAGAACCAACTTCCACAAGTTCGATTCTATTGTGCTACACCGGTAAAGTAGGTGTTGTGCAAATAAAGGCCCGATAAAAATACCCTGATTTTTAATGTCCATCCTTTGAACCTTGAAAACCTGGATGATAAGGTAAGCTCCTTGATAAATCCAACAGCTAGACTATGGAGAGAAGAAATTATTTGGTGCAATTTTAATGCCTTTGAAGCGGAAAAGATACTTTCTATCCCTCTATCACCTCGGCGAAAAGAGGATTCTCTTATTTGGCATTACTCAAAAAATGGCTTGTACTCGGTTTGAACAGGTTATCATCTAACTCACAAATTGAAAAAAGATGCAAATGAAGAAGATGTTGCAACTAGTTCTGTGTCATCGAAGAAAATTTGGACAAGTCTTTGGAGCTTGAAAGTGCGTCCTCGCATTGTTCACTTTGTGTGGAAAATGATTCACAATGCCCTACCAACCGAGGAAGGTTTAGCCAAACGAGGATTGAGCAACGGCTTTTGTAAAATTTGTAAAAAAAAAACTAAAGAAACGACATGGCACATGCTTTTTGAATGTTCTATCCCAAGAGTTGTTTGGAAGGTTGTACCAGAAGGAAGCTATTGGATGCAACTACGAGTCTCTTCGATGGCTGATTTTTTGGATGTATTGCTACTTAAGGAGAACGCATTAGGGTAGCTACAACAATATGTATCTTATGGTGTATATGGAAGAGTAGATGCACATATGTTTTTGAAGGAGATGAAGTCTATGTCTTGTCCTTAGTACGCTTAACTAAATCAGATGCAACGGAGTATTTTGACGCCATCAACAATTCTACAAATCATTCTAGAACTGTGAATTATCAGCAAGTGTGGGAGCCTCCAACAAATGAGGAAGTTAAGTTCAATGTTGATGCGGCTTTTAATGAGAATATAGCGGCTATTGGAGGTTTGGTGCGAGATAGCAATAGAAATATTCTAAAATCTTTTTCGAGGAAATTCGAAGGAAAATTTGACGTGGTCATCGGGGAAGCTTTAGCAATATACCATGCAATATTCCTAGCAATTCAATGGGGCTACTTCAAGGTGATTTTTGAATCAGACTCTCTCACTGTCTGTCAAAACTCAATTCTGAGATTTATCAGACTTGGACAGCATTGTGGAAGATTGTCGCACTTTTTTTATCTTGTTTATCTTCTTTTAAATTTTCGTTCTTAAGCATAAAGGAAATCGTCCTACACATTTGTTAGCAAAAATGGTATAGAGCTTGTCGGAAGTATCTTTTGAGGTTCATCGCCCCCTCATAATGTAATTCTCGCTAGTTTGGCGGACAAAGCTTAATGAAATGTCTTTTCCTCTAAAAAAAACCCGATTTTTCATCTAATAACACACTCATGTACATTAATCATCCTCCCTAGATTATGTGACTATGCTCTCTTTTAACTCTTTTTGGTTGTCTTTCCGTAAAAAGTAATCTTATCTGAATGGTAAAATGCATGTTTTTTAAAACTTTTCAGAAATTTAATGGCATAAATGGAAGACTTATAACATGATGTTGTTGCTGGATATACAGAAATCCGAATCCGGATCCGATCCACAATTGGATCATCAGATCTGATTCACAGCACCGATCGAGACACTCGATCATGCACAGCGGAAACTACGAATAAATTCGCATGCAATAATACCACGATTCGATTCGCATAAATAATTAATAACTACAAGAAATTTGAAGATTTATCTTATATAAGAGGAATAGTAAATCGACATAGAGGGAGAAGCCGTGATCTTCCGGATTGTATCTCCAAGCGACGACTGGTGGACGTCGATCCTCGCCGTAGAACCTCCTCGAATATGCACAAGAAAAACCCTAGGTTTTTCTCCTCTTAATGACTAAGGCAAGAACTCTCTTTATATATGAAAATAACTAGTAAAGTGAGAGTTGTCCTTTTCACACCACAATTACCTATTCCCATAAGGAAAAGATATTTGCCAAAAGATAAAAGATAATTCCCAAAAAATCAATTTTTTTCATTAATTATCCAACGAATAGATAATTAATTAATTACATAAGTGACATAATCTAGAAAAATTTCTTTTCCTAAATTTATCCACATGAGGCGCCATACATGTCATTATTTTTAATAGAAAATGTCTTTTCTATTTTTACATATTATTTACCAAATAAATAATATTACCAACTATTTAATTTATTATCGAGGTTCCATAAAACGAAAAAACACTCGCGTGTTAGGAGCCAACCCGGGGACCATAGACCTATAACCAGTAGCTACAATAAATTAAATAAAATATTTATCGAACAGAATATTTCTACTTAATTCATTAATTCCGGAATTACGCCACCATAAATCTGAACCTGAACTCTATCTATTATAGATATAACTTATTCTCAAAACGTCGAGTCGAGTTGATAAGTGTCCATTGATATAATCATTACATATAAACTAACCCTCCATAGACTATCCGTAATGAAGCAGGATTATTTCCGTAAATCTTCTTCAATACATCTTATCATTATTAACCATTAACCCACTAGTGACCAATTAGTTCATAACCAATACAAACTCCGCGGATCGATCAGTTTCTAGGATCAACAAATAAGGGGATTGTCTTTCTACTTCCCGCAGGAAGGAATGATTCCATATCACACACTTCTCACTCATTCCAGAATAGTGCCAGCGTGAAAGTGATTCGGACCGCGCCTCTTAGCGATCCTTAACGAACACATCAAACCCTATCCTGAAACCAGTAGGAGTATGCAATCACTTCAGGATTAAGGTTAATCCATATATGATCATCTTGTGATTTAATAAGATTTCTCAATCACGGAATTATATGAGAAACTCAGATTAAATCGGTCCAGTCCTATATGACTCTCATCATATATAAATGCCCCACTTAGACAACCAATGTCGACGGTCCGGATAAGACGGTTGACCATAAAGTGTTCTGGGCGCATTAATGGTGGTTTAATCAATAGACCACATACTATGATTAACTTCACCACGGACTAACATTTCAAGTGTATCACCATAATCTTAATCCTCATGTGTGACACACACTAAGTTATATGGCTACATATGATACGACTTTGGGTTTTCAGCAGTGTATTACTTACAAGCACGAAGCAAATAATAAGATGAGAATAAATCTGTTATTTATCAATTATAAAACAATCTCCGTCCCATTTTATTTGTCCATGTTTTCTTTTTAGTTGTCCCAAAATAAGTGTCCACTTTGTGTATTAATTGTTAAATTTTTTCAAATACCCTTCTCTCTTTACAATATTTACAATAAAAAGTGTGTAGCATTAAATGCTCCAACAACAACTTAAAGGGCATAAGTGTAAAAATATTGGATCATTTAATGTGATTCAAAGCATTAACTACATCTTTCTTAATCTGTGTGAAAAGTCAAACAGGACAAATAAAATGGGACGGAGGGAGTATATAAATTGTCTTTCGGACGCTATTTCCAACAGTTGTTGTGCTTCTTTTTTGAACATCAAGTAGGATTTGTATTATAGGAATACGTCTTCACTATTACAAAAACAAAAACAAAACATCAGCAGTCAAACATCTTCCTTTGATGTTTCTTTCTTTTAATTCTGAACATGGTTCCCTCTTGTTTTTATCTCTATAATGTTACTGATGTTTCACGAGGCTGTCGGGAAGACAACCGGAATGTCAAAAGAGCACCCAAAAACGACGACATTTAGTTGCCATGGGAGGAAAAAATTTAAATCTACGGCTGTGATATTCTGTGTGGAAAATACACGATTAAAGCACTACAAAGATTACAGTATTTCCTCCACGGCAGAGGATCCAAGTCCATGTGGGACTATCATCCTTTGTCAATTCTCCATCTTTTTTTTATTTAAAATATATCTCACATATCTGAAACTGCCTCCTATTTAAACACAACGATACAGCTTTCTTGCATGTTTCTTCTAACTGAAATATGAAACATTTTGCCTATAATATATCATGTCAAACTGTCAATCTTAGAAACAATTTGTTGCTAAAATTGTACATATTGTGTTTCTTTAAACTAAAATATGAAACATTTCGCCTATAATATATCATGTCAAACTGTCAATCTTAGAACCAATACTGAATCATCCGCAAATAGCAAACACCATAGGATGGATGTCTTGTGAGTTAAGTATTGGATTAACTCTAATTCAATACTACAGCAAAATGATAAGTACACATTAAAGAGATAATCTGGAGCCATTGATCACAGTATATCTTACCAATTAATATATACAACTAATTAATTATTTTCAGATGTATCTTTTACTATGCACATAAATAGTGTGTGTCCCTATCAATATTGATACTCAAAACCGTTGACATTTGTATGAGAAGAAAACCAAAGAAAAAGAAAATCTAACAGCACCTTAGTTCATCCAAACACTAGTCTTCTACAGTCAGATGAATTAGAATTATTAACGAACTTATCTTGCATACATATGAGGAACTGAAAACTAATCTTGTCAATCTTCAATACAAAATCACACCTGATTTCTTTGAAACAAGCCCAAAACAGTGCACAGCAAATTTTCAAGCATATCAACCAGAAAAGAAACAAGCCCCAAAAAAGTGAACATCAAATTTTCAAGCATATCAACAAGAAAAGAAAGCAGTTAAACAAGCAAACAAATTTGTATAACCATAAAGAACTATTTTTTATACACTATTTTTTTATACAAGCATAATAGAATCATCTAACATAACAAAACTAAGTTGTTAATGGTCATCAATCAAGTGCAGTTCAACCCATAGCATAACACACAATTCCATCATAACACAAGAAACACAACAATCAGAGATAGATGATAACTGTAGTTTTTGCATGTATATTACAAAATGAGAAGGAATTGCATCCAACAATACCACCTGCAATCTATATTCTAATCTCACATTAGTCAAAGAGCAAAATGGACAATCATACAAGAAACTTGAGAAAGAAAAACCAATTACCCAATTGTCTATTGGAATTTAGGCTTGGGTGTTGAAGATGTATTAGAATGAGGACCAAGCTTTTGAATCCAGTGATGAAGCCCCCTCTTATGCTCTTCATATGTTGGATTCGAAGCCAGATTCAATGTTCCATCACAAGTAAGGGAAATCTCGAACTGTTCTAATACCTTCACAATCTGCCAAAACTCGGGTCTTTTATCTGGTTGTGAACTCCAACATTGTTCAATTAAAGCTTTCATGGCGGAGGGACAGCGCAACGGAATAGTTGGCCTCAAATTCTGGAAAGAAGCCACATCATTTAATTATTTTTTCGCGTAACAATTTATTGAGTTTAGCATTTATTTGGAAAGTAAAAGAAAAGACATTGACAAACAAACAACTTAAGGACTCACAAAAGAATCAAGACGACAAACAAACAAACCCGAGTTCATAACAAGTTGTCATTTCAAAATAAGAGTTTTACCTTATTGACTACGGCAAAGGCAGCCTGAATAGGAGTCATATCCTCGTAGGGAATAGTCCCAGCCACCATTTCCCACAAGATTAGTCCAAAGCCATAAACGTCCACTTTTCGTCCATAAGATTTGCGTTTAATCATTTCAGGTGCCATCCAACGGTATGTACCAGGGTCATCGACAACAAGATCACAATGTTGTTCCTCACAAGCGATTCCAAAATCAGCAACTTTCAGGTGAAAATCTTCACAGATAAGAATATTTTCAGGTTTGAGGTCCCTGTGGATAATCCCTTGGGAATGAATATATGCCATTCCCCGAGCAATATCCAATGCCATTGCTACTAATTTTGATGAGGGAAGAAATTTTTGTTCAAAAGGATTCTGCTCGAGCTTGTGTAGGAATGATCTCAACGAGCCCTCACGTAGATATTCAGTGACAACGCAAAAAACGGGCGGCTTTCTGCATGCTGCTACAAACTGCATCATAATATGATTTTCAACCATTTTATTACATTGATGGTAAATACCAAAAATATGACTTGTAATAACAATCAATGGTTTGTCGTGAACAATTTCAAATATGATGCTTATGAGTTGTATGTTTGTTTCATTCATTAATATGAATTTGCAAATTCAAGCAGTAAAAGCAACAAACATAAGCACCATTATATAGCTAACTATTTAGCCGTAATACATAACTCTCAAAGAAAACAGAGCACAGACCTTTATTATATTTGAATGATGAAGATGGGACAACAGAGTAACTTCTGTGTTGAACTGCTTCTCTAACCGAGCAGCAAGATCTCCTTTTTCGTCATCATCTGGGACTTTAGTTATCTTTACAGCAACAGGTTCATCGTTATAAACTCCATGGTAGAGCTGGCTATGAGCTCCATGAGCAAATCTTACCCCAAGAAACAATTTTGATAGATCAACCATATGCTCGTCAACCGTTTCTACTGAGGTAACCCTTCCTCCTCCATGATCAAAATATTTGGCCCAAGCCGAATCCTTCCTGCTGATGATTTTATCAGGGAACTTACTTGATAAGTCCCTAACAGGACTCATGTTTGTTGGAGACTTTGAACCAGGTGAATTGAAACCATGTCCCTTATGCTGACGGACATCTTTCTTGTGGAACAACTTGCTCACAATTCCTTTTTCGGGTTCTTTTCCGCGAGGATGTGGGGTAGAGAATCTCTTCTGTGTATTCTTAGCTTCCTTTAAAGCACCAGAGAGCTTTGTCTCTATAATAGGTGACACGGCCCTCTGCTTGTTTGTTGTGGGATTACGTTGAAGTTTCGAAACAACAATCGGTTCTTGCTTGGGATTAACTATAGTCCTTGCAGGCCTTGATTTAGCACCTGCAACAAGAGGTTCCTTGTAGTGGGTGGTCAGAGGAACAGAGCCCACAGAAACAAGAGGTTCCTTGTAGTGGGTGGTCAGAGGAACAGAGCCCAATCTTGTTGGATCTAATCTATGACAAATTGTGTGAGAAAATTTCGTCCGCCGAATCCAAGAACTAGCCTCTTCCTCCATTCTAAATGACTAGAAAACCTGATATCCAACACTCAATGCAGCCTTCTCTTTTATGTGATTTACAAAGTCCCATGAACAGAATTCTCTCGAATCCATCAACTCATAAGAAGTGAAGGAAATTATACTTCTATCATAATATCCCAAATACCTTCAAAGAAATGAAGGGGAGATCAAAACAAAAAGTAAAACACTCCAATATATTTGAACCACCACCAGAAATCAAATACCCAAAGCATCAACTCTCAATTCATTAATTGCAGCAGGATTTCAAATACATCTGGAGAAAATATCCAAAGGGAGAAATCTAAACATCCAATAGTTGTCATCTCAACCAAAATAGCCCTTTTGGTAAGATTACATCTCTTTTTCAATAAAAGCAGCTCTTTTACATTTAAAGTCAAATTGCACCATCCTTCAAAAGCCTGGAAGAAATCTACCACACCAGGGAAGGAAAAATCAATAAAGCACAAGCCACAATGAAAATAAAAGAAAAAAATAAAAGGTAAAGTCAATTGCTTGAAAATAAAGAAAACCCTTCAAGAGAACGAATGATTAATCAAAGACAAATATTACAACCGAAAAAAAATAGAACTTGTTCTCAACGCAATTACAGCCCTTTACATAAACAAACGATTTAAAGTCCAATAATTGCTCACCAAAAGCTTTCAAAATGGATTATTCAGCATATTCTTCACAGGTCCCTTCCCCCTCTGGTTTCTCTTTCTTTGATCATAAATCAAAAAAATAACGCAGAAATAGATAGGATACGTGTAAATCTACGTAGCACAAGTGCTGGGGAGCTGCATTATTCAAAGGAAAAAAAAAACTAGGGGAGGGGACCCGGTAGTGGTGGGCGGTGACGGGTCGTAGGCTGACCCCACCTTCTAGAAGTCAAATAAAAAAAAAGGGAAGGATGAGAAAAGACAGATCAATTTGAACGGAATAAAAAATTTATTGCACCGTCTCATGTGAGCCCTTAGTTTTCCGGAAATTTTAGGTTTGAGATTTTTCGGCTGAGTTTTATTCCTTTTGGTTCCTTTTAAGTTTGAGTTCGAGTCGAGCTATTCGAATAATTAATTGAATAAAAATCGAGTTTTAAAATATGATAAGCAAAGTAGCTTGCAAGTAAAATATTTTTTAGCAACTCGCAAGTAAATCGAGGTAAATTAAAAATTATTTATATTTGTATAAAACATGAATAATTATATTTTTAATATATCATATAATTATTCAAGTCTCGATCATGCAATATTTTTATAAGAATTAAATGAATTGTAAAACAATAAACGAACTTCCATCGAGTTATATCGTCTATTGAACAAGTCGATAGAACTTGAAACGTAATGAAATCCAATTTAAAACTACGTTAAACAATGCATAAAATGTATGTCTACTTACTATATCAGTTTGTCTTGTACGTACTTGTTCAATTACATTACTTACTTGTCATAACCACGTTTTGTCTTATCTTTCATGTTCGTGTTCCTTACATAGCACCAAAATACTTAGTTTGAGGGCACGGTGTATACTACGGCCAGTATGACTAAATATACCTCTAACTTGAGACTTTGAACAATACCCATGATACTCTTATAACACCGCCTTAAGAACGGTGGCTAATATAACTAGTCACACGTCCAACACATGGCTTTGAATAATACACATGGTACTGTGTACAAATTGTTGCTAATAACAATTACGTTGCTAAGTATATTTAGGCAAACTCATAACGCATGTAAACCACATAAATTCATGTTAAACTACATATATAACTTACGTGAGCGTATAAATGCCATATCAACACTGAACTACCATCATATCTCCCATACTCGTACGAAAACAAAATACAAAAAACTTCGAGACACCAAATAACTTACTGAAAACATAGTTTACATCACATAACATACCCAAAACTAACTCGGGAACTCAGCCCATTTGTTTTCCTGGGTGAAGGGCCGGAAAAACGGCCCAGACTCTATCTACAGAGCCACTTTCAATCCTCACAGGTACCCGGTACATATTCTAACACATAGTTATCTTCAATTTCGTGTAGTATAACATGGAAACAGTACCGTGAACATCTTAAAACATGAATTTTAAATAAAAACGCGACTTTTGATAAAAGAATTCATTACCTTGTAAACGTAATGAAACCAAAAGCCAAACGGAGAATGAACCACGATTAGCTCCCGAACTCTTGCGAATCTACGAATAAACGGAAAAACCTTAACGTGAAAACTACGAATTCCAACTAAAACAAGATTAAAGTATGAATTACACGAAGAACTATGATGATTACCTTCACGAGACGAAACCACACTTGAAACTGTTGCAAAACCTGAAACTGCATCGAAATCCGCATTGTGACCTGCAGAATACCCAGAAAATCAACCAGACTGCTCCAGAAACCAAGTCATGGGGCGCTTACCCAAGTGTTCGTATGGGACATTAGCTGAGGAAAAGACAAAAACTCTAAAAACGCGAAATCTGATAAGTCTAGGGCTATATGATGCTCTTTTAATAGCCTTTTTCCCACGATATGTCGGTTTTCCACCAACTTAAGGGAAAAAGAAAACATAAAATGAAAGAAAAAGTAAAACTAATTTCGGATGGACAAAAACACCCTTATTAGAAAGTGAGGGATTTTACAAAACCAACAAACAACAAGACAAATGTCATATAATATATGTATAAAATAAAAGTGCGACACCAGATGCGTAATAGAGAAAAACGTATGGATTAGTAAAAGAGATAAATACGAATAAACGGAGATTATCTCTGAAATATATATATTTATTATCAAAATTCAACTGCTTAACAACGTTCACAAGCCAGACTTATATAGCTTATTAAAGAAAATAAAACATACTTAAGATAGTCCCAATCAAAATTTAATGGCCATCACATGATCACCATCACAGACTGAAAGCCTCATATGTAACACAAATGTCACATGTTCAAATGACTCTTCAACCATTGGAGTCATAGTTTGTGATCATTAATGAACAAATCAACACACGTTGTCCCAACGCATTATGGGTCACCTTGATGTTGAATCACTTAAGCTCACGGCCAGCGACTAGTTCATTGAGACATATAGTCGAACACATAGCATAGCAAAGTAGTTGAAATGTTGTAGTTAGTTGTAACCGTCCTAACTAATTCAGTTATGTAAGTTCACTGCATCTTAACTCTATATAAGAAGAGATGCAGGTCTTGTAAACATAATTTTAGTTTTATCAATGAAATTACAATCTTCTTCTTCTTCCACAGTTTATCCAATTTTCCCGCCTAATTCTGTTTTTGAATTCTTAGATTGAGAATCATGAAATTCATCATGGTATCAGAGCGTATTGCTTGATTCTCGATCTTTGGTTATGTTCTTAGTTATGCATCTTCTTGTGATTGCAGTTTCTTGTGATTATTGTTTCCAGAAATTCTGGTAATTCTTCCGCCTGCGTTTTTTGGTTGTTTCAATGGACAATCAAGCTGTTGTTCCTGCGGATTTGATTCTTCATCCGAGTGAAAGTCCAGCTTTCGTCTTGGTCCAACCCGTTCTTGATGAACACAATTATCAGAGTTGGAAGGTTGCTGTGCTAAATGCTTTGTCATCCAAAAATAAAATAGGATTTGTTGATGGTACGATTCCGAATCCTCCTTCTGGTGATCCTCATTTGCCGCTATGGAGACAAAATAACAACATGATTAAGGATTGGTTAGCCAATTCAGTTTCGAAGCATATTGCTCAGAGTTTTATGTACCGTCTTACGGCAAAGGAAATCTGGGATGATCTAGAGGATCGATATGGAGGTGGAGACTTTGATCGTTTATCATATTTAATGGATGATATACAGAATATGAAACAGGGTGATCTTTCTGTCTCTGAGTATTTTTCCAAACTCAAGATTCTGTGGGGTCAACTGATAGTTTGACTCCTGCTCCAATTTGTAATTGTGGTCAGCAGTGGTACAAGGATCACAATGATAGGCATCATGTGATCAGATTTTTGAAAGGTTTAAACGATAATTTTGCTACCATGAAGTCTCAGGTATTAATGATCTCTCCATTTCCTTCTATCAAGAATGTTTTCTCTATGGCCTTAAAACAAGAGAGACAACAGAATTATGGAGGTATAGGTCATAATTCTAGTTCTGTTAACATTCTTGATGCATCACATTCTAGGAATATGGCTAAGAATGCTTTAATGGCTAACAACCAAGAACAGAATCAGAATGTAAATGCAAATTTTAGAAAGAGCTACAACATTGGCAACAAGAAGCCCCAATGTACACATTGTGGTATGGTTGGTCATACGGTGGATAGGTGCTATAAGAAGCATGGATTTCCCCCAAATTTTAGAGGAAGAGGTAGAGGCAGATCTGTGACTGCCAACAACGTCAATGTAACTTCGAAGGTGATTCTATTGGTCAAGACTCTCAAGATGTAGCTGTGGATCCTAAAGCTCCAGTGACTCAGGAACAATTCCAACAAATCCTTAACATCTTGTAAGCAAGCTCTCAGAATACTAGTATGACAGGGCCTAGTGCAATCAATTCAGCTGTTCTTACAGCAAACTTTGGAACTTCTGATTCAGGTTTTTCTAAAACTTATAATTGTTTTGAGTGGATAGTAGATTCAGGTGCTATTGATCATATTATCTTTAACAAAGCATTATTCACTCATTGTGAAGTTGTTAATAACATGACTGTTAGTTTGCCTAATGGTAGAGACATTAAAATTTCTCATATTGGCCAAGTCAAGGTCAATGATGATCTTATACTGGATAATGTGTTGTGTGTGCCAGAGTTTCATTTTAATCTCATGTCCATTAGCAAGCTGATTAGATCTAGAGCTTATAATGTTAAGTTTTTTATGGATTCTTGTGTGGTTCAGGATATGATAACACTCAAGAATATTGGTTTAGCTGAACTTAACAGAGGATTATACATTCTTAAAGCTGATAGATCATGTTATTCTTTTTCTGTTCTGCTGTTGCTGCTTCTAATAAAGTTGTAGATAGTCTTGGCATATTATGGCACTACAGAATGGGTCATGCTAGTGATCAAAGGTTAAAGGCTATCAGTAGAGACTTTAATCAAGTTCAATTACCAGAAGGACACATTTGTGAGATTTGTCCTTTGGCAAAACAGACAAGGCTTTCCTTTCCTTTAAGTACTACTGCTTCTACAGCATGTTTTGATTTGATTCACATGGACATCTGGGGTCCATACAAGATCATAGGTGTACATGGTCATAGATTTTTCTTAACAATTGTAGATGACTATAGTCGATTTTTTTGGGTATACATGTTAAAATCAAAAGGAGAGGTCAGAGGTCTTGTTCAGCAATTCTGTAATCTTGTAAATACACAGTTTAATAAAGTTGTGAAAGTTTTATGATTTGATAATGGTTTGGAATTTGATTTGCCTATTTATTATGCTGAAAAGGGAATTATGCACCAGACCTCAGTGGTTAAAACACCCCACAAAATGGGGTGGTTGAAAGAAAACATCAACACATCTTGAATGTTGCTAGAAGTTTAAGATTCCAGTCTGGTTTACCCTTAGTTTACTGGTCATATTTCATCTTGCATGCTGTAAACCTTATTAATCTGACTCCTACACCATTGTTACAGGAAAGAACTCCTTATGAAATGCTATATGGTTCTAAACCTGATTATAACAACATTAAAGTGTTTGGTTGTCTTACTTATGCTTCAAATTTGCATCATGATAACAACAAATTTGCAGCAAGAGGTATAAAATTTGTGCATTTGGGCAGTGTACCAAATGTCAAAGGTTTCTATCTTCTTAATCTTCACACAAAACAAATTTTTGTTGCAAGGGATGTTATCTTTCATGAGCTACATTTTCCATACAGAATAGAAAGCACTTCAGGTAATATCAATACTTTACCTTTACCTGTGCCATTTGATCAATGTATATCCACACCAGACTCATTATCTGCACAACCAAATAGTCATTCAGACATACATGAGCCTAATGCTCATGATCACTTACAAGATGATCCTGATCCTATTATACAGGATGCTATCAATGACCAATTTCCTATTGATAACATTGAACATCTTGAACAAGTAAATGAAATTGTACATGATTCATCTAGCACAAAATCCAATGTGAGAAAATCCTCAAGAAATAGAGAAGTACCACTATATCTTAAGGATTGTGTTTGCAGCAATGTTAACACTCATATGTCTCCTCACAGTCTTGCACATGTTGACACTTTGAATCATTTATCTACTACTTACAAACATTATGTTCTCAGTTCCAAGATTTTGACATAACCAAAGTCATATAAAGAAGCTGTTCAACATAAGGAATGGAGGGAGGCCATGGATAGGGAGATAAAAGCATTACAACAGACAAAAACATGAAATATAGTTGCTTTACCTCCAGGAAAACAACCCATTGGTTGCAAATGGGTGTACAGAATCAAAAGAAAATCTGATGGAACAATTGAAAGATTCAAAGCTAGGCTAGTGGCTAAGGGATATACACAACAATTGGGATTAGACTACTTGGATACATTCTCACCAGTAGCCAAATTAACAATTGTTAAGACATTATTAGCCATTGCAGCAAACAAAGGATGGAATCTCCACCAACTTGATGTCAACAATGCTTTCTTGCATGGAGATTTGACAGAAGAAGTATACATGAAAGTTCCAGAAGGATTCCAATCAGAACCAGGCCTTGTATGCAAGTTACAAAAATCTTTATATGGACTAAAGCAAGCTAGTAGGCAATGGAATATAAAGTTAACACAAGCCCTGCTTGAGAGGGGGTTTAGGCAATCCAAACAGGACTATAGTCTATTCATAAAAGGATCTGATGATCACTTTGTGGCAGTTTTGGTATATGTTGATGATGTGATAGTGACTAGTCCTGACATGAATGAAATCAAAAACTTAAAAGGTTTTCTGAATGACAGATTTGGAATCAAGGATCTAGGAGAACTTAAATACTTTCTAGGACTTAAAGTTGCAAGATCAAAGAAGGGCATTACATTATCTCAAAGAAAATATTGCATTGAACTACTAGAAGACTATGGATATTCAGACTGCAAGCCCAGCCAAACTCCTATTGATGCTACAATCAAACTACACAGCAAAGATTCTCCACAACTGGAATCAAACAGTTACTACAGAAGTCTTGTAGGAAAGACCTTTCATTTAAACCCATACTGGATTTTAGGTTTAGTCGTTTAGATCCATTCCTCCCTCATTTTGCGTCTGTTTCGAAAGGATAGATCCGCATAAGGGCACTCCCAGCAGAAGCCTTATACGGTGTCCTATCCCTAAAATGAAGATAAAAAATATAGTTTTGTCTCAAATAAACTTTGGGGACTCTGCTGGGAGTGCACTAAGCATCGCCCCAAGGACGCGTTATAAAGGGAGAAAAAGATTAGATGAAAGGGGTAATTTAGGAATGTTATAAAAAATATGTCTTTATAACCAAATAATATTTTAAGTATTTAATTAAATACTGAAATCAGTCATTATAAACAAATACCTATAAATTTTATAGGTTTAACCAATCAACTAGTTATTGTCAACTTAATTTATCAACTGATTTTAATGTTAGGTGCATTAAGTAATTTTACTCAGCTCAGACAATTAACCAATCTTACTCAATTGGGTTCTTTTGTGCTCATGTTTTCTTTATTGAATAACAATTTTGGACCACTCAAAAAAAAAAAAAAAATTGGAATATTGAATAACAATTTTGTTGAGTTCTAAATATCTAAGAAAAATTTGTTTTAAAGTAAAATTGTTTAATAATCTAGCCCACCCGAATAAAACAAAAAATGGTTCCGTCCTTGCCAGCAAAACGAACAGAAACGACAACCTGCTCATTTTCTGTGTTCTTTTCTTTTCCTTCATATTCTGGTAGCGTGAAACAACAGGCAAATAGTCCTAACGCTTTTGGTTCAAACATTCATCCATTAATATAACAACTTCATCTAACTCTTCCCCTGCTTCTTTGCCGAAAAATGTCTCGATTTCCTCTGCATATTCGCTGAATTCGTTTCCATCTTCCTCTTGCCAATATAGATCTCAACACCGCTTCTAGTGGTCCACGCCGGCGTTGATATAATTGTTATTTTATTAAGTGTCATTGAACATTAGCAAAAGCTGAAGGTGAAGTTCAAGTAAAAAGTGAAGGTAACTTTAGCAAAAGCTGTTCTAAATTTCTAATAACTTTATCAAAAGCTGTTCAAAGACCGAATCTTGCATCTTGGAATTCAAAAACTGTTCTAAATTGCTAGAATTAGCATTGGTTTCATAACTGAGGTAGAAGAAAAAGGTCTGATGCAAATGAATTTAGTGTTTGGTATGGAAAGAGAATTGGTTCAAAGAAGATGTGCTTTGACGTAAAAATCTTTTTCAATGTTACAAATAAGACAATTATTCGTAAATTCATCGACATTCGATTCCGCAAATCCGTCTTAACGAGGGTCATTGCGAGAGAAGCTTCCCCATATGCTTTTTTGTCTGCACCAACAATGTAGATAGATCGTCAATCCCATTCAACTTGCTAAATCTGATATCTGATCTCATATCCATGATATATGTCTCTAGTTGATCCTTTAAAGTCTCACATTCAAGATAAGAGAAGTCATTGGGATAAAACTCGGTTAACTTTATCAACCTTTGCAAATCAAATGCAGCAAAATTATCAAGTGGACTCAAGCTACCAATACAAAGAAGCAACTCGAAGTGATCTCATTGAATCGCTCATTCATCATTAAAAGTTGCATATCCACAATTCCATAAAAGCATTCCACACGATAATGAAAATCATTAGAATGTGCTTGTTTGGATTACGGCGACGACTAGCCGAGTACCATATCCATCATCCATCTTCAAACAATCAATCCCATGATACTATTTAAAAGATCCTCCCATCCATGATCTCTTAATTCTTGCAACCGGCACTTTGCATGTTCAACATATTTCATAGCATTCACAATGTCTTCTTCTTTCTTTTGCAAAGCTTGTGACAACACATTCGTGATCCTTAATATTTTCAACATCAATTGCAAATTCAAATGATAAAAGATAGTTCAATAAACCGTCGCTTCTTTTCTTGAATGTGTAGCATCACTTGAAACAATTGTAAGAACATCAAGAACGGTAGAAAATAAATTAACCAAGTTTATCAAAGAATCATTTATAAATTAATAGTAGCACTTAAGCGAACCAAGTAATCCTTTTTTTCAACATCTGTATGCTTATGAAAAGAAACCTCAATAGATCGCTCTTGCTTCATTAAATCCCCACATTTCCTCAATGACAAATTATGAGAACTCTTAGCCTTTCCAACATGGGCTTTTAACCTCTCTGTTTTATTCCAAGAACTAAAACCTTCACTTACAAATGCACCACCACTACCTTGATTACCAAATTCATTTCGAACAAATAACAACACAAGCAATATGCTTTGTCTTCTATAGTCGTATTCTAACCAATTAGAATGTTCATCAAACCACTTCACATTAAATCGACGATCTTCGCCACCACAATTTGTCAAAGGAAAATCATGACCACGGGGTTGACAAGGCCCTTTAACAAATAAGCTCTTCTAATTTCATTAGTTTGATTGGGATGATATTCGGTTATTTTTTTCCTTAATGCGAAGATTCCGCGGCAAAGCTATTTAAATCAACAAATTCTCTAGCACCACTAGCTAAACCAGAAGTCATAGAAACCGATGCCGCAACACTAGATGCATTCACCCCTGAATTCTCAATCTCAATCGCATTTTTCTCCGGTGCTTTCCGACACTTCTTAAAAAAAGGATGTAAAGAATGTTCATGTTCCATTTTTCAATTATCCTTGCAAAGTGTCCGTCCGAACTCCGAAGTCCCAAGAAGAAAGAACTCATTTGTTGATTGCTCCATTTATGGAAGCATCAAGGTTTTGATGTATATTCTCGAGACCGCGAAATTCGATGTTAACAAAGCATATAGTTTAGATGGTGTTACTGCTCTTCATTGTGCTACATCTAGTGGATCAAAATCCGTTGTCGAAATCATCGAGATTTTGATTGAAGCCGGAGCTGATATAGATTCTGTTGATGCTAATGGATTTAAACCTGTTGATATGGTTCCTCCATGTTTGAAATCCTTAGACAAATCGAAGATTAAAAAATTAGAGATGTTGTTGAAGGGTATTAAAATAGATGGTTTTAGTCATAAAGATGAAGAGGAAATGAATGCAAAAGCTCAAATACAAAAAGCAGAGTTCACGGTTAATGAAACATTGCCAAATATAAACAAATGAATATATGCAACGGATGATGTTGTAGTGACCGGTGTGCTAGGTGTTGATAAAATGGAAGATAAAAAAAGCTACTTATTGTTTTAGTGTTCCATTTTTCTGTGTACTTCATTCTTGGATAATTGATGCAGTGACATTAATATCATTTACAATTAGAGAATTGATGCAGTGACATTGATGTCACTCCATATACAATTTGATACACACTTTGTAAAATAAGTGTAGTGTCATTCACATTAGGAGTGTAATCTAGCCGAGTCGAGTCGATACTCCTTAGGGATCGAGCTCGAATAAAAACGTTTGGGCTCGATCGAGCCATAAAAAGGAATGATCGAACTCGAATCGCTAACTACTCGATACATCTTAACTCAACCCGTAAGCATCGGAGGTGGTCACTGCATCTGGATGGTCACTTCATCACGAAGTCACTTCATATCGGTGTCTCTGCATCGTGGTGTCTCTGCATCGGGGGTGGTCTCTGTATCGCGGTGTCTCTGAATTGGGGGTGGCCACTGCATCGTGATGGTCAATGGATCGGGGTGGTCAATGCATCGCGGTGGTCAATGCATCGCGATGGTCACTGCATCGGAGGGGGACACAACATCAAGATGGTCAATGCATCGCGGTGGTCAATGAATCGCGGTGGTCAATGCATGGGGTGGTCACTGCATCGCGGTGGTGAATGCATCGTAGTGTCTCTGCATCGCATCGTCTCTGCATCAGGGGTGTCCACTGCATCGCGGTGGTCAATGGATCTGGGGTGGTCAATGCATTGTGGTGGTCAATGCATCACGATGGTCAATGCATCGGGATGGTCACTGCATCGTAGTGGTCAATGCATCGCGGTGGTCAATGTATCGCGGTGGTCAATGCATTGGGGTGGTCACTGCATCGCGGTGGTGAATGCGTCGTGGTGTCACTACATCGGCCATCGGGGGTGGTCATTGCATCGCGGTGTCTCTGCATCGGGGTGGTCATTACATCGCGGTGGTCACTGCATCAGGGTGGTAATTGCATCGGATTGGTCACTGCATTGCGGTGGTCAATACATCACGATGTTCAATGCATTGCGGTGTCTCTGCATCGCGGGTGGTCACTACATCGCGATGTCTCTACATTGGGGTGGTCACTGCATCACGCTGGCCACTACATTGCGGTGTCAATGCATCGAGGGTGGTCAATGCATCGCGGTGTCTCTGGCTCGGGGGTGGTCACTGCATCGCGGTGTCTCTGCCTCGTGGGTGGTGAATGCATCACGATGGCTACTGCATCGCGGTGTCAATGCATCAGGGTGGCCAATGCATCACGGTTGTTAGTGCATCGCGGTGTCTCTGCATCAGGGGTGGTCACTACATCGCGGTGTCTCTGTATCGGGGGTGGTCACTGCATCGCGGTGGTGAATGCATCGCGATGGCCACTTCATTGCGGGTGGTCAATGCATCGTGGTCGTCAGTGCATCGCGGTGTCCTTTCATCGAGGTGTCTCTGCATCGCAGTAGTCAATACATCACGATGGTCACTCGAAGGTGGTCAGTGCATCGGGATGGTCACTGCAGGTGGTCAGTGCATCGGGATGGTCACTGCATCACGGCGGTCAATGAATCGCGGTGGTGAATGCATTAGGGTGGTCACTGCATCACGGTGGTGAATGCATCATGCCGTCTTTACATCGTGGTGTCTCTGCATCGCGGTGTCTCTACAATGGGGGTGGTCACTGCATCGCGATGTCTCTACATCACGATGTCTCTGCATCGGGGGTGGTCAATGCATCGCGGTGGTGAATGCATCGCGGTGTCAATGAATCACGGTTAGCAGTGCACCGCGGTGTCACTTCATCGAGGTGTCTCTGCATTGCGGCGTCTCTTCATCGCTGTGTCTCTGCATCCCGGCGTCTCGCATCGCTGTGTCTCTGCATCGCGGTGTCTCTGCATCGCGGCTTCTCTGCATCGCGGTGTCTCTGCATCGCGGCTTCTCTGCATCGCCGTGTCTCTGCATCGCGGTGGTGAATGCATGGCAAAGGCCACTGCATCGCGGTGTCAATGCATCGGGGGTGGTCAATGAATCGCGGTGGTCAATACATTGGGGTGGTCACTGCATCGTGGTGGTGAATCATCGCGATGGCCACTGCATCGCGGTGTTAATGCATCGCGATTGTCACTGCATCGCGGTGGACAAAATATCGGGGGTGGTCACTGCATCGGGGTGGTCATTGCATCGCGGTGTCTCTATATCGGGGTTGTATCTGCATCGCGGTGTCTCTATATCGCGGTGTTCATTGCATCACGGTAGTCAGTGCATCACGGTGGTCACTGCATTACGGTGGTCACTGCTTTGTGGTGGTCAATGAATCTAGGTGGTCACTACATTGCGGTGGTCGTTGCATCGCGATGGTCAATGAATTGTAACGGTCACGGCAACGGGGTGGTCACTGCATCGCGATGGCCACTGCATCGGGGTGGTCAATGCATTGCGTTGGTCAGTGCATCGAGATGTCACTTCATCACGGTATCACTTCATCGCGGTGTTTCTGCATCGTGGTGTCACTTAATCGCGTCGATTTTAATGAAGAAATTTTGATTTTCAGAAATCAAGTCGAAAAATATCAAATGAGATATCAGAATAAAAAAGACTAAAAATATTAATTATGGTGAAAAAATTACGATGATCGGAATTTTATATCAAAAAATATAACTGTTTGAAAGATTGATTAAAATAGATTTTTTTAATTTATTTTTCAAATTTTCAGCTCCTTCCTTTAAATAAAAAAAAAAAACAAGTTTCAGCGCTTTTGCTTTCTCGGCCGGTTTTTTTTTTTTTAATTGAGGTTTATTTTTTTTAATTGAGGGTTGTTTGGTCTATGTTTTAATTTTGTGTCCTTATAACCAAATAAGATTTCATAGTGTTCTATTTGTCTAATTAAGTTTAATATATATCCTTTTGGACATTTGCCCCTAAAATTTATTGCGGGACCATATAAATATCAAACACACAACATTTCTTTTGATCATATTTCTAATTAAAAATAATTGGGATGGATGGGCTTAGCCCCCCTCCCCTTTGATAGGCCGGCTCCGCCCTCTGGCCCGCCGACCCGAACGTGGACCTGAGTGGACCCGCCGAGTATGGGTGAACGGGGGCCGGAGAAAGAGTATTCGGCTAGGCCCCAACGTGAGACGTACTCGCTCTGGAGATAGGCTTTGATAACAGGCTCACGATGAGTAGAAGGGCGATAGATCCGCCAGAGATCTTTCTCCCCAACATCTGGAGAGTATGAACCGAAGACACAACCAGCCGGCTAGGGACATGCAACAACCGCTCAAGGATCCGCACCGCCATTGCCTTATCGCGGCTAGGGGTGTACACGGATACGGATTATCCGAAAACCGAACCGAACCGAGGTCATTTGGTTTAATTCGGTTCGGTTAATAATACTTTCGGTTCGGTTTCGGTTAGTACTATAGAGAAGCCGAAATTTTTGGTTCGGTTACGGATAACTATATAAATTATCCGTAACCAAACCGAAAACTGAACTGAATAAAAAACCGAACGGTTAACCGAATTGAATAGAAAAATGTAACCGAAATGTCTATAATTAACTTGTATTACTAGTTTTTATAAACAAAATATAATAAGCGTTCATAAAAAATTGCATATAACCGAACCGATGTCCGAACAATTTTTTAACCGAATTAAAAGTTCGAATAAAAACTAAATTGTTTATAACGGAATAGAATTGTTATTTCTATTTTAATTTTCGGTTAACCGAACCAAACCAAACTGTATATTTTTCGTTCGGTTCAATTCGGTTATCCAGAACAAACGGTTCGGTTTCGGTATCGAATTTCAATTAACCGAAAATTTCGGTTCGGTTTCGGTAAGGTCATTAACCGTACCGAACCGAACCGTGTACACCCCTAATCGCAGCCTGACTAGCCACCGCAGATTTAATTGTACTATGTCCTTAGTTGTAATTATGTTGAATTTAGTCGGTTCTCACCCTATAAATAGAGCTACATGTACAGTTCATAAACTAAGCTAAATATATGCAAAACAAGGCAAAACTCTACCAAATTTACAGTTCTTTTTTACTTAAGCATCACCACCACACTCACCTCCACACAACCATATAGCTCCACCGTGAGCCACCATCTTCACACTAATTTCATAGCCTGATATCCACCACAAATCCACCGCTGAACACACGTGATAATTTTGACGTTATTAGTTGGCTCTGCAACCGGGAAAATCAAGGTTCTCAAGCTGTTTCCGGCGTATGGCTCACCCACAGTTTGTAGAATTTACGGCAGCCCCAGGAAAAGCTCCATCTTCTCCAGGCCACCCTTACGGTTTCTTCATCAAAAAGCTCTCAGCTCTCACTTGCATGCGATCAAATCTCTAACTCAGCGCCGAAATTATCTCAAAACAAGGTAACCTCCCCGATTTCCTGTTCAGAATCACGAGTTTGCGTTTGAATCATCACCTCTGTCATGACTTTTGCACAAGGAAACTCGTCGGAGTTGGCATTGTACGTTTCCTGGCCGGAAACTTCATTTTAGATCTTTTGATTTATTGTTTGCAACTGTTCATCCACGAAAATGACCAAGGACACGTGAATCTGTTGAGTTTGCTCTTGAGAAATCGACACTCTTAGCATTTTCACGTTAAGAAAAAGAGTCAAGGTCACGCTTATTGTTTTAGCTATTGCTATACCGTTGTTTTGGTCGTTAGTCCTGTGTGCTCAAAGATTTTTGGGTGTTGGATCAAAATAGAGCTCGTGCTGTTGTGTGCTGTGTGGTCCTCGTGGATCTGGAAAAGGACACATCGGAATCAGTTGGATACCGGGATTTTTGGGGGCTCACGCTTGAGAAATCGCAGTTGCTCCTCGAATTCCGATATCCGTACGACGGCACCGCCATAATGATCCACTGGGAAAGTCACTTTCGACCATATCCCCGACACGCCGTCAGCACATTCAGATAGTACAAGGTTGGTGAGCGTCAGAACGGTTGAGGATCAGAGTACTTTTTGGCATCTTGTGTAGACAGCCTATCAGAGCCTGACACATGGCAGGGGCAAATGACAATATCCATGTGCCACCTACTCCAGGGAAGGGTCCCGCAAGAGATCCCCTTCACCAGGATAACTTGGACAACACGCTTGAGATGCCCACCGCAGGATGGGATAATTCTCAGCTAGAAGACAGATCAAAACTCAATATTGATGCAACTCAATATTAAAGCCTCCGGTATCCGGAACCCACTGGTCCGACTATTGACTAATCCGGAGTTCTGCCCGGGTCGTGCCTGCAGAGTCTGATTCTTGCTCAGAGGTAAAGTCTGGCCAAGTGCTCTTTCAACATGACGTCTCAGAGGAGAATCGAACCGGTGACCTTTCTAGGTATTCTCAAGTCACACTTGAACCAAGTCACTTATCACTAGCCAATCAAAAATTTAATGTCAAGATTATTGGGACATATATTAACGACATGTGCATGAATATAAATTCAAATCCCATAGTATATTGACTTCCTAATGAAAATAAAAAACTACCAAAAATAATAAAAATTAACTATCTGATTCATCTCTTTAACTAAGTCTACAAGCTGGACTTGTATGGCTTAAAGGATATAAAAAACTTAAGATAGGCGTCAATCAAAATTTTGATGGCAAGATTATTGGACATATATAACGACATGTGCATGTATATAAATTCAAATCGCATAGGATATTGACTTCCTAATGACAATAAAAAAACTACCATAAATAATAAAAATTGTACTGACTCTCAGATTCTCAGAGCATTCGAATCATATACTCTTAACGAAATTTCCATTATACAGTTTTAAATATACGTTTTTCTAGTTTACAGAATCTCAATTCAAAATGAAATGCATAAGAGTCTCTATTCTACATAATGGAATAGATATAAATGAAAATTTACAGAATCTGGATGAATACGATAGATGTAAAGAAAATTTTACAGAAAAATATAAAATATCTGCTACAGATGTTATTTTTCTTGTTGAAATCTTTACAATAGAGTTTTGAAAGGATATTGCGAGTGCTCTCATGCATCATAGAAAAGCACAGGCAATAAAACAAGAGATGAAACACGAAAAAACAGAGATTTACTCTAAAACATATAATTATTTTATTATCAAAATTCATCTGCTTATCTACGAGCTCGACTTGTATGGCTTAAAGGAAATAAAAACATACTTAAGATAGTGTCAATCAAAATTTTGATGGCAAGATTATTGGGACATATATTAACGACATGTGCATGAATATAAATTCAAATCGCATAGTATATTGATTTCCTAACGACAATATAAAAAAAAAACTACCATAAATAAAAAAAAATTGCACTAAATCTCAGATTCTCATGCATCAGAAAAAAGCGCAGGAAATAAAACAAGAGATAAAATACGAAAAAACAGAGATTAATTCTAAAACATATAATTATTTTATTATCAAAATTCAAATGCTTATCAAAGGAAATAAAAACCTACTTAAGATAGTGTCAATCAAAATTTTGATGGCAAGATTATTGGGACGTAAAATTAGGGACATGTGCATGAATATAAATTCAAATCGCACAATATATTGACTTTCTAATGACAATGAAAAACTACCATAAATAATATAAATCATACTAAGTCTCATATTCTCTTTTACATCAAAGTCTAGTAATATGGCATGAAGTAAGACTCAAGTGGTAAGTGACTTGAGAATGCTTAGGGAGGTCACCGGTTCGATTTTCATCTAATGGCGTCATGTTGAAAGAGCTTTTTTGTCAGGCCTTATCACTGAGTAAGAGAGAGACTCCGTAAATACGACACGAACCGAACTTCGAATTAATCGGATTAGTGGGTTTCGGATATCGGAAGATTTAAGCCAAAAAAAAAATAAAAAAATGAAGTAATCTCAATAATGTGTGTGTGTGTGTGTGTGTGTGTGTGTGGGGGGGGGGGGGGGGGGGGGGTAAAATTCCAATTTTTCCCATTAACTTATGATTTTTATCTTTTGCGCAAGTTGTTTCGTAGTAGAAAACAAGAAAAGAGGAAAAAACACCACTGGTTTGTCTCACGATCTGAAATTGAATTGCATCATTTATGTCATATATGTGAATGTTATTCATTTTCCTATTTATTTAAGATAGTTGTAAGAAATATTTACTTTTGTTTAACAGCATTAATTAAGATTTTTTTTATAACACAATTAATTGTGATTTTTCTCTGTTTATCCTTATTTATATTATAGTACTATAAGATACTGACTAAATGTTACATAAAAAAAACTTAATTATATCAAAGATGTTTAACTTAATTTCGCAGTAAAAAATCAACTCACGCTGGGATGATCCACCATATTCTTCCGTGTTTCTAACTTCGCATTCTTCTCCGCATTCATACGTTGTAGTTTTTCGGACATATTTGTTCTTATCTGCCGTCATTCATCAGCTAAAAAGTGTAACTTACACCTGCATTTGATCAGAAATCTCATAAAAAAAACTTCGAACTTTTACTAGGATTCCATTACCAGTATATTTTGCTTAGTATGCTGGGACAGTGTTGATTTTGATCTTTGGTGCTGAATGTAGAACTGGGCCTTGATGCAAAGGTCTTGAAGCATTTGAAGATTTGAAAAAGTGAGTTTGAATTTTATTTAGGCTAGAGAGATTTAAAGAGAAGATGTGGGTAAGAGGAGATTGAGGATGGCAGGGAAAGAAAAGGGATTGACGGGACCAAAATGATTACTGGGTCAGTGGGTCTTCGATCTTCAGGAAGTTATGGATCGTTGCCTCTCCCGCAATTTCAGATCGGTTATTCATTGCCAAATCAGCCTTCACCACCTGTATCTTCAAGAAAGCCTCCTCCTAAGATGTTCAAAGAGAAAGATAGGATGTTTCACTGGATTTCCAGATTTGCCCCTCGGAAGAAGTTGGGAATGCTGCTCTTGGGCGCCATTTCAGCTGTGGTTTTTATTTGGGTTTTATATTATGACAAAGGTTTGTCTCAATCTTCATTGTCCCTCTTCTGTTATTTTTCTTACTTTTTTAGATTTTGCATTTTGAGCAAAAGTGTGAAATGGGAAGTATTTGAGAATGAGATTTTGTTCCAGGATGTGATTCTTATACATGCATTTTACTGGTTTTTTGATTTGTATCCAGACATGGAATTCTTTTTAAGTGTGGACTGCACATTGAAAGAGCTAATCTTTAGTCCTCCCCCTTTTAATTTTATGCATTTCAGTTTACAATTCACACATTTGAACTGTTTGTAGAGGGAGGTGTTCAACAAGGAAACATTGACATTCAATTTAACAGCAGTTTTGGTAATGGTGGATATTCTCCAATATCTATGAAAATCAGGAGTACACAAGATAATGTTTCTATTGATGGAAATAATGGAGAAACAGGTTCGTTTATCGTGGAATTGCCCCAGTCACTACCGCCACTACCGGTATATTTTAAAGGCTATACTCTTCCACCTGGAAATCCATGTGAACATTTCACTCTGCCTCCTCCTCCTGCCGACCCGAAAAGGACAGGACCACGTCGTAAGATATGCATTTACTCGAAATTCATTTCAATTTTTGTCTACTCTTATTATAACCCCTGTAATTTATTTTTCTCTTTCAGCATGCCCAGTATGTTACCTTCCTATCGAACAAGTTCTTGATTTAATGCCTAGTGCACCATCCTTTTCACCTATTTTGAAGAATTTAACTTACATTCATGAAGAAAAGTTGACAAAAACTGAATTTGGAGGCTCAGAATTCGGCGGGTATCCCTCCCTTAGCCAGAGAAATGATTCCTACAACATTAAAGAGTCGATGAGCATCCATTGTGGGTAGGTGCCCTTCAAGTTTTTGAATTTAAATAAGAAATGTTTTCAGTTTTAATGTTGTCAGTCTTATTTAAAGCTCATTTCCCATGATAGATTTGTCAGAGGAGTCCAGCCTGGTCGTGGGACTGGTTTTGACATTAATGACTTCGATCTCGTTGAGATGGAAGCCTGTCAAGGAGTAGTGGTTGCAACAGCAATTTTTGGTACTAGTCTAATATATGTTATATGTAGAGTTTCTCCCCCAACAAAGGTGAGAGATCTTGCCTTTCTGATGTCAAATTTCCTCCAATGAGCAGGTGCCTTTGATGTATTACACCAACCACAGAACGTAAGTGACTATGCCAAGAAAACGGTTTGTTTCTACATGTTTGTGGATGAAGAAACAGAATCATTCCTCAAGAATTCCATTACTCTGGACGAAAGCAAGAAGATTGGTTTGTGGCGTATCGTTGTTGTTCATAACCTACCTTTCAGTGATCCTAGACGCAATGGAAAGGTAAAATCTCTTAAAGTTATTTTATATGTTCTATCTTTCTCGAAGGAAAAACCAGGTGGGATGCATATATGTTTATTGTTGGGACACAAGGCAGCCGTAACTTGGTCTGCTTTGGGACATGTAAGAATAAACTTTTCTGTTTAATGCATTTGGGCATGCTTGTGTTTATTCCTCAACGTAGAAAATGCATGAATTCAAGGCAGTCCCGGGTTAGGAACACATTGTGTTGTTGAAGTGGAATAATTGGGTGCTAGAGAAGATATTGTTTCATAAAAGGAAATAATGAGGATACCATCCCTATGGTGTACCCCAACTAGTGGGATTAGATTTAAGTGTTGGTGTTGCACATAAATGGATGCATATGTGTGGATATGTGGATGAAGGATATGCCGGGGTATGAGATTTTCGTAAAAATATAGGATACGGTTATGGAGGGATATGCATAAATGTTAATAATATAGGGACCAAAATGTGATCCCTCTATCCTGAAATATAAGTCATTTTAGCTTTTTGGTTTTATCCCATAATATAAGTGCTTTTACTTCCCTCCTAGGCTCTTACCCCTAATTTATTATCAATTTAACAAATTTTTCATTACTTTATTACTATAGCATTAATAATACCCAAAGGACATTTTAAACTTTTCTCCTTAGAATTCATGAAACTCTTTCACTTTCTTAATTTGTGTGAAAACTCCAAAAAGCCATATAATTTGGGACGGAGGTAGTACATGATAAAATTATTAGGACCACACTATAAACATTAAAATCATAGAATAAGATAGTTTCTAGTGGTTTTTCCTCTATTTACTGTGGATAACCACATTTTGGACGGCTTTTTCATTAATTTTTTCGACAGATTTTCTTCAATTGTCAACAAAGTTTCTTCATTTCACCACGTATCCTAATTATGGATATTCATATTCGGATCCCGTATCCAGCTTTTAAGAAAAAATGGCAAATTCACCACATACGCATATCCTAACTATCCGTGTCGGATATGTATTGGATACGAGACTCGGTACCAAAAATACTCATGATATTGTGAGATCACTAAAGGCTGATTTTGTGTAATTTGTGTAAGGTAAACATCTTCGATACCTTCTTGTCTGTTTGTTCACTTGAGAGATGGTTTACACGTCTTTAACAGGAAAATTTCAAGGTTGCTCCCTTCGGCTTTTTTACAGTTAGAAAGAGGGTGGAAATAAAGTGCTGGCATTTCCATCCATCCGAATATGCAGGACTATCGTTTGATTACCAATCTAGGCATTACAGTTCCGTTATTGTCAAGTTTCGTTTTACACAACAAAAGCGCGCGCACACACACACACACATATATTAAGCTTGTGCCAATTGGATAGAAATCTGTAATATTGTTGTCTGTTTGGATAAGCTTAATATGCCGTGTTCATAATTCCATTGAGATGTCAAGATATCCTTTGTGACTGTATTATGCTTCTGGACATGGCAGGTCCCGAAGCTTCTCCTCCATAGGCTTTTTCCGAATGCAAGGTACTCTTTGTGGATTGATGGGAAGCTTAAATTGGTAGTAGATCCTTATCAAGTATTGGAAAGGTACATACAAGAAGTTCTTGAATTTCAATATTGAGTAACTAATGTCTGTGATTCTGTTAAATTTCAAATTTTGCTCTTAAAATTGTGTTTGATTCCCTTATTTATATTGAAGTTTTGGCACACTTTAGCAAATAACATGGCACTTCGTTTTGGCTTTACTGAATGAATTAATTCAGGTTCTTGTGGAGAAAAAATTCTAGCTTTGCAATATCAAGGCATTACAGGAGGTTTGATGTCTTTGTAGAAGCTGAAGCTAACAAAGCTGCAGGAAAGTACGAAAACGATTCCATCGACTTCCAGATTGAGTTTTACAAGAAAGAGGGTTTAACTCCATATTCTTCAGCTAAACTCCCTATAACAAGCGGTAGGGTTCCATCCTTTTCCATGCATCTGATTTTCCTCTTTTCGTTTCAGTTTTCAATGATTTGGTGGTAACATCCCCAGATGCACGAATAGTCTTGTTTTGGTAGTGAGGTTCCATATCCAATACGCATCTAATGGATATAGGATACACCCGATCTTCACTTATCCTGTAACTGTGAATCCCATTCGTGCAACCTCGGTTATGTCCTCTCCTGCCTCAGAATTTGACAAAAAATTAGTGGGTTTTTTTTTTGCAGATGTTCCTGAGGGATGTGTAATCATAAAGGAACATATCCCAATCACCAACCTCTTCACTTGTCTTTGGTTCAATGAAGTGGATCGCTTTACTTCCAGGGACCAGCTAAGTTTCTCTACAGTTAGGGATAAGATCTGGTCAGTAACCAATTGGACTCTAAACATGTTCTTGGATTGCGAAAGGCGCAACTTTGTTGTTCAGGTAAGTGAATTTCGAGTTCAGTTGTATTGAATCATCATCTTTTTCCAAATACAATTTTAAGATTGATGATTCTCTTCATCTGTCACCTTTGTACAGGATTATCATAGAGATTTGCTCGAGCGCATGGCTCATCCTCCTCCTCCTCCTCCCCCTCCTCTTCCTCTTGTTGTTACAACAGCAAGTAGAGATGAAAAACTTAAGAATACAACAATGGCAGAGATTTCAACCACGGGAATTGTTTTAGATGATTCAACCAAGAAGACGTCTCCAAGGCGTGGTGGCAAAGACCGAAAATCCAAACGCCACCGGAAAGTTGTTGCTGGTAGCAAAGGCATTGGTTGAAGTTGAGATTTTTTTTTTTTTTTTTTTTTTTGTAGGTGATGTTCATTCTTTCATCTTGTTTCCCAGTTTTGATATATCATTATTGCAGGGATGGGCACCTTTTTTTTTTTTTTCTTTATATTTGCCCACCCTATATAATATAAAGCTTAAAATTCGATGTTATTGTTGTAAATATTATTAATATTAATAATTGAGAAAGATTAATGTAATGGAAATCAGGATAGCAGTCTGAGTTTTTTCCCAGGTGTAGTAATTGATCTTGTCTGTATTTCATTGCTTGCTCCACTTTATTGCATCAGGCATTTGTTTTATTTATCACACTGAATTTATCGTGACATTAAATCGAACTATTTAAAACCCGGGTCTTTATTTGCACCACAATGACTATACCGGAGCACCACATTACCTATGCATCATAATAGAATCGACATTGAAAACGTCGATTCTGGAGCCAAATACCGATTCCTCGGAATGTCGATTCTGAACCTACGCATCATAGTAGAATCGACATTGAGAAAGTCGATTCTAGTGTCAAAAACCGATTTCTCATAAAGTCGATCCTGAATCGACCTTAAGAAAGTCGTAATGTGAAAACGGTATGGTGCAAGTGGAGCGGGGCAGAAGAACAGATGGGGTGAAAGTAATAGCCCCAAATGCTGTTACTGAATTTAATTAGAGAAATCAAAATAAAGTAAAAACATCAGGCAGGGTCAGCAATAGATGAAACAACTTACAGGTTCCAGCGTGGAGCCGGCAAGCCTTCATTGCAAAGCTTTCATAAATTTTTTTTTTTTCTTGGGTCCAAATGGATAAAGTCCTTAACGATAGAAAATACTTGCGTGGTGATTACATCTGGTATTACAGTAAAGAGTCGGTGTCGATATGACAAGTGGAGTCAATTATAAAACATCGGATAACAAGCATACTATATAATAAAAGAGATCATTTCTTCTTCTAAGTAGTCAAATTGTAATCAACATTAGGACAATTACTTTGAATCGCATAATAAATCAAAGACAATGGACCCTACATGTGTTGGGATAGTTTTTGTTGTTGTATTTTTTTTTTTCAATTTATTTTTTATTATTTGTGTAAAGTCTCATGTCTGATAAGTAATAGAATGTCCACCCCATATAAGTGTGAAACATAAATGTCTTGTCAATCCGGATTAGACCTTTTAGACCAAGTGAGGACGACGGTTTAAGCAGTTGACCGGATCATTTATGACTCATTTTTACAGTTTAAAGAATTACATGAATTCTTGATGATGAACTAGAAAACCGGAAGAAGTAATTCAAAGCTAGAAAGAAGCGGGGAACTTTAGTTGAGAATCATTATTTTGATATATTGAATAATTCACTCAATTGGGAGTTACAATCTGCAACACTGGGCTTAAATAGATGTTTTGTAGTTGCTAATTGTAACAGAATCGGTTATAACTGCTTCGATCGATTGCTTCAATGTTTAACTGTTTTAGTTGACATGTGCTCGACGAAATGCCTCAGCGAGTCTTTCCTTTCTGCTTCTGTTTGTAATGTTGTAGCTTCTTGTTCGGTTGTCGATGCTTAATACTTCAACACAGTTGGCTTCAGAGAGAAGCGTCATTGCAGAGCCGACTACGAATTCGGTAACAGTCATGGCCACAAAGCCGACTATGAATTCGGGAACATTCATGGCTAAGTCTTGGCGAGGACGACAGTCCCTTATAAGGGGGGAAGAATGTAAAGTCCACATCTGAAAAGTAATATAATGCTCACCCTAATATAAGTGTGATTCTTTTCTTTAGATAAGATTTCTTTAAACCACTTAGTAACATTCTGATCTTCCTTGATCATATAGAATGATATCAGAGCCGACTATCAAATAAAACTATGCTTTCTTGATCTTATAGAATGGTATCAGAGCCGACTACCAGACGGAACTATGCGATGCACAATAAGAGACAGTGTAAGGATGACCTCTAGTTACTTCTGGTAGTGACGTATTCGGGAACAGTCCTAGCGAGGACGTCAGTCCCTTATAAGGGGGGAAGAATGTAAAGTCCCACATCTGAAAAGTAATAGAATGCTCATCCTCATATAAGTGTGAGACATAAATGTCTTGTCAATTCGGGTTAGCCCTTTTAGACCAAGCGAGGACGACAGTCTAAGCAATTGACCGGATCATTTATGACTCATTCACCTTGTTGTTGTCGTATTCGTTTTCATGTAACGTAACTAATCTTATGTCCCGTAATAAATGATCTTTTAATTTTTCTTGTATCTCAAAATATAAGTTTTTCTCGTAAAATAATGCAGTATTAAATTCTATGTTTTTATTTTTACATTAAGCAATATAAAATCATAATGCTTCTAAAAACAGTGCAAGAATGTAACGTCCATGTTCCGGCTATTGAGTCTTTATCCAGCCATGAGACGCTCGACACGCGACATTTAAAATAAATTAACCTTAAATATCACGGAAGGCTCATGTTATTTCAGAGTATAAAGAACGCGCGAAAAAAAGAAACAAGCAATAGACTCGGAAAAACTGACCATTAAGATATTTCATTAACCAACTCTATGGATTACAACTGGTGTCAACTACTAACATTTATTACAATTCAACTTGACTAAGAAGAAAACTGCTGAAACACAAAAACTCCATAACTCCACTTCTATGTTTGCTCTCTATGCTAATTTTACAACTCGTCTTTAACATGTATATATTCTTATTCCGGAAAAAAAGGAGTGAGCACCAGTTATATACTGTCTAAGGAGAAAGAAGATGAAAAAGATATTCATGTTTGTCATATGATGTGAGACATGACATGAATCTACTTCATCAAGTTTACAAAATAGTTGAAAACTAAACTTGACAAATACAAAAAACATCTTTGAAAGCATATCTAGAAACATAAGGGAATCCACTTCAAAATCACGTTGAACAATGCATAGAAAATTTGATCTATTAACTACATTCAATTCATCTTGCATGTACTTGTTAGTTTCATTAATTACTTACTTGACATGTTCGTGTTCTACTGATCAAACAATGGCAGAGATTTCAACCACGGGAATTGTTTTAGATGATTCAACAAAGAAGACGTCTCCAAGGCGTGGTGACAAAGACCGAAAATCCAAACGCCACCGGAAAGTTGTTGCTGGTAGCAAAGGCATTGGTTGAAGTTGAGATTTTTTTTTTTTGTAGGTGATGTTCATTCTTTCATCTTGTTTCCCAGTTTTGATATATCATTATTGCACGGATGGGCACCTTTTTTTCTTCTTCTTTATATTTGCCCACCCCATATAATATAAAGCTTAAAATTCGATGTTATTGTTGTAAATATTATTAATAATTGAGAAAGATTAATGTAATGGAAATCAGGATAGCAGTCTGAATTTTTTCCCAGGTGTAGTAATTGATCTTGTCTGTATTTCATTGCTTGCTCCATTTTATTGCATCAGGCATTTGTTTTATTTATCACAGTGAATTTACCGTGATATTAAATCGAACTATTTAAAACCCGGGTCTTTATATACACCACAATGACTACACCGATGCACCACATTACATATACATCGTAGTAAAATCGACATTGAAAACGTCGATTCTGGAGCCAAATACCGATTCCTCGGAATGTCGATTCTGAACCTATGCATCATAGTAGAATCGACCTTGAGAAAGTCGATTATAGTGTCAAAAATTCTCATAAAGTCGATTCTGAATCGACCTTAAGAAAGTCGTAATGTGAAAAAGGTATGGTGCAAGTGGAGCGGGGCAGAAGAACAGATGGGGTGAAAGTAATAGCCCCAAATGCTGTTACTGAATTTAATTAGAGAAATCAAAATAAAGTAAAAACATCAGGCAGGCTCAGCAATAGATGAAACAACTTACAGGTCCCAGCGTGGAGCCGGCAAGCCTTCATTGCAAAGCTTTCATACCCTTTTTCTTTTTGGTCCAAATGGATAAAGTCCTTCACGATTACATCTGGTATTATTACAGTAAAGAGTCGGTGTCAATATCACAAGTGGAGTCAATTATAAAACATCGCATAACAAGCATAAGAGATCATTTCTTCTTCTAAATAGTCAAATTGTAATAAACATTAGGACAATTACAATATACTTTGAATCGCATAATAAATCAAAGACAATGGACGCTACATGTGTTGGGATAGTTTTTGTTATCGTATTTTTTTTTTTTTTTTTTTCAAATTTTTTTTATTATTTATTTTTTTATTTGTATAAAGTCTCACGTCTGAAAAGTAATAGAATACTCATCCTATATAAGTGCGAAACATAAAGATTTTGCCAATCCGGGTTAGCCCTTTTCAACCAAATGAGGACTAATGATAGCCGACCCGAACTACGCCACGTGTCGTCCTATTAGGTCGTGTAATAAATGATTAGCCCCTGCACATAGGGCATTAAGGGCCAGGAGCCCCAGGACCATATTTAAGGGCATGTCCCTTATCCCAGGTGGGAGATCGGCAAAAACTCCTCCTCCAGCTACCGCAGGTCGGCCAATGCCTGGTGAAAAGGAGCTGCCCAGTTCGGCATAGGAGCCTTGGGGGCTGAACGTAGGACGCTCAGACCAACCCGGCAGTTATTCCCCGTGTAGGATAACTCAGCATAAATGAGGAAAAAATCCTTAGTCATAAAGACTGTGATATTGACATTAAATATGTCCATAATTATCCCTAAGTCATAGGGATTTAGGCGTGTATATCCTTAGGGAAATAATAGTAATAATTATAATACTATTCCTTGCAGGACAAGGAAAGGGATGAGACATCTCCTATATAAACAACCCTAAGGAACTACGAAAGACTTGATTCCAATTCAATTATTGGATACTTAGGCAACTCAAGAGAAATAACTCGAGAACTCAGTTTAAAACACATAAAAAAACACGCCCCTCTAGACAGACAAATTAGGGTTCTCGGGGATTTGGATCTTTATTTCAAAGATAATCGACCCGGATTTACTCATAGACAAGATCCATCATCGTCAATTGGCGCTGGAAGGAGGGTCTTCTTTCTGATAAACGATCAAAACAATCCCAGAATTCTTGTAAGCAGCCATGCCACCGAAGAACACTGGTAAGAAAACTGCAGATCCAACGGATCCGACCCAACAAGGTGGAGCATCTACCACCCAAGGAGAAGGCCAGACTACGGCCGCACAAAAAGCTGCAAATATGGCTGGCGATCAGACTCATCAGCCTGATCAATCCTTCAAGATCCAGCCAACCAAGTGTTGGTGGATGCCTGGAAAAACATGGATAACACGACTCTTAAGGTTATTTTTGAAGAAACATTGAAGGGGAGAGACCCCCCAGAGGTCTCAGAAACAACACCCCCCTAAGAGACTTATAAGAAGCCTGAGGCAGAGTCCAGTCTTAACACGGTAAAAAAGAATACTCAGAACCCTAATGACACGTCCAAGGCTGAACTAGAAGCCTTGCTCGGTAGACGATCAGATGACCTGATCTGTGCATCGCCCTTCACCAAGTACATCGATAACTACCCCCGACCAGCGGGGTTCAAGATTCCCAAGATTGAATCATATGATGGGTCCAAGGATATATCCTTATGATCACATGCATCCGTACATCTCACATATGAACTTGTACAACGCCTCAGACGAGATGAAGTTCAAAGCCTTCCCTACACTGCTAACAGGGAGAGCAAGAGAATGGTTTAACAAGATTCTTTTGATAAGTTCCTAAAAAGTCGAATAATTCTAGATGTTTTGGACTCAATTTGGTGTCGTGTGTTGCTATTTTGCGATGTTTTTTTTTAAATCCTTTTTGGGCTAGATTACTGCGGATGATTGAATTATTGCAGGATGATTCGAGATTAGAAGAAAAATGCCCAAAAAGCGGAGCTAAACTGGAAGAATTCAAAAATCAGCCTCTGTCACACCAGGGTGTGACAGTTTCCAGAAATCTGATCCTGGCCAACGAAATGTTCTGATTGGTGGAAACTTTCACCAACGTATTTTCCTTCAAATTGGCATGTTTTGCAATGCAAAAGAGGAGCCCACACACTAGAAGAGTCCAAGATTGATAGATAATTGATTTTGAAAGATTTTCTTGATTAAATTAATTATGGAAACTTATTTTTATGATGTAATTATCCTATTTTTAATCCCCTAGGGCTGAAATATCAAACATACACGCCATAATCATATTTTGAGGCGTGAATCACATTCCCATCACCATCTACTTTTTTCTCTCAACTTTTGAAGAACAAGACTTTTTGCTTAGGGCTCAAGAACGAAGAACGATCGTGAATTTCTTGGTTTTATGATATTTGTGAGACTATTCTCTTCTCTCTCTCTCTCTCTCTTAATTTTCTGCCTTTTATTTTATTTTTACGTTTCACAATGCCTAAATCCATGATTTTTGTGATCTCTTCAATCATGCGTGAGTAGATTTAATTTTCTAGGATTAGGAGAGCCCGGTAAATGAATATATGAGTTAAAGATTCGATCTTTCCTATTATTATGAATCGATATGCTTTTGTATTGATTTTAGTGCACTATTTCGTATGAATTTATGGATTGATGGATCGAAAGATGAATTTCCATAGGTTTATATGAAGAATTTATTATCAATTAGGTGATGGACTGAAAGGTGAAATTTAATTGATAGGTTAGAACCCTAATTTCAATCAAGAAAATTCATGAGAGCGAAAGTTAATTGAAATTTCTTATGACAATATGAATAATGTTGTTTTAATGGGTCTAAATTGATTTAATGAGCGAGAAATCGGATTTAATATTAATTTAGGCACGATTAATAGTAGTTCGAAAGAATATTGTTAATCACTTTTGATTATTCGTCAACATAAGTAAATATTCATAGTAAATGGAAAGGTCGTTGTAAAAGTCATATATTTGCTACCGTGGTAATCCGACATCCTTGAAGTTCTTACAACTTGATCTCTAGTAATTTCTTGGACTTGTGTTGAGTTTAAATAGGACCTTAGTTTTTAGTTATTTTATTACTCAAAACCCCTAAATTTCATCAGTTTAGCTAACATTAATTGATAACTATTCGGTGATTGTCCCAAGTCCCTGTGGGATCGACATCCTAAGTACTACTCGATAAGCCGTGCGTTTGCGGTAGCATTTAGTGATTAAAGTGAAAATCACACAACAAGTTTTCTGGCGCCGTTGCCGGGGACTTCGGTGTCAACATCGAACCCGTTCTTGATTTTGATAGACTAGATTTTCTTTTTCTCCTCACCATAGCAAGCAACACCTTGCTAAGGTGAGGACTTTTTGCTTTTGATTTTTTCATTTCTTGGGCAGGAAGTTGAAGTGCCAAGCTTTCATGGATTCACTTTTCTCAAGATTTAATGCTCAAGTCACACCAACCAATGAGAGGATGTATGGATATGGGCTTAACCAATTTAAAGTGAGATGTTCATATTGTGGTGACAACCATTACGATGCTCAGTGCAATGTAGGTTATTCATCTCACCAGTGGAGTAACAATGTTGGATATGGTGCAAGTTATGAGGATCAATATCATTATAATCACAATCTCAATGCACCATCATACAATGGTGAGATGAGTAACTATCCCTATTCTTCATGGGGTCAGGATCAGTATAATTGGCACCAAGAAGCACGCCCTCACTCAGAGCCCAAGTCTAACATTGAGAGTTTGTTAGAGAATTCAATAGAGAGTAGTGAGAAATTTTCTAGAGAAATGGCACACCTATTATGTCCAGCTCCAGAGAAAAGGGAACCGACCTTGGGAGAACTAGTTGCACGTAATCGCCATGTATTTGAAGAGGTTGAAAGGGAAAAGCAGATGATGGCGATTCAAGAGCAAGAGGCCGACCTTGAAAGTTGTGGGGATGAAAACTATGATCCTTATGAAATCCCACAATGTCTTGATCTAAATATTTTCGGTGATGATTTCTCGAAGATTGCTGAGTGTTTAGGCCTCCGAATTAACAAGAGTGGAGCCACATGGAAATTTGAACCATCTTCACAAGATAATGGTGCAATAATCCCGGATTCAACATTGATGAACGAAGAAGAAGATGAAAAGGGAGGTAACAATATTGCGTCTGATTTAAATGCATTTGATAATGATAATCCCCCTTCATTGTATAATGATGTTGAACTTGAGCATGTTGAGCATGTCGAATATATTGATGTGTCACCTCTAATAGTCCATAATTCTCTTAGATTTGTCATGAGCATTGATAAAGAGATTAATAAATTTTTAGGAGGCACTTCATCCCTTAGAACTAAATTGATTAATTACTTTTTGAGAAGACATGATCACAGGCTCCCAATTCCATATCCGAAAATACTTGTTAATATCCTTGATATGTGGAGAAAAAGGCAGAGGGATGCTCTTCTTTGGTTTAGTCCTCTTTGACAATGATGTTTAAAGATAGTCCAACTGAAGACTACAAATTCAGAATGTGTTTTTTTTTTCCTTTTTCTTGTTTAATGAATAAATAAAGGAAGAGAGATGCATTCACGGTCCTTTGTCGTGGTTTGTTTTGTTTTTGTTTCTGTTTCTGTTTTGCAGAGAGAAAGATGTGCATGAGTGGTATTTGAAGGTCATTGCATGCACAGAAAACGAGCTTTGGAAAGTGGAGATCACACCATGATGTGGTTAAAGACAATAAGGGTGGCTAAAAAAAATCGAAAAAACAGCCACTGTCACACCCATGGTGTGATGGAGGCTGTTTTTCAGAAGAAAAAAAAAAAAAAACTTAAACTTTTTTTTACTAATCTTTCGGCTCATCACCCCTTTCTCATAACTACATAATCATTCATTGTATATATATTTTCTTTCTTTCTTTCTTTTCCCCTACTCTTCCCAAACCCAACTATCCCCCTCACCCCTCCCTGCTTCATCCCTCCCGTCCCCTTCCCCCATCACCTTCTTCTATAAAAAAAAAATTATTTTTTTCTTTCTTTTTTTATATTTTCTTTAAAAATTAATTTTTTCTTTCTTTTTTTATATTTTCTTTAAAAATTATTTTTTTCTTTCTTTTTTCATATTTTCTTTTACCATCTTTTTCGTCCAACTTTATACATCCACTCCACTTACTCCATCTCAAGGGAACAACTAAGAATTTTCGAGATATTACTCCTGAAATAAAGCCACCATGAAAAGAACTACCACACAATCCCGGTGACTTTGCCAGAGCTCCAAAAACTCTCAATTCTCTACTCTCCACCACCACAGAGTTAAAAGAAGATTCTACAGGACTACGATGTTCAGAGCGTGATGATATGCACACCAAGAGCCTGCCCATTTCAACTTGTGAGTTTTCTTTTTACCCTCCCATGGTTTAATTTAATTCCATTGGGGACAATGCAACCTTTAAGTGTGGGGGAGTGACATTTGTGCAAGTCTTTCTCTTTTGCAGTTTAGAGTCTTAGTCATTGTCAGTCGCGTCAGTTGTGTCGTTTTGTCTTGATTGTTTTGATGATCACACATAACTACTTTAGATGAGATTTGCAATGCATGAAAATTGATATAATTTGTTCTGACAAGAGAAATGCATGACATGGAGTGAAAAATCCTTTTAGACTGTCATGTATAAAAGTGCCATTATTTTATTTAGGAGACAATAGAGTCTGAGTGAATAGACAAATAACCCAGTGAGATATTGTTCCGGCCATATGACCGACCACTTCGGTCTCACCCTAAATTTGTGCGTATTTTCTCTTCCTTGGACTTGTTCTTTTAGAACTTGTGTTGAGTCTTGTTGATGTTGCCTTGGTATGTGCAAGACACGTAGAAATGATTGAGGCATTCGTTTCTACCTTCCACCACATTATATCTTGATCTTTATTACACCTTTTTCCCACTTTACCTTACTTCACTACACCATACATTGAATAACCCGAAAAAGAGGTAGTCCAATTCCTTTCACCCAACCTTAGGACTAACTGGGGCATGTGGCTATCAAATTTCTTGTACTTAGTATGTAATGATCAAGCTTGGGGGAAATCCATATTGTACCATTTGTCTGTTTCTTAGTTTGAAAAAAATGACAAAAAAAAAAGGAAGAAAAATATATGAAAAAAAGAGAAAAAAAAATCAATGAATGAGGCAATCTAAAAAAATAACCTCCTAATTCTTGTTTGTTCTATATTAGAAATAAAGAGGGACTTGTATCATTATTCTCCTAAAGTAGAAAAATTATCCTTTGTATTTTCGTTGGTTTGCAAATAAAGCGTTGGACCCCATTGCACTTGTGTGATGTTGAAGTTTGATAGTCATGTGTTTTGCTAGTTCTAATGGTTTTTGCCATCTCTTATACCTTTTCCTACACCTATCACCGTTTTTTTCCCTACTTGGGCTATTCTCACTTACCGCCTGATCGGGGTCAATCAGGTTATAATATACTTGACCACCATAAACCAATACTAGCAAGAGGACTAGGCCCATCGTAGTATAGCTATAGTGAATCAAGGTCGATCCCACGCAGGGGAACCAATTGTGGATCATCTTACATACAAACAATTAATTAAACATGTCAAGGACATAGAGGTGGTCTACGACCAACATAAAACAAGAAAGGTAAAGACACGACTCAACACAACGTAATTAACCTCCCCAATTATAGTCTTTATCGTTTGGACCTAGATAATTTATATAATAAACGAACTTATTTAACTGTCAATCTGTTTGTATCTATCTTAGATTGGCTACGGGAGTCATCCTCTTTAACTTGACTTAGCACCGGTAGGTCACTAGATCACTTTGTGGTATTGTTACGTGACTTCGCCTTTTGGTGCCTCCATCTCATATAACTCACACGCTTACGACTCAAGGATGCCGATATTAATCGTACACCTCGTCCGGCAACATTCCTATGGTTAGACGTACTTCCTAAACGATTACTCAAGCTCTCGTCCAACTAGCAATTACCAAGTTATAGTCTTATGCTAATCTACGACGTATGTATAATCAGGTGCTAGCAATCCCCAAATATAAACCTACCTAGATAACGCTGAACGTCCGAAGATCAATTCATAAGCCTACCTAAGAGTTTTATATTGGTATTTCCTTTTTACACATTTTAATTAAACTAAGCGAGTAACGTAGCCATAGCCATACCTACTGAGATAATAAATTCTATTAAGTTAACCTAACCATAAAGACATGGCTATCGAACGGATGAACAGGGGGCTCGGTCG
This sequence comes from Gentiana straminea, assembly GCA_036785695.1. Taxonomy (NCBI): domain Eukaryota; kingdom Viridiplantae; phylum Streptophyta; class Magnoliopsida; order Gentianales; family Gentianaceae; genus Gentiana; species Gentiana straminea. Next base: position 2,656,090 of record JAVUPR010000046.1, on the reverse strand, counting down.
ACCGAATGGTCTTTTTCCCCCAAATTACATCCCTGAACGTATCTCTCAGCGTTTCATCATACACAACGGATTAAACAGTAATTCGTAAAGCATTCATATAAACTAACATAGATACGCATTAATTAAACAATGCAGATTCATGAATAAATACTAAGTGTATGACGTAGGTTATGGGATCCTCATAGACAAGGTGTCGCCACATCCCTAACGTCATAGCCTAGATCTACATCATCTAGCTATGATTAACTAATTCAAACGATAAAGCATAATTGGGAGGGATTAATTACTTAAAAGAAAGAAACAGAAAATAAAGGCTTACATATTGCGTTCCCTTAAATTGCTTTGAAACCCTCAAATTATTCTACATTGTATCAAAGTTGTATTATGAATTGTAAGATTGAAGAAAGAATGAATGATGATTTACAATTCCTCGTAGCCTTTGCTTATATAGGAGTTTCTGCCGACTTATGAAGGATCTAGAAGGTAAATACGAAAAAATCCGAAAAGTGACCGAGCCGACATACTCGGTCGACCGAATGGATAGGCTCGGTCGACCGAGCCCTTTTTACACGTGTTAAGCGCGTCTCTTTGTCTGACTTGTTCCCCACTGCACGCTTGCGTGTTGATCTGATTAATCTTTCATTTAATGCTCCGATTTTCTTCCTCTATTATCTTGAGACCATTGATTGAATGACATTAATCCTCTCGATTTGTCGTGATCTACAAAATAAACATTTATAGCACAATAAATCGGCCTTTTAATAATAAAAACGGCTAAATACCAAATATCATATTAATAATCACTTAACATTAAATAATAAATATAAACATGTGATTTAATATGAAATATATATTATTAATCTCGATTTAAGGTCAACGTTGATGACTTTTACGGGTATAATTTGACCATCATCACCGTCCTCTTTCCCAAAGACCTTATGATTTATGTGTTGCGCAATGCCTTGGTGATTGATATAAGACGATATACAAGCATATAGTAGGGCATTTTCAATGGAATGAGCTTGAGAGTTTAGTCACCTCACAAACATTGAGCGTTGAGTGATATATCCCGTGAGGGTCTATTTGCTTGGTCTATGTTGTTTCCCATTGACAATTTTTTTGTTCACTTTTGCTCATGATATGATAAAAATGGATTAGTTAGTCTATATCTTGTGTTTTGAATGCCGGAATGAATTTTATTGATGCTCGTGTGTTGTGCATCCTCCTAGGTCGATCTCCGACTTTGAGACTTTAACTCGGAAGTTCGTCCATGCATTCATCGCAGCTCGTCCGTTCCAGAGGAATCAAACTCACCTTTTGACTTTGAAGCAAAAACCTGATGAGTCTGTACTGCGCTTTATAAAGCGCTTCAACGAAGAGTCCGCACAGGTGCAGGACGCAGATGATCGACTGATGATCGCCTCTTTTGTGGCAGGTCTGTGAGAGGGACAGCTGCACGCCAAGCTTAACAGCAAACTCCCTCAGACAATGAAAGAATGTCTGGATGTGGCCTACAAACATTGTCAGGGAGAAGAAGCAAATAGACTCAAAAGAGAGATGGAAAAAGGTGAGGGAAAGAAAAGCAGGCCTAAAGATAAATCAGACAAGAAAAGGAAATCAGTTTGGGATAGAGTAACTGCACTAGTCTCAGATCGGCTGGGCAAAAAAGGAGCTCTGCAGGACAGAGACTTTATCCTTTTGAACAGATCTTGCAAGCAGGTTCTCGCGATTATGGAAAGAAAAGGCATAGCCAAGGTCCCACCACCCATGAAAGGCCTAGAGAAAAGAGAGACCCTAACAAATTCTGCAAGTATCACCAGGATGTGGGTCATGATTGAGAACAGTGTCGAGATTTGATCAGAGACATCGATGCAGCAATGATGGAAGGAAAGCTTGATGAGGTCGTAGATCGGTCTCAGCAGGCCGAACCACAAGGTCGGCGGGAATTAAAGCTCCGAAATAACTACCGCGATGGAGATAACCGAAATGAGTTTCGGAGAAGAAGAGACCACTCACCAGATCCTGATGGTCAGATGGATAACCGCCCTGTGAACACGATCAATACGATCTCAGGGGGGCCAAACAGCATAGGCAGACCTGAAGACACGAGCAGTAGCAGGTCTACTGCCCCCACTCCTCTTCAAATAAAAGGCAAAGAATGAAGGGAGAATTGATTTATGGTCCAAGGATCCACTGCCCTTGGTAGTTAACAATGAAGGGCTAGTTATAGAAGCGGTGATCAGCAAGAATCTGATAAGGCGAATGTGTGTGGACGCAGGCAGTTCCGTGAACGTCCTCTACTACAATGTGTTCAGAGCTATGATGTAGATTCCAATCTGACCCCCATGTCAGCTCCCCTGTTCGGCTTTGCCGGACCGCTAGTTCACCCATTGGGTGTAATCAAACTCCCTACTACTTTTGGAGAAGGAACCAAGGGCAGGACCCTGATGGTGGACTATGTGGTGGTTAAAGCACCCTCAGTGTACAATGTGATCATGTGAAGATCAACGCTCATCGATCTCCAAGCTGTAATATCACCAGCTTATGTTAGTATGAAGTTCCCGATAGGAGAAGGCTCCATAGAGATTAAAGGCGATGTAAAAACAGGCATGAGTTGTTACACAATGACAGTAAGTGGGAAAATGATGGTTCAGTAGGTGAGCATTGAAGAACTACTTCCTGAAGATGAAGAGAACTGGTCATCTGAAGACCAGACAGAGGTTGTTCGTCTATGGGACAAACAGGAAGACTCAACAGTTAGTGTGGGAGCATGGATTCCAGCCTCACACAAGGAATCTCTGATAAACCTCTTAAAAGAATTCAGAGATGTGTTCGCATGGAAAGCAGAGGATATGCCAGGATTATCTCTAGAGCTGGCAGTTCACAGGTTGAGCATAGACCAAACAGGAAGCCTGTTCATCAAAAGAAAAGACACTTTGCCTCTGAACGCATCTCGGCAATCAAGCAGGAGGTGACAAAGTTGATGCAGGCCAATATAATCAATGAAGTTATATATCCTGAGTGGTTAGCAAACCCTGTACTGGTTAAGAAACCAGATGGGAGCTGGAGAATGTGTGTGGATTTCACAGATCTCAACAAAGCATGTCCAAAGGATTGTTATGCCCTACCCAAGATTGATCGTCTAGTGGACTCAATGCTGGGATTTGAAGTGTTTGCATTCCTAGATGCATACAAAGGTTATCATCAGATCGTAATGGATCCTGAAGATGCGGAAAAGACTGCCTTTATAACAGAATTTGGGACGTACTGCTACGTCATTATGCCTTTTGGCCTGAAGAATGCCGGAGCAACTTATCAAAGGGTTGTAAACGTATTTTTTGCCGAGCAGATCGGAAGATGTATGGAGGTTTACGTAGACGACCTCCTGATCAAGAGCAGGTCCCTTGATCAATACTTGAAGGATGTCCGAGAAGTATTTGAGGTCCTGAGGAAAACTCAAATAAAATTTAACCTCAAGAAATACACATTTGGGGTCAGATAAGCAAAATTCCTAGGGTACATGATATCCAAAGACGGAATTAGAGCAAACCCAGATACGATTGATGCACTAAAGACTATGTCACCACCGAGAAACATCAAAGAAGTACAGCGGTTGACAGGGCGGATAGCAGTTTTGAACACGTTTCTATCCAGATCGGCACATCGTGCCTTGCCGTTTTTCAAAGTTTTGAGGAGAGCAAGTCCTTTTCAGTGGGACAAAGAAATTCAGAAGGCCTTTGAAGAACTGAAATTGTACCTGGCCGAATTGCCCACCTTAACGGCTCCTCAGGTAGGAGAATCCATGTACGTTTATTTGGCAGTATATGAAGAAGCAGTCCTGGTTAAAGAGCAAAACGGATAGCAGGTACCAATTTTCTTTGTAAGCAAAGCACTCCATGGACCAGAGGTCAGATATTCAAATGCAGAGAAATTGGCATTGGCATTAATACATGCCTCCAGGAAGTTGAGACCTTACTTCCAGGCACATCCGATGGTGATCACCGATCAGCCGTTAAGACAAATCTTAGGGCGACCGGATACCTCAGGAAGGTTGGCAAAATGGGTCGTCGAACTGGAAGAATATGATATTGATTTTCATCCTCGAACTTCCATAAAAGCACAAGCCTTGGCGGATTTTCTAGCTGAAGGGATTGATGTTCGCTTAGAAGACGAACATCCGAAACCAGAAGAAAGCAAGTGGAAATTGTATGTCGATGGGGCAGCAAGCAAAGAAGGAGCAGGGGCAGGTCTCCTGCTTGTCATTCCAAAAAGGGAAGAGTTCCCTTACGCTTTAAGGTTTGACTTTCAAGCCACTAACAATGAGGCTGAGTATGAAGCCCTAATTACAGGGCTCAAGTTGGCAAGCAAGCTCGGAAAAGATAGTCTGCAGGTGTACAACGACTCACAGCTCGTTGTCAACCACATCAACGGAAAATATGAGGCTAAAGAGGGGCCTATGAAGAAATACTTAACAGTGGCTCAGACTCTGCTAGAAAAATTTCAACAGGTCCAGGTTGACCGAATACCTCGAGCAGAGAACATGAGAGCAGATGCCTTATCAAAGTTAGCGTCAAACTTCGTATCAGAGAAAAATGTGCTGGTCAAACTCCTCAAAGAAAGAAATTATGATCAACAAGTCGTTCAGCCGACCAGGCAGGCTAGTACCTACATGGATCCCATTGTGACCTATCTTCGAGAAAACATCTTGCCTCAAGACAAATTCCAGGCCAAGAAGATGAAACTCTTAACGACCAGATATTCGTTGTTCGAGAACGTCCTCTATCGCAGGTCGTATATTGCACCATGGCTTAGGAGAGATACACTTAAAAATTTGTGGAAATCACCCTGGAGCTCGGACCTTAGCAAGGAAGTGCAGGCTGTTCGGCAACTATTGGCCAACAATGATGGAAGATGCCGAAGAATTAGTGAGGAAGTGCAAATCGTGCCAAGTGCACGATAATCTATCACATCAGCCATCTCAAGACATGGTTCCAATAGTCTCCCCATGGCCCTTCGATTAGTGGGGGGTAGATTTGGTGCGACCATTTCCACGTGCTCCCGGAAATGTCCGATTTCTGATAGTAGCAGTGGACTATTTCACCAAGTGGTTCGAAGCTGAACTGCTGACTACCATAACAGGGAAGCAGATACAAAAATTTCTATGGAAAAATATAATGCGCAGATATGAGATACCAAAGACTCTAATTTCAGACAATGGAACTCAATTTGAAGATAAAATTGTCAAAGAATGGTGTGCCGAACTACACATAACTCAACATTTCACCTTTGTTGGTTACCCAAAAGCTAATGGGCAGGTCAAACAAACCAACTGGCAGATTAAAACTGGGCTGAAGAAATGCCTAGAGGATGAAGGAGAAAGTTGGACCGAGCATTTGCCCAACATTTTATGGGCCTACAGAACAACTACCAACTCGGCCACAAGAAAAACTCCGTTCAGCTTAGCATATGGGTGTGAAACGGTAATTCCGGCCGAGATCGGCCTACCCTCACCACGAGCAGCGCTCCATACTGAAGATTAGTAGTTATCCGAGCTCAGGCACTCAAAGGATGACTTGGAAGAAGCTCGGAATGTGGCCTTCATCAGGATGGCCAAGTACAAACAACGCATATCTCAGTATGATAACTCCCGGGTTAAACACTCATACTTTAAAGAGGGAGACCTAGTGCTCAAAAAAAATGAAATCAGCAAGCAATGACCTCAAGTAAAACTTGACCCGAACTAGGAAGGCCCGTACAAAGTGGTTAAGGTACATGAGAAAGGAGCATATCAGCTTGTTGATGCAAGTGAATGCAGCTAGAATGCAGCCAACTTAAGGAAGTTTTATGTCTAGGACAAGTACTAGACTTTACTTATGTATTATTTACTTTTTAAAGTTTATGTTTCAATAAGATATACACAAACATCAGTTATTAAATAAATGTTTATTCGGCACATGTATGTTGTTTATTTCATATGATTGATTATAGTTTGCAAATGACAACTCTACTAGTACGAATTTTTTTGCAAAGACAAACTCATACGAACGACCATACGAACGAGCCGCAGGTCGGACTCAGAAAAAATTTTCAAAAGACAAACTCTATCTAGTCGCATGACGGACAATACGAACGAGCCACATGTCGACTCGGAAAAAGTTTGGAAAGGACAAACTCTACTAGTCTGCAGGACAGACCATATGAACTGAGCCATAGATCGAACTCAGAAAAAGTTTGCAAGACAAACTCAACTAGTCTGCACGAAAGATCATACGAACTGAGCCACAAGTCGGACTCAGAAAAAGATTGAAAAAAGACAAACTTTAATAGTCGCGAAAGCAAAAATAGGTAAAACCATATGAACAAAAAAAAAAAAGACAATCGTAGTCGAGATATCTTAGAAAAAGTTTGTTAAAAACAAACTTGATCACTTTTCTGGACAGACTATACGAAATGAGCCACGTTGTGATACCTACAAAGTTTGAAATAATCCCAACATTCTAAGTCTGTAAGACAGACGGTCAGAGATCATACACGATCAAGATTGTGATACTTAGAAAGTTTGAAATAATCCCAACTTTCTAAGTCGCAGGACAGACGATCAGAGCTGAAACTAAAGTACACCGTTCAAAAAGAAAAGCTTTTAAACGTTGTACTTTAGGGGGGGTAAAGGATCCCAAATTATGCCTAACGTGCTAAAATAAAAGCAAAGGCTAAATTAAAAGCTGAAAAGAGAACAATAAATAAAGGGCGAAAAGCCAAAAAATGTCATTACACCACAAGTGCCTAAAAGGCATACACCGTCAAAGAAAAAACGCAGTAGAAAAGTTGGAGTTATTACAAAAAATTTAACAAAATTAAAAATACCTATGCCAAAGAATCGGCGGTAGGATCCTGTTGCTGAGGCTAATCTGAAGGCGTATTAGAGGGCTGAGTTGAAGACGTACTGGCTTGCTGGCCGGTGGCAGGTCTGCAACCATACTTCGCAGCCAGATCTTCACCGGCTTGAAAATCCTTAAGTTTGGCCTCATAGAGTTGATTACCACCTGGCTTACAGATCCTACCATATTGAAGACACTCGATCATCAGCCGAGGACACTGCTCTTTGGCCTGATTCACGCCTACGGTGTACCCATGACTTAAGATGGAGCCAATAAAACCTTCAAGGCCCCGGTAAAGTGAGCACAACTCTTGTATTCATGAAAGCATGAACGATCGCGTGAGGGTATCACGGCCTCAAGCCCCTATTGATCATTGCGGATTTTGGCTAGGGCCTCCTCCCGTTCAGCTGAGCGTGCGTAATCTTCACCAGATCAGTGATTTGCGCATCCTTGGATAAAGATTCATCCTTATGCTTTTGGCGGCTGGCTGAGAGGTCAGCAATCCGCTTTTCCAGAAAAGCCTTATGGGAGGAGAAATCGGTAAGCCTGTGTGAGACCTCCTTCCTAGCCTTAACAACATGACAAAAAGCAAACAGGGTAAGTACGATGCAAAGATAAAGAAAAAATATAAGATAAAGGCAAGGAAAATACATACAATGGTGGCCAGATCCTTGTCCGGCAGTTCTGATAGAAATTCAGTTTGGGAGGAGGAAGAATCCCCCTCAGAAGCGTCCTGACCAGACATGGTCCTTTTTCGCCCAGTTCACGAGCGCGGTTGGATCTGTCCCCTAAGGTCTCGGTTCAATACTTGTTCATTGTGCTCAGGCACAACCTCCTCCTCCTCGAATGCCTGATAAAAAAACGTCTGCAAAATTGGCCACTGGAGAGGAAAAAAGACACAGTATTAGTGCAAGCATGAAAGAATGCAAAAACAACAAAAATATGCAAAATGAAAGAAGTGTAAGCACAAATAAATTCCTACTGGTGTCATACTCCTCTTGGGTAAGCCTCCGATAAGGCTCAGGTCCAAGATCGGCTAGGCGAGCTGCCTCGATCAGTTAGGAAAGCCGATGTTCAAAATCCAGATGAATGCCAGATCCAGCAATATCTTCCAGTAAGCGTTCACTAACCCCAGTGGGGCACACATCGGTCGGGAGTTGGAAGTAATTCCAGCCGCTCAGCTCAGGGTGTCCGCCATGGCGAATAAAGAAGAAGTGAGTCTTCCCCGAAATGGCCTTCTTATAAGAAATGTCTAGCTCTCGTGAATCTTTGCAAAGTGGGAGTAAATGTGTTATTCCGAGAGAGCATGATCCGGATTATAAGATACGATGGTTAATGTATTGACACTCGAGATACGATCGTATGGATATTATTACTGCGATATGATTCTATTTACACGGTAACCGTTTCACATGAAAGGTAGTAGTCATTGCATTTGACTCTTCCGATGATTGGGGGTCACGGTGTGTTGCTAGACGCTATCCCGTGATCGTTAGGCATAAAGGACATTTTCTTAATTTGCACTTTGCGTCTACGGCCAACATATTCGGAAGCCTATCGGGTCACACACATATGAACATCAAGTCGGATTAAAATGTGGTTATGGTTGATAACCAAATAAGAAAAGTTTTTATATCAAGACTATAAAAGTTATAGTGGTAAATTAATATGGTGGTATTTATTTATTATGAATAAATATAATACAAGATATTAATTATATTGATTAATTAAATATAACATAATGTATGTGTATGTCGAAATTGTTATGTGTATATGATACACATGTATTTTGCAAATTAATTAATCATAGTATTATATCAATTAAAGAATATTCCGGATGCCAAAATATTGGCTATGGGGCACAAATTTGATTGTGTATAAGATACACTTGGATTGTGCAATTTAATTAATAAGTATTACCTTATATTAATATTAGATAGTGATAAATGTATATATTTGCTTGCATGCGTGTGTGATGTACATGTATATAAGATATACATGTACACATTTGTAATAGCTATATATTTATATGGATATATTTATATATATATATATATATATATATATATATATATATATATATATATATATATATATATATATAAATATATATTTAAATTGATTTATGAATAAGATAAAGATATATTCAATATAAGATATTATCAATTTATATATTGGAAATATATTTAATATAAGATACTGAATATTAAATGAGATAAATCAATTAAAGGTATTATCCTTATTTTATTAGGATTTTTTTTTTCTCCTCAATCTACTAGGAAGCTAATCTCAATCAGATTGGGAATCATAAGTGGCGCCCCAACACCTATATAAGAAAGGGGTTGGCTAAATCTTTTGTACAACATAATTCCAAGAGCTAATAATTCTTGTGAAAAATAGAGAGCTTCTTAGAGAGAGATTTTGAGAGAGAGAAAATGCCGGTCTAGCAACCGGATTTTTCTAGTAGCAATCCAATGGTGGATTCCGGTGGGTTGTTCGTGTGGACTAGCGGTAGAGGCCGAACGCTTGGGCGGCTCCATGCACCACTACTCTCCTTAGACGGTCAAAGCGTCGATCTTTTAGATCAACCAAGGTAACCACCGTCTACTAGCTTATTTGTTTATTGCTTAAACGAAGTCGATCATGGTTAAAAGGAAATAAAATTTTGAATTCCGCTGCGTTTCCGCGTAGATTTCCTAACACAGGGATATCTATTAGAGTCCTAGGTTGAAGAATTTCGACTTTAGACTTATATTGGGACTTAAATTCCTTCTCAATCGAACTGCTAGATGCAGTGCTCGCCCTCATTAACTGGGTAAAATAGAAGCAGAGCAGAAGAAGAACTCAGAAATTAGAGAAGATGAGAAATGCTTACTTGAGAAAATGCAAAGTCTTGAAAGGAATGAACTCTTCGATTTAATAGCAACGGTGGAGAAGTGGGAAAGTCTGATATGAGACGACATGTTATAACCCCCCTCCAGACGTGTGAACGACGTTAGTTATGGGGAAAAGGGAAAAATGCCTCGTATCCCGTAAAATTAATGATAGCCTATTTTATATACTTCCATCTGGAAGTTTGGCGATTCAAAACACGAGATCAGATAAGTCCCGCCAAACCGCCCAAATAGTGTAGACCTGACCATCTAAAAGTAAGATCATATCTGGGGGGCTTATGATGATAGCCGACCCGAACTACGCCACGTGTCATCCTCTTAGGACGTGTAATAAATGATTAGCCCCTAAATATATGGCGTTAAGAGCCAGGAGCCCCAGAACATACTTAAGGGCAGGTCTCTTACCCAGGTGGGAGATCGGAAAAAAACTCCTCCTCCAGCCACCGCAAGTCGGCCAAGGCATCGCAAAGAGGAGCTGATTAGTTCGGCCATAGTGGCTTAGGGGGCTAAGAGCGGGACGCTCAGACCAATCCGGCAGTTATTCCCCGTGTAGGATAACTCAGAATAAATGAGGAAAGAATCCTTTGTTATAACGACTGTGATATTGACATTAAATATATCCATAATTATCTCTAAATCATAGGGAATTAGGCGTGAATATCCTTAGGGAAATAATAGTAATAATTATAATACAATTCCTTGGAGGACAAGGAAATGGATGAGACATCTCCAATATAAACAACCCTAATGAACTACGAAAGACTTGATTCCAATTCAATTATTGGATACGTAGGCAACTCAAGAGAAATAACTCGAGAACTCAGTTTAAAACACATAAAAAAACACATCCCTCTTGACAGACAAATTAGGGTTCTCGGGGATTTGGATCTTTATCACAAAGATAATCGACCCGGATTTACTCATAGACAAGATCCAGCATCGTCAATGACAGCGGTCTAAGTAATTTACCGGATCATTTATAACTCATTGTTACAGTTGGCTTCAGAGAGAAGCGTCATTGCAGAGCCGACTACGAATTCGGGAACAATCATGGCCACAAAGCCGACTACGAATTCTGGAACAGTCATGGCCAAGTCCTGGCGAGGACGACAGTCCCTTATAAGGGGGGGAAATGTAAAGTCCACATCTGAAAAGTAATAGAATGCTCACCCCCATATAAGTGCGTTTCTTTTCTTGAGATAAGACTTCTTTAAACCACTTAGTAGCATTCTGATCTTCCTTGATCTTACAGAATGGTATAAGAGCCGACTATCAAACATAACTATGCTTTCTTGATCTTACAGAATGGTATCAGAGCCGACTACCAGACGGAACTATGCGCTGCACCGTAAGAGACGGTGTAAGGATGGCCTCTAGTTACTTCTGTTAGTGACGTATTCGGGAACGGTCCTGGCCAAGTCCTGGCGAGACTTCAGTCCCTTATAAGGGGGGAAGAATGTAAAGTCTCACATCTGAAAAGTAATAGAATGCTCACTCCCATGTAAGTGTGACACATAAAGGTCTTGTCAATTCGAGTTAGCCATTTTAGACCAAACGAGGACAACAGTCTAAGCAATTGACCGGATCATTATGGCCCATTCACCTGTTGTTGTCGTATTCGTTTTCTTGTAACGTAACTAATCTTTATGTCCTGTAATAAATTATCTTTTAGTTTTTCTTGTGTCTCAAAATATAAATCTTTCTCGTAAAATAATGCAGTATTAAATTCTATGTTTTTATGTTTACATTAAGCAATACAATATCATAATGCTTCTAAAAACAATGCAAGAATGTAACGTCCATGTTCCGGATATTGAGCCTTTATCCAGCCCTGAGACGCTCGACACGTGACATTTAAAATAAATTAACCTTAAATATCACGTAAGGCTCATGTTATATCAGAGTATAAAGAACGCGCGAAAAAAGAAACAAGCAATAGACTCGGAAAAACTTACCATTAAGATATTTCATTAACCAACTCTATGGATTACAACTGGTGTCAACTACTAACATTTATTACAACTCAACTTGACTAAGAAGGAAACTGTTGAAACACAAAAACTCCATGACTCCACTTCTATGTTTGCTCTCTATGATAATTTTACAACTCGTCTTTAACCTGTATATATTCTTATTCCGGAAAAAAATGAGTGAGCACCAGTTGTATGCTCTCTAAGGAGAAAGAAGATGAAAAGATATATTCATGTTTGTCGTATGACGTGAGACATGACATGAATCTACTTCATCTAGTTTACAAAATAGTTGAAAACATAACTTGACAGATACAAAAAACATCTTTGAAAGCATATCTTGAAACATAAGAAAATCCACTTCAAAATTACGTTGAACAATGCATATAAAATTTGACCTATTAACTACATTCGGTTAATCTTACACGTACTTGTTCGTTTCATTAATTACTTACTTGACATGTTCGTGTTCTACTGATCAAACTTACGTGAACTACTACCAAACTGTACTTTACTTGTCAACTAACAATAGCATTTTCATGTCTTGTCTGTCATGTTCTTGTTTCTTACCTACTTAACATGAGGGATTGTTGCAACACGGCTAATATGATTAACCATACTTTCAACTTGAGATTTTGAGTACCCAAGGTACTCCATACAATACGTTGTCTTAATAACGTCCTGGCTAATACAGAAAGTCATACCTCCGACACGAGACTTTGAATACCCATGGTATTCCGTACAGTACATTACAAGGTAACTAGCTAACCTTACCTTAACACATATTGAGCACACACAAAGCACATACATTTCATGTTAAAGTCCATAACTAACTTACGAGAGCATACAAAGGCCGTAACAACACTAAGCCCCCGTCTCACCTCCACTACTAATAACCAAAACGCCTAAAACAATTCATAAAAGTAACCAAAAAGTCAAATGGTACTTTAAATCAATATTACAGTTATCCGACATACACATGATCATGTATGTATTCGTGCAATTTAATACAAAATAATATCAAACGGAGGGTGCATCTAAATTTTTTCCACATTTGTGAGTTTTATTTTTATTTAATTCAATTATGGTGGTATTCTCGCTGCATTATCAATTTAACCCAAAACATTTAACCATCAATTTTCAAACTAGATATAAACCGTCACTTTCTAACAATTTCCCCCCAAGTGCAGTCCAAAAAGCCGAATACAAATCATTAGTAATTAAATAGAAAGGTGCTCTGATGATTGCTCTATATTTGCATCTTTCTTTTTATAAAATATAAATAAGTAAAACCAACTAATAGAGGTCTGCTTTGCAGAAAAGAAAAAGGCGCACTATCCTCTCTAGCATGGCATTGGCATCCAACTCCAACTTGGTATTTTTAATATTTTTAATATGAAAAAAACCCCAAAGTAACGTGTCCCAGTGATTGAACACCAACCATATCGACAATGATCAAACGTATAAATAATTTTATTTATATACATATTATATATATATATATATATATATATATATATATATATATAATTAATTTTATATATATATCTATACTAAATGTATAAGTCTATATGGCTCAAATTAAATCAAAATACACAAATATTTTCACTCATAGAAATCACAATGATGTGCATTGTCTGAAAAGATGTTTCGAATAATATATATATATTTGAAAATTTTAGGTGTATTATAACTAGTTTATATTCTGATTTGTAGTCTCATCTATACAACTCGTTCAGTCGTTCCCTAACAAATATGTTTTTCTATTCCAAAACGAATAGGAAGACATACATGATATCATAGCCAGTGATATTTATACCAATTTTTTTTTTCTTTAACCATTAATTGTTTAATAAATATACAAAAAAAAATTGCAAAACAAGAAAATCATCGATGAACCTATATTTTGAATTTTCGGAAAATAATATTAAAAACTGAATAAATAAAATTACAATTTCTGTACCAAAAATAAAACGTGGGGTTGTTGTATATTCACAAGGGAGAAGGGAATGGAAGTCTGGCGAGGACCAGTAGCCATTGATTAAGACACAAAGGATACAAGGAATATTCCCAACGCATCTTTTGTTAGGTTTACCTTTATAGTAGTATGTTTTTTATTAAATGGAAACTTGAACAAAATATACTATGCTTTTTGAAGGGAAAGTATACTATGCTTTAAACGGTAATTGTTTGAATAAATATCTCTCCGATGAAAAAAATTCGAGGAATATGCCTCACAAGCGTTTCGTGACGATTCTGCAGCTAATCTGTAACTAATTCACAGCAAATACGTCACGAAATACTTAAGATAATATGCGTCAAATATTATCTTCAAATAATGAGCTTTTAAGTTATATTTTTCAAATTCAACAAAAAATTATATTTTTCAAGTTTCCCTTATTTTCGACGGTTGATTATCACATTGTGAAAATTGATAGAGCACGACTGAACATAAATGCGTAGTTTTCATATATATATATATATATATATATATATATATATATATATATATAAACTATATTTTTTAACAATAAAATGACATTTTAAAACAACAAAATTATATAGTTTTAATATTTAAAAAAAATCTGAATCTCAATTAAGTCGCGTGACCTCCTTGAATAACACCGATCTGCCCTGGCCCCAATGACATAAGTTAGTGGTAAAGAGTTTTGTATTCGAACTCGGGTATGATATTCGATTGAGGTTTTAAGCACACCACACTCTATCTATCATTGTCTTTAAAAACACCACAGTTCATGTGTATTTTTAAACATTGTTAGTTGTGATGTCTTTAAATACTAACCGTTCGATTCCGTAAATGGTTGATTTATCAACAAAAAAAATATAATATATTGAATAGTCTACGAGCCTCCTTAACACCACTTATGTATAAAAAGATTTAAAAAATTCAGATATAGTGGACTCGTGTTATATTAGAACTTGTGGATCCAATTGGCTAGGTATTGATGTCCCAAATGAAAATCAACAGAACAGATAACTAACTTGATTTCTCACACTTTTGGAGAGTGATTCAATTTCAAAAGACCTCCTCTACACCCACCCACTGACACATAACAATTGGAGAGGAGAGATAGAGAGATAGAGAGATAGAGAGATAGAGAGAGAGAGATAGAGAGATAGAGAGAGAGAAACGGTAAGATGAATTGAACAGAAGAGACATGTTTGGCAGGGATGGAGAATGGCCTGATGGGGTGGTGGTGGTGGTGGGATTTCGGTGAAATTCTCAATTTGCTTCTATTAGTTTTTGTTATATATCCAGTAGAAGTAGTAATAGTAGTGGTTAGTTGAATATATCATCACTGCAAGCAAAGACTGCAACTTGATCCATGGAAACTGCTGTAGACCTCTCTGAAGCTAAGGAATAGTGGAAGAATATCAAAATAACAGCAAAGTGTCAGGGATTGAAGGATAGCTTGTAGCCTTTCAGGTTACCCGAATTCTTACTATTTTTTTCCCTCCTCTGTTTATTCTTCAATATGGTGTTATGGAGGTCCCATTTAGTATGGTGATTACAGCTTTTTGGTGGAAATATAGTCTTGGCTTGCTACAATTGGTACTTTTTTTTTTAAAGAACAATTGGTACTTGTTCTTCCTCAAATCTTGTTAGCTTTTTCGATAATTTGTTTAGTGGAACCCTGATTCAATCTGTGCATCATACTTATCACACCGAATCAACATTTTGAAAAGTCAGAAACTTTATGAAGGTTGATTCTCACCGGCGGCGAATCCAGAAAAAAATTTCAGTAGAGTCACCCGTCATAAAAATGTAGTAACCCTAAAAAAATTCTGGGTTAGGGTAATTAGGTCAAAATTTCCGAGTCGGAACCGGGTTGGACGGGTAATTAGGTCTAAATTTCCAGATTGATCCGGGTTGGGCGAATAATTAGGTTAAAATTGATTTTTTTTAATACCAAAACTACGTCGTTTCGCAAAAAAAAAAAAATTGAGTGGGGTCACTTGACCCGGGTACACTGGATCTGCCCCTGATTCTCACGATACACCTACGACAAAAAGTCGGTTTTTTCTCCGCAACCTATTTGTAAGATATCGATTCTAACGCAGTGCACCACACTACCAGTGCACCGACACTTCCGGTTTGATGCAAATAAAGGGCCCTAGTTTAATTCCAATGGTTTCATGATTTTTTTTTTTTTTTTTTTTTTTTTCTGCATGAAGTATTAATGTACATTTAACTGAAAATATGTTGCCCACTATTCACAATTTTACTTGATTGATATCCCTCTTTTACTTGATTGGTATCCCTCTTTTTTTTTTTTCTGCATGAAGTATTAATGTACATTTAACTGAAAATATGTTGCCCACTATTCACAATTTTACTTGATTGGTATCCCTCTTTTAAAATTGTGATAAACCATTTTTTTCCCCTTCGTGTAAATGCTTTTCTTTGATAAATTTGCGTAAGCATTGAATTTTTTTTATTTTTTTTTTGTATTCCGGGCAATTAGGCATGCTGTCACGATCTGATATTTTTGTTCAGTAGTTTCTATGAAAGATAATTTCCAGTATATACACCTCACTACTTTGTTGTCCTCAATTTCTAGTATGGTGAAAGATGTGTGTACTTATGTATGTATGTATTTTTTTGCTTTTGTGGTGGGTGGGTGGGTGGGGGTGCTAATTATTTATCCCTTCCACTGTTTTTTTGATAGTTATGGAGGAAGCTGATGGCTTTGCTTTTGAAATTCATACAAGAGGTTAATTTGTGTGATTTGCTTATTTACATTGCACCATAGTTCTGGATTTGTAGTTTGATCCTGATAAGTTCTAGGATCTTGTTGATTGAAACAAAAACTTGTATTTAATGCCCATAATTTTCGTGATATGCTTCCAATCTTCTCTGCATTTTCGGATGAAAGATGAATGCTAATCCTATTAAATTCTCGAATCTCGTAAGGCATTACAAAGCAGAGGTGAAGAAAATGTGCTAGCATGACTTATTGAATGTCACAGTACGTTTAAAACGTGTACGGAGGAGTATTTGACAAGATGCTTAACTGGGCTGTCCTGATATAGAAAACTCAAAATGAATTTATTGTTGCTAATTGTTCATATCCCAGAAAAAAAGAAATCATGAAGATTTACCTGTATGTTCTTATTTTCAAATGTTGCTTCCTAGCTCAGGATTAAATAAAAAAGAAAAACGTAAGCGTTTCTCTTTTTCATTGGGCACCGCCAGGAAAAAGAACCCTTTTTTAATGCAACTTCAGAGATATTATTCTCTTCTTTTCATTGAATACAAGCAACTAATATGAGCAGCTTTTATGCAGGTCGGTGGTGCTTCATTTATAGATCTGTCTTGTTCTTGTCGGCGTACCATCTCTTTGAGAAACAAATCAAACGTCTTCAGCAGTGGGTGGATATCACGAAAGTAACTTCATCTGGGGCAAATCTCCTTTGGCAATGTTAGTTAGCTTCTGAACTGAAAGTCCAAAAAGTTGCTTTCAGGCAGCACAAGTTTTAGCTATTTTGGGCAAATCTCCTTTGGCAAATATTAAGTTCCTGGCATAGAGTCAGGTTCTAGAGCTTCATTGCAAGTATTGTAGCAGATTCACTCTTTAGTTGTTAGCAGTTTCTTCTAGTGGAACTTCGTCCGTTTGTTGGGCAAATCTCCTTTGGCATTTTGACGTCTGCATCAGGCTTTCGTCTGTGGGGGCAAATCTCCTTTGGCATTTATTCTCCAACTTTGTTGGAGAAACTATTTCTCTTGCTGCATCTAAGAGAAGGATTGAGAGGAAAAGTGCATATTTAAACCGTGAAGTCAATCTCTTTCGGTTCATTCTACTGTTTGTCCTTTTTGGTGTACCAAGTCTTTTGATCCTATTTGCATTACATTTTACCAAGAATCTGATGAAGGTAAATTGTCTAACCTACTTGGTAATACTACAGTACTATCTTTGTCGATCGCACCTCTCACTATTGCAATTTCAACATCTTTTTCTGTTGTTAATATGCCACACTATCAGTAATTTGTTGTTTACAACATGTGACTATATGCATTACATTGCTTCAACTTGTCCAAGCATTATTTGTATGCAGAAGTCTGTGGTTGACAATGATACACGCTTTGGAATTTATCTTGTCATCCTCCAACTCATTAGACTTCTTTGAAGGGCTGCATTTCTACAACATTTTTCCACCTTCAAAGATGACATAAAGTTGGACTTTATTCTTGTAGGGTATGGATTTGATCTTCAGCGACATTGATAGTTTCAGTGGGAGCAGTGACAGTGAGGATCAGGATTCTATTGAATTCGTGTATGAAGGACAAGCGTGCTCCATTCTGTCAAATCTCGAAGAATCTCTTGGAAAAATTGATGATCTTCTCTTGTTTGAAAGAGGGTTCATCCATGGGGACATAGTCTGCTCAGTAAAAGAACCGAAAGGACAGATGGGAAAAGTGATCAATGTTGATATTGTTGCAGGCTTGGAGAACATCAATGGAATAAAGATACAAACTGTGAATTCCAAAGATCTCAAGAGAATTCGTTCTTTATCAGTGGGGGACTATGTGGTGAATGGTGCCTGGCTGGGTAAAATCGAAAAGATAGTTGACCGTGTGACTGTTCTTTTTCCTGATGGCACAAAGTCTGAATTCACAATGTCAGATCCAGAGAAGCTCGTACCCAATTATCCAGACCTACTGGAAGACCCCCAGTATCCCTTTTATCCTGGACAGACAGTAGAGGTAAAGTCCATGTCTGTTTCGAATTCAGCAGGTTGGTTTGATGGCATGAAGAAAAATAACGGTAAACAAGGTACTGTTTGTTCTGTGGATGCTGGAGTTGTGCTAGTATGTTGGCTTGGATGTGCACTTGTTGGCCAGGAAAAGCTTTCTGCTCCTTCATGTTTGCAAGATTCGAAAAACTTATCATTGCTGTCATGTTTCCCACATGAAAACTGGGAGGTTGGAGATTGGTGTTTACTCCAAGGTATTGACTGCAATAATGATAAAATACACGACTTTATCGGTGCACCAACTTGTGAGATAAAGGGTAAAACGGAAAAAGTGCATCAGAAACAGAAATTAGATCAAAATCCTCCTAATATAGCAGTTATTGCCAAGAAGAATACCAAAGTTGATGTTCTATGGCAGGATGGGAGCTACTCAATGGAGTTGGATCCAAAATTGCTAATTTCCATTAGTCTTATTGATCCCCATGATTTTTGGCCAGGGCAAATTGTAATAGAAAAGGAAACGTGTGATGATGATACTCCTCCCAGCATCCACAAATATGGTATCGTTAAATCTGTCGATGCTATGGATCGAACTGTAAAGGTTGAATGGAGGAACAGTAGTGTTTGTTTGGATCATTCAACCGAAACCGGTTTACATCAAACTGAGGAAATTGTTAGTGCGTATGAATTGACAGAGCATCCAGACTACTCATACAGTATTGGTGATGCTGTTTTTAGGTTGCATAAAGGCAATTTAATTAATCATTCTGAAGACGAAGTTTGTGGGGACACGGACACAGGGACTGGTCTCAGTAACACTGACAATCAGAAAGATAACTTGCATAATAATCTGCAATCCTTCATCGGCATTGTAGCTGGTCTCAAAGACGGGTATGTTGAAGTGAAATGGACAAGCAGGATTACAGAAAAGGTACGTTTTTGCATACTTTATTAACGTTTTCTGTGTGTGTTGTGATTGCATTGTCAAATAAACTGCAAAGTTGCCTCGTTCTGTATTTAATGTCAGTAATCCTCTGAAAACTTACTTGTCATTAATCTCAGGTTGCTCCCTATGAGATTTGCGGAGTTGTAAAATTTGAAAATTCATCTTCTGTTATGCCTAATACTGCAATTGCTACTGAGCTAATGGACGAGGGGATACCTGAGCTAGATTACCAGTTCCAGGAACAGATAGGAAAGGTGGCCATTTCTTCTATTATGCATAAACTGCTAGCATATTCCATTTTTTTTTTTACGCTAATGAAAACAGAATGCATTAGCATGATATTTGACCTGAACATCGGAATATCTTTGTCAGGATAAGGCAAGTGTTGAAGTTCCAAATGAGAATGTTGGAAAGAAATCATATAGATCAAGTTCCTGTTCCCTTCCTCAAGCAGCAACCGGGCTTTTCACACATATCCGCACCTTCCTGTTTGATTCTTTTCGTACTTACCTACTCAATGGGTACAATCATTTATCAGAAGATGGGGAGGAAATTCAGACTGAGGACGTACCGGAAAGTCATAAGATGTTGTCAAGTGATACGATAGTCACGGGTATTAGGACAACCATGGACACCAATGTAGGGGCAATAGTAGATGAAGTTGAAGAAGAAAGAGATCATGCTCCTCATGGAAAGATGCTTCATGAGCACTTTAGTCAATTTGATATGGTCAATGATTGCTCTGACCACCATTTTGCTGATGGTACTGGAAATCCTCTTGAATCTTCACAGGTGGGATACCTCTACAAACTTGAAAAATGAACAACCTTTATAAATCTATATGGCATTTTAGCTTCTTGCGGTTTTTTCCTTATAAACGTTTCACGTTTTGCAGGTTAAACAAATTTGGCTGAAAAAAGTTCAGCAAGAGTGGAGCATTCTGAAAAGAGATCTTCCTGGTAAGGACCATCTAATAGTCTTCATGGCAGAAAACCTTGTATTTTTAAGTGAATCCAAATTCAACGAGTTACTGCAATGTCAAATAAAATATGATGAAACAAAATAATACAAGGAGTAACATGTTCTTTCATTCCAAACATTTTTCATTAGTATTGAGCTATTCAAAAGGGCACACGGTTTTCTAAAACAACGTATGTCATGAACATGATTCTTTTTTTTCTGCAAATGATTCATGATGTTCATATGTGTGAAGCGTCTATAGTCAACCCAGAAACTAGCTGATATTTTGTTATGTCTATGATCCTTTCAGAAACAATTTATGTCCGTGTGTACGAGGAAAGAATAGATCTGCTACGTGCTGCCATTGTAGGTCCACAGGGAACTCCATATCATGATTTGTTGTTTTTCTTCGACTTCTTTCTTCCCCCGGAGTATCCTAACGAGCCACCTGTAAGTAATATTCCTTTGTCTTTTCTTTTAATCCTTTACACGCGAGAACCTTCATAAATATTGCATTATACTGAGTCCTCACAAATATTGGAAATTAAATCAAGCTGCTGATATGACTGTGAATATGAAACTTGAGCAGATAGTTTACTACAATTCTGGTGGGCTGCGTATCAACCCGAACTTATACGAGTCTGGTAAAGTTTGCCTCAGTCTCCTGAATACATGGACAGGCTCCGGGAGTGAAGTTTGGAACCCGAAAAGTTCTACTATCCTTCAAGTCCTCCTTTCCCTTCAGGCACTTGTTTTAAATGAAAAGCCTTACTTCAATGAGGCTGGGTACGACTTGCAGATTGGGACACCCGAGGCTGAAAAGAATTCAATGAGCTACAACGAAAACGCATTTCTTGTTAGCTGCAGGTCTTTACTCTACTTGATACGCCGACCACCCAAGGTAAAAATACATTCTACTAGTTTACTTTTACAGTAATCAAACCTTCATGCTTTGCACGAAAAACGGGTGTTACAAGATTAATTCGTTTCATTGCAGCACTTTGAGGAACTGGTTAAGGAGCACATCAATGGAAGAGGCAAACATATCCTAATGGCATGCAAGGCTTATATGGAAGGATCTCCAGTTGGTTCTGCATTTGAAGTAGTGAAAGTGAAGAATCAAGAAAGTATTACGGGAAGCTCGATGGGGTTTAAAATCATGCTTCGCAAGCTCTTCCCTAAACTTGTTGAAGCATTTTCTGCAATGGGTACAGATTGCAGTCAACTGTCTGATCAGGATGATTAGTCATTCACCCACCGTAAAAAAGAAAATTAACGAACTGCTATTAGTAATCTGCTATTTATGTTGTCCCTTGGTTGTTGAGTGTTAAAAAATAATATTGTAAATAGTGAATGTTGGGTATGCTTTGTGTCTGTAAAATATAGCTGCTTTGTAATAAATTAAGAGTCACAAGAACTCTGTTGTGTTGTTGCCCCTGAACTACTCCAGATTTGGGTTTGTAATGTAAAATAGTGAAGACTATATGGAATTAAGCAGAAAATGGTGCTGTTGTTTGTATGTAGAATTTTATTTGCCATATCTCTCTCTCATCTTTCTGATTTTCCAGGCTATTTGTAGTCCTTTGCTATTTAGAGCTCTTAATTTGCACCGCACTTGTTCTACTCGTGCATTCATCTACCTGTAAATCACTGTTGAATCGACTTTGTGAAAATCGGTTCTGGAGCCAAGAACCAGCTTTCCCAGTGTCAGTTCTCAGAATGCACCAACAGGAAGTCGGTTTTTGGCTCCATAACTAACTTTCATAAGATTGATTCTATCTTGTATACACTATGGTGCTTGTTTATTTTTATGCAGTGAAAACAATACCGTCACACCTGGCGCAGTGATTAGTGTGTTCGAACCTTAGGCTCGGCTCGGCTCGAAATGGCCGAGCCTTATATTTTCATTATTCGGCTCGGGTTCGAGGGGAAAAAAGCTCGGCTCGGTTCGGCTCGAACATGTCGAACCGTTCGAACATGTTCGGCTCGAACTTTGTTCGGCTTTTTAAAAAACATGTTCGGCTCGAAAATGAATTTATGATATCCGAGCCGAACATGTTCGAACATGTTCGGCTCACCACCGAATATCTAATTTGTAAGGTTCGGCTCGAAGTTCGAACCCACGAAACGAGCCCGAATCGATGTTCCGAATACTCCGGATCGAATCGAATACTTAGGTTCATTTACAGCCCTAGTCACACCATCAAATCATGTTATACAGGACTGTCAAAGTCAATATCTTCACGGGTAAAAGTTGTCAAAATATCTATATTATATTTTTCTTTTTGTATGATAGTATAGGGTTTAATATTGTATACTTTATGAACAAGTTTGATTTTGACTCGTATAAACTCGCATTTGTTTGTTTGTTTGAGTAACAGAATCAATCTCAAGTATATCATTACGTATGATCACTAAACAAATAAACACGAGCTAATTCACATACGCTTGTTTAGGTAAGCGTTTACGTAGAATATTAGTAGAGACAAGGCAACATGCTAGAAATCATTCACCTTACCTTGGATCATACATTGGTGATATGTTTCACAATGCATTATGCATTGGTTAGTTTAAGTTTGAGTACTTAATTGAATGACAAGTTCATCATCTGGTAGATATCTAGATTCCCAAGTCAATATCTTCACGTGTAAAAACAGAACTTTCATGACAGTATTGTAAGGATCATCAAACCCTAAAATTGCCATTGTCTTGACTTGATTGTGAATCTGTGCTTGTAAATCAAGGGGAACATGCTTTTCAGTGAAAAAGCTTATTGTCAAAGCATCGGGTGACAACAGGGTACCAGCTGGAATAATGAAAGGTATAGTATGGATGTGATATCGCGCGCGTTGTAAAAATAAAGAAAGGTAAATCAAATTTAGGGAATACTACAAACGGTCAAGAAATCGAATTTATCCTGATTGTGCTTTGGGTAAATCAAATTTAGGGAATACCACAAACGGTCGAGAAATCAAATTTATCCTGATTGTGCTTGGACCCTAAGCACTCTTAAATATCCCCTATAAAACTATTAAAAAGCTAACCCTGCCATGATAAAACATCGATCATTAGATAGACTTTTTTCTTCCTTTTTGTAAAGACAATATTTCTCTGTTCTTTCTCTGCTACTGATTAATTTTCTCTATTCAACCGAGTCTCTGTCCGCCATGGAAGAATTAATTTCGGACTCCAATTTGATTATGAGGTGAATCAATACGATGATTCAGTAATACCCGATGGGGTCGATTTCGTTCCTACGAAAGGTTTCTTCATTCAATACGACGTAACAAATACATTTCACAAACTACCCATCTAAAGAGATTTCAACGGTAAAGACTACTCTAATGCATCCGAGCAACGTCGACGTTGACACACTTTACGAATCACCCAATGCTTTGACAATAAGTTTTTTCACTGAAAAGCATGTTCTCCTTGATTTACAAGCACAGATTCACGCCAAGTCAAAACAATAGAATTTCCTGGTTTGATGATCCTCACAACACTGCAATTAAAGTTCTGCTTTTACATGTGAAGATATCGACTTGGGCATCTAGATATATACCAGATGATGAAGTTGTCATTCAATTAAGTACTCAAACTCACACTAACCAATGCATAATGGATTGTGAAACATATCACCAATGCATGATCCAAGGTAAGGTGAATGATTTATATCATGTTGCCTTGTCTCTTGTAGCATTCTATGTAAACGCTTCAACCTAAACCGGTGTATGTGAAGTAGCTTGTGTTTATTTGTTGAATGAAAAAAAATAATAACATATTTGAAATTGATTATGTTATTCAAACAACAAACAAACAAGTTTATACGAGTCAAAATCGAGCTTGTTCACAAAGTTCACAATATCCTCTTTCTTCTGTTTTGGTTGGCGGCGTTGTCGGAGGCTCTCCCTTCTCCCTTGTTGCATCTGTTTTCAGATCTTATGTTCGATGTTTGATGGAGAGCGAGTTTTCCGGCGATTTTTATGTTTGTTTGTTTTAGGTGTTTCATATTGGGTCGGTGATAGCAAAATAACTAATCGAACTTTAACCGGCTCGGAGGTGATATCCGGTCGAATCGGTTCGTGATGGTTTAAGTACCAAAGTCGACGGGGATGTTAGATATTACACTAGTGCGAAAGTAAAAATTAGTCTTTGTAGTTCTAGTTATTAAAAGGTATAGCGAATTATGATCCAACGGTTATCTTTATGTTTGTTTGTTTTAGCGTGTTTAACCAACCTTCCTTTCCACAAGAATTTTAACAACATCCACGGGCCAACTCGGCTCTCGTATTGGAAACGGTCCTAACAACTAGGCCGAATCTACGCAACGATCCTAAAACCCTTTTCCCACATCTCACCGCAAAATACATTTATAGGTTCGATATGTGTGACAGTGAACTAAATGATCAGTTTAATTCAAAGACGTTCAGATTAAGTTTTAGGACGTGGATTACTCATTAAAATATTATTTTACGCGCTACACAACTCCCGTTTAATCCCCCTTAGGGCGTTTTTACTCGTTTTTACATAATTCGACTATACGTACGCTTAGCTATTCATTTTGGCGATAATAACGGAATGATTAACGGAAATTATATTAACGATGAAAAGTAAAAGCGAATTCATTTTTTTATAAGTACATATATATATTTATATATATATATAGATATATAGTTATATAGCTAATAATATATATAAGTGCATAAAAGTAAATATACTATATATATATATATATAAGTGCGTAAAAGTAAATACGTAAGTAAATGCGTAAAAGTAAATATATATATATATATAAGTGCGTAAATAAAATGCGTAAAAGTAAATAAAAGATCGAAACAACGAACTACCGATAATTATACTATTACAACGGTATTTTAATTAATTTATATAAAACATATATATATATATATATATATATATATATATATATATATATATATATATATATATATATATATATATACATACGTAGACATATATATATATCTATATATATATGTACACGGCCCAAACGAGATGAAAATACAAAAGAAAAGAGATGAAGAAGATGAAAGGAACTAGATCTATATATATATATATATAAAAAATTACCCGATTACAGCTGCTGATTCAGATCTCGTATTCTTCCGGACATTACAACGACTACAGCCACACCGAGCTACCGATAATTTCCCGAGCATTACAACGATACTACTACTACTAAATTATTCCCGGCATAATGCCGTTACTAAAACTAAAAGAAAGAAACGGGGGAGTTAGATATATATATATATACACAGAGTATATATATATGGTGCCCCTCTTCGCTCTGCTGATGGCCTCATATATATTGAAAAAAGTTGAAGGCCGTCCCAGGCCGGGTCATAGCCGGACCGGTCCGGGTACCATCATTGCCAGATGAATCAGCTTGTTTCTGGATCCTTCGATTATATATTTATTGTAATAAAACTTCTAAAATTCATATCTTGAGTTGTAGACCTCCAAAAATTATGATTCAAACGTCAAAATTAAGCTCTCGGAAAATTCTTCAACTTTCATGAAGGACACTTCTTCAGAAAACGCCTTTTTGATGGGCCATTCCCATTACGCGTCGTTTTACGACATTTTCCTTAATACAAATCAATTAGCCACTTGACCACCATTTGAGTTGTAGAAATCCGATTGACTTGATTCAAAATCCATTGGAAAGATTTCTTGAAGATATACAACTTTTATTAAGGAAACTTCTTCAGAAAATGTCGTTTTGATTGAGCCATTTCCATTACGTGTCGTTTTACGACATTTTACTGATACGAATCGATTAGCCACTTGACCATAACTTGAGTTGTAGAACTCCAATTTACGTGATTCAAAGTGCGTTGGAAAGCTTATGTGAAGATCTACAACTTTCATTAAGAAGTCATCCCCTGAAAATGCCTCTAAGCTGGGTCAAATCTCCGTCGAAAATATGTAACGATTCAAGACTTAGGAAAAACGACCCTTTTGAACTCGTAAGCTTGTGGCACCTTCTTCTAACCCTCTAAACACCTCTTTTAGGGCTCAAAACATGTCGTTACGTAGGATCTTGGTCTACTTATGATTCTGCAATAAATCACCAAAATACCAAACGTAAATCCGACACGACACTCCGGTTACTAAACCGGTACAAAAACTACAAAAACATGATAAAAATACGATATTTTATAAAATAACTACTACTTATATATTTTTATGAAACTAAGGAATTAAAGACTCAAAACGATATAAAAATACTCAAAATGATATCAGAAATGGGGTAAATTGTTATCAAAATAACAGTGAATTTTTCCGTTATCACAACCCCCCACTTAGCTTTTGGTCGTCCTCGAACAAAATAAGCGATAAAATAAAATGAATGAGGGAAAATTCATGAAGATAAGATATGAATGACAATCGATTATGCAACCATTCGAATCATAACTACACGTTAACCGCAATATAAATGTATAACAGAGTGAGTGTGTGATGTTTTCAATTTTCACTATCCTCTCTTAAATAATTCAAGCAATACGCACAAATATCCATTCAGACAATCCCTAATGACTTTCCTAGGTATAGGCAAGAATAGCCCACACAAAGTCCTCCCGTGTACTTATTAGGATAATCCCTAAAGCATATCATTTAGTTTATACTGGGGATAGTCAGAAGATAACTAAGTTTTTAACCAACTTTTTCTTTTCTTTTCTATTTTTTTTTTCTTCTTCTCTTTTTTTTTTTTTTTTTTTTTCACTAACATATCCGAACTCATTGCCAAAATCGACTATCTTTCAAGTGTCATGAGGTGAGATCGAATACATTAACTCTTTTTTTTTTTTTTTTTTTTTTTTTTTTTTTTTTTTTTTTTTTTTTTTTTTTCACATGTGTAGCTTATGCCCTCATTCCCAGCAATAGGATGTTTCGTGATAACACCCTAGCTGGACTAATATCATCAGGCAGTCGGGAGCTTTTAAACCTCATAGTGGTATAGGATGTTTCGTGATAACGCCCTACCGCACTCAAATCATTGGTAGCTACAACCGACATATATATAGTTTATCTTATTTTGACATTCTTTCTATCACATTCAAACCTTCGTATATTCACAAGACACGTTTAAAAGTTAGGTACTAAGTTACCGCTATTATCTCTAAAATAACCACTAGGATACCGAATGGATACAAGCTTAAAATTTTCGCTTCAATATCAAAGGCTTACGTGAACAAGGAATTCATGTTACACAAATATATTTGGAATTACAATGCACTTACGGTTCACGTTGGTTATACATATCCAATTTGATCATTACATCTTTAAATCCATGAAATATATACCTTATAAAAATTATTTTAATCAACTAAATAATGCTCGAAAAAGATCAACAACTAAGGGTTTAAACACTTACGCCATTTCTAGACCATCCTCGACTCTACCCCCCACTTACGATTTTGCATTATCCTTAAACATATTGAGTGAGATAGAGAAGAGAACTTAGCTTATAAACTTGCGTAAAGATGCTATCAAATCCCGTAACAACCATGAAAAGCACGTCCCGAATCCCCGTAACAAAACAAACAAAACAAAGCCAACACGGGACATGGTCCTCGTGCCAAAGTATGCAATAGGGATATGGGAATAATAAGATAATGGCCCCGTCACGTCGAAAATTCGATAGGCAATATAATAGCTTTAGATGGAAAAAAAAATAACCCACACGGGTAAAGCACAGAACATCTAAGCATATACGTATCATAGAGAGTATCACATAATCATATATCGTAGTCATGTCAGCTATTCCTAGTTTCATTTTTTATTGCACACAAGTTTATTAAAGCGGGAATACTCACCATTATACTACAACGACCAGAAATTTGAAACAGACTAGATCATAAAATGAAATGTGTGAAAGAGTATTGAGTCGTTTATACCCAGATCCTCAAGGATTTAATAACCTAAGTCCAAGAAATGATACATTTGAATTTTTATCTTTTTTCTCCATCGGGATTTTCGGATAACCACCTAATCATTCCCTCTTAATGAAATTCAAACATTCATCCTGAGACTTGGTTGTGCTTTGTGTTCATCTTTCATACAAATTCTACATTTCATTAAGACTAGGCTTATCCAAATTATCTTTAGTATTATTATTATCGGGCTGCCTCCCGGTAGCGCTTTTGTTTAACGTCGTTGGCTCGACTAAGATTCAGAAATGATTTATCAAGGCTCGGGATCAGTCAAATGCACAATCTCAAGAGCCTCATCGAATGGTAACTTCTTATACTTTTTTAAACGAAGGCCGTTCGTGATGAACGTTCCATGCTTCGGATGTGTTACCTCGATGGCTCCTGAGTCGAAAACTCGTAATACCGTATATGGTCCTGACCACCTTGACTTAAGTTTGCCTTGAAATAAATGGAGGCGAGTATTATAGAAAAGGACCTCATCACCTACGTTAAAAATACGAGGTTTGATCAACTTATCATGCAGCAATTTGGTCTTTTCCTTATATTTCGCCGAACAATCGTAAGCTTGAAGGCGAAACTCATCTAACTCGTTTAATCGGGCCATCCTTCTTTCACCGATTAATGCGTCATCCATATTTAGATTCTTAATCGCCCAATAGGCCTTATGCTCTAACTCTACGGGGAGATGGCAGGCTTTGCCAAAAACAAGCATGTAGGGTGACATACCTATTGGTGTCTTGAACGCGAGCTCGGTGTGCCCAAAGCGCATCATCTAGTTTCTTTGACCAATCCTTAAGGTTAGAATTTACTTGTCTTCTCCAAGATTCTTTTAATTCCTCGATTGGACACCTCTACTTGGCCACTAGTCCGGGATGGTAGGCGTACCTAACTTATGAGTGACCCCATACTTCATTAAAAGCTTATTGAAATCTCTATTAGCAAAGTGACTTCCATTATCACTGATTATTGCTCGAGGTATTCCATACCGGGATATAATATGTTTCTTAAGAAACTTTATGACTACATGTTTGTCGTTAGTAGGTGAAGCAATTGCCTCAACCCACTTTGAAACGTAATCACAAGCGACAAGAATGTACTGATTCCCAAAAGAAGACGGATATGGTCCCATGAAGTCTAATCCCCATATATCAAACACTTCACACACTAATATCGGTTTTTGGGGCATCTCATTTCTCCTGGAAATCCTTCCTGAGCGTTGACAAGCGTCACACATCTTAACATAAGCATATGCATCCTTGAAAATAGTAGGCCAATAGAACCCACTTTGTAACACCTTTAATGCTGTTCTCTCGCCCGAGAAGTGGCCACCGGCCTCTTTATCATGGCAAAACGAGAGAATACTCACTATCTCACTGTCATCAACACATCTCCTCAGGATTCCATCAGCACATAGCCTAAAAATTAAGGGATCTTCCCACACATATCGGTTTACCTCACTAAAAAACTTCTTTTTCTGGTTTTCATCAAACTCAGGATCTACAAATCCACACTCGTAATAATTAACAAAAGGTGCATACCAAGGGTTCCCATTCTTTCCTCTCTGCAGGAAGTTTCCTCTCTTAACCGGGAGCATCGTATCCACTACGAACAACCGCTCATCCCGAAAATGATCATCAATTTCAACCCTAATAGAGTGTTTCTTGTCTCCCCGTTCCATCCTACCGAGGTGGTCGCCTACTACGTTCTCACACCCCTTTCGATTCTTAATTTCTACGTCGAACTCTTGAAGTAGTAAAATCCATCTTAACAAGCGTGGTTTTGCATCCTTCTTGGCAAATAGATATCTCAACGCGGCATGGTCGGTGTGAACTATGACTTTCGATCCAACCAAGTATGACCGGAACTTATCGAAAGCAAAAACAACGACTAAAAGTTCCTTTTCGGTTGTGGCATACTTTTGTTGAGCCGAGTTCATGGTATGACTCGCATAGTAGATAGGGCGAAACAACTTGTCAATCTTCGACCTAGGACGGCTCCTACGGCATAATCACTTGCATCACACATTACTTCGAACCCCTTAGACCAATCGGTGCTACCAAGATAGGAGCCGAAGTAAGAAGTTTCTTAAGGGTTCGAAAAGCATCTAGGCATGCCGCATCAAAAACACATGGGGCTCCCTTCATTAATTGAAGAGTAAGAGGTCTAGCAATGTGGGAAAAACTGGAATGAATCTACGATAAAAACCTCGCATGTCCCAAGAACGAACGTAGAGTCTTCGATTTGTAGGCATAGGAAGCTTAGAAATTACCTCTATTTTTGCTCTATCGACCTCTATTCCTTTCCCCGATACCTTATGTCCTAAAACAATTCCCTCAGTTACCATGAAATGACACTTTTCCCAATTTAAAACCAAGTTTGTCTCTTCACAACGTTGCAAGCACCTTATCAATGTTCGACAAACACTCGTCAAAAGTATCACCAAAAACGCTAAAGTCATCCATAAAAACTTCCATGAAATGCTCTATCATATCGGAAAGATGGCCATCATGCATCGTTGGAATGTCGCAGTGCATTACACAACCCAAACGGCATTCTTCTAAATGCAAAGGTGCCATACGGACACGTGAAAGTAGTTTTATCCCGGTCATGTCTATCGATGTGAATTTGATAATAGCCACTAAAACCATCCAAAAGCAAAAATGCATGACCACTTAGACGCTCTAGCATTTGATCAATAAAGGGTAGGGAAAATGATCTTTCCTAGTCTTATCATTTAGCATGCGAAAATCAATACAAACCCCGTGACCGCAACTAAACGAGTAGGAATAGGCACACCTTTTTCATTAAGCTCAACCGTAATGCCTCCTTTCTTAGGCACGACTTGCGTGGGGCTCACCCATTCACCGTCGGAGATTGCGTAGATTATCCCTAACTCAAGCATCTTTACCACGTCTTTCCTCACCACCTCTTGCATACGTGGGTTTAGTCGTCTCGAAACTCGCCCGACCGGCTTGGCATCTTCTTCCGTAATGATCTTGTGCTTGCGATATCAAGCACCGATCCCTTTTATGTCAACCATCTTCCATCCGAAGGCCTTTTTGTGTTTTTTCGTAACGTGGATCAACTTAGCTTCCCGCAAAACGGTTAGTGCGGATGAAACAATAAGAGGAAGTAATTCATCGTGTTCTAAAAACACATACTTTAAATGCTTAGGAAGTGGCTTCAACTCCGGATCGGTAGGTGGTTCCTCGATTGACGGCTTTGGCAACTTGCCGACCAAACCGAGCTCTAGCTTCTTATTCCAAATTTTGCGTCAACAAAAGGAGTTGCCTCCAAATGATATACCCGAACTCTCATTTGTGGATCATCATCCTTCGCGGTGCTTGACTTCATCAAGCATTCTTCCATTGGTTCTTGGTATCCCCGCAGTTAGTGTGCTCCACAATACAAGGATATATAGCATCAACGTAAAAACAATCACTCTTTTCATCATTAGGATGCTTCATCGCCTTATACACATTTATGGCTACACTCTCTTTCCCGACTCGTAGTATAATCTCTCCCCTCTTAACGTCTATCAAGGTCTCTCCCGTGTTCAAGAAAGGCCGACCTAACAAAAGTGGGGTTTTAGAATCCATATCCATATCTAAAACTACGAAGTCAACGGGGAAAACAAACTTGTCTACCCGCACCAACACATCTTCGCCTACCCCTGAGGTTTCCTAACGTACCTATCTCGCCATCCGTAAGGTCATTCCCGTTGGCTCTAATGCTCCCAATCCCAATTTCTCATAAACTCCTCTGGCATCGGCTCACGAAGCCCCTAGATCACATAGCACATTTTTAAACACAGCTTCTCCAATGGTAATTGGGATGGTAAAGCTACCTCTATCCCGTAACTTGGGAGGTATCTTATTCTCAAAGATTGCGAACATTCCCCACTCAAATGCACCATCTGTTGCATCTTCTCCTTACTCGACAACATTCCTTTTAGAAACTTAAAGTATGGGGGAATGCTTGAAATTGCCTCTAATAGGGGAATATTCACCTCTACCTTCCTTAAAAGATTCGGGGAATTTTGCACGACCCCGGGTCGTGATGTCCTTTCGGTTCCTTAGGAGGATAGGGTAAAGTATTAACATCAAAATCAGGGGGAGGAGGAGGAATTCTGTTTTTCTTACCTCTTTATTTAGGCGGTGAGGCTTCTTCTTCTTTGATGTCCAAGACCACATAGTCTTTCTTCGGTGCTGCCCCTTCCAATGCTTTCTTATTTGCCTCAGCCAAAGCCTTTTTCGTGGCTTCCAATTCTTTCCTTATTGCTTCCATTCTCTGCTTGATATTTGTTAAGGGTGAATTTATACGTTTTATAACGTTGTATTTTATGATGTTTTCCCCCATAATTCATATGATTTGCATAGGAAATGTGGTTTTAAATGATTTATTAAGCAAGTGAGATTTTAATTAGTTTATTCGCAAAATGAGGTTGTGTATGTGTTTTAATTATGGTTTTACGAGTATTTGGATTGTGTTACGTTTTGCGGTGTTTTTGATGTCATGTAGGTACATGTTGGAGGCTGAATTGATGATCAAATGTTGATATAATTCGAGCTAAATCAAGAAAGAGACGAGGAAAGAAGGATAAAGATGGAAGAAGGAGGAGATAAAGATCAAGAAATCGAGTTACAAGCATATGGACGTTCGTCCGGGTCCCGTCCCGAGTGGACGGGCGTTTGATAAAGCGAAGAGCGTCCAGGGGAAGTATTTTGATACAGAGAGTTTGGACGCTGGATGAACGAACGTCCGGCACAAGTTCAAGGCCGAAGGAACGAACGTTCGAGATACCGGACGAGCGTCCGGAGGAAGAAAATCGGATTCCGAGTAGCGCTGAACTTCCAACGCAGTTCTTGATATGATAACAACCGATTTGACTCTGGACCTCAAGAGAAGAGTTGTAGGGCTTGAAAAGAGGATTCTACAGGATTTTTAATCACTCCATTCCGACTTACGAGGCCCGAGATATGAGCGTTACAAGTTTGGATGCTGTTGCTGAAAATAGTGGACGAGCGTCCGGAATCTTCAAACGGGCGTCCGGAGCGGTTACTGTAGCAGCCGACATTGAAACTCTATATAAACAGCGGATTTCTTTCACCCTAATCATACAATTTTCGAACCCTAAACCCTAGGGGCAGCTTGGCTGCGTTTTTCCTTCAGTTTTTCTCTAGTTTTATGCACTTAGACTTCTAGATTAGATTAGATAATTTCATGCACTTTTTATTCAACAATTCGATGTGCAAAGGATGCTAGGAGGCTAAATCCTCCTTGAACGAGCGTTGTGAAGCCGTCCGTTTCAACAGTTTGATCTCGAGTTCGTGATTATTTTGTGAGTGTCTATTGAAGTTGTTACTTTTATCATGTTTTTATATGTTGATTGCATGCTATATCGAAAGATCCGTGCCTTTGTTTATTGTTTGCTTGATGAAAGTCATGTTAACCTTAGAACACCATGATAAAAGTTTAGGCCTTTAATCTAATCACAACGAAAGTTATTAGATTGAATCTCTAGATTAGAAATTGAAAGATTTCACGCCTAGGTTAGAAAGACTTAATCTTTAATCGAAAGATCGAAGATTAGAAAACGAACTTGTCTACGAAAGTAGGTGTTCATGCCTTAGATAGGTGAATCACAACTTGAGTAGAGATCACGAAATAATCCGGATTAGTATCAAACGTTGATAGGATAGGTGGAACAATTGCTCGTTCGTTCGTTAAAATTTGATTTAAATCACTTGACTCGAATTGCTTAGCTTAGTTTAGTTTATTTTATTTTTCTCGCGACTTAGTTAGTTTTTATTGCTTCCAATCTTTCCTAGCATTGGATTAATCTCCTCTGTCTAGTTACTTTTATGCAATATTTGTTTAGGTTAGTTTTTCGTGACAATAATTAGTTAAAAACAAAAGCTAGGGTTCACATTCGTCTAGTTCCCCGTAAGATCGACCCGGCATTAGCCTCCATACTACGATCCTTGCACTTGAGGTTAACCGGTTTATTACTTGTTGTTTTGTATTGATAAAATCCGGGACAAGTTTTTGGCGCCGTTGCCGGGGAACCGGACGGTTGCCTAGTTTTTGTTTTTATTTGTTTTTCGTTTTTCTCGTGTTAGTTCGGTTTTTTTTTTTTTTTTTTTTTTTTTTTTTTTTTTTTCTTTTTTTCTCGCGTTTTAATCCCCGTTTTAGGTCGATTCCTAGGAAGATTAACCTTTAAGTAGTTAGGATATTGGTGTTTTAGATTAGGGTTAAAGTTTCGTTAGTGATTAGTTTTTTCTCCCCGTTTTTCCCCGCTTTCTGTTTTCTTTACTTTTCTCTCGTTCCGAAATCGTTTCGTTCTTTTTCCGGAAAATTTTGCATATGAACGAGCGTCCATACCTATGAACGCCCGTCCACCGTAAAAATTTCAACTCGTTCGTTTCGACCCCTCGACGAGCGTTCGGTTTTCTAACGCCCGTCCACTTCAACCTCCGTGCGTACGCCCGTCCAGGGACCTCGGACGCCCGTCCGTCCTCCCC
Organism: Gentiana straminea; assembly: GCA_036785695.1. Lineage (NCBI taxonomy): Eukaryota > Viridiplantae > Streptophyta > Magnoliopsida > Gentianales > Gentianaceae > Gentiana > Gentiana straminea. The sequence goes on along the minus strand of JAVUPR010000046.1, from coordinate 2,621,243 downwards.
GTTTCGTTGTCTTTTCGTAGGTAGGGTTTTTGTTTCTATCCTTTCTAGTTTCCACATTGATTCGGTGACATCTAAGGTTGAATCATCTGACTCCACACCTTTCACGATCAAATTTTAGGATAAAAGGGTCCGTTTTAGCACTTGATAGTATTTTGGCCATAACTTTCGGCTCGAGTGTCGGATTGGCGCGCGGACCCCAATTCGGAAAGCTCGTTCCGACGCCGACGACGTGGCGGACGCCGGAGGCCGTCCGACACCGTTTTCGAGGTCAAAATCCACTGTTTTCCCTTCCATTTTGGGCTCAGAAGATTTCAACACGTTTTTGGTGTTTCCTGTTTTTCTGTTTTTAAATTTTTCGTAGTTAAGTTTCGTAGTTTTTGATTCCTCTAGGTTTAGTTATCCTTTCCTCTCGTCCGAAATGTCCTTTCGTCACTTTCTATCCTTTCTTGCTCAACACCTTGAGTTGGTGTTCGGTTTATGCAAACTCGTAGTCATAAGGGACCACTAATCTATTCCCCTGACCCCGAGCGGACCATAGTCCGACCCAATAGGCGGAGACTTCGTTTCGACGAAGGAAACGCTCTAGATCAAGAATTTGAGCAATACCTTTCAGAGAAATCGAAAGAATAGTAATAATGGCGGCGGAAGATAGACGGACGTTGGCCGACTATGCCATGCCCGGTACAAATCACCATAAACCCGGCTATCGTCATGCCTACCATTGCCGCTCCAAACTTCGAGCTTAAACCCGGACTTATTCACGGCATGCATCGATTTTTCACGGCTATCAATCGAAAACCCCCACACTCACTTACACACATTCTTGCAAATATGCGGTACTACCCGTATCCAAGGTGTAAGTGATGATGCCATCAAGCTCAAACTATTTCCATTTTCCTTACGGGGGAAGCACTCGAGTGGTATCACTCCCTCCCCTCTCGAATCCATCACTACGTGGGCCGAGCTCGAGAAGGAATTTCTAAGTCAATACTTTCCTCCTTCAAAAACACCCATTGTCCGAACGAAATCTTCACATTCCGTCGACCGGAAAATGAGTCATTCTTTGAGGCGTGGAAAAGGTTTAAGTCTCTCCCCGCGCAAGTGTCCCCATCATGGCTTGCCAAAGCAAAGGCAAGTCCATACTTTCTTCGGGGATTGACCGAGCTCACCAAGGGCATGGTCAATAGTTCCTCTCGGTGGGGCATTTCTCAAGAAAACACCCGATGAGGGGTGGGCGCCGTTCGAGGACATTGCCAAGTACAATTATGCCCCCTCTTATCAAGCCATTCAAGCACCTCCTCCGCCTCCCAAGGTCGAAGAGGTGACTATGCAAAATCTCGTTGCCATGTTGCAGAAGCAAATGGCAACCTCTCAAATGACAGCTGCTCAAAACTTCTCAAATCCGAGTTATCTGGCTCCTTCACCTTCAAAACTCTCAAGTCCTTCACCTTCAAAACTCTCAACTTCTCAAAACTCTCAAGTTCTGTACTGTGAAGCTTGCTGTCAGACTGGCCATATGACTGGCCAATGTCAATTTTCTTCCCCCTCTGCTCAGCAAGTCAATGTTGTTCATGACTATGGACAAGATAATCCAATCACATGCCAAGTATGTGATAGCGTGGGGCATATCGCTCGCTTCGTCCCATGATTGGGCGAATGCGGAAGTCAATGCTTTCTCGGCCGTACAAATCGTAGATTCAATAACCAATTCTCTCGGCCGTATCAGCTTTCCAAAACCAAGGGTTTAATCAATCTTCGGGATTTAATCCTAATTCGAACTTCAATAGAAACCCCGGTATTAATCGAACCCAAGCTATAATTCTTCCAATCCACAAGAAAGGTTCAATCGAATTGGCCCGCCAATTCTAATTTCGCATTCCAAAGTCGGCCAAGCCGCCCATTTCCCCGAACTTTCAAAACTCTCAAGGCACCCCCCACCAGGACGATATAAAAGCCGAATGGAGTTCATTTCGGGAGGAGCAAAGCAGACGATGAAAAGCCTTGAGAGGCAAATCGGGCAATTGGTGAGCAAGCTTAGCCTCTAGACCGTCGTGCGCTTGCCCGCTTCACGGAAAAGAATCCAAGAGGCGGTCAAGTCGCTCAAGCCGATTTAAGCAACGGCCAATGCACCGACCTCGTGCCAATAATGCAATACGGTAAAGAGAGGCCGGTGCGATGAACTTAAGAAGTGGTTCTCAAGTTGGTGGTCCCCCCGGCTTCCAGGGAAACCACTAGCCCCTCCCCGCCGCCGATAAGGCAGAGGGGGGAAATTGAGCAACCATCATCCCCTCGGTCCGCAGAGGCAAATCGTGGCCGATCCCCCGATAGAAAGAAAAGTTGAGATTCCTCGTGGCCGATCCCTTGAGGAATAAAGAATCAATTGGAAGTCCTCGAGAAGTGAAATAATTGAGGATCGGCATCCCCGAGGAATGATGAGTTAAATGATAGTCGTGGCCGATCCCCCGACTAACAAAAAGAATGAAAAGACGGTTCGGTGGAAAGATTTGGAAGACAAGGCCGTTAGTTCGTCCTCGAAGAAAGTATTTTCCGAGGATGATTTGAAAAAGCTTCCCTTTCCACCTAGAAAGAGCAACATCCCGTTGAGCGAAGATAAGAAGTACGAAAAGGTGCTTAAATTGTTAAAAAATACTCAGGTAAATCTGCCTTTATCCGAGGTCTTGGTCGAGATGCCCAAGTATACAAAGTTCATCAAGGATGTTGTATCTTCCAAGAAGAAGTTAGCAGGAATGGATCAAGCAGTTGGTAAGGAGTGTTCTCTGGTTAATTATGAAAGCTTACCAATCAAGAGAAGCGACCCAGGAAAATTTGTGCTCACATTGCGGATGGGGGCCTAGTCTTCCCAAATTCCTTATGTGACTCGGGTGCATCTATCGCCTTGATGCCATTATCCGTGTGCAAGCAAATGGGTTTACAAAGTCTTCTAGAACCCACTACCATGAACTTGCGGTTCGCCGATAGATCTTCAAAGAAAGCCTCGTGGATCCTAAAGGACGTATTGGTTCAAGTTGGTAGGTTTACCTTTCCCGTTGATTGGTATGTCTTAGATATGGAGAAAAATGAAAAAGTCCCTCCGATTCTTGGAAGACCTTTCCTATCTACGCTAGAGCCCTCATCGATTGTGATGGTGGGAAAGTAACTATCCGAGTTGGTGACCAAGAGGTGAGCTATAGCGTTTCTAAATCTATTCAAGTACCCTCCGGTTCTCCAACCGGCTTTTCCATCGAGGAGACGTCGATGACTTCAATGACTTCATGGATAAGAAAGTCTTGGCCGTAGAAGCGAATATGAGCGATTGATCGATAATCCGAATAATCATGGTGTGGTCAATCTAGACCGCTAGCGTACCGATTTTGAGGATGGGCTACGAGAAGAAGCTTTGGCGTAGGGCCACTAAGTAAGCTCAACGATGTTGAGTTGAGGAGTGGAGATCTTAAATCAAGTCTAGAGGAACCCCCGTAGACTTGGTTCGAAGCCGTTGCCTAAACATCTTAAATATGTATTTCGAGAGAAGGTGACCGGCTTCCTTTGATCATCTCTCGCCAAGCTATCTCGAATAAAGAGCTTAAACCGTTAAACGTCTTGCGCAAAAATGAGAAAGCCTTTGGATGGCGAGGTGGGAGATATCCGAGGGATATCTCCCGACATCCGTATGCACAAGATCAAGACCGAGGAGGGTGCAAAACGAGTTAGACACCTCGCAGAAGGCTTAACCCTCATATGCAAGAAGTAGTCAAGAAGGAAATTATAAAGCTTCTAGATATGGGTATCATTTACGCCATTGCGGACAAAGTGAGTGGGTATCCCCAACTCAAGTAGTTCCCAAAAAAGGTGGAATTACTATTGAGAAGAATGAGAAGGGAGAAGAGATAGCATTGAGGCTCGTTACGTGGATATAGTGGTCCGTATTGACTATAGAAAACTCAATGAGGTCACACTGAAAGATCATTTTCCCCTTCCATTCATAGACCAGATGCTTGAGCGTCTGGCGGGGCATGCATTCTACTGCTTCCTGGATGGATATTCAGGATACTTCCAGATACCCATCGACCCTGTTGACCAAGAGAAGACCACTTTCACTTGCCCATATGGGACATTCGCCTACAGGCGGATGCCATTTGGTCTCTGTAATGCCCCGGCCACCTTCCAAAGGTGTATGATGGCAATCTTTGACGGGCTAGTTGAAAAATGCATGGAGATTTTTATGGATGATTTCTCGGTCTTTGGTCAATCCTTCGACGATTGCCTCGATAATCTTGATCAGGTGTTGTCTAGATGTGTGGAAAAGGACTTAGTGCTTAATTGGGAAAAATGCCATTTCATGGTAGATGAAGGCATAGTTCTTGGCCACAAAGTGTCAGCCAAAGGTATAGAAGTAGATAAGGCCAAGGTTGAAGCTATTGAGAAGATGAGTTATCCTAAGAATGTTCGGGAGGTCCGAGGTTTTCTCGGACATGTCGGCTTCTATAGGAGGTTCATCCAGGACTTTTCAAAGATTGCCAAGCCCCTATCTACTTTACTCAAAGAAGACGTTACTTTTGATTTTGATGAGAATTGCAAGCGCGCGTTTGAGGAGCTTAAGAGTCGATCGATCTCCGCTCCAATTCTTATATCGCCGTACCGGAACTACCCTTTGAGCTTATGTGTGATGCATCCAACTATGCCGTTGGTGCGCCTCTTAGGGCAAAAGCTTAATGGAAAGTTCCGGCTATCTATTATGCCGCCACACGTTGAATCCTTCTCAAGTTAACTACACGACAACCGAAAAGGAACTATTAGCCGTAGTCTTTGCTATGGATAAGTTTCGTAGTTACTTGCTAGGGTGTGCTCAAGTGATTGTGTGGACCGACCACGCTGCTTTGCGATATCTCATGACCAAAAAGGAAGCTAAACCGCGCCTACTGCGTTGGATACTGACCCTCCAAGAGTTTGACGTTCAAATCAAAGATAAGAAGGGCAGTGAGAACGTAGTGGCGGATCATGTTTCTAGGGTGTTAAATGAGGAAAAGGATGAACCGATGATATAGATCTTTACTTTCCTCTAGAAAACATTATGTTGATAGACGGTTGTCCTCCCGATGTTCCATGGTATTCCTCCATTGTAAACTACCTTCATGCCCGTTATCTCGATCCTGAAATGTCTTATCAAGAGAAGAAGAAGTTCTTCTCTCGATATGAAATATTTCGTTTGGGATGAACCTTATCTTTTCAAGATCCGTAAAGATGGTTTGCTTAGGAGATGTGTTCCGGAATCCGAGCAACGCGATATAATCGAGCAATGCCATAGTGGACCCACAGTGGTCACTTTGGTCCTTGGAAAACGGTTGCGAAGATCTTCCAGTCCGGTTTCTATTGGCCCACGATCTTTAAGGACGCGTGCTTTCGCAAAGCTTGTGATCGTTGCCAAAGAACCGGAGCTTTGACAAGGCGGTTTGACATGCCGTTGAAACCCATCCTTGAATGCGAAGTCTTTGATGTTTGGGGCATCGATTTTATGGGACCATTCCCATCATCTTGTGGCAACAAATACATCTTAGTTTGCGTTGACTATGTTTCGAAATGGGTGGAGGCAATTGCCACTCCTCACAATGATCATAAAACGGTCATGAAATTTCTGAAGAAGAACATCTTTGTGAGGTTTGGATGTCCACGTGCCTTGATCGGTGATGAAGGGACACACTTCGCAACCGACCTTTGGAAAAAGTCCTCGAGAAGTATGATGTTCGCCATAAACCGGCACACCATATCATCCGATGACTAGTGGTCAGGTTGAGCGAAGCAACCAGAGTCTTAAGAAAATCCTGGAGAAGACGGTGAATAGTCATAGAAAAGACTGGAGTTTGAAGTTGGACGATGTACTTTGGGCATATAGGACTGCCTATAAGACCCCTATGGGTACATCGCCATATCAGATGGTCTACGGGAAACCATGTCATCTGCCGGTCGAGCTAGAGCATAGAGCTTATTGGGCCACAAAGTTTTTAAACTTTGATGCCCAAACTTGTGGACGATCGACTTCAAGATTAGCATACGAGCCGGACGAGTTCGTACTTCGTGCATATGAAAGTGCCGGGATCGGAAAGAGAAGATGAAACTACTCCATGACGCCAAGATAAAGAAGAGAGAATTCCGGGTCGGCGAGCAAGTTCTCTTATACAATTCTAGGTTACATTTGTTTCGGGAAGTTGAGAACACGTTGGTCCGGTCCTTTTGAGATTCTCCAAATCATTCCCGGAGGTGTTCTAGAACTACGCGGTTATCCGGACCAACCGTTTCGAGTTAATGGTCAAAGGTGCAAGCACTACATTGGTGAACCTAAAGAAAAACCTTTGATTGTTAAATTTCTCGATATTCTCGGATGTGGTGTTCTAGAGGTCAATGAATTTGATGAGTTTTCATCCGATTTATTCTCCGAGAATGGCGGTATTGGTTCATCGCCAGGTTCTAGCGGTAGTTGGGATATGGAGGAGTATGAAAGAGAGCAAAAGCTTAAACGTCATCGAGGAATAAGAGAAGAAAGAAATCAGCCATGGGGAAGATTAAACGAGTTTGGAAGGCTATAAAAGATTTTACCCCATGTGTTAGATGTCGTTTCGCAACCACACTACGGACCGGAGCTTAAACGAGGTAGTGGGCGGCGTAAAGGTTAAATGGCCCGATCCAGCCGAGCTTCAAATGTGTCGAGCTAACGACAATAACCATTAGCGCTACTAGGAGGCATCCTAGATATCCCTTATTCTATTAGTTTCTTTCTTTAGTTATTTTTCCTTGTTCTAGTTGTTTTACTCTTATTAGGATTGTGTTGTTTTTATCGACGGTTGGTCGAAGTGTTGTTTTGCTTACGATTTCCTCTTATCTTTATCTCTATCACTTTTGCGCGATATGATATAATTCCTTGTATCCCCCGAGGTATTTCTTTGTTTTTCAAGTGTGCGGGATATTTTCGATAGCGATTGTGAGCTTTAGACGATTTCGCTTTTCCGGTGGATGGTCCACGCTTCGCTTTCATCAAGCCTTTCTCGGAGTTGATACGTAGCACTTCCGGAATTGCCACTTTAGAACTACAATCGCTAAGTTTCTTATCTTTTTTATTTCTCGCACAACATGAGGACATGTTGTTATTTAAGTGTGGGGGAGGGGAATAAGCTATATGTATCTACACATTTGCTTACATTATTTCTATGCTAAGCTAAATGAGCCAAATTTTCAAAATTTTTTATTTGTCTCGAGTAAGCAATGCATGTTTTTGTTCGGTTTGTTATATTCATCGATGCCTTATGCCATATGTTCCATAAGTTAGATGTTTCACCAAGATTTATTTTTCACGTGCCATAGTGAATGATGAGCTAATTTATAAAGTTATACCCCTCTTGGACGAGTGATTTCTGATTGTCTTATAAGTCGTGTGCTTAGTGCTACGTACATATCGTGAGACTTATGATAGTTTGTATTTAGTTCCAAGTACGATGTACTGTGAATATCTAGAAGTTTGAATGTGATAAGTAATACGTAGCTAATGTCCTTTGAAAAAGTTGAGTTAATAATGAAATCAATAGTGTGTGTCGGAAGCTGGTCGATGATTTGAGTGCGGTAAGGCATTATCTCGAAATGTTTTATTCCACTATGATGACCAAAAGCTCACGACAGTCAGAAGAAGCTGCTTTATGATTTGAGTAAGGTAGGGTATACCACGTATGTCCTATTCTGCTATGATGAGCAATAGCTTATTCTGATGCGTGTTTAAATATGAAATCAATTGAATCAACTTAGGAATTGGTATGAAAAGAATGAAATGAGACTTAGTTATCGTTAATCTTATCCCCAGTATAAACCGATGGATATGCTGTAGGGATTATCCTCTAAGTATGTCGGAAAGGTCTTAAATGTGTTCTATCATCTTTTCCGGGATATGTTCCGTTTTGTAGGGTGCATCTTATAAGTATCTTTTATTACTAGTTTGAAGGGGGTATTAGCTAGTTTTGCTTCGAGTTTTTCAAGTTTGGATTTAGTGGAAGTTCTCTATGGCTATGCACACACACGATGGTGAACTTCTAATTTATTGACTATGTGGTATATGTGTTGAGGTGTCTATATTCTTTCCGAGCCTTTATCTTGTTTTGTTTTGCTCGGGACGAGCAAAGTTTAAGTGTGGGGGAGTTGTTAAGGGTGAATTTATACGTTTTATAACGTTGTATTTTATGATGTTTTCCCCCATAATTCATATGATTTGCATAGGAAATGTGGTTTTAAATGATTTATTAAGCAAGTGAGATTTTAATTAGTTTATTCGCAAAATGAGGTTGTGTATGTGTTTTAATTATGGTTTTACGAGTATTTGGATTGTGTTACGTTTTGCGGTGTTTTTGATGTCATGTAGGTACATGTTGGAGGCTGAATTGATGATCAAATGTTGATATAATTCGAGCTAAATCAAGAAAGAGACGAGGAAAGAAGGATAAAGATGGAAGAAGGAGGAGATAAAGATCAAGAAATCGAGTTACAAGACATATGGACGTTCGTCCGGGTCCCGTCCGAGTGGACGGGCGTTTGATAAAGCGAGACGAGAGCGTCCAGGGAAGTATTTTGATACAGAGAGTTTGGACGCTGGATGAACGAACGTCCGGCACAAGTTCAAGGCCGAAGGAACGAACGTTCGAGATACCGGACGAGCGTCCGGAGGAAGAAAATCGGATTCCGAGTAGCGCTGAACTTCCAACGCAGTTCTTGATATGATAACAACCGATTTGACTCTGGACCTCAAGAGAAGAGTTGTAGGGCTTGAAAAGAGGATTCTACAGGATTTTTAATCACTCCATTCCGACTTACGAGGCCCGAGATATGAGCGTTACAAGTTTGGATGCTGTTGCTGAAAATAGTGGACGAGCGTCCGGAATCTTCAAACGGGCGTCCGGAGCGGTTACTGTAGCAGCCGACATTGAAACTCTATATAAGCAGCGGATTTCTTTCACCCTAATCATACAATTTTCGAACCCTAAACCCTAGGGGCAGCTTGGCTGCGTTTTTCCTTCAGTTTTTCTCTAGTTTTATGCACTTAGACTTCTAGATTAGATTAGATAATTTCATGCACTTTTTATTCAACAATTCGATGTGCAAAGGATGCTAGGAGGCTAAATCCTCCTTGAACGAGCGTTGTGAAGCCGTCCGTTTCAACAGTTTGATCTCGAGTTCGTGATTATTTTGTGAGTGTCTATTGAAGTTGTTACCTTTATCATGTTTTTATATGTTGATTGCATGCTATATCGAAAGATCCGTGCCTTTGTTTATTGTTTGCTTGATGAAAGTCATGTTAACCTTAGAACACCATGATAAAAGTTTAGGCCTTTAATCTAATCACAACGAAAGTTATTAGATTGAATCTCTAGATTGGAAATTGAAAGATTTCACGCCTAGTTAGAAAGACTTAATCTTTAATCGAAAGATCGAAGATTAGAAAACGAACTTGTCTACGAAAGTAGGTGTTCATGCCTTAGATAGGTGAATCACAACTTGAGTAGAGATCACGAAATAATCCGGATTAGTATCAAACGTTGATAGGATAGGTGGAACAATTGCTCGTTCGTTCGTTAAAATTTGATTTAAATCACTTGACTCGAATTGCTTAGCTTAGTTTAGTTTATTTTATTTTTCTCGCGACTTAGTTAGTTTTTATTGCTTCCAATCTTTCCTAGCATTGGATTAATCTCCTCTGTCTAGTTACTTTTATGCAATATTTGTTTAGGTTAGTTTTCGTGACAATAATTAGTTAAAAACAAAAGCTAGGGTTCACAACAGTCTAGTTCCCCGTAAGATCGACCCGGCATTAGCCTCCATACTACGATCCTTGCACTTGAGGTTAACCGGTTTATTACTTGTTGTTTTGTATTGATAAAATCCGGGACAATATTGCCGGTCTCTAAATCTTCGATCTCGACTTCACCATACATAGCTCCTTCACAGTCAACTGCTTTCTCTTTCTCAGCTTTCTCGCTTCGCTTCTTCACCCATAATTTTTTCTTTTTGTCACTCACCCCGACCTCTTTACCACTTCGTGTGAACACGCATTCACATCCTTTGGGTTCCTCTCGGTGTTACTCGGGAGTCCACCACCTAGATTTGTCTTTAGAGTGTCGGTTATTTGTCCTACTTGGGTCTCCAAGTTCCGAATGGCGAATGTGTGACCACTTTTTGCTCTATAGCATTCTTATTTAACTCGAAACATTCCCGTCTAATTTCTCCAGGGAGTATCTCGCGTGGCCATCTTCTGAACACCAGAATTGTTTGGTTGCTGATTGCTGTGATTATTCTGGTGCAGATGAGCGTTTGGATGCTGATAGGCGCCAGAATTATTACTTCTCAAAGATGGCTGGCTCACTTGCTGATTCTGATTACTTTGCTGGCCCTGATTCTGATTCCAACCTTGATTTTGGTTCCAATTCTGATTCTGCTGTTGTTGTTGGCCTTGTGACTGAGATTGCGGGTTCTGACTGTTTTGATTCCAGCCTTGATTCTGATTCTGGTATGAACTCTGATTCTGGGGGTTCTGATTCCAAGGTCGGTTGTATGGGCTTTGGTTTTGCCTAAAGCCTTGGTTCTGATTACTGTTTCGATTCCAATTCTGATTCTGACCCTGGTTCCAACCTTGATTCTGCTGATTCTGATTCCATTGCCCCTGGTTTCCTTGTCCAATATAACTCACTTCATATTGTTGTGAACCATCACCCATACCATAATCCATTTGAGGCCCTTGCCGATTATCAAAGTTCGATTCCACCGTTGTCGGCCAAACTCTTGCCGATTCATATCCATTTGCCTCATCGCATAGACATTCATCCGCCGCGGTCATTCGATTGCCGACCGCCGTTGTACCGGAGTAGGCGTCAACCGTTGTGGATAAGTGGGTTTTTTCGATGATGCACATTCCATGGCGAATGTCCACCTCCACAAAGTTGGCATTGTTGTGCCTTCTTTCGTTCTAACTCCATTCGGTCCATCTTTAGCACCATCTCTTGCATCTTGTCATGCATGGCCGTCTCTCTATCAAGCTCTTCTTTTAGCGACTTCACACTTTCCAAGGGGCTTTCTTCTTCTTTCTCGCTCGACCCCATTGTCCTTCTCCATCTGCCGCATTCTCAATCTGTCTCATAGCTTGCTCCGGCGGCAGATTCATGATATCTCCGCCACTGGCGGCATTCAGCTTATTCTGGTCCATTGGCTCTAAGGCCCTGAATAATATAATAACTTGTTCCACTGTAGAAAACCCGTGTGGAGGGCATCTCTTCAGTAGACCCCTGAATCTCTCATAAGTCTCTTTTAAGGTCTCTCACTCGAGACCGTCAAACGAAGAGATTCCTTCCTTCAAATCTAGAATCTTCGCCGGAGGAAAATACTTTTTCAGAAACACTCTCGTTACATCAGCCCATGTATGTAACGAATCATTTGGTAAAGAGTCATACCAATCTTTAGCAGCTCCTCTTAATGCAAACGGAAAAACTATTAATTTTACCGCCTCGTCACTTACCCCGTTATATTTCATTGTTCCACAAATCGGAGAAAGTGATCCGTAAAGCTATTCGGGTTCTCGCTGATTTCCCGTGGAACAAGGCGTGTTCCCCCAACATGTTCAAAATATTTTGCTTAATATCCATGTTATTCGCATTAATTGGGGGTACCCTAATTGGGTTGTGCCCTATAACTTCCCGTGTGGGTAGTGACGTAATCTCGACAAACCCTCGGTCCCCGTGCTTGCCGAGCCATCCGTTGCCGATAAACCGGCCGCCGAGGATGTGGATCATACGGGTTATACGGGTTTTGGAACCCCCGTTGATTTCCTTGATTCTCCAAAGGCATCCGTAGTACTCGATTTACCGTCTCTTGGTCTAATTCGGGTCCGAAGTTCTGCGTATCCCGAGCATCTTGTCCGCCTCTCTTACCGTCCAATCCCCGGCCTCTCGATTAAACCGTGGAGTTCCCAACCGACGTAACCCCGTGTTGTCCTCTCTCAATGGTTCATGACGAGGGTCCTCGGTGGAGTATGCAATGGTAGTGTTGCGTTACCACCGCAGTGTCCGAGGTTTGCCCTTGTACATTGTGTTCGCTTAAGGGCTCTTTGCCATCTCTATGAGTTGGTGAATCCTCCATTCCCTCCGAGGATTCGACAATGAACTCTCTACTACCCCTTCTTCCTCAAACAAAGGGTTCGGACCGGCAATCGAGGTTCTCCTCGGCGCCGATCGTTTCTATGACGTGCGTAAGCTTCAATTTCTTCAATGAGCTCAATGAGTGGTTCTTTGGAGCTTCGGGTCATGCACTGACAAACAAGAAACAACGAGAGAAGAAAGAAAAGAAAGAAAGAAAAGTAAAATAAAATAAAAACGACCTAAGCCCAAGCTTTCAGTCAACTTACAAGATATTAAACGTAGTATTCCCCGGCAACGGCGCCAAAAATTCTTGATAGCAAAATAACTAACTGCTAACTTTAACCGACAGAGTATCGAATCAACAGTAGTATAGTGATAGCAAGGTCGAATCCACAGGGAACAACGTTTAAGTACCAAAGTCGACATAGAACTTAGTTTAGGTCAAGATTGCGGTGGAGAGATATTACACTAGTGCGAAAGTAAAAATTAGCTAACGGTTGTAGTTCTAGTTATTAAAAGGTATAGCCGAATTATGATCCAACGAGTTATTTTTACCCCTAAGGGAAGACTTGACAAGGAGCGTGTATTAACCAACCTTCCTTTCCACAGTAATTTTAACAACATCCACGGGTGCCAACTCCTAATTCTGGTGTTAAGATCTGAACAACTCTCACTCAACACCCTATGTGAAGTTAATTAATTTTCCCTTTAGAAAACCGATTAACCTAACATGATTACGCTCTTAGAGTCGCTCGAACAACGATGACAAACCTCTGTATTGGAAACGGTCCTAACAACTAGGCCGAATCTACGCAACGATCCTAAAACCCCTTTTCCCACATCTCACCGCAAAATACATTTATAGGTTCGATATGTGTGACGGTGAACTAAATGATCGCTTTAATTCAAAGACGTTCGATTAAGTTTTAGGACGTGGATTACTCATTAAAATATTATTTTACGCGCTACACAACTCCCGTTTAATCCCCCTTAGGGCGTTTTTACTCGTTTTTACATAATTCGACTATACGTACGCTTAGCTATTCATTTTGGCGATAATAACGGAATGATTAACGGAAATTATATTAACGATGAAAAGTAAAAGCGAATTCATTTTTTTATAAGTACATATATATATTTATATATATATATAGATATATAGTTATATAGCTAATAATATATATAAGTGCATAAAAGTAAATATACTATATATATATATATATAAGTGCGTAAAAGTAAATACGTAAGTAAATGCGTAAAAGTAAATATATATATATATATAAGTGCGTAAATAAAATGCGTAAGTAAAATGCGTAAAAGTAAATAAAAGATCGAAACAACGAACTACCGATAATTATACTATTACAACGGTATTTTAATTAATTTATATAAAACATATATATATATATATATATATATATATATATATATATATATATATATATATATATATATATATATATACATACGTAGACATATATATATATCTATATATATATGTACACGGCCCAAACGAGATGAAAATACAAAAGAAAAGAGATGAAGAAGATGAAAGGAACTAGATCTATATATATATATATAAAAAATTACCCGATTACAAATACGTTGATTCGGATCTCGTATTCTTCCGGACATTACAACGACTACGGCCACACCGAGCTACCGATAATTTCCCGAAATTACAACGATACTACTACTACTAAATTATTCCCGGCATAATGCCGTTACTAAAACTAAAAGAAAGAAACGGGGGAGTTAGATATATATATATATATACACAGAGTATATATATATATGGTGCCCCTCTTCGCTCTGCTGATGGCCTCATATATATAGAAAAAAGTTGAAGGCCGTCCCAGGCCGGGTCATAGCCGGACCGGTCCGGGTACCATCATTGCCAGATGAATCAGCTTGTTTCTGGATCCTTCGATTATATATTTATTGTAATAAAACTTCTAAAATTCATATCTTGAGTTGTAGACCTCCAAAAATTATGATTCAAACGTCAAAATTAAGCTCTCGGAAAATTCTTCAACTTTCATGAAGGACACTTCTTCAGAAAACGCCTTTTTGATGGGCCATTCCCATTACGCGTCGTTTTACGACATTTTCCTTAATACAAATCAATTAGCCACTTGACCACCATTTGAGTTGTAGAAATCCGATTGACTTGATTCAAAATCCATTGGAAAGATTTCTTGAAGATATACAACTTTTATTAAGGAAACTTCTTCAGAAAATGTCGTTTTGATTGAGCCATTTCCATTACGTGTCGTTTTACGACATTTTACGATACGAATCGATTAGCCACTTGACCATAACTTGAGTTGTAGAACTCCAATTTACGTGATTCAAAGTGCGTTGGAAAGCTTATGTGAAGATCTACAACTTTCATTAAGAAGTCATCCCCTGAAAATGCCTCTAAGCTGGGTCAAATCTCCGTCGAAAATATGTAACGATTCAAGTATTTCGGAAAAACGACCCTTTTAACTCGTAAGCTTCGCGCACCTTCTTCTAACCCTCTAAACACCTCTTTTAGGGCTCAAAACATGTCGTTACGTAGGATCTTGGTCTACTTATGATTCTCGCAATAAATCACCAAAATACCAAACGTAAATCCGACACGACACTCCGGTTACTAAACCGGTACAAAAACTACAAAAACATGATAAAAATACGATATTTTATAAAATAACTACTACTTATATATTTTTATGAAACTAAGGAATTAAAGACTCAAAACGATATAAAAATACTCAAAATGATATCAGAAATGGGGTAAATTGTTATCAAAATAACAGTAAATTTTTCCGTTATCAGTCGGTAATGGTCGATTCTTCCGGATTGTTTTTTTAGTTTTTAGTTGTCTCTTTATGCTATGGAAATGGCTATTGTAGTATGTTACCGAATCAAGTCCTCTCTAATGAGGTTGAATTTGGTCGAGATGGGTTATCCCCATCTCTTTTGTTTTTTCTTTCGTTGCTCGGGGTGGCGGTTTAGGCCGATGGTGATCCGGAAGTTTTCTGGTTATTTTCCGGTGTTGGTCCGGTGTAACTTTGTATGTTGTTGTTCTTAAGGAAATCCTTTCGTTTCCGGAGAAAAAAAAAAAGGAAAAAAAAAAACTACTACACACAATATATTTGTACATCAAATAATAACACACAACATTTTATGTACTATACCTTGTAAATAATGTTTTTTTTTTTTCCGGAATGATAGTCACACACCGTGTGCGTAATCCGGCCATAATCGGATGATCTGCCTATGGATTGATCGGTGTTAGATCTATATTATAATATAGATCTAACACCGATCAATCGCAAGTATCATCCGATCCGACCTGTGTACGCACACGCGCGGGCCATGTATAGATTTTTTTTTTTTTTTGTTGAGAAGTAAATAAATTTTTGACAAGGGTTTTAATCTCCTCCTATAATATAGCTACTCAATACTGCAGTATATTACTGTATACTAGTTGATCGGGGCACTGCCACTGCCACTGAATCAATTCTCTTTCTGTCAAAAAAATAAAAATAAAAATCGATCTTTCGGCGGAGAGATATCCAACTAGTTTATGCAACAGCGGAATATTGACGGTGAAGAATGGACAGCGACATGGTAGAAATTAGAGGAGAAAACGAAGAAGAAGAAGAAGAAGAAGAGGAAGAGGAGGATGGACCTCCACCTGGGTTTAACTGCATTACTTCAGCAACGCAGCAAGAGGCTGCAATGGAGGCTGAGAAAAACGGAGATGAAGATAGTGAAGAAGAAGACGACGACGAGGGCCCGCCGCCTGGGTGGTCACCAATTCCTCCCTCTGTGCAGCCTATACACACTTCTGGTAGGATTGCATTTTTGTTTTCCAGATCTCTCCCCCCTCCCCCTTCTCCCACACCCCGCAACTTTTTACCCCTTTGATTTTAGCACTGTGCTTGATTTTGAAGTTTGTAAATCCTACTACCTGTGCTTTGTAGGACTACTTTTTTATATTTTGAGTAGTACTAAGGCGGACTGTTTATTTAACAGCTTGAGATTCTTTTCTTCATAATTGAATGATAAGTAGCTGAAATGTTTAAAGCTAGTGAAAAGTCGTCGGCCCTGGTTTAACGTATTTCCGTGATTTTTTTTTTTTCTTTCTCTTTTGTTGCATTCCTCTTGTGTTTGTTTTCAAGAACAATTCTCGCAGATTATTTTAAGATGCATCAAACATAGTTTGGTCTTCAATTAATCAAAGCTTATGATTTTGGCAATTAATTCATTCAACATGTAATAGTTGATTCATGCCGTGTTTGTCTGATGATACCCGAATGTATTGTCAAGGATTATAGTGAACAAGGGAACGCTAGAGGACAAAGGAAATGGTGATGGGAAGTGGCTGTGTCAGTTACGACGACCTACTACCTTGATAATGGGATCAAGGCAGGCATAGATTCGTTATTACAGTAGAACATAGGGTGCCCTTTCCACAGTGAGTGTGGTGGCCAATTATAAGCTTGGCCGGAAAGGCAGCCAGTGGTTTGGAAGGAATTATGGCATGGAATTTGCTTTCCACGATGAGGACGGGAGTTACTCCGTATGACGAGCAGTAGCGCACTTGTAAGGCCACACAATTAAGATGATGAACGACAAAACATGAACCTGACCAACCCTCGGGGCACAAGGGTTTAGACCCTCGGGGCAGGGAGTCACACCCTCAGGAGGGAAACCTTATGAGTGTCACATTCTGAGAGAGATCCTGCATTGAGGAGCCAGAGGAGGTACCCGTACCAATCCCTCGAGATTATGACACGTGTACGACGTCATATTAGCATCTCATCAGTTGCTCCCAGACCAAGAATCTGTGACCCAACGATTCATAGTTCATAACATAGGAGTGTGTAGGCTTTTGATCGTTTGATATTCCTAATTGGATACATGGCTCTTCAATTATTAAGAGTGCGCTAATATGAGAGGACCAAAAAGAACAACCATTATCCATCCCTTGTGTGACGCTTTCACACGCTTCCAGCAATGGTTGCCACACAACCTCAGTCTGTCTATATTGTTCCAGCATTGTTATTTGAGTTGTGCGTACATTACTACGTTGTCCGTCTATATTTTAATGTATTTCATTTTCCACTGCTTGGATCCATAAAATAGACTGACATGCAACGGTACTCTTCTTGTTTTTCCCTTGAGCTGTAGTTGTTGAATCATATACTGATTAGCATGTCCATGATCTGGTAAAATCAACCTTGATCCATCAAATTTAGTCCTCAGTATACTTGACATTTCATATCGAGTATTGTCATTTGGACTAACAGAATAAATTGCCTTGATATTGCTAGTATTTATTTTATGTGGATAAATAAAGTAGGGTATATATCCATTATGGTTGAGGGTTGACCCGTTGACGGCACTCAGATGTAGAAATGCTGAGCAAGGAAGAAGCGGATGAGGATGAAGATAGACCCCCACCAGGGTGGCAACTGCCTCAATCCATAGCACGATCGGCTGGAGCTGTTCCTGGTAAAAATTTGCCACTGAATACTTCATTCTTTATTAATTTCTCTCTCCAGAACTAACTAATGCAACTGCACAATATGTTGATCACTATTCTGCACATAGCTCCAGTTTGTTTCGTCAATCTTGGTCCTTTGTTTTGACCACAATAGTACACTGATGATATATGAAGGTACAAATATAGAGAACAATTTGGACCTTTTAGTGAAATCTTGGTCATACTCTCTCTCTCTGTCTCTGGTTCATGAATATAGCGATGCCCTTTTTTTTTTTGGTTGAAGCTATATCTTAGATACCCGTAATTTGTAGTGTAGCCTGAGTTACACTTTTGTCCCGTTCCATTGTCATTCGTTTTCTAGTTTTAGAACTGCAAATCATTTGTTACCATGACATGTGCTTTGAAGAACTGGATTTTGTTGCATATTGGAGGCGTGCTGGTCAATGTTATTGTTTTCTTTATTTTGGGGCCAAACTTTCTCCTGGAAACTTTATGATCTGTCTGTTATTGGTTTGTAGTTTAAATATGCTCACTTGGTATTTAATAGGCTTGTGGTATCTGAACATTTTGGTTCTCTGCAAAATATTCATGTTTCATGATTATCTTTTCAGCTGTATTGCTGGTAGAATTGTGCATTTAGAAACATACGTATTTGCAAAATACGAAGGTACTTAACATGTAGCAAAAGACAAAAGACTAAGATATCCCGTCAGAATGAATATGTATATCAATATGTATAGAAGGAAGAACCGTAACTTATGCAGTTTACTTTATTTTATTTTTTTGTTCATGTGTTTTTTTGTTGCTTCTGGACATATTGGACACAGAATTAGAGAACCATCAAGAGGACAATGAAGATCAAGAGGAAGGGCCTCCTCCTGGATGGGAATCAATCTCCCCACAGAAGCAAACACCTCTATCAACAAAGACATTGCCGCCGCCATCAATTCCTGGTGGGTATTTCTCGTACTATCTCTTGTCCTGTTCCATTCCGTTACATCTCTATTGGATATATTGAATATATTAATTAGTGCAGACATCAAATGCATACTGTTGCCATAACTTTTCACTTAGCTGTCACAAGAAATTCAAGTGCTTCTTGTCTTGATAAATAAGAAATAAGTCAGAAATTTGAGTGCATCGAGACTATTCCAACTTCATTACTTGTTTATTTTTGTCTTCTGTGCAGAAAACTTTTTGATTTTTCAGCCAAACGTGTTGTTATTAGCGTTGTGTTAGAGAAGCAGAACTGGGCCAATCTTAAGAGTTACTTAGCTTCAATTTTATGTTTCTGTGAGTTTGTCGGATGTCCCTTCAGTCTTGTTTGATTAATGACTGCTGATTGTGAACATATTAGTTACCGAGGTGGGAAGAAAACAAGAGGACAAATGCAGCAGGGATGAAGGTGCTCAAGCCAGTTTGCAATCTTCAGCTCCACCACCCTATAAACCGGTTCTACCTACACCGACCTCATTGCCTTGTTCTTCAACATCATTTACTGGTTCGTAGCCTTCCCTGTGTTTGTATGCCCCTAAAGTTTCAGCTAAGCCAAAATATGACCCTGTAGCTTTTTGTATTCATTCTGTGCCAATGTGAACATGTCAACTGGTATAAGCATGTAAAGCTTGCAGTCATTCTACTTATAAAAACTATTTTGAATAATGCCATAATTAGGTGGTTTATTAACCTTTTGTCTCACAGCTGTATGACTTGTATGCAGAGAAAGGTCAAATGATTTGTGGTTCTTGCCGAAGGCTGCTATCTTATCCTCGGGGAGCTAAGCATGTCAAGTGCTCGTGTTGCCAGACAGTCAATCTTGTTCTTGAAGGTCGAATCCTTTTATTTTGCTTCTTAACTGATGACAACATTGTGTAATACAATTACTCAGTAGACTGTCTAGTGAGTTTGAGCTTATTAAATGACGTATACATTCCACCGAAAACTATTTTGTTCTTCGTATGGTTATAGATGAAACTTTACTCTAGTAGGTCTGAGGCAAAAGCATTCTTTAGTTTAGATGGTTTCGGCTCCAGTGTGTTCCGGGCTTCATTTGCTTTATGCAGTTGTCATTTTGGTTGTGTCATCTTGCAGCTCACCAAATTGGACAAGTTAAATGTGGAAGTTGTGCTGTCCTGCTTATGTACTCGTATGGAGCACCAGCAGTGCGATGTTCCTCTTGCCGTCATGTGACAGAAATTGGAGTATGTACTTTGTGTCTTTAAGTAGTATTGTGTATATGCGCTTTCTCAGACAGTTTTTGGGGCTATGATCTTTGGACACAACATTGAGCCACTACACACATGTAGATCATTGATCATAGTGGAACCGATTGATTGGCAAGGGTCCCACTAGTTGACCTATGGTTTACAAGTGTGTAGTGACACAATGCTGTGCCTTGTCGATTTTGACGTTTGTTGGACTTGGAGGCAATGATTACATATATGTTGTTTGTTTTTCCAGGCTCACAACAAGCGACCTCCTCTCTCAGTGCAGCAGGAGAGGCGTCTTCCTTCATTCAACCGTGTTCATTAGATTTGTGATCAACCGTTCATCTGGGGGGTGGGGGGTGTTTCATACTGGCAGAATTGCCATATTTGCAATAGTTAGTTGCCTGTTGGAAGCTCCTGTATAGTATCGTGTTTATCTCTATCTGTGAGTGTGTGTTTTCGTGTAGTGAAATGAACAGAAGCTTTAACGCATACGAAGGGAAAAAGAGATTCCAAATTGAAGAATTTTGCTATCAGCCCTTTTTTGGGTTATATTATTGTGAAATTTCAGTGGTCTAATTAATGAGCTCCCTTCACTCTTTAGCTGCATATACATAGGCTAACAATGTAGTATTGTTTTCTGAGGTTGTTGATTAATTGTGTATCCCATTTTGATCATCGAAAACCTTCAACAGCTAGCTAGAGTTCAATTAGAGATTGATGTTTTAAATTTAAAAAAACAAAAAAAACATCTACAACGATCATCGAATGGCTTTGGAGCCTCTTCAAGCAACTGTTTGATTTAGTTTATGATGCATAGGATGTAGCTTTGTTGCATCTTTAATTTGTTGTTAGGGAAATATGGTACCTGTTTTTTTTTTTTTTTCTTTTCCCCCTTGGTTTAGCTTTCTACTTTAGCAGCTAAGCTTTGATATCCATGCTAACATGTAGTAGTAGTTCTTATTAGCTTGTGTATAGTTCTTTTCGACATTGGGCCAATATAAAATCCCCCCTTTTTTTAGGTCCCATTTGTTTTCTTTGTTTAAATGAAGGTCTGGTTCAACATCAAAAAACAATGACAATATCATAATACTAGTGAAAATGGACATCGTGCAACGCACGACGTGTCAATGCTATAGGTTTTGACTTATTAATAATAAATATGAAATAGAAGATGCATGTAACATAAAACACAGATAGTTTATAAAACACTGCATATTTCAGAACTGCATATTCAGCTGCTTAGATAGCTTACAAAACACAGTATTTTTCATCTTTGTACATAACTATGATACAAGAACTGTTTTAACCATAATTATATGCCTGCTTCATACATAAGCAAAAGTTCTATGAAGAACAGAACACTTCTAACATGCTATTAGTAACCATTAGTGTTCACTTTTCGTGAAAGAAACTAATGGCCTCTAATATATCATGCAGCTATTCCCAAAAGCAAATTTTACAGACAAAAGAGGAAATTCATTGTTTAATTGAGCATTTTGCATAGATGAACATGTACAGCTAATTCTGCTTGAGCTTAGACTTGCTCTTCTTAACAGGGCTCTGAACAGACGCAAAAGGAACCACCATGGATTGGAGCACATCGTCTTCGTCAACAGGCTCTAGCTTGACAGTAATCGTCGCTTTTTCAGCATCGTCGAAAGCGAGAACTCTTTTGCAACCAGATGCAGCTGAATCATCAACATTGCTGATCTGTGTTGTGGATGAAATTTCTTCGATCAACATCTTTGTTGACGGCATGAAGAACTGAACATCATCCTCGTTGTCCTTAGTCAAATCAAAAACATCGCTGACGGGCACGATAGTTGCTGTTTCTGCTTCATTGGAAAGTGGCTCAGGATTTGGGAAAACATCCTTGTAAAGATAGATCTTCACAAGTGGGAATTTCCTTGTCAATACACCTCTAGTAAGCTTATCAAAATACTTTATGTAGCACAAAACGTGTTTGTTCTGTAAAGCCGCCTCCAATTCCTACACCAGCAAGCGTCCCTTCAAAGCATTTTTTTTAGGGTTCCCTTCAAAGCATTTAGAATTTGTTAATATTATGTTGCTAACGCAATATATTATTGATTGAAATCCAGCAACTACTTTAACAATGCATTGGTCGCTAATCTGGTAATTTAAGGCTTTTAAAAGGCAAAGTGAATTCAGTGGCTGTGAAATAAATTTTACGGTTAGCAATGCAAAATAGATTAGCAGATCAGCTAAAATATATTATGAATACATCTAACATATTATTTTACATAGATCGGTTTAACATAACCACCATACATGTAATATATATATATATATATATATATATATATATATATATATATATATATATATATATATATACTACTAATATGTTATGAGCCATTAGAATTCAAAAATCAATACGGTTGGTATAAATTACCTATTCTTCGACTTGTTTTAGTTGCAATGCAGTGTATGGGATAAGCATCTCAACATCAGGTGAGTAAATTTCTGCAAGCGCAGGACCAGATTGATCACTGACGACTACTCCAATGTGGCACCTGTTTTTTTATACAAATACATTTAGTTATGTGTCCTTCATCACGTAAATAATCTTACTATCAAATATTACTTACTTATAGCAGATATGATCTTCTTCATCGCATGACGGACACGGCATTTCCCTTTCATGTCCTAGCCTCAATGTAACGCCCCGCTCCCAGATACCGAGCCCTTATCCGGAAGAAAAATGTTCGGCGCGTATAGCATTAAATAAATCTAATATTATACGCAAGCCTCTACGTCGTCGTATCAAATAAAAGCAAACGGAAGCTAAAAGGACTCGGGTAATAACATAAATGCTACTAAGAATAGATACAACCATACTAAAGATGGATAGTTAAAATTACATCGACGAACAACCCAACGACTTATACAATACGAAGTCTTAAAAGTAGAAGTACAACAAGTCTAAGAAAAGAAATACAACTAGTCTAGTACAACCTTTATAAGGAAAAAAAACTAAAAGATTTGCCAAGACTTCAAGCCTTCAAAAGCCGTCATCTACCCTTGATCAACCTGTTCGTCTTCTCACCCCACAATGCATACAAAAGAAAATGCAAAGGAGGTAAGTACAAAGTACTTAGTAAAAGTGAGAAGCTAAAGAATAACTAGGTTATACAACGAAGGGTTATTATTATGATTATTAAATTATCTTCATGAGACCGACTCAATCTAGGGTTCATTTCATGCCCATCGACACGTCATGACCATACGTTTCTAACTTAGCTTATCTTTGTTACATCATTACTCAAGGACACTGCGCATGGCGTTCATCAGCCTGAAGATATACTTGCTAACTAACGGTGATTAGCACTGATTAGCTCCGGGGTCTCCCCGGTATGCGTATACGTCCGATGAATTTCCTCCACTGCCATTCAGCCGTTTATAGGCCAGCAGCGTTGTTCACCTTTTATGAACGTATCACATCGCCTATATGAAATAGTGCCTAACCGAGAATAAGTGATGTTTTATCTTTTACTACACGTATGCAATTATTACTGTGAATTAACTAGCCACCTAAGTGTTTTTAGGTAAGCTCTCTCACATACACTACTCTCTTTCCTAGACCACTAGACACGGACAAGTCCTAGCAAATACACAGACATTGATGAACTGTAGTTCATCAAAGCACAAGCCTTTTCATGCCCTTCTGACGGATCCGAACTTCAACTCCCTTTAAGAGTACATTCGGTGTTTTAACTGAACGAATCAGAAATTCAATCGAAGCTTGTTCATGTTTAATTAATGTTATCGGGTCATATTATAACATTTGACATCTTATTAAAAGGCTTAAACAACAATTAATTAAAACTGGGGGCAATGCGTGCGCATTAGCTGGAATGCGTACGCATTCCCTACCTCGAAACCTGCTGAAACTTGCTGTTTGATCAATGCGTACGCATTGCTCTGAATGCGTACGCATTCACCGACCAGAACCTAAACTGAACTCTCTGTCCAACCAATGCGTGCGCATTCGAAAAACAGAAACAAAACCATAACCTCCTGAACCAGCAATGCGTGCGCATTCCCATGAATGCATACGCATTACACCTGCTGCAACAAAACCTGGCAAACCTGTATCAGGAATGCGTGCGCATTGCTAGCCAATGCGTACGCATTCTACCTGCTGCCCTAAAATCCGATTTCAACACTTAACAATTTCTAATCCGTTTCTAACCCAATTAGCATCGAATTAAGCATAGCAAAACATAGAAGATCGAGATTATATCTAATCATACCAAACTCAACCTAAACCTAATAAAACTATAATCATTCATTAGGAATAGCCTCTTACCTTAATTGCCAGAAAACCGCAAGCAAAACGCCAAGCAACTGCAACAACTGTTGATCCTCAAACACCAAAACCTATTTGATCAACAAAAACCCTAAAATCCTATTTTCTGGCTAAAAACGAAACTGAAAAAGTGCATAAAACTGCAGATTACCTGGATTAACTGCTGTCAAACTAATTTTAGATTAATCTACGCTCCAAGACGATCGTTTCGACTACTCATGGCAGCGAAACAGAGCTACGGATTAAAAGATACGAATTTCTGAAGAATCGAACTCTACGAATACCAAAAACTACGGCTAAACCGAAAACTTACGAAATTGAGAGATGTTATTTTCCAAAGTTGCGTCTCATCGTGCTGATCACTTTTCTCTCCTGCGGCATCTTGAATAGATGAACGGATTGGTCACACGGTTGAAGTTTACGTTCTCCCTTTTCCAGGCATCTCCTGCATGTTTTCATCTATGTAGCGCCGTTCCATATCTTTTTTTTCTCAGAATCAGCGTGTGAAATAATAAGAGATTTTGGGTATTATTTCCTTTTTATAGCCATTAATTAAATCCTTTGTAATTAATTGCTAAATCCTTTTAATTAAATTATTTTTAATTAAATAAATGGGACAAATAATAATTTGGTCGTAGTAAATACACCCAATGACTATTTTACCCTTTTACGAAAAGTCGGGATGTTACACTCAAAGCCTTGGAACAATTTTTGCAACACATATACCAATATTTGTCTTGTCCTTGAATTAGTTTTAGGTTTCCAGCTATCAAAGCAGTCTTCGTCTTTATTCAACAAGACAACCGATGTTTAGCGAAAAATTAAAGAACTTTAAATAATATAGAAAAAGACTTAGAACTGGTAATAAGAACAGAAAAATACAGTTTCTATTGTTGCCATTGCATCTACTATAGGTAGGATATCTTCAGCTGATGGTTTTTTAAGGAGCATGTCCGTATTTCTGTAAGCCATACTGGACAGCAAGTCATCAACATCCTTCTTGTTGGAACTATACATGATTTTTGGTGTTCAATGAAAGGAAACACGCATAACCATTACTGGATATCCATTTGGCTCTTCAAGAACCAATTTTTCACAGGCTACAAAATAAGCTTAAAGCGGAAAGATATATACAATAAAGGAAAGATCAAGATTTTAATTATTTACCATTCCTTTAAAGTGGCAGCCTCATGAATCACTGGTTCTTTCAACAGCACAGTATTCAGCCGTGCGGACAAGGTCAAACCTGCAATAAAGAATTGTTTACATAAAATTCATAGAAATAGGCTTACAATAACATAAACCCTGACATGAAAGTATATAATATTCATAGGCAAAACTGACCATTAAATGTTGCCACTTTCATTTTCATACCAACAAACATTATTGCACCAGGAGAATCCTCAGACAGGATGTCAGCATATTCTCTGATTTTTTTCTTTCCACAACCTCATTATCATAGGAGTTTTTCCTACAAAAAGAGATGCGGCAACATTAAAAACAAGACTGTAGCATTAGTTGTATAATGAATGAACGACAACTTAACATACTCAGTATCGACCACAACAAAGTCCTGTGCAATCAAAAGCTGACCATTTGAATCCCTGCCTACTTTTTTCTCAGGAAAAACCTCAACAATGAAACCCTTAATATCTAAACAAAAGAATAACACATTGTATCATACATGGCGTTGTAAGTGACTGTGCTCTTGAAGAAAGAAAGGAAACAAATTAAACACATACTGATTGGGGTTTCATGATCTGCGTAACGGAACATTTCAGAAAACTGTTTAAACTGAAAATCATATGGTATGGGTGGCGGTACAACATCCACAGGCTGAAATGATGTTGTGCTATACAGTGTCCACGCAAACACATAATCACCAACCTGATAACCAGGCTTCACTGGTTTGACATAGGCGTTGGAAATGTAGTAGCGTTTGTATGGAATAAGCGATGTTTCGAAGTACACAACATCTCCTCCATAGCATACTGCTGAAACCAGAGTTCCCTAAACATAAATTCACAAAGATGGTGATAAGTTATAATGTGAATTAAGTCTTTAAGCTAAAAAAACATTTTACTACTTGGCTCAACGGTATCTAAGGCATTTTAAGTTTCATACTTATACTATTTTTTAGGGAGAAAACGTAAGCATACGCAAATTTGAATTTTAAATGAAGATATATTAATACAGGGAACTGAAATTACCACTGTGTCTACCAATAGATAGCCTATGTATTCTATAGGATTCATCACAGACCTGCTTACTCCATTTTTCTTCCTTTCTAGAACCTGTACCAGCTCTTTCCAGTTCTGCCTCCTTGGTATCACCTCATTGATATGACAGATTTGTCTTTCCCTTTGCTATGGAAGTTTAGCAAAGATTGTAAGTTTGACCAAATGTATTGTAGGATAATCAACAATAGAAGAATACACAGCGGTTACTGGATACATAGACCTTTTAAATGAATTTAGTATGTTTAGAACTATAAGTAAAGCTTTGAATCCAAATAAACTATTAACTGTAATACCATCAATGTGATAGCACCTCCTTATATACAACATTTCTTGCTTTATTCTTATTGGTTTGTTCATAAAACGATGGGCTCAGCAATACACGCACAGCTGCAGCCGTCTTTGCTCGAGACAAAGCAACATATAGCTGCCCGTGTGAATAAACTTCTTATTTTAGATAAATTCCTATAAAATCCAATGTTTGTCCTTACGATTTATTAATGGTCATTGCAAAACACAATCTTATCGGAAACTGAATACGCCTATAAGGTACCGGATAATATTCTTTGGTAGGAGGCTCCAAAGAAATTTTATGTATGAACACATGTTTACCCTTGTAATCGCCAGTTGCAATTTCAGCGTGAATAATATTTCTAGTAAGTTGTTTACATAGTAACCTTGTTCCATAAACCTTCGGTTTTCCTCAGTAAAATAACCGGACAGTCTAATTTCAATATCAATTTATGTGGCGGCAAACCGTTAGGTGTTGAACTGTTTAAGAAATCCTCATATTCAGCTTGATCTGTTGGATTTAAAGCCTCGTCATAGCTTAAATACTCTGTTTCATCTCCTGGGAATTTTTTAATTAACATGTCATTGATTTCATCTACAAACTCATTCTTGGTTGTTAATATAGCTCTATTAATAGAAACATTTTTAATAGGTTTGGAAGAATAATTTTGTGTATATTCACAGTTGAAAAGAATACATGATATATATAATTACATTGTAATCAAGGCTAGAGCACAATCTAAGGCTAGTAATAATGAGAATAAAATCAGTAATAAATACAGTATATTACGTTTACACTAATACCACCCCTCAAGCCGGGCGAGGGACGAGGCCTAGCTTGTCACGCCGATGAAGAAACGCCGGGCGAGGTAGGGATTTGGTCAAACAATCAGCCCAGCTTGGTCGAGGCATGAACATGAGCAATGCGAAGAGAACCACGTTGAACTTGATCACGAATGAAGTGATAGTCAATGGCGACATGTTTCATGCGAGAGTGGAAAACAGGGTTTGAACAAAACTGAGTAGTCCCGAGATTATCACAGTAGACAACAGGTGGTGCGGATAACGTAATGTCAAGGTCGGTAAGGAGAAACGTGAGCCAATTGAGTTCGGCCGTGGCGAGGCAACAAGACGATATTCGCTTCGCTTGTTGAGCGAGCAACAAGGGGTTGCTTTTTCGAGAGCCAAGATATCGCATTTCGTCCAAGATAGATAACATGAGCACTAAAGTGGACGTGTAATCATCTTTGTTACCACCCCGCCGCATCCGTGAAGGCATGTAGAGTAAGAGACGAATTCCGGTATAACCGAATGCCATAGTTAGTAGAGCCCGCAACATATCGAAGTAGACGCTTGACACGGGACCGCGGATATCCGTCGGAGCATGCATAAATTGTGATAATTTGTTGACAAGCGAAGGCAATGTCCGGACGAGTGAAAATGAGATATTGAAGGCTACCAACCACCATACGATACTTGGAGGGATCATCCATGGGAATGCCTCGCATTTATTTTTAAGTCCGAAATATCCGTTTGCATGGGTGTGGTTGCCGAATTTGCATCTTGCATATTGAGCTTAGTGAGCAAGTCCCGCATGTATTTCGTTGAGATAAAATGAAGCCACCGCATTGGGTATTATTTCAACGCCCAAAAAATAGGAGAGTTGCCCAAGATCTTTAAGAGCAAATTTTGCACCGAGATGAGTAATGAAATCTTCCACAAATTTGAGCATCGTTTCCGTAATAATTAGGTCATCTACATACACAAGTATAAGGATTAGGACACCATTAGATTTAAAAATGAATAGCGACGTGTCGCCCGTGGCATGGGTGAATCCAAGTGGTAAGAAGGAAGCGTTTCAATTCTTCGTACTGTGCCCCGGGGGCCTGTTTTAAACCATATAGTGCCTTACGAAGCCTCGCAAACATGATGAGGACAAGAGGGATCAACGAAACCCGCAGTTGAGCTAAGTAAACCGCTTCCCGTAAATGACCCCGCAAGAAGGCATTATTAATGTCCAATTGGCGGAGAGACCACCCCCGCGTTAAAGCTAAGGTGAGTATAACTCGAATAGTGGGAGGCTTGACAACCGGACTGAATGTTTCGTAGTAGTCAATGCCAGGGCGCTGAGCAAAACCCTTGGCAACCAAGCGAGCTTTATACCGATCTATAGAACCATCTGGTTTATGTTTGAGCCGAAAGATCCATTTAGAGCCAATGATATTGTAGGACGAGTCAAAGGGAACAAGATCCCAAGTGTGATTTTTGACCAAAGCATCAAATTCTTCTTGCATCGCATTTTTCCATTTCGGGTTTTTGAGGGCTTGATGAACGGAGGTGGGTTCAACGGTAGGGTCAGAGGGAGGCGAGGGGGACGAGTGGGCATGGAGATTGAGCTTTTGGATGGGCTTGAAGATGTTGTGATGAGAGCGAGTGCGCATGGCATGGGTTGGTTGAGGTGGATTTTGAGGGGGAGGGGAAGGAGGAGGAGGAGGTGGGGGAGGTGAAGAGGAAGGTGGTGAAGACGGAGACGGGGGTGGGGAAAGGGCCCGAGTAGTATTGGGAGGAACATGAGGGGTTGGATTTGGGGGAGGAGTCGGAATCCGCCGGAGAGGTGGGGAGGTGAGGAGGATGAAGTGGCGGTGTGGGAGGAGGAAGGGAATACAGTTTCAACGAACTTAACGTGGCGAGAAACGTACAAGCGTGAGGAAACGGGATCGAAGCAAAAGTAGGCGCTTTGGGTGAGAGAATAACCGAGAAAGATGCATGGTTTTGACCGAGGTTCTAGTTTGTGACTAGCGTAAGGGCGAAGCCAAGGATAACAGAGACACCCAAAAACACGGAGTTTATTATAATTGGGAGGTTTGTGAAAAATAGACTCATAAGGGGATTTCATGGACAGAACCGGAGTGGGCATGCGATTGATAAGATAGACGGCAGTAGCAAAGGCATAAGGCCAAAAAGTGAGGGAGAGGGATGCATGAGTGAGGAGGGCTAAACCAGCTTCGACAATGTGCGCATTACGGCGTTCGGAGATACCGTTGTGTTCGTGAGTATGAGGGGGGGGTGGTGTAAAGGGAAATGCCATGTGAAGATAAATAATCACTAAGGCACGTAAATTCACGGCCATTGTCAGTATATAATATTTTGATGGGTTGTTCGAAAAATTTTTCTACAATAGCTCGAAAACGAATAAAAGTTGAAGCAACATCAGATTTACGAGCAATAGGATAGAGCCACATATAGCGGGTGAAATGATCAACAATAAGCAAAAAATACTTAAAACCATCAGTAGATAAGACAGGAGAGGTCCAAACATCAGAAAATAAAATTTCAAGTGGTCTTGAGGATGATAAAGTAGAGGCATTAAAAGGTAGTTTATGACTTTTATTCACTAGACAAGAAGAACAATGTGATAAATTGGAGGCTGAGGCCTCTAAATCAAAAGTACGAAGAATATTATTTAAAATGAGAGGCGCTGGATGGCCAAGACGCTGGTGCCAGGTGGAAGATGGAGCTTTATTTGACGCAAAAGCGAGAAGAGGTGTGGAGGGCCACTCATAAAGTCCATTTCTAACTGGACCACGGAGAAGAATTTGATTCGTCGGGAGATCCTTCAAAAGAAATTCATGGGGTAAGAATTCAACACTAACATTATGCGCTTGACAGAGTTGTGAAATAGATAGCAAATTACGCGACATACTAGGCACACAAAGCACATCATGAATATTAAAAGATTGAGATTTAGGCATAGGTAAAGAGATAGAACCGGAGTGTGTGATAGGAAGGGCATTACCGTCGCCGACCATAATATCATCCTGACCGATGTACGGAACGTGCAGAGAAAGGTTTGCTAGATCATTCGTCACATGATGGTTGGCACCACTGTCCATGAGCCACCGACCCGTGGACGGAGCAACCCGTGCAAAGATTGGTGGACGGACCACCGGCAACATAAGCTTGTTGGCGTGGCCTGGGGCGCCCCTAAGTTGCCGCCGCATTTGTTGAATTTGGGGGCAAAATTTGGCACTATGCCCTTGAGTTTGACAAAATTGGCACTTGCCCGTATATGGCCGACGAGGAGGAGGACCGGTGGTGGACTCGCCGAGTGTAGGGAGGAGCCGAGTGTCGAGGAGATGGCTGTGGATGATTGCGGTAGAGCCGGTCCGGGAAGAGTTTCCACGCCACCGCTTCGACCGAGGAGAGGAGTAGGCGGGGTTGGCCGTCGCCGGTGAGAACAAGCGCCGGAGAAGATGGAGCCGTCGAATGGAAGGGCGAAAATTCAGCAGTTTTTCGTGCAGCTCCTCAAACGTGATGCTATCCTTTTGAGCACGAATAGCGGTAGCCAAAATCTGGAATTCATCACCAATATTAGCCGTAATTAAATCAATCAAGTCATCTTGATCCATGGGTGAGTCAAGGAGAGCCGCTGATCTCGCTTGATGTTTGATGGTGTACATGTAATCACTTATGGACTGAGACCCACGTTTCATTTCCTTGAGGCTGTCCTTGATAGCACGGATACGGCCTCGGGACGATTTGGCAAAGGTAGTGTGTAAAATTTCCCAGGCTTCACGAGAGGTTGAAGCTTTACGGAGAAAAGTGACGACTTGTGGAGAGCAAGAAGCGACAATGGTGTGTAGAAGGAGACAATCTTGTCTTTTCCAGGCTGTGTAGTCAGGATTGATTTTGATGTTGCCGGCGTCATTGACGGTTTTAGGCGGTGCTGGAATGGTGCCATCGAGATAGCCCATTAGATCATAACCGATGAACAGAGGCTCCATTTGAAGAATCCAAATGCTGTAATTGGTGGAGTCAAGTTTGATTGGTGTTTGAGTGGCTGAATTGAAGGTGATAGGAGAGGAGGCTGCCATGATTGGAGAAGGGGGGGGAGGAGCAGGACGAAGAAGAAGGCTGAAGGGGAGAGGACGGCGGCGCTAATTGGCAGAAATGGAGAAAAAAACTTTGCAAGAGAGATTAATGCTCCGATACCATAATAGGTTTGGAAGAATAATTTTGTGTATATTCACAGTTGAAAAGAATACATGATATATATAATTACATTGTAATCAAGGCTAGAGCACAATCTAAGGCTACAATCTAAGGTTTACTAATAATTTTTATCGTTCGAATAAAAGACCTCACTTATCGAGAATAAAATCTTTAGGCGTATATAAATAACAAGTGATATTACGTTTACACTAAATCGTAAGCTTCGATAACGGAGCTTTGTTTGTTAACTCTGCAGGTTGCATCACCAGGCAAGTCTATTGGAATCTTAAACCTAGAATGAGCCGTTCGACCACCGGGCGGCAATGATGCCGCAATGCTGGAGGTTGCTGTAGCCAAAGCTATGAACCCTTTTGACCTAACATCTGCTAACAAAGCTCTATATAGGAATGTTTTTCCAGTTCCACCAGGGCCATCTATGAAGAAAACACCTGGCTAATTACTGTAAACCTTAGCGACTATAGCATCAAAAGCAGTCTTCTGTTTTTCATTTAGATGATTCTGCGATAGCAAGTCTACATCAGAAATTATAATGTTTTTTTCAGCTCTTACTTCTCTAGTTAGATCTTCCTTATCATTAAAAAATTTATCTTGCGGCACAATATCATACATGTTAATATTTTTTCTCATCGCTAAAAGAAATGAGTTGATCTGTTTTGATGCTAGTTTTTTACTTTCTTCTATTTGCAGACCTAATCGTTTAGTAAAATCTTCTATCATTTCATGTTGAAATCTCACCCATAATTTTGTAGGTTCATTAGGGCAAGAATAAACAAATAAAGTAGCAAACAATCTTCTCAATTCATATGGCATACGAAACGTGCAGGCTTCTTCTAAGCATAGTTCTTGACTGTTATCATCTTTTAAGAGCCCTCGTTGCAAAAAAGCTTCATGATAAGTTTGATATAAAACATTATTCAGAGTTCTTAAGTCTTGAAAAGATTTAGGGCAATGTACCTTAATCAATAAAAGCCTTAAATAGTAACGTTCTCCCTCAGTTGGTTGAGCAACAACAACTCTACCAACAGAGTTTCCCCTTTGCCTTAACTTCCACATTTTTTTGTCAGACAACCAAACAAAATAATTTGGGAATTCATTATACGTACAATTTAATTTTTGTGCTTCTTTATTTGTTCTGTTAGTAAGAAAGTACTCAGTCAGCATAGTTTTCCTTGCAAACGGATTACCTAAAACATCAACTAATGTTTTATTCTTGCTAAACATCAGAGGCTGATAATTCTCTAAATGAAGCTGCAAATGGATAACAGCAGGTTTTAATTCACCCATTAGCATGCGATAAATGAGCCAAAAGGGCTTCGGGTGCAGAAATCCACCTAGCAGAAAC
This sequence comes from Gentiana straminea, assembly GCA_036785695.1. Taxonomy (NCBI): domain Eukaryota; kingdom Viridiplantae; phylum Streptophyta; class Magnoliopsida; order Gentianales; family Gentianaceae; genus Gentiana; species Gentiana straminea. Next base: position 2,588,165 of record JAVUPR010000046.1, on the reverse strand, counting down.
ATATTCTTTAATCTCATCTATAGGCTCATCTTTATTTCCGTTAGTTACATTGGACATAACACGATCATTACCTTTGCATATATATATATATATATATATATATATATATATATATATATATATATATATATATATATATTATCGTAGAGCATATTTCAACATTAATATGACAATCAAACTTAGCTAACAAATAAGCATTGTATGGAACTACCCACCTGTTATCTAACATCACACCCCTAACCTTAACTCTGTTATTATCACACCTTCTCATGTACGTTGGATACGCATATGATCCTATTACTGTTTCAGGGCAATATTGCTTAGGGTATAAATTTCTACAACCTTCATCTTTTTTCTTACAAACATTAGTAGGATTTGCAGGGCCACAAGGTCCATGTAACATATGCTTAACTACCATTGCATACAAGTGAGGGTCCCTTTTTTTATCGGGCAGCTCTGCTGAAACAATTTGATCAAAGTCTTCTGGTCTGTAAAGCTTATATTTTGGCTTTAAAATAATAAGAAAGTGAGCATGCGGCAAACCTCTTTTTTGAAATTCAATAACATACGTAAATGCAGCAACCTTCCAAAAGATGTTATTCTTGAAAAGATCTAATTTAAGTTCTTCTAGACGAGAAGGGAAAGCTCTAACAGCAAGATCTGGTCTATCTTGAGCTTCTTCATTTTTCCTTAGATGTTCTAAAATATCAGGCCAATTTGGATTACATGTTATAGTTAAAAAAAATATCAGGCTTGCCAAATTTCTGTACTAAAGTTATAGCATCTAAATATTTTCTTTTCATATGCCTAGGACCACCAATAAACACAGCAGGTAGAACAACACGATGTCCTGCCTGTCTACAATCGTTTTCACCAGCAACCGCGTCGGCTATGCCTTGTAAAAATTCACTACGTATGCTTTTCTGTTGGGAGCTATAATAGTCTAATCTATGTGTTTCCATTTTAACAAACATATCTACACTAAACTGTTGGAACAACCTACCAAAGTGCAGTATATGTGACTCATCGTTAGCCCTCATCTGAAATCTGTAAGCATAATATTCCCTAATAGAAACATTATTGGATTATCATGTGTAGCTTCTAAATTTGCTCTTTCTTGTTCTAATAAATCTTCAGTATTGTTACAGTTGTCTGGATTTAAGGAACCTAAAGAAACTGAGCTGTGTTTTCTTTTATTTTTATTTATCTTAATTCCCTTCTTGGGAATCCCTTGGTGCCATCCAATGTCACCATATGGGAACATCAAAGGATATTGCAACGGGTCAAAGCATCTATAATAATATTGGATTACTCGTGACTGACCACTATGAGTATAGACATTAATACTCCTAACATTATTTTCACCATTCCCTTGCAGCTCACCGATTATGGCCGCTACCTGAGGAACAGTAGATTTATTATAAACTCTTTGATCTAACGTTGGATTGCAATCTAAAACAATTTCTCGCTCCTCGAGATCTGTGTAGAAACTCAAACTCCTAAAGAATCGAGCATATGGATTTTCTGTTAAGACTGATAATAATTTTTTGAGGACTGTTTCTAAAAGTCTAGGACAATATTTCATTCTATTATCAATCTCATACGATGTTTCATGGAAGTAAAACTATAGATTTTTAGAACCCTGAACCTCACTTTCTAAGCCATTTATAAAATGATACATCTGACCTTGCACCCTAAAAGTGTATATACCTTCATTTCTTTTTGCCAAATCTTTGTCATACTTAACACCCAACGAAGTGAGCACTAGATGATTATTGTAAGTTCTTATACAGTCCTTAAATTGCTTACTTTCTTCATCACCTCCATTAAGTAGCATTTTTAAATCAAGCGGAATTTTATTCGACACAAGCACAACCTCACCATCAGAACAACAAAAATTTGTTGTTTCATGAACAATTTTTTTAGCATTACAGTGTGAGCATGGGGGCATTTTCTTTAATGTAATAGACTTTGTAGGTATATGTTTAAGCAAAGTTCTTCCCTTACAGTTAGAATCTTTTCTACCATCTACAGCTGAATCATCTTCTCTATTTAAACCTAGATGGCTAGATCTGGACTAAGAAAACAAGCATTGCCTGCAGTGACGGTCAAAAGGCTTTTATTTATTTTTTTGCTTCCATCTGATAATTGCCAAGCGGCGATATTCTTTACATTTATCAAACCTTGGGATTATCTGAGAACTACATAACACATCAGATAGTTGAGAACTATATAACACATCAAGCAGCAACTCCTGACGATCACAAATATACCTAGGTTTTGCCTTGGTTTTTGTCCTCATTACAACATGAAAACCAACTATCTAAGTATGATAATACAACATCCCTTAACGGCTATGACTCCTAAATAAGAAATAAAAGCACACAATACCTAAGAGACCAATATGCAAGATAAACTCAAAAGGAAGATCACTTAAAAAGGAAGTACCATGTGCAAAGCTATCACGAAACAGCAGAGGAACAACTTTTATGAAACCAGCAACGAATCCTTTCGACAAGAAGCAGCGAACCAAACTGCAGATCATTAACATAAATATATCGGCAATACTTACATCGAACACCAGAATGTAAGTTTTCTTATACTGTACCATGCAACACCCAAGGAATGAATAAAAAACACACAATCACCAGAAACTAATCCGAAAACTCTTTAAAGCACACATTTTCATTTTCAAGTATGTATTAAATATACAAGAAAAGGCACAACAATTACTGAAACTCCCTTGAAAAAAGCCAACCACAAATCTATATATATTTTTAGGAGAAAAAGCATACAAAAATACTCATTAGCATGAAATAAAAGCATGCAAAGGTTGCTGGGGTAACAAATACATTCTAAAACATATAGAATTATTTCCCTGAGAATCTAATACTCAGGCAAAAACCACACAGAAGGAGAAGACAACCGATGAAACTTATACCTAAGGGGCCAAACCTGTTTTAACATACCAATAATCATACACGGAAGAAGAAGAAGAAGACTAAGAGAAAAATTAGACTGTTCACCTTAAGGATTATAAATACAGTTATGAGAGAATAGAAGTCTGGCCTTTTAAATAAGCATTATCTTCTCTTAATACACAGATTTGGATCTGTGATTAAATAGCTAATAGAGCAAATACATCCTCCCTGTCTCACCACGCCTCCCCGGACGAAATCCGACCGTCGATCTATGTCCACCATCGCCATAGACACCTGACTGAAAGGGAGAGAAGAGAACATGAACCCTACTCTATGAACCGTCGGTTGTACGAAGAACATCTCAGCCGCTTAGATCTCTTGGGATAAACAACCGCAAATGATTGCCGGAAAGACTAAAACAAATACCGACTACTTGCTATTTTTTTTATTTTATTATCCAAACCTTATATATATGACTCTAGTACACATCACTCTAATATACACATAATAAGAGTTTTTAGCGCAAAACAACCTCATCTTTTGGTCAACTTCGGGACTTGCCCTTTATTTTTAAATTTACCACTTTTATCCTTTATCTTGTGTGATATCTTGCAACAAATACTTTTTTCGAATTTGACGTTAAACGAAAATGAAAATACTCGTTTGTCATTCACTCGTTATCGACATTTTACGACTTAATTTATTCTTCTATTTTCAACCGAACCCTTGACCGAACCCTCGGGACATCGAGAGAGTTCTTTCTATGTCGTCAAGCACCTCGACCGGATATAATAAGAGTAATTAGCGCAAAACAACCCCATCTTTTGGTCAACTTCGGGACCTACCCTCTATTTTTAAATTTACCACTTTTACCTTTTATCTTGTGTAATATTTTTCAACAAACAGCTTTTTTCGAATTTGACGTTAAATGAAAGGGAAAATACTCATTTGTCATTCACTCGTTATCAACATTTTACGACCTAACAATAAAAATAAAAATAAACTTTATTATTTCCCCAAAATAGTTGTTCATTCCTAACCCAATTGTCGAATACCAACCCTTTGTCATTCCCGATTTCTAATTTCCCTTCCTCATCAACAAAAGCCTCTAATTCCCTTCTGATTAATTTAACGTTGAGGAAGAAAATGGTTTTGGGGAATTTATTTGATTAAAAGAAATTAAAAAAGTAAGAAATGTGAAAGCGCGTGGAAAGTTGATGGTGAATGAACGACCACCGCGCATTTTCCGTTTCATTTAAAGTTAAATTCAAAAAAAAGGTGTTTGTTGAAAAATATTACACAAGATAGAGGATAAAAGTGCTAAATTTAAAAATACGTGATAAGTCCTATTGTTGACCCATAGATAGGAGTGTTTTACACTAATTTACTCCATATAATAATTCCACTATAAAGATAGTATTTTTGGATAGCTGGATTTGACCCACTTTCTAAACATGGAATGGGCCGAACCTTATGTAGAGGAAGGGGACATATTTTGCTCAAATAATTCCACAATGGAACACATCACCACTTCAGCTTCCTTTCATATATTAGAGTGATATAATTAAGCCCATAATTATCGCAATTAATTGTGAGACTAATTTGTAATACAATATTTCTCTGTGAATTGACATTGTGCCAAACAACTAATTAAGCATATTATGATAAAGCATTTTTGTTTTTTACTAGCAAAATGCACGTTCTCCGCACGTGTTCGACTAATTTAGTATTTTTAATAATTATATCTATATTGTTGATTATGCGTATAATTTATAAAATTAATATGTTATCCAGTCAAAAAAGAAAAATAAACAAAATTATACATGTACCTACATACAATGATTTTATGTACATACATGTGTTGGGTAAATTGATGTATTTAAATGAAATTTAACAACTTACTTTAACCTTATACATTGATGAGTACGCGTGTAACTTATAAAATAATAGTATAGTGAATAATGATAATCTAATTCAATTGAACAACAAATATACAATGATTTTATGCTTGGTAGAATTATTTAAGTTCTCTTATTCATACGCAGTGAATCAAACCATGTTACATTTTCATTCTTTTAAATCTGATAAGTTTATTTTAGTTGTAAAATCATGTATATTGTTGATATTAAATGATGATTTGTCTAAAGTATGTGATATATCTTCAGATACTCCCTAAGTTCATTCTAACCTAAAAAACAATATCAAAATACTATGTTTACAAGAACTTGTGTTATGTTTTAATCATGCATATTTTTATACTAACATTCTATTACAATGGCAAATATTCTTTGTTAAATAATATACTATCAATCAAATTTAATAATCATAATGACAAAAAAAACCATTAATTGTGTCACATGAGTATTGCATATCTGAGTTATATTTATTCTTAGATATTACTAACTGTATATGGAAAATACTGTATGAATTGATTTGAATGATATTTACTTTGATCTTTTATGTATTATGCATGCTGTATTCCACGCTTTTGTGATGCTATTTGACTCTTCTTCTCAAGTGGAATAAAGTAGCTGAACTTGTTCAGCATGTCCACTACTACCATTATGACTTCCTTCCCTTCAGACATGCTGTGTTGGGACCATGCCTGTGATGGATTGGTAATGGCTGGAGTAATTAATCCTTGAGGTTTATCATGTAACTCTAGTACTATTGACAATTAGTACACATTTGTATCATTTTCTGAACATCTTTCTTAACATGCCCCGACCTCTGGATGACACCCTATTGGACTTGAGTGCAATCACTCTATCAATTTGGATCTCAGAATACCAATCATTAGTGCCTTATATTTTTCCTCAACAACTAGGTCACCCTTGTAGCTGGAACTCTTGCATCCAAATGGGGATATTGTGCTCATAACACACAATTTTCTCTCAACATGACTTTTGCCTAAGCAAGGCATCTGCCACTACATTTTTACTTCTCTTTTTGTACTCAATAGTGATATCCAACTGAAGTAACTTGGTCACCCCTTTTTTTATTGTAATGTAGTAGTGGCCCTCGAATCCAGAATGAACTTCAGACTCCGTTGATCAGTTTCGATGAAAAAGGTCATGCCTTGAATAAATAGTTTCCATTTGGTTATTGCCTTGAGGACTGCTAGGAGTTTCTTATCATTGATGAACAATCACATCTCCTTAGAGTTGAACGCCCTGCTTAGATAAACACATGTTTCCTGTTTTGATGTAAAACAACCCTTAAGCCTTTGCTAGATGCATATGTTTCAATGCAAAATGGAATTCCAAAATCTTGTAAGACAAGTACTGGTGATTTGCACATGGCCTCCTTGAGTGTCTAGAATGCTTCCGAGACACTCTATGACCAGCAAAACCCATCTTTCTTGAGCAGGTCATTCAAGGGTTTATCAATAATCTCATAATGAGGCATAAATATCTTGTAAAATCATATTAGGCACAAAACACCTCTCGATACAGTCACTTTATAAGGTTGGGGCCAATATAACATGTCTAGAAAACTGCTTGGGTCAGCATGCACTTCACACTAATGTATGTTATGAACCAAGTATTCCCCCTTTGTTTGTCCAAAGAGCATTTGGACAATTTAGCATAATATTGGTTCTTATTAAAAAATTCTAGAACCACTTTAAGATGTTGTATGCAGGAACCCATTTCAGGGTTAAAGATTAAGATGACATCAAAAAATACCGGCATATTTAGTAATCTATTTGTAGCATTTAAGATGTTGTAGCATTTTGCACGTGCGGAGCTCGCTCGCAGGTCTGGTAGTTTGTATATTTTGCAGGCATCAAAGTCATTGGCACTTCTGCAATCTCCACATCATCATGTTCAGAGTTAAATATTAAGAAGTCTCATCCGTTTGTTAAGTACAAACAATGTTTGGACTTGTTTGACATCGTTCGAAGACTTTGGAGGTTTTGGAGAAACATTAATATTACTATTTCTGGATGCGGGACTTTGTCACATGTAAGGATTTGTTAAGTATATAATAGGCTTGAGCCAATTTTAAAAGTGTACCAATTAAGATAAATTCTCACTTATCTTAACCTATTTTGGCTTTTCTGTTTTGAATTCAGGAGAATTGTATATTTTGTATTTCTCTACTGCAAAATATTACTATTTCTAATAACATATATTTTATAATAGTGTATAATTTAGGTAATAATATAGATAATTGTTTATATTTTCGGGGAAATTTTTTTACATTATTGGACTAAGAAAATTACAGTTCAATTTAAATTTTAATTTTTTGTTAGTAGACAAGTCAAATGGGTTTCAAAATGAGGGTTGCTATATCATTTATTCATCATATGTTCTATAGGTCAAGTTTTGAAAATTTAATTATGAAAAGTGCTTTCCCATTCAGAACAAAATTATCAGCATGTTGTATCTTGGTGAAAATTTATTTTCATGACATTTATAATATAATTACCGTGTATATGATAACTTATTATGTACTTAAAATACTAGTTATATCGATGAAAGTATGATTGTTGTAGTCTTTCTTCTCTATAATGTTGTTGAAATGTATTTTTTATTTTTGTAATTATCATTATTGTTATGTGTAGGGGCGGCTCTAGGAATTTGATAAAACGGGTCGGAAATTTGTCATATTTTGTAATTACTAACTTCAGTCTTATATATTATAGTTCAATATAAATCATATATAAAAATAAGCGGGTCAGCTTCACATATATGTACCTAAAAATAATTTCTCACTGTAAACAAATTTGAATGGTTGATCAACTAAATTTATTAAATTAAAAAAATGGGGAAACACCTCATAAAATCAATTTAGTATAAATATATTATATAATATTTTATTGTTATTTTGTTGGTTGTAATGTACCATCTACGCCCCAAAATATAAGTCATCATACACTTTTAGAATTGCTCCACAATATAAGTCGTTCTATATTACAAATTCAACATTTATTACCCTTTTCTCTATCTTACCCCTAATTTATTATCAATCCAATTAACCAGCTTTCATTACTTAACAATTATTGCATTAATGATAATTAATGAGCATTTTAGGCATTAACTTTTAAATTTATGACATTTAACCATTTCTTGATCTGTGTGAAATTTCTAATATGACTTATGTTTTAGGACAGATGTAGTAATATGTTATTTTGTTGGTTTTATGTATAATATTTTATTATTATTTTGTTGGCTTGATGAAATTTTATTTTGTTTGCCGTATGTATGTATGTATGTATGTATGTATGTATTATTATTATTATTATTATATTAATAATGATAATAATAATTATTATTATTATTTTGTTGGCCGTAGTGTTTTATTTTGTTTTTATGATAATTGTAAATTTTAAAATTAAATAAAAAAAGTGTTATGTGGATAAAGATAGATATAAAAAAATAAAAATAAAAAAGGTGTATGGCTTTTGCGGATCTGAGGTCCTCCATGCTCAGACCTGGCATGACGGATTCCGGTGGAGGTCCGGCGGTGATCCGGTGTCGTTTTGACTATCATGGTCCCCCATGGCTGTTGCTCTCTCGGTGGAGGCGTTGGTCACACTTTCGGGCTCCTCTCTCCATCCGATAGCGGCGGTCAACGTTGTCGGTTCATCGTTCTCTTCCCTTCGCTGGTTTATTCGCTTCAGATCGAGACGGGCGGCATGAATGTCTCCCTCACCGGGTGGTGCAATCCATTGCTGCATGGCTTGCATAATTCCGTTAAGGCTCTGGGCTCTTAACTGGCGGTTATGGTAGTCGTTCTTTTGACGGAGGTGTTAGTCATCTCTTACGGGCATCTCTCTCCACCCGGAGGCGGCGGTCGGTGGTTGTGGGTTCCCGTGGCGGCCATCTTGGTTCATGGTTTCAGTTTTGCTGCTTTGTTTTTGCTCTCCGGCGGCGGCGCTGCTAGCACATTGTTAATATTGTATTAGTTTGTTTGTTTTATCTGTCTTTCGTTGTAAATGTTGTTTTAGTTCTTTGTCCGTGTCTGTCGAATAATAGATTGCCTAGAGGATCCACGTGTATGAACGTCTTATTTCGGAAAAATATTATTTCCTTCTGTTCAGCACCCTCGACCCGATCTATCATTCGGCTTTGTTGTAATGTTTGTTGCTTGTCGTGCGGCTAGGCCACGTTGTAGTGCGGTTTTTTGGCCGCGTTTTTATGCGGGTTTTTGCCGCGTTGTAAGTTCGGTTTATCCGAGTTTAATAAAGCTTTCATCTTTCGGGGAAAGGAAAAAAAGATGCACAACGTAATCAAATTGTAAAATTAAAAAAGGGAGAAAAAATCATGAGGGAAACACCGAGGGTAGAAAACACTTTTTGGGGAAATACCGAGGATAGGAAATGTTTTCGGGTAAAACACCTCATCCCACTTCTATTATGAGTATAGATAGACAGATTTGAGCTACCGAAGCCGCTTTACGCGAGTGTTACTTTTAGTTTGATGATCAACATACATCAACCATAAAAAGGTAAAAACAAAAACAAAACAAATCAAAACAAACATGATTAGCACCGAAGAATAATACTATAACGTATCTTTTTCATGACCAAATCCTGAACTTAATGAAACGACCAACTACTATTTTTAGTTGTCAAGTTTTGAGATACATTTAAGTGAGAAGAGTTGGACCCATTATGAATCATTCAAAACAACATTCTTAGCCTCTTTACGTTCCTTATTGACTTATTTGTTCTAATTTATTTTATATAGTATAATTTTATTTTATTTGAATAATATGGTATCATTTTCAATTCATCATTTATCGTCACCGTTCATTGTTATTTTCTGAACATTTATCCTTATTAATCCTTCCTCCATTCTAAAATAACTGAACCAGTTGTCAAGAAATTTTGTTCCAAGATAACTGAGGCAGAACATTTTCCAATACAAAATTTAATGATTTTTTTCCCCCTTTTTTACTCATTTCTTTATTTTTTTCCATACACTATCTTCTGAAATGTTCCATACATTATCTTAAATGCACCAGCATTATTTACTCCATTTTCCATAAAGGTATTCTAATCTTTATCAAATCAAAGTCAAACAATTAATTACTATATTAATTTACGTGTTTTTGACAACTGCCTCAGTTATTGTGGAACGGAAGGAGTACAATGTAAGAAATGGAAAAGAAGATTGAATTAATTATATTCAAAAACTTTTCATCATTTCAATGTTAAAATCAATGCACTAACTCACTTCTAACCCTTAAGTCTGAACGATCCAATCATAGAAAGCAATACAACAAGATAAGGCTAGGTGCACTCATGTCATATACTACCTCCGTCCGAAAATGGAAATCCGTTTAAACCTTTTCACATGGATTAAGATAGTGGTTAAGTGTCATTAATTTTAGTGGTAAAAATCTAGAATACCCTTTGACTCGGGAAATACTTGTGTGGTGTCTCCACACGGTGTGGAGACACCGTGTGGCACCATACAGACCACACAGTTTTATTATGTATTTAAACTGTGTGGTTCTGATCGTTTCACTCGTCACTTCACCTCAAATTCCCTCACCACACAAGTATTTTCCCTTTGACTCTCACTAATGTAATAGTTGTAAAGTAGGTGAATGTATAATAAATTAGGAATAAAAGAAAGAAAAATGTAATAAATGGTCAATTGGTATTCTAGATGGACTTATATTATGGATAAATTCAAAAAACTAAACGGACTTATATTTTGGAGGCAGGTATACATCCATATCATGTAATAAATGCTTGTTATGGAATATAAAAAAAGATACAAATATTAAATGTTAGAATTTGGTATGTCTGGAAACAAAAATACATTATTAAATGACATATTGATTTTCTAAATTAAAATTTTTTTTGTAGGACGAATGTAGTATCCCACTAAAAGGACAACCGTAATAACTTAGCATATGACGAGTTTCATTAAATGCGTTGAAGTGGACAATTTAACGTAGAGACCGCAATGTAAAGCATCATATTCCTCCTTTTTGGTCATATGACTGTTGTGTCAATGATTATGAAACATCGATAGTGTCCGTATTATTGGCCATATGTCTCATTGGGCACCATAGATGGACTCTCAAGTCTCAAGTTGATTATTAGGCAAGATGGGATAGTGATGTGTCTTAAAGAAGAATGACATTCTTGTGAATGTTCCTTATTCAACTAATTTTGTGCAATTACATTTTTGTGAATGTTCCTTGTTGGAGAAAAAGCCCTTTTAAAGGGTTGAACGGTTAACTTTAGCGCGATTTACGGATAGGCTCCGATGTATATCATCGAGAGTTAATGATATCATTAAATACTCCATACGGAGTAGTTGATGATGGGCTTTTGAATCACTCGATTCGGATATCGGGTGAATGAGAAATTAATGCCTAAAGTTGGTTGAAAATGTGGTGGAGATAAGAGTTGAAGGGAGTACCTCAACTCATTCTCCCACATTGGAAAGATGGGAGACTTGTACTCCATATATAAGAGCTAGTGTATTCTCTTATAGATGTGCCCCAAGGGGCAAGGCACTTTTGTGCAGGAGGGAGGACTTAAGATTATTCCACACGCGCGCGCGCGCGCGTCGCCGTCCGTCCGGCTCGGCTCGAGCTCGGTTCGGGTCGGGTCGGGTGTTACTATTAATTTTTTGGACAAAATTTCTTTATGAAATTTACCATAAATTAATTTTGGAATATTATTGTGTCATTCGACCAATCAGAATTCATTGAGTCGTTCGACCAATCAGAATTCAGACGACACATCATCCGACCAATCAGAGGAGTTGATTATTTCGAAATTAATCATATTAATTTCGCCCCAATGACTTTTCCTGCGGGAAAAGCCGGCCATTACTTTTCCAAGGGGAAAAGTTTGATGATGTGTCTCGGCCAATCATATTTGAGTATTGGTTCCTCCTCTCCACTATATAAAGAACCCCATGGATGAGAGTTTAAGCATCGAATTTTCTCTAGTCTTTCCACCACAAAAAGGTCTAGCATATAGATTTAGTTCTTGAGTCGAAGAGAAGTTTGGAGCACTCTGTAAGTTCGCCGGAGCTCGGATCTTTGAAGTGCCTCTAAATCCGAGACGAAAGCCGTTGTATCTTGGGAGACATTTGCTACTACCGTGGGCACCATACCGGAGCAATTTGTCTTAAGGAAAGAGTTCATACTCGCCTCGGTTTTTCATTTATTTATGCGTTGCACTTTATATTGCTTTACTTTCAAGTCAGATCTGTGTGGTGATAGTTTAACTGTTAGATCTTAATCGTCATATCTGTATTTCATTAGATCTATCATTTACTTGTGTTGATTTATTACATCTGAACCATAGTTGCTTTGAAGTGTTAGATCTACATTAATTTGTGCATTTAATTATCCGTAATTTCTTCCGTAAATTACGGATCTGTTCCATAAATCACTCCACACACGATACACTACACTAACAAGCTTAAGACAAATTGATTCGTGTGTTGTAGGGTCGGTTGAACTTGTTACTACAGATCTGGTGTTAGATTGATACGAGATTGGCCTGCTATAATGTTTACTAGGAGATGGCTTTATATTTCTTTGGTTATAGCAAATAATTTATGTATTTGTTTGATTGAATGATGATACAAGTAAACATAGAGACAAGAGTACTTTATTAATAGTAAGAGCATATATATATTTCTTTCACGGATTTATAGGCATCTTTGACATATTTTTTCGTTGTGCTATATCATTGGGTTGTAATGATAACGTGGATAAAGTACGAATCGTTCAATTGGATACGGAAAAAAAAAATTATGATATGCTATGAGTAACCTGTTAATTATGCTATTGGTTAAATTTTCTGCGACTATGGCTCCGGTGATGATAGTATAAAAGGGAAGGGAAAAATAATGATAATAATAATAATAATGATATGTATAATGTTATCGTTGAAAAGTGGTCATCTCTCGCTAACATATACATTGTTATTGTTTCTCTGCTACATGCTATGTTGTGTGAACCGGACGTTTGGGTTTTGCTATCATCGTATTTGACTCTACATCTTGTCGTCTATCGATTACAACTTCACGTATGAGTGTGATGGATTTTTGTGCAAGGTTCTCAAGCAGCATTGGTGATTTAAAGGTACTTGTTTTTTTTTATTGGGTGCACAATACTAGACATCATGCTTCTGATGCTGTTGTGTCGTTTGAAAATTAAGGGGAAAGAAATAATTATACTAATAATATGGTTGCTTGCTATGATTGAGATAAGCACAATTAAGTGGATGACCTTTCTGTTGTTTATTTTCCTTTGCCGTGTAACAAGGAAATTGAATTTTATGCATATCGTTGTTGTCGAAAGTTTGGTTAGTACAGTAAACTTGTTAACGTACTTTGGACACATTACTTTAGCAGCATTCGAGTTGTTAAGTGGTACTAAAGAGTTACCACATCAGTATGTGCATTAAGTTATTGCACCTTTTCCACCCAAGTTAATAATTGCTACTTGGAGTATATATATTTAAGCTGTGGCTCATGGAGTCTAACATTTCCAATTGATGAATATTATTGTTTAGGTGCTTGTGGGTTTTGAATTAACCCGAAATATGTTAATACTGAATTATTGTGTAAAGTATTTGTGGACCTTACTACCAACAGATGACAACATTGGTGCACTGGTGTCTTGAGATATATTCCTTAATTGTATGATACATGATTGATGAAAGAGTATGGTAGTTTGTTGCTTACAATTCTGTTTGTAGTACATGATAACCTTTGTTGCTAGGTTGTGGAAATTTAATTGGCTAAAATTCTGCTAGTTTGTACTGTTCAGATTCTTATTTATGGTTTTGTTGCAAACGAACAACGGTCTGAGAATTGGGTGATCTTTTGTTCGTTGAACAAAAATGAAATGATACACCGAGGTGAATCCAAAAGCGACTGTGTCTTTTGTGACACAAGTCTACGTGCCTGTTGTAGCACTAGACGTAGCATCAGTGACCGGTTAATCTCATCCCGTGGATGGAGAAGTTCTGTGGTGCAACGAACGATGCTTTGAATGATCAAACTGGATTGATCAGTATGTTGACAGTGAAACTGTCTGTTGAGCACAAAGAGATGCGCTGTGAAGAGCCAGTGAGATTGGCTTTAAGATCTGCTTACATGCTTGAGTAATCTTGCTTGTGACACTGTGACTAAGACTTGAAAATTTCAAATTCGTTCATCTATTAATGAACATGGTGTTGTTACCAAATTTGAAATTTGATCCTCATCACAAGTGTCTAATATGTGTTGAAGCCATGTTGGCTAACTCACCGGTAGACCGGTAGAAAGGAACACAGAACCTCCTGATTCATGCAAACTAGAGGTGATAAAAGTATAATGTTACTTTTATTGAGTATAGCACCGAAATACGATGCTGAAAAGCAAAGATAAGGCTCGTGAAGCCTTGAGGAATGTCAGAATGAATGTGAGAATAAACATAGCAAACGGATGAGATGTATCCGTAGAGATTGTGATGGTGGATATGATGTATTGTTTCATGAGTCTTGCTAAGGGCCCGGCATCATTCATCAAACAACTACACCATACACACCTAAATCAAGTGGTATTGCTACGTGCAAGAACCGAACTCTTTAAGAGAGAATGAATGCTATGTTGTTAAGTTCGGGTATACCTCCGAACTTTTGGGGGGAGCTGCCCTCTCAGCAAAATTCATTCTGACCTAGATCCCTTCAGTGAAGAAGGATGACACCCTAAATGAGTTGTGGAAAGGCTGTGGTTTAGCTACAGATTCTTGGAAATGTGGGGGTGTTTGGCTAAGGTCGAAGTACCTAAACCAAAGTGAATGATAGGACCTAGAATCATTGGTGCCTATTGTTTCTGGTGCATAAATCAGACATCAATGATGTACATTAACATGTCATCATCGAGTCTAAGAATGTGGTGTTCCTTATGGATATCTTTCCTTGAAAGGAAAGTGTTAAAGAAGAAGCAAACATGAGTAAGCGGACATATGAGTCTTAATAAGAGAGTGGTCCTCAAGAAATTGAGGAACATCGTCTTAGTAAGAGGGCTAGGACTTCCAAGTCCTTTGCTCCTGATTTTCTGACCTATGGGAGAAAATGAACCCAGGACATATGCTGAGAAATGGCTATAAATAAAGAATCCATCATGCAAAACCACACTTGGGAGTTGGTTGATTTTCCATTAGGAAATAAACCACTCAGGTGCAAGTGGATCTTCAATGAGAAGTTATAGGTTGATGGATTTATAGTAAGGCGTTGTTGGTAGCCTGAGGGTATCGACAGAAAGAAGGCCTTGACTTCTTACTCACCAGTTACGAGAATTACTTATATAAGGTATAGCTGGAAATCCATCAAATGGATGTTTGTGGTGAGTTGAAGGAAGAAATGTACTTGGAACAACCCGATGGGTTCATAGTTCCAGGCTAAGAGAGTAAGGTGTGTAGACTTGTTAAGTCTCTCTGTGGCTCGAATAATAGCCAGAGCAACGGCATATCAAGTTTGACAATGTCATGTTGTCAAGTGGGTAGGACATATATATGTCTACATGAAGAACACACCTGTGTGATAGTATGTCTATGGCATGCTGATAATGGGAAGTACTCATGAGAGTATCATGAATACGGAAAGGATGCTGGCAAGGAACTTCGATGTGAAGGACCTGGGAGTTGCCGATTTGATACTAGGGAGTAAGTTCTCTAGACTATTTGATGGACTTGTGGTGACAAACTCATTATATTGAGTCTGTTTGGAAAGATTTAATGTCTTTGATAAAAGTCCAGTGAGCACTCCACTTGACCTAATTAAGAATAAAGGTGAACCTGTGGATCAACTGAGATATTCTCAAGTGATCGGAAGTCTGATGTACATAACCATTTGTACACGACCAGACTTAGCAAGTGCAGTGAATAAAATGAGTAGGTTCACGAGTAATCCAGATCACAACCATTGGAAAGCCTTAAATACGCTGTTGAGGTACATAAAGTACGCTATGAGTATGGGATTACGATATATATCCGGCAGTATTAGAAGGATACTGTGATGCGAATTGGATATCAGATACGAAAGATTCGAAGTCCACCAGTGGATGCTTATTCACGATTGGTGGTGGTGTTGTGTCCTGGAGGTCTACAAGACCAACGTGCATAGCTCATTCCACATTGGAAGCTGAGTTTATAGCCTTGATAAGGCTGGAGAAGAAGCTGAATGGCTTAGGAATTTCCCTAAGGATATTCCATGTTGGCCTAAGCTAGTGGCTGCTATTAGCATACACCGCGATAGTCGATCGGCGATAGGAAGGGCACGAGTAGTATATGTATAATGGTATGTCTCGACACATACGCCGTAGACACAATACCATTAAAGAATTGATCTCTAATGGTTTGATTTCCATCGATTATATACTATCGAAGGAGAATCTTGCGGATCCGCTTACAAAAGGTTTAGCTAGAGATCGATGTCAATTTTGACAACCGGAATGGGACCGAAGCCTATTACGCATGTTTCCTTGTAGTGGCAACCCAACCATGTTGACCGGAGATCCCAAGATCATGGTTCAAAAGGGACAACTAAGCTATAAGGAACGATCCGGACTTACCCATTCCGAGAGAATAAAAGTGCTATCTCGAGAGGTGTGAGGTTAAGCTTAGCTTTTAATGATTCCTATAGCTTGATATTCAAGTGGGGTAGGCCAGACTACCCTTGATAGGAGGTCACCTATGTAAGTGCGAAGTGGGGCCGCTTCTATGAGAATTTTGAGGCTTGAATTCTCTAAAGCACTTTCTAAAACCAAGTGTTGTCCAGGGCCGAGACGGACACAACCATGAGAACTGAAAGGTGCTAGGGGAAATATTGTGTGAGTGCTATTGTCTTGGTTTACACTAAAGGCTGAACAGTTCAAGACCTAATTCACTGATTAGCCGAGTAAATCCGATAGTACTTCACTAAGGCAGGTTCAAGGCCAGAAGCTACCTCTCCTGATGCAATATTTTTCCGTCTGAGTTCTCTTCAGAGTCTGCATTTGCATTTGCATTAATTTTCATTCATGTGGGGGATTGTTGGAGAAAAAGCCCTTTTAAAGGGTTGAACGGTTAACTTTAGCGCGATTTACGGATAGGCTCCGATGTATATCATCGAGAGTTAATGATATCATTAAATACTCCATACGGAGTAGTTGATGATGGGCTTTTGAATCACTCGATTCGGATATCGGGTGAATGAGAAATTAATGCCTAAAGTTGGTTGAAAATGTGGTGGAGATAAGAGTTGAAGGGAGTACCTCAACTCATTCTCCCACATTGGAAAGATGGGAGACTTGTACTCCATATATAAGAGCTAGTGTATTCTCTTATAGATGTGCCCCAAGGGGCAAGGCACTTTTGTGCAGGAGGGAGGACTTAGATTATTCCACACGCGCGCGCGCGCGCCTCGCCGTCCGTCCGGCTCGGCTCGAGCTCGGTTCGGTTCGGGTCGGGTCGGGTGTTACTATTAATTTTTTGGACAAAATTTCTTTATGAAATTTACCATAAATTAATTTTGGAATATTA
This sequence comes from Gentiana straminea, assembly GCA_036785695.1. Taxonomy (NCBI): domain Eukaryota; kingdom Viridiplantae; phylum Streptophyta; class Magnoliopsida; order Gentianales; family Gentianaceae; genus Gentiana; species Gentiana straminea. The sequence goes on along the minus strand of JAVUPR010000046.1, from coordinate 2,570,745 downwards.
TTGTGTCATTCGACCAATCAGAATTCATTGAGTCGTTCGACCAATCAGAATTCAGACGACACATCATCCGACCAATCAGAGGAGTTGATTATTTCGAAATTAATCATATTAATTTCGCCCCAATGACTTTTCCTGCGGGAAAAGCCGGCCATTACTTTTCCAAGGGGAAAAGTTTGATGATGTGTCTCGGCCAATCATATTTGAGTATTGGTTCCTCCTCTCCACTATATAAAGAACCCCATGGATGAGAGTTTAAGCATCGAATTTTCTCTAGTCTTTCCACCACAAAAAGGTCTAGCATATAGATTTAGTTCTTGAGTCGAAGAGAAGTTTGGAGCACTCTGTAAGTTCGCCGGAGCTCGGATCTTTGAAGTGCCTCTAAATCCGAGACGAAAGCCGTTGTATCTCGGGAGACATTTGCTACTACCGTGGGCACCATACCGGAGCAATTTGTCTTAAGGAAAGAGTTCATACTCGCCTCGGTTTGTCATTTATTTATGCGTTGCACTTTATATTGCTTTACTTTCAAGTCAGATCTGTGTGGTGATAATTTAACTGTTAGATCTTAATCGTCATATCTGTATTTCATTAGATCTATCATTTACTTGTGTTGATTTATTACATCTGAACCATAGTTGCTTTGATGTGTTAGATCTACATTAATTTGTGCATTTAATTATCCGTAATTTCTTCCGTAAATTACGGATCTGTTCCATAAATCACTCCACACACGATACACTACACTAACAAGATGGACTCTCAAGTCTCAAGTTGATTATTAGGCAAGATGGGATAGTGATGTGTCTTAAAGAAGAATGACATTCTTGTGAATGTTCCTTATTCAACTAATTTTGTGCAATTACTACTTATCCACTTAATGTTCTCTTCTAGAAGATTGTACATTTAGGACGTTTGGAGTCTCCATCTTTCACTTTAATTTTCTTTTAATCTGTCATTCCCACTTATTCTTATTGCGTGATGGTAAAATCTTTGTTAAAAAAAGCTATGCTGATTTGGATTTTTCTTTTTCTTTTTCATTTACCATATTTCTAAGGGTAAAGAGGTGGATATTACTATCATGGGGCATCGATTCAGTGCCTCAAAAGGTAAAGTAGAAGGGCGGCAAAAGAGTTGAGGGTATTTTTTAACTGTTATTTTGTTCCTGCTCTTACGAAGAGCATTATTTTCATTTTTGTATTAGATGTTTTTTCTTTTACGTTTGAAAATAAATGTTGTTTTTTTTCACGTGATGGAATATTTTATAGTACTGGCATACTTAGCAATGGTCTCTATATATTAGATGCGCATGTTGACGTACTTAATATAAACAATAAGAAAGCTAAAACAAGTGACTTGAATGAATCGTACTTATGGCATTGTAGACTTGGCCATATAAATAAGAATCGTATTTCCAAACTCCATAAAGATGGATTATTGGATCACTTCAATTATGAATCGTTTGATACATGTGAAGCTTGTTTACTTGGCAAGATGACAAAGTCACCATTTAGTGGCAAAGGGATAAGATCCAATGAATTGCTTGAGCTCATACATACTGATGTGTGCGGCCCAATGTCAATTCAAGCCAAAGGAGGATACTCTTACTTTATCACCTTCACTGATGACCATTCTCGTTATGGTTATATATACTTAATGAAGTATAAGTCTGAGGCCTTTGAAGAGTTCAAGGAATTCAGAAGTGAAGTTGAGAAACAACTAGGTAAAGAGATTAAAACACTTTGATCTGATCGATGTGGTGAATACCTAGATGGAGAGTTTCAAGATTACTCAAAGGAGAATGAGATTCTACCTGAATGGACCCCTCCCGGGATGCCACAGATGAATGGCGTGTCTGAGAGGAGGAACCGCACTTTGTTAGACATGGTGCGATCCATGATGAGTTATGCAGTTATACCAAAATCGTTTTGGGGGGGTATGCTCTCGAAACAGCATCCTACGTACTTAACCGTGCTCCATCAAAGACGGTTGATTCTATGCCATATGAGGTATGGACCAAGAGGAAACCGAATTTGGCATATCTTAAACCTTGGGGTTGTCCGACTTATGTGAAGCGGATGATGCCTGACAAACTATAAGCCAGATCTGATAAATGTCTATTTGTGGGCTATCCTAGAGAAACTAGAGGATACCAGTTTTGCCACCCTGGAGAACAAAAGGTGTTTGTTGCCAGGATTTTCCATTTCCTGGAGAAAGAGTTCATTCTAGAGAGGGCCATTGAGAGTAAAATTGATCTTGAAGAAAATTCAAGAACCACTTACGGACAACACTCAGTTGATGGAGGTAGAGCAGGTACCACCCAATAAGGTGGCGCAAGTCCCTGCTCCAAACACAGTAGCACCTCGAAGATCCACCAGGGAACGCCATGAACCCGAAAGGTACACGGGCGTATACCTCATGGAAGATGAGGACCCTAAAACTTACGAGGAGGTGTTAATGAGGCCTGACAAAGAGAGATGGCTAGAAGCCATGAATTCTGAAATGGAGTCCATGAAAGACAACCAAGTTTGGAACTTAGTTGATCCACATGAAGGAATAGTTCCTATTGGGTGCAAATAGGTCTTTAAGAGAAAGACCGACATGGATGGTAACGTAGTCGCCTACAAGGCTAGGTTAGTAGCAAAAGGTTATAAGCAAAGACAAGGTATCTGTTAGGTGTGATGCCCGAAAGACAATTTTGTAATTGTTTTTATTTAATAAATGAATTGACATTATTATTCATATTTATTATTCTCATATTCACCGATGTGACAATAGTATTTACACTACAGAAAACCCTAAAGTATATTGTTTATGTAATCACTTAACTCAGTGTATGGTATATACACAGGAGGATTGAGTTAGTGAAGATGTACTTAAAATACAATTAGCCCGTAGTGAAGTTAATCGAGAGTATCGGGTCTCTCCTTTAACGTGCTATTAATGCGCCCGTAACACAATAGGTGTGATTGTCTTATCCGGACTTTCGGTTAAGAGAACCTAATAGGGCATTTATATATGATAGATATATCATATAGGGTATCGGACCGATTTGATTAGAGTTCACGATATAATTCCGTAATCGAGAAGTCTTATCGAATCAATGGATGATCATATTTATGGATATATCTTAATCCCGAGGTGATCACGATCAACCGCTTGAATCGGTATGAAGTTTGACTTGACGGTTAAGGATTACACCGAGTCCGTGGTCCGAATTACCCCATCTTGGCATTGTACTTGGATTGAGTGAGTAGTCCGTGTTATCACGGATACGGAATCCATTCCTTCCATTTATGGAAGTAGATGATGCGATTCCCTTGTTTGTTAATCCTAGAAACCGATCGATCCATGGAGTTCATATTACACCGATTAGCTACCGGTGAGTTGTATGAATTAATTGATCACTAGGGGGTTAATGGTAAATAAGGATAAGAGGTTCTAAAAAGGGTTAACGGTAACTTCCCGATTTAGAATTAACGATCATGGAGGATTAATCCATATGTAATGATTATATCAATGGACGCTTATTATTATTCTCGTGAGGAGATAAATATAATCTCATAATCGGAGGAGTGCGATCACGGGATTATGGTGGCATATTCCTGTGATTGATTTATCAAATATAATTATTCTGTTCGTAAGATAATTATTTATTTGATTTATCGGAGCCGCTAATTATTAGTCCATGGTCCCCGACGTGCCTCCTAATATAGCATAGCTATTCTCGGACTTCGAATCCTAATAATATTAATTTAGTTCTTGTTGGACTTTATTAAAACGATATGTGAATTAATTGTTTAGTGGACTATTAAATTAGTTGGGCTAAATAATTAAATATATGGAAAAGACATTTTTCATAATCTTGGCCCAAAAGTGTGTTATAGTCGAAAATTGTGACTAGGTCACAAGCAATGTAAATTTCGGCCCCAAGCATTGTTTTATGGAACAAGAAATTATTTTCTTGTGTATTAATAAGACATGTGCATAAAATATTTATTGGATAAATATTTATGGTAAGAAATAAAGATAAATATTATTCTAGATTTGTTCTAAAATATTATGGAATTATCTTTTATTTAATAGGATTATTATAATTGATTTTGTATTAATTATTAAATCCTTGGAGGTTAAGTTTTACTCTCCTATATAAAGAGAGTTCTCCCAAGCCTCATAAGACACAACAATAAATTTCGACCTACACCTCTTAGAGAGGAGAATGTGAAAATTTTCGGCCAAGGGGAATAAGGGGAAAATCTTGGAGATTTTCCGGGTAGCATATCGGAAGGATTCGAGACGAGGATTTCCTTCCACCGGGAGTTGCTTGGATCACACGTACGGAAGATCGTGGTGCTCTTCACACTTTCCTTCGTTCATCCTATTGCGGTTCTTCAACTTGGATTTTGAGATCCAAGAGGTATGATCTACAACCCCCTTGTAGATATAGATCTAGTTATTTTATTACGTGTATATTATAGATCTAGATCCTTAAATCGCTTCCGCTGCGGATGATATTACTAACAGTGGTATCAGTCGCCAGGGTGGTCTATATTTATATGTATAAAATATTAGATCTAGGAATGGTAAACATGTAGATTTTTTGTCCCAAATTTTTTTTAAAAAAGGGGGCCGAAAATTGTTTAATTTTTTTATGATTATGAATGTCTTGGTTGAAGAGATGGATTGGGGTTGGTACTGTTTACTCGTTAAATCTATTGTAGCTCATTTGTTTAGTAACAATTGAGTATAGGAATTGTATTTTATTTATGTCAATTTTCGAAATTTATATGTAAAAATAGCATCTTTTATTGTATTTTTTTATCCGGGTTCGAGACGACGAAGATCATGGTGATGAAGATCATCAAGAAGGTAAAACGGGAGGAGGCCGAAATTGTTGTTGTTGTTTTTTAATTTTTTAGGTCACGGCACAAAATCTTTTTTTTTGCGGCAGCTTCTGTATTTTTTTTAGGGTATCCGGCAGCTTACATCACTAATGTTTGCATGGTATTGCATGCGCATTAATTTTTTTTAACCTAACAGGTTAGCCGACTAAAAAAAAAAAAAAAAAAAAAAGGTTTTGGATCAACCGTGAATTTAATATAAAAATAAAAATAAAAATAAAAACAAAGTTTTTTTTATAAAACAACTTGATAATATAGATATATTTTCAATATATTGGTATATTACGGCCTCCTCTCCTCGTCGTTCGTGGTTCGTGTCAAGATCGAAGGTTCGAGATTCGGAAGCTTCAAGATCAAGATTTGAAGATCATGACTTGAAGACATAGTATTAGTTTTACTTTTCCTTAGAAAATAGGTTAGTCGGGGGTACCAACGATCCATCTCGGTGTTTAAATTTTCCGCAATTTATTTTTTATGTGTTTGATCATAAAATAGATATAAAATCGGAATTGCCATGACATGCATCATATCATAAATCCACTCCTTGCATACATGTAGAATTTTAATTTTGGTAATTAAAATAGGCATGTATACAAACTCGCGTAATTAGTTGAAATTTAATTAATACGTGGTAATTAATTAATTTAGTAACTAATTAAAGATCCGAGGACGGGTTATGAAATCGTTAAGTTTTTTCGGTGTGTGTTCTCGGTGAACCGCCGTAAAAGCCCAAACGAGATCACGTTTTCGATTCGTAGTGTCTACGAGATTGAATGATGGTAAAAGAACAATAAATCTTGGATAAAAACGGTTCGCCTATAGGTTGGGTGGTCAACTGAGCTAGGCTCGACCGACTTAACCCTCCTAGTGTGATGTATGCACGGGGATCCGGCAAGACTAAGCTACACCGGAGAACGGAGGGGTGATTCCTTCTTATCTCAATGGGGCTGTCTTGACCCGATTTCGTCCGACTGTCACATATGTTCCAACGAATAGGACGGGTAGGCTTGCCTACGTTACCGACATCATTCGGAATCCTTGATTTGATGTGCTTTTATGTTAACATCAAAAAGACGTGGTTAGTTAACCCACCACCACTTCCAAAATATTGAGTGGGAGCGGGGGAGGCGACAGCCAACCCCACGGCCTCTACTATAGATACAAGTAAGTGAGAGAAGGGTGACGCCTCGCGGCGCTTTGATTTCGTCCCCCTACGGATGGTGTTCACCCCTATCAACATTCATGGCTTGGTCTCCGAAAGGATAGGATTTACGGGTACTCGTCGGGTCACTGACCTATCCTACGACGGCACACTCGGGGCGTACCTAAGAGATCCGATATAGTAGGTCACACTCATCATGGGTATTCTTGATAATATCTAGGCTAAAAAAGGAAGGTAGTCAATGAATAAAGGGATGTTCGATTCTCGTGGGATGTTCGATTCTCACAAGTTATTCATTGATGAGATTGTCTCGATTTAACCGTCATCTCTTTGACCTACCCTACGGCGGCACTGAGATGCGAGGTTAAAACCTTGGAATGGTAGAGTAGACTTATTTTTAGTTTACAATTCCTAAAATAAAATAATATAGTAGTGTTAAACTTGAATTAATATATGTCATTTTATTTACAGCATTATATCCCTTACTAAATTGCTTAAAATTTATAATTGACTAGTATTGACTTCGTTAAAAAGTGGAAAGTAACTAAAACGTTGAACTAGTTAATCGATAATGCAATTATTTTTTCGAAAGAGATATTTTCTCTTAAGCCTTTTAAAAACCAGAGTGACATATAGGTATGTCACTAGTGTCATTCGTGTCAAACGGAAGACAAACTTAGTTTGATCAAAGGTGATTTTGGACTTTGAAATTCTTCTAGTGAATTTTGAGTGTGTAGTGATTACACGAGTAATTTTCTAATTGAAAAATCGGAAAATCATGGAGTGTTACTAGTTGGACGATATTTGGAATCAATGAACTAGTGGGAGCTTTATGATTTGTTGTTTTTCTAGAACATTAGAAAAGTGTAACTGACTACACACGTAACCGTTCTAATTGAAAAACCGGAAAGTCATGAAACGTTGCTAGTTGGACGATATTTGGAATCGATGAACTAGTGGGAGTTCTATGATTTGTTGTTTTTCTGGAAACATTGGAACTATGTACGAGATTGTTTCTAAATCGAAAAAATCAGAAAATCATAAAAATAAAGCATTGCTCGTTAGACGGTATTTGGAACCGATAAACTAGTGGGAGCTTTAATATGATTTGTTGTTTTTTCTGGTATATTAGAAAATCCGAGAAGTCCACACGAGTAACACTCGAAATAGACATCCCACGGTTCAAGAGTAGTGTCTACTCAAACGAACCGCTGGTTCAAGACTGTTTCCATTCACGGAAAGTCAAGAATGGGAGAATATGTCTAAAAGTGTTTGTCACCTAAACTGAGAAAATTTTAAGGCTGAACCGAAAATTAATTAACTGAAAATCATAGGATAAGGACAGTGATTTTAGATCACCAACCTATGAATCCTTGGAGATTTTCTCGAGCTAAGTTCTTTGGAAGAACAAGGTAGTAGTGCATTTAACGATTAAAAGAGTAAACAACGGGCAGTTAATTTTAGCTAGAAAAGTGGGAGTGATATAAGGAAATGAATCTCGGATTCAATCCTTAAATATCGCGGAAAATTTATTTTCTGTTTAAGATACGTTGGAACGAATGGATTTACCTTCTATTCGATAATTTGTTTGTCGTATAGAAAGTGAATATACCATTTGTAGTACGAATCCAAGACTCGGACTTTTGTTTGATAAAGTCAAAAACCACTTAGAATCTGCGAAATATGTATATAAAACACATCTTAAGAACTATTAAAAGCAATTGGTTTCTATATTTAGATAAACGCTTCTTCATATTCCATAGTTAGTGCATAGTCCCTAAAAGACATGACACGAAGACTAGCTCGGGGTGATTCCTTTCTCCTAGTCCGGTTAGATTGTCTCAAAGGTTCAATGACTAAGTTTCCTTTCAATCGGGAAAGGATAATGGATATAAAGTAACATAACATAGCTTGTTCATGACGACCTTCGGGGTCGATGAAAGATACGAGCTAGTAGGAGCTTCCGAGTAGTGACTTCTTGTCTGATAACTATTCAAACACTCCGGTAAGTTTATCCAAAATATTTTGAGGTTTCTCTGTTTTTAACAGAGATAGAGTATTCTATACTCAGAAATGGGCCATCACATAGTCCTAGGGACTGATGCTCAGCCTGCCTTATAGTGAAATACTTTCACTAAGTGAGAAACCGTTAAATTGCCTTATATATGTTTTTAGATGTGCTATAATACACTGCTTAACTCAATAAAGATATTAGAAGCGAAATAACGGTTTACATTGAAATGTAAGATCGAGAAGTCTGCCTAGAATATGCTTTGGAATTTACGGATAAGGTGTGGATTCGGTTCACCCCACTTCCGTAAATATAAGCATTTAGCACACGGTGCTTGAAGGTAAGACTGGGAATTTCGTGAATACGTTCGGTCAATGACCAATCGTTCTATATCTTGTAGCATTGAGAAAAAGGTTTGTTATAAGATTCTTGAAATCGGGAAGGGACAGTTATACTGATGCATCCTTCCTGATAGAGTCTATGAACAGCAAAACCTTGAACCTTGAAGTACGTTTACTCAAGGTAGTTACTAACCGATTAAAATCGGACCACATCCAACATTGGTTGTTGGTGATAACACTAAATACTACTAAACTAAATCGAATTTTGATCCACCCGAATGTAGTGGGAGTATGGTTTATCCATTACCCATTACGGGTTCTCATGGACTTTGTAGTCTAAGGATCGATTGATGACCTATGGCTCTTTTGTGAGCGATAGGATTCGATAATAGAGGTTGGTTTAATAGCCATAACCCCGTGAATGGAGTTCGGTACTCCGCTTCGTTCATGCTCTTGTAGAACCACCCGAGCATCTCAGGCCCAGTGGGAGTAATTGGATCTACACGGAAAAGAGTAGAATGAGTTCGGTATTGCATGATTTCGTTCAAAAGCAGAAAATAGGGGTGATTCCCTGAGATTTTCTTGCCAAACAAACGGAGTCTGGATTCATTCGAAACAGAAGGGTATTGACTTATGAACTTATGACAGGATGACTGTCAAGACTTATGTCCTTTGTGGATAAAAAGCAAACCTCTCGGTCACTGGAAGTCATATATTTCTACAATATATGGATTTGACCAGAATATTGATAAGTCTTTTGTAGACGGATATCAATTTTAGTACGGTAGTGAATATATACATACATATATTAGTGTTTGTGAAGGATAACACCGCACCGCCGTTGGAATCAACGTGGGTGTGTTATCCGAAGTCGAATCGACAATGCCACAATTCTCTCGCAACAGAGATTTGGACAACATTCTTAAGAGTTTGACTCGGTCGAATTCATTAGAATCGATCCTTCGGTTTCCCATCCATCTTATTGGTTAAGATGATGCATCTGTGTATGCAACATTCAACGAGGAAGTTCTACCCTATGCCTCAGGAATGACTCTCTAAATCTTTGGATCAAGAGAAATGGGATAGATTCTCTTTCTAGTAAGAGATGGTCAGGTTATTGAACGTCAACTTTGATCGAATCTTAGATTCGGCGGTTAACAAAGCAAGTTTAGTATGTCCTTTAGTATCTTGAAGAGAACGAGGAATAATATGCGGACATATTCATGTATGAACTTGGATATGTGTGATACACTGATTTTGACTTTAAGTCAGATTGAGGATGATCGTTAAGTCGATCTCGGGCTCGGTGTTTACTCGGTACCACATGATTAGATGGACCGGTAACGTTTCGATTCTACGGATCGTCTCGAGCCGACAACTCCGACTAATCATTAAGACCCATGACATTTAGATGTAGGTGCTCCTCGAGTCACCGACCTATCCTACGACGGCATACTCGGAGTGTACTTTGGAATCGAAATGGTTATGATATGCTTAATGGGTACTAGAATACGGGATGGGTCTCCATTGCTTTAGAGCAAGTGGGAGATGTAGTTTGTTGTATTTTAAATAATAGGGTGTGCTCTAAAACAATTAATCACATGCTTTCGTGCAAGTGGGAGATTGTTAGGTGTGATGCCCGAAAGACAATTTTGTAATTGTTTTTATTTAATAAATGAATTGACATTATTATTCATATTTATTATTCTCATATTCACCGATGTGACAATAGTATTTACACTACATAAAACCCTAAAGTATATTGTTTATGTAATCACTTAACTCAGTGTATGGTATATACACAGGAGGATTGAGTTAGTGAAGATGTACTTAAAATACAATTAGCCCGTAGTGAAGTTAATCGAGAGTATCGGGTCTCTCCTTTAACGTGCTATTAATGCGCCCAGAACACAATAGGTGTGATTGTCTTATCCGGACTTTCGGTTAAGAGAACCTAATAGGGCATTTATATATGATAGATATATCATATAGGGGGGACCGATTTGATTAGAGTTCACGATATAATTCCGTAATCGAGAAGTCTTATCGAATCAATGGATGATCATATTTATGGATATATCTTAATCCCGAGGTGATCACGATCCAACCGCTTGAATCGGTATGAAGTTTGACTTGACGGTTAAGGATTACACCGAGTCGTGGTCCGAATTACCCCATCTTGGCATTGTACTTGGATTGAGTGAGTAGGCTGTGTTATCACAGATACGGAATCCATTCCTTCCATTTATGGAAGTAGATAGACGATTCCTTGTTTGTTAATCCTAGAAACTGATCGATCCATGGAGTTCATATTACACTGATTAGCTACCAGTGAGTTGTATGAATTAATTGATCACTAGGGGGTTAATGGTAAATAAGGATAAGAGGTTCTAAAAAGGGTTAACGGTAACTTCCCGATTTAGAATGAACGATCATGGAGGATTAATCCATATGTAATGATTATATCAATGGACGCTTATTATTATTCTCGTGAGGAGATAAATATAATCTCATAATCGGAGGAGTGCGATCACGGGATTATGGTGGCATATTCCTGTGATTGATTTATCAAATATAATTATTCTGTTCGTAAGATAATTATTTATTTGATTTATCGGAGCCGCTAATTATTAGTCCATGGTCCCCGACGTGCCTCCTAATATAGCATAGCTATTCTCGGACTTCGAATCCTAATAATATTAATTTAGTTCTTGTTGGACTTTATTAAAACGATATGTGAATTAATTGTTTAGTGGACTATTAAATTAGTTGGGCTAAATAATTAAATATATGGAAAAGACATTTTTCATAATCTTGGCCCAAAAGTGTGTTATAGTCGAAAATTGTGACTAGGTCACAAGCAATGTAAATTTCGGCCCCAAGCATTGTTTTATGGAACAAGAAATTATTTTCTTGTGTATTAATAAGACATGTGCATAAAATATTTATTGGATAAATATTTATGGTAAGAAATAAAGATAAATATTATTCTAGATTTGTTCTAAAATATTATGGAATTATCTTTTATTTAATAGGATTATTATAATTGATTTTGTATTAATTATTAAATCCTTGGAGGTTAAGTTTTACTCTCCTATATAAAGAGAGTTCTCCCAAGCCTCATAAGACACAACAATAAATTTCGACCTACACCTCTTAGAGAGGAGAATGTGAAAATTTCGGCCAAGGGGAATAAGGGGAAAATCTTGGAGATTTTCCGGGTAGCATATCGGAAGGATTCGAGACGAGGATTTCCTTCCACCGGGAGTTGCTTGGATCACACGTACGGAAGATCGTGGTGCTCTTCACACTTTCCTTCGTTCATCCTATTGCGGTTCTTCAACTTGGATTTTGAGATCCAAGAGGTATGATCTACAACCCCCTTGTAGATATAGATCTAGTTATTTTATTACGTGTATATTATAGATCTAGATCCTTAAATCGCTTCCGCTGCGGATGATATTACTAACAGACTATGACGAAACCTTTCTGCCCGTTACCATGTTAAAGTCCATTAAAATTCTGCTTGCTATTGCAGCATACCATGATTACGAAATCTGGTAGATGGATGTGAAAAACAACTTTCTTTAACGGGAATCAGTCTGAGGAAGTGTATATGACACAACCTGAGGGTTTCACAACCAATGACGCCAGGATGGTGTGCAAATCGCAAAGGTCCATTTATGGATTGAAGCAAGCCTCTCGAAGTTGGAATCTTCACTTTGATGAGACAATCAAACAGTTTGATTTCATCAAGAACGAAGATGATCCCTATGTTTACGAGAAGGTTAGTGGGAGTGCCGTCGTTTTCCTGGTGCTTTATGTAGACGACATACTGCTAATAGGGAATGATGTGCCCATGTTACAGTCGGTCAATGTTTGGTTATCCAAGAAATTCTCTATGAAGTACTTGGGAGAAGCAGCTTATATTTTGGGGATTAAGATCTACAGAGATAGGTCTAAAAGGTTGCTTGCTCTGTCACAATCCACCTATATAGACAATATGTTGAAAAGGTTCAGCATGGAGCAATCCAAGAGAGGGTTGCTGCCCATGTCATGTCAAAGGAAATGTGTCCTAAGACAGAGGAGGAAAGGGCACGCATGTCCAAGGTCCCGTATGCTTCGGCTATATGTTACGAAATCTACGCGGGAAAGCAGCGGAATTCAAAATTTTGATTTCCTTTTACCCAATATCGACTTCGTTTAAGCAATAAACAAATAAGCTAGTAGACGGTAGTTACCTTGCTTGATCTAGAAGATCGACGCTTTGACCGTCTAAGGAGAGTAGTTGTGCACGGAGCCACCCAAGTGTTCGGCCTCTACCGCTAGTCCACACGAACAACCCGCCGGAATCCACCATTGGATTGCTTCTAGAAAAATCCGGCTGTTAGACCGGCGTTTTCTCTCTCTCAAAAATCTCTCTAAGAAGCTCTCTATTTTTTTCACAAGAACTATTAGCTCTTGGAATTGTGTTGTACAAAAGAGCTAGCCAAGCCCTCCTATTTATAGGATGACCTGCGCCCCTATGTGATCCCAATCTGATTGGGAGAAGCTTCCTAGTAGATTGGGGAGAAAGAAAACATTTTCCTAATAAAATAAGGAAAATATCTTTTATTGAATTATCTCATTTAATTTAATATGGTAATCTTATTAATTAAATTGCATAATTCAAATGTATCCAATACACTTAAATATGGCGTCCCTTTTACCAATAACAAATAAGCTAGTAGACGGTAGTTACCTTGCTTGATCTAGAAGATCGACGCTTTGACCGTCTAAGGAGAGTAGTTGTGCACGGAGCCACCCAAGTGTTCGGCCTCTACCGCTAGTCCACACGAACAACCCGCCGGAATCCACCATTGGATTGCTTCTAGAAAAATCCGGCTGTTAGACCGGCGTTTTCTCTCTCTCAAAAATCTCTCTAAGAAGCTCTCTATTTTTTTCACAAGAACTATTAGCTCTTGGAATTGTGTTGTACAAAAGAGCTAGCCAAGCCCTCCTATTTATAGGATGACCTGCGCCCTATGTGATCCCAATCTGATTGGGAGAAGCTTCCTAGTAGATTGGGGAGAAAGAAAACATTTTCCTAATAAAATAAGGAAAATATCTTTTATTGAATTATCTCATTTAATTTAATATGGTAATCTTATTAATTAAATTGCATAATTCAAATGTATCCAATACACTTAAATATGGCGTCCCTTTTACCAATAGTTTGGCACCCAAAATATTCTTTAATTAATATAATACTATGATTAATTAATTTGCAAAATTCATGTGTATCAAAATACACAATAAAATTTCGACACACATACATTATGTGTATATTTAATTAATCAACATAATTAATATCTTGTATTATATTTATTCATAATAAATAAATATCACCATATTAATTTACCACTATAACCTTTATAGGACGAGATAATTTTTTTTCTTATTTGGTTATCTCTATAACCGCATTTTAATCCGGCTAGATGTTCTTATGTGTGTGACCCGATAGGCTTCTGAATATGTTGGCCGTAGACTCAAAGTGCAAATTACGAAAATGTCCTTCATGCCTAACGATCACGGGATAGCGTCTAGCAACACACCGTGACCCCCAATCATTGGAAGAGTCAAATGCAATGACTACTACCTTTCATGTGAAACGGTTACTGTGTAACTTACAATCATATCGCTGTAATAATATCCATACGGTCGTTTGTCGAGTGTCAAACATCAACGAACGTATCTTATAATCTGGATATCATGCTCTCTCGAAGTAACTCATTTACTTCCACTTTGCAAAGATTCACGAGAGTAAGACATTCCTTATAAGAAGGCCCTTTCGGATATTCACCATACTGATAGGGTACGCGATTTCCAGATGACCATACATGTATACTCCGCATGCTTCAGTATCACACCCAATCACTATCGCATGATCGCCCCATGTCTAGGGGAAACCTCAATAGTGTCAAAGCATGAAAATCCACACCGTGATGCCATGAAGACTCCGGTCTTAAGGATAATTACACAACTGCCACATCTTGCGACACTTAATGTAAGTGGGTCAGTCTAACATACGCATTCTCTAATACACGTCCACGTACAGTCCAAGTGTCTCTACACTTCGATAGACGAGATCTATCCCTACCCCTTAAAGACAGAAGACATCTAATACGTGCTAGTTTGTTTATACTATCAATGCCCTGTTTAATAGTACATCAGCCTAGAGACATTTAAGTATCAAACTTATTAAAGTGATTAGAGATTCATCAGCCATAATCGCCTATCATGGTTTCTTTACCATAGTTTGATAATAAGGACGTTATCATATAACAATTCATAATTGGTTCTTTAAAAAGAACAAATATATGACAACATAAAAGCCAATTATTATATGTATAAACATAAAGAAATAGTAGAAATGTCCGACCTGGTCGGATCCGGTCCAACCCGATTGGGTTTAGGACACTATTTCAACACTATAGGGTCTATCATGTATGCCATGTTGTGCACAAGGCCAGATGTCTCGTACCCTCTTAGTATGACTAGTAGGTACCATGCGAATCCAGGTGATGGTCACCAGGGGCGGACGCAGGATCCCGGGTGAGGGGGGGCGATACTAAGGGCGAGTGTAAATTTTTAGGGGGGGCGAAAAAAATACACAACATACATAATAGTGTATTTTCCGGATCTGGGGCGCTTGACACCTAGGGATAGGGTACATCCGCCCCTGATGGTCACTGGATTACTGTCAAGAATATCCTCAAGTACATGAGACGTACTAGGGATATGTTCTTAGTCTTTGGGAACAGTGATTTGGTATTACGAGGTTACACAGATGCCAGTTTTCATACTGACATAGATGACTTAAAGTCACAATTTGGATTTGTTTACACGCTTAACGGCGGCGCAGTGAGCTGGAAGAGTTCCAAGCAGGAGACTACTATAGATTCTGCAACAGAAACCAAGTACATAATAGCCTCGGAGGCGGCAAAGGAAGCAGTTTGGATGAAGAAGTTCATTACTGAACTTGGTGTGGTTTCTTCCATTGAAGGTTCAGTTCCATTGTACTGTGACAATAATAGGGCAATTGCTCAGTCAAAGGAACCAATGTCTCATCAGAAGTCCAAACATGTATTACGGCGTTATCACCCAATTAGAGAGATAGTTGATAGAGAAGATGTAAAGATAGAGAAAGTCCACACGGATGATAACATAGCTGATCCGTTGACCAAGGCATTGTCGCAGTCTAAACATGTTCACATGTATGGGCTTAGGCATATGGGTGATTTGCTGGATATACAGAAACCCAAATCCGGATCCGATCCATAATTGGATCGTCAGATCTGATTCACAACACCGATCGAGACACTCGATCATGCACAGCGGAAGCTATGAATAAATTCGCATACGATTTTACCACGATTCGATTCGCATAAATAATCAATAACTACAAAAAGGTTAGTAGATTTACCCAAACCGGAGAGAGACGATAAATCGACAAAAGGGAGAAGCCGTAGTCTTCCGGATTGTATCTCCTAACGACGACTGGTGGACGTCGATCCTCGCCGTAGAACCTCCTCGAATATGCACTCTCTTAATGACTAGAACAAGAAAATTATTTTTCTCTTCTTTTATTTTGATGATGGCGCAATTTGTGAATTCTATTGTGCTAGGAAGAACTAGTCAAGAGAGTTATCTTTTTCACACTATAATTACCTATTCCCATAAGGAAAAGATATTTTTGCCAAAAGATAAGAGATAATTCCCAAAAAAATCAATCTCTTATTTTTCCATTAATTATCCAACAAATAGATAATTAATTAATTACACATGTGACATAATATAAGAAAATTTCTTCTCCTAATTTATCCACATTAATGGCACCACATTTTCATCATTATAATAGAAAATGTCTTTTCTATTTTACATATTACTTACCAAATAAATAATATTGCATATTCATTAAATAGACCAAGTATTTAATTTATTCTCGAGGTTCCATAAAACGAGAAAACACTCGCGTGTTAGGAGCCAACCCGGGGACCATGGACCTATACCAGTAGCTACAATAAATTGAATAAAATATTCATCGAACAGAATATTTCTACTCAACTTATTAATTCCGGAATTACGCAACCATAAATCCGAAACTGAACTCTATCGATTATAGATATAACTTATACTCAAAACGTCGAGTCGAGTCGATAAGTGTCCATTGTTATAATCATTACATATAAACTAACCCTCCATAGACTATCTGTAATGAAGCAGGATTATTTCCGCAAACCTTATACATCTTATCATTATTTACCATTAACCCACTAGTGATCAATTAGTTCATAACCAATACGAACTCCGCGGATCGATTAGTTTCTAGGATCAACAAATAAGGGGATTGTCTTTCTGCTTCCCGCAGGAAGGAATGGATTCCATATCTGTGAGACACACACTTCTCACTCATTCCAGAATAGTGCCAACGTGAAAGTGATTCAGACCACGCCTCTTAGCAATCCTTAACGAACACATCAAACCCTATCTTGAAACCAGTAGGAGTCTGTAATCACTTCAGGATTAAGGTTAATCCATATATGATCATCTTGTGATTTAATAAGATTTCTCAATCACGGAATTATATGAGAAATGCAGATTAAATCGGTCGATTCCTATATGACTCACATCATATATAAATGCCCTACTTACACAACCAATGTCGACGGTCCGGATAGGACGGTCACACCATAAAGTGTTCTGGGCGTATTAATGGTGGTTTAATCAATAGACCCCATACTTTGATTAAGTTCACCACGGACTAACATTTCAAGTGTATCACCATAAACTTAATCCTCATGTGTGACACACACTAAGTTATATGGCTACATATGATACGACTTGGGGTTTTCAGCAGTGTATTACTTGTAAGCACGAAGCAAATAATAAGATGAGAATAAATCTGTCATTTATTAATTCTAAAAACAATTACATAAATTGTCTTTCGGGTGCTACTTCCAACAATCTCCCACTTGCCCGTATAGACAAGCAACAATTGTCTTTCGGGCACTCTATATCTAACAATCTCCCACTTGCCCGTAAAGACAAGCAACACTTATTTTTAGAGCACCACACCCTTATTCTTTCTATCCACAACATGATTGGCTTTAGGCCAAGTGGGAGATTGTTGAGTAGGTGTCCTAAACCCAATCGGGTTGGACCCGATCCGACCGTGTCGGGTCATTTACAGTCTATTTAAGTTCATGTAATAACTTTATTATGATTAATAAAAGCACTTTTGTTATTATATACTTTGTTTATTTATTAGACCAATTGTGATTGTGTATATGATAACGCCCTTAGTATTAAACTGTGATAGAGAAACCATGATGGTGATTATGGTTGATGAGATCTCTAATCACTTTAATAAGTTTGATACTTAAATGTCTCTAGGTTGATGTACTGTTAAACAGGGTGTTGATAGTACGAACTGACTAGCACGTATTAGATATCTTCTATCTTTAAGGCATGGATTGATCTTGTCTATTGAAGTGTAGTGACACTTGGACTGTACGTGGACGTGTATTAGAGAATACATACGTTAGACTGACCCACTTACATTGTTAAGTGTCACACTATGTGACGGTTGTGTAATTATCCTTAGGACCGGAGTCTGCATGGCATCACGGTGTGGATTGTCATGCTTTGATACTATTGAGGTTTCCCTTAGCCATGGGGCGATCATGCGGTAGTGATTGGGTACGATACTGAAGCATGCGGAGTATACATGTTAGGTCATCTGGGAATCGCGTACCCTATGAGTAGAAGTGAATATCCGAAAAGGCCTTCCCAAAGGAATGTCTAGTTCTCGTGACTCTTTGCAAAGTGGGAGTAAATGAGTTATTCCGAGAGAGCTTGATATCCAGATTATGGGATACGATCAAGGTGCGATCGTATGGATATTACTACAGCGATAGGATTCTATTTACATGCTAACCGAGCACGTGAAAGGTAGTAGTCATTACGTATTGACTCTTCCGATGATTGGGGTCATTGACGTGTTGCTAGACGCTATCCATGATCGTTAGAGGTGAAGGACTTTTCGTAATTGCACCTTATGTCTACGGCCAACATATTCGGAAGCCAATCGGGTCACACACATATGAATATCGAGTCGGATTCAAATGCGGTTATAGTTGATGACCAAATAAGGAAAGTTTTATCTCAAGACTATAAAGGTTATTGTGGTAAATTAATATGGTGGTATTTATTTATTATGAATAAATTAAAGTGTTATTTGTTTATAAGGACATGTTTTGAGACTTAATTAGACACTTAGGATGCCTAAAAAACATAATCGTTTATAAGGACACAGTTTCACTTGTTGGACAAAATTAACCTCATCACTACCTTTATCACTTTCTATTTTTCAATTCAACGGAAAAATGAATCAATGTCATGGTCCGACTGCCGCTTCTCCGGCTTCAAACAACTCCCGTTGATCTAGCCTTGCCGCCGCCGGAGATTGGCCGGAGATTGTATCCAGATTCCGATCTAATCCCAGGACAAAGCGAACGGTCAACATCTGAAACCAAGCATTGAAGTTACAAAGCATATTCGTGTTCTCGTATCTTCAAATTTGGTTTCACAGGCAGGCATGGCTAAGCTCATTGGGCTTGGTGGCGAGACAAATGTGTTGGTCCCAGAGAAGGGTAAAACTATAGTCAGGGGGTGAATGACTATAGTGGAGTTTCAAAAACTTTTCTTGTATTTAAAATCTTTTGGGCAGCGGATAAGTCCCTTCTTAATATGTTGTTTCAAAGTAGTTTATGAAATCACATATATATGATATAATATAAGCAATTAAATAAATGCAGTAAGGTAAATTGCTGAAAGTAAATTGACACAAAGGTTTATAGTGGTTCAGGGTGGTGTAATCCCTTAATCCACTCTTCTCTTGTGATGATTGGAGGAATTTCACTATTGTTTTCACAGATACAATAGCCTGATTGTCCTTGACTACACAAGCTTCACAATATTCAAGACTATCACTCATTGACTTCAACAGCTTCAGTGACTCAGTCTCTTTCACTGCTCCTTGGGAATAAATCCTTCAGCAGCTATCACAAACAAAACTCCTACTCAGATTGCTCTGATTCAATTGCTCGATTGAAGTGAATTGGATTCATAAGTTTTTTGATCAATCTCAATGCTTGATTTGCAATTGAAGTTCTGATTCCTGAGAGTTGATCTCTAGATATTTCCTTTTAGCACAGATGCAGGCTTTTCACTTTGACAGAGTTTCTGCTTGTAAATTATCAAACTTAATCGTTCTCTTATATTTTTTTTCTTGTCTGTCAATGCCTTCTATTTATAGCCTTGATAATCCTTGATTTGAATTTCTGTCCGTTGGCTATTTTAATGAGGGGAATAATCCTTGATTTTATTCTTGATTCCCCCTTAATTATATTCCCCTTGATTTCAGTGATCGGATTTTTCTTCAAACGTTTATCAGAAAATCCGTCCTTGATTGATCCTCAATTGATTGTGCATTTAATGCTTGATCCTCTGTACCTTCTTCATACTTCAAAATCTGATCAAGCAAGGTTTACTTGGCCGTTCTCTGATCAGTTAAGTGACTGTCTGACTTTTCCGTTTAAATCTTCCTTCACTGCTTTGTCTTCACTCAGCCGATAGTCGGTTCACTTTGCCGATTCACTGTTTCCTTCATTCTTTTAGGTTCAGTAGAATCTTTGTACTTCACTGATCCTTGATTTATGTGAGATCAGTGTACACCATATTTAAATATCAAGTTTCATCACTTGGAATGTAACTTAGACTTATCCAAGGTCATCACAGACTTCCTTGGTTATAAATCAGACCATAATGTCTTCACGCTTCTCTGGTGGTACTTGGCTGGGTTCACTCTGCCGAAAATATGTTTTTACTCAGCCGTCCTACCAACTAGTACAATACTTGTCTGACTCAACTTATACAACATGTCAGACTCTAAGTAAAGACTTATACAGAGAATTCTAACTTATTTCAGGCTTGCTATAACAGCTAGTATGGCTATCATCAAAACATAATAAAATGTTCTTAACAATTCCCCCCTTTTTGATGATGCCAAAACCCTCATAAGCCTGAACATAAGTATACCAAAATTTTGCATAATAAACACTGGAATAAAACTCAACAATTTTATTCATCCATTTAAGGACAATAAGGTATTGCATATTCAAAGGCATTTATATTAGTAAATAAATCAATATAGAAAGGGCTACTACAGCTTCTTTTCTTCAAACCTGATGCCTTTGCCTTTGATGCCCTTGCCCTTATCTGTTGGGCTTGCCTTCTTTCCACTGGAGCTCTCAGGCTTTGAGCTTCCTTCCCCCTTTTTGGCAGCACCAAATCGTGTTTCAAGAGTTGCATTTGCTTCTTCGGACTCGGGGAGAGGACCATACCTTTTCTCCAGAATTTTGTTGTTGGCCTCAGTGACATTTATCAGGGTTTCGAGTTGCTAGCCAGAATATTCCATAGCCTCATCCAGATGGTGAAGTTGATGAGCATGAGCATTTAAAGTATCCACCAGTGGTTTGAGACTGTTATCAATCTTGTCAGCATGAAACTCAAGATTGGTCTGGACATGGTAGGGGATGAGATGTTGCAGGTTGCAAAGCAGGTTGACCTGTTTCTCCATGACCTCATCTTGAACGTTAAGGTGACTGATGAGGGCTTCAATTTTGTGGTTTAAGGAGGTTGCATCACTCCTTAACGCAGCTTTCATGTTTTGTCTGCTGTGATACTGCTTTTCCATGTCTACAATTAAAGGTTGAATATCCAGATTGAAAAGTCTTTCTAGATCAATTTCTTCTGGTGCCACTTCAACATCCTCATCATCGTCCTCTTCTTCCTTCTCTTTATCATCCTTATTTTTTGCTGTGTCTTCTTTCTTCTCTTCCTCTTTCTCTTCTTTTTTTTTTGTCAGTATTCTCGGGTTCAGTGAGAGGTTGCTGAGAGATACTTGCTTTTGACTGGCCCTGGAACAACTGACTTCATGTTCCATGTGCCGGAGACTTGATTGGTTCTGCTGATGTTCCCTCTTTGGCAATAGTGGGGGTGTTGGCAATTTCAGTAGAGTGAGCTTGATCAGCTGGCTCACTCGGCTGTTTGTCAACTTTGCTGAGGCTCTTGAGAATCACATCTTGAAGAGTTAGGTCATCATCAAAAATCTCCATCTTTTCTTGATCTTCTTTGAGATGGTTTTCTTCCTCTGGCTCTATTTCGTCTTTGTCTGCCTCACTGTCAGTAGCGTCGTCTTCACCTTCAATCTCTTCTTCATCAGATGAGGTAAGACGGTATCCCTCTTCACCTTCTTCCAGATATGTCACTTCTTCTTGTTTCTCTCCCTCAGTCGCTGCATCGTCACTGATGACCACAGGGTTATCTTGATTGCTGGTACTGAGTATAGGAGTGTCCTCTTGTGCCTTTTGACATCTGGTTCGTCTTTCCATCCCTGATCTACTGCTTTCGGGTGCTTTGCTGGTGTCTGAGTATCCCATAAAGATTTCTTCATCAGCTTTTTCATCAAAAGTGTGTAACTGATTCCTGTTCAACACAAAACATTTAGATCCAAACATATGCAAATATGAGATATTAGGTTTTCTTCCATTCCATATTTCATATGGAGTTTTTCCATGATGTTTGTTGATGATTGATCTGTTTTGAGTATAGCATGCAGTGTTTGCTGCTTCAGCCCAAAATCTCTTTGGCAAACATGCTTCTGCAATCATTGTTCTGACTGCTTCTTTGAGAGTTTTGTTTCTTCTTTCTGCTACACCATTTTGCTGTGGAGTTCCTGCTGCTAATAGTTGATGTAGTACTCCATTCTCTTCATAGTAGTTTCTGATAATTTAATTTAGAAACTCTGTGCTTCTATCTGATCTGATCTTGATGATCTTCAGCCCCTTCTCATTTTGAATTCTTCTTAGCAATCTGGCAACTTCTTGAGTGTCTTTCTCTTCTTGTTCATGAATATAGTCTAGGTGTATTTGGAGAAGTCATCCACCACTACTAGAGAGTATTTCTTTCCACTTATACTGACTGGTGTGACTGGTCCAAAAAGATCCATATGCAGAAGATGCAGAATTCTTGTTGTTATTGATAGGGCTTTGATTTGAAGGAGCTTTTAATTTGCTTCCCTTTTTGACAAGCATCACATAGACTTTCTTTCTTGAATGTGATCTCTGGTAGGCCTTCAACTAACTTGTTCTTTGACAGTGTGTTGATTGTTTTGAAGTTGAGATGATTCAATCTTCTATGCCAAATCCAGCTTATTGATTGTTTACTTTTGACAAGCAAACATGTTTCTGTTGTTGTTGTCTTCAAATCTACTACATACATGTTGTCTTATGTTCTTCCTACAAGTACAACTGTGTTGGTTTGGCTGTGAATCACTTTGCATCCTTCCTTGTTAAAGTGCATATTGTAGCCTTTGTCACAGATTTGACTAATACTTAGTAGGTTGAAGTTCAGTCCTTTAACATAGGCCACATTTTGAATCTTCAAGTTGTTTTTGAGCATTATGCCTTAATGTTTTTGAGCATTATGCCTTAACATAGGCCACATTTTGAATCTTCTTTGCCTCCAAAGGTGACTTTGGGTCCATCAAAAGCTTTAAAGTCAGTGAGCCATCCTTTGTTTCCTGTCATGTGTCTGGAACATCCACTGTCTATGTACCAGACATCCTACAAAACAAATTAAGTATGTTTAGGTACCCAACACAGTTTGGGTCCATGCCTGTTAGCAGTCATGCCTCCTACTCCAAGTGTATATCCAAATGATCTTCTTTTTGGATAATTAAAGTCATCAACTTCATATGTATAAGGCATGGCAGAATAGCTTTTAATATTTCTACTGAAGGTATTCTGATACTTTTCTTCACTTTTTGGTGCATTTGCATCCTTTTTCACTTTTCAATATGCAGTAGGAAACCTATGTTGCTTCATGTGTCTAGGAACAAACCTTGGTTGTTTTTTCTTAGACACATGATGCATGGCATGAAATGGTTTCTTCTTGTATTTTGGAGGTGCAACATTCAAATCATATTCTGAAGGGTAAAGTCTTCATTTACCTTTCAGAAAACCTTTGCTTTTGGTTGACTGAATTGATGGTTTGGTCTGTTGTTTCACTACACTGGGTTTTGACTTCACCGGTGTATGATGAGTGGTTTAAACTATGGTCTGTCTTTTTTCTGAACTTTGGTCCATTCTTGGTCCTAGATTCAAAATTGTGTTGTCCATTGTTTCTATTCTCATCCTGACTGTTGTAGCCAAGACCAGATTTGGATCCAAACCTTTTTGAGGGTTTGTAAGCTGGTGCATTGGTGAACATGACTGGTAGGGAAATTTTCTCGGCTGATCTTTCAACATTGGATGAGTGATCATCTACTGCTTGTTGATCAGTTCAGTGAATCCTCTTACTAGTTTTTTCAGCTTTTACTTTGTCCAATTCTTTCTTTAATCTTTTATTCTCCTTTCTTAGATTCTCACACTCCTGTTCCAGAATTTCATGATTCAACTCAATATCATCAAATTTACTCATGAGATTTTGAATTAGGCTTGCAGAGTCTAGTGGAAGAATAGAAGATTGTGCAGTGTCAGATGTGGATGCACTTGATGATGAGTATGGGCTAGAGGTCACCTCAGTTTCATTAGATTCTTTAGCCATAAGGAATAGGTAGGCTTTCTCATTGTCTGAGCTATCAGCTTCATCATCATCATCATAATCATTTTCAGATGATTCTTCATTCTTTTCACTGCTGGATTCAGCTTTGAGTGCTTTCTTGATTTTTCTCTTTTCAGTTGTCTTGTACTTCCTCTTGTCCTTATCTTTATCTTTTTCTTCAGGGCAATCAACTTTGAAATGACCTTTCTTCTTGCAATTGAAGCATCTGTATTCATCATCTTTTTTCTTCATGTCTTTGCTTGTGCTAAACTTCTTGAATGATGATGAACCTCCTTTGAATTGCTTCTTCTTGTTAAACCTGTCAAAACGTTTTACTAGTAAAGCTACATGTTCCTTCAGCTCCTGTGTCTCTTTGTTGTTTGCATCAGCTGTTTGACTTTGCTGGGGTGCAACCAGTGCACTGGCCTTATGTGCCTCTGCTGGTGCACTGTCTTCACCGTTCAACTCAAATTTAAGAGCCTTTAGTCGAGACAATAGAGTTACGGTATCAGTGGTTGTAAGATTTGTTGTCCCTCTCCCTCTGATTACTGATGTAATGATCTTCCATCTTTCAGGTAGGCCTCTCAAGATATGTGTGTCCAAGTTGTTGTAGTTCACTGATAATGCTTGAGAATCCGTTGTCCATTTGATCAATGGTTTCACCAGTCTTCATTTTGAATTTCTCAAATTTCTGTTTTGCAACAGACAATTTGTTTTCTTTGACTGCTTCTGATCCTTCATTGATCAGTGCCAATTTGTCCCACATCTCCTTTGCTATTTTTCAATCTTTGATCCTCATGAACATGTTACTGTCCAGAGTCTTCAAAATCATGTCTTTTGCAACAAAATCGAGATTTGCTCTTCTCCTGTCATCCTTGGTCCAATCTTTCTTGAGTTTGTCTATTACTTTTCCTTGATCTGCTCTTGTGGCTACCACAGTTGTAATCTCGATTGGGCCATCATTAATTACATCCAGCATCTCATCATGAGTTGCTGTAAGATGAGACAACATTCTTATTTTGTATTCATCAAAATTATTAACATTGAATACATGTACCTTAGACATAAAATTTGAGGAATCCATAAATACAAATAAGAGATATGTATATATATGTATAGAAACTACAAATTTGAAAACTACTTTGAAAATATGTGATCTCCTTGTTGCCATAAATTAGATCTAAACAAGTTCTGATACTAGGAACACTGCTCCGATACCAATTGTTGGTCCCAGAGTTGGGTAAAACTATAGTCAGAGGGGGGTGAATGACTATAGTGGCGTTTCAAAAAAATTTCTTGTATTTAAAAGCTTTTGGGCAGCGGATAAGTCCCTTCTTAATATGTTGATTCAAAATAGTTTATGCAATCACAGATATATGATATAATATAAGCAATTAAATAAATGCAGTAAGGTAAATTGCTGAAAGTAAATTGACACAAAGGTTTATAGTGGTTCAGGGTGGTGTAATCCCTTAATCCACTCTTTTTATGTGATGATTGGAGGAATTTCACTATTGTTTTCACAGATACAATAGCCTGATTGTCCTTGACTACACAAGCTTCACAATCTTCAAGACTATCACTCCCTGACTTCAACAGCTTCAGTGAATCGGTCTCTTTCACTGCTCCTTGGGAACAAATCCTTCAGAAGCTATCACAAACACAAATCCTTCTCAGATGGCTCTGATTCAGTTGCTTGATTGAAGTCGATTGGATTCACAAGTTTGTTGATCAATCTCAATGCTTGATTTGCAATTGAAGTTCTGATTCCTGAGAGTTAATCTCTAGATATTTCCTTTTAGCACAGATGCAGGATTTTCACTTTGAGAGAGTTTATGCTTGTAAAATATCAAACTTAATCGTTCTCTTATATTTTTTTTCTTGTCTGTCAATGCCTTCTATTTGTAGCCTTGATAATCCTTGATTTGAATTTCTGTCCGTTGGCTATTTTAATGAGGGGGATAATCCTTGATTTTATTCTTGATTCCCCTTAATTATATTCTCCTTGATTTCTGTGATCGGATTTTTCTTCAAACGTTCATCAGAAAATCCGTCCTTGATTGATCCTCAATTGATTGTGCATTTAATGCTTGATCCTATGTATCTTCTTCATACTTCAAAATCTGATCAAGCAAGGTTTACTTGGCCATTCTCTGATCAGTTAAGTGACTGTCTGACTTTGCCGTTTAGATCTTCCTTCACTGCTTTGTGTTCACTCAGCCGATAGTCAGTTCACTTTTCCGATTCACTGGTTTCCTTCATTCTTTTAGGTTCGGGAGAATCTTTGTATTTCACTGATCCTTGATTTGTGTGAGATCAGTGTACACCATATTTAAACATCAAGTTTCATCACTTGGAATGTAACTTAGACTTATCCAAGGTCATCACATACTTCCTTGGTAATAAGTCAGACCATAATGTCTTCATGCTTCTCTGCTAGTACTTGCCTGGGTTCACTCTGCCGAAAATCTGTATTTACTCAGCCGTCCTACCAACTAGTACAATACTTGTCTGACTCAAACTAGTACAATACTTGTCTGACTCAACTTATACAACATGTCAGACTCTAAGTAAAGACTTATACAGAGAATTTAAACTTATTTCAGGCTTTCTATAACAGCTAGTATGGCTATCATCAAAACATAATAAAATGTTCCTAACAAAATGTGCAGGTCATTTTGTTTCTGATTTGATATATTTTCTGATCAGAGGCTCATGTTGATGAACTCTATTGATTGAAGGTGATGGAATGTTCTCGTGATTCAAAATTGATGCAGTGTTAAATGCAATTCCATTGTCATTCCTTGTTTCGATTTTGGAGAAACTCACGGTGTCCCTTTGAGTAGACGATGAATCAGTACGATGCTTTGAACTTGCTGAAGCCTGCAACAAGAAATTGTTAATCAGATTCTTAAACTTGACAGTAAAATCGACTTTTTCTACGGTTGATTCTAGAGTTAAAGATCGACTTTTTTCTCATTTATTCCCGTAATCAAAAGAAAACAAGTTACAAAATTTCCATACTGATTGTACTTTTATTTGAGTTTCTGGCTCTGAATTAGTGCAGAAGTACATTGGGGAAGGTTATCAAATGGTGAGGGGTATTTTTGTTATGGCCAGGGAACATGCACCATCTATCATTTTCATGGATGAAATCGACAGTATTGTGATCATCAGGTGAAGCTTCATCATTAGCATAAATAGCAGTATCCATGGTTGTATTATTTCTTGATTTTAGTCTATTGAGAAGCATGGTCGTGATTTTCGATGATAAAGTCGGGTTAGTTGATCGAAGTCGGGCTACATTTCAGAAAGGTAGAGGTTACTTGTACAACTTAAACTTTTGAAGATAGAAGAATGAATGTTCAAACTTCTGAAGGTTCTTGTTAAATTGTGATCCATTGGTTATTAGACATTACAAGTATTTGGATTTGATGTTCTAAGTGATGTCATATGTTATTATGTTATTATAAGCTATATGTTCTTTACATGTTGCTATTTGGCCTGTAGTGAATCATATGAATTGTAATAAATATGTACATGGAAAGATGAGAAAGGCCGTATCTCCTACTCCTGTGTCATTCAATTTGTTTTGTTGTTATTACAGTAAGAATAGCATATTTTCATGTTTAATATACCTTTTCATGTCACTGCATAAAATGTTTTTGTCATAGCATAAAATGTTGTTGTCAACGTATAAGGTGCCACTGCATAAGTTTAGTATCATATTCAAAAAAAAATTAAGTTACCAAAGGATTGATGAGGTAAATGAAGTGAAAGAGGGATGGATGTATTGAAAAAGGGGAATACACCAGTTGAAATGAGAATATTGAGAAGAATAAAAGGCTCACATTGACAATGCAGTGACATTGACGTCACTCCATATACATTTTGGTACAAAAATTTGGTAGCTTTGTAAAATAATTGTGTAAAATAAGTGTAGTGTGAAGTGTAGTGTGATTCACATTAGGGGTGTAATCGAGCCGAGTCGAGTCGATACTCTATAGGGCTCGACTCGACTAAAAAATTTTGGGCTCGATCGAGCCAAAAAAAGACAAGATCTAGTTATTCCATAACATTTCCAGTCTACCGCCTTCTTGAGATGGACACTTGCTATAATTTAAGGACTAGGAAAATCTACTTCATGTTCTTTAACTATCATCATGCATGATGCTAATAGCCATTATCTCTCTGTTTTTGTTCAAGCACTGTGCAAGTGTCATATATGATTCCTAATTGCTAATAGCATTCATTTATGATTGTTGATGTCATTCATATATGATTGCTGATGTCACGCATATCTGATTGCCGATGTCACTGCATAAATTGTTGATGTCACGCATATATGATTGCCGATGTCACTGCATAAAATGTTGATATCACGGGTCTCTTTTGCTTAAAAGTTTGGTAACTTTGTAAAATAAGTATATTTTCACACAAAGCCAATTAAGGAGAAAATATACTGACACTTGATGGTGAATATACAACTGTTTTGATTTCATTCACACTGAATACGATGGAGTAACTATATAGGGTGTCACTTCATAAAATATTGTTGTCATTGAGTGTCACTTCATAAAATGTTCGTGTCATTGAGTATCACTGCATAAGGTGTCACTTCATAAAATGAGATATCAAAATAAAGAGGCGAAAATATATGAATTAAGGTGAAAGATTTATGTTGATCGTAGTTTTATATCAAAAGATATAGCCATTTGAAGTCAATTTTATGAAGAAAAGAAATCGATTTTATGAAATTAAGTCAGAAAAATATCAAATGTCATAACGGTGTTGATTCATCAAATGTCAATGCATCCCGGGGGTCACTACATCCCGATGGTCTCTACATCGCGGTGTCTGTGCATCGGGGGTGGTCACTGCATCGGGGGTGGTCACTGCATCGCGGTGTCTCTACATCGGGGTGGTCATTGCATCGCGGTGTCTCTGCATCGAGGGTGGCCACTGCATCACGGTGGTCAATGGATATTAGGTGGTCAATGCATCACGGTGTCACTTCATCGCGGCGTCTCTGTATCACGGTGTCTCTGCATCGGGGGTGGTCACTGCATCGGGATGGTCAATGCATCGCGGTGGCCAATGCATCAGGGTGGTCAATACATCACAGTGTCTCTGCATCGTGTCAACGAAAATCATTGTCACTACATAAATCGCTGTCACTTCCGAAATAATGTTGTATGAGCAAACATCAAATGTCACTATATAAATCGTTGCAAATGTTCTTGTCACTGCATCGCGGTGGTTAGTGCATCGAGGTGGTCACTGCATCGCAGTGGTTAATTAATCGGGGGTGGTCACTGCATCACGGTGGCCAATGCATCGCGGTGGGCACTGCATCGAGATGGCCACTACATCTTTATGGTCAACGCATCGCGGTAGTCAATGCATCACAGTGTCTCTGCATCGTATTGATGAAAATCGTTGTCACTGCAAAAATTGTTGTCACTTCAGAAATAATGTTGTATGAGCAATAATCAAATGTCACTGCATAAATCGTTGCAAATGTTCTTGTCACTGCATCGCGGTGGTCAGTGCATTGATGTGGTCACTGCACCACAATGGTAAATTAATCGGGGGTGGTGACTGCATTGCGGTGGTGAATGTATCGAGGGTGGTCAATGCATCGGGTTGGGCAATGCATCGCGGTGGACAATGCATCGTGGTGGTCAGTGCATTGCGGTGACATTTCATCGCATCGCGGTTCTCAGTGCATCGCGGTGGTCAATACATCGCGGTGGTCAATGCATCGGATTGATCAATGCATCACGGTGGTCAATTCATCTGGGAGGTCAATGCATCACGGTGGTCAATGAAAAAAAGAAAAAATAAACTTTCACCGCCCCCTTCCAAAAAAAAACACTTTCAATGTCCAGAAAGGCAGAAACAGAAAAAATAAAAATAAAAAACAAAACAACAAACATCAGCATCTATACAAAAAGCAAATAAATAAGTTAATAAACATTAAAGTAGCGTGCCTCATTCCCTTTTCTTTCCTTTTTTTTTCCTTCATTAAGGGTATTTGAGTCTATTTATCTATTTTGTGTTCTTATAACTAAGTGTTTGTTTTGGGTGTCCTTTTTGCCTAATTAAGTCCAATATGCGTCATTTTGGATTATTGTCCCTAAATTAAATACAAGATATTAATTATATTGATTAATTAAAGAATATTCCGGATGCTAATATTGGGCAAATGGGGCACAGACTATAGTGTATTAAAATACACTTGGATTGTGCAATTTAATTAATAAGATTACCATAATATTAATATTGGATATTAATTGATTTTTGAAAAATAGAATTATGGTAATAAGATAAAGATATTCAATATAAGATATTGGGAATATCTAAATTTATTTAATATAAGATATTAAGATAAAAGAGATAAATCAATCAAAATGATTTTCCTTATTTTATATTTTTCTCTCTCATCAATCTACTAGGAAGTTTCTCCCAATCAGATTGGGACAATATGAGGCGCCACTTTCATCTATAAAAGAAAGGGGTTGTCTAGCTCTTTTGTACATCATAATTCCAAGAGCTAATTATTCTTGAAAAATAAGAGAGCTTCTTAGAGAGAGTATTGTGAGGAAGGAAAAGGTCGACCTAGCAGTCGAGTTTTCTAATAGCAATCCGGGAGGATTCCGGCGAGGTGTTCGTGTGGATAACTGATAGAGGCCGGACTCTTGGACGGCTTGCGTGCATCTACATCTACCGGACGGTCAAAGCTTTGATCTTTAAGATCAAGAAAGGTATAATCTTTGACCTCCTTGTTATATGTTATTGTTTAAACGAAGTCGATCCTTGGATCGGAAATCAAATTTTATTTTTCGTTGCGCTACTCGTTTGTTTTCCTAACAAGTTAATCGTAAAGTGAAATGGCTCAAAATATTTTTTATTGAATTGTGAGAATGGATACAACCGGTATATATAACCGACACATAGCTTAGCCTACAAGCTATAATAATAAATACAAATAATAAATGATAAATTAAATATTATTAACTATATCCTCGACACGCCCCCTCAATCCCGTGGGAAGGGAGTGAACACGGAGATTGGACTTTAAAGCATCAAACCATGGACGAGCAAGGGGCTTCGTAAGCAAGTCCGCAATTTGATCTTTCGTGCTCAAGAAAGAGATAGCAATGCGTTTGGAGGCGACGAGTTCACGAACGTGATGGAAATCAATTTCAATGTGCTTCGTACGTGCATGAAAAACCGGATTATGAGCCAAGTACGTCTCACCAAGATTATCACACCATAAAGTAGGAATGGACGATAAGGAAACATGCAATTCAGTGAGAAGGCTGCCAAGCCATTGCACTTCCGCAGCAGTATTGGAAAGAGTTTTATACTCGGCTTCTATACTACTTTTAGAGACCTTCAAATGCTATTTGGAACGCCAGCTAACAAGATTGCAACCGAAAAAGATACAGTATGCACCAATACTGCGACGATCATCAGAGTTAGCGGCCCAATCGGAGTCTGAGTAAGCGGACAAAGTGAGGGAAGACCGGCGGCTAAGGAACAGACCCTCAGAAATGGTGTGCTTGAGGTACCGAAGAACACGCTTGACAGCAAGCCAGTGATCTTCGGTAGGAGCATGTATAAACTTACACACACAGTGAACAGCAAAAGCGATGTCCGGCCGGGTAAAGCTGAGATACTGAAGACCACCAACGATGGTCCGGTAGAGAGACAGATCAGCAAAAGGCTATGATGCACCGACACTTCAATCTGGGCGCCGTGCGCCGTGTCCGACACAAGACACGACACGACACGCTCCGACACGCTCCGACACCGTGTCCGATACGTGTCGGCTAATTAAATTAATATTATTTAAAATTTTAATATCCGACACACCTCCGACACGTTGTCGACACACCTCCGACACGGCGCCGACACCTCCCGACACCCCTGAACACAATTTTTTCAATTTTTTTTATGAAACCTGAAAAATATACAATTTTTATCTTGATTACTCTGTATTATGTTTATATGTTTTTTGTTATACAATCGTTTTTACACTTAATTTGTAATATTTTGAAAGTCAATCATAATTTTCTTTTTACTTTTGACACCGTATAAACAACAAATATCTATTTTAGATATTGATAGAGTTTAAGTATTACATATCTTATTTTGACTAGTTGTTTAGACTTGTACGAATATTTTTTTTGATAAATTTGAATATATGTATATATATATATAGAGAGAGAGAGATGTATATATAGATGTTAGGCAACATTGTAACCCCCCGTAATCTTGTTTCTTTGCATAATGAATCTTTCGTTTCCGGAATAATAATATATATATATATATATATATATAGAGAGATATATATATATATATATATATATATATATATATATATATATATATATATATATATATATATATATAGATGTATTTATGTGTGTATATACATATATATGTGTGTGTGTATATATATTATATGTAACGTGTCGGGGCCGTGTCGTGTCCTTAAATTTTAGAATTAGCCGTGTCGCCGTGTCCGTGTCGTGTCGTGCGGCATGTCCGTGTCCGTGTCCGTGCAACATAGGCAAAAGGAGAGCCAGAGGCTTGCAGCCGACAAGAGGTAGACATGGGAGTAGGACAAGGTTTGGCCTTGTCCATACCAGCACGCTGCAGGAGATGGAGGATATATTTCCGCTGAGTTAAATAGAGACCATCCGGTGTAGATAACGCCTCAACGCCCAAAATATAAGACAATGGGCCAAGGTCCTTGACCGGGAAATGGGAGCCCAAATAAGCAATAACCTGAGAGATAAGAGCATCTGAAGTGCCTGTGATAATCATATCATCAACATAAAGAATAATATATATATGAGCACCACCCTGAGAGTAAATATACAAGGACGTATCAGCCTTGGAACCAACAAAGACAAACTGTTGAAGAACCTCGGTGAAATGTGCAAACCAAGCCCGGGGAGCCTGCTTGAGGCCATACAAACTACGTTTCAAACGACAAACATGAGTAGGGAAATCCGGATGAACAAAACCCTGGGGTTGCTGCATATAAACTAGCTCGGTGAGAAACCCATGTAAAAAGGCATTTTGAACATCAACCTACCGAATAGACCACCCGCGTGAAACAGCAAGAGACAAGAGTAAACGGATGGTAACCGGTTTAACAACCGGACTAAATGTGTCTGTAAAATCGATACCCTGAGACTGATGATAATCTTTGGCCACGAGACGGGCCTTGTGGCGCTCGACACGACCATCCGCATGGTGTTTGGTGCGATAGACCCATCTGTTACCTACAACATTCATACGAGAATCAAAAGGAACAAGATCTCATGTGTTAGTACGCAGCAAAGCATTGACCTCCTCACGCATAGCATTACGCCAGACAGGGGACTTAGACGCAACCGTGTAGGAAGTAGGATCGGCGTTGCCAGTAAAACCATCGAATTGTTTGGGTTTAAGAGTATTGGTCTTAGTGCGGGTGATCATATGGTGTTGTTGTTGAAGGGGAGACTCCTCGGGAGAGGAGGTAGGTGGGGAGGCTGTGGGCAGGGGTGAGGAAGACGGGGGTGAAGCCGGACTTGGAGAAGAGGGAGGTGGGGTCGGTCGGGTTTCTTGGGCTTGGACGGCCGGAACAGGTGCTGAACCCAGAGACGACGGTAAGGGGACAGTAAGAGCAGGCTTCGGGAGAGACCCGGAAGAAGTATAAGGAAAGAGGGTTTCGTCAAAAACGACATGACGCGAAATATACACACGACCGGAAGAAAGATCTAGACATTTATACCCATGGTGAGATGGACTATACCCAAGAAAGATACAAGACCGAGACCGAAAATCCATTTTGTGAGAATTATAGGGACGCGGATAAGGCCAACAGGCGCAGCCAAAGACACGAAGGAATGAGTAGTCAGAGGAGCGACCATGAACAAGTTCATAAGGGGATTTATTGTGAATACTACGGCTAGACAAGAGATTTATAAGGTATGTGGCAGTGACAAACGCGTCTTCCCAATGAGGAAGCGGTAGGTTGGATTGGGCGAGAAGGGATAGACCAACTTCAACAATTTGTCGGTGACGCCGTTCAACAGCGCCGGCTTGTTCATGGGTGTGAGGACAGGACTTTTGGTGGATAATGCCGAGAGAGGCAAGATAGTGCGTGAGGTGTCGATATTCACCACCCCAATCTGTTTGCAAAGCTTTTAACTTTTTATTAAACTGTCGTTCAACCATATGGTTAAAAAGGTGCGAAAGGTGCTTTCGACATCAGATTTTCGTTTTAAGGGATACAACCAGATATATATAGTATAATCGTCAAGGAAGCTAACATAATATTGAGAACCATAAATGGAGGACTCATAACAGGGACCCCAAACGTCTGAATAAACCAAATCCAAAGGAGCATAAGAAGTAAACGTAGAAACATAAAGCGGTTTTCGATGGCTTTTAGCCATTTGACAAGGAGCACAAACACTAGTAGGTGCTTTATTAGAAAAAGAATAGAAGAACGACCTAATGCTAAGCGTAAAATAGGAAAAGAGCAATGCCCGAGTCTTTGGTGCCAAGTGGTGGAGGAGACAGAAGACGCGGTGAGAGCATGGACAGGAGTGTTGGGTGGAGAGAAGTGGTAAAGACCGTCCTTGACAAAACCTTTATGATGGATGCGGCCCGAGTAATCCTTCACAAAAAAACAAGATTTGTGAAATTCAAAGAAGACAGAGTTATCTTTGGTAAATTGATAGACAGACAATAAATTACGAGTAAGAGCAGGAGACACCAAAACATTATTTAAAGCATGAGAACTTGTAGGGGACGGGAACGAAGATGAGCCAAAGTGAGAGATGGGTAAACCTGTACCGTCACCAACGTGCACTTTGTCCAGACCGTCATACGGTTCACAGGAGAGATTAAGGTTTTGCAAGTCGTTGGTAAAGTGATGAGACGCACATGTATCAGCTATCCAATTCGAAGAGGGGGAGGGGGTAGTACGGGTTGGCATAAAGGGCATGGGGAGGGGGAGGGGCTGTGGGGGGATGGGGGAGGGGGAGGGGGAGGGGCTGTGGGGGGAAGGGACGGCTTTGTGGATGATATTGGGGGGATACGGGTTGTTATACCTGTAATAGCAATGAGAAGCAGAATGGCCGGGTCGGTTACAGATTTGACAGATAGCAGTAGGGTCACCGGAAGGCTGACCACTGTTGTATGACAAAAATATGATTATATTATATGACTTTTTATTATATATTTGCAATAATATTGAATAATTTCATAATAATGCATCAAAAACTTATAAAAATCATAGTTAGTTAGAATTAGATGCATAAGTTATAAAAACGATATAAATGATGGTTTTTAGTGTCAGATTTACGTTCGGTGCTTTGTTGCTTTTATTGCAGGATTATACGTTTACCGAGATCCCAAAAGATGACATGTTTTGGAGCCTAAATCATATCTTTTGTGGGATAAAAGATTATGCCAAAATCTAACAACTTTGAACGGATCAAGCGTCCTTAGTGTTTCTACCGTAATTCATCTTCAACGGACATTTGACCTAACTTAGAGGCATTTTCAGAGAAAAAGTCCTTGATGAAAGTTGTAGATCTTCAAGAGAGCTTTCCAACGAATATTAAATCATGTCAATCTGAGGTCTACAGCTCAAGATAGGTTTTTACGAACATCGGAGATGTTGCATGGCCGGCACGCGCCGGAGAAGGCCGAATCCTGCAGGAATATTTCTGACACTGGCACGTGGGTCTGACAACAAGAGAATATATACTATTTAGCCGGCACGTGCCGGTGGTGCTCCGGCACGCGCCGGCCTTGTGGTGCAGTCTATAAATAGAGCTCATTTTCAGCCTATTGGAGTTGCTCCAATATATATATCTCTCTTATATAGATCTCTATCGTCTCTTTTGTTGTTTTTTAGTTAAATAAATGCTGTAAACGGCACTCTGTCGGAATACTGCGATGTAATGTTGTAATATAAGTTTCGTTATAATGCTTAGAAGATGTATCAAGGTTCATTGATGTGAAGGAGTTGTTATTTCCGGTGAATACGACTCTAAAGCTACAATTGTAATCTAAAGATGAGCGGCTAAGGACTCGAGGCTAGAACCACCATTGTAAAGCCACCATCACCGGAATAAATAAGAGTTTGAACATATTCGTTCTAGTAAGTTTCTTGTTCTTCCTTCATGTTTGAATTGTTTATGTGCAATTTGTATGAACTATACTTATGTTGCATGCTAATAGAATTTAAACATACGACGATTGATAAATTCATAGATTACCGTGAAGGAGAGTAATAATATTTATTCCAACAAACGAGAGTTGAGGGATAATATTATTAGATTAGGATTTTATATCCATATCTTTGATCCATAAATGCTTTAGTTGTACCGAAAGGGGGACTAATTAAAAGGCGATGAACCGAGAGAAGAAACGCCTCTTTAGTAGATAATAATCCAAGAACTTACGAACGAATATGTGTTTGTCTTATTAATTTCGGTGGGGTGGTGGATCATTGGTGAGTTCTAGTTGTTTTAAATTATATGTTTTTATAAAAGTTGTTATCGTAGTATTATTTATTTTCACGTTTGCTACCTTAGTTTGTTAATTGAAAATCCGAGATCATAATCATCAATTTTAAGAAAGAAATCGAAGGCAAAGACTCTTTTTCGTACAAGTCCCCTGCGGATACGATCCGGTTTCACCACTATAGGCTGCGAGCCTTCGCACTTGGGGGCGACATCGGTTTTATTTTATTACTTGTTATCTTTTGCTTTGCATAAAACCGCGAACAAGTTTTTGGCGCCGTTGCCGGGGACTTGGCCACGGAAAGTTTTCGTTTTCAATTTCTGTTCTGTTTCTATTTTATCTACGCTGTTCAGACCTGTTTCGAGCTTGTTTTAGTTTAGTTTTTATTTATTAAGTCAAAAAAAAAATATAATAATAAAATAAAATAAATAAATAAATAAATAAAAAACCCGTGTTCCTTGGTTAATCGTCGAGGTTGGGTGATGGATTCTCGGTGAATCCCACTCTGCGGAAGCATAAGAATTAAAATCCCGAAACCTCGTGGTTAAGGTGTTGGTGTTCGAACGTGGTTTATGAAAACTCGAACTCACGGGGGACCTCTTTTGTATAACCCGGAGCTAGAGCGAACCATCGTTCGACCAAACCGACGTTTGGCCCGGCTCACCGGACCAACGGACGAGGGAACCACGGAAGGAAACAATCCTGAAGGATACATTGAGGGAGAAGCTCAAGTAGGAGCCGAGATTGAGAAAATGGCAGATCAACGGACATTGGCAGACTTTGCCATGCCATCTACTGTGAAAGTTAATCCTGCGGTCGTGATTCCTGAAATCACGGCTGATAATTTCGAACTCAAAACTTCTTTAATCAATTTGGTAAGAGGTTCCACATTTCATGGATTTTCCACGAGGACCCGCACGATCACATTCACTCATTTCTAGAATCGTGCGGGACTATTTTAATCAAAGGGGTCACCGAGGACGCCACGAAGATGAAACTTTTTCCCTTCTCACCGAAGGGAGAAGCGAAAGAATGGTATAAATCCTTACCAGTCGAATCCATTACTTCGTGGGAGGAGTTGGAGAAAGAATTTCTGAGCCAGTACTTTCCACCTGCAAAGACAGCTCATCTTCTGAATCAGATATTCACTTTTGTGCAACCCGAGAGGGAATCGTTCTACGATACGTGGAGACGATTTAAGGCTCTCTTGAGAAAGTGCCCCCACCATGACTGGATAAACAAAGATTGGTCAACACTTTCTACAGTGGTTTGACTGAATTGACTAAAGGAATGGTGAATAGTTCTGCTGGAGGTGCATTTCTGAGAAAGACACCTGATGAGGGATGGACGTTGTTTGAAGATATTGCAAAGTATAATTATGCCCCTACCTATGCAGGTGCATCCAATCAGAAAAGCTCGACTTGCGGGGAAGTATGAGGTAGATGAGACCACGTTTCTAAAAGCTCGGTTGGCCGCACTACGAAGCAAGTGGCGGCAATGAATGTTCCAAGTCTTGTGTGTGACAACCGCCATGGCCAAGGCCATCGCGATGTCAGGTCGCCGGCTTGACCCAATCTCTCGGGTCAAAGTTTGTTCAAAACAATGTTGTTTGCCAAAATTGCGATACCATTGGGCACACATTCCATCGGTGTCATCTATTGTTGCATTCGGAGGAGGTGAATGCATTCAATTCTATAAATTATCGACCTTCGGGTCGGAATCAAAACACTCGGGTTCAATTACAACCGGAACCACCCTGGTTTCCGATGGAATGACCCTTCAGAGCAACGAACCCCCATCATTTTCAGGCCCCTAGGCCTAATCAAAGCAATTTTCAATTCAACTCTCAACCGGCATGGAACACCAATCCACCGGTCAATCAAAATCAGAACCAATCATTTCAGATCTTGGAACGAAAGTTGAGTGAGCAAGTCACGGCCAACACTCAATTGGCAAATGCATTAAGTACTCTGACCAGTACAGTGAGAAATTTAGAAGTGCAAATGGGACAGATTTCGGGACAGCAAGCTAGTCGACCTCAGGGTCAGCTGCCGAGTTTTACTGAGAAGAACCCCCGAGGGGTCAACTTGGTCCAGAATGACCAAAATACTTGCACCGATCCAGCTGCACCATGGGACTATGGTCAGGATGAGTTGAATGCCATAAATCTGAGGAGTGGGAAAGTGGTTGGCAGTCAGGCCAACCGGGGAAACGAGTAGCCCCTCTGCGAGCGGTGAGGCGGGGAGGGGAAGATCTTTGTTCTCCTCGAAAAGATGTTGGGACGATTGTTGAGCCAAGTGAAAAAGTAAATTCGAGAGAAGTGTGAGAGTTGAGAATGCGATGATAAAGAGAAGAGTGCGAGAAGAAGTCGAAATCTAAGTTGAGTTACGGGAAGCATGTGAGGTGGAAGGATAAGGAAGACAAAGCAATCAATCATAAGACGACAAAGAAGCACTTCACCGAGGAAGACTTTGCTTGATCTCCCTTATCCACCTAGCAAAAACAAGCTGTCGTTAATAGTCGATAAAGAGTATAAGAAGGTTATCGACTTGCTCAAGAACACTGAGGCAAACATTCCATTAGTTGATCTTTTGGTAGGAATGCCAAAGTATACAAAGTTTATAAAGGACGCAGTGAGTTCGAAAAAGAAGCTTCAAGAGCTCGAACACATAGTGTTGAATGGAGAATGTTCCGCAATCGTCCAGACTAAACTTCCTGTGAAGTGTCCGGACCCTGGAAGATTTACGATTTCGTGTACTATTGGGAACAGGGACTTCCACAATGTTTTGTGCGATTCGGGAGCATCAATCAATCTGATGTCTACTTCAATCTTCCAATATCTTGGATTGGATCAATCTATTACTCCTAGATGTATTTCTCTTCAACTTGCAGATAGAAGTGTGAAGTATGCAAGGGGAATCATAGAAGATGTGTTGGTCAAGGTTAAAAACTTCATATACCCAGTGATTGGGTAATCATGGACATGACCGAGGATGAGAAAACCCCCTTGATCCTTGGAAGACCTTTTCTTGCAACTGCCCGTGCCTTACTAGATTCCCACAGTGGCGAAGTAACCCTACATTTGGAGGATGAGAATATAAAGTTCAATGTGGGCAACGCAGTGAAGCACGCATCCGGTGATGCTTGTTTAGCTATTGAGGACGATTTCACTGATGAGTATGATAAACAAGTGTTCATGGGTAGTTGGGATGAGGAAGAATTCAATAAACTATACGCAACTTGGACTAATGAGGAGTGGATAAAATTTTTAGAAGAGATTGACAAGGAAAGTTCGACTACCGGGAGGTGGTAAGAAAGATAATTAGGAAGAGGCATGGTGATATGACAAGATTTGCAAAGGGAGATGAGGCCCTGTCTGGCGGGAGGCCATGATGCTTGAGCCCTTATGATAAGCTTGGAGATCCGGAACTTAAGGGCGATAAATTAAGGCCAAGTGTGGAGGAGCCACCGTCGGATTTAGTGTTGAAACCCTTGCCTCAACACTTGAAATACATTTTTCGAGGGACGGTGATAAGCTTCCTTTGATCATTTCATCTAAGTTAGAACCAAAGGAGGAAGAAAAGCTTATCAAAGTGCTTTGCAAGATAATATCCTCGCCTTTGGTTGGCAAGTGGGAGATATCAAGGGAATAAGCCACGATATCTGTATGCATAAGATCGGGACTAGAGGGATCGAAGAAGGTACGACAACCTCGGAGAGAGGCTAAACCCTCGTATGCGGGAGGTTGTTAAGAAGGAAATCATCAAATTGCTTGACATGGGTATCATTTACCCAATAGCCGATAGTGAATGGGTGAGCCCCACTCGGGTGGTGCCAAAGAAAGGAGGAATTACTTTTGAGAAGAATGACAAGGGGAAGAGATTGCCCTACGGCAAGTCACCGGGTATAGAGTTTGCATCGACTACGGAAGACTAAATGAGGTAACTCTAAAAGACCATTTCCCCTTGCCATTCATTGACCAGCCTCCTTGAGAGGCTTAGTGGCAAGCAATTTTATTGTTTTTTGGATGGCTATTCGGATACTTTCAAATAGCCATCGACCCCACCGATCAAGAAAAGACTACCTTCACTGTCCCTCCGGTACCTTCGCTTACCGAAGGATGCCATTTGGTCTCTGCAACGCACCGGCTACATTTCAAAGATGTATGCTGGCTATCTTTGATGGTTTAGTGGAGAAGGTGATGGAGATTTTTATGGATGACTTCTCTGTGTTCGGGGACAGTTTCGACCACTGTTTACACAATCTTGATAAAGTTCTATCCCGGTGCATAGAGAAGGACTTAGTCTTAAATTGGGAAAAGTGCCACCTGATGGTGGAAGAGGGAATTGTTCTGGGACACAAGGTGTCCAAAGAAGGTATTGAGGTCGACAAAGCGAAGGTAGAAGTTATTGAAAAAATGACATACCCCAAAAATGTAAGAGAAGTGAGAGGTTTCCTGGGTCATGTCGGCTTCATCGGCGGTTCATAAAAGACTTTTCTAAGATAGCCAAGCCTTTGTCAACTCTCTTAAGAGAAGATGTGAAGTTTGTTTTCACTCCCGAGTGTGAAAGAGCGTTTAAAGAATTAAAGGACAAGTTGGTTACCTCGCCAATTCTTATAGCACCCGGCCGGAAAGCTCCTTCGAGCTTATGTGTGATGCCTCTAATTATGCGGTCGGTGCGGTGCTAGGTCGAGAAATGGACGGCGAGTTCAAACCCATCTACTACGCTAGTCATACTTTAAACCCAGCACAAGTAAATTATGCAACAACTGAGAAGGAGTTGTTGGCAGTAGTTTTTGCCATGAATAAATTTAGAAGCTACTTGCTTGGGTCGGAAGTTACGGTACGGACGGACCATTACGCATTGAAATATCCGTTAAACAAGGCCGATGCCAAGCCTCGTTTGTTGAGATGGATCTTAATTTTACAAGAGTTTGATGTTCATATCCGGGACAAGAAGGGTAGCGAGAATGTGGTAGGCCGACCACATGTCTCGGTTGACCAATGATCCTCAGGTAGAGTCGGATGAGATTGGAATTGATTTTCCAACTGAGCAACTCATGACATTTGATGTGTGCGAGGTTGCTCCTGCCCATGCGGGAAAAAAATCTCCTTGGTTTGCACCCTTTGCAAACTTCTTAAGTGGCAGATATCTGGACCCTGACCTGACATATCAGCAAAAGAAGAAATTCATTTCGGATTTGAACTATTATGTGTGGGACGATCCAATTCTCTTCAAGCGTTGCAAGGATGGATTACTCCGTAGGTGTGTCCCTGAGTTCGAGCAGAGGGACATTATGGAGCAATGCCATGGCGGACCTGTGGGAGGTCATTATGGAGCTGGGAAGACTGCTACGAAAATTTTTCAGTCCGGCTTCTACTGGCCAACAATCTTTAAGGATACAGAGAGCTTTGTAAAAGGGTGTGACCGGTGCCAGCGCACCGGTAAACTTTCTCGGCAAATGGACATGCCTCTCCATCCCATCCAAGAATGCGAGGTTTTCGACGTATGGGGTATTGACTTCATGGGACCATTCCCATCCTCGTATGGGAACAAGTACATTCTGGTCTGCGTCGACTACGTGTCAAAGTGGGTGGAAGCGATAGCAACGCCGCGGAACGACCACAAGGTTGTCAAGAACTTTCTGAGGAAAAATATTTTTACGCGGTTTGGCTGTCCACGAGCTCTCATCAGTGACGAGGGAACTCACTTCTGCAATACTCCACTAGAAAAGATTTTAGAACGGTATGGGGTAAAACACAAAATTGCTACCCCCTATCACCCTCGAACGAGTGGACAAGTTGAAGTGTTGTCAATCGTGGTTATAATATACTTGACCACCATAAACCAATACTAGCAAGAGGACTAGGCCCATCGTAGTATAGCTATAGTGAATCAAGGTCGATCCCACGGGGAACCAATTGTGGATCATCTTATATACAAACAATTAATTAAACATGTCAAGGACATAGAGGCGGTCTACGACCAACATAAGACAAGAAAAGTAAAGACACGACTCGACACAACGTAATTAACCTCCCCAATTATAGTCTTTATCGTTTGGACCTAGATAATTTATATAATAAACTGAACTTATTAACTGTCAATCCGTTTGTATCTATCTTAGATTGGCTACGGGAGTCATCCTCTTTAACTTGACTTAGCACCGGTAAGTCACTAAATCACTGTGATATTGTTACGTGACTTCGCCTTTTAGTGCCTCCATCTCATATAACTCACACGCTTACGACTCTAAGGATGCCGATATTAACCGTACACCTCGTCTAGGCAACATTCCTGTGGTTAGGCGTACTTCCTAAACGATCGCATCAGTCTCTGTCCTATTAACAATTACCTGCACGGTTTCATGTTAATCTACGATTTACGTATAACTAGGTGAGCTCAATTCCCAAATACAAAACCTACCTAGATCTCGGCGAAAGTCCCGGAAGATCATTCGTGAGCCAACCTAGGAGCCCTATATTGGTATTTCCTAATCATACGCTAATTAAAACGGACGAGCAACGTAGCCGTAGCCATACCTGCGAGATGATAAATTCTATTAAGTTAACCTAACCATAAAGACGTGGCTATTTAACGGATAAAACGGGGCTCGGTCGACCGAATAGGTCGGGCTCGGTCGACCGAATGGTCTTTTTCCCCCCGGATTACATCCCCGAACGTATCTCTCGGCGTTTCATCATACACAACGGATTAAACAATAATTCGTAAAGCATTCATATAAACTAACATAGATACGCATTAATTAAAGCAAGTAGATTCATGAATAGAAACTAAGTAGATTACGTAGGTTATGGGATCCTTATAGACAAGGCTTCGCCACATCCATAACGACATAACCTAGATCTACATCATCTAGCTATGAATTAACTAACTCAAACAATAAAGCATAATTGGGAGGGATTAATTACTTAAAAGAAAGAAACAGAAAATAAAGGCTTACATATTTGCAGCCCCTAAATTGCTGGAAACCCTCAAATTATTCTACATTGTATCAAGATATGAATAGAGTGATTTTATTGAATGATATTCTAAGGTATATGTTGGTGTCTAAGGTGTGTTTTACAAATTTCGTAGCTGCTGCTTATATAGAGGCTGTAACCGACCTAGGGAGGATCTAGAAGATATACACGCGAAAATCCCGTAAGTGACCGAGCCGACACTCTCGGTCGACCGAATGGATAGGCTCGGTCGACCGAGCCATTTTTACACGTGTTAAACGCGTCTCTTTGTCGACTTGTTCCCCACTTTGCACGCTTGCGTGTTGATCGATTAATCTTTCATTTAATGCTCCGATTTTCTTCCTCTATTATCTTGAGACCATTGATTGAATGACATTAATCCTCTCGATTTGTCGTGATCTACAAAATCATCATTTATCGCACAATAAATCGGCTTTTAATAATGAAAATGGCTAAATACCAAATATCATATTAATAATCACTTAACATTAAATAATAAATATAAACATGTGATTTAATATGAAATATACATTATTAATCTCGATTTAAGGATAATGTTGATGACATTTACGGGTATAATTTGACCGTCATCAACTACCCCCCACTTAGACTTTGATCGTCCCGAACAAAGCATCAATAAGTCATTCCCCAAGACAACATTTTCTATGGTCAAATCATACTTACACAAGAAACTCAAGTCAACTCATACTAGTCATGCTCATAAGATATCCATTATTCACTACTTACTATGAATCGAAGTGATGTGTGCATGTGCATTTAGTTTTATATATTCGTGGCAAGATCAGAGTTTATGCTAACCTCGCAATCTCAACCTACCAACCTCGGCATTCATACTTCTTATGCCTCGCAATGGTTAAAGCACTAGAACAATAAGCAAGAGCGTATCTATAGGGATTTTTGGACTTGGAGACCGAGTACTACTCAAAGC
Source organism: Gentiana straminea (assembly GCA_036785695.1). Taxonomy (NCBI): domain Eukaryota; kingdom Viridiplantae; phylum Streptophyta; class Magnoliopsida; order Gentianales; family Gentianaceae; genus Gentiana; species Gentiana straminea. Next base: position 2,526,148 of record JAVUPR010000046.1, on the reverse strand, counting down.
CTCTTAAAGAGTTGAATATTCTTTTCATATCTTCATATTTTTCAAATACTATCAATCTCAAGGAAGAAAACTTTTTAGAGTATCCCCCTATCTTAGATCATGTATAGCATCGAATATTACCACAAGCGCGGGGCTACTTTGGTAATGTTACTACAAGCCCGATGTCTAACATTTTGCTAAAACACGGGTACGTCTCAAGCTTATTACTCCGCTTTTGTTGGCAAGAATATCGAGAATACATCGGCGGATAGATATTGATACTAAGTTCACATAACCAATCATCTATGCAATGTACACATAATTTCTTCGGTTATTATGATTTGCGCGATATACTCGATTCACGGATTGAGTAATTGAATAATAAATAACTATTTGCAAAAACGGGCATGAATATCCTTAAATTTACTTAACATAAGTATAAAATGATCACGTACTCATGAAACTTGGTTCCTTTCCTATCAATTCTTAGCTAGGAACTCACAATTCTAAGGGTACGAGATACATAATATGGTATTTATTCAATTTTTTCAATCATGTGCCGTTTCATTCAATTTTCAATTATAACATAACATGGCTAAGTCTCCTACCCCCCACTTAAACATGGCATTGTCCTCAATGACAAAAATAAATGAGAAGTTAGGAAAAAGACTTAGCTCTGGAAACGGCTCTCAAGTAAAGGAAAAAGATCGGAGTAAATGTTAGCACGTTGTGGAGAAGCAAGTGAAAACCTGTATAAGCAGACAAACTCCACGAAACCGTTAATAACACCATGTCTATGGAAGTTATAAAATAATGTGGCAGTAATGAGGTATAAATACCGAAAAACATTTTAAGCCACTTTATTTTATACAACCAAAGACAAGAAAAATACTAAATAGAAAGAAAAATAAACAAGCAACTAAAGATGGTAGTCTTCATCTACAACCTCCACCGCCTAAATATTCTTAAAACCGGGTGGAGAAGACAAAGATCAAAAAGCATTACCCGACGTGGGAAAACACGAGGTGGATTGGCTCACTATGTAATCAGTCCAGTATAAAAGAGAAACTTGGTAAGGTATAACAGATTCAATGCGACCTATTGGCTAAAGATAAAATCAAATACTTAGCGCAGAAACTTCTCGCTTGCATTGGATATCAACAACTTAGGGAGATGTAGCTACTCCTCGAAATTACTAATAACCCAATGTATCACGTAAAAGTCATAACCGTCATCAACAAGGTCGGATCGGTGTGATAATGTAGAACAAAACTTATCATCTAGAAATGCCGGAATAGACGGAAAAAATGTGAAATTTAAAACTTCCGGTAGAAAGATAAGTTGTACTTTGATCGAACCAAAAACCTTTAAAATCTAGCTAGGGTCAGAGCTACACTTACCCCAACTAGGATCATGAAAATCAAAATGATAAAAGATAATCATTAAAGCTTAGCAATATTTCAAATTCCGCAACACAAAGGTATTTTGTAAACAAAATGGAGGTTGAGAGTATGATGGGTTTAGAAAAAGATACACATAAGGTTGGGAAGAAAAGATAAAGGGTGGGTAAGAAATTGTGTTTATGGGTGGGTTGAAAATGGTTAAGGCATTGAGATTGGGTGGGAGAGTGAAACGGATGGAAAGAAAGAGAGGCGATGAAAGAATGGTTAGAAATGTGAACTGTTGGGGCAGATTGGTGAGAGGATCGAAAAGTTTGAAGGTGAAAAAGTGTAAAGGGAAAGATAAGGATAGTTGCAGAATGAATTGCACACCACTTTGGATTTTCACTTGGATCACCATTCTAAAAGATTTTGGAAGTTGACCAAAATTGTTCTTGTTCGCACCAATCATTCTCTGTTACATTTTCAGTAATTCTCAAGCTCTCTTAATGCTTCCATCTTAAGATTGATTGCTAAATTTCCTTTTCTTTAGCAATTTCTCGACTCTCCTATGGAACTCTATTTCACGTGGCCTATATTGAGTAAAAAAGTTTTGCACATCCTTAGCCCAATGGCCATCGGAACACGGCAAAATAAAAAACCTCAACATATGTCACGTTACTTTTATTGGACTCAAAGAAAAACCTATAATCCTAAAAAGAAATCCTAAGGGTTTTCAAGAAGTAGTTCTGAGTTTAAAGTCCTCAGCTCGACTTTCCAAAGGTTATCCTTGTCAGTTATCATTCTTGGATCGCCAGATATTGACCCTCTGAGCACTATTAGAGGTGGCTTGTCGCTTTTGCGGATTAATACCCTTCCCTTGGTTGTGAGACCTAGGAAACGACATTTATCCATACCATTTATCCAAAGCTCTTACCTCGGCTCTCGTTTTAGGAATTAGTGAATTCTAAGAAACTCGGTTAAAATTACGGTTTTGGCCTTGACAATAAGAAACAATGAATCAAAGTACTCCGAATAAGGTCGGTTATGTAGGCAAGCCTACGCCGTCTTATTCGTTGGAACATATGTGACGGTTCGGGCCAATCCGTCAAGATTAAGCCCCGTTTAGCCCGAAGGCTTATCGGCTATGCTAAGTCTTGTGGAACTGCTGTAACGTACATCACACGTGGAGGGGAGTCGATTGAGCCGAGGCTCGGTTAAACTCGCCCAGCCATGGTTAGACCATTTCCGAACCAATGTACTAAGAGTCTCCGATTTCTAAATTGTCACCCAAAGCGTAATCTCGTTTGTTTAAGGTGGGTTCACCGAGAAGCCATCACCATAAAACTCAACGAAAGCAGAAGATGGTGTTCTCTCAAAACTCAACGTCTTCTTTAGATTGTGAATGCTTAAACTACACAATTTGTTGCTCCCCTGGCCAGTAGAAGCAATCTCATGCATAGGACAATGAGATTTTAACAGAACTACGAGGAACTCTTTATTCACTGCTTCCTTTCAACGACTACATGTTTCCTTACACCCTCTAGATGAGACAGATTTGGGGCAGAACCTACCACACTAATAAAATTAATCTTACAAACCAACTCCGGGCTAAGATTCATACTAAGGTTCATGTATAGGCTAACTTATGCTCAAAAAACCACAAGGTAGTAAAACATAAGCAAAAAAAAGGTAGTACCTTGCCTTCAACATTGTACCACGAAGAATTTAAGCCTTAAAATTTTTTTCGGAGCCATCTTGGTGCTTTAAAGGTATTGCTTCCATCGCCTTTCCCATCTTAGATTCGTAGCTCCACATGTTTGCTGGGTTATTTTCTCAGCGCCCTTGAAAAATTACGACTCGGATTATTGCTTCCCTGGTTTACGCAAACGAAGAAAAACAAAAAAACGGACCGTAGGCGATTTTAACATGGTCTCCCATGCTGCTATCAGACTTACGGATTAAACATACGGGGATAAACAGACACGCGAAATTCCAGACTCGAAAAACACAAATCAGAAACCGTGTAAACAGAACAGAACAAGAACAAAACAAAAAAAAAAATTATAAATTCTCGGTCGACCGAATGAGGTCTCTCGGTCGACCGAATAATTTTTTTTTGTTTTTTTGTTTTTTTGTTTTTTTGTTTTTTTGTTTTTTTTAAGCCGGGAATTTTCGGACGGAAAACGGACAACCGAGAGGGACTCAAAACGTAAAAACAGACTTTAAAACAGAAAACTTGACATGAATAAAAAATTATTTATATATAAAATTGACCGTTGGTTCCCCGGCAACGGCACCAAAAACTTGATCGGGGTGGTCAATCAGGTTATAATATACTTGACCACCATAAACCAATACTAGCAAGAGGACTAGGCCCATCGTAGCATAGCTATAGTGAATCAAGGTCGATCCCACAGGGAACCAATTGTGGATCATCTTATATACAAACAATTAATTAAACATGTCAAGGACATAGAGGCGGTCTACGACCAACATAAGACAAGAAAAGTAAAGACACGACTCGACACAACGTAATTAACCTCCCCAATTATAGTCTTTATCGTTTGGACCTAGATAATTTATATAATAAACTGAACTTATTAACTGTCAATCCGTTTGTATCTATCTTAGATTGGCTACGGGAGTCATCCTCTTTAACTTGACTTAGCACCGGTAAGTCACTAAATCAACGTGATATTGTTACGTGACTTCGCCTTTTAGTGCCTCCATCTCATATAACTCACACGCTTACGACTCTAAGGATGCCGATATTAACCGTACACCTCGTCTAGGCAACATTCCTGTGGTTAGGCGTACTTCCTAAACGATCGCATCGGTCTACTCGTCCTATTAACAATTACACACGGTTTCATGTTAATCTACGATTTACGTATAACTAGGTGAGCTCAATTCCCAAATACAAAACCTACCTAGATCTCGGCGAAAGTCCCGGAAGATCATTCGTGAGCCAACCTAGGAGCCACTATATTGGTATTTCCTAATCATACGCTAATTAAAACGGACGAGCAACGTAGCCGTAGCCATACCTGCGAGATGATAAATTCTATTAAGTTAACCTAACCATAAAGACGTGGCTATTTAACGGATAAAACGGGGCTCGGTCGACCGAATAGCTCGGTCGACCGAATGGTCTTTTTCCCCCGAATCAGTTACATCCCCGAGTTACATCGAACGTATCTCTCGGCGTTTCATCATACACAACGGATTAAACAATAATTCGTAAAGCATTCATATAAACTAACATAGATACGCATTAATTAAACAATGCAGATTCATGAATAGAAACTAAGTAGATGACGTAGGTTATGGGATCCTCATAGACAAGGCTTCGCCACATCCATAACGACATAACCTAGATCTACATCATCTAGCTATGAATTAACTAACTCAAACAATAAAGCATAATTGGGGGGATTAATTACTTAAAAGAAAGAAACGAGAAAATAAAGGCTTACATATTTGCGGCCCCTAAATTCTTTGAAACCCTCAAATTATTCTACATTGTATCAAGATATGAATAGAGTGATTTTATTGAATGATATTCTAAGGTATATGTTGGTGTCTAAGGTGTGTTTTACAAATTTCGTAGGCTTTCTTGCTTATATAGAGGCGTAACCGACCTAGGGAGGATCTAGAAGATATACACGCGAAAATCCCGTAAGTGACCGAGCCGACACTCTCGGTCGACCGAATGGATAGGCTCGGTCGACCGAGCCATTTTTACACGTGTTAAACGCGTCTCTTTGTCGACTTGTTCCCCACTTTGCACGCTTGCGTGTTGATCGATTAATCTTTCATTTAATGCTCCGATTTTCTTCCTCTATTATCTTGAGACCATTGATTGAATGACATTAATCCTCTCGATTTGTCGTGATCTACAAAATCATCATTTATCGCACAATAAATCGGCTTTTAATAATGAAAATGGCTAAATACCAAATATCATATTAATAATCACTTAACATTAAATAATAAATATAAACATGTGATTTAATATGAAATATACATTTATTAATCTCGATTTAAGGTCAACAAAAGGAATGGTTTTTTATGACACCCGACGATTTACATCTCTGGGTATAATTTGACCGTCATCAAAGTGGGTCGGTAACCTAGATATCTTTTCTTTTTTTGTCTATAGTTTATTTTTGTTTTGTTTCTCTTGTTGGTTGCTAATATTTTCCATCTAGCAGTTTCTGACCATGGATCAGTACTTGAACGACTGACCCTTGTTTCCTCATGTACCCCAGTATTCCTCGATATTACATTTGTGCACTATATTTCACATAGATTCGGTTATTATCAATTTTTGCATTGCTTCTGCTTTGTTCCATGATATTGCCTTGTCTATCATCTTTTGTGCCCGTATCCCCGAGGTACGTCTTGTTTCCTCATATGTGCAGGATATTTGCGATAGCGATTGTGAGCTTTTAGATGAAATCAGTTTACCGGTGGATGGTCCACGATCTCTTGCTTTCCTCGAAGCATTTACGGATCGACTCGCGACCACTTCCCGGAATTGCCACTTTCGAATTACAACTAGCTAAGTTTTTCTTATCTTGAACATACTGAGGACATCATGTAATACTCAAAGGGACAATTCAAACCAAATTCAACCTGATAGGGCAGAACCATATCCAGTGCATATTTTGAAGGAAAAAGGTACTGAATGATGACACACAGTGTCCTCTAATGGCACAATCATTCAAGGAAGCTTTACCATCTTCATCTAACTATAATAGTTATGCACGTTTTCTTTACACTTTTCGGCACTTAACTATTAATATCCCTTTCATCAATGTTCGGGAGAGCTTAGTTTGGGAAGTAATGAGCGCGTTGTCTTCAACATTTACATTCCATTGAAATATCCATGCCTTTACACTAGAATCTTGTTCTTGTGTGGACCACTTTGTGTCCCCTTGTTGTGGATTGTACTAACACGCAGGTAATTGAAGAAGATGACTCCATCAATAATGTGAAGGCTCGCAAACCGAAAGCTCGGAAATCAAAGGAAAAGGTCAAGAATCGTTTGGATTGGTAAATTTGTCTACTCTATGTGCAAGACCGGTATTAAAGAAGAATGCGGCGCGTGAGGATGACCCACCACCAGTGCATTAGAAACCGAAGCAAGAGAAAGTCTAGCTATAGACTATAAATATAGTAAAAACATGGGTACTATCCTTCCTCTTTGCTCCTTAAGCATTTATTTCTAGTTAGTTCATGAACTTAATTGCAACATGCTTTGGTGAGTAATTGTTAGAAGTGTCCCATTTATCTTAATATATTATATTAGCTAATCATCATCATTTTGGTTGTTTAAGTTTGTCGAGCAAACGACGTTAACCAAAAGCGCTACCGGGAGGCAGCCCGTAAAAAAAAATGTTAAATATAATAATCACTCATACTTGGGATGATACTTTGCTAGTACTTAGGATTGATTTTCATTTTGTTTCACTAAGTCCTAGGATGAATGTTTGAATATCATTAAAGAGGGAACGATTAGGTGGTTATCCGAAAATCCCGATGGAGAAAAAAGAGAAAAATTCAAATGCGTCATTTTTTGGACTTAGGTTGTTCGAACGATTTGAAATAACCCTTGAGGATCTGGGTATAAAAGACTCAGAGTTAATACTTTGTCACATATTTCATATCATAATCTAGTTGGTTTTAAATTTCAAATAATGTGTGACATGTATTAGTTCAACTACTATGGAATATTAAGTGTGTGGAGTGTGACACTTCTCTGATCATAATTTTGACCCACCCACCCACCCTTTACTATCATCCCAGTATTTCTTTTGACTTATTTTAGTGCACCATTGCTTTCCCAACAACTTATTTACCCTCACTTTACATTGGGGACAATGTAAGTTCGTAAGTGGGGAGTGGAGTCGTGGTTGGTCTAGCAATGGAATTGATGTTTATTTTGTATCAATAAATCCCTTAGTTTTCGATTTTTTTCAAGCATTATTTAGTTGGTTAAAATAAATTGGACAAGGTATATATTTCATGGATTTGATGATGTAATGATCAATTTGGATGTGTATAACCAACGTGAACCGTAAGTGCATTTTAACCCCAAATTTATTTGTATAACATGAATTCATCCTTCACGTAAGCCTTTGATATTGAAGCGAAAATTTTAAACTGTATCCATTCAGTAGCCTACTGGTTATTTTAGAGATAGAAGTAACTTAGTACCTAACTTCTGAACATGTACTGTGAATATCTGAAGGTTTGAATGTGATAGGAATGATATAAGTTAAGTTTATTGGGAAAATGAAATGAAAGTAAAAGATGAACTATATTTATATGTCGGTTGTAGCTACCAATGATTTGAGTGCGGTAGGGCGTTATCACGAAACGTCCTATACCACTATGAGGTTTAAAAGCTCCCGACTGCCCAATGATAGTAGTCCAGCTAGGGTGTTATCACGAAACATCCTATTGCTGAGAATGAGGGCATCCGCTGCAAATTAAAAAAAAAAAAAAAAAAAAACAAAAAATTGATGACAATATGGAAATATGGTTTAAAACTTACTTATCTTCTGACTATCCCCAGTATAAACTGAATGATATGCTTTAGGGATTATCCTAATAAGTACACGGGAGGACTTTGTGTGGAACTGATTATTTTATACCTAGGAAAGTCATTAGGATTTGTCGAATGGATACTTGTGCGTTTGCTTGAATTATTCAAGAGAGGATAGTGGAAATTAAAAAGGCTATTCACACACACTCGTTATACATTTATATTGAGGTTAACGTGTGGTTATGATTCAAATGGTTGTATCATCCGGATTGTCTCTTATATCTTATATCTTCATGAATTTGTCCCTCGTTCAAGTTTTATCGCTTATTTTGCTCGAGGACGATCAAAAGCTAAGTGGGGAGTAGTTGTTGTATGACAAAAATATGATTATATTATATGACTTTTTATTATATATTTGCAATAATATTGAATAATTTCATAATAATGCATCAAAAACTTATAAAAATCATAGTTAGTTAGAATTAGATGCATAAGTTATAAAAACGATATAAATGATGGTTTTTAGTGTCGGATTTACGTTCGGTGCTTTGTTGCTTTTATTGCGGATTATACGTTTACCGAGATCCCAAAAGATGACATGTTTTGGAGCCTAAATCATATCTTTTGTGGGATAAAAGATTATGCCAAAATCTAACAACTTTGAACGGATCAAGCTCGTCCTTAGTGTTTCTACCGTAATTCATCTTCAACGGACATTTGACCTAACTTAGAGGCATTTTCAGAGAAAAAGTCCTTGATGAAAGTTGTAGATCTTCAAGAGAGCTTTCCAACGAATATTAAATCATGTCAATCCGAGGTCTACAACTCAAGATAGGTTTTTACGAACATCGGAGATGTTGCATGGCCGGCACGCGCCGGAGAAGGCCGAATCTGCGGGAATATTTCGACAACGGCACGTGGGTCGACAACAAGAGAATATATACTATTTAGCCGGCACGTGCCGGTGGTGCTCCGGCACGTGCCGGTGGTGCTCCGGCACGCGCCGGCCTTGTGGTGCGGTCTATAAATAGAGCTCGTTTTCACTATTGGAGTTGCTCCAATATATATATCTCTCTTATATAGATCTCTATCGTCTCTTTTGTTGTTTTTTAGTTAAATAAATGCGTAAACGGCACTCTGTCGGAATACTTGCGATGTAATGTTGTAATATAAGTTTCGTTATAATGCTTAGAAGATGTATCAAGGTTCATTGATGTGAAGGAGTTGTTATTTCCGGAGAATACGACTCTAAAGCTACAATTGTAATCTAAAGATGAGCGGCTAAGGACTCGAGGCTAGAACCACCATTGTAAAGCCACCATCACCGGAATAAATAAGAGTTTGAACATATTCGTTCTAGTAAGTTTCTTGTTCTTCCTTCATGTTTGAATTGTTTATGTGCAATTTGTATGAACTATACTTATGTTGCATGCTAATAGAATTTAAACATACGACGATTGATAAATTCATAGATTACCGTGAAGGAGAGTAATAATATTTATTCCAACAAACGAGAGTTGAGGGATAATATTATTAGATTAGGATTTTATATCCATATCTTTGATCCATAAATGCTTTAGTTGTACCGAAAGGGGGACTAATTAAAAGGCGATGAACCGAGAGAAGAAACGCCTCTTTAGTAGATAATAATCCAAGAACTTACGAACGAATATGTGTTTGTCTTATTAATTTCGGTGGGGTGGTGGATCATTGGTGAGTTCTAGTTGTTTTAAATTATATGTTTTTATAAAAGTTGTTATCGTAGTATTATTTATTTTCACGTTTGCTACCTTAGTTTGTTAATTGAAAATCCGAGATCATAATCATCAATTTTAAGAAAGAAATCGAAGGCAAAGACTCTTTTTCGTACAAGTCCCTGCGGATACGATCCGGTTTCACCACTATAGCTGCGAGCCTTCGCACTTGGGGCTGACATCGGTTTTATTTTATTACTTGTTATCTTTTGCTTTGCATAAAACCGCGAACAACCACCACGACCACCACGGCCACGTCCCCGGCCTCGATAATTATTGCTGCTGCGTCCGCGTGAGGAAGACTGGTGCTGTGACTTCTGGACGGAGGAGATTGTTGCATTAGCTTGAGGACGACCACCAGACGGTGGGGTAGCCGGCATTACAGGACGATTATGGAGGATGCGTGACTCCACTGTGAAAAGTTGAGAGTATAGTTCATCAATGGTGACCGTCTCACGACTACCCAAGGTCGTTACAAGCGAATCATAATCAGAAGGAACCTTCTGAGCGGTAGAAAGTTGTCCTTGAGATGACGAAACAGCCTTAGCAGCAGCCACCTTTGTAGTAGCGCCCTTCAAAGCCACAGTCTTAACAGCAGCAACCTTCTGAGCGGTAGAAGCAACCTTTGGTGCCATTTTTTCTTGACTTCTTTGGAAAGGAGAGATGAAAGGAGAGATTGGTCCCACTGGGCGTGCCAGAATTTGTAACACAAATTCCGTTGTTATCCCTGAAATACAAAGAAAGAAAACACGAAAATTGTGACAACTAAAATTTTATTAATTTATAAAATAAAAGTGGTACAATCTCTTGAATCCTTTGATTCTCCCTTTTTTTTTTTTTGTCGGTGATGATTAATGCTCTCCCGGATATAGCGGGGGTGCTTTTAATTTGGTGTTGATTGTTGACCTTCCGGATATAGCGGAAGTGCTTTTAATTTTGAGTTGACGACTCCGGATATAGCGGAGGTGCTTTTAATTTGAGTTGACGACTCCGGATATAGCGGAGGCGCCTTGAGGTTGACGAAGATTGGAAGGAACTTTTATGTTACCTTCGATCCCCTTGTTTGAAGAAATTCAAGTCTTTTCTCGTTGATCTTCGAATGTTGGAGATGCTTTTGATTTTCTTCTTTTGAAGAACTTCCGGCCTTTTTTGGAAGATCTCGATGCTTTTGGTGTTGTTGCGAGTGCTCGAAGCTTTTGCTCGAGACTTTTCACCTTCTTTTTGTCTTCTCTTTTCGTTGTTCTCTGTCTCTTGAAGAACTTCAAGGATTTCTTGAAGATCTTCGAGTGTTGTTGATGAATACTTGAACCTTCCGTTCTCGGGATTTCTATCAACTCTTCAATGTCTTCTCGTGTCTTTTGCAAATGACCAAGGCGCTCCTATTTATAGTGGTGAATGGAAGCTAATGATTGATTTGCATTAAATGTAGGAAATATTCTGATTAATTTTAGACAATCTTTGGAATATTCTACATTTATTATAAATCAATAAAATCTTCTAATTATATTTAAAAGATTTTATGATTTATTGTCTTCATATTATTTCCTAATATTTAATGTAGGAAAATAATATTAAACAATTCCAATTTCATGGCATATTTAACATGTAACACATATAATGTGTCACACATATATTATTGTATAGCCATTGAAATTAATTAAATCTCTAATATTTATTTAAGAGATTTTAATCAATTATCCATTTTACATTATTCCCTAGAATTTTTATAGGAAATAATACCAAATAAATTTCAATTTAGGACAAATGTATTATGTGACATATATAATTCGTCACATAAAATTTAAATATCTACAAATGCCCCCTTGAGACTTGTTGTTTCAGTGAAATTTCACCGTAACGACGAGTCTCGACACAATTTAGAATAAACTGACGCGATATTATAGTATCTTTTCAAGAGATTAGGCCGAAACCTGAAAAGGCCCATCTCATTTTTGTAGGCTAAGTCCAAGTAGGTCCAAAACAAGACCTAAACAGATTCATTGTCACCACTCTAAATAAAGTCGGCGGCAGCTGCTTCTTTCTTTTCTTTTCTTTTTTCCTTTTCCTTTTTCACGTCATCATGCCCTTTCTTCAAGCTAGGGAAAAATTGAGGCGGCAAAGTGTTTTTTTTTCGGGCAGCAATTAATCCAATATAAGTAGTTCTGGGGTCTATTTGATCAGTCATATTACCTATCCACCAAAAGCAATCAATCCAATATATTCTTCTTGGCTTACTGCATACCTTGTCTGGTTCGGCCCTTTCTCCTCCACTATCTCGTATATATATATATATATATATATATATATATATATATATATATATATATATATATATATATATATATTCTTCCCTTTTTTTTTTTTTTTTTTTTTTTTTTTGTTAAGCACATGCATGATCTGCTTTGGCTTTTGTTAAGAAAACCTGAGTGGTTTTGTTCGCACATCAATCCATAACATACGCATGTATGTGCAGTACCTACTTGACGGCAAACCTGGGTCTTGGATGCTGCAAATCTTATACGCACATATATATATATATAGTCTCCCTCTTTTTTTTTTTTTTTTTTTTTTTTTTTTTTCCTCATGAAGTAGAACCTGCTTGCTTCCTTGGCTTCTTTCGTTGTCATGATATATGGCGTACTTGCCTACTGCTGTAGTTTGTTTGTTTGTTTTTATTTTTTTTTTTATATATTTTTTTTTATATATATTTTTATATATATATATATATATATATATATATATATATATATATATATATATATATATATATATATTTTTTTTTTTTTTTTTTTTCAACCTAATGATGGCGTAACATTATTGCTCCTAAGGGCCCATGCTGAGCCTGTAATCATGCAAATATGCACATGGATGAAAGTATACCCTGCTTCCCTTTCCCGTCCTTTTTTGTTAAAATTTCTTTTTTTTTTTTTTTTTTTTTTTGTCTGTTTTGATGTCTGCAAGGAACCAAAATAGGGACCACCGTGTTGTTTTAAGAGGGGCACCATGTCCTTTTAAGGACCGCCACAGCCTTAAAAAAAAATTTTGGGAAAAAGTATATATACTGGACTGAGTCTCTTCAGACTGCCACAACTTCGTTCATCCGCTTTCTCTCTTCTTTCAATTGATTTTTTTTTATTTTTTATTTTTATTTTATTTTTTTTATTTTTATTTTTCAGATTTTCAGATCATGGTTGTTTTCCGGGAGGTGGCGAAAAATAATAAAAGATACTTGGTGGTTGTGCATAGTCCCGAACATGCGGATCAAACTGGGTTTAAGCTTGCGGTTCATCCACCTATGAGTGGCTCTCGTTCTGGCAGCCTAACCCAAGGTATCGACACAACAACACGACTTTACATGGAGTTGAAGCGGTCGAACGGCCATGTGGAGTACGCGCTATGCCCTTTGGCGAATAGCACGAAGCCTCGGAGCCATACTTTTTCCACCCTTGGTCGGCGAATCATTGACGGCGAGGTCCAATGGGGAACCGTGTTAAAAACCACGGAGTCTTCACCTTCATCGAGCGATATTGGGAATGGCTCGAAGATGTGCTTTCCCGCAATAAAAGCATTCGAAAAAGACCGGTCTATATGATGCCCTAAGCGCATCTCTCTTCGGCCTACTCCAAATGCCCAAGCGCCATCCGAGCTTTTTCGCGAGGCATGGTGTCCGTAAACTAATACGCTTCATACCGATGCCGGAGAGATGTCCATATCCTTAGCGGATTTATGGCACATTGGTGGACTTCCCGTCACGGGAGATTTGTACGAGGAGGTCATCCCTAGCGTTGACGAGTTGATCGCCGGATGCTCATCAAAGGGCGAAGTCCCTTCCCGTGAGCCGTCGCATCTTTTTGATGCATATCTTCACTGCTTGGTGGGCGTTTATGACCATGAGAACCCGAAAGTTCCCCTCTCCCGCTGGGTTGATTATTGGTGTAAAAAGTCGATGGTGTACAAAAAGCCCACCCCGGAGAAAAGAGGAGCGTATCGTCCAAAGGATACTCAAAATCCTAGTGGCGCCATAGCAGAAAATCCTCAGCGATGGTCGAAAAAAGATGAAGAGTTGTTTGCTCGCCTTCATATTGACGAAAACTCAAAGGAGGAGTCCTTCCTTGCCGCCTTTATTGCTGCGCCGGTTGTGTTCGTTTGCCCTCCCGTCTAGTGATGCGACAATCGGGCCTTCGACTTTTAAAATGGCAAGTCCGATCGCCCACGGGAAAGTTCATTGCCTTGCCGTTCCGGTGTTGGCCGCATATATAGAGGGTTAAACATGGTTTCACGCTCGTCCGCCCCCGAGCGAGGGGATGCTTGTCTTCCATGGCATTACGTCATTGGGTGGATTGCACGTTATTTTGGGAAAAAGTATATATACTGGACTGAGTCTCTTCAGACTGCCACAACTTCGTTCATCCGCTTTCTCTCTTCTTTCAATTGATTTTTTTTTATTTTTTATTTTTATTTTATTTTTTTTATTTTTATTTTTCAGATTTTCAGATCATGGTTGTTTTCCGGGAGGTGGCGAAAAATAATAAAAGATACTTGGTGGTTGTGCATAGTCCCGAACATGCGGATCAAACTGGGTTTAAGCTTGCGGTTCATCCACCTATGAGTGGCTCTCGTTCTGGCAGCCTAACCCAAGGTATCGACACAACAACACGACTTTACATGGAGTTGAAGCGGTCGAACGGCCATGTGGAGTACGCGCTATGCCCTTTGGCGAATAGCACGAAGCCTCGGAGCCATACTTTTTCCACCCTTGGTCGGCGAATCATTGACGGCGAGGTCCAATGGGGAACCGTGTTAAAAACCACAGGAGTCTTCACCTTCATCGAGCGATATTGGGAATGGCTCGAAGATGTGCTTTCCCGCAATAAAAGCATTCGAAAAGACCGGTCTATATGATGCCCTAAGCGCATCTCTCTTCGCCTACTCCAAATGCCCAAGCGCCATCCGAGCTTTCGCGAGGCATGGTGTCCGTAAACTAATACGCTTCATACGATGCCGGAGAGATGTCCATATCCTTAGCGGATTTATGGCACATTGGTGGACTTCCCGTCACGGGAGATTTGTACGAGGAGGTCATCCCTAGCGTTGACGAGTTGATCGCTTCGGATGCTCATCAAAGGGCGAAGTCCCTTCCCGTGAGTCGTCGGCATCTTTTTGATGCATATCTTCACCGCTTGGTGGGCGTTTATGACCATGAGAACCCGAAAGTTCCCCTCCCGCCGGGTTGATTATTGGTGTAAAAAGTCGATGGTGTACAAAAAGCCCACCCCGGAGAAAAGAGGAGCGTATCGTCCAAAGGATACTCAAAATCCTAGTGGCGCCATAGCGAAAATCCTCGGCGATGGTCGAAAAAAGATGAAGAGTTGTTTGCTCGCCTTCATATTGACGAAAACTCAAAGGAGGAGTCCTTCCTTGCCGCCTTTATTGCTGCTTGGTTGTGTTCGTTTGCCCTCCCGTCTAGTGATGCGACAATCGGGCCTTCGACTTTTAAAATGGCAAGTCCGATCGCCCGTACGGGAAAGTTCATTGCCTTGCCGTTCCGGTGTTGGCCGCATATATAGAGGGTTAAACATGGTTTCACGCTCGTACGCCCCCGAGCGAGGGGATGCTTGTCTTCCATGGCATTACGTCATTGGGTGGATTGCACGTTATTTTGGAACTCATCACGAGTGTCGTCACCTTTGCTGGACCCGCTGATGGTTTCTTACTGCGGCGTAGGAGGATCCAAAAACCTCAATGATCATGAAGGTCGAGACCTTATTCACCAAGCTCGTGGCGTCGCTTGGTGGGCATCCGTTCCGAAAAGAACCAAAACGAGCTTAAAGTTGATGATGGTGGATTGCCTACTCGAGATCAGGTCTTTTTCCGGTCAGTGCGACCGAGCTTCTTGGTATTTCATCAAGATGGAGCATGCTTTTCTGAGCCGTATAGCCCGTATCGGTTCGCACGGCAATTCGGGTTCTTCCAAGTCGTTCCAAAGGACCTCCCTGACGATGGCCGCCGTATCACAATTGGGACGGGAAAACAATTATGGGAAATGTACTTTACTCCCAATAGTCGTCTCAAGGTAGTATTTCCCGAAAGCCCTCGGGAATATGATAGTTACTTCTCTTCCAACTTTGGTGAGTGGTGGCCACAAGTGCATGGCACGTACCTACTTGATGGAAGATCTTCTCTAGTCGCGACTGTTAACAGGGGCTCTACTAAAGCAAAGCAAAGTACCCCTATTGTAAAGATAAAGAATGTCGAGCCTCCGGAACCTCACAAGGAATCACTTTCCCCAAACCCTCTTTGTACCCAGAAGCAGGTTGAAAAGCCCAAGGATGTCCGTACCGATTTGAAGGAGAAGAGACAACTAGATGATGCAGCGGTTCTTAGCGGCAGCTCTCCTCGTAGCGATGTGAACTGGAAGCGTCAAAAGAAGGGTACCGGGAAACAGGTAATCACTTACTCCTTGACGGATGGCGACATTAATTGGTCGGCCTTTTTTGATGGTGTCCCGTCTCCGAGTCACTTTATCACAAACTTTTCAAGGATTGTAAGACTCTTACTTCATTCGTTGCATTGTTTTTATTATATTTATTGCTGCTCACTTTGCATTTTTTTTTTTTTTTAGTTGGACAATGAACCTCATACGTGGCTAATCTTCCGCAACAAAGCGAGCCATCAACCAACGGTCCCGATGCCTTCGACTTGGAAGCTCAAAAGGTCGGGAATGAGCACACTCTTCCAATAACGGTTGAAGATGGCAATGATACTTTACCATCCCCGCATTCTCATGAGAGAAATGACTTTGGTACCAATCTTATGCCCAATGCGGAGGTTACCGCCGAGAGCGGCACTCGGATCGTCGATGGTGAAAACCGAGTTAGGTGATCAAGACGTTGATGAAGGTCTTTCTACGACCCGTTCCGTGAGTAGAGAGCGCGTCATACTTCCTCCTTTGGCCTCACTTCCCCGAAAGGCGAGAGGTTTCGAGTTCAAGCCAAGGGACGTGATCTCGAAGTGTCGTCACCACTTTCTTGAGGCGTTGTGGGAATCTATCGAGAGACAAGCTCTCATGCTTGCGCTATAGACAAGTTATCCTCCGTTAAAAGTGGTGTTTATGAAATATTCTTAGAGATGGAGAATACCAAAGTGTTGGACCTTTCCCGTTTGAAGTCTCTTGGACATACTTTTTAGGAACGCCTCACACTACGGAGGCTGCTTTGGATGACGTTTCGAAGCGGCTTCCCGAAGAGGAGCATGATGCAAAACTTTCAATTCTTTGCGAACATCTTTCGAGAGGCCGAGATAGGCGAGAAGGTACATCTTGAAAAAGTCCAATCTTCTCAAGATAGGCTTTCGAGAGATTCGAGGTAGAAGAGAAGAACTCGAAAAGGAATTGGCCGCCTGCGAAAGAGGAGAATGAGGTTGCTTTGTCACTCAACAATTTTGGTGAGGGACTACATGAGTTGACCGCTCGTGTGTCCCAACCGGCGGGGGAGATCGCCGACTTGGAGGGCACATTTCCATTACGGCGGGGAGGAGATTGATGTTCGAATAAGATGAGGGAGTTACTAGAAGGCAACCGACGTGACTTGGAAGACTTCAAGCTACCCGTTTAAATCCCCTTTTTTTGTTCTTGAGATTTCTTATTTGCTTGTTTATTTACTTTCTTCCTAGATGTAATAAAACTTTATTGCTATCAATAAAATCTTATTATTTTCTTTCCATCTCTTTGGAGTCCTTTTTTTTTTTGTACGACTGAGCTTGAAATTCACTTTTTTTTTTTTGTTTCTGAATGGACCTTTTTTTTTTTTTTTTTTTTTTTTTTTTGGTATGACTGAACTTGGAGTAACTTCCCAAGCTGCCTACGTACCCCGGGAATGCTTTTAGGGGATCAAGTCAAACGTAGTTCAAAAGTTTTATTTTTTTTTTTTTATTATTATTTTTTTTTTTGATATGATTAATGCAGTTTAGGCTCGTGCTTAGGAGCAGTGTTTGAGTCATGCGTAAAACTTTTTGAGGAACTTGCCGTTGATTGGGCCAAGCTTGACGCCGTCTTTGTCCACCAACTTGTATGCTCCATTAGTGTAGACCTCCCGAACAACATAGGGGCCATCCCATTTTGAGGTGAACTTGTTTTTGGACTTATGTGTCAAGATGATAGGTCTTCTCACCGCAAGGAATGTTTCACCAACTTGGAATGATCTCGGACGCACTTTCTTGTTAAATGCCTTTGACAACCGTGCTTGGTAGCATTCAAGATTCTGTTGAGCCTGGAGCCGCTTTTCGTCCAGTGCTTCCAATTCTTCAAGGCGAAGGCGAGCATTTTCTTCATCAGTCAGACCTTCTTGGATAGCGATTCTCAGCGAAGGGATTTGCCTCTCGGGGCGGCACGGCTTCAACACCGTATACAAGAGAATAGGGAGTGGCACGAGTTGGCGTCCGAAAAGTTGTACGGTATGCCCGCGCGCTTCACTCATCCGCTCGTGCCGGTCTTTCTTGTGCCTTGCAACCACTTTCTTCAACAAGTTGCATAACGTTTTATTGAAAGCTTCGACAAGTCCGTTGGCCGGCGCATTGTACATGGAGGACTTGTGTTGTTTGAAGGCGAACGCTCACACAGATTATCAACCGAGCTATTCACGAACGGCTTCCCATTATCCGTGATGATGTAGCGTGGAACTCCATAGCGATAGATGATGTTTACTCGGATGAAGCGGACTACATCCTCTTTCTTCACCTGGCGTAGTGCAACGGCCTCGGCCCGTTAGAGAAGTAGTCGGTGGCGGCCAAGATATAAAGATGTTGGCCCGATGATTTCGGTAGGGGACCAACCACATCCATTCCCAGGGCATCAAAGGGCCATGCCGCTATCTTGTTGGATGTAATGGCTCGGGAGGTTGATGAATAAAGTTAGCATGGAATTGGCATGCTCCACATTTTCGAGCGTAATCCATGCAATCTTTTACCATGGTCGGCCAGTAGTATCCCATTCTTTTAATGCGAAAATGCAGTTTCGGTCCGGACTGATGGGCGCCACAAATCCCGGAGTGAGCCTCCTCTATGGCGTGAAGAGCTTCATCTTCTCCAAGGCAACGAAGAAAGACTCCTTCAAAAGAACGCCGATACAAGACATCATTGTGAAGGAAGAAGCGTGGAGCCCGCCGTCTTATGTCAACTTTCTTCTTTTGATCGTCAGGGAGCTTTCCGTATTTCAAGTACTCCACTAATGGATGACGCCAGTCCTCTTGGTCTATTTCATAGACACAGACAGCATAACTATCATTATCTTCTTCCTCATCTTCTTCGAAGTATGGAGGAACCACCCACTTGCTCGCTCACGGACGGGGACTTGCGTCTTTCCATCGGCGATTGCCGGTGTCGCGGCCAAGTTTGCTAGAGCGTCCGCTTGCTTATTTTCTTTTCTTGGAACATGCTCAATTGTGACGTCGCCAAGGTAAGCAATGATTTTTCTTGCATACTTGTAGTATGGGACTAACTACGGCTTTTTTACATCGTAAGTGCCTTCAAGGCTGGTTGATGATCAATTGAGAGTCGCCATAAACATTTAATCTGCATTGCTTTACATCCATTGCCATCTCAAGCCCTAAGATCAAAGCTTGGTATTCAGCAACATTGTTGGAGCAACATTCCATCAATTTGAATGAGTATGGCAGCACTTCACCTTCAGGGAAATAAAAATGACTCCAGCGCCAGCACCGTCTCGCCTCGCCGCTCCATCAAAATACATTTTCCAAGGCGGAAGTACTTCAATCACCATGACATCCTCATCAGGCAAATCATCTGAGAGCTCCCATTCTGCCGGGATTGGGTGATCAGCCAAGAAGTCCGCAAGCACACACCCGCCCTTTGACGGCCTTTTGAGGCACGTAAACAATTTCAAATTGTTGAAGTTGGAGATACCACCTTGCTAATCTATCTGACAGCACGGGCTTGGACATGACATATTTCAGTGGATTTGCCTTTGACACCAAATGCACAGTATGAGCTTGAAAGTAGTGCTTTAACTTCTGGATGGCGAATATGAGCGACAAGCATAGTTTCTCAATTGGAGAGTATTTCACCTCATGAGGAGTCATTGTCCTGCTCAAATAATATAATGCACTTTCTTTGCCTTTGTCTTTCTCCCCGAGCGAGCGGTGCACCTACCGACCGTTCTTGCGCGGTGATGTAAAGGATAAGAGGTTTACCTTTGATAGGGGCTGCCAAGGCGGGGCATTCATCAAGTATGATTTAATGCTTTCAAATGCTTTTCTACATGAGCTATCCCACTCGAACGGAACTCCCTTTTTCATCGGATGGCTAAAAGGTTGGCACCTTCCGGCGAGGTTTGATATGAACCTTCGTATGTATGCTAGTCTCCTTGCAGGCTTAAGTTCATGCAGTTACGAGGCTCGGCATTTTCATAATGGCTTCAACCTTGGATCGGTCGACTTCTATTCCTCGATGACGGACGATGAAGCCGAGGAATTTGCACGAACCGACTCCAAATGCGCACTTTTGGGGGTTCATCTTCAGTTGGAATCTTCGGAGCCTATCAAAGACTAATCTCAAGTCGTTTATGTGGTCGGCCTTCTTCTTCGACTTGACGACCAAGTCATCAACATAACATTCAACGTGTTGGTGTAGCATGTCATCGAATATTTTCTCGCATCGCACGGCGATAAGTTGCCCCCGCATTCTTTAATCCAAATGGCATCACCTTGTAGCAATAAATACCCTTGGGCGTTCGAAATGCCGTGAGTTCTTCGTCTTACGGAGCCATACGGATTTGATTATAACCCGAAGATCCATCCATGAAGGATAACACCTCGTGACCGGTGGTTGCATCTACCATCGGCTCGGTGATTGGCAAGGGAAAATCATCTTTGGGGCATGCGTTGTTCAAGTCTCGAAAATCAACGCGGACACGAATTTGCCCATTCTTCTTCTTCACGGGTACGATGCTTGAAATCCATGTTGGATATCTAACCTCACGAATGAAGCTGCTTCAATGAGTTTGTTGACTTCTCGCTTCATGAGAGGCACGAGGTCCGGCCTAAATCTTCTTTGAGCTTGCTTCACAGGACGCGATCCCTTCTTTACAGATAATTGATGAACGGCTACTTTTGGGTCTAGACCAGGCATCTCTTTGTACGTCCATGCAAATACGTCTTTGTATTCCTGTAAAAGTTCGAAGTAGACATTTTCCTCTTCGAAGACAAGAGGGCACCGACGAAGGTTGGTCGCGGCTCATCACGGTGCCAAGATTGACTTCTTTCAATTCATCGATAGTGGACTCGACCCCTTCTTCTAGCTCCCGGGGTGCTTCTTCAGCATCTTCTTCAATTTCATCATTTCCCAAGGTGATATGATAGACGGAAGCCCGTTCCTTCACTTCATCAAGTTCCATGACTTTTTCTAACACCGTTCTAGTTCTGGCAGGATACAATTCTTCACCGACGGTGATAATATATGAGGATCCAACGCTTTCTTCAGGCTCATTTTCTTGCACATTCTCTATATCGTGCTTGGCGGCGAGTTTTAGTGTAGACCACCGTGCGCATTTTAGCCTTCATTATATTTCCACAATGAACGAGAAGACATGTATGACGCCTCATTCTAGACGGGATCAGGCTCTTGATTTCTTTGGAGTCAATGTCTGTCATCTCCCTTCCGGGAGCATGCACGTGTGTTGATCGATTTCGGCTCTTGACACCCTTAGATTTTGGCGGGTTCTTGGTTGTGACCGAAAGCCTTTCAAAGACCGATACACGTTCTTTCTTGGGTTGCAACCTCTCAAACACCGATGGCCTTTCATGTAGAGGTTACGGGATGTTTGATGATGATGATTCTTCTTCAACTCCAATATAGTTATTGGTTGCCTTCCTTATTGAGATACGGACGGGCGGTGAGGGATTATACCCCGACCCTTTCGGGACCCAATAACCGGAACATTAGCTTTTGTGGATTTTTGCATTTCTCCGGATTCTCCGTTTTTTGCCCCCATTTTTAGAGCGGGGCTTCGGGATCCATTTGCGCCTTTGCGAGGAGTTTGTAAGCAATAGGATCAAAACCTTCCTTCCTTGTGGCTGGCAATATTCCATGTTCTATAACCGGACCTTCTTTAGGACGGGTAAACCCCTGTAGAGGAGCATCTGTTTGTACGGCATTGATCTTGGGAAGTGGCAGCGTCAGTCCACTCATCGCTTTGGATTTTTGGTGTTGAGGAATTGATGATTTTGTCTCTCCATGCTTGCCAACCTCCCTCTTGTCTTCTGACGGTGTGGCCTTCTCCTCATCATCATTTTCTTGTGACTTGGAAATGCCTACTATCTTCAAAGAAGCCGGCTTCGGGTAGAATTTTGCATCGCAAAGTGAGTTTACGCTTCGGTGAAAGGTTTTTCATCGAAACGACCTTTCTTAAAACACCATTGCTCCAATACTTAAAGCATTGATGAAGGGTTGAAGGGACGACTCCATTCTCGTGTAACCACGGCCTCCCTAGCAACATGTTGTAGGACGTTCGGCATCAATCACATGGAACGGTGCGCTTGAAGATAGTTCATCTATCAAGATGTCAAGTCGGATTACACCAATGGCTCTTTGCCCCCTTGGTTGAATCCATGGATCATAAGGCGACTGTCGGAGAGTTCATCCATAGAGACACCCAACTCTTTCATTACTCGGAGCGGCAATATGTTGACAGCTGATCCTCCATCTAGTAACACGCGATTAATTTTTTGCTCACGTGTGTATGTTGTGACAAATAGCGGGCGGTTATGGGGTGCCGATCCAAGAAGCATGTCATCATCTGTAAAGGTGATCTCAACCATGCAAGCAAGCTTTGAATTGTTTGAAGCCGCTTCCTCAGTCGGCAAATCTTCATTTTCCTTTTCACCATATCTTTCTTCTGCGTGGATAGCGTAACATGGGACAACTTCATCCTCTGAGTTTTCTTCGGTCGTCTCAGCTTCGAGGACTCTTTTGGGCATGTACTCTAATAAGGTGATTGAAGTATGAGGGCTTCTGTACTCGACCCCTTCAGGGAAGATCCTCTTCACTTTTTT
This sequence comes from Gentiana straminea, assembly GCA_036785695.1. Lineage (NCBI taxonomy): Eukaryota > Viridiplantae > Streptophyta > Magnoliopsida > Gentianales > Gentianaceae > Gentiana > Gentiana straminea. The sequence goes on along the minus strand of JAVUPR010000046.1, from coordinate 2,503,416 downwards.
GTTTACCTTCCTTTGATTTCTTCTCATCTTTCTTGCCCTTCGGCCTCTTCTTGTCTTGGAAGACTTGGAACAAATCGTCTTTGGTTCTTCCAATTTAAAACAAGGTGACTTCCTTTGCTTTTTCTTGCGAGTCACCGAGAATCCATCCATCATCGTCTGTTCGACGGGCTTCGAGTTTTTCTTTTCTTCCGCGGCGACTTTTGCTTGTTTGGGAGACGTTCCGATTCTTTCTTAGCTATGGGTAGAGAGTCGTTGAATTTAATCTCAACGGGGTCGAGTGATCCGAATTGGATGGTCATGCAATGACCATTTGTCGGCTCTGCTATGGTGATTTGATTTGTGCTTGCCTTCTCTTCTTCAAGCACGATCTTTCCTTCCTCGGCCAAACGCATAACCTTGTCCTTGAAGACAAAGCATTTTTCGATGGGATGACCAAATAAGCGATGATATTTGCAATAGTTACCTTCGTGGGCTCTTGCTGCATCCTCCGGACGCTTTGTTTCTGGAAGTTCAATGAGTTTCAATTTCAACAACTCATCAAAAATTGCGGGTACGTCAGAATCGAAGAATGGATACTTCCTCTGTTGCCTTTCGTTCGAGTTGGCCTCCGTCTTTCAACTTGTCGTGGCTCAACCTTCCTCCATTCGGGTTGGCTTGATCTTTGGGTTGTTAACTTTTACTTGGAGCTACGGTGGTAGCGTTGGACTCCTTCTTTTCCGTTCTTGGAGCGGCTTTAACGGGTTTCTTCATTTCTTGTTTTTCCTTGATCCTTCTAGGATCCCGAACGAGGGCCCGACCTCCATGGCGTCAATGCTCGGTTCCGTGTCATGCGCACGAGTGGCTAACTCCTCAAAAGATCTCGGCGAATACCTTTGAGAATGTATTGCAATCCCCAATGCATGCCTTGAATGCACATCTCAATGGCGGAGGCTTCGGACAATTGGTCTTTGCGGTTAAGACTTAGACTTCTCCACTGTTAATGTAATCCACTACCTTCTCTTCTTTCCACTGGCGGGAGTTGGTCAACTCCACCATACTCACAGTTCTACGAGTGCTGTAGAAACGATTGAGAAAGATCTGCTCCAGTTGCTCCCAACTATCCAGAGAGGCAGGGGCAAGATCAGTGTACCAATCAAACGCATTGCCTTTGAGAGAACGCACAAATTGCTTCACTAGGTGATCTCCATAGGTCCCGGCATTGTTGCAAGTTTCAATGAAATGGGCGACGTGCTGCTTCGGGTTGCCTTTCCCGTCAAATTGCTTTGGAAATTCGGTGGTTGATAACGGCCGGCATCTTCAAATCATCAATTCTTTTGGTGTATGGCTTGATATAAGTACGAGATGACTTCATGGACCCTCCGACTTTGTCATTGATCGTCCCCATGATGAACTCCTGGAGTTGGGCGATAGGGATGGTTCCGTCGGGGGAGATCTTCAGATTGCTTGCCAAGGTAAAGGACTTGGAGCCTTCTTGGTCCTTGAAAGAGTTTTCTGGAGCGACCTTCAAGTTGTTTGCCATATGCGAGAGACTTGAAGACTTCTTGGTCTTTGGAAGTGACATCGTGTTCGTCCTCTTCATCACGCATCACTTCTTTTGACTTACTTGCTTCCCCAACGGAATCAATCTTGCTTGGCAAGCTTCGCAATTTGCATGTCTTGAGTACGAACATGCGATGTGAGGGCTTCAATGGCCTTCGTGAGGGTAGCAATATGCTCCCGAGAGTTGTGGAATTCGTCATCATTACGTCCGCAACCATTGGTGACGTGGGTCTATCGAAGCTTCATGCGGGAAAAGGAGGTTGATGCCAAACTCCTTTGACATGCTTCGCGTGATAGGTCCGGAAAGTTGTCCTTGAGATGACGAAACGACCTTAGCGACACCACCTTTGTAGTAGCGCCCTTCAAAGCCACGGTCTTAACACGAAGCAACCTTCGAGCGGTAGAAGCAACCTTTGGTGCCATTTTTTCTTGACTTCTTTGGAAAGGAGAGATGAAAGGAGAGATTGGTCCCATTTGGGCGTGCGAAATTTGTAACACAAATTCCGTTGTTATCCCTGAAATACAAAGAAAGAAAACACGAAAATTGTGACAACTAAAATTTTATTAATTTATAAAATAAAAGTGGTACAATCTCTTGAATCCTTTGATTCTCCCTTTTTTTTTTGTCGGTGATGATTAATGCTCTCCCGGATATAGCGGGGGTGCTTTTAATTTGGTGTTGATTGTTGACCTTCCGGATATAGCGGAAGTGCTTTTAATTTTGAGTTGACGACTCCGGATATAGCGGAGGTGCTTTTAATTTGAGTTGACGACTCCGGATATAGCGGAGGCGCCTTGAGGTTGACGAAGATTGGAAGGAACTTTTATGTTACCTTCGATCCCCTTGTTTGAAGAAATTCAAGTCTTTTCTGTTGATCTTCGAATGTTGGAGATGCTTTTGATTTTCTTCTTTTGAAGAACTTCCGGCCTTTTTTGGAAGATCTCTGATGCTTTTGGTGTTGTTGCAGAGTGCTCGAAGCTTTTGCTCTGAGACTTTTCACCTTCTTTTTGTCTTCTCTTTTCTCGTTGTTCTCGTCTCTTGAAGAACTTCAAGGATTTCTTGAAGATCTTCGAGTGTTGTTGATGAATACTTGAACCTTCCGGTTCGGGATTTCTATCAACTCTTCAATGTCTTCGTGTGTTTTGCAAATGACCAAGGCCTCCTATTTATAGTGGTGAATGGAAGCTAATGATTGATTTGCATTAAATGTAGGAAATATTCTGATTAATTTTAGACAATCTTTGGAATATTCTACATTTATTATAAATCAATAAAATCTTCTAATTATATTTAAAAGATTTTATGATTTATTGTCTTCATATTATTTCCTAATATTTAATGTAGGAAAATAATATTAAACAATTCCAATTTCATGGCATATTTAACATGTAACACATATAATGTGTCACACATATATTATTGTATAGCCATTGAAATTAATTAAATCTCTAATATTTATTTAAGAGATTTTAATCAATTATCCATTTTACATTATTCCCTAGAATTTTTATAGGAAATAATACCAAATAAATTTCAATTTAGGACAAATGTATTATGTGACATATATAATTCGTCACATAAAATTTAAATATCTACAGTAGTAGTAGTTCTTATTAGCTTGTGTATAGTTCTTTTCGGCATTGGACCAATATATAAAATCCCCCCTTTTTTTTGGTCCCATTTGTTTTCTTTTTTTAAATGAAGGTTTGGTTCAACATCAAAAAACAATGACAATATCGTAATATATAATTTAGCCCATAATCATCGCAATTAATTGTGAGACTAAATTGCAATACAATATTTCTCTGTGAATTGACATTGTGCCAAACAACTAATTAAGCATATTATGATAAAGCATTTTTGTTTTGTATTTGAGCTTCCGAAGCCGCTTTACGCGAGTGTTGATTTTAGTTTGATGATCAACATACATCAATCATAAAAAAGTAATAAAAAAAAAAAAAAACAATAAAACATGATTATCACCGACGAATAATATAACATATCTTTTTCATGACCAAATCCTGAACTTAATGAAACGACCAACTACTATTTTTAGTTGTCAGGTTTTGAGATACATTTAAGTGAGAAGAGTTGGACCCATATTGAATCATTCAAAACAAAATTCTTAGCCTCTTTACGTTCCTTATTGACTTATTTGTTCTAATTTATTTTATATAGTATCATTTTATTTTATTTGAATAATATGGTATCATTTTCAATTCATCATTTATCGTCACCGTTCATTGTTATTTTCTGAACATTTATCCTTATTTAATACTCCCTCCATTCTAAAATAACTGAACATTTATCCTTATTTAATACTCCCTCCATTCTAAAATAACTGAACCAGTTGCCAAGAAGTTTTGTTTTAAGATAACTGAGGCAGAACATTTTCCAATACAAAATTTAATGCATTTTTTTTTTCCTTTTTTACTCATTACTTTATTTTTTCCATACACTATCTTAAATGCACCAGCATTATTTACTCTATTTTCCATAAAGGTATTCTAATATTTATCTAATCAATGTCAAAACAATTAATTACTATATTAATTTGCGTGTTTTTGACAACTGCCTTATTTATTGTGGAACGGAGGGAGTACAATGTAAGAAATGGAAAAGAAGATTGAATTAATTATATTCAAAAACTTTTCATCATTTCAATGTTAAAATCAATGCACTAACTCACTTCTAACCTTAAGTCTGAACGATCCAATCATAGAAAGCAATACATAAGGCTAGGTGCACTCATGTCATATACTACCCCCGTCCCAAAATGAAAATTCGTTTAAACTTTTTCACATGAATTAAGATAGTGGTTAAGTGTCATTAATTTTAGTCGTAAAAGTCTAGAATAACCTTTGACTCTCATTAATGTAATAGTTGTAAAGTAGGTGAATGTATAATAAATTATGAATAAAAGGAAGAAAAATATAATAAATGCTCGATTGGTATTCTAGATGGACTTATAATATGGACAAATTTAAAAAACTAAACGGGTTACATTTGGAGGCAGGTATACATCCATGTCATGTAATAAATGCTTGTTATGGAATATAAATAAAGATACAAATATTAAATGTTAGAATATGGTATGTCTGGAAACAAAAATACATTATTAAATGAATGTAGGACGAATGTAGTATCCCACTAAAAGGACAACTGCAATAACTTAGCATATGACGTGTTTCATTAAATGCGTTGAAGTGGACAATTTAACGTAGAGACCGCAATGTAAAGCACCATATTCCTCTTTTTTGGACATATGACCGTTGTGTCAATGATTATGACACACCGAAAGTGTCAGTATTATTGGCCATATGTCTCATTGGGCACCATAGATGGACTCTCAAGTCTCAAGTTGATTAGTAGGCAAGATGGGATAGTTATGTGTCTTAAAGAACAATGACATTCTTGTGAATGTTCCTTAATTAACTAATTTTGTGCAATTACTACTTATCTACTTTTTGTTCTCTTCTAGAAGATTATACAATTAGGACGTTTGGAGTCTCCATCTTTCACTTTAATTTTCTTTTAATCTGTCATCTTCCACTTATTTTTATTGCATGATGGTAAAATCTTGGTTAAAAAAATCCAAGCTGATTTGGATTTTTCTTTTTAATTTTTCATTTACCATATTTCTAAGGGTAAAGAGGTGGATATCACCATCATGGGGCATCGATTTTCCCTCAAAAGGTATTGTAGAAGGGCGGCAAAGAGAGTTGAGGGCGAACTTTTTAATAGGGGGAAGGAACACTCAAAAGAAAGAAAGGCGGGTTATGGTAATTGGACCACCGATTCGGTGTCTTTAACCATTTTTTTATTACTCTAGATCTTGACTCGTATCGAATCACTTCCATAAACACGCATAAGTGAGATGCTTATATGCACCGGACTGTCCTTGTAATTATCTTAAGAGGACCTTTAATTAAAAACATCCCACTAAATCTACTATTAAGGACACCCCAGTACATGTCTATTTTTAAACATTGTTGTGATGTCCCAAGTAGATTCAGTAGGATGCCCTTAATAACCCCTATCTTAATTGTAGCTTCTTGGTTAGAAAAAGGATTGAGATGAAAGAAGTCAAATGATCACTTAACTTCACATGAATAATAATGTGTTGATAGGGCCATTCATCCACTCTTTACCTAACTCACTTCATCATATATCATTATAAATAATAGACTTAAAAGTCATTCAGTTTTTCATATATACTTTACTTCAATTGTGATTCTTCTCCTCTTCTCTCACTTGAATTCAGCCAAAGATACTTGTTCTTTCAAAAGGCCAAAGATCAAAACTAAACTTTATTATCATTATAATGGTCCCTCCATATATAATATAGCATGTCTCATTTTGTGGGTGAACATGGAAGATGAACAATACTTGTTACAGGGGTGTAGGAACTCAAGCCCTGCAAATGCAATGATAGAAGAAGAATCTGATAAGTTATCACCTTGTTTTGATTGTTGTATATGTATGGATAATGCACATGATCCAGTGGTCACACTCTGTGGGCACCTCTATTGTTGGCCATGCATCTACAAATGGTTACAGTTTCAGGGCTCCACCGACAAAACTCTATGCCCTGTTTGTAAATCAGAAATCTCAGAAACATCTGTTGTACCTGTTTATGGCAAAGGTGAAGATGTTTCAGAAGAAGCTGAGCTAAACGTCAACGACAAGGCGGCCGACATGTCTCTTGAGGGAAACATACCACCTAGACCAACTGCAGTTGCCTCCTGGGGATCAAAGGCTTACGAAAACATGCAGAATTTTGAGTATCCGAATATCCCTTTTGAAGAATTATCGTCGCATGGAGGAATCAACAATCCAATAGGTGTTTGTGAGCATCCAGTGGTTGGAATGTTTGGGGAAATGGTTTATGAAAGAGTGTTTGGGAATCCACAGAGCTTATATGCATATCCAAACTCATATTATTCAGCTGGAACCGGAACTGGAACTGGAACTGGGAGATTAAGGTTGAGAAGACAGGAGATAGGGATTTACACATCTTTGAACAGACTTTCATTTTTCCTTTTCTGTTGCCTTCTTTTGTGCCTTTTTCTGTTTTAGCGTCTTTTTTTGGGCTTTCTCTCTGTCTTTCTCTTTATGCTTTTAATAGCAAGATTGAGAGTGACCTGGGTGCAACAGATGAAAAGAAATAACATGAAATATACTTTTAATTTTATTATCAAATAAGTAAAGTTGGCCTCAAGTTGAACATTCAGTGCCCGTATAGGGTGTATGTGCATTTTACTCTATGTAAGCTATCGTACAACCATAATTCATAGGACTTTCCTGTTCAAATTTGCTGACACGAGGGTGCTTTTTCATTACATTCAAAGCACACTCTTTTATGGCCCCAGTGCCCATTCCATGGATGACAAATATTACCGACTTTGCTCTGCTTGAGTTGATTGCCATTTCAAGGTTGCGGGTGGCTTCCTCAGCTCGCATTCCTCGTAAATCAACTGTGTTTTTTGATGTCTGAACCACAGGGCCATAGGATGCCTCCTCCCCATCGTTGCTTGTTTCCACAAGATTCTTAAGCCCCTTGAGACTTTTTGCATTCCTATTCCCACCCTGCAATAATATCATTGTATATTCAGCCCGCCTTTTTGTTTTTTTGACAGTAACAGAGTAAACAAACAAAAAAATGTAATAATACCCGTTCTACCTTCCTCCTTGAGGTTGATGCAGAAGCTCTCGTAGCAATAACATCTTTATCACCAAGAGGTGTAATGTCGCCTAAGTGAACACGGACTCTTACTCTTCCATATTGCACAAGTACCATGCCATCAACTCCAGGTTCTTCAACTACTGTAGCCACCTTATTTCTTAAACTCTTTACCTGGACTTGCTCACCAATCTTTGGTATGAAAGAATTTATACTTGTTTCACTGACAGCATCGATGTTATGCCTATGAGCTTCAATAATAGACGCAATAGCTGACTCCGACTGCTTCAGGAGCAAATTCAACTGATCGCGAGCTACAGATTTACTCTGGTTCTCAAAGTTGTGCACTACAGCGTTAATCTCTTTCTTAACATCCTTCAACTCTTCCTGAAGCTGTAGGGTTTCCCTTTCCTTGAGAGCAGCCACACGTCCGTCAAGATCAGCAGCCTCATCTCGTATCTACAATTTCAAGAGGAAGAAAGGGGAAAAACAGAGTGTTAAACTACCATCTCTCCCAAAAGGAGATAATGTTGACAGCGGAGTTCGATACCATGCCCTCTGGCTCTGATACCATGTTAAACTAACCATCTCTCCCAAAGCTTAAGCTGATGGGGAGGTTGATAATTAACATCTCATACACTTTAACACAGAGCAATCAGCTATGACGCAGGATAATTATCAAAACGAAACAATTATTAAGAAGCTTTTTTATGCAGGATGGTCAGAAAAAAACAGAAAGGAGATGCAATTGATTTTCTCTTTTTTTTTTCTTGTCAATGGGGAAGAACTGATGAAATTCAGAAAACGTGTCTTGCAAGTATGACTTCCTCGCCAGCAACAAAATACATGCCATTTTCAAGTACTACAGCTATTGATTTTATATTGTTTTATCACGTAGTAAATAATCCCGAAAATTCAAAACAATACAGCCTAGGCACGTATGCTGATAGTCACAGCTCATGAAAAATATACTCTTTTATTACTGAAGAATTTAAGTCAGCTGCTAAAGTTCATCTTGCATTGAAGTATAAATTACTTCAAACCAATGCATATGAAACTATACCTCATGATGAAGATCCATAACTTCTGAATGAAGACTTTCGACTATTTCAGCTTTCTTTTCCAATCTGTTTCTTTCTTCCATTAATGAATGGTATAGCAAGCTTTTCCGCATTTCCATCTTTTCTGGTGTCAACTTCTTTAGCCAGTCTTGTGCACGTACAAGTATTTTTTCATCAATGCCAATCTTTTTGGCAATATTCAAGGCATTAGAATCTCCGGTGCTTCCCCATAGCATCCGATAGGTCGGTTGTAAAGTCTCCAAGGAGAACTCCACTGCTGCATTCTCAAAACTACTATCCTTGTCTTTCAATTTTGTCAAATCAGCATAATGGGTCGTAACAACAGCCAACTGGACTATATCCTTGAGATATTGCAGAATGCAAGAAGCAAGGGCCGTACCTTCAGAAGGATCAGTACCACTTCCGATTTCATCAATAAGGACAAGAGATTTTTCTGAGGCTACTTCAAAGATTTGGCAGAGTCTTGAGATGTGCCCACTAAAGGTTGAAAGACTTTGTTCGAGAGACTTCAATCAGAAATAAGTTCTACATTACCATCAAGTGATTTCCATTCAACATAAATAAAATGTCAATTCAAAGAAAGGAAATAACTGTTGTAGCAATCAACTACCTGATGATCTCCAATATCTGCAAGAATAAATTCAAACCAGGGAAGTCGTGGATGGTTTTTGGCGGGCAAAAATATGCCAGCTTTCACCATGACAGAAGAAAGTCCTAAAGTTTTCATGGATGCAGTTTTGCCTCCTGTGTTGGGCCCTGAAATTACCACCACTTTAATTCCATTCCGGATCTTGATGTCAATAGGCACAGGAGCAACTATTTCAACACTTGGGGACAGACCAGACATATATAATTTTCTCGATTCAGATGTGGCAAGATCAGATAGACTTGCCAAAGAAGATTCAAGTAGCAAAGGGTGCTGTATGCAATCAATATCTATCAATAAAGAGTTTGGCCCCAGATTATCCTCACAGCTTTTTGAACTCAACACAGGACACACCCCATTGATCCACTGTGCATGAGCGGCTCTAGCAAATGAAAGATCCAATTCCAGCATCCTGTCTAATACATACTTGATCTCTGTCTTAAATTTGGTAATTTCAGATGTAAGAATACTCATAATTTTCCGTTCCTCAGTCTTCTCATAATCTGAAAGCCTTATTTCCTCATTGTTCAATTCAATTGCCTCTTTGGGCTCCATAAAATATGTTGCTCCAGAGCTGCTAACACCCAGGACTACACCATTTGGAAGCAACGACTTATGGGATGTTCTGACAGAGATGCACATTCTTGATCTACGCGTGATAACTAATGGTTTGTCGATCCCACCAGCCTGAAAAATTCTGGTTGCTTGTTGCTTCAGCAATATTTCTAAATTTTCCATATTCCGTTTCCTCTCTGACCTAATGAGCTCTAACTCATCACTCGCTCTATCAAGTACTTTTGAAAAGTTACAGTCAATGCAGAATTTTATTTTCTCCTCCAAGTCCACAAGAAAATTGCAACCATTGAATATTTCAAGCAAGGAAGCATACCTGTTTCGATAGATAAAAAATGGAACACAATGAACCCAACCAATTTGTCTAAGTTACTAAACACCATTTAAAAGAATATGCCAAAAAACAGCAGATTAGCTCTTCAGTTTAAAAAATACCTCATAAAATATCTTACAGGTTCATGTTAGGAATATGAGAAAACCCCATAAGCTACAACACTAAACCAAGTTGAGTACATTGACAAAACAAAGCATGGTCGGACAAAAAACTGAAACATGTAATACGATCGAAATTCACGTCATCATGATATGATCAACAACAATTTGAAAGATTAGATTTTCAACAAGGATAAGCAACTGAAATCAGCTGAGCGGCTCACAAGATGCTAGTTCTCCAATCCAGTCATCTCTCAATCCTGAGCAAGTAAAACAAACCTCAACCGAACTGGACCTACTTGCTAACATACGTCCAAATAAGCTTGATTAGTGAGATGCTTACTCAGTTACTTGAGCACATGTGGAGCATAGACGAACTACATGTTTAATTGTAAAGTTCACGTATTACCCTGTCTCTACCATCTCATATCCTATCCACCGAATTTGAACAAAAATACGTGGATAAGCTCGAAAAAAGGATGGGCTAGAGCATACCTATTATCGGGTAAGCTCGACCCTAGAGGTTAATTGTTTAACTCATCGGGGTTTCCTGCAACCTAATGGAGAACAAAGCTTATACCATATGGATTATGGATAAAGACACACCTATGAAAGGAATCTTTATCCGCTGAAAAATCTTCCAATTGTTCGACCAAATGCCTCGCGGAGAGGAGAGTGCGGCCAATCATGCACAACTCCGGAATCGACAGCACTTCACCAGCAACAGCAGAATCAACAATGGGGGAAACATCCTCAATCCCTGAAAAATCCAACGGCCGAGGAACACAAACAGCTGCTGATGTTTGGTCTAGCAGTTTCCTGCTCTCTTGGAGGGTTCTACCCAAAGGAATCCGGGCAGAACTTGCAGCGTTCAGGCCCATCGGAGTAGAAGTGAAAGCAGCAAGCTGGGCACATACGGCAGGCCATTGGAGAACCTTGAGGGTTTCGGACTGAAGGGACTCAGCGAGTTTGATCCTCTGAGAAGAAGACTCGGAAGAGAAGGAGACGATGAGTCGTCCGGTGGTGGGTGGAGTTTGAAGAGGGTGCACAGGCACAGAGAGTGTAGTGATAAAGCTGTTGCGAAGATTCATTTGAACTTCACCGGTGCGGTTATCCCGTTACCAGATTCTGGATATCCACTCAATTTTGGAGGGAATCATGTTCTGGTGCTTCCTCCCCAGAACAAGTTAAATAAAGTTGTCACTAGGATCGTCTACAAACTACAATCATCTATAAACGTTTTTTTTCCAACTATTATTTATTGTCATTAACCACTAAAATTCATTTATTGATTAACAAATATTTATTGAGCTTTGGTGATCTTAGGTATCATGTCAGACATTTCGGTGATACTTGCAAAACAAGTTTTCATCTCACAAAGTCCTCACATTGGCGTTGGAGATTTGGATATACCTTTTTTCTCCATGGCCGCTAAAATGTGTGTTTAGACTAGTTGGGCGGGATGAGGTCCCTGTCCAGCAAGGCTCTCTTTTCCCCCGGTCTGTCAGTGACATGGTTTCCCATTCGGGCCCATACAGCTTTCCGATTTTGTCCAAATCAGTCATTGGGCCAGGCTTTCATGTCACTTTTATCGGCTTTTCGTTTCAGCATGTTAGCCTCTTCTCCCTGGCAATTTTGTACACCGTTTGGAGGCATTCCACCATTGTATAAGGGAGTTTGGTGTTTAGCTTGGCATACAGTCTTCCTTCTCTCAAGCCTCCTACAAAGGAGGTTACCAGGACATGCTGTTCCGCGTCCTCAATTTGGCGAGATTCGTATGTGAATCTCCTCATGTACTCCACCTATGTATCCTTCTCCTTCTACTTGATGGTTAAGAGATGAGTGGCATTTCTTATAAATGCTAAGCTTAGATGAATGCGGTCGCGAACTGTCGGACCAGCTTGGCAAAGTTTTTCGATGGAGCGTGGGGGGATTCTTTTGAACCACTCCATGACCTTTTCGGTGAGCAACCTGGGAAAAACATTGCATCTCATCTGATCATATGCGTTTAATAGTATCATATGCCGTATATACTGGTGTAATGGTCCTTTGGATATTTCGTTCCGTCATTAGGATCTATTTTTGTCATTTTGAAGTCATCTGGCCTCGGAAAATGCTTTACCTTCTTAGTAAATGAGGAGGTGACATAGACATCTCTAGGCTCAGCCTCCCTAAGATTTCTTCCATCATTATCCTGATTCCATATCGCAGCTCGGAATGAGTTGTACTCTTTCTAGCCTTGAGAGTACGGATATCTCCCGTATACTTGCAGGCTCGAAATGTTGTTCTCGTTGAGTTGGAGCCCTTAGTATATGATGTTTTTGTGGGTCTTAGTGTTGGGTGACTTTCCCCTTTCTGACTTGTTCCAAAAGAGCGACAAAGAAGTCAAGTTGTGTACCTACTAACTGTTGAGCCAAATCCAACAGCTGATGAGCAATGTTTGGCTGCTCATTTCATCTTACAGATGGAGAGGTTTCTTCCTCTTCCCGTACAGTGGGTGGTTCCTCCTTGTCTTGTTGGATTGGTGGGTTTGCACTCTGTAAATTTGCGCCATCGGTGATCTTTATATGAGTGTTATGTTGACTAGGGCCGGCGCCTTACGTGGCCTTTTTGCCTCCCGCAAGAGCCATATGAGCTGTTGATCACAAGCTTTTTCGGAGGATGGATTATTTCAAGGCCTCCTTCATTCTAGCGTAAAATGATGATGCTAAGGATCGTCGCAGTGAAATCTGGCCGTTCAAATTGCTAGGTAAGCTTCCGAAGGAGATCAACAATTCACATGCACCTATAAAACGAACGAGGCGCTAGGCATCCCAGAGTTCTTCTCCGATAAAATCTCTAAAGATCAAGTCGGTGGTGACAGTAAGGTGGGTGATATAAGTAATTTGCATGCAACAATGATTGCATCCAGCAAATATACCATGCAAATGAGGGAGCTGATCCATTTGTATAGCGCACCATGGTGAAGTTGATGGTCCAATCGAGCAATGATGTCGTGAGTAAAGAGTTTACCCAGGTTGAAGTAATGGGCAGAAGTCCAATTACTGTAATGCAATTGTTGCATGTGATAGAGGGCGACTTGCGTCATGTCGGCTATAAAGTCTAAGGACGTCCTGCACCACATCGGTCATTCGTTGTATGTGAACGACATGCATTGTAGATGAAAATAATCTTCTTATAGGAGTAGAGGCTCTGTCTTTTGTTAAAGGAGCCCAAGTTGTGAACTGAGGCTAGGTCGGCCGGGATGCAAATGCCGATGTCCGGACACTTAGTAAATAATAAAGTCCGATGATGAATGAGGACCAGCGCCGGTCCGTATGCGGAGGTGGTGTAATAGGCCTATCCCCGACCCCTAGGGTCCACTGGGGTCTGGTCCAGGGACAAGCCGGCGATCCACCGCCCAAGTACTAAATTCTGAAGAAAAGATTGAGGGAACTAGATCTTTATTCAAACATTACTAAATCCAGAAATAAAATAAAATGTCACGACTCCAAGATGGAAGAACATCGTCAACTCTTATTACAACGGAAACATGAAACTCCAAGGAGTTGAAAAAAAAAAAAAATCAAAGCTTGACACTAAGCTGTCAGGTCCACATTGAACTCCTCGTCTACTCCCCCTCCCAGAACCGCCTCCAAGGTTACTCTGCTTACCTCACCACCCTGGTATTCTTCCTCCAAGCCTAAAAATAAACATTTCACAAACGTGTGAGCTAAAAATAGCCAGTGAGTTCCGGTGTGTGCCTGTGAATCTTTATATACAAAAATAATAGTTGCAAAAACGTTAAACGTTACAACAAAAAGGCTTTTTCCTTACCTGCACTTAATTGTTGTTAGAACATGGCAAAAACATGATATTTGCAAGGAATATAAAGCAATTTTCTTGAAATTAGGCGTACTCAAGTCTGACACCGGTTTACCTTAGCCGATGAGTCATTACCACCCTACTCCAACATGTTTCCTACCGCACTTCACAAGCAAGCAAGCTATTGCCTGACAATCCCGGCCGATTGTCAGGGAAAGGGTTCAGACTGTCACCTAGTGAACCTCCCAAAAGGCTTCAGCCAACCCCATTGCCCTCTGGACCATGACATAGCCGTCGGCCCTTGCTTTCCCGGCCATGCACATGGAACATCGGGGAATCTAGGTACCATTTCTCTAGGACTGTCGATGAGTCAATGTCAAGAGGCCCCGAGACCGATGACTAGCCGTTCTGCGGTGCAATGGCCCAAAACTCACCGAGTCGCTGAGAGTTTCGCATTAAGCAGGAACAAGAATTGGTTAGCATGACGACCTCTTCATAAATTTTAAGATGACCGGTGTATGTCAAACCTAACTTTATAAGACTGAAATGACATTTCTTATTCAAATAAAGTTAGTATTTCATAACATATACATATATATTAATGAAGCAATCTATAACCATGGATTAGTGAAAACATCATTGTTTCCTATTACAAAAATGAGAACCAACCTTTATTTATATATAAGATCAATGTCAAGACTAGATAAAAAAAAAAATTGATAAGGATACACACACTTTTGCTTTTATATGAAAAAAAAATTCATCCATCCTTTTTACCAAAACTTGATCAAAGTAATAAGTAAACGTCAAGAGTATAACTTTCTGCGTAAAATATATTAGTCTATTCAATAGAAAACGTGAAATTTCATGGTTTTAAAATAAATGTTTCTCTGACCAATATGCATCTATGTGAAACAAAACTATAGAACTCACATCAAATTGTATAAATTTATCTGTTCAAAATCATACGTGCGCATCTTTTTTTTTGTGCTATATGTGTATCTATATATATGAATATATACACGGAGCATCAAGACAAATACAATAAAGAAACTAACCTGGTAAACAAAACAGTGCACACACCTTTTCATCATACTAATATAATATTTGCAAGTTGGAAATTACTACTGCCTTCGCAAAAGTCAACCGAAAAGCTAGGCTAGGCACAAGTCAGTGTATGAATGCATTTAATGCTTTAGAAATCCTTAGCAATGAAATAAATATTGAAATCGAGGGAGAAAATATAAACAAAAAAAATGGAACTCACAGTCAACAATCCTACTCCAGCTATTTCTCCTGCTACCGTCTGCTTCTGGAGAAGAGTTTTTTTTTTTTTTTTTCCTTTTCTCTTTGTGTGCTATGAAGTCAGGTTCAATGTCCTATTTATACTACTAAACCTCTATGGATAAGTCCTAATTTAAATATTTGAATTTTTGATTTAACAACTTATCTCTTATCTCTTAATTTGATATTTTTGGTTAAGGTATCAATCTACACTTTATCCTTAAATTAAACACATAATTTGTTACAAATTATCTTCAAAAAAAAATCCCAACCACATGCGGTGCGGCCTATCACTTTTAACCTAATCATTATGTTTGAAAAAGAAAGAGATATAGACGTGTATGTATATATATATATATATATATATATATATATATATATATATATATATATATATATATATATAAATATATATATATATATATATACATATATATATATATATATATATATATAGACAGATATATATTATACTAGCCTCTTCTTCTGTATGGAAAGAAAGGAAATTTAAGAAAAACATAAAAGAAAGGAAAGATATAATAAGAGCTAAAAGATACAAGATGAAGGATGTTTCACAAAACAAAAAAATGTTTTCTGGATTTCATGTTTTCAAGGGCAATTATAGGAAACAAAGGGGGGTGTATACAGCAAATGCCTAAATCCCAAAAACAAAAACAGGAAAAGAAAAGAAAAAAAGGGTATATGTTCTAAAGTCGCGGTTTGGTTTGTTCATAACCAAAAGCGAGATTTGTCAGTGTTGTTTGCATGCACCATGAAAATTATAGAGGTTTGTTTGGCTTCGGTTTGATTCTTCTTATGAGTATTTCATGTCCGGAGCCATATTCCTTTTCATTTTGTATTTGTTGCGTGCTTGTAATTAAGGATTGGGGTTGATTAATGTTCTTTTCATGTTATAAATACCACTGATTGAGTAAACTGTGAACTCGGTTTCTTCGAATCATGTTGCCTTTATAAGATCGCTTTTTTGGGGTATATGATGTTTATTTTTCTTGTGCTCTCGAAGACAGTCCATGCTCTAATTCAATCTTGGGGGATTGGGGTACTAACAGGGTAATAACAAAGACTTTTGTTTGGCTTTCTATGACCATGACAATGATGGATCTAAAAATGCCCTTGATACTCTATTTCTGGAATGTTGTGCGCCGGCAACCTGGATGGCAAATGGAAAGCTTTTCCGCATGCAACAAGTGTAGCAGGTGATTATTTCTAAATATGAAAGGCCTATACAGCCGCCTGTCAAGAACACGGAACTTCGTGCGCATTAGGTGCTTATTTACTATATTTGCAAGACATGAAAAAAAAAATATGTGGCACTGATGATGATGGGCTGGCGTAGCTTGGGAACCTGGAAGAAGGATGGAAAGTGTTTCCAGACTGCAACCAGTGTTCCTGGTGATGCAGTTTCAAAGATGAAAATACTATGCATCTGAGCCTCAACAAAAAATTATAGGTAGTGTTTCTTTTGTTTTATTTCTTACAACAATTTCTGAATATCACCTTTCCATTTACTTTAAAGAAATAGTGTTCTCTCAGATCAATTGTATGCTTCTCTCGTCTTGAGAAATAATGTAAACTCGTCGTTACATTTCTTATCACTACAAGGAAAGTGTTATAGGTATGTTTGTTTTAGGTTGGTTTCATGTTATTATGCGTTGTGCTTGCAGATAGGTCTTTAAACATCTTTTATTTGAAGCTGTAAATTAATGGTATAAGGGTAAGATGATGTTATTTGGGTGTTGATTTGCTTTTGATGTTTGTGTGGGTTACATTATTCTGAGCTACTAATTAAGACGCGTTCTGTTGTTTTGGTCTGACTTCTGCTGTACCGGTTATATAATAAATATCGTCTTGGTCTCTAAAGAAAGACAAACATTTGGTATTTTGAAGAGGTGCTTGCTGGTTTGTATTTTTTCCGGCAGCCTGCTGTGTTTGTTTGTGTTTAGAGATGTAAATCTTTCAGAATTAATGCTAGGCAACCCCTGCCTATATTTCCTTTTTTTTTAAACTATTCTATAGCCGTGCATGGATTAGATATGGAAAGACTGCAAGATCGTCAAACATGTATGGATTGATATTACTAGCTAGAACGAGGGAAGATAGTGACAATCCAGTGGGAAAGATATTGAAAGTCTTTTGCTGTTTTATTGACAAGTGGTGATTGGTCCGCAATTTCCCATATATATATATATATATATTATTTGTACGGTCATTTACAAACGAAAATAAAAATAATGGGGTTACGATATGTTTCCATTTGTTTATTTTATAACGGCCACTGTAAATAATATAACCAAATATAGTATCTTATATGTCCTGCTACAACCCAATAATTTGGGGGTGTTACAACCTTCCCCCCTCAAGAAAAATTTCGTCCTCGAAATTCGTACCTTCAAAAAGATGCGGGAACTATTGCCGTAACTCCTTCTCTAACTCTCATGTTGCTTCTTCTATACCATGATGTCTCCAGTGGACACGCACCATAGGAATATGCTTCCGACGTAGCTTTTGGACTTGCTTGTCCACGATCTTGAGGGGAGTTTCGGCGTATGCAAGGTTACTATCTATACCGCAGGGTATATTTCCTTCGGTTAGGACATGGTCAGGGGACGGTACATACTTCCTTAACTGGGAGACATGAAATACGTTATGTAACCCGGAAATGGGTGTTGGTAGGTTCAATTGATAGGTTGTAGCCCCTACTCGTTTGAATATCCCATATGGACCTAGAAATCTTGGGCTCAGCTTTCCTTTCTTGGGTAGTCGAGAAATTCCACGGTTCGGACTTACCTTAAGAAACACCTTATCCCCAACGTCAAATTCCAATTCCTTACGCGGTTATTGGCGTAACTTTTCTGGCGGCTTTGTGCGGTTTTCAAGTTCTCCTGTATGAGTCGTACCTTCTTAACTGTCTCGTCAATTTCGGCCAGAAGGTCTTCGGGTAACACCCTACTTCCTCCCAGAAAAGAGGTGTACGGCAACGTCGCCCATACAAAGCCTCGTATGGTGCCATTCCAATGGATGAGTGATAGCTATTATTATAAGCAAATTCCGCATAAGCCAAACAATCAATCCATTTCTCACCAAAATCCAAAACACATGCTCGCAACATGTCCTCCAAGGTTTGTATGGTTTGTTCAGACTGTCCATCTGTTTGTGGATGATGAGCCGTACTAAAGTTGAGTTTTGTCCCCATTGCGTTCTGAAACTTAGGCCAAAATTTGGATGTAAACCTTGGATCTCGATCCGAGACTATCGTCACTGGTACGCCATGCAGTCTTACTATTTCTCTTACATATTGGGAAGCCAATTTGTCCAATGAGTCCTTAATACTGATCGGCAAAAAGTGGGCGGTTTTAGTGAGGCGATCAACGATTACCCACACTGCGTCCTTCCCATTCCCTGCTCTTGGAAGACCGGTGACAAAGTCCATCGTAATGTGTTCCCACTTCCACTAGCTCATTTTGCTTCAACTTCCTTGAGGCGTAAGCAACTACCTTATCATTTTGCATAAGTACGGCACCAAATCCTTCCTTTGAAGCATCCGTAAAAATCACATAAGGTTGCCCAGGTTCAGGTAACACCAGTATTGGTGCCGTAGTTAAGCGCCTCTTTAACTCCTGGAACCTGTCTTCGCACTTGGCATCCCATCTAAATGGAACGCTTTTCTGCAACAGCCGAGTCATCGGGCCGGCGATTTTAGAGAAATCCTGGATGAATCTGTGATAGTATCCTGCCATGCCGAGAAAAACTCCGAATCTCAGTGACAGATCTCGAGGCACTCCACTTACTCACTGCTTCCACCTTTGCAGGGTCAACCGAAATACCTTCTCTCGAGACTACATGACCTAGGAAAGCCACTTTTTCTAGCCAAAACTCACATTTTCCAAACTTAGCATACAACTTATTCTACCTTAGTACTTGTAACACAGTCTTCAAATGTTCACTATGTTCTTCTTTAGTCTTAGAGTACACTAAAATATCGTCTATAAAAATGACCATGAACTTATCCACATATGGCTGAAAGACCCGATGCATAAGGTCCATAAATACCGCAGGTATATTTGTCAAGCCAAAAGGCATTACTACAAACTCAAAATGCCCGTACCTGGTGTTAAAGGCTGTTTTGGATATGTCTTCCTCTTTGATTCTTACCTGGTGATATCCTTGCCGCAAGTCTAGTTTCGAGTACCACCCACACCCTTGTAATCGGTCGAATGTACCCATCAATATAGGGCAAGGGGTACTTATTCTTTACAAATCACATTATTCAACCCTCTATAGTCAATGCAGAGTCTCAAACTCCCATCCTTCTTTTTAACAAAGAGGACAGGTGCACCCCAGGGCGAAGTACTTGGTCGTATGAAGCCCATCTCTAATAATTCCTCCAGCTGTGCTTTTAGTTCTTTGAGCTCCTTAGGCGGCATCTTATACGGGGTCTTAGAAATTGGTTCAGTTCCAGGCGTCAGTTCGATGGTTAACTCCACTTCACGTTTTGGTGGTAATGAGGGCAACTTTTCCGGAAAGACATCCTCAAAATCCTTAACTATGTCTACCTCACCAATGCTTGGCGTCTGTTTAGGCGGAGCAATTAAATACGCGAGGCAGTTTTATTTTGTCCCTTCTTTGGCCTCAATTCCCGTAGTTAACAGCACTCCATTTCGGCGTCTATCTCCGTAAAATGTCATTTCAAGCTTTCCAGGCTCACAGAATCGTACCAATTTTCTGTTGCAATCCACCTGCGCAAAAATTCTTGAAAGCCAATCCATTCCGAGGATCACATCGTATCCTTTCATTGGGAGTGATATCAAGTCTACATTCATACTTCTACCATTTATGATCATTACACAATTTTTATGAATTTTATCAGTTACCATCCTAGCGCCGGTAGGGGTATTGACTACTACCATATGTGGGAGTTCCTCTTCAATAAATTTCAACTTAGATGCGAAATTGGTAGCCACAAAAGAATTAGATGCACCAGAATCGATCAAGATTTTAGCCTTAAGACCAAGAATAAGTACCGTACCTTCCACCACGTTTTCATCGTCCGTTACGTCCTCTTTGTTAGGAAATCTACGCGGGAACGCAGCGGAATTCAAAAATTTATTTCCTATCGACCCAAGATCGACTTCGTTTAAGCAATAAACAAACAAGTAGTAGACGGTGGTTACCTTGGTTGATATAAAAGATCGACGCTTTGACCGTCTAAGGAGAGTAGTTCTGCATAGAGCCGCCCAAGTGTTCGGCCTCTACCGCTAGTCCACACGAACAGCCCGCCGGAATCCCATCATGGATTGCTATTGGAAAACTCCGGTTGCTAGACCGGCCTTTTTCCCCTCTCTCCAACTCTCTATAGGATGCTCTCTATTTTTCACAAGAACTATGAGCTCTCGGAATTATGATGTACAAAAGAGCTTGACACCCACCTCTTATTTATAGTAGAAGTGGCGCCATATCTAGGTGTGGAGGAGAAGAAAACATTTTCCCAATAAAATAAGGAAAATATAATTGATTGATTTATCTCATTCATTATAATATCTTATATTAAATAAATCTAGGATATTGTCAATATCTTATATTGAATATTTCAAAGATATTGTCAATATCTAATATTGACTATCTTTATTATATTATCATAAATCAATTTACACATGTGTATATATCACATATATATACACATATAAAAATCTATTAATATATATTTCCACAAACATGCGCATGCAGCACCAACATGCACACACGCACACAAGTATTGTTTATATATATATATATATATATATATATATATATATATATATATATATATATATATATAATATTAATATACGGTAATACCATTAATTAAATTGCACAATCCAAAGTGTATCTTATACACTTCAATGTTGCGCCACCTCTAGCCAATAAATTGGCATCCGGAATATTCTTCAATTAATATAATATTATTAATATCTTGTATTTAATTTATTCATAATAAATAAATACCATCATATTAATTTACCACTATAACCCTTATAGTTTCGAGATAAATTTTCATTATTTGGTTATCATCTATAACCACATTTTAATCCGGCTAGATGTTCATATGTGTGTGACCCGATAGGCTTCCGAATATGTTGTCCGCAGACACAAAGTGCAAATTACAAAAATGCCCTTCATGCCTAACGATCACGGGATAGCGTCTAGCAACACACCGTGACCCACAATCATCGGAAGAGTCAAATGCAATGACTACTACCTTTCATGTGAAACAGTTACCATTTAACTTACAATCCTATCGCTGTAATAATATCCATACGGTCGTTAGTCGAGTGTCAAAACATCAACGACCGTATCTTATAATCTGATATCATGCTCTCTCGAAGTAACTCATTTACTCCCACTTTGCAAAGATTCACGAGAGTAAGACATTCCTTATAAGAAGGCCATTTCGGATATTCGATCCTAATCATAGGATACGCGATTCCCGGACGACCAATCATGTATACTCCGCATGCTTCAATATCATACCCAATCACTACCGCATGATCGCCCCGTGGCTAGGGGAAACCTCAATAGTGTCAAAGCATGACAACCCACACCGTGATGCCATGAAGACTCCGGTCTTAAGGATAATTACACAACCGTCACATAGTGTGACACTTATCCGTGTAAATGGGTCAGTCTAACGTACGCATTCTCTAATACACGTCCACGTACAGTCCAAGTGTCTCTACACTTCGATAGACGAGATCTATCCCTGCCCTAAAGACAGAAGACATCTAATACGTGCTAGTCTGTTTATACTATCAATGCCCTGTTTAATAGTACATCAGCCTAGAGACATTTAAGTATCAAACTTATTAAAGTGATTAGAGATCTCATCAACCATAATCGCCTATCATGGTTTCTCTATCACAGTTTAATACTAAGGACGTCATCATATAACAATTCATAATTGGTTCTTTAAAAGAACATATATATGACAACATAAAAGCCATTCTATATATGTATAAACATAAAGAAATAGTAGAAATGATCCGACCCGGTCGGATCCGGTCCAACCCGATTGGGTTTAGGACACTATTTCAACAATCTCCCACTTGGCCTAAAACCAATCACTCGTACACACGAGACCAAGTTGAAACACAAGAATCTCACGCAATACTCGCAACCAAATTTCAGCCATAAACGGATCGCTATCCATGGGGACTCTGACTATCTTCATATCATGTTCCAAATGACCAAGTCAAAGGAACCACCTCAACACACACACGAATCTCTGACGAGACCCTGGTCCTTGCTTTAAGCAATAAATCCACTTACTATATCAGCTACATAGAAAAGGTGGAAGAACCGTATAAGGTTCAGGAATGAACCTTCTAGATCCATGTACTACTCCCGCTGCGCCTCTAAGGCACTACTGTGTTTTGGCCTAGTTGTAGAATTTACAGGTGACCCATATGCTAGAACATTTCAGCTCACTATATCACTTAATCAAAGTGACTGCAAACCCAGACTGTAGCTCCCACTCGCCTTCATAAGACTTAGGATACACGTCGTATATCTATATTTATCCGATTCCTAGTTTCGATAAACTAGGAAACTATCCTTAACTAGTTTAAGGATATTCTCGACATTCACCAGATTCACTTTCATACTTGCTCATGATAGTTCATGAACTATGAACATCTGGCATTGCCTTTATGATGGTTTCTATCGCGGTAGCGAAGGAAACCTTCCATAAGCATCATCTTTCACCTTATCTTTAGGACTAACGTCCTAACATAGATAGATCTTGAGATCTATGCTAAACTTCTTTTAGCATCACATCTATATAGATAAACTATAATCTCACAACAGTTAAATCTATCGCTATAGATTCTTATTTCCAAAATAAGAACTGCTAATCCAAGTGCTTTCGTAAAAAATCTTGAATTACCAAACATTAATTGACTGTGACATGGGGTGGCAATTCCTGAGAGAGATATTTAACATCTTACTCAAAAATTGTAACACACTCCCACTATCCATCTTGCACATTGGGCATATCCTTCTTTTGACTAAATCAAACTCCTTTGATTATCAAACAAATAAATTGTCTAGAGAAACTTGTTTGAGTCTATAAATGGATCTCGTGGGCCTACATATCATGTCATCGTCTATGAACATCGAGTTGTTTGCCCAACGTCTTCAACGCTATCATATAGTCATGATACGAAGTTAAAACAAGTATTATCTGAATAGAACTGGGCTCAGCCTTACGGGGACATTCCCTCTAGGTAAGATAGACTAGGTTCACAACATGGTTGTCACTAATGGAATCTAATTCAGATATTATGGCTCCTGGCCATATCTCTCAATCTTGCCTTTCAAACATTCTTTCATAAGTCGTGAGATATTCATTCTTCAAAATGAACATACCAGTAGCCCTTTCAGGCTTTATGGTTATCCACAGACTTACAGAACTTTTGTGTGCACTGAGCAGTGTTCTACACCTCATCGCTATACGGCGTCTGCTCATGTTCCAATGGTTGAATGTATCTTTGTGGTTCTCAAACTCTTTTGAGATCTAATTTACTCCCCACTGTCTCTTTTGGAAGAGACACTTCCTCTAGAAGACAGCACGTTTGGAGACAAACATTTTGCTCCGCGGACAAGTAAATAATATCCAGCGTGCTAGCTGAGACATTTCACAAAGTTGCATATGTCGTACTAGGCTCCAAGCCTTTGTGACTTTACCTATGAAAACTTCAAATCATCTGTTAAGATAGATTTGACATTATCCCCTTCCATATCTAATATGGAATTTATTCAACCTTTATTCTTTGGAACTTGGTTAAGTATAAGGGCACTATCCCAAAACGGGTAAGGGATACTTCGCATGGCTTGCGTCACACCTTTATCATATAAAGTGTTGTTTCCATTTTGGGAACACAATCTAATTGCGTATCCCAAAGATGGTATCCTTCAAGGGAGAATCTTATTCCTTTCAGACGACTTCTGAAACACCCTTCAGGTATTAATTACTTCAATCCAATTGGAGATTAATTCCTAAATAGCTCATCAATCTCATATTCGTACTAGCTCGAACTTTTCGGGCTTTCCGAATTAT
This sequence comes from Gentiana straminea, assembly GCA_036785695.1. Classification (NCBI taxonomy): domain Eukaryota; kingdom Viridiplantae; phylum Streptophyta; class Magnoliopsida; order Gentianales; family Gentianaceae; genus Gentiana; species Gentiana straminea. The sequence continues at coordinate 2,479,260 of JAVUPR010000046.1, read as the reverse complement.
GCACTTCACTGAGTACACTCGACTATTTCTAAAAATAGACGTAGAGACTAATAAACAATTATTTGTGGCATTAATTGTCACAAGCCAACAAACATCGGTATGTTTAGGCTTTAGACAATTTTTCTAGATTTTACAACCTTTTCATAAAAGGGTATTTTAGTCATCTTTAGATAAGATACGTATTACCCTCATGATTCATAATCATATGGTTCAACATCATCAGAATGACGTTTAATTACACGCTTCCTTCCAGAGAGACTATGTCTAGAACAACCACAAATATTAAGGATAACAGCCACACAAATATTTAGTTGAGGTCTCATCACATATATCAACTATATAGTGACAACAATCTAGTATGTTAGATTCAGTGACCTTCCAACTTTATCGGAATAACATTTATACTTTACAATTGAATATGTCTACTAAATCCTAACAAATAACTGAAAGTATGTTCTTCATAAGAACCGGAACATAATAACATTTATTTAGCTCCCTTATCAGTTTACTAGATCCAGAGTATGGTAAGTGTCACAATGTTTGCTTCACCTTCCATATCTGCATTTAATCTTTCTAATTCAATCACACTCGTAAGGTATCATATATCTTAGAGTTGACTTTGAACTTAGATAGATTTATCTCAACTCACTTGCCTAGAATAGTAACTTCAATAAGTTCTCTATTTAAGCATATGCCCTAGCTTTCTTTTTAATCCTTCAAGCACTTATAAATATTTCTTAGTGTAGTCTTCATAAGACTTAAGAAAGATCACAAGAGTTATATCTTTGATTTCCTTTCATAAAGAAAATCTAAAGTTTATTAAATAGTTCATTTAACCTTTTGAATCGTATTCAAAACATTGACTATTTAATTAACCTTTAAGCAATGATAGAATTAAGTTGATACTTAAATCTTACAATTTTGAAAACAACATTTCCAAAATTAGATGTGGTCATTCTTATCCAACGATTGAATTAATTGTCATCGTATGACTGAATGATCATCTTGGATCGTATCCAATATATGATTAATTCGTTTGAAACTTATTTCAAATGATTTAATCATATTTTGAGCTTCCGTTTTTCATTAGTAATTAAAGTCTTGGAGAACTCCATCAAATATGTAGTCTCCTTGTCTCTAACTACTATAACGGGATTGCTCGTGTCATTGCTTATTTTAAAAGGATTAAAATTTACTTAACCATTCTTGAGAACGTTTCTCAAACAGTCATAATTTGGTTTTACTAATCGAGAATAAAACATAAATATAAAAGTTTGCTAAAAACTACAACATGAAAATAAAAGAGTGTTGTTGTTTATACACGCAAAATCAAAGATGGTCTTTGGTTTATGATTTTGCTCCCACTAGTCAACTACTCCCAATTGACTTTCAAGGATTTTTCAAAATTCTTTAGTGGCTGAAATCCTATCTAGTTGACTCGATCCCCGACGTGGGCCGATCGACCGGGTCAATTTCGACGGGTAGGTACTTCTTACCAATCGCGTCTAACGCGACTTCCAGTGGTTTGACTAGTCAACTCTTTGACAATTCACATCGTCTATGTGATAGTCAACCTTATGTCTCTAAAATCAGACGGTCCTGACGTGGGCCAATCACCGCAAGATTCTTAGTCGAGTCGTAACTCAAGTATTCATGAGATCTCATAACGATCATATCTCGATAATGACGATATACCCGTGGAAGGTCAACTCCCGACGTGGGCCGATCAGTTGGATCCGAACAAGGGCTCTTCACCGTCACTATAATATTGGGAGACATATTATAACTCGATTTTTGTTGTGGGAGTAATTTTAAATTAATTCACTTAATTAATTTCGAATTAATTCTCTTAATTAATTTAACTACGGTCTCATCAAGTATATCTATCTCTATAGACATACATCATACACATTTATCTAGATCGTGCCTAGTCATACATCTATCGTATCATATAAAATAAATACAAGCACAAAATAAATAAATGCGTAAAGTAACCGGTATAATCATGGACTTTTCCTAGGTACGGTTTCGAATACAAACTGACGAAACCGCGGGTCACAATCTAAGGGTAGCTGCAACCGCCAATAGGATCTTTAATGCTCCATTCTCCAATGAGATCTTTATTTTCGTCTTTCTTTGGTCTCCATCTTCCGCTCAATTCTTGTTACATTTAATTCTATCTAATAAAATAAATACACCCGCCGCACACGGGGGGAGTCAACGGGAATGGGATAAATGCAGAAAATAAACTAGGTCACGTTCTTCATAACGGCCTAGGACAATTTTTAAACCAACAGAAAAATTAAATCATTCACATCTATCCTATTGGTCGAGTCCATGATCAATCGGGGTCCATATAATCATATTATATCTACTATATCTAATCCATACAATAACATCTTATGAAAAAGATAAAATTAAAATTTAACTACTTGCGTCTTAATTAATCAATTAACATTTAATCTATTAAATAATTTTATCCAACCAATTAACTAATTAACATTTAATTAATTAAATGATTTTAATCGAAATAAAATTAACGATTAACTTTAAACCGATTTTAATTTTAATTTTAATTTTAATTTTAATTAATTAGAACTATTCCAAAATAAATCAAAATTAAAATTATTTCTCTTTTGTTTCTTTCCTTTTGATTCGTAATCAAAAGGGATACCTTTGGTTTCTGGCCAAAGGCATAAACCAAATTTGGCTTAGGCTTCGCCACTTTCCAAAATCAAAATTTTGGAAGTGGCTTGCAAGCTGGCGCCTTTTACAAATCAAATATTTGAAAAGGCTGCGCTTTATTCCAAATCAAATATTTGGAAAAGCCAAATAATTTTGGTTTAGGCCTTGCCACTTTCCAAAATCAAAATTTTGGAAGTGGCGAAAGCTAGCGTTTTTCCAAATCAAATATTTGGAAAGGGCTAGCTATTCCAAACAAAGTTTGGAAATGTCATTATTATTTTAATGCCATATGGCATCCCATACGTCCAAACTATTTGAACGGGTGGTTAGCCACACGACACAACTAAACAAAGGGAAATTAATAATCAGAACTATAAACCATATTGAATCACAACATACACAAAACAAAAATTTGGAGATCCGTCAGCATTGACCGGTCAACCGACTGCCGGCAGCAGGTTGCCCTGCTTCCGCCGCCGCCGTCCAGCCGCCGCCGTCCAGCCGCCGCCAGTCGGCCGAGCACCACCCGACCACTTTTTTTTTCTTTTCTTTTCATGTATCACTTTTGCGAATCAAAAAATCTTTCATCTTTTAATTACGTGATTTAAACGATAAAATTAACTACGCATTATAACATGCTTATTGCTTAAGCTCGAAGCTCTCTCTGATACCACTGTTAGGAAATCTACGCGGGAACGCAGCGGAATTCAAAAATTTATTTCCTATCGACCCAAGATCGACTTCGTTTAAGCAATAAACAAACAAGTAAGTAGACGGTGGTTACCTTGGTTGATCTAAAAGATCGACGCTTTGACCGTCTAAGGAGAGTAGTTCGCATAGAGCCGCCCAAGTGTTCGGCCTCTACCGCTAGTCCACACGAACGACCCGCCGGAATCCCATCATGGATTGCTATTGGAAAACTCCGGTTGCTAGACCGGCCTTTTTCCCCTCTCTCCAACTCTCTATAGGATGCTCTCTATTTTTCACAACAACTATGAGCTCTCGGAATTATGATGTACAAAAGAGCTTGACACTCACCTCTTATTTATAGTAGAAGTGGCGCCATATCTAGGTGTGGAGGAGAAGAAAACATTTTCCCAATAAAACAAGGAAAATATAATTGATTGATTTATCTCATTCATTATAATATCTTATATTAAATAAATCTAGGATATTGTCAATATCTTATATTGAATATTTCCAAGATATTGTCAATATCTAATATTGACTATCTTTATTATATTATCATAAATCAATTTACACATATGTATATATCACATATATATAACACATATAAAAATCTATTAATATATATTCCACAAACATGCGCATGCATTACCAACATGCACACACGCACACAAGTATTGTTTATATATATATATATATATATATATATATATATATATATATATATATATATATATATATATATATATATATATAATATATCTAATATTAATATACGGTAATACCATTAATTAAATTGCATAAATCAAAGTGTATCTTATACACTTCAATGTTGCGCCACCTCTAGCCAATAAATTGGCATCCGGAATATTCTTCAATTAATATAATATTATTAATATCTTGTATTTAATTTATTCATAATAAATAAATACCACCATATTAATTTACCACTATAACCCTTATAGTCTCGAGATAAACTTTCCTTATTTGGTTATCATCTATAACCACATTTTAATCCGGCTAGATATTCATATGTGTGTGACCCGATAGACTTCCGAATATGTTGGCCGCAGACACAAAGTGTAAATTACAAAAATGCCCTTCATGCCTAACGATCACGGGATAACGTCTAGCAACACACCGTGACCCCCAATCATCGGAAGAGTCAAATGCAATGACTACTACCTTTCATGTGAAACGATTACCGTGTAACTTACAATCCTATCGTCGTAATAATATCCATACGGTCGTTAGTCGAGTGTCAAAAATCAACGACCGTATCTTATAATCTGGATATCATGCTCTCTCGAAGTAACTCATTTACTCCCACTTTGCAAAGATTCACGAGAGTAAGACATTCCTTATAAGAAGGCCATTTCGGATATTCGATCCCAATTATAGGATACGCGATTCCCGGACGACCAATCATGTATACTCCGCATGCTTCAATATCATACCCAATCACTACCGCATGATCGCCCGTGGCTGGGAAACCTCAATAGTGTCAAAGCATGACAATCCACACCGTGATGCCATGAAGACTCCGGTCTTAAGGATAATTACACAACCGTCACATAGTGTGACACTTATCCGTGTAAATGGGCCAGTCTAACGTACGCATTCTCTAATACACGTCCACGTACGGTCAAGTGTCTCTACACTTCGATAGACGAGATCTATCCCCGCCCTAAAGACAAAGACATCTAATACGTGCTAGTCTGTTTATACTATCAATGCCCCGTTTAATAGTACATCGGCTAGAGACATTTAAGTATCAAACTTATTAAAGTGATTAGAGATCTCATCAACCATAATCGCCTATCATGGTTTCTCTATCACGGTTTAATACTAAGGACGTCATCATATAACAATTCATAATTGGTTCTTTAAAAGAACATATATATGACAACATAAAAGCCATTCTATATATGTATAAACATAAAGAAATAGTAGAAATGATCCGACCCGGTCGGATCCGGTCCAACCCGATTGGGTTTAGGACACTATTTCAACACTCTTGTGCCAGGGCAAAGACTTTAGCATTCACTTGGGGCTTCTTCCCTCCATTGCCTGGCTTTCCATTTTGTTGCGGGGCCACTCTTGGTGCGGGGTCCGTGGTTTGTGCCGGGCGGTTTGCTCTGAATGTACAATCTCGTGCTATGTGATCCTTACTCCCGCAAAATAAGCATAGTCCCAACTTCCTTCGGCATTGCGCATCGATATGTCCCGACTTTCCACATAATGAGCATACCACCGTAGGGACCGTCGAGGCAGCTGCTGGTGTAGCATTTGGGGCAGGTGCAGGCGCCCTTTGTTTCTTTCCCTCGACATATAAAGATCCTTCATCAAAAGGAAAAGCCCGTTTTGTTGCCTGTCGAGCTTGAGCAGCCTGGCGAGCATTAGTTTCATTCCTCCTCTTAATTTTGATCCTTGTGGCTGCCTCTACCGCTGCCTTATAAGTCGTAGGAGGTATTACAGCCATGGCTGTCTGAAGTTCATGCCTCAATCCATTCAGGAACTTGTTAGTTCGGTGATTTTCGGTGTTTACCAACCGCTGACAATACTTGGAAAGTTTTGTGAATTTTGCCTCATACTGAGTTACTGTCATGGAACCCTGCTTCAGATTCATAAATTCCTCTTCCTTTTGGTTTCTTACCCACGTGGTTATGAAGCGGTTGTAAAACTCTTCTGTGAAAACATTCCATGTCATTGGTCGATTCAGTCCTTCCCACTGCCTTCTGATACTCTGCCACCAATCCCTAGCATCATCCCGGAATTTGAATGCTGCGAACGTCACTTTCTGTCGATCCCCATATCCAAGGGCGGCGAAAATATCTTCCATCCTTTCTAACCATCTCTCCGCCTGGTCAGCTTGGTCTGGAATGCCGAAAAATTCCGGGGGACCAAACCTTAGAAAACGTTCAAGCTGTCTGTCCTCATCTTGGTTGACCTGGCCTCCTCCATTTCCCATATGCCGGTTATGTCCATGAGGCCCGTTATGATCATTGGCCAATAAGGTTACAGCAGCACTCAGTTGTCCCAGGATGGCAGCGAGAATTGGGTCTACCCCTGGCATGTTCTGCTGATTAACGTTGCCTTGGTTTTGTTCGACGTTTTCTTGTTCGTCGTTCGGATTTGGGTCTTCTTCCAGGTTCAACCTTTCCACCGGCTCATTCTCGTCCAAGTTCCTTCCTCCTTGAGAGCCGCCACCCTGAATCATGTTGCGGTAGTTCACCCGTGTACCGCGTCGTGCCATCTGCAAGGAGTTAACGTTTAATATCTCTCGAGCCCACAACCATTTCGGACCGTAAAAGTAAAATAAAAGAAGAGGATAATGATAACCATAATAATAATTTTATTAATTTCAACCACCTAAAACTGCCAAAGTGTTTATTACCAAACAAAATTATCCCAACCGAAAGATTATTTTCCTAAAAAAAAAAGAAAAAAAAATCAGCCCATCACATGATCCCCTGTCTCATGCGCTCGATTTTCCTCCTTGCATCACATAATGCCACCTTCAAGTCCCGAATTTCCTCTCGTAGGGCCAAACACTCATCCCAGACCAGCCTTTCGTATCCATTGGCCCAGTGATGTTGTTTACCCCTGATTGTCAAGGGATCATAGAGATAAACAATCTCTAATGGTGTTACTCCCCAAATCGGTGAACCGTGGTCTTCCATTATCGGGCTTGGCTGGGTTTCCGGAATATACGCCGGAGTTGGCGTGTCTTCATGCTCCATGTTTGTTTCTACCCCATGATCTCCTTCTCCTTCAGGGGTCGCCCTCCTCAGGGTCCTCTTCTTCAGGGTCTTCCTCAGGTTCGGAATCATCGTCTTCCACAACGATGACGTCAACAGGTAGGTCTTTGTGAAGCTCCTCATCGGTACGCTCCATAGAAGTTCCCTCTTGACCATTTTTCTCAGCATTCTTCCAGATTGGCCCATTTATATTTGGGGAAAAGTCCTGATCGCCCCCACCCTTTTCTTTGGTTTAGCTTGTCCACTGGTTGACTCATTATTCAGTGGACAAGCCATTTCCTGAAAAATACAATATCAAAAAAAAAGAAGTGATATAAAAGCAAGGAGTTTATTTTATACTAGGTTTAAGTTTTATAGAGCGAGTTCTTCCTATGTTCCCTCATCTAACATCGAGTTCTTATGGGTCTTTATCCTAACACCCCTATCTAACCTGGCTCTGATACCAACTGTAATAGGCCTATCCCCGACCCCTAGGGTCCACTGGGGTCTGGTCCAGGGACAAGCCGGCGATCCACCGCCCAAGTACTAAATTCTCAAGAAAAGATTGAGGGAACTAGATCTTTATTCAAACATTACTAAATCCAGAAATAAAATAAAATGTCACGACTCCAAGATGGAAGAACATCGTCAACTCTTATTACAACGGAAACATGAAACTCCAAGGAGTTGAAAAAAAAATATAAAAAAATCAAAGCTTGACACTAAGCTGTCAAGTCCACATTGAACTCCTCGTCTACTCCCCCTCCCAGAACCGCCTCCAATGTTACTCTGCTTACCTCACCACCCTGGTATTCTTCCTCCAAGCCTAAAAAAAACATTTCACAAACGTGTGAGCTAAAAATAACCAGTGAGTTCCGGTGTGTGCCTGTGAATCTTTATATACAAAAATAATAGTTGCAAAAACGTTAAACGTTACAACAAAAAGGCTTTTTCCTTACCTGCACTTAATTGTTGTTAGAACATGGCAAAACATGATATTTGCAAGGAATATAAAGCAATTTTCTTGAAATTAGGCGTACTCAAGTCTAACACCGGTTTACCTAAGCCGATGAGTCATTACCACCCTACTCCAACATGTTTCCTACCGCACTTCACAAGCAAGCAAGCTATTGCCTGACAATCCCGGCCGATTGTCAGGGAAAGGGTTCAGACTGTCACCTAGTGAACCTCCCAAAAGGCTTCAGCCAACCCCATTGCCCTCTGGACCATGACATAGCCGTCGCCCGTCGGCTTTTGCTTTCCCGGCCATGCACATGGAACATCGGGGAATCTAGGTACCATTTATCTAGGACTGTCGATGAGCCAAGGTCAAGAGGCCACGAGACCGATGACTAGCCGTTCTGCGGTGCAATGGCCCAAAACTCACCGAGTCGCTGAGAGTTTCGCATTAAGCAGGAACAAGAATTGGTTAGCATGACGACCTCTTCATAAATTTTAAGATGACCGGTGTATGTCAAACCTAACTTTATAAGACTGAAATGACATTTCTTATTCAAATAAAGTTAGTATTTCATAACATATACATATATATTAACGAAGCAATCTATAACCATGGATTAGTGAAAACATCATTGTTTCCTATTACAAAAATGAGAACCAACCTTTATTTATATATAAGATCAATGTCAAGACTAGATAAAAATAAATAAATTGATAAGGATACACACACTTTTGCTTTTACATGAAAAAAAAATTCATCCATCCTTTTTACCAAAACTTGATCAAAGTAATAAGTAAACGTCAAGAGTATAACTTTCTGCGTAAAATATATTAGTATTCAATAAAAACGTGAAATTTCATGGTTTTAAAATAAATGTTTCTCTGACCAATATGCATCTATGTGAAACAAAACTATAGAACTCACATCAAATTGTATAAATTTATCTGTTCAAAATCATACGTGCGCATCTTTTTTTTTTTGTGCTATATGTGTATGAATCTATATATATGAATATATACACGGAGCATCAAGACAAATACAATAAAGAAACTAACTTGGTAAACAAAACAGTGCACACACATTTTCATCATACTAATATAATATTTGCAAGTTGGAAATTACTACTGCCTTCGCAAAAGTCAACCGAAAAGCTAGGCAGCAGTCAGTGTATGAATGCATTTAATGCTTTAGAAATCCTTAGCAATGAAATAAATATTGAAATCGAGGGAGAAAATATAAACAAAAAAAATGGAACTCACAGTCAACAATCCTACTTCAGCTATTTCTCCTGCTACCGTCTGCTTCTGAAGAAGAGTTTTTTTTTTTTTTTTTTTTTTTCTCTTTGTGTGCTATGAAATCAGGTCCAATATCCTATTTATACTACTAAACCTCTATGGATAAGTCCTAATTTAAATATTTGAATTTTTGATTTAACAACTTATCTCTTATCTCTTATCTCTTAATTTGATATTTTTGGTTAAGGTATCAATCTACACTTTATCCTTAAATTAAACACATAATTTGTTACAAATTATCTTCAAAAAAAAATCCCAACCACATGCGGTGCGGCCTATCACTTTTAACCTAATCATTATGTTTGAAAAAGAAATAGATATAGACGTGTGTGTGTGTATATATTATATATATATATATATGTGTGTGTGTGGATATATATACAAACCTAATCATTATTTTTGAAAAAAAAGAAAGGAGATAGACGTGTAATCATTATTTTGAAAGAAAAAGGAAGAAAGAGTTAGACGTGTGTGCATATATATATATATATATATATATATATATATATATATCTGTATACATGTGTATATATATATATATATATATATATATATATATATATATATATATATATATATATATTTATATATATATATATATTATTTGTATGGTTATTTACAAACGAAAATAAAAATAATGGGGTTACGATATGTTTCCATTTGTTTATTTTATAACGGCCACTGTAAATAATATAACCAAATATAGTATCTTATACGTCCTACTACAACCCAATAATTTGGGGGTGTTACAGGTGGATTTATGCTCATAGTTGTGTCTAATGAGTGTTACGTGTACGATAATCGATCTCACCTATGCCAATATCCTTACTAGACTATACACTTTGTTCAACTATGTCTAATTTAGCTAAACAAAGTCTAGTTCAGCTGAACATAGAGCAACCATAGATCTACTATGAGTGATTGCTAGCGTTCTTCGAACAAGACAAGCAATAATCATTTTAGGTTCAAATAAATTCGAGTCATCCGAAGCTCAAATCTCTACATGAGCTCGATCGAATCAATAATGTTCAACCCGCATGGAGTTGTTTGCACCAATACCATAGCATCTTCAAATCTTCAAGGCTTAAAAAACTGTACATAAATGAATGATTTGAAGTGCCATTTCAATCAAAGCTAACAAATACACTAAACTTCTTCAGATTCAAGTGTATTTATAGAGCCAATGCATTAATTGCAATGCCCAAAAAATGCAAACACCCCTCTTCTCTCCAGTCTCCCAGCTCCCTAGTCTTCCTCTTTAACTTCTTTTGAAATGCCAGCAAAACCCTGCCAGAAAAAAAAAAAAAAAAAAATAGAAAACTGAAAGTTGAAATTAATGTCTTTTTGTCTTTTTTGTTTCGCAAGTTTTGTAAATTTACCCCATTGTTCTAATTTGTACTTTTACCCTTCATCTATGCATCTTTCTACAACACAGTCCATTTTACCACGTGTCAAAAACTGGGCAGCAAATGGGGCCTTCAAGGCTGGTTATTGGACATGGCACATTTTGAATAAAAAAAGGTAAAATAAATTACATAGATGAGGGAGGGGTAAAAGAACAAAATTAGAACATTGACAGTAAAATTACAAAATTCGTGAAACAAATAATCTTTTTTATGTAAAAGGAACAAGTAATGATGCAACTGACAGATGAATTTATGAATTTAGTCCAGTAAAAGAGTAGTGATGGCGAAATTTTCATAAAGGAAACCACCAGGAACCATGAATTTTACCTGATAGAAAATAGCTTTATTTTCACTTTGCTAGGATAGGTATGCCACATGATTTCAGGGCATGCTTCCCTTCCTTGAAAATGAGGTTTCCATTCAGATATGTGGCCACAATTTTCCCAGAAAGTTTAGATCCCATGTATGCCGAGATGCTCTGAACACAAACAAAACCTTATTTTCTCAAACTCAACAACCACTCATAACATGTAAATACTTCAATCTGGTTCAGTCTCAGGCCAAAAAAAACTGCGGTTTCTACAACAATTACTACACCGAAAACAATTAAACAACAATATTCATCGCATACAACTATGTTTAAGAATTGGCCATGAAGATAAATGATTAGTCACTGTCAAGGGAATAAATCAAGTTTTTTGATAGAACAAACACGTACAGGATGCTTAAGGTACACTGGATGATTGTTGTCAAGGTCAAACTCCTCTTCAGGATTCCAAACAACAAAATCTGCTTGATTCCCGACTGCAATTGTCCCCTGTATACATAAACGCAGTATTGACCTATTAAACAGGAAATTGGCTTAACTTGGTCTTTGACAGATGACACTATGGTCCAGTGTTTCTAAATAAACAAACAGGTAAACCTGATTGCATGATCAAAATTTGTGCACACAATGAAACAGACGACAAATTGACAATGGGGTATGTCCGTGGAGAGTAGAGACTTTTCCAAGTTAAAACAAGTTAGTAAATTCCCAAGACAAAGAATGATGAGGATCTCCCTGGAGGTTCCAGGTTCAAATCATTGTATATGAAAAATTCACTTTATACGGTTTGTAGTACACTAAAGTGTGGTATATATCGATTCTATAAAAGAAAAAAAGTTGGTAGATTACCTTGTGGTTTAAACCAGCAAGTTTGGCAGGCTTTTCACTCCACCATGAAGCTAACTGTTCTAAAGTAACTCCATATTTACTGCCATATGTCCATGTGACAGGGAGGACAAACTACAAGAGTACTTGACATAAAACAAAACACTATTCAGGCCGAGCCAAAACAAAATATAAAAAGATAATACAAATAAGAATAAAAATAAAATTCTCATAATCATATGACTAAATTATTACTTGCCCTTGAATATAATATTACACTATTGTTCCTCAAAATTGGAAATACACTATAAGCCTATTCCGGTACCTGTAAAAGCTCTATAAATGTGTATGTAGGATAGCAAAAGAGAGGGAGTAATTGCAAAATTATTTATCAGTCTAAAATTAATTTCAGAATAGCATGACACGGCAAGGTGGTAGAAAAATATAGAGCATTCTTTCCTCACTGCTAAGTCAAGCTAATTCTATAAAGCACTATAGTTATTTCCACTTGCACCACATCTTTGCCTCAAAAAGGTTTAAGTTTTATTGAAGCAAAATAACACCTTTTTGTTATCCTGGAACACAGGTCTCACTAGAATTACCTGTTAGTACCTACTATCTAGACCACAACAAAAAAAAAAAGTATTTCCTATTGCTGAGAAGCTTCTGGATCTTTTACCTGCAAAGAAGAGATGCCACCCCAGGCTTTTAAAAAATCACCATCACTGAGAAGTTTGAGTTCTGGGGTAGTTGGTGAATGATCTGAGCTTAACAAGTCAATATGTCCATCCTGAAAACCAGGAAAAAAACCATGGGAAATCAGGACTTCAACAAAAGACTTAATGGCATTATTGGATTGAAACTTACCAACAAAGCTGCCCACAGTTCCTCTTTATTGGCTGCATCACGGATGGGCGGAGAACACTTATATCGAGTGTCCCCATCTTGGATTTCTTCAGCTGAAAAGGAAAGATAATGTGGGCAAGTTTCAACGGTCACGCTATCACCACTTTGCTTTGCTTTCTACACAAACAGAAATATAAAGTAGTTTATAATTTAAAAAGAAGATTGAACAGGAAGCTTATAGAAGTCAGCAGAAATAATTTACAAGCATAAGAGAAAGGTTATGTAGTCTTTTTAGATTATCCGACTTGAAACGTATGATATTTTTGTCTCCTAAAGTTTGTCACATACCACATTGTTGTGTGTTAAGGATTAATTTGTTCATTATTCTGGAGGAAGAAAAGAATCCCAAAAAGATTTAATCATAAAGGATATAAAGCCTTGCCATGTTATCAACTTAACGAATCAAGAAAAGGGAAGAATAGAGAAATGGTACCTTAATCAGGTCTAGTGAAGATTTTGCATCCGAAAGATGAACAATGTGGAGATGGGCTCCTTCAGCAGAACCACCGATTCTTGTATCTTTCGTAGCTTTTACGAGCTCCTTAATAGCAGCTTCTTCCCTGATAAACATATGTCTTAACAAAGTCATGCAGTTCTAAATTAAGCAATTATAGAAAGAAATGCATTCTGGTCTCTCATACACCTTAACCACCAGGAAGCAAGAAAGTGAGAGGTGTAACCTATGATGATTCAGTAACCTCAAAAACAAGTGTTTTCTGGTCTGACCTGATACATAATAAAAGCAACATATACGCTATTGAGTTTTATAGCGTCACAGTCCATACCATGTTGCAGGCCTGGATTTGAGATACACTTTATATGACCTGGGGTCATCAACTCCCTCTTCACTCTCCAAGTTGACCTCATGGTCTTGTGGAAGTTCCGCATGAACAAGTAGAGGCCTTTTGTATTTCGATAGGACAGTGAGTCCTTCCTATGAAGCAATATATTAAAGATTCTAGAATAAGCATTTCATCCAACACGAGGGAAAAAAAAGGAACAAAAAAAGACATGACTCATACGATGCCCAGAGTAAACAACGAGTTCATCCAGGTAATGTGTAGTTCATATGTTACTTTAAAATATTAGTAAAGCGTCTGAAAGTATCACAAAAGTTTAGATGCTTAGTCGTACCTTAATGTGCGTAATATTGGTCATGGGGAAGTCATTGATCCCAGAAGGACACATGAAAGACTGCAGAAAAAAAAATCCAAATTAACATAGAGAGATGTTTGAGACAAGAAAAGATAAAAAGAATCAGGTCGCGTCTGGAATGCAATCCAGATTTTACATAATAGAGTCAATCAATTCTTATGAAAGTTGTAAAGCTTCCCAGGTGCCTAATTTAATAAGATAAAACTCAGGAAAAAAAAATGAGGCGCAAAACAAACAATTGCTGACAAAGCACCTTCAAACCAAGGGCTCCCGCTTCCAGGAGAAGATCAAGAGAACTGGGGTTCTCAGCATTTTCAGGAACCAAGCCTCCCCAAAATCCTGTATCGTTATGTTTTAGCGAAAAATCCTCCACAAAACGTTGTTATGCCAATGTATAGTTACAGAGCATACCAACATCAACATAAATCCTCCCGGTTGCAGAATTCACCTATCGTTTGAGCAGAGCAAAAAGGGAGGGATAAATTGCAAGTTATTGTGATTCACAGTTTCTACATAAATGCAAAGGTAAGTAAAGCCTTTTGATGGAATTCGGACCATCTCCTGTGAGGATCTCATGTGATCTCTCCAGTGGGATCTTGTGAGGCTGCCATGCGGTGGCTCATTGATCACATTAGAGAGATCACAGGATATCGTCACAGGAGAGGACCAGGTCTCCTTTTGATGTTTTGTAAGACATACAATCCATTCGTAATGGTACCAAAACTCTTCGCGAAGTGTAGGCAAACTACTTGGTTGAAGATTCAAGAAAGGTAATGATTGTATTTCAACTCAACTTCCAGAGCAGATTAACAGCTGATTAAGATGAAAGTGAATCAGAGTGAATAAAGCAAATACACAGAGCATCCCATACCTTAAGTGCAAGTGTATCTTTTGAAACAGTAGAAGGGAAGCTATTCAGAGGCATATCAATCAATGTTGTAACCCCACCTGCCAGCAGATTATAAGGCAATTTCCAATCAGACGATTCGAGGTAGAAGATAGTGCCTATTCAGCCTAATACTACACAGTTCGGCAAATACTTTTAGAGCTGCCAAAACATAGTGGAGAAAAAGAAAAAAAAAAAGGAGGATATTTATTCTTCTCAACTTTGTACACAACGATAAACCAACAAAACAGCAACTCAGAATCGTGTAATGATTGCACCATGGAAGGATTATAAGAATCATGAAAATTAGAAAAATAACATGTCATAGTTTAGCAATAACGCTTCAGAATATAAGAAATCGTTATTAAGAAGTTACATAGCACAATTCGTTTGATAGTATAAATTATATCATGCTAAATGGAATACCAGCAGCTGCTGCTCTTGTTCCAGAAGGAAATCCCTCCCATTCTTCTCTTCCAGGATCATCTAGGTGTGCATGCCTGCAATGATACCGGGAGCTTTATTTAACCACGAATCTCATCAATCTCATTTAAGATCATATATAGCTGTGAGAAGTACTCAATCACATGCTACCGCTCCTTTAACCCTTACTTTCCTAAGAAAGTAACCACAAAACAAGGTTCCTGTACAGTCACCCCTCAAGTCCAAATTTTAAACTTTTTGTCGAAAAGACACCAGCCTAGTTAATGAAGTGCTTATACAAAACATTGAATCAGATGTCCCAACATATTTTACAGCACACCAGATTTTCAGGCTAAAGACAAAATCGAAAAACAACAACAAAAAGAAAAGCAAGAGTTTAGGACCAGAGAGGAAACAATAACATAAGCTGGGATCCCACTTTGTCTCATTTTGCTCCACCAGATAGTGTCTTTGCATCATTAAAACTTCCTAAACCGTACCTACAATCTATTACAGCAAGTGTAATATTGTTGTTTCACTTATCAAACTAATTAGGCATAAGAACACAAACTCCATGGTCAACAACTTGCCTGCAGCCCAGACAAAATAAAGAAAATGACAGCTAAATCGAAGAAGAGCAAGGTGATATCATAGTCTTACACATCAACCAATCCAGGCATAACAACAGCGTCCCCATAGTCAATAACTTGCCTACCCCAGCCATTTCCTTGCTTTGGATCTCCTTCGACCACCGATAAAATTTGCCCTCCCTTAATTTCAACTGTAAATTTCAAGATAAACATAACCGAGAGACAGATATCATCACCTATGCAGGTATATATATATAATCATTATCCTGTTTTTACTTATAACAGAAGGTACCAGATAGAACGAATATGCCTTATTTTTCAAGTGCTATCACATATACTTTGAATGGAGCTTG
Organism: Gentiana straminea; assembly: GCA_036785695.1. Taxonomy (NCBI): domain Eukaryota; kingdom Viridiplantae; phylum Streptophyta; class Magnoliopsida; order Gentianales; family Gentianaceae; genus Gentiana; species Gentiana straminea. Next base: position 2,463,020 of record JAVUPR010000046.1, on the reverse strand, counting down.
AAATATGACTGTGAATGTGATTAGAAGAGACACTGATTTAACCAGACAAAGTTCATGGCAAGATTCTGAATTCTCAGGAAAAAAATCAAAAAAAGCTAAACAAACCTGCACCGGATATAATCCCTTTGGATGTTACAATACGTTTGCTTGCTATCCAGTAGTGGCTGTATGGCAAAAGGCTGCAGGGACCTGCAACAGGCTGTAATACAATTCCCAAATTATCCATCAGTATCATAAAAAAACAAAATTAAGAAAATCATATGTAATACCCCAATTAGCACCAGACCATCCAAATCCTTTATTAGTCATTACGGCAACTATTAAACAGTAACCTAGCATTACTAACTGGTAACTCATAGGCCCTAAACCTTTATAAAACTAATGCACCTGTGGAAGATGTTTTTAACTTTACTAAGTACATTATTCCACCTCAATTTTGAAGAAACAAAAAAAACACCACCAGATAATCCAGTACCATGTAAGATAGTTATGTTAAGTGCAGATAATATTTGTAAGTATGACTCGTTATTGCCCTCATCTAGAAAAGTGGAAAGAAAAATTCAAAAATTCAAATAAGATGAACATGAATTCATTCATCAATTACTTTGTCACGCGTCACATCAATAATTAAGTGGGTCCCTCCCTGTCAAGAACCCGAGCTTGCGAAGACACGTCACAGATATTTTGACCTTGTCAGGCTCAGTTCTAGCTCTGTTAGATTGAGCTTAGGTTAGTGAACTAGCTTAGTTTAGCTAAGGAGTAGTATAAAAGGAGAAGACTATTGAGAGATAAACACTCAATGTTGATTGATAATAAACTCTTACTCTGTTTTCTCCCCTAATTTCTCTATTCTTCTCCCTCAAACTCAAGTCTCTCTCTTTCCCCTCTTCTCTGTTATTCTAATTCTTCCCCCATCCATTTCTGTTAGCAGTTAGTTCGTAAACTCGAAGGCCTAGCAGTCTGCAGTCCCATTCCTACTCCAGATCCATTGGACTGCAGTGAACTTGAATTCAAACTTAGTAGCGATTACAACATTTCCTTTCTGATATTTAGTTCAAAATAAAATAACAATGCATGTAGCCATGCATCCCTTTCCGCCACTCTTCTAGTGATCTAGTTCTTTAGACTTTAGTTATTAATGAGCGGACGCCACTATAATCTTCATATTTGTAGCATTGCCAGAGCAGATAAGGAGCAAAATCATGAATCCATTTTTTTTTAAAGAAAGAACTCTACGGAACAATAATAAAGGAGAAGAAGTATTAGAACAACCTTGGGATAAAGTTGAAGTAGGACAACTGCAACCGCCGCAAAAACAGGCAGCGCAGCCAGAATTATCAGTTTTGGTGAGATCATTTTTGCTCTGCTTTCTTTCTCCGTCGGTCAATGAATCCGGTTTCAGTTGAGTTGTGAAACTGTGTGATATTGTGTACAACAACTTTACTTGAGGTTCTGTTTGAAGAACTCAAAAGGGAAAAAGGTGCGAAAAAGCAGAAAATGACAAAAAGGGATACAGTGCGTGGAAACGACAAAGACGGAAGCCAATCAACAGTCTAGATAGTGGGTTTACGGAATCCTCTGATTTTTTTTTTTTTATCCCACGAAATATGTCACACGACTATTACCCACGAATGAGTTGTAAATTCCACTTGGCATCATTAAAAAAAAATATCCCAGCCTACCATATTTTTTCCTGAGAATAGCCCTACTAGCTTATTCTACAGAAATTGGAAAATCATGTTGTGTCAGATCTGACACTCGAAAATCAGGTCGTGCTTTTTCGGACATTAAAAATCACGTAAACGTAAGGTTCTTTACGTTTAAATGTAAGTATCCTTACGTTTAAACGTAAGGAATCCTCATAGCTGTAAACGTTGGTTCCTTACGTTTAAACGTAAGGATAATTACATTTAAACGTAAAGAACATACGTTTAAACGTAGGTTATTTCAATAAATTAGGTAGTTACAATAAATTTCTATTTCTCTACGTTTAAACGTAGGTTATAACGCATTTACCAACGTTTAAATGTAGTCTTTCTACGTTTACAAAGCAATTATCTACGTTTGGAAGTGGTAGATGACAATTAATGTTGTTGTAAGGTACTTGTTCAATTATCTACGTTTGGAACGCATTCCTTCAGAGTCTTTCATGTTAATATAAATTTTCTAACCACTTCTTCATCTTTCAAGTCCATTTCTTCATCATTCAAGTCTTTCAAATGGGTAAGTTTTTGCTATGTAATTTGTCTTAATTCAAGTGCTCAATGTGATTATGTTATTTATGCTAGTAATGAAATGTACTTAAACTAAATGTGTGTTTTTAGTAGGTTGTTTATGTAATGTTTATACATTTAAGTAGTGTGTTTAAGTCTTTTCTTAGTGTTATTGTTTAGGGTTTAATTACTAGGGTTTAGTGTAAGTAATGATATGTATTTAACCGAAATGTGTGTTTTAAGTAGTGATTATGTTATTTATATTGTAGTAATGATTTGTATTTATCGAAATGTGTGTTTTAAGTAGTGATTATGTTATTTATATTGTAGTAATGATATGTATTTAACCGAAATATGTGTTTTAAGTAGGTTGTTTATGTAATATTTATACATCTAAGTAGTGTGTTTAAGTCTTTGGTATTGTAGTTTTGAGAAGTTGGGAAATTTGTTGTTGGTAGCAATGGAATTGTCCATATTGATGGTTTGATCGTGCATAAGGGTGTTGTTCCTACCCAAAATGGTACTGAAAATGGATCTGTTTCAGAGACCATTGTTATTGGAAATATTGATCACACTTAAACTTAGAGTGAAAGAGTTTTAAGTGTTAAAAGTCTTTGTTTCCTTGTTTGAAACATCTTAAAAGGGGAAAATAGTCTTTGTTTCCTTCTTGGGGTTTAATTAGTAGGGTTTAGTGTAAGTATATTTTGTTTTCTATTTTTTAAATTTGCTTAGGTAGGGTTTTGAATTATTATATTGAATGTCTATAATGCATTTTAAGTTGTTATCTAAGTTGATATTGAATGATTTAATAATGACTTGAATTGTTTTTTAAAAAAAACAGATAATCGCAACACTATGATTGTTGTCTCGTTCAACGGAGAATTTACGTACGATCCTCTCTATAACCGGTGGAATCATGTAAATGGATTGATGTTCTCATTATTTGTCCGAAAGAACATAAGATTGAATGCGTTGTTGGATAAATTGCATGTGAGGCTTGGTATTGATCGGTCTGATTCAAAGCTCGGCGTAAAAACTTTGTTTACTTATGCTAGTGTGGGGAATATACCACCTAATGATATCTTAGACGACGAGACACTAAGGTTGTGTTTGTTTTGGGTTGGAGTTTTTTTGGGAGTTTTTTTTGGAGTTTTTTTTTGATAAAGTGATTGAAATAATGATTAGAAAGTTGAATGGGTAAAATAAAGTAGAATAATGATTGGTGTAGATTATGAAATGATTGGTGAAATAAAGTAGAATAATGAATAAAATAATGGTAAAAAATGTAATAAAGTTGATAAAGTGAAATGATGAGAGATGATTTAATATTTTTTATTTGTAGTTGAAGATTTGATTGGTGAGAGAATTATAAAAAATGATTTGTGATGTGATGTAAAAAAAACGCCCAAAAAAACTCCGGCCAAAACAAACGGAGCCTAAATGGTTACATCGAAGCAGCCTCTGACAGTAAAAATATAATTTTTTGCGTGAATGCTACACCAGTGGAGGCAAACAATGAACCGATATTTGAGGATGATGGCATTGATTTAAATCAAGATTGCAATGCCCCAGATCATTACAATAATTCGGATTATAGTCTTGGTAATTTCCCTTCTCCGGTACAAGAACTTGCTACAGATCCAAATTTTAATCCATTCGAGCAACAGTATGGATGTAGTGGGTTTGAAAACCATGTTTCTACACAAAGGCTTGGTGAAGCTTCGGACCAACAGTTTCAGTATCAACCAGTCAGACCAAGTCGTAATCTTTCAAATCAACCTTCAAGTAGTCATGTTCGTGTTGAAATGGTTGGTGAATACACTGCTCCGTTTGAATTCGGTCCTCTAAGTGATAATGTTATAAATAGCCAATCACATAATCCGTTTCATTATCCTCCTAACCAACCTTCAAGTAGTCGTGCTCAACCTATCCAACAGCCATATAATTTGTTTGGTGGATCGATCCACTAGTTTTTTGGCTTCTCCGTTTGCACCTCATATTCAAACCGATCAAACGGGCAGGGATGACAACAATAATCAAGGTGCCAATGCTAGGGCAAGTGTACGAGAAGATTATTCATGGAGGATTCCCACATTTGAAGATGATGATTTACCGCAGTGTCTATCTACCGGTACGTTACATATGAATGACGTGAACGAATTGTTCATTGGGAAGAAATATGATTCGAAAGAAGATTTTAATTTGAAAATAAAATCGTATGCGGTTGCCAATAACTTTCAGATGAGCTTGGGTAGGTCAGACACACATTGCTTGTATTACACAGGTCTAAACGATACATGCAAATGGCATGTAAGGGCGAAAAGGGTGAAGACGAATACAAATGTCTCACATACATTTGAGATCACAACGTTGAATGATGTGCATACTTGTGCCTCTCAGAATGCGGATAATGACAATCGACAAGCAACACCTATTGTTATTGCGAGTCGCTAAGTCGAAAAATGGAAGAACTCGGCAATGAGTATAAACCCGGACATATTATGGAGGACATGCTCACAACTTACAAGGTGTACGGTTGATTTATGACCAAGCATACCGAGCTCACGAGATGATGAGAATGCTGGTTAGAGGTTCACCAACGGAGTGTTACAATGCGATACCCTCGTACCTGTGGATGGTGTGTGAGGCCAATGAAGGGACCTATGTTGACTTTCAGCTTGATAATCTGGGAAGGTTCGGTAGTTGTTTCATGGCTTTAGGAGCAAGTCGTCATGGTTTCAAGTATTGTCGACCTATTTTGTGTGTGGACGCCACTCATCTAAAAACCCGTTTCTCAGGGCAACTATTTATTGTTGTTGTTGTAGATGCCGGTGACCACCTATTCCCTGTAGCCTTCGGTATTGCTGAAAAAGAATGCAACGATTCATGGGGGTATTTCATGAGACAACTGAGGGTGGCCATTGGAGGTATCCATGTTGAAAAATTGAGCTTTATATCCGACAGACACAAGGCTATTAGAAATGCGGTTGGTTAGGTATTTCCCAATGCATATCACGGTGTTTGCTATCATCATTTAAAGGGCAATCTAACAAAAAAAATAGAAGGATTACGGTTTTTGTGAAGACACATTCTATCAAACAGCCTATGCATTCTCGGAGGCCGATTTTCTCTGAAAGTATGCCCTGATCAAGGCACAATGTCTTGGCGCATATCTAAAACTAGAAGAAATAAGTGTTGAACGGTGGGCGCGTGCCAAATTTCCTGGGAAAAGACACGTCTTAATGACAAGAAATTACGCTGAAAGTTTCAACTGTGCGATTAGAGGAGCTCGTCGTTGGCCTATTCCTAGCCTCTTGGAATTCATTAGAGCTACACTGCAGAGATGGTATAATGATAGACGACATAAGGCGCTTGATTGTGCGGCTGTGTTAGCACCGGAGATCGATACAATAGTGGCTTCGAATATTACTGCTAGAAGGAAGTTCAGGGTTAATCCTATTAGCCCCGATGAGTTTGAGGTTCATGGAAATAACTTGCTTCATGAGGTGGTAAATCTACGAGAGAGGAAGTGTTATTGTGGTTATTTTGAGAAAATGGAAATACCATGTACGCATGCTATAACAGCCGCAGCAACACGCAGAATTAGTCCACCTGAACTCTGTTCACGGTATTATAGAGCTTGAATGTTTCAAGGAGATTTACATGGGTAGCATATATCCGGTTCCTAACAGGGGAGGATTGGGATGTTCCGGAGGCGGTAAGAAACATGAAAGTCGGAGTGCCTAATATGAGATATGCGCCGATGCCGGTGGATCTCCAAGAAGAGGTAGAATTAATACCACTAGAATCCCTTCCGAATGGGAACGTCCAGGCCGGAATGTATGTAGTAACTTGCAAACATCCAGGACATAACAGAGCCAGTTGCACACAATACCGGTAGGAAGTCATTGTTTTTGTTATGGTGATATTAGAATGGATCGTTATTGTGTAACGTATTAATAGAATGTAGTATTTTATTAATGGATTGTAGTAATGATTGTATTCAGTTATTAATCGGAATCAAGTTTGTCTTGTATTACACTACCTCTGTAAAACTAACAAAAATTATTACGGGGCTTACACACAAGAAAAAAGAGTAATGATACGTTGACTTACATACAGGGCTTACAAACATAAAAACAAAGAGTAATGATACATTGAGATAACAATAAGATGACGCTTAAATAAACTAAGGGTGATCATTAAATACGATAGGATGACGCCTAAATAAATGATCTTCAATATTTAGTAATCACCACATTAAACACGACGTGATTTTCTATAGGTTGATCAATGACTTCAAAGCTGCATTCATCTCCCGCATTTAGGTCATTGTCCGTAATGAAATCATTCAACCCGCTTAAACGAACTTTTTGATTTACCATATAGACAATTCTAGCAGGCCATGATTCCCCTGTGGCAATTCGCAGTTCCACGGTCTTGTTTCGCAACATGTCGTTTGTTCTAGAAAATGCCTTTGGAATACTCTACAAATCACAAACAAATTTAAATACTGTTTCAAAATGGGTAAAAAAGATCAAACAAGAAAACAACTAAAAATATTTTAAATATCTCACCACATAATAACAACTATGTGAAAATACCCAGTTTGGCAGCGTCGTCTGAAAATGGGGATTTTGGTTACCGGCACCTGCATCATCATCTGCATCATCTTCTTCACTCTCGGACTCAGAAAAAGTCTTCTCACAATAAGTGTGATCCATCACAATAATGTCGAAAGTGAAACCCCCATGTGTTCACACACTATAAACTCCCTCTCATTCAAGTAATGAGCTGCCACATACTCCTCCCAACCTTCCCCAAAGAAACGAAGAATTCCATTGTCTGTGGCTCCAACCCTCACTTCCCATGTCCCTAATCGGCTTTTGAGAACGGCCCTATCTAGGTTCCTCAGCGTGTCGTTCAACCTATTAACGTATGCTGGAGGTAGTGTCTATGAAAAAAGAAATATTTCACGTTTGTTCAATCATAATACAAGTGATATAAATGTAAGTTAATTAATAATGACATACCAAACTTGTTGTGAAACCGCCATCAAGAAATTTAAAGAAACGATCATTATCCATTTGCTTCAGTGTAGATTATAAATTGAAAGGTGAAGAAGTGGTTAGTTTAAATTGACTACTTGAATGATGAAGAAAATTCAGATGAACTTAAAAGAGTTTGAAGAAATGAGAGAAATGGCTCGTACTTGTACAACAACAATAATTGCCATGTTCCAACACTAGTTTTGCATTCCTTACGTTTGAACGTAGAGAATGTTGCATTCCCTACGTTCGGACGTAGAGAATGTTTCATCCCTACGTTTGGACGTAGAGAATTTTGCATTCCCTACGTTTGGACGTAGATAATGTTGCATTTTAAGTTGAGTTGTTTTTTAAACAGATTGAATACTCATCAAATCAAAACACCAAAACAACATACACCCAAAATATAAATGGCTACCAACATACAACAAAATACCAAAAATAACATACACCAAAAAATTCCTACACAAAGTTTGTCAAAACAACATACACAAAAATACCTATAAATCTACTATTTGATTAAATAGTCGCACACAAAGTTTCTTTCTTAGCAACGGCATATTGTCATGATGGATCGATCAAACCTTTCGTTGTGCATCAAATGCTCAATGAACTTGACCGTGTATATCCCACAGTCACCCCTGTATAATATGAATAGTGTAAGAATAGTGTAAACTGTATATATAATAAATAGTTTGAAGTTTATAACACTTACGGAATTGGCATTTGTGGTACGAACTCAGATTTTACTACTTTGACATCAAAAAGAGGCTTCTCTGGATCAACCATTCGTGGGAGTTGACGTAGACGAGCATCCGTCTCCAACACTCTCCTAAACGAAACACCCCACGCTTTGATGTTTCTCTTCACATCAGCCTTATACGGCTGCCCCGACAGACAATCCCACACTCTAATCTTCCAGTCGGGAATAGACACTTGGACAGCTGCCCAGTGAGCATAACTAATAGACCAGGGAATGTAGATCACGGTGTTTTCATCCCATTGCTTGACGTACCGATCCACAAAGTCTAGAATGTCCGTTGTGTCTGGCACCTTTCCCTGATCTACATGACCTTGCCCGCAAAAGGCGGCTAATTCAGAGTATGCAATGGCCGAATGCGGTTTAAAGCATCCTGGATGTGCTTCCATTTGACGTTGTATCAGGTCCAGGATACGCATCGACATTCTGTACGCATGCAAAAATAAGTTAGAGATAATGAAATCAGAAATATGAAAATTTCAGAAATATGAAAATGAAGTCACAAGAATATACTTCTCGGTCTAACTCTTTAAGAGGCTCATGGAGACGTGTGAACCACGCCTTGCCAAACAATTCTGTAAGGCGGAAACCAGCTGCGTACCCCGTCGGAATCTCAATTGGGGGCGGATGTTCTTGTTTGTACCACGTTGTGAAATTGTTTTCCAGCTCGTCCGGAAACTTTTTCAACGGTGTCCATCTCACAACGTTATCACCGGCAGACTGACTATGTGAGACCCATCAGTTAAATACCGTGGTCGGCTAGTAGTCTGACGGGTCGTAAATCTTCTGTCAATTGCATCATCCGCCTTTCGTTTACCCAATTGTACAACACTTGGACCACTAGCTAAACAAATTTCAATACATGATCAAGTTAGATAGTTTTTCACAATATAATTTATAGTTTCGAAATTAAAAATCAAATAACTTACTATAATCCATCTCAGGCTCCACAACCGATGCCTGGATGGTCGTAGCCTCGGGAGGGGGAGGGGGCGTAGCCTCGGGAGGGTTAGGGGTTGTGCCTCGGTAGTAGCATCGCAAGTATCTGCATCAAAATAGGCACTCTCATCAATTCACGATAATAAACAATATCGATGTTAATAATACAAATTTCCATATAAATAAACCTACTAAACAATAATTAGATATAAATAACATAATGCTTACCCGAATAAGGATCCTCCACGAATAATTCGTCGACGAAATCCTTCTCGACTCCCTCCTTCTGAACTCCCTCCAACAACACTCCCTCTTGCCCAGTTTGGGAAATTCCTTCAAGAATCTTATCATACCCGAACATCATCATCGGGTCGTCGGACGGGATAGGAGATGGATCAGTATGTTGATGCGTATGCGACCAGGTGGAGGCCGATGAGTATGCGACCGGTGTGTAGACTGATCAGATTCCATCTCAGTATGATGACCCTGTGTAGATGATGGGAGTCAACTTTACATGATTCCGGTGCATCTTTTACCCCCGTTTATCCCACTTTTAGCACGTTTCTTGGTGATTTAGACCGTTTTAGGGGCAATATCGTGAATTATTAGCACGGGGAGTAAATCCGTCACTTTGATAGTTTACTACCTCTTTTTAGTGATATTGACCCTATTCCCGAGCACTTTTACCCTCCGGAATGTTTTGGATGTTTTTGGTTGTTGTGATGATGTAGGGAAATGGTGTCTCGAGAATCCGGAAGGCAAAGAATTATGATGAGAAGCATGGTCAAGGTGCAACAATGAGCCAAAGAAGAAGAAAGATGAAGAAAAGGGGTGAGAAGTTTTAGTATCTCAACCCCTATGTTCTGGTTCAGCAGCATTTTGACCCATGATGGAGGCATTTTCTGGTCATGACTTCTTCATGAAAGTTGTATAGAATTGAAAGAGCTTTCCAACGCGTCTTGAATCACCCAAATCGGAGCTCGGATGAAGAAGTTATGAAGGTTTTACTACAGCAGAAAAACTGCATCATGCGAAACGCACGTTTGGAGCTTTAAACGTGCGTTTCGGACGTTTTTTTTTTAATACCGAGAGCAAGGGGACTGAAACGCACGTTTGGGAACCTTCCAAACGTGCGTTTGAGCAGTTTTTAGCCATATAAACCCAATTTGGATCGAATTTTTGGGGGAAGAACATAGCGACCGCGAATGGAGTTGTTTTAGGTTAATTTGGGCGATTTTCTTCATCCTTAGGAGTTAGAATTAGTGTAATATACCGTTAGAAAGCTCTTTCAATCCTCTCTTTGATTCTCTAACTCTTAGCTTCTATCTATAACATTTCATTGGGCAAAATTCGATCTTTTGTATTCAACTTTTGTGCTCTTCTTCTCCAAACTCGAATTTCTACACTTTAATGGTAAATTTCTTCTCTCTTTTACTTATTATGTCTCTTATTTCTACTTTCATTGCATTTCAACTAGTATAATGTGTAGCTAATTCCTCCCCATAGTCGAATCATGTGATATGTGGTGAAATCACCCTTGGGTGATGAAATTGGGAGTGGGTAGTGCTTTTATCATTATATCTTGCATATTTCATGTCTTAGAACTTGTTATAACGGATTTGGGCTAGATTGATCACCTAGGTCAAACATCACACACACCACTCTTGAGAGTTGTTCGAGAGAGGGGTGTGGGAAAAGGGTTCTAGGATCGCGGTGTAGTCTCGGTTTAGTTGTTAAACCGAGCTCATCGTGAGGTTACTCGTTTATACGTTTAAGCGGCTCGAGTGCAAAACATGACTTGTTAGGAGAGAGTTGTTCAGACCTTAACATGGCATAAGGTGTTAGAATAGAGTTGTTCGTACGCTAGCACCGGGTTTAGGAGTTCGCACCCGTGAAATTGAATGCAAGAGTTCGTTTATTATAATGCACACTCTCGGTTTTGTCTACCTTAGGGTTGAGATTAGTCACATTGATCATGGTTCGGCTATGTCCCTTTCTCCCTTTAGACTTGAATTAGTTTAATTTACTTTAGTTTAATTTTAGCAAGTGTAAAACATTCCAACAACTTGTTTGACTAGACTAAGCAATAAGTTCACTTTGGTACTTACAAACACACTTCTCTCGTGGGTTCGACCTCGGACTCCCGTAGCTATACTAGCAATCGACCCGGTCCACCGCCGGTTAGAGAGCTTAGTTTACCCACCGTTTCTTGAGTCTTTATAAATTGTTTTTGTTGGGTGGATTTAGCCTCAATCAAAATGGCGCCGTTGCCGGGGAATTGTGTGCTATTTGTGATATCTTGCAAGTGAACCGAAAGCTTAGGCCTAGGTTGTTTTTTATTTTTCTTTTTTTTCTTGATGATGGTTTTTTGTTGAAAGTCACTCCACCTATTGCGGTGGTGGTGGTGACTAGATACCGTGATTTTGTTCTTGTTGTTTTCTGAGATCTTGCGACTTGGCTTAAATGGATGGATTTTTCGATCAATACTACTCACATGAACAACAATACCCCTACCAACCTCGTGCACCCGAACAAAGTTATCAACAACGCTTCTTGCCTCACCTCAATATCAACAAGCAGAGTAACCAAGGTTCATGGGCTTATCGGTGCCCTAGTGCATGCCAAAGTCAAAATTATGGTTATTCAAGTTATGAGCCCAACATTATGAGGGTTGTCCGAACCCTACTTATTAGGATTACGGTGTTCATACTCAACGCGTTGATAGCTTCACCCGATTCAGCCACTTGATCGAGTTTGGCATGGCAAGAGGCCTACTACTCACCTCCAATGAATCAAAGTCGGTATGATCGCCACCCCATTCCACAAGAAGACTTCACCGACATTCAAATAGAGCGGATTAATTTTTTATTGAACGAGAGTTTGATTCAAATGAAGAAGGAGATGCAAGAGTTCGATAGAAGATTTGACTCCGACGTAAGAAATCTTGAAGACAGGATGGGGCAATTGATTGAAAATAAGAGGCATGAGAAAGAGGAAGAGACATGTGCAATAGAGGTGGTCCGGGATGATGATGTTATCACTGAAAAAGTTCAGGTTGAGAGTGAGGTTGATGAATCAGTTTGCCATGATGAGATTTCTGAGCCAGATAGTGAGTTAGGATTGCTCATAGTGCCACCTCCTATTGCGATATTTGATTATGGCAAGTTTCACGTTCTACATAATGCACCTTCACCCCTTGAGATGAAAATTGATGATACCTTGGTGGAATGTGTGGTGGAACCGACCATTGTTATGACTGAGCAAGAATTTTTTTGTGATGAAGATAGCTCGTTTTGGGATGAAGAGGAGTTGCAAGACTTGGAAATGGAGGAGGTGCAACTTTTATCTATTACACTGTCTCCCGATGAAATACGAGATTATGACTTGGAGGGGTGTACGATAGATTTGAGCACATTGTTTGATGAGACACAATTAAAGTCGGAAGAGAAACTGAGATCGCCCATTTCACCCTCACTCCCAATTGAAGTAAATGAAGATGTCGTTATGAAGAGTGTGGTGAAATCGTATGAGACTGAAAAGCCATTTATGGTAGAGCTACCGGGAGAAGTGGAGATTTTTAGCATGCCGGTCCCGGATTATTACACTTTTCCACCTTGTGTTGATGAGTATTATGCGATCGATTTTGTGTACTCACCGGTAGATGGAGCTCATAGAATTTGTAAAAGGGGACAACTACCATGGAATGGAAATTACAAGAAGAAGGTGATGAGAGATTTTGACAAAAGAGGATCCCCGAGTTGGGAAGAGGCAACATCGAGGGCCATGAGAGGTAAGTTTCTAGCGAACTCGGTTTCCATGATGCTTGCTATTTTTAGTCTTCTTGAGTTGTTGATCTTTTTGAGCTCAGATTTTGGTTGATGGTTTTGGTGATACTTGTTTGAAATAAAATATTTGAATCATTATTTTGAGTCTTTTGTGGTATGAGTCCGTTTAGTGCTATTACGTCGATGCTAATGACGTTAAACAAAGCACTTCTACCTTTTCTCGCATGTGCCAACGGTATAACTTTGAAAAAGTTGGCACCGTATAATCCATCTTGTCGAGCCAACGACGTAAAACAAAGGCGCTTGGGGGAGGCAACCCACCTTTTTGGTAGTAATAATGAGTTTGGAGTGGTCTTTGGGTGCAAGAGGGGAGAGTTTTGTCTTAAAAGAGAGTTTGGGGTGAGAATTTCCTTTTGGTTCTTGCTTTTGTACGTAGACGGGGATGTTTTTATGTGAGCCTCTGTGGCCTTATTTTATGCATGGATGCTCTGTGTTTCTTTTGATTATCTTTACATCCAAGTGCGATTCCCGTCTAGTATGGTTGATATGCTTTGATACTTTGTTTGTGGCATGGCTTCTATTTTTATATATCTCGTATCTATCACCATCTTTTGGCACGTGGATTTTTCTCGTGCATGTGTTTGCCTTGTTTTTGTTTCTATGGTTTTAGATACTCGAGATGGAGCTTACTAGAAGATGTCACGTGGGCTAAAGATGCGCTTTCTCGCCGGGTTTTGGTCAAACAAACTTAGTCTTTTTACTCTTTTTATCTCTCACACACCGAGGACAAGTGTTTCGTTTAAGTGTGGGGTGGGAGACTTAGCCGTTTTCTTGTTTTCATTGTTAAATGTGCTATAAATGTGGTATGCTTAGCCTATGATCGGGCTCGAGTCGATTTTTGGGTAATTTTTAAAATTTTTCAAGGGTCTTAACACCGTGTTGTATGTGTTATTTTCACATTTGAGTGGTGATCACCTTAGTCGGGACCCCGAACATGTGCATTGCGGTTTGATATTATCTTGAGAATGAAGTTTATTACTTTCACGAAAGTTACACTTTGTGCACAATTTAATTGCTACCACCTTTCATATCACTAGCCTTGAGACGAAATGTCATAGGTTTACCTAAGTAGGACATGGGATGACGGTTTTGGCGTTCTCTTGACCCTACCATAGCCAAATAAGCCTTATCCGGAACATTTACCCTTCGTAGTTCCTCTCGGCCTTGATAGAATGGTCCGACCACCATTCGCTTGATAACCGTTTTGTTACTTAGTCGAAACCTACCCTTGAGCCTTATTATGGTCACATTTCCTTCATTTTATACCCTACGAGTGGACTTAGTCCTTTGTTAGACCACACTTGCTAAGGCAAGTGTGGGGTGGGGAGATGATGTTTTTGATTGGGTTGTTGTTTCTCGTTTTGAGCTATAAAGTGTTGAGGAGCTTGTTTGGGCTTGGTGTTCGGCTATTGGGCCAAAAGAAAAGAAAATCTCTTCTTCTATCTTTTCTTAAAATAAAAAAAATAAAAAAAAAAAAAAAAAAAAAAGGATGTATATAGAAATAAAGGCGTGGAGTCAAAGTGTTGAGCTCAATGATAAATTTTTATGATGTTAGAGTTGGGATAGTGAGATAGGTGCTAGTGTGCTTGAACTCACCTCACGACACTTGAAATATAGTCGAGTTTGGCAATGAGTTCGGGTGCGTTAGTAACCTATGGTTCCCAAAATGTCAAAGTTGATCAAAAAGGAGTTTTGGGTGGTTTGCATGATAAAGATGAGTTGGTACTTGGTTGATTAGGTTCACTCGTATCTTTTTTCTCCAGCTCCCAAAATACCCCTTTCGACTAACCGAAATCACCCTAGCCTAACGTTATAACCGCTTCAAGTCCTACCCGATCGTGTCCAAACTTAGTAAACTAGATTAGTGGAGAGGCTCGTGATTATGAAACGGTTGGTAGACTTTTGGTTGGGATTCAAGCCCCGACAATCATTTTGAGCATTTGGTTTTAGCTTGGCACCACACACACTCCATTTTCTTGATAATGTTGTACCGGTGTGTTTATGTTCGTGTTTCTTACTTTGGGGCCACCTCGAGAGTGTGAGTAGTAGCACCTTCATCATAAAGTTGAATCCCTTGGCTTGTTTTAAAACGCCTACTTTACTCGAGGACGAGCAAAGGCTAAGTGTGGGGTGGTTGATGGGAGTCAACTTTACATTATTCCGGTGCATCTTTTACCCCCGTTTATCCCACTTTTAGCACGTTTCTTGGTGATTTAGACCGTTTTAGGGGCAATATCGTGAATTATTAGCACGGGGAGTAAATCCGTCACTTTGATAGTTTACTACCTCTTTTTAGTGATATTGACCCTATTCCCGAGCACTTTACCCTCTGGAATGTTTTGGATATTTTTGGTTGTTGTGATGATGTAGGGAAATGGTGTCTCGAGAACCCGGAAGGCAAAGAATTATGATGAGAAGCATGGTCAAGGTGCAACAATGAGCCAAAGAAGAAGAAAGATGAAGAAAAGGAGAAGTTTTAGTATCTCAACCCCTATGTTCTGGTTCAGCAGCATTTTGACCCATGATGGAGGCATTTTCTGGTCATGACTTCTTCATGAAAGTTGTATAGAATTGAAAGAGATTTCCAACGCATCTTGAATCACCCAAATCGGAGCTCGGATGAAGAAGTTATGAAGGTTTTACTACAGCAGAAAAACTGCATCATGCGAAACGCACGTTTGGAGCTTTAAATGTGCGTTTCGGACGTTTTTTTTTAATACTGAGAGCAAGGGGACTGAAACGCACGTTTGGGAACCTTTCAAACGTGCGTTTGAGCAGTTTTTAGCCATATAAACCCAATTTGGATCGAATTTTTGGGGAAAGAACATAGCAGCCGCGAAATGGAGTAGTTTTAGGTTAATTTGGGCGATTTTCTTCATCCTTAGGAGTTAGAATTAGTGTAATATACCGTTAGAAAGCTCTTTCAATCCTCTCTTTGATTCTCTAACTCTTAGCTTCGGTCTATAACATTTCATTGGGCAAAATTCGATCTTTTGTATTCAACTTTTGTGCTCTTCTTCTCCAAACTCGAATTTCTGCACTTTAATGGTAAATTTCTTCTCTCTTTTACTTGTTATGTCTCTTATTTACTACTTTCATTGCATTTCAACTAGTATAATGTGTAGCTAATTCCTCCCCATAGTCGAATCATGTGATATGTGGTGAAATCACCCATTGGGTGATGAAATTGGGAGTGGGTAGTGCTTTTTATCATTATATCTTGCATATTTCATGTCTTAGAACTTGTTATAACGGATTTGGGCTAGATTGATCACCTAGGTCAAACATCACACACACCACTTTGAGAGTTGTTCGAGAGAGGGGTGTGGGAAAAGGGTTCTAGGATCGCGGTGTAGTCTCGGTTTAGTTGTTAAACCGAGCTCATCGTGAGGTTACTCGTTTATACGTTTAAGCGGCTCGAGTGCAAAACATGACTTGTTAGGAGAGAGTTGTTCGAGACCTTAACATGGCATAAGGTGTTAGAAGAGAGTTGTTCGTACGCTAGCACCGGGTTTAGGAGTTCACACCCGTGAAATTGAATGCAAGAGTTCGTTTAGTATAATGCACACTCCCGGTTTTGTCTACCTTAGGGTTGAGATTAGTCACATTGATCATGGTTCGGCTATGTCCATTTCTCCCTTTGAGACTTGTTAGTTTAATTTACTTTAGTTTAATTGAAGTGTACAAACATTCCAACAACTTGTTTGACTAGACTAAGCAATAAGTTCACTTTGGTACTTACAAGCACATCTTCTCTCGTGGGTTCGACCTCGGACTCCCCGTAGCTATACTAGCAATCGACCCGGTACACTGCCGGTTAGAGAGTTAGTTTACCCACGGTTTCGAGTCTTTATAAATTGTTTTTGTTGGGTGAAATTGAGCTCCATCAGTAGACCGATCAGGGTCAAACTGAGAAGATGTGGCCCGGTCAGTATCATGTGGAGGAGGTGAAGGAGGTGGAGGTGGAGGCCGATGAGGGGTAGACTGAAAAGATGTTGCCCGGTTAGTATCATAATACATACAACTAAATTTATCGCATAAAGAAATTGACAATGAAATAATTTTTTACCTGATCTCTGGATGACAATGTTTGCATCAACCCCTTAAGTTCAATAAGTATCGCCCCATGCTCATTCTACCGCTCTATAACCTCTCGAATTACTTGCCGGTTCTCGTCATTCTGCCGGCAAATTTCCTCCCGAATGTCATTCAGCCCATTATCTATCCTTCTCTTCACAGCCCTATAAAGCCCAAACAGCCTTCATCTTCTTCATCGATTCATCTTCTTCCGCCTGTAGCATCTCAGTGTATGAACTGTGCGGCACACGTCGTGAATGAGGAGATAGAGGCTGTTGTGAAGTAGAGGGATGTGAAGTAGAGGCTGACTGTTGTGTAGCAGAGCGTGGCTGCTGTCTAGGAGGTGGCCGTGCAATTGGTACATGCCGAGTGATCACACGTGGTGGCTCATTAATCTCCGCATCAGTGATGCCCCTAACTAGCATCAACTCCCTATCAACTTCCCTTGCAGCGAGATATCCTATAACACGGCTCTGTAAACAGTGTATATTTCATTAGAATTAACAATAACAAAATGTTTAACCATACCGGATATAATTAAAAGAAAATATTTATTAAGCTTTTTACCTTACTTGCCTTCGCCAACAACCCATTCCACTGCGGAGGGGTAGTCTTGCAACTCCATCTCATCATCCGAGGAGCCGCATCAGGAGCTCTGAGGGTGGCAGCAATAGTCGGAACAACAATGTCCTGGAGGGTCTCGTAAGCCCAAAACTGTAAGGCATGTATAACCCCTTGTATCGTCACCCTGCCTTCTGGACTTTCCTTGTATGTATTCATCATGCGACAGATCTTTCTATAAGTCTGATCCCACAACCAAGTACCCCATGGAAAGTCATTTAAGCCTTCTACATTCTCGACCAAATAGAAGGTCTCATGAGGTACCTTAGTAGTCTCATCATGACCCATCATAATCCCGTGAATAAGGTAGACTACACCTACACGGTAAAGAACTTCAGGATCCTCACCCTCTTCCAATAACCATCTCTCAATATCCGGTATGGTGATCGGTTTTGGGTCAGGATGATGGATGTAGCCGTATGTCCCCTCAACAAAACACCTGGAATAACTATCGGGAGATTCCGGGAGATCACCAAACCTAAAACCGGTAATCATGCAAAACTCCCACCTACCGAACTTCGCGGTCGTCTCACCAAATCTAAAATGAAGCTCACCGGCCACATTCGGATAAACGGCACTGAAACATACATATTGCAAAACTTTGGCGGAAAACTGCCAGTGCTCGTACGTTTGAATGAATTCTCGAAAAACCCCACCTCTCAATGTTCCCTCAAATCCGATCCTTCTCACGTGAACGTCAAGAAGATCCCGGAGCTTGGTCTTTTCCCCTTTAAAAGTCCATATCAATTTTTTCTTTACTTTGTAGACATCAATTCCATGACGGCCGATCAACTGTTAACAAATAGCATTGTTTCAAGTCAATCACACACATATACTCGTCAATCACAAGCTTTATACACTAACATTGTGAAGTAAATCAGCTATATAGTACATCTACTACCAAAGAAGAAATAACAAAGCTACCAATACCTAAATGATTAATGTAAGTGTAAATGTGATCAATATTTCCAATAACAATGGTCTCTGAAAAATAGAGCCATTTTCAGTACCATTTTGGGTAGGAACAGCACCCTTATGCACGATCAAACCATCAATCTCACCATCAAGCCTCAATCAATCTCAACATGAACATATACATGAAAAAATGCATAGTAACACCATACTCATACACTATCAACTTCCATGTCCCAAATGTAAACTTACCTAGCCACAAATTGCATGTTTTTATCAAATTACAATCAAGACTAACCTAAACCCTATAAACTGGAAAATCTGCATACAAAAATACAAAAGAGGACTAAAGAGCAGTTTTCTACGTCCAGACGTAGAAAAACCTACGTCCGTACGTAGAAAACCCAAATTAAACACGAGAAAATCCGCTTTAATCGTCTTCTTCAAAATAACTCCCTTACTTCAACCCACATAAAGAAAAATCAGCTAATCCCCTCTATCACCAACAATATCGGCTAATCACCACAAGGCCAACAAATATCGTGGCTAATCACCACTACAAAACAATAAAAATTGGAAAATATATAGAACATAATTTAGGAAACAATATAACAATAAAACGTTTTAAATGCATCATAAAGGGAAACACTTACACTTTTTATATTGCTTTGATCCATTATGCTTGAGAGCAGAGGTGGCAAATCTGAATATTTGGTGCAAAATCGCCGTCCAGACGTAAAAGAACCGATGAGAAACGTAGGGATTAGAACGTTTGGAAGGGGATATAAGAGAGAGAGAGAGAGAGTTATTCAAAATATTTCAGGACCTTACCGTTAAACGTAGGTTCCTTACGTTTAAACGTAGGTTCCTTACGTTTAAAAGTAGAGAAAAAATAGTGCTATAAACATTCACACAATAGAATAAGCAGAAATTGGAAAATCCGGTTGTGTCAGACCTTTGACTTGCAAATCAGGTCATACCTTTTCTGACATTAAAAATCAGGTAAACGTAAGGTTCCTTACGTTTAAACGTAAGGAACCTTACGTTTAAACGTAGAGAAATATACATTAATTGTAACGCCTAATTTATTGAAATAACCTACGTTTAAACGTAAGGTTCCTTAGGTTTAAACGTAAGGATCCTTACGTTTAAACGTAAGGATCCTACGTTTAAACGTAGGTTATTTCAATAAATTAGAAGTTACAATTATTCAAATTTCTCTACGTTTAAACGTAAGGTTCCTTACGTTTAAATGTAAGGAACCTTACGTTACCTGATTTTTAATGTCAGAAAAGGTATGACCTGATTTGTAAGTCAAAAGTCTGATACAACCTGATTTTCCAATTTCTGCTTATTCTATTGTGTGAATGTTTATTAGCATTATTTTTTCTTTTTAAGTGAAACCCCCTCTCCCAAATTGCTAACTATAATCCCTTTTCGAATTATAAATTTTTAAATAGAATTTTTTTATTAATGACTTCTTCCTGTTCTCACACTTTTTTTTTTGGTGGTAAAACCCAGATTTTATTAAGAAAAACTGAAGTTTTACAATGTCATCCCCTGACACACCAACAAAAAAACAGCGTCATCAACACATGTTCATCACCTCCTCAAAACCTTAGTCCGTCAAAACCAAGGTGGGAAAATCCGGATACTAAGGAAAGAGTATGACCACCCATGTGTTGGAATAAAAACCTAGTGGAGAACCTAGTGTAACTCCAATCTGATAAGATCCTATTACAAAACCAAAGTAAAATACAAATTTGCAGACTGCAATAGGATCTGAAAGTAGAGAATGCTGTAGGGTCCATGCAATCATCCATATCAACCGAATATTGCTCCAAGTACTTGCAATCTGCAAAAGAACAGTAAACCACAGCACCACCAAGAAATGCAGAAAAATCAAAGGAAAGCAGTTAAGGGGATACAACCTGTTTGCACCCTCCATATTGATGAAGGGTGCTTCCAGGTGTATGCAGCAGTGGTTGAGCCTCCCAGTATATGCAACAAAAAGCCAGCTCCAGATCCTGTTAATGATGAAGAGGAGGATGTACAGGCTCCAAACAATAGATAAGAGAAACCAGAAGGCAAAAGTATCAGATGAGGATAGATGCAACCTGTTTGCACCCCTCAACATAGTGAAGGGTGCTTCCTAGTAGGATATGCAGCAGATTATCATTTCTTGCGTCTAATGATGGGAAGTTGGAGGAGGTCCCTTTGGATAAGAAAGCCCAAGTCTCCATGAATTTGAGCTCTATCTCTGATATATGAAAGCTGTGTGGTACTAGCCTGCTTGGCAAGATAATCAGCAGGCCCATTTGCATCTCTATAAATGTGCTCAATGGTAAAATGGTGATCACTTATGAGTTTTTGAATTTGAAGGACATCCAAACTATATTTCCAGGAAGCCTGCCTTTTTCCAAGTACCATATCAACAAGAGTTTGAGAATCAGATTCCAAGTGAACAGATTGGAGATTGAGATCAATGCAATGAAGGATCCCCTCTAAGAGAGCCTGAAGTTCAGCCTGTATATTAGTCACAATACCATATGCCTTAGAGGCAAAAATAATCACCCTACCCTGGGAGTCTCTTATAATGTAACCACCTCCAGCAGCCCCTGGGTTCCCAAGAGAAGAGCCATCAGTATTCAATTTATAATCATGATCAACTGGAGGGTGCCAAGAGACAGGGATATAAGAGCACCGAGGTTTAGGAATAAAATGAGGTATCAAACCAAGATGCACAAGTGTATCATCTGCAGCATCATTTCTATAAAGAATCAAGGATTTACAAAGAAGCTGGAGATGTTGATTGATTGCAGCTATGGTAGCCTTGACTGTAATCTTCTTGTCATCAAAGAAGGCTTTATTCCTGGCCTTCCAGATTTCCCAACAGATAAAAATAGGCAAAACTGGGAGAACAACCTTAATAGCACCTTTAGTGTGGGGGTTTTGCCAGCTTTGGATGGCTTCTTTCAGACTGTACACATTATACCCCCAGTGAAACTGATACTGATAATACTGCCAGACTTGTTGAGTCTGGTCACAAACCCAGAAAACATGCTCCAAGGATTCTTCAGAGTGACAAAACATACATTGAAAGGGCCCATGCACACCAAATTTATACAATTGTTCAGCAAAGGGGAGGAGACCTTGGAGGAGCCTCCACATAAGAATGGAGCATTTGAGTGGCAGGGGAGGTTTCCATATCTCCTTGAGTTCATATAAAGTAGGCTTTTTCTTCCTTAGCAAAGCATAGGCAGATTTAACAGAGAATTGTCCAGTAGCTTCAGGTTCCCAAATCCATCTGTTAAGAGGTTGCCCTCAGTATCTCATATGATCATCAGCAGTTTCCTGAACATCCATTAAGAGCTTCCAACTATAAAGTCTGTACAAGGGAAAGGAACCAGCCATAACAGTCTTAGCCCACAGCCCCTGCCCTGTCCTGATCTTCTACCAAAGTTTGCAGGCAAAAGCTTGTTGTAAACTTCTAAGATTCCTCACTCCAAGACCACCCTCAAGGACAGGGGTAGCAAATATCTGCCCATTTCCTCCAGATATGCCTTCTGCTAGCTGTAGTGTCAGACCAGAGAAAGTGTGAAAGCAAATGCTCTATTTTTTTTAAATACTGCAACAGGAAGCTTTAAAGCTGCAATAATATGTATGGGAATAGCAGAAAGCACATGTTTTATTAAAATAAGCCTACCACCAATAGAGAGAAACTTAGCATACCAACCTTGTAATTTGTGTTCCATTTTTTGAATAGGAGGCTGGAAATAGACAGCTTTAGGCCTTCCCACATAAATAGGACAGCCTAAGTAAGTAAAAGGGAAAGAACCCCGATTCAAGCCAGTGATATTAGCAACCATATGGACAGTTTGTGAGGGAGCATGTTTGCTAATAAAGAAGGAACTCTTTTGGGCATTGATTTTCTGACCAGAAGCAAGCTCATATTGATTAAGGAAAAGGAAGAGATTTTTAATAGATTTTTTGGTGGCTCTGGCAAAAACAATAAGGTCATCAGCATACATGCAATGAGTAATCATAGGGAAGCCTCTGGAACAGCATAACAGTCAACATTAGAATGGAAAATGTGTTTCAAACCCCTAGTGAGAGCCTCAGAGACTAAAATAAAAAGGTAAGGGGATAAAGGGGATAAAGGGTCTTCTTGCTTGATACCTCTAGAGATCTGAAAAAAAACCAGCTGGATGCCCATTAACCAAGATAGAAAACCAGCTACGTTTCAGGTTATTCATAACCAAGGTGACAAAAATAACGATCAAAGTAATGACAATTGCATAACCGTTATGTCAAAATTAAACCAGTAACATAACAGTAATCATTATCGTTAATCATGATGAGTATACTAAGGCATACACAAATCATTTAAATCTTTGATCATACTCGGACGACCCCACAAATATTGCGTGGCTCACCGATGGGTTATAGTGACTAATGCATTTTTTTACACAAAATGACATATATTCAAATTCTTGTAAATTAACCGTCACTTTTTACAAATAAAAATATATTTCACCCCAAATTATTGTTTACCTTTACTCAAATTTAAACACGTAACAAACTTGAAACCGAAGCTAAAAGAAAGGGAATTCTAGTACTCAAGTTTTAATTTTATTTTATCATATGTAGTATGAGTTTTCATAATCTTATTTTTCCAACCGTGTCTCAGATTTAAATATGGTGGCGATTTCAGGGCAAGCTCTAACAGACACAAACTCAATTTAACTCAACCCAACCTAGTTTTATTTCCCGGCTCCATCCTTGTATGTATTTGACTTAGACATTCACAAGTTCCTTACCAAATAATGTTTCAATTAAAATTCCTCATTTATCACATATCCACTTTTTGAGGAGAAACCGTTGGGAAAATTAAATAAGTATTTGGAATCGATTTAATAAATATCACTACTTTCATCTGAATTTATTTGTCATTTTTTAACAAATCATATATATTATCCACTTTTACATACAGGGACTAAATTTCGATTTCATTTTGCTAAAAAGTATTATATTTCTTGCATTGAATAGTTGTAAGATAAAAAAAATAGCATTCAATATTGGGTTCTTTTCCTTTATTAAAGTAATGAATAAAATGTGAGTGATTGTCTTTACCGATTGAGTAGTGATACGGTCATAACCATTATGTCACAACCAGTAAAACATTAATCATTTATAACGTTGATCATAATGAGTCTAAATTAATCGTGATGTAAACTAATCACGATTAACGATGTAGATCACCGTCACAGGTTGTGACAAAACGCTTGTGCCATATCATTACTCTAATTGATTTTAGTGAAAAGAAATGCTAGTCAGAGGACTGACGATTCCTTGAGAGGACAGTGAGTTAGTCCTATCAAAAGAAACTCTTTTTCAAGCTGCTACGGCGATAGCAAGGCTGCAGAGCTAGCCCGAAAGTGTTGTTTCGCTGCATTGGCTAAATACTTGACTTCGTCGGCATCTTAATCAGTTGTCATATCGGTTTAAAGCCGGTAAAGGTAAGAGGTGTGAGGTAGGCTAAAAACATGAATTTGTATAGTTTTACTAGCCATGAAGCTTTCCATGTCCACCACAAGCCCTCTGGGAACATCTTCGGCTAAACAGAACAAAACTACCAACTTTACTGGCAGAATCATCAACCTTAGTAACAGACTCAGAAACAATTGAGTAAATACCGCTCGTAGATGCTTCTCCCATCCCGTCAAATTTTATAACTAGAAAAAGGATTATTGTTAGCAATTTGGGGTGGGGGGTGGCGGGGGGGGTTCAGTTAAAAAAAAATATAAACATTCACACAATGGTATAAGCTAGTGGGGATTATTCATGGAAAAAAAAAGAAAAAAAAGGAGGACGGCTGAGATTTTTATTTTATTTTTTTAATGATGCCAGTAGAATTTACAAGTCATTCGTGGGTATTATTCGTGCGACTTATTTCATGGGATTCTTCATTGCTCTTTTGAAAATGACATACCCTTGATGAATGTGTAGGGTCTTGACTAAATGGAAATTGGTAAATCAGGCCAGTGTCGATGTTCTAAAAGTCGGTAGGCGCTAGTCGGGCGGCCGGGTGGGGAGTTGGAACTAGTCGGCTAGACGGGGGAGACTAGTCGGGGGCTAGGCGGTTTTGGATTTTTTTTAATTAACAATTATAATAATGGAATTAACAAAAACAAAAATAACAAAATATTACTAAAAACCCCAAAAAATAATGATACTACTACTCTAGTAATATTAAATACTAACATAACATAAGTCCGAAAATTCATTTCACAAGATAAACACATAAAAACATACGTGATACGTCCAAAATAAAAACATTCAAAGTCAAGCACTCAAGTTTCAAAAAAAAAAATCATAATATAGACCGCCTAGGCCGAGTGCCCGAGTTGAGCCCGATTTTCCCTCCTTGAACCCGACTTTCCCGCCTAGAGGGCGACTTGTCCCCGACTAGGGACCGACTAGAGACCAGCCCGCCAAGAGAGGTCCGACTTGTGTGTACTCGGGTCGGTGGAGGGCCTAGTCGGCCGACTTTTAGAACACTGGCCACTGTAACGTCTGATCTGATATTTTTTTTCAGGTCAAATATTTTCTGATATTTTTTTTCAGGTTCCCATCCAAATTTGGACGATTTCGTCCAAATACAGTCAAACCCGTCCAAATTTGGATTCTTTTTTGTCCCAATCCATTCACTGACCAAAATGGATGGAATCCGTCCTAAATTCGGACGCAACGTCCGAATTGTGACGAATTCTGTCCAAATTTGGATGTTTAGCCCAAATTTGGACGGAATGGGAAAGTTAAGCTTGGAAAAAAGAATGGATTGTGACCACTTCGTCTTCTTGCTTTTCTTGCTTTTCTTTGCATAATGGAGGGTCCCTAAGCTCAAAGCTCTCTTTCTCTTCTCTTCTCTTCTCTTCTCTTTTACTTCTCTGCATTTCTTTCCAAGTGTAATTTATCCTTTGTTACTCTTCTGTGGGTGTTCGAAATTTCAGATTTTTATTGCAGGTAGCCATTGTCACTTGTCATTTCCTTTTTATTTGCTTCATTCAGCTGAAATTTGATGATTTATGTTGTTGTAAGTGGAGATCCTGGCGGTTTCTTCACTTTATCTTTAGGTGGTACTCTTCAGTTGCTTCTACTCCCAGATCTTCCATTGTTTGGGAAATTTACTTTGAATTAGATTTAACGTCTTTTCTAGATTTCCAAGCTTAACTTTCCCACTCCGTCCGAATTTTAGACGGATTCCGAAACGTCCAAATTTGGACGGAATGAATTCGGACGTTGGGATTTTAAAAAGAATCCAAATTTGGTCGGTTTGAATGGATTGGGATGAAAAAGAATCCAAATTTGGACGGTTTGACTGTATTTGGACGAAATCGTCCAAATTTGGACGGGAAACCTGAAAAAAAAATATTAGATATTACGGTGGCCTGATTTACCAATTTCCCCTTGATTAAATGTGTCTTGAGGGATGAGAAGAAAATTTTCTCTTATGTGAAGGAAATGATTAAAAAGAAACTTGCGGATGGAAAGGAAAATTCCTTTCTCCAGCAGCAAAAGATGTGCTCATTAAATCGGTGATTCAAGCACTCCAACAATATGTCATGCAGTGCTTCATTCTTCCAAAAAAATTAGGGGTCACGGGCTAGAAGGACCAAAATAAGATATAAAATGTGAAAAAGGGACAAGAAAAAAAATAGTGGTTGAGAAGGACAAAAATGCGTCTGTTACTACATGTTGCTACAACCACATATAGTAACACATGTAGTAACAGGCGCGCTTTTGTCCTTCTCAACCGCAATCTTTTTTTCTTGTCCTTTTTTCCCATTTTTGATTAAAAGTGTTACTTCACAATCTTTTCCTAAAAAAATTAATTGTAGAACTCGATAGTATGACTAGGAGCTTTTTCTGGGGAAATGCAGAAGGGGATAAGAAAATTCATTGGAAATCTTGGCCTCACTGTTGCAAACCGAAATCTGATGGTGGTCTTGGCTTTCGGGACTTGGAATGCTTTAACTTAGCTTTGCTTGCCAAGCAAGCTTGGCGTGTTCTTGTTGACCCAAACGCCCTTTCTTCGCAAGTTCTCAAAACTAAATATTTTTTGAAGAAGGACTTTGGCATGGCTACTATTATCTCCAGGCCTTCTGCAATATGGCGAAGCATTATTCAAAGGTGTGATCTCCTTTTTCGAGGCCTAAGATGGCGTATTGGTAATGGAAGAAAAGTGAACATCCAGTCCGATCCTTGGCTCCCTCTCCCTCCGAGTTTCAAGCGTAGTTTATTAACGACCCCAACTCAAACGGACAAGGTAAGCGTCTTGATCAAAGCATACACTAATCATGCGCAAATTAGAAGCATTTTTTGTCCTTATGGTGCAGAATGTATCTTGTCCATACCTTTATCATCTCGAAATGTGGAGGATAAATTAATTTGGCATTACACTTGCAATGATATCTATTCAGTTAAGTCGGGATATTATCTTGCTCTTCAACTCAAAACACAGCAACGAGAAAGAGATATGGCGTCCTCTTCCTATTCCTATAAGAAGATTTTGAACTATGTCTGGAACCTGAAAGTGAAGCCAAGATTTGCTCACTTCTGCTGGAAATTACTTCTTAATTAGCTGCCAATTGCTATGGGGTTACTTTTTAGGGATATTGGAGATGGCATATGTAAGATTTGCAAGAAAGCGCAATAGACGATATGGCATTGTTTTTTCAAGTGCTCCATTTCCGTTTGGTCGTTATACCCAAATGATCACTCCTGAAAAAAACTACCTTTCCGTTCATGCCCAGACTTTTTTGAGCTTTTGATTGAGAAAGAAAGTGAAGAATCGGATGCTAGACTTATTAATACTCTCTGGTTGATTTGGAAGAGCCGATGTAGCTTAATTTATGAACAACAAGAGCCGATGCAAGGAAAAATTATAATGCAAGCAGAAATAAAAGCTTCCGGCTATATCCAAGCTCAAGGAATCCGAGTGCCGGAGACTACCATAATGCGATCTAAGGTGGTGTGGGAACCTCCCCAATCGCTTATGGTAAAATTTAATGTGGATGTTGTTGTAAAAGGAAATGAGGTAGCAATCGGAGGTTTGGTGCGTGCACACAACGGGGGAATCGTCCATAGCTTCTCCTCAAAGTTAGTCGGATGCTATGATGTTGCAGTTGCTGAAGTCGTGGCCATCCATCAGGCTATGATCTTTGCTATTATGTGGGGCTATTCCAATATCACTTTTGAAGGCGATTCCTTGATAGTATATCAGCGATTAATGTCAGGAGAGGCAGATTCTTCACCTTTGGGGTCTATTATTGATGTCTGCAAAGTGCTTCTTCCTAGTTTTGTTAATTGCAATTTTTCTTTTGTCAAAATAGAGGGTAAAACCCCTGCTCATCCTTTAGTAAATGAGGGTTTATCTCTCGTAAGTCTTAAACAATAGGGCACCATGCTGCCTTCTTATGTAATCATGGCATGCTCTGTTTATGCGAATATATAAATGCCATTGAGTAATGATACGGGCACAACCCTTGTAGATACATGTTGTGACACTCGTTGTGTCGTAACGGTTGTGCATGTATCATTACTCAAATAGTCTTTTACGCCTAAAAATAATGATCAATGAGTCTACATTAGAAATCAACGGTGTAGATACACATTGTGACACTCGTTGTGTCATAACGTTTGTACCTGTATCATTACTCAAATAGCCTTTTACCTCTAAAAAAATGTGTCTTATTAATGATCAATGGATCCGTTGAGACACAACGTGTATCAACACCGTTGATTTCTAATGTCTACTCATTGATCATTATTATATCCATCTTGATCAATGGTGTAGATACACGTTGTGTCATAATGGTTGTGTCTGTATCATTACTCAAATAGCCTTTTACCCCAAAAAAACCGAAAATTAGGGATTATGACACTTTACACATTTTTTTTAATTAACAATCCTAGTTAATTTTTTTATAGGCTGAAGGACAAAATTATAATTAGATGACTAAATTGCCCTTAGTTAACCCATTCTTAATTCTCGCTTATTCTTCATCGGTTTTGAAGAAAGTCCATGTTGATCGAAGACAAAAAATTGGTCTGATGGATTTCGTTTCGATCGCGATTCATTTTCTTGCAATTTTGCATCATCGATCATCGATCATTGAATGCGGAGAAAGAAATTGTTCATCGGTTTTGAAGAAAGTCCATGTCGATCGAAGACAAAAAATTGGTCTGATGGATTTCGCTTCGATCGAGATTCATTGTCTTGCAATTTTGCATCATCGATCATCATCATCGAATTCAGAGGCTTCTTTCTCAGCAGATCATCGACTGAACATGTGTATATGTCATTTTTTGTTTTTGTTTTTTTTCTTTCCCTTATAGTTCAGCGAGAGCAAAGATCATAAATCTGAGTTTTATGAGTTAAATTTCAATGTTCATAATGAAATTGATCGTTTCTTAAGTTAAATTTGTTCTTCATCCTCAGTTTGATATTAGATTACGGATTCACTGGTGATTTTCTATGCTTCCTTTGTTGATTCACTGCTGGTTTTTTCTGATTCGTTTGTTAGGTAGGTTTTTGAAGATGTATTTCTTATTTGTACTTACAATGGAGTTTATTTATTATGATTTTGATATGCACATTTATTAGGAATCTCCATGTTGAGTCCATCATCGGATAAGTGTTTCTGGAGCTCTCTTCACAGCAGAGTTGATACAATTCTTGAGAACAAAAATCCCAAACTAGTTCAGGTATAAAATTCTTCTTATTTCAGTTTCATTTCTTTGAAAATGTTTGGTTTTACCTTGGAATTTCCATTTTGTTACCTGGATTTCACTAAAATAAAATTAAAAAAAATCTAATGGAATGATATCTTTGAGCTTCAATTTTGAGCTGGCAGCTTAGTTTGCTCCAACCAATGACCCATGTTCACACCAAAACCGTTTTTTTCCTTTTGGACGTTTCTTAAAATTCAGCTGAAATCATACTTTTAGATATTTGAAGAGTAGTATTTAAATATATTGTAAAGGATGTGGAATCAATTGAAGGAGGAGCAAGTATTTTGAAGGAGGATTCTACACTTTTGCTTCGAGGATTTGATTCTGTAGCTCAAACCCTAAGTCAATTGTCCTCCAATTTGGAGAATGCTATGCAGGTAGGCTGCTTCACTTCTGTATAGCCCATTTCCCCTTTATTTATTAATATTTTTTTGTAAGACACCAAATTTTCTGAGTGTTTGAAGCTTTTTGATATAAATACGGTGATCGTTAAAGGCACCACAATGATCTTCAGTCTCTAGAAAGTTGAATCTAAGATCCTGGTATGTTGCCGTGGTAAATTCATTCGTTGTGGTGCCTTTAATGATCCCCTATAAAGAAGGGCTTTGTTAATGAGGTTAAACCAAATCTATCATTATGGCACCATAGTGTGACAATCAATTTTTTCATGGTTTATTCTCAGTTCTAGAATTTACTTTCCCTGTTCGATTGTTTTCAATGTGTTGTCATAGTAAAAACACTGCGGCGTCGTTAAAGACACCCTATAAATAATTCTCCAAGCCTATGAATGGAACTATGAAATGATTGTGTTATACATTTGCAGAGAGCAAAAGATCTTTCTGGACCACCCACATTTACAAAGGTATTGCAGTATAATTTTGAGAAAATTAAAGACACAGAACATCCGATGAATTCAGAAGAAACTGAAGCTGGAGCTGAAGCTAATGTAGATGATGAAAAATGGGGCTAAAAAGAAAGTTAGTTCCCGAAGAATCTTCTGAAAACCGTGTAGAAGATGTTGCTTCCAGCTTCCAAGAGCTTGCAAAGATCAAGAAAGCCAAAAATGTGAGTAAAAATAGTATATTTCTTCAAATGGGTTGAAGAATTTATGCACTCACTGTCATTGACATGTTCTTAACTTTTTTAGATTGCAATGTCAATGGGAAATGATGCCTGCTTAATACTTTTTCTCGCAGTGTGTGCAAAGAAGGAGGAAACACATTAAGGTTGGCCATAGAAGAGCCGGATTCCTTCTAGAGGTGAATACAAACGGGAAATAATATGCGGTCGGTGCCATAAGTTGGGGCATCATAATAAAACGACATGTGTTGGTTCTGTTATGATGTATTTGAGATTGCTCAGTATAAGTCCACTATTGTACACATTTTTATCTTTTGGCTCATGCTTGTTGTTTCGACTCTATACTTCTTATTTGAGTGACTTATCTATTCACTGTTATATTTTACATTGTGGTTATGTAAAGTTTACAGGCCTCAACTCCCATGTAAAGTCTATGAAGTATATGTTTGTATGTTATGCATTTTTTTTGGATGTTCTGTCTTTTTGTGTTTGTATAATTATGTTCATTATCGTAATCTATGTTATGTAAAAAATGGATGCAGCCAAAACAATCAAAAGTAAAAAAAAAAATCACCAAGTTTTTGTTTTAATAGTTTTTGTTTCATTTTGAGAGTTGGTTTGATATTGTTACTCTAATCGTGAGATTCATTGTCGAAATTCACTAGTGAATATTAATAGTAATTTTTTTAATAACAGTGAATTTTGACACTGAATTTCGAACAAACGTAATTTTTTACAGTAGCATTGTAGTTATTGAAGTTATGACTTAAAAAAATCATACATGTACTAATCAACCAAGAGACAAAAAAAGAAATAAAAATAATTGAATATGTAAACATTAAATTTTTGTCTATGATTCGGAAAATCAGGTTGATGTTAGTCCTACGTATCTCACAGTATCATTTTCCAAGTTTGAATGCCTTTTTTTTGGTACTTATGTTGTTATGATATTGTCCAATACATGGTCTTTTCGGTTGTTGGTACATATCGTCTTCCCTTCAATAGCTTTGAAGAATATCTTGAAAGGAGTTTCTTGAATAACGGTCTTGTGACTGTTTGTTAATTTCCCCCTTATTTATGATGTCATATACATCCAATAAGTATGTGATACTGTTTCGGTATTGATCACACCTGCAAAAGATGAATGCAGACAACACATTTTTTGTTAGTTAATATATTTAGCTTCTGAATCAAGGTTAGTACTGTGAATATGACATTCACATACATGTACTGTCAATATTCATTGTAGTGAATATTCTCGGTGAATCAAACTTTTCAGGAACATAAGTGCTAGAAAACAGTGAACCATGAGCCTAATAAGCAAGCAGGTAAAGCTAAAGTAGACATGACAAGTAAAGCTTCAGTTGTATTTAATGAACCAAAACTTGGTGCTGTAAGAAAACTGAATACCATCACTATCATTGCATGTAAACATTGAATGCATGTTAAAGTGAATTTGAGTGAATAATCAATACTTGGCTTAGTGAATTTTCTCAGTGAATCAGACTTTTATGAACTAAAACATAAAAAATGAGAGTCAGAGGTAGGACAAAAGAGCTACATTAATGTTTAACAAGTGAACTAATCTTTATGTGTACAATAAGCTGGGATATACGGTAAAACCTCTATAAATTAATAATGTTGGGACCGGGATATTTTATTAATTTAGCGAGATATTATTATATCGATAAATTAATAATTTATTAATTTAAAGAGGTTTTACGTATAACCTTTAAATTTCCAAGTCCAATGTACTAGTTTCAATGTATATTAGTTAGAGATGAAAAATAAATTACAAAAACAAGTTCCAAGCGCACATTCTATGAATGTAGACGTAGATTCACAAATTATTTGAATTTGACAATGCCCCAACTCTTAAGTGCAATGAGGAGATTTAAAGATGAACTCAATATAGATTTGAAGTTCAATAAAAAAACAAGTACTATAGATTCATTTTTTACTAGATAATCTTAGAATTTGAAATCTTTTAATACATACATAATTATTAATTTATAGTTTCGTTGGGACCAATATATATACACTGGGATTTCAAAAAAGTTATTATCTTATTATTTTATCGACTAGGGTCCAATTTTGTACTGGTCCCAAGTTGGGACCGGACAAATTATTAATTTTATCGAGGTTATTAATTTATCGAGTATTAATTTATAGAGGTTTTACTGTACATTAAACACCTCCATTGTTCACACTGAGAAAACAATCGAAATGATAGATATCACATTCACTAAATAAAGGAAAACAGATCAGTGAATTTGACCAATTATGAATGTCAGTACTAATTAAAGGGAAACAGAGCAGTGAATTTGTCCAATTATGAATTCAGTACTAAAACTTGATGCTATAAACAATGAATGCACATTAAACTGAGAGTGAATTTTCACTGAGAAAATAATCTAAATTTCAAAAATGTCGTCCATTAAATAAAGGAAAACGAACCAGTGAAATAGTCCAATTAGTACTGAATGAGTAATGCGTTGCTCTGATCTTTGGTGCACAACTACTTTCGATATTGTTTTCGCCATTTTCGAACAATTAATTCACTTGTATTCCTCCCTGATCAGGTGAGAGAAGGAGGAAAAATACCCCACCCCACCTTATAAGGCACTAATGCCACTAAATAGCAGAATCATCTAATACCTCCTGCTCTGATAAGGGGCTTTATCTAAATAGAGATATCCATTTGATTGTAATTAAACTTCCACAAGCTAATAAGCTACAAAGTATCTCCATACTTGCGAATGTCTGTTTTATTTACCTTGAATCTCTCACGTATATATCCTACAAAGTAGACTCATCCTGGGGTATCCTTTGCGCCTTTGCGTTCAAGCAGCTTCTGTAGCTCCTCACAAGGTTTCAAAACCTATAACCAACAGCAAGGATGGAAAAAAAATGTCATTGTAGCTTTTCCCAAATAAACAACCAGCAAAAAGGTAGGGGGTTGAAATTGAAGCAAAAAGTGAAGAAAGCTTAGTTTTTGCTAGCAGAAACCCGTTAGCATATAATTATGTGAAGCTTCAACCACTTGAAATTAATCCATCACACCTACCCATGGACTATTACTGGAGTTCTTTGCCAAATTGTTGCCTGATGTTACCATCCTCTGTGGACGAATCCTAATTTTTGAAGAAAACGAATTTCGCAGAATTGGAAGCTTACCTGATATCGTACTGCATCGAACCGAGATCGATCGAGTATTAATGCTTCCAAATTAGCGATTAAGTTTTGCGTTCTCTTGAAATTCCCGTCCAATTTGCGATGAATTTTGCGTTCTTTTCGGAATCGTAGAAGGGGAGAGTTAGCGTATGAAGTTTGGAAAAGGCGTTCATGAAGGTTAGCAGAGTTTGTTTTATTATGATACCATCCTCATTTTTTAAGAAAACGAATTTCGCAGAATTGGAAGCTTACCTGAGATCAAACTGATTCGAACTGAGATCGAGTATGTAATGCTTCCAAATTAGCGATTAAGTTTTGCGTTCTCCTGAAATTTCCGTCCAATTTGCGATGAATTTTGCGTCCTTTCGGAATCGCAGAAGGGGAGAGTTTGCGTATGAAGTTTGGAAAATGCGTTAATGAAGGTTAGCATATTTTGTTTTATTATGATGGGTAAAAGTGTCTTTTTAGTTACATTTTTGTCCTTCACTCTTGTCTTTGTGCCTCATTACCCCTAAAAAAAAGGTGTGTTATCAATGATCAATGGATAAAAGTGTGTAGTGAATATGTATTGTAGAAATTGTGTGTTGGTTCTTATATGAAAAATTACCCCCAAAAAATGTGTTTTACCAATGAATAAAAGTGTGTAGTGAATATGTATTGTAGATATTGTGTGGTGAATGTATCACCACATTTTTTTTAGTAAGTGAAAAATAGCAAATTTTTTAGCATAATTATGATGAAAAATAACAATTGTTGGTTCTTATAAAAATTGTGTGTTGGAAAAATGTTGCTGCCCAAACAAAATGGATCATCAATGATAAAAGTGTAGTGAATATGTGGGGACCTTTTTTTTTTTAGTAACTGAAAATAGCAAATGTTGGTTCTTATATGAAAAATGTTGCTGCCCAGGATCGAACTGGGGACCTTTAGTGTGTAAGACTAACGTGATAACCACTACACCACAGCAACACGTGCATAGAGCTACTGTTTTTCTTTATAAAATACTATTCGTTCACTTAGAAAATAAATGAAACATATACCCATTTTACACAAACATATACCCGTTTAACACAGCAAGGGTAACCCGAAAGGTACATAAAATTCATCAAAAGTGTGTATTGTGTTGTGATTGTTTAATATTTGTTTACAGAGGATAATGCGTTTTTTCAAAGCATTTTTTTCATGGTGTTTATCATTGTTGTATAAAAAGCACATGTTTTTATCGAGTGGAGGCACCTTCCGATCTATACAAATTTTAAAATATATCCTAATATAAGAAGAATCCAACAAAATATCCGTAATTTTTATCGAGTGGAGGCACCTTCCGATCTATTGATTCCGGCAATTCTACATGAGTAAGCATACAAATTGAATGCATGAAATTCATAAAACAAGGGACATATCACGTATTTCATATAATATATTCATATTCGGGTTTCTCATAATCTTAGAAAAATATATATAATCATGTTTCATATCAAGGTTCCAATATTTAATCATTGAATTTATATTTTGACAAGAAAAATAAGTAAATAGAGAGAAAAAAAGGAATAAACTTGTCAAAGTACAATATAAAATAATTCAACTTCGAAGAAGTTCCGTTCTTGAAATTTTAGCACCTAAAAACCTCGTTCATGGAAATGAGACATGATGATGATAAAGAGAGGACGAAAAAGTCGATGATACGTCGGATTTTTTTCTCATGACTTGAGAGCAAGGTAATTAGTAAATGGATAATTGCATCATAGTATAATATGTTTCCAAAAAATAAAATTTCTCAAGATATATAGTTTTTAAAGTCAAATCTCCTTAATTTTTGGGCTCTTATGCAAGTATTCCCGTTTTTTAATATCACGTTGTTTTCAATAATAAAATAAACAGAATAACTGTCAACCAATCAGAACATTTGTTTGTCAACTAAAAATCTTAATAACGCTACACTCTGCTCCATCCTGTCACACTTAATTGTGATATTGTCTGCCTTTTCATGAGAAATGCTATCTTTCAATGTTTTTTTCACTCGGATTCAACATACAATGATCATATCAGAGTCACAGCAATTATCAAGTCAAAAGAAGCAATTTATCCCATAAAATCGTAAAACAGAGCATTTAAACAAACGAAAGTAGACCGATATTAGCCATCACATTTTGATGGCTTTATCCACGTATTTGGTGTATGTTTTGTTGTTATTGAAATTATTCGACTTATTTCATGAATGTGTCCACATTATAGAAAAACGATGAGTTAAGCTAGATCGATGGAGGTGAGTATAACTTGCTAACGTGGGTAAACTATAATCTTGAAAACTTACGGATTAAAGAAAAGAACAAGACTGAAAGAAAAGAAAAAAAAAACAAACGTCTCATATTTTTTATTTTTTATTTTAAATTTTTTTTTATTCAGATATGAAAGGACACGCACGCGGACACCTATCGTTCACTTTATTATAAGCATTTCCAGTGTAATTATATCAACCATTAATTTGGGTTGAAGAACCATCACTTTCATGCATTGGCGCCTATACTATACACGTACAAAAGCGTGTGAAAGCGCCCCTCAGTTGGTAATGGTAGGTGCTCTGTTGTCAACAGCCGGCCGAGTAAAATCCGATGGAAATTTAATCCTAAAAAAGAAGAAAAGATCAATTCTACCCTGTCCTGAGTCCTGACCCTTTCTTCTTCCATCTCGCGTCGCCGTTCTTGAAACCCCCTTCTTCTTTCTCCACCTGTTTTTTCATATATATAATCAACACAGTCATATTTTCATGTTTTTTTTTTTGTTTTAACTTGTACCTCGTTACTATTTACCTTTTTCTTGTAATTACTTGTTTTGATTTTGAGATAATAATAATTCTCCTCATCCAGCGCTTAAGCCTCAAAGTCGAGCTAGTGAATAAGCAAGTAAGAAATTTCAATTCTCAGTTGTTGTTACGAGTTACGATCCTTTTTATATTATTTTGGAGCTGAATTTCTTTACCATTGATTCCTGGAAATTGGGTACTGTGATTGTGATTCTGTTTGGTGGCGGTATTTATTTTTAATTTTATTAAGATTTTTCCGATTTTTATACCTAATTTTGTTACTGTAGTTGTCGTATACCGGAAATAGAAAATGTGGTACTTTTACTTTGAAGAGAATTTGGCTGCCAAGTTGAATTTTCCCTTATCAAAGTTGGACTTTTATTTTGTTCATTCACATATGCGTGTATTTGAAGTTATAAGTTCAGACGGGTTTTATACTTCCTGTATTAGATTCTTGGTATACGTGTATCATGATAGTCCTCAGGCTCACTGAAGCTGTTTTTATTTTGACTCAGGCTACCTATATGAAGTAATCAGTCAGAATCAGCTTATATCCGACTTGCATGTATGAGGATTATCTAGGTAATCTGCCCCTGTAAAATCCTGTTTGTTGTGTTTTTTTTTTTCTTGCCACTGAAGGTATTGAGTGACTGAAGAAGCTGGTAATTGTGAAATTTGATTTGTTTTTCAGGGGTGATACCATTGAATTGGGAAGATTGCTGTTATTAATTGCTTGGCAGGCATGGGTTGTTGCTTCTCTGGTGCCTCTGCCAAGAGAAGAAATGGTCATAGAAACCCTTATGAAGATAAACAGGATACTAAAGGTGGGTTCTTGATGCAATTACATGTGAGGTGTAATGATGTCTTTCAGAATTCAGATACTCTTTATTCACTTCTTACTTGTAATGTATGGAAATTGTCGCACTTGCAATAAATTTATATTCCCCTGCTGATTTAGATATAGTGTCTTAACCGAAACCAAACAAATTTACTGTTTCGCAGTTCTATATGTTGTAGGTCTGTAGTTGGATGTAGTATAAGATCTAAGATTTATTTAGTAATTGGTTTGCATTCAACCTAATCATTACCTTTGGTTTTGCCTTCTTCATCCTGTGTCTTCACATTCCAAGAATCCAGTCATTTTAAACAAGATTCGCAACGGTTGCTCAGTCCGTTTCATTTTTAGTTTATGGTTTCCCTTTGAGATGTCCTGAAAATGTTGTCCACGGTCCACCTGCTGGATTTTCTACTTCTACTCACAAATTCCATCCAGATCTCAAAACTAATTACACTACCGACGACGTAGAAATAAATGCTTGAATGCCTCTTCAAGGACTACATTGTAATGTTTCAAGTCAATTAACAAGATTTATCTGCTAAATTTGTGTGAGAAGTTAAACTAGGATAGTAAAAGGTGGCAGGCTTATAAGATCAGGTTGCTTGAAGTCATGGAAACTTCAAACCAAGTGAAGCATGCCTTGAAGAGCCCCCATAGCTCAATGTTAGAGCAGCATTAAGCATGCCTTCGGTTTCACTTTAATGTTGCTTTTTTCTTATGGATGTATTGTACTGTGAAACTATACTTGCAGCGTATATGGTTCCTCAACTATCTTATTTTTTGAGATCAACTCAAAATGTAAATGACAGTACCATGCTTTTCCCAGTTGTATCTTGTGCTAGTAAGGGGACAGTAGAATTCTCTTGCTGCATAATATCCTTTGACTGTGCTTAATATAAGGGACGGGTTTTCACGTGTCAGTGTTTATGCATAATCCCACGAGGGGTTCATATGTAGTGATACTTTGCTGGAAACCTAAAGAATTTTATCGTGATAATTAGAGTTATGTAATACAGAAGTTTATTGTTCCTTGGATGTTTTGAAGTTCACATTAAAAGAGAAAAGTCGTACTCTAAGGAGACCAGTTAACTTTGTAATTGAGGGCATTAATGATTTCTGAGGCTTTTTGTCATGAATTTTCTGGTTTATGTTTCTCTTGGAAACCCCAAGTCCAATCGTTTCTGCTCTTGACCCGTCTGTTTTGGATTTAGGAGATCTGACTGCACAAACGAAAAATTTCTCTTACAAGGAACTAAGAACAGCAACCGATGACTTCCATCAAAGTAAAAAAATAGGAAGAGGAGGTTTTGGGACAGTTTATAAGGTACTAAAAGCTGCAAAAAACAGGTTTTCTATTTTAAACCAATTTGCTGTTTATGGTCTCATGCTTGACATTGCATTGCCCATGGGATTTGAGCTCTTACACAGTTACACGTTAGTTACTTACTCTTGCTGGATGGTTTTTTCCTACCATTTTACTGTTATTGTATTCACCTCACTGAGTTGATATTTGATACTTAATTTTGGAAGGGGTGAAGTCTTGTATATGTTGTAGTGTATACGTGTGCAAACAAATACATGTAAAATTTCTTTTCTTATAATTACACGGAGATTGCAAATATTGCATCTTGCACATGCAATTTTGTGTTCTAAGCGTACTAATCCAATATCATAAAGTTCAATATTTTCGGATACGCAACCATAGACTTCTGGATCATAATTCCTGTTGTCTGACAAACTTTTTCTTAAGTGTCTAGGAAATAGATGGATTCTACCTAACTTGTGAAATTCTGTTAGTTCCTTGCTAATATCCCCTTTGAATATAGTAATATTGGAAATAATAACCCGGGGGCTAGTTATCTTCAGAATCTGGCAGCATATTTGTTT
The DNA here is from genome assembly GCA_036785695.1 of Gentiana straminea. Classification (NCBI taxonomy): domain Eukaryota; kingdom Viridiplantae; phylum Streptophyta; class Magnoliopsida; order Gentianales; family Gentianaceae; genus Gentiana; species Gentiana straminea. Next base: position 2,424,026 of record JAVUPR010000046.1, on the reverse strand, counting down.
TGATTGATGAACTAAATCTTTATGGCATATTAATCAAGCTCATTACCAGAATATATGAGTTGTATAGAGTTGTCTAAATTTTTTACAGCATTGAAATTAATCTGTTTTCCTTCACTTTATTTATGAATTTGATAGGGGACCTTAAAGAATGGAAAACTAGTTGCAGTGAAGACACTTTCAGCTGCATCGAAACAAGGGGTACGAGAGTTTATGGCTGAGATAGAGACACTATCAAATGTTAGACATCCAAACCTGGTTCAGCTCATTGGCTGCTGTGTGCATGGACCTCATCGCATATTGGTGTATGATTACCTAGAAAATGGTAGCCTTGATCACGCATTGCTTGGTATGTATCCGATAAACGAGCAGGAATTTGGCTTTCTTATGTCAGGGGGGAGCTAATTTCTCCTTTTTCATGCAGGCGGGATGAGAACAACAAAGCTTGGATGGGATAAAAGATCAGCCATTTGCATGGGTATTGCCAAGGCCCTGGGATATCTACATGAAGAACTTGTGCCGCATATTGTACATAGAGACATCAAAGCTAGTAATGTCCTTCTTGACAAGGATTTCACCCCAAAAATCGGAGACTTTGGATTGGCGAAGCTTTTCCCAGACAACATAACTCACATCAGCACAAGAATAGCTGGAACAACGTGAGTCTCTTTTCTTATGCATTCTAAGCTATCCGTTTTCTCTCTCAAAATATAACCCGCAAAATCAAATCCCGTGTGGTGCTATAAGCTCGTTAATGGCCCCGCCCTTCTTCTATGTGATTATGTTGAAGTTATTATACTGAATTATCAACCAACAGGAATATAACTCAGTTGCCTTGGATACAGGGGTTACCTGGCACCTGAATACGCATTAGGTGGTCACTTAACGTTGAAGGCTGATGTGTATAGCTTTGGGGTTTTGGTACTGGAAATAATCAGTGGTAAGAGCAGCTCAAGTGTTGCATGGGGAGGAGAGCAGAAACTGCTTCTGGAACAGGTATGCATGACCTCTAAAATTCTTTATTAGTGCCATTTTGGCTTTTCTCTTTTATCCAATACTGCTGCAAGAATCTTTATTGGATCTATAAAAATAGAGACTTTTTCTCCTATATATCTTTTCGTGTTGCCATAATTACATGGGGATTTGAACAGACATGGCAACTATACGAAGAAGGAAGTCTGTTGGATTTAGTAGATACGGAGTTGGAAGAATACCCAAAGGAAGTAGTTCTCAGATACATGAAAGTAGCCCTCTTTTGCACACAGTCAAATGCCACTCGAAGGCCATTGATGAGTCAGGTTATCGAAATGCTGTCGAGAGACATCCGGCTCAATGAAAAAGAACTTACTCCACCAGGGTTCTTCCAAAGCTCTGAAGGAGGAGGGATTAGCAAAGCACAATCAAAAGAAAAGTCTTCTGGAAGTTCTTCAAATCACCAGATTACCTCAGTACCCACCACCATCACTCAGTTGGTCCCAAGGTGACAGTGACTTTTAAATGCATCGCATCCAATTTACAAAGACATCACGTGGGGGTTCGACTTTCAAAAAAAGTTCATTATTTTCTTTTTGCTTTCGCAAGGTATCCCCAGACAATTGTCTGAGACTATTCCTTCAATCCTTCGAGGTACTGTCGGGCACCAAAGGTGGGGACCTCTCCCAACAAGATTTGCTGCATCCACAAGGTTTTTAAAAGTTGATCAAATTATCCGACCTTCAAAAAAACTGTATATACTCGACTTTCTGAAGGTAGATTTTCAAGGTGGTGCCAATAGTAGGATGGCCAGGGTCCCAGATGGTGTTAGGGTTCCATTCATTTTACTAGACTATAGTCACTATATACAGTTTTGTGGGAAGGACAAGGGGAAGCAATTATTCTTATTTATTTTATTAGCCATTACCTTGACACTGTTTATTAGGTCTGTATTTAGAATGGTTTTTGATTCATTTTTCTTAAGGTATATAGGAGGCAAGACTGAATGAGGTATGGTTCCATATTGGGTTTGTTTGATATAAAAACAATGTTTATCTTTGTTTGATAGCTCATTATGCCAAATTGCCAATTGGCTGTGATTCAATTCATTGGAGAATTTCGTGTGGAAAAGAAAATATGATTATTTTTTATCATAATGCTCGTCTTTCGGATACCGAATTTTGAAGTGGAATTTAAACGTTTGACACTAGCTTTTGTCTTTAATTATAAAACTCACGTAAATCCGATGTCACTATTTCTTCTTCCAAGTGCACGATAACCCCAAGGGGTTGTTGGTTTTTTTTTTCTCCTACCAATTGGGGCTCCCCCTTCACCCCCGTGAGGGTGATCTACCGGGTTCATAACTACTCTTACTACATCACGCTTACCTAGCCAACACTTAGATCCAGCTCTAAGCAAATTTTCTTCTTCACCTCAAGATTCCCCACATGTCCGACAAACTCACGTAAATCGAAGCATATAATACTCAAAGAAATACACAGAAGCAACATAAACATAATATACTCGGAAAACAGACCCGTGGGTCTTAGTACCAACGCGTCAGAGGTGCTTGATACCAAAGCAACGGTGCACGCAACATGCCAAGCTGCTGAAAACATCGGAACAATCATCTTGTGAACGAAAACATAAACTATTGAAACAATAGCTAAAATGTGATACCCCGTAAATTCACGAAAGGGCATTTATGTCATTTTTCGGGTATTTATCGAGTATCGTATTTTTCCCGAACAAAAGTTATTATAAGTGTAATATTACAAGATTATATCACAAATGGATTAATATAACACACTGTTTTATTTTTTTTAACAACACATCAAGTGTCATCATCATCATCGTCATCATCTTGTCACCTATACTTGACACCTCTTGTAACACCTCACACCCTCACCCATCAAACCTACACCTACACCTTCCACCTTCCACCATACCACACCAAAACACTTCCACATGCCATCTCTACAACCTCCATCTCATGCTAGCTTTCTCTATACCTCCTCTCACCCACCAAACCCCCAACATTTCACTTTCTTAACACAATTCACCCACAAGAACTCTTGCAAGAAGTCTCATCAAACACCATCTCACCACCTCCAAATCCTTACACCATACTCTTGCATATAATGATACACCATTTCATCATCTTGTTGGCAAAACTTTGAAAAGAGAATTAAGAAAGAAATTGAGAGAAAAGTTGTAGAAGAAGAAGGTCTCGTTAATGATTTCATTATCTTCTCCTTTGGATTGTAGATTGCTCACCTAAAGAAGAGCAACAAGAGGAAGACAACATCTTGGTTCAAGAATCTCTTGCTTTGGGTATGTTTAAGAAACTCATCCATCCAATTCATAAGCTTTTGGTGTTCTTGGTTATTTAATTATTTAGATGTTGTAGTAATTCACTAGAATATTATCTTATTGTAGACATTGAAGAAGAGGCTTTGAGCTTTTGGCTTTCTTCAAACTAAGAGCTTGAATTCAAGTTTGGCTTGAAGATTTTGGAGCTTTAACTTGAAGTGCTTTGAGGTAGTGTTTTCATTGAATATTTATGTTAAGTGCATCATTTAGATTTATTGTGTTTAGAAGCCTTTTTAACATGTTATAGGACTTTACACCATGCTTGTAGAATTTGGAAATCATGTTCTAGGACTTGGTATAAATGCTTAGAGCCTTCACATGTGTAAGATGTTTTTCCATGAAGTGGAGCCTTAAATCTTGTTGTAGCCTTTAATTCTTGTTTTAGAACTTATATATTATGTTTAGACACATTTTAGAAAGGTTTTGGATGAGTTTTGAGTGAGGCATGTGTGAGATTTCCCTTAGAAATGCCTTTAGAAAAGTTGCAGTTTTCTTGGCTGAACAGGACCATAGGCCGCCGCCTATGGTGAAGATAGGCGATGACCTATAGATACAGAGAGTTCAGGGAGCTCCCAGTACCCATAGGTGCAAGCCTATGATCCAGAACTTATATATTATGTTTATAGGCCCCACAAATATACAATTGCACCACACTTATATAAAAAAAATATGACATCTATTTGTTGCCCTACATCTATTATTTCAAAATTTCTAAATCTATCTCTACACCACATTTTCTTTAGGGCACTCCCAACAGAATCCTCAAATTTCATCCCTAAGATAATATAAAATAATACATATATCTATTTTACAACATCCCAATTCAAAAACCTCCACAACAGCATCCCTATCCTTATCCCTATAACATTTCAAATAATCTTAAATAATACATATTCTACCTTACAACCCTATTTATACATATTAAATATTTATTATTTCACTCCAGCAGCATCTCTATCCCTATAATTTTTAATAATTAAATATATTTAGGACATGAATAGTGCATCCCCACAAGTAGGGTTCAGACTGCTCATATCCCTAAAAATAAATAGGGATATGGACTATCTTTGTGGAAATATTGAAATGGCAAACTCTATTTTTTATCTTCATTTTAAGGATATGGCACCATATAGAGCTTCTGCTGCGAGTGCCCTTACAGTTAAGAAAAAAATGATTTCCAAGCATTTTTTACCACCACCGATTTTTTATAATAACATATCTGCACTATAGAGAAATTTTATGATGTTCAATGAATACCAAAACACATGTCATCACATGGATAATTATCATACGTGTTAATTCTTTTTTTTGACCATTGAATTTGATGGTCATTATCACCATAAAAAAAACATTTCATTCTATCATAATATTAAAAAAAACAAACAAAAAATTTATTTCGCAGATACCACGTATGACGTACCCTTAAATAAAGATGACGAATTAATTTCAAAAGTACAAACCCCTCTTTTAACAAACGAAGATGACGAATTGAAACATGCGCTGACCGTTAGCCATCTTTTCCGATCTTCGACTTCAAATTCTTGTCTTCTAGCTGAAGAAGAGCGTTATTTTTTCACCCTACACCGGTTTCCTTTTACCTTACATGCCATTAGATTTTCTGACACGGATAGAGCTGCAAGAAAATGATTGTTCGGAGGTACAGTCGCCGAGGTACTAAAGGATTTTCGGATTCAGGATTCGATGGAGTTGGTTCGGGCTCGCTTTCTCAAGAAAGCCCTCCTGACGTATATGACTTTGCATATTCTTCCCAAGGTTCTACTTACTGGTCGGCGGAGCATCAAGGGTTGTCGAGTAATCCGTCATCTCAGGAGATAAATGATAGACAGGATGAGGTTCTTGAGGATCTTGATGGGGTATTCTGGAAATCTTCGAAAAAGGTGAAGATCGAGGAAGACCAGTTTAATTTTGATTCGTCTCTCGAGTCTGATGAATTAGTGATTTTTCCTTCTGGCATGAGTGAGAAACAAGGGAAAATTGGGTATTCCAATATACATTCAAAGAATTTGAGAAAGGCAGAACCTTTTTTATTGAATTCATCGCAAGAGTCCAATAATTCGTCCCTTTTGCCCCCGGGGAGTGGAAAGGAGAACAAAAAAATTGATGGGTTTTTCAAGAAAACTAAGAAATCGAATGAAAATGGGGTTCCGAAGAAGAATAAGAAGAAGACGACAGTTAAAAATAGGGTTACTGGGTTTGGGTCGGTTCCGGTAGCCCTCACTACAACTTTGATGGAAACTCAAGAGTCCGGGGAGATGATAGAGCATGAAGATGAGTTGAATTTCGCCTTGGATGGGTTGAGGAAAGGCCAGCCAGTGAGGATTCGCAGGGGGAGTCTACTTTCCTTGTTATCCTTATGTGCAACAGCTCAGCAGAGGCGAATGTTGAGAGCTCATGGGTATTGCAATTTTTTTTGATACCCTATGGATTTATGTTTTGTAGATTATATTGGATTTTCCTTTTGCTATTGAATTACTTTGGACATTTGTTCTTCAGACATACTAGATATAGTTTAAACTTGGTGATTGGTCAAAAGCTTAATGGTGCTCCTTTGATTTAGAATGATGAAGCAATCAGCGAAATATGGTCTAGTTTAACAGAATTTTGAAGCTTTGGTTAATAATACTCGGTTGGACTACATTTAGTTGGTTTATTGCGACTTATTTATGAGGGTTTGGGTGTCATATATGTTCTTCTATTCTTGGAATCTGTAGCTAAGTATTTTTAGATGGGAATGGTAGTTAATTAGCAAGCATGATCAGTATTTGACTATTGATGGGCTTAGTATTGCAGCAATTAGGGGGAAAGCAGTTTTACACCTTTATGAGTGTCATTTACACATCTACATGCACGATTGCTAACTGCTGTTCGTGAATAGATTGTATTCTTGGAAACTTTGTAGTTTTGTGTACTTCATTATTTCCTTCACAGAAGGAGTAATGACATTGGGACCTATCCTGAAAGACCACTGTTTCTTGAGATTTTGTGATCCTGATTGTGGTTATCAGTTTTCTGTTGCATAATATAATCAGCCAAGCGCTTGGTTACAGGAGAGCAGGGACTGTACTTGATGCTGTTTTGGGGCTCAGCCTGGATGACTCACTGAGCAATTTGGCTGCTGTAGCTGTATTCTATGTTTTGACAAATGATGTATGTGATTCCGGTCATGATTTTCCCCCTTGTTTTATTGCCCTTCAGCTCTTATTTTCTCATGCATTTAGTCATGTTGTGGTAGAATTGAGTCTCTTCATTGTTAGTACTAGCTATGACATTCCTAGGGTTTTTTGCAAAAGTACAATGGACTCTAGGGTTTAAGCAGGAGCTGTCATTTAGCCTAATGATTACTATGTTTGACGTCAATCTTTATATTCTTAGACAAGGTATTCAAGTACAGATGAAGTGGTATTTTTATGCCCCCTCCCCCCCTCCTACTTGGCTGGGGCTGGTCGTGTGCCTGTCTATCTTTTCAACAATCTGAAGGCTTGTCCTAAATGACTTTGTATGCATTGCTTGCTCTATAAAGTTTTAAGGATAGAGCAACTGCATGGGCCACTGAATAAATGCTTCTGCCATAGTTGTGTTAGCTGATCTGAAGGTTCAAAGTCCCAGAGTGCAGTATTTTTTTTTGTTATCATTTAAGTTCTGCTGTTCATTCTATTCGTACTTGCATTTGAGTGATGCGGGTAATTCTACTTGGACATGCTCTATGTGCAGTTCGGCAATTGAGCTTCCTATTTGTTGTTTCAGGGTGAAGATGACTGTCTTCTAGATTCACCAAGTCGCATACGCTTTTTGATGAAATTGTTGAAACCTCTCACGCCTGATACTGTTAAAGCTAAGTCGTCTAGCCTTGGCAGCAAACTCCTATCAATACGCAGGCATGCCGACACCTCACAAGATCTCACAAATGGGTCTGATTCTTCCAATTCTGAAATAATTCAAAAGGTTGAGGAACTTCTTATCAGTTGCAAGGACTTGAAACCTAGATATAGACATGACATTCAAATTGAAAAGCCTGAGCTGACGTCTAAATGGGTTTGCTTGCTCTGCATGGAGAAAGCGTGCTTGTCTATAGTTTCCATTGAAGGTTCTATCTTGACCATTAGTGTCTCAATTAGATTTATTACTTTTTCTTTCTATGTATGATGTGTTTGATAACCATATTCAGTGTTAATTGCTAAGAAGGTTAATATTGTAAATATATTGCGCTGTTTTATTACACATTTGGGATGCTTGTTGTTTTCAATTCTACGTTTCCGTCTTCCTATTTCTGTGCGCCTTTATTTTTGTGCTATTTGAACTCTGCATTGTAGTCCAGGATTTTGGTGTGTAGCTGCTAACTTTGGATATCTTAATTAAACAAATTAGTGATTATCTCCATCTGTTCTCCCTTCACCTTCATTCCCTTTCCATAGGGACTTCTCTGACATTTTCATTTTATTTATATTGAGAATGCATGAAAGCTATGACATTTTAAATGCACAAGGTGCTAATCACGAGATAACCGTAATTCTAGGCAATTTACTTTCATCAGAAGGGATGTACACTTTTTTTCTGAAGCTTTAAGCTGAATGTGTATCCTTCTTTTGTAATCTTATGAGATTGGACTCATCCTTTGATATGAATTATCAGATACCTCTGGTAGAATGCAGAAAAGTGGAGGGAATTTCAAGGAGAAATTAAGAGAGCTGGGAGGACTTAATGCAGTGTTTGAAATTGCAAGAACTTGCCATTGCATAATGGAGGTGTGCGCCCACATATCTTTCATTTCTTACAATGCTTCAACTAAATTGGTTCATGTCAGAAGTTAGTTGAGATAGCTTAGCGCCTAAAAGCGAATAATAAAATGGTGGCATTGTCACCACAGATTGTTTAAGAGATATTTCAACTCTATGGTGTAGTGCATTGGTTGAATTTGTAATTTTTCAGCCGAGCACAATCATACTTGGAGGGTGGAAAACCGGACAACTGTATACTGTTCAAATATGTACTATGCTAATTTATTTTCTGGATTGCATTGTTTGCGGAGATTGTTAGAGAAACAACAAGCATGGCATCATGTTAAAGCCATTTAGCACTTTATGATTATTGTTTATCCAAGGTGGAGAAAGCCATTTAGCACTTTATGATTCACCTACCAACCAGTTACTCTTGACCATTTGTTTTTCTAGTAGTAGTTTGTTGTCTGTCCAGTCGAGTGTAGAGAATGTCTTGACCTTTTCTGAGAATTTTAGAGTAGGGAACTTGTTCATATCTGCTGATCCCCATAATAATTAATTGACTGTTGAAGATTGTTACTTTTCCTTGGTTTGTGAGGGTTACTCGAAAATATAAACTGCCTGCTATATGTGCACTCCATGAAACCGTGCCCCTTCTTTTGCCAGGGATTGTTAGGACGAGATTCATCTTCTTTCTTGGAATCCAAGGATGTTGTTGCTCATGAAAATCTGGTGTTGCTTTTGAAGTGTATGCAAATCATGGAAAATGCCACCTTTCTCAGCGAGGAAAATCAGGCAAGCATAAAGAACCTGTTTGATCCTGATCCATAGTGGGAGTGCATGTTTTTTTATATTTTTTATCACCTTTATTCTAGAAAATAAATGCTAATTTCAGTATAATTATATGAATCACGTTAATTTGGATTTTCTTCATGTATTCTTACCAGATCCATTTGCTTGGAATGAAAGGGAATTTGGACAGTAAGCATGCGCCTCGTTCGTTCATAAAACTCATCCTAAGCGTCATCCAGATTCTCTCGAGTATGTCATGTTTGTAGGAACTCTGAACATCTTGCTCAATTCTAGCATATGTATCTTTAAACCTAGAGCTTCTGGGAAATATCAATTTTCAGACATTTCAGGGAACTCTGAACATTAGCTTGTTTTGGTGTCTAGGTCTTTCTGTACTCTGGAGTAATTCGACCATGTCCCAGACTGATACGAGTAATGGTCATTCTTGGGAAACGAGTTGTGCTTCTGATAGTAAAGGTATTTTCTTTTAAACTTTTGTATCCACTTAGTTGTCTCTCTTTCTCCTTCCCCCTTCTGAAGTGGCTGCTTTATGTATCTGAATGTTAGAGTCCTATTTGGAAACACTATGAGCATTAAGTGTTCTTTTTCATAGTGTTAATATTTTGTGCATTACAAATATAATTCACATAAGCTCTCACACGTATATAAGTATAAGTGTATATTAGTCTCGTAAGCTCTTAAATATGTCGATAATCGTACTTGTTTGATTTATTTCTGGTCATTTATTATGATGTAGATGATGTGCCCATCAGTTCCTCTTTGACATGCTGTACCGTGGAGGGGATCTCATCCAAGAAATGCTCTAATATGTATGAAGACAACCAGGGGTTGACTACTGGCCCTTCAATATCTTCCAGATTCAATTCTGAAGAAATATTTGATCCTTCGTTGAAAATGAGAATTGAATCATCCTCGTTTGTCTCCTGCAGTGCAGCATCAAGGAATAGAAATTATGGGAAAAAGGCATCTGATATACGCACACAATTAGATTCTGCTGGCAGCACCAAATGTGAAGCTATGCCGGATAGTGGGGAGGATCCTTTTGCTTTTGATGCAGAGGATGTAGAACCCTCCAAGTGGGATTTACGCCGGCAAAAAGCTTCTCAAAAACAGAATTCTAGGGCAAAAGTTGGTCACTGTGAAAATGGAAGTGAACCGTCAGTACAGTTGGGCAAAGACAAGTTGCACAAGGAAAGTCACCATACTGTTGGGGTCCTTTGTGATTCTTCTGTTGTTGAAGAAATGTCCAGCCTTATATCGGATTGTCTTCTTGCTTCTGTGAAGGTTATTGACACACTCCTTCAGTAGTTTTTTTAATCATGGACAGTGTTAGAAGAAAATTTATCCTTTTTTTTAATTATCCTCTGTATTGTGGCTTGTTTTTGTGTCGAGTTTATAATTTTTGTTATTTTGCAGGTCTTTATGAACTTAACAAATGACAACCCTGTTGGATGTCAGCAAATTGCTGCCTGTGGAGGATTGGAAACTTTGTCTACGTTAATTGCTGTTCATTTTCCTTCTTTCAGACTGTATCTACCCCACTTGACCCATCCCGGGGAAAGTGTCTTGTCACCGAAAAGAAATATTGTGATAAATCGCCAAAATGAGAAACCTTTAACGGATCAACAATTAGATTTGCTTGTTGCTATTCTGGGACTGCTTGTGAATTTAGTTGAGAAGGATGGCAAGAACAGGTGATTCTTGCTATATTTTGTATTCAAAACATGTGTACATTTGGTGTATGATTTTCTTGGATGCTTTTGATCTAATAAATTGGTTGTGTCCGCTTTGAATTATCTGAGAAAATGGGAACAACATATTATGGGATTTCGCAAATCGAGAAACTGTAGTGGTGATTGTATTTCCACCTAAAAGCCAAAGTTTTTAGAGTGTGGAAGTTGTTGATGCAATTTCTTCTGTATTGACTAGACATGCTGTGTTCTAGTTTGGATATCGTCCTCTCCCATATAACTTCAATATTAGTGGCGCTAAAGTTGAATGATTTTCTTTTAATTTCTCACTGCAGATCACGGCTTGCAACGGCAAGGGTTTCATTGGACAATTCAGATATTATTACTGATGAGGAAAATCGGGTAGATCTAATCCTGCTATTATGCTCAATCTTTTTGGCTAATCAGGGTGCCGGGGAGGCAGCTGGAGAAGCAGGGCATGTTGTATCCTTGGTATGTCCGGTGGTGTCTCGTGCATAATTTTTCTCTGAAGACTTTTTAACAGCTTAAGATGCTCCCTCTAAACCCAGATTTGCTCTCACTTGCAGGATGATGAAGAAGATGTTGTATCACAAGGAGAGAAAGAAGCTGAAAAAATGATTGTAGAAGCTTATGCAGCTCTACTACTTGCATTTCTTTCGACTGAGAGGTATCGATACTTGTATTTTATTTTTTTCGTTTAAAAAATTATGATTTCATCATCACGTCCCTCTCACAATGGGATCTCATGCGACTGCAGTAGGAGCATACGCAAAAGTATTGCTGATTGTCTTCCAGACCACAACCTGGCTATTCTCGTCCCTGTTTTGGAGAGATTTCTGGTATGTCTTTATATCGTCATGTTTGTGATGGAAATGTGAATCCTGGTAGATGTAAAGCGAGTTCTGGGGTGTTCTATTAATTACGAAACCAACTAGGGACTCTTTGAATGCACCCCCCACCCCTACAACATTTTGATACCACACTGCAAAATCGACTTTCACTAAGTCAAATATGCACACTCAACTTATCTTAATTCGATTATTTGGTCTATATCGAATTTAATGAAGCAAAAGTGTGTGCATACTCGAATTTTGAAAGTCGAGGTGCATGATAGATGTGGTGCCAACAGTAAAGACCCAAGCCAACTATTACGAGTAGATAGATTCCTTCTGTGTCACCTATTTACTTGCAGTGGCACTAGTATTTTCAAACACAAATTTCATTATGGAACCGTTGTTGGATTGTATTTTTGGAAATACGTGATTAAGTGTGTGAAGAGTTTATGGGTATTACATACTTAATATAATCAATCAATCAGCCATGAGCACCTTTGCATGCCATTAGGTTAATTATTTGCTTTTCTGGGCATGATTAGCCAACGTTTTGGAGGGCTGTAAATATCATATGCTCGTCTAATGAGACGATGTTAATAGATCTTTGATGAACACGAGTCAAAGTAGATTAGTATTTGCCACTGTAGTATTTGTAATTAGTTTGCTAGTAACTGTCGGATTTTGTTAGATGCAGATATTGATGAATAAACTGTGATTTGTTCCTACAGGAATTTCATCTAGCACTAGACATGATCTCCTCTGAGACTCATAGTACGGTGCTGGAAGTAATCGAATCTTGTCGTATTCCGTGAGATAGTGTATCAGATTGGCTTGGAGCACTGTGTAGCTTTTGGAGGAGAAGAGACTGTCATGGAGAAATTTTATAGCACAATAGTTGTATCAAGTGGATGGATGTTGTAATCCTTACACACACTTACATGTGAAATAGAGAATACAAACGATTACATCATATCCATCCATCCATCCATTTGATACTGACCGTTGATGGTAATAATCTTGTACTGTGTTTCCATTTTATTGTATTAGATTCTGTACATTGTTGCTTCCTTTTTTAGTTGTTTTTGTTTTTGTTACTATCCTTCTTCACCTCTGGTGCAGATGCTCAGATGGATAGTAGTTGTATACAAGAAAGAATTGACAGATTTGCTGTTTGCAGCTTTTATGCTTATTGTGTAATGCCAATTCATTGCTTGTTAAATGTGTTTAATTTTTTTTTTTCTTTCTTTTTTCATAGCAGAATTTACTGTTGAACCATGACAAACATTTGTTTTATTGAAAAGAAAAACTGTGGACTAATGACCCAGAAATGCATTTGATAGAGGGAAGCAAAAAAGCTAAGTTGAGCAAACATATATTTATCAAGTAGGGAAAAAAATTCAAATTTATATTCCATTTCTAAAACATCAAAGAAGCACATTCTGAGATCATTCATTGGTTGTAAGCCACACAACAATGTCTAGAGCTAAGGTCGAGGACACGACATTAGGTCTAGACATATGTAAGCCTGGGCTTACATTCATCGACTTTAGAGTAGCTAACATAGAAAAGCTCAGAAAATAAGGCTGTAAATACAATGAATGCTGCAGCTGCACCGAATTCTCCTCTTCTCAATGCCTCACAGGAAGTATGTGTATGTTCACTGCTGTACTTTGTGTGGTATGCATTTCTCACTGAACCAGCCACCAAACACGATCCCGCAATGATATATGTTATCCTATATATACAAAAAAAAAAAAAAAAAAGAAGAAGGGATATTCGGAGTTAACTAAGAGCACTCTCGAAAACATCTTACTACAATTTATGGACTTATTTGTACAAGAAGAAGAAAAGAGATACAGTACCAGCATGTTATGAATAGAAAGATTGTCCATGTCCTTGAAGGACCAGGCATGAGAGCCCTTCCGAAGCACAGACAACGAGTTGCACACATTATGTGGAGTTGACTTGCTGATAAGAATATAAGCGACCCTATACCCAATCCGATTGCTATATCCGAGTCATACACACAATAGCTAGTGGTTTCACCTTGTGCAATTGATGACTGCAACAAAGTATATATAAAATGGCCCATGGCCGGGTTAGGATCGTATTGTATGCCTGCCTATAACTTGTTAAACTTGTAGCCGGGATAGAAGGCTATACAATTCTCTTTATTCAGGTAAATTTGCTAATTACTCAAGAACTAACTCAAACTATCATTACCTACTTGCACCCTAAAGGTAGTGCCCAACAAGAATATTCAGACAAATTGACACCTCAACACGTCCCGTTTTTGTGTTGGCCTTACAATCTACAAATAACATTGGTCAACAAAAGGCATATAAAAGCTGGTACACAATGTTAAACAAAGAAGCCCCAACATTTGAACTATACAAATACAGAGCAGATAATGTTGGTACAGAGGTTTGAACTCATAATGGACTGATTATTAGGCCAAGTAAGCTTATTATTGACAAGATTGCGATGAGAGTAAAAGAATAAAAGAATGAGAGAAATGAGAAAAAAAAAAAAAAAAAAAAAAAGTCAAGAAAGAAAGAGGGGAAGTAACTTACAGAAGCACTTTTGTGCACAGCAGCAACAGCAAGTAGGAAAGCTATGAAATCAAACACAAAAACCACCGCTAGCAATAATCCTGAACCCATTGTCTTTACCCTATTTTATAACCATCCACCTCAACTCAATTATAAGATGAAGAACAATTAATTTGGAGATAATTACATAAAAACAAACACCTAAAAGAGGTCAAGAAATGTATCTGTATTTCTGGGAACACTTTTTTTCTTATCTTTTTCATCGTTGCTTTCATGAGTCCTTCGATTACTTCAATGCTGTTCTGTTGTGTTGTGTTGAAGATGAATAATAAAGACAAAGTTTTTTTCTTCTTTTTGGGAGGGAATATGAGTTCCCAGTTCCCAGTTCCCAATTGCCGGTGAACACTGAACTCTTGTGCAAAATAAAGGTGGCAAATATTATGCGCACCCCATCTACACCTGTAGTCAATAATATATCCTTGCTGAAAAAGAAAACAAGCATGTACTAGGAACAAGTTGAAAAATGAGCGGCTCCATTGTAAAAAGTAAAAAGTGAAAAAAAAAGACAACCCCGATGAAGACAAAAGAAAAAGGTGTCAAAGCTGTTTCACAAACAACAAAAGATTTGAAGTAAACAAAGAGAAATAAGGCTATGTCAAAGAGGAAATGTTTATACCGATGATGCTTCGAATGAAAAACGTTCTCATACCGAATGCCGGAGTTCTCATATATAGACGTAATCGATATGCGGTCTTCAAAGGATATGTCCCATGAACAAGAACGAAATGATGTCGATGGACAAGCACCAACGAAATGGTGTGTCCCAATGAAAAAATCCCTCTAACTCGGCGTGCAACGACACAAGTGAAACAAAAATAAAAACCTTTGTGAATAAAATATCTAACATTTTCCCCCTATTTTTTCACAAAAAAGTTTGTATGTAAAAAACGGCCGCATCACCTAAGTGACCGCCTACGTACCACTTTTTGGGGATCAAGCCACCGTAGTTCATGCGGACAAGGACTAAGCATCATCGTAGGAAATCATACATAAATGAAAGTAGCTTTTGGCTTTGAACTTCCACTTAGTGTAAACAACTCAAAGTCACATCAGGGCGCTATGGTGAATAAATCTTGAACCAAGGACCCTATCATGATGTTACCGGAGTTATCACACATACTATTCCGTTAAAAACAGTGTCTCTTCATTCCAACGCATTAATGGCCATGCGTACATCCCGAGATTCATGAATGCTTTAGAGACGGTCTAAATCTCATAGAAAGCGGCCGACTTTCACACTCACATAGGTAAGTTCTTTTAAAGTGATACCGCGAGTCACTTTTCCCACGATAATGACAGAACTTATTAAGAACTAATTTCAACCTTTACCATGCAAGTAATTACTCACACTTAGAGATTTTATGAATGTGATCTATTAAATACTCTAGCGCATCGATCTAGTTAGACTTTAACTTGTTTGTACCCTTTGAACTCGTTTATTTTTCAAAACATGAGTAGGGTTCCCATTAAAGCTAACTAATGTTTCATAGACCTTAATCCCATTCCTTTCGATGTTATTGCAATCATCTCTCTAGCGATTTTTTGTGAAAGGATCTGCTAGATTGCTCTTTGACTCTACATAGTCAACTCGTGATTACTCCTTTGCTTAAGTAATCCCCGAATAGTATCGATGTCTCGTACTAAGGTGTCGTTGCTTACCATTGTAAGTCTTACTTGCTACCGAATTTGGGGTGGGTTGTACGTATTATGCGGATATATACAGACAAGTTCTTCGTGGAGTGTTTGCCCCCATCTGTGGGATGATCTATTGTTCTGTTCCGGATTTATCTAAACAAACATGAATCCCACTGAGATTTCGCCCTTTGTTAATAAGCTTATTCAAGTTGTCTTTGTTTCATTAATTTGAATATGTGATATTAATGAATTCGCTTCTTTAAAAAAATTTTTGAGTAAACGGATTGAATCTGTCAGCCTGTGTAGGCTGTATTAGCAGCTCTAATCCATTCTAATGAGTATCCTAGACCTTAAAGTCTCATATCCCATGAACAAGTAGTGTCCCAATGGACAAGCACCAACGAAATGGTGTGTCCCAATGGAAAAAATCCCTCTAACTCGTGAAACAAAAATAAAAACTGACTTTGTGAATAAAATATCTAACAAATGTTTGGGGTGGGTTGTACGTATTATGCGGATATATACAGACAAGTTCTTCGTGGAGTGTTTGCCCCCGTCTGTGGGATGATCTATTTGAGATTTCGCCTTTGTTAATTAGCTTATTCAAGTTGTCTTTGTTTCATTAATTTGAATATGTGATATTAATGAATTCGCTTCTTAAAAAAAATTTGAGTAAACGGATTGAATGCCTGTGTAGGCTGTATTAGCAGCTCTAAAGTATCCTAGACCGTAAAGTCTCACATCGGTAGAGTAGTATATAAGTGTGAGACATAAATGTCTTGTCAATTCAGGAGCCCTTTTAGACCAGACGAGGACGACAGTCTAAACAGTTGACCGGATTATTTACGACTCAGTTACGCCTGCCAGACACGACGGTCTAAGCAATCGACTATTAATGACTCACGCTTACTGCCTTCCGGGCGCAGGAGGCCCCTTAAGTATGAGTTTTGGAGCTTGGTTGGGAACTTCAAATTCAAAGGCCGTCAAATGCTACTACTTTTGGAGCAATAACAGATTTCAGCATTGTGGCTTGATTTCGCTCCATTCCTCTCGTCTTCTATTGTCTTGTATGTCTTTGATTGATGGCCCTATCATTCCAAACCTTTTATTTTAGCTGACAAAAGACTTGAGTGTCCAACTTGATTAAAATAAGAACAAAGATGTATTTGCTATTCAGTTTGATTAAAATAAGAACAAAGATGTACTAGTATTTGCTATGCAACACATGGATATGCCTTGTACAGTTGTACTATTATGTATTGTATTTGATTAATACCTTTTAGTATATTGTTCTTCTAAATGTCTTCATCATCAATCTAGAAGTTTACATCTTTAGGTTGTGGCCTTTAACGATGTTCTTGTTTTTTGTCCGGCGTGAGTCCAGTGTTTTATTTTTGGAAAGAAAAAGAAAGAACAACCTAAACATTACAAATTTTGGTCTAAACATTACAATTATAGTAGCACATACATATAATTGAACGTACACGTCATCATTACATAGTCGGAACTCAATTGCAGCTCAAACAATGGTCTGCTTGGCTTTAAAAAAAAAACTAGTCCTAATTCATTCGCCTTTGCATCTCAAATGCCTTTTCTTTAATTTCCCTAATTTTTTTTTTTCCCAAATGAAGAAAAGTGAAACAAAAAAACAAAAAACCCACAACCTCAAGAACCAATTTTTGAGGCGCATCATTACCTATAAACAATCATCTCAAGTTCCTGATCCAAAAGAAAAAAGTGAAAGAAAAAAACAAAGTACAAAATGATGTCCAGTTAATAAAAAATGTTTATATGAACTGGAACTTTGATAAGGTTAATTAATCTTGAGGATCAGTTTGGATTTCATGAGCTAATTCTCTGGTCAGCTGATCAGCACGGTCGTCATGGCCGCCGGCAAAAGTATAAATCCGGTAAGCAAATTGAAAAGCCTTCCAAAGGATTTTAGCTGATGCTACCTTTTTCTTACCTTCGTTTTTATTTCCAGCTTCTCCATTTTCCTTTGCATTTGCCTCTCGCCTTTCCTGCAAGACAACGACATTTACTTCAGCTAAAGTTTTGTTTTTTAAAATGTTAGTATTTCAGGTTATGAGGTTAATTCAACAAACCTTAAGTGCTAGCTCCATGCAGTTAGAAGAAACATCAACCAACAACTCTTTTATGCGTACAAGGATGTTGAAATCAAAGTTGATTTTTTGAGCCTGAAATCTCTTTGCTTCTTCATCTTTAGTCCTTTCCAGTGCTTCTATATCGCCTTTGATCTGAGGAGTGGTTCAAAGATTTCGGTAAATGGCGTAAATATTATTATTAATGTTGTTTGTTGTAGTGATTGTTCGTGTTAATTAATCTCAGGTGACATTGATCTTCCTTAATTACCTTATTGAAGTAATTTTCAGCTTTAACAAGTAGTTGGTCAACTGATGACTCTATCTCCCAATTCTTTAGTGTTGTCGCGATATTATCTAATTTGGTGAATAATGCTGCTGCCATCCTCAATGCTTCCAACTTCTTTGATGGGAATTCTTCAAATCTTGCTAGAACCTGTTTTTTTATTTTTTTATTTTTTTATTTACACAAGTGGTATTATATGGCAGCATATAATATTGGTAGTTGTAGGAAAAATTACTCCAACAGTAGTTGTACAAGCATTCTGAAATGTTGGGGCACAGTATCATTTTGTACTTTTTAAATGAGATAGTGATACTAACCTGTGTCTCATCAGCTAATTTCTCAAGGTGAGATTCCACATGTTTGTGAAAGTTGAGGAGTTCAGCCATGTCTGATGTTTGGAAAGAGTTTATGGCAACTTTCAGCTCTTTGATAGCTGTTGCATGGTTCTTAACATCCTCCTCAATTTGTTGGAAGTATGCAGACCTGTGAATTAATAATACATCATGGTAAAGGGTATGTATCTGAGATTTTTTTTGTTTGTTTGGATTGGACTAAGTTGTCATGGACATGAATTTCTTGCTCGTTTTTACCTCTTTGTCATTTCCGCAAGTGCATCAGCCATTGATTGTTTTCCATTAGCTGGGGCAGCACCGATTTTGCCTTTCCTGGATGATTTGCCATCTGTTGCAGTAGATCCTTCTACTTTCCCCTTGAGAACTCTATACAGATTTCCCATCTGTGATGACCTCTTCAATTTGGTTATGGATTTCTTGGCATGTAGGTTTTTAGCTCCTCCGAGCCCTGGGGGAGGAGGAGGGGCACCTCCCTTAAGCATAGGTGGCGGTGGTGCTGGAACTCCACCACTTGGTCCTCCCATGGGCGGTGGTGGTGGAGGTGGTGCCATATTTTTTCCTCCAATAGGAGGTGGTGGTGGAGGCGGTGTTGTCCCTCTTCCCACAGACGAGGGAGGTGGAGGTGGAGGTGGTGCGGTACCTTTTGGCACAAAGGGGGGAGGCGGTGGTGGAGGAGGTGTTGCAGCTTTACCTGGTATCAAAACGGTAGGTGGTGGCGGTGGTGGTGGAGTAGGAAGTGTAATCTCATTGCTTGAGGTTACTGGGGGGTGGTGGTGGTGGTGGAGGTACTGCTGATACTGTACTTTCTGCAGTTTGTTCTGCAGGAAGAGGTGGCGGTAGTGGTTCTGTTTTTACGTTTACTAAGGTTTCTGATGATTGAGGTAGAATGTTTTGGTCTGATTTTAACATAGTTGGTAATGGAGGATGCTCTACCGTGGATACCGGTGATTCTTGGACCGTCTTTGGTGGTGAAAATGAAATAGGTGTTGCAGATCCTATTGTTGGTGGAGGAAATAATAAGTCAACCCTTGATCTCACCTTAGGGAGTGAAGCCGGCGGCGGAACCACATCAAGCCCTCCTCCTTGTGTTAGTTTAACACCTCCATCCATGGTGAAATTCTTCACATTATATAATGGTTGCATACCCACCATGTCCTCTTCCATTTCAAATGTTAGACAAGAATCACCATTCGTTACTCCTCTATCTTCACATTCATTCTTGAAGTCAACATCATTTACCTGCTGTTGATTATGATGATGATCGGTTTGCATCTGTTTCTTCTGAAGCAAGTAATTAGGATCTTGAGGTACCATGTGAGAGAGCATAAGAAACGAGAGGCGTTTTAAATCGATTGGATTAAGTTTTTCAACTGCCTGAACTCGAAGAGGAAGAAGACGAGGCGGTGAATAAGATCCATTTCTAGAAAAGTTTATTCCAGCTGTAAGAACTGAAGTTGGAGTACAAGGTGAACTAGAAAGTGATGTTTTTTCGCTCTCCGAACAACATTCACTTAATGCATTCTCTCTTGGTGGTGTTGTTGAAGCTTTTGAATGATCATCATCATCATCATCCATCATTTCAAACATTCTTTCCCTTGCTAACTTATTTATATGATCAAGAAGCTCAATGGCTGTAGTTTCCATTTGAAATTAGAAAAAATGAGCATAACATAACAAATGTGCATCTCAAGAGTCAAGATTAGTAGATTATATGCCATAACATACCTGCTTTTTCAAGTTCATCTTGGTTCAGTTTTTTGGTTCCATCATACTTGAATTTAGCCCTCCACCCTGTATCTTCAGACCATCTGTCTCCCAATGATTTCATGAAATCACAGAAGCAATTCAATATCTGTTTCACACGATATTCGTTCTTAGTTAATTTCTTTTCTAAAATGTAAGTAAATTAAGCCTCTTTTTAATTGCACCTTAAAATGCAATTACTTACCTGATAAGTAGATGCTGTATCAAGCTTTGACCTTGAAATGGTTGGTTTAATATTAGGGTAAAGCTTTTGAAGATCCTTGAGTGTCCATACTAGTAGCTGCATGAATTATTTATACATTTGATTTGATGAGCAATATATGTTAGATAATAAATAATAAAATAACAGTATGATTTATGCATGAAAACATAATAATGTGTGTACCTGATTGACAGAAGCAGAACCAAGGCAAGGAGATAAGTCGAGCAAATCTCTTAAAGTTAAAATCTTTTTCCGAAGATCCATCATCTTCACAAAGTTACTAGCTGCTCCACAGGTATTTCTAACCGCTGCTGCTATTTTTTTCGTTTTAGTTTCACCCCCACCCCCACCCCCACCACCCTGATTCTTTTTGGAGGAGGGTTTTGAGATTTCATTTTTTTCACCACCTTCATTCTTCTTGGATGATTTTGTGTTGTTCTTCGTTTCACCCTGCGTTGTTTTCGATGATTTCGATTGTCTTTTCGCTTGTAGCTTTCCCTGTTTTTTTATTAATTTCATAACACATACTTTTCATTAGCTCTTTAGCACTTATCATGTCCTCCATCAATGTAACAACACAATTATCCACAAAATAGAAATAACTTTTTTTACATAACCAAAGATGATTCAAGGCATGAGATAAATACATACCACAAGCCCAGAAAGCTTTTTACTGAAAAGAAAATGGGGAATAGCCCGGCAGGCCGCCATGATTAAATGATCGGAAACTTTGCAGGGTCATGAAAAACAAGGCAAAAGAGGGAAGAAGATGATGACTATATAGTTTTAATTATACAAAATGAGGCTAATATATAATTGCTTTTCTATATACAAAAGGAAAAAAAAAAAAAAAAAAAAAGGAAGAAAAAAAAAAAAAGTGATTGAAAACGTTCAAGACATTACAGAATGATGAAAAAAATTAGCAAGGCAATGCCGAGGTAAATAAATGGGTATTCAAAAACCTCTTTAAAAATTAGGACAGAATTTTTCTCCTCTTGTTTCCAAAAGAGAGAAAAATGAGAGTCGAATTTGCAGACAAAGTTTCTATGATTATATTTCATGGACAAAACCGCGTTGGAGCATATTTTTCGGCCTTCCTTTTTTTTTTTTTTTTTTTTTCCTTTCTTTTTCATTAAGCTATTATTTACTGTGTTTTATTATACCTGTCTGGACGTGTTAACACATTTTCCGCAAATTTGGGATAGGATTTATGATCTTTATATATATCCTTATTAGTTATATATATTTTATCAATCATTCCTTCTTTACCAAAAAAAAAATAAAAAAAAATAAAAAATGATGTGTTGGATGAGATCTATTGGTACAATTACGTGGAAGAACCCCCCACAACAATATAAGCGGAAGAATTCCTTTTCTTTCCGGTAATGGAGGAAAAGCAGTATCTCCATTACTGGGGTAATACTGATGAAGATGAATACTACAGCCGCCATGGCATCAAATCCACCAAGTCTTTCTACACTTCACCCAGAGGCCTCAAGCTCTTCACTAGGTCATGGCTACCCTCTTACCCGCCACGTGGAATCATATGTATGGTCCATGGATACGGAAATGACATCAGCTGGACGTTTCAGGCCACCGGAATATTCTTTGCCCAAATGGGTTCGCCTGTTTTGCTCTTGACCTAGAAGGCCATGGCCAATCTGAAGGTCTCAAGGCTTATGTTCCTAATATCGATTTTGTAGTCGATGATTGCTTATCGTTTTTCGTTTCGAGTTCTTCTGAAAATCCCCATTTCCAAAGGCTTCCTAAATTCTTGTATGGTGAGTCAATGGGAGGAGCTATTTGTTTGTTGATCCATTTCAAGAATCCATCTTTATTCAAAGGTGCAATCTTGATTGCACCCATGTGCAAGATTTCTGAAAAAATGAGCCCCAAATGGCCAATCCCTCAAATCTTGACCATTGTTGCGAAAATCGCTCCGACTTTAGCCATTGTGCCTACTGCTGATTTGTTAGAGAAATCTGTCAAAGTCCCAGAAAAGAAAATCATTTCCAGGATGAACCCATCAAGATTTACTGGGAAGCCAAGATTGAAAACTGTTCTTGAACTGCTGCGAGTTACAGATTATATTAACAGCAGGTTAGTTGATGTGAATCTTCCATTCATAGTTTTACATGGGAGTGATGATGTTGTGACTGATCCTGATGTGAGCAAAGAACTATATGAATTGGCTAAAAGTGTGGACAAGACTATCAAGATTTATGAGGGAATGCTGCATTCTTTGTTGTATGGGGAGACTGATGAGAATATTGAAATTGTGAGGGGTGATATTTTGAGATGGTTGAATGATAGATGCTAGCCCAGATTTTTTTCAAGATTTGTTGTGTTTTTTTGGCTGATTTGTTGATTGATTCTCTTCTTTTATTATACACATATTTCATTGACCATTTGGTTGTATGTTGCTGAGAAATGCATTCCTTGATATTCAATGACAGATGAAAATGCATTCAGTTCAGAATGATGGTTTTAAAGTAAGCTTTGTGAATTGGTGTATATTGTTGTTATGACTTTGATGATACCTTCTTGAATTAATTTTCGGTTTTGAAGCCAAAAACTGATTTTTTTTTTTTTTTATTTTTTAAAGTCAATTGACATTTCGATAATCACATTTCATTTTTGCTTTTAGCTATGGCATACATCTGATATTTCTACATTATTCAATTGTTTCATCATTTCATGTGATGTATATACATTGTTGGTCTTTTTTATTTTATTTTTAATTTTAACGATTTGGTCAATTTCATCCGTGATTAAACTTAACATATTTGGTTCATCGGTCCATTTTCATCCGTGATTAAACTTAACACAATTGACGAAAAAGGTTTTACAGAGAAGAACAAAAGTGTCATCTCACATGTTTAAACATCATAGATAAATTTTAAAAAAAAAATTTGTAAAACAAAAAGGACTTCACAGTTAACATAGGAAACAATAGAGCGAATAGAGAGTTAACAGAGGAAAACAATAGAGCTAACAGAGGAAGAAGGGTTGGGCCTTACTCATTTAGTGTCCACTTTAAAACTTGATGAAGGCTCTAAAGTTGAAGATTTGTCAGCGGTTTGAGATTCTGAGGATGTTTTCTGTCACGGATTTTATCTAACAAAGCAAACAAGTAATAATCCGGTTAACCTCAAGTATAAGGATCGTAGTAATAGTGGTTAATGCCGGGTCGATCTTACGGGGAACTAAACGATTGTGATTTCTAGTTTTTTTTTAACCTAAACTATGTCACGAAACTAATCTAAACATCGAATAAAATGAGACAGAACAGAAAATAAAACTAGACAGAGGATATGCTCCAAAGCTAGGAAGAATACGGGTTGCGAACCTATTTAAACTAAACTAATCTAAGATGCAAATAAAAGTAAACTAACTAAACAAATTCAAGTTTTAAGGATTTAAATCAAGTGTATAACGAGCAAACGAGGATTGATCCACCTATCCAACAAGCATTGATTTCCTATCTCGATTATATTGTGGTTTTTATCTAGGTTGTGATTCACCTTATCTAAACATGAACCCTAATTCCTTAGAAAGTTCATCTATTAATCTATTATCTTCCAATGCAAGATTAACGCGTTTTCTAACCAAATGTGTAAACTTTATGATTATGATCTAGCAATTAAACCTATTAACTTCCATTGTGATAAATTCAAATTACTATTCTTATTCATGGTGATCTAAGGTTTATTAAGATTTCCATCAACAATAAACAATCAACACATGCATATCTTCCGATGTAAAAGCAATTAAAACATAATAAACATGAATAAGAAACAACCTTTAATAAAAACTCACAGTATGATCGATGAAAACGAAATCAACAATTGTTGGATGGCTTCACAATACTCGTTTGATGAAGCTTTTAGCTTCTGAACATCCTCAGCAACTCAAATTCGCAGAAACAGTGCATAAAAAGTAACTAGTTTAATCTAAATCTAAAGTGCATAAAAACTGGAATAAAAGGAAGAAAAACGCAGCCTAAAGCCGCCCCTAGGTTTAGGGTTTTGAATAATGAGTGTATGGTATGTTTAGGGTTGAGAAACAGCTACCGGACGCCCGTCTGGAATCTTGAACGCCCGTCCACTCTTCAATAGAACTTCGAATCGGGCCGAGTCATGACCAGACGCTCGTCCATCCATCGTCCACTCCAGCGTCCAAACTTTCTGAATCAAAGATGTCATCCTGGACGCTCGTTCAGTTTCAGCAAACGCCCGTCCACTGGACGGGACCTGGACGCCAGTCCAATATGATTGAATTTCGATTTCTTGATCTTTATCTCTTTTCTTCTTGTCAATTCCTTCATTATCTCTTTCATCATCAAATATTTCGACTCTTATCTCCTTTTGATCATCATTCGAGCATCAAGCACGCACCTATAACACATTAAAAACATCGCAAAATGTAATAATGTCCAAATAATCGTAAAAACATAATTAAAGCACATAAATCAACATATTTTGCGATTAACTCTTTTTAAATATCATTTACTCAATAAATCCATTAGATACTCGTTTCTTATGCAAATTAACACAAATACGAGGGAAATTATCATAGAATATAGCGTTATAAATCGTATAAATTCACCCTTAACAACTCCCCCACACTTAGCTTTTGCTCGTCCCGAGCAAAACAAAACAAAGTAAAGGCTCGAGAAAAGATAGACATCTAAACATATATAACACATATCCAATAAATCAGAAGTTCACCAGTGTGTGTGCAAAGCCATAGAAAACTTCCACTAAATCCAAACTTGAGAAACTCAAAGCAAAACTAGCTAATACCCCCTCGTAGACTAGCAATAAGTGATACTCATAAGATGTACCCTACAAACGTGAAATATCCCGAAAAGAATGATCGAATATATCTAGGGCCTTTCTGAAATACTCAGAGGATAATCCCTACAACATATCTATCAGTTTCTACTGGGGATAAGATGACGATAACTCAGTCTCTCATTCATTTCATAACAATTCATTTTGTTGATTTAACCATTTTCACATTTAAACGCACATCAGAATGAGCTATTGCCCTGTCATAGCAGAATAGGATATTTGAGATATACCCTACCTTACTCCAATCATAAGGCAGCTTCTCCGACCGTCGTGAGCTTTTAGTCATCATAGTGGTATAGGACATACGTGGTATACCCTATCGCACTCAAATCATCGACCAGCTTTCGACACACCCAATATTCTTTTAATTCAACTTTTCCATGTGACAATAAGTTACGTGTTACTTATCACATTCAAACCTTAGATATTCACAGTATATCATACTCTGGATCTAAATACAAACTATCATAAATCTCAAGATATATACGTAGCACTAAGCACATGACTTATAAGAAAATCAGAAATCACTAATTCAAAAGGGGTATAACTTTATAAATTAGCTCATCATTCACTATGGCTCGTGTAAAATAGATAACGGGTGAAACAACTAACTTATCAAACATATGATATATAGCTTAAATGACTGTTAGAATAACGAACTTTGAATTGAATTACCTACTCGGGACTAAACTATAACAAAAATGTCGAGAAATTTCAAAAATTCTAGCTCATTTCGCTCATTTTGCATAGTTTCATGTCGAATTAAGCAAATGTGTAGATACATATCGGACATTCCCCTCCCCCACACTTAAATATCAACATGTCCTCATGTTGTGCAGAAGGAAAGAAAAGATAAAAGACTTAGCTGATTTCAAGCGTTACACGAATGTCGGTCAGGCCGGAGCCTATATAGTTACACTTAGAACTCGTAACCAGACAATGTAGCTCGACAAAATCACGAAAAATATACCTGCACGACTTGACAAACACGGAAACATCTCGGGAAAAACGGGGAATTATACCAAAATGAAAAGAGATAGCAAAATCAAGTATTAACAAGAGATAAAGTATCCAACACAACCAAAAATTGAAACAAAGTAGAAGTAAAAGTATGGACGCCTTATGGCTTACATGATCCAGCGAAAATAAATAGTAGCAATATCAAAATTTCAACGAACCATATAAGTAAAAATGGCAATACAAAACAACCAACGTAAAAATAAACAAATAAGATCAAGGTTGGCTCGGCGCCGCATAATCATCAGCCGGAGGATCAGAGGAGGGTCCAGAAGGTGGTGCCGTAGTCCTATCTGCCGAGTCAGGCTGCTCCTCATCTGAAGATGACTCAGAGTCG
Source organism: Gentiana straminea (assembly GCA_036785695.1). Lineage (NCBI taxonomy): Eukaryota > Viridiplantae > Streptophyta > Magnoliopsida > Gentianales > Gentianaceae > Gentiana > Gentiana straminea. Next base: position 2,397,426 of record JAVUPR010000046.1, on the reverse strand, counting down.
TGTAGAACATCCGCAATGACCTGCTCAATCTCATCAGCAAAGAGATAATCAACGGAGCTCGGATTGAAGGTTCTGTCGTCCCTCGGCTGCCGGCCCTCACAGATACATTGAAGAATCGACAAAATGTTGTTCTGCGTATCCCGAATATCACCCAGCCATTCCCGGAAACTATTTGCCATGCTTAACCGCATCCTGACAGCGGGAGATAAAGTAGGAAGGGAGGAGGCTCGAGGCGGTGCTGATGAAGAACCAGGATCCTGAGGTGCCTCCGGCTCAGAATGTCCCGAGGACTTACTCTTTTCTCGTTGTAAAGGCCTAGGGTTCTTCGGCTTATGATCGGCCCCAAACTCAGGCACACCGGCATCGAGACACAAACTGTGGATCAGGTGAGGGACGATCAAGCTCCGCGTGTAAACCTTCTGGTTGATAGAGATCTCGTCATATAAAGCTTGTCCCACATCCACATTCAAGCCAAACGTCAACACATACAACATGCCTAGGTCACCAATATGAAAATGTGTCGAGTTGTTCTTAGGCAACAACCGACTCTGAATAAATCGACACTGGACCTTCCAGTCCTCCGTCCAGGTCGTGGTAACCAACTCCTTCCGGTCTCCTCCCGGTCTCAATGTCCAGGCCACATCCGGGCAAACTCTCAACCTTAACTCCTCCAAGGGATCCCGCCCAAACTCGTCTATGTACAATCTTCTCATTGTAGTCTCGACCCTCAAAGCTACCAACCCATACTTCTTATTAATCACATCCGGCGTAAACGGAACTTGTACCCCTCGAACCACGACTACCTTCGTCTCCAAGTCGGTTTCCGAACAATTGGCGTAAAATTCCCGAACCAAGGAACCATTGACCGGGGTAGTCGGGATCGTCATCAAGGCATCCCATTTCCGGTCTCTTAGCAACTTGACAAACCCTGGATCTACCTTAGCTTCCAAAATAACCCTTTCTATCAACATAGTTCTCGAGAAATAGTGTTTGGTATAAACGCGTCGTGGGCCTTAGGGTTCACGAATCTACGAGGCAATGGTATAAGGGGCGATGGTTTTGGCTTTCTTCCTAGGTGGAGCAGCCCTAGCTTCAACCGGTTCCTCTTCCCGGGTAGCACCTACAACCTCCTCGACCCTGATGATGCTCCACCTTCTCGAGCTCTCGGCATCCACACCAAGGGAATATCATCATCCGTCTCGAGTCCGAGGTTGGTTCATCCTCAAAGTAGTCCTAGTTTGGGTGGCCCCGTGGGTTGTTCTCGGATACTCACACCCCGGTTAGGATCAACTAAGGTGGGATCAAACTCTTTACGTTTCTTCCCGGCCTCCCTAGCCACTTCCTTACCGTGTCTCTTCACAACTCCCTTCTTATGAACCATATTTTAGCATAAACTACACGAAAACAATCCCAATTCACACAAAATTTACCCGTTTAACATCCAAAGCGGGATTTCAAGGCAACCAAACCACAACCACAACCATAATCATCACCAAACAATCCCATTCACCACCCATCACAATACCGTATCACCAAAACAGAGCAGAAAGAAACACAAAACCAGAAAAAAAAACGCATTAAGGTATTATTCAAGCGAACGAGCCGACCCAAAGATCGAACTCACAAAAACGTGAATAAAATCCATAAAAGTTGTTACTAACTTACCGAGTAAGGTGAGTAGATGTTGATCGAGATGAAGATTAGTCCAAACAACACAAATTGGCTCCCAAAATCGAATTTTTCTATCAAAAAGTCGGACCGCAAAAGGCTCGATTCTCCAAAATATGGTGTGTTGGGGAATTTGGCCTTGAAAATCGAAGAGAGGGGATCAAAAGCGGTCTATAGCACTTTGAATCGCTCGAAATGGTGTAGAATCAAAGATTTTAGGTCAAAAGAGGGAGAGGAAACGGTTTTGCGTTTGAAAAAATCTGAAAAAAATGAAGGTTCATGCGTTGAGGGAGTATATATAGGCAGAGGTTGGACGGGCGTCCAAGATACCGGACGGGCGTCCACTGGGAAATTAGATGAACTGGACGGGTGTCCAGTTTAGTAGACGCTCGTCCAAGAGTTTAAATCACATACAGGATTGGAGGGAAGAAAGCAGACGGGCGTCCAGGCTTAGTGGACGCTCGTCCAAAAATTGGTCAAGGCGGACGGGCGTCCAGACAGCTGGATGGGCGTCCAAGCAAGAAAAGTGCAAAAATTATAAAATTTCCATACAACTCAAATTCAAAAGTGCACTTTCTTATTAAACTTAAATACGACTTCAAAAATACAAATTCAAATCAAACAGAGTACATAAAATTACTAGAAAATAAATAAAAACAAATAGAAAACAGTGGGTTGCCTCCCACCAAGCGCTTTTGTTTTACGTCGTTTGCTCGACACCGTTTAAAGCTCAGCCTGGATCAAGCCATTTGACTTTTCTGCCAGCCACTACCTCGTGTAAGCTCTGATCAGTAGTGTGGCTGCAGAAACAGCATCTCACACATGGGGTGAAATCTTTAATACCTTTCAAAACACGCTTAAACTTCCCCATGGTTGACTTCTTCCTCTTCCGATTCTTCTGATGACTTTTCAGTTGATGCTCCTTCCAATACTCTTCCATATCCCAACTACCAGCTAGAACTTCTTCAGATTGATCATTACCGTCATCCTCTGAAAATAGGTCGGGTGAAAACATGTCAAATTCATCGACTTGCGTAGCACCACACCCGAGGATATCGAGGCAACGAACAGTCAAAGGCTTTTCTTTAGGTTCACCAATGTAGTGCTTGCACCTCTCACCGTTCACTCGAAACGGTTTACCGCTATAACCGTGAAGCTCTAGAACGCCTCCAGGAATGATTTGGAGAATCTCGAAGGGGCCGGACCAACGTGTCCTCAACTTTCTAGGAAACAAATGTAGCCTAGAATTGTGTAGAAGAACTTGTTCGCCGACTAGAAATTCTCTCTTCTTAATCTTAGCATCGTGGAGTAGCTTCATCTTATCTTTACTAATCCTGGCACTTTCATAGGCCTGGAGTCTGAATTCGTCTAACTCATGTAACTGATGCAGTCGATGTTTTCCACAAGATTGGGAATCAAAGTTCAGAAACTTTGTAGCCCAATAAGCTCTATGCTCTAACTCGACGGGCGGATGACATGGCTTTCCATAGACCATTTGATATGGAGATGTACCCATAGGGGTATTATAGGCGATTCTGTATGCCCAAAGTACATCATCCAATTTCAAACTCCGCCTTTTCTATGACCGTTTCTTGTCTTCTCCGGGATTTTCTTGATGCTTTGGTTGCTCCTCTCAACACGACAATTAGTCATCGGATGATATGGTGTGCCTGTCTTATGAAGGACACCATACTTTTCAAGAACTTTCTCTAGGGGTCGGTTGCAGAAATGCGTCCCTTCATCACTGATCAAGGCACGTGGACATCCAAACCTCACGAAGATATGTTTCTTTAGAAATTTCATGACTGTCTTATGATCGTTGTGAGGAGTGGCTTGAGCCTTCACACATTTAGACACGTAGTCTACGCATACTAAGATGTATTTGTTACCGCAAGATGATGGGAATGGTCCCATAAAATCGATACCCCATACATCAAAGACCTCGCATTCTAGGATGGGTTTCAAAGGCATGTCAAAACGCCTTGTCAGAGTACCGGTTCTTTGGCATCTATCGCAAGCTTTACAGAAAGCTTCTGTGTCCTTAAAGATCGTAGGCCAATAGAAACCGGATTGGAAGATCTTAGCAACGGTTTTCCACGGACCAAAGTGACCTCCAGTGGGTCCGCTATGGCATTGCTCAATAATATCCCGCTGCTCAGATTCAGGAACACATCTCCTAAGCAAACCATCTTTACAGATCTTAAAAAGATAAGGTTCATCCCAAACGAAAGATTTCAAATCAGAGAAGAACTTTTTCTTCTCCTGATAAGACAATTCTGGATCGAGATAACGGGCATGAAGGTAGTTTACAATGGAAGAATACCATGGAACATCAGGAGGACATCCGTCTATCAACATGATGTTCTCTGAGAAAAGTAAAGGTCTATATCATCGGTTCATCCTTTTCCTCACTAAGCATCCTTGAAACGTGATCGGCCACTACGTATTCACCGCCCTTTTTGTCCTTAATTTGAACGTCAAACTCTTGTAGGGTCAATATCCAACGTAGTAGGCGCGGTTTGGCTTCTTTCTTAGTCATCAAATACCGCAAAGCAGCGTGATCAGTCCACACAATCACTTGAGCTCCTAACAAGTAACTACGGAACTTGTCCATAGCAAAAACTACGGCCAATAGTTCCTTTTCAGTAGTAGTATAGTTAACTTGAGAGGGGTTCAATGTGTGACTGGCGTAATAGATGGGCTGGAACTTCCCTTTGATCTTTTGTCCTAGAACAGCACCAACAAAGATAGTTTGATGCGTCGCACATAAGCTCAAAAGGTAGGTTCCGGTCGGGCGATATAAGAATTGGAGCGAGATATTAAACGATTTTTGAGCTCCTCAAACGCTTGCTTGCAACTTTCATCAAAATTAAACTCAACGTCTTCCTTTAGTAAAGTGGACAGGGGCTTGGCTATCTTGGAGAAGTCTTGAATGAACCTTCTGTAGAATCCGACATGTCCAAGAAAGCCTCTCACTTCTCGCCCATTCTTGGGATAACTCATCTTTTCGATAGCTTCTACTTTGGCCCTGTCAACTTCTATACCTTTGGTGGATATTTTGTGGCCAAGAACTATTCCCTCATCTACCATGAAATGGCATTTTTCCCAATTGAGTACTAAGTTCTTTTCCACACATCTGGATAACACTTGATCAAGATTGTCAAGGCAATCATCAAAAGACTGACCAAAAACCGAAAAATCATCCATAAAAATCTCCATACACTTCTCTACAAGCCCGTCAAAGATAGCTAGCATACATCGCTGAAATGTAGCTGGGGCATTGTAGAGACCAAATGGCATTCGCCTGTAAGCGAATGTACCATAAGGGCAAGTAAAAGTGGTCTTTTCTTGGTCAGCTGGATCAATGGGTATCTGGAAGTATCCTGAATAGCCATCTAGGAAGCAGTAGAATGCGTGTCCCGCCAGACGCTCAAGCATCTGATCAATGAATGGAAGGGGAAAGTGATCTTTCATGGTTACCTCATTGAGTTTTCGATAATCGATGCAGACTCTGTAACCAGTGACAAGTCTCAATGCTATTTCCTATCCCTTCTCATTCTTCTCAATCGTAATTCCACCTTTCTTGGGGACTACCTGAGTCGGCGAAACCCATTCGCTATCAGCGATGGCATAAATAATTCCCATGTCCAGAAGTTTGATGATTTCTTTCTTAACCACCTCTTGCATGTGAGGGTTGAGCCTCCTCTGGGGCTGTCGTGCACATTTTGCACCCTCATTCGTCTTGATCTTATGCATGCAGATGTCCGGAGATATTCCTCGGATATCTCCTACTTGCCAACCAAATGCTTTTTCATTACGTTTCAAGACGTTGATCAATTTCATCTCCTCTATACGAGAAAGCTTGGCAAATATAATCAATGGAAGCTTGTCACCTTCTCTTAAAAACACATACTTAAGATGTTTAGGCAACGGCTTCAACACCAGATCTGCAGGGGGGTCTTCTAAACTCGACTTGAGATCTCCACTTTTCAACTCAACATCACTGAGTTTACTCTGTGGTCCCACCGCCAAAGCTTCTCCTTCCAACAATTCTTCCTCAAAATCACTTTGCTAATTGATCTAGATTGACCACACCATGAGTATTTAGATTATCAACCGGTCGCTCATATTCCGCTTACTGGCCATGACTTGCTTATCCATATAATCGGTGAAATCGTCCGTCATATAATCAATGGAAAAGCCGGTTGGAGGGCCGAGAGGGTACTTGAATGGATTTTAAGACATTGTAACTCACCTCTTGATCACCAACTCGGATAGTCACTTGCCCACCATCGCAATCAATGAGGGCTCTAGCTGTAGATAAGAAAGGTCTTCCAAGAATCAGGGGGACGTTTTCATCTTTCTCCATATCTAAAACATACCAATCGGCCGGAAAGGTAAATCTATCAATCTGAACCAAAACGTCTTTCAGGATCCCTGAAGCTTTCTTAGAAGATCTATCAGCGAATTGTAGACTCATAGTAGTGGGTTCTAGAAGGCTTTGTAAACCGAGCTGTTTGCATACAGACATTGGCATAAGACTTATAGAGGCACCTGATCACACAAAGAATTAGGGAAGACTAGACCTCCCATTAATACTTTTGTAAGTACGAACTTACCGGGGTCACCTCTTTTAATTGGTAAGTCTTCATAATTAATCATGGAGCAATCCTCACCAATTTGTCTTTCCATGCCTGCTAACTTCTTTTTCGAAGACACAACATCCTTGATGAATTTTGTATACTTAGGCATCTCGACCAAGACATCTGATAGTGGAAGATTTACCTGAGTATTTTTCAAAAGGTTCAGCACCTTCTCGTACTTTTTGTCCTCACTCAAGGGAATGTTGCTCTTTCTTGGTGGAAATGGAAGCTTCTTAAGGTCACTCTCAGAAAAGACTTTCTTTGAGGATGCACTTACAGCTTTGTCTTCCAGATCCTTCCAACGAACAACTTTTTCAGATTTTCTTATAGTCAGGGGATCGGCCTCCTGACTTTCGCTTGCTTTTTCAGTCCTCAAGGGATCAGCCACTTGAGGATCACCAACTTCTTCACCTCTCAGGGGATCAGCCACCTGAGTTTTCGCATGCAGTTGAGGGGAGTGTAGGTGCTCAGCTTCCCCTCCTGCCTTATCAATGGCAGGAGGGGCTAGTGGTTTCCCTGTTGGGAAAGACCACTAACTTGAGTACCGCTTCTCAGATTCATTGCACTGGCCTCCTCTTTACCGTATTGAATTGATGGCACGAGGTCAGTACATGGGCCTTTGTTCAAGTCAGCCTGAGCAACTTGACCACCCTTTGGATTCTTCTCGGTGGCGGGGCGGCGCACGGGGGTCTAGAAGCTAACTGTTCAGCCAGTTGCCCAATTTGTCTCTCAAGATTCTTCATTGATCTACTTTGCTCCTCCAATTTAGCTTCAAGATTGGTAGATTGGGAGGGGCCTTGAGTGTTTTGGAAATTTGGAGAATAGGGGTGGGCCGGGCCGACCTTGGATGCGAGAATTAGAATTGGCGGGCCAATTCTGATTGAACCTTTGAGGAGGATTGGAAAATTTTGAATTTTGGTTCTGATTAAAACCAGGGTTTCTATTGAAATTCTGATTCGAATTAAAATTCGAATTAGGATTAAAACTTGAAGGTTGACTAAACCCTTGGTTTTGAAAATTATTCTGGCCAGAAAGCTGATTGAACCTTTGATTGTTCTGGCCATAGAATGCATTCACTTCAGCATTCTGTCCGTTCATAGGACGGAATTTAGAAGTGTGCCCCACCTCGTCACAATTCTGACATGTGACTTGATTGTACTGTCCATAATCATGAACAGCATTCACTTGATAAGGTGCAGGGGGATTAAATTGACACTGGCCATTCATATGGCCAGTCGGACAGCAGTTTTCGCAGTACAGAACCTGAGGGTTCTATGGAAAAGAAGAAGTTTGATTTATCGGATTTGAAACTTGAGGTGTTGCCATCTCCTTCTGCAGCATGGCGATCAAACTTTGCAAATTGACTTCCTCAACCTTGGGAGGAGGAGGTGCTTGGATTGCTTGATAAGAGGGGGCGTAGTTGTACTTTGCAATGTCCTCAAACAATGCCCATCCCTCTTCAGGTGTTTTCTTCAGAAATGCCCCACCAGAAGAACTATTGACCATGCCTTTGGTGAGCTCGGTCAATCCACTGAAGAATGTATTGACTTGCCTTTCCAGTGGCAAGCCATGGTGGGGACACTTTCTAAGAAGAGACTTGAATCTCTTCCAACATTCGAAGAAAGATTCATTCTCTTTCTGATAGAAAGTGAATATTTCATTTAAACACTGGCCGTCTTTGAAGGTGGAAAATATTGACTCAAGAACTCTTTTCGAGTTCGGCCCGGGTGGTGATAGATTCGGAGGGAGAGAGGTGTACCACTCTTTAGCCTCTCCTTTCAAAGAAAATGGAAATAGTTTAAGCTTGATCGCATCCTCACTTACTCCTTGGATGCGTGTAGTACCGCATATCTCTAAGAATGTATGTAAGTGGGTATACGGATTCTCGATTGATAGCCATGAAAAATTGATGCATGCTTTGCATCATCTGGATAAGTCCCGGCTTTAGCTCAAAGGTTTGTGCGGTAATGGGCGGAATAACAATAGCCGGGTTGACTTTGACTTTGCCTGGCATGGCGTAGTACGCAACGTACGTCTATTGTTAGCGGCCATTATCACAAAATCGGTGATTTCCTTGGCTAGTTGATCTTCAAGATCTTGCTCGGCTCGTGTGCGCGCGAACCGCGAACGGAAAATCCGCTGTTTGGCCGGACTACGGTTCTCTCGGGGTCAGGGGTGTAGAATAACGGTCCCTTTTGACTCCGAGTTTGCATAAACCGGACCAAAAACAAGTGAAAAGAAGCCTAAAAACTAAGAAATTAAAAGCCTAAACTAAAAATTTAAAAACCTAAAGAAAAGAAAAGAAAAGAAAAGAAAAGAAGGGAAATAAGATTAGTAAGGAAAAGATAAAACAAACGGGCGTCCAAAGTCTTGGGGGCGTCCGGGTGGAATTTTGGATTTGGACGGGCGTTCGGTTGCCCAAACGCTCGTCGAAAGAAAAATACTTGAACGGGCGTCCAAATTTTATGGACGCTCGTCTAAGTGAATAAAAACAGAACAAAATTGATAATTTTCCGGCGGACGGGCGTCCAATTTCCCAGACGCCCGTTTGGTAGCGGGAAAATCAGAACAGAAACAGAAATTTGCAGAAAGGAAAAGAAGGTAAGACAGAAAAACAGAAATAAAGACGATCTAATCTCAAAGGAAACTACTAAGGGAAGGTCTTAAACCCTAACTAAAACCCTAATTAACTAGTTACCTAAACGATTATCAACTAAAAACAGGAATTTAAAACGAAATAAAAACAAGAAAAACAAAAACAAAACAGAAAAACGAAAAACAAAAACTAGACAACCGTCCGGTTCCCCGACAACGGCGCCAAAAACTTGTCACGGATTTTATCTAACAAAGCAAACAAGTAATAATCCGGTTAACCTCAAGTATAAGGATCGTAGTAATAGTGGTTAATGCCGGGTCGATCTTACGGGGAACTAAATGATTGTGATTTCTAGTTTTTGTTAACCTAAACTATGTCACGAAACTAATCTAAACGAAATAATAAAATGAGACGAACGAATAGAAAATAAAACTAGACGAGAGGATATGCTCCAAAGCTAGGAAGAATACGGGTTGCGAACCTATTTAAACTAAACTAATCTAAGATGCAAATAAAAGTAAACTAACTAAACAAATTCAAGTTTTAAGGATTTAAATCAAGTGTATAACGAGCAAACGAGGATTGATCCACCTATCCAACAAGCATTGATTTCCTATCTCGATTATATTGTGGTTTTTATCTAGGTTGTGATTCACCTTATCTAAACATGAACCCTAATTCCTTAGAAAGTTCATCTATTAATCTATTATCTTCCAATGCAAGATTAACGCGTTTTCTAACCAAAGGTGTAAACTTTATGATTATGATCTAGCAATTAAACCTATTAACTTCCGTTATGATAGATTCAAATTACTATTCTTATTCATGGTGATCTAAGGTTTATTAAGATTTCCATCAACAATAAACAATCAACACATGCATATCTTCCGATGTAAAAGCAATTAAAACATAATAAACATGAATAAGAAACAACCTTTAATAAAAACTCACAGTATGATCGATGAAAACGAAATCAACAATTGTTGGATGGCTTCACAATACTCGTTTGATGAAGCTTTTAGCTTCTGAACATCCTCAGCAACTCAAATTCGCAGAAACAGTGCATAAAAAGTAACTAGTTTAATCTAAATCTAAAGTGCATAAAAAGCTGGAATAAAAGGAAGAAAAACGCAGCCTAAAGCCGCCCCTAGGTTTAGGGTTTTGAATAATGAGTGTATGGTATGTTTAGGGTTGAGAAACAACCGCCTATTTATAGATTTTAAAGTCGGTTCAGCAAAGTCGGCTACCGGACGCCCGTCTGGAATCTTGAACGCCCGTCCACTCTTCAATAGAACTTCGAATCGGGCCGAGTCATGACCAGACGCTCGTCCATCCAGCGTCCACTCCAGCGTCCAAACTTTCTGAATCAAAGATGTCATCCTGGACGCTCGTTCAGTTTCAGCAAACGCCCGTCCACTGGACGGGACACACGCCGCCGATCCAATATGATTGAATTTCGATTTCTTGATCTTTATCTCTTTTCTTCTTGTCAATTCCTTCATTATCTCTTTCATCATCAAATATTTCGACTCTTATCTCCTTTTGATCATCATTCGAGCATCAAGCACGCACCTATAACACCACCTATAACACATTAAAAACATCGCAAAATGTAATAATGTCCAAATAATCGTAAAAACATAATTAAAGCACATAAATCAACATATTTTGCGATTAACTCTTTTTAAATATCATTTACTCAATAAATCCATTAGATACTCGTTTCTTATGCAAATTAACACAAATACGAGGGAAATTATCATAGAATATAGCGTTATAAATCGTATAAATTCACCCTTAACATTTTCCTATATAAACTATACCTGGACGTCCCATTAATCAGTGTAAGTATGAGATCAAGTTGAAGCCCAGAGTGAAACTAGTATCTAAGAAACCGTATAGAATGGCTCCAACAGAGTTGAAAGACATGATTGACACTGGAATCATATGTCCGGACGTGTCACCCTAGGGAGGCCGAGACTTGTTTGTGAAAAGAATTATGGTTTTGTGAGGCCTTGTATTGACCATCAAGAACCAATACCCTCTCCCTCGTATTGATGGCCACCACTTACGGGGAGCTAAGGTCGTTTTGAAGATTGACTTGAGATTAGGATACCATCAATTGATAATAAAAGAAGGGATATAACCCAGACAACTTTGAACACCCGTTATGGACATTTTGAGTTTGTGGTAACGCCGTTTGTTTTGACAAATGAACCTGCTCGGTTTATGGATCTTATTTACCGCATACTCAACCCTTATCTTGATAAGTTCGTGGTGGTTTTCATAGACGACATTCTGATCTATTCTCCCAACTAGTGTTGGAAAATTTTCGGGATAGGAAACCGCACGCCAAGTGCAGTGTATGTGAGTTTTGGTTGGAGAAACTATATCTCTATCTCTATCTCTATCTCTACTATATTTTTTTGTAAGCACTATCTCTACTATATTAAAAGTGTGAGTTTGTTCTTCCCTAAAAGTGTTTCTTCCAATGAATTTAATATATTAAATATATAATAATTAAATCAAAATACGTAAAATAAAAAGGTAAACATGCTGCCGCTATCAATCGGAGAAGACAAATTTTAGGGTGGTCGGCCCGAGTTTTGGACCACCATGTCATCACTTTAGAGGAAAATCATTGGGGATTTTGTCTACAAGTAGGGGCCAACTTAAAATCAATAATTCTCATTCGAGAGGGCATACCAAGTAGCCATCAATTACCATAAAAATTTTAGCTATCCTTATTTTATTAATTTAATGTATATCCACTGTTCAAAAAAAAAATTCCTTTACAGAAAAAAAAAACCTTTTAATTACTATCCTTATTTCCTTATTTTATTAATTTAATATTTATCCTTTTAATTTACGACTTAATTAATCAGTGTTTCCAAAGATATGTCTAACCACAATATATTTATTTCATTAAAATGTTATCATAATTTGATATTTTTTTTACAGAAAATTAGGTTTTAGTGCACTTTCCCTCCTGTATTTAAATTTTAATCCAGTTTATATTTTTTTTTTATTGATTTAAGGACAAAATAATTTCGTTCGGACTAAACTACCCTTACTAACACAAATGTCTCGCGCCAGATGCACCGCCGTCTCAAAAACAAAAAAGAACGACCTAAATACAGAAGCCGACCTCTTTCTTCTTTCTCATTCACTTCGAAATTGAAAGCAGCAGCATCAACTAGAACAACAACAACAACATCCACAACTGATTGGAGCATGTAACACCAATTTTGAAGCTTGCAGTTCATGGCTTCATCTAATTATGATTAAATCCCTTTGTGAGGCAGTCGAACCTTTATTTTCATCACCACATCATTTTTCGTCACTACTTTATTGAAGAAATCCATCTGCATTTGTTTTTCTTTTCGTATGAAGAAATCCTCTGTTTTTTTGTTGTTGAAGGAGTACTGTGATTTTTTGTTTATAGTTTGTGATATTTAACTGTATAAAAGCATACATGTATGTCAATGAATCCTACAATTATCCGCGAAGCCTTGATTGTTAGGCGGGATGGTTGAAATTCTTAATTCTGGATGGAAAAAAAGGAATCTTTCTTTTATATGTACACCTTACACGTATGAAGGTATGAGTATGCATGTACATACATATATGTATGTATGATCTCTGGTGTTTTGGTGTGATGGATCTGCTGATTTAAGAAGAATTTTGAGTCCACTCAAAAAAAAAAAATGTTTATGTTTTGGACATATCTAATGTTTCTGTTTTGGACATTTCAAGTGTTATAAATTCTGAAAATTTGCGTATTGAGTCTGGAAATTCACGTATCGAGTCTGGGACCGTTCCTCGGGCAACTGGGGTTGGGGGGGAATCCCAAGGCAGATATTGAAACTGCCATGGTAGATATTAAAGCTACCATTGTCAACTCTTTTGATAACTATGGAGCTTAAACTAATAGTTCTGTTGAACACAAATAATGGTAAGTCTGTTGTGGTTGGTAATATTGGTGATCCCACAGTTTAAGGGTTGGTTTAAGGATGCATCTATGATGTTTTAAAGAAGATTGATTGTGTTGTTCACTTGGTTCATATCATTAAGCTTTCTAATACACTAGTTTTGGGGGGTGTTACTGTGTTACTGTGTTACTGTTAATATCACTATGTGTTGTGAGATTTTCAGCCATATATACGCCAAGAATAAGGCTGAAAATCAGATTTTGGAGCAGAAAGCCAAGTGTTTCAGGGTTGAAAAACTTCAAATACTTTTATTGACTTCATGTTGTTGCCTTCTTCTACTTTGTTCAAGTATACAGAAAGATGCAATGTTTTTTTTTTCAAAAAAGAATAGGTTGTAGTGTGCTTCAAACCCCTCCCTTACATTGGGAAGCATACTAATGATGATATTTCAGTCATTAATGGATAAGAAATGCAATGTATATTTGTTTTCTGTGGTTATTAGTACTAAAAAGTGTTTTGAGAAGTTGAAGAGGAAAACAGAATTGGTTGTGTTACTGTGATGATAAGGTGTTACTGTGTTACTGTTAATATCGCTATGTATTCTTCGTAAAAGGTGTTATTGCAGGCATAAGGTGTCTTTATTTGGTTTTAATTTTTCCTTGCATTCCACTATTTGTTTTGGTGTAGGTTTGGCCTAGGTGATTGAAAGTTGTTGATTCAAATGGTAAGGCAATGTTGGTGTTTTTTTGTCTTTAGAAAAATGGAGGAGCTTAGATTCTCTATTGATGAGGTTGAGTTGCTGCTATTTAATGCATTTTTTTTCTGCATACGTCTTTCATGAAGTTTAATGTGGTGCGGGTTTGAAGGATAAAAGGTGCTTAGATGGTAAAACATACTGCTTTGGTCTTCAACAACTTGAAGAATGTTTTAGTTCCCCTGATAGGCTTTTTGATTATATCCAATATTATTAGGCTTTTATTATCTTTGCTTCCCTGGGAGTTGCATCTCCATAATGCTTTGATAGATTGTTTCATTACGATATGAAGCATTTATTGATAGATTGTTGTATTACGCAATGTAAATGGTGATATTTTGTCTGTTAATAAATGTGTTACTGTTACTGTGTTACCGTGTTACCGTGTTACCGTGTTACTGTATACGCTGCGATTATATTCGGCTTTCAAATACTACGTCGAAAGGGTATCAAATGAGGTCTCAAAATGAAGATAAAAACAACTATGAACTTTGGTGAAACAATTTTGATGATCGGTGTTCTAAATCAAAAGTTACGGTCGTTTATAAGAAAAACGCTCCGGTTGATGCAAATATTTTTTCGGCTTCAAAATTTACGTCGGGAGGGTATCGTATGAGATCTCAAATTAAAGAGTAAAAAAAATGAATTTTAGTGAAAACATTTCGATGATCGGAGTTCTAAATCAAAAGTTACGGTTTAAAAAAAACAAAAACAAAAAAACAAACAAAACAATGCAGCAAAGAAGAGGCGCGCTGCTTTTACTCAATTTCTGGCCGGCGCTGTTATAATAAGGGTAATATTGTCCGTCTGATTTTTTTTTGTCCATTTTGCAACTAAAAAAATGAGTGTATTCTATTTCTTAATTTTGTAATTAAAAATGGACTTTTCCATCAATCCCCCCCCTTTTTTTTATTATCATAATTAAATATTAAATAACTAAATATATTATTCATTTCATTTAAGTGGGACAAAAAAATTTGAGATATTAATTTTAGACATAATGAACTTAATAGCTTTTTTTGTTTTGGTTTTTTGAGAGAATGAACTTAATAGCTTGAGTTAATCGTTTTAGGTCAAAACAAATATGATTAACCTAAATAGTTATTTGATCTACTATGGTATAATAGCACGCAAGACCTAAGTTTTAGGAGTTACTAGTGGTATCAGATCACGCTACCTAATGGAACCAAGTGTCACACCATTAGAGATGATGAATGACATCTGTGGAATCCTCCGGTATGGTCCTTAGTTGGGGAGAATGTAATATCTAATAGAAAAAAATAGAACAAACATTACTACGATATAAGACTAAGACATGTTGAACTTAGAAAATTGGGTCAACATTTTAAGGCCGATTGAGAATGATGAACCTAAATAGCAATTAATTAATTCATTATGTTAATCCTCATCTTAATATCAATAAAATATTACCAAGATAAAGATAACAAGGTGAAATACCATCGGACAAACGTTTTGATAAAAATACTAATTAACCTTCACATAATATGAAATAAGTGTTGGTGTTTATTTATCTAGATCATTGAATCATATATTCTTAAATTCAATAGGTGGCTTCTACTGACACCCATATTTATTTGCTTCGGGCATTACAAAATAACTCTTAGTTCACCACATGTAAAAAATTTATCGAGTAGAAAAGTCACACGCCCGACTTTTTTGTCGAGTCAAAATTATTGGGTGCCTCAAGTAATTATGGTGTCTGAAGCATTTTTGTGGCACCAATAGAACAATCATTTCATACTATTAAAATATATCATATCTTGAGAGAATGGAGATTGAACAACGGAACCCTAAAGTTCCAATAGTCTTTACCAATAAGCCATATTCAATTTTAAAAATATATAATGACCATTATTAATCCTTATAAAATTTTAAATGCAGTGAACTTGATAGCTTGAGTTAATCGTTTTAGGTCATAACAAGTATGATTAACCTAAATAGTTATTTGATCTATTATGGTATAATAGCACGCAAGACCTAAGTTTTAGGCGTTACTGAGTGGTATAAGAACATGCTACCTAATGGAACCAAGTGTTACACCATTAGCGATGATGAAAGTCATCTGTGGAATCCTCGGTACGGTCCTGACAGGATGCTGATTCCTTAGTAGGGGAGAATGTAATATCTAATAGAAAAAATATAAGAAACATTACCACGATATAAGACTAAGACATGTTGAATTCGATAAATTGGGTCAATAGTTTAAGGCCGATTGAGAATGATGAACCTAAATAGCAATAATTTAATTCATTATGTAAAAATCAATATTAATATACATAAAATATTACCATGATAAAGATAACAAGGTGAAAAAGTAAATTTTATTGTACCGTCCGACAAACGTTTTGATAAAAATACTAATTAACCTTCACATCATATGAAATAAGTGTTGGTGTTTTATTTATCTAAATCATTGAATCATATATTCATAAATTCAATAGGTGGAATCTACTAACACCCAAATTTATTTATTTTTTGCTTCGGGCACCACAAAATAACTCTTAGCTCACCACATGTAAAAAAATTCTCGAGATGAAAAGTCACACGCACCAACTCTTTTGTCAAGTCAAAATTATTGGGTGCCTCAAGTAATTAGCATTTTTGTGGCGCCAATAGAACAATCATTTCATACTCTATTAAAATACATCATATCAAGAGAGAATGGAGAGTGAACAATGGAGCCCTAAAGTTCCAATAGTCATTACGAATAAGCCAGATTCGTAGATTTTGTTTCTAAAGCTTTTGAATTTGGTCACTTTGATTTCAGGCTCAACCAAACCCTTTTTTAATTCGATACCTAAAACAAACCCCTATGAATCATGTTGCTCAGTTCAAGCCTATTTCCATGAACAATGTCTGTGTAAAAATCATATCAAAAGTTATTGCTAATAGACTACAAGGTGTCATTGGTAAACTGGTGTCTCAGACCCAAGTAGCTTTGGTACCAGGCAGAGGTAGTATTGGAAATAATATTCTAGCTCAAGAAGTGCTCCACCATTTCAAGAGCAAAAAAAGGAAAAACTAGTGAAATGATGTTGAAAATAGACCTAGAGAAAGCATATGACAGGGTTGATTGGAAGTTTCTTGAGAGAATTATGTCAAGCATTAGCCTTGCCCAGAAGATTGTCCAACTCATTTTGTTCACCCTGACATCCTCCCAGCTTGTCATTTTGTGGAATGGTAATAAAATGAAGCCCATCCAACCTGAAAGAGGGATCAGACAAAAGGACCATCCGACACCCTATATTTTTGTACTATATATGAAGGTCCTTAGCCAACACATTGATAAGGCTATTCAGGAGGGAAATCTGGAACCCTTGAGGATTGAAAGACATGCACCTCGGCTTTCACACATATTTATTTGCGTATGATCTGGTTCTTTTTGGATAGGCCACCACTGAGCAAGCTAATACTATCAGACAGGTGCTTGAAATATTATGTGCTATCTCAGGACAAAAATTGGGCACAAACAAGTCCAGGTTTAATGTGTCTAAAAATACTTTAAACCAATTGAAAGGAATCTTCAATCGTGAACTAGGTATGCAGTATTATGAGGATCTTGGTCACTATATGGGTGTTCCTTTGTTCCGTACAAGGCTAATCAAACAAAAGTATGAGTACATTATGGATAATATGACTAGAAGACTAATTGCCTCTCTGAGCTGGAAGGATGATTCTGATCAAGTGTTCCCTTGACACTCACCATTTTTGTGCAAACAATTAAACTCCTTCAAGGGAGCATTGATGCAATATAAAGATGTGTAGATAGTTTTTCTGGAGGGGAGTAACAGGGTGCTGGAAAAATGCATTATGTGTCCTAAGATAAACTTTGTCAACCAAATGATAATGGATGACTAGGGTTTAAAAACCTCCACTTCATACATGGCTCTCCTTGGCAAACTTGTATGGCAGACCCGTCCTGATGATCAGTATATGTGGGTCCAAACCCTTACTCAATAGTATGACATCCCGTTTCGGACCAATAAGCTCAAGCTCTCATACTTGGAAGAGTATATGTACAACAACATCACCTTTCAAATTTGATGTTGAAAATGAAGGGATAATCCGGAAGCGCAATAATAGAAAGAAGTATACCGTTGCATATGGATATGCCTACCTTAGTAACCCTGGTGTTAATACATGAGAATAAGAGTGGTTGAATATGTGGAAAATGAAGAGACCAACTAGATTGAATTTCCAATTATGGCAAACTTCTCATAATGCACTCCATTCTATGGAAGTTCTCTGTCAAAGGTATGTGACCTCCACACCTATACGTGGACTCTACAAGATGGAATAAGAGACCAACTTTCACGCTTTGAGAGACTGCAGAACTTCCAAGATGATCTGGAAGAATTTTCACCCAAGAAGAGCCTGGACTACTTTATTTACACTCCTCAGTCAAAGAGTGGATCAGCAGCAACCTTGAAGACTCCTGAGACAATAGAGTTTGGCCTTACCATTTCAGAGATTTGGCTTACTTTGTGTGGCACTAGAGAAATCAGGTTTAAGATAGGCACTGCAGTTTACACCTTACCATTAATGTTTTGATCTCCAAAGGGGAGACTATAGTTAGAAATCTATGTTTATCTTGGGGCTTGATGTGATTTTATTTTGAATTATTTACTTTGATTGTGGTTGTTGGACATATTTTAAGTTTTAATGATGAGTTCCAGACTAGATGTTATAGAGCAAAGACAAAAAGATGTCTAGATCAAATGTATAGGTTTATTAGAGTTTGATATTTGTATAGGTTTGATCAAACAAGCACTGTAATTAGGTCAGCTGACTTTATTAGCAGACTGTCTAGGTCGGTAGAGTGTCTAGGTCAGTAGACTTTCTAGGGACCTGCTGAAGACTGAAGGCTGAGGGTTCAAACTCAGTTTCCTGAAGGCTGAGGGTTCAAACTCAGTTTACTGAAAACTAAGGGATCAAACTTAGTATTTAAAGTCAAGGCTATGGAATCAGAATTTAGGGAAGTCTGTGATGACCTAAACTGATTACATATACTTGTGTACAAGGTCTAAGTTCCATATTTTAAGTGGTGATTGGAACTTAGTTATGTTCAAAATGGTGTACTCTAACTTCACAATAAAAAGTTAGATGAGAAGAAGTCAGCTGAAGTGTTATTAAAACACAGCAGACTTAAACCTGCTGACAGAAATGTGCATCAGCAGGCTGATATACTTCAGATAGTTGCTGAGTATAATTCTCGATTTAATCAAAGGTTACATTGGAAGATTAAAAGGATAAGGATGGATTAGAAGCCTTGATTTTGTCAACAAATCAATGGTCAAGATAAAAGGAACGTTGGAAGGATTTAGAGTTTTATCCAATGGATACAAGTCAAAGGGTGGACAGACTGAAAACTGACAAAAAGCTAACTGACAGTGTCAGTCATATGAACAGAGACAGAAAGCAAGTCAAGATGTAGACAAGTCTGAAACGGCTAGGTTTGAAATTCAAACATAAGTCACATGATTCTCACCTATAAATAGAAGACTCCTGATTCAGATACAAGTGATGAAAATTAAGAAGCACAAATAATCTATTCGAAGCTGTCAAGTTAAATCAAGAAAATCACCCTGCTGACATACACTGAGCTTTAACTGACTGATCTAGGAATTTCTTCAAGTGTAACCTTCTATCAAGTTACATCAAGTATATACACTTGAAGACATCAAGATCATTTCATCCTTATCAAGCTGACAATTGAATCATTTGCTTGATTCAATCTTTCTTTTACAAGAAACCTGATGAAGACAGAGAAGCACTTAGGTGTCAAGAACCGTTGTTTGTGGTGGAGCTGGTGAAGAGGAAATCCTACCTTTCAAGGACCAGTGGAATACTTTGGAGCATCAATCCTACATGTTTCAAGTGATCAGTTTGTGAAGCCATAGTTATTGGTGTAGGACAAACAACTTAAGGATTTTTGTAACTGCAACCTCAAAGATCTCTAGTGAATTTCCTCCAATATCACAGGAGAAGAGTGGACTTACAAGATTACACCACCTGGAACCACTATAAAATTTGCCTACTTACTTTCTGCATTTAGTATACTGATCACATCAACTTATTGAAACTAGCAACTGAATCACACACTTACACTACTGAGTATCCAATACTTAGTATCATTATTTTAACAACAAGTAATAAGGCTTAAACTAAATATATTACGCTGCAACAAATACTAATATCAACAGTCAGCAGACTACTGAGTGGTCAGCAGACTCCTGAGGAGTCAGCAGGCTACTGACCTTGCTGAGTTTGTTAACTCCAAAAGTTTTAAGTGTTAAGTTTATTCACCCCCCTCTAAACTTAACCCAAGCCTTTTCAAGGGACCAACAGTGGTTTTCCACTTCATTATAATAAAGAAAGATCATTTTTGTATAAGAAAAAAAATCCATGGCCGGCTCCGAAGATCGGAGCCGCCCCAAATTTCCAACCTACACCAATCCGTCAATAATGTCCAAAACCATCCATCTGTCACCCATAGCATCCATCCTGATTCCCATCTGTCAAACCCATTTCGACCATGGTTGACCCGACGAAAGTCCTTCAGCAGCTTCTTTTTTGTCAAACAACCAAGTAAAAAGAAGCTGACCCGACCATGGTTGAATTAACGGCTTCTTTTTTTTCGTTGAATGAATCAGATTCTTTTTTTTTCCTGATCTTCCCCGTTGAATGACCAACAAAAACATTAATATCCTAGCTGGTCCAGTTCATCATTATGTAACATAATACAAAATTATACAAAGATTAAAATATAATCTTCCATTCTCATGTAACACGAATAACAATTCTTTCCAAAATACACATAAACTTAGTCAAATTGATGCAAAAGCTTGTTATATTTATCCGGCTGACAATACACATTACAAACTAAATACAAGAAATTATGAATTAAGACGTGTATACAACTTTATTTTTTCAGCATTGTTGGGATATTATTAATTTTGACGTTTGTGCAGCAGTGCATGATTTTTTTTTTCTGGGATTCACCTGCCTAGATACTTTGCCACATCCACTATCATTTTATTGCCAAAGAAACCTGGAGCGAAATCTTGGAAAGAGTTTAGACCTATCAGACTTTGTACGGTTTTTTCCAAAATAATCACCAAGATTATTACAAACCGAATTAATCGTATCATTCCGCAATTAGTTTCGGCTTGTCAGACTGGCTTTATCCCTGGGAGGAGTATTTTTGATAATATTTTGGTTGCGCAAGAGCTTTTTTATGATCTAAATAAGAATCTACAATCTTCTAATATATGTCTCAAGTTAGATATGGAAAAGGCTTATGATAGAATGGAATGGAGTTTCATTATGCGTATGCTTAGACTGTATGGATTTAAGGAGACTTTTGTGGACTTGGTGTTTAGAACTCTTTCAGACAATTGGTTTCATGCTTTAGTCAATGGAGAACCTTTTGAAGCATTTCAAGCAACTCGGGGTGTAAAACAAGGTGATCCTCTTTCTCCGGCTCTTTTCATCCTCGCAGCTGAGTATTTTGGCAGATGTATTACTGAGGTCATGCACCATAACAGCGGTATGCGATTCGAATCAAAGGTTCATGGTATACATTATCTTGCTTTCGTGAATGATATGATCATTTTTACGAGATGTAATAAGCAGGGGCTCAAAAAACTCAAAGATGTCTTTTAGCACTACAAAGAGGTTTCAGGGCAACGTATCAATGTTCAAAAAAGTGCTTTTATTGGTGAAAATCTTTTTGTGGTCAAGCAAAGGTGGGTGAGGAGTATCCTCGGGTTTGTACAGGAAACCACTCATTTCAAGTATCTGGGAGTGCCTCTTTTTTATGGGAGAATGAAGTGCATTTATTTCGATGATTTGTACACACGCATCTATAAGCGGATAAATCATTGGGGAAATTAGTTGCTCTGATATGGAGGTAAAATTATTTTTATACGCCATATACTGCAATATTCCTATATTATTTTGCAGGTGTTATCTCCCCCTAAAGCAGTTATTTCTTGGCTGCATAAGCTATTCCCGTGGGATAAATCGGTGAATGAAAAACGAGTACATTGGAGGGCATGGGAGCATATGTGCAAGCCTACAGAGGAAGGGGGATTGGTGTTCGATCTTGGCTTGATGTTATTGACACTTTCTCCATGAAACTATGGTATCGATTACGGCAAAAGGAAGGTTTGTGTGCACATACTATGCATGCAAAGTACTTATAGCATCACCATCCAACTCGCTTACCTTTTTTCAATACTTTCTCTCATGCCATGAAGCACGTATGGAACGTTCGAGAGCGGTAAGAGGAAAACATTTATTGGAAAGTTGGTAAGGGAATATCAGTTTTTGGAAAGATAGGTGGACACATATTAATTTAGAACCCCTAAATGGGTCGATTAATAATTTGTCAGTTGCTGCTTGCTGGCTAAATGGACAATGGAATGTCGATTTATTACGGCAACTTGTCGATGAGGAAGCTGTCAATTACATCATGGATATTCCAATTGATGAGGGTGCTGATGATAAAGACATTTGGGCTCCTTCGCCTTCGGGTTTTTTCACATCTAAATCAGCATGGAATGTAGTACGCAATCCCGGTATTCAACACCGCTCTTCCACATGATTTGGCATAAACTTCTTCCCACAAAGATATCATTCTTTTGCTGGCGTGTTCTTCACAAGCTCCTTCCGGTTGATAATATTATTCAAAGGCGGGGTATTACCCTTGTTTCCAAATGTCATTGTTGTGGTGATCAAGAAACCATACGGCATCTTTTCCTAGAAGGGCAACTTGCGCAAAAGGTTTGGAACTATTTTGCACCTTTTTTTGGGGTTTGCCTGCATTCTTTCATTTGTATTGAAGCACTTTTAAATTTTTGGCGGATTTCTACTTTTACTATTCATCATGTCCGCAACATTGTTCCTTGTATTGTTCTCTGGTTTTTGTGGAAAGAAAGGAACACTTGCAGGTTCAACAATGATAAGCCATCTCTTTGGAGAATTATTCTTCATGCTAAAAGATTGTTGAGAATTATCGCTAAACAAAAGTTGTAGCACGAAAATATATCTAGCCTGATCATGATGTGCCTTTCTTTATGGGTACTCGTGTAAAATTGAAGAAGCCAAAGATCCACACTCTTATCAAATGGCATCCACCTAATGTAGGGAGAGTTAAGTTAAATGTTGATGGAAGTGTGCGACATGGACAAGCTTATGGTGGAGGCATTATCCGTAATTCTAGTGGTGATTTTATTCTTGCTTTTCACCAAAGTTTCGGCACGGGTGATGCACTTTGGGCTGAATTTTCTTCTTTGCACCGAGGAATAAGCTTATGCATTAAGTATGGTTTTCAAGTGGTTGATATTGAAGCCGATTCTAAAGTTATGGTTTCCATGTTGCTACATGATGATGTGGGAGGATGACCTTTATGTATGATCATAGCTAAAATTGGACAACACCTGAAAAAATTAGATTTTTCGATCTATCATATCTATAGGGAATGCAACTCGGTGGCTGATTCCTTAGCGGGTCTTGACAATGAAGATACCATTTATTTTAATTTACATGATCTGCCTCAACAAGTTACTTCTGCTTTTCATGATGACATCCAAGGCGAATTTCTAATTCGACGCATACGTACCACATAAGGAAGCACTCTTCAATCATTGTGAAGAGTGCAAAGCAGGTTGTGTTGTTTTGGATGCTTATTCTGGTTTTTTAATAATCTTCAGACTTCTCGCTTCTGGTTTTCTATTTTAGAGATGACTCTAATCCACGGGCGGAAGGATACTTGGCGGCTTTCAAAACACTGGACGACACCCTTCATGCTTGGAGGGTGTCAAACAGGACCTACATGCACGAACTGGAGTGCTTCAATCACGAAAAATAGAAAGTGGACTTGCAATGAATGGAAGCTTCAAGCTAAGATGAGTTCAAAATGCCATGAAGTCGTTATCCCAACCTATTGGAGAGACAAGCATGAGAGATATATATATATCAAGGGCGGCTTAAGCCACAAACACAGATTCAAGCCCACTTCACCTTTCACTTACGAAGATGGATGATGGAGAGGAAAAGATTTATTTTCAAGTTGTCCCCATTTTTTGTTTTTATTTTGACTGATTTCTTGTATTTCGGGGTTTTAGTTTTTGAGAACATAGGGTGATGTACTCTTTCCTACTATAACGGATTTTCCCACACTGGGTTTGCCGCTAGTACGTTTTAAGGAGGCAAGACTATGTTCTGACACGTAACTGATATAAGGGGAGGGCCAAGATATGGCTTGTTTGGAACTTTAAAATAAATAAAATAAAATAAAAAATTTATTTTATAAGAGAATCTATCTATATATATAACCCTTCATTTCAGTTTGGTACACTTTCAAATTTCCCAAAAAAGATAAAAAAGAATGTGGCATGTTTTGAAATTTGAACCTGGTTTTCCCAAAAAAAATAAAAAAGAAATAAAAATATAACCCTACCACTTCATTTCAGTTTGGTACACATGTTAGGTGTGATGCCCGAAAGACAATTTTGTAATTGTTTTATTTAATAAATGAAATAATATTATTATTCATATTTATTATTCTCATAATCACCGATGTGACAATAGTATTTACACTATAGAAAACCCTAAGTATATCGTTTATGTAATCACTTAACTCAGTGTATGGGATATACACGGGAGGATTGAGTTAGTGAAGATGTACTTAAAATACAATTAGCCCGTAGTGAAGTTAATCGAGAGTATCGGGTCTCTCCTTTAACGTGCTATTAATGTGCCCGACACAATATGTGTGATTGTCTTATCCGGACTTTCGGTTAAGAGAACCTAGTGGGGCATTTATATATGATAGATATATCATATAGGGGTGGACCGATTTGATTAGAGTTCACGATATAATTCCGTAATCGAGAAGTCTTATCGAATCAATGGATGATCATATTTATGGATATATCTTAATCCCGAGGTGATCACGATCAACGCCTTGAATCGGTATGAAGTTTGACTTGACGGTTAAGGATTACACCGAGTCCGTGATCCGAATTACCCCATCTTGGCATTGTACTTGGATTGAGTGAGTATTCGTGTTATCACGGATACGGAATCCATTCCTTCCATTTATGGAAGTAGATAGACAGTTCCCTTATTTGTTAATCCTAGAAACTGATCGATCGCGCGAGTTCATATTATACTGATTAGCTACCAGTGAGGTCTATGAATTAATTGATCACTAGAGGGTTAATGGTAAATAAGGATAAGAAGTCTAAAAAGGGTTAACGGTAACTTCCCGATTTAGAATGAACAGTCTATGGAGGATTAATCCATATGTAATGATTATATCAATGGACGCTTATTATTATTCTCGTGAGGAGATAAATATAATCTCATAATCGGAGGAGTGCAGTCATGGGATTATGGTGGCATATTCTTGTGATTGATTTATCGAATATAATTATTCTGTTCGTAAGATAATTATTTATTTGATTTATCGGAGCCGCTGATTATTAGTCCATGGTCCCCGACGTGCCTCCTAATATAGCATAGCTATTCTCGGACGTCGAATCCTAATAATATTAATTTAGTTCTTATTGGACTTTATTAAAACGATATGTGAATTAATTGTTTAGTGAACTATTAAATTAGTTGGGCTAAATAATTAAATGTGTGGAAAAGACATTTTCCATAATCTTGGCCCAATTATTGTGTAATGGCAAAATTGATATTGACTAGGTCAATATTAGTGAATTTTCGCCCCAAGCCTTATTTTTGGAACAAGAAATTATTTTCTTGTGTATTAATAAGACATGTGCATAAAATATTTATTGGATAAATATTTATGGTAAGAAATAAAGATAAATATTATTCTAGATTTGTTCTAGAATATTATGGGATTATCTTTTATTAATTGGATTATTTATTTGCAAAATAAAAATCATTGGAGGTTAAGTTTTACTCTCCTATATAAAGAGAGTTCTCCCAAGCCTCATAACACAACACATAATTCGACTTCTCCTCTTAGAGAGAAGAAGTGTAAAATTCGGCCAAGGGTGAGTTGAGGGAAAATCTTGGAGATTTTTCCGGGTAGCATATCGGAAGGATTCGAGTCGAGGATTTCCTTCCACCGGGAGTTGCTTGGATCACACGTACGGAAGATCGTGGTGCTCTTCACATCTTTCTTTGTTTCCTATTGCGGTTCTTTAACTTGGATTTTGAGATCCAAGAGGTATGTTCTACAACCCCCTTGTAGATGTAGATCTAGTTATTTTATTACGTGTATTTTATAGATCTAGATCCTTAAATCGCTTCCGTTGCGGATGATATTACTAACGGTGGTATCGGTCGCCATGGTGATCTATATTTATACGTATAAAATATTAGATCTAGGAGTGGAAAACATGTAGTTTTTGTGTCCCAATTTTTTTAGGGGCCGATGCATATATGTTTATTTTTTATGTTGCGATTGTTGTGGTTGAAGAGATGGATTGGGGTTGACACTGTTTACCCGTTAGATCTATTGTAAACTCATATAAACGATGAAAATTCGTCCATATGAGTATAGGAAATTATGTAATTCTTTTTTATTGCAATTTTAATTTCCAGAAAATAGATCTGTTTAGTAGCTGTTTAGTTATTTCTTGTTTCCCGTTGATTGAACCGTTGAAACGACGATCCCTCCGGTCAGAATCAAGATTGGAAGATGATGAAAAATTCCACAAAATTTGGCGTCGATCGGAGTCCGTTTTGATATCCGTTCGTTGCTGCAAAGAAGCTGTTGTAATAGAAAAACGCAGGATTCACAGAAACCCTACCTGTGACTTCCTCGAATTTCTGGGAAAGTTTGGATCGTTGAAACGCAAATCCAACCGGTCAGATCGATAAATATGGAGTTTTTGACGTGGAATAAAAATTTCAGGTCAATCGGGATTCATCTCGATTTCCGATCGGCCTCGGGAAGTCTTTGAGGCACTGCTGTAAAAGTCAGATCCAGCAGCAAGTTGAGCGGCTCACTGGAGAAAATTGACAAGTCAAATCTCCGATCCAACCGTCCATATTGAAGCCCGAGGAATGAAGAACAGATCTGAAAAGTTTCGTCACGATCCAAGCTCGTTTGGTTTCCCGATCATCGAAGAATTTGAACAGCTGCAGATTATGTTAGAAAGTAGTAAACCCTAATTAGGGTTTGTTTAATTTTTTTCTGATAGATTAGATACGGGGGTCCCAACGATCCATCTCGGTGTTTAAATTTTCCGCAATTTATTTTTTATGTGTTTGATCATAAAATAGATATAAAATCGGAATTACCATGACACGTATCATATCATAAATCCACTCCATGCATACATGTAGAATTTTAATTTTGGTAATTAAAATAGGCATGTATACAAACTCACGTAATTAGTTGAAATTTAATTAATACGTGGTAATTAATTAATTTAGTAACTAATTAAAGATCCGAGGACGGGTTATGAAATCGTTAAGCCTTTCGGTGTGTGTTCTCGGTGAACCGCCGTAAAAGCCCAAACGAGATCACGTTTTCGATTCGTAGTGTCTACGAGATTGAATGATGGTAAAAAAAAACAATAAATCTTGGATAAAAACGGTTCGCTTATAGGTTGGGTGGTCAACTGAGCTAGGCTCGACCGACTTGACCCTCCTAGTGTGATGTATGCACGGGGGTCCGGCAAGACTAAGCTACACCGGCGAGCGGAGGGGTGATTCCTTCTTATCTCAATGGGGCTCTCTTGACCCGACTTCGTCCGACTGTCACATATGTTCCAACGAATAGGACGGGTAGGCTTGCCTACGTTATCGACACCATTCGGAATCCTTGATTTGATGTGCTTTTATGTTAACATCAAAAAGACGTGGTTAGTTAATCCACCACCACTTCCAAAATATTGAGTGGGAGCGGGGGAGGCGACAGCCAACCCCACGGCCTCTACTATAGATACAAGTAAGTGAGAGAAGGGTGACGCCTCGCGGCGCTTTGATTTCGTCCCCCTACAGATGGTGTTCATCCCTATCAACATTCATGGTTTGGTCTCCGAAAGGATATGATTTCTGGGTACTCGTCGGGTCACTGACCTATCCTACGACGGCACACTCGGGGCGTACCTAAGAGATCCGATATAGTAGGTCACACTCATCATGGGTATTCTTGATAATATCTAGGCTAAAAAAGGAAGGTAGTCAATGAATAAAGGGATGTTCGATTCTCGTGGGATGTTCGATTCTCACAAGTTATTTATTGATGAGATTGTCTCGATTTAACCGTCATCTCTTTGACCTACCCTACGGCGGCACTGAGATGCGAGGTTAAAACCTTGGAATGGTAGAGTAGACTTAATTTTAGTTTACAATTCCTAAAATAAATAATATAGTAGTGTTAAACTTGAATTAATATATGTCATTTTATTTACAGTATTATATCCCTTACTAAATTGCTTAAAATTTATAATTGACTAGTATTGACTTCTTTAAAAAGTGGAAAGTAACTAGGACGTTGAACTAGTTAATCGATAATGCAATTATTTTTCGAAAGAGATATTTTCTCTTAAGCCTTTTAAAAACCAGAGTGACATATAGGTATGTCACTAGTGTCATTCGTGTCAAACGGGAGACAAACTTAGGTGATTTCGGACTTTGAAATTCTTCTAGTGAATTTTAAGTGTGTAGTGATTACACGAGTAATTTTCTAATTGAAAAATCGGAAAATCATGAAGTGTTACTAGTTGGACGATATTTGGAATCGATGAACTAGTGGGAGCTTTATGATTTGTTGTTTTTCTAAAACATTAGAAAAGTGTAACTGACTACACACGTAACTGTTCTAATTGAAAAACCGGAAAGTCATGGAATGTTGCTAGTTGGACGATATTTGGAATCGATGAACTAGTGGGAGTTCTATGATTTGTTGTTTTTCTGGAAACATTGGAACTATGTACGAAAGATTTTCTAATCGAGAAAATCAGAAAATCATAAAAATAAAGCATTGCTCGTTAGACGGTATTTGGAACCGATAAACTAGTGGGAGCTTTAATGTTATGATTTGTTGTTTTTTCTGGTATATTAGAAAATCCGAGAAGTCCCGACGAGTAACACTCGTAATAGACATCCCACGGTTCAAGAGTAGTGTCTACGCAAAAGAACCGCTTGTTCAAGACTGTTTCTATTCATGGAAAGTCAAGAATGGGAGAATATGTCTAAAAGTGTTAGTCATCTAAACTGAGAAAACTGTAAGGCTGAACCGAAAATTAATTAACTGAAAATCATAGGATAAGGACAGTGATTTTGGATCACCAACCTACGAATCCTTGGCGATTTTCTCAAGCTAAGTTCTTAGGAAGAACAAGGTAGCAGTGCATTTAACGATTAAAGGAGTAAACAACGGGCAGTTAATTTTAGCTAGAATAGTGGGAGTGATATAAGGAAATGAATCTCGGATTCTATCCTTGGATATCACGGAAAGTTTATTTTCCGTTTTAAGATTCGTTGGAACAACTGGATTTACCTTCTATTCGATAATTTGTTTGTCGTATAGAAAGTGAATATACCATTTGTAGTACGAATCCAAGACTCGGACTTTTGTTTGATAGAGTCAAAACCACTTAGAACTGCTGAAATATGTATATAAAACACATCTTAAGAACTATTAAAAGCAATTGGTTTCTATATTAGATAAACGCTTCTTCATATTCCATAGTTAGTGCATAGTCCCTAAAAGACAAGACCTGAAGACTGGCTCAGGGTGATTCCTTTCTCCCAGTCTGGTTATATTGTCTCAAAGGTTCAATGACTAAGTTTCTTTTCAATCGGGAAAGGATAATGGTTATAAAGAAGTAACATAGCTTGTTCATAACGACCTTCGGGGTCTGATGAAAGATACAAGCTAGAAGGAGCTTCCGAGTAGTGACTTCTTGTCTGATAACTATTCAAACACTCCGGTAAGTTTATCCAAAATATTTTGAGGTTTCTCTGGTTTTCAACGAGAGATAGAGTATTCTATACTCAGAATAGGCCATTCATAGTCTTCGAGACTGATGCTCAGCCTGCCTCATTGTGACATGTTCTCACTAAGTGAGAAACCGTTAAATTGCCTTATATAGTTTTAAATGTGCAAAAATACACTGCTTAACTCAATAAAGATATTGGATGCGAAATAACGGTTTACATTGAAATATAATACCGAGAATCTACCCAGAATATGCTTTGGAATTTACGGATAAGGTGTGGATTCGGTTCACCCCACTTCCATAAAAGCATTTAGCACACGGTGCTTGGAGGTAAGACTAGGAATTTCGCGCATACGTTCGGTCAATGACCATTCGTGCTATATCTTTTAATCTATTGAGTATAAAGGTTAGATATAGGATTCTTGGAATCGGGAAGGGACAGTTATACTATTGCATCCTTTCTGATAGAGTCCATGAACAGCAAAACCTTGAACCTTGAAGTACGTTTACTCAAGGTAGTTACTAACGATTAAAATCGTACCACATCCAACATCGGTTGTTGGTGATAACACTAAATACTACTAAACTAGATCGAAATTTCGATCCACCCGGTAAGTATTGGGAGTATGGTTTATCCATTACCCATTACGGTTTCGCGGACTTGGTAGTCCGAGGATCGATTGATGACCTATGGCTCTTTTGAGAGCGGATAGGATTCGATAATAGAGGTTGGTTTAACGACCATAACCCCGTGAATGGAGTTCGGTACTCCAGTTCTGTTCATGCTCTTGTAGAACCACCTGAGCGTCTCAGGCCCAGTGGGAGTAATTGGATCTTCACGGAAAAGAGTAGAATGAGTTCGGTATTGCATGATTTCGTTCAAAAGCAGAAAATAGGGGTGATTCCATGAGACTTTCTTGCCAAACAAACGGAGTCTGGATTCATTCGGAAAAAAGGGTATTGCCTTATGAACTTATGACAGAATGACTGTCAAGGCTTATGTCCTTTGTGGATAAAAAGTAAACCTCTCGGTCATTGGAAGTCATATATTTCTACAATATGTGGATTTGACCAGAATATTGATAAGTCTTTTGTAGACTGTATATCAATTTTAGTACAGTAGTGAATATATAAATATATATTAGTGTTTGTGAAGGATAACACTGCACCAGTTTGGCAACAACATGGGTGTGTTATTTGAAGTCAGAATCTGACAATACCACAATTCTCTGCAACAGAGATTTGGACAACATTTTGAAGAGTTTGACTCGGTCGAATTCATTAGAATCAGTCACTGGTTTCCCATCCATCTTATTGGTTAAGATGATGCATCCGTGTATGCAACATTCAACGAGGAAGTTCTACCCTATGCCTCGGAATGACTCTCTAAATCTTCGGATCAAGAGAAATGGGATAGATTCTCTTTCTAGTAAGAGATGGTCAGGTTATTGAACGTCAACTTTGATCGAATCTTAGATTCGGCGGTTAACAAAGCAAGTTTAGTATGTCCTTTAGTATCTTGAAGAGAACGAGGAACAATATGCGAACATATTCATGTGTAAACTTGGATATGTGTGATACACTGATTTTGACTTTAAGTCAGATTAAGGATGATCGTTAAGTCGATCTCGGGCTCAGTGTTTACTAAGTACCACATGATTAGATGGACCGGTAACGTTTCGATTCTACGGATCGTCTCGAGCCGACAACCTGACTAATCATTAAGACCCATGACGTTTGGATGTAGGTGCTCCCCGAGTCACTGACCTATCCTACGACGGCATACTCGGAGTGTACTTTGGAATCTGAAATGGTTATGATATGCTTAGTAGGTACATGAATACGGGATGAGTCTCCATTGCTTTAGAGCAAGTGGGAGATATAGTTTGTTGTATTTTAAATAATAGGGTGTGCTCTAAAACAATTAATCACATGCTTTCGTGCAAGTGGGAGATTGTTAGGTGTGATGCCCGAAAGACAACTTTGTAATTGTTTTATTTAATAAATGAAATGATATTATTATTCATATTTATTATTCTCATAATCACCGATGTGACAATAGTATTTACACTACAGAAAACCCTAAGTATATCGTTTATGTAATCACTTAACTCAGTGTATGGGATATACACGGGAGGATTGAGTTAGTGAAGATGTACTTAAAATACAATTAGCCCGTAGTGAAGTTAATCGAGAGTATCGGGTCTCTCCTTTAACGTGCTATTAATGCGCCCAGAACATAATAGGTGTGATTGTCTTATCCGGACTTTCGGTTAAGAGAACCTAGTGGGGCATTTATATATGATAGATATATCATATAGGGCTGGACCGATTTGATTAGAGTTCACGATATAATTCCGTAATCGAGAAGTCTTATCGAATCAATGGATGATCATATTTATGGATATATCTTAATCTGAGGTGATCACAGTCAACAGCTTGAATCAGTATGAAGTTTGACTTGACGGTTAAGGATTACACCGAGTCCGTGATCCGAATTACCCCCACCTTGGCATTGTACTGGATTGAGTGAGTAGTCCGTGTTATCACGGATACGGAATCCATTCCTTCCATTTATGGAAGTAGATAGACGAGCTTCCTTATTTGTTAATCCTACAAACTGATCGATCGCGCGAGTTCATATTATACTGATTAGCTACCAGTGAGGTCTATGAATTAATTGATCACTAGGGGGTTAATGGTAAATAAGGATAAAAAGTTCTAAAAAGGGTTAACGGTAACTTCCCGATTTAGAATGAACAGTCTATGGAGGATTAATACATATGTAATGATTATATCAATGGACGCTTATTATTATTCTCGTGAGGAGATAAATATAATCTCATAATCGGAGGAGTGCGGTAATGGGATTATGGTGGCATATTCCTATGATTGATTTATCGAATATAATTATTCTGTTCGTAAGATAATTATTTATTTGATTTATCGGAGCCGCTGATTATTAATCCATGGTCCCCGACGTGCCTCCTAATATAGCATAGCTATTCTCGGACGTCGAATCCTAATAATATTAATTTAGTTCTTATTGGACTTTATTAAAACGATATGTGAATTAATTGTTTAGTGAACTATTAAATTAGTTGGGCTAAATAATTAAATGTGTGGAAAATATATTTTCCATAATCTTGGCCCAATTATTGTGTAATGGCAAAATTGATATTGACTAGGTCAATATTAGTGAATTTTCGCCCCAAGCCTTATTTTTGGAACAAGAAATTATTTTTTTGTGTATTAATAAGACATGCGCATAAAATATTTATGGTAAGAAATAAAGATAAATATTATTCTAGATTTGTTCTAGAATATTATGGGATTATCTTTTATTAATTGGATTATTTATTTGCAAAATAAAAATCCTTGGAGGTTAAGTTTTACTCTCCTATATAAAGAGAGTTCTCCCAAGCCTCATAACACAACACATAATTCGACTTCTCCTCTTAGAGAGAAGAAGTGTAAAAAATTCGGCCAAGGGTGAGTTGAGGGAAAATCTTGGAGATTTTTCCGGGTAGCATATCGGAAGGATTCGAGTCGAGGATTTCCTTCCACCGGGAGTTGCTTGGATCACACGTACGGAAGATCGTGGTGCTCTTCACATCTTTCTTTGTTTCCTATTGCGGTTCTTTAACTTGGATTTTGAAATCCAAGAGGTATGTTCTACAACCCCCTTGTAGATGTAGATCTAGTTATTTTATTACGTGTATTTTATAGATCTAGATCCTTAAATCGCTTCCGTTGCGGATGATATTACTAACAACACATTCAAATTTCCTAAAACCGTCCGCCAGCATTACTTCCGTAAGTGAATTTCGGGCCACCCTTTCACGTTCAGAATATAAAATTCAAATTTCAAGGGTAATAAAAATAGAAATGGGAAGTTCTTTCTTCTGTAGAATTGGGACACGGGGAAAAAAATCTAATTTAAAGATCATTATTCTGGCATAGAAAACAGGGAGAAATGGCGATGTTCTGATCATCGGGTTAATTTTTTTTGTTTTTTAATTTTCTTGTACAAAAGCTATGATGATTGTTGATGCTATGGGAGGAATTTTCTTTTGTAGAATTGGGACACGGGGAAAAAAAATATAATTTAAAGATCATTATTCTGGCATGGAAAGCAAGGAGAAATGGCGATGATTCTGATCATCGGGGTAGTTTTTTTGTTTTTTAATTTTCCAGTACAAAAGCTATATATGATGATTGCTGATGCTTAGACTTTATTATTTAAAAATCGTTATTCGGGATGGAAAGCAGGAAGAAATGGCGATGATTCTGATCATCGGGTTAATTTTTTTTGTTTTTAATTTTCCTGTACAAAAGCTATGATGATTGTTGATGCTTAGACTTCAATATTTAAAGATCATTATTCTGGCATGGAAAGCATGGAGAAATGGCGATGATTCTGATCATCGGGTTAATTTTTTTTTTTGTTTTTTAATTTTCCTGTACAAAATCTATGATGATTGCTGATGCTTAGACTTCATTATTCATGTTTGTGACAGGATCAATTATAAAGAGATGGACATCGGTTACGTTGTCCTCCGTTTTTATTACGTCCAATCTTCCCAATTATTATGCTACATGGATCATCAAGATCTTTCGTTTAACTTCTGATTTCTTGAAATTACGGCTCTTTCATTATAACCGTACCACTTCATTTTAGTTTGGTACACATTCAAATTTCCTAAAACCGTCCGCCAACATTACTTATGTACGTGAATTTCGGGCAACACTTTCACGTTCAAAATCTTAAATTCAAATTTCAAGGGTAATAAAAATAGAAATGGGAGGAATTTTCTTCTGTAGAATTGGGACAGAGGGAAAAATCTAATTTAAATATCATTATTCTGGCATAGAAAGCAGGGAGAAATGGCAATGTTGATCATCGGGTTAATTTTTTTTGTTTTTTAATTTCCCGTACAAAAGCTATGATGATTATTGATGCTATGGGAGGAATTTTCTTCTGTAGAATTGGGACACGGGGAAAAAATCTAATTTAAAGATCTTATTCTAACATGGAAAGCAGGGAGAAATGTCGATGATTCTGATCATCGGGGTAATTTTTTTTTGTTTTTTAATTTTCCAGTACAAAAGCTATATATGATGATTGCTGATGCTTAGACTTCATTATTTAAAGATCGTTATTCTGGCATGAAAAGCAGGGAGAAATGGCGATGATTCTGATCATCGGGTTAAATTTTTTTTATTTTAATTTTCCTGTACAAAAGCTATGATGATTGTTGATGCTATGGGAGGAATTTTCTTCTGTAGAATTGGGACACGGGGAAAAAATCTAATTTAAAGATCGTATTCTAACATGGAAAGCAGGGAGAAATGGCGATGATTTTGATCATCGGGGTAATTTTTTTTTGTTTTTTTAATTTTCCAGTACAAAAGCTATATATGATGATTGCTGATGCTTAGACTTCATTATTTAAATATCGTTATTCTGGCATGGAAAGCAGGGAGAAATGGCGATGATTCTGATCATCGGGTTAATTTTTTTTGTTTTTTAATTTTCCTTGTACAAAAGCTATGATGATTGCTGATGCTTAGACTTCATTATTCATGTTTGTGACAGGATCAATTACAAAGAGATGGACATCGGTTACGTTGTCCTCCATTTTTATTACGTCCAATCTTCCCAATTATTATGCTACATGGATAATCAATATCTTTCGTTTAACTTCTGATTTCTTGAAATTACGGCTCTTTCATTATTACATCTGTAGTCAAGTTGAAATGCCACCGATGGTAGATGCAGGTTTGTGAAAAGTTAAAATAATTTGTATTCTACGAAAGCTGGGCATAACCTGACTGGGAGATAGGTGATATCGTTCCGTAGTTGAAGATCATGGATGCTATAGTAAGTTTAACTGCTGCTAGTGATATATATATATATTTTTTTTTTGATGTTTTAAATGTGTAGTTTTTCTTAGTCTTCATGAAGATTTTTGAGGATTTGTTCAATGTTTTGCCCCTTTTTTGTCATTTGGTTTAATTGTGTGTCCATATTCTTCTCATTGGAAAAAAAATCGATTTTTTTTTATGATTTCTTTTTCACTGCTTAGTAAATATCTTTAAATACTCCGGTGAAATTGGAAGATGAGGTTTTAATTATTGTATGTCTTTTTTCTTTGTCTATTTTCAGCGGTTTTATAACGGAATGGAACGAAAGTTATCAAGCAATCGGAATTTAAGATTACGATAGGAGTAATTTTTTCAAATGAAACCATTGTGAAAATCATTGGAAATTACCCGTTTTGTCCCGCTCCACACCTAGAAATAAACACGTGATCCACACTCGACTGTATTAGCGAATATTACATTTATTTTACAAATATTCTGTGTATATTTTAAATTTATTACCTACCTTATTTAGATAGCGTAAGAATAATTTATTATTCTTCTATTATGTGACCCATATATTTTATTTATTAGGAATAGGAGATCTTATCCATTTTAAAACTTTATTTAATGGTTTGTAATTTATAACCATTCTTGGAACACCTCTTTCAATTTCACTGTTTTTATTTACATAAAAAGCAGTACATGACCAAGAAGATTTAGAAGGTTTTATTAAGCCTTTTTGTAAAAGAGATTCAATTTCTTTTTTACAAAGTTCTAAATATTCTGTATTCATTTGACAAGGTCGAGCCTTAGTGGTAATATTTCTTTCATCAAAATCTTCCTCATAAGGAAGTTCAACCATATGTCTTTTTCTATCCCAAAAAGCATTAGGATGATCATTACATATTTCAACAGAAAATTTATGAAATAAATTATTTATTTTTTCTTTAAGCTTTGGATTTAAAAGCTTTTCATCAATAGAAGATATATTAATTTCTTGTTTTAAAAAATTTAAATGTAAATTTTGTTCTATATGAGAATTTATTTTTGGATATTCAAGAAGTTTCTTTCTTCTAAATTTTTATTAGTATTTTTTAACTTTATTATTTCTTGTTTTAGATAAGTTATGTCTTTTAAAAGTTCAACCATAGTAGTTGGTTTTTCCACTACTTGTCTTTCTTTTAACATTTTCATAACATTATTCATAGAATAAGGTTCCTGAGAACTTTTTATTTCTTTAGATTCATCAAAATTAGAAGATGATGGACTTGCTTGAATATTATCAATCAATTGAGAACGAAGCTCAGGGTCTTTAATTAATTTTAGAAATTCAACAATATTGTTATTAGATAAGACATTTATTTCTAAATCTTTAAATTGTGAAAGAATTTTATAAAATTCTTCTCCTTCTTCTTTATCATGTGTAATACATTGAATATTCTGTATACATGAATTACAGCAAGCTTCTGTATCAGAAGAAGTTAAAGATTCATTAATTAATTCTGATATATTATGCTCAGAAGATTTTTCAGAATTTTCAGTTTTTGAAGAAGATTTTTCAGATTCTGAATTAAGAAGTATTTTTGAAAGAGTTAATTTTAATTCTTCATTCTGTAGATTATTTATTTTCTTCTTCATTTTACAACGATTAGCATAATGACCAATCTTACCACATTTAAAACAAGTTTTATCAGTTTTATTATTTTTCTTAGATTCTTTATCATAAAATTTTCTTTTTGAAAATTTCTTTTTCTTCTTTCCTTTGTAAAAAGGATCAGAAGATTTTTCTTTCTTCTTATCTTTAAAGGACTTTTCTTTAAAAGACTTTTTAGAAGAAGATGGCATATCCATACCAAATTGATCACAAAATCTACCTAATTGTGATTTCTCAGATAAATTCTGTCTTTTTATTTGTTGATTTAGCTTTATTTCATTACAAAGAGCTAAACCTTCTTGAATAATTGTACCTATTAATTTTCCATAAGTATAATCATCATAAGGAATATTAAGAAAATCTTTTCTTAAAATTTTCCTAACTTTTTCAGCAAATAAATAAGGTAACCCATCAATAAATTTGGATTTCCAATGTGAGCTATTACTTTCTGGTAATTCCATAACTCTATTTAAAAAAGTATCTTTATACCAACGAAAATCTGTTAATGTTTTACATCTAAGATTTTGTAATAGAGTACGAATATTCTCACAATTATCAGAAATTCTTCCTGTAAAATGTTCAAGAATTGTAGTAACTAAAGTATAAACTACATTTTCAACAACATCATTATGTTCTTGCTTAACTGTATTCAATATATGATCTTTATCAGTTAAACTTAAATAATTGTCCCACCAACCTTTTAATTGACCTGTAAATCCTGCAATTATCATTTTTGCAACATTTTTATCAGTATTGCCTGAAGATTTGCATATAGTACTATACATTAACATTCTATGTATCATACTATAGATTTGTTTATCAGCGTAACCATCAAGGTTCCATTCATAAATATGTTTTCCTGAATAACTATTATTAATAACATATTCTTGTTCCTCATGGAGAGTGTCCATTGGGGAAGGTCTTCTATAATAATAATTATGCTGAGTAGGTCGATCAGCATATTTTTTTATTCTATTTAATTCAAATTTAACTGTATCATTATGATTACCAGTTCCAATAGTATTAGATATATCCTGATCTAAAGTATTTATTTTTAAATTTTTAAATTTTTCTTCGATTAATCTTTCTAAGTCTCCCCTAGGTTTTAAAATAAAGTTTTTAATATCAGGAGGAGGTTGAAGATGAGATGCAGTGACAATATCATTAATTTCTGCATTTTTTTCATTTACAATTTTATTTAATGATATATTCTTAATAGCAGAATAAATTCTTTCTATTCTTTCAGAGATTACTGCTATCTGTTCACCTAGAATGTTTAAATATAAATTAGTATAATTTTGATTAACTAATAATTGATTTAATTCTTTAAGTGTAAAAGTTAAAGAATCATTCTCAATTAATTTAGAGAATGCATTAAAATTAAGTATTTTACCATTTTTCTCTATTGAAAAAGCTTGTTGTGGAGGATAAGTACCTTTCATAAATTTTCCTCCTTCTAATTTAAAATCACGTTCAATAATACATATATATTCTTTAACATATGTTGAAATAAACCAAGGAATAAAAGTTATTATTTTATTTTCCTTTTCAAGAAATTTATAAAATTCATCTTGATAGTAAATTCTATCCTCACTTGAAATATTATCAAAAAACCAATCTTTAAATGGCTTCCATTTTTCCAATTTAAATTCATTTTTAATTGTATTTCTTGCCAGAGAACCTGGACTAAAATCAATTTTTGGTGTAAAATCCATTAAATATTATAATCCATTTCTGATTCAGTTAGATCTGAATCTTCTACCCCTTTTCCTCTAACTATATTATTTTTATCTAAAGATAAATTCTTAATATAAGTTTCTCGTAATTGAGAAGTAGAGGTCTTATTAGGTTCAAATGTTTCTCGTAATTGAGAAGTAGAGGCCCTATTGGGTTCCAAAGGTATTTGAATATTTTCAAAAGGAGAAATAAAAGATCTCATAGATGATGATCTTGATATTAAATTTCTTGGAATATTTTCCAATTGTGAATTCATTATGACAGAAATATTTCCATCTGAACTCTGGACTATATTAGTCACATCCTGACATATAATAGGAGTTCTTGGTACTGCATTAGCAATTTGCCAATGATCTGGTAGAGGAATTTCCTCCCATTTAATTGATCTTCTAGTCGTAATATTCGACTTGCTAAAATTTGTTTCAATTAAAATAGTCTCATTCAAAGGTTTATCTTTGATTTTACACATAGGATTCAAAGTGTGTAAAGGTTTGTAATAAATTCTATAACAAATACATATTATCTCTGATCCAGGCGCATAATTATATCCATGTGTTTTAACATTCATTGTCAAAGAATCAAGAATATTAATATCAGATAAAGATAATTGTAAATTCGGATAAACATCAAAATATACTGGTCCATGTGCCAGACTTGACTGAATTATTCCCATTAAAGATTTTTTCCAATCTAAATTTCTACCATCTCTTAAGACAGCAATAAAACTTTCTGGAAGATTTTCCAAAGTAAGAGGTTTAAATGCAATTTGGACTAAACCAATATGAAGAAATTTATGAGTTTTTCTATAAGGAAAAATATCTTTTTCCCCTAGTAATTTAATGACCATTTCTTCATTATTCAAAGAAATAGATTCTTCAGAGGTTTTAACAATTTGTTTTAAACCTAATTTTTCGAAAGTACCTAATTGGTAAATTGTCTTTGGCTCTATCCTAGGGATAGTCCATTTATTTAATAAATCAGATTTCTGGGAATTTCAAATTCTTGAGTAATACTATTTTTCATGCTTTCTATATTTCTTAACATGCTCGATTTTGAGAAAGTGTTTAAAATATAACAGAAAATAAATGTAAATACTGCCATGGCTCCGATACCAAAAGTGGGTATAAGGTATAGCTTATTAAATAGGGAATATTTATAAACATTGAAAAATCCGTCATAAAATTACATAACAAAAATGGAGTTTTACTTAATTAATTCCGTCGATAAATATACTTTAATCCATTGCATAAGCCAATAACCCAAGAACGCCACACCTGGGCTAAGACGGGTATTTAAGGCTACAAAAGGTTAAATTAATGTTAGATTCAAATATTTGGAATATGTAATCAATAAAAGATAATAATAACCATTTCTAATATAAGGGATTCATGTTGTGATGTTTGACTGAGTTGTTACCGTAAAATTAGGAATGTGGGTGAGTGGATGGAGTGATGTAGTTGAACAGTTTGTTTCACCTATAAAAGTGGAACCATCTCTCTATCATATCAGAATTTAGAGGTTACAAAACATCAAGTAATTCTCTAGAAAAGATTGTAACCTATGTTGCACGGACACGGACACGGACACGCCGCACGACACGACACGGATACGGCGACACGGCTAATTCTAAAATTTAAGGACACGACACGGCCCCGACACGTTACATATAATATATATATATACACACATATATATATATATATGTATATACACACATATATACATACGTATATACATATATATATATATATATATATATATAAGATATGTAATACTTAAACTCTATCAATATCTAAAATAGATATTTGTTATCTATACGGTGTCAAAAGTAAAAAGAAAATTATGATTTGGCTTTCAAAATATTACAAATTAAGTGTAAAAACGATTGTATAATAAAAAAAACATATAAACATAATACGAGTAATCGAAATAGAAATTGTATATTTTCGGGTTTCATCAAAAAAACATTGAAAAAATTGTGTTCGGGGGTGTCGGGAGGTGTCGGCACCGTGTCGGAGGTGTGTCGACAACGTGTCGGAGGTGTGTCGGATATTAAAATTTTAAATAATATTAATTTAATCGGCCGACACGCGTGTCGGACGCGGTGTCGGAGCGTGTCG
Source organism: Gentiana straminea (assembly GCA_036785695.1). NCBI lineage: Eukaryota > Viridiplantae > Streptophyta > Magnoliopsida > Gentianales > Gentianaceae > Gentiana > Gentiana straminea. The sequence goes on along the minus strand of JAVUPR010000046.1, from coordinate 2,356,492 downwards.
GAGCGTGTCGTGTCGTGTCTTGTGTCGGACACGGCGCACGGCGCCCATATTGTGTCGGTGCATCATAGATTGTAACAGATAATAGAGTGAAAAAATGGTTACGGATGATATGCTTTTCAAAAGGGGCGGATCACATGCTTTTCAAAAGGTGTTGGAAATCTCAACAAATTATCCACTCATATTGCAACAAATCATCAGAGAGAAATAGATAATTTCAAGTGTACTATTTGCTATAAATAAGACACTTTTCCATTGTTGCCTCGTGAGTCAATTGCCTAAGAATATAATTGACGTGAGTCTTTTAAGCATTATTTGAGATTTTTTTTTTTCAAAGCAAACAAAAGCTATGGACTTAGGTAAGTCTATTTTTATTGTGCATTTAATTATTTGCAAGGTCTTATTTGATTTTATGCTTCAACATTATCACTTGGAGTTTAATTTGCTAATGTCATTTTCGCATCACGTATGGCAAAATTAATAATTGTATAACATATAGTACACGATCATTAGCATTAAGTACACAATATTCAGTTTTTTTTGTATATATTTCTCTGTTATGTTCTTCCCGATTAATCTATTTGATTTTTATATATATTTCACCGCGTGGAAATAGATCCACACTTGACGATATTAGGGAACATATTATATTTATTGTATAAATATTCTTTGTATTTTTTAGTTTCATTACCTACTTTAGCATTAACTACAAAATATTATATTTTTTATATATATTTCTCTGCTATGTTCGTTCTGATTAATCTCTTTGATTTTTATATTTATTTCACCGTGTGGAATCCAATTTGTCTGTAAGTACCGATTTTGCAAAACGTATGTATTCTTTATGTCACTTTGTTAACCTCAAGTATAAGGATCGTAGTATGGAGGCTAATGCCGGTCGATCTTACGGGGAACTAAACGATTGTGATTTCTAGTTTTTATCTAACTAACCTATGTCACGATTATTAAGCTAAATAACGGATAAAACTAAACGAATACGTAAATTAAACTTTAACTAAAACGTAAAACTGGAATGAAGAGATGATCTAAAGCCGGGAAAGATACGGGTTGCGAACCAATTTAAACTAACTAATCTAAGATGCGGATAAAAGTAAACTAACTAGACAAATTCAAGCTTTTAAGGATTTAAATCAAATTTATAACGAGCAAACGAGGATTGATCCACCTATCCAACAAGCATTGATTCCCTATCTCGATTATAGTGCGGTTTTTATTCGATTGTGATTCACCTTACCTAGACATGAACCCTAATTCCTTAGAAAGTTCATCTATCAATCTATTATCTTCCGATGTAAGATTAACGCGTTCAATAATCAAAGGTGCAAACTTTGTGTTTATAACCTAGTAATCGGACCTATTAACTTCCGTTATTATAGATTCGAATTACTATTCTTATTCATGGTGATCTAGGGTTTATTAAGACTTCCATCAACAATAAACAATCAACACATGCATATCTTCCGATATAAAAGCAAATTAAACATGAATTAAACATGAATAAGAAACAACCTTTATTAAAAACTCACAGTATAATCGAAGAAAACGAAATCAACAATTGTTGGACGGCTTCACAATACCCGTTTGATGAAGCTTTTAGCCTCTGAACATCCTCGGCAACTCAAATTTGCGAAAAAAGTACATAAAAAGTAACTAGTGTTTGATCTAAATTAAGAGCATAAAAATAGGAATAAAAAGATGAAAAACGCACCCTAAAGCCGCCCCTAGGTTTAGGGTTTTGAATAATGTGTGTATGATCATCTTTTGTGGAGAAAACGGCCGACTATATATAGATTTTAAAGTCGGTTCTCCCGCTAAGTCGGCCACCGGACGCCCGTCCGAAACCTCGAACGCCCGTCCACTCTTCAATAAAACTTCGAATCGGGCCGAGTCATGCCAGACGCTCGTCCATCCGGCGTCCACTCCGGCGTCCAAACTTCCCGAATCAAAGATGACACCCCGGACGCTCGTCCAACCGCATCGACGCCCGTCCACCGGACGGAGATACTTTGGACGCCGCTTTGATATGATCGATTTTGATTTATTGATCTTTATCTCTTCTATCTCTATCCCACTTCTTCATTATCTCTTTTATCATCAATTAGCTTGAACTTAATCAACCTTTGATCATCTTTTGAGCCTCAAACATGTATCTATAACACATAAAAACATCGCAAAATGTAATAATGCTCAAATAATCATAAAATCACAATTAAAACACGTAAATCAACCTATTTTGCGATTAACTCTTCTAAAATCTCATTTGCTCAATATATCCATTAAACCCTCGTTTCTTATGCAATTTAGTACAAATACGGGGAAAAATATCATAGAATATAGCGTTATAAATCGTATAAATCCACCCTTAACAACTCCCCCACACTTAAGCTTTTGCTCGTCCCGAGCAAAACAACACAAAAGTTAGGCTCGAGAAAAGAACAGGCATCTAAACGTGCATAACACATATCCAATAAATCGAAGTTCACCCTTGTGCGTGTGCATAGCCATAATAAACTTCCACTATATCCAAACTCGAGAAACTCAAAGCAAAACTAGCTAATACCCCCTTGTAGACTAGTAATCAAGGACACTCATAAGATGCACCCTACAAACGTGATATATCCCGAAAAGAATGATCGAATATATCTAGGGCCTTTACGAAATACTCGGAGGATAATCCCTACAACATATCTATCGGTTTATACGGGGATAAGATAGACGATAACTTAGTCTTATATACATTTCATAACACTTTATCGCTTGATTTAACCTTTCACTTAAAACACACATCGAAATGAGCTCTTGCCCCGTCATAGCGAGATAGGACATTTCGAGATAATACCCTACCTTACTCCAATCATAAGGCGAACTTCTTCGATCGTCGTGAGCTTTTAGTCATCATAGTGGTATAGGACATACGTGGTATACCCTATCTCACTCAAATCATCGACTAGCTTTCGACACACACGAATAATTTCATATTAATTCAACTTTTTCAATTGGACAATAGTTACGTGTACTTATCACATTCAAACCTTAGATATTCACAGTATATCATACTTCGGATCTAAATACAAACTATCATAAATCTCACGATATATACGTAGCACTAAGCACATGACTTACGAGATAATCAAAAAACTTGTCACGGATTTTATCAACACAAAATAAACAAGTAATAATCCGGTTAACCTCAAGTATAAGGATCGTAGTATGGAGGCTAATGCCGGGTCGATCTTACGGGGAACTAAACGATTGTGATTTCTAGTTTTTATCTAACTAACCTATGTCACGATTATTAAGCTAAATAACGGATAAAACTAAACGAATACCGTAAATTAAACTTTAACTAAAACGTAAAACTGGACGAAGAGATGATCTAAAGCCGGGAAAGATACGGGTTGCGAACCAATTTAAACTAACTAATCTAAGATGCGGATAAAAGTAAACTAACTAGACAAATTCAAGCTTTTAAGGATTTAAATCAAATTTATAACGAGCAAACGAGGATTGATCCACCTATCCAACAAGCATTGATTCCCTATCTCGATTATAGTGCGGTTTTTATTCGATTGTGATTCACCTTACCTAGACATGAACCCTAATTCCTTAGAAAGTTCATCTATCAATCTATTATCTTCCGATGTAAGATTAACGCGTTCAATAATCAAAGGTGCAAACTTTGTGTTTATAACCTAGTAATCGGACCTATTAACTTCCGTTATTATAGATTCGAATTACTATTCTTATTCATGGTGATCTAGGGTTTATTAAGACTTCCATCAACAATAAACAATCAACACATGCATATCTTCCGATATAAAAGCAAATTAAACATGAATTAAACATGAATAAGAAACAACCTTTATTAAAAACTCACAGTATAATCGAAGAAAACGAAATCAACAATTGTTGGACGGCTTCACAATACCCGTTTGATGAAGCTTTTAGCCTCTGAACATCCTCAGCAACTCAAATTTGCAGAAAAAGTACATAAAAAGTAACTAGTGTTTGATCTAAATTAAGAGCATAAAAATAGGAATAAAAAGATGAAAAACGCACCTAAAGCCGCCCCTAGGTTTAGGGTTTTGAATAATGTGTGTATGATCATCTTTTGTGGAGAAAACGACCGACTATATATAGATTTTAAAGTCGGTTCTGCTAAGTCGGCCACCGGACGCCCGTACGAAACCTCGAACGCCCGTCCACTCTTCAATAAAACTTCGAATCGGGCCGAGTCATGCCTAGACGCTCGTCCATCCGGCGTCCACTCCGGCGTCCAAACTTCCCGAATCAAAGATGACACCCCGGACGCTCGTCCAACCGCATCGGACGCCCGTCCACCGACGGAGATACGGGACGCCGCTTGATATGATCGATTTTGATTTATTGATCTTTATCTCTTCTATCTCTATCCCACTTCTTCATTATCTCTTTTATCATCAATTAGCTTGAACTTAATCAACCTTTGATCATCTTTTGAGCCTCAAACATGTATCTATAACACATAAAAACATCGCAAAATGTAATAATGCTCAAATAATCATAAAATCACAATTAAAACACGTAAATCAACCTATTTTGCGATTAACTCTTCTAAAATCTCATTTGCTCAATATATCCATTAAACCCTCGTTTCTTATGCAATTTAGTACAAATACGGGGAAAAATATCATAGAATATAGCGTTATAAATCGTATAAATCCACCCTTAACACTTTACGAATGGATTCTATTTTTTTGTATACAGTTCTCTGATATGTTCTTTCCGATTAATCTCTTTGATTTTTATGTATATTTCACTACATGGAATCCAATTTGTCTATAAGTACCGATTTTATAATAGTAGGTTTTCTTCCTTTTATGTTAAACTTAGAATTAGTTGAGTTGTTTATTAAATATGTTCCTCTACGTATATTTTAATATGTAAATGTGGTGTCTTTTGATGCTTGATTATTGGGGATTATTGGACACCATTGTTCATTGGCAGCCTCTCATCATCGGTTCAAAGGAGAATAATGAAGGTGCTTTTTCTGGGGACCCAGGTTTCGTTAACATTACCTTAGTTTATTTTTGGTTTTTTTAAATATTTTAATATAATTTGAAGATTACCTCCTAATGCCCATTTTTGAACGACAAACACAACAATGATGGTACTCTCTCCGGTCTCTAAATATTGCATGATGAGTATCGCTTATAGTTTCTACTTAAAATGCTTACTTTTTGTATATGCTATAAATATGAACTTGATTTTTCTGTTGACAATTCAATTCTTTCGATCTTGAATGATGGTAAAATGCTCACTTTATTTGTGGATGTTATAAAAAAAAAAAGTCTAAATTAGTATTCGGAGTACTAACAATCTTCATTTCTTCTGATTTTTTATGCTTGAAGGTTGAGCTGTGTACTTTGTTAGAGATCAAATAGCATGCCCGGATGCAGTCGGAAGGGGGATTAATAAACGTGGACCTTTATATTTCAAGATAATGTTTTGTTGAGTACACAAATTTCTCACTTGACCATAAAAAAGTTAGGATGAAAAAACTATGTAGTATAATAGTATTTGGTGGCTTGATTGTGGTGTAGTATACTCTACGGTATGCTTAAATTAATAGTAGCTGCACAACCAATCGATGGATGCATATCACTATTGGGCATTTAGAAGATGTCATTTATATTGGCAACTTTTCTATTTTTTTTCACTTTGTGATTTTTTCTTTGCATAAGTTCGCCTTGCTCACTATTTATTCAACAATAACGTTGAAGAAGTCTCTTTCATTGGTATATTTATCATACTGTGTTCATGTTTATATACTGTAGTTTTGGGATTTTATAGCTTTGATTAACTTCTTAAGGTTCTTTGATGTGCTCTTATTGCAGTATTAGTTTGCCTTGCTATAAATTTTCCCACGAGATAGGCACTTATGTATGTGACATGTCTAAAATAAGGGGTTTTTTTTTTATGTTACTACCAAGGTACATTTGCATATATAATGCACCGGACGACTGAACTCATTTAATATAATGGTTAGGATATATATACGCAATCTTAAAAATGTTGTGTATATGTTCTCAAAAAGAATGTTATATATACTTATTGGTTCGATATCATTATTTCTTTTTTAGTACAATGACAATTCTTTGACTACTCTTTTCATGGCTCGGTAGTTGCAGACAAGATCGAACTAGGGGTGGCATCGGGTCGGGACCCGTCCCGTAACACACCTTTTCGATCCCGACCCGATTCGATTCGGGATTTTATTTTTCTTCTCGGACCCGTTCCCGATAAATTCGGGATCCCGGATATTCAGGATCCCGGAAGGTCGGGAATGAATTTCCCGAATATATGATCTTAAAATATATTCATGTTTTTATATAAAAATGACGATAATAATTTGATCATAGTTCATAGTCATACACCAAAATTAAAAGTTAAAACAATAGTTTGTACTTCATAGTTCTACTTCACACACTATATATATCACAATGCAAACTTTCAAAGTCATACACCATAATCAAAAGTCAAAACCAAAGTTTATAGTTCATGCACCATAATCAAAACAAAATTACAACAATAGTAATTCTATGATTTGTTCATTGGTGAGGTGAACGGCGGCCACAGTTTTTTTTTTAAATAAGAAACCCTAGATTGGAAAATGGAAACAGAAGACAGGTTTTCCGATTTTCTTGAGATATATTATGATATTTACATATAAAATATAAATATTAATAAAAAAAATAAAAAATACAAATTCGGTTCGGGATCGGGATTTCTACGGGACTGGGTTTTGAACCCGATCCCATTCCCGTATTAATTCGGGTCGGGTAAATTCCCGAATTTTCGGGTCGGGTTCAATTCGGGTCGGGAACGGGTCGGGTCGGGAAAAACGGGATTTTTGCCACCCCTAGATAGAACGCCTCATTTATTTCACGTACGACTGTGACACAATTTTTTAATTTGTATTATATCATATGAACGTACCACCGATGTTGTGTAAGATCAACTATGTTATTTATGTACAAGGCAAACTTTGGATTTTTTCTTCGCTTACTGATTTCAATGGAGCGCATGATTCTTTTATGATCGTATCGAAGACGTTCAATTGTCTCGTGAATTACAAGGGTTTGTGACTAGTGATAAAATATTGAGTAAATGCATCCAGAAATTTCAAAATAGAAACAAAATGCAAATTATCATTTTGTAATTTATATTATTTATAATTAATGTATTAGTACGTACTTGATAGTATTATTATGTAATATTAATTTTTCAATTTTAAAATTTCAATTTAAATATAATACGTGCAACGCACGTGCTTTTTACTAGTTTTATTAAACATGTATCCAAGGAGAGGGTCTCAGTGGATCAGTGAAGACAAATACGGCAGTAAAGTAGCCAAGACCTACAAGTGATTGAGATTCAAAGCTTTTTGGGTTTGTCAGGCTATTACAGAAGTTTGTCAAGGACTTTTCTCGTATTTCTTTGCCTTTAACCAAATTAACACAAAAGAGAGTAAAGTTCAAATGGGCGAAGAATATGAAAAGTCTTTCATAACCTTAAGAGCAGATCCAATAGCTCTTTTTTTCCCGACGTAAAGGGTTACTTTTTCAGTACAGCCAATATGGTATTTAAATAAAACATACAATAGCTCCCTTTTTCACCTTCTAAACCATTTGGGCGGGGACGTGGATGTGAGACTGCACACCCAATTTTCACATCCTCCTAATTAAATAATGACAGAAACGTTACATCAAGGAGTGCTATCCACTAGTTCAACCTTTTTTCTTTTTAGTTTATTGTTTTATTGTTTTCTTCTTAGGTTTTTATTAAAGCTATTGTGGAATACATGTGAGATTGGAATGTCACTATATTGCCATGTAGACTTTTTTTTATATTTTCAAGACAAATTGACGTTGTAATGTATGTGCATTATTGTATGTCCTCTAAAGGAGAAGTTAGTCACAACTCATGTTCATTGCCAACTAGTGCAAGGTGTACTGTATGATATCAATACAAATGCTTGTGGACAGGGTTTGGGTTGTGTGTTGATGCACTAGGGAAAAGTCATAGCCTATGCATCTAGATATATAGTTGAAGGTACATTAAACAAGCTACCGTACACATGAACCTGAACCGACGGTTATGGTCTTTGCTCTAAAAATCTCGCGCCATTACATATACGGTATTCAATGTAAGGTCTACACGGACCACAAAGTCAGAAATATCTCTTCACGCAGTCACAACTCAACATGAGGTAAAGAAGGTGGCTAGAGTTCCTAAGTAATTACGATTTAGCCATACAATATCAGCCAAAGAAAGGGAATCTAATGGCAGATGCTTTGTGTGTGCCCAAAGATAAAAGCTTGAGGAAGGAATTTTCAGCTATATTTGGGTTTACGGTTCATCCTAGAAGCAACAAAATGCGCATGGAACTGAGTGAACACTTTTTGGTGGCGATGAAGTTTTGTGTGTTTGTGTGAGCTTAGTCAACAGATCAAGGCAAAACATGAGAGACCTACAGGGCTTTGTAAAATTTATTGTGAACATAGAAATAAATCCAATGAATTAGAACATACACAAGTCGACCGACCATTAAAAGTACGTAATCTGTAAAACTTATTGTTTGTTCATGTATATGTCATCTGGCCATGAAACTAATGCAACATGAGAGCTAAGGTAACTCGCTCAACTTTGATAGATGATATGATTTAAATAAAATAAAAAATAAAAAAAGATGGCAGAAAAGAAAAATATAAGATGAGGGTGCATATATATATCTTTTCGGATAAAAAGATGAGTAATGATAAAGACACAACGGTGATCTCAACCGTTGATCGTATTAGATTTATATCATTATTAATTTAACTCATTATGATCAACGGTAGAGATCATTGTTGTGGCACAACCGTTGTGTCTTTATCATTACTCTAAAAAGAGAGGGTGAAATTGGAAAACAAAGTCATGAAAAGAATAGAAAGTAAAGGTGATAACACGAGAAAGGAAAAGGAAAAGGACAGTTCACGTGCAGTCTCATCACCTATTACCGTAGACGCACACGATCCACCACACACACACACACACACCCCCCCCCCCGAGAACGTAACACAGTCAGTGGTCCACACCAATAATCTGACTAACCCAAACCTCCAATTGAGCCAAGAAATGACTCCACCTCCAAGCCAGGCTAGCCATCACGTGAATCTGATTTTCTACCGCACGCCGATGATTCACCCACCCTTTCATTTATTTTTTTCGACTTCGATAGAGATTTATTTTTGACCAGGCCAGGTTAAGAGACTTAAGATGATGACCGCTTATTGGGCGACAATTTCAGGGTTACCGACTTACCGTCCAGCTTTCGGTATATGTTCTGGAAAAAAGAAAAGTAAAATAAGTAGTAGTACAACCTTTGTGAGGTGTGCTTCAAATACACTACTTATTCCCTTTCTATTAACTGTCGTGTCAAAAGTAATTTTTTATATGTTATAGTTACATTTTCAAAGCATCTTTTATTAAATTTTTCTACATCTATTTTTATTTATTAAGGGATGAAGATTGAAAACAACACTGCATTAATTATACTCTATGATAGTGGTCATTTTAATGTTAAGTCAAAACATTAAATACTCTCATTAATATACGTGTTTTTATCAACTGCAATAGTTAAATAAGAACATATAAAGTAATATAAAAACTTCTCAAAACAATAAAGGAAAAATATGTTTTTGTGGATGTTCCGCCGATATTTTCATCTTAATGTCCCTTTGTTCATCGCCACATTCGGAGTTATGAAAACGGCTAAGCCATGCATTTGCTATGAATTCGTCATGAATATGTGCAGGAATTTCATTCCTGGTACCCTTATATTTTTCGATGCACAGCTTAAAGTGCACGTGACGCATATTAACCACCATTCTTTTTGTACTGCCAATTACAATTCACTACGAAAGCAGTTGCAATATCGCAGGCACGTAGAAGCCGTTCTGCAGTAAGCAGCGGCCAAAGACGGCTGTAGTCGCGATCAAAATTCGTAATTTCAAAGGCCTCCGTTTTAATGTTATTGTGGTGTGATTTTAGTTCATTTTTATTTTATACCTTTTTTATTAAAACAAATTTTATTTCATAGAAAGTTATGAAAATCACAACGCCAAATTTTTAGCTAATTTTATACTTAAACTAAAAGATTGGAAAGCCTCAAATTCATATCCGAATTCAGTTCAAAAAGTCTAATCAATGTTTGTTATATTTTTTATATGTTCATCAACTCATATACCCTGATAATAGTTGTTATTGAATATTTTTTTACATGGTTAAGGGTATTAAGAATTTTTCTTGGCCTAGGGCCTTCGATCTCACAAGGACGGCCCTGAAGGCACGAAAAGGGTCCGTAAGTTGCCTAGTAAATCATTCTCTGCGAATGCGCCACGAAAAAGACCTGCATAATATTTGGAAATTCATTTTAAACCACAAAAAAGGTGTAATGAATGTTATTTATACTATTTAATATGCAGTGTTCGTGATGGAGTGTTTTGTTTTAAGAGGTACCAAACTTTTGAACTTCATCCTCTTATAAATACCTACATTTAATAGCATATATTGAATTATCCACGGCCAGAAAAGTTTAAAGTGCCAAAACTTGAGCCCTATGACGGCACTAAGGACCATCAAGATCACCTCTTCCAGTATTTTACACATATGAACCTAGACTATGTACCAGAAGAGATGAAGTGTAAAGCCTTTCCGGCTCTACTCTTGGGCAGGGCCCGAGAGTGGTTCAGGAAGTTAGCCCCGCACTCAATCTCCAACTTTGAAGCATTGGCCAAGAAGTTCTTGCAGGCCTTCATCACGGCCAATCCATTCCAAAAGAACGCTACATACCTTCTCACCATCAGGCAAAAGCAGGAAGAAAGTGTACTGCAATATCTGAAGAGATTTAATGAAGAGTCAAAACAGGTCCAGAAAGCGGAGGAGCATCTCCCGATCACCTTTTTGATGGCAGGCCTACGAGAAGGTCGATTATTTGCTAAGTTAAATAGCACACTTCCAAAGTCTATGGAGGAATATATGGAGCAAGCCTATAAGCATTGTCAGGGAGAGGAGGCTAATAGGCTGAAGAGAATTAGAAAGAGGTGACTCCGAAAAAGAAAAGCAGATGACAGATCTGACAGGAAATGTAAGTCAGTTTGGGATCGAGTAGCAGCACCCGTCTCTGACCGGATAGGAAAGAAAGGCACTTTAAATAGATCACGTGAGCAGGTTCTCGTGGTGATGGAAAGAAAAAGGCATAGCCCGAGTCCCACATCCGATGAGGGGTCCTCGGGAAAAGAGAGATCAGAACAAGTACTGCAAATACCACAAAGACATTGGACATGACTCTAAATAGTGCCTAGATCTACAGAGAGACATAGACGCAGCCATCATGGAAGGAAAATTGGACGAGGTCATTGACCATCTCAGAACTTAGAACCCGGGGGTGAAGAGATTTTAGAGGAAGGAATTACAATCAAGATCATGATCGTCGAGACGAGTAACGACGCAGGAGGGATCCGTCTCCTGACCTTGAGGGCGGATGGACAATCGACATGTCCACACTATTAACACGATCTCAGGAGGCACGAGCAGCAACACCCGAACTGAAGACAAGATTAGTGTAGGTCTGCGGCCCCCTCCGACTCCAATAAAAGGCAAAGGCTCTCTAGAGAGGTAACTTATGGTCATATGGATTCTTTATCTTTGAGGGTAGTTAACAACGAAGGGTTGGTTATTGAGGTGGTAATTGACGGACTGTTTCTAGGCTATCAATCCTTACCGGCAGTGTACCGGGTCAAATTGTAGTGCTAGTCTGGTGAGTCGGTCGTATCCTCAGGGAAATGAAGGCATAATTCAAAGTGTGGTTAAACACCAAGAAGCTATTATTAACTCGATCTAAGTCGCAGTTTTACCATTTTCCTCGGGTTAGATTAGTTAGATTGTTAGTAAAGCAGTAAATAAATATATAAATATAAAAATAGATAATATATATATTTTTGGATCTAGCCAAGAATACGTTACTGAATCAATATCTTTTTGTAGTGAAATTGAATGAGACAGATCTTTTCCTTTATTCAAGGTGTAAATTATGTATGAAACGGTGCACTCCTAAGCTAGACAACTCCTCCTCACACGAGCGTATGAAATTGTCATATGTTTAGTCCTCTGTCCAATGTCATCCAAAAGATTGGGTCACTACCGTTTTGTCATTCGGCCAATTTTAAGATTGATTCATTAAACAAGTGATTTTAACGTAATAATATCGTGAGCACAATTTTAATAAGATTTATCTTTCCCAAGATAAATCTGCCCCCGGGTAGGAAATCGGATTCCGTTGTCACGTTTTCACTCGGCCAATTTTACCCTCCGGTCTTTCTATCCGTACAATTAAGTGCAAATAGAAAAAGATTCATTATAATCGGTTTTAATCATTGTTACCAGAGTCAATCATCCAGATCTATAAAAAGATAACTAATTCAGATTCATATCTTGGCTAGATATATTTTTAGCTTAACATCATTATTATAAGTAATATATAAATAAAAATAGAAATAATAAACATAATAACATTAGAAAATTACCGATTACAACTGCTGAATCGGGGTTGTATCCACCGGATATAGCATAACAAAACTTTGAAATCAACAATCTTCGATAATTATTCCGCCATTCAACGACGGTACTATAACTACTTTATTTATATAAAAACATATATATACATACATAGACATATGTATATATAAGGGCCCACAATAAAAATAAAAGAAGATAGATGAAATATATATATATGGATGTATATATATATATTTTGGGACGTGTGTGTGTGTATATATATAGATATATCTATATATATATCAAGTGTTTACAAATAAAAAAAATGAAAGACAAGGAAAGTGACGAGAAGAAAGAAAGAAAATGGAAAGAAGAGGGGCAAGAATTCTGTTGAGAATGCGCCTATTTATAGGCAAAATAGTCACGGCCGGATCGATCCGGGAAAGGGCCGGATCGATCCGGGAATAAAAAACTTTATCCCAAGCTCATCCTCTGCAGCCCCATGTGCAAAATCATCATTATGTCGATTTTCTGTTTCGCCGGATCGATCCGGGAAAAGACCGGATCGATCCGGGACTGTAAAAAACATCAGTTTTGAGCTGAAACTTGAAAAATTCATATCTTGAGTTGTAGACCTCCGATTGACGTGATTCAAAATGCGTTGGAAAGCTCTTTCAAAGATATACAACTTTCATGAAGGACTCTTCTTCAGAAAATGCCTTTTTGATGGGTCATTTGTTCGTCGAAGATATAATTCGATAATAGCATTACGAAACGTTGATCCACTTGAACTTTTAAGCTTGTGGCACATTCTTACACCCTTCAAAAGATATGTTTTATCTTCAAAAAGTGTCGTCACTCGGGGTTTTGGTTTACCTAAAAATCTGCAATAAAAATACCACAAATACCCGTGTAAATCTGACACGACACTCCGGTTACTAAACCGGTACAAAACTTATAAAAAAACTTATAAAAATACGATAATTTATATAATAACCACTATTTATATATTTGGATAAAATTAAGTAATTATTGACTTAAATTGGTACAATAATGCTCAAAGTGGTATCAATATTGGGGTAAAATGTCGTAATAATGATCATTAATTTGTCTCTCATCAGTAATAAACAAGAACATAGTGAAACGAATCTACGTTGATACTGGAAGTGCGGTAAATGTACTATATTACAACGTTTTCCAGTACATAAAGTTGACGGACGCCATGCTGACACCAGAATCAGCTCCACTATTTGGATTCGATGGTCCACCAGTCCATCCAGTAGGAATGATCAGACTACTGATAAGTTCCTAAAAAGTCGAATAATTCTAGATGTTTTGGACTCAATTTGGTGTCATATGTTATTATGTTGCGAGGTTTTTATCCTTTTTGGGCTAGATTACTGCGGATGATTGAATTATTGCAGGATGATTCGAGATTGGAAGAAAAATGCCCAAAAAACGGAGCTAAAGTGGAAGAATTCAAAAACCAGTCTCTGTCATACCCAGGGTGTGACAGTTTCCAGAAATCTAATCATGGCCAACGAAATGTTCTGATTGGTTGAAGCTTTTCCAACGTGATTTCCCTTGAAGCTGGCGTGAATTACATGGAAAAAGAGGAGCCCACACACTAGAAGAGTCAAGATTGATAGATATTTGATTTTTAAAGATTTTCTTGATTAAATTAATTATGGAAACTTATTATATGAGGTAATTATCCCCTTTTTATTCTTGGAAGTCGCACAAAATCAACATACACGCCTCCAACCTCAGATTTTTACTCGACTTTTGCCTTCTCCTTTTCATCATCATCTCCCATCCCCAAGAACAAGGATTTTTAGGTTTTAAGAATTCAAGAACGAAGCTTTTTCGAGGTTTGATTATTTTATGCAATACTTTGACGGTTTATTTCTCTCTCTTTTCTCCTTTTCTTCATTTATTTATTTTTCTTGTCAAAGTATGTATTCTATGATTGAATCTTGGAATTTTGATATGGAACGTGAGTAGATATCGGTTTAGGATTATGAGGAACCCGGATATGAATATATGATGTAAAAACTCAATATTTCCCTTGTTTTATGAATTTGATTCTTATAAATTGATTCTTGTGTGCTATTCTTGTTTTATTGTTGAAATTAATAGCCCGAGAGGGTGAATAATCGCAATTCTACGTAGAGAAATTATTCGATTAATTAGTGACCGAAAAAGTACTACTTAATTGATACCTTAGGAAACAAGAATTGAATCTAGGGTTTTATTGGAATGAAAATTTGATAAAAACCTAGATGGCATGAAATTATGGTTCTTTAAAGGATCTAAATTCATTCTTCATCGTGGGAAACCGGGTGTAGTTTGAGTCTAGATACAATCATGAAAATAATTCGAAAGAATATTTTTGTGATAAAATTTGATAATTGTCGTTATAAGTGTAAAATTCGTATCTTGGGGGAAATATTGTTGGTAAGTCATATAGTAATTCCGTGGTGACTCCGAAATCCTAGAAAAGCTTTTAAATTGGATCTTTACCTAAATCTTGAAGTTCTTGGTTCATAGTTATATTTTCTTTATTTTCTTAAATTTTAGGATTTTTAGAGAAAAACCTACAAATATCTGATTTGTCTAGCTAATATAAATCGGGAATTGTTTGGTGATTGACTACAAGTCCCTGTGGGATCGACATCCTAAGTACTACTCGATAAGCCGTGCGCTTGCGGTAGCATTTAGTGATTATATTTTTATATTAAGAGAAAAGGTGTGTGTCACACTCTGGGTATGACACAGACTGGTTTATGTCTCCACAATTTCTCCTCTTCTCCATCATAGTGATGATCATCGTCACACCCTCGGTGTGACAAAATCTGATTTATGGCCAAGAATGTTTTTCTCCTTTTCGATACCACACTCATGGTCCTTAATCACGTCATAGGCATGATCTTCCATTCTTCAAAACTCTTTTGTTTCTCCGCATGCACGAGTCTTCAATAACGACTTGCGCACATCCATCTCTCTGCAAAACAGACACAGACACGACCAAACCAAAACAAATCCTATAAAAAAAAATACTTGGGTTGCCTCCCAATAAGCGCTTGTTTAAGGTCATTAGCTCGACCCCTGTTCAATTCATAGTGGATTTGCAGATGGAGAGTCCAAGTACACAACTCTCTTCTCGACGGGTTCTCCTGCAATGTAATGCTTTAATCTTTGGCCATTGACCTTAAAAGCATCACCGGAATCGCTACGGACTTCAACGGAGCCATAAGGAGAGACCTTTATCACGGTGAAGGGACCGGACCATCATGTCCGTAACTTCCCGGGAAAGAGTTTTAACCTTGAGTTGAACAACAAAACCTTATCACCTTCATGGAATTTTCTCCTCAAGATGTGTTTATCATGCCATAGCTTTGTCTTCTCCTTGTAGATGCGAGCGCTATCGTATGCATCGTGCCTTACCTCATCCAACTCATTCAACTGAAGTAGCCTCTTTTCACTTGCCTCCTTGAAATCATAGTTAAATGCTTTTATAGCCCAATGTGCTTTGTGCTCAAGCTCAACTGGAAGGTGGCACGGCTTCCCATACACCAAACGAAACGGTGACATACCAATGGGGGTTTTGTTGGCCGTTCTGTAGGCCCACAGTGCTTCATCCAACCTTAAAGACCAATCCTTTCTTGATGGATTTACTGTTTTCTCAAGAATTGTCTTAATCTCCCTATTCGAAACTTCGACTTGTCCACTAGTCTGTGGATGGTAACCCGTGCTAAGCTTATGGTTCACTCCATACTTTTTCATAAGGCTCTCAAACTTATGCTCTATAAAATGCGTACCTTTGTCATTGATAAGTACACGTGGTACTCCAAATCGCGGAAAGATTACCTTTTTAAAGAATTTGGCCACTACCCTCGCATCGTTGGTGGGTGTTGCAATAGCCTCGACCCACTTAAATACGTAATCAACCGCAAGAAGAATGTACTTGTTCCCAAATGATGAAGTAAACGGGCCCATAAAGTCTACACCCCACACATCGAAGATCTCAACCTCCAATATGTTGTTGAGGGGCATTTCATTCCTTCGTGATATATTTCCCGTTCTTTGGCATCTATCACAACTCAAGACAAACTTCGGGTATCTTTAAACGGACCGGGCCAATAGAATCCGCATTGAAGAACCTTAGGCTGCAGTTTTGGAGGTGCTAGCATGTCCGCCATATGATGACGAATGACAATGGTGTAGAATATCCGCAACCTCCTCTTGTGGTACACATCTTCTGAATATGCCATCTACACACTTTCGTAGAGCATCGGTTCATCCCAATAGAAATACTTCAAGTCTGCAAAGAATTTCTTCTTTTGTTGATGACTCAATTCCGGTGGTAGAATTCCACTAACCAAGTAGTTCACGTAATCTGCATACCAAGGTGCGTCTTGTATAGAAGCGGCTAAAAGATGTTCATCTGGGAACGAATCGTCTATGGCCAACTCATCTTTGCCGTCTTGCTCACCTTCTTGTCTCAACCATGATAGGTGATCCGCCACGACGTTCTCAGTACCTTTCTTATCTCGGATCTCAAGGTTAAACTCTTGAAGTAACAAAATCCATCTAATCAATCTAGGCTTCGCGTCTTTCTTGCTCAATAAATACCGAATAGCAGCATGATCGGTATAAACAATTACCTTGGAACCCACGAGATATGATCTGAATTTCTCAAATGCAAAGACAACTGCTAATAGCTCTTTTTCTGTCGTAGCATAGTTGACCTGTGCATCGTCTAGGGTTCTACTTGCATAGTATATGGCATAAGCTTTATTGTCTTTTCGCTGACCCAAAACCGCCCCAACGGCATAATCACTAGCATCGCACATGATTTCAAATGGTAGGTTCCAATCCGGTGCTTGCATGATTGGGGCTGAAATTAATGCCTCCTTTAACCTGTTAAAAGCCTCAAGACAATCTGCATCAAAGTTAAAAGCCACATCTTTTTGCAAAAGGTTAGTCAGAGGCTTAGATATTTTAGAAAAATCTTTAATGAAACGACGGTAAAAGCCCGCATGACCTAGGAAACTGCGCACTCCCTTAACCGAGTTAGGGGGCGGCAACTTCTCAATCACTTCTATCTTAGCCTTGTCTACCTCAATACCTCTTTCGGACACTAAATGTCCCAAAACAATTCCCTCTCGCACCATAAAATGGCACTTCTCCCAATTCAAGACCGGATCAACATCGGCACACCTTTGTAGTACTTTAGATAAATTATTCAAACATGAATCATATGAAGTGCCATACACGGAGAGAAGTCATCCATAAAAACTTCCATGATATTCTCAATGTAATCAGAAAATATAGACATCATAGCACGTTGAAAGGTAGCGGGGGCATTGCAAAGACCAAAAGGCATGCGTCTATAGGCAAAAGTGCCATAAGGGCATGTGAAGGTCGTTTTCTCTTGGTCGCTTGGATGTATGGGAATCTGAAAGAAACCCGAATAGCCGTCCAAGTACCAAAAGAATGAATGCTTTGCTAACCTCTCTAGCATTTGATCGATGAATGGGAGCGGGAAATGATCCTTACGGGTCGCCTTATTTAGTTTTCTATAATCAATACACATGCGCCAACCCGTTACTAACCGTGAAGGGATTAATTCATCATTATCGTTCTTTATTACCGTGAACCCTCCCTCTTAGGTACAACCTGAGTGGGACTAACCCGATCCTTTGTCGAGAGATAGGGTATATTATACCCGCAGCTAGAAGCTTCAGCACTTCTTTCTTCACCACCTCCTTCAGAGTAGGATTCAAGCGTCTTTGACCTTCAATAGAAGGCTTGTAATCGTCCTCAAGCAAAATCCTATGCATGCATATGGAGGGGTGGATTCCTTTGATGTCATCGATGGTATATCCTATCACTTTGCGGTACCGTCTAAGTAAAGAAAGTAACTGTTTAGTTTCTTCCTCATTTAGACTAGCACTTACAATGACTGGATATGTAGAATTGGTTCCAAGAAACTCATACCTTAAGTTCGTCGGGAGTGGTTTTAATTCTACCTTTGGGGCCTTATCCTCATCCCAAGATTGGGCGTCAACTTGAGCATCAAATTTCTCTCTCTCATAGTCAAAAGGTGGAAGAACATCGTTCTTCTTATCTTGGCCCTCAGTGGCCTTATCATCAATTTTTCCATCCTCTTGCTCATCTTCACTTGGTATCTCCTCTTCCACGGGGTCAGTTGACCCCTCTTTAATGGCATTTTCCAATAATTGTTCCTCAGAATCGATCCGGCAACAAACATTCTCAACAGAAAAGCAAGTGAGAGCATTAGGCAAACTAAATTCAACGTTATCATCTCTTACGCTCAAGGTAAGCTTTCCATTCTTGACATCAATAGTAGCCCCAGCAGTGGCAAGGAACGGTCTACCAAGAATAATGGGAATATGGATATCCTCATCCATTTCAAGAACTACGAAATCCACTGGTATATAAAACTTGCCAACTTTAACGGGAACATCTTCTAGGATACCCACCGGATATTTGACGGAGCGATCAGCCAATTGCAAAGAGATATTTGTGGGCTTCAACTCACCAAGATCATGTTTCTTATACATAGAGTGGGGCATCAAACTTACACTAGCTCCAAGGTCACACAGAGCCTAGTCTATAGCCATATTGCCAATTACACATGGAATGGAGAAACTACCCGGATCCTTAAGCTTTGGAGGTAGTTTATTTTGGATGATAGCACTACACTCCTGGGTCAAAGCTACAGTCTCATGGTCTTCTGGCTTCCTTTTATTGGATAGAATCTCCTTCAAAAACTTAGCATATGTGGGCATTTGTGTAAGGGCGTCTGTGAATGGGACATTAATATAAAGCTTCTTTAGAACCTCCATGAATTTCCCAAATTGCTTATCAAGCTTTGATTTGGCCAATCTTTGTGGGAAAGGCACCGGTGGCTGATAAGGTGGCGGGGGAATATATTTAGGCACCGGTTCTGGCTCCTTGTCTTTGGTGGCCTCTACCATAGGCTCATCTGTCCCACCTTTCTCTACCTCTCCCTCCTCGCTTTCACTATTCATCACCTTAGGGTCTTCCAACTCTTTTCCACTCCTCAACTTGACGGCTTGACAGTGCTCCCTAGGATTAAGTTCGGGTTTTCCTGGCAGTATTCCGGGAGCACTAGAGGAAGCAGCTGCTTGTTGAGCAATTTGGTTCTCTAGCATCTTATTATGTGCAGCCAAGCTATCCACCTTAGTTGTTAGAGCCTTAATCATCAATTGGTTCTCCTCATTTTGCTTGGTTTGGTTTGCCATGAGGGTTTCAATCAAGATTTCGAGATTAGATTTTTGAGGAGATGGGTTGGGTGCCTTAGGTTGGAAGCCCGGAGGGTATTGCGATGTTGCATTCTGGTTTTTTTCTATATGCGAGGTTTGGGTGATTTCTCCAACCAGGGTTGTAGGTATTTGAGAAGGGATCATTGACGGGCCTTTGGTTGAAAGTGTTGTACGCATTAACCCGCTCATGGGATTGGGTAAGCGAGTTGACATTCTCGGAGCGGTATGTCCAATCACACCACAAACTTCACGGGGTACTTACGCATAGCTCAAAGCACTCACATTCATTTTATCAAATTTAGAGCTAAGAGCATCTACTTTAGCGAGAAGAAGGGTCAAAGTGTCTACCTCATACTTACCGCCTCCTTTTTTGAAGTGTTGGGCATTTTGTTTCCAGACCACATGGAGCTGTTTGTTGCCATATCTTCAATCAGGTTGTATGCATCATCAGGATATTTGTTATGCAGTGCACCTCCTGCCGCAACATCTATATCCATCCTATCTCTATAATCCAGCCCATTGTAGAAGGTCTGCACTAATTGCCATTTCTCCAACCCGTGGTGAGGACAGTTTCTCAGCATTTCTTTAAACCTCTCCCAAGCTTCATAAAGGGATTCATTTGATTGTGTGAAGCTTGTAATCTGATTCCGCAACTGAACTGTCTTAGAGGGAGGGAAATACTTGGCTAGAAACGCCTGAGAGAGTTGATCCCAAGTAGTCACCGTGCTGGTGGTATGGAGTGGTACCGGCTCTTGCCTTATCTCTCGGGGAAAACGTGAACAACATGGTTCTGATCTGATCTGAAGTGATGTTGTTCACTTTGAGGGTATCACAATATTCGAGGAAGACTTTTAGATGCAGATTAGGGTCTTCTGCAGGCGACCCCCCAAATGAATTTTGTTGAACCATCTGAATCAGAGCAGGTTTCAGTTCAAAGTTGTTTGCAGCTATAGTAGGTTGCTCAACCCCTGACTGTAAACCTTGTGCAGTAGGCACTGAGTAATCCTTCAAGGTCCTGTTATTGTTCTCAGCCATTTCTGTTTCTGACTTAGTTTCTTCTTGCTCAGTTTCCAGCTTAAACAATCTTCTCCTCCTGTGCAAAGTTCTCTCGATTTCAGGATCTAACTCAAAGAGATTGTCAGAATTTCGAGATTTTCGCATAAACGGGAGGAAAAAGATAACCAAAGAAGGACAACACAATTACCCACAAAAATAAAGATAAAATAAAAAGTCTAGTCTAATTAATCAAAAACGAGTTCGATGTTGACACCGAAGTCCCCGGCAACGGCGCCAGAAAACTTGATGTACTTGGACAGCTTCTTGCCACTCGGCACCACATGCAATCTGAGCAGGCTACACATTCAGCTATCTTGACGACACTTCAGTCCTAGCTTCAGACACTGACTGACATGGTGGCAACAGTGCTTTCACGATCTTCTCCTTCGGGTCCACCTGACCCCCCACCACAGTGATTCGGTGAGTCTTTCCCCTTACCCCGCTTGTTTTTATTTTTGGTACATTGAGGACACTGTACGCTTTAAGTGTGGGGGAGGGTCAATTGCGCACGTATCTTTCTACTCTGCAAAATTGATGTTTCTATTTAGAGTCTTAGTCGGTGTCAGTCGAGTCAGTTGCGTCGTTTTGTACTGATGGTTTTGGTGATCACACATAGCTACTTTAGATGAGATTTGCAATGCATGAAAATTGATATAGTTTGTTCTGACAAGAGAAATGCATGACATGGAATGAAAAAAAATCCTTTTTAGAATATCATGTTTACAAGTGACATTATTTTCTTTTGGAAACAATAGAGTCCGAGTGAATAGACAAATAACCCGGTCAGATATTGTTTCGGCCATATGACCGACCACTTCGGTCTCACCCTAAATTTGTGCGTATTTTCTCTTCCTTGGACTTGTTCCTTTAGAACTTGTGTTGAGTCTTGTTGATGTTGCCTTGGTATGTGCAAACACATAGAAATGATTGAGGCATTCGTTTCTACCTTCCACCACATTATATACCTTATACCTTTTGAGCCTTAATCCTTACTACACATTTTTCCCACTTTACCTTACTTCACTACACCATACATTGAACAACCCGAAAAAGAGGTAGCCCAATTCCTTTCACCCAACCTTAGGACTAACTGGAGCATGTGGCTATCAAATTTCTTGTACCTAGTATGTAATGATCAAGCTTGGGGGAAATCCATATTGTTACCATTTGTCTGTTTCTTAGTTTGAAAAAAAAAATGACAAAAAAGAAAAAAAAGAAAAGAAAAATATATGAAAAAAATCAATAAATGAGGCACTCAAAAAAAAAAAAAAAACCTCCTAAATATTATTTGTTCTATTTGTTAGTAATAAAGAGGGAGTTGTATCATTATCCTCCCAAAAGTAGAGAAATTATCCTTTGTATTTTCTTTTGTTTTGAAATAAAGCGTTGGACCCCCTTGCACTTGTATGACGTTGAAGTTTGTTAGTCATGTGTTTTGCTAGTTCTAATGGTTTTTGCCATCTCTTATACCTTTTCCTACACCTATCACCGTTTTTTTCTCTTCTACTTGGGCTATTCTCACTTAACGTCCTTTTTCCCAAAGACTTTATGATTTATGTGTTGCACAATGCCTTGATGATTGATATGAGACGATATACAAGCATATAGTAGGGCATTTTCATTGGAATGAGCTTGAGAGTTTAGTCACCTCACAAATATTGAGCGTTGAGTGATTTATCCCGTGAGGGTCTATTTGCTTGGTCTATGTTGTTTTCCATTGACAATTTTTGTTCACTTTTGCTCATGATACTATAAAAATGATTAGTTAGTCTATGACTTGTGTTTTGAATACCGGGATGAATTTTATTGATGCTCGTGTGTTGTGCATCTTCGTCTATTGCTATGTCATGTGTGATCTTATTAGTCCGTCACGTTCGGGAAGGAACCAAGGGGCAGGACCTTTATGGTCAGTTATGTGGTCGTAAAGGCACTATCAGCCTACAATGTCATCATGGGAAGACTTGCACTGATCGACCTCCGAGCAGTGATCTCCCCAGCTTATATCAGCATGAAATTTCCAGCTTTCGACGGATCAGTGGAAGTCAAGGGTGACGTGAAGACAACCAGGAGCTGCTACATGGCCATCGTAAACAGAAAAGTGATGGTGCAACAAGTCCTAGTAGAAGAACTACTACCAGAAGATGAGGAAACTTTCATCGGAAGATAAAATTGAAGCGGTTAGCTTATGGGAAGAGCAAAAAGATTTAACTGGAAATGTTGGGTCGTGGATCCCAGAGCAGCATAAAGAAGCCTTTGTCAAAGTATTGAAAGAGTTTAGAGATGTTTTCGCATGGAAAATGGAAGACATGCCAGGTCTGTCTTCCGAGCTGGATCTGCACAAGCTTAATGTGGACCCGACAGGGGGCCTGTTCGGCAAAGGAAAATGCATTTCGCTAGGGAAATAATGGAAGCAATAGAGAAGGAAGTACAGAAATTTATTCAGGCTAATATCATAAAGGAAGTGGTTTACCCTGACTGGCTAGCCAACCCAGTTTTGGTGAAGAAGCCGGATGGAAGTTGACGGATGTGCGTGGACTTCACCGACCTGAGAAAGGCCTACCCAAAGGACTGTTATCCGCTCCGAAAGATTGACAGGTTAGTAGACACAACTGTCGGTTTTGAAATATTTTCATTTTTAGATGCCTACAAGGGATACCATCAAATTGCAATGGCCCCTGAAGATGCGGAAAAAACTTCGTTCATAACGGAATTATGAACCTACTGTTACATCACCATGCCGTTTGGTTTAAAAAATGCCGGAGCAACATACCAAAGAGCTGTAAACAAGATCTTCGGTAAATAGATAGGCAAGTGCATGGAAGTATTTACTTGACGTCAGGGAGGTGTTCAACGTGCCGAGGCAGATAGAGATGAAACTTAATCCAAAGAAGTGCACGTTTGGATACATTATCTCAAAGGAAGGAATAAGGCAAATCCAGACAATCTTGATGCATTGAAGACAATGCCGCCCCCGAAGAGTATTAAGGAAGTGCAACGGCTAAAAGGCGTATGGCTACTCTAAATAGATTCTTATCTAAGTCAGGACAGCGTGCCTTGCCCATTTTCAAAGTCTTGAGAAAGACAAGTCCATTCCAGTGAAATGAGGAAAGTCATGAAGCCTTTGATGATCTTAAAAGATATTTACCCGAGCTACCGACTTTGACTTCTCTCCAGGAAGGAGAAACATTGTTCATATACTTGGCAGTCTGCGATGAAGCAGTTAGCGTTGTCCTGATCAGGGATCAAGACAATACACAAAGACCAAAATTCTATGTCAGTAAAGCTCTTCATGGACCAGAAGTCAGATATACTAATGCAGAAAAGCTAGCATTGGCCTTAATACAAGCTTCAAGGAAACTAAGGCCAAATTTTCAAGCACATCCAATCACCGTGGTAAAGGATCAACCTCTACGGCAGATAATAACACGGCCAGTGATAACGCTCTAAATGGTACCAATAATTCTACCTTTATTCATCCCGAATTCTGCTCAAAGAGGATAGATAGGCTCGTTATTATGTGGAATAGGTGTCAAATGCTATGTGGAGTTTCCAGGATCGTAATTCTGCATCTATGCTATTTCCCCGAAGATTTGGTACTGTTTTGTCTTGTTTTGCATTTTTTATAGGATGTATCGGATCTGGAGCATTGGAGAGTGGATTTGAAACAAAAGAAATACATAGGGCCAAGTGGTTGAAGTCCAAGAAGAAGTCTGTTGAAGAAAAAGAAGAAAAGTAGGCCCGGTAACCCGAAGGTTAGGCCCGGTAAACCGGTGTCTTGTTCGATACGAAATTGATTCTGCCGCATTATCTAAGTCGGTTGGGGTTTTAGAGAGTCTTAAGTCGGTCATTGTATCTATATAAGGCCGCATTAACAGAGTTCTTCATATGATTCATAAGTTTTCATAAGCACTCAATTATATTCAATTACAATATACAAATTTGATGAAATAAAGTTTTCTTAAGCTTTGGAGAGTTGTTTTCGGGTTTCCTCCCTTCTTCCATAATCTCTAGCTTGAGTAGATCGAGCTAGATCACCATTGTTGAAGGTATGAAGCTTTGAACGTTTCTTTATTGTCTTCAATATGGTAGATCTGTTCGTAATGTGTTTTAGTTAATCTGCATATTTAACAACCCCATGGTTTACTTATTTTAATTGTACTGAGCAATGTAGATCCAGAAATTAGGAAAAGATGACCTCGGTAACCCGGCGGTCAATACCGGTTTACCGAGGCAATATTTAAAAAACCTAAACTGGAATTCACTACAGCTACGTTGATCGACAGGAATAATTAAAACGAGTAATAGGTCTGGCCAATCTAGTATTCGTAATTCGTAAATTAACATGAAGGACTGTTAGTGAAGTGTTAATTAGACATAGTCTTGAATGGACCTTAGGAACGTGCTGGTCAATGTTGACAGCTGTCTAGGCGGGTTAGCGGTATGAGTTAGCGCTCAATATCGGCAATTCTAGTTTTTTATGCGTATGGGCTATTACGGACCAATTAAGGAGGGTAGCTTGCGTATAGATTGTCTACTGCCATTGTCGGAGTAGATAGGGTTAAGAATTGCACCCGTAGCTGATAATGATAATTAAAACGAAGGCTCGCGATTAATTTAAGGAAATTATGTGGGTAAGTAAACATAACGATTAACTAATCCAAGTTAGTAGATCGGTGAGGAGAGGGAGAGGTATACCATATTTGTTTTCTTTTACGTTATTGTTGGTCAATTGACCGCCTCTATGTTGCTTTTTGATTAGGTTAGAATCGTTTATACTTATAGTTGCATTGTCTCTCTGGGATCGACCTTGACACGCATTTACTATACTACGATGTACCTAGTATTCTTGCTAGTAATATCGACGTTAGTGACTTACACGTGATCAGCCAGACACGTCGGAAAGGTTGGAAAAATGAGTAGTAGAGCTGGCAGAATATGATTTCGACTTCCAACCCCGAACTGCAGTCAAATCCTAAGCCTTAGCAGACTTCTTGGCCGAAGGGGTAGCAATCAATATTGAGAAAGATCATCCGGTGCAACAGTCTGAATTATGGACACTATACGTAGATGGCGCAACCGGAAAGGAAGGGGCATCAGCGGCCCTCATGCTAATAAGTTGACGGACTGTTTCTAGGCTATCAATCCTTACCGGCAGTGTACCGGGTCAAATTGTAGTGCTAGTCTGGTGAGTCAGGTCGTATCCTCAGGGAAATGAAGGCATAATTCAAAGTGTGGTTAAACACCAAGAAGCTATTATTAACTCGATCTAAGTCGCAGTTTTTACCATTTTCCTCGGGTTAGATAGTTAGATTAGTTAGATTGTTAGTAAAGCAGTAAATAAATATATAAATATAAGTACAGATATATGTAGATATTTTTGAGATCTAGCCAAGAATACTTTATTGAATTACGATCTCTTTTTAGTAGAAATAAATGAGACAGATCTTTTCCTTGATGCAAGGAGGTCAATTATATATGAACCGGTGTACTCCTAAGCTAGACAACTCCTCCTCACACGAGCGTATGAAATTGTCATATGTCAAATTGTCATCGCTTTAATCTCCACAACCGCCCCATGCTAATCTCGGTTAGTACGAGCAGTGTACCGAGTACAAATCTACCCCGGATAAAAGAGGTTATTCCGTTTGTCAGACGGCCGATGTTATTCAAAAGGCTCCGGTTGTCAGGCGGATCGATTTAACTTTCCGGTGTTAGTTTCAATTAAACCGTTGATTTTAACATTATTACGATCTTGAGCACAAATTTAATAAGATTCATCTTTCCCAAGACAAATCTGCCCCCGGATAGGAAATAGGATTCCGTTGTCACGCTTTCGCACGGCCAATTTTACCCTCCGGTATTTCTATCCGTACATTTAAGTGTAAATAGAAAGAGATTCATTATAATTGGTTTTAATCATTATTATCGAGTCGATCATCCAAAGTTACCAAAAAGATTAACTAATTCGATTCATATCTTGGCTAGATATATTTTTAGTTTAACATAGTTATAATAAGTAATATATAAATAGAAATAGAAATAGTAAACATAATAATATTAGAATATATTACCGATTACAACTGCTGAATCGGGGTCGTTTCCACCGGATGTAGTATAACAAAGCTTCGATTTTAACAATCTTCGATAATTATTCCGCCATTACAATGGTACTATAACTACTTTACTTATATATATAAAAACATATATATACATACATAGACATATGTATATATAAGGGCCCAAAATGATGAAAACAAGAAAAGAGAAGAAAGGAGTTGGAAGAAGAGGGGAAATGGAAGAAATGGGGAGGAGATGAGAAGAGAGGGGCAAGGATTTTTTATGGATATGGAGGGGTATATATAGGGAGAGATATATAAATATATATATATATATATTCATAAGAGCACATGCGTTGGATAGTATTAGAAGTTTGTTAGAGGATGGTGGGTGCAATGATGAGTCATCACATGCACCCTTAGGAGAATATAATCAAGTTGGGAGAATATCTCCACTTTTCCCGGCGTTTCTATTGCGGCGCTTATCGATAAAATAGCCATAACTTGAGTTGTAGACCTCCAATTGACGTGATTCAAAATGCGTTGGAAAGCTCATTTGAATATCTACAACTTTTATGAATAACTCTTCCCCAGAAAATGCCTTTAAGTTGGGTCAAATATCCGTCGTAGATAAATTACGGTAGAAGCATTCAGGACAATTGATCCGTTTGAACTCGTAAGCTTATGGCACCTTCTTCCATCCATCAAAATACATCTTTTAGGCTCAAAAAGTGTCGTCACTTGGGATCTTGGTAAACCTATAATCCTGCAATAAATTACCAAAACACCAAACGTAAATCCGACACGACACTCCGATTACTAAACCGGTACAAAACCTATAAAAATACAATATTTTATATAATAATTACTACTTATACATTTGGATAAAATTAAGTAATTATTGACTTAAATTGGTACAATAATGCTCAAAGTGGTATCAATATTGGGGTAAAATGTCGTAATAATGATCATTAATTTGTCTCTCATCACAACCCCCCACTTAGCTTTTGGTCGTCCTCGAGCAAAACAAGCGATAAAACAAATTGAATGTGGGACAAATTCATGAAGATATAAGATATAAGGGACAACCAGATGCTGCAACCATTAGAATTACAACCAGGCGTTAACCTCAATATAAATGTATAACAGAGTGTGTGTGTGTGACAAGCCTTTTCAATTTCCACTATCCTCTCTTGAATAATTCAAGCAAACGCACAAATATCCATTCAGACAGTCCTAATGACTTTCCTAGGTATAAGCAGTAACATTTCCACACAAAGTCCTTCCGTGTACTTATTAGGATAATCCCTAAAGCATATCATTCAGTTTATACTGGGGATAGTCAGAAGGTAACTAAGTTTTCAACCATATTTCCATATTGTCATTTTTTATTTTTATTTTTTATTTTTTTATTTTCACATTTGTAGCATATGCCTTCATTCCCAGCAATAGGACGTTTCGTGATAACACCCTAGCTGGACTACTATCATCAGGCAGTCGGGAGCTTTTAAACCTCATAGTGATATAGGACGTTTCGTGATAACGCCCTACCGCACTCAAATCATTGGTAGCTACATCCGACATATAAATAGTTCATCTTAGTTTGGTATTCTTCCTTAACTTATATCCTTCCTATCACATTCAAACCTTCAGATATTCACAGTACACATTCAAAAGTTAGGTACTAAGTTACTGCAATTATCTATAGAATAACCACTAGGATACCGAATGGATACGCTTTAAAATTTTCCGCTTCAATATCAAAGGCTTTACGTGAAGGAATTCATGTTACACAAATATATTTGGAATTACAATGCACTTACGGTTCACGTTGGTTACACACATCCAAATTGATCATTATATCTTCAAATCCATGAAATATATACCTTATACAATTTATTTTAATCAACTAAATAATGCTCGAAAAAAAAATCGAAAACTAAGGGATTTATTGATACAAAATAAACATTAATTCCATTGCTAGACCAACGACTCCACTCCCCACTTACGAACTTACATTGTCCTCAATGTAAAGTGAGTGTAAATAAGTTGTTGGGAAAGCAATGGTGCACTAAAACAAGTCAAAACAAATACTCGGATGATATTAAAGGGTGGGTGGGTGGGTTAAAGTTATGACCTCCTCAATTCCATATTATTTGAACTAATATATGTCACACGTTATTTGAAATTTAAAACAGAGACTAGATCATGAAATGTAACGTATGGCAAAGTATTAACTCGAGTCTTTTATACCCGGATCCTCGAGGGTTATTTCAAATCGTTCGAACAACCTAAGTCCAAGAAATGACGCATTTGAATTTTTCTCTTTTTTCTCCATCGGGATTTTCGGATAACCACCTAATCATTCCCTTTTTTAATGACATTCAAACATTCATCCTAAGACTTGGTGAAACAAAATGAAAATCAATCCGAAGTATTCGCAAAGTATCATCCAAAGTATGAGTAATTATTATATTTAACATTTTTGCGGGTCGCCTCCCGGTAGCGCTTTTGGTTAACGTCGTTTGCTCGACAAACTTAAACAACCAAAATGATGATGATTAACTAATATACTAAAATAAAATAGGATACTTCTAACATTTACTCACAAAAGCATGTAATAATTAATTTCATGAACTAACTAGAAAAAAATGCTTAAGGAGTAAATAGGAAGGATAGTACCATGTTTTTACTATATTTATAGTCTATAGCTAGACTTTCTGCTCCGGTTTTCTAGTGTACTGGTGGTGAGTCATCCTCATGCACCACATCCTTCTTCAATACCGGTTTCCAACAGAGGTTAGACAATTTCCACCAATCCAAACGATTCTTGACCTTTTCCTTTGATTTTCGAGCCTTCGGTTTGTGAGCTTTTACATTATTGCTGAAGTCATCTTCTTCAATTACCTGCGTGTTAGTACGATCCACAACAAGGGGACACAAAGTGTTCACACAAGAACAAGATTCTAGTGTAGTGCATGGATATTTCAATGAATTGTAAATGTTAAAGACAACGCGCTCATCATTAATTCCCAAACCAAGCTCTCCCTTATAAACATCGATGAAAGGGCTATTAAGTGCCGAAAAGTGTCAAGAAAATGTGCATACTTCTTGTCCAACTTCATCTCTTTGATTTCCTTTTTCGGGGAATGGGGGAGTAATTCAAGATCAATTAAAGTAGGGTTAGAATGTATACCTCCCTTACCCTTGTCGTTAAACGAAGATGGTAAAGCTTCCTGGAATGATTGTGCCTTTTGAGGACACTGTGTGTCATCATTCTGTACCTTTTTCTTCAAAATATGCACTGGATATGGTGCTGCCCTATCAGATTGAATCGAGGTGAATTTGGGTTGAGCCGGATAAGGTTCGGTTTGAATTGGCCTTTCCAAACTTGATTCATTCTCAACATGATCATTGGTCAAGGTCCTACTCAATCTTGGATTTTTTAATATTCTAGGAACCTTGACCCATTCCTCATCCTTACTTCCAGGTTCAATATATCTGTTGTGTCTTAGGAAATCTTCAATAATGTCCTCTTCCTCTTTAGATTCCATGTTTTTCTCATATTTACCATCTAAATCATTCTCTACTTCATTAATTCTGATGTTTTCTAATCCATTACTTCCATAGATCCTTCCACTTCTAGTAATAACAACAATTACCTCTTTCGGGTTTCTTTCAGTATTACTTGGCAGCTCTCCTGGAGGTTTACTTGTTTTTACGTTCCTCTTCTCTACTCAAATGATATTCCAAATTCCGTAATGAAGCTTCTACAATTCTCATTCTGGTATCATGTCCACTTATAGATGTTTTCAACGTACTCATATCCTTAGTGACTGTACCTATAGAAGTCATCATGGTTTCCATATTTTGAGCTTGAGTTGACATCATACCCATCATATTTTCCATTAATTTCTCCCATTTATCAACTCCTTCAGGTTGAGTTGAACTTTGGGTGACTGGTATGCTTTGAGTGGTATGTTGTGGATACGGTCTAGGTAATGATTGTAGGTTCTGATTCGAGGTATCTCCTTGATAAACTTGATTATTATATGGATTCTCATACTGGATTGGATACGGTGGTTGTCATTGCTTACTAGGGCTTCCAGACCAACGAAAAGTAGGGTGATCTCTTCTAATAGCATTAAAAGAGTTTGAATATGCATCGTTCAAATTCCTATGCTGTTGCAAAAAACTCACCTTTTCCCTTGAATATCCTTTTGGTTCTTCCATCCCTAATGACACATTATCATGACTTGAGTATTCATTTGGTAAGATATTTTCTGAGTTTATAGTTTTACTAGCTAATAAGCCGTCAAATTTCCTACTCAAATTCTCCAAGTGTGCTAGAACTTCCTTATTTGATGTACTTTCTCCTGCAAATGCTACTTTTCTGGTGCTAGAACCGGTTTCCCACATTCTGTTATTTTTGAAAATCTTTTCAATAGCATCGTAAACTATCTGAGCTTCACTCATCATTAACGAACCACCACATGCATGATCAACATCTGCACGTAAGTTTTTCCTTAATTTACGACAGAAAAGTTGGATTTGCATTTCTAAGGAATAACCATGATCGGGACAAGCTCTTAGTAGCTTTTTAAATCTTTCCCACGCATTCCCAAACGTTTCTTCAGATCCTTGTCTAAAATTAGCAATCTCGACTATTAATTCCAATTTTCTACCAGGAGTAAAATACTGCTTTAAGAACTCGGTTTGAATATCCTCCCAACTAGTCAATGAATGATGTGGAAGTGACAGAAACCAATCTCGTGCTCTTCCTTTTAAAGAAAAAGGAAACAAAGACATCCTCGTTAATTCATAATGAGCACCTTGACTTTTGGCTGTATTACACAATTCTTTGAAAAGATAGAGATGATGATGTGGATCCTCATCATCTTCTCCTAGAAATTGGGCTCTTGTGTCAATTAAACAAAAAAGATGAGATTTTATTTCAAAATTAATTGCTCCTTTATTGGGTAAACGAATTGGATTATTAATCTGGTACCTTCTTACGGTCTGATCACATATAGGTCTCGGGTTAGGCTGGTTCTGATTATGCTTATTCCGATTCTGATTATTTCTATTATTCTGATTCTGGTTATTAGGTTGAGGTAAATTCTGATTAAGGTTTTGGCCATGCCCTTGAGCATGAGCAATCCCTTGTTCAGGTGTTTCACCAACGGTTTCGACCATTTTCGTAACTCGATTTGACAATTCTTGTGGAATAGAAAATATCGAATAGAAAATAACACGAAATCGATAAAAAAACCACATTTTTTTTCTTCTCTCGGTAATTACCGAGTCCACTCGGTATTTACCGAGTGTAATTTTTTTTTTCTTTTCGAAATTGGTATCTTACCAATAGGTAGGTACCAACAAAAATAAACGAGCCGCGTTTACTTTCTACTATCGAAAATAGAAAATAACTCGAAATTGGTAGAAGAAGAAAATTGGTAACTAAAAGAAGGTAGATACCAACGGAAAATAAAAATAGAAATGTGATAAGAAGAGTGTTGACTTATCCTCGAGAATTTTGAGCTAATACAAGTAGAAACCATTCGAACACAATGAATTAGCGTCGTTTCCCCGGCAACGGCGCCAAAAAGCTGACGGACTGTTTCTAGGCTATCAATCCTTACCGGCAGTGTACCGGGTCAAATTGTAGTGCTAGTCTGGTGAGTCAGGTCGTATCCTCAGGGAAATGAAGGCATAATTCAAAGTGTGGTTAAACACCAAGAAGCTATTATTAACTCGATCTAAGTCGCAGTTTTTACCATTTTCCTCGGGTTAGATAGTTAGATTAGTTAGATTGTTAGTAAAGCAGTAAATAAATATATAAATATAAGTACAGATATATATAGATATTTTTGAGATCTAGCCAAGAATACTTTACTGAATTACGATCTCTTTTTAGTAGAAATAAATGAGACAGATCTTTTCCTTGATGCAAGGAGGTCAATTATATATGAACCGGTGTACTCCTAAGCTAGACAACTCCTCCTCACACGAGCGTATGAAATTGTCATACGTCAAATTGTCATCAGTTTAATCTTCACAACTGCCCCATGCTAATCTCAGTTAGTCTGAACAGGTACCAAGTACAAATCTACCCCGGATAAAAGAGGTTATTCCGTTTGTCAGACGGCCGATGTTATTCAAAAGGCTCCGGTTGTCAGGCGGATCGATTTAACTTTCCGGTGTTAGTTTCAATTAAACCGTTGATTTTAACATTATTACGATCTTGAGCACAAATTTAATAAGATTCATCTTTCCCAAGACAAATCTGCCCCCGGGTAGGAAATAGGATTCCGTTGTCACGCTTTCGCACGGCCAATTTTACCCTCCGGTCTTTCTATCCGTACATTTAAGTGTAAATAGAAAGAGATTCATTATAATTGGTTTTAATCATTATTATCAGAGTCGATCATCCAGTTTACCAAAAATATTAACTAATTCAGATTCATATCTTGGCTAGATATATTTTTAGTTTAACATAGTTATAATAAGTAATATATAAATAGAAATAGAAATAGTAAACATAATAATATTAGAATATATTACCGATTACAACTGCTGAATCGGGGTCGTTTCCACCAGATGTAGTATAACAAAGCTTCGATTTTAACAATCTTCGATAATTATTCCGCCATTACAACGGTACTATAACTACTTTATTTATATATATAAAAACATATATATACATACATAGACATATGTATATATAAGGGCCCAAAATGATGAAAACAAGAAAAGAGAAGAAAGGAGTTGGAAGAAGAGGGAAATGGAAGAAATGGGGAGGAGATGAGAAGAGAGGGGCAAGGATTTTTTATGGATATGGAGGGGTATATATATATATATATATATATATATATATATATATATATATATATATATATATATATATTCATAAGAGCACATGCGTTGGATAGTATTAGAAGTTTGTTAGAGGATGGTGGGTGCAATGATGAGTTCTCACATGCACCCTTAGGAGAATATAATCAAGTTGGGAGAATATCTCCACTTTTCCCGGCGTTTCTATTGCGGCGCTTATCGATAAAATAGCCATAACTTGAGTTGTAGACCTCCAATTGACGTGATTCAAAATGCGTTGGAAAGCTCATTTGAATATCTACAACATTTATGAATAACTCTTCCCCAGAAAATGCCTTTAAGTTGGGTCAAATATCCGTCGTAGATAAATTACGGTAGAAGCATTCAGGACAATTGATCCGTTTGAACTCGTAAGCTTATGGCACCTTCTTTCATCCATCAAAATACATCTTTTAGGCTCAAAAAGTGTCGTCACTTGGGATCTTGGTAAACCTATAATCCTGCAATAAATTACCAAAACACCAAACGTAAATCCGACACGACACTCCGCTTACTAAACCGGTACAAAACCTATAAAAATACGATATTTTATATAATAATTACTACTTATATATTTGGATAAAATTAAGTAATTATTGACTTAAATTGGTACAATAATGCTCAAAGTGGTATCAATATTGGGGTAAAATGTCGTAATAATGATCATTAATTTGTCTCTCATCACAAGTCCAAAAACAGAAGAATTCCCATACGCCTTACGCTTCAAGTTTCAAGCCACAAATAATGAGCAGAGTATGAAGCCCTGATTACCGGACAACGATTAGCGAGTAAGCTTGGGGTGACTCTCAACTTGTGGTAAACCATGTCAAGGGAGAATATGAAGCGAAAGAAGAATCCAAGATGAAATATTTATCTGTGGCCCAGTCCTTACTCAAGAATTTTAGGTCAGTTCAGATTGAGTAGGTCTCCCGATCTAAGAATAAACGAGCTGATGCGATTTCAAAGCTAGCATCTAATTTTCTTTCGGGCACGAAGGTCCCGGTAGAGCAGCTAGAATGAAGCTATGTTCAGAACAAAGTTCAACCAGTTACCCAGAATACTACATGGATGGACCCATTCGTGTCTTATCTGAAACATGGAATCATGCCTACAGATAAATCTCAAGCTAGAAGGTTAAAAATCTTGGCCAGCAGGTACTCCTTGTTTAATGAAGTTCTGTACCGAAAATCCTTTATATCTCCTTGGCTTAGATGTGCCGCAGAGGATGAGGAAACTATCTCCTACGGGAAGTTCACCTAGGAATTTGTGGACATCATGCGGGAGCTCGAACTCTTGCAAGGAAGTGTCGTTTATTCGGGTATTACTGGCTGATGGGAGTCAACTTTACGTGATTCCGGTGCATTTTCCACCCCCGTTTATCCCACTTTTAGCATATTCTCGGTGTTTTTAGACCGTTTTCGGGTAATATCATGAGTTTATAGCACGGGGAGTAAATCCGTCGCTTTGATGGTCTACTACCTCTTTTTAGTGATATTAACCCATTCCCGAGCACTTTTACCCTCCGGAATCGTTTGTGTGTGTTGTTCGTTCATGAGATTGTAGGGTCTAAGTGTCATGAGAACCCGGAAGGCGAAGATTTATGATGAGAAGTATGATCAAGGTGCAAGAATGAGCCAAGGAAGAAGAAAAATGAAGAAAAGGAAGAAAAATAGTTGGTATCTTCACGCTACGTTCTGTTCAGAAGCAATTTGACCTATGATGGAGGCATTTTCTGGTCATGGTCTCTTCATGAAAGTTGTAGATAATTGAAAGAGCTTTCTAACGCATTTTGAATCACTCAAATCGGAGTTCTACACGCGAAGATATCATGGTTTTACTGCTGCCAGAAAACAGCAACATCTCAAACGCGCGTTTGGAACTGTTTTTTTACGTACATTGAGTTAGATGCTGAAACGCGCGTTTGAGGACCTCCAAACGCGCGTTTGGAGTCGTTTTCTGCAGATTTTTCCCACCTATATATACATTTTTACACAGTTTTTGAAGGGGGGTCGCCTCTCTAAGAACCCTAACTCTTAGCTTGGCTCGAAATCTTCCCTTTTGGCTCTTTAGACTCATTTCTACTTCAAATTTACTTAGTTTAATGATAGTCTAGCTTACTTTTAGTTGAAGAATCTTGGATTTTGCATAGCTTTTGGTTCATCTTCTTCTTCCCAAGTGACATGGGTGTGGAAGGAGCTTGATGTAAACTCGAATTTCTACATTATCGGTAATCAATTTCACTTATTTTCTTGTTTTATGGATTTAATCTCTTCCTTGATTGTTATTTCATGCTTTATAATGTGTAGCTAAACTTAACATAGTCGAATCATGTGAAATTTAGTGAAATCACCCCTTGGGTGATGAAATTGGGAGTGGGTAGTGTTTTTTATTGTTGTATCTTGCATATTTCACGTCTTAGAACTTGTTATAACGGATTTGGGCTAGATTGATCACCTAGGTCAAAATCACACACATCAATCTTGAGAGTTGTTCAGATAGAGAGATGTGGGAAAAGGGTTCTAGGATCACTTTTTATAGTGAGGTTACTCGTTTCAACGTTTAAGCGGCTCTAGTGCATAATATTGTCTTGTGAATGAATCTTCCTTAGGGAAGGTTAGTTGACTTGGCATAAGGTGTTGGGGAAGAGTTGTTCGAGACCTTAGCACCGGGATTAGGAGTACGTACCCGTGAAATTGAATGTAAGAGTTCGTTCGTTTATTGCACACTCCCGGTTTTGTCATTCCTTGGGGTGAAACTAGCTATTTTGATCATGGTTCGGCTATGTCCCTTTATCTATCTTTAAAACCTAGTAGTTTAATCTTCTTTCTTTCTATCTTATCTGCAAACTTCTTAG
This sequence comes from Gentiana straminea, assembly GCA_036785695.1. Classification (NCBI taxonomy): domain Eukaryota; kingdom Viridiplantae; phylum Streptophyta; class Magnoliopsida; order Gentianales; family Gentianaceae; genus Gentiana; species Gentiana straminea. The sequence goes on along the minus strand of JAVUPR010000046.1, from coordinate 2,319,740 downwards.
TATAGATCACTTTAGTGTCGTTGTAGTTACAAATACTTTAAAATCATTGATCACCTAGACTAAGCATTACGTTCACTTTGGTACTTGCAAACACGATTCCTTTGGGTTCGACCTCGTACTCCTGTAGCTATTCTAGCAATCGACCCGGTACACTGCCGGTTAGAGAGTTAGTTTATCCACGGTTTCGAGTCCTTTATAAATTGTTTTTGTTGGGTGGATTTTAGCTCAATCAAAATGGCGCCGTTGCCGGGGGTGGCACCCGGTACTCTGCCGGTTAAGGTTGGTCGTTACTATTTTGGTCATCAAGTTTTCTGGCGCCGTTGCCGGGGAGGGGGGGGGGACGACTTAGCTTATTCGCTTGTTCTTAAAAGTATTATGCCGTGATGTGATAAACTTGGTTTTTACTCGTTTCCGAGTCGATTTTTAGGCCGTTTTTCAAAATTTTCCAAGATTTTAACACCACGTTATATGCATGCTTGTTCACAATTGAGTGGTGAAAGGTCTTTAGTTTTGTGAATGTCTCACGGTGAGTCTATATTGTCATGATACGGAACACTTTTTAGTACACGTTTGACGACGGTTATGCTTATCACGATTACTTTACACACCCGTACCTCCTAGTTTCGAGGCGAAATAGAAGGATTGGCCTTGGTAGGAACACGGGATGACAGCTTTTGGCGTTCTTTTTTACCCTACTTTAGCCAAATAAGCTCGAGCCGAATGTTTGACCTTCGTAGCCCCTCTCGGCCTTGATAGAATGGTCCGACCACCATTCGCTTTATAGCCGTTTCGTTACTTAGTCGAAACCTACCCTTGAGCCTTATTTTGGTCACATTCCCTTCATTTGACCCTACGAGTGGACTTAGTCTCTTGTTAAACCACACTTGCCAAGGCAAGTGTTGGGTGGGGGAGAAGTTGTTTTTGAGTCGGGTTGTTGTTTCCTCAGTTTTAGAGCTATAAGGAGAGGAGGAGCTCAGTGGGGCTGGATGCTCGGGTTTCATTTCAAAAAAAAAATAAAAAAATAAAAAAAAAAATCAAATCAAATAATTGTGTTGTATATAGAAATAAAGGGTTGAAAAAGACAATGAGCTTAAAGCAATGATGATGTTAGGGTTGGGATAGTCAGATAGGTACTAAGTATTCGAGCTCACCTCACGACACTTGAAACATAGTCGAGTTTGGCAATGAGTTCGGGTATTGTAGTGTCCTATAGTTCCCAAAGTGTTGAAAATGATCAAAAAGGAGTTTGGTGGGTTTGTTTGGTAAAGAAGACGTGGTACGTGTTTGGATTATGTTCACTCATACTTCTTTTCTCCAGTTTCCCAAATTACCCTTTTCGATTAACCGAATTTACCCTAGCCTAACGTTATAACAATTCAAGTCCTGCTGGACCGTGTTTAACCTTGGTTAGTCCCGATTAATGGAGATTCTAGGAACGGCAGGATTGTGTAAAGTCATTTGTCCGGTATTCCAAGCCCGAAATCGTATTAAGCATAAGACGTCGTCATTCAACACACACTCACTCCGTGTCATGATCTAGTAGAGTCAAAGTAATGCATTCACTTAACTAAGTTCTTTTCACCTTGATATTTTGAAATGCATGCATGTACCGTAAAGTTGATTCCTTGGTATTGTTTGAACGCCTGATTTACTCGAGGACGAGTAAAGGCTAAGTGTGGGGTGGTGATAGGAACCAACTTTACAAGTACATTTCAACGTACGGTTCACCCACGATTATCACATTTCGGCATGTTTCGGGTGAGTTTAGACCTATTTTGAGTATTAAATGAGGTTTTATTGCACGGCGAGTGACTTGTCGGTTTTCCGTAAACTCGACCTTATTTTAGCATTTTATACTCGTTTTTCCCGAGCACCCGTAGTTTGCGGGGTTATGCGTTTGCTTGTTGTTTTCATATGGATGCGGGACTAGGGTGTCTCGAGAGCCCGAAAGGCGAGAAGTATGAAGTTTAGACGTGCCCGAGGCGAAACACGGAGGTTGAAGGTGAAAAAGTGAAGATTTTGGGTCACATGGGTCCGGACGCCCGTCCGGACACCTTGGACGTGCGTTCGGTGGGCTGTCCGGACGGACAAAAACCTCTCATCCGGACGGCTAACTCTCTCGAAAATGGATTCTTGGCTGCAAAAGTTTGTCCGGACGGACAAGGTGTTGTGTCCGGACGGCTAACTCTCTCGGAAATTGGGAAAACTTTTATGAAGAATTCGTCCGGACGGACAGAACCGGCATCCGGACGGACAAGAGCATTTCATCCGGACGGACATCTATGCATCCGTCCGGACACCTGGAAAATCAAGAACAGTCCGGCCGGACATGGCGGATATCCGTACGGACAGAAGACTTTCTATATAAAGCTGCCTCATTTTCTCACAGCCGCAAGCAGAAAATAAGGGGAGATAATATTAGATAGGTTAGGCGATTTGGGGCGATTTTCTTCATTTCTTAGAGTTAGAATTAGTGTTATATATCATTAGAATCCTCTTTCGATCTTCTCTTTGAACCTCTAACTTTTAGCTTCGATCTGTAACATTTCAAGTGACAAGATTTGTTCTTTTGGAGCTCGAATTTGGTAGTTCTTCAAGTAATCGAAATGGGTATGTTTTCTTGTTGTTTTACCATTGTTGTGATGTTTTTCTTCCGTTTTTATTGCTTAGATTCGATTATGAGTAGCTAGATTTGTCGTATGGTCGAACCACGTGAATGCGGGTGAAACACCATTAGAGAGATGAACCGGGAGGTAGTGTAGCGCGTAATTTAACGTTCTAATCGATAATCCACATCACGAAACTTGTTTTGATTGTTTTAATAGCTTTGAATGAGATTGATAACCTTGTTCATTGTTGCACACACGTAGCTTATAAATGTATGTTGCGGCGACGTGTGGGAACGGGGTTTCGGGACCGTAGAAGTTTTGGGCTTGAAAGGTAGTCTGACACCTACCCGTGTACTAGATTGACGCCCTAGTCATCAAGTCCGGTTCCCAATACGGGGTTTGTCCTATGAGTTATCGCTAGACGGCAAGGTAGAGTAAGGCACACTCCCGGGCAACCTTTCGAGGATAAAGTAATCCGGCGAAACGTAGTTCGGCCATACCTCTTTTAATTGTTTAGAATTCCGAGTAGTGTAATCATTCTTTTACGCAATAGTATAACTTCACACCTATCTGTTTGACCGAACGAGTGCTAAGTCAACTGTGGTACTCAAAAACCAATCTCTGTGGGTTCGACCTCGGACTCCTCAAGCACTATCCTACAATCGACCCGGTCCACTGCCGGTTAGAAAGTAGATTTTGCAAAGGTTTTGAGTTTTTACTTGATCGACCGGACCTAGAAAATTCTCTTATCAAGTGGACCGCCAGAAAATGGCGCCGTTGTCTTAATGAAAATCCGCCATGCAAAGCGACGCAGATGAACTCGTCCTAAAATGCAAATCATGCCAGGTGCATGACAATTCATCTCACCCACCTCGCAAAGCGAAAATAAGGTCCCTATAGTCTCTCCTTGGCCTTTTTATCAATGGGGTGTGGATCTGGTCGGGCCACTTCCCCGAGCTCCGGGTAATCTCAGATTCCTTGTTGTTGCAGTCGGCTACTTTACTAAGTTGGTAGAAGCTAAAGTTCTGACTACCATCACGGCCAAAGCTATTCAAAAATTCCTCTGGAAAAACCTAGTCTGCGGTATGGTATACCCAAGTCTCTAATCACAGATAATGGAACTCAGTTCGACGACAAGACAGTCAGAGCATGGTGCACTGATCTAGGCATCACTCATCACTTTACCTCTGTTGGCCATCCCCAAGCAAATGGCCAAGTGGAGCAAACCAACCGGGAAATCAAAACCGGCCTAAAAAAGAGGCTAGAGGAAGAATGAGAGAATTGGGTAGAACACCTACCCAACATACTTTGGGCTTACACGACTACACTTAACTCAGCCACGGGTGAGACACCTTTTTCGTTGGCCTATGGAAGTGAAGAAGTCATCCTAGCAGAGATTGGTCTTCCCTTTCCAAGGTCAGCACTCCATGCACAGGTAGATCAAGAATCTGAACTCGGGCACGCCAAGGATGACATTCGAAGAAGCCAAAGATATGGCCTACATTAGACTGGCCAAGTACAAGCAAAGGATATCTCAGTACTATAACTCCAAGGTTAAACACTGCCACTTTAAGAAAGGAGATCTAGTATTGAGAAAGAACGAAATTAGCAGACAAGGTCCTCAAGGCAAGCTTGACCGAAACTGGGAAGGACCGTACAAAGTGGTGAAAGTACACGAAAATGGAGCATACCACCTAGCTGATGCAAGTGGCATGACCATACCTCGAAGCTGGAACGCCAATAACTTGCAAAAATTCTATGTCTAGGACAAGTTCCAGACTTATGTTATCTTCTTTTTAGTATTATTTATTTCAATACGATGTAATCAATCATATGTGCATTTCAATAAAAAAAATTCTTTTTACGGAATATTTAAGTGTAGCATTACTAAATTGCAATCCTACAAGGATAATTCGAACTGAGCTCGCAGTCGACTCGACGATCGAGGCGGAACCAGGAAAAAAATTTCGGAGTGGTCGGTGTAAAAATTTCGGGGTCGGTACAGAAATTTCGACGGGTTAACATCAAGCAAAGGACAAACTCTCCAAAAAAAAAAATTTCAAAATTTGGGGTGGGCTTGAGACCACCCCATTGCTAGGACAAACAAATCCGAGCCGAGCTAATCCGTAGGTAGGTCGGACTCGGAAAGTTTGCAAAGGACAAACTCTCTAAGTCCGCACGTCGACAAATCCGAACTGATCTCTGCAGGTCAGACTTAGAGTGATTGCAAAGGACAAACTCTCCAGGTCTACAGGTCAGACAAATTCGAACTGAGCTCTGTAGGTCAGACTCAGACAGTTTGCAAAGGACAAACTCTCTAAGTCTGCAGGACAGACAAATCTGAACTGAGCTCTACAGGTCAGACTCAGAAAGTTTGCAAAGGACAAACTCTCTAAGTCTGCAGGTCAGACAAATCCGAACTGAACTCTGCAGGTTAGACCCAGAAAGTTTGCGAAAGACAAACTCTCCAGGTCTGCAGGTTAGACAAATTTGAACTGAGCTCTGCAGGTCAGACTCAGACAGTTTGCAAAGGACAAACTCTCTAAGTTTGCAGACAAATTTGAAAACAGTAAAGTAAACCATCAAAGAACAAGTATGACATCCAAAAACCATAGGTTAAGGCATGACATACTTGGAGGGGGGAAGGAGTACCAGGTAAGTACTTTAAAATAAAAAACCCAAGACAGAAATTATATTTGGGCAGATTGCCTTAACTTCATGGGGTGGCTTCAGCGGGCGGATGGCCTTAGCCATTTTGAAGTTATATTTGGGTGGATTGCCTTAACTTCATAGGGTGGCTTTAATAGGCGGATAGCCTTAGCCATTTTGAAGTTATCTTTGGGCGGATTGCCTTAATTTCGTAGGGTGGCTTTAATGGGTAGATAGCCTTAGCCCTTTTGAAGTTATATTTGGGCGAATTGCCTTAACTTCATGGGGTGGATTTAATGGGCGGATAGCCTTAGCCATTTTGAAGTTATATTTGGGTGGATTGCCTTAACTTCATGGGGTGGCTTTAATGGACGGATAGCCTTAGCCATTTTGAAGTTATATTTGTGGGCGGATTGCCTTAACTTCATGGGGTGGCTTTAGTGGGCGGATAGCCTTAGCCATTTTGAGGTTATATTTTTGGGCCGATTGCCTTAACTTCATGGGGTGGCTTTAATGGGCGGATAGCCTTAGCCAGGATTGCCTTAACTTCATGGGGTGGCTTTAATGGGCGGATAGCCTTAGCCATTTTGAAGTTATCTTTGGGCGGATTGCCTTAACTTCATTGGGTGGCATTAATGGGCGGATAGCCTTAGCCATTTTGAAGTTATATTTGGCGGATTGCCTTAACTTCATGGGGTGGCTTTAATGGGCGGATAGCCTTAGCCATTTTGAAGTTATATTTGGGCGGATTGCCTTAACTTCATGGGGTGGCTTTAATGGGCGGATAGCCTTAGCCATTTTGAAGTTATATTTGGGTGGATTGCCTTAACTTCATGGGGTGATTTCAGTGGGCGGATGGCCTTAGCCATTCATGGGGTGGCTTTAATGGGTGGATAGCCTTAGCCATTTTAAAGTTATATTTGGGCGGATTGCCTTAATTTCATGGGGTGGCTTTAATGGGCGGATAGCCTTAGCCATTTTGAAGTTATATTTGGGCGGATATCCTTGACCATTTTTGTGGGCTATAATGCCTCTTTGTGCCGTGCTATTAAGCGGACGGACTTGTTGTTGGTGAAGAGAAAACCTATTTTGATGAAGTTGATCTCTAAGAGTTCCGAAAATAAGAAGGCTCGTCCCGCCACTTTTGGTAGGGAGAGTTCCAAAAATAAGATAGCTCGACCCTCCATGTCCGGGGAGTGAGTTCCGAAATGAGAAGCGTAATAATTCAAGTTGTAGGACGAGAATAAATGCCAATGAGAGTTCGTACTTGGAGACCTCGTATTTGAGAGCTCGAGGGCTCGTATCTGGGAGCTGAGAGCTTGTATCCCAAGGATCTTGAGAGCTCGCAACTTAGAGAGCTTGGAGAGCTCGTAACTTGGAGCTCGAGCGAGCTCTATCCGGCGAGCTCTAGCGAGCTCATATCCGAGCTCATATTCTCGACGAGCTCATTGGAGAGAGCTTGAGAGCTCAATCTTGGAGAGCTTGAGAGCTCGTAGCTTGGAGAGCTTGGGAGCTCATTCTGGCGAGCTCATATATGGCAAGCTTGGAGAGCTTGAAAGCTCATTCTTGGAGAGCTTGAGATCGTAGCTTGGAGAGCTTGGAGATCTCGTAACTTGAAGAGCTTGGGAGCTCATAACTTGAGAGCTTGACTCATATCTAGCGAGCTCATAACTTGGAGAGCTTGGAGAGCTTGGGAGCTCGTAACTTGGAGAGCTTAGAGAGCTTGGGAGCTCATCTTGGAGAGCTTGGGAGATCATTCTAGGGAGCTCATATCTGGCGAGCTCATTACTTGGAGAGCTTGAGAGCTCGTAGCTTGGAGAGCTTGAGAGCTCGTAGCTTGGAGATCTTGGAGAGCTCGTAACTTGGAGCTTGGGAGCTCATTCTGGCGAGCTCATTACTTGGAGAGCTTGAGAGCTCGTATCTTGGAGAGCTCGTAACTTGGAGAGCTTGGAGTGCTCGTTTTTCGGAGAACTTGAGAGCTCGTTTTGGGGTGCTTATTTCGGCGGCCCTATTTTATACTTGGTGAATCTGTGGTGAACATGATGGTCATGACGGAGACCTTTAATCTTATGATCGTAACTTTAACTTGTGGCTGCTCTTTGGCTTTTGAATGTATATTTGATTTGTTTCTTGTGATGATTTTTCCAAGTGTTTTTGAGTTTGTATCTTTATTTTTGCTCGAAATATTCTCATCTTTCGAGTCCGTAGTTTGGGTCCGCTAGCCGGTATATGCGGGCGTACCTTGTTTTTGGCGAGATTGAGAGCGCTGAGTATCAAGCTCACGAAAAATGATTGAATCGTAAAAATCGGACCTATTGTTGCCGAATCTTCAGTCTGAATCGAAAAATCAGATGTGCGGCCCCTTTGTTTCAAGCAAGGTGGCTGCGGGATTGGTTGAAATAAATGCCGAATTCGGGTCATTCCCGTTTGTTTAAAAATTTCCATTGCGGCCCTTTTGTTTCATGCAATATTGAGGGCGAATTTGGTTGAAACAAGTGTTGAGTCTACGCAATCATATGTTTGTTTGAAAATTTCCACTCTCGGCCCCCTTGTTTTGGACAAGATTAAGATCGTGAGTAACTTGTATAGAGAGATTTTAAATAAATAGAGAGCTCGTAATAAGAGAGTTCTTGTTGATGAAGAGCTTATAATAAGAGAGCTCGTTGATGGAGAGCTTACAATAAGAGAGCTCGTTGATGAAGAGTTTACAATAAGAGAGCTCGTTGATGGCGGCCTCACATCTGGCGGCCTCATATCCGGCGAGCTCATGTTAGGAGAGCTTGAGGGCTCGTGCTTTGAGAGCTCATAACTTGGGGAACTTGAGAGCTCTTAACTTGGATAGCTCGTAAGTTGGGGAGCTAGAGAGCTCGTAACTTGGAGAGCTTCAGAGCTCATTCTGGCGAGCTCATATCTGGCGAGTTCATATCTGACGAGCTCATAACTTGGAGAGCTTGAGAGCTCGTAGCTTAGAGAGGTCGTAACTTGTAGAGCTTGGAGAGCTTGTAACTTGAGGGGCTTGAGAGCTCCTAACTTGGAGAACTTGGAGAGCTCGTAACTTGGAGAGCTTGGGAGCTCGTTCTGGTCGGCCTCCTTCTGGCATACTAATTCTAGTAGACCCTCTTCTGGCGGACTCATTCTAGTCGGCCCCATTCTAGTCGGACTCATCAGCAGGAATGTGGGGACCAAGAATCTTCCTTGCTACCGACCATATCGTACTATCTAACTTGCTTTTGTGCTAAAAAACAAATCGTGGTTGAGTATGGCCCGGTCAGCCCTGACAAAGTGGTTGAATGTGTCTCCGGCGAGCCGATGGCGGTTCCGACGAGAGTGGCACCGGAAAATCCAAGAATCCATAGAGAGTGGTGATAATTCAAATGCAAACTCTATGGATTGTGTGTTTTGCTCCTTTAAATGTGTTAGCTCACTGAAAAACTTGAAGAGCAGCCCTAGGTGTGTGTTGATGTTGATGAGTGCCGGTCGGAAAACCGAAAATGGGCGGTTTCAGGCCGTCGGAAAATCAAAAATAGGTGGAGATCTTACTATTGGATGAAGATCTTGGAGATCTTGATAAGGATCTTGTATATTTGGAAAAAAATCTTGTAGATCTGGAGAAGGATTTTGTAGATTTGGAGGAGGATCTTGTAAATCTAAATGATGATATTGGAGATCTTGTTGGAGACTTGGAGATCTAGATGTAGATCTTGTTGAAGATTTGAAGATCTGGAAATAGATCTTGTTGAACGCTTGAAGATCTAGAAATCCGGATGAACTGGATCAAGATCCCGTTGAAGGTTCAACCGGAAAACCAAAAATGGGCGGTCCGGGGCCGTCGGAGATGGAAAAAGAGAAAATGATTTCCCGGTAACGGAGCCAACTGATAATTTCGAAATTATCTCGGGTTGATTAACGGTGTTTGTGTGGTGGATATCTGGCTGTTTATATATGATTTGACCGGTGAGGTGTGGTGGTGCTCAAGAACAAGATGACGATCTTCAAGAGCAAGATGAGGAGAAGAGTGTTTAGTGTTTTTGTATTTGTGAGTTGAGTCTGAGAGGTTGCCTACATACCTTTTGTAAGGGATCAAGCCAATGTTGAAATAGTGTCATAAACCCAATCGGGTTGGACCGGATCCGATCGGGTCGGATCATTTCTACTATTTCTTTATTTTATACATATACTAAATGGCTTTTCTGTTATTATATATTTGTTCGTTTAACGGACCAATTACGATATTGTATATATGATAACGACCTTAGTGTCAAACCGTGAAAGAGAAACCATGATAGTGATTATGGTTGATGAGATCTCGACTCACTTTAAAAGGTTTGATACTTAAATGTCTCTAGTCGTATGTACTATCAAACCGGACATTGATAGTACGATTAGACTAGAACGTATTAGATGTCTTCTATCTTATTAAAGATAGTGATAGATCTCGTATATCAAAGTATTGAGACACTTGGACTGTACGTGGACGTGTATTAGAGAATGCGTACGTTAGACTGACCCACTAACTTTATTTAGTGTCGCACTATGAGGCAGTTGTGTAATTATCCTAAGACCGGAGTCTTCATGGCATCACGGTGTGGATTTTCATACTTTGACATTATTGAGGTTTCCCCTAGCCATGGGATGATCATGCGATAGTGATTGGGTGTGATACTGAAGCATGCGTAGGATTCATGTTGCTCGACCGGAAATCGCGTATCTTATGAATAAGAGTGAATATCCGAAAGGGCCTTCTTATAAGGAATGTCTTACTCTCATGAATCTTTGCAAAGTGGAAATAAATGAGTTACTTCGAGAGAGATTGATATCCAGATTATAAGATACGGTCGTTGATGTTGACACACGACGTACAACCGTATGGATATTATTACAGCGATATGATTTTATTTACACGGTATCTGTTTCACATGAAAGGTATTAGTCATTGCATTTGACTCTTCCGATGATTGGGGTCACGGTGTGTTGCTATACGTTATCCCGTGATCATTAGGTATGAAGGGCGTTTTCTTGATTTGCACTTTGTGCCTACGGCCAACATATTCGGAAGCCTATCGGGTCACACACATAAGAACATCTAGCCGGATTAAAATGCGGTTATAGCGATAACCAAATAAAGAAAGTTTTTTCACGACTATAAAGTGTTATAGTGATAAATTAATATGGTGGTATTTATTTATTATGAATAAATATAATACAAGATATTAATTACGTTGATTAATTAAATATACATATAGTGTATATGTCTCGAAATATATATTGTGTATATTGATACACATGTATTTTGAAATTAATTAATCATAGCATTATATTAATTAAAGAATATTCCGGATGCCAATATTACGCTATTTAGGGCGCCACTTTCATGAGTATACGATACACTTGGATTGTGCAATTTAATTAATAAGATTACCATAATATTAATTATTAATTGATTTTTGGGAAAATAGAATTATGGTAATAAGATAAAGATATTCAATATAAGATATAGACAATATCCTAGATTTATTTAATATAAGATATTAAATAAAAGAGATAAATCAATCAACGTGATTTTCGTTATTTTATTAGGAAAATGTTTTCTTTCTCCCTAATCTACTAGGAAACTTCTCCCAATCAGATTGGGATTACTAGATGGCGCCACACACCCTATAAAAGCAAGGGTTGGCTAGCTATTTTATACATCACAATTTCAGGAGACTAATAGTTTCTTGTGAAAAATAGAGAGCTTCTTAGAGAGAGATTTGTGAGAGAGAAAAAGTCGGTCTAGCAACCGAGTTTTTCTAGTAGCAATCCAATGGTGGATTCCGGTGGGTTGTTCGTGTGGACTAACGGTAGTGGTCGAACGCTTGGGCGGCTCCATGCACCACTACTCTCCTTAGACGTTCAAATCGTCGATCTTTTAGATCAAGCAAGGTAACCACCATCTACTATCTTATTATGTTTTTGCTTAAACGAAGTCGATCCTGGTTAAAGGAAATAAATTTTTGAATTCCGCTGCGTTCCCGCATAGATTTCCTAACAGTGGTAGCAGAGCGAGCTTCGAGCTTAAGCAATAAGAATGTTAATTTGTGTAGTTAATTTTATCGTTTAAATCACGTAATTAAAAATGAATGATTTTTTATTCGCAAAATGATACACGAAAAGAAGAAAAAAACAAATCGGCGCCACCCCACCGGAAAATCGGCGGCGGCACTAGGGGCTTTTGTTGTCGGCGTCGGTAGTCGGTATTTTGGTGCAACCCGGTATTTTTGTTTTGTGTATTTTATGATTCAATATAGTTCATAGTAGTAATTGATAATATCTCTTTGTTTGGTTGGTGTTATGTGCCTAACTAATGGTTCAAATAGTTTGGACCATTGGGATGCCACTTGACATTATTTGGTAATATGATTTGCCTTTAAATAATCTAGGTCTTTCCAAATTTTGTTTGGAATAGGCCTATGCCCTTTTTCAAAATATTTAATTTTGGAAAATGCTTAGGCCTAGGCTCTTTTTATTTTTCATTTTGGAAAGGGTCAAGGTTATTGTCTTTTGGTTTAGGAAACCAAATGCATCCATTTTTATTAGGAATCAAATGGAAAGAAACAAAATAGACTTAATTTTAATTTGATTTATTTTTGGAATAGTTCTAATTGATTAAAATTGAAATTGAAATCGTTTAAAATTAACCGTTAAATTTATTTCGATTAAAATCATTTAATTAATCTAATGTTAATTAGTTAATTGATTGGATTAAATTATTTGATTGATTAAAAGTTAATCGATTTATTAAGACGCGAGTAGTTAAATTTTAATTTGTCTTTTTCATAAGATATTATTGTATGAATTAGATGTGTAGATATAATATGATTATATGGACCCGATTGATCATTGACTCGACCAATATGATAGGTATGTATGATTTAATTTTTCTGTTGGTTTGAAAATTGTTCTAGGCCGTTATGAAGAACGTGACTTAGTTTACTTTCTGCATTTATCTCATTCCCGTTAGCTCCCCCCGTGTGCGGCGGGTATATAAATTTATTAGATAAAATTTATGTAACAAGAATGGAGCGGAAGATGGAAACCAAAGAAAGACAAAATAAAGATCCCATTGGAGAATGACGCATTAAAGATCCTATTGGCGGTTGCAACCACATTTAGATTGTGACCCGTGGTTTCTTCAGCTTGTATTTGAAACCGCACCTAAGAAAAGTCCATGATCATACCGGTTTCTTTTCGTATTTATTTATTTTGTGCTTGTATTTATTTTATATGATACGATAGATGCATAACTAGGCACGATCTAGATGAATGTGTAGGATGTATGTTTATAGAGATATATATATTTGATGAGACCATAATTAAATTAATTAAGAGAATTAATTCAAACTTAATTAAGTGAATAAATTTAAGATTACTCCCACAACAAAAATCGAGTTATATTTGTCACCCAATATTATAATGACGGTGAAGAGCCCTTGTTCGGATCCAACTGATCGACCCATATCGGGAGTTGACCTACCTCGTGTATATCGTTAATATCGAGATATGATCGTTATGAGATCCCATGAATATTTGGGTTATGACTCGACTAATAATCTTGCGGTGATTGGCCCACGTCAGGACCGTCTGATTTTAAACAAGGGGTTGTCTATCACATAGTGATATGAAGCGTCAAAGAGTTGACTAGTCAACCACCAAGAGTCACCTAGAGATGTGATTGGTAAAGTGTTACCTAATTGTCGAATTGTCCCGGTTGATCGGCCCACGTCGGGAATCGGGGTAACTAGATGAGATCTTGGCCACTAAAGAATTTTTGAAAGATTCTTGAAAGTCAATTGAGAGTAGTTGACTAGTAGGAATAAAATAATAAACCAAAAGCCCTTTTGATTTTGCATGTATAAACAACAACACTTCTTTTATCTTAATTTTTAGGTTGTAGTTTTCTAGCAAACTTTTATTTCTATGTTTTTATTCTCGATTAGTGAAACCAAATTATGACTGTTACTTTTTGAGAAACGTTCTCAAGTATGGTTAAGTAACTTTAATCCCTTTTAAAATAAGCAATGACACGAGCAGCCCGGTTATAGTAGTTAGAGACAAGGAGACTACATATTGTTAGGAAATCTACGTGGGAACGCAGCAGAATTCAAAAATTTATTTCCTATCGACCCAAGATCGACTTCGTTTAAGCTAAGCAATAAACAAACAAGTAGTAGACGGTGGTTACCTTGGTTGATCTAAAAGATCGACGCTTTGACCGTCTAAGGAGAGTAGTTCTGCATAGAGCCGCCCAAGTGTTCGGCATCTACCGCTAGTCCACACGAACAACCCGCCGGAATCCCATCATGGGTTGCTATTGGAAAACTCCGGTTGCTAGACCGACCTTTTTCCCATCTCTCCAACTCTCTATAGGATGCTGTCTATTTTACACAAGAACTATTAACTCTTGGAATTATGATGTACAAAAGAGCTTGACACCCACCTCTTATTTATAGTGAGATGGGCGCCCCATCTAGGTGTGGAGGAGAAGAAAACATTTTTCCAATAAAATAAGGAAAATATAATTGATTGATTTATCTCATTTAATTTAATATCTTATATTAAATATTTCCAAGATATTGTCAATATCTTATATTGACTATCTTTATCTTATTACCATAAATCAATTTACACATGTGTGCAAATCTATATATATTAATATTTAATATCAATACATAATATTATGTCAAGATTGATTACATGCACTTTCACGTGTATTAGCATATACACATAAATGTGCGCATACATATATCAATATATATATATATATATATATATATATATATATATATATATATATATATTTTAGTCAACATGATTAATATAATACTATGATTAACTAATTTGCAAAATCCATATGTATCATATACACATATAAATTTCGACACATATACATCAACTATGTATATTTAATTAATCAACATAATTAATATATTGTATTATATTTATTCATAATAAATAAATACCACCATATTAATTTACCACTATAACCTTTATAGTCTCGAGATAAACTTTCCTTATTTGGTCATCAACTATAACCATATTTTAATCCGGCTAGATGTTCTTATGTGTGTGACCCGATAGGCTTCCGAATATGTTGGCCGTAGACACAGAGTGCAAATTAAGAAAATACCCTACATGTCTAACGATCACGGGATAGCGTCTAGAAACACACCGTGACCCCCAATCATCGGAAGAGTCAAATGCAATGACTACTACCTTTCATGTGAAACAGTTACCGTGTAACTTACAATCCTATCGCAATAATAATATCCATACAGTCGTTAGTCGAGTGTCAAAAACATCAACGACCGTATCTTATAATCTGGATATCAAGCTCTCTCGAAGTAACTCATTTACCCCCACTTTGCAAAGATTCACGAGAGTAAGACATTCCTTATAAGAAGGCCCTTTCGGATATTCACCCCTACTAATAGGGTACGCGATTCCCAGACGACCAAACATGTATACTCCGCATGCTTCAGTATCATACCCAATCACTACCGCATGATCGCCCCGTGGCTAGGGGAAACCTCAATAGTGTCAAAGCATGACAATCCACACCGTGATGCCATGAAGACTCCGGTCTTAAGGATAATTACACAACCGTCACATAGTGTGACACTTATCCGTGTAAGTGGGTCAGTCTAACGTACGCATTCTTTAATACACTTCCACGTACAGTCCAAGTGTCTCTACACTTCGATAGACGAGATATATCCCTGCCCTAAAGACAGAAGATATCTAATACGTGCTAGCATGTTCATACTATCAATGCCCTGTTTAATAGTACATCAGCCTAGAGACATTTAAGTATCAAACTTATTAAAGTGATTAGAGATCTCATCAACCATAATCGCCTATCATGGTTTCTCTATCACAGTTTAATACTAAGGACGTTATCATATAACAATTCACAATTGGTTCTCTAAAAGAACATATATATGACAACAGAAAGCCATTCAATATATGTATAAACACAAAGAAATAGTAGAAATGATCCGACCCGGTCGGATCCGGTCTAACCCAATTGGGTTTAGGACACTATTCCAACATATATTTGATGGAGTGCTCCAAGACTTTAATTATTAATGAGAACGGAAGCTCATGTTATGATTAAATCACTTGAAATAAGTTTCAATGAATTAATCATGAATTGGATACGATCCAATATGATCATTTTGTCATACAATGACAATTAATTCAAATGTTGGATAAGAATGACCACATCGAATTTTGGAAAGGTTGTTTTCAAAATTGTAAGATTTAAGTATCAACTTATTTCTTTAATAATTGCTTTAAGGTTAATTAAATATTTCATGTTTTGAATATGATTTAAAAGCCTAAATAAACTATGAATAAGCAATTGGATTTTCTTTATGAAAGGAAATTGAAGACATAGCTCTTGTGATTTTCCTTAAGTCTTATGAAGACTAAAACTAAGAAAAATTTACGAGTGCTTAAGGGATTAAAAGGAAAGTTAGGGCAAAGTGCTTAAGTAAGAGAACTCATCGAAGTCTCCATCCTAAGCAAGTAAGTTGAAACAAATCTATCTAAGTTTAAGTCAACTCTTAGATACATGATATCTTGTGAGTGTGATTAAATTAGAAAGATTAAAATACGGAATACACCAAGATACGAAAAGTGAAGCAAACGTTGCGACATTTTTTGGTTTTGTATTCTGAATCTAGTGAGTTGATAAAGGAACTAAATAAATGTTATCGTGTTCCGGTTCTTATGAAGAACATGTTTTTAGTTATCTGTTAGGATTTAATGGACAAATCAATTGTAAGGAATACACGTTATTCCGATAAAGTTGAATAGTCATCAAATCTAACATACTAGATCATTGTCACAATATATAGTTGATATATGTGATGAAATCTCAAACAAATAGTTGTATGGCTGTTATCCTTGATATTTGTGGTTGTTCTAGACATAGTCTCTCTGGAAGAGAAACGTGTAATCAAATGTCATTCTGATGATGTGTGAACCATGTGATTATGAATCATATGGGTAATACGTATCTTATCTAAAGATGACTGAAATACCCTTTTATGAAAAGGTTATAAAATCTAGAAAGTTGTCTAAAGCCTAAACATACCGATGTTTGTTGGCTTATGACAATTAATGCCATAAATAATTGTTTATTAATCGCTACGACTATTTTTAGAAATAGTCAAGTGTACTCAGTGAAGTGCATAATTCGGAAAGCCCGAAAAGTTTGAGCTAGTACGGATATGAGATTGATAAACTACTTAGGAGTTAATCTTCAATTAGATTGAAGTAATTAATCCATGAAGGGTGTTTCAGAAGCTATCTGAAATAGAATCAAATTCTCCCTTGAAGGATACCATCTTTGGGATACGCAATCAGATTGTGTTCCTAAAATGGAAACAACACTTTATATGATAAATGTGTGACGTAAGCCATGCAAAGTATCCCTTACATGTTTTGGGATAGTGCCATTATTCAATAAATATACTTAACCGAGTTCCAAAGAATAAAGGTTGAAAAATTCCATATCAGATGTGGAATCGATGACATCAAATCCATCTTGACCGATGATTTAGGGTTGTTGTGCTTCTAGCAAGCAGGCAATATGATGCAAACTTTCCTAGGGTTTCAATCTCACCGGCAGTGTACCGGGTCAATTGTAGTCTAGTACGGTGGTCAATGTCGTATCCCACGAGGATTGTGAGGTCACACACCAATTAGTCATTATTTTCTTGATCTGAATCGCAAGGTTATTTTATAAACTAATTTTGAACTACAAAAGGTTGTTCAAACGATAAAAGAAACTAACTAAGATGATCTATAGTTCAAGTTATCTCCCTTAGATTATTTGGAATTGATCAACCTACCGCCTTCCATTGGTGTTATAATGCGTGAACGGTGTATTTCTAAATGAGTGATCTCCCTCGTACAAGTGAATGAAACCACACTTGTCTCCTCCTTGGTTTAAGCACCTTAAACCTAATGAATTGACAAGATAAACACTTGAATGCAAACTTCCCGGATAAGGAACCGAATTCCACTTGGGTCGATTCTACCTTCCGTTCTTCTTACCATTTTCTCACAACTAACATCTCTATTCGGTGTCTACTAGTTGTGTAGGTTGCATACAAAGGTTAATTACTCCAATATACATATTACCAATCAATGCAAGCTAGAAGATATTCAATGCAATAGAAGCTAGAAACATAAACAATCAATTCCAACAATACAAGGGATTAACTATCATTACTATTTCATCGTAGCTAGTAGAAGAGCTAGCCACTCAAGATTACAACTACTAACAATTTAAGGCTAGTATTCATAATGACAAGAACAATTAGATCAAAGCAAAGATTAATAGAATACCAAATTTGAGTGATGAACTCGGACTGGAGATTCATCTAACCTTCCAAGCTAGTTGTTTTCTACATCCACTAAGAGCTTTGACGTCAAAATGATAATTCTAAAATGTTTACAATGGATTTAAGTGTTAAAGGGTGGAATTTTGGCTAAGGGACGCCTTGAGGTGGAGGTGCCTTCAAGCTGCCGAAAAATGGATTCTTTGCTCTCTGATGATGATATCACCTTTTTTCTTTCGAAGAGCTTAAATCACATTATTCTGCTTCATTCATAATTCGGCGCGCACCGTGATGACCTCGGTGCACGCCGAGCGTGACAGAGTGGTTGAGATTTGATTCCATAATTAATGCCTACAATTATACAATTTGATGTCTCGGTGCGCGCCGTAATTTGTCTCGGCCTACGCCGAGACATCACTTGTATTGCAACTTGAACGAAGTTGAGCCCAATTCTTTCTTAATTTCCTCTTGTCCTTCAATAGCTCGATCTGCCTCTGATATTTTGTTCCACACTCCCGTAATCACTATAAAACATCAAAACGAAAATGCCACAATAATTCTGAGAATGAAATATAACTAGTAGGTTCTTAAAAATGATAAAATGTTGGATATTTATTGTGTCTACACAAAAATAAAGGTGATTCGATTTATAACAAAATTCACTATAATTTACGCAAGACATCACTATATACTTAAAGAATTGGAGTAAACATTGTGGAATTTGATCATCCGGATGACATATATCACAATGTCTGAAAGATTTGGAGTTTAGTATGACATATGCAACTTTGTATAATGTCTTAGCAAGTACGCTAGATATTATTTACTTGTCGGTGGAGCAAAAGGTGTTTCTCTCCAAACATGCTTTCTTTTAGAGGAAGTGTTTCTTCCAAAAGAAACAGTGGGAGTAAATTAAATCTCAAAAGAGTTTGAGAACCACAAAGAGATATTCAACCATTGAAACACGAGCAAGCAGTGCCGTATAGCGATGAGGTGTAGGACACTGCTCAATGCACACAAGCACTATATGAGTCTGCAGATGACCACACGCCTGAAAGGGCTACTGGCATATTCATCTTGAAGAATGAAGATCTTGCGACTTATGAAGGAATGCTTGAAAGGCAAGATTAGAGATATGGCTGGGAGCCATAATGTCTGAAGTAGATTCCATGAGAGACAATCGGGTTATAAACCTAGTATGACTTACCTGAAGGGAATGTCTCTGAAAGGTGTGGTAGGTCTGTATGAAAGACCAACATGGAAGTTAATGCGATTACTACTTAAGCTAAGTTGATGTCTAAAGGGATACGAGGCCAAAACCTTGTAATTACCTTTATCTGTCGGCTGTGCTTAAAAAATTCAGATAGTGCTTGTTATAGCTTCGTATCATGGCTATATGATAGTAACGTGATGTGTAAGCTTATGAGATCTATTTATGCACACAAACAAGTTTCTCTATAAGTTATTTACTTTAATAATCAAAATAGTTTGATTTCATTAAGAGGAAATATATGTCTTATGTGAAGAAGGGTTAGTGGGAGTATCATAATTCTCGAGCGAGGTATTGAATATCCTTCTCGGAATCAACACCCCATGTCATAGTCAATTAATGTTTGGTAGTTCAAGGTCTTTATGAAAGCTCTTGGAATGACAGTTCTTATTTTAGAAATAAGAATCTATAATGGTAGATTTAGATATTGCTTAGTTATCACAGTTCACTCTAATAGATGGGATACTAAAAGAGTTTAGCATAGATCATAACAAGAGATACCGTAAGCCGGCATTCTTGGGATCTATCTATGGTAGGACGCCAATCCTAAAGATAAGGTGAAAGATGATACTTATGGAAGGTTCTCTTTGCTACTGCAATAGGATCCATCATAAGAGTTATGCTAGATGTTCACACTCTATGAAGAGTCATGAGCAAGTATGAAAGTGATTCTAGTATATGTCGAGAATGTCCTTAAAGTGTAAAGGAAGAGTTCATTGTTTAATGAAACTTGGAATTAAATAAACGTAGATACACAGATGTGTACCTTGAATCTTATAAAGATAGTGGGAGCTACGGTCTGGATTTGCAGTCACTTTGATTGAGTGATACAGTGGGCTAGAAATGTTCTTAGCTAGAAATCACTGGAGATTCTACAACTAGGCCAAAACACAGTAGTGCCTTGGAGGCGCAGCGGGAGCAGTACATGGATCTTAGAAGGTTCATTCCGAACCTTGTACGGTTCTTCCACCTTTTCTATATAGCTAATATAGTAAGTGGATTCATTACTTGAAGCAAGGACCAGGGTCTTGTCGGAGATTCATGTGTGTGTTGAGGCGGTTCCTTTGACTTGATCATTTGGAGCATGATATGAAGATAGTTTGAGTCCCCACGGATAGTGATCCGTTCATGCTTGGGGTTGGTTATGAGTATTGCATGAGATTCTTGTGTTTCAACTTTGTCTTGTGTGTACGAGTGATTGGCTTTAGGCCAAGTGGGAGATTGTTGAAATAGTGTTCTAAACCCAATCGGGTTGGACCGGATCCGATTGGGTCGGATCATTTCTACTATTTCTTTATTTTTATACATATACTAAATGGCTTTTTTGTTATTATATATTTGTTCGTTTAACGGACCAATTACGATATTGTATATATGATAACGTCCTTAGTGTCAAACTGTGAAAGAGAAACCATGATAGTGATTATGGTTGATAAGATCTCGACTCACTTTAAAATGTTTGATACTTAAATGTCTCTAGTCGTATGTACTATCAAACATGACATTGATAGTACGATTAGACTAGCACGTATTAGATGTATTCTATCTTATTGAAGATAGGGATAGATCTCGTCTATCAAAGTGTTGAGACACTTGGACTGTACGTGGACGTGTATTAGAGAATGTGTGTGTTAGACTGACCCACTTACTTTATTGAGTGTCGCACTATGTGGCGGTTTGTGTAATTATCCTAAGACCGGAGTCTTCATGGCATCACGGTGTGGATTGTCATACTTTGACACTATTGAGGTTTCCCCTAGCCATGGGGAGATCATGCGGTAGTGATTGGGTGTGATACTGAAGCATGCGTAGGATTCATGTTGCTCGTCCGGAAATCACGTATCCTATGAATAAGAGTGAATATCCGAAAGGGCCTTCTTATAAGGAATGTCTTACTCTCGTGAATCTTTGCAAAGTGGAAGTAAATGAGTTACTTCGAGAGAGCATGATATCCAGATTATAAGATACGGTCGTTGATGTTTGACACTCGACGTACGACCTTATGGATATTATTACAGTGATAGGATTCTATTTACACGGTAATTGTTTCACATTAAAGGTAGTGGTCATTGCATTTGACTCTTCCGATGATTGGGGGCCACGGTGTGTTGTTAGACGCTATCCCGTGATGGTTAGGTATGAAGGGCATTTTTGTAATTTGCACTTTGTGCCTACGGCCAACATATTCGTAAGCCTATCGGGTCAAACACATAAGAACATCTAGCCGGATTAAAATGTGGTTATAGCGATAACCAAATAAGGAAAGTTTTATCTCGACTATAAAGTGTTATAGTGATAAATTAATATGGTGGTATTTATTTATTATGAATAAATATAATACAAGATATTAATTATATTGATTAATTAAATATACATATAGTGTATATGTCTCGAAATATATATTGTGTATATTGATACACATGTATTTTGCAAATTAATTAATCATAACATTATATTAATTAAAGAATATTCCGGATGCCAATATTAGGCTATTTGGGGCGCCACTTTCATGAGTATATGATACGCTTGGATTGTGCAATTTAATTGATAAGATTACCATAATATTAAATATTAATTGATTTTTGGGAAAATAGAATTATGGTAATAAGGTAAAGATATTCAATATAAGATATTGACAATATCCTAGATTTATTTAATATAAGATATTAAAAAAAAGATAAATCAATCAAAGTGATTTTCCTTATTTTATTAGGAAAATGTTTTCTTTCTCCCCAATCTACTAAGAAGCTTCTCACAATCAGATTGTGATTACTAGATGGCGCCACACCCCTATAAAAGCAAGGGGTTGGCTAGCTATTTTGTACATCACAATTTCAAGAGACTAATAGTTTCTTGTGAAAAATAAAGAGCTTCTTGGATAGAGATTGTGAGAGAGAAAAGGTCGGTCTAGCAACCGAGTTTTTCTAGTAGAAATCCAATGGTGGATTCCGGCGGGTTGTTCGTGTAGACTAGTGGTAGAGGCCGAACGCTTGGGCGGCTCCATGCACCACTACTCTCCTTAGACGGTCAAAGCGTCGATCTTTTAGATCAAGCAAGGTAACCACCGTTTACTATCTTATTATGTTTGTTGCTTAAACGAAGTCGATCCTGGTTAAAGGAAATAAAATTTTGAATTCCGCTGCGTTCCCGCGTAGATTTCCTAACAGCCGATGCGTAGTTCTGTAAGTGAAGACATCTCTCTCTGTAATGGAGGTGATGTTGCTATTTATAGAGGTGATGGGCCAGCTGTCACCAGGCTGGCGAGAGTAGGACAACTCTCGAGAGCTATCAGACCGGTGAGTTGAGAGTTGGCGGACCTGACCTGGCGGGTTGAGAGCCTTTGACGGCCCCAAAGCCTTTGGTGGACCCAAAGCCTTTGATGGGCGAGACCCTTTGGCGGACCCGAAGCCTTTGACGGCTCCAAATAAGGATCCACAGGCCGAATTACAATTTAGACATATCACTCAGCAGCATCAGCAAAAAGCTTAGCAAAGCTAGACACTGCATAGAACAAAACAGAACAAGATAAGGTTAGCACAGGTACAATCACATAAGGAAATCAAAAAGAATAAAACACCTAAAGATCCTACAAATGTTGTAGTCGTCTTCACTCATCCACATAAGGGTCAGGACCAGTAGTGGATAATTTAGCGGCATCAATTAGTTTGAAAGAATGCTTCTTCAGGTCAATATGGATGCCACACTCTTGAATGTCCTTTATCAATTTCTTGTCAACATCCACAGGGCGGACGTCGCTGGTGAGGTCAGCAGTGTTCCATCTGACCAAGTTAATCTCCACCTCAGGACGGATTTAAAAGAAACGACGCTTCCAGTCCTTGTAGGAGGATTCTCTCTTATGGAGAATGCGGACATCCTTCAAGAAGTCCCCGACACGGGAACTAGTACATCCCGGTCAAGTCTTTCACTTGCTTACATTGATAGAAGAGCATGAAGTATCTCACCGTAAATGGAATACAGACACACCGGCACCAGATGGAAAAGCCGATGATAGCTCTTACGCCATTAGGAACCACCTGGGCAATTCCTAACCCATAGTGATCCAGAACAGCAAGTAGGGCAAGACAAAAAGGGACCCTCAGGCCGCAATCGAGCTGGCTCCTTGTATACGGTACGGTATCCCTCGGGAGGCTGATAGGCATAAGTGCCGGCGGAAGAGATCCATGGGTCGTATAATCTCGTGTTTATGCCACTTTTTACAGATGGAGGCCGGGTCACTCTTGGTCAGCCTGAAATCGATGCCAGGCAGCCGAGTTGCGATCTCAAAGCCTTGGAGCCTTTAAGGTTAAAACGAATTGGGAAGTCCCTGAAGAAGAACGGGGATCAGGGGATGAAGGATCAAATTGGGGGCTAGAACCAAATGCTCAAATCCCCTACGGTTTATCAAAGGCAAAGAAATTGGCTTTTCAGAGTTAACCCTAAAATCAAATGTTTCGCTCCCCGATCCAAATACAGATTCGAATAAGTCTTTGATAGAACTGTATGTGAGAATAATTGTTTCACTCATTAACAATAAAGCAATTAAAATGGCAAAAAAGATAGAAGGCTTACTCGTATGTGAAGAGGTTGAAGAGAGGAATGGCAACCGGCAGACTTCAATCTCCGGCTTAATAGCAAAAGCTTTGTAACGTCTGAAGATACGTGATATGACCGAAGGGTTATAGGCCCCAGACACGGTCTAGGGAAATGATCCCACTATCAATACGTGGGTAGAAAACACCTCGTTTCTCGAGTCCGTCATAACAGAGTTATAACGGTAACTCTGCCATGTGACAGGGCCAATCCTAATGATTTTGACAAGTCTAAAAAGCCAGAGTTGTACTCCATCCAGGACATATCTCTACGTAGCCTGGACAGATCTAGGGGCTTATGACGAGGGTCGGATTAGCTCTTGCCATGCGTCATTCGAAGAATAGCCGCATAATAATTGAAGAGAGAGAAAAGTAATAAATACAAGGGCCAGGGGCCCATATCAATTAGTAGAGCAGGCCTACACCTCATGTGGGAGGTCTGCCTGTCCTCCGAACAAGACCGTCGCAGGGTCGGCTCTGTTCTAACGGAGGTCAGGTAGCTCAAGTCGGGTCGAGACGACTTGGGGAGCTCAACGCAGGTCGAGTAGAGCTTTCCTTATCCGATATTTGAACGTATTCCTACATTATACGATAAACGTGGGAAGAATTCCCGGATATAATGACTCTGATCCTGTCATTTAAATATAGTCATGATTATCCCTAAATAAAAGGGATTTACACGTGATAATCCTTAGGGAATAAGAAATAGAATCCTTGTTGAACCAGAAATAGGGCGAGACGCCCCCTATATAAACCATCCCTAAGGAACTACGAAGGACTTGATTCCAATTACACATATTGGATACGTAGGCGACTTGAGAGAAATAACTCTCATGCTCAGTCTAAAATATACACAAATCTCATTCCCCCTTTATATTGTTCATAGATTATTCTGGAGTAATTGTCATAGGAGTTAATTTCGTCCGGATTTATTCATAAAGGAGATCCAGCATCGTAATGAAGAGGTCCCGGTGGGCGAGGTATGTCGTCTTTTGCACCAAAGAAATGCTTTCTCCCTCAAAAAAAATTTCCGGAGTTTCTCCCTCATTTTATTAGATTAGAAAAAGACTTTAAATTATCATTAACGTTGTTTATTCATAAAATAATATTTTATGCAGAATTTCATTAGTCCCCCGATTAATAAATCAATGATGTTGTCTTTTACTAGCTAGTTTCTTTCAGAAAAATGCAGAAAAGCTTATAGCTCCTATATACACTATATATGCAGAAGACAATACGACAGATTTCTCAATCAGAAAAATCAAGCAATAAATTCAGGAGCTGCCATGTTGTCTGCCAGGCAAAAATTGTGCAATTGGGTGGGGACTAAATTTCAACTTTTGGCCAAGCAGCTGAGTAGGTGTATAGTGCATACGAAGTATTGGCTGCCTCAAATGCTGGGTATAGCATGTGTGATGTCTCTTCAAATCAGATAGGATAAGATAAAAATTAATTATGATCATTTTGTGCAATGAATATATATATATATATAGTAGCAATCCAATAATATACTATATCAAATGTAGCATCAACAACCGATGATCATGAACTCACATTAATAGTATAATCTCTAGGGCGTTGTTTAAAACCTACAACTATAGGATTACAAACGCAAGCCCTCACATCCAAAAGGCTGCTGAGTTGCTGTGATTAACTCTCTATCACTTCGTCAGGCCGGGTTGTGAGGGCCCTACAGATGAGGGTGTTTCGCCTTCAGTGCCAAGGAAATACATTGTTACTTTCTTTTCCCATTTTCCAAATTCGCAATTGATGTTCTAACACATGTTGCAACATAAGTTCTAAAAGTTACGACGTAAGATCAACTTTTACACAACTGTATAGGTGTCACTTCCTCAATTAAAATTTGCTTGTGTCTTATAGCCTCGTGTATGTAACGCCCTCAGACCCCGGGCCTGGTAGCGTTAAATGAGTATAAATTGTCCGGTCAACTACTTAGACCGCCGTCCTCGCTTGGACTAAAAGGGCTAACCCGGGTTGACAATACATTTATGTCTCATACTTATATGTGGGTGAGCATTCACATACTTTAACGATGTAGGACTTTACATTCTCTCCCTTATAAGGGACTAGCGTCCTCGTCGAGACGGCCAAGACTGTTCCCGGATTGTCCATACCAGAGGTAACTAGAGGTCATCCTTACAACGTCTTCTTATACGGTGCAATGCATACTTCCGTCTGATAGTTGGCTCTAAATATCATTCTGTAACGCCCCAAACCCCGGGTCTGGTAGCGCTAAACGAGTCATAAATGGTCCGTCCAACTGCTTAGACCGTCGTCCTCGCTTGGTCTAAAAGGGCTAACCCGGGTTGACAAAACATTTATGTCTCACACTTATATGGGGGTGAGCATTCACATACTTTAACGATGTTGGACTTTACAGTGTATCCATTTTTTACTTGCTCATGCTCTGACTTGCGGAGACTAAGTGCTAAGTTGTTAGAATAGAATTTCGTGAAATAAATGAGATGAAGTGTAACGGATGAATGATAAGAGTGAAATCTCATTTATGTGTTTAGGATACAAATGAATGAGGTAGATAATAATCCATAAAAGGCTTCCGGTGGCATGAATGTGGTAAGTGGCGGATGGTGGAGTTGGTGTGGATGATGGTAGCAAGCAGTGGTGGCAAGTTGCAACAGATGGTGCCAGGAGATGGCAATAGGTGGTAACGAGATGGTGGCATGAGGCATGATGGTATTCGGGATCGTGGTAGATAGTGATTACGAGTTATGGAAGACGTCAACAGATGTTTACGTAGTTTTTCACGTTAAAATGATACCCATGTTATACTTGAAGATCTTATATCACCCTTACGTACCCGTAATTTTCTCTCAATTTTGGTTCTCATCATTTATGGCATTATTGAACGGGCCCTTCATTTTCTATTTTCAGTGTGAGAAAATTGCATCAATTCAGGGGCGGACGCAAGATACGGGACGATGGATGACAAGAATTCTAAAGATTTTTCGCAATCAGAAAAATATGTAGTACTAGTGTTTCTTATGTCCCTTTGGATCCGATACTATAAATCACAATCACAAAAAAAAAAAAAAAAAAAACACGACTATAATAGAAAAATGTATGGTAATGTTTTTTTCCCTTTGGATCCGATACTATACATTTTTACGTTATATAATAGATAAAATACTCTATTATATATCGCAGGATCCGAACACATTAATTCTTTAACTCCTATCAATAAAGGTTTCAAACACTACAAACAATATTTTAAGGAAAACAAACATTTCAAAACTTATTAATATTTATTTAAATGTATCACTTTGGTAATAATCATATATTTTTTTTTGCAAAAAGTTTTATGTTCAAATTATCCGATTATTTTAAAATGATATGGACGAATATAATCCAGATTGGAATGTTATATCATGATTAACCACATCACAATTTTTTCGGATCGAAATGGATGAGTCATATATAGGGGTGCACATGGTCCGGTTTTCCGGTTTTTAACCACTTTTAAAACCAAACCATTTCTTACGGTTTTAAAATTTACAAACCAAAACCGAACCATAGCTAGGTAAAAACCAATTTATCCGGTCCGGTTTGGATCAACTTGGTTACGGTTTTTTTCCGGTTTTTAGTCCTCTCTTTTTTCATAGATAATTCACGAAAGAGCGTTATCACGGTTCAACGAATTCGTATGTCTTCATTCATACGACAATAATACAATATTCTCATTCTCCATTTACCATACACCATAACTCGAATGTCACTTATGTGTGTGTGTACACACAACATTATATTATCATATTTTTCAATTAAGATAATCATATAAAATCATATAAAACTTGTTTTATTTCCTCTCTATGTCATAGGTCCTATTAGGATGGACGTCAAACTACGTGTGTGAGGTAGTTGATTAAAGTATTAATAGATAATACACCGAGATATTAGTTATTTACGTAGTGATAATTGAGGGGGACCGACGAAAAGTCGGTTCATTTGTGATGATCGATTCTCACATGTCTTGATGAAAAGTTGGTTTCACCGTTGTGGTGCACAAATAGAGTTGTATACGAGTGGATTGGTGTGGTGCGAAATAAAGGTCCCTTAATTTATAGTGTCGTCGATATTCACACACACACACACACACACACACACGCATATATATATATATATATATATATATATATATATATATATATATATATATATATATATATCCGGTTCGGGTTGGTCCGGTTTTTAGGCTTAAAACCAAAACCAAATTGTTTTTTACGGTTTGGTTTTTTACGATCTGGCCAACCAAAAAACCATGGTTTACGCGTTTTCGGTTTGGGCCAGGTTTGGTTCGGCTAGGTTGGTTTGGTTTCTGGTTTTTTTGTTCACCCCTAGTCATATAGGTGACGGAGATCGCCTAATGCACCAAGGGGTTGAAACTTTGTATAAAAAAATCCCTTTCTTTACATGAAATTTGTCTCCGAGAACAAAAAAAAAAGGTTTAATAATGAAAATTGTGATGGTATGAGACAGAGGCACGGTTGGTAGCAGGTGGTGCTATTCCCAAGTTTTGTCTACCACTGTACTCTGAATACGTTAGCACAATCTCCTAATTTCAATCTACTGTGAAGAGTGCCATAGCTTAAAAAAGCTATCTGCAAATCCCAAAGCTCTCTTTTTCAACCTCTAATCCTCCGGTCTCCAAAGCAAACCACCACCTCCCTCCTCCACTACTTCTCTGTCTTTCTGTCCTCCCCTCAGCCTGTCTTCGGAGTTTCAAGTAAAGGCAGAGCTTCTGCTCATTATCTTTCTTTCCACATTCATGGCTTCTTCCCAAGTTCTTATTTTTTCCATTTCCCCTTGAAAAGTACTACTGTAGCAACCCTTTTCACATTTTTAGCTTATAAGCTGCTAATCGATTGAAAAAAAATATAGATTAGAGTATGGGAGAAGAAGAGGGGTGGGGCTCCCCACCAACAAGTGCGCCATTTAACTTGGAAAAAGACCATATGAGGCACTTTGACAACTCAATAAATGCTGTGTCTTTTGGGTTTCTTGCCACTGCCATTCTCATCTCAATGTTTCTCATTATGGCCATTTTCGAGCGCTTCATTAGGCCTAACTCGCCGGATTCTGCTCAAGCCGGTGGTGGCCGCCGCCGCAGACATGCTCAAGACCTTGAATCTCAGACTGGGTTCGCCGGAAAACTTTGCCATTCCTCACCTAAAGTAAGTTTAAAAATTTGCTTGCGTGAATGACGAAATTGTGCTTTATGTCTTGTTTTAGCAGATTATTAATGGTTCTCTACATTTTTTCTTTTTCTTTTTTTATGACTCAAATAAGCAGATCTATTTTCTTGGGCTTTAACATCAGCATTTCTGTTTCTTGTCCTCTTTTTTTTTTTACAAGGGCTCACTCCTTTAACTTGGTAGGCATTGATTACTTGCCAGTTGCTACTAAACAACTATAAAGTCATCTTTTTTGGTTGTCCTGTTCCTGTCATCTCACTCTTTGTTTGCTCTTTAATTATTATGAAAAAAATGAGAGAGAATTTGAGGTCACCTCACTCTTTGTTTGCTCTTTAGTTCTTTTGAGCTGGAGTTTTTGTGACTCTTTTTTTTTAAGATTTGGATTATTGTCATAGTTATTATTTAACCATTTGGTGAGTGTTATGTGTTAATAGAAGTCATCTCATGTGGTTTCAATCTGTATAAAGAAAAGGAATTTAAAGTTGAATGTTCCATTATTGGGGTACCCTATTTTGATTGAAGGCCCCAGACAATTAGTTGTTTTAGTTGGGTTGAACCTTTTAATGTTTTGGGATTTTTTTGTTGTTTGTTAGCTAGCTATATGGTAGCCCTCTTTGTTCTTTATGCCAAACCATGCCCCTTAATTTACGCTTGCCCATCACCTGAAAACCTGAAAATTAATTGTCTTCCACCGTTTCCTTCTTGCTATGATATTATATAATACTCTCTTGATAGTACCATGCTCTGTTTTCTTTTTACCAATACTCAAGCCACAACGGTTGACATAACCAAATTTTCTACCCTTGATCATGATGAAAATTTATCTTAAACAATGGGTCCTACATCATTATCAAATATGTGATATTTGGTTGAGTCATCGGTTGTGGCACAATGGTTGTGCCTCTACCAACACGTTTTCGGTGTCTTTGTATATCTCATATTGAGCCACTAAGAGCAAGAGTAATGGTGATCGGGAGATAAGGCTATTGATTGGTGATGTTTGGATGATAATGATATGGAGAAAGATGATTGGAGGATAAATATAGAAGAGTTGTAGGGATAATTTGTGTGTTATGTGATGTCGTAATGGTGATAATATAGAAGGATTGTAGATGATTAATTGTGTGTGATTAGATGTTGTAATGATGATAAATATTTTGACTCTATTGATTAAAATAGTATTAAATATTAATGGCAGATTTTTTTAATCCTAGTTGTAACTAACTTTTCTTGTTTCACGCAAAAAAAAAAAAAAAAAACAATTACTTAATAATTAAAACTGACTCTTTTTGGGGGAAGTTATTGTGTGGTGAGGAAATTTAAGGGTGAAGTGACGGGTGAAACGATCAGAACCACACAATTTAAATACAGAATAAAATTGTGTGGTGTGGAGGCTGCCACACGATGTCTCCACACCGTGTGGAGACACCACACAATAATCACCCTTTTTTGGGGATAGAGTATTATCTCCATGGTTCTCTCAAAATAGAGAAGAACACAGATAATCTTGAAAAAAAACTGTCTACATTCCTTCCATTATTTCACCTTTATTGGAGAGAACATATCTAAACTGACAGATAGAAGAAAGAACTTCTCCAAACCTCCTTCACTAGGGCTGCTCTAACATTGTGCATAATAATATACACTTGTAGACCATTGATAGGTCCCACATTGATTGATTGTCTATAAATGTGTAGTAAACACAATGTGTTGGTGGTATGAATATGATTACATCTTGTGTATAGTCCGTGTAGCATCCACCCCTATGATGATTTGCTTCTTTACCTTTATAAAAAGAAACTGTTATACACATTCTGAAAAAGAAGAAAATATATATTGAAACAGTTGAAGACAAAACTAGATTGACTATTGTTGTGACTTGTGAGGAGAAGTAAAGGGTATTTAATGCAAATTAGGTAATACTGTACATGTATTTTGTTTTTTTTATACTATAAGAACTGTTTCCTGCTGGCCTACAGTATTCAATGCTGGAAGAAAACAAGGAAAAAGTTTGGGAAAATTTGTCTAGATGAACAGTGATGTTGTGTACCGTACATGTCTGAATATTGTTGGGCCCTAAAGATAATTAGATATGTTTAGATGGATGTGTGTGCATGAAAGAAATGCTATTCTTGGATATCCACACTTTTGTTTGTAAGAAAAGCATGTATCTTTGTGAAACTGACAGTCTATGGCATGAATCTTCTCTTATCGTTGTGTTTTATGGATGTCCTCAGTGATTGATTAAACGTGATTATGTTTTACGAGTAATTAATAAGCCTTTAATCATGTGACAGATATCATCAGTGCAAGCAAAAGAAATATCAGTAATGATGCCAGGAGAGAATCTGCCAACCTTCATTGCTTACCCTGCTCCAGTTCCCTGTCCCCCTAAGCGTATTTCATGGCCGCCTCCTCTTCTTCCAAATCATGCATCATCGCCAAACCGTGTCCAGCAGGGACCCAATCTAAATGCTCCTTCTTCTTCTTCTTCAAGTTCAGTGTCCAGGCAGCAAGCATCTGAAAATGAGATAATCTGTCTCCCTTCATGAGACAAACTACTACTACTGCTATTGCAACAAGAACAAACCTTATTTCTTATTAAGTAGGGGGTCGATAGTCTAAATCCATCGCTCAAACTTTATTCACATTAAGTGAGGTCGGTCGGTAGTCTAAATGCATGATGCAAAAGTATATATACGGAAATGTCTAGGGTATATTCTACGATAAATCCTTGCGATTTTCCCAGTAAGGTAGCTGCAATTTGACAGAGGAGACACTGATGTATCTGAACCATGTTTCCAGATGTTGCAATGGAAGCATATATTATGTGCAATCGTTCTTCTGTACAATCACATTCTGCAGCCTTGACTATAAGTACGTGATTGATGATGATCATGTTTTGGTAACAAGTCTCATATTCGATAAGTATCTGACGCAGACATATACAGATACAGACACATAACATAACATGTCTGAGGCGGAGGATTTAAAAATTGGATGCAGGAACAAGATATGCATTTTATGATTGATATTTCTGGTGTTGTTTCATTAGTTTCAAGATGTATAACTTGGCCCCTTCTCATCCATGTCCTTTATTTTTTTTTCTTCTTCTAAATCTTAAATACACTTTAAACGACACTAAATCAAACAAAAATTATCACAGTTTGTTTACCAGAGAACACATTGTTTACGAGATCATACCCTTTGTTTGATATTCACAAGGATTGAACTGGAGTAGCCTGGTCCAGTGCAGTTTCAAATACCAGTTGTGAAACCCCTCCCCCCCCCAAAAAAAATGTTCTTTGATCTTCAAATATGTAAAAATTCATGCTCAACACAAGAATACATTAAAAACGGTGTAATTGAAACACTCAAACCTAAAAATGGTGTGTACAGAAGGCTCGATGTCACACTATAACGAGTTCACCAAAAATTTTACCATATCCTCAAGCAGCATATAATGTAAATAAGTCGACTTCTCATTTTCACTCTTGCTCCATGGCTCCTCCAAACATAATCTTTAACTAGAAAAAGGCAACAACTAACATATGTCAAAAAGAACATCTGTGTAAGTTGTCTTGCATACTAAGATCTCAATCTTTCTTCTTTTGTAAAAATGTAGCTTCCATATCGCCGCTGTATGGAGCAACATGGTATGCATACTGCTGTAAAACAGAGAATATCACCATCTCAACGCAAATCAATACATTCTGAACAGCTTCTTCAATGTGTTCAACATCTAGCCAGAAATGGTGAGACTTTATTATCCCCACTGCAACAAGAATACTAAGCACCGTACTCTGTATGCATTCAGAAATCAGGTAGTTAGAACTTGTATGTGACAATAATATAATGAGCTGGAAGAACAACTGATTCAAAACTTAATGCTGTTATAGCAAGAAAAAAAGGGGGACTTGTTCGGTTTTTTAGGGGCCAATGCTTAATTAAAGCTACCCTCTATACAAAGAGAGAATGACGCACCTGCCAAAAGCTGAAGAAAACGATCCCCTTGATACAAATGAATTTTGCAAGCGGGTTGTGTGGCTTCAGTTCCTTAGCAAAGACATGGTAAAAGGCCAACAAGGAATACATTGCCACATAGAATGACAGATTGAGAATAATGGAAAATGTCCAGCTAATCCAACTGGGATAAAACCCAAGTATTTGCAGTGTTATCATCAAGATGGAGCACACTGGCCGGATGATGACAAACTGCCATGTCCAATATTTGAGAAGCTTTAATGTGTGATGGTCCAAACGAGTAGTGCGCGGCTGCAATTCAGTCTCATTTTTCAGTAAACGAACACGTTTCTATTCGTTAACAAACTTTAAAATCTTAACAAGAAATGCTTTCTTTTTAAGAATTCTAGAACAGGGCTACACTAAACCAACTACATCTGTCAAACGCAAAGGTGAAAAAAAAACGGGAGTTCAAGCTGAGAATGCCCTTTGACTTTACCAATAAGGCAGTAATCCTATGATTCCTCGACATAGCAGTAGAATACTTAACTAATGCAAGATATACTAGTACAATGGATTACAAATTTCATTGTCGTTTTTTATGTACAAAGATCCAGCAAGATAGAAACAGAACACACACACACACACACACACAAAAAAAAAAACGATTTCTTCTGAACTAAAATGATGTATATATTTATTTTACTCGACTTCCTCATATTAGTGTCATTGCATGTTACAATTCTTCAACAGCAAAACCCCTTTACGTTTTCTCTGAAGATGCAGGGCAGTATGGAAATAACGATAAAATAATTATACCTGGAAAAGTGTCATGGGAAAAGAATGGTGAATTTCTCTTCCTTTGACTCCATCAGGCACAATATTTTTACTTATTGATATTTTCAAGTAACTATACAGCAACGCCAAAAACTTTGCAATCACCTGAAAAAATACATCATTCAACATAAACAGCTCGTATTACTGAAGAAATACAAAACAACAAGCAGAATTGTATAAGCTTGAAATCATCATAACAGGAGGCAGGAGAAATGCTACTCAGGCACAAGAGTAAACTTACGAAAGCTTCATAGCACTCCTTAATGGAGTCTAAAAACAAGAAAAAAGGTTTGCTACCGCGATAATCCAATAGACCCACGAAAGAATCAATTGCATAAACAGGAGCCATGAGTACGATTATGATAATGGCTTTTTGCTCCTTTGGGTTTTTCCAATAAAAGAGGTGCTGTGATATGAGCTGAACTGTGAAATGCATAGTAAGCATGACACAGAACCCAGATCCCATTAGAGTTATCTGCCCTTTATCCATATTAGCGAAATCCATCTTGGAAGAACCTGCCTGAATTGATCAATCAAAACAATCTGCAAAAAGGCACGGGCACAAACAGATCATCATTGAGAATATATAGTTACTTGGATAAAAGCCGTAGCTTTATTGATTGATGAATCGAGCTGAAACAAAGACAGAACAAATTGAAGCATACCAGAAAACTTGTAAGCTGGGCATAGGTGGAGACGGTGCCGGTGCGTGAAGGATCACTAGTGCGCAGGCGATGAATTTTGAGAACCAGTCAACGAAGTCTGTATTGGCTGCTGTTAACATGGAAATCATGAGGAAGAGCATATATTAAAACACACATCCTTGACGATGCCGTCAAAATAAAATCTAGCCATAATTACACCAAATGAATTGGTTTGGTTTGGAAACAAACCAAACTGCATTTGATTGGTTTCGGATATTTTTTTACACCTAATCCAAACCAAACCAACACAAAATTTTAATACATTAATTATATATTTTATATATTATACTCATTATATATTATACTCATTTGTCTTATACCCATTTTCGGTAGGAAAATTTATATCCGATTGGTAAAATCAACTCGTGGTCTTTTAAAACCATTGTGAGGAGGAATGTGAATAGGAATGGCATTATAATGCCAAATGCGGAGACAATTTTGATCTTTTTGATGATAAGTGACAATGAGAAAACTTTAGCGCGTTGTGATTGGCGCTTATTGTTTTTATTTCTCTATGCTATATTCAAGTTGCAATTTTTGCTTTAAATGTTGGCTGCTGCTTGGAAACACAAAATGGTACATTCATTTTGATCATTCTTCTACTCGGTCGTACGCAAGTTGGACTTGTCTATTTTGCTCATTGAAAAAATGAACGTTGATCTAATTACATTTCATTGTTTTTTTCATGGGGCCATGGAGGTTGTAGGTTTTGTTGGTACTGCTTGTTGGAGTTGGATTGAATTCTTGTTTTTGCTTTGTGGTTTGCTATGTTGTTTTGGTTGGAAGACGCGCACGGTGTTTTGATCATTTTGTTGTGTCAACATTCGGCATTTTGCCCTTTTGATGTAAATATGTAAATCGGTAAATGCATGTATGTAAGTATGCAACTATGGAGGATTGATTGTATTTAAATTATATTGTAATGTATGTAGCTACTTAGAGTTTATGTAAAAAATGTTGGTTTTGTCAATTTTTTTTTTTTTTTTAGATTAGGAACTTGATTAAACCGAAACCAATCCAATCCAAACCGAAACCAATTCGAACCAAACCATTGGGGTTGAAACCGTTTTGTTTGGTTTGGGAAACGAATATACGCGCGAAAAACCAACCCGAGTCTTTCAAAACCAAACCAAACCCCCCAAACCAAACCAAGCTCACCCCTAACTCCCCATAATTGCATATTTGTCATTTTTACTTAAACACCTTAATTTCATATTATTTCCACACCAAACTTTCAATATTACAAAAATGTCCCTAGATGTATATAATTTACCACGTCACATACGCCACACATGTTCCTTCAACAAATATCAACTTCTTCATCTTATTCTTTCATATCTTCAAATCAATTTACTTCATCTTAATCTATAATCATCATCTTCATAAAAATCATATTGAAAAATTATTGTTTTTTCATTCACATCATATGCTAGTTTAGTACATAAACCCAATCAGGCTAGGGGATTACTATTCGTTTAGTTTATATGACTTTATTATTATGAATAATATTAACAATATTGATATTATATATGTTTATTTATTTGATAAACCAATTTAACTATGAATATAATAATATTTCTAGAATTAAATTGTGAGGGAGAATTCATAATAATGATTAAGTTAATGAGATCACAATAATTGGTTTAATTCGTAAATATATCCGGTCGTATATATTGATAAACGGGCCGGATATTATTAATATGGTTAGGAATAAAACTTATTCAAGCAAGCACAAGCATAATTAAGAGCTTCAAGAATCCAACAAACATTTCATTAAATTAGAAACTAACAAAAGTACTTGTGACCACATAGTCTTTGATCTCATAAGCTTCGGCGTCTATAGCAAACACTCTGGTGGGGCCACTGGCGTTGGACTTAGCTGCCGGAGGCCTAAAAGTAGATGTTGATGCACCTAAATACCTCTTTTGAGGGCAGTCCCTCACAAAATAAGTTGAACTAGAGCACATGTTGTAAGGAAATCAAAATGAATCGCGTAGCAAAATAGCAAACACTCTTTGATTTAGCTGCTGGAGGCCTAAAAGTAGATGTTGATGCACTTAAATACTTTTTGAAGAACAAAGAGAATACATAAACATGGAAATCAAAGATAAAAACAAAATTTTGATTTCCTAGACTGATCCGAATTTGATCAAAGACGAATTATAAACAAGAAGATAAAAACACTTACATGGATGATCCAAAATGATCCGAGCACTAAGCCGTCCACGTGTCCGGCTTTTAGAGGTAATAATCCACACGAACGATCACCGAAAAATTCTTCAAGACTACTACGGAAAAGTTCGACTTCTAGGTCGACTTTTCTCATCTCCCAACTCTTTATCAAAGTAATATTTACTAAAGAACGAGAGTTCTCTCTTTTCAAGAGTTGTGTTGGTTCTTATGATTCGGTGCAATGAGAAGTTTGACCATCCTTCTTATTTATAGTGTAGAGCCTTACCTTCTTCTTCACATTCGATGTGAGATTTTTTACTTATTTGATTTATAGTAGGAAAATAAGAAACTTGTTTTCCAATAAAATACGAATTATAATTTCTGTTAAAAAAATCATTTGAATAAATTATGCCTTTTCTTAAGAGGGGGGCTCAAAAAGATGATCAATTTGGCAGCAGGCTAAAGGCTCCACCTGGTAAAGAATAACGATCTCATTCCCAAGAACAAAATATCAACAGACAAGGGTCGTTCTACTTTTGTAGAGAGCTCGCAGTAGGGAAGCGTTTACGTGACGGGATTTGTGTTTTACGAGGTGGAATACACGTGAGCAATGGTCAGACTTTGTAAACGGTTCCCTAAAAAGATAGAATTTTCCCAGACAGAAATGTGCATGTGAGCAAAACTGTTGAAAAAACTAGAAATAAAAAAGATCTTGAATGTACTAGCATGTTTGAAGTTGGGGAGCCCTCTACCGTCATTTCATTCAATTTGTGCGAAAGAACCTGCTTTTATTATCTTATAACATTTTTTTTTCAATTTAAAATTTAAAAAAATATATATATGTATATGAACACCCACCACGAAATTATCATATTGTTATATACTTTTATTTTATTTTATTTTAGAACATATATTGTTGTAGACTTTTGAATAACTTTATCATTATTATCCTAAATAAATTGTTGTAGACTTTTGAATAACTTTAACATTAATCTAAATAAATACGTTTCGTCTAAAAATAATCTTATAAATAAATGAATGTAGTAAGAGTCTATACTTTAAAATTTTGATACAATAATTGGTTTGATCCTGTTTCTCTACAGGCTCTCAAGTCCGCTCTTCAGCACATTTTCCCGGCAAAAGCACCTCCGTTGCTGTTGCACTTCACCGATCCATCAGGTAAGCAACTAATTTAGAGCAGCTCAGTGTTGTTCAATCAAATGCAATCCTTTCTTGCTTTACCTTTCATCAATTTCTTCAAATAGGGGTGATTAAGGTTAGAATACTTCTTGTTGTTGTTGTTTTGAAAGGAAGAATTGCTGTCTTTATAAAAAGAACGGTTAGAATATCTGATATTATTATTTTTATCTTTTCTTTTCTTCCTGCGTATTTCATTTGTTGAGCTTCGGGGCGAAGCTAGTCAGCCCAATCGTCAGTGCTTGTGTCTTCACAGTTTCTTTCTCGTGATTCTGACACATATAACGTACTAGGCGCATAAACCTTCAATTTTTTTGTTATCCCATTTGAAAGTTCATTCCTTTACCGGAATTATGTTTTATTAAGCAGGAGAGTAATACTCCTCTTCATTTTCAGTTTGTGTTGCTGTCTTAGATTATTTAGCTGTTGTTTTTCTCTGTTTGGTCAAGTGTGACGGTCGTCCAGTTTCATCTGAAATGGTCCATTGAGATGTGATCGAGATAAATGGTCCATTGAGATGTGATCGAGATAACATAATCTAAGATGAAAGGAATTTGATCCATGTATTTTTACATAGTATCCATAGTTTCAACTTTGACCTCATTTTGGCTATTTTTTGCCCTCTAATTTGTAAGTATCTCTTAGCTTTGCAGTTACCCTTTTAATGGAAGAAGCGTCTTATTATTGAAAGTTCATTACTTGTTATCAGTATTAAGATTTTGACTTAAGTGTTTCACACTCATGACTATTGCTGTTTCACATTGGAGGAATCTATCAAATGGAGAATATGTTTTTTTTTTTCCTTTTCTATTTGCATTGGTTTATCATCTTTTGAGATTTTTACAGAATAGTGATTTTTTCATGTCTATTCAGGTGTCTAAGAGGTGTTCTTGATGGGAGCATAAAGTAATATTCAGATCCTTGGTGAATTGGTTACCTTCCTAATGGCAAGAACTTTAAGGAATCTAATGAAAGGAGTGATTCTTGATTTGGATGGTACTCTTATTAATACTGGTGAGTTTGTTTCTTCTTTAAATTTGTGACTTTTGTCAATCTTTTGTGCCTTTCTGATGTATTATTCTTGTTCTTGATTTAGTCTTCATTGGTTACATAATATCCTTTCATGAGAACTCATTTCTTTATAATGTCCTGCATATTGTTTCGTGCTTTTGTCCTTAATAATTCCGGAGCCCCTCTCACTCGGGAGAAACTGTTTGTAATTTAGTATATTTTTCCTTAAGTTTTCATGTTTCGCCAGTTTCAGTCACTGTAATTGAATGGTTTAAAAAAGACAATATGATCTCTTCTGGTATAGTGTTCTATTTCATGTGGTGAAGCAGAATCTCTGAAATCTATGTATCAGGGGCAAATAGATTAAGGCATTTCAACTTATGATATCTTGTTATCCTGCAATTTTATTATGTCTAGCTGTAAAATGACTTTTAATTTCATTTACAGATGGAATAGTCATTGATGTTTTAAAAGGTTATTTGGTTAAATATGGGAAGCGATGGGATGGAAAGAAGACCCATAGAATAGTAGGAAAGACACCTTTGGAAGCTGCAGCAGCGGTTGTGGAAGACTATGACCTTCCGTTATCAGCTGATGAATTTCTTTCTGAAATTAGCCCAATGTTCTCCACACTGTAATGTTCACTACACTTCTTTTGATCGAAAACCTTATGACCTATTATTTACTGTTGGTGCTTTTCCTTTCTTTGAAGTACTTTTCAAGTGAACTGGCCATGATTTGAACTTTTGGTACTGTATTAGGAACTCAATGCAAGACACAGAAGTGTCTAGCATTTTCATCAAGTGTTATTCGTTTCAAAAGTTTTGTTCGTAAGTGCAAACTGCTGATGTACTGCCTTTTATGACACTTTAGTAATGTTGTGCTTCCTTCAACACATTTGTATCTGCTTGTAAGTTATGCAGTTTCAAAGCATCTTTGAAATAGAAAGATAAAAGAGAGTGAGAGTGGGGGGTGGGGGTGGGAAGCCATGGACAAGAAAGGGAAACATGAGACAGGAGAGTGACAGGGTATACTTGAACGTGTTTTGGCTATGCTGTGAAATTTACCTTGCATTCCATTGCAGGTATGTTAAATATTCCAGTTTGTTTTACCTTGCAGGCCTTGTGTCAGACCGTTGTTTAGGCATTAAATTTTTTTCCCCTTCTAATTCTTGCTGTACAATCATACACTTGCTTATATCTAATTGTGCCTTTTTGGCATTCTTTGGCCATAGTTGATGTTGAATATCACCCTTGCTGAAATTTTGAAATCTTTCGGCCATCCGATTGAATCTGTAATTCCTGTTGTAGGTGGTGCAAAATCAAATCTCAGCCTGGTGCTAGCAGGTTGATTAGTCATTTTAGGAATCATGGTGTGCCAATGGCATTGGCTTCAAATTCCTCTCGGGAAAACATTGAAACCAAACTTTCCTATCACCAAGGTAACATTTCTTGTTTCAACCTTGCACGAGAAATCTGTGTTTTCATGTATTGGTTGATATACTGCTGAAAGGAACATTGTGATGGTTGTAACAAAGTTTTTGGCTATAGTTTCCTCTTTTCCGGTGTCTGTATTTATTAAGTCTTCTAAATCATGGTTCAATTTACAGGTTGGAAAGAATCTTTTTCTGTAATTATTGGCGGAGATGAAGTTACAAAGACAAAACCTTCACCTGAGATGTAAGATTCCATAAGCAGACTTCCCTAGTCCTTTTCAAATCCAAAAATTTGAAGTTCATATTTTCTATTTATTTGTCTGTTCTGTTGCTGCAGATTTCTGGAAGCTGCTAAGAAGCTTAACATTGATCCATCCGACTGTATTGTTGTTGAAGATTCATTGTAAGTACGGCACAGTCATCTTGTTTGGTGATCCTAATGAAATTAATGTTACATGTATCTGAATAATTTTATTCTCCTTGTATGGGGAGTAATGCATTTAGGAATGTGCATTTGTAAAAAAATTATGCTGTTTCAAAATCTTTTTTTTTTGGACCTTACTCTTTATTAAGGTTCATGTATTCACCAAAATTGGATTTCAAAAACATTCTTCTTGTCTGTGGAGTATTATATAAAGAATGAGCATTTGAAAATTCGAACAATGCTTCTTTAAGTTTTTTAACCATTCGGAAACTACTCTTTATTAAGGTTCCGTCGTATTGCTTTATTAGTCATAATGGATTGCTCATAACTTGATCAGTGATTGTCAAAGCTTTTCATTTTAGTTATATTTGTTTAATTTCAAATTGGTTGTCACACAAAATTCTAGCAAGTTTGATATGTTTACTGTACTTTGCATCATAGCCATTTCAAACTCC
Organism: Gentiana straminea; assembly: GCA_036785695.1. Classification (NCBI taxonomy): domain Eukaryota; kingdom Viridiplantae; phylum Streptophyta; class Magnoliopsida; order Gentianales; family Gentianaceae; genus Gentiana; species Gentiana straminea. The sequence continues at coordinate 2,278,805 of JAVUPR010000046.1, read as the reverse complement.
TTAAATCCCTCTTGAATGAATGTCATCTTCAGCCAGAAGTTTGCACCTCAGCTAACTGTCTTCCATCTTGGCTTCAAAATTTCATCCGACGAAGCCTGATGAAGGTCAAAAAATGTTTATCAGCTTTAGGGTGAAGCCTACATTTCTTAAGTTGTCTCACGTCTACTTTTGCACTTGTTGAGCAAGAATTGGTGGAAACTACAGAAATCCACTTTTTATGTGTGAAATTGTCTTATATATGAAGCAACTAAGTATACTGTGGAGCGTGGATGATTGTTAGAAGTTTTTTATAGGTTGACTCGGTATAAGCCCACCAATCTAAATACTCCTTATTAAGTTAAAAGCAGTTTAATGAACCTTATACTTCACATACCACTGGAAAACAGTTACATTGAACCTCAATGATTCAGTCTTCTACATCCTCAAGATGTGCTTGCAGATGCTGTAATTTAGTCGACACGATACATGCTTGCACTTCCACATGTTTGAATGCTTGTTTTAGCACAAGTAGTACTGTAGTAGGGGTTCCAGAATCCCAGGCTTCATGTGATTATATTTCTGATCTGCAAATTATATAGCACACCCCTGAATTAGCTTTAAGCCACTGCTAATTCAAAATGGGAAGCAACATTTTGTAAAATTATCTACAGCTTGTCTTTGGAAGACAAAATGATTAGAGCGTATCCGTGTCCATCGTTGAAATCTTACTCTTGGTTATTGTACTGTCATGTTCCTGTGTGATGTCGTTCTGCCTCTGAGAATGAAATTTTACTCTTGTTTTTTTTTTTCCTTCAGTTTATTTGAGAGTGTAGTCGTGTATCAAGTTTTAAGGTTCATACTGTAATAATCATGCTAAGCTTTCCTGCTACCAATGTAATATGCTAGACCGGGTGTTGCTGCTGGTAAGGCTGCTGGAATGGTAGTGATTGCTGTGCCTTCCCTCCCTAAACAGTCCCATCTTTATGATTCAGCAGACGAGGTGCTGAATTCTCTTCTAGATCTGCAACCAGAAAAGTGGGGCCTTCCCGCATTTCAAGATTGTAAGCATCTTTTGTATTCTTCAGTAATCAGCCATCTTTTTTTTTCTTTTCCATATTTATAATCTTGAAATTAAATGCCAGGGATAGAAGGTGTATTACCTATTGAACCTTGGCGTATTGGTGGACCTGTCGTAAAGGGATTTGGGCGTGGATCAAAGGTGCTCGGAATTCCTACAGGTATATTTTATATTTCCTCTTTTCCTTGTTTCTGTTCTCTTAATCCCCTGTCAATAAACACAAAAGCTCTACATTTAAGAGGCAATTCACAATAAACTTTCTTTTTGGTTATAGTCTCTTTGTTTCATGTTAACTTCAGTTCTTATATTTTTTGAACTTTTAACAAATCACACGATGTGCTTCGTTGTTACCTTCTCTGGCCCACTCATTGTTTGTGATATTCTTTCTTCCAGCAAATTTATCTCCAGAAGGCTATTCAGAAATACTCTCTGAACACCCATCTGGGGTCTATTTTGGTTGGGCTGGTTTAGCATCTCGAGGGATATTCAAGATGGTTATGAGCATCGGGTGGAACCCATATTTCGATAATGCTGAGAAGACAATAGTAAGTACTCTACCCTCTTTTTTTTTTTTGGGAATTCCCTAATATGCCCCTACTGCTCCATTATTTTATTTTTCAAACCTGATTCATTATTATATATCAGGAACCCTGGTTGCTACATGACTTCAAAGAGGATTTCTATGGTGAAGAATTGCGTCTAATCATTGTTGGGTACATAAGGCCTGAGGTACAAAAAAAAAACAGCACCACATTTTATGCACAAACATGCAACTATGCAAGCCTTCTTCTTTGCCTTGTATTTTGAACAGTTTTTTTTTCGGGGGGTTTTGTTTGTTACAGGCAAATTTTCCATCCCTTGATAGTTTAGTGGCGAAGATTCACGAGGACAGGAAAATTGCAGAGAAAGCCCTGGATTTACCTGTATTTTCAAAATACAAGGACAATTGGTATTTGGCTCCTACTACTAGTGCAAACTAATGTTGTTTCATGTTACTTGAGGTGATTGCAGTTAGTTGCTGCAGATTTCACCCCTTCATTTTTGGACTTTTTTATTCATCATCAATTGATTGATGAAACATATCAACTGTGAATTTTATTTACTTTGAATCTACATTACATTGAACACAAAAGGGTAATATTTATTGATCATAATTGAGGAATATGGAAGAGGACTCAGTGGTGAAGTGGTAAATAACTACTCTATGTAAATTATAGGGCTCTTTCCTCGTTCCTTATATACCCTGTTTTGTTTTTTGGTCCTGTAAATAAGCCTACGTCCTGGTTAATAAACTTTCGTTTTACCCATCTCTTATCTTTAATTCTGTAAAATAAAAAATTTAAAACAATGTTTTTGATATATGCACTCATTTTCACTAAGTACACGTTTTAGGTTGTCCTATTTGGTACAACCTTCATACAACGGTTGTATTATAAAATTTGTCCTCAACTCACCACATGTTGAAAATTTATCGGTAAGAAGCGCCATTTTCACTGACTCGTGTTATACAGAAAAATATTTAAAAACTGTCCGATAGAAATGCTTACATGAGAAATATTTAAAAACTGTCTGATAGAAATGCTTTTGCCACCGACTCTCGCTATACGTTAGAAACGTCACTTCCGTAAGTCAGTAAATATGACTTTCCTCTCTGTGAAAATAATTGTTATATAGAAACGTCACCACAACTAACTCCCCTAGTACATGAGAAACGTCATTGCCAATAACTTTCCTGTTATGAGAAAATAATTATTATATTTGGAGCCAGAAATAATTTTTTTTTTGGGATGTCTCATGGAAGGTTGTAGTGTAAATAAAAACTCGGTAACAATTTAATCAGATTTTTGCCCATGCTCAAAGCCCAGTATTATTATTATTTTTATTATTATTATTTTTATTTTTATTTTTTTAACTTTACAAGAGCCCAAGGACACTTATGAAAATGCCTCATGGTAAGAAGTTCTAACCCGATTCGAAAGAAAAAACCCGTCTAACACAAGCAGCTGTAGCGTCTTCTCCATCCCCTCCTCTAGAACCCTACATCACTTTCATCTGTTAAGGCAAATTTTATTTGCAAATTACCACAGAAAAAAGGGTTTCGAAAATGTCGTCGCTGAGAAACGCACTTCCTCGAAGAGCTCACAAAGAGCGGGCTCAGCCGTAAGTCACCTTGTTCTGTGAATTCTTAGCTTAAATCTTTTATGTTTCAATGATTTGTTTGATGTTTTACTGATTTTGTTACATTTATTTTGAACTTTAGGCAAGCAAGGAAGAAATTTGGGTTGCTCGAAAAGCATAAAGACTATGTCGTTCGTGCAAAGGCCTTCCACAAGAAGGAGCAAATTATACAGGTTTATATCCTCAAAAATTTAGTGTAAAATAGATGGCTATGACCATTAACTATGCAAATCGTTTACATGATGTCGCGGTTGTTGATGTTGGTTTGTTTGAGGTGACAGAAACTTAAGGAAAAAGCAGCATTTAGGAACCCTGATGAGTTCTATTTTAAGATGATCAAAACAAAAACTGTTGATGGAGTTCATAAGCCTGAGTAAGAAGAGATGTTGACTAATTTATAGTGTAATGTTTGTTCCAATTGGATTTCCTCTTAGTTTTCATTCTTTCGTGTTCTCGAAAATTAACATCATAGTTATCGTTTGAAGGAGTGTAGCCAATAAGTATACTCCAGAAGAACTCATGTTAATGAAAACTCAGGATATGGGATATATCTTACAGAAACTTCAGAGCGAAAAGAAGGTTTGGACTTTATAGTGCATATTTCCCCCTTGTATTATTCAGCTTATTTTTAGTTGCTTTGCTGTTTTCTTTTTTAATTCTATGAGTTTTGCTTCCCTGTTGTTGCAGAAAATCGAGAGACTTACGGCTGTGCTACATGGTCTGGAAAACCAGCAGTCCAAGGGGCATCTGTACTATGCTGAGGATAGGTTAGCTATGTCACTTCCATGACGCTTTATGTATTTACTATTTGAATTCCTATTTCTTATACATTCCCTCAGCATTGTAAGAATTCAACAAAATCTAAACCAAAACAAATAGATTTGTATAGGAAGTTCCATTTGCGCATCTTTTTGTTTTTTTAACTAATCTTATCAAATTCTGTTTTGTCTGATAATAAGCGTAGAACATAATCATTTATGCTTTACACCCTTTTGAAAGTAGTCTTACCTTCTTCTCAGGGAAGAAGCAAAAGAGCTGCAGTCAAGAATATCAGAACATGTACCAGCTCCTGCTTCTGATGGTCTTGATGAACGTATTAAGCGGTAAGATTCTACTTGTTTTTAGCCATTCTTTGAGTTATATGTGTCACATTTTGTGACTTTTAAAAGGCATCATCCTTTTGTGCTAGTATGTACCAATCTCTGGTTTGACACGTAGGGATTTGGTTTATGAATGGCCTTAAAATTTCATCATCTTGTTATCCGTTTTGTCCTCTTGTTGTTGAACTACGTTCAGCCTGGGATAAGCTGTTTGCTATTTTGCCATTTTGCCAGTATTTTTGTTTAGCTAATATCAACATTACGTTGTCACTCCATGGAATCCTTTTACTTGATACTTCATTAACTTCTGATATATCGTTTAGATTAATTCAATGCAAACTTGAAATCTCATAAATTTAGTGTCAGTTATAGTCACATATCATTCTAGCTACGCAATGTTAGTAGTACATCCAACATTCTGCACAGTCATCATGGCCATTGTAGTGGGATTTTTCTAAAAAAAACCTTCTCTCAATTCAGGGCAGCAGAATGTAATGTATATCTTCAGCATTTCTCCCAAGTGTCTCGTTTCCATTTTGGGTTCGAATTTACCTTGATACTTTATTAAGGCTTTTTACTCTTTCGACTTTTCTCATCCTGGGCATTTTTTAGGCATCCTATTCAATTACCATACTCCACAGTCCACAATATACCATCAAAAGTTTTAGACAAAATTTTAGGTCTTCCCTTCTACCCAAACTATCTCCTTTTTTCTGTAGCTGCGTCACTGCGTGGCCTTCTCACCATGCCCACATCCATCTAGAAACAACCATCTGCTCCTCATTTCCACATCTCACGGAATTAAACAAGCAAGCACGCATTCCACAAAACTTAATCCGGACAGTACATACCTATAACACTAGTTCACTTCTAGAATCCATGAAAGAAGTATGGTTGGTTATATCTGCGAAACAGGTGCTTCTATTCATATAAGTTGGTGATCTTCTTATCGTATTTTGTAGTTTAGGAAAACAACTTTTTCTTCTTGCCGCTTGCTCCATTTCATCATTTTTCCCACCATTAGAAGTTCCTTGTGTCACACTTGTGTTTTCTTGTGTATTGTTTTGGCGTCTGTCAGTTTAACTCATGTCTAGTTGACCTTTTCCCCTTATATATAATTTGTTGATCTTTTTTTGCTCCTTTACATGGATGTTGATTGGTGGTCAGTTATGGTGTTTCAAGTATTAGCAGTCAAATCTTTTAGGACGGTATGAAGATGAGGGCGAGTTTTCAAGCCAAGAAACTAAAAGATAGGAGTTCAGGGTATTTAGGAAGGGAAAGGGAAAACATGGTAATTCATATATATATATATATGCTAATTAAATACACAGAAAAGACAGGTGCTTTTCAAATGGGAAAACCACTCTGAAACTTTTGAGAATTAATTAAGGACATAAAAGTGTAAATCAAGAAAAGTTTCTCTGTTAAACTTTTTTAGGACATAGAGACCCCCGTGTTAGGAATTATCAGTGTGGCAATAAGTAAAAAAGATGGGGTGAAGATATGGGACTAGTAAAATTTCCTTGGGTGTAGAAAATCTTCATGAGGTGGTTTTGCATCCGTCATATAATCAATTTATCAAAAGTTATTGTTTGTCTTTGTCTTAGCTTAAAAAAGAATGTTGAATTGCAGGAAGACAGCTTCATCTTACCGGGAGCTTGAGGCGAGAAAAAGCAGAGTGAATGATTTGGAGAAACTATACATGGATATGTCCATGCAGAAAGAGTTACAGGTCTTTATATCAGTTCATGCTCTTCATTGATTGATTTACTGCTTCCATTTTTTCTTTCTTTCTTGTTTCAGAAAGTAGTAGATGTATTGAACTGAATTGTTTGTTTTGGAGCAGAAAAAAGGCAGGAAACGCAAACTACGTGATGATGAGATTGTACACCCGACTAGCAAAACAGTGTACAAGTGGAGGCCAGAACGAAAGAGGTGAAGTGAAGTTGAGAAATGTCGTTTTTGTCCTAGCACAGAAGCTGGATGTAACTTTTAGTTTAGTTATCCACCCAAACCTTTACAAACCGAGGAGGCAGATGGTGTCGTTTTGGGGGATGGCTTATTTAAATTGGAACAAGATCGCATATTGGTTAAAGGGTTGAGAGTATTGAATGCAGTGACGAATATGATTGTGTTAGCTCCTTTACATATATGGTAGTTGAGCTGAAAAACACTTGAGTTGTAGGATTTGGTCCCTTCTTTGAATCTTCTTTAATGTTGTACTACTACTGCTACTTGTCCAATGGATTTTTGGTGATACATGTGCTAGATAATTTGGGGGCCTTTTAAGGGCACCCCACTAAATATACCGTTGCTCTTAAGGGTACCATAGTACATGTACCCCAGTGAGATTTAGTGGGGTGCTCTTAAAGCCCCCCTCCCCCCCATAATATCGTAAGCGTTCTTGATTATGAAGTAGTACATGGGCGCAATAAACTTACTAGTAATCTGGTTTAAGAAAAATGCATGGTTGTAATTAATGCAATATTTTTTTAACCTGTCATCTACTAATACTTATAAATAATGATAGAGTGTGAAAGTTGAAATTGAAACTATATTAGATGAAAACAAATAAATATTTTTCACAACTTTTGGGTTAAGAAAGAACAGAAAGAGCATCATACTACTAGTTATTAAGCTTTGTTTACCAAGATCATGTCATATTAACAAGAACAGCAGATCTTGATTGTTTTAGTCACTTTCTTTTTTCAAAAAAGGTCAAAGTACACTTATGATCAATTAGTATGACTGATATATCATTTAATCGATCTCATCATGATCATGTATAGTACATAGTGTTACGGTTTAATAATTTTGGGGCCCTTTAAGGGCAGCACGACGATAAATCTGTCTGGACGCACCACAACAAGGTTTAAGTATATGCATGTACTGGGTTGTTTTATTAAGGGCAACAGTAGATTTACTGTCGTGCCCTTTAAACGCCTCCATAATTTTTAATCATATTAGCATAGTTGGTTGAGGGGCAGGAATTTATTCTTTGTGATCATGCTTAATGAATGGGCACCATGGTTGTGATCATGTCGAGAAAAAAAATAATCTTGTTATTCATTCATATAAAAGAAGATCACTCATATTCCTCACACCACATTGATTTCACTAATCAAATTGTGCAAAACTTACCCTCAAAAAAAAAAAAAAAAAAAAAAAAATTGTGCAAAACTAAATAGCTAGTAATTTCCCACATGCAAGTTAAAAAAAACAGAGAAATTGGAGGCTTAATTCTGAAATTATTATAATCTTGTTAGAATTATAATGAACAGTAGTAGTTCAGAGGAATTAGGAAACATGGTGATGAACAAAGGAGTGCGAGAAAGCACAAATCCGCCACCATTTTTGACAAAGACACGTGAAATGGTGGAAGATCCAACCACTAATTCCATCATTTCTTGGAACTCAACAGGCACCAGCTTCATCATTTGGGACCATCTCATCTTCTCCAAAGACATTCTTCCTCAATATTTCAAACACAACAATTTCTCTAGCTTTATCTACCAGCTTAATAACTATGTCAGTCACTTAATTAATTATTGCATGTTATTTCTTTTTTTCCCAAGATTTTGCTTATAATTATTACTAATACTCACAATACTTAATTTGTTGTGTGATTAATTTACAATTTAAAAAAAAAAGGGTTTCAAGAAGATAGGATTGAGGCAGTATGAGTATGAGAACAAATGGTTTAAGTGTGGGAAAGAACATTTGGTGATCAACATCACCAGACGAAATGGAAATCCATCATCAGTCACCACAACTCGGCGGACAAGAAAACGTCCCTTCTTCGATACACTGCATGAGCTGACCACTGAGAATCAGATGAAAGCTGATCTGCATATTCTCAGAAACAATGTTTGCAAGATGAAATCAGAACTAGGCAGCTTAAAAGACAAGATTCAAGACATTCAAATTCAGATGATCCAATCCCAGCAGAAGATAAGGCAAACAGAAACTCAAACACGAAAGATTTTGGATTTCTTAGCCCAAACATGTAGCCCTTCTTTTGCTCAACAGATAACTAAACTTGTTGAAGAAGAACTTGAAGACGATCAAGCGATCATGGAAGAATTAACAAGATTATTGGTTCCAAGACAAAAAGATGAAATCCCATCAAAGAATATGTGTAACCTCGACTTAAAAACGCAGGACGAGGAGTTGGGAGGAGATTCAACTAAAGATTTTGATGCCCGGATATTTTGGAAGGAGGTTTTGGAAATGGCAGAGGAGGATTTCATTGTGTGTGAGAATGAAGGTGTAGTGCAGGTGAATCCTGAGCAACAATCCGAGATTAATCAGATTGAGTTTGATAATTTGTTGGACTCCAAGATGGTTGTACAAGTGGAGGATGCTATGGAGGATGAGGTTATGTTTCAACTATGGGGATAGTTTTCTCGTATAGTAATTCTTATTTAATACTGTAATGACTTTCTTCAAAAAAAAAAAATTACTGTAATGACTCGACATGAAAACCCGAATATATGTCCGAGTACAGACCGTACGGACCCTTCGGCCCCGAGAATGCTATTAATCATTTACTATAGGGATATTAGCCTCGTAAGGTGCACTTAATCATTTAGTGTGAAAGTTGAAACTTGAAAGGCTTGGCTTGCTACAATACAAATACATATTTAATATATATTAGCAAAGTGTACGTGCTTCGCACGTGTTTAACTATTTTTTTTATTATTTAATATTACATATATATTCTTGATTACGCACTTAAGTTATAAAGTAATTATATGTTAAATAATGATAATTGTTATACAATGACTTTATGCTTGGTAAAATTATTTTATTTCTCTTACTTATTTTTATTGAATTAAATTTGTCATGTTAAATTTTCATTCTTTTAAATACGATAAGCTCTTTTAGTTATAAAATTATATATTTTATTGATATCAAATGAAGATTTGTCTTAAATATCTGTCTCTAAGTTACTTAAAAAACATAATCAAGTTTGGGATGGATGTATGAGACAAAATTAAAAACCTAAACTTATATTTTGGGATGGATATAGTATATTTTATACTTACAATCAATTAAGTCTGTTTAGGTTTTTAATTTTGTCTCATAATATATGTCCATTTATAATACTATTTAACCATTTATTATATATTTCTCCTTTTACCCATCATTTGTTACATTTTCACATACTTTTCACTACTTTATATCTATTGCATTAATAATAGTCAAAGAATATTTTAGATTTTTTTTATCTAAAGTAACGATACATAACCAATTTAACAAGTTTTCTTAAACTGTATGAAAAGATCTAAACGGACTTACGTTTCGGGACAGATGTAGTACGTAATTAACAAGTTTTTGGACATATTATATTTTGATGATGTTTTTTAGGTTGGAAGAAACTTAGAGACAAATATTTGAGACAAATTTTCATTTGATACAAATAAAATATATGATTTTATAACTTTAAGAACTTATCGTATTTAAAAGAATGAAAATGTAACTTTTTTTTTTTGTTGAAGAAAATGAAAATGTAACATGACAAATTTAATTCAATACAAATAATTAAGAGAATCCTTCAAAAAAAAAATTAATTAAGGGAAATAACATAATTCTATCATACATAAAGTAATTGTATAACAATTATCATTATTTAACATATAACTTAAGTTCATAATTAAGAATATAGATATAATATTTTAAAAAAATAGTCAAACACGTGCTTCTGCATTTTTGCTGGAAATAAAGGAATATACGTGCTTCTGGTGACATTTTATAATACTGCCCATCTCAACGTATAAGAATAGAATTTGACAATTTGATGAATAAAAGGTTTTTTCTGTCTTTTCAAAAGTAATAATTCAAACTTCAAAGTTGATTCTTCGAGAAAAAAACGTCTGCTTAAGTAATTCATTCAAATAATACGCGTTGGCGGAGTCTTATACTGCAACCACCAAGTCCCAGCTATATATATATATATACAGAGAGCCCGCTTCCCTAATAACACGGATTTTGCCCAATTGATCTGCAAAAACTTCGTATACGACACACTGCAAAAGCCTTTCTCAATCGACGATTTTGACTGTAAATTCAAAGCTTATACTTAGTTTCCGCCTTCTGATTAATGGCGACCGCTGCCGAAAAGCCAGCGTCGGAAGGCCAAGTACGGAGCTGCTTTAACGTTGCTCGATCTCTTCTCCCAACTTGCCGCCTTTTGAAGCTCGATCCTTCCGATACTCTCTACTTCCCATGTACTTGTTTTACGCCTTTCTCCTCCTTTCCTTTGTTTTTTCTATCATATTCTTCGATTTCCTCTGGTTTATCTATGTAATTCATTATGAATGTGGCCGTGGGCTATTATTTGCACTCACTCGTTTTACCACTGCACTCTACTATTTTCAAGGAATCAACCTTGTGAAAGTTGATTCTAGGGCTGAAATTGACTTTGCCCAGGTCGGGAAGTCGATTTTTCTCTCTAGAATCAACTTATAAGCGTTTTAGAAGATGGGATACAATCATACAATGTAGTTGCAGTAGTCTGTCTGTTCATGCTGCTCGTCAACTAATCACTTGTCATTGTTATGGTTGCCTATCTAGCTAGTAAACGATTTTTGTTGGACCTGCTTGATTTTGTGTATTGATTTCACTTTTCCATCTGATATATTATATTCAAACATTCTGTTATAATGTTATGTTTTTGGATTTTGAGTGAAAAAAGCACCTTAAATTTACTTGTCTCTTGTATGAATCTTCATATGTAGATGAACTTGGTAAACAAGTTCGGAGCGCCATTAGTATTAAAAACACGAGCAAGTCTTCTGTTGCCTTCAAGGTATCTTTACTTCAATTTCTGACAATTTGTTTCTCTGTTTCCTTTAAAGCTTCCTTAAACCTAGAATCAGTTTAAATTACTTACTGCAATTGTGTTGATACTCTTACTCATATATAAGTTGCTATTTCTCAGTTCCAGACCACTGCTCCTAAAAGCTGTTTCATGCGTCCTCCTGGAGCGATCCTTGCACCCGGAGAGAGTATGATAACAACTGGTAAAAACCATCTCTATTCCTCTGTTTTTTTTCCCTTTTCTTTCCATTATAAATTTCTAATTGTGATTTTTTGGTGAACATATGAATTGATGTTTCTCTTTCATTTGTTCTGTTGTGAACTGGGGTTGACAATTTATAGTCCTCTCTTTGGTTGATAGTATTCAGGTTTATCGAATACCCAGAAAGAAATGAAATGTCTGTGCAGAAGAAGAGCTCGGTGAAATATAGAATAATGAGTCTAAAGGTTAAGGGGATCACTGAGTATGTGCCGGAGATGGTGAGCTAAACAAAACACACTACTTACTTTCCCACATATGCATATGCTTGTTTCTTCTCATGTAGGCTTATGATTTCAAGTTATTTCTGGAAATTTGGTTTGGTCAATGTCGAAATCATAAACCATGTTATGCAATTTATGCTTTTTATACAAATGGGATTCATCGAAAGATCATGTTTTTATTTCAGTTCGATGAACAGATGGAAAAAGTGGTTGTGCAACGGATACTGAAGGTTGTATTTCTTGATCATGAACGTCCTAGCTCTGTAAGTCAAGATTGAGTTGCCATTAGTAATTATATATGTGCAAAACTTCACTTTCAAACCACTTAATTTAGTAATTAATAACACTGTTAAATTTCATGTAGATTCTGGAAAAATTGAATCGACAATTGGCTGAAGCTGACGCTATAGCTGCTCTTGATGTTACTACCAAGAAGCCTCAAATGTCGTCCGGAGGTCCAAACACTACCACTGAAGGACTCGTTGTTGATGAGTGGGTTAGTAATTCTTTTCATTCTTACTAATTCATCGATATTTTTCATTTTGAAATAATATTGTTACAACATTATGTCATTATATCACTCATTTTCTAATCATGATAAATGATGTAGATGTATCGTGACAATGTTATATTGCAGTATAATTTTCACTTTGTATATTTCTTTGTTTATCCTATGTTACTAACCGAGGTTATCTATATATCTGCATAACTTTGATTTATAGAAAGAACGAAGAGAGAGATACTTGACTCGACAGCAAAGCAAATGGCAGGACTCAGTTTAGTGATTCCGTGTACATACGTGGTTCAGGAGGATAATCAGACTCGTCCATGTGTATAGGGTTATAAGACCATGACTTAGGGTCTCCAATAATTGTCGATTGTCAAAATATAGTGTCCCAATTTCCTCGGGTTTAATAAAATTATTAGTCTAATCACGTGTCATATATTTTAAAAACCGTTTGTTTTCTCTCAGAAAACCCTGTTTTGATATAGTGACCTGGGGTCAATAGAAATTCAAGGACAACCATGTGAGATTTGTGAGTTGTATTATTATTTGGGTATTAGTGGTATACAATGAGACTCATGCCACTCAATTGTATCGCCAAATTTTGTAATGTAACAAGTATTATGTCTTTAAATGATGTACGTAGAACTTTTCCTTTTATTTGTGTCATTTGTAAGGTCATACATGCAAGTAACGTTCTACGTAAAACTTATCCTTTTTATACACGTGATACTCAAGAACAATAGCTGCATTATCTGTTAGCAACATTATAAATAAATAAAATTATAGGTCAACACGTGATATAGATGCAAGTAAGTTCCTTCCCACAAAAATAATAACCAAGTATTCATTTTTGTTGGGATCTCTTTATTAACCCTCAAAGAGGCAAAAAAAAAAACCCAGCACGGTTACAAAATTATATCAAAGGGTGAAAACATTAAAGCCTACTCTATACACCAAGCAAGTCTAAGATTTCTTGCTATTTCTCAATAGCCAGATCCATAAATTGCCTCTCTCCATATGTATCTCCAGGTCATCGTCCTAAAACGGCCACTTCCATTAGAATGCAGATTCAACCGCAGCCAATCAAGTGCAGTTGTGGCTTCAAAAAACTTTCTTTTGTCCTCAACCGGTACACACTGATTCCAAATTTTCTTCACAGACTGAAGTTAGAAGATCCACCGGAGATAGTCCTTTCTTTGACCTACCTTGACTTTAGTGGGTCTACGAATCCGCGGAGGGACAAGTCTGCTAGTGACCAAGCATCAAGTAAAGCAGGAAGTTCAAGGCGGAGGACTTCGATTGGTAAACCGAGTCACGACCGAGTGAGGATCTTACTCTTCTTGAGTTATCTCGACACCCAATTACAGTCTCTAATTAGGGCATGAAGTGTTGTCTCATTTGCCTCCTCAAAAACATTACAAGTGGGGCCGTCTGCAATATGCCTAGAATGTAGCATCATATCCACAGGGAGTGCTTCATGTGCAATAACCCAAAGCAAATAGCTACTTCTAGTAGGTCCCAATAGTTCCCATATCTTCTTCCATACACCAGCCAACTCATTCTGATCCACAGAGGGAGTCAATAAAGCATAACCAGAGGCCATACAATATTTACCTTTCGAGTCTGCTGTCCATTTATACCTTTGGCAGGTTGCTTCCATTCCATTCTTAATTAGAGCGTATGCCTTACATATGCCTCTCCATGTCGAAGAACATCCTGGCTTGGCTACAATAGGTAATTCCTTATATTTATGTGATTTGCCCACATCACATCTTTCTGTATGACAAGATCCCACACTAGTTTTCCCACGAAAGCAATATTCATCTCATAAAGTCTTTTAAAACCCAACCCTCCTAACTCCTTCAGCTGGCACAATGTTTCCTAGGATATGGTGTGCATCTTACGAACAGAATCCTCATCACTCTAAAAGAAATTGTCTACAAACCTTTTCCAAAACATTTGTCGTTGACATTGGGAGCATGGTAGTTTGCATAATATAAAAGGTTGTGTAGCAAGAGAGGTTTGAATGAGAACTCTCTTACCCGCACGTGAGAGGCTCTTCGATTTCCAGTTGGAAAATTTGCACTTCATCTTATCCTCAAGATAGGCAAAATGAGTAATGTGTTTCCTTCCATGAAGCAGGGGTACGCCTAGATATTTTCCCGAGTCACTCATGTAGCTCATATGCAAACAATGGGATAAAGTCGTGATCATGGCATGCCCAACATTACTAGAGGCATAAAATATAGATTTTGAAGAACTAATTTTTGCCCCAAACAATTACGAAAATCAGCAAGTACCTCTTCGATTACCTTTGCTTGTTCTTCTGTTGCTTCTCCAAATAAAAGTAAGTCATCCGTAAATGTGAGAGATCGGCGGCCCATGCTTAGAAAGATTCAGCGGTTTCCATCTTCCATGATTAAAATCATATAATATTTTATTGCTGAGCACCTCTATGCATAGGACAAACAAGTATGGTGCTATTGGGTTACCTTGGCGAAGGCCTCTGCTTGGGGTAAAAGCATCAAGTTTCTCACCATTCCAAAGGACCGACAACCTTGAAGATGAAATGATGTGCATCAGAAGGTTCTGTAGATGATCTAAAAGCCCAATCTTTTTAATGATATTTTTAAGGAAGTTTCAATTTACCTGATCTTACGCCTTTTCTAGATCAACTTTAATAGCCATGTACCCCTTTTTCCATGTTTCTTCGTATGCATGGTGTGAATCACTTCCTGGGCTAAACTAATATTTCCCGAGCTGCATCTCCCTGGTATAAAGGCACTTTGGGTGGTACTTACAAGATTTACAATGACATTCTGCAATCGATTGGCTAGCACCTTTGTAACCATTTTGATAATAACGTTAGCCAGAGCTATAAGTTGAAATTGTGCAGAGTCTCCGGGTGGTCAGTGTTTGGGATCAAAGTTCAGAACTTCATTCATATCCGCTGGAACGTAGTTGTTTCAAAAGCATTTTTGACAAATCTAATTACAGATTCCTCAATTGTTCCCCAACACTTCTTAAAGAAAATGGGCGGAAGCCCATCAGGTCATGCAACCTTATACATACCCATTTCAAAGCAAGCATCTTCAATTTCTTTTTTGCATATTTTTCTGTTTAAATGTTGAACATCCTGATCACTAAGGGCATGTAGATTCACTTCACATTGACAGAGATGATGATCTTCTTCATTAGAGTACATGTCATTAAAATAATTTCGCATCATGTCGTGAACTTCAGCATCATCAACGCTCCAAGTACCATCTGGACGTTTAAGGGACGTAACTCTGGTTCTCTGCTTTCATTTGGCAGTCGAGTGATAGTAATAGGTGTTTCTTTCTCCCCTACCAACCAGTGAAGGTGAGATTGTTGGTGCCAGAATTTTTCCTCTTGCGTCGAATCACATTATACTCCTCAATTAGCTGTTTCTCAAGTTGGACAAAGTATGCCGAAGGATATCTAGATAAAGATTCTTGTACACCCTTGAGCTTCCTAGAGCATTTATTTTTCCGGAAAAAAATATTTTCAAATTGTGACTTGTTCCAATGATTGGCCTTGATCATGAAATTTCTTGCAACAACTTTAAAATCTGGATCAGTGGAGTCCCAATTTTTATCCACAAAGGCAGCAAAGTCAGAGTGGTCAAACCATGTGTTCTGGAAGATGAGTGGAGGAGGGTCAGTTTTCTTTGATCTTTGCTGAACAAGCTGAAGTAAAAGAAGACTGTGATCAGAATGTGTTTTTGACATGTGTGTCAGAGAGTCGTATGGGAAGAGAGTCAACCACGAAGGGGTGGTATTAGAATTATTAACTCATCTACAGTTTATGTGTTTACAAGGCATGTGACATGTTAAAGTACAACTACGAATATCAATATCATCCTACCAAAGAAAAGTACAAGCAAGATTGAATTGCACAAAACATCCATATCTTTTGGTCAAAGCTGTGACATGATGCTCATGTTTTGATTTTGCAATTTTGTCACTTATGTTATCTGAATCTTTGTAGTTATCACCCTTTTTAACTAGCCGTAAAATTGAACGGAAAATCGCATTACACGCACCGATTTCACATGGGTGTGACGATTTGTTCTCCAATTTTAGTCAGGTTGGATGTTTTTGTTCGATGGATTGAGAATAAGGCGAATTAGGGAAGTGGCGAGTTGGGAATGTGTTTTTTGTTGTTGTTGTGAGAAATAAGAAAACATTTAGGTAAGATAAATATTTAGAAATTAAAAAACATTTATTACAGAAAAAATGTGTGAATTATAATAGGCGCGTGCAAGACAAATACATTTTTTTCGTTCAATTTGACGGCTAATTAAAGAAAGAGCGATAAATGTAAAGATTTAGATAACATAACATGGCAACATTGTGAAAACAAAACATGAGTGACATGTCCCAACCTTGACCAAGAATGTTTTGTGCAATCCAATCATAATGCAATTGTAAGTTGAGCAAAGCAAATACAATTAACTCTTGGAACTTTAACTCAAGACCACCCTCTAAAACCGGGAGTCATACGTCAATGTGTCAGATAAGACTATTTCTCTTGTAAAACAATTATTCCTTAAAATCTATAAAAGTAAACAAATTTGTCATAGATCATTGTACACATTATAACCACAAAAAAGATAATAACAAAAATGACAGTTAATTATAAATTCATTAGTATATCCTAACATAAGTATTGTTCAAACAAACATTAGCTTTAATAGAATTCTTGAGAATGAAAAAAAAAGATTCTTAAAAATGTTCGAATAGATAAATCTCTTAAAAACTCCTTATCAGACAAAAAGATGCAAAATGTATTGAAAATTTGAACTCCACACCACCTATAAGTTGTACAAAACAAAACTTTGTACTCAAAATTAGAGAAGATAAGAGATCGGTTCCAAACTCTGTGAAAATCAGATTATGTCAGATGTGGAATTTTTTTCCAGGTAGCACGTGGGAATTTCCATGTTCTGATTCAGAAAGAAGAAATTTCCACGTTTTGAAAAATCGAAACGTGCAATTGGAATATTGACCAAACGCCTTCAAACCATGCAAATTTCCCGGTTCTGAGCCCAAAACCTTGAAATTCCACGTTTGGAAATTTTCATGTGTGTGTGTGTGTGTGTTTT
Source organism: Gentiana straminea (assembly GCA_036785695.1). NCBI lineage: Eukaryota > Viridiplantae > Streptophyta > Magnoliopsida > Gentianales > Gentianaceae > Gentiana > Gentiana straminea. The sequence goes on along the minus strand of JAVUPR010000046.1, from coordinate 2,261,529 downwards.
GCAAATTGATTAGTGGATTATTTAATGTAAGATATTAAATAAAGAATAAATCAATTAAAGAGATTTACTTCTTCAATTCTTTATTTTATTGGGAAAATGTTTTATTTTTCCCTACTCCAAGAAGGAAGCTTCTCATTATGGTTTTGGGAGGTACATGGGGCACCACTTTCTATTATAAATAGGAAGGGGTGTCAAGCTCTTTGTATTAATTGCAGAATAATTATTTTAATAGAAAATAATAGAGAGCTTCCTAGAGAGAAATTGAGAGAAGGGGAAAGTCAGTGTAGCAATAAAGTTTTTACATAAGCAAGGATTCCGGCGGATGTTCATGTGGGTCAACGGTAGATGCTGAACAATTGGACAAATCAGTGCACTAGCTACCACCGTAGACAAAGCTCAAATTTATTCTAGATCTTACTGGTATGATTCATGTCTACTTCTCATATGTTTATTGTTTAAACGAAGTCGATCCTGGATAAAAAAGAAATCAAAATTTAAATTCCGATCGTAATCCTGTTGATTTCCTTACAGATAAAACATTGATCATTTAGACCATTCTGGTAATAGTCTGTCTTCTCTTTATCGTGTTTTTATTGTTATTTGAAGTAGGTTTTTGGGTCAAAGGAAATCAAATTTGGAATTTCCGTTGCGCAACCTGCTTTGCTTTCCTTATAAAAATGTACCATCGGATCATTGACGGCAAGTAATGCTTTCAGGTTCTTTTTAAACTTCGTGGAGCAATAGCCACAACAATTCGAATCAAGAATGCTCATTTTAGAAACTAAGCAGAGTTGTTTATAGTGGATGTACCATCCATCATCCCTATTACCTCTTCTGCATTAGGACGAGTTACATCTATCTCTATTTGACGTATACAAAAGACCATTATCCGGAGGATGAGACTTTAGGTAGTTCAAAGGCCCATCTCATTATAGTGGGGATCATTGTAAAATCCCTCACCTCCTAGTAAAGATGTTTTAATCCATTCGAAATATGTTTTCCCCTTTTCCTTTTTATTTTAAATTTTCTTTTTCCCCAAGACATCAAGAAACCGACCTAGGGCTGCCGAAAGCCTATATAAACGCTCTCAGACAGCCCCGGAAGTCATATTTTGCCTTTCCGAGACTTGTCTGGGCCGGTTTCCTGAACAATCACAAGGGAAAGTGTCCAGGTGCTAATTTCTAGAGCCGTCTTGCTTAGTTTCTGGGTTTATGCAGGTCAAGGCGCTGAATACAACGCAGTTTCTGGTTCAAGATCATTTTTAAATTCGTTTTCGTCTCAAGAAGGTAATCAGCGCAAATCCTAGTCTAATTCAGATTTTTAATTAACTTATGTTGGAGTTCTTGGTATTCATGCTAGGGTTTTACCTTTCGTTCGTAGATTCGTAAAGGTTTGAAGGTTGATCGTAGTTTGTTCATCGCCTGTCTTCGTTTCCATTACGTTTACGAGGTAAGTAGTTCTTTTTATCAAAAGGATCCTTTTTGGTTTCAAGATTATGTTTTTATGTGTTTTTATTACCATTTTCATGTTAGTATTGCACGAAATTGAACATAACTATGTGTTGCATATTTGCTGGGAACTTGTTAGACCAGAAACTGACCTTAGAGCTAAAGCCTGGGCCGGTTTCCCATGCCTCCATCCGCAAAACCATCCGGACTGAGTTTCAGGGTTAGATTCAGGGAGTCCAGGGTGCGGAAACGGTGTCCATGGCTAAAGCCTGGCACGCTTAACTGGCCCTTCGCTCGGGAAAGCGTCCGGGTGAATCCTAGGCATAGCTTATGTGTGTCATGTGTCCAGAAACCATGTCTGGACTAAATCCCGGGCCGGTGTCCTGGCCCTTCACCCGGGAAACCGCACAGACTGATCCTCGGACTTAGTTTCTGGGCAGTCTAGGTCTCCAGCAGGGTGTCCATGAAGCTGTCTTTAAGTCCTAGCTGAGTTTTGGAACTGTTTTCATATTAATAACGGGGATAATGGTAGTTCGGTGTTGTCATGGTCTTTTTATGTTCTCATAGGGTAGACATGAACTTATATCCTTATGTGCTCCAACGTGTTTTTCTCCATCATGCTTGGCAAGGTCACGGTTATTGGCAATGTACCAAAAGGGGTGACATGGGTCCATAATTCCCATGTCGGAGGTATGACTAACTATGCTAATCCATGTCATTCTCGAGATGGTGGTCCTTAAGTCCCGTGGGTCCCTAATTCCCATGATTGGAGGTGTGTTAGTTGTATTAGCCGTATTGTACACCGTGTCCTTTGGTTGAGTGTCTTGGTGCCACGTAATGAATATAGCTATGAAAAGACATGACAAGTAACATGGCAAGTTAAGAATGCAGCTATGTTAAGTAAGTAAGTACTTAATGTAACAATTACGTGCAAGATGAACCAAAGTAGTTAATAGATCATGTTTTCTTATGCATCGTCAAAGTGTGGATTTACAGTGGCTTTCTCTTATGTTTCAAGTTATGCTTTGAATATAGTTTCTAAAGATTCCAAGTTGTGTTTTTAAGCTATTTGCAAACCGGATAGAGTAGATTCATGTCGTGTTTCCCGGGTTATGACAACCATGAATCTCCCTTTTGATCTTTTTTATCCTTAGTAAGATTATGCATAAGCTTACTCCTCTATTGGGATAAGAAAGTATGCATGTTGTTGATGATCTTCAGGAAGAGCTTGAAGACCAGGCTTAGGAGGGGAGCTTTTGGATTGTTTGCTTTAGTTTCTTGTTTTAGTAGTTCTTCTGAATAAGGCACTGTTGTCATTAATTAAAGTTGTTCTGTTTTTTCATACAAGATTGTTGTTTGGGATTCTAGTACTTATTTTAGTTATTTATGATATAGTTTGACAGCAGTTATTTCTGGTTGAGTCGTTGTGTTATGAGAATCGGAGGGTCAATCTCTCGAGTCTTTTGTTTGTTTGTCTTCCACACCTTTCGTTAATTACTTTAGTGTGACATGAAGATTACATGGGATTTAGGGTTTACTCTAAATGTCACGTGCCGAACGTCCCATTTCCGGATAAGAACTCGGTATCCGGGATAGGGGTGTTACAATCATAGTGCTTTGTATATAAAGTATTTGGGTCTACTCCTCGACGCAACAAAGAAATGTTGTTCTGGTCATTGGTGATATATGTTAAGTGATTGTGCTGTGGAAGCCTTGAAGATGGAAGCCCAAGGTAAAGGTTTTTTCAACCTCTGCAATTTTAGAAACATTATGTCAAATTTTAGAGAGTTGATACTTACAACAGATAAATTGCATTTTAGCTTTCAATATATGGGCCATATATGTTGTTTTGGACTCATTTTTTGAGGGAGGTCATTACGACTACTCTTAGGGAGCCAGAATGAGGGCCCGATTAGGGTAATCGAGTGACGTCGACGCAGGCCGGAGTCGAGGTTTAAGGATCTAATAGAAAATAAATGTCTTCTGACTTTTCCTTTGTCGCAAGGATATTAAAAAAAAGAGTTATAAATGGCCAAATAAAAAAAAGGAAAAATTAGGTTTAAATCCATTTTTAGAGCACTTATTAAGTTTTAATCCACACTCATTTTTTTAGTTGCAATAAGGACAAAATTATTGGTCATGGTCTATTTTGCCCTTATTTTCACTTACGGGTTTCTACTTTCTTCGTCATGCTCTTCATCGCCAAATACATTTGGAAGAATATTCAAAGGCAGAACTATTTACTCAGCCTAAGTATCGGACTGGAAGCAGATATTTTGAAAAGAAGTTGTGGGATTTTAGAGGAAAATACAGGCTTTCGAATAGCAATCCTACCACGAATTCTGATTATTGCTCCTGGTATGGTGTTGCCTTCGATCTCAATCGTCTTGGGGTGGATTTGAATATCAGCTGTCGTAGAGGTGATTCTCCTTCTTCCTCTTGTTCTAGAATATCTCAATTCCATTTGTACATTTATAGAATATACGGTCATGTTCAATTGGTGGATCGTCAATTTCTGGTCAATTATTTTCTTCCATTGCTAAACTCAAAGGCATGCGTGTTCTTCGCTTGCTTTCAATGAGTTGATTAGGGAAATTCCTCGAGAATTCTGGGGGATGGAGAAACTGGAAGTCCTTGATCTTAAGGGAAATTCTATTTCGGGGTCTTTGCCTGTTCAGCTCAAATGCTTGAGAAACTTGAGAGTTCTAAATTTGGGGTTCAACAACATTGTGGGGTATATTCCAGATTCGTTTTTGAGTTTTTACAGGTTTGCAAATCATGAACCTATCTAGAAATCATTTGAATGGGAGTATACTTTGGTTCATTGGCCGGTTTAGAGATTTGGAGGGTTGAGAGTCAACTTTACTATGTTTCGGTGCATGTTTTAACCCCCATTTACGTCACTTTTGGCTTATATTGGGTAGCTTTAGACCATTTTTAAGGTAAAATGCATTGCACACTCACTTTGAGGTAAACCATCAAATAGATGGAAAACCTCACCATTGCACGGTATTCTGACCCTTTTTCGAGCCCTAGTTATCTTGCGGAATTATGCTTGGTATGTGTTTGAAAGTTGTGATGCCGGATCTAGGTGTGTTATGATCCCGGAAGATGAGGCACGAGACTTAGAGTGGCATAACCGAAAACCGGGAATGGAAACGGATCAAATGTAGTTAGTGTATTCACCATACGTTCACTTTATCTGTGATTTGATCCCAGATACAAGAATTTTCTGGACTTGTGGTCTTCATGAACGTTGTATACAATTGAATGAGCTTTCCAACGCACTTTTAATCGCACAAATCGGAGATCTACACGCAAAGATATTGCCAAATTACTGAAAGCCGTCAATGCTGAAAGCTGCACATTTTCCAGAGAGGATTCCGGCGGACGCCGGACCTTTCCGGCGCACGCCGTACACGCCAGAAAGTCGAAAGTTCAGCTTTTTAAACCTCATTTTAGATCTATTATTACATCTCTTTCTCCATTCCATCTTCTTCAACCTCTCCCTTTTAACTCACATAAACTCATTTCTACATCAAATCCTATTGTATTATACTTAATTTAGCTTAGATTGTTAGGTCAACTCTTGCATTTTGTCATTTTGGGTCTTCTTCATCATCAATTGACCTTGGGTGGTGTTGGAGCTCGATGTAATCCGACTTTTGCTACCATTTTGGTACTCAGTCTTAGTTTCTATCAACAAAAAAAATGGGGGTCTAACCATCCTACCAAGGCTTAGAGGGGTTACTGTGGAATATGTCATGGGATGGCTATTTGGCTCTGGTCGGGTCAAATAAACACCATAACTATCATCCCAAACTCTACCAAGGTCAGCCTTTCTATTTCGTCCCGAAGTTAATGATATGAGTTCTAGGTAGCCGAATTGTGCCTAAGTCTACCATATCGGTCACTAGTTACCATAGTTCATGAAATCGAAGCTATACGTGCGTGAAAATCCCGTCTCCAAGATAAGGTAGTAATCCAAGTAACATGCATTCAAACATTCACTAAACCGTTTATATTATCAACATGAAGGCTCAACATATGAATACAACGTCAAAACCTTGGAAAATTTTAAAAAATTGCTCAAATTTTACTAAAGTAGTGACCAAACGAAAAACATACAACACAATGGCTCAAGTCTCAATGAAACACATATCAAAGCTAAGCCTACCACCCCCCACTTCAAATGCAACACTGTCCTCAGTGTGTGAATGATAAAGGAGAAAGAGGCTTAGTTTAACCTGGCAGAGAGGCGCAAACCATGTACATGACTTATCCATGAAAGCTCCACTCGAATACCTAAAGCCATGGGATAGAAACACCAAGAAAACACATGCACGGGGTATAACCACCGTGCCAAAAGCAAGCAACAGATATCGAGATATAATCAAAAAGCGCAAAGTCATAAACAAGATCATATGAAAGCAAAAAGGGGAACCGACTCGGGGCACATGCGATGCAATGACAATCAAACAAGTAAAACAACATCCATGCATAAAGATACGAGCCAACAACGGACCAAAGAAGAACCACTCAAAAATGGTACCAAGATCCCCCAAAGTATCACCCTAGACCACTCCTAGCACCAAAAACTTAAGCAAAAACAGAGAAACGGTGGGTTGGCGAGCGCCTTTGTTTAACGTCGTTGGCTCGACGGAATGACTTATACGGTGCCAACCTCAAAGTTATACCGTTGACACAAAGGTGGAATTGGGGAATTAATCGATATCTCTTAAGTCATTGGAAGACTTGGGTTTAGGTTGTTTTATTTTTATTGTAAACTTGTTGTTTGCCTTTTTGTAGTGCATGACCCGAAGCTCTAAGGAACCATTGTATCCATAAATTTATGAGATCGAGACTTTTGTTAGAAAATGCAACAGTATGCAAAACAAGGGTGTTCAAATTGAATATTTGGATCCTTTATTGGAAAGTGCAAGTTCGAGTTCCGAAGAATCGAGTATGGCTACAGGAAACGAAGATCATGGTGACGATATGAATGTGAACCAAACAGTGAATGTTAATCCATTTGGAGACGGGGGTCCAAGTCAAGGCTAATACCAAGGTCAACAATCTAATCCACCTCCTCCCCTAAGAATGGAGCCTCTATCCCGAGAAGGGATTATTGTTTGCAATGCTCAAGTGAACAACAACTTTCACCAACAAGCCAATATCCCTCTCCAACCTCCTCAAATTCCCAATTTTTCGGTGCTCAACCTCAAGCACAACAACTTCCACAAATAGACCCTCACTTGTTCCAACAATATCAACAAATGATGATGCAAATAGCCCAATTCAATCCTATGATGAATCAATTCCCTCAAATTCCCAACCCTTACGCTCCACCATATGTCCCTCAACTAATCCTCAACCGGCATCTATGGTGAATCCTCAACAATTTATGCCTCAAGCTCAAGTGAACCAAGCGGGTAATCGACCGGTGAGACTTTGTAGAGACTATGTGACATCAATGGCTACCACGGGACATATCCTTATTCGAGTACCCAATGTTGCAGCTAATAACTTGGACATAAGGCAACACACGTGGCACCTACTTGCGAATAATGCTGAGTTTGAAGAAAGAGCTACGGATGATCCGAATACTTTTATCAATAGCTTCCTAGAGGTATGCAAGACGGTGAAGATCAACGGGGTTAGTGAGGAAATGATTCGGCTTCTTTTGTTTCCTTTTGCTATAAAAGGAAATGTAAGGGAGTTTGGCTCATGATTCCCTCCATACTTGGGACCAAGTTGCGAGTGCATTTTTTCTCAAGTATTTCCCACCATCAAAGGCTCTTGACCTAAAATCCGACATCTCCAACTTTAAGCAACTAGATGGTGAAAACCTATTTTTGAGGTGTGGGATCGATTCAAGACTATGTTACGTGTTTATGGTGATTTTATGTGATTTATAATGTTATATTTCGTAATAGTTTCCTCCATATTTATAAAATTTGCATAGAAGTTGAGTGTTTAATTGAATTATTGAGCAAGTGAGGTTTGAAGTGGTTTAATTGCAAAGTTGGTTGAACTACGTGTTTTATTGTTGATTTTCTATTGATTTGAATGATATTACACTTTGCAATGCTTTTATTATCTTGTAGATACACGAAATTGGTTCAAAAGAGGATTAAAAGATGTTAAGGATCGGATTTATATGAAGAAAAAGAGATAAAGATGAAAATCGGATTTGAAGTCATTCTGAACGAGCGTTCGAACTAGCGTCCATGCGGACGGGCGTCTGAAGAGTGAACGGGCGTCCAGGCTGAGATATTGGATTCAGAGTTTTGACAAATTTGCTGAACGAGCGTCCAGATTTACATAGGACGGGCGTCTGACATGACTCGGCCCGACTCGAAGATTTTTATGAAGACTGGACGGGCGTTCAAGACCCTGGACGGGCGTCCGAGCGCCGACTTAGCAGAACCGACTCTGAAACCTATAAATATACGTGCGGATTTCAACCCTAGGGACACACATTCAGACCCTAATTTGTCTAGGCGGCCATAATAACCCTAAGGGGCGGCTTAGCTTAGTTTTTCATCTTTCTTAGAACAAATTTTATGCTTTTCAATCTCTAGATTAGATCTTTCAATTTATGTATTCTATTCAAGCAATTTCGAGCTTTCAAGTGATGTTTAGAGGCTAAAGGCTTTTGGAACAAGCATTGTGAAGCCATCCTATCAACAATTCAATTTCGTCTTTGATTATCTTGTGAGTTTTTAATTAAAGTCGTATCTTTATTATGTTTATGTTTATCTTATGCAATTATATCGAGAGATGCTTGCATGTTTGATGTTTGATATTGATGAGAATCGTTATTAAACCCTAGATCACCATAATAAAGATTAGATCTTTAACCTAAAAATAACGAGAGTTGATTAGGTTGAATTTCTAGGTTGCTAGATTGAGAGATCTTACACCTTTGATTTGAAAGCATTAATCTTTAGGATCGAAAGATAAAAGATTGATAGGCGAACTTTTCTAAGAGATTAGGAGTTCATACCTTTGTTAGGTGAATCACAACTTTGTTAAAAAATCACGAGATAATCTAGATAGAAATTGATTGTTGTAGGATTGGTGGATCAATAGCTTGTTCGTTTGTTAAATTATTGACTAAAATCACTTGTGCTAGAACTGCCTAGTAAAGCTATTGTTTTTATTGCATATTAAGTTTAGAATAGAAGTAGTTTAGTTATCTTGTTCGTAATCATATCTTCCTGGCTTTAGATCTCGATCTTCTGTCCAGTTTACTTCCGTTATTATCGTTTTTAGCTTGTTACTTGTTAATTGTTTTATTTTGTTATAATCTTTTTAGTAGTAGTAGTCGTGACATATTTAGGATAATTAAATAAAAACTAGAATAAACAACCCCGATTCCCTGTGAGATCGACCCGGTATTAGTTGCTATACTACGACCCCTGCACTTGGGGTATACCGGATTTATAATTTATTACTTGTTGTTTTCCCGTTGATAAAATCCGAGACAAGTTTTTGGCGCCGTTGCCGGGGAACCGGACGGTTGTCTAGTTTTTATTTTCTTGTTTTATTTTACGTTTATTTCTCCTTTTATTTTTTTATCTATTATTATTAGGTAATTTATAGTTTATGTTATTAGGTTTTTCGTCGTTAGGTTTCGTAGTTATGATTTTTCTAGTTTATCTTTTCTTTTCTGTTTCTCTATTTTCCGTTTTTTCTGAAATCGGACGAGCGTCCAGTTAATCCGGACGCCCGTCTAGTTCTTCAGGCAGACGCCCGTCCAGTAATCCGGACGCCCGTCTGACCTCTTTTCTTTAAAATCTTTTCTTGGTTTTAACCATTGATTAAAAGGTTAAACCACTTGTTTTTGGTTCCAGTTTATGCAACTTCGAAGTCAAAAAGGGCCACTACTCTATACCCCTGACCTCGAGCGGACCATAGTCCGACCAAACAGGCAGAGAATCCGTTCTGCGATTCCTTCTGACAGGGCCGATTGTCACGGATTTTATCTAATGAAAAACAACAAGTAATAAAATTTATAAATCCGGTATTCCCCAAGTGTAGGGATCGTAGTACAGCGATTAATACCGGAGTCGGTCACAGGGAATCGAGGTTGTTTAATCTAGTTCTTATTAATTCTTCTAAAATTGCCACTACTATTTATTACTAAACCTAAACTAAAACGGAAAATAAACTGGACAGAGGATTGTCAGTCCAAAGCCAGGAAGGAAAGTTACGAACTTAACTAATGAAAATAAAATCTATTCTAAAAACTAAAACGAATATAAAATTCAAAGATCACAACGAAGAACAAGGCACAAAGATGATTTCAATTAATTTTAACGAAGAACAAGCTATGATCCACCTATCTCGCAACTCTCAATTTCTACCCTAGATCGTTTAGTGAAGATTTAATAAAGATGTGGTTCACCTATCAAAGGTATGAATTTCTACTCTCGTAAATAATTCGTCTATTAATCTATCATCTCTCGATCTTAAAGATTAACGCTTCCATAACCAAGGTGTAAGATTTCTCAATCTAGCAACCTAGAAATTAACCTAACAACTCTCGTTATTTTCAGGTTAAAAATCCAACCTTTACTATGGTGATCTAGGATTTAATAACGATTCTCATCACACATTAAACATCAAACAGCAATACATTTATCAATGAAATTGCATAAGAACAATAAAACATAATAAAGATACAATCTTTAATTAAACTCACAAACAATCCAAGAGTTGAAATCAAAACGTTGCTGAGACGGTTTCACACGCTTGTTCCAGAAGTGCCTAGCCTCTGCTCATATCCGTACGAACGAAAAAAAATAAAAAAAAAAAAATAAATATGTTGCTCGGTCGACCGAAGGTGTGCACTCGGTCGACCGAGTGCTTCTCCTTTTTTTTTTTTTTTGATTTTCTGTCTCGGCTCTGTTCCCAGATGATTTTTTTCGTGTTCTGTGCTGCCGCTGAATCCGTCCTTTTATAACCTTTTAGCCGACTTAGGGTAATTATTACCTTTTTTTTCTTTTCTTTTTTAAATAAGAGAAAACCTAAACCCTAAAAAATAATAATAATCCCTAATTTGCCCTTCTCTTCAATCTTTAAAGAAATTGTTGCTTTAAACTCCTCCAGCTCGGCTCTTACTCGACCCATGATATATTTGTGTACCTTCAACCATAAAAACGTGCAAAGTGTAACATCACATATATAAATAGATAATTGCTAATAAAATCACGTAAATAACCCGACTTTGCACTTCAATAATTTCCAGCTTCATTCTTTCGATAATTCCATTAAACACTTAATTTTCTATAAAAATTAATAAAATACAAAGGAATTCGTTACGAAATAAAGTAATATAAACCGTAAAAATCATCGTAAACAACTCCCCCACACTTAGCTTTTGCTCGTCCCGAGCAAGACAAAACAAGATCAAGGCTCGAGAAAATATAGACATTTCAGCACATATAACACATATTCAATAACTTAGAGGTTCACCCCGGTGTGTGTGCAAAGCCATAACAAACTTCCACTGAGTCCAAACTTGAAAATTTCAAAGCAAACTAGCTAATACCCCCTTTAAACTAGAGATAAATGATACTCATAAGATGTACCCTACAAAACGTGACATATCCCGAAAAAGATGATAGAATACATTTAGGACCTTTCTGACATACTCAGAGGATAATCCCTACAACATATCTGTCAGTTTATACTGGGGATACGGTATACGATAACTAAGTCTTTTATTCATACCACTTCTTATTGCAAGTTGATTTAACTATTTTCACATTTAAACGCACATCAGAATGAGCCAGTGCCCTGTCATAGCATAGAGAATAGGACATTCGGGATATGCCCTACCTTACTCAAATCATAAGGCAGCTTCTTCTGACTGTCGTGAGCTTTTGGTCATCATAGTAGAATAGGACATTCGAGATATGCCCTACCGCACTCAAATCATCGACCAGCTTCCGACACACCCAATTTCAACTTTTTTTTAAACAACTTATTCAAAGCACAGTAGTTACGTTTCACTTATCACATTCAAACCTCAGATATTCACAGTATGACATACTTTGGATCTAAACACAAACTATTATAATTCTCACGATACGTACATTAGCACTAAGCACACGACTTATAAGATAACAAAAATCACTAATCAAAAGGGGTACAAATTTATATTTTAGCTCATCATTCATTATGGCTCGTGAAAAATATATATCGGGTGAAACAACTAACTTACTGGACATACAGTATATAGCATCAATGACTAACAAAAACGAACAAAGACTATGCATTGCTTACTTGGGACAGAATTTTGAAAAATTAGCTCATTTTGCATAGAAACATAACGAAGTAAGCAAATGATCATTCCCCTCCCCCACACTTAAATCACAACATGTCCTCAGGTTGTGCAGAATTAAAAGGAAAAGATAAAGAACTTAGCTGATTTTAACAGATACTTGAAGATGGCAATTCTGGAAGTGGCCATGATCCAGAAATGCCTGATGAAAGCAGTAGACTATGGACCATCCACCGGAAAACTGGCTTCATCTGAAAGCTCACAGTTGCTATCGAAAATATCCTGCACACTTGAACAAACATGGAAACATCTCGGGGAACATAGGGGGATATAACATGGCAAAATAAAGATAAAGAGAAGGACAAGGCGAAATTGAATCAACCGACAAGGCAGAGTCAACAATTACCCTAATTAGACTTAAACGAAACAAATAAATCAAAGAAAAGAACAAAAACGAAAGTAACCAAAACAGAAACGGATATCTAGGATGCCTCCTAGTGGCGCTTTTGGTTAATGTCGTTTGCTCGACACTCTTTTAGCTCAGCCTGGATCAGGCCATTTAACTTTTCTGCCAGCCACTACCTCGTGTAGGCTTTGGTCAGTAGTTTGGCTGCGAAAACGGCACTTAACACATGGGGTGAGGTTCCTTACTGCTTTCCAAACACGTTTAAACTTCCCCATGGTTGACTTATTCTTCTTCTGAGTCTTCTGATGACGTTTCAGCTGACGCTCCCTCTCATACTCTTCCATATCCCAACTACCTGCTAGAACTTCTTCAGATCGACCACTACCGTCATCCTCTCGAAAACAAAATCGGGTGAAAACTCGTCAAATTCTTCGACTTCTTTAGTACCACACCCGAGGATATCGAGGAAACGAACTATCAAAGGCTTTTCCTTGGGTTCACCAATGTAGTGCTTACACCTTTGACCATTCACTCGAAACGGTTGGTCACCATAACCTCGAGTTCTAAAACACCTCCGGGAATAATTTGGAGAATCTCAAAGGGACCGGACCAACGTGTCCTCAACTTTCCAGGAAACAGATGTAGCCTGGAATTGTATAGAAGAACTTGTTCTCCGACTTGAAATTCTCTTTTCTTAATTTTGGCGTCATGGAGGAGTTTCGTCTTTTCTTTACTGATCCTGGCACTTTCGTAGGCTCGGAGTCTGAATTCGTCTAATTCATGCAACTGTTGCAGTCGATGTTTACCGCAGGATTGGGAATCAAAGTTTAGAAACTTCGTAGCCCAATAAGCTCTGTGCTCTAACTCGACTGGCAGATGACATGGCTTACCATAAACCATTTGATATGGAGATGTACCCATAGGAGTCTTATAGGCGGTCCTGTATGCCCATAGTACATCATCCAATTTCAAACTCCAGTCTTTTCTATGACTGTTGACCGTTTTTTCCAGGATTTTCTTAATGCTCTGGTTGCTCCGTTCAACCTGACCACTCGTCATAGGATGATATGGTGTGCCAGTCTTATGACGAACACCATACTTTTCAAGCACTTTTTCTAAGGGTCGGTTGCAAAAGTGCGTTCCTTCATCGCTGATCAAGGCTCGAGGACATCCAAATCTCACGAAAATATTTTTCTTTAAGAACTTCATGACCGTCTTATGATCATTGTGAGGAGTGGCTTGAGCCTCCACCCATTTCGACACGTAATCCACGCAGACTAAGATGTATTTGTTACCACAAGATGATGGGAATGGTCCCATAAAATCGATACCCCATACATCAAAGACCTCGCATTCTAGGATGGGTTTCAAAGGCATGTCAAAACGCCTTGTCAGAGTACCGGTTCTTTGGCATCTATCACAAGCTTTACAGAAAGCTTCTGTATCTTTAAAGATCGTGAGCCAATAGAAACCGGATTGGAAGATCTTAGCAACGGTTTTTCACGGACCAAAGTGGCCTCCAGTGGGTCCACTGTGACACTGCTCAATGATATCACGTTGCTCAGACTCTGGAACACATCTTCTAAGCAAACCATCTTTACAGATCTTAAAAAGATAAGGTTCATCCCAAACGAAAGATTTCAAATCAGAGAAGAACTTTTTCTTCTCCTGATAGGACAATTCTGGATCGAGATATCGGGCATGAAGGTAATTGACAATGGAAGAATACCATGGAACATCAGGAGGACAACCGTCAATAAGCATAATGTTTTCTAGAGGAAAGTAAAGATCTATATCATCTGGATCATCCTTTTCCTCACTTAACATTCTCGAAACGTGATCAGCCACTACGTTTTCACTGCCCTTTTTGTCTTTAATTTGAACGTCAAACTCTTGTAGGGTCAGTATCCAACGCAGTAGGCGCGGTTTGGCCTCTTTCTTAGTCATCAGATATCGCAAAGCGACGGCGTGATCGGTCCACACAATCACTTGAGCTCCTAACAAGTAACTACGAAACTTGTCCATAGCAAAGACTACGGCCAATAATTCCTTTTCAGTAGTAGTATAGTTAACTTGAGAGGGATTCAATGTGTGACTGGCGTAATAGATTGGCTGGAATTTCCCTTTGATTCTTTGGCCTAAAACAGCACCAACTGCATAGTTTGATGCGTCGCACATAAGCTCGAAAGGTAGGTTCCAGTCAGGCGATAAAAGAATTGGAGCAGAGATTAAAAGGTTTTTAAGCTCCTCAAACTCCTGCTTGCAGTTTTCATCAAAATCGAACTCAACGTCTTCCTTAAGTAGTGTAGACATGGGCTTGGCTATCTTGGAAAAGTCCTGAATGAATCTCCTATAGAAACCGACATGTCCAAGAAAACCTCTGACTTCGCGCACATTCTTAGGATAACTCATCTTCTCGATAGCTTCCACTTTGGCCCTGTCTACCTCAATACCTTTGGCGGAGATCTTGTGGCCAAGAACTATTCCCTCATCAACCATGAAATGGCATTTTTCCCAATTGAGTACTAAGTTCTTTTCCACACATCTGGATAAGACTTGGTCAAGATTATCAAGGCAATCATCGAAAGATTGACCAAAGACCGAAAAATCGTCCATAAAGATTTCCATACACTTTTCTACTAGCCCGTCAAAGATAGCCAGCATACATCTTTGAAATGTAGCTGAGGCATTGCATAGACCAAATGGCATTCGCCTGTAGGCGAATGTACCATAGGGGCAAGTGAAAGTGGTCTTTTCTTGGTCAGCTGGATCAATGGGTATTTGAAAGTATCCTGAATACCCATCCAGGAAGCAGTAGAATGCGTGTCCCGCCAGACGCTCAAGCATCTGGTCAATGAATGGAAGGGGAAAATGATCTTTCATGGTTACCTCATTGAGCTTTCGATAATCGATGCAGACTCTATAACCAGTGACAAGTCTCAATGCTATTTCCTCTCCCTTCTCATTCTTCTCAATCGTAATTCCACCTTTCTTGGGATCTACTTGAGTCGGGGAAACCCATTCACTATCAGCGATGGCATAAATGATTCCCATGTCCAGAAGTTTGATGATTTCTTTCTTAACCACCTCTTGCATATGAGGGTTGAGCCTCCTCTGGGGCTGTCTAACACATTTCGCACCCTCATTAGTCTTGATCTTATGCATACAGATGTCGGGAGATATCCCTCTGATATCTCCTACTTGCCACCCAAAGGCTTTCTCGTTCTTTTTCAAGACGTTTATTAACTTCACTTCTTCTAGTCGAGACAGCTTGGCAGATATAATCAATGGAAGCTTGTCACCTTCTCTTAAAAACACATACTTAAGATGTTTAGGCAACGGCTTCAACACCAAATCTGCGGGGGGGTCTTCTAAACTAGATTTGAGCTCTCCACCTTTCAACTCAACATCGCTGAGTTTACTGAGCGGTCCCACTGCCAAAGCTTCACCTTCCAACAACTCATCCTTAAATTCAGCTTCTAACTGCTCTAGACTTACCACACCATGATTATTCAAATTATCAACCAGTCGCTCATACTCCGTTGCAACAACCATGACTTGCTTTTCCATCAAATCATCGAAGTCATCAGACGTCTCCTCAATGGAAAAACCGGTTGGAGGACCAGAGGGTATTTGAATGGATTTGGAGACATTATAGCTTACCTCTTGATCACCAACACGGATCGTCACTCGCCCACCATCGCAGTCAATGAGGGCTCTAGCTGTAGACAAAAAGGGTCTTCCAAGAATCAGGAGGACATTTTCATCTTTTTCAATGTCCAGGACGTACCAGTCGACGGGAAAGGTAAACATATCGATTTGAACTAGTACGTCTTTTAAGATTCCCGCTGCTTTCTTAGAAGATCTATCAGCGAATTGCAAATTCATGGTAGTGGGTTCTAGAAGATCAATTAAACCCAGCTGTTTGCACACAGACAATGGCATGGGGCTTATAGATGCACCCAGGTCACACAAAGAGTTAGGGAAGACCAGGCCTCCCATTAACACTGTAAGCACGAACTTTCCAGGGTCACCTCTCTTGGTTGGTAAGTCTTCATAGTTGATCATTGAACAATCCTCACCGATCAGCCTCTCCATGTCTGACAATTTCCTTTTTGAAGAAACAACATCCTTGATGAATTTTGTATACTTAGGCATCTCAACCAAGACCTCGGATAATGGAAGATTTACCTGAGTATTTTTCAAAAGATTCAACACCGTTTCATACTTCTTATCTTCACTCAAAGGGATGTTGCTCTTCCTTGGTGGAAATGGAAGCTTTTTCAGATCGCTCTCAGAAAAGATTTTCTTTGAAGATGCACTGACAGCTTTGTCTTCCAGATCCTTCCACCGAACAAGCTTTTTCAATCTTTTTATTAGTCGGGGGATCGGCCTCCCGACTTCCGCTTGATTCTTCACTCCTCGGGGATCGCCACCCGAGGACTTCCAAATTTTTCACCTCTCAGGGGATCAGCCACCTGAGTATTCGTTTTCGGCCAAGGGGAGTGTAGGTGCTCAGCTTCCCCTCCTGCCTGATGACGGTCAAATTATACCCGTAAATGTCATCAACATTATCCTTAAATCGAGATTAATAATGTATATTTCATATTAAATCACTCATTTATATTTATTATTTAATGTTAAGTGATTATTAATATGATATTTGGTATTTAGCTGTTTTTATTATTAAAAGATCGATTTATTGTGCGATAAATGCGATTTTGTAGATCACGACAAATTGAGAGGATTAATGTCATTCAATCAATGGTCTCAAGATAATAGAGGAAGAAAATCGGAGCATTAAATGAAAGATTAATCAGATCAACACGCAAGCGTGCAGTGGGGAACAAGTCAGACAAAGAGACGCGTTTAACACGTGTAAAAATTGCTCGGTCGACCGAGCCTATCCATTCGGTCGACCGAGAGTGTCGGCTCGGTCACTTACGGGATTTTCGCGTGTATATCTTCTAGATCCTCCCTAGGTCGATTCATGACCTCTATATAAGCAGCAGCTACGAAATTTGTAAAATACACCTTAGACACCAATACATCCCTTCATTCTTTCTTCAATCGTACAATTCAACTTTGATACAATGTAGAATAATTTGAGGGTTTCCAGCAATTTAAGGGCTGCAATACGTAAGCCTTTATTTTCTGTTTCTTTCTTTTCAGTAATTAATTCCCCAATTATGCTTTATCGTTTGAGTTGATCATTCATAGCTAGATGATGTAGATCTAGGCTATGACGTTAGGGAGGTGGTGATACCTTGTCTTTGAGGATCCCATAACCTACGTCGTACACTTAGTATTTATTCATGAATCTGCATTGTTTAATTAGTGTGTATCTAAGTTAGTTGATATGAATGCTTTACGAATTACTGTTTAATCCGTTGTGTATGATGAAACGCTGAGAGATATATTCAGGGATGCAATCTGGGGGAAAAGACCATTCGGTCGGCCGAGCCCAGCTATTCGGTCGACCGAGCCCCCTGTTCATCCGTTAGATAGCCATGTCTTTATGGTTAGGTTAACTTAATAGAGTTTATTATCTCAGTAGGTATGGCTATGGCTACGTTACTCGCTTAGTTTAATTAAAACGTGTAAAAAGGAAATACCGATATAAAACTCTTAGGTAGGCTTATGAATTGATCTTCGGACGTTCAGCGTTATCTAGGTAGGTTTATATTTGGGAATTGCATGCACCTGATTATACGTACGTCGTAGATTAGCATGAGACTATAACTTGGTAATTGCTAGTTGGACGAGAGCTTGAGTAATCGTTTAGGAAGTACGCCTAACCATAGGAATGTTGCCTGGACGAGGTGTACGGTTAATATCGGCATCCTTAGAGTCGTAAGCGTGTGAATTATATGAGATGGAGGCACTAAAAGGCGAAGTCACGTAACAATATCACAGTGATCTAGTGACCTACCGGTGCTAAGTCAAGTTAAAGAGGATGACTCCCGTAGCCAATCTAAGATAGATACAAACGGATTGACAGTTAATAAGTTCAGTTTATTATATAAATTATCTAGGTCCAAACGATAAAGACTATAATTGGGAAGGTTAATTACGTTGTGTCTAGTCGTGTCTTTACCTTTCTTGTCTTATGTTGGTCGTAGACCGCCTCTATGTCCTTGACATGAATGACTCATTGTTTATATATGAAATGATCCACAATTGGTTCCCTGTGGGATCGACCTTGATTCACTATAACTATACTACGATGGGCCTAGTCCTCTTGCTAGTATTGGTTTATGGTGGTCGAGTATTTTATTATAACCTGATCGACCCCGATCAAGTTTTTGGCGCCGTTGCCGGGGAACCAACGGTCAATTTTATATATAAATAATTTTTTTTTTATTCATGTCGAGTTTTCTGTTTTAGAGTCTGTTTTTACGTTTTGAGTCCCTCTGGTTGTCTGCTCTGTCTGAAAATTCCAGCTTAAAATAAAATACAAAAAAAAAAAAAATTATTCGGTCGACCGAGAGACCTCATTCGGTCGACCGAGAACTTATAATATTTTTGTTTTGTTCTTGTCCTGTTCTGTCTACACGGTTTCTGATTTGTGTTTTTCGAGTCTGGAATTTCGTGTGTCTGTTTATCCCCGTATGTTTAATACGTAGGTCTGATAGCAGCATGGGAAACCATGTTAAAATCAGTCTACGGTCTGTCTGTTTTGTTTTTCTTCTGTTTGCAGAAACCAGGGAAACAATAATCCAAGTCAATAATTTTTCACGGGCGCTGAGAAAATAACCCAGCAAACATGTGGAGCTACGAATCTAAGATGGGAAAAGCGATGGAAGCAATACCATTAAAGCACAAAGATGGCTCCGAAAAAAATCTTAAAGGCTTAAATTCTTCGTGGTACAATGTTGAAGGCAAGGTACTACCTTTTTTTGCTTATGTTTTACTACCTTTTGGTTTTTTGAGCATAAGTTAGCCTATACATGAACCTTAGTTAGAATCTTAGCCCGGAGTTGGTTCATAAGATTAATATTATTAGTGTGGAAGGTTCTGCCCCCAAATCTGTCTCATCTAGAGGGTGTAGGGAAACATGTAGTAGTTGAAGGAAGCAGTGAATAAAGAGTTCCTCGTAGTTCTGTTAAAATCTCATTGTCCTATGCATGAGATTGCTTCTACTGGCCATGGGAGCAACAAATTGTGTAGTTTAAGCATTCGCAATCTAAAGAAGACGTTGAGTTTTGAGAGAACACAATCTTCTGCTTTCGTTGAGTTTTATGGTGATGGCTTCTCGGTGAACCCACCTTAAACAGAAACGAGATTACGCTTTGGGTGACAATTTAGAAATCGGAGACTCTTAGTACATGGGTTCGGAAATGGTCTAACCATGGCCGGGCGAGTTCAACCGAGCTTCGGCTCAATCTACTCCCTCCACGTGTGATGTACGTTACGGCGCTTCGACAAGACTTAGCATAGCCGATAAGCCTTCGGGCTAAACGGGGCTTATCTTGACGGATTGGCCTGAACTGTCACATATGTTCCAACGAATAAGACGGCGTAGGCTTGCCTACATAACCGACCTTATTCGGAGTACTTTGATTCATTGTTTCTTATTGTCAAGGCCAAAGCCGTAATTTTAACCGAATTTCTTAGAATTCACTAATTCCTAAAATGAGAGCCGAGGTAAGAGCTTTGGATAAATGGTATGGATAAATGTCGTTTCCTAGGTCTCACAACCCAGGGAAGGGTATTAATCCGCAACAGCGAAAAGCCCACCTCTTATAGTGCTCAGAGGGGTCAATATCTCGTGCTCCAAGAATGATAACTGACAAGGATAATCTTTGGAACG
Source organism: Gentiana straminea (assembly GCA_036785695.1). NCBI lineage: Eukaryota > Viridiplantae > Streptophyta > Magnoliopsida > Gentianales > Gentianaceae > Gentiana > Gentiana straminea. The sequence continues at coordinate 2,241,568 of JAVUPR010000046.1, read as the reverse complement.
TCGAGCTGAGGGCTTTAAACTCAGAACTACTTCTTTAAAACCCTTATGAGTTCTTTTAGGATTTTAGGTTTTGTTTTCTTTGAGTCAAATAAAAGTAACGTGACATATGTTGAGGTTTTTTATTTTGCCGTGTTCCGATGGCCATTGGGCTAAGGATGTGCAAAACTTTTTTACTCAATATAGGCCACGTGAAATAGAGTTCCGTAGGAGAGTCGAGAAATTGCTAAAGAAAAAGAAATTTAGCAATCCACCTTAAGATGGAAGCATTAAGAGAGCTTGAGAATTACTGAAAATGTAACAGAGAATGATTGGTGCGAACAAGAACAATTTTGGTCAACTTCCAAAACTTTTTAGAATGGCGATCCGAGTGAAAATCCAAAGTAGTGTGCAATTCATTCTGCAATTATCCTTATCTTTCCCTTTACACCTTTTCACCTTCAAACTTTTCGATCCTCTCACCAATCTGCCCCAACAGTTCACATTTCTAACCATTCTTTCATCGTCTCTCTTTCTTTCCATCTGTTTCTTTCCATCCGTTTCACTCTCCCACCCAATCTCAATGCCTTAACCACTTTCAACCCACCCATAAACACAATTTCTTACCCACCCTTTATCTTTTCTTCACAAACTTATGTGTATCCTTTTCTAAGCCCATCATACTCTCAACCTCCATTTTGTTTACAAAATACCTTTGTGTTGCGGAATTTGAAATATTGCTAAGCTTTAATGATAATTTTTATCATTTTGATTTTCATGATCCTAGTTGGGGGAAGTGTAGCTCTGACCCTAGCTAGATTTTAAAGGTTTTTGGTTCGATCGAAGTACAACTTATCTTTCTACCGGAAGTTTTAAATTTCACACTTTTCCGACTATTCCGGCATTTCTAGATGATAAGTTTTGTTCTGAACTATCACACCGATCTGACCTTGTTGATGACGGTTATGACTTTTACGTGATACATTGGGTTATTAGTAATTTCGAGGAGTAGCTACATCTCCCTAAGTTGTTGATATCCAATGCAAGCGAGAAGTTTCTGCGCTAAGTATTCAATTTTATCTTTAGTCTATAGGTCGCATTGAATCTGTTATACCTTACCAAGTTTCTCTTTTATACTGGACTGGATACATAGTAAGCCAGTCCACCTCGTGTTTTCCCACATGGGGTTATGCTTTTTGATCTTTGTCTTATCCACCCGGTTTTTAGATGAAGACCACCATCTTTAGTTGCTTGTTTATTTTTCTTTCTATTTAGTATTTTTCTTGTCTTTGGTTGTATAAAATAAAGTGGCTTAAACTGTTTTTAGGTAATTATACCTCATTACTGCCACATTATTTTATAACTTCCATAGACATGGTATTTGACGGTTTCGTGGAGTTTGTCTGCTTATACAGGTTTTCACTTGCTTCTCCACAATGTGCTGACATTTACTCCGATATTATTCCTTTACTTGAGAGCCGTTTCTAGAGCTAAGTCTTTTTCTTAAATTCTCATTTATTTTTGTCATTGAGGACAATGCCATGTTTAAGTGGGGGGTAGGAGACTTAGCTATGTTATGTTATAATTGCAAATTGAATGAAACGGCACATGATCGAAAAAATTGAATAAATACCATATTATGTATCTCGTACCCTTAGAATTGTGAGTTCCTAGCTAAGAATTGATAGGAAAGGAACCAAGTTGCATGAGTACGTGATCATTTTATACTTGTGTTAAGTAAATTTAAGGATATTCATGCCCGTTTTTGCGAGTAGTTATTTATTATTCAATTACTCAACCTGTGAATCGAGTTTTACCGCGCAAATCATAATAACTGAAGAAATTATGTGTACATTGCATAGATGATTGGTTATGTGAACTTAGTATCAATATCTATCTGCTGATGCATTCTTATCTTTTAGCCAACAAAAGCGGAGTAATAAGCTTGAGACGTACTGTGTTTGACAATGCGTTAAAACACTGGGCTTGTAGTAACATTACCAAAGTAGCCCCGCGCTTGTGGTAATATTCGATGCTATACATGATCTAAGATAGGGGGATACTCTAAAAAGTTTTCTTCCTTGAGATTAATAGTATTTGAAAAATATGAAGATATGAAAAAATATTCAACTCTTTAAGAGGCTTTGAGTAGTACTCGGTCTCCAAGTCCAAAAACCCTATAGATACGCTCTTGCTTATTGTTCTAGTGCTCTAACCATTGCGAGGCATAAGAAGTATGAATGATGAGGTTGGTAGGTTGAGATTGCGAGGTTAGCATAAACTCTGATCTTGCCACGGATATATAAAACTAAATGCACATGCACACATCACTTCGATTCATAGTAAGTAGTGAATAATGGATATTTTATGAGCATGACTAGTATGAGTTGACTTGAGTTTCTTGTGTAAGCATGATTTGACCATAGAAAATGTTGTCTTGGGGAATGACTTATTGATGCTTTGTTCGGGACGATCAAAGTGTAAGTGGGGGGTAGTTGATGACGGTCAAATTATACCCGTAAATGTCATCAACATTATCCTTAAATCGAGATTAATAATGTATATTTCATATTAAATCACTCATTTATATTTATTATTTAATGTTAAGTGATTATTAATATGATATTTGGTATTTAGTCGTTTTTATTATTAAAAGATCGATTTATTGTGCGATAAATGCTGATTTTGTAGATCACGACAAATCGAGAGGATTAATGTCATTCAATCAATGGTCTCAAGATAATAGAGGAAGAAAATCGGAGCATTAAATGAAAGATTAATCGGATCAACACGCTAGCGTGCGATGGGGAACAAGTCGACAAAGAGACGCGTTTAACACGTGTAAAAATTGCTCGGTCGACCGAGCCTATCCATTCGGTCGACCGAGAGTGTCGGCTCGGTCACTTACGGGATTTTCGCGTGTATATCTTCTAGATCCTCCCTAGGTCGGTTACAGCCTCTATATAAGCAGCAGCTACGAAATTTGTAAAATACACCTTAGACACCAATACATCCCTTCATTCTTTTCTTCAATCGTACAATTCAACTTTGATACAATGTAGAATAATTTGAGGGTTTCCAGCAATTTAAGGGCTGCAATACGTAAGCCTTTATTTTCTGTTTCTTTCTTTTCAGTAATTAATTCCCCAATTATGCTTTATCATCTGAGTTGATCATTCATAGCTAGATGATGTAGATCTAGGCTATGACGTTAGGGAGGTGGCGATACCTTGTCTATGAGGATCCCATAACCTACATCGTACACTTAGTATTTATTCATGAATCTGCATTGTTTAATTAGTGTGTATCTAAGTTAGTTTATATGAATGCTTTACGAATTACTGTTTAATCCGTTGTGTATGATAAAACGCTGAGAGATATATTCAGGGATGCAATCTGGGGGAAAAGACCATTCGGTCGACCGAGCCCAGCTATTCGGTCGACCGAGCCCCCTGTTCATCCGTTAGATAGCCATGTCTTTATGGTTAGGTTAACTTAATAGAGTTTATTATCTCAGTAGGTATGGCTATGGCTACGTTACTCGCTTAGTTTAATTAAAACGTGTAAAAAGGAAATACCGATATAAAACTCTTAGGTAGGCTTATGAATTGATCTTCGGACGTTCGGCGTTATCTAGGTAGGTTTATATTTGGGAATTGCATGCACCTGATTATACGTACGTCGTAGATTAGCATGAGACTATAACTTGGGAATTGCTAGTTGGACGAGAGCTTGAGTAATCGTTTAGGAAGTACGCCTAACCATAGGAATGTTGCCTGGACGAGGTGTACGGTTAATATCGGCATCCTTAGAGTCGTAAGCGTGTGAGTTATATGAGATGGAGGCACTAAAAGGCGAAGCCACGTAACAATATCACAGTGATCTAGTGACCTACCGGTGCTAAGTCAAGTTAAAGAGGATGACTCCCGTAGCCAATTTAAGATAGATACAAACGGATTGACAGTTAATAAGTTCAGTTTATTATATAAATTATCTAGGTCCAAACGATAAAGACTATAATTGGGAAGGTTAATTACGTTGTGTCGAGTCGTGTCTTTACCTTTCTTGTCTTATGTTGGTCGTAGACCGCCTCTATGTCCTTGACATGAATGACTCATTGTTTATATATGAAATGATCCACAATTGGTTCCCTGTGGGATCGACCTTGATTCACTATAGCTATACTACGATGGGCCTAGTCCTCTTGCTAGTATTGGTTTATGGTGGTCGAGTATTTTATTATAACCTGATCGACCCCGATCACTGCCTTATCAATGGCAGGAGGGGCTAGTGGTTTCCCTGGTGGGAAGGACCACTAACTTGAGTACCGCTTCTCAGATTCATCGTACTGGCCTCTTCTCTACCGTATGGAATTGAAGGTACGAGGTCAGTACACTGGCCATTGTTCAAGTCGGCTTGAGCAACTTGACCACCCTTTGGATTCTTCTCGGTGAAACTGGGCAGCTGCCCTGGCGGTCTAGAAGCTAACTGTTCAGCCAGTTGCCCGATTTGCCTCTCAAGGTTTTTGTTTGTACTCATCAGGAGTTGGATACTTTTATTTTGCTCCTCCAACTTAACTTCAAGATTGTTAGATTGGGAGGGGCCTTGAGAGTTTTGGAAATTTTGAGAGTAGGGCTGGCTGGGCCGACTTTGGAATTGAGAATTTGAATTGGAAGGCCAATTATGATTGAATCCTTGAGTAGGATTGGGAAAATTTGAGTTTTGGTTCTGATTAAAACCACGGTTTCTATTGAAATTTTGATTCGAATTAAAATTCGAATTAGGATTGAAACTGGAAGATTGATTAAACCCGTGGTTTTGGAAATTATTCTGGCCAGAAACTTGATTAGACCCTTGGTTGTTCTGGCATAGAATGCATTCACTTCAGCATTCTGTCCGTTCATAGGACATAATCGAGAAGTGTGCCCCATATTGTCACAGTTTTGACATGTGACCTGATTATACTGTCCATAATCATGAACATCATTCACTTGATAAGGTGCAGGGGGATTAAATTGACACTGGCCATTCATATGGCCGGTCCGACAAAGATTTTTTCGCGATGCATGAACCCGAGGGTTCCGTGGAAAAGAAGAAGTTTGATTTATCGGATTTGAAACTTGAGATGCGCCATCCGCTTCGCTTCGCATGGCGATCAAACTTTGCATGTTTACCTCCTCTACCTTAGGAGGAGGAGGAGGTGCTTGAATTGCTTGATAAGAGGGGCGTAGTTGTACTTTGCAATGTCCTCAAACAGTGCCCATCCCTCATCAGGCGTTTTCTTCAGAAACGCCCCACCAGATGAACTATTGACCATGCCTTTTGTAAGCTCGGTCAATCCACTAAAGAAAGTGTTGACTTGCCTTTCCAGTGGCAAGCCATGGTGGGGACACTTTCTAAGCAGAGACTTGAATCTTTTCCAACACTCGAAAAAGGATTCATTCTCTTTCTGATAGAAAGTGAATATCTCGTTCAAACATTGGGCAGTTTTGGAAGGTGGGAAATATTGACTCAAGAACTCCTTTTCGAGTTCTGCCCAAGTATTTATAGATTCAGCTGGGAGAGAGCTATACCACTCTTTAGCTTCTCCCTTCAACGAAAAAGGAAAGAGTTTTAGTTTGATGGCATCCTCACTTACTCCTTGGATGCGTGTGGAGCCGCATATCTCCAAGAATGTATGCAAGTGAGTGTGTGGATTTTCCGACTGAAACCCATGAAAGATTGATGCATGCTGCATCATCTGAATGAGGCCAGGCTTTAGCTCGAAGGTCTGAGCATTAATGGCCGGTAGGATGATAGCCGGGTTGACTATGACCGCGCCAGGCATGGCGTAGTCTGCCAACGTACGTCTATCATTAGCAGCCATTATTACAAAATCTGTGATTTCCTCGGCTAACTGATCCTCGAGATCTTGCTCGGCTCGTCTCGCGTAAACGCGAACGGAAAATCCGCCTGTTTGGCCGGACTACGGTTCGCTCGGGGTCAGGGGTGTATAGTAACGGTCCCTTCTGACTCCGATTTTGCATAAACCAAAACCAAAAACAAGATGTCCGCACGAATTTCTTACAAAGGCTACACTAAACTCTAAAGTAAAAAAAAACGTAAATAAAACAGAAAAAGAGACTATAATACGAACAGAATAGAGAACAGAAAAAAAAAATATATATATATATATATCTCACAGAAAAAATAAAACAGAAAAAGAGACTATAATACATTTCCCCACGAACTTGAAGACCCATCGGGCTTTTCTTGGTCATGTGGGTTTTTATCGGCGCTTTATCAAAGATATCTCCAAGATTTCTAGGCCACTCACACTCTTGCTCACGAAAGACACTCCTTTTGTTAGTGTCCGCACCTATTCTAGTTGCACATGATTGGTCACAAGAGTTCGAGGTTATGTGTGATGCTAGTGACACTGCCGTAGTGGCTGTTTTAGGGCAAAAAATCGATAAGATATTTAAGCCTATCTACTACTCTAGCCACACACTTAATCTCACACAATCTAAGTACGTCATGACCGAAAAAGAATTACTTGCTGTTGTTTTTGCTTTTGATAAGTTCCGGTCATATCTTGTGGGGTCTAAAGTGATTGTGCATACCGATCATGCTGCATTACGTTACTTGTTTGCAAAGCAAGAGGCAAAACCCACTTATTGCGGTGGATTTTGCTTCTTCAAGAGTTTGATGTGCAGATTAAGGATCGAAAAGGTTGTGAAAATGTGGTGGCAGATCACTTGAGTCGTATAACATTAGATGAGGAGGTGCAAAGGTTTGAGCGGGAAATCAAGGAGTCATTCCCGGATGAGCAGTTGATGCGATTCTACAGGTTAAAAGGAGTGCTCGTGAGAAACGGGGTAAGTATGATGACCCTTGGTATGCCCTCTTTGTAAACTTTCTTGTTTGTGGTTATGTGGACCCTAGTTTAAAGGATTACCAACGCAAAAAGTTTTACAGTGATATTCAATACTACTTGTGGGATGACCCATATCTATTTAGACGTTGCTCGGATGGTATAATTAGGAGGCGTGTGCATGATGGCGAGATAATGAATATCCTTTCGTTTTGCCATGACCGAGAAGCCGATGGTCATCTTGCGGAGGATAGAACCGCTCTTAAAGTGCTTCAAAGTGGCTTATATTGGCCAACTATCTTTCGTGACTCATATGCCTATGTAAAATCTTGTGACGCATGTCAACGGATGGGTAGGATCTCTAAAAGAAATGAGATGCCCCAAAAGCCCATCTTAAAGTGTGAGGTGTTTGACGTGTGGGGGCTGGATTTTATGGGACCTTATCCTTCATCGTATTACAACAAGTACATCATAGTTGCGTGTGACTACGTGTCGAAATGGGTAGAAGCCATAGCGTCCCCTACAAATGGTAGAAATGTGGTTATCCGGTTCATTAAGAAGAATATATTTGCTCGTTTTGGGGTACCACGTGCTATTATTAGTGATAACTGTAGTCACTTCCACAACCGTCCGTTTAACACTCTTCTAGCCAAATATGAGGTTAAGCACAAGTTAGGAACACCTTACCACCCCCAAACTAGTGGCCAAGTGGAAGTGAGTAACCGGGGGATTAAGTGCATCTTAGAGAAGACCGTTCATTCACACCCTAAGGATTGGGCAAATAAGTTGGATGATGCATTATGGGCCCTTAGAACTGCCTTTAAGACTCCTATAGGAATGTCCCCTTACATGTTGGATTATGGGAAATCATGTCACTTACCCGTCGATCTCGAACACAAGGCATATTGGGCTACCCGGTTCTTAAATTTTGATGATGGTTTAGTTGGTGAGAGGAGGTTAGCACAGTTGAACGAGTTAGATGAGTTTCACCTTAGAGCTTACGAGAGTGCGAGAGATTATAAGGAAAAGACTAAGTTACTTCACAATAGAGCCATTAAGCCCCGAGAGTTTAAGGAAGGTGACGAGGTCCTCCTTTATAACACTCGCCTTCACCTTTTTCAAGGAAAACTCAAATCTCATTGGTCGGGTCCTTATATAGTTTGTAAAGTCTACCCTTCGGTGCCGTCGAAATCACTCACCCAACCAAGGGGACATTTATTACAAATGACCTCCGTTTAAAGAAGTATGAGAGACTCAATTTCGATGAGGAACTCGAGGTTATTCTTCTTGAGGACCCCACCCCTTGTGATGATTCGTGTGAGTCGTGTCGAGGACTTTAAACTTGACCTTTTCAAACAATATAATTCCATCAACGGTATGTACCTGTCATTTAATTAGCTTACCGGAGCTATTCCAGTTGACAAATGAGTATTGGACTTGATTGTGGGAAGCTTCAATAGTTAGAGCTCTCTGGTAATCATTTAGGAAGCATTAATAAAGCTTTGGATAACGATGAGACATCTGGGAACAAATATGATGGCTCAGCATAAGATAAGGCAAGCAAGACAAACACAATAAAGGTTTAAAAAAAGCAGGATATGGGAATCTTAGAAATTTAAATAGAAGTTTAAAGTTGATTTATTTAAAGATGATACTTATATATTAGTTTAAATTATGTTAGACTTATCTATCAACTTTGGAGCTACGATTATAGGTAGACTCCTTTTGTATCAAACTGATTAATCAGAAAGAGTTCTCCTACTATATCTTTAGTATAGTTTCTTTAATTGCCATTGTCACCAAAATAATTTGGATGAAGAAAAAAAAGCAACAAATGAAGATGCATGATTGGTTGATGAACTTTGTGATGGAATGAGTAAAATCAATGTGAATGGAAATTAGGACATATTGTTGTTGCTTGTGAGGGTACTAAGAGAGATGAACCGCAACTTTGTGATGAAAATAGAATCAAAAGGTACGTCGGGCTGAAGAATTTGCCAAGTATCATCACATATCTCTTGATTATTGTAGCTCCAATTTCAAGAACCGGGACATGAACAGTTTGAGTACTAAAAGTAGCTTATATGACTGCATTTTATATTTCTGGCATATATATTAGTGATTGAGTGTGTTCTTTGAAAATACATATGTTTTTTGGGTGTTAATGTGATTTCATGAGGTGTTACTGTTCAAATGGTTTTTAGTTTACGGTTTGTTTTCGTTTTAATCCATAAAAGCATAGAGACTGTCTAGCGGATGATTTTTGGCTAATGCCTTATAAGTCGGTGTTGTTGTAAAGCTTGCTGAGTCCATGATTTTCGGCTAATCCCGTATTGTTACCGTGACACTGTTATCGTGATACTGTTATTGTTATTGTGTTATTGAATATGAAAGCAAAAAAGATCACGTGCTACCATCTTTATCTAACGGAATTGAACAACACAGTTTGATTTCTCAGTTGGAGTCAGAGTGTTCTGATCCTGACATTCATTATGACATATATCAGCCTATCAAACACTCACAACATATGGATAAAGTTGAGTATTTGGAAACATTTCTTGGACGTAATTTTTTCCATGTGATTGACGGTGTTAATTGTGATTGAATGTGTTATTTGAAAATACACAAGTTTTTTGGGTGTTAATGTGATTACATTATTGTCCAAATGGTTTTTAGTTTACGATTTGTTTTCGTTTTAATCCATAAAGGAATAGAGGCTGTCGGTGTTGTTGTAAAGCTTGCTGAGTCCATGATTTTTGGCTAATCCCATACTGTTACTGTTAATGGTAATGGTGTTATTGTTTTTGTTAATAAAACGTGTTACCGTTACTGTGATACTGTTATTGTGATATTGTTACTGTTACTGTGAGAGTAAAAGCTGCAATTATTCGGATTTCAAAAACTACGTCGAAAGGGTATCATATGAGATCTCAAAATGAAGAGAAAAAAATGAACTTTGGTGAAAGAAATTTGATGATCGGTGTTCTAAATCAAAAGTTACGGTCGTTTAAAAACACTCCGATTAATGTGAATGTCTTTTCGAATTTCAAAAATTACACCGAAAGATATCATATGAGATATTAAAATAAGAGGACAAAGCACAAGGTGCATCGGTCTAGTGGTGAACTAAACTATAACATGGCATTAAGACTAGTGTTCGAACCCCGTTAAGTAAAAGAAAAAAAATAAGAGGACAAAAAATATTGATATACCTGACCCGTCAGCGAGCTGATGGATCCCACGAATGACCCGAACTAGGGTCCCATTTGCTCTTCACATTGAGACTAGCCTCAGTCCTCTCATACACTTGACTGACAGGGCCGCATGATTGTCTGCCCGGGCTACCGGCAGACTCTACCAGGCTGGGATCGTATCCAATCTTCCTCAGCTTGTGCCCGCACACGAGGCGAACAGAGTTCATGACATTAGCAAGAATAAGTTCAATATACGATCAGGAGATTATTACGGTCAGTGGACCCATGTGCCCGACTATTACTAGCTTAACTCATTTATGTAATTACTTCATACATAGTTAATCGTCTTATCATCATTAGCCTAATTGTCATTAGCACTCCGCCTATATATAGGGGCAACATGTAACTCATAAAGGGATCCGAGAATTAATATACACAGAGCTACTCAGTCAATTTGTCGACTCACTCGCTTCCTCGTTCATAAGCATAAGTCCAACCACCGGTATTCTTTATATTCACCACTTCTCACCTGAAAAATCACCTACAAATAGCTACATATCCACTTCATATCTTTGTTAACGCAAACCTGATATTTCTAACGATATCAAATATGATTTATGATGAAATAATTTTGATGATCGGAATCTTAAATCAAAACTTATAATTGTTTAAAAATTAATAAAAAAAAAGAAAAAAGAAAAAGTATTCACTAAATGAACAACCCTCCTGTTGCAAATAAAAAAAGTTAAAAAAAGAAGAAGAAAAGAATAAGCGACGCTGATGGAAAAAAAAAAAAAGAGAGCGGATCATACGCAAGAGTGTTTTTGTCCGTCTGAATTTTTTTATGCTTTATACAACTTTTATAAATTGATTGTCCTGTTTATTTATTTATTTTATATTAAAAGATCAATTTTAGACTCTTCTCTCTCCCTCGTGTAAAACCTCCTAGCATAAAAGACACGCAATATTCTTCTCAAAAAAAAAAAAAAAAAAAAACCACGTAATATCTGAAAGTTTTTTCTTTTTAATTTATAAATAATTAATAGCAATACAATTTCCTCTAAACCACAAATATCTTTTCTTTTTTTTTTGGGGGGAAAAAACCACAAAATATCTGGAAGGGAAATTCTGAAATAAATAATAATAATACGGACATAAAATTTTAGTCGTTTTTTTTTTTTGCTTGAAGGAGAAGATACAAGTTGAAGAATTTTCTCTGTGTGATCTTTTTAGGTTTAATTGAGTTTTTCATTCTCGGTTTGAGCGAACCTTATGGTTCCATTCATAATCGGCGGCCATCCGTAGAAAATGCTCTTCGTCGACCTCCTACAACTTCGGCGAACTTTTGTCCCTACCCGTTTCAGCTGTCTTCCTTTTCTTTGCCATGACAAGGTACGGCTTTTCCCTTTTCTTCTTCTTCAACTTCTTTTTTGCAGTTCTAATTTGGTAGAACAAAAATCTTAATTGGATTTTTTCTGTGTTTTTCAGTTAGAGGACTTTCTGACGGGTTTAATTTGTAGATTCAGATTAATTTTTTTTAGCATATTTGTGTATGCGAGCTGAATTTGTTTAAGGGTTTGTTTAGTCTAGGACATTGAATCGTTAATTGAATGCTCAATCTGTCATCGATTTCTCTTTATATTGTAAGTTTCAAAAGGTTCTACTTTCCTTTTTGATTTGTAAATTATATTGAATAGCTTTTATTTATTTATTTTGTGTGGCAGCTAGCCTGTAAGCATGTGATTATTATTTATGGCAAATTGATCTTGTGCTGCTGATGCAGATTCTGGAGAATTGGTAATCTAAAAAGCATTGTCCGATCCTTAAATAAAAGCCGGAACACAATAAACTACTCACGATATGGACCACTCTGTGAACCGGGGTTGTATACACATCAATACAGGCCATACTCGCACTGGAATTATAATTATTGTGGGAGACCTACTTCATCTTCATTGTTTGGACTTAGAAAAGGGTTCAATAGTGGGTTTCCCAAAAATTATTCAGTTTCTCCATCAACCAACACTGTAGCACATCATGCTCGACTTGCTTGGAAGAATTTCTCCCAGAAGCATGCTTTGAACAGTAGATCATATATCCCAATTAACAAGGCAGCTCAAGCATTTAGCTTAGCATTGACCCGTTCATATCTGGTTGTGCCTGGAATACTTGCCTTAACGTGTGGTGCGAATGGAGCATTGGCAAAAGCACCAGAGGCAGATTTATTCTTGCCAAGAAGCTCATTATATATACGTGCCCAGGATGGACACAATTTTGTTGTCTCATTAATACTGTCAGTTTTAGAAGGTCTTATTTTGCTGCTTCGAGCATGCTACTTGGCAATTTTGTTTTCTCCAAGCATTGCAATGGCTCCTTTTGCTGATACTTTTGGTCCACAGTTCAGAAAATATTGGCTTCAGATCATCCATCAAACACTGGAAAGAGCAGGTCCAGCTTTCATAAAGTGGGGCCAGTGGGCTGCTTCACGGCCTGATCTCTTTCCTAGGGATTTATGTGAGGAGCTCTCCAAGCTTCATACTCAAGCACCGGAGCATAGCTTTGCCTACACTAAAAAGACTATTGAAAAAGCCTTTGGTCGTAAGATTGAAGAAATTTTTGATGACTTTGAAGAGGTTCCTGTTGCTTCTGGAAGTATCGCTCAAGTGCACCGAGCAACTTTGAGGTATAGATATCGTGGTCGCAAGATCAAGCCCATGGTAGTTGCTGTCAAGGTTAGACATCCTGGAGTTGGTGAATCAATCAAAAGAGATTTTGAGATAATCAATATAGCAGCAAGAATGTCAAAGTTCATTCCCACCTTGAAATGGTTGAGATTGGACGAGAGTGTTCAGCAATTTGCTGTTTTTATGATGTCTCAAGTTGATCTTGCAAGAGAAGCTGCACATCTCAGTCGTTTCATTTACAATTTTCGTAGATCAAAGGATGTTTCTTTCCCAAGGCCTTTATACCCACTAGTGCATCCTGCTGTCCTGGTAGAAACATTTGAGCAAGGGGAAAATGTTTCTCATTATTTCGATGAGCTTAAGGGACAGGAAAGGCTCAAAAGTTCTCTTGCACATATTGGGACTCATGCGCTTCTGAAGATGCTTCTGGTAATCTCTTTGCTTGTTTTGCACACTTTTTTCCCTGCACCTCACTTTGTTTACTAGCACTGGTCAGCACCGGTCCTTTTATTGTAAGGGTATGGGGGTTTTGGGAAGGGTCGCGCAATTTGAGTATACTGTAAGAGACTGTTTCCACGGCTCGAATCCTCAAACTCTGCTCGCACGACGGCAACATTACCTTATTTACACTTTATTTTGAACTAAAGGAGGCAGAGTTTAAATAGAACATACAACGACTAGCCGGTACGAGACAAACTTTGAATATTGATTGATTAGTTATTCATTATTACCATTAATATTATTATTAATTACTAATATAAGAATAAAATCATTATTATTATTGTTCTTTTGTTGTGATTCTCAGTTATGCATTCTAAAGCTTAAGCCATATGCATGTAAATTGTTGCCGAGATCAGGTGTTCAAGTCGCAAAAGCAGCCTTTTCTGTAGGAATATAAGCCACACTTTGATTAGGCACATATTGTCCTGACATTTCTCAAGCCCTGCATATGGTGGGTGCTAGTGGGACAGCACCCCCCCCCCCCCTCTGTTAATTTAAGTCTTTTAATGCAAGTAGTTGCAGATGTAGGTGCATACTTGACGTAGGAACTATCTGTCATATGCGTGAGAGATCTCTTTCTTAATCTACACATTTGACCGAATCACTGGGCTTTTATCATTTGCATGATAAAAGCTGCATCCTGAAACAGCTAGTAGCATACCTGCAAAATTCAGGCAAGCTCCTTTGATTGATTTTTGGTGATGCCAAGCATATTTCCTCAGCTGGTCTTTGTTTTTTCTAGAAATTACTAGACTGACCAGAAATAAATAGTGCAACTGAATTCATGTAACAACTCATTTGGTTGTGATCAAGCAATACATTTTGATACTAATGCTGAATGAATTGAAATTCCTCTTTTGATTTTCTTTCCTTTCCATTCAGGTCGACAACTTCATTCATGCTGACATGCATCCTGGAAATATTCTTGTTCGTGTTGCTCAAAGCAGGCCTAAGAAGCGTCTATTCAAGTCTAAGCCTCATGTTATATTCCTGGATGTTGGAATGACAGCTGAACTTTCTAAGAGTGATCGAAGTAACTTGCTGGCATTCTTTAAAGCTGTTGCTCGTCGAGATGGACGCACTGCAGCAGAGTCCACCCTTAGATTATCGAAAAAACAGAACTGTCCTAATCCAGAAGCCTTCATCCAGGTAAATTGAGTGTCATCTGTGGTTTTGCTTAGATATAGATGGGGTTCATGACATATTGCCTCGCGAGAAGGTTAATTTTTCTGGTGTTGTCAGTATCTTCTACAACTTTTTTTCTTGTCAATTTGATGAATTCACCACAGTATCTTTGAAGTTGCTTGCATTTATTATAAGATGTCGTATCTGATCAATCAGTATATCACAGGACAATTGTACTCTGCATTCCATCTTATGTACATGCATTCCAATTCTTCAGTGGTGGATTGCTGTCCCGTTTTATTCATGTCTTACTCGTATTTCTCTTCGTACCCTTTTCTGATCCTTTACTACTTATTTTTCCCTTCTTATCTTAGAGAGTTAGGTGCCACTTTTTAGACTGATTTTTGAACATCAGCGATTTTACCAATATATGAATGAGCTGTCAAGAAGCGCATTTAGTTTTGGCTTCTCGATTTGTTAAAAAAAAAAAGGTATTGGCTTTTCAACAAATAATCCAGCTTGTCTTTGGATTTGAACTCTTTTATCAACAGGAAGTGAAGGAGTCATTTGACTTCTGGGGTACACCGGAGGGTGATTTGGTCCACCCTGCAGATTGCATGCACCAGTTGCTTGAGAAGGTTCGGCGACATAAAGTTAATATTGATGGCAATGTGTGCACGGTGATGGTGACGACTTTAGTACTTGAGGTATGTTTAAACTCGTCATGCAATGGTATTGGCAAATTTGGCATCACTATTTTGATTCCCAGTGGGTGTAAATATTATTATATAGTAAAAAGAGTTGATGTATGTTACCCCCTGTTGATTACGTAGGGTTGGCAGAGGAAGCTTGATCCAGATTACGACATAATGCACACATTACAGAAAATGCTGCTTAAATCTGACTGGGCGGAATCTCTCTCTTACACGATTGAAAGACTCATGGCTCCTTGAGGGAAGGAAGAAGGGGGAATTAGTGTGAAATCCGTTAACAGCATAATACAATTTTGTTTGCATTGTAGTAGTAGAACATGAATTTGTGTAAATCACTACTACCTTTGTTTTTTTGTTTTTTGTTTTTTTAATTTTTTTAGTTGAGAGCTTTTTTTCTTTTTCTTAAATAGTACTGTAGTAGTAGCCAAAATGTATTATTATGACAATGATTTTGGTCATTGCTTAAATTATTACTTGCTAAGTATCGTTACGACGAAAAGAGTGTTATTAATCTTCTTCTAACACACATTCCTAAGTGAAGAATGAACTATTCACATTTTTTGCCTTTGTATTTCTGTTTTTATGCTGTGTCTATTGCTGCATCCTCACTACCCCTATGTTTTAATCCAAAGTTTGTAGAGGGAGGGTAAATTCCATTTTCATTTGAATTGGTTGATATAGAAAAGTTGTTATTTTACTGTAGATATATTTCATTATACTAGTTGTTGGAAGTTTGGCTATAAAAATGCCATATCTTGCCAAAACTTAGGCTTTGTTAAACCTTCTGAACTTAATTGCATTGGAGAAAACCTTTCAATTTTCTGTGTTTCAGTCGAGAAACAGAAGAACTGTCTGTGATGTCTGCTTGATATAGTGTCTACTTGAGCTGGATCAAGCTTAAGATGGAGCTTCAATAAGATGTTGTTGAGATAGAGGAACGATCAAAGATCCTCGAGCAAGCTTAGTATCGAAGATAAGTGTAGATAAAACTCAGCAGAGAGGCACATAGTTGCTGAACAAAAGGTCTGGTTGCATATTCTAAGTAAAGACTGTTGTGGTGCTGTTAAGAAGTTGATCATGCTTTGTCTTGTGATCTAGCTTTGGCTTAGTGGATGCTGTTGAGTTGCAACACTCTTTGTAACATAAGGTATCTGGTAATAATAGAAACCTCATTGTAGAGGTTCAAATCGAAGGTAACTCTTGGTACATGATTGATTGCAAGTTGGATGTTTTATATCCACTCGTTGGAACCTGTTCAAACATTTGTGTCATCTACTTTCAGCTTACTTACTTCATTGTGAATGTTTCTTGCTCTGAGTTGATTAAATGCACATTCAAGCATTTATATCACCAAAGTTCACTAGAACTTACATTGCAACTTCAGTCGGTCAAAAATAGACTCATCAGTTTGTTTGATCTTATTTGAGCTGATTGAAAGTAATTATTGACTTGTATTGAGTCATACTTGATATTAAGTGTTGAGTAATGATACATGCACAACCGTTGTGTCACAACGAGTGACACAACAATTATCTGCACCATTGATCATGTTAGATATACATCATACTCATTATGATCAACGGTGCAGATAATCGTAGTGTCACTCGTTGTGGTACAACCGCTGTGCCCTTTATCATTACTCATAATTATAATTTGACAAGTAATATATATTATTTAGATTTTTTCCCCAAAGAAACGAAAGATTTTATTAAAAGCTGGACTAACGCCGGAAGACCCAAACAAAGCCAAACACAACGCCGGACACCGCCCGGACAAACACAAACTAAACAACACAAACAAGCAAACTGAACAACATAAACCAATCTACCATACAAATGACATGCCAAGAACCGGATCTCATAGAGAATGTCTTGACATAAAAAGGTGAAGAAGCCCATATTACTTCACCCGGAACAAAACGACTCAAATAAGACTATCAGCTAAACAACCATCAGGAAGAAACACAAATAAAAGGAAGACACAACCGAAAGTCCGACACCACAGGCCGCCGTTGCCAAGAGAAGAGAGAAGCGCGGAAGAGTGACTTGCACCTCCGCCCAAGAAAACAACTACCATAAACGCTGACTAATGCATTCACATCATAAGCCCTATACAGTGCTCTATCCCTAAAACAAAGATAAAAAGTGAAAATTTTCTTCAAATACCTCCATAGCAGAAGCCTCATCCCTATTTATTTTTAGGGTCAGTGAATAGTGTATCGCCATTTGTGGAGAACTATTCCTATTTTAATGGTATTTGGTATAAAGATACAGATAGAGATGTTGTTGTCGAGTGTTTTGAATTGAGATGTTGTAAAATAAGGATATATATTATTTTAGAGATAAAAAAATAAGGATTCTGATGTGAATACCCCGGAGCCTTAGTGGGAATATGTAAGCCCAACCCCACCAGACTGCCGTTGTTAGCACCCCCCCCCCCCCCCCCCCCCCCAAAAAAAAAAACCACCATAGCTCCTTCGCCGGATGAGAGCATCGCCGCTAGCCAACACAACTAAAGAGAGGCAGATCAGGGTTGAGAATGGACCCAGATCTGAGAACAACCTGCCGGCCTCCTCCCTAAACAACGCGAACACCGATCCACCACCACCGACCGCATGCAAGCACAAAGGGCTTGAGAGAAACGGCACTCTGTGATTAGAACCGGGCCGGCTATGGGAGCAAGATAGTAGCCGGGACAATCAGAGAGAAAGACGAGAAAAGCTAACAAAAAACGAAAACACCGGCCACACCACACATAGATACAAAGTTGGATCACTATCCCAAGAGTAATGATACGGGCACAACGGTTGTACCACAACGATTATCTGCATCGTTGATCATAATGAGTATGATGTATATCTAAGAGCAACCCTAGTGGTACTCGGGAGAGAAGCTTGTTGATCGGTGATGTTGGACTGACGTGGAGATAGATAATTGGAAGATAAATATAGAAGGATTATAGGGATAATTTTTGTGTGATGTGATGTTATAATGGTGATAAATGTAAAAGGATTGCAAGGATTATTTATGTGTGATTAGATGTTGTAATAATGGTAAATATTTTGAATCTAATGATGAAAAAATATTAAATATTGTTAAAGAAGGGTTTTGCGCTGTTTGGGAGACAAGAATATTGTCTCATTGGTTCTCCCAAATTAGACAATGGGATAGAAGGGCTCCAAGAAAACTTATCTAGTTTCCTCCCACTATTTGGATAGAAGGGCTCCAAGATGGTCCTTCTATTCTGACAAAAAGTTAAAGAAAACATATCTACAAATGCCATATTATGGCTGCTCTAACATGATCAATGGTACAGATAATCGTTGTGTCCAACCCTGTTTGTTTTGGGTTGGAGTTTTTTTTGGGGTTGTTTTAGGTAAAATAATTGAAGCAATGATTAGAAAGTTAATATGTTTTTTGAAATTTGTGTAGATTATGAAATGATTGGTGAATTTTTTTGAAATAAAGTAGTTTAATAAATAAAATAATGGTAAAAAAAGGTTATAAAGTTGATAAAATAAAATGATGAGAGATAATTTAATATTTTTTTTATTTGTAGTTGAAGAAATGATTGATAAGAGAATTGTAAGATATGATTGGTGAAGTGATATAAAAAAACTCCAAAAAAAACTCTAACGAAAACAAACGGAACCGAGTTGAATGGTTACGAGCCAAACTAAACCTTTAAACAATGATCAAGTAGTGTAACCATTCTGGTCTTCAATGTATGAGGTTATAACAATGATCAAGTGGTTATGGCGTAGATCAAATGCAAGTATAACACTTAAGAGTAATGATACGAATACAACGGTTGTGACATAACGAATGACGATTATCGGTACCATTGATCATGATGAGTATGATGTATATCTAAAATGATCAATGATGAAAATAATCGTTGTACCACTAGTTGTGCCTGTATCATTAGTCAAATCCCAAATACAACAAACCCGGACGAAATGAACATAAAGAAACTGCACTAGCAAAGAGACACAATAATCACAAGGGTAAACCATGGCAGCCGCTGCCGGAAAACCACCGCGCCATTGACCGCCACCTCCGAGTGGGGAGAGAAGCCCGAAAGAAGACTAACACCTCCATCGAAAGAGCGACAACCATAATCACCGGCGAAGAGCCCAGAGCTTTAGAGGTACTATGAAATCCGTAGTTTAATTCCATTCTGTCAAATTCAACTAAATTTTACTTCATTCAAGTAATTCTGTTTTTTTAGGGATTTTTTTTTCTATTTGAAGATGGCTCCAGCACCGGCTATTCCCAGAGAGTTCTACCCAACTGAAGAAGATTTGCCTTACGAAGAAGAAATCCTCCGGAATCCTTTCAGTTTGAAGCTATGGTGGCGTTACTTAATTGCCAAATCAGAAGCCCCTTTCAGAAAACGGTCGATTATTTACGAGCGGGCTCTCAAAGCACTACCGGGAAGTTACAAGTTGTGGCATGCTTACCTTCGTGAGCGTTTGGAATTGGTTCGTAATCTGCCTGTTACTCATTTTCAGTATCAGTCCCTAAATAATACCTTTGAGCGTGCTTTAGTTACAATGCATAAGATGCCTCGAATTTGGATTTTGTATCTTGAGTCTTTAACTACACAGAAGCTCGTCACACGAACTCGTAGGACTTTTGATCGAGCTCTTTGTGCTTTGCCTGTGACACAACATGACAGGATATGGGGTATTTATCTAGTTTTTGTTAGCCAGAAAGGGGTCCCTATCGAGACATCTCTGAGGGTTTATCGTAGGTACTTGAAATATGATCCGAGTCATATTGAGGACTTCAATGACTTTTTGATAAATTCCGAGCTCTGGCAGGAGGCTGCTGAGAGGTTGGCTGGTGTATTGAACGATGATCAGTTTTATTCAATAAAGGGAAAAACAAAGCACAGATTATGGCTGGAGTTGTGTGACTTGTTAACCCAGCATGCTGCAGAGGTTTCTGGTTTGAATGTGGATGCGATTATTAGAGGCGGGATAAGGAAGTTTACCGATGAGGTTGGGAGGCTGTGGACCTCATTAGCTGATTATTACATTAGGAGGAAGTTGGTAGAGAAGGCGAGGGATGTTTTTGAGGAAGGCATGACGACAGTGGTGACGGTTAGGGATTTTAGTGTGATATTTGATGCTTATTCACAATTTGAGGAGAGTATGCTTGCTTTGAAGATGGAGGAGATGAGTGAGAGTGATCTTGAGGATAATGAGGGTGACGAGGAAGAGGAGGAAGAGGAGAAAGATGATCGTTTGGATATTGGAAAATTGGAAAAGAAGCTCAAAGGATTTTGGTTGAATGATGACAAGGATGTGGATCTAAGGTTGGCAAGGTTGGAAAATTTGATGGATAGGAGACCAGAACTTGCAAATAGCGTCCTCCTTAGGCAGAATCCGCATAATGTGGAGCAGTGGCATAGAAGGGTAAAGCTTTTTGAGGGTAATCCCACAAGACAGATTCTGACTTACACAGAAGCAGTAAGGACAGTTGATCCAATGAAGGCTGTTGGAAAGCCGCACACTCTGTGGGTTGCTTTTGCAAAGCTTTATGAGAATCACAAGGATATTGTAAACGCCAGGGTGATTTTTGATAAGGCTGTGCAGGTTAACTATAAAGCCGTCGATCATCTGGCTAGCGTGTGGTGTGAATGGGCAGAAATGGAACTCAGACACAAAAACTTCAAGGGAGCTTTGGAGCTGATGAGGCGTGCTACAGCAGAGCCGTCAGTCGAGGTTAAACGGAGAGGTGAGAATTCATTCTTGTACCTGTATATTTGTTGTTATGGATATATTCTTGTTTTTATGGGTAAGTAAGACGTAGATAATCAACATTTTTTTAATATATTTTAACACCCTTCATATTGATTTATGTGGTGCAGTGTATGCTGATGGCAGCGAACCCGTACAGGTAAAGATCTACAAGTCACTCAAGCTTTGGACGTTTTATGTGGATTTGGAGGAGAGCCTTGGAACGTTAGAGTCAACTCGTGCAGTTTATGAGAGGATATTGGATCTTAGAATAGCCACACCCCAGATTATTATAAACTATGCGATGCTGTTAGAGGTACCAACTCAACCTTCAGTTATAGTTTCCTGGATTTAAGCGATAAAGGGATATTTTGTTTGGCAGCAACTTGACTAATTTTATATTATTGCTTTACTCAGGATCACAAGTATTTTGAGGATGCATTCAAAGTGTATGAGAGAGGCGTAAAGATCTTCAAATATCCACATGCGAAAGATATATGGGTCACCTACCTAACAAAATTTGTTAAAAGATATGGGAAGTCAAAACTGGAGCGAGCTCGAGAACTGTTCGAGAATGCAGTTGAAGTGGTATGCGCGTTTCTTCGTATAAGTCAAAATTGTGTACTGCATGCGTTAAGTTTGAGTTTTGTGTTAATGTTGGTCTCATCCTTCTGTTTACCTGGGTGTACTGCAGGGGAAAAATAGAATTCCCCCCCTCCCTCTCCCTCTCCCTCTCCCTCTCCCTCTCCCTCTCCCTCCTGGAGTTGCCCGTAGTTGATTTTTCTAGAACTTTTCTTGGAGTAAGCATCTTTGTTCAGATTTGAGTTATTACTGTGTTATCCTGATGTTTTGATATTAGTATACCACATGTTTACTGGGGTTTAGTTCTATGGTTTTATTCCACTTTTGTGTTATTTTTCAATTCATGGTTTATTTTATTTATTTATGGAGCAAAATAGGTGCATACTTGCTTGCTGTAAATATTTATCAATTGATATAAAAAATGGAAATTGGAAAGGATTATTTAGCTATTTGATGTTGCATTCATTTTCCATATTGACATGACGGGCAAACATGTTTGTTAATTTTTTTTGGAGCTATTGGGTTGAAGCACTTCTTGGTACTATTGAAAGGGAATGAAGATCTGCCTATCAAAAAGGGGGGAAAGGATAAAAAGAAAAAGGGAAAGATGGTAGTTGCCATAGAACACCTAATGCTTTTGATTTTTATAGTCGCTCTGCGTTCGTTGTACCTGTAGTTTAGTGTTTTCGCCCTTGCTCCTGTCCAGCTATTTTCTCATATCATAGTCATACTGAAATGCTAACAACCGTTTTTTTCAGGCCCCTGCAGATGCTGTAAAGAAATTGTACTTGCAGTACGCGAAGATGGAAGAAGACTATGGGCTTGCAAAGCGAGCCATGCGAGTATATGATCAAGCCACAAAAGCTGTGCCTCCCAGTGAGAAACTGGGCATGTATGAGATATATATAGCTCGTGCAGCCGAGATATTTGGTGTTCCAAAAACTAGAGAAATTTATGAACAAGCAATTGAATCTGGTCTTCCGGACAAGGATGTTAAAGTCATGTGCATAAAGTATGCTGACCTTGAGAAGAGCCTTGGAGAAATTGATCGTGCCCGTGCGCTATACAAACATGCATCACAGTTTGCTGATCCAAGATCAGACCCTGACTTCTGGAAGAAATGGCAGGAATTTGAAGTGCAGCATGGCAATGAGGACACATTCCTTGAAATGCTTCGTGTGAAAAGAAGCGTTTCAGCAAGTTATAGCCAGGTAAGCCAAGACTGGCCTGATCTCGACTTCTCCTTTTTTGAGCATTATGCTCTGTGTTCTTTTGAGATATGGGACAATTGTTTCACTTTGATATCATTGGACTGCTTCCATTTCTATCTCACCTGGTTTCATTTGGAACATATGCTGTTATGAGAATATTGGTTAATTAAACATAATAACCTTGATTTCTATCGAAGACTTTTGTGGAGGTGGTACTCCAGATAACGTTTTGGTGTTTAGTGTTTTCAAAACAGCTCTTTTTTTTTATCTTCAAAGTTGTTCATTCTAACTTGCTCTTGATATTGTTCATTCATGTTTTGCAGACGCACTTTATACTTCCAGAATACCTGATGTTAAAGGATCAGATGCTGACTCTTGATGAAGGAAAAGATGTATTGAAGGGTGTTGGTGTTCCTGAGGATGAAATGGCAGCTTTGGAAAGGCAGCTGGTACCTTCGACTGATGACTCTGGCAAAGATGACAATCGGAAGGTAGGTTTTGTTAGTGCAGGAGTTCAGCCCATGAGTGAGACCATGCAACACGGTATATCGAATAAAGAAGACATTGAGCTGCCAGAAGAAAGCGATTCTGAAGAAGACGAGAAAGTGGAGATAGCACAAAAAGATGTCCCTGATGCAGTATATGGAGGTCTGGTGCGGAAAAGAGACGAGTCTGATAGCACTGTGGATGGTAGTGACGTAGCACCTTCTACAGATAAGGAGGAAGGTCTTGTGGGTGCGCTCGAAAGAATGAAACGAGCTAGGCGAGGCGCGTGATGTCAGATTCTCACCTCATTGCACCATGGGATTTTGTGAGTGGAAACTTCACTAAAGCTTTCTACTTTACCATCCTTCAATCATTGACGAATACATGATGTACTTTTTCTGTACCTTAGATGTGGAAGTTTTCACGTGTACTGCTTTTTCCTGTGTGGGGTACACTTTAATCAGTGTTTTGGTAGAGCCAATAGCTACTAAAATCTCTATGATGTGTAAAGATTTCAGTTGCTGGAAAAGATAGATTAATGCACTTGTTAATTAACAGGCCACAATGTTCAATCAAATGTGGAACCGATGTGTGTTTTGTTTCAAATGCCGTTTTCTGATTATATATAAGATTCTTTTTTGGTGAACCATGTTTTATTGTTTTAGTCTTCTTTCAGCATTTGGCTGTTCTCCAATAAACAGCAAAAACACAGGTGACTGTAAAAACTACTGTTGGAAGGACTTTGCCATGTTTGCTTTTTAAAGAGAAAGACTTGTTGATTTCCACTGCATTTGCAATGCAAAAAAGTAAATCATTTGGGCAAACTCCTACACTTTTGGCCCCATAACAAACTAGGCCCTAAATTGTTTAAAAACGTAACATTGTATAAGTCTCCTCCCTCCGATAAATTAAAACTTGGCATTACCAATGAGCCACAACCAATCAAGAGCCACTCCAGAAAATATTCCACCGAGGCAACACACAACTAGCAAGTTACCTAGTGCGTTTTGCTCGGGTCCCTACATAAAAAAACCACAAGAGCCCAGTAAGTGTATATCGTAGCATAAAAAGAAGAAACCCCATATGGGGGAAGCTTTCATTTGACGATCGAACCTTGTACCCTTTTGGAGCTGCTGTGTACACACAGACAGTGAGATAACCATTAGTCATTCCCAGAAATGATGTCAGAAATATCATCCATCCTTGATCCGCGTACTTTGCAGTGAAATAGAAAACCGGGATAAGGAAAAAGCGCGATAACGATGCTATCATTAGCCCCTTCCGGGACTGTAACTTGATGGATTCTATATGTGGAATGAATCTTGATATAAAATCCCATACGTTAAACATTGCTACCAAAACAACACCATACCTGCACCGAGCATATTTGCATCTCTGTTAGTTTTGAATTATGTGCCCAGATCTATAAATGAGATAGAGTTTGTTACTTTACCAGGAGCCTAACTTGTGGGAACCAGTGTTCTCATACAAAAATCCAGGAAAAATGGATAAACTAAGCACATATATTAAGTAAAGGTCAAGAGCATAATCCATGTTCTGGAACAACAATTCTTTGAGGCTCAAACGCTCCAAATGTTTACCATCATCTTCACTGTGTACAGGCAGCAAAACCTATACATACTGATTCTTTGTTAGCAAATGATTCATCAATATAATTGATTTAACATCAACAACAAAAAAAAAAAAAAAAAAAAAAAAAAAACCCTTTCCTTTACCTCTGAGTCTTGTTCTGAATGTATGTTAGCAGCAACAAGATCAGCAGAGACAGTTGTGGATCCTTGTGATGCAGCCTTAGCACGGTAGTACTTTACTATGGGAACTTTAGGGAAGACGAAAGCATACAGAAGAATGCATACAAACTCGAACAAGGTGGATATCGAGAGAAATAACACTGCACATCAAAAGCTATAACTTGGGGAATGATGTCTTACATCATAACCAACATATAACTTACTAAATCCCCAAGCTAAATATATTGTAAAGCTTAGATTGAACATTTTTTACTTACTTGCCCCCTTGCGAAGTCCGTCTGTAGCCTTTTCAAAAGCGGCTTTTGTAATTAGCCTTAGAGCAGACGTGAGAGTGCCAGATGCAGCAAGACCAGCTAAGAAGGCCTAACATCATGAATTTAAAATGAACATATGTTTGTGAAAAGAAGAAGAAAAAAAAACCCAGAATTTCTGTGTAAAAACATACTTGGATAAACTCGGGACACATCAAGAATAGATCTCCAATCATTCCACCCTGAACATATGCATCAGCAACACCAAAAGTAGCTACTATGACACATATTCCCACATAGTTTCCAATCCCTCCTTTCCCTGAAGTGGCTAGATCGAGCTGTGTGAGGAAGAAACGGTTCAAAGCTTAACATATTGGGAAGACAATGATGAAGTAAGTTTCCCAAAATGGATGCTGCAGGCTCAAGCTCAACTTACAAGTACAAGTGCCAATGTACTTAAGAAAAAAAGAGTGTATCCTGTTAAGTTGCGTTTCCTTGTATCGATCCTTGCCTCATTGTACGCTAGAATTGCAATGGTTCCAACAGCAAACGGTTGATAAACTAGTGAAAGAACCCTGCTTGGATGGTAACTCTTCAAATGAAGATGGAAACATGACATTAAATATGGTACAATGCCACTCATTCTGCAAGTAATTCTACTCAGAATAATCAAAATTCAGCATACTAACCGGGAACACGATATAATAGTAGTCATTTATTGTTGTCATGCTATTCCATGCAAGAAGGGACCCAAGCCCAAGAAAAAAACAAATGAAAGTAGCAGTCGACTTTCCCTGAATACAACAAGAAGCCAATTCAAGAAAGTGAATAATAAGCTGCCATATATATGCACTATTCCTTCCCTCTGTGAATGTGATTTAAAAGAGGCAAATATCAAAGCATCAAACCTGAGGCCGGGTAGGCGAATCACTTGATCCACCAGTAGTCATGATGATATCTAAGCTGAACACCAAGTAAAATGCATGTACACAGTACTTCTAAAGTTTTTAAGCCATGTTCTTCAAGGGGGAAAAAGATAGTCTTCTTGATTCTCAATACACTGCAACCCTTCAGGAAAAAAAAAATAGGGATAAGGATTAAGGAATCCCACAAAGTGACTCAATCAAGAAACCTATGAAAATTTGGAGAAATGGGCACATGGTAAGTATATATGACATTCATAACATGATATCATGGAATGTTATTTATCCAAAAGCAAATCAATATTCAGCAAAGTATCCAATACATACCATAGTTTGATTTTTTTGGTGCTTCAGATTATGGCAGAAAAATATTAGTTAGAGGAAAAGAAAGGATCGACACAAATTACAATTTCAAACTTTACTTCCCAATTTTGACAATAACCCAATGATAATACTAGCTTTTCAGAACGATACATACACTGCCACACGAATCTCTTTACAATCCTAAATTACATCATAAATAAAGGAGAAAAGTATTTTTCTACCTCAATAGGAAAAAGTCTTCTTCACCAAGAGAGCTTCTAAAATGCAAAATGAGTGTATCTCTTCTCTTTCTACAATTATTGGAGATGTCAAAAGTTAATAAACTACTGTATATATGTGCTAATCAAATTATTAAAACAAATGAATAGTATTGTCATCGTATTTCATTACATTTTCTAAAATAGAAAAAAGTAAATCTTCTAAGAACTTGTACTCGAAAAGAAAAGATAAGTGCCGAAGTTTAATACACAAATTTTCATCAACATCTTGTTGATCAATGAGTGAATTTCACTAACCAACGACTCTATATGATAGTTGTGTAAATGTCGTGTCTTACAGCTAACTCTTCTATACATTTCACATATATTTTACTTCATTTTATAGCATTTCAGGCCGTAATTTGATCATTTACATGTCTAATCACGCTTATTTTATCACTACCGGTTCCACATCGCACTTAATCGAAAGTCTTATTTTTATCGTTGAAATGTAGACCTTTATCGCACACATGGGGTACGAAGTACCCCATGATTTTACTTGGGTTGTTTGTGTTGTGTGATTTCAGGTTGAGAATGTTTAAGAGGATGATTGGTATGGAGAATGATGATTAAAAATAAAGGTGAAGATTTTTGTGGAAAAAGCCTTAAATTTGGAATTCTGCAGTCTTGGTACTTACCGAAGCCATATCGATGATCACCAGAACTTGGCAGAATTTAGGTAGTATACACAGCAAACTCGGTAGTCACCCGAGAAGCCTTGGTGACTACCATGAATTGAGTATAATTGTAACGCCCCGATCCCCGGATACCGAGTTCTTATCCGGGAAAAAACGTTCGGCACGTATAACATTAAATGCATCTAACATTATACGTACGAATCTACGTCGCCGTATCAAATAAAGCAAAACGGAAGCTGAAAAGACTCAGGTAAAACCATAAAAGTGGGAAAAGAAAGCTTACAACAACGATTGTTCAAATCTTACAAGTACGATATCTTACAGACAAAAGGAAACAAGTCTTAACATAAGTTAATTGAAAGTACAACTTGTCTTAAAAGTAACGATACAAAGTTATGATAGTACAACATAGAAAATATAAGTACGATAAACTTCATAGCATAGCATAGCATAGCATAGCATATCAGATAAAAATAGCGTCATCAAACTCTTGTTCATCTTGCACATCATCTCGGGAAAGAAAACATACACACATGCAAAGGGGGTAAGTACATTGAGTAATTAGCAAGAGGTAGAAGCTATTGAACATCTCTGGATTATAAAAAAAATAAAAAAAGAAGCTATTGAACATCACGTTTTAGAATGAAAGAAAAACATAACATTATTAATTAAAGGCTATCTTTATGAACACGACTCAAACTCTAGGGTTCACTTCATGCTCATAACATGTTGTGAGGATCCTACGTACATTGTTTCTAGCTTAGTTATCTTTGTTACATCAAGTATTCACTACGCTTAGTCTTGCACTAAGGAACACTGAGATACAACCTACTAACGATACATACACTAGTAGCCACGGGCTAGTCCCGATAGTGTGTGTGTTTGGCGGAGTCTCTTCACACTTAACGATCGTCTTATGGATCAGTGAAGTTATCCACTTTATCTGACCACACCACACATCGCGATATTGTCTTGTGCCTTACCAAGAATAACATTGATGTTTAAACTTTTATCTACCCAAGTATGTATATTATTATCCATTAACTAGCATAAACTTTGCATTCTGCTTCTCCGTAACGCGCGCTAAAACTGCATAAACTCCCATTTTTCACTTTTTCTTCATTTCTTTCACTCCCAAGCTTTGATTTCGCCTTTCTAAGCCTCATGCCTCGTCTTCCGGGTCACGAGTCACCTATTTCCTGCATCTCACATGCCAAACAACATACCGAGCGTAATTCCGCAAGAAAGATAGGGCTCGAAATGGGTCAAAAAAACATCGTAATATGCCGAGATTTTCCTTCTATTTGACGGTTTACCTCAAAGTGAGTGCTCAATGTGATTTTTCCCTATAAATGGTCTAAAACTACCCAAAACGAGCCAAAAGTGTCGTAAACGGGGGATAAAACATGTGCCGGAGCATAATAAAGTTGACTCTCATCAAGGCCCGCGTTTAACTGTTTAATTCACAAAGACCTTTTTCTAGCTGCGGTGCCGAGAATCATCCTCGTACCAATTGAGTAAGTGCTCGGGTAACTTCTCACAAGGTCCCGAATTAAATCAACGGAATTCTGTTTGCTATATTTTTTTTTTTAATTTTTTAATATTAATTAATAAATGCTTCGGAATTGATCTTATCTTTTTCTCGTATATTGTATAAAGAGACTTTACAAAAAGTAAAAAATTACTTCATTCATACTAGTTTTTTTTTTTAAATCGACGGATAGGATGGGCCTCTGAATGATAATTAATCTAATAAGCCTGCAAAACAAATAAGACGTAAGAGGACCTGGGGTTTGTTTTCCAGGTAGCCAGTCATGTGCTCAAGTCACTTCGGTATAGTTGTATTTGCTATAGAAATAGAGAGCTGGGTATGTAAAAGTGTTCGTACCTTTGGAATGAAGAGGATGAACCTTTTATATAGTGTCCTATCATTGGCAAAGACGTTACCGCATATTAAAATAGTGGAGTGAATATAATGGAGCAGTTACATGTCTGTGGCGTAATGTCCGAGGTGCTCGTTTAATGGGGCGTAACGGTTGTTTGAGACCAAGGATGACACACGTCACCTTGGCACTTGGCTGTAAGGTACTGTGGGCATGGGCGACATGCGTAGCATAAAAAGAAGAAACCCCATATGGGGAAAGCTTTCATTTGACGATCGAACCTTGTACCCTTTTGGAGCTGCTGTGTACACACAGACAGTGAGATAACCATTAGTCATTCCCAGAAATGATGTCAGAAATATCATCCATCCTTGATCCGCGTACTTTGCAGTGAAATAGAAAACCGGGATAAGGAAAAAGCGCGATAACGATGCTATCATTAGCCCCTTCCGGGACTGTAACTTGATGGATTCTATATGTGGAATGAATCTTGATATAAAATCCCATACATTAAACATTGCTACCAAAACAACACCACATGCATCGAGCATATTTGCATGATTGCATCTCTGTTAGTTTTGAACAATTGCCCAAGAAAAAAACAAATGAAAGTAGCAGTGGACTTTCCCTGAATACAAGAAGCCAATTTAAGAAATTGAATATTAAGCTGCCATATATATATATATATATGCACTATTCCTTCCCTCTGTGATTTAAAAAGGAAAATATCAAAGCATCAAACCTGAAGCCGGGTAGGCGACTCATTTGATCCACCAGTAGTCATGATGATATCTAAGATGAACACCAAATAAAATGCATATGTACAGTACTTATTAAGTTTTTAAGCCATGTTCTTCAGGGGGGGGGGGGGGAGATAGTCTTCTTGATTCTCAATACACTGCAACCCTTCAGGAAAAAAATTAGGGATAAGGATTAAGGAATCCCACAAAGTGACTCAATCAAGAAACCTATGAAAATTCGGAGAAATGGGCACATGGCAAGTATATGACATTCATAACTTTGATATAATGGAATGTATTTATCCAAAAGCAAATCAATATTCAGCAAAGTATCCAATACATACCATAGTTTTTTTTTTTTTTTTTTTTTTTTTTTTTTTGGGTGCTTCAGATTATGGTAGAAAAATATTAGCTAGAGGAAAAGAAAGGATTCACACAAATTACAATTTCAAATTTTTTTTTTTTTTTTGAAAACCAATTTCAAACTTTACTTCCCATTTCTTTTCAGAACGGTACATACACTGCCACAACGAATCTCTTTACGATCATCAATTACATCATAAATAAAGGAGAAAAAAGTATTTTTCTACCTCAATAGGAAAAAAAGTCTTCTTCACGAAGAGTGCTTCTAAAATGCAAAATGAGTGTATCTCTTCTCTTTCTACAATTATTGGAGGTGTCAAAAGTTAATAAACTACTGTATGTGGCAATGTGCTAATCAAATTATTAAAACAAATGAATAGTATTGTCATCCGTTGAGAAATAATGTACAAGTGTCACACCTATGTAATATTTGGTGAATTGTAAGAGTGACAAATGTCCTAGACTTATCTTTCTGTTAGATTTGGTGTACTACATATTTTGCTGTACATGACTGCTGTTGTAATCAAGATCTTTATACTGAGTTCATCACTATGAATAAACTTTCTCTTTGTTGATTTCTTTACTTGGTATCGGAGCTATCGATTTGATGGCCTCCGGAGACAACGTCACCGCTGTAATAGCCGACGTTAATCGAAGCTCAGAAGCTCCCGTCAATGGTATTACTGCAGCCATCGGAGTAACAGCAGCTCCGGTGAGCTCCTCCACCCGAATGACGATTCCACAGTTTCAGATCGGGTTCATCCCTCACATCGGCTTCACCTTGCCATCTCCAACAGCTCACATCGGACTAACATTACCTCCTCTTTCCAGCATGGGATCTTCACCACCGTTTGCACAATACCGATCTGATCCTTATCCTTCATTTTTCAGATCACCAGGGTATAATCTGGTTTCTTCTCCAAGTGCAATTCCCTTTCAAGGGCACCTGAATCAAAGTTGCACTGTCAAACTGACTCGGGACAACTATTTGCTCTGGAAATCGACTGTGCTTCCAATTATACGAGGACACAAGCTCGAAGGATATCTACTGGGAACCCATCCTCACCCTTCAAGTGCCATGATGGGTATGCAAACACCAGATGAATAGGATACCATTGATCAACTTCTTATGGGTTGGTTGTTGGCGTCAATGACGGAACAGGCCCTGATTGAGGTCATTGGGTGCCACACTGCTCATGATGTCTGGATCACTCTTGAAGGCCTATTCAATAGTCAATCTGAAGCTCGTATGCTGGAGCTGAAGAATTGCTTGACCAAAGCTGAGAAGGGAACCAAATCTATGGCAGACTACCTGGCTATGATGAAATCTTATGGAGATAGCAGCTGCAGGGTACCCAATCTCAAAGTCAGAGCTGATACTCGCAGTCTTAGGAGGCTTGGATCGTGACTATGAAGCAGCCATACATTACTGCCAGAGTTGGGTTACTCAATTGGCAAGAAGTACAGTCACAGCTCCTTATTCATGAGAAGTTGGTTGCCCGCTTCAACCCTAGCTCCACTAGGACAGGACAACCTAGTGCAAATCTAATTCAGTCCCAATCTGGTGGTAGAGGTGGAGGCTATAACTCAAATCAATCCTCTAGGGGCAGAGGTGGAGGCTTTAGAGGTGGTAGAAGTGGAAGAGGTCGTGGTGGTAGGTCTGGAAATAGCAGCAATCCTAACAATAACAACAGTGGAAGCAAGATGGCTTGCCAGATTTGCAACAAAATTGGTCACACTGCTAATTAGTGCTGGCATAGGTTTGAGACTGACTTCAACAATGATCCAGCACCAACTAATCCTAAACAGATATCAGCATTTGTGGCTACCCATCGGAGTGTTGCTGACAACTCCTGGTACTTAGACAGTGGGGCCACAAACCATGTCACTGCAGACCTCAATAATCTTCACTTGAACTCTGGTTACACAGGTACTGATACACTGGCTGTTGGAAATGGTAAAGCTCTTTGCATTAAGCATGTAGGAACTAGGTTCATTCATACTCATTCTAAGCCTATAATCCTTCATACCTTACTTCATGTCCCAGAAATAACCAAAAAGCTAATGAGTGTTTCAAAACTTATCTCCGATAATCCTGTCTTTATAAAGTTTGCTAATTCTGGTTGTGTTGTGAATGACAAGAATACATGCCAGCCTCTTCTTCAAGGACATCTCCAGGATGGGCTGTACAAGATGGATCCTCTCATCACTTAGACCTCCCTTCAGTCCAAAGATCAGAACTCAACCTGTGCTTCCTATCTGAGTCACTTCAAGTCCATGTCTATCTGTACTAAGTCTGGTCCTAAGTCTAGTGTTGAGATATGGCATAGGAGAATGGGCCATTGCTCTAAGAATGTCTTGAGTCTTGTTCTTGATCAATGTAATGTTCCAGTTAATGATAATCTAAGTTTTTGTGATGCTTGCCGGTTGGGCAAATCACACTTGTTACCACACCATGCTTCTACTTCTAACTCTTTCTTCCTTTTGATCTTGTTTTTACTGATGTCTAGGGTCCAGCTCTTGTTAAATCTGTGGATGGTTACTCTTATTATGTTCACTTTATTGATGATACAACTAGATATACCTGGGTTTTTCCCCTCAAATACAAATCTGAAGTCTTTCACATCTTTAAACAGTTTCAAAATTTGATTCAAACTCAGTTTAACACAAAAATTAAGTGTGTCCAATCAGATTGGGGGGGGGGGGGGGGGGGGGGATAATATAGAAAACTTGAACCCTACCTTAAGAATGAAGGCATTGCCTTTAGGCACCCCAATCCACATGATCATGCCCAAAATGGAAGGGCAGAAAGAAAACATAGACATATCATAAAAGTAGGCTTGACACAATTAGCACAAGCTTCTATGCCTTTGAAATATTGGTGGGATAGTTTTCAAAATGCTGTTCAGGTGATCAATGTCTTACCCACTCCTGTGCTAGGTTCACAGTCACCACATGAGAAACTATTCAAAACCAAACCTAGTTACTCACACTTTA
This sequence comes from Gentiana straminea, assembly GCA_036785695.1. NCBI lineage: Eukaryota > Viridiplantae > Streptophyta > Magnoliopsida > Gentianales > Gentianaceae > Gentiana > Gentiana straminea. The sequence continues at coordinate 2,208,349 of JAVUPR010000046.1, read as the reverse complement.
GAGTCTTTGGTTGTGCTGTTTTCCCTAATTTAAGACCTTTCCATCAAACCAAATTTCAATATCACAGTAAGAAATATGTGAACCTTGGTCCTAGCATGAAACACAATGGTTATAGGTGTCTAGATGACTCTGGTAGGATATATATCTCTGTGAATGTTGTCTTTAATGAGCAAGACTTTCCCTTTAGGAATGGTTTTTTGCAAGGAGGTCACAGGTCCGTGCTGGTTGATCCCTCTATATCTGTGAACCACATCTTCCCTTTCAATCTTTGGTACCATCCCTCAGAAAAATCAGAGAGTGTCAGCTCCAAGGACACACTTGAATGGTGTAAGTCTTTTTCCAGTGTCCAAACACCTGAAACATCACCCTCTGGTGTTCCAGACATGACATTGAATTCACCTAATCTCACCCAATCACCACCCATCCAGTCCTCACCTGATCACAGTAATAGCCCTGGACCTCAGTTAACTCAATCCTCAAGCCACAATGACTCACCAGACTCCTCTGCCACAAATACCCAAATTCATGTCTCAGCCACTGCTCCTGTTGCCCATCCTATGCAAACAAGGTCTAAAAGTGGAATATTTAAACCAAAAACCTATTTTGAAAGACTAAAGTCCAGAGCTATTCCACTTTCTTCTGAACTTACCAGTGTAACAGATGCTTTGTGTTCTCTAGAATGGAAAAGTGCAATGGTAGATGAGTATTAGGCCCTTTCCAGGAATAAAACTTAGGAGCTTGTACCCCCAACCAAACATCACAGTGTTGTTGGAAACAGATGGGTATTTAAGTTAAAGTTGAATCCAGATGGGAGTATATTGAAGTACAAGGCTAGATTGGTGGCAAAGGGATTTCACCAAAATTATGGGGTTAATTTCACTGAAACTTTCAGTCCTGTTGCCAAGTCATGCACTATCAGAGTGGTTTTTGCTGTTGCTGTGTCCATGATGGCCAATCCATCAAATAGACATCAACAATGCCTTTTTAATGGACCCCTCAAGGAACCTGTGTACATGACACAACCTGAATGATTTGTTGATCCTGCAAAACCACAGTACCTATGTAAACTGAACAAGGCTCTTTATGGTCTCAAACAAGCACCTAGGGCTTGGTTTGAGGCATTCACCACTCAGATGAAGTTATAGGGCTTCAGACAGGCAGTTTCTGATAATTCTTTGTTTGTCTTGCACTCACTTAAGTCTGTTTTGTATGTCTTAGTATATGTAGATGACATACTTGTTACAGGTAACTCAAGTGATCTGATTCAGAAATTCATACATCATTTGAATGAAAGGTTTTCCTTGAAAGATCTGGGACAGGTGTCACACTTCCTTGGTATGCAGACTCATAGAGACTCTTCTGGTCTTTACCTGAATTAGACTCATTATGCTATGCAGCTACTTCAAAGGCTTAAGCTGGATCATCTTAAAGGGTGACCTACACCTATGGTTGTAGGCAAAGTATTGAAACCTATGCAAGGGACTCCCTTGACTGATGCTAGAGAATGCAAGAGTGCAATTGAAGGGTTGTAGTACTTGACATTACATATGCTGTGAATTGCCTTAGTCAATTCATGGAAGAACCCTACACAGACCACTGGTTTGCCCTAAAGAGACTGCTGAGGTATGTCAGTGAAACACTGGATTACTCTCTCTATTTCAAGCCCCCTTTTGACTTGAAGATTACATGATTTACAGATGCTGATTGGGCAGTTGATAGTTTTGATAGAAAATCTGTGGGAGGATATTGTGTCTTTATTGGGGACTCCCTAGTTTCTTGGAGTTCAAAGAAGCAGTCTGTAGTCTCGAGATCAAGCACAGAGTCTGAGTATAGAGCTCTGGTTGATCTCTCTCCTGAAATACAGTGGATCAAACAGTTAATGGGTGATTTGAAGCTACAGGTGCCTGAGGTTCCCACATCTGGTATGACAATACTGGAGCAAACTCCTTAGCTAATAATCCAGTATATTATGCTAGGACCAAACACATAGAAGTGGACATTCACTTTGTGAGAAATCAAGTGCTAGCCAAGAAGCAACAAGTTCTGTATGTACCCTCAGCAGATTAAATAGCAGACTGCTTTACCAAAGCCTTGTCACATTCAGCATTTGCAGGATTCCGGAGCAAACTCAATGTCAAAGTTTCACCATTTCGTTTGAGGGGGTTTTTTGAGAAATAGTGTACATGTGCCATTTTTTGGTGTATACACCTATGTAACACTTGGTGAATTGTAAGAGTGACAAGTGTCCTAGACTTATCTTTCTGTTAGATTTGGTGTACTACATATTTTGTTGTACATGACTGCTATTGTAATCAAGATCTTTAGACTGAGTTCATCACTATGAATAAACTTTCTCTTTGTTGATTTCTTTACTTTATCGTATTTCATTATATTTTCTAAAATAGAAAAAAGAAAATCTTCTAAGAACTTGTACTAGAAAAGATAAGTGCCAAAGTTTAATACACACAAATTTTCATATTCATCTTGCTGATCAATGAGTGACTTTCACTAACCAACAACTTTGTATGATAGTTGTATAACTATCGTGTCTCTGGTTAGAGTTAACTCTTCCTTGCATTTCACACATATTTTACCTCATTTTATAGCATTTCAGGCTGTATTTTGATCATTTAGATGTTTAATCATGCTTATTTTATCACTACAGGTTCCGCATCGCATTTAATCGAAAGTCTTATTTTTATCGTTGAAATGTGGACCTTTATCACACATACGGGTATTTCGTACCCTATGATTTTACTTGAGTTGTTTGTGTTGTGTGATTTCAGGTTGAGAATGTTTAAGAGGATGATGATTAAAAATGGAGTTGAAGATTTTTGTGGAAAAAGCTTTAAATTTGGAATTCTACAGTCTTGGTACTTACCGAAGCCATCTCGATGGTCACCAGAACTTGCCAGAATTTGGGTAGTATACACAGCAAACTCGCTAGTCATCCGACAAGCCTTGGTGACTACCACGAATTGAGCATAATTGTAACGCCCCGTTCCCCATATACCGAGTACTTATCCAGAAAAGAACGTTCAGCACGTATAACATTAAATGCATCTAACATTATACGTTCATATCTACGTCGCCGTATCAAATAAAGTAAAACGGAAGCTGAAAAGACTCGGGTAAAATCATACATGGATTTAAGAATTACATTGTCATCCAACTAAAAGTGGGAAAAGAAAGCTTACAACAACGATTGTTCAAATCTTACAAGTACGATATCTTACAGACAAAGGGAAACAAGTCTTAACATAAGTTAATTGAAAGTACTGCTTGTGTTAAAAGTAACGATACAAAGTTATGATAGTACAACATAGAAAATAAAAGTACGATAAACTTCATAGCATAGCATATCATATTAGATAAAAATAACGTCATCAAACTCTTGTTCATCTTGCACATCTTCTCGGGAAAGAAAACATACACACATGCAAAAGGGCTAAGTAAATTGAGTACTTAGCTAGAGGTAAAAGCTATTGAACATCACGTTTTATAATGAAAGAAAAACATAACATTATTAATTAAAGGCTATCTTTATGAACACGAATCAAACTCATGTTCGGTTTCAGGCTGGGTTGGATCCATTTGGATCCAACTCAATATTTTATTCACTCACTATCTTATTTACTATTATTTTATTGATTTTATTATAATTTCTCTCATCAATCATTTCACCATCAACAAATAAAATAATATTATCAATTCATTTTATTCACCACCTACACTATTCAACCATTACTTTATCAATATAATATTTCATTAAAATTTCTTTCACCAATCATTTCTTCATCTACACAAATTTTAATACAACCATTCAACTTTATAATCATTACTTTACTTTATTTTATTTTATTTTCTCTCTCATGACTCAATTCAACCACAATCTAACCCGAAACCAAACAGGACTGGTTCACTTCATGCTCATAACATGTTGTGAGGATCCTACATTGTTTCTAGCTTAGCTTATCTTTGTTACATCAAGTATTCAAAGGCGCAACGCTTAGTCTTGCAGTAAGGAACACTGGGGTACAACCTACTAACGATACATACACTAGTAGCCACCGGCTAGTCCCGATAGTGTGTGTGTTTGGCGGAGTCTCTTCACTCTTAACGATCGTCTTATGGATCAACGAAGTTATCCACTTTATCTGACCACACCACACATCGCGATATTGTCTTGTGCCTTAATTACTAAGAATAACATTGATGTTTAAACATTTATGTACACAAGTATGTATATTATTATCCATTAACTAGCATAAACTTTGCATTCTGCTTCTCCGTAGTGCGCGCTAAAACTGCATAAACTCCCATTTTTCACTCTTTCTTCATTTCTTTCACTCCCAAGCTTTGGTTTCGCCTTTCTAAGCCTCATGCCTCGTCTTCCGGGTCACGAGTCACCTATTTCCTGCATCTCACATGCCAAACAACATACCGAGCGTAATTCCGCAAGAAAGATAAGACTCGAAATGGGCCAAAAAAACATCGTAATATGCCGAGATTTTCCTTCTATTTGACTTTTTACCTCAAAGTGAGTGCTCAATATGATTTTTCCCTATAAATGGTCTTAAACTACCCAAAACGAGCCAAAAGTGTCTTAAACGGGGGTTAAAACATGTACCGGAGCATAATAAAGTTGACTCTCATCAAGACCCGCGTTTAAATGTTTAATTCACAAAGACCTTTTTCTTTCGCCAATCTGCGGTGCCGAGAATCATCCTGGTACCAATTGAGTAAGTGATCAGGTAATTGAGCCACTGAATGATAATCTAAGAAGCCCGCAAAACAAATAAGACGTAAGAGGACCCGGGGTTTGTTTTCCAGGTAGCCACTCTGTTGCTCAAGTCACTTCGGTATAGTTGTATTTGCTATAGAAATAGAGAGCTTGGTATGTAAAAGCGTGCGTACCTTTGGAATGAGAAGGATGAACCTTTTATATAGTGTCCTATCATTGGCAAAGACGTTACCTAGCATTAAAGTAGTGGAGTGAATATAATGGAGCAGTTACAGGTCTGTGGCGTAATGTCCGAGGTGCTCGTTTAATGAGGCGTAACGGTTGTTTGAGACCAAGGATGACACGCGTCACCTTGGCACTTGGCTGTAATGTACCGTGGGCGTGGGCGACAAGCGTCACGCCGGCTGTATGGACCGAGGACGACCTGGTTCAAGAGCGGACCTACCTTGGGGTGAGACCACCCCGAATTTGGAAGGAAAAAAATAGTGTTATTTACCGTATTAGTATTAACATGAAATTTGTATTTAATGTGTCCCATATTTAGAGAAAATGACTTAATATAATGGTGGTTTAAGTTTTCTCTGTTTGTCAACATTATCTTTTAGCAGAGGTTCAAATCCTGCTTGTGGTCGGCACTACTTTTTCGTTTGCATGCAGCATTTTTGTTTAGTTAATTTTTTTTTTTGTTTTGTTTCTTTCATTTTTTTTTTCTTCTATCATGTATCATAATTGTTAAATACCGCTTGTTTCATTTTTTTTATCATCTGTCATAAAAATTTAAGGGAACTTTTAAGGCACCGCACTAAATTTATTATTGCCTTTAAAACATCACAGTTCATGTATATTTTTAAACCTTATTGTGGTTCCCGAAATAGATTTGATGTGGTGTCCTTAAAGGCTCCCAAAGTTTAAATACCACAAAAACAAACTTAATCTTCTCTTATTTTAGTATTTGTTTGTTTGTTTAATTTTATTTGTTTGGTTGACATTTTTTTTTGTAACATCTAAATTAATCTGATCATAAAAATTAAACATCATAGTAACAAACTTCAACTTCTCTCGAATTATGTACTCCATCATAGTTAAACATCGTCGTACTTAAATGAGCAAAATTTCATACATGTTTCATGCTTATGTATATACTATTATCTTTTGATATATGAAATTATTCTTCAGAAAAATGAAAACTAAGATCAACTCATAATAATTTCTTGAGTCCGTCACTGTCCTCATGTCGGTTAATTGATATAAACGCGAGTCACGCTATGTTGAAGATAGCATCTTGATGATGCGGTCTTGTGATGCTCGATAATTAAGTACTGTCATATATAGTATCATGTGTAAGGTGATCGATCTCACCATACGTCTTAGAACATTTGTAAATTTTCTGTACCGTTTCAAAAACACTTTTAGTTGGAAGGAAAACGAGATCTTGAAGTTGAATAAGAACCACTTTCATTGGATCACTTCTAACCACTATATACAGTTGGATATATTGGAGATTCTAAGATAATGTAGTGTATATAGTGACTATAATGAGTCCAACCGAGTACAAGTAGGACGGTTGGAGTGCTCTGTAATCTTGCGAGACTTCTATCCCTAGTCCCTACTAATCATGTATGTATCAGTGACGGACCCAGAAAATATTTTCAGTGAGGGCCAAATTTAGAAAAAAAATAGACATGTTTTGAACCGATGACCTTAAGATAAGTAACAAAGGTCTAACCAACTGAACTAAGTGAACAAATATACAAAAAATTATCTGAAATAATATACATACACAGTTTTAATATTATAAGAGGGGTATATTAGTAATTTCTCCCGAAATTTTGAGTGGGGTCCATGCACCCCACCCCTAAGGGGCTGGGTCCGCCCCTGGTATGTATTACTCTCTTGCCAAAATTTAAATCCGTTTTGATTTTTTCATACAGATTAAGAAAGTTAGTTATATTTGTTACGTGTTATTAATTTTGATGAAAAAAATGTTTAGAATAGTATTTCATTATTATTAATGCAAAGTGGTTAAATATGAATGAGTATATAATAAATGATGTGTGAGACGAGAAAAATCTAATGAATTCTTTATTGGTTTTCTAAATGAAATTATATTATGAGATAAAACCAAAAAAACTAAATGAATTTACATTTTGGGACGTAGGCAATTATGTAAGGAAATGACTCTGAGTCTCTAGATTACCTGATTAATATTTTTACTCATCCCGTAGGACAAGGAGAATATACATATATATATGATATATTGGGACGTAGGTAGTGTATATATATATACTAGTATCCGTACACCGTGCATAATGCACGGTGCATGCCCATTCCAGATCGGTGGATGTAATTAGGGTCTTTTTTTGTGTGGTATATGTTGCGATTGTACGAAATGAGTAAAGACTATAAGGAATCATAAAAGCTTTGAAACATTAACTATACATTATCATAAGGTGTTTTTCAAAGACATAAATAGGAGCTGGGGACATGACATGGCATGTGTTGTGTTATACCGAATGTGATAAATATATTCCGTATAATATACTTAATACATTGTATTATAACATAGCATGAAGTATATTACGTTGTACTACACCGGAAGCAATATTAAACGGACACGACGAATGTGGAACACCGAATTTAAAAAACAGTATAACACGAAACGTCATTGTATAACAAAATAATTAAATGGCCTGACGGAAAAAAAAAATTAACTAAAATCTACCACACGTCGTAATAAAATTGATGTAAATTTCTTAGTACTATTGTCCCAACTAATAACAACAACCATTATTGTATTTTAAACATCTAAATAGACAAACCGCTTTTAATAACAATGTAACGAACTAAAGTAAGATAACATAAAATATCATTAAATTGTTTAAAAATATATTAAACTATAATAACGTGTATACGTAAGTACGCAACGAGCCATACTACTAAAAAACCGAAATAATACTAAAATTTATGTAAATTTGTGAGTATTGTCCGAATTAATACAAATAAAATAAATCCATAGAAATATGTCGTCCATCGGTAGACGGCACTAATGAATCGGAGAATGCGGAAGGAAAAGAGGAATGAATACACTATATAGAAAAATTTCGCGTATAGCCGTAGACATCAACGGAAAAGTGATAGGAAACATCTACTAATAACAATAAACTCATTTTAACGTGTATACTAAAGTCCGACACTCCTAAAAAAACCGATATCATAATAAAATTGATGTGAATTTGTTATTATTGGCCGAACTAATAACAATAACCACTATCATATCTTAAACATCTAAATAGACAAATCGTTTTTAATAACAATCTAACGAACTAAACTAAGATAACATAAAATATCATTAATCGTTTAAAATATATATTAACTATAATAACGTGTATACGTAACGACTCACACTCCTAGAAAACCAGAATAATAATAATTAGAATCTGAAGGGGAAAGAAGCATAAATATATCATTGTATAATGCAAGGAACGGAAAAAAAAATAACACGTCACGAAGTCGATATTTATAATAATAAAAGTCTACAATGAAATAAAATCGAAATACGAAACGATACAATGTAATACAATAAGATAAGGAATCGGAAAAAAAAACTCGAAAGCGTCGTAAGAAAAAGATTGGAGGAGGTGAATAAAAAGAAAAGACAATATATATATATATATATATATAGATACATATATATGCATGTATAGGTGAAAAGGGAAAAGTTAGAGAAAAAAAAATCCTAAATGTGGAAAAGTGTACCAGGAAAGAGAGGAAAAAGCGTCGCTAGAAGTCTTAAAAGAGAGGGAAAAGCGTCGCTATAAGTCTAGGGAAAAAATATAGATACATATATATGTATGTATAGGTGAAAAGGGAAAAGTTAGAGGAAAAAATAAAAAAAAAATCCTAATGGGAAAGTGTACCCGGAAAGAGAGGGAAAAGCGCCGCTAGAAGTATTAAAAGAGAGGCAAAAGCGTCGCTATAAGTCTTAAGAGAGAAAAAAAAAAAAAAAAAGCAGAAACTGTCGGGCCAATCAGGGCCCGACACGTGGCAGCACCAAAACTTCCCTCAAAGCGCCCTTGCTCCTTTATTATATATAAAGATATATATATATATATGAATATATATATATATATATATATATATATATATATATATATATATATATATATATATATATATATATATATATATATATGTATATATGCAATTATGCATAACGTACACACCAGACCTACAAATGATGCTGAAATGCCTCAGCCCAGGGAAAAAGTTTTGGTCTCCAGGACACAGCCCGCCGGAGGTTTCCCTTCGAAAACCATAAAAATGATTTCTTTCGGTTCTTTGATTACAGCAAGCCCATGAATCTAATTAATATCTACGTTAATTCCGTGGAACAGAGGGCGGGAACCCTTAATGTTGGGTTCAACATCTAGGGTGGAAGTTTTGTCTCCTTTTCATAGCCTTTATTATATAGATTTTGAGATCAATTGTAACCACCACTTATTTTTCTTTGGCATATCCATCAGGATCAGGTCGGCCCTCATGTGAGGCCGGAGAGACAGTCGTCTTAAGCCCAACGGTGCGGAAGAGCTAAACGGTACATGTTTCGCTAAAAGAAAAAAAAATCCGTGTAGATTCAATCTGATCCAACCTAATATAATATGGTTTTTTTTTTTTTTTTTTGATAAAATCCCAAATTTTTTTTATTCCAATCGATAAAGGTTCCGATAAAAAAATTTATTTGACCTAAAAAAAATTAGACATACAAATAAGTTGTATTAATTTTCGGCCCTGATTAGGATCGATGTGACTGTTTTTGGAGCATCGCAACGTACAATTTAGAAAGTGAGTTCTTAGGCACCGCCCTAATGGACCCGACGTCTTACATGGGGCATTGGGGATGTATCATGTCCTACACTACTTGAATGTATATATATATATATATATATATATATATATATATATATACACACACAAAATAATATATTTCATCATGAGTGCTCCTTTTTTTTTTTTCTCTTTTCTTTCCCTTTCTGTTGCGTCTGTTTAATGAACAAGTCATGAAAAAGCTAAGTAGAATTATTTAACATCATTGATTGAATGGCTTGTTTTTTTGTGAAATTTTCTCACAGACATAAGTGAGAGAATTTTCTGATAGACAATGAAAGATATGTTGAAGAAGGTGGATGAAGAACAGGGCACTCCCAGCAGAGACCCCAAATTTTATCCCAAAAATAATATAAAATAATATATATCTATATATTATAACATCTCAATTTAAAAACCTCCATAACAGCATTCCTATCATTATCCTTATAACATTTCAAATAATATTAAATAATACATATTCTACCTCATAATCCTATTTATACACATTAAATATTTATTATTTCACTCCAGCAGCATCCCTATCTCTATCCCTATAATTTTTTTAATAATTAAATATGTTTAGGGCGTGAATAGTGCATCACCACAAGTAGGGATGCACTGTTCATATCCCTAAAAATAAATAAGGATAGAGACTCTGTGGAAGCTATTTTGGGTTAAACTCCATTTTTTATCTTCATTTTAGGGATAGAGCACCATATAGGGCTTCTGCTGGAAGTGTCCAATATCTTATAATTTGGTACGTGCTGCAAAGGAGGAATGCCAATAGAAATTTTACACACTTTTTTTTTTTTTTTTTTTTTTTTTTTGGGAAGGAAAATAGGTTTTATTGTATATTGGGAATGGATGATAATTCGAACCATGAATGATACCATAAAGTGCAATCGAGAAAGTGGTGATTTGAGTCCTGGAACATACGTTTTTTTGCAATGCGTCACATATACAGAAAATCGGGTAAAAAGAAGTGAAAATAATAGTTCATGATTAAATATAGATCAAATAATAGATTTAGGGATAGATTTTATGTATAATATACTTCATGGGGTAATTTAAGCAAATAAAAGTTTGTGGGGTAAATTTTGTATAGTTTATGGGGTAAAACGCATTTTTCGATATTTAAATTAGTGTTGAATGTAACAAAGTCTTATCTCTATTTTTTAGTATCGTATTAGGGTAAGGGATAATTACTTCCTCTTAAAACAAATCGATTCTCTCTATATTTTTATTATGTGAATTTTTCAAGCATCATTTCCTCTTAAAACTAAGGAAATAAAGATACAGAAAATTGCACCAACAAATATACCGACCTGTGATCTGTTCCGTCCATTACCCATTAAAAATAAAAAACAAAAGATAAAAGATGTATTACAGCCGCTTGATTTACTTTCAGGGAATGGTTTCGGTTCAAAAATTGGACACTTTTTATAGGACAACGATAGTAGTATGGTAGTTTACGACTCTTACATTTGTTCAAAAGAATATATCAGCCCGCTCGTATTTTGCTTCCAACCGAAAACATGCTTGGCTTGTTGAATATAAGTTATTCACTCTATATCATTTTGTTTGTCACAAAATATAAGTCGTTTTAGATTACCGATTGATATGCCTGAACCGCAATACCGCCTGTGGATCCCTATTCGGGTTCGTCTGGCCGCTAAAGTAGCGGAACAAGGCCGCCCATCACCATCGTCCTCGGGTCCATCGATCAACATGGACCCGCATGTCAGCAGCCCCACGCTTAGTCTTGATGGCCCGTTGTGGCCTCAAGCGAGGCCAAGGGAACCGACCCTCAGAGTTCATAAGGCATTTGGGTCCGCCAGAGATCCGAGCCCACAACACTAGGAGGGAGAGTCTATCGACGATCTCAGCATGATAGGGGAATAAAGGACGCATGAAGCAGCAAGGTCATTAGGGCCGACGTTCACCGGACCCAATATTGGCTCGTTAATTAGCTAAAAGACCTAGTTGTACTATTAGTCCTTTAATGTAATTATGTTGAACTTAAGTCGGTTTCTCCCCTATAAATATGGCTCATTGTATGATATATGCAATTAATAGAAAACAAGGCTATATTCATCCAAAATTCATACTCTCTCTATTGTTCATCAGCACCACCATTATCTCTGCCGTGCCCCTACCGGCAAACACCACTTTTGCACCATCACACAACCAGATATCCACCACATTCTCCACCGCTGAACACTTGAGATAATTTCAACATCATCAGTTGGCTCAGTTACCGGGAACAACAAGCTCTCAGCTCATCACCGGTGTACGGCACCACCGTCGTTTTCCACTTCTACGGCGGCTCTAGGAGGATCTTTATCGTGTTCTCGTGGCTCTTTCATGGTTCCATCTTCAATACTCACGGCTCTCACTCAACTCGGTGGAAATCTTCATCAAAATCTCATTACCGAGTTTAAAAACAAGGTAAACTCCTCGAATCTTGCTCAGAAGTAATGAGTTTGTGTTTGAATCATCACCACTCTCGTTAGTTTTGTTCAAGAAACTCGCCGGTGTCTTCTCCTTGCACTTTCTATCCGGAAATTTTATTTTGGAACTAGTACATGTCATCTTGAGCTTTACACTCGTTAGAGCCAACAATGACGCGTGATTTGTTGAGTTTACACTTGAGAAATCGTCACTCTCTACTTTTTCAAGATTAAGAACGAAGCTTGTGGTGTTGATTGTTGAGTTGACATAGCTTACATGTTTGTCTGCGATTTCGGGGCTTATGTTGAAGTGAAAATTGTATTTGCATATTCTGAGTTTGTTTTGTGCATATTCTGGGTTTGCTGATAGCATATTCTGGGAATTTTGTTGAAATTTGGATTATACCACGTCGGAATCATCAAAAGTTGGTATATTCTCGGACTTCCCGGTTGATTCATCCAGTTGTCCTTGAATTTCCGATATTCCATACGCCGGACCGCCTTTCTAGTTCGCCGGAAATGTCTTTTTCGACAACATACCAATCACGCCACCTGAGAATCAGATATACAAGGTTGGTGAATATCATAGGACAATTGATAATTTGTCAGTGTACTTTATGGATTTTAGCACAGACAACAAATCAGATTTTGCCACATGACAGGCAGCAATGAGTCATAGATAGTACCCTTCACACTAGGGAAAACAACCACTCAGGATCCACCACGTGGAAGGAACGTAGAGGACACGCTTGAAAATACGACTGTGAACTGGAACCCATCCCAGCAGGATGGAAGGGTCAATGATGCTAGGCGCATCATAAAACAAAGGACCAAGTCAAAGGAAGCTGCTGCAACCTCAAATCCGGTCCGTACCGGACTTGCCCGTGAGAAAACAGCTATTGGCACCTCGAGACCCCATCGAAGCCTTGATATAATTCCTGAGAAGATACCCGATGTTAATGACCCCGGGGTAATAGTAGCCTAAAATTATGCCGACTACATCGAGAACTTGTTCTTGGCCAACGAAATCCTCATATCCAAAGGTTTGCCTCTTAAGCCAATTCTGCCACCACCTAAGGCAGGAATCAGCCCGATCAACGAGGCGCCGTAGAAAGATCAGCCAAGAAGAACTCAGCATATCAAAATTGAAGAAAGCATGTGTTCGTCGGGAGCTAAGGGCTGCAAGCAGGCCCCCGAAACGAGTATTGAGAGAAGATCTGCTCTCGAACGTTTGGGTCACGCTGAAAAAAGAACAGTTCACCAGAGGCTGGGCCCTGTCATCTCCGAAAGAAATGTCGCACAACGCTGGGAAATCTGGGACAATCACGATGCCCGCCATATCATTAAGGATAGACGGGTGGAACAAGAGGTAGAATTAGTGTACTACGCTGATTTTGAGGATGTGTTAAGACGAGCTCTTGTACCCACCGTGGATGACAGACTCAAAAAAATGCAGAGACAAATTGAGGAGTTATAGAGGTCAAGGCCATCAGACGAGGCCAAGCAGACCTCTGGAATCAACGTACTCTTTAAGAATATCTTGAGCTCACTGCCCTAAAAAGAGTCACTTATCCGCAGTATCATTACTATCAAGGAATGACTTGCCCGTATGAGTGGATAACCTCGTTCGAGAGCCTGATCATACTAGCGACAATAACAAATCCGCTTGGTGTATAGCCCTAGTAGGCAGTATGCAGGATAGGGCCGCATCATGGATCCGCGGTCTGGATCAAGGATCAATTCAGAACTGGAATGATTTGAAAAACAAGTTTTTAGCAGAGTTTGAAACGGCGGATAGGACAAAGAAGATGATCGAGGACCTATACGACATCCGCCAAGGTGAAACGAGTCGAACAAAAGTTATTACGATGGGTTCATGCGCGTATATGACCAAACCAAGAATATCCTGGATCCTGAGGTAAAATTGAGCTTCCTCACTGGAATCGCAAAGGTCTCATGAAAACACATTTCTCCATCAACCCTCCAAAAAGCCTATGTGACTTGTGATGAGAGACAAATTTTCGCTCATTATTATGACATTTTACCCCATTTCTGATACCACTTTGAGCATTATTGTACCAATTCAAGTCATTAATTGCTTAGTTTCATCCAAATGTGTAAGTAGTAATTATTATATAAAATATCATATTTTGATAGGTTTTGTACCGGTTTAGTAATCGGAGCGTCGTGTCGGGTTTACGCTTGGTATTTTGGTGATTTATTGCACGATTATAGATTGACCAAGACCCCGATAAATAACACGTGGTGAAACTTTGGGGTCATGACATAAAGCTCAACGGATGCGGAAATATAATTATCTGAATAATTTTATAAAATTACGTTACATAGGAGTAGGAGATGGCCGGCTCAGACCGGGAAATTACCGGCTTAAGCCGGAATACCAAAGATTTATCAAGATCGGGTATTTAATAGTCAGGGCAGCTAACTACCTGGCATGACCCGGTCTAGACCGGGAAAAGTCCAGCTTAGACCGGAAGAGGACAAATTATTCTCCATATCCACTATTCACATTCAGAGACGGATATATATATATATATTTGCATATCAAATAAAAGAGAAGGGAGCTTGGTCCACCATCTTCACCATCATTCTTGCAGGCACTTCTACTCCAAGGCTATTAAAGCCAAAATATTAGTTCTATTATTTAGTTAAATTCATCTCAAAATTAATCCCTTGAATGTTAGCTCAACCGGTTGGAGTATCTGATTGGAAGGAATTCAACATCTTGGTGGGTTTCTCCATTGAAGCTCTAAGAAGAAGAAGCAAGCTTACCCTTTGCATATTCATCAGTTGTAATCGGTAACATTCTAGTTTATTTTGTTTTGTTGTTCTGATTACTATGAATGCTAATTTAATCATGTTAGTATTTGTAGTAATGAGTAGCTAAATTTGTAAGTAGCCAAGATGATGTTGTTGTGATAGTTATTAATCTCTATTAGTTGATCGGGAATGTTAGTTGATATATTTCATTGCTTTATGTGTTGTTGTTATCTTTTCCTATTTGTACCGTATTGCTTGTCGGTGTTGGATTGATCACCTAGCACTAGCACACACACACTTAGTTGAGACCGAAAGGAGATATTAGGTGTGGGAGAAGGAATAGGAAAACCGGAAGGTAAAATTGACCTTAATTGGAATTTGATTTCTTATCCGGGGGTTATTGTTCATTCATTGCATTCAAGAACCTAATCATGTTGAATCATTAGGTCTAGGACACTTAGACCAAGGAGGAGACATAGAGTAGTTTCATTCACTCGTATGAGGGGAAACTACTAGCTTAGGAGTGTACCGGTAACACACACTTGAACACTAATGGAAGGTTGGTAGGTAGTTCATTCCCATGATACTAGTAGAGATATACTTGATCATTGCATTGTCTTGGCTATGCCTGTTATTGTAGTAGTAGATTTTAGATACATTTACCTTCTTGTGTTATTGCGACTTAGATCAAGATAATAATAGCTTTTTGGTGTTCAACCTCACAATCCTCGTGGATACGACCTTGACCACTAGACTAGACTAAAATTGACCCGATACCCTGCCGGTAAGATTGGACACCTAGAAAAGTCAAGATCAACTTGCTAGATCAGGCCCGAAAATATGGACTGAATGTGGCGACGCCCTCGCCCTCAGAGAAAGGAAAAGTGATTGAGCTAAAATTTATCCCAACAAAAAAATTTATAAAGACTCGAAACCGTGGGCAAACTAACTCTCTAACCGGCAGTGTACCGGGTCGATTGCTAGAATAGCTACAGGAGTTCGAGGTCGAACCCAAGGGAAAAGTGTTTGTGAGTACCAAAGCGAACGTGTTACTTAGTCTAGGCGAACAATCTTTTTAAAGTGTTTGTATACTACAAAGACACTAAAGTGATTCTTACTAACAAACCTAAAGATTAAAAAAAGGAAAGAAGATTAAACTACTAGGTTTTAAAGATATATTAAGGGACATAGCCGAACCATGATCAAAATAGCTAGTTTCAACCTCAAGGATAGACAAAACCGGGAGTGTGCATTAAAACAAACGAACTCTCGCATTCAATTTCACGGGTGCGTACTCCTAATTCCGGTGCTAAGGTCTGAACAACTCTCTCCTAACACCTTATGCCACGTTAACTACCCTTCCCTTAAGAAGATTCACTAACAAGACATGCTATGCACTAGAGCCGCTTAAACGTTAAAACGAGTAACCTCACTTTGGGCTCGGGCTTAACAACTAAGCCGAGTCTACGCCGCGATCTTAGAACCCCTTTTCCCAAACCTCCCCGCAAAATACATATATAAGATTGGTATGTGAGAATACTAAATTAGGTGATCAATCTAATCTAGTGATGTTATAACAAGTTCTAAGACATGAAACAAGCAAGATTAAACAATGAAAAGCACTACCCACTCCCAATTTCATCACCCAAAGGGTGATTTCACCAAATTTCACATGATTCGACTATGAAAAGGGATTAGCTATTCATTATACTAGTTAAAACATAAAAGAAACAGTAAATTAAAGACATGATAAGTGAAAGAAAGAAGAAATTTACCATAGAAGTGAGAAATTCGAAATTGAGATCCAAAAAGTACAATATGAAGAACTAATTAAAAGATGGTGTCTTAGTGTTTGAAGTAGAAATCTGAGCTAGAAAATGGAAAGATTAAGCTTAGATTATATTGATTAAAGCTAAGAGAATGTATTCTAAGCTATTACAAAAATTCGAGCTAAAAAGAGGTAGGTTTTGCTATGAGAATCGTTTCCCTCAAGAAATAGTCTAAGGGGGTATTTATAGGAAGGGGAAAATCTGCAAAATTCTGGCCTCAAACGCACATTTGGGCGGTTGAACCTGGCGTTTCACATCTTCAAACGCGCGTTTCGCTTCATTTCTGGGCAGGCTCTTGTCTAATCTTCAACTGGAACGCGCGTTTGGAGAGGTTGAAACGCGCGTTTGGAGGACTTGGAACGCGCGTTTAGGATAGTTTGAAACGCACGTTTGGAGAGGTTTAAATCTGATCAAGATGAAAGCTTTTGAAATGCCTGTTTGGGGGTTCAAACGCACGTTTGAACCCCATTTGCTCCAAAACTTCAACTTTTCTTCCCTTTTGATCTCTTCTCTCGCCTCGATCATGTTTTTCACCATCAATCATCACCTTCCGGGTCCTCAAGACACTAATACCATGCAACATCATGAACGACCAAAAACATCCAAACAATTCCGGAGGGTAAAAGTGCTTGGGAATAGGGTTAATATCAACAAAAAGGGGTAATAATCCATCAAAGTAACGGATTCACTCCCTGTGCCATAAACTCACGATATCGCCCCGAAAAACGGTTTAAATAACCCAAAAACGTGCTAAACATGTGCTAAACGGGGGAAAATGCACCGGAATCACGTAAAGTTGACTCCCATCAAAAAGCAAAGAGCGATCACAACCAGGATCGCAAAGAGGATCGCAAGGAGAATCGAAGAGAGGATCGCAGGAAGAAGGACGACCGTGAAATCATAAAACCTGTCAAATTCGACGAGAAGGAATTCATCCCTTTGAACACCAAACCCTCACATATTTTGTTTGAGATCCACGATCGAATAGAGAAGCCCAGGCCCATGAAGGCCGACCCGAAGCTTCGCGATCAAACTAAATACTGTGACTTCCACGAGGATCGTAGCCACATTAGTGATGAATGCATAACTTTGAGAAGAATCATTGACAAGATGATCAGGGAAGGTTCTTTGGATAAATATAAGAAGCATGGTGGAGCCAATGGCGGGGGTAACGGAACTGACAGACCTCCCCACAGGTATGCAAATGAAATTCGAGTTATCTTGGAGGAATTTCCAAGCAACACTCAACTCAAGAGCCAAATCAACTCGATTAATGTCTGAGAAATTGAGAAGCCAATAATCTTAGGTGAATTGGGGCAGGCAATTTCCATTACCAGAAGTGAGATAGCAGACCCGCCGGGGGCGATGGAAGTACCCGTGGTGGTCCAAATTGGAATTAACAACTTCGGGGTAAACAGAGTTCTCCTAGACACTGGAGCTGGAAGAGATATCATCTACATGGACACCCTCAAGCAACTTAAGCTCCGGACATCCAAGCTAATGCCTTATTTAGGAATGTTAGAAGGGTTTTTGAATGATAAAGTCAAGGTCATAGGCACGGTAGACCTCGACGTCGAAATTTATGACTATGGGTTTACACGTACGGAGAAGATACACTTTCTAGCGGTCGACTTGCATTCGCATTACACGGAGATCCTAGGAAACCCCGCCCTCAAAAAATTTCAAATGGTCGTTTTGACGCCTCATCAATGGGGCAAGTTTTGAAGGAGGAATCAACGTCGTCGTGAGTCGGGCAGATCTCTTACTTGATCACATCACCAAGAATAGGACCGACTACGCAGACCGAGGCAATACTATGAGACTTAGAATCGAATACTATAGAGCCACATCAGGCTCGGGTCAAGTTAATGCAGTAAATGAGATTGAAGGTGGAGAAGGTTCAAGCCAAAGCATCGAGATGAATGGAGTTGAGCTCCTTGACCAAGCCTTAGGCCAAACTGGAAACGTAGATGAGGTCGGACCCAAGAAGATCATATATGACACTCTACAGATAAGGGACGAGCCAAATTTTACTGCGAAAGATGAATTGATTGAGATAATCATAAATGAGAAATATCCAGATCAAAAGATTAAGATTGGGGCTCAGATGGAGGAGCAAGTTGGAACCACCGCAAGGTTACAGAGACCGGTAATCAGCCAAGCAAAGGGGATAGGACGGCCAGGCTCCATAGCGAGGCCGAAATTTATAGCTTCACGATGAATCAAAAGGCCCCAATCGACAATCACATCCATAATATTAAGGGCGTGAAGGAGGATAGTCTCATCCTCAGCAACCTCCTTCAAGTCGTCAGTCAAGAGGGCACAAGTATTGATGAATCGTTTCCACTCTCTAGCATCTCTAGACAGCTCAGAAACAACCCCCTCCAGGGAAGGGTCCCACTCGCCCATAAACAAATACTGGAGGGCACCCATGCCATGAGCACATTTGCAAAGCTCGTCGTCAAGATCCCAGGCCGACTCGTAATGAACAACGGGGCTAACGGGACAAAGATGATAGAAGTTGTTGGTCCCAGAGAATGGTGAAAATATAGTCGGAGAGGGGGGGGGGGTGAATGACTATATTGGAGTTTCAAAATCTTTTCCTATTTAATAAGCTTTTGGGCAGCGGATAAATCCCTTCTATATGATTGTTTCAAAATAGTTCAAGCACAGACAAAATATAAAATAAACTGTTGTAAGTAAATGCTGTAAACTAAAATGCAGTAAGTAAATGAACACAAAGATTTATAGTGGTTCAGAGTGGTGTAATCCCTTAATCCACTCTTCTCCTGTGATGATTTGAAGAATTCACTATTGTCTTTCACCAATACAATAGTTATGATTGTCCTTGGCTACACAAACTTCACAATCTACAGACTATCACTCCCTGGCTACAAAAGCTTCAGTGACTCAGTCTCCCACATTGCTTTTTGAGAACAAATCATTCGGCATCTATCACTTCAAGGTTGCAATTCCTTCTCAGACAATCTGATTCAATTGCTTCAGTTTGGTGTGAATTAGATTCACAGAGGCTTGATCATACTCAGTACTTGATATAGATTTGATGCTCTGTTTTCTGAGTTTGATCTTCTGGATATATCTTTTAAGTTCAGAAAGAGGGCTTGTAAATCTGATAGAGTTTCAGCACTTAGTGTTCTTTTAAATTTGACATAGTTTGGTGTGAATTAGATTCACATAGGCTTGATCAGACTCAATATTTGATATAGATTTGATGCTCTGTTTTTTGAGTTTGATATTATGGATATATCTTTTAAGTTCAGAAAGAGGGCTTATAAATTTGACAGAGTTTCAGCACTTAATGTTAACCTATCTGTGTATTCGCATTTTATTTTTTGTTTCTGTCAATGCCTTCTATTTATAGCCTTGATTTCCTTGATTTGAAAATTCATCCGTTGGCTATTTAATACTCAGAATCATCATTGATTCTGGCTTGATTAAATCCTTGATTTTTCCTTGGTTTTTTTCTCCTTGATTTCAGTGATCCGGATTTTCTTCAAACATTCATCATAAATCCGTCCTTGATTGATTCTGCATTAATTGCTTGATCTTCGATTTAATCTTATTGCAGATCTCATAAGTATTAGATTTGACTTACTTGGCAGTTCTGATCATTACTTCACCATTGAGATGCTCTTCACTGTTATTTATTTAGTCAGTCAGTAGAACCTTCACTTAGCCGGTTTGCTGTTTTTATTGTATCTTTCCTTCTACAATGATTCCTCATGTCCAATGTATGTTTGTACTTCACTGATCCTTGATTTGGGTGAGATCAGTGTACACCATATTAAAAGGAATAGATTCCATCACTTAGACTTACCCAAGGTCATCACATACTTCCTTGGTTGTAAGTCAGTCCATAGGTCTTCACTTCACGGTGCTGGTTCATTGGCTGTCTTCACTGAGCTGCTCCAATGTCTTTACTGAGCCAGCCTACTAGTCTATTACAGTGCGTGTATGACTAAACTTATACAACATGTCAGACATCTAAGTAAAGCCTATACAAGCATTACTACTCATTTAGACTTATTCCAGGCTTGCTATAACAGCTAGTATGGCCATCATCAAAACAATAAAATGTTCCTATCAATTTCCCCTATTTTGATGATGCCAAAACCCTCATAAGCCTAAATATAAAGTCAATCACTTAAGTGTAAAGAGTAGAATAGAACTCAAAAAATTTATTCATACATAAAGGGCATAAATATTCAAAAGTAGAAACCTATTACAGTCTACTTTCTAAGGGCTAGTTCTTTCAGGCTTACCACTACCTTCCCCCTTTTTGGTAGCATCATGTCTCTATTTCAGAATTTTGTTTGTGGCCTTAGACACTATTATGATTGTGTCAAGATGCTTGATGGCATGATCCAGGTTGCTGTCAAGGGCTTGAATTTGTTGAGAGTGAGTTTCCAGTACGTCAACCACAGGGTTAAGCCTGCCATCAACTGCACTTGCTAGATGCTCTAGATTTATATGGACATGCTGTGTGATCAATGAATTCGGTTGACTTAGTAGATCCTCTTGATTTTCTATCAAAGCATCTTGGACCTCAATGTTGCTGAGAAGAGCATTAATCTTTTGCTCCATGAAAGTATAACCACTCCTCAGTGTTGTTTGGAGGTTTTCCATATTGAGAGTTTTCTTTTCCATGTCCACAATCATAGGATTAATATCCAGATGAAATGATCTATCTGGATGGTCAGTGGTAGGTTGTGCCTATTCTGGTGTTGTTGCATCATTAGGTTCTTGTTCTGCTTGTTCTTCTTCAATCTCCATGTCAGATAGAGATTGTTGAGGGTTGCTTGATTCACCAAGTTCTGGTAGGGACTTAGTTTCTCCTTCATCTGCTGTAGCTTCAGCTTCCTTAGCAACAGAAGATAGTGAAATTATTGTTATTCCCCATTGCTTATTGCTGGAGGTCCTTGTTGAGTCTGTTGGTGGTGCTCTCTCAGCTGATCCACTCAGCTGCTTTTCATCTTTAGTCTTACTCCTTTGGATAACATCCTGGAGTGTCAAGTTATCATTAGAATCATCTTTTTCCTCTTGATCATCAGTGTGATGATCATCTTCTGCCTCTTCTTCTTCTTCTTTCTCTTCCTCTTTTGTTAGATGAAGCTCTTCATCATCCACTTCATGTTCATCAGATTGATGATGGGCTTCTTCCTCT
Source organism: Gentiana straminea (assembly GCA_036785695.1). Lineage (NCBI taxonomy): Eukaryota > Viridiplantae > Streptophyta > Magnoliopsida > Gentianales > Gentianaceae > Gentiana > Gentiana straminea. The sequence goes on along the minus strand of JAVUPR010000046.1, from coordinate 2,186,494 downwards.
GAATCTTCTTCATCCTCACTTATCACCAAAGGTCTGTCCTCATGCTTGGCTGGATCCTGAGTTGAGCTTCTTTAGTTTGAGATCTAGTTCTTCTTCTGAACCCAGAACTACTGCTCTCAGGTTGCTTTCTTTTCTTTCCTATTCTTGTTTGCAACTTTCTTGATTCCTTGACATAAGTGAACATCACTTTTGCCTCATATAGTTTGTGCAAGTGAATGGGTTTCACTTTCATACAATCCATCAAGTGTTGAAGTGGAACTCCAAATGATTTTCTGACCCAGAAAGCACCTTTCTTTTGCTTCCCTTTCTTCGCTGCTAATTTTCCAGCATCTAGTTCTCCTTTAATATGCTCTTTTAATCTGTTGAATATGAAGTTTGGGGGTCTGATTGTTGAATCTTCAGGCTTATCACTTCTTTCCTCCTTAATCTTGCCGGTGTTTTCTTTGCCTCCAAAGGTAACTTTGGGTCCATTAAAAGCTTTGAATTCAGTCAGCCATCCCTTATTGCATGTCATATGTCTGGAACATCCACTGTCTATGTACCAGACATTCTACAAAACAAATTAAGCAAATTTAGGTACCCAACACTATTTGGGTCCATACCTGTTAGCAGTCATGCCTCCTACTCCAAGTGTGTATCCAAAAGATTTTCTCCTTGGAGGGTTGAAGTCATCAACCTTATATGTATAAGGCATGGCCGAATAGCTTCTAATAGTTTCACTAAAAGTATTCTAATACATTTCTCTATTTTTTGGTGTCTTATAGCTTTCAATGTATGTTTGTACTTCACTCATCCTTGATTTGGGTGAGATCAGTGTACACCATATTAAAAGGAAGAGATTTAATCACTTAGACTTACCCAAGGTCATCATAGACTTCCTTGGTTGTAAGTCAGTTCATAGGTCTTCACTTCACTGTGCTGGTTCCTTGGCTGACTTCACTGAGCTACTCCAATGTCTTTACTGAGCCAGCCTACCAGTCTATTACAGTGCTTGTCTGACTAAACTTATACAACAAGTCACACTTCTAAGTAAAGCCTATACAAGCATTACTACACATTTGGACTTATTTCAGGCTTGCTATAACAGCTAGTATGATGGTCATCAAAATCATAAAATGTTCCTAACAGAAGTTGTTAATAACCTCTGGGGTAAACGGAACCGAAACTCCACGAAGGGAGACGGGGGTAACCCTCCCGACAGGGGCACCCAGGGACATCATCGAGTAAAACTCGCGTGCCATTGTAATATTGCACCTGCCAGAGGGTGCAACTACAAAATTACTCTACCGAAAAGAGAAATACGAAGTTCCGAGCCCCCATCGATTTTATTCAGGTTCAAATCCCTTTCCACAAGGATCGGAAGCTTATCGAAGTGACTCTAAAAATTAGCAAGGGCAATAACGGATGAGGTGTTGAAGAAAAGGGACAACTCATTGTTAGACATGATGAAGAAAAGAGAAAGAAGACAAAAATCTTATTTATTGCCAGATTTCAAAAATTGCAGGTATCTTGGAAAAATGGGCGGTCCTTCCTTTAATAGAAGAGGTAAAAAAAATCCTACGGTTGATATCAAAAGAAACGGATGGATGAGGATCAAAGTCTTTTCAGATTTCAAATTTTGAAATTTGAAGAGCCGCAATAGCAGTCAATACAACAGTTACTTGAGGGTCATTAAAGTGACTGTCAGCTCCGAGCCGCATCTGACACGTACCCAGAAAAAATCTTGCTTTTCAGACACAATCACTACAGCAAGTACGATCCTTCTTGACCCGCAGATAATTTGAAAAATAGGGCCGCACAAGGAAAACTCTGGAAACGGATCTAGATTATTTCAATCAAGCTCGCTGATAATCTTGCTTGAACCAAAGGGGGACGCATATGGAAATTTTCGATTCAGTTATCAAATTTAAGTCGGATTTTATGTTGGATTCTTTTAGCGAGCCTGATATAGTTATCAACCTCACTAATAACAAGGGGCCGACTGCCAAAGTTTTGAATCCAGATTTTAAGTTCGAAATTACTTTAGGCGAGCCCGTTGTTAAAAGCCCTAGACCTCGCCAAAAGCAAGGGGCCGCATGCGTATATGTATCTATGCCGAATTTAATTGGCGAACCCGGAGAAGACTGGACATTTCGAGCAATATACAAATATCAAAGCAAAATATTTGCGGATAAAAAATAAAGACAGATCCAGCATACATGGAAAAAAATCAAAGCAACAAACAGGCATACATTCGAAGGCCAAAGCAGCGGCCGCAAATTTACTACAGCTATTATATATTATTGTTTTAAAAAAAACGGCGGATCCAAAAAGGATAAGTTCAAATAAGTTCAAAACTAAGCATCTTCATTTGTTTGAAGGCGAAGTCTGCAAGTGGTCACCAGATAAATTCAGATACTGGTCACCCTCTTGTTCAAGACTCTTCTCCCCGCCTTCAACACCAGCACCGCCACTACCCTCAGCATTTGTGGCGGCACCGTCGCCGAGCCCCCCTCTCTTGGCAAGCTCCTCAGCATCCTTAATAGCCTTTGTGGCTGCCTTCTCCTACTCATTCATCATGGCATGAAGGTTACCCTTATTAACCTGGGGAGGATGGTTTTCCTTTCTTGACACAATCTTCTAGGAAATCGGCCAGTTGTGCCTCAGTATAGAGGAGATCAGTATGAAAAGCCCTCAATGCGGGATCGTCTTGATCCGTCGTCAACCAGTCCTGCAGGTGTCCAGATCGGGGGCCTCCTCACAATAAGCCCTTATACACCTGGATATATGGTAGAACCCCTGATCGAACCCATCCAACAGCGCCTTCGATATCTCTGCAGTATGCTTAGCAATGGCAGCCTCGGCCTCGTCCAGCTCAGCCCTAAGCCTATCAGCATGCTCCTGGATCTCCTCCATTTTGGAAAGAGCTCGGTCTCTTTCAGATTCGGCAGACTTCTACAGATCAACGGCTTTTTGAGCTCTCTTAACGGCGGCCTCACCCTCTTGAATTTTCTTTGAGAGATCCACATTCTCATAGCGGAGCCGGCTCATTTCGGCCTGGAGAGCTTTCTCTTTTTTCTCAGCCTCTCCGTCCCGTTGAGACTCTTCAGTCAGCTTCTTCCTCGACTCGGCAAGCTGGTTGACCGTCTGCTTTGCCTCTATATGCAACCCCACTCGACTTGCTTCAACTTGGTGGTGACCTGAAAGAAGAATGGGTTTATAAATCAAACTAATAGAGAAAATATAGAAGAAAGAAAACAATACTTAGAAGACACCTTACCGCGCTGGTAGGGCAGTTAAACGAACCGATCGTTCGTGAAAAAAGCTCGAACTCAGCTCGTTTAAGCTCATTCAAGGTCGCTCGTTAATGGTATTGAGCCGAGCTCGAGCAGTTTCTCCTGCTCGTTTACTAAACGAGCGAACACGAGCCCTGCTCGTGAACGCTCGTTAGTGTTCGCGAACTTAGGTAATATATATAAATAATATATACACATTAACATTTTACACATTGAGTTAGCAGTTGAACAAGCTGAGCTCGAAAAAAATTACTATTGAACGAGCCAAGATAAAAAAAAATAGTATTGAACAAGCCGAGCTCGAGTTCAAGCTTGTTCGCGAGCTTGATATCGAGCTCGAGCTCGAGCTCAAACATTTTTCATACTTATCGAGCCGAGCTCAAACGGCTTTTTAGGCTCGTTTGTGTTAACGAGCGAGCTCGAACAAGCACGATTACAAACGAGCTCGAGCTTGAACTTCAGCTACTCGGCTCGACTCGGCTCGTAAACAGCACTACGCGCTGGCAGTGGACCCATACAACCCAAGCGCTTCGGCCAAAAGATGAGCACTGCAAAAAGGCCCGGCCGAGGCCGTTGAAGCCACCACATCCACTTGAGCTATCCAGTTGACAATCCCTTGACCAACTATCAGCTGCGGCATGTCAGACAACCTAAACGTAAGATGTCGCAAAGGAACCACATCGGCAATTGCTGTGGACAGTTCCCCCGCCCTCTGAGGGGTGAGAGGTTGCTTCATAAAATCCGTATCTAGCCATAGAGTCGTTTTCCCTGCTGGTCCTATCAAAAATATCTTCTTAGGTGGCATCTTGCCTTTATCAGCGAAATCCTTGTTGGGACTCTCGGTTAAATCTATGGAAACAAGGGGCGAAGCGCCGGAAGAGATCGGATTGACCGCAACCACTTTGGCAGAGTCAGTAACGATGGCAGCATTTGAGCCCTGAGTGGCGACATCAGTCTTGTTTTTCTTAGAGGAAGCAAATTCGTCAGCCACGACACCTTCCTCGTTAATAAGCCCAGCTAATTTCGTCTACCGAGGGAACTGTGAGGAAGGGAAAGCAAGTGTTGCTGGTCACTTCAAGCAAGGGCAAGGCAAAAGCCCAGAAAAAGTCCAAGAAGGCGAAGGCTGCACCTAAGCCAATGCCTAAGATAGCAAAAGACAAATCCAAGGATGCTTGCTTCCATTGAGGTGAGACCGGACATTGGAGGAGAAACTGCAAAGGCTTCTTGAGTACCAAGAAGAAGCATTATGATGCTTCGACTTCAGGTATATTTATGATTGAGATCAACATTACTTCTTCTAAGTCTAACCACTGGGTATTAGATACTGGTTGTGGTTCTCATATTTGTACGAATACGCAGGCACTAAGAAGAACTAGAGATCTGAGGAAAGGAGAGGTGGACCTACGCGTTGGAAATAGAGCAAGTGTTGCGGCACTGGCCGTAGGAGTTTATTTTCTTTCATTGCCCAGTGGGCTAGTACTAGAACTTAATAACTGTTATTTTGTTCCCGTTCTTACGAAGAACATTATTTCTATCTCTGCATTAGATGTTGATGGATTTTCTTTTACGTTTGAGAATAAATGTTGTTCTTTTTCACGTGATGGAATCTTTTATGGTACTGGCATACTTAGCAATGGTCTCTACATATTAGATATGAATGTTGACGTACTTAATATAAATAACAAGAAAGCCAAAACAAATGACTTGAATGAATCCTACTTATGGCATTGTAGACTTGGCCATATAAATGAGAATCGCATTTCCAAACTCCATAAAGATGGAATGTTGGATCAATTCGATTACGAATCGTTTGATACATGCGAAGCTTGTCTACTTGGCAAGATGACAAAGTCACCTTTTAGTGGCAAAGGGATAAGATCCAACGAATTGCTTGAGCTCATACATACTGATGTATGTGGCCCAATGTCAATTCAAGCCAAGGGAGAATACTCTTATTTTATCACATTCACTGATGACCATTCTCGATATGGTTATATATACTTAATGAAGTATAAATCTGAAGCCTTTGAAAAGTTCAAGGAGTTCAGAAGTGAAGTGGAGAAACAACTAGGTAAAGAAATCAAAACACTTCGATCCGATCGAGGCGGAGAATACCTAGATGGAGAGTTTCAAGACTATTTGAAGGAGAATGGGATTCTACCTGAATGGACCCCTCCCGGGACGCCACAAATGAATGGCGTGTCTGAGAGGAGGAACCGCACCTTGTTAGACATGGTGCGATCCATGATGAGCTACGCAGTTCTTCCAAAATCATTTTGGGGGTATGCTCTTGAAACCGCATCCTATACACTGAACCGAGTTCCATCAAAGACGGTTGAATACACACCATACGAGGTATGGCATAAGAGGAAACCGAGTCTAGCCTATCTTAAAACTTGGGGTTGTTCGACTTACGTGAAGAGGATGATGCCCGACAAATTAGAAGTTAGATCTGACAAATGTCTTTTTGTGGGTTATCCTAGAGAAACTAGAGGATACCAATTTTACCAACCTGAGGAACAAAAGGTGTTTGTTGCCAGGACTGGCCACTTTCTGGAGAAAGAGTTTATTCTAGATAGGTTCAGTGGGAGTAAAATTGATCTTGAAGAAATTCGAGAACCGCTTACGGATAACAGTCAGTTGGTGGAAGTAGAGGACTTGCCACATACAGATGCGACACCATCCTCTACCGTGGACACACTAGCACCTCGAAGATCCACCAGGGAACGCCGTGAACCTGAAAGGTATACCGGGGTGTATCTCATGGAAGATGAGGACCCTAGAACTTATGAGGAAGTGCTATTAAGGCATGACAAAGAGAAATGGCTGGAAGCCATGAATTCTGAAATGGAATCCATGAAAGACAACCAAGTTTGGAACTTAGTTGACACCTGAGGGAATAGTTCCCATACGGTGTAAATGGGTCTTTAAGAGAAAGACTGACATGGACGGTAACGTGACTACCTACAAGGCTAGGTTAGTGGCAAAAGGTTATAAGCAAAGACAAGGAGTTGACTATGACGAAACCTTTTCGCCTGTTGCCATGTTAAAATCCATTAGAATTTTGCTCGCTATTGCAGCATACCATGATTACGAAATCGCGGATGGATGTGAAAACAACTTTCCTTAACGGGAACCCGTCGAGGAAGTGTATATGACACGGCTTTCGAGGGTTTCACAACCAATGACGCCGGATGGTGTGTAAACCGCAAAGATCCATTTATGGGTTAAAGCAAGCTTCTCGGAGTTGGAATCTTCGCTTTGATGAGATAATCAAACAGCTTGATTTCATCAAGAACGAAGATGCTGTGTTTACAAGAAGGTTAGTGGGAGTGCCATTGTGTTCTTAGTGCTTTATGTAGATGACATATTGCTCATAGGGAATGATGTGCCTATGTTACAATCGAGTCAAAGCTTGGTTATCCAAGAACTTCTCAATGAAGGACTTGGGTGATGCACCTATATTCTAGGAATAAAGATCTATAGAGATAGATCTAAAAGGTTGCTTGGTCCGTCGCAATCCACCTATATAGACAAGATGCGAAGAGATTCAAGCATGGAGCGATCCAAGAAAGGTTTGCGCCCATGTCACATGGGGTCTACTGTCGAAGGGAATGAGTCCTAAGACAGAGGAGGAAAGGGCACAAATGAGTAAGGTCCCTTATGCTTCGGCAATCGGGTCTATCATGTATGCCATGTTATGCACAAGACCAGATGTCTCGTACCCTCTTAGTATGACTAGTAGGTACCAGTCCAATCCAGGTGATGGTCACTGGATTGCTGTCAAGAATATCCTTAAGTACTTGAGACGTAGTAGGGATATGTTCCTGGTTTTCGGGAATGATGATTTAGTATTACGAGGTTACACAGATGCCAGTTTCCAAACTGACAAGGATGACTTTAAGTCACAATTTGGATTTGTTTTCACGCTTAACGGCGGGGCAGTGAGCTGGAAGAGTTCCAAGCGAGAGACTACCGCAGACTCTACAACGGAAGCCGAATACATAGCGGCCTCGGAGGCGGCAAAGGAAGCGGTTTGGATGAAGAAGTTCATTACCGAACTTGGTGTGGTTCCCTCCATTGAAGGTCCAAAGCCTCCTCGTACCGTGATAATAATGGAGCGATATCTCGATCAAAGGAACCAAGGTCTCATCGAAGTCCAAACATGTGCTACGGCGCTATCACTTGATTAGAGAGATAGTAGATAGAGGAGATGTAAAGATAGAGAAAGTCCACACGGATGATAACATAGCTGATCCGTTAACCAAGGCATTGTCTCAAGCTAAGAATGAGAAACATGTTCACTTGCATGGGCTTAGGCATATGGGTGATTGGCTTTAGGCCAAGTGGGAGATTGTTGGAAAGGTGTCCTAAACCCAATCGGGTTGGACCGGATCCGACCGGGTCGGGTCGTTTACAGTCTATTTAGTTCATGTAATAACTTTATTATGATTAATAAAAGCACTTATGTTATTATATATTGTTTATCTTCATATTATTTGTTGTGTATATATAGTAATGTCCCTAGTATCAATCTGTGATAGAGAAACCATGATAGGCGATTATGGTTGATGAGATCTCTAATCACTATAACAAGGTTGGTACTTAAATGTCTCTAGTCTTATGTATTATCAAATGGGACATTGATAGTATAATCAGACTAGCACGTATTGGATGTCTTCTATCTTTTAGAAGATAGGGATAGATCTCGTCTATCAAAGTGTAGAGACACTTGGACTGTACGTGGACGTGTATTAGAGAATGCGTACGTTAGACTGACCCACTTACATTAAGTGTCACACTATGTGGCGGTTGTGTAATTATCCTTTTGACCGGAGTCTTCATGGCATCACGGTGTGGATTGTCATGCTTTGACACTATTGAGATTTCTCCTAACCACGGGGCGATCATGCGGTAGTGATTGGGTATGATATTGAAGCGGCGGAGTATACATGATTGGTCGTCCGGGAATCGCGTATCCTATGATTGGGATCGAATATCCGAAATGGCCTTCTTATAAGGAATGTCTAGCTCTCGAGAATCTTTGCAAAGTGGGAGTAAATGTGTTATTCCGAGAGAGCATGATATCCAGATTATAAGATACGATCGTTAATGTATAGACACTCGAGATATGATCGTATGGATATTATTACAGCGATAGGATTGTAAGTTACACGGTAACTGCTTCACATGAAAGGTAGTAGTCATTGCTTTTGACTCTTCCGATGATTGGGGGTCACGGTGTGTTGCTAGACGCTATCCCGTGATCGTTAGGTATGAAGGGCATTTTAGTAAATTACACTTTGTGTCTACGGCCAACATATTCGGAAGCCTATCGGGTCACACACATATGAACATCGAGTCGGATTAAAATGCGGTTATAGTTGATAACCAAATAAGGAAAGTTTATCTCTAGACTATAAATGTTATAGTGGTAAATTAATATGGTGGTATTTATTTATTATGAATAAATAAAATACAAGATATTAATTATATACAAATTATATTAATTAAAGAATATTCCGGAAGCCAATTTATTGGCATATAGGGCGCCACTTTTAAGTGTATAAGATACACTTGGATTGTGCACTTTAATTAATAAAGATTGCCATAATATTAATATAAGATATTAATTGATTTTGAAAAAAATAGATTTATGGTAAGAAGATAATTATAATCAATATGAGATATTGGCAAAATAAATTATAATTAAAGAGATAAATGAATCTAGTTGATTTTTCCTTATTTTATTGGAAAAATGTTTTCTTCTCCTCCACACCATATGGGGCGCCTCAACCACTATATATAGGAGGTGGGTGTCAAGCTCTTTTGTACAACACAATTGCAAGAGTTTATAATTCTTGTGAAAAAAATAGAGAGCCTTCCATAGTGAGTTTGTGAGGGAAGAAAAGGTCCGGTCTAGCAGCCGGAGTTTTTCCGATAGCAATCCAAGGAGGATTCGGCAAGGGGTTCGTGTGGATTAGCGATAGAGGCCGGACGCGTGGACGGCTTGCGCATTGAACTACTCTCCGTTGGCGGTCAAAGCGACGATCTTACAGATCATCTAAGGTATAACCGTCAAACTACTTAACATGTTTATTGCATTAAACGAAGAACGATCTAGAAAAGGAAATCAAATTTTAAATTCCGTTGCGTTAAACTAGTGATTTCCCAACAGTGGTAGCAGGGCCAGACTTCGAGCTTAAGCAATAAGCATAAATTAATTGCGTAGTATTTAATCGATAGATGCAAGATTTAAATCACGAAACGTTAAAACAAAAAAAAAATAGGGTTTATGGGGGTCGGCCGACTGGCGGCGCCCCCATCCCTCAGCGGCGGCGGTGGTCTTCGGGCTGCCGTCCGTCGGCTCTCTTCTTCCAATGGGGGAGATCAACCCTATTCGTTTTGTGATATTTTATTGTGCATACATATCTCGTTTGTTTAGTTGTGTCATATGGCCAACCAATGGTTCAAATAGTTTGGACCATTGGGAAACCATATGGCATGTTGGCCTTTCCAAATTTTGATTTGGAGTAGGCCTAGGCCCTTTTCAAATATTTGATTTGTAAAGGCCTAGGCTAGCCAAGCCACTTCCAAAATTTTGATTTTGGAAAGTGGCCAGGCCTAAACCAAAATTATTTGGCCTTTCCAAATATTTGATTTGGAATAGGCCTAGGCCCTTTTCAAATATTTGATTTGTAAAAGGCTAGGCCTAGGCCATTTCCAAAATTTTGATTTTGGAAAGTGGCCAGGCCTAAACCAAAATTATTTGGCCTTTCCAAATATTTGATTTGGAATAGGCCAGCCCTTTTCAAATATTTGATTTGTAAAAGGCCTAGGCCACTTTCAAAATTTTGATTTTGGAAAGTGGCCAGGCCTAGACTAAAATAATTTGGCATTTCCAAGTATTTGATTTGGAATAGGCCTAGGCCCTTTTCAAATATTTGATTTGTAAAAGGCTAGGCTGGCCACTTCCATAATTTTGATTTTGGAAAGTGGCCAGACCTAAGCTAAACTTAGTTTTGGAAAGGAAACAAATAGGAGACTTTATAATTTTAATTTTATTTTGAATAGTTCAAATTTAATTGAAATTAAAATCGATTTAAAATTAAATGTTAATTTTAATTTTCGATTAAGTCATATAATTATTTAAAAGTTATTTAATTATTTGATGTGATAAAATAAAGACGCATGAGTAGTTAAAATTAGAATTTAATCTTTTTCATAAGATAAAATTGTATGGATTAGATGTGTAGATATAATGTGATTATATGGACCCCAATTGATCATGGACTCGACCAATAGGATAGATGGGAATGTTTTCTTTATGTTGGTTTTTGAAAAATTGTCCTAGGCCGTTATGAAGAACGTGACCTAGTTTACTTTTTGCAATTATCCTATTCCCGTTAGCCCCCCCCCCCCCCCGTGTGCGGCGGGTGTAATTATTTATTATGTAACAAGAATGGAGCAAGAAGTTGAAGACCAATGAGAGATAAAGAACCCATTGGCGTACAGCAATAAAGATCCTATTGGCGGTTGCAGATACCCTTAGTTTGTAACCCGCGGTTTCGTCAGTTTGTATTCGAAACCGCACCTAGGAAAAGTCCATGATCATACCGGTTATTTTGTGCGCGGAATGTTGTGTATGTTTTAATTTATACGATATAGTAGTAATATGCACATAGTAGATGAGACCATAATTAAACCAAATTAATTAAGTGAATTAATTTAAAATATTCCCACGCCCAAAATCGAGCCAAAAATTGTCTCCCAATATTATAATGACGGTGAAGAGCCCTTGTTCGGATCCAACTGATCGGCCCTCGTCGGGAGTTGACCTACTACGGGTATATCGTTATTATTGAGATATGATCGTTACGAGATCTCATGAATATTGGGTTACGACTCGACTAGAATCTTGCGGTGATTGGCCCTCGTCAGGACCGTCTGATTTTAGAGACAAGGGGTTGACTATCACATAGAGATGTGAAACGTCAAAGAGTTGACTAGTCAGCCACTGGGAGTCGCATGCGATGCGACTGGTAAGAGTACCTACCTATCGAAATTATCTCGGTTGATCGGCCCTCGTCGGGGATCGAGGTAACTAGATGAGATCCCAGCCACTAAAGAATTAATTAAATTCTTGAAAGCCAATAGGGAATAGTTGGCTAGTGGGAGTAAAACCTTATAAAAAATTTTAAGTGCAAATTTAGGGTTTTTATACATGAGCTTTTACTTATTCTATCTTTATTTATTGTTGTAGAAAATGTCAAACAAATTGAACCTTCGTTTTATCATCGAAAACAAGCTTGACGAAACTAATTTTCTCGATTGGGAAAGAAACCTCAAAATCATTTTGAGGCACGAGAAGATTGACTATGTCTTGGACGAGGCCCTACCGGAAAAGCCCGTTGAGGGTTCGGCTGCAGATGTTGTCGAGAAGTACAACAAGCACTGTTCTGACAGTACTGATGCTACATGTATCATGCTTGCTTCTATGACACTTGAACTGCAGAAACAACATGAGTCTATGGACGCCTACTCTATCATGGTCCACCTGAAGGAACTTTATGCTTCTCAGTCTCGCACTGAGAGGTACGAGGGCTTGAAGGCCCTGTTTAGCTGTAAGATGGCATCTGGGACTGCTGTTGGGTCGCACGTACTTAAAATGATCGGTTACATAGAGAGGCTTGGGAAGCTGGGCCACAAGTTGGAACGAGAGTTGAGTATTGACTTGATTCTGCAATCTCTACCTGATTCATTCTCGCAGTTCGTGATGAACTATCACATGAACAAGATAGATTGCTCCCTTGCGGAGTTATTGAACATGTTGAAGACTGCCGAGGGCACTTGTGGGGAAGGGAAAGCAAGTGTTGCTTTGGTCACTTCAAGCAAGGGCAAGGCAAAAGCCCGTAAAAAGTCCAAGAAGGCGAAGGCCGCACCTAAGCCAATGCCTAAGATAGCAAAAGACAAATCCAAGGATGCTTGCTTCCATTGCGGTGAGACCGGACATTGGAGGAGAAACGCAAAGGCTTCTTGAGTACCAAGAAGAAGCATTCTGATGCTTCGACTTCAGGTATATTTATGATTGAGATCAACATTACTTCTTCTAAGTCTAACCACTGGGTATTAGATACTGGTTGTGGTTCTCATATTTGTACGAATATGCAGGCACTAAGAAGAACTAGAGATCTGAGGAAAGGAGAGGTGGACCTACGCGTTGGAAATGGAGCAAGTGTTGCTGCACTGGCCGTAGGAGTTTATTTTCTTTCATTGCCCAGTGGGCTAGTACTAGAACTTAATAACTGTTATTTTGTTCCCGCTCTTACGAAGAACATTATTTCTATCTCTGCATTAGATGTTGATGGATTTTCTTTTACGTTTGAGAATAAATGTTGTTCTTTTTCACGTGATGGAATCTTTTATGGTACTGGCATACTTAGCAATGGTCTCTACATATTAGATATGAATGTTGACGTACTTAATATAAATAACAAGAAAGCCAAAACAAATGACTTGAATGAATCCTACTTATGGCATTGTAGACTTGGCCATATAAATGAGAATCGCATTTCCAAACTCCATAAAGATGGAATGTTGGATCAATTCGATTACGAATCGTTTGATACATGCGAAGCTTGTCTACTTGGAAAGATGAAAAAGTCACCTTTTAGTGGCAAAGAGATAAGATCCAACGAATTGCTTGAGCTCATACATACTGATGTATGTGGCCCAGTGTCAATTCAAGCCAAGGGAGAATACTCTTATTTTATCACATTCACTGATGACCATTCTCGATATGGTTATATATACTTAATGAAGTATAAATCTGAAGCCTTTGAAAAGTTCAAGGAGTTCAGAAGTGAAGTGGAGAAACAACTAGGTAAAGAAATCAAAACACTTCGATCCGATTGAGGCGGAGAATACCTAGATGGAGAGTTTCAAGACTATTTGAAGGAGAATGGGATTCTACCTGAATGGACCCCTCCCGGGACGCCACAAATGAATGGCGTGTCTGAGAGGAGGAACCACACATTGTTAGACATGGTGCGATCCATGATGAGCTACGCAGTTCTTCCAAAATAGTTTTGGGGGTATGCTCTTGAAACCGCATCCTATACACTGAACCGAGTTCCATCAAAGACGGTTGAATACACACCATACGAGGTATGGCATAAGAGGAAACCGAGTCTAGCCTATCTTAAAACTTGGGGTTGTCCGACTTATGTGAAGAGGATGATGCCCGACAAATTAGAAGCTAGATCTGACAAATGTCTTTTTGTGGGTTATCCTAGAGAAACTAGAGGATACCAATTTTACCATCCTGAGGAACAAAAGGTGTTTGTTGCCCGGACTGGCCACTTTCTGGAGAAAGAGTTTATTCTAGATAGGGTCAGTGGGAGTAAAATTGATCTTGAAGAAATTCGAGAACCGCTTACGGATAACAGTCAGTTGGTGGAAGTAGAGGACTTGCCACATACAGATGCGACACCATCCTCTACCGTGGACACACTAGCACCTCGAAGATCCACCAGGGAACGCCATGAACCTGAAAGGTATACTGGGGTGTATCTCATGGAAGATGAGGACCCTAGAACTTATGAGGAAGTGCTATTAAAGCATGACAAAGAGAAATGGCTGGAAGCCATGAATTCTGAAATGGAATCCATGAAAGACAACCAAGTTTGGAACTTAGTTGATCCACCTGAGGGAATAGTTCCCATAGGGTGTAAATGGGTCTTTAAAAGAAAGACTGACATGGACGGTAACGTGACTACCTACAAGGCTAGGTTAGTGGCAAAAGGTTATAAGCAAAGACAAGGAGTTGACTATGACGAAACCTTTTCGCCTGTTGCCATGTTAAAATCCATTAGAATTTTGCTCGCTATTGCAGCATACCATGATTACGAAATCTGGCAGATGGATGTGAAAATAGCTTTCCTTAACGGGAACCTGTCTGAGGAAGTGTATATGACACAGCCTGAGGGTTTCACAACCAATGACGCCAGGATGGTGTGTAAACTGCAAAGATCCATTTATGGGTTAAAGCAAGCTTCTCGGAGTTGGAATCTTCGCTTTGATGAGATAATCAAACAGTTTGATTTCATCAAGAACGAAGATGCCTGTGTTTACAAGAAGGTTAGTGGGAGTGCCATTGTGTTCTTAGTGCTTTATGTAGATGACATATTGCTCATAGGGAATGATGTGCCTATGTTACAATCAGTCAAAGCTTGGTTATCCAAAAACTTCTCAATGAAGGACTTGGGTGATGCAACCTATATTCTAGGAATAAAGATCTATAGAGATAGATCTAAAAGGTTGCTTGGTCTGTCGCAATCCACCTATATAGACAAGATGCTGAAGAGATTCAGCATGGAGCAGTCCAAGAAAGGTTTGCCGCCCATGTCACATGGGGTCTACCTGTCGAAGGGTATGAGTCCTAAGACAGAGGAGGAAAGGGCACAAATGAGTAAGGTCCCTTATGCTTCGGCAATCGGGTCTATCATGTATGCCATGTTATGCACAAGACCAGATGTCTCGTACCCTCTTAGTATGACTAGTAGGTACCAGTCCAATCCAGGTGATGGTCACTGGATTACTGTCAAGAATATCCTTAAGTACTTGAGACGTAGTAGGGATATGTTCCTGGTTTTCGGGAATGATGATTTAGTATTACGAGGTTACACAGATGCCAGTTTCCAAACTGACAAGGATGACTTTAAGTCACAATTTGGATTTGTTTTCACGCTTAACGGCGGGGCAGTGAGCTGGAAGAGTTCCAAGCGAGACTACCGCAGACTCTACAACGGAAGCCGAATACATAGCAGCCTCGGGGCGGCAAAGGAAGCAGTTTGGATGAAGAAGTTCATTACTGAACTTGGTGTGGTTCCCTCCATTGAAGGTCCAGTGCCTCTGTACGGTGATAATAATGGAGCGATATCTCAGTCAAAGAAACCAAGGTCTCATCAGAAGTCCAAACATGTGCTACGTCGCTATCACTTGATTAGAGAGATAGTAGATAGAGGAGATGTAAAGATAGAGAAAGTCCACGCGGATGATAACATAGCTGATCCGATAACCAAGGCATTGTCTCAAGCTAAGCATGAGAAACATGTTCACTTGCATGGGCTTAGGCATATGGGTGATTGGCTTTAGGCCAAGTGGGAGATTGTTGGAAAGGTGTCCTAAACCCAATCGGGTTGGACCGGATCCAACCGGGTCGGGTCGTTTACAGTCTATTTAGTTCATGTAATAACTTTATTATAATTAATAAAAGCTCTTATGTTATTATATATTGTTTATCTTCATATTATTTGTTGTGTATATATAGTAACGTCCCTAGTATCAATCTGTGATAGAGAAACCATGATAGTGATTATGGTTGATGAGATCTATAATCACTATAACAAGGTTGGTACTTAAATGTCTCTAGTCTTATGTATTATCAAATGGGACATTGATAGTATAATCAGACTAGCACGTATTGGATGTCTTCTATCTTTTAGAAGATAGGGATAGATCTCGTCTATCAAAGTGTAGAGACACTTGGACTGTACGTGGACGTGTATTAGAGAATGCGTACGTTAGACTGACCCACTTACATTAAGTGTCACACTATGTGGCGGTTGTGTAATTATCCTTTTGACCGGAGTCTTCATGGCATCACGGTGTGGATTGTCATGCTTTGACACTATTGAGATTTCTCCTAACCACGGGGCGATCATGCGGTAGTGATTGGGTATGATATTGAAGCATGCGGAGTATACATGATTGGTCGTCCGGGAATCGCGTATCCTATGATTGGGATCGAATATCTGAAATGGCCTTCTTATAAGGAATGTCTAGCTCTCGAGAATCTTTGCAAAGTGGGAGTAAATGTGTTATTCCGAGAGAGCATGATATCCAGATTATAAGATACGATCGTTAATGTATAGACACTCGAGATACGATCGTATGGATATTATAATTAAAGAGATAAATCAATCTAGTTGATTTTCCCTTATTTTATTGGAAAAAGGTTTTCTTCTCCTCCACACCATATGGGGCGCCCCAACCACTATATATAGGAGGTGGGTGTCAAGCTCTTTTGTACAACACAATTGCAAGAGTTTATAATTCTTGTGAAAAAAATAGAGAGCCTTCCATAGTGAGTTTGTGAGGGAAGAAAAGGTCCGGACTAGCAGCCGGAGTTTTTCCGATAGCAATCCAAGGAGGATTCCGGCAAGGGGTTCGTGTGGATTAGCGATAGAGGCCGGACGCGTGGACGGCTTGCGCATTGAACTACTCTCCGTTGGCGGTCAAAGCGACGATCTTACAGATCATCTAAGGTATAACCGTCAAACTACTTAACGTGTTTATTGCATTAAACGAAGAACGATCTAGAAAAGGAAATCAAATTTTAAATTCCGCTGCGTTAAACTAGTGATTTCCTAACACTCTTAACCATTGAGGATTTTGGTTAGATTGATTCTCATGGACATCATCTTCAATAGGGTCTGCTGTTTCTTCAACAGGGGGCTCAGCAGATCCTTGAACTGCTTCAGTTGTTGCATCAGTAGTGTCACCAGCAGGGGGTTCAGCAGGGGCAGAGTCAGAAACCTTTAAGTCAATAAATCTTTCCAAAACATCAACACATTCTGGATCAGTGGCTTGTTGATTCTCAGCAGGTTCAGATGTTTCATCTTTCATTCCAGTGAACTTAGGTTCATCAAACACAACATGTATTGTTTCTTCATGTGTAAGTGTCCTTTTGTTCAGTACCCTGAATACCTTGCTGACAGAAGAATATCCCAAGAAGATTCCTTCATTTGATTTTGCTTGGAATGTCTTCAATGTCTTCTTATGATTTAAGATAAAACATTTGCTTCCAAATGGATGGAAATAAGTATATTAGGTTTTCTCCCATTCCAAATTTCATAAGGTGTCTTCAGCAGCTTCTTGTTCACTGAGGTTCTATTTTGTGTATAGCATGTTGTATTGACTGCTTCAGCCCAATATCTTTCAGGCAATAATGCTTCACAAATCATAGTTCTTCCTGCTTCCTTTAAAGTTTTGTTTCTTCTTTCAGCAACCCCATTTTGCTGAGGTGTACCAGCAGTAGCAAGTTGATGTAGTACACCATTCTGTTCACATTATTCTCTTATAACTTTGTTGAGAAATTCAGTACCCTTATCTGATCTGATCTTCACTACTGTCAAACTTTTCTCATTTTGCAATCTCTTCAAAAGTTCAGGCATCTTTTGAAGTGTTTCACTTTTCTTGTTCATGAATACTACCCAAGTGTATCTTGAATAGTCATCCACAACTACTAAAGTGTACTTCTTTCCTGTTACACTTGTTGGTGTTACTGGCCCAAAAAGATCCATGTGCATCAGCTCCAAAACTCTTTTTGTTGATTGCTTTGTCTTTGATTTGAAGTTTGATTTTGTTTGTTTACCTTGCTGACTGGAATCACATATAGCATCCTTCTTGAATGTGATCTCAGGTAAACCAATCACCAGTTTCTTCTTCACCAACTGATTGATATCATCAAAGTTTAGATGATTCAACTTTTTATGCCATAGCCAATTAAGTTCTGACTTGGTATGCACAATCAGGCAAGTTTCTGGAACAGCAGTAGACCAATTCACAACATACATGTTTTGTTGCCTTCTTCCAGCCAACACAACTTGATCACCTCTTTCATTGATGACAATACAGTTGTTCTTGTCAAAAGTGACCTTGTAACCCATGTCACAAAATTATCCAGTGCTCAGTAGGTTGTAGTCCAGTCCTTCCACATATGCAACATTCCTGATTCTTAATCTATTTCTCACAAGTGTGTCATATCCTCTTGTGTATCCTGGTGTGTTCTTGTTGCCAAAATTCACTCTTGGACCATCCTTTGCCACAAAATTTGACAAACAGTGTTTATTCTTTGTCATATGTCTGGAACATCCACTGTCAAAGTACCAGACACCCTACAAAACAAAGTTAATGCATTTTAGGTACCCAAAACTGTTTGGGTCCATAGTGGTCAGTGGCAAGCATGACCCTTGGCAAATTTCCATATGGTCTTTTTTGAAAGGTATCATACTTTGGTTCATACACGTAATTCTACACATCCATAAGGTCTAACGCTTGGTTGTGTAGGATTCACATAGGCTTTCTGGCCTTTTGGAATATAATGATGTTTAAAGTGATTTTTTTTGTTAGAAGCACTAGCATAACCATTAGTTTGCTGTCTGTTAGGAGCAGCCCTGTAGTATGGAGTCTGTTGAGGTCTTGTATAAGTCCTCTGCTGAGTCCTCTGCTGATTCCATTGCTTAGGTTTTACCCTAGCAGCATGGTTATACTTGTTGTTTCTTGCAGTAGGTGCAGGAATATTCCAATCCTCATCAGTAGGGAACAATCTACCCTTCCCCCTGAGATAAGTATCCCTTGAATGATTGACATTTTTAGGTTTAGGATACTTATCCTCGGAATATTTCTGATTTTTACCCTTGTGTGGTCCAGCAGACTTGGTAGCAGGTCTGTTATCAGCCTAGAAGGTACAGCAGTCCTACTATTTGATTTATTCTTTTTGTTAGATGTTGTTGACCTTTTTGACTTCTGATTTTTCTTCCTTGAAGCTTTCTCAGTAGGCTTCACTGCCTCAGCAACCCTTTTGGGAGTTGGATCTTGTGCAGGCACAAACTTAGGACCAATTCTGGTACTAGGTTCAGTGACCTTACTGGATCCACTCTTATTAGATTGTTGAGTTCCAAATCCAAGGCCTGTTCTATCACCATAGGACTTTCCAAATTTGAATGCAGTGGAGGAACAAGATTGTTCAACAGATTCAGCAGCTACTGAATGTATAGCAGACTTATGTTGATTATGTCCAACTTCTTTTTCCTTACCCTTGAGAACTCTTAATTCAGTCTTTAATATTTCAACTTCTGATTGAAGAGCTTCTTTTTCAGCCTTCACAATCTCATAACCAGATTGTATTTTCCTCAGTTGATTAAGGATGGCATCCAAAGTTTCTTCATTGTCAGAATTTTTAGGATTTGAACCACAAGTTGATTCACAATCACTTCCAAAGCGGGAGTGTTAATAGATACAGAATTCTATACCTCCTCTGTTTCATCCATATTTGCCATTAAAGCATAATCATCCATATCAGCAACAAGTGCAGTATCATCAGATTCATTTCCCTTTTCTGATTCTACTTCATATCCCGATTCATCTTCAGCAACCATAGCTTTCTTGCAAGATCTTCTTTGTTGGCTCTTGCTCTTCAGTATGTCTGGACAATCAGGTCTAAAATGTCCAGGTTTCTTGCAGTTGAAGGAAAGATAATCAGGTTCCTTTTTCTGTTTTAATTCAGGACAGTCGGGTTTGAAGTGTCTTGGTTTCTTGCAATGATAGCACAAATAATCATTATCTTTCTTGGATTCTTCCTTCTTCTTTTCACTGAATTTCTTTGTTAAATTCCTTGGAGAACCCTTTCCTGTTTTCATCATTCTGATTTTCTTGCTCAGTGGGGCAATTTGCTCTTGCATCTCATCCAGTAGATCATCTTGGGCTGCTGATGTTTCTTCTTGATGTGTAGCAGCCAATGCAGTAGTTTTTTGTTCTTCTTTTTCTGTCTCAGGCACAAGTTTCTTATTGAATTCATATGCCTTGAGATCTGAAAATAATTTGAAGGTGTCTTCTTCATGCAGACTCCTCATTTCTTCTATGGCAGTCACCTTCATCTCCCAAACTTCTTTTGCAGGTAATGCTTCCAAGATTTTTGAATTGATTTCTTCCTGTGAGTACTTCACACTCAGTAGAGTGAGCTCATCCATGATTGCATTGAATCTTGACTCCATTTGTTCAATAGTTTCATTTGGTTTCATTTTGAACTCCTGAAACTTCTTCTTTGCCACACTGATCTTATTCTTTTTGATAGCATCAGTGCCTTCACAGATTAACTGCAACTTATCCCAAAGTTCTTTTCCAGTCTTGCAATCTTCACTTTCATGTACATATTGCTATCCAAGGTTCTGTATATGATATCAATAGCAATATTGTTGAGGTTTGCTCTTTTTCTATCTTCAGCAATCCATTCTCTTTTTGGCTTTGGAATGTACTGAGTTTCATTATCCATAGTTATGGCTTTTGTGATTTCCAATGGTCCATCAGTCAGCACATCCATCATTTCATCATGTGCTGCAGCTAGATAAGCCTGCATACGACGTTTATACTCATCAAAATGATCTAAGGAACACATCAACATTGTTCTAGCATACTGGTTGTTATCCATGATGCAAAGCTTTGAAAATCAGAGACTTGAAAAAGTTTTCAAAGAATTCTCACAGGCACAACAAGTAGGATTACTTCAGAACAGAAGCACTGCTCCGATACCAATTGTTGGTCCCTTGAAAAGGCTTTGGTTAAGTTTAAGGGGGGGTGAATAAACTTAACACTTAAAACTTTTGGAGCTAACAAATTCAAGAACTTCAAGAAAGATGTCGATAGTTCGATAGTCCGTCGACACTCGCAGTCCGTCGACTATTGACTTTACTGAATTTGTTGCAGCGGAATATATTTAAATTAAGTCTTATTACTTGTTGTTAAAATATGATACCAAGTATTAGATACTCAGTAGTTTATGTGTGTGATTCAGTTGCTAGATTCAGTAAATTAATGTGCTAAATATACTAAATGCAGAATATAAATGCAGAAAGTAAGTAGGCAATTTTTATAGTGGTTCCAGGTGGTGTAATCCTGTCAGTCCACTCTTCTCCTGTGATGTTGGAGGTAATTCACTAAATATTCTTGAGGTAGCAGTTACAAAAATCCCTAAGTTGCTTGTCCTTCACCAACAACTATGGCTTCACAAACTGAACACTTGGAACAGGTAGGATTGCTGCTCCAAAGTCTTCCACTGGTCCTTGAAGGGTAGGATTGTCTCTTCACCAGCTCCACCACAAACAACAGTCATTGACACACAAAGATGCTTCACTGTCTTCAGTAGATTCCTTGTAAAAGAAAGTTTGAATCAAGTAAGTGATTCAGCTTTCGGCAGCTTGACCAGGATGATATGCTCAGTAGCTTGAGGTCTTCAAGTGTGTAAACTTGATGTAGCTTGAAAGCATATTACACTTGAAGAAGTTTACTGGATCAGTAGCTTTATGCTCAGTAGGGTCAGCAGGGTGTTTTCTTGATGAGAATTTGAAGCTCAAGATTATAACTTGTTTTTCTCTCAAAAATCATCACTTGTATCTGAATTATGAGTCCTCTATTTATAGGTAGGAATCCTTGTGACTTATGTTTGAAATTCAAACATAGCCGTTTCAGATTTGTCCTATTTGGCTTGCTTTCTGTCACTGTTCATAGTACTGACACTGTCAGAATGCTTTTGACAGTTTACAGTTTGTCCACCCTTTGACTTGTATCCATTGGATAATCTTTTGTTTCTTCCCAACGTCCATTTAATTTTAACCATTGATTTGTTTGATAAAACCAGAGGTTGTTAGCTGTCCTTATCTTTGTAATCTTCCAATGTAACCTTTGAATAATTCGGAATATATATCAGCAGGTTCCTGAAGGTATTAGTCTGCTAAAATATATATAAGTCAGCTAATCCAAGTTTCTGTGTTTATTAAAACACTTCAGCTGACTTTTCTTATATCTAACTTTTTATTATTAAGTTAGATTACACCATTTTAAATATAACTAAGTTCCAATCACCATTTAACTTGTGGAACTTAGACCTTGTACACAAGGTATATGTAATCAGTTTAGGTCATCACAGACTTCCCTAAATTCTGATTCCATATCCTTGACTTTAAATACTAAGTTTGATCCCTTAGCCTTCAGTAACTGAGTTTGAGCCCTCAGCCTTCGGTCTTCAGCAAGTTTCTATACTAGTCTACTGACTCAGGTACCCTACTGATCTACACAGGTCTGCTGATGAAAGTCAGCTGACCTTTCACAGTGCTTGTTTGATCAACCCTACACAAGATCAAACTCTAATAAGCATATACATTTGATCTAGACATCTTTTTGCCTTTGCTCTAACACAGCTAGTCTAGCACTCATCACTAAAACTCAAAAATAAGTCCAACAAGCCTCTTGTTATCACGAGGACTGAACTTGGGATACGGCCAACCTACGGCGGACTTAACGACCACTCCCCTTTCGCCCCAATCTTGGACTTTATTAGAGGTCCAGTAAAACAACCGACACTTCTTTGTTCGGGTAGACAAGAAATTGCTGTCGGAATTGGCCTTATTAGTGGCCGCGCTAAAAGAATAGAATTTAAGGAAGACTGGCAGTGTGGGCTCGTGACCCAAGTTCCGACAGAGCACCACGAAGGCCATCACTATCCGAACCACGCCTGGAGTAAAATCGCAAGGAAGAGCGGCCAGCTTCCACATCACCTCCACGAAGAAAGAATCAAAAGGTGCACGAAGTCCCACAATGAAATTATCATAGTGGAGAGCTAGCTCGTCCTTATCAAAACGTTGTCCGGCCCGATATTCTACGGAATCAAAACCCGAAAAAGAGTAGTCCGAGGATATATTGTACTCCGCAAAAACATCTGGCTTGCCGAGGCTAAGTTCTCAAAAGCTAAGTTCTTTGCAAGAACCTGGTAGCTTTGCATTAAACGATAAATAAAATAGACAACGGGTAGTTATTTCAGATAGACTAGTGGGAGTGATATAAGGAAATGAATCTCGGATTCAATTCTTGAGTATCACAGAAAATTCATTTTCTGTTTTCGGATTCGTTGGAACGAACGTATTCATTTTCAATAGGATAATTTGTTTGTCTTATTGACGATGAATATAACATTCATAGCAGGAACCCAAGACTCGGACTTTTGTATGATAAAGTCAGAACCACTAAGAAATGCTGAATAGGTATATGTAACACATCTTAAACAATATAAACGCAAATGGTTTCCGTATTTAGATAAACGCTTCTTTCTATTAATTAGTGTATGTCCGATAAAGACAAGATCTGAAGACTGGCTTAGGGTGATTCCTACTTCCCAGTCAAAGGAACCCTGTCTCAAAGGAACAATGCCTAAGTTTCCTTTCAATCGGGAAAGGGTAATAGATTTAAAAAAGTTACATAGCTTGTTCATATCGACCTTCGGGGTCATATGAAAGATACAAGCTAGCAGGAGCTTCTGAGTGGTGACATATTGTCTGATAACTACTCGAAACTCCGGTAAGTTTATCAAAAATATTTGGAGGAATCTCTGATTTCACCAGAGATAGAATATTCCATACTCAGAAATAGGTTATTGCGTAGTCTTCGGGACTGATGCTCGGCTTGCCTCCTAGTGGAATGTTTTCACTAAGGGATACACCATAAATTTGCCTTACATAGTTATTGATGTGCTACGATACGCTGCTGAACTCATTTAAGATATTGGTTGCAAAATAACGGTTTACGTTGTAATGAAAAACCGAGAAGTCTACCTAAAATATGCCTACGTATTTATGGATAAGGAGTGAATTCGGTTCACCCCACTTCCATAAATAGAGGCATTTAGCACCGAGTGCTTGAAGGTAGGACTGGAAATTTTGCATACACGTTCAGGTCGTTAAATATCTTAATGCATTGAGTAAAGGTTGGTTATAAAACACATAAAAAATCGGAGAATGACGGTTATACTGTCAAACTCCGTCTGATAGAGTCTATAATTAACAACCTTAGTTCTTGAAGTATTTGTACTCGAGATGTTACTAACTGATTTTTTCAGTCCACATCCAACACTGGCAGTTGGTGATAACACCAATAAAAACTACTAAACTAGATCAGTATATCAATCCACCCCGAACGCAGTGGGAGTATGGTTTGTCCATTACCCATTGCAGGACCTTACGGTCTATAGTGTAGATTGATGACCTATAGTCCTTCATGGGCTGTGTAGGATCCTGATCATAGAGGTTGGTTTCAAATCCATAACCCTGTGAATGGAGTTTGATACTCCAGTTCTGTTGGAACTCTTGTACAACCACCTGAGTATCTCAGGCCCAGTGGGAGTAATTGGAACTACACGGAGAAGAGTCGAATGAATAGGAATGTTTAACTCTCCACACAAAGCTGAGTAATTTAGGGGTGATTCCCTAAAAGGTAAAGAGTTAACCAGACCGTGATCTCTCTTACCACTCAGTCTTGCTTGATTTCGTCAGAAAGCGGGAAATAGGGGTGATTCCCTAAGACTTCCTTGCCGAATAACGGAATCTGAATTCATTCAGAACATAAGGGTTTTAGCTAAGAACAAATGACAGATTCATTACGAAGTAAAAAGTAGGGGTGATTCCCTACGACCTTTTTGTGAGACTAACGGTAGCTTAATTTATTCAGAAAGAAGCTTTGGCAGGATGCCTGCCATAGCTTATATCCTTTGGGGATTAAAGCAAACCTCTAGGTCATTTCAAAGTCATATATTTTAATATGTGGAATTGACCAGAATGTTGATAAGTCTTTCGTAGACTGGGCATCAATATTAGTAAAGTAGTATGTAGATTAGTGTTTGTTAAGGGTAACACTGAAACAGTTGGAAACAACATGGGTGTGTTATCTGAAGTCGGAGTCTGACATGCCTTTGGGATTCATTCTAAAGGATTAGATTCGCTCAAATTCTAGAGAATCGATCATTGGCAATCCCATCCATTCACCTGGTTAAGATATTATTGCATTCATGCAACATTCAACGATGTAGTCTACCCTACCTCTCAGGAATGGTTATCTAAACCAGCAGATGAATACGAAATAGGATGTTTAGTGAATCCTCAAGTCTCTTCGGGAGAATGAGGAATAATATGCTAGTATATTCGGGTGCGAACTAGAATATAAGTGATGACACTGATTCTGACTTTAGGTCAGATTAAGGATGATCGTTAAGTCGATTTCGTCCTCAGTGTTGAATCAAAGGCATATTGAAATCGTACCACCAGATTAGATGGAAAGGCGACGTTTCGATCCCAAATATTGACTCAAGACGCCAACCTACCTGATCAGTGTACCAAGTCACATGGTATTCGGATTCTAAGTACGCGCCGGGTCACTGACCTACCCTACGGCGGCACACTCCGGTCGTGCTTGGAAGGATGAATTACTAAGATGCGCTTGGAGGGTATGACTCTTGGGGATATGTCTCACTTGTTTTGAGCAAGTGGGAGAATGTTGTAGATATATGTATAAATGGTGTGCTCTAAAACAATTAATCCACTTGCCTTTCGTGCAAGTGGGAGATTGTTAGGTGTAGTGCCCGAAAGACAATTATATAATTGTTTTAGGACAGAATTAATAATTCATCTTATTATATGCATGTATGTTTATAATTAAGACACTACTAAAAACCCTAAGTACCTCGTTTATGTAATCACATAACTCAGTGTATGGCTATACACAAGAGGATTGAGTTAGTGAGATGTACTTAAAATTAACTTAGTCCGTAGCGTTGATTAGTCTGAGTACGGGTCTCATGATTAATATGCTAATAATGCGCCCAGAACACTTTAGGTGTGACAGTCTTATCCGGACTGTCGGTAATAGGGTACCTAGTGGGGCATTTATATATGATGATAATCATACTGGACCGATTTGATTTGAGTTCTCGATATAATTCCGTGATCGAGAAGTCTTATCGAATCACAAGATGATCATATATGGATTAATCTCAATCCTGAGGTGATCACAGACAACTACTTAGACTAGGGTAGGGTTTGATGTGTTAGTAAGGATCACTTCGCAGTATGTGGTCCAACACTTCTCGTTGGCTCTATTTTGGAATGAGTGAGTAGTCTGTGCTATCACAAATATGGAATCCATTCCTTCCATCGGGAAGTAGACAGACAGTTCCCTTATTTGTTAGCCCTAAGAAAATGATCGATCCCGGGAGTTCATGTTAGACTAATTAGCTACTAGTCCGGTATGTGAACTAATTGATCACTAGGGGTTAATGGTAAGTAAGGATAATATGTTTCGAGAAGGGTTAACGGAAATATCCCGACTCGAAATGAACAGTCTTTGGAGGATTTATCCGTATGTAATGATTATATTAGTGGACACCTTATCAACTCATGATTGAGTGTAAGTTATCTATATTCGGCAGAGTTCAGTTTCGAGTTTATGGTGGTGTAATCCCGGAATTAATAGATTGAATATTATTGTTCGGTCTGACGAATAATTTTGTTTAATTTATTGTAGCTACTGAATATGGGTCAATGGTCCCCGACGTGGCTCCTAACATAGCATATGTTTTCTCGTCCTTTCACCTCAATTATAATTGAATAGTTGGATTTGACTATTTAATTGATATGTGGATTAATTGTTTAGTTGGACTAGATAATTAAATACACGGAAAAGAAATTTTTCGTGGACTCAGCCCAATGTGTCAAAAATGCGTGTGGACCTATTTTTCTAGGGTGGGGCGCATTTTGTGTAATTATTTAATTAGAGAGAAATTAGTTTTCTTGGATAATTATTTAATATGTGATTTAACCATTTATTTGTTAAGTGATAAATCATGGAATATTAGATAATATATTTATTTATCCTAATTTGTTTGGGATATATATTATATTTATCTTTTATTGGAATAAGGATTATTATAATTGATTATCCGTTAATTAATTAAATCCTTGGAGGACAAGGATTACTCTCCTATATAAAGAGAGTTTTCCCAAGCCTAAATCACATCATCACAATTTTCGAAATTGGGGAGTAAAATAGCTTAGAAGTTTCGGCTAGGGACTATCTTTTCACACAAATGTTGTTTTACACTTACCAAGATCCGAGAGTGGGCTTCGTTTGGATATTCCACACGCCTGCCATTTTGACCGTAAATGAGTCCGGAAAATATATACTATTCTGACCAATTTATGGTCAATTCACACAGCAGCCATTCTGACCCAATTTGAGTCAGAATACGATCATTATACTGATTTTATTCTAGTCAGAATTTTGAATGTTTTTCATACTCAATACCGGTCAGAAAGACATTCTGACTAAAATTGAGTACAAAAAACTTTTAATATTCTATCTGAAATTCAGTCAGAATCAATAGTGGTGCTCTTATATTGTTGTTGTTATCCTGACCCAATTCTAGTCTGAATGTGTAAAGTATTCCAGACTCAATATTGGTCAGAATGATGCTCTGACTATGTATGAGTTTGGAAAACTTCAAACATTCTACCTAAAATATGGTCAGAATCAACCAATGTGGACTCTCAACACGTATATTCTGACCATATTTCAGTATGGATAATGTGTCATATTCTGACCAAACTTTCCTCAGAATGAACGCGCGTAAAATAAAAAAAATAAGGGCGAAATTGGAAAAAAATTCTGTGTGGTAAGATAAAAATTTGTGTGAAAAGATATTCCCTTCGGTTATTTTACCAAGGGTTCGAGTTTTAGAAAAACTTCGGGTTTTTCTAAGGTAGCATATCGAGGAGGTCCGGCGGCTTGAAACACCATCCATCTGGTGGTGCTTGGAGATACACGTTGGAAGACGGTGGCTTCTCAATTCTTGGATCTTGGATCTCGGATTGTTCTTGGTGTTTATTCACAATAAACTTGTAAGCAATCTAAACCCCCTCGTAGGTTTAGATCTATTTATTTATGTATTTTGGTTGTTGGATCTAGATCTTGTACTTTCCGCTGCGTAATCGGGTGGATCTATGATCCATCCGGTGATATTACATCCTACAAGTGGTATCGGAGCCTTTGATCTGTCAATCAAAGTATATGAATTTAGATCTAAGGAGTGGAATAGCATGTGTAGATTGCTTTATTTTCTTTTTTTTTGAATCGAAAATATCATGTATGTATGCCTTTGTGATTGTTGTGGTTGAAGAGATGGATTGGAGTTGGTACTGTTTACTCGTTAGATCTATTGTAAACTCATATAAATTTGTTTATATGAGTATAGGAAATTTTGTAATTTTAATTTCCTAAAAGTAGATCTGTTTTGTTGCTGTTCCGTTTTTTATTCTTTCCTGGAGTTTGAGCCGTTGAAACGACAATCCCTCCGGTCAGAATGAAGAATAAAAGTTGAAGAACATGCCCTCAAAATTTCGTGACGATCGGAGTCTATTTCGATTCTGATCGCTGCTATAAAGTTACTGTTGTAACAGAAAAGCAAAGCAGGCATTAAAACCCTAGCTGTGAGTTCGTCGAATTTCTGGAAGGGATTGGACCGTTGAAACGAAGATCCGACCGTTCAGACCGACTACCATGGAGTTATGAACAAGTCCTAAAAATTTCAGGTCGAACAGGATTTGTCTCGATGCCCGATCGTCCCCGGGAAGACACTGTTGCACTGCAGTTATAAACAGATGCAGCAGTTAGATCGGCGGATTTCTGGAGAAAATTGGACCGTTGAAACGAAGATCCAACCATTCAGATTGAATTAGGAGGAGTGAAGAACAGGGCCATAAAGTTTCGTGACGATCAAGGTTTGTTTGGATGTCCAATCATCGATAAATTGCAGCAGCAGCAGATTAGAAAATAGTAAACCCTAGTTAGGGTTTGTGTTTTTTTTTTTAGGTTAGATACGGGGTACCAACGATCCAACTCGGTGTTTAATTTTTCCGTTATTTTTTCATGTATGATTGAAATTATGTGATAGAAACCATAAAATTGTCATGACATGCATCATATCATGATTCCACTCCAATGCATACATGTAGCTAGTTTATTTCGAATAAATTAGGCATGTATAACTCGTATAATTAGTTAAAAAGCTTATTTAATTAATATGTGGTAGTTAATAAATAAGTAACTAATTATAAAAACCGAGGACCCTGGTTTTGTCAATCGTTACGATTTTAGTGATGGATTCTCGGTGAATCCCACTTAGATAAATCGTTGAGTTTTCGGTGAACCCACCTTAAACAGAAACGAGATTACCGTTTGGGTGACAATTTAGAAATCGGAAAAATCATTGTACATGGGTTCGGAAATGGTCTAACCATGGTTGGGCGAGTTCAACCGAGCTTCGGCTCAATCGACTCCCCTTCCACGTGTGATGTACGTTACAGTGGTTCGACAAGACTTAGCATAGCCGATAAGCCTTCGGGCTAAACGGGGCTTCTCTTGCCGGATTAGCCTGAACTGTCACATATGTTCCAACGAATAAGACGGCGTAGGCTTGCCTACATAACCGACCCTGTTCGGAGTACTTTGATTTATTGTTTCTTATTGTCAAGACCGAAACCGTAATTAGTAAACCCACCACTTTTCAAAATATTGAGTGGGAGCGGGGAAGGCGACAACCGACCCCACGGCCTCTACTGTAGGTGCAAGCACGTGAGAGAAGGGTGACGCCTCGAGCCGCTTTGATTTCGGCCCCCTACGGATGGTGTTCACCCCTATCAAAATTCAAGGCTTGGTCTCCGAAAGGATAGGATTTCGGGTACTCGTTGAGTCACTGACCGACCCTGCGGAGGCATACTCGGGGCGTACTTTGAGATCTGATATAGTAGGTCACACTCTTTATGGATATTTTCAAAATATCTAGGCTAGAAAAATGAAGGTAATCGATGATTAAGGTCCGGGATGTCTGATTCCCGTGAGATGTTCGATTCTCGAAATTTAATCATTGAGAGAGATTGTCTCAGTTTAACCATCACCTCTTTGACCTACCCTACGGCGGCACTGAGGTGCGAGGTTAAATCCTTGGAATGGTAGGATAAACTCTTTTATAGTTTATTATTCCTAAAATAAAAATCTAGTAGTGAAAATTTACTTTTGAATTTAATTATCTGTCATTTTATTTTACAACTTTAATCTCTAGGCTACTAAACTGTTAGTAATAGGACTTCATTAAAAATGTGGAGAGTAACAAGTACGTTGTAATTATCAATAAATGCAGTTAATTTTCGGAAAAGATTTTCTCTTGAGCCTTTGAAAACTTAAGTGACATAGTATAGGTATGTCATGGGTGTCACTCGTGTTGAACGAGAGACGACCGTACTTAGTTTAAAAACGATGATATAGGACTATCAGACAAATTCATTTAGTGAATTTTAAAAAGTGTAATTACACAACAAATTTCTAAATTGAAAAATTGGAAAATCATATACATAAGGCGTTGCTAGTTAGACGGTATTTGGAACCGATAAACTAGTAGGAGCCTTAGTCTTATGATTTGTTGTTTTTCTGAATCATTAGAAATGTGTAATGGACTACACAAGAGTTTTTCCATTCATTGGGAAAACAAGAATAAAGCACTACTAGTTAGACAGTATTTTGAACTGATAAACTAGTGGGAGCTTAGTTCTGGAGATTTTATAATCTTTGAAACATCATGAACACAGCATTGCTAGTTAGACAGTATTTGGAACTGATAAACTAGTGGGAGCTTAGTTCTAGATGATGTTCTAATCTTTGAAAAATCATAAATACAAAGTGTTGCTAGTTAGACGGTATTTGGAACCGATAAACTAGTGGGAGCTTTGCTCTTATGATTTGACGATTAGAAAAATCGATAGTCCAAGCAAGTAACACTGAACATCCCCCAGTTCAAGAGTATTGTCTACTCAAACGAACTTCTAGTTCAAGACTGTTTCCATTTAAGGAAAGTCGAGAATGGGAAAGAATGTTTATACGTGTTAGTCATCTAAACTAAGTAGTTTTAAGGCTAAACCGAAAATTAATAAATTGGAAATTAGAGGATAAGGAAAGTAATTTCGGATCACTGACCAATGCATCCTTAGCAATTTTCTCAAAAGCTAAGTACTTTGCAAGAACCAGGTAGCTTTGCATTAAACGATAAATAAAATAGACAACGGGTAGTTATTTCAGATAGACTAGTGGGAGTGATGTAAGGAAATGAATCTCGGATTCAATTCTTGAGTATCACAAAAAATTCATTTTCTGTTTTCGGATTCGTTGGAACGAACATATTCATTTTCAATAGGATAATTTGTTTGTCTTATTGACGATGAATATAACATTCATAGCATGAACCCAAGACTCGGACTTTTGTTTGATAAAGTCAGAACCACTAAGAAATGCTGAATAGGTATATGTAACACATCTTAAACAATATAAACGCAAATGGTTTCCGTATTTAGATAAACACTTCTTTCTATTAATTAGTGTATGTCCCATAAAGACAAGATCTGAAGACTGACATAGGGTGATTCCTACTTCCCAGTCCAAGGAACCCTGTCTCAAAGGAACAATGCCTAAGTTTCCTTTCAATCGGGAAAGGGTAATAGATTTAAAGAAGTTACATAGCTTGTTCATATCGACCTTCGGGTCATATGAAAGATACAAGCTAGCGGGAGCTTCTGAGTGGTGACATATTGTCTGATAACTACTCGAAACTCTGGTAAGTTTGTGAAAAATATTTGGAGGAATCTCTGATTTCACCAGAGATAGAGTATTCCATACTCAGAAATAGGTTATTGCGTAGTCTTCGGGACTGATGCTCGGCCTGCCTCCCAGTGGAAAGTTTTCACTAAGGGATACACCATAAATTTGCCTTACATAGTTATTGATGTGCTACGATACGCTGCTGAACTCATTTAAGATATTGGTTGCAAAATAACGGTTTATGTTGTAATTAAAACCGAGATGTCTACCTAAAAGATGCCTACGCATTTATGGATAAGGAGTGAATTCGGTTCACCCCACTTCCATAAATAGAGGCATTTAGCACCGAGTGCTTGAAGGTAGGACTGAAAATTTTGCATACACGTTCAGGTCGTGAAATATCTTAATGCATTGAGTAAAGGTTGGTTATAAAACTCATAAAATCAGAGAATGACGGTTATACTGTCAAACTCCGTCTGATAGAGTCTATAAATAACAACCTTAGATCTTGAAGTATTTGTACTCGAGATGTTACTAACTGATTTTTTCAGTCCACATCCAACACTGGCAGTTGGTGATAACACTAATAAAAACTACTAAACTAGATCAGTATATCAATCCACCCCGAACGCAGTGAGAGTATGGTTTGTCCATTGCCCATTGCAGGACCTTACGGTCTATAGTTGATGACGGTCAAATTATACCCGTAAAAGTCATCAACATTGACCTTAAATCGAGATTGATAATGTATATTTCATATTAAATCACATGTTTATATTTATTATTTAATGTTAAGTGATTATTAATATGATATTTGGTATTTAGCTATTTTTATTATTAAAGACCGATTTATTGTGCGATAATTGCTGATTTTGTAGATCGTGATAAATCGGGAGGATAAATGTCATTCAATCAATGGATCTCAAGATAATAAGGAAGGAAATCGGAGCATTAATCAAGAGATAAATTAGAGAAATCGGATCAACACGAAAGCGTGCGGTGGGGAGCAAGATAGATGAGAAAAACGATTAACGTGTGAAAAGTTAGGTTCGGTCGACCGAGCCTATAGCTTCGGTCGACCGAGTGTCACCTTTCGGTTGACCGAGTGTCGGCTTTCGGGGCGGTTTCCGGCTTATATCGTGCTTATCTTCTAGAACCACCCTAAGTCGGCAAAAACCTCTATATAAGCAAGCAGCTACGAGAATTGTAATATACACCAACACATCCCTTCATTCTTTCTTCAATCTTATAGCTTTGAATACAATGTAGTTCATTGAGGGTGTTTCCAGCAATTTAAGGGCTGCAATATGTAAGCCTTTATTTTCTGTTTCTTTCTTTTAAGTAATTAATTCCCCCCAATTATGCTTTATTGTTTGAGTTAGTTAATTTATAGCTAGATGATGTAGATCTAGGTTATGTCGTTATGGATGTGGCGAAGCCTTGTCTATGAGGATCCCATAACTTACGTCATACACTTAGTATTTATTCATGAATCTACTTGATTTAATTAATGCGTATCTATGTTAGTTTATATGAATGCTTTACGAATTCTTGTTTAATCCGTTGTGTATGATGAAACGGCGAGAGATACGTTCGGGGATGTGATCCGGGGGAAAAGACCATTCGGTCGACCGAGCCCGATTATTCGGTCGACCGAGCCTGTTTTCATCCGTTAAATAGCCACGTCTTTATGGTTAGGTTAACTTAATAGAATTTATTATCTCAGTAGGTATGGCTATGGCTACGTTACTCGCTTAGTTTAATTAAAACGTGTAAAA
Source organism: Gentiana straminea (assembly GCA_036785695.1). Classification (NCBI taxonomy): domain Eukaryota; kingdom Viridiplantae; phylum Streptophyta; class Magnoliopsida; order Gentianales; family Gentianaceae; genus Gentiana; species Gentiana straminea. Next base: position 2,153,139 of record JAVUPR010000046.1, on the reverse strand, counting down.
AGGAAATACCGATATAAAACTCTTAGGTAGGCTTATGAATTGCTCTTCACGGACGTTCAGCGTTATCTAGGTAGGTTTATATTTGGGAATTGCATGCACCTGCTTATACGTACGTCGTAGATTAGCATGAGACTATAACTTGGTAATTGCTAGTTGGACGAGAGCTTGAGTAATCATTTAGGAAGTATAAGTACGCCTAACCATAGGAATGTTGCCTGACGAGGTGTACGGTCAATATCGGCATCCTTAGAGTCGTAAGCGTGTGAGTTATATGAGATGGAGGCACCAAAAGGCGAAGTCACGTAACAATACCACGGTGATCTAGTGACCTACCGGTGCTAAGTCAAGTTAAAGAGGATGACTCCCGTAGCCAATCTAAGATAGATACAAACGGATTGACGAGTTAATAAGTTCGGTTTATTATATAAATTATCTAGGTCCAAACGATAAAGACTATAATTGGGGAGGTTAATTACGTTGTGTCGAGTCGTGTCTTTACTTTTCTTGTTTTATGTTGGTCGTAGACCGCCTCATGTCCTTGACGTGTTTCATTAATTGTTTGTATATAAGATGATCCACAATTGGTTCCCTGTGGGATCGACCTTGATTCACTATAGCTATACTACGATGGGCCTAGTCCTCTTGCTAGTATTGGTTTATGGTGGTCAAGTATATTATAACCTGATTGACCCCGATCAAGTTTTTGGCGCCGTTGCCGGGGAACCAACGGTCAATTTTATATATAAATAATTTTTTATTCATGTCGAGTTTTCTGTTTTAGAGTCTGTTTTTACGTTTTGAGTCCCTCTGGTTGTCTGCTCTGTCTGAAAATTCCAGCTTAAAAAAAAATAAAAATAAAAAATAAAAAAAAATAAAAAAAAAATTTATTCGGTTGACCGAGAGACCTCATTCGGTCGACCGAGCACTTATAATATTTTTGTTTTGTCCTGTTCTGTTTACACGGTTTCTGATTTGTGTTTTTCGAGTCTGGAACTTCGCGTGTCTGTTTATCCCCGTATGTTTAATCCGTAGGTCTGATAGCAGCATGGGAAACCATGTTAAAATCAGTCTACGGTCTGTTTTGTTTTTCTTCTGTTTGCATAAACCAGGGAAGCAATAATCTGAGTCAGTAATTTTTCGCGGGCGCTGAGAAAATAACCCAGCAAACATGTGGAGCTACGAATCTAAGATGGGAAAAGCGATGGAAGCAACACCTTTAAAGCACCAAGATGGCTCCGAAAAAAATTTTAAGGCTTAAATTCTTCGTGGTACAATGTTGAAGGCAAGGTACTACCTTTTTTTGCTTATGTTTTATTACCTTTTGGTTTTTTTTGAGCATAAGTTAGCCTATACATGAATCTTAGTAAGAATCTTAGCCCGGAGTTGGTTTGTAAGAATAATTTTATTAGTGTGGAAGGTTCTGCGCCCAAATCTATCTCATCTAGAGGGTGTAGGGAAACATGTAGTAGTTGAAGGAAGCCAGTGAATAAAGAGTTCCTCGTAGTTCTGTTAAAATCTCATGGTCCTATGCATGAAATTGCTTCTACTGGCCATGGGAGCAACAAATTGTGTAGTTTAAGCATTCACAATCTAAAGAAGACATTGAGTTTTGAAAGAACGCAATCTTCGGCTTTCGTTGATGTTTATGGTGATGGCTTCTCGGTGAACCCACCTTAAACAAAAACGAGATTACGCTTTGGGTGACAATTTAGAAATCGAAGAATCTTTGTACATAGGTTTGGAAATGGTTTAACCATGGCTGGGCGAGTTCAAACGAGCTTCGGCTCAATCAACTCCCCTCCACGTGTGATGTACGTTACAGCAGTTCAACAAGACTTAGCATACCCGATAAGCCTTCAGGCTAAACGGGGCTTAATCTTGACGGATTGGCTGAACTGTCACATATGTTCCAACGAATAAGACGGCGTAGGCTTGCCTACATAACCGACTTTATTCGGAGTACTTAGATTCATTGTTTCTTATTGTCAAGGCCAAAACCGTAATTTTAGCCGAGTTTCTTAGAATTCACTAATTCTAAAACGAGAGCCGAGGTAAGAGCTTTGTATAAATGGTATGGATAAATGTCGTTTCCTAGGTCTCACAACCAAGGGAAGGGTATTAATCCGCAAAAGCGAAAAGCCACCTCTAATAGTGCTCGGAGGGTCAAAGTCCGGCGATCCAAGAATGATAAGCGACAAGGATAATTTTTGGAAAGTCGAGCTGAGGACTTTAAACTCAGAACTACTTCTTTAAAACCCTTAGGATTTCTTTTTAGGATTTTAGGTTTTGTTTTCTTTGAGTCAAATAAGAGTAACGTGAAATATGTTGAGGTTTTTTATTTTGCCGTGTTCCGATGGCCATTGGGCTAAGGATGTGCAAAACTTTTTTACTCAATATAGGCCACGTGAATTAGAGTTTCTTAGGAGAGTCGAGAAATTGCTAAAGAAAAGGAAATTTAGCAATCAATCTTAAGATGGAAGCATTAAGAGAGCTTGAGAATTACGAAAATGTAACGAGAGAATGATTGGTGCGAACAAGAACAATTTTGGTTAACTTCCAAAACCTTTTAGAAAGGTGATCCAAGTGAAAATCCAAAGTAGTGTGCAATTCATTCTGCAATCTTTCCCTTTACACTTTTTCACCTTCAAAATTTTCGATCCTCTCACCAATCTGCCCCGAAAGTTCACATTTCTAACCATTCTTTCATCGCCTCTCTTTCTTTCCATCCGTTTCACTCTCCCACCCAATCTCAATGCCTTAACCATTTTCAACCCACCCATAAACACAATTTCTTACCCGTCCTTTATCTTTTCTTCCCATCCTTACGTGTATCTTTTTCTAAACCCATCATACTCTCAACCTCCATTTTGTTTACAAAATAACTTTGTGTTGCGGAATTTGAAATATTGCTAAGCTTTATTGATTATCTTTTATCATTTTGATTTTCATGATCCTAGTTGGGGTAAGTGTAGCTCTGACCCTAGCTAGATTTTAAAGGTTTTTGGTTCGATCAAAGTACAACTTATCTTTCTACCGGAAGTTTTAAATTTCACATTTTTTCCGTCTATTCCGGCATTTCTAGACGATAAGTTTTGTTCTGAACTATCACACCGATCCGACATTGTTGATGACGGTTATGACTTTTATGTGATACATTGGGTTATTAGTAATTTAGAGGAGTAGCTACATCTTCCTAAGTTGTTGATATCTAATGCAAGCGAGAAGTTTCTGCGCTAAGTATTTGATTTTATCTTTAGCCAATAGGTCGCATTCAATCTGTTATACCTTACCAAGTTTCTCTTTTCCTGGATTGAATACCTTTTCGATCGAGTCACCCTCGTGTTTTCCCACGTCGGGTAATGCTTTTTGATCTTTGTCTTCTCCACCCCGTTTTAAGAATATTTAGGCGGTGGAGGTTGTAGATGAAGACCACCATCTTTAGTTGCTTGTTTATTTTTCTTTCTATTTAGTATTTTTCTTTTTGGTTTCCCTTGTCATTGGTTGTATAAAATAAAGTGGCTTAAAATGTTTTTCGGTATTCATACCTAATTACTGCCACATTATAACTTCCATAGACATGGTGTTATTAACGGTTTCGTGGAGTTTGTCTGCTTATACAGGTTTTCACTTGCTTCTCCACAACATGCTGACATTTACTCCGATATTGTTCCATTACTTGAGAGCCGTTTCCAGAGCTAAGTCTTTTTCTTAACTTCTCATTTATTTTTGTCATTGAGGACAATGCCATGTTTAAGTGGGGGGTAGGAGACTTAGCCATGTTATGTTATGATTGAAATTTGAATGAAACGGCACATGATTGAAAAAATTGAATAAATACCATATTATGTATCTCGTACCCTTAGAATTGTGTGTTCCTAGCTAAGAATTGATAGGAAAGGAACCAAGTTTCATGAGTACGTGATCATTTTATACTTATGTTAAGTAAATTTAAGGATATTCATGCCCGTTTTTGCGAGTAGTTATTTATTATTCAATTACTCAACTTTGTGAATCGAGTATACCGCGCAAATCATAATAACGAAGAAATTATGTGTACATTGCATAGATGATTGGTTATGTAAACTTAGTATCAATATCTATCTGTGATGTATTCTTATCTTCTTGCCAACAAAAGCGGAGTAATAAGCTTGAGACGTACTGTGTTTTAGCAAAATGTTAGACATCTTTGGGCTTGTAGTAACATTACCAAAGTAGCCCCGCGCTTGTGGTAATATTCGATGCTATACATGATCTAAGAAAGGGGATACTCTAAAAAGTTTTCTTCCTTGAGATTGATAGTATTTGAAAAATATGAAGATATGAAAAGAATATTCAACTCTTTAAGAGGCTTTGAGTAGTCCTCGGTCTCCAAGTCCAAAAACCCTATAGATACGCTCTTGCTTATTGTTCTAGCGCTTTAACCATTGCGAGGCTTAAGAAGTATGAATGCCGATGTTGGTGAATTTTGATATGAGGTCTGCATAAACTCTAATCTTGCCACATTTATATAAAACCAATGCACATGCACACATCACTTCGATTCATAGTCATTAGTGAATAATGGATATCTTATGAGCATGACTAGTATGAGTTGACTTGAGTTTCTTGTGTAAGTATGATTTGACCATAGAAAATGTTGTCTTGGGGAATGACTTATTGATGCTTTGTTCGGGACGATCAAAGTCTAAGTGGGGGTAGTTGATGACGGTCAAATTATACCCGTAAAAGTCATCAACATTGACCTTAAATCGAGATTGATAATGTATATTTCATATTAAATCACATGTTTATATTTATTATTTAATGTTAAGTGATTATTAATATGATATTTGGTATTTAGCTATTTTTATTATTAAAGACCGATTTATTGTGCGATAATTGCTGATTTTGTAGATCGTGATAAATCGGGAGGATAAATGTCATTCAATCAATGGATCTCAAGATAATAAGGAAGGAAATCGGAGCATTAATCAAGAGATAAATTAGAGAAATCGGATCAACACGAAAGCGTGCGAGTGGGAGCAAGATAGATGAGAAAAACGATTAACGTGTGAAAAGTTAGGTTCGGTCGACCGAGCCTATAGCTTCGGTCGACCGAGTGTCACCTTTCGGTTGACCGAGTGTCGGCTTCGGGCGGTTTCCGGCTTATATCGTGCTTATCTTCTAGAACCACCCTAAGTCGGCAAAAACCTCTATATAAGCAAGCGGCTACGAGAATTGTAATATACACCAACACATCCCTTCATTCTTTCTTCAATCTTATAGCTTTGAATACAATGTAGTTTATTGAGGGTGTTTCCGGCAATTTAAGGGCAATATGTAAGCCTTTATTTTACGTTTCTTTCTTTTAAGTAATTAATTCCCCCAATTATGCTTTATTGTTTGAGTTAGTTAATTTATAGCTAGATGATGTAGATCTAGGTTATGTCGTTATGGATGTGGCGAAGCCTTGTCTATGAGGATCCCGTAACTTACGTCATACACTTAGTATTTATTCATGAATCTACTTGATTTAATTAATGCGTATCTATGTTAGTTTATATGAATGCTTTACGAATTCTTGTTTAATCCGTTGTGTATGATGAAACGGCGAGAGATACGTTCGGGGATGTGATGCGGGGGAAAAAGACCATTCGGTCGACCGAGCCCGATTATTCGGTCGACCGAGCCTGTTTTCATCCGTTAAATAGCCACGTCTTTATGGTTAGGTTAACTTAATAGAATTTATTATCTCGGTAGGTATGGCTATGGCTACGTTACTCGCTTAGTTTAATTAAAACGTGTAAAAAGGAAATACCGATATAAAACTCTTAGGTAGGCTTATGAATTGCTCTTCACGGACGTTCAGCGTTATCTAGGTAGGTTTATATTTGGGAATTGCATGCACACGCTTATACGTACGTCGTAGATTAGCATGAGACTATAACTTGGTAATTGCTAGTTGGACGAGAGCTTGAGTAATCGTTTAGGAAGTATAAGTACGCCTAACCATAGGAATGTTGCCTAGACGAGGTGTACGGTCAATATCGGCATCCTTAGAGTCGTAAGCGTGTGAGTTATATGAGATGGAGGCACCAAAAGGCGAAGTCACGTAACAATACCACAGTGATCTAGTGACCTACCGGTGCTAAGTCAAGTTAAAGAGGATGACTCCCGTAGCCAATCTAAGATAGATACAAACGGATTGACAGTTAATAAGTTCAGTTTATTATATAAATTATCTAGGTCCAAACGATAAAGACTATAATTGGGGAGGTTAATTACGTTGTGTCGAGTCGTGTCTTTACTTTTCTTGTTTTATGTTGGTCGTAGACCGCCTCTATGTCCTTGACGTGTTTCATTAATTGTTTGTATATAAGATGATCCACAATTGGTTCCCTGTGGGATCGACCTTGATTCACTATAGCTATACTACGATGGGCCTAGTCCTCTTGCTAGTATTGGTTTATGGTGGTCAAGTATATTATAACCTGATTGACCCCGATCAATAGTGTAGATTGATGACCTATAGTCCTTCATGGGCTGTGTAGGATCCTGATCATAGAGGTTGGTTTAAAAGCCATAACCCTGTGAATGGAGTTTGATACTCCAGTTCTGTTGGAACTCTTGTACAACCACCTGAGTATCTCAGGCCCAGTGGGAGTAATTGGAACTACACGGAGAAGAGTCGAATGAATAGGAAAGTTTAACTCTCCACGCAAAGCTGAGTAATTTTGGGGTGATTCTCTAAAAGGTAGAGAGTTAACCAGACCATGATCTCTCTTACCACTCAGTCTTGCTTGATTTCGTCAGAAAGCGAGAAATAGGGGCGATTCCCTAAGATTTCCTTGCCGAATAACGGAATCTAAATTCATTCAGAACATAAGGGTTTTAGCTAAGAACAAATGACAGATTCGTTACGAAGCAGAAAATAGGGTGATTCCCTAAGACCTTTTTGTGAGACTAACGGTATCTTAATTTATTCAGAAAGAACCTTTGGCAGGATGCCTGCCATAGCTTATATCCTTTGGGGATTAAAGCAAACCTCTAGGTCGTTTCAAAGTCATATATTTTAATATGTGGACTTGACCAGAATGTTGATAAGTCTTTCGTAGACTGGGCATCAAAATTAGTAAAGTAGTAAGTAGATTAGTGTTTGTGAATGGAAACACTAAAACAGCTGGAAACAACATGGTGTGTTATCTGAAGTCGGAGTCTGACATGCCATCGGGATTCATTCTAAAGGATTAGATTCGCTCAAATTCTCGAGAATCGATCATTGGCAATCTCATCCATTCACCTGGTTAAGATATCATTGCATTTATGCAACATTCAACAATGTAGTCTACCCTACCTCTCAGGAATGGTTATCTAAACCAGCAGATGAATACGAAATAGGATGTTTAGTGAATCCTCAAGTCTCTTCGGGAGAATGAGGAATAATATGCTAGTATATTCGGGTGCGAACTAGAATATAAGTGATGACACTGATTCTGACTTTAGGTCAGATTAAGGATGATCGTTAAGTCGATTTCGTCCTCAGTGTTGAATCAAAGGCATATTGAAATCGTACCACCGGAATAGATGGAAAGGCGACGTTTCGATCCCAAATATTGACTCAAGACGCCAACCTACCTGATCAGTGTACCAAGTCACATGGTATTCGAATTCTAAGTACGCGCCGGGTCACTGACCTACCCTACGGCAGCACACTCTGGTCGTGCTTGGAAGGATGAATTACTAAGATGCGCTTGGAGGGTATGACTCTTGGGGATATGTCTCACTTGTTTTGAGCAAGTGGGAGAATGTTGTAGATATAGATATAAAGGGTGTGCTCTAAAATAATTAATCCACTTGCCTTTCGTGCAAGTGGGAGATTGTTAGGTGTAGTGCCCGAAAGACAATTATATAATTGTTTTAGGACAGAATTAATAATTCATCTTATTATATGCATGTATGTTTATAATTAAGACACTACTGAAAACCCTAAGTACCTCGTTTATGTAATCACATAACTCGGTGTATGGCTATACACAAGAGGATTGAGTTAGTGAGATGTACTTAAAATTAACTTAGTCCGTAGCGTTGATTAGTCGAGTACGGGTCTCATGATTAATATGCTAATAATGCGCCCGAACACTTTAGGTGTGACGAGTCTTATCCGGATCGTCGGTAATAGGGTACCTAGTGGGGCATTTATATATGATGATAATCATATAGGGGTCGGACCATTTTGATTTGAGTTCTCGATATAATTCTGTGATCGAGAAGTCTTATCGAATCATAAGATGATCATATATGGATTAATCTCAATCCTGAGGTGATCACAGACAACTGCTTAGACTAGGGTAGGGTTTGATGTGTTAGTAAGGATCACTTCGCGGTATGTGGTCCAACACTTCTCGTTGGCTCTATTTTGGAATGAGTGAGTAGTATGGAATCCATTCCTTCCCTCGGGAAGTAGACAGACAGTTCCCTTATTTGTTAGCCCTAAGAAAATGATCGATCCCGGGAGTTCATGTTAGACTAATTAGCTACTAGTCCGGTATGTGAATTAATTGATCACTAGGGGGTTAATGGTAAATAAGGATAATATGTTTCGAGAAGGGTTTACGGAAATATCCCGACTCGAAATGAACAGTCTATGGAGGATTTATCTGGTATGTAATGATTATATCGGTGGACACCTTATCAACTCATGGTTGAGTGTAAGTTATCTATATTCGGCAGAGTTCAGTTTCGGGTTTATGGTGGTGTAATCCCGGAATTAATAGATTGAATATTATTGTTCGGTCTGACGAATAATTTTGTTTAATTTATTGCAGCTACTGAATATGGGTCAATGGTCCCCTGACGTGGCTCCTAACATACCATATATTTTCTCGTTGTTTCACCTCAATTATAATTGAATAGTTGAATTGGACTATTTAATTGATATGTGGATTAATTGTTTAGTTGGACTAGATAATTAAATACACGGAAAAGAAATTTTTCGTGGACTCGGCCCAATGTGTCAAAAATGCGTGTGGACGTATTGTTTCTAGGGTGTGGCGCATTTTGTGTAATTATTTAATTAGAGAGAAATTAGTTTTCTTGAATAATTATTTAATATGTGATTTAATCATTTATTTGTTAAGTGATAAATCATGGAATATTAGATAATATATTTATTTATCCTAATTTGTTTGGGATATATATTATATTTATCTTTTATTGGAATAAGGATTATTATAATTGATTATCCGTTAATTAATTAAATCCTTGGAGGACAAGGATTACTCTCCTATATAAAGAGAGTTCTCCCAAGCCTAAATCACATCATCACATTTTTCGAAATTGGGGAGTAAAATAGCTTAGAAGTTTCGGCTATTTTACCAAGGGTTCGAGTTTTAGAAAAACTTTGGGTTTTTCTAAGGTAGCATATCGAGGAGGTCCGGCGGCTTGAAACACCATCCACCTGGTGGTTCTTGGAGATACACGTTGGAAGACGGTGGCTTCTCAATTCTTGGATCTTGGATCTTGGATCTCGGATTGTTCTTGGTGTTTATTCACAATAAACAGGTAAGCAATATAAACCCCCTCATAGGTTTAGATCTATTTATTTATGTATTTTGGTTGTTGGATCTAGATCTATACTTTTCCGTTGCGTAATCGGGTGGATCTTGATCCATCCGACGATATTACATCCTACATGATCACGAGGAATCTTGAACACGGTAGCTTTCGGGCAGCCAACTTGACTCAAAGGAAGTTGAGCTACAACCCTGTCCGCGTTTGTCTCACCGCCCTCATCACCGTCACCCTCGCTAGTACTTGTCTCTTCGGCCTCTCAGAAAGCGTACCCATATACGTCATGTTATCTTCACTCCCTGAACGCTCAGGCATCCTGCAAAAACAAAAGGACGAGGCGGATAAATAATCACCCAGGACAATCAAGGTCGGGCTCAGACAAGGAAACCCATTCGTCTCGGCACCCCATCCTTTCATTTTCACACCCAAAAGTGAGTTTTCCAACAACTCAAGAATGTAGCGTATGTGCAAACAACCAAGGCCATCTTCAGGATGAGACAAGCTCTAAGCAATGGCAACGTATAAATGAGGGGTATGAACCCAAAAATTCACACTTTAGCGATAAAACTAATTTACGCGACGGGAGGAAGTTCAAAGCAAAAATACAGGGAAATAAACCATGCCAAAGATGCGAAAATCGAAAAATAAACGAAATCTAAGCGAAGATTACCTGTAAGTTGATAAGAAGACCGGTCGGAAACTGGACGAACTACGCCGGAAGATATGAACACGAGCCGGAAACCTCAAGTCTTCGCCGGAGATCTACTTGCGATAAGAGTAAAGAATGGCCAAAGTATTTAGGGATTGGGATTGAACCATTTATATAGATAGCGGCAGAGGGGATCGATGGTTAGGATGAAAGTGATCCAACGGCCCGATTCTGGGCGGTTTTCCAAATTTCAAAATTCTAAACTGTCATGATTATGGCGCGGTTAACGAAGAACCCTCAGCCAATCAGCGCACGTGACAGTTCACATCAACCGCTGCATCGACTATAGAATCAAGACAACCATTCGAATCGAACACTCAACCATCAGATCAATTATGAAACCGACTTAACCTCGAAATTAGGCGACCCGCCAACCTATGAAATTGTCCACTTAATAGCGCGGTCCCATAAAGTCGTCCGCTTGTTAGCGTGGCTGAAAAGGCTAAGGTTGTCCTCTAATTATAGCCGAGTCTCCAAACAAACGTCAAGGCAATCCGCCACATACGACCACCAAAAGGCTAAGACTGTCCCCCACTTATAGCCGCAAAACAAAGGTCAAGGCTATCTGGCTACTCGCCACATGAAGCCATCTAAGATTCAAGACAATCGACCTACGAACATACTTACTCCCCGCCTAACATTTCAAGAAAATGCGTGAGGCGCGGAGTAAGGGGCCATTTATATGCCTGAACTGCAATACCGCCTGGGGATCTCTATTTGGGTTTGTTCGGCCGCTAAAGTAGCGAAACAAGGCCGCCCATCACCATTGTCCTCGGGTCCATCGGTCAACATGGACCCGCATGACGGCGTCCCCACACTTCGCCTTGACGGCCCGTTGTGGCCTCAAGCGAGGCCAAGGGAACCGGCCCTCAGGTTTCACAAGGCATTTGGGTCCGCCAGAGATCCGAGCCCACAACACTTGGAGGGAGAGTCTATCGACGATCTCAGCATGATAGAGGAATAAAGGACGCACGAAGCAGCAAGGTCATTAGGGCCGACGTTCACCGGACCCGATATTGGCTCGTTAATTAGCTAAAAGACCTAGTTGTACTATTAGTCCTTTAATGTAATTTTGTTGAACTAAAGTCGGTTTCTCCCCTATAAATAGGGCTCATTGTATCCCATTTAGATATATGCAATTAATAGAAAACAAGGCTACATTCTGCTGAAATTCATACTCTGCCTATTGTTCATCAGCACCACCATTATCTCCGCCGTGCACCACCGACAAACACCTCTTTTGCACCATCAAACAACCAGATATCCACCACATTCAACACCGCTGAACACTTGAGATATTTTCGACATCATCACCGATGAAGCATAAATTACAATGTTCTTGATTTTTCTCTATTTTACACCTAATTAATTTAATAACAATCAAACTATTTTTTATTAAAATGTAAATATTGTATTAATGATAATTCAAATGATATTTTAATCACTTTTACTTTAAATTTGACACTCAACTACTAATTAAATTTATGTAAAAACATCCAAAATGATTTATATTTTAGACGGAAAAAGTATATAGCGATGGGTTTACCTAGTTTATGTGTTTAAACTAGGTAAGTATGCTTCTTTGACGAGGATTTCAACCAAAAAGAAACCTTGAAAGCTATAGGGAAAATTTAATGCAATTGTTGGACAATTAATTCTGTTTTTAAGTGCCGCCCAAAATTTATTTAACGGAGTGCTTGATCACATCATGAAAAAGAGTTGTTGCCGACCTTTATCTATTATATGCATTTTTCTTTTTTTCTTTAAAAAAATAAGAATTATATGCAATCCTATTTAAGTAATCCAATTTATATGCGAGATCCATAAATTTTCTCGGTAGGAATTGGAGTAAAAATAAATATCAATGTATTCTTATATACTTTTTCTGTCTCGTAATATAAGTCATTTTTTTTAGTGCTGAGCTAAAATATAAATCATTCTTACATTCAAATTCAATAATAAATACATTGTTTTATTTTTACATTAAGCAATGCAATATTATAGAATACTCCTAAAAATCAATACAATATTTTATTTTAAAATATTAAAATACTATCTTAAACTTTCAGTAAACCCATACTAACTTATATTGCGGGACGGAGAGTATATATTTTAAAAGCAAATATATACCGTTTAAATACAAGAAAAATTTTAACGAATCCAGTGAGGCCTTTGACCCGTTGCAAAGGGTGAATCTATCCCTGCATCTGGTGGACCGCATAATTTCTCTATATAAATTGTAGTTGTATTTTTTTTTTTTATTATGAAAATTTTAGTTGTATTTATCTTATAAATAAACAACATTGTTTTGATACAAAAACAAAAATTATTAGATATCAATGTGACGAGAAATTTTAAGATCAGGTCGTTTTAACACCCTTTATTTCATTTCAGGTCGAGTCAGATATGAAATTTTTTTTAAGTCTCCCGTGGAAAAATTCAACTTCGCCCTGGGGAAAATTCCATGAGCCCGTTGAATTCCCCCCGGCGAAGTTGAATTCTTCCCCGAACCCATTGAATTTCCCCAGAGTGAAGTTGAATTTTTCCATGAGGAACTTAAAAAAAATGTCAGATCTGACTCGACCTAAAAAGAAATAAATGATGTTAAAACGATCTGAAATTATACACAGTGGTATTTTCAATCTTTAACCATAAAACTATAACTTTTTAATAATAAAAACGAAAATTTTCAGATTTTTGTGGGAGCAACGGCGGCGTACGCGGGGCTTTTCTACAGCGGGATCGATAAAAAAATTTAAGAGAATTCTTTTTCAACAGCATCCATAAACGTTTTTCTTTTAGGTAAAACCTAATGATAAATAGTTAAAAATAAAGTAATTTATCATATTAACGGAGTTTTTTTATACACAAGGGTCCCCCTCAGGAACCAGTGCCCCCCATTGAGATGAGGATCCCCCAATGCTATATATATATATATATATATATATATATATATATATATATATATATATATATATATATATAATCCTAAAGTTTCGTTGGTTAGTTTATAAATACAACTGTTAGCCGTCTACCCAATAATGAACTTGTATCAAGAGTTATCATAATCCTCCCCCTTTCACCAATTCATGAGCAAAATAGTTTGATCTCTCTCTCTCTCTCAAAAGTCTTGCTTGTTGAGACCTGGAAATTTAGAAGTCACACCAGCCCAGGTAGGATTCTTTTATGTTTTTTTTTTTTTTTTTCAAGGCAATTGGTTGTTCAGATGTTCATTGATCTGTTTGATAAACATCAGATTTTCAGGTTTAAAAGGCTTGGGTTCTCAAAAAAAAAAAAAGGCTTGGAGTTGAATCCAACTCTGAGAGTCAAACTTTAGAACCCCTGTCTTTCATTTCAGCTCGTGGAAATTCTATAAACTCGTATTCGACTTGCTAATAATTATATCGTTTGTTTGTTTAGTTTAACGATACATGTTTGAACTAGGCTATAAGCTCGTTTCCTAAAAAAAAAAAAAACGGGAATGAGCAAACTCATTAACGTTTGATTATGTTCGTGAATCTGCTTTAGATAAATTAATGTAGAGCATAACCCTAGCACATAACATGATAAGCCATTTTAATTGTTGTCATTGTGATGTTTGAATATTGCTTTGTATTTTTTCATTTATTTATTTGGATTTTATTATTTATACCTTAATGAACAAAACTCGAACCAAGCTCGAGCTGGAAAGAAAATATTCGTGTAGTAAGTCAAACTCGAACACGAGCATGAACGGATTTCTTTATAAATGAATTGAGCTTAAACATAATTTTTTGTTCGTTTATTAAACAAACGTTCGTGAACAAGCTCGTGATCTTAACGAACGAAGGTTTAAAATATTTTTTGTTTGTTTATTAAATGAACAAACGACGCAAACAAACTTGTGATCTATACGAACATATGTTTGAACAACTGACACTCAGTTCGGTTTAGCTCGTTAACAACACTATATCAATGTGATGAGTCCAACTTGCTTTTATACGCTTATATGGTTTTTTTTTTTTTTTTGTTGAGAATTATGCTTATATGTTTTGAAAAATAGTAAAAATAGTTATACCAGAACAAAAATTACACAAATATTTGTGGCACAATAACATTTACAGAACAAAGTACAACAACAATTTCTTTTGTCATTTAGGCAGTTGCTAAAAACACACATATTAAGGATGTGAGTTAATGGTTTAACTTGAATGCTAAAATGACCAAAAACCTCTTGTTCTATAATTAATACAAAGTTGTATTTATTCTCTCACTTCTTAATAAATTAAGGTAAATGTAGAAAAAATACAATAGATCCTGCATTAAAAATGTACGTGCCTCGGTGATTATAGAACAAATCTTTTGGCACATCAGTTATTTCGGAAGAGAGAAAGTACTTTAAAATACTCCTTCCGTTCCATAATAACTGATGTAGTTTCCAAAATATTTTTTTTTATTTTATGTGAGGCAGTATAATTTCTAATGTAACATTTATTGTGTTTTTACTTGGTTTACCTTTATTTATTATATTAGAAGATATAAAAAAGAAGATCACATTAATTATATTCAAGGACATTCTAGTCATTTCATTGTAAAGTTAATGCATTAACTCACATTCTTAATATATGTAATTTTGACAACTTGTCTCGATATGTTCCTCAAAAAATTCGATTCGTGTAAATTGAATCGGATGAAATATTTATTATGAGTAAATTAAAGTCTATTTCTCTAATCAGGCAGCCGCTCATTTTTTGTGCTCATAAATTCTTCCTCTTTTGTATTCACATGCTCTCAATTTTTAACGAGTAATGATTCGTGCCCAACTGTTCGGTTACAACAAATAATTACATGAATTTATATAATTTAAGACCTATATTTATCGTAAACAATGATTTAAATGTATGTTACGACAATTATAGTGAATAAATAATAGTGTCTTTTATCGTTACTCCCCTTGGCATGCATGGTTTTTTTTTTTTCCCTTCTCAGCAAAGTCCGTTACACAAATTTTACTATGGTCCAGGACCAAATCTTACTTGGTGTGCCCAACCAATAGGAATTCAACTTCCACCAATGAAATCTTACCTGTAAATCTTTCCACCAATGTATCCCTTTGAAAGTGCTGACTTGATGGTCCAAAAACTTAGACCTGGACCACCATAAATGTAAATCTTTCCACCAATGTATCCCTTTGAAAGTGCTGACTTGATGGTCCAAAAACTTAGACCTGGACCACCATAAAATTACTGAGTCCGTTATATGTGAGAGTGACATCCAGAAAATATCTGTATGAAAAGTTGAGAGTTGTTTGGTAGAAACTTCTTGTATAAATGCATGTCTGTAAATTTGTCCTGAACCTTATATTTTTGTTGGGCTGATTTGCTGGTTGTAGAATTATGAGTTCCCACCACGGTGCAACTGAGCTTGATTCCGGCGCACCCGATTCATTAGCTTCAACTCCCCGTTCAGTCCACCACACCAATCATGACGACACAACCGCCGGCGGCAACGGCGGAGGCACCCGTGTCCGGTTAATGTGTAGCTTTAATGGCAAAATCCTCCCTCGACCTCACGACAATCAGCTCCGTTACGTTGGTGGCGACACCCGTATTGTCGCCGTCCACCGCCACGCCACCTACCCGTATCTCCTTGGGAAACTGTCGAAGCTATGTGGGACCACAAATATCGGCATCAAATACCAGCTCCCTAATGAAGATCTCGACGCTTTGATAACTGTAACCTCTGATGAAGATATTGAAAACATGATGGAGGAGTATGATCGGCTTGTCTTGACTCATAAATCGGCTAGGCTCAGGCTGTTCATCTTTACCGATGATGCTATTTCTAGAGCTAGCTCTATTAGCTCCCTTCTTGATGGATCGGCTAAACGTGAGCACTGGTTCTTGGATGCGCTTAATGGCGGTCGTGGACCCGGTGGTAATTTGGAGCGGGTTCAGTCCGAGGTTTCTTCAATTGTTTCTGATATGCCGGATTATCTATTCGGGTTGGATATCTCCGATGATACCTCACGTGACACCAAAGCTAGACAGAAGAATGCTATGCCGGAGAATCTTCCGGGTTCTGACCCGAGTTCTCCCGCACGGCCACCGGTTGTTTCTTCACCGTTTCATTCCACTTCATCGACGTTGGCCCCTCCTATACCCGCAATACCAGACCTCCCACCTGTGAAAACCCGACCCGTCAACCCGAGCCCTGTGATTGAACCCGGTAAAGAAGCTCAGATGATGGGAATGATTGAAGGAAGTGGTGATGAGCATATGCCTATGGTCCCACTACAATCTGCGTATCAGAATAATCCGACTTTTCAGTATTCGGGCCCACCTATGCAACAGGTGCCTATGTATTACATGCAAAGTCCAGCTGGCCAACGAAATCTTCCGGTTCAGACCGTTCCAATGGGTGGTGGATATGTACAGTCATACCCGGGTCAAGTACCGCCCGGTTACATGCATCCGGTTTCTGGTTTGGGTCAGATGTATGGTGGGGGAGGAAGGCCTATTGCAATTGATCCAGCATCTGGAAGAGTAATTACAGAGTATGGTAATCAGCAACAAGTTGTTTATGGCGTTAGAAACACAGCTGGCATGGTGGCAGGTTATCCGGGTATGGTGGTTCCGGGTGGAGAAGAAAAACAAGGACCCGGAATTTGAATCCATGATCCGATCAGTACCCACAAGAACTTTGCTTCAGATTCGTTTACGGGTCAAGTTTTCACTAATGAAGACACCATACAATAATCTCGTTAAATTACTACTATTATTTCAATCTGCTGGGGCTGTATATAGTTTGAATGTGTTATTTTTGTATTGTTTTCTTGACATTGCGACGACAAACTTCTCCTTATTCGAAGTGTAAGAAATAAGAATTCTACTGTATTTTGTGATAATAATTAATACATGCAAGCTTTTGCTTTTCAGACAAAATATGTGGTTTGTGAGTGCATTCTAATATATTCGTATAAAATCTTGACTTTGTGTACTATATGTTTCGATCTATATTTCTAGATAAAGACTGGAAACTACATTTGATAATTTCTTTTATTTCGTATCAAATCCTAAATTTTACTTTTATGTTTTAGTCTAATTCTTTACATAAAAATAGCCTCGAATTTTCCGATTCGAGTTTGCATAGAAACAAAAGCGTGCGTGTGTATATTCTATGACACATTAATAGACAATTGAAAGGATTGCATTGTGTGTGTATTCTATCACATGTTGATAGACGATTAAAAGGATTGTATTGGTAATGAAAATCGCCTAAAAAACATTGGTGGAATAATGTGAGTTTTTGTGCGGTATCCCTACATGTATCGAATTGACCAGTAAACAAATCTAAATCACACGGTTTGAATTTAGTTTAAAAATAAAATTGTATAGTTTGTCACATAGGTGCACTCCGCATATAAATGGTACATCCAATAACAAATTTATCTCTTCCATTAATAGCATGTTTAGACTTTAGCATTTGCTTCTATCTCACTTCACTCCTTGTTAAATAATTCAAGGCATGAATTATTATTCCTTCAACAATTAGGACTCTTTTTAGCTCTATATTCATCACCAATTGTCATCTTTCCATCCAATTATCGGGAAATTCTATTCCGGAGAGTTCTCACACGCACCGTCTCGTTGGATGTGCGCCAAAAGACAAAAACATGACGCACATCCAATGAGCGGTGCGTATGAAAAGAGTGCGAGATAGAATTTCCTCTAATTATCATCATTCATGCGTAGACAAACTCAAACACAGTGAACTGGACCAAAAGAGATACCTTTATGACATAAACATGCAACAAAAAATCAAAAATAATTTTAAAACAGACGGTGCATATCATATTATACCTCTGTACCTGTATGATGTGGGTGTGAACTTTCCGAAGAGAGAGAGAGAGAGAGGGGGAGACAAGGGGTCCATTGTGTGATTCCTATCGTCGCCTTATTTGTCTGATTCCTTGATTAATGACATCGATCCATTATCGAATAAAACTGTGTTGTTTCTGAAAATGTTAAAAGTTGTGAATGGCAGTTTTCATCTAAAATAGTTGAAAATGACGGTTACTACATGTGTTATTATATTTTTATATATGTGTTACTATATTTTGTCATTCTCAACCATTTTGTATCTTATCTTGTCATTCTGGCCTCCGCCCTTTTCTGAAATATAAATTTGTTAGATTGCATATTAGTATTAATCGGTGACTGTTACTTACATTAATAACTTGCATCGGCTTAATTAAGCGTAATCTAAGTGGTAAACACACCCAAAAAAAAAAAACGGAAATTTATGAACCTCCGTCCGTCCGTCTGATTCCGACTCCACATCGCCATTTCTCGCCGTTGCATCTTCCTCAACCTGCAACTCCAACTCCTTTCTACAGTCAATCACCCTCTTAATTCTCCAAAAACTCTTCTGAACGACGAGAAAAATCAAATCTGTTTTGAGTTATTTTAGCTACAGATAACAAACATTTCTTTGCATGGCATCGCCAGTGAAGAAGCTGCCTGTGGATTCCGACCGACCGCCAACTGCTATCCTCCACCAGCCAGCCTCCCCTCGATTCCCATCTGGGACACCAACAGCTGGAGGAGCCAATCGTAAGATCGCTATAGCTGTCGATCTTAGCGACGAAAGCGCTTACGCCGTTAAATGGGCCGTCCAAAACTACCTCCGGCCGGGTGATGCAGTGATCCTTCTCCACGTCCGTCCTACCTCTGTTCTCTACGGAGCCGATTGGGGTGCCATCGATCCCTCCGTCACAGACGTGGAGTCTCAGCAAAAACTAGAAGACGATTTTGACACCTTCACGACGACAAAAGCTAACGACTTGGCGCAACCTTTGGTGGATGGAAATATTCCCTTCAAAATTCATATAGTGAAGGATCATGATATGAAGGAGAGGCTTTGTTTGGAAGTGGAGAGGTTGGGATTGAGTGCGGTTATAATGGGGAGCCGTGGATTTGGGGCTTCAAGGCGAAGCTCACGAGGCAGGCTTGGGAGTGTGAGTGATTACTGCGTGCGTCACTGTGTCTGTCCTATTGTTGTCGTGAGATATCCTGATGATAAAGATGGAGGGTCTGATGATTCTGCTACTAGCGGGGGTTCTGCTAAGTCTGCAAATAAGGATCAAGGGCTACTTCACCCAGTGCCTGAGGAGGAGCCGGTTTATCATGACGCATCTGATAAAGGCGCAGGTATAGAATGATTAGTTAAATTTTGTATTTTATATGGTGTTTTAGTTTATTGGCTTGGGCTGAAATGCTTATTCATGTATCAAGCGTCTCTTTGTTGGAATTCTTAATGCCGTTGCAGGTTGACTTAGTTCATTAATTCTAGTTTGCGCTTTTTCAGAGCTCAGTCGTATTCAGGAATTCAGTATAACTGTAGTTGTTTGTAGATGGATTTATTTTGGTTTGTGGATTGATTGATGTACTGAAGATTTGAAGAGAGGGCGTGTGGAGTTTTTGATGTGTAGGTGATTATGTTCCCCTTAGGTTCTTTTGCAGGCTAACCAGGGATGTTGCTAATTGTCCTGGCTAATGCAGGCTTCTTTACAAGTAATATAGTGTTTAAGCTCTTAATAGCTTTTTCAATATGAAAATTTACCCTTGTCACATGATGATGTTTTGCTGTATAAGCGCTGGATTAACTTCCTGTCAGTGATAGTTATAAGCTTACTCCTTGAAAATGGGGAACCTACCTAGTTAGCCCGTCAAAGCAAAACGTGTCTTTATTTCATGGAGTTCCTATTAAGGAGTTTAGCATTCACTAAAGCTTTGGAATTTAAAACGTCTTTGCTTAAGTATGAAGTTCAGTAGAAAGTAGATCTTTCTTGCAGCCATCAAGTATTTTTGCCATGACAATAATTTAGATGTTTTAATTGTGTTTGTTGGGGTCACAACGTTTCTACTTGCCTCTCGATTCATGTCTATGATCAAAACTTAGTCATCAGAAAGCTTGAGGATTTCTTTTGTGTAACATTTTTCCTAAGATTGGAATGGCTTCAAGGGCTGATCCAGAAATTTGGGTTAACTTATATAATCTGGCACCGTGTCTTGAAAATGCAAAAATGAGTTCGCTTCTTCTGGAAAAATCTTGTAACTCCCCAATGAGAATATGGTCCTTCACTGACGTCCTGCTCTTTTTTTGGGGATGGGGGTGGGGAGAGATGCGCAACCTTCTCCAATGCTACTCCTTGGTGACTATTTTCTTTTCAAAAAGCTTGGGAAGGCTTACTTGTAAAGTCTCTTCTGATTGCATAGCTTGCGTCTTGAAGTTACCATGTACTTGGATATGGTTTATTTTGAACCAGATTGGACCTTGAATTTCAACAATAGAATTGTAAGATGGACTGCTTTCTGTCTATCTTTAAATTAGATAAAAAGCTAGTGAAAGCTGTTGATTCTTGTTTTTAACCGTTTGGATTAGGTTGCATGGCTATTAACATGAGACTAGTTAACTTGTTTGTTTTCCAATGATAATTGCATCGATTGCTCACACTATTGCAATACGAAGACTCAATTGTTGAACCTTATATATATATGCCTTCTACATCACATGGAGGCTTTTCTACTCGGTTTCCTTTTGAGGATTGTCTTAAATCAACTTTGGTTGCCATTTTCGTACAATTTAACATCCTTTTGTAGGATTTCTTCTTAGATAGATTAACATTTAGAAATGGAATGATGTCCTGCCTGATTTATGATTACTGATTACATATACAGCTTGTTTATCCTATTAGGGGACCTGAGAAGGGGAGGGAGGGGGGGGGGGGGGCACATTAGCCTCCCGTAAACTTCTAGGTTCCACATATAGGTGATAGGAGAATAGATACATATAGATAAGCCTATTTACTAGCAAAGTGTAGATATGATGAACACATGAATACTTTTGGACTAAACATATACTGATGAAAGATCCCAGGCCATGATCAAGCACTTCATGTTACTGTCTTTTCTCTCTTCTCTTCGTTCCGGGCTCCCCCCGAAGTTAGCAAAGATGGAATATTTATTTACATCTTTTGATCCATTGTTCGTGGACCGCGCATAGAATGGATGAAATGATTCCGTTTCCATGCAATGCACTGTCATTTTATTTATTAGATCCATTTGTTGCTCATGGTTACAGTCTGATCTGCATTTTAAGGGCCCGTTTTGGATTGCTGTAATGTAATGTGATGATATTCCTGTAATGGAATGTATATAGATGTCTGGAGAAGGGATGATGATGCAGCCTCCTGGAGCTAAAGCTATGAACATCTTGTTATTTGGAGTCAATCTTGCCTCTTTTCTGAAACGTGTTGGTGCACCGAAAACGGGGGCACAGATCAACGGCATGGCATGGCATGGCATGGCACGCGTGTGTTGTGTTCTTTTGTTTTTTTCCTATGTAAATGTGATGATTAGATGTTTTTGATGGAGTGCACCAAATTCGGTGCATTGTTCTTTCTATGTTTCGATTTTTGCGTGCCTGAGTTTGTGCTAATTAATATGGGTGCAGTTGATGAGTTGCTCTGTTTTATCTTCTCTTGGATGTTGTTACTATGCCAAAATCAATTTTCAACTTCCATCCTTTCTTTTCTTCTGTAAAGCTAATTTTCGGGATACACAAATTTTTTTTATGGTATACATTTGCTTCTTTTTTTTGAAGGGTACATTTGCTTTTTCAAACTTTGTTTTATAAACATGCGCTCCTTTAATAAATAAATAAACGGTAATAAAAATAGGAGTATAAACTACTAACACATAAGCTTGTTGACACAAATTAAGAATGGAGAATTAGGAAAAGCGAAGTAACAGGACATCTAAATATTTTTTTTATAGATATAAACACAATTTTATAATATTTATAGCTTAAAAGACCCCCTCCCCCCTCCCCAAAAAGGGGAAGAAAAAAAAAAAAAAAGCCGACGCTTTTGCTTGCCCGCTTTTTTTTTTTTTTTTTTTTTTTCACATTTTTTTTTGAACACTCATATTTTTTTATCTATATCTTCAAATGTGTTGAAAATTGCACCGATTTTTTTTCATGCACTTCATTTTGAGACTTGGTTCGATATAATTCCGTTGTTTTTCGTGAGATTCACTGTCGAAATTTACGCAGTGAATATTGTCAGTCAATCCTAAAAAACAATGAATTTTGAATAATTGTGAATTCGATAGTAGATTTTCGAAAATTATGTCGGAATATGATGAATGTAGTCTCAAAAATAAAAACATGAAAAAATAAAAAAAATTGGTAAAAGAATTTTCAAGTTTGGAGCTGTAGATTGAGAGATATAAGCGTATTTACTCCAACTAATTTGGGTACACTACCACAATACAAGGGAACACCGGCGTTTAAGATTTCACGGGAACAATTGCTTCAAATTGCAAAGCCGTTTCAGAACACATTGGTGGCTAGATTCCCGGACTATCGGCCAAAACTAGAGGATTTACATAAGTTTTTTCTTTTTCTTGGACTGAAAGCTACATGTCCCTTGGCCTTGTTGGACAATAAGCATGTTTTAATTCGTCCGTATTCGCAAGATGATTATAATAGACTCTTTAATTGAAGGTACTGGACGATTGGTAAAAATCCTATGATTTTGTCCAAATGGACGGTGTACATTAGACCTAATCAGGAGGCATGTTTGGCAACCGTTTGGATTGAGGTTCTTGAACTGTCACTCTTTTTGTTTAAAAAGGATTATCTATGTCGTATAGCAACTTTGGTGGGAGACCACTTCAAATTGATGCAGCCATTGTAGATTTAAGACGGTCTTCGGCTGCACGAGTCATGGTGGAAGTTGATCTATTAAAGCATCGAGAAGACAACATTTGGATTGGAGATGATGAGTCTAGGCTTTGGCAGCCGTTTTTTTTATGAACATTGGTCTGAATACTGTCAAACTTGTAGACACATTGGGCATCAGGATAAGGAGTGCCCTACTAAGAACCCTAAATTGGGTGCTAAGGCAAGGGAAGTGAAACAACAATATCGAAAGGAGTACAGGAGGAATGAGATGCAAGGTGTACATACTTTAACCCCTTCAGATCTTTTGAATTGCAATAACGATAGCTCTACAAGGGTGAGTGACAACCAGGATGGAGAATTTTGTCATCAGGTTCCGAGATTGAAAAATGATAACAAACATGTAGAGTCATTAGAAATCATGGGTGTGGCGAACATTTCAACATCAAATGAAGAACGAGTGGAAAAAGCTGAGAACCGGAACAAGGAAAAGAACTCAATTGCCGTGTATTATAATAATGCCGAGGTAAGTGAGAATTTTATTATGAAGATTTTGCAAGTGATGAGGAACTGCTAGAATACTGTCATATGGTTGAGGAGTTTGAGCATGAAGATTGCAACATGGTGCGTGGACGGGTGTGGGCATTCTGGTTCAGCTTAATGAGAAGTGAGAAGGTGGAAAAGACAACCGAAGTACCTTACCTATGCTTTCTACAGATGATATTAATTTTGTTGCGGAGACTCATTTAGATGTGAATGCTAGGCCTTTTTTGCCATGTACACTATTTTTTGATGGAAGGGGGCCAAATGTTGCTAAGACACGACAAGATAATGAAAAGGATGATGATGATGCCGGTGCAGAATAGTCTTTCTATGAGGGTTTAAATGATTAATTTAGGGATCAACCATATGGAATAAGAGCTGAATCAGAACTTGTGAAAGTACCAATCAAGAGTACAAAGGAAATTAATGTGCAACAAATGTCATCAATGTCAAACACTAAACACTACAAGCAATGCTCAGAGAGATCAAGGTGAAGAAAGGGATCCTTTTGAGGAAATTCTGCACTTTTTCCTCTTAGTTGATTTTTCTCAAAGAGTTTTGCTGCTAAGAGATTTTAAGGAGTCTGGATTAGGTATTGAGGCGTTACAGACTCTATTAAGGTGGGTTGGTTCACCTTTTGTGTTTTCTTTTTCAGTTTTTTAATAAAAACAAAATAATTCTCCAAAATAAAAAAACCCAACTTGGATGGATCATCAAGAGACACTTTCTACAACACATAATTACGGAGATCATGCAAAACATAGTTGCAGACAAACCAGCTTGGATCGATTATCAATGGTAATTGTGTACATCATACAAACAAAATTTTAACACATAATTGCAGACAAAACATTTTGGATCGGTCATCAAAGATAGACTTTCTACTATACATAATTGCAAACTAGGCATAAATAGCGACAACACCAATATGGTGAACAACACTTCATCCATTCAAAGTAAGATAATGAACAGCATGAAATTATTGTATGTTATTATTTATAAAATCAATAATTTGTAAGGTTGTATTATTATTAGTTTAATTAATGAATGCATTATAATGTTTTTTTATTAATGATACACACAAACGAGAAGTTAAAAGAATAAAATATTCCAAAACGACAATGATGGAACCAAGGGATAATATCAAAATAGTTGTGGAAGCTAGAAGACAAAGGAAAGCTCAAGACATAAGTGCATTGGATAGCAACGGTATGTGAACAATATTGAGTTTGCAAACATATTAAGACATCTAGAAAGTAACAATACCAATAGGATGTAACAAGTGATTTAGGCATGATTGCTCCATCCAAAACCAAACACAAAAATATAGGGGGGGGGGGGGGGGGGGGGGGGGGGGGGGGGGGGGGGAGGGGGGGGGAAGTTCTTGGGTGCACCCGCCATATGCGAGTGCGCCCACCCACGCGCAGTCGTACACCTTTTGTTTTCAAACGAATTCAAACCGCGCGTGGTACTAGATTTGTTTACCGGTCAATTAGATGTATGTGGATATACCACACAAGAACTTTCCGGGGGGGGGGGGGGGGGGGGTCTTTAATAGCGACTTTGTAGTAGATACTTTGTAAAACCTTTAAAAAATGTTTTAGAGATTTCTAACATTCAGATTTAGGAAAAATTATATTAGAGCAAATACTCTATTTTTTTACTGTAAAATACAGATTCGATAAAATTTCCTCTACATGTATCGCATTCATCAAGATTCTTTAAATTTACCTTTATATTTACCGAATTATGTAAAATAAAGAATCTGATACATTTTATCTTAGATAGTGATTTTGTAAACTAAAAAAATATGTGTTTAAAACTACAAAATAGAAAATTTGTTAAAGGGTTCTGATGCAAGTTCTTTAATGACACCCACTAAATCTATC
The DNA here is from genome assembly GCA_036785695.1 of Gentiana straminea. Classification (NCBI taxonomy): domain Eukaryota; kingdom Viridiplantae; phylum Streptophyta; class Magnoliopsida; order Gentianales; family Gentianaceae; genus Gentiana; species Gentiana straminea. Next base: position 2,127,723 of record JAVUPR010000046.1, on the reverse strand, counting down.
ATTATCATTCGGTGTACCCCAATACATGCCTATTTTTAATCTTGATGTAGTGCCCCATTTAGATTAGTGGGGTGTCCTTATATACCCCCAAAGTATAAGATAGTGACTAATCCGGATCTTTTATATATTATAACAAAGCTATATACCAGTTGTTCGTAGAGAGCAAAACAGAAAAAACACTATACAACTTCTCACCCAAAACTCAAACTACTGGCTATGCCAAGCTAATTGAAATTATTATTGTTATTATTTAATAATAATAATAATTATTATTATAATAATAATAATAACCAATCTTAACCAAAACATGGACAAGGAAAAGTTTTTCTAATTCAGTATCTCCACAAAAAAAAAAAAAAAAAAAATTATACCAACCAATGGAGATAATTGATATATCACTCAATAAACATTCATTTTTAAGGTATATAGCTAACAATTTGTACATACAATCATTTAAAAGGCACAATATGTCTTATAACTCCCATTATTTTACAAATGGTATATTATCAATTTTCAACAACAACTTTAAAGGTTAAAAATATTAATAAAATTTGGTAAAACTAATGCATGATATGCAAGAAATCAGTGTGAGATGGACAAAATGGTGAGATTGCTCAAAGTGTGGCAACACTGGCATAAAACAAGCATCAAGCTTATCTAAATTAGTGTGCCTATGCTAAAGCGATAAAAATGTTCGACCAACAAGAATTTTCTTATGTGTATTATGTGTCTTATGATGATTCCGAACACTATGGTGAACTGAGTAGGCCCGATCAGAAGAATACAAATTCTTAAATAAATTCAGAGGTACACCCAAGGTGATAGCAGAGGTTGTGTGAATATCTATCATCCATGCCTCAACCAATCCAAAATTTATCAAACATGGCACATGAAACATTTGGGAGACGATTAAAAACATTAACTTATACATTGTCACACAAAGCTTAATCCGTACCGATTCGATTGACATCAATATACATCATGTATGTATGCTGTGATATCAAGAAGCCTATGACAGGTTCAATATATAGATGGATGGACTTTAAGGTGCGGATTTGGCTTCCTTCTTAATGCATGAAGGCTTCTTAGCATTGTAGTAAAAATGGGCAATCATCTGTACCAGCTCATTAGCATTTCGAAACTCTGCACATTACCCCCCAACAAAAAAACATTGATTCATTGGTACTGAAATTCTTGTATAAAGAAGAGTCTTTATTGCACACCACGGCATTGAATGAATGACATGTTCTGTACAAGCGACACTCATACAACGGTCTGGTGCAATAGAGACTCTCTACCTAAAAGCATATCCGTTCATCAGTTACCTTTTTCCCGATACAGTATCCTATTTCCCCTCAGGAACAGTATTTGTGGACACTCTTTAGCTTTAAGAGCATAAGCCAGATCTCTCTCAATGTTGATGTCTATCTTGATTGTCTGTTCAAGAAGTTCACCATTGACAAAAATACTAAATTAACATGCTTGCAAGAAATGCACATCAAATTCATTATAGTTTTCTATGCTAAATGCTAGATTCCAATTGACAAATGTGCAAAACATTTGATGGTAAGGTGTAGATGATAAACTCGGATTTCTAACATACCCGAGGAGGCAACCTATCCTTCGCTCTCCAATACACCGCCGCAGCTTTCTCTAGCTCTATGAGAACTTTCCAGTTTTCACTTGCCCTGCAAATGTGATTGGGGCAATTCTTTAGTAAACTACTATATCTTCCAAACAGAACCAATTGGAGGAGGAAGAAATAAACATCACTGGAGTAAACTACTAAGGAGCATAAAATCCGACTTGCCTGTTATATCTTTCAAACACAAGAACAATCAGGGGGCTAGGATTAAAAGCAAACCTCTCCCATTCAAGACAAGTGATTTCGTTGACCAAACCCTCATCAATCTCCCCCTCCCAATCAATTTCAACTCCATCCTCCCCAACGACATTCTTGATCGAATGCTTCTCAAAGTATTCTGATGCTCTGATACCCCAACCTACATCTGCATCTAACGGCCAACTGGAGTCGTCCTCTTCAACAACCATGGATTTCTCATCACTATCATTATTTTTTTCAACATCATTGTCATTTTGCTGTTCCTTCAAAAGATTTGGCTTATCATCCATTACATCTGGATTCTGTGTTCTAATAGAAGCAATTGCCTTCTCAAGTGAATCACGCACAAAATCCTCAACAGCAGCTGCTTCGCTCTTGCGACCACGCCTTGGCTTTCTTTGGGAAGTTTTCAAGATTGTATCTTTGGAATTCTCATCTTCAGTTGAAGACAACTTCGAATTATCAATGTTGGATTTTAACCTTTTAGGCTTTGTGTTCGGTTTCTTGTTAGGATTAGAGTCAGGTGCTAGACCAGGTTCTTTGGATTTAGCAGAGCATAACCTAAATTTCAAGAAATGACCAGGACGCAAAGAAGGCAACAATATAAAACTCGAATTCGAACTCACCAATGTGCTGGGAGGAAATGGGGTTAAAGAGAAGGAGCTAAGGCTACAACTCGATGCATAAACTAACATCCTCGTTCCTTAACACTAATCAAAATCTAAGCACCTAATGCATCACTCTAACTAAAACCTCAGCTTCCAATCCAAAAGAGAACCAAAGGAAACAACGACGACCTGTAAAAGAGAAAACAGATAAAAACACACCAGAAACTATTATAATTACACCCATTTAGAGCTAATAAACCCTACATAACATAACAAGTACTACCTCCGGTCCAAAATATAAGTCATCCTAGGAGTTTTCACACAGATTAAGGAATTGGTTGAATGTCATTAATTTGAAGGTTAATGTCTAAAATATCCCTTGACTATCATTAATGCAATAGTTGTTAAGTAATGAAAAGTTGTTGAATTCATAATAAATTAGGGGTAAGATAGAGAAAAGAAAGAATAAATGTTGCGACGGTAATGTAGAATGACTTATATTATGGGACAAATAGAAAAGTGTAGGATGACTTATATTTTGGACCGGAGGTAGTAAGCAATAACTACAACCAGTGGGAGGAGGAGGTCATACGGAAACGAATAATTAAAGCAAAGCAAGAACTTGTCAAAAGAACCCGATTCGGGTTGCTTGTCAAGTTCAAAGTTTTACAACCGTGTGTTAAGAACAAATACAGAACAAGGCTTCTACTAAACATTGAAACAAACACTTAGCAAGCAATTGACTTACCGGAACTTGGAATGATTTTTCCTGCTTGAAATGCTTTAAAATTACTTCATGAATTGGAGCAAGAACTTGTATAAGGAATGAAAAGTGAAGAAATTTATGGTCTGATTTTTAAGGCTCGGGAACGGAGGGGCACAACAAGAACTTCCGGAAGGTGCAAAAAAAAAACTAAAAGAATGCATTTTTTGCCTTTCAGGTTGGGGCAATCGGCAATCCTTAGTAATTTAAGGGTATTTCTGGTATTTCCGTTGTAAAATTTGACCATATCTCTAGGAGGACCTTCTTCGTCCAATCTAAATCAAGTTGACTAAGTGTATTATGGACTACAGTACAGATCATAAGAATACAACTGACTCAGAATTTCAGCGGTTTCTATCGGCAACACATTATTTTATTAATTTATTATTATTATTATTAGTAAAATACATATGTTTTGCACGTGGTATATATTTAATGTATGTTATTATTGTTAAATCATGATTTTATAAGAATCAGATCTTATGCTTAATATTCTTTCTTTAGTTTATGGGGAAAAAAATCTTATTTAAGCATGCTCATCATTATTATTTTTTTGTAAATAATTACATATTGCAATTATGCATATAAATTATGTTTAATATTTAATCAGTAATTTTTTTATTTTATTTTTTGCATTATTTGATCAACACAATTCTTTTATGCACATTGATTATTTTTAAAAGATACTTACAATACTGGTGTTGTTGAGATAATTTGGTATTGATAAATATATTTGTGTTGGGTGGGGTTTATGGTGTAAATGAACTACATTAATATTGTAAATAATAAAAAGACATTAATATAATATCCCTAAAACAGCAATAAAAAACTAAAAATACCCGAATATAAAGCATAAAATAACATTTCAACAAACCAAATTCTAACCAATATATCTAAAGACTATAAAGTATGGAAAACTAACACCACCCAAATACAAAGCATGAGAAATACCAAATCAAAGTAGCAGTAAATTATCACACTGCTTAACGCCGTTATTACAACCATTAATTACATTACAAGATGCAACAAAACACATATAAATGATTATAGGGCCATTTATAACTAAGTCAGCATCCATTGCAATCTGTATTAGCAGGCCACCACTAATACATCACAACTCCACTATCAAACCACATTAGAGAAATTCCTGGTGGATTGTACATACATATATTCACCATCATTATCTATCAACTAAAGTTTAGAAATGTATTTAAAGTCCCTCAAAAAATTGTATTAAAAGCATCATACAATCACGATCTCCGATCAGTACTTAAGTTCTAGAGGAAAACAAGAACAATTTAAAAGTAAAGCACAATGTGAACTGAAAACAAACCGATGAAGAAATTGTGTAACAATGCAAAGACGTTGAGGCGAAGTTACTGCACATATAAAAAGTAAAATATTGAGATACCATAGTCGTCTCATTAGACACCTGGGATAAGAAAGGGCATCTAATCATCTAAAAACCACTTACCATGTGGCTACTTGAACACAATAATAAGATATGAATGTTCATAAAAGTATATGAAAGGTATATGAAAGGTAAGTCAGCAAAGTTGTATATCATGATGTTTAAGTTAACAACTACCAGCTGTATCAAGACATGCAACAGAACCACTGTCCAAAACATGTGCACAGAAAATGTAGTACTTAATGTTAATTGAAGCTTAAAAATTTCTACCTCCTGTACGAAAAGTATCACATCATCAGAATACTCCTACTTGGAGAAAACCTTCACTGCAACATCCTGCACGACATTCAAACTAATATTATCACAAAAGGAAGAAACGAAGAATAACATTTTAGTTCATACAAAAGCAAGCCTAAGCGGCGGACAATCCAGGATTTAGCACTTTGGGGAGGAGGGGGGTTTAAGTATGGTTTGACAGGTGAAACACTTTTCTCCCTGAATCCTACAAATATTTTTATATTAGTTGAGATATCAAGTACATGTTTAGACCAATCAAACAAAGTTAAATGATGCAAAAATTCACAAATACTAATTACATAATAGAAAAATATATTCATAATCTACTATCAACAACATATAATGTAACAGGAAAGAGCCCGAAAACTTACAGATCCATACCACAAAACATGATATATAGTTCCACAAGAACCCGCAAAAAGCAAAGATCATTCAAAGAAAATGATTAAAAAGATTGTATATATCAAAATGTACAAATAAGGAATGAACAGAACAAAGATTCTTAAAAGCACTTCTTTCTAATTAGTGTCCTTGTAAATGTAAATCATGAACCAGACTACTTGGCTAACAGCCACAAAACTTTGTGTACAATGTTATACATACGCATACATATGAATACAAAAAAAATATAAATAGATGAAAAAAAGAACTGATGATATAAATAATGTCGCCACCGTATAGTCCCGGAAATAGCCTCATCAGTCATAGGGGTCCGCGGCCACATCATCGGCGACGCCAAGGTTCACCTGGTCAGGGCCGCTGATAATCACGACCTGGGGCTTACGGTCCTCACAGGGCCACGCAAGACATGGGAGGAAGCAAGGAGCGGGGTATAGGCAGACAGGACTGGCGATCCATGCGACTACAAGGGATCGTCGCCCTGATATTCTATCCACTTGCAACTTAGATATTTCAATATTTACTTAGCCAATAAGTAAGGGTTAGTGACTAAGCATCTTAGCACCGCCAGTCATTAACTTAACTACTAAGTTAATCCTCCTATAAAAAGAGGTCTTGTGTAACCTAAATAAAAAACGGACACTCTTTTTAATGAGAAAAACAGGCTAAAGCTCTGCAAAATACTCTTTCTTCCTCTCCTCCTACCGCCGCCGCAAACCTCCGGCCAACATACACTAAAATCAACCACAGATAAGCCAGATATCCACTAAAACATCCTCCGCTGCGCCACCGTGATGATTTCTGCATCATCAGTTGGCTCCGTTACCGGGAACCCCTTGATCTAAAAAGAAGTCCGTTTCTGCATCATCAGAAGGCTGATCAAGAGCTCATATCGAAAAAGAGGAAATCTTACAAAAAAAAAGCCCTCAAACCGCTTTTGTTTCTTCCCCTTATCAAAGAAATCATTCAAAAAGGTGACCTTTTCTACCTCAAAAGCTCACACCCAGAAAGCCCCCATCAAAACAAAGCCCCTTTTAAGCAAATCATTTTCCTGGGAGTAGCATACACAAATAAACCCTTCTTGCCGCTATTCTTCCCCTAAAAAGCCACCCCACAGATGGCAGGAAGTAAAGGACACCTAACACCCCAAACCCCCGCAAAAGGTGTTATGCTGCATCAGACTCGTGGAGAGGGCGTAGGAGAAACGTTTGACAATCTCCCCGCAGAAGGAGATGGATCGCAAAGAGGGGTCCTGGCACCCAGCGACGCTCGAAACGTCATTAATCAAAAAGCCAAGTCAAAGGAGGCTATTGCTACTCTTGATGAGGCTCGCCGAGAAAGAGAAAGGTCGCAGGGGAGCCAAAGGCCGACCCCTGGGGGAGGACCAGGTTCTCAGGAGGATCCGGAGATAGCAGAAATGAGAGAGTATGCGAGGTACGCAGAAACCATGTATCTCACCAACTCTCGTCTTGTGGCTAAGGGCCAGGCCCCAATATCGATTCGACCCCCGAATCCTCCCAGAAATGAAATCGCTCCTGCGGCCTTAGATAAAGGTTGCCAGAGCCAAATTCAGCAGATCGATGTAGAGGAGAGTGTACACTCTTCAGGTCGCAACGGACCGAGGAGAGAGATTCCACAAACTTCGGCCCACCAAGATCGCGATCATCAAAAAGGGAAGAGGGCCGATAGAGGATCCGCTTTCAAAAGGTTAGGTGAGAAGGACAAGGCCTCGGCCCCAAGTCGTCTCAGCCTCCCCGGGGGAGAAGCACCCATTCAGCAGGATAGACACGCGCAAGATGCGCGCGTGATCATCAGAGAAAAAAGGGCCCGCCAAGAGGGATCGCAAGATCATAGGGAGTCAGAGCACAGAATGGAGCGAGCTGATACGCAAACACAGTCGCGTCCAAGGTCTGACCCTATCTTGGCGGAACATATGGAGGTAATGAGAAAAGAGCTCGCGGAATTAAAAAAGGCGAGGTCAGTCGAGAAAGTCGCCCCAATCTCGGGAATCGACGTGCTCGCTAAAGGGATCATCGAAACGCCGCTCCCGGCGAGAGAAAGGTTAGTTATCCCGCTTATAACTATTACAACGGGAACTCATGCCCAAACGACTGGCTCACCGCGTTCCAGGGTCGTATCACCCTTGCCACACAAAATAAGTCCGCATGGTGCATTGCTTTGGTTGGTAGCATGCAGGATAGAGCTGCGTCTTGGATACGCGGGCTTCCTCGCGGCTCAGTCAAAAGTTGGGAAGATTTATCGGAAAAGTTTGTCAGAGAATTTTAATCGGCAAGCCGACCAAAGAAAACCATTGAGGATCTGTATGAGGTTCGTATGGGAGGACATGAGTCGGGAAAAGAGTATTACGAGCGATTCATCAGAACATATGATCAGACGAGAAACATCCCGGACGATGCGGTCATAACGTGCTTCCTTACCGGAATCGCCAAAGGCCCGATGAAGACTGAATTCAACCTGCGGCCTCCCAAAGCGGGTCTCAGGGAGATGTTAGAAAGGGCAAGAATGATGGGGGTCAGCGAGGCACCATCCTCAGGGAAAACAAAACCTAAGGCAGAGCCACGTTCACCAAAGGAGGATCGCACGGATGATCGTAAAAGGGAAAAGGGTCGAGAGACTAATCGTGATCGCGAGGTAAAGAAACCATACAAATTCAGCGAGGATAACTTTACCCCGCTCAACACCAAAGCATCCCAAATACTGTTTGAGATTCGCGAACATTTCGACAAACCCAAGCCTATGAGGGGCGACCCCGATAGTCGCGATAAATCCAAATACTGCGACTATCACAAGGACCATGGTCATATCACCGATGAATGCTTCACCCTGAGGCGCGAGATAGAAAGGCTGATCCGCGAGGAACCAGCAAATAAATATAAGCGCGAGGGGAACAACGCACCCAATCAAGGACGCCAGCCCCGCGTTTATCAGAGAGAGGTTCAGGTCATCCATGGGAATATTCCCAGCAACCATCAACTGAAATCTCAGATAAACCAAATCAATACCCGCGGCTTCGAAAAGCAGATAGTGTTGGGAGAGAATGAGAAAGGAATCATATTTACGAAAAGTGAGCTGACAACAGTCAGCGGCCCTATGGAAATACCCCTCGTCATAAAGGTAGGAGTAAATGACAAGCACGGCGTCAATCGAGTAATGGTCGACACTGGGGCTGGCCGCGACATCATCTATTTCGACTGTTTAAAACAGATCGGATTCGGGGAGGCCAAGTTAAAACCCTACCTTAGGGTGCTCGAGGGTTTCACCAACGACACGGTGCGGGTCAAAGGCACGATCGACCTCAACATCACTTTGGGTGACTGTGAGCCCTGCCGAACGGAGGTAATAACTTTCTTGGTAATCGACCTCCCCTCTTACTACAACGTGATTTTGGGAATCCCAGCTATGAAGAAGTTTCAAATGGTGGCATATGTTCCCCACCAAAGGGTCAAATTCCATGTGGGGGATGAAATCGGGGTCGCCACAAGCTGGCCCGGATCTTTCCTCGAATATATGACCAAAAATAGGGTCGACTCTAAGCGACCCCGGGTGGAGGGATTCAACATGGCTGCGGATCAGATCGCTGCGATAAGAGAGGTCCCGATGGGAACAATGGAAGTTGAAACATTGCAAATCCGAGACGAGCCCGATTTCACTACCGAAGATGAATTGGTTGAGGTTATCATAAATGACGAGCACCCAAATCAAATGATAAAGATAGGGTCGCAAACAACCCAGAAAGATAGGGAGGGACTGATCGAGGTTCTGAAGGCAAACCTGAACGCCTTTGCCTGGGAGGTAACCGATATGAGAGGCGTGGAGTCGGAGGTCGCCTTACATAATCTGAGTGTCGATCCCAACTTCAGGCCAATACAACAAAGGGCACGTCAATTCTCTACAGAGAAAGAGGTCGCAATAAAAACCGAGGTCGAGAAACTTTTAGCAGCGGGCATAATCAAGGAGCTTCAATACCCCACCTGGCTGGCAAACGTGGTGATGGTAAAAAAGCACAACGGCAAGTGGCGGATGTGCGTCGACTTCACCGATCTGAACAAAGCTTGCCCCAAAGACCCTTACGCGTTGCCCCGAATCGACAAGATGGTTGATGGGATCGCAGGTTTTGAGACCCTAAGCTTTCTGGACGCCTATTCCGGCTATCACCAGGTCAAAATGGCCAACGAGGACAAGGAGCTGACGGCCTTCAGGGCCGCCGGCGGGCTATATTACTATGAAATGATGCCGTTTGGTCTAAAGAACGCAGGTTCAACCTATCAAAGAATGGTGAACAGAGTTTTTAGCACGCAGATAGGCAAGAACATGGAGGCTTACATTGATGACATGGTCGTAAAATCAAGTCGCCAGGATCACCTGGTGGACCTTCGCGAAACCTTCGCAAATGTAAAAAATCATTCGATGAAGCTAAACCCCGCCAAATGTACCTTTGGGGTCCAAGCAGGAAAGTTTCTGGGCTTCATGGTGAGTCAAAGGGGGATTGAGGCCAACCCCGAAAAAATCGAGGCGCTGATAAATATGAGCGAGCCAACTAGCATCAAGGAGGTACAAAGGCTGAACGGAAGAGTAATAGCCCTGGGAAGGTTTATCTCAAAATCCGCGGAGAAGAGCCTACCTTTCTTCAAAATCCTGAAGGGGAGTAAAACCTTTTCATGGACAGAAGAGTGCTCGCAGGCCTTCAACGAACTCAAGGCCTACCTCTCAAGTCCGCCATTACTTGCTAGCCCCCGCGGTCGGAGACGTGCTACTATTATACCTAGCCGCATCAGATAGGGCCGTCGCCGCAGCACTTATCAAAGAAGAGGGTACCCTGCAGAGGCCTGTTTATTATGTTTCTAAGGCTTTAAGCCCTGTAGAAAGTCGTTATTTTAATATCGAAAAGTTAGCCTACTGCGTTGTCATAGCTGCCCGGAAATTAAGGGCTTACTTTTCATCGCATTCAATTATAGTATTGTCAGACGCACCGCTACGACAGGTCCTCCACAAGCCAGACCTGTCAGGTCGTTTGTTACGTTGGGCCATCGAGCTCACCGAATTCGATATCCGCTACGAACCTCGAAAGGCTATCAAAGCACAGGCATTGCCCGATTTTATCGTCGAAACAAGTTTCCTTGAAAATATCCAAAAACACATCGACACGGATAATAGCCTTGACAAAAGTACCACAGCGGACGAGCCGGAGCGGCCAAGTCACTGTTGGCAACTTTATGTCGATGGCGCCGCCAATCTTAAAGGTTGCGGTGCGGGGATCATCTTACTAGAGCCGGGAACCTCAGAAGAAATTGAGAAGGCCTTGAGGTTTAATTTCACCGCATCAAACAACCAAGCAGAGTATGAGGCGGTCATCGCAGGATTTGAGCTCGCCAGAGCGATGAAAGTCGAAAACGTGCAGGTTTTCTGCGATTCACAGTTGGTGGTTAATCAAGTGACGGGATCGTTTGGCATTCACTGCGAGATTCTACAGAGGTATATAAATCTCGTCAAGAAGCTCGAGAGCGGATTTAAATACTGCAAGTTCACCAACATCCCCCGAGAAGACAATCATAGAGCTGACTATTTATCTAAACTAACCAGCGAGGACGAGATTAGCAACCCATCGATCTTGGTGGAATACCTGTCAGGCCCCGCCATCGACAGGGTCGAGGTAATGGACTTGCAATCCGCAAATCCTTGTTGGATTGATATCATAAAAGATTATATCAATTCCGGAAGACCCCCCGATGATCCCAACGAGGCAAAGGCCCTGGTAAGAAGAGCTGCTAGATACACCATCTTAAGCGATGTTTTATATCGGCGGTCGTTCTCTAAACCTTTACTAAGATGTGTGCGGCCTGAAGAAGTTGAGGGAATTCTCACCGAGCTACATGAGGGGTCGTGTGGCGGTCACCCGGCTAGCCGCACCCTCGCACAAAAGGTCTTACTGGCTTAAAATCGCCGAGGACGCCAAGGCATATGCCAAGGCATGTGATGTATGTCAAAAATTTGCAGACATCCCCAGGCTACCCTCAGTCGAGCAAAGCATCGTCGTCGCCGCGTGGCCATTCGACATGTGGGCCATCGACCTCGTTGGGCCATTAAAAAAGGGCCGCTCCGGATGCGAATGTGTGGTAGTCGCTGTTGATTATTTCACCAAGTGGATCGAGGCTAAAGCTCTGGTAAAAATCAGCACCAAAGACATAAGCTATTTTCTACTCGATCAAGTATGGACAAGATTTGGCGTCCCCAGAGTAATAGTATCGGACCACGGACCTCAATTCAGAGAGGAATTCGACACATTCTGCGAAGAAAACAACGTCAAGCATTGGCAATCATCAGTGTGCTATCCTCAGGGAAATGGTCAGGCTAAAAACGCAAACAAGCAGGTACTCCACGTACTAAGAAAGAGCTTGGGCGATAAGGCGGGTAAATGGCCTGACCACCTCCCCGCGGCCTTATGGGCTCTCCGAACGTCGCGGAAAACAACTACAGGGAAAACTCCATTTGCTCTAACCTATGGATCCGAGGCTATGGCACCAGTGGAAATGGCCCTACCAAGTTTAAGGGTCGCGCTTTTTAGCTAGGCCGATAACCCGCTCAAAAGAAAGCTCGAGCTTGATTTGGCTGAAGAACGGCGAATTGAATCATATGGCCGTCTGCTCAATTGCAAACAAACCGCCAAGCGTCACCATGACAAGCACGTTCGAGGACATCACTTCGCCGTGGGAGATTACGTCTTGCGAAAAAGGCAGGCTACTGGCCACGAGGCCAAGAAAGGAAAATTATCGGAAAATTGGGAGGGCCCAGTAAGGATCGCTCGAGTGGTCAAAAAAGGAACTTACGTGCTAAGTGATAATCAAGGTCGCGGATACAACCGACCTTGGCATGGAGATAATCTGAAAAAATATCATATGTAAAGTATGCATCTGCTACATACGAACAGAGTGCATGGAGAACAAAATCGAAATAAAAGAGCATCTTCATTCATAAAAGAAGTACAATTGTTTCTAGGAAATCTGCGGCCTACAACGCCCTTCAATCTAGCCAAAAACAAGGGGGCCGCATCATCAAAAAAAAAAAAAAAAAAAAAAAAACACCTAATGGGTATACCTAGAGCGATCCAGTGAATGTTTTGGCACCCTAGCTAAATTGCATAGCTTGGTTATCAACGAAGCAAAGGGGAAGCGACGATTACGCTCCATTGCAACCGCAAAATTAACCGCTTCGCGGTGAATCAGGATTCCCCAGTCAACATCAACTTGATGGTCGCGAATAGCATGCAAAAGGAAAGCTTCGGCTTCACTAACAGCCTCGCCATCCGTGGTGGGAAGGGCACGTGAATTGATAAACTTCTTCCACTCACGATTACTGCGAGACAGGTCAGATGCAGATCCTAAAACACAAGTCCGTTCAGAATCTGGGAAAAGCTCGCGGATTGCCCGACGCAGGCGAGCTTGCCTATTCGATTCATCGCTAAGGCCCCAAGCGACCTCATAATGGGAGGCGGGGTCGATAGTAGGTATGCCCAAGGCACCGTTGATAGTTTCCGAAGTGAAAGCAACCGCGACGCCACGAAGGGTAATACAACTAGTAGTCCCTTCAGATGCAGCTTCAGACAGTATGGAATAGAACTCCCTCACCATTGTAAGATTGGGAAGTACTGAGGAAGGGGGCAAGATAAAATCTGCCCACCCAGAAAAACGCACCCGCAGCAGAGAGCCGTCACCCTCAACCTTGCTCTGATTTAAACCCCTCTCCCTGGCAGGCTCGACCCATTCAAAATAACGCCAGAAATTCTCTTTAGCAACAGGAGAGGCAGTAAGGAAAAATGGGGACACGTCACGCATGGGACGAGCTTTAATTACTCGCACCCCACCATCTCCAGAAGAAAAAGACATGGCTCCAACGCCAAAAGATTTATGCAAAAGAATAAAAGAGGAGTGAAAGTGAGGTTGGGCTTGCCCCTCCTTTTATAGCAAAGGTTAGCAGAAGGAACGGCCATGATCAATCAGATCCTACGGCCAGGGTTAACGCGGTTTATCTGAAATTTGAAATTCAAAGGACGCATTTAATGCCTCAGTTATCTGCCCAAGATTCTAGGCTACATTCATGCACAGTCACTAGCCCGAGTTTTTAGGCCGTTTTAAGCACGCGTGCGTTACAAGTAAGCTGTCAAATCGGTTCAGATCCCTGGATTCCCGACAGGCGCAACAGTCGAGAAAAGGTCTAGTCCAGTCGGTTCAGATCCCAAGCTTCAGGCGAATTACTTCGCCTCAATCTTAGGGGGCCGCGTACAGAAATTTTCAAAGTAAGAAACTTCAAGGGTACAGCTCGCCTTCAGCAAGGGGGCCGCAGGAGCACGGCTTCGCAAAATATATTTCTATTATTTACAACAAGACCGCAAGGACCAGGAGCTATCTGGAATTACGACGACAAGTTGTTTAACTCCAGCAGGAATCATTCGATCATCAGTCAGCCTTCATTATTTCCGCGAGCTCAACAAACCTCGCCCAAATAAAGGGGGCATACACAGATACAAGATGCGGAAATCAAATCAAAGAAAAACCCAGGAAACAAGTACAATATATAAGTGGAGGCCACGAACGGCCACAACGTCAATACGGAAAATGAAAAGATAAGTTATTACAATCATCAAAGGAGGACGCCAAATAGTACAAAGAAAACAAAGTCATTATTACAAGGCCGCAGAATTATAAATTGTTTTGAAACAGAAACCAAAATCAATTAAACAGAGCCGGGGGGAGTGTCAATGTACTCATCGCCGGGTTGATCATTGTTAAGGGTGATTTTATATGATTTATACCGTTATATTTCGTAACGATTTCTCCCATAATCTGATAAATTGCATAGAAAAGTAAGTGCTTATTAGATTTATTGAGCAAACGAGTTTTAAATGTGTTTAAATGCAAAATCGAGATATTTACGTGATTTTATCGGTGTGTTATGTTTATTCGTATGATGTTACATTTTGCATGTTTCTATCATGTTGTTAGGTACGTTTTCATGATGAGTAAGGAGCTTAAACGATGATCACATGAAGATGGAAGAGTTGAAAGATGTTTAAGTGAAGAATCATTGAAGAAACCGGAACCAGGCACTTCATGGGGATTTTGTCCACACTTGTAGGCACTTTCAGGGAAAGTTGTCTTAATGAAAGTTGTAGAGGATTGACATAGCTTTCCAACGCATGTTGAATCACCTCATTTGGAGCCCTAGAAGTGAAGTTATGAGCAAAATACTGGAGCAAGGTAGTGGACGGGCGTCCATAAAAGTGAACTGGCGTCCAGAATCGTATTTTACATTCAGAGAGTTCAGACGCGTTCTGAACGAGCGTTCTTTCTCCGTTCATAGAGGCTGGACGAGCGTCCAAGATAGTGGACGGGCGTCCACGGCACCGACTCGGCGAAACCGACCTAAAAATCTATAAATAGGCGCGATTTCCCAAACCCTAATCATACAATTTTCGAACCCTAAACCCTGTGGGCGCTTGGCTGCGTTTTTCCTTCAGCTTTTCTCTAGTTTTATGCACTTAAACTTCTAGATTAGATTAGATAATTTCATGTACTTTTATTCATCAATTCGAGTTGTCAAGAAGATGCTAAGAGGCTAAACCCTCTTTGAACAAGCGTTGTGAAGCCTTCCTTCAACCATTCAGCTTTGATTCGTGATTAATCCGTGAGTATCTATTTCAAGTTCGTTTCTTTTATCATGTTTTGTATGTTTTATTGCATGTTTAATCGAAAGATGCTTGCTTTGATGATTGGTTATGTGATGAGAGTCATGTCAACCCTAGATCACCATGATAAAAGAATAGATCTTCGATCTAACTAAAACGAGAGTTATTAGATTGATTTTCTAGATTAGAAATTGAAAGATTTCACGCCTAGGTTAGAAAGACGTAATCTTTAACATCGAAAGATAAAAGATTAGGAAACGAACTTGTCTACGAGAGTAGGAGTTTATGCCTTCGATTAGGTGAATCACGACTTGAGTAGAGATCACGAATTAATCCGAATTAGAATTGAATGTTGATAGGATAGGTGGATCAATTGCTTGTTCGTTCGTTATAATTTGATTTTAATCCTTGAAACTTGAATTGTTTAGCTTTAGTTTACTTTTTCTTCACTCTAGTTTAGTTAGTTTATCGCTTTCAATCTTTCCTAGCATTGGATTAATCTCCTCTGTCTAGTTACTTTTATGCAATATTTGTTTAGGTTAGTTTTCGTGACAATAATTAGTTAAAAACAAAAGCTAGGGTTCACATTCGTCTAGTTCCCCGTAAGATCGACCCGGCATAGCCTCTATACTACGATCCTTATACTTGAGGTTAACCGGTTTATAAATATTATTACTTGTTTATTCGCATTAGATAAATCCGGGACAATCATTCGTAGGAGGTTTCTTCAAGATTGCAAAGTTGACAGGATTGACTGGGGGAGGGTCCCATATCGGGTCGCCGCGCTCTATCTGATTAGTTTGGATGGCGACGATGTGATCTGCGGCGTAAGGGATGTCCGGGTGGATGGCTAGCAGATCGGGAGACCGCTGGGACATGTTTACCCATCGGAGCATTTCCTCAAAGGTAATGCTCTCCCGGCCATGATAAGCCCGAGAGACGGGGGCGAGATGGTTGAAACCTTGATCAAAGCTCGCCTCCCGATAGTCAAAGAATTCCTCAGACCGCTTGAAGGCTTCCACGGCCGCTAAGCTCGCCTCCTCGGTCGCCTTATTTGCGGCGGCAAGGCGCTCCTTCAAACCAAAGAATCTCCGCGGCGGCCTCGTTAGCAGCAGCAAGTTGCTCCTTCAAAGCGGCATTCTCCTCACGCGCGGCGGCTAACCCTTCCACAGATAGACGGGTTTCTTCCTTCAGGGACGCCACTTTCTTTTTCAGCTCCACATCCAGTTTGGCGCTCTCCGCCATAGCTTTTTTCATCCGATCGACCTCAGCGAGCGCCGTCGCATTTTTGTTTTCAGAGCTGATCCTGGCTTTCTCCGAGGCCCCAAGTGCCGCAGTCACTTTCTTCAGTTCAGCTTTGCGAGTCTCAGCGGCCTCGATCGCCTTGTTTATGCGGGTCCCGAGCTAAAAAGAAAGGATTATAAGCCCAGTGAAAGCGCAAGATAAGAAAGGAAGGAAAAATACAACATAAACAAAAGCTTACCATTGAGGCAGCGATTCCAAACTGGCCTGAGAGATCTTTGAGTTCGGCGACCTCATCACCGGCCGGGGCATCATCTTGGATCACGACGCGAGATGTAATGCCCCTCCCGATCTCCAGTTGAACCCCATGTGGCGAGTCCCATGCCAGGCGACCCAAGGGGATAACATCGGCGATGGCCTCTCTTAACTGGCTCGCTTTGCTCATATCAAGGCTTTGAGTAAAATTGGGGTCCAGCCACACAGCCTCTTTCCCTTTGTAACCGCGGGGCAGTACCCCAGACGGCAGCGGCTCCACATCCTCAGGGACCTCCTCAACAATAGACTCAGGCCGCACAGAGCCCTTGTTAGCAGCTCGCTTTTCAGTACGATCAGATCCTTTATCAGCACCGCTGGACGTTTTGGCTTTCTCGGTCCAGGATCGTTTTTGGCCCTGGGTCTCTTTCACGGTCTCCTCAGCTTGTGTTCTTTTTTGGCCTGCAGTCTGGATCGAGCCCGCACCCGTGGACGTCGCTTCGACTCGAGTCGGGTCAAATGTCTCATCAACAACAGCAGCGTCCACTGTGCGGGGTACTCTCCCCAGAGTTTGTTTTAAGGTCGCCTGTCGGGTCTTGGCTTGCTCCTCAGCGAGCCTCTGCTTTTGAGCTCGACGTTCAGTTGCGTCCATACCTGCAAAACGGGTTTGTTAAAAATAGATCCAAAGGAAAAAGGCCACATATGAAAGAAAAAAGCAACTTATGAAAAGAACAGATAAATGCAAGAAAATTTACGAGGTGGTCTTCTTTCTGGGTCGCCTTCACATACGGGACACTCAGACGGAAAGCATTGGCCTATATGGCAATCCCCTACCCAATCAGGATCGCTCTCCTCAGGGGCCACAACAACTAGCGGTTCCACATCACCCGGACCCACGATGCCGGCCTTGCGCCCAAATTGAAGGGCCAAGTCAAGAAAATCAACCCAAGCGACATTCCTTAGGGAAGCCTCGATTCCATCAGATTGTATAAGTGTCATAAGCCCTTTCACCAAGCGCTGCTCCGTAACTAAAGGCTCGCCGATAGACAGGGTGGATTTAATCTTGCGCTTCGCGGCCCTAGGAAAAGGCCAGCCAACCTTGGATTCCACCTTAAGGATTCGCTCCTGCCATCTATGAATCTTATTTGGCAGCAAGAACAACAGGCGAGGCGTTTTGGTCCTCAAAGATATTTGTCCTGGGATGCCCGTCCCACAGAACCCGTAGAATTGGCCCAACAAAGTCAGGGAAGGGTCTATCTTCATAGTTCGGCACATCACAATGAATGACATAATCTGAATAACGGATCCAATGGCAAAATCAGAAGGCAGGGCCCCCATAAGCTCGCAAATCCTGGTAAAGAAAGGGTCGAAGGGAGGTCGGAGCCCCGCATAAAAATGGTCAAAATGTAAGATTAAGGCGTCATCTGACCGGCGAGCACAGACGTAATCCTCGCGGTCCCCAGGTTTAAACTTGTCTTCCTCCTTCTCATAATCGAGCAGGGAAAACCGGTACACACTTGTGTGAATATTAAATCGACGACGGATTGACCGGTTAAGATCCCCGCTGTCGCGAAGCTTCGCCCATTTTTTCTCCAGATCCTTCTCATACTCAGCTTGGATCGCAAATTCCCTTAACGCCTCGGGATTGTTGGGCGCTGGTTTCTTAGCCTTGGCAGCGGCCTCTCCAACAGTTGTTTTGGGCTCCCTCTTCCTCTTTGGTTTTTTGGGAAGCTCCCAAACAGTCCTGCGCGGTAAAGGAGCGTTTTCATCCTCGCTGGAGCCCATAAGCTCATGAAGTGCGGCATCCTCCAGATAAGCCTCGTCGTGACCAGCGGCGCCGCTGGGACTGGGGTCAGCGGTCTGTTCTTCCGCGTCGGAAATCCCTCTTTCGCTAGTTTCGCCAGCGCCTGCCCCTTGGGCCCGCGCCATTTCCTTACGACTCTTCTTACGTCGCGGGGCGGGATCGGGGAACAGAGAATCTAAGTTAAAGGGATCGTCGCCTACTCGAGCTACGGTTTCCCCGCCAGTTATCTCGTCCAGCAGGTCGTCCCCGGCGGACGTTTCAGGACTATAGGAATAGTCGACCTCTTCATCCTGGGCATAATCGAAGGCCTCCCGCTCTTCATCGGAGTCGCCTCTTAAGGAATGCTCGCCGTCGGACATCCTGCAAAAACAAGAGGAAAAGGTGGAGCTTTCAGACCTGGGATAATAAGAATTAAACCAGGAAGGTAATCGCACCCATCTCGACGCCCTCCCCTCCGTTTTTACAGGAGAAATGGAAAGCAAATTGCCAGAAAGGGAAATACAAACTCCAAAGGCGAAAACAAAGAGGAATGAGAATTTCTGGATTGAAACACCAACTTTTCCCCTCTACCCCTTTTCCCAGGAAAAACCATCCCACAATAAGAACACCAACCCGAAAACTTTAGCTTTTTCTCAAAAAACATTTTACATCTAAACACATTGCCCAAACAATGGATCAAATACCCCAAAAAGGCTCAAAGAACAAACAGAAAAACAGAGGAAAAGGGATAGAGGGGGAGAGAATTACCTGTTTACGAAAGGAAGAAAAAGGAGCACGCCGGAAACCTTCAAACTCTGCCGGGAAAACTTGAAGACCACTTCAAACCACCGCAAATTCCTCGCTCCCACCTCTCGCCGGAGACCCTCGCTACTGCCAGAAGGAAGAGAAAGCTGGGGGAAAGATTATGGGAAAATAGAGGAGGGAAAAGTGAGGAGGTATGAAGGGGGCCAGCTTTATATAGGAAAGCAAGTTGCGATCGTGGGGCTGGGAGTTGATCCATCCAACGGTTGGGGATTGCGCGGTCGATTCGAATTCCAAAATCCAAAAACCGCAATCATTATGGAGGCCAACCGTGCCCACGTGTCCGACCTGGCAGTTACCAAGGGCGCTACTACCCACGTAATTACAGTTATCTAGGGGGCCAACGTCAGCCACGATCCAACTAATGAACCGCCCCCCTGGGCGAGTAGATAGCCTCGCAAAACAGGCCCAGAGTTGCTTCGAAGGCCGCATGCTTTGAAAGCACGGCCCTTAGTGAACAAGTCGCATTAAACGACGAGGTCGCAAAACAGGCCCAGAGTTGCTTCGAAGGCCGCATGCTTTGAAAGCACGGCCCTTAGTGAACAAGTCGCATTAAACGACGAGGTCGCAAAACGCACGGCCCTTAGTGAACAAGTCGCATTAAACGACGAGGTCGCAAAACAGGCCCAGAGTTGCTTCGAAGGCCGCATGCTTTGAAAGCACGGCCCTTAGTGAACAAGTCGCACTAAACGACGAGGTCGCAAATATATTGTCCTGGTACTTGCTACTCCCCGCTCGACATTTTTATAAAAAATGATCAAGACATGGAGTAGGGGGCCATTGATGATATAAATAATGTCGCCACCGTATAGTCCCGGAAATAGCCTCATCAGTCATAGGGGTCCGCGGCCACATCATCGGCGACGCCAAGGTTCACCTGGTCAGGGCCGCTGAAAATCACGACCTGGGACTTACGGTCCTCACAGGGCCACGCAAGACATGGGAGGAAGCAAGGAGCGGGGTATAGGCAGACAGGACTGGCGATCCATGCGACTACAAGGGATCGTCGCCCTGATATTCTATCCACTTGCAACTTAGATATTTCAATATTTACTTAGCCAATAAGTAAGGGTTAGTGACTAAGCAGCTTAGCACCGCCAGTCATTAACTTAACTACTAAGTTAATCCTCCTATAAAAGGAGGTCTTGTGTAACCTAAATAAAGGACGGACACTCTTTTTAATGAGAAAAACAGGCTAAAGCTCTGCAAAATACTCTTTCTTCCTCTCCTCCTACCGCCGCCGCAAACCTCCGGCCAACATACACTAAAATCAACCACAGATAAGCCAGATATCCACTAAAACATCCTCCGCTGCGCCACCGTGATGATTTCTGCATCATCAATCATCTTGTGATTTAATGAGATTTCTCAATCACGGAATTATATGAGAAATACGGATTAAATCGGTCCAGTCCTATGACTACATCATATATAAATGCCCCACTTAGATAACCAATATTGACGGCCCGGATAAGACGGTCACACCATAAAGTGTTCTGGGCACATTAATGGTGGTTTAATCAATAGACCCATACTTTGATTAAGTTCACCACGGACTAACAGTTCAAGTGTATCACCATAAACTTAATCTTCATGTGTGACACACACTAAGTTATATGGCTACATATGATACGACTTAGGGTTTTCAGTAGTGTATTACTTACATGCACGAAGCAAGTTATAAGATGAGAATAAATTTATCATTTATTAATTCTAAAAACAATTACATAAATTGTCTTTCGGGCGCTACTTCCAACAAGAACCTCCCCAACCTACTAGAATGAAAAATCTACAAGAATTCATGTACTTAAAATCTTGATTTCATGACTTAAACCCTGAATTCCATGGCTCAAAACCACATGTAAAAGTCTTACCACTTATGCCTTCAAAGCTTGGTCTAGGACCTAACTTATCACTCTTATATTGATAATGTTGTTCATCATATGACTAATCATGAAGCATAACTTGGATTTCGGAGCTTAAAGTTGATTGAATCACACTAATCAATATACTACTCTTTAGGAGTTCTTTAATGCTGCTGAAAACACCTTGATTTTTTCCCTACATAACGAAATTACCTAATTTAGAAGACAATAAACCCACACGCAGACAATGAGATTTGAACCCAAGGCCTCATGGTCTTGGGACCTCTGCATAACCACTTGTGCTAAGCCTCATTGGCGCTAAAAACACCATGATTATGTATAGAAAAGGCTGCTAAACTTGAGAAAAAGTGCTTGAGTGTTTGATATGGATGCATAAAAGATAAATTACCTTTTAGGTAGAATTATGGTGATTAAAAGAGCTGTAAGCTGAGCCTTGGAGTTGATGAGCATGAAAAGGCTCTCCTTAACTCATTGTTTTAACTCTTCATCAGTTAAAGCTGATGTTTTCATTGGCTCGCCTACGGCCATTCACCGGTGCGTCTGTAGGTCCAATCCTTATAACTGCCAAAAACTCATCATCTTCTTCACTTATTACATTAATATATGATTAATTTTGAATTATAACCTTAATTTACTGATTTGTCAATATTATATTATGTGACAACAAAGTCCCGAATTTGGTTCCGGGTATAACTAGGGTAGGAACATAAAATTTGGTCAAGGCATTACATTATTTTGAAATCAATAAAACAAAACTATATATGTTAATGTTTTTCTTTATAGCAATCATGTCATTTGATTACATCATAAACTAATTATATTATCTCAATTGAAAGGAACGTGGGAGAATGAGTTGATTAGGTTAATTAACATTATTTTTATTAAAATTATTAAAACATGTCCTTTAAGCATTAAAACACATTTTTTTTATTGAAAGCATTAAAACACATCTGGAAGCCCTATTAAGTGAAAATCCGTTTGAAAGTCTCATATTTGTCAATTAACTATAACTTTTATTATAAAATTATTTCAACAGTTACATGACTAACATCATTCAGTTTCAAACATATATAGTTTTTCATCCTCATGTAACATAATATGTAAGTATACAAAAATTAAAACACAATTTTCCAGTATCATGTAACATGAATAATAATTCATTCAAAATAAACATAAACTTGGTGAAATTGAAGCAAAATCTAGTTATATATATCCGGTTAACAATAAACATGTTACAAACTAAATACATGAAATTATGAATTAAGAATGATTATTATTATCTTGAAAACAAATGATAATGTATCAAGCAAATGTATCCACAATTAAAGGTATTTGGCAATTTAAAGTTAAGCCGAGAATTCTCTATTTTGTTTGGAAAATTTCTAAATATGCTCTACCAACATCCCAAGCTCTTCGCCTAAGAGGAATTGGCAATAGCTTATGCCAAGTCTGTAACCGCTTTGAGGAATCCATCTGGCACTGTTTATTCGAATGTGATATTCCCTTAGCAGTATGAGGCGAGTATCATGCCTTGGAGTTTATGAAAGCTCACCCAATCCATGCCCCTAACGACTTCTTTGCATTATTAATGCAGGCTAAAGATGAAGAAGAATGCTCGAGGATTATAAATATTTTGTGGAGCATTTGGAAGGCTAGGTGCTCATTTATTTTTGGCCGTGAGAGTGTCTATGTTAACGTACGTCTTCTCAACATCGCATTAAGTGAAGCTGGCGAATATATGGAAACTTTTACCATTGTTCGAAAGCCAAATGAAGTGATTCCTCCTTTAGTTACATGGTCCCCACCGGACAATGGTTGTGTGAAATTTAACGTCGATGCAACTTTTGCGAATAAAAAAACAGTAGTATGAAGTATTTTACGAAACTCAAAAGGCCGAATACAAAATAATTTTTCTTTAAAGCTAGACGGAGCTTATGACGTATCGGTTGGAGAAGCTGTTGCCATGTATAGTGCAATTTATTATGCCATCTCTTGGGGGTTTTTCAAGGTGATTTATGAATGCGACTCTCTCACTATCTATCACAAGCTTCTAACTCAAGTAGAAGAATTATCTTCGGTGGACAGTATAATAAATAACTGTAGTACGTTATTATCTTGTTTTGTTTCAGCATCTTTTTCATTTGTTAAAAGAGAGAGAAAATATCTCCGTCAATTTTTTAGCTAAGAAAGATTTCAATATACTTGGATGTATGTGTAGTCTAAAGAACTTCTCTACCACGTTATGACGGCTTGTAACCCGGTCATTGATTAAATAAAAGTATGCCCCTCCCTCCTAAAAAAAAAATCAATGCAAATTTTGTGTTAAATTTGAAATGACTCAAACGATAAAAACATGAAGGAAAATGCTATGTCCACTACACAAAAGTGTAGTGTATGATGTAGTGAATGATTCTGGCCACAGATTGGAGAGAAAAATATATTTTTTATGGGTCCTGATTAAATATGTGGTGTAGATGATGTTGTGGAGGTAGTTGTAGTGGATGTAGCACTACCGAAACATGAAATACAAATTGCAGACAAGGTCAAATTTAACCGTCCAAAGTTGTTATGATAACACGTAAGCTAAATCCAAAATATACACAATATGGGTGTTCTGTGCCTCGGATAACCTAACCCTCCCTCTTAGAGCACTTGCATCAGTGTCTCTGAATAGCGTCTCTACCTTACAGATTCTAACATCATTTACAGAATCTCTACACATAAATACTGTACTGCGGGAATCTCTACCGTACTACAATAATAAAGAATATAAACCAAAATAATTATGACATATTTACAAAAACAAATACACATATAAATAATTTATTTTCTATTATTATAGTGATAAATATTACGCTTGTATGGATATTCAAAATATGTATAGAAGATCTTATTAATGAAATATTTACGAAAGATTTTTTGTATTTCGAAATATATATATATATATATATATATATATATATATATATATATATATATATATATATATATTTGATGTTAGAAATAAGAAAAAACTCGAATCCGTAAAAAATTCGGATTGCGGTAGATATAGAGTATGATGTCGATTTTATCCGAATCATTGAATAGAGATCACGTATACGATTCGATCGCGCAAGACATTTTAGTTGGATCCGGAAATTTGTATATACAGATTTACCACTTTTTACAGATTCTAATGCGAGTGCTCTTATACCGCAACGGCACAGACTCTGATCTCATCTTCTTCTTCTTCTGTTTATCCACTTCCCCAGCTAACTCCTAAACCTCCGAAAACCCACCATTTCCTCTCTTCTTCCAACACCTTACGTATTCTGTATTCATTCATTCTTCCACACGTGTTTATATGTATAATTAGAGAGGCAGTTATCTGTATAAGGTAAGAGATATTTTGGATTTGTTGATTTTTTTTTTTTTTTGGATAAAGAGAAGAGAAAAGACGGACGCCATGGCAACCCAGTTCCCAGATGATTTCAAATGTCCCATTTCACTTGAGATTATGACGGACCCAGTCATTCTTTCTTCAGGCCACACCTTTGATCGATCTTCTATTCAACGATGGCTTGACGCCGGCCACCGTACTTGCCCTGTTTCAAAATTGCCTCTTTCTGAAAGACCTTTTCTTATCCCTAATCACGCCCTTCGTTGCTTGATTCTCAATTATAGTCTTGTTCCCCTTCCTTTACCACAATCTTCCTCCCCCAGCCCAGATGGGTTGACTCAAATATTAGTCTCCTCTAATTCTTCTCTGGCTGAAAAAGCTAGCTCGATTGACCAGCTGGTCAAGCTCTGCAAGTGCGATTCGTCTACTCGCCGGCGTCTGGTTGAATCAGGCGCTGTGTCGTCGGTGATTGACTGTGTCAACTCTGAGGATTCGACCCTTCAAGATAATGCCCTCCGTTTGCTTCTCAATTTGAGCTTAGACGATGATAACAAAGTGGGCCTGGTCGCTGAAGGTGTTGTTGGGAAAGTCGTCTCTGCCGTTCGCTTCGGCTCCGGAGACTCCCGAGCTGTGGCGGCGACGGTGCTTACTAGTCTTGCCATGGTGGAAGTCAACAAGGTTACCATCGGGGCGTACCCAGACGCTATTCCTGGTCTAATCGGTCTTCTTGAAGGTGGTAATTCTAGGGAGAGAAAAGAGGCTGCAACAGTTCTATTCACTCTTTGCTCGTTTACAGATAATCGAGCCCGGGCTGTGGAGAATCGAGCTGTGCCTATACTGATACAAAATCTGAGTTCAGGGCTGGAAAGAGCTGTGGAAGTTCTTGGATTACTGGCCAAATGCAGAAGAGCCCGAGATGAGATGTTAGACTATGATGGGTTCTTAAAGACTTTGATTTCAGTTTTGAAAAATGGGAGTTCAAGAGGGGTGCAATATGGGCTATTGACTGTAAATCTTTTGTGCAATTACAGTTTAAAAATGTGTTTGGAGGTGTTAAATGAGGGATTTTTGGAGATATGTTTGGGATTATTGGAGGATGACAATGAAAAAGTGAGGAAAAATGCCAACAATTTGATTCAAGTTTTGCAAGAGAAGACTAGAAATGTACTTTGAGTTGGCGACACCTCGGTTTCTCTTGAATCTGAAATTAGAGAGCCAATGCAGAATCTGCAGGTGGTGTTGATGTGTTTTTCATTTTAATGAGTTTCTTGAAAATTGTTTCTTTGTGTATAAAGAAGATCGTCCAGACATAGGAGCATAGTAGGATGCAACATTGTATGGATTTTAGCTCCGGACGATTTTGCATCATCTTCGTAAGGTAAAGGCGGTTTCTGATCATAGGAGCTTAGCAGTAGCTTGGAATGATTTTGTATCATCCATTTGGATGGTTTTTTGATCATCTCTCTCAAATAGGGGAAAAAAAAAAAAAGGACAACATAAAAGGTACACCATTATATGGATGGGGTAGCTTGAAGTGTGATGGTGTATGTAAACACACAGCTTAAGGAGAGTGTCTCAGTGTTGAGGTTTGTATTCATTCTTTTTTGTTTGTGGTGTAATAATTTTCTTATTAATTCAGATAGGTATATCATATATGAGTGACTGTCTATTATGCTGTGAAAACCTTCTCCTCTGCTTTAGCTGTGTATCAATGGAAGTTCAAATTGTTATTATTTTCTTGATGATTTGTCTTTTGGTTGATAAAGAGTAAGATTGTCTTTTTTTTTTTTTGCTGTTTGGATATTCTTTTTCTTGAATCTATGGATAATTCGTTTCTGGCCGTTCTGAGTCTGACATGGTGGTAGCAGATATGATTTCGTTTTGGACAGCTGGATTCTGGCACTATTATCTTTAGAAATGCTTGCAGGAGGGAAAGTTCTTGCTTGGAGGAGATGCGTTTCTCATTTTTCTTGCTTGATTTGGATTGTTCAGATTTGGATTTGGATTTGAATTCGAATTTGGATTGTTCAATGATGACTAGGAATACTGATTTTCTTGAATCACGAAGTCTCGATGTGTTTAGTGATATAACATAAACAAACGTGGTGAGTTATTAGACTTGTTACAGTTATCTTTCCTTAAGGTTCATAAGTACGATGCCGCATTTAGTAAAGCCTAATGTGGTGAGTTTGAGATATTTGATCTAAGATAAATCGGATGTCCAGTATATTAACCCATGAACGGGGAAACTGACCGGTCCAGATATTTGATCTAAAGATAAACTCACAATTCTCGCATGTGAGCGAGGAAATTGATTTCGGAGGCATATGCAGAAATATCAGTTTCTTCATCAAGTGTGCATAGACTGTAGAAAACCGAAATGTAATTGCATGAATTTAGAACTTTAAAACATTGAACTAAAATGCTTTGATGTTTTCACCTTACCTTGTTCTTCAAAGTGATTTTCTGCAGCAACCTCCTCTTCCAAACACAAGAGTTCATCCCCTAAACACGTATATGATTCCTTTTGCTTAGTACAAGAATCATAAGCCTAAACTTCAAGCAAAAATGTTCTACAACTTTAGGACAAGAACATACTTACTAATTACTAACACTTTGGAAAATGACTAAAATATGGTGGAATTCCGCACTTGAATTAGGTGGAAAAGCCTTGGTTCTTTGAGATAAAATTTGGAGATAACATGAGAGTGTAAAGGTTGGAAGAAAAATGAAAAAAATGGTGGTGGTTGACGTTTTTTTTATGCATAAGGATTCGAACAGGGTGGGAAAACGGTTTGGCAACCACTAATCGTTGCCAAAATTTAAAGTTGACAACCGTTCAGAAGTTGAGGCCGCCGTTGCAATGGCATTAGAGCTGTTAAACGAACCAAGCGTTCGCAAACAAAGCTCAAACTCGACTCGTTTAAGCTCATTCAAGATCGTTCGTTAATGATATCGAGCCGAGCTCGATTGGTTTTGCTACTCGTTTACTAAACGCTCGATAGTGTTCGCGAGCTTAGGTAGTATATATACACATTAACACATATGCATATCCCAGTCCCAGACTGCCTCCCTCCCGTAAACCTAAATACCTAATTCATTTCAATTTTCAAGCACCGCCGCTCTCTCATCAGTTCTCACACCGCCGTCCGCCGTTCTTCTAATCGGCCTTCACCAGCTTCCTCTTCTCTTCGGCCTTCACCTTCTTCAACCTCCTCTTCTCTCCGCTCCCCAACCGTGTCTTTCAATATAAGTAGAACGAAAGCGACCGGTTTCGTCGCCGTCCATTGTCTTCATTCCGGCCGGCCATTCAGATTGAGTTTGTAGTTGAACGAGTATTTCGGACTGAATAATGGCTATAAACAAATTACTATTGAACGAGCCGAGCTCGAGTTCGAGCCTGTTCTCGAGCTCGAACATTTTCCATACTTATTGAGCCGAACTCGAACGGTTTTTTAGGCTTGTTTTGTTAACGAACGAGCTCGAGCTGAGTCGATTGTCAAACGAGCTCGAGCTTGAACTTCAGCTACTCGGCTCGACTTGGCTCGTTAACATCACTAAGCGGCATGACCCGCTGCCGCGACAGTGACAAAGTTGCCCCGAGACTCTGGTCTTTTTTGCTTTCTCAAGGTATTCCCAGACAATTGTCTAAGAGTAATTCTTCAAGGTACTGTCGGGCACCAAATGTAGGGACCTCTCCCAAGTCCCAACAAGGTACGTTTAAACCGAGACTCAATTCTACGAGTTAGCAACAACTTGCTAAGATAATTCCAATTTTATACTGTAACATACGATCATAATGACATAACGTACAAAATAACTCAGGGTGTTACATTCACCCCTCCTCTATGGTGGATCCGGAAAATTTGTTCAGCGGCATCCATAATTTTTTTTAAGACAATAGTTTTTTAGCGGTGTCCATAAATATTTTTTATGGGTAAAAATTGTGTAATTTATCATTTTAGCGATCCGTGTACACCGTATGGGTACACGTAGATCCGCCCCTGCCCCTCATTGCGAAAGTTTCATCCTTGAAACTTGACGTACCTTAGATGGCAAGAAGCTGAGGATACTTTTGTTGCATGACATATCTCATTTTTCACGTTGATTCTGCTGTAGTGTGCTTTTCCCAAGATACTCGTACAAATGATACTATTTCTCCATTGGTCTCAAAGGTTTTGAGATCAAGAATCTTTATCGGTCTCTCATCGTATGTTAAGTCAAGTTATAGGATTTCTGGGCCACCCTTTACCAACTTTTCAGAACCAAATAAACATTTCCTGAAGACCACGTGAAAGACATTATGAACCTGTGACATAGTGGTGAGTATTGTAAGCAGTAAGCAAGCTGTCCAAGTTTTGATACAAATCAAAATGCCCCGTGAACCTTGGACTCAACTTTCCTTCCAAACCAAATTGTGTAACTCCTCGAATTGGTGAGACTTTTTAGATATACCATATGCCCGATTTCAAATTGCAAATGCCTCCACTTATAAGCCTAACTCGTTTGACGGTCCCGAGATGCCTTTAGTTTATCCTTAACCATCGCTTTATTGTCTACCATGTCTTGTACCATATTAACTTCTTGTGATGGAATCAAACATGTAACGCAGTGGAATTCAGAAATTTAATTTCTGTTTTACCTGGACCGTGAACACAAAAGAATACACATAAAAGGAGAGATAAAATCGTTAGAAACGATCGCGGATCCTTTCTTCAGGGCCAGCTCTACCATTAGGCAAGCCAGTCAATTGTCTTAAGCCCACCAAATAGGCAGGGCCTCTATAGACATGTTTTGATAAAAAAAATCTAGCAGACCCAATTACCAGTAGCCCAATTTCAATGCGTATTAAAAAACATATTCCTTGTATATGCGGCCATGCGTAATGCGTGAAACCCTCCCAGCTCCCATGTTCTTCCATCAAGGCTATGAAGCACGGACACGGACACGGGAACGGCGCACGACACGACACGGACACGGCGACACGGTTACTTTCAGAATTTGAGGGAACGACACGCCGCCGACACGTTTTAATATATATATATATATGTATATTAATATATATATATATATTATTAAAAAAACATAGACGTAGGTTGATGCCAATTCGCAGGACGGATTGCATTCCTTGCGTGTCCCTTACGTGTCCCCAACGTGTCCCGCCGTGTCCCTTGCGTGTCCCCGCCGTGTCCCCAACGTGTCCCGCCGTGTCCCGCCGTGTCCCCAACGTGTCGGGCCGTGTCCCGCCGTGTCCCCAGCGTGTCGGGCCGTGTCCCCAGCGTGTCGGAATTCAAAATTTGAATTTAACATTATTTTAATCGAGCGACACGTTTCCGACACGTGTCGGGAGCGTGTCGGGCACGTGTCGGGCTGAAAATGTGTCGGACACAGCGCATGGCGACCTAATTGAAGTGTCGGTGCTTCATAGCATCAAGGTGAAGCTACTTGCAGTATAAATATTTTTATTCTTTTCCACAATTCCACTCTATAAAGAATCATCTTCGAAGCACAATGACTATATAACGTTTTAATGGGCTAGCCATGATATCGGTTGAGAAGAATATGATTGATAAAATCGACCGTTCTACTTTGATTAATGATTTTGCATCTAAATGTGCAAGAAGAGCGTGTTGAAATAGTAATTTGTAAGTATATTTTATGCATAGGTATGAATTTTGATTTTGCATCTAAATATCCTAGAACAAAAATGTTGAAGTACTACTTTGTATGTAAGTTTTGTGAGTAACAATGAATTTGAATATTTTATCTAAACAAGTTGGAAGCGTGATGTTGATATAATATTCAGTAAGTATGTTTTCGAAAGAAAAAAAACTTTCGAACTAAAAAGGCCCCGTCCGACAAAGTCGTCTAAGGCCCCGAAAACTTCAGGGTCGGCCCTGCCTTTCTTGGTTGACTATTTCTAGCAAAAGCCATCTATATATCCGGCCTCTAATGCTGATTCACATGAACAACTCTCGAGAATCCTTATAAGATCGCTACTCAAAAAGTATGACTCCTAGATCGTTTTTTCTCCTTTGTGAAAACACCCTGAAAGAATATCCGAGCTTTCCTTTTTCTTTTTTTTTTCTTTTCTTTATTCTTTATTCTTTTTTATATGAGCAAGGGAGGGCGCCCCTTAGAGGGAAAATGGGAGAAATAAAACTCTTTTCTAGTGGAGTAATTAAGAGAAAGAAAACTCTTTTCTTGAAATACATACTATACTAAAATATGCATGTAAAAAACAAACAAACATAGATAATAATACAAGAGAGAATTACAAGTCCCACAAGCTAGCTATCATCCCACGGGTATGAAACAAAAATCATACTGTATTAAACTAGTACAACTGGATTGCGTGCCGTGCTACAGGGCCTGCTGCCTGTGAACAGAGTTTAATTAGTAAACTCTTTATTAGAACTTTTTGAGAGGCATGATAAAATGAATAACGATACCAACACAATAATTGTATAGTGACACAACAGTAACAACTACATCTTTTATTTTTGATCATGATGTAGGAGATATTGTTTATATGAAGTACCACTATTAAAGACGGTGTAATGTCTAGTATAACCGAAAAGTTTTGGCATGCCATTATTATCATGTTTCTCCATTTCACTAAAATTAATTTTTCAGACATGAGACATCATAATGTTTATAGATCTATCATGACAAAGACTTCAGACACCCTTTAGATCATCATATAACATGTGAATGAATGATGGTTATGTGCTAACACAGGTGTAATGGAAATTGATTTTGAATAATGATGCAATGCAATATATATAGGCGGCTTCTACGGGTACCACGAATTTACTATTGACACTCTTATTATTATTATTATTTTTCATTTACTTCATCACCACCCATAAATTGCTTTTTCGGCACCACGTACGCGCATCAGTGCCACTGACGTTTTGTTCCGTTAATAACGTCAGTGAGTCTGACGTTTTTCACCAATGATACATTTATAACTATAATATCAGTGTCACTGACGATGATATTGAAAACCATCGTCAGTGCGAGTGACACCCGTACCGAAAATAAACGTTAGTGACACAGACGTTATGTTGCACAAAAATAATAAAAATATTACGGTGGTGCCAACAATAATTTTAAGAGTGCCTGAAATAAGGGTAATTGAAGTAAAAATGTGGTGCCAATAGAAGGCATGCATATATAGCCATTATATAATGTGAATACAATAAATACTATTATGATTGATTATGGGAAGCTTCTATAGTCTTTTCAACACGCTCCCACAATCTCATGAGAATGAAATGAACATGAAGATTGACTCGTAATCAAGTTTTTTTTTTGCTTCCTTCACATGGTGTCTGCTGTTTCTTTACACAAAACATTTACTGCAACAAACTTCTCAACAGCAATTGGCAACAACTTCTCCACAACTATCTGCTATTGCTTGAATTGCAATGGATGCCTCGAAAGTTTTGCTTGAATATGCAATGGATGCCTCGAAAGTTTTGTAGAGTCATTGAGGAAGAAATGATCGGGATGGAAGAAATATTTGGAGGGAAGATCATCATTGAGATGATTGGATACATACCCTAAAGAAAAAAAAATAGAATAATTTTATAGATTGAGATAGAACAAATCGCTGCCGATGATATATATTGAAAAACAAGAAAAAGAAATGTAAAGATGATGGTGATAAATAGAAGAGAGGAAGATTAAATCAAGGAAGCATTCAATGACGTCATAGGAATTATATTGGGATATTGATGTAAGAATAATTATGTCGTGGCTTTTATTGAGCCCGATTAATTTCCTTCCCCGTAATAGTGGTCTTATAGGAAATTCGTTTTCCTTAGGAAATATGCTATTTATTTATTGGTTATTTAAAAGGAGTTTTAATCTGATTAAAACTCGGCTTTGATGGACGGCCGAGATTAAAGCTAAAACCTAGATCATTCGGATTTCGGCCCTCTCTCCGCCTATAAAAGCAATGCTTTATTCCATCATAAAGCATATGAAAGAAACCAACACATAATGGTTGTAGGCAAGGAGAGTGATATCGGAATCCTCATCAAGGCGGCTACAACAACGGAGCAGAAGTCGAATAACAATGGATGTAGGAAACGATCTTGATGATTTCTTTCGCTATTAAGGTACTCTGAATCTATTGTTTGATTTACATGAGGACACCCACAGGAATGTAAGAATAATTATGTCGTGGCTTTTATTGAGCCCGATTAATTTCCTTCCCCGTAATAGTGGTCGATAGGAACATTTCATCAGTGTTTTCCTTTTAAAGGAACATAAGTCGCGCGTTATATGCTAAACGATTTCTTTAGTTGGTCAGCGTAAGTGTCATCATTAATCTAGCTATCAATGGGAGTCATAGCGGTTACACATCATTTTGCAATATGCTCCGATACCACATGTAAATCAAACAATAGATTCAGAGTACCTTAATAGCGGAAGAAATCATCAAGATCGTTTCCTACATCCATTGTTATTCGACTTCTGCTCTGTTGTTGTAGCCGCCTTGATGAGGATTCCGATATCTCTCTCCTTGCCTACAACCATTATGTGTTGGTTTCTTTCATATGATTTATGATGGAATAAAACATTGCTTTTATAGGCGGAGAGAGGGCCGAAATCCGAATGATCTAGGTTTTAGCTTTAATCTCGACCGTCCATCAAAGCCGAGTTTTAATCGGTTTAAAACTCCTTTTAAATAAATAATAAATAGCATATTTCTTAGGGAAAACGAATTTCCTATAAGACCACTATTACGGGGTAGGAAATTAATCGGGCTCAATAAAAGTCACGACATAATTATTCTTACAATTGACAAGGTAGAAACATTTAAAGAAGAGAATAAGATTAAGAGAGAAGAATTAATAGAGATGATTCGTACTTCTTGAAATATTTGATATTAAAGGATTGTGGTTTAACCCTTTATGCCAAAGATCGTTCGGAGATTTTTGATCCATGTATTGTTTAGGAAGAGAATTAAGTGGAATTGCTTTAACACGGTTTCAATATTGGAAGGGGCTGGACTCTGGAGATAATGAGAAGGATAAGAGCAGTAGCATGCATTTAGGTGTTGATAACCAAAGCAATTTATTTAATGAATGAAAAGAAAAGGGAAACAGGATTTGGAAAATAACCTAGTGCAACAAATTGAAATGCAATGGGGTGAAGTAAAAAAAAGATATGCTAATCCACCGGAGAAACATGAAATAAGCCTATGAATGCAAACACCATCAAAATTTATTTAGAAAAATTTAAATCAACGTAAAAAAAAATGTGTAAAGAAATGTAAAATTGAGAGGTGAGGGTTCCTTTAAAATAATGTTACGAACTGTTGTGTTTTAAGGTGTGAAGATGATCATCAATGCCTTGAATATCCTGCAAAATAGAAGATTCGGATCCTCTCGGTTTCGCGATAAATCGCTGTCCTTCTTAAATTATTCGACCCTTTTACTTGTCCAAGGTTACACGAATATTTAAGTGAGATATCAAACTGAGAGTTTCACCTTTAAGTCTGGACAAAGATCTTAAAGAGCACTTAGGATGTGTTTTGTATATATGACAAGATCAAAGATGCTTACTAATTGTTGTATATTGTTTCAACAATGTAAACTTGCTTTTATAGCACTTAGATTTCTGAAAAAGAGCAAAGAGAATCGTCCCTTAAGTAAGAGACACCAAATGAAAAGGTTCCATTTGGTTGTACCCACTTAAAATGACCAAATGACACCAAAAAATCAGTTTTCGGGCCACAGGCGGGCGCCTGTGGCCAGCCTGTGATCATCAAAAACCCGTCAAACTCTGTGTTCAACATTTAGGCATGATGAAACCTCACAGGCGGGCGCCTGTCAGTGACAGGCGGGCGCCTGTCACTCTATTTCACCAAAACCTGATTTTTGGTCCTTTAACTGGTTTTCCAGTCCTTTAAGTGACTTTCTCGACCTATACTTGCTTATTTTCCATCCGTATACTCATATACACTTATATAAGCGTGCACTCCGCACCTCCAAACTTATAATTAAGTGTTACGAGTATATCCATCCTTGTACTAAACCCCGATTACCTCAACGGCTTGTGATTATACTTAAATCACCAACATTCCTCCCCCATTTAAGTGTAATCCTTGGTTTAGTTAAACAAACAGTCATAATATAAACCAACTCATTTTTCAATGAAAATATCACGAAGATTGAATTTCCACCTAGTATTATTACACGCAAATATTCGAGTATTGGGGTGTGACTAAGCATTGAACCCCTTTACACATTTTGAATACATGTACATAACAATACATATGAATTGAGACTACTCCAAAGTATTATACTTGACACCATTCTTTGTAATCCAGCCTTGTGTCCATATCCATTCTTGAGCATATAGAAAGCCAACCCAACTTTCCTTGAAGCGGCCATACTCCATACTCATATAGGTGAATCTTTAATTACCGTGCACCTGCATTAGCACTTTTATAAGACTCATTAAGAAGATAACACTTCAACCTAATCTCACAGGTAAACAGCACATACCTTCGGGATTAATACATGTGCTCAAGTTTCCAAAAAACAGGCTTACCACATTGAATTTAGCCTAAGGCATTGTACCAAAGGGAAATTGGGCGTCCCATATTCAGAAACTTATACAGGTTGTAAACCCATCCCGACTACCGACTTTTGTAACAAGTCCTTAGCCAATCCTTTCGTCAAATGATCAGCCAAATTTCTTTGAGATCTCACATACACAACCGATATCACCCCGTGAGAGATCAACTCACGTACCGCGCTATGTCTAACGCCTAAGTGTCGTGACTTACCATTATACACTTGACTATATGCTTTCGACAAGGTGTAGATGAGCTATCACAATGGATAGATATTGGTGATATTGGTTTAGGCCATAAAGGAATTTCATGAATCAAATTCCTAAGCCATTCTGCCTCTTTACCGGCTGCTGCCAAGGCAATAAACTCCGACTCCATAGTCGAGCTAGATATACATGTCTGTTTCTTAGAAGCCCAAGAAATGGCGCCTCCACCTAAAACAAACACCCATCCACTAGTAGAAGAATGATCTTCTACATTAGATATCCAACTAGCATCCGAATATCCTTCAATCACCGAAGGATATGCAACATAAGTCAAACCAAAATCTTTGGTAGACTTTAGATATCTCAATACACGAACAACCGCTCTCCAATGACAGTTACATGGGTTACTAGTATATCTACTTAGTTTCCCAACTGCATAGGCGATATCCGGTCGTGTACTAGTCATTGCATACATCAAACAACCAATGACTCGTGAATATTCAAGTTGATTCACTGTTTCACCTTTATTAGGTCCAAGCTTCTCATGAGGTTCCATGGGAGAATTTGCCGGAGTACAATTTTCACAATTAAACTTTTTCAACACTTTCTCAATATAATGAGACTGTGTTAGTGAAAATCCTCCCTGATTTCTCTTGATTTTAATACCAAGAATTACATCTGCCTCCCCCATGTCTTTCATAGAGAATCTAGAAGATAAGAGTTCTTTACAATTATCAACCTGATTTTGGTTCGTACCAAAAATCAACATGTCATCTACATATAGACAGATTATCACACCATTACCGGTTTCATCAAATCTACTATACCGTCGACTCTCATTTTCCTTTTGAAAATCCATTTGCAACCTAATGGTTTGCAACCACGTGGTAAATCCGTAAGAATCCACGTATTGTTACCCATTATGGAATCCATCTCGTCATTGATGGCTTCTTTCCAAAATGATACATCCTGAGATCCCATTGCCTCAGAAAATGTCCTTGGATCATCCTCAATATTGTAACAATATGAGTATTGATATCCAACTTCATTTCTTGAACCTTCCACCAAATAAGTAACAAAATCTGGTGGAAATGTTTTCGCTATTCTAGCCCTCTTACTTCTTCGAAGTTCAGAAGGCTCAACTTGAGAATCATTATTCTCCACATTCTCCACTCCAACTATTGTAGGAGCAATATCCTTTGGTCTAGGAATAGAAGTAAATCTATTCTCATCAAAGATAGTATCACGTGATTCTATAACCGAATGTGCAGCCACAGAATCACTAGGTTCTATAACATAAAACCTATAGGCCTTTGAATGACTTGCATATCCAATGAAAATGCAATCGATGCCTCTTTCTCCTAAAGTTTTAATTTTAGGTTCGGGAAGTCTAACAACCGCCACTGCACCCCAAACTTTTAAGTAATTCAAGTTTGGTTTCTTTTTGAACCAAAGTTCATACGGGGTAGCAGAATTCTTTTTATTTGGAATTCTGTTTAGTAAATAACAGGCCGTTAACATGGCCTCACCCCAAAATCCATTACTCAATCCCGAGTAAGATAACATGGAATTCACCATCTCTTTTAGAGTACGGTTTTTCCTTTCTGCAATGCCATTTTGTTGTGGCGTATATGGTGCAGTAACCTCGTGTATTATACCACATGACCCGAAGTAGGTTGGATCATAGAATTCTCCACCTCTATCGGTACGAAAACGTTTGATACTTGAATTTAATTGCAATTCAACTTCACTTTTATAAACTTTAAACTTATCAAGTGCTTCGTCTTTTGTATTAAGTAAATATACATAACAAAAACAAGTACTATCATCTATAAAAGTAATCATATATTTCTTGTTTCCCAAAGATGGTGTGGCATTAAAATCACACAAATCACTATGGATAAGTTCTAAAATTGTAGACGATCTTTCAACACCACGAAATGGTTGTCTTACAATTTTATTAAGCATACAAGTAGTACACTTATCCATATTGATATCAAAAGGGGGAATCAAAGCATTTTTACACATAACATGCATACGTTTGTAATGTACGTGTCCTAATCGTGCATGCCACAACTTTGAAATATTAACATCAGAAATATGCATAACTTGATTAACTTTATTATTAACAACATTAAGCATAAACATGTTATTACACAAATAACCAAAACCAACAAATACACCATGTTTTGACAAAATAAACCTATCGGACTCATAAACTTGTTTGTAGCCCGATTTACATAATAAAGCACCCGAAACAAGGTTTTTCCGAATGCATGGCACAAATAAAACATTAAATAGTTTTACGATTTTCCAGAATCGAAATTTAAAGTAATAGTTCCTACACCACTTATTACAGCCTTCGACTCGTTTCCCATCTTTAAGATAGATCCATCGTTCACTGGTTCAAAGTCTTCAAACCAGCGTCGATCTTTGCATACATGTCTTGTTGCTCCCGAGTCGATCCACCACGTAACATCATCATCCTGCATATAAAAAGCTTCAGAAATAAATGGCACATAATTCATAACCGAATTAACACCATAATTAACATTCTGACCTTGATGATGTGGTGGTCCTTGGTCTTTCGACCCTTGCTCTGGACCCTTGCCTATACCATTCTTTCGAACTCGGCAATCAGCCTTGTAGTGTCCTGTCTTACCACAAATCCAACAGGCCCCTTTTGGCCTTTTTCCGGATTCTTTGTCATTTGACTTTTTCTTTTTCTTGCCATGGTATTTCCCTTTGTTAGTTTTAGAACTCTCCCCAAGCCTCCATCACATGAATGGAAGTGGATTCATCAATCTCCTTGCCCTTGGTTTTAACCCCTCCTGCGCGCCCGAGGGATTCCTCAATGCGCGGATGGCTACCAAGTTCAACCAAGGAGAGTTCTTCCTTTTTGTGTTTTAACATATGCTTAAAGTCTTTCCATGATGGTGGTAGTTTGTCAATGATACTAGAAACGAAATGGCTTCATCCATTTCCATTTTGTGTTGTGCAAATTGGCCTAAAATGCGTTGTAGTTCATTGAATTGTTCCATTACAGATCGTGAATCTACCATCATGTATTTCATAAAATTACCAACTAGAAACTTTTTAGCAGATGCATCTTCATTTAAATACTTAGTTTCTAGTGCATCCCATAACTCTTTTGCAGAAGCAAAGTTTTGATAAATGTCAAATAACGAATCAGACATACCATTGACAATGTGACCATGACAGATGTAGTCATCATTTTCCCATTTGTTCCGCCTTCGCAATTCCTCCAATGGTGCATCATCATCGACTTCTGGTATCTCTGTGCTAAGAACATATACCACTTTCAGTGTTGTGAGAAGGAAATGCATCTTCCTTTGCCACCTCCGGAAATCAACTCCTTCAAACTTGTCTAGCTTCCCGAAATTCATCATCAAATCCTTTGCATTCACCATTGTGATCAAGACAATAATTTAAGAAGAATGTTGTGTTTTAGGGTGTGAAGATGATCATCAATGCCTTGAATATCCTGCAAAATAGAAGATTCGGATCCTCTCGGTTTCGCGATAAATCGATGTCCTTCTTAAATTATTCGACCCTTTTACTTGTCCAAGGTTACACGAATATTTAAGTGAGATATCAAACTGAGAGTTTCACCTTTAAGTCTGGACAAAGATCTTAAAGAGCACTTAGGATGTGTTTTGTATATATGACAAGATCAAAGATGCTTACTAATTGTTGTATATTGTTTCAACAATGTAAACTTGCTTTTATAGCACTTAGATTTCTGAAAAAGAGCAAAGAGAATCGTCCCTTAAGTAAGAGACACCAAATGAAAAGGTTCCATTTGGTTGTACCCACTTAAAATGACCAAAGGACACCAAAAAATCAGTTTTCGGGCCACAGGCGGGCGCCTGTGGCCAGCCTGTGATCATCAAAAACCCGTCAAACTCTCTGTTCAACATTTAGGCATGATGAAACCTCATAGGCGGGCGCCTGTCAGTGACAGGCGCCAGGCGCCATTTCACCAAAACCTGATTTTTGGTCCTTTAACTGGTTTTCCAGTCCTTTAAGTGAATTTCTCGACCTATACTTGCTTATTTTCCATCCGTATACTCATATACATTTATATAAGCGTGCACTCCGCACCTCCAAACTTATAATTAAGTGTTACGAGTATATCCATCCTTGTACTAAACCCTGATTACCTCAACGGCTTGTGATTATACTTAAATCACCAACACGAACCCCACTCAAATGAAATTCTTAAAACATCGTTCAGGATCGGTGAATGACGTTAACTCTGATACAATAATACATATGTAATGGAAATTGATTTAATTCATTTTGAATAATGATGTAATGCAATATATATAGCTATTATATAATGTGAATACAATAAATAAATATTAAATATTACGATTGATTGCGGGAAGTTTATATTAGATTCTCAACATGTGCCATACATGTATAGCATTTCACGGGGGTTTACAAAAATAAGTATAAACTTATTTGTGTTCAAATTAAATCAAGTGGACTTTAAAAATGAAGGCACGGGCCTTTTATTTTAATCAATCCCTTTGTAAGTCAAACTTCCATTCAAATCTCATAATTGAGAAGACGTGTTTATTTTTTTCAAACATCAGCTCACTTTCATAACCGACCGTCTTTCAGAAATTAACATCAGATTAAAAAAGTACTATCTATGTCTCATAAAAATGTCAATTTTTTGTGTTGCATTGTATACAGATTAAAATGATATTTAATGTGTTTTATTTTAAACACTAATTGACATATATACCTCTATTTCATAATAAATGCTTGTTTTGGAATTTGAAAGAATATACAAATATTAAATGGTATAATAGTGGTGTGTTTGAAAAATATACATTAAATAATGCATTGATTTTCTAAATGAACACTTTTTTTGGGTCAATTCGTTTTAAAAAAAGTGAACACTTTTTGTGGGACGAAGATAGTTATTAATTGTTTGGACTTTGATTAGATAAAAACTAGAATACCCTAAAGGCATGTTTGGTAGGGAGAAAAAAAGAGAGAAAAGAAAAGATTTTAGTTCTTTTCTTAAGTTAGATATGTTTGGTTAACTAAGAAAAGAAAAATCTATTTTCTCAAGTTGAGTTCATTTCTCAAAATCCTATTCTTTTTCCCAATTTTAATTCTCACCCTATCCCAAAGAAAACTTCAGTGAGATTAGAAAAGTTATTTTTCTTCCAACATTTTTTCTTAACCATGTTTCCTATTTGTGTTTTCTATGATCGTATTTCATAATATGAATTGCTTGAATTTATTTTTGTCGCTGGCGTTAGACACAATAGTTTATTTATTTAATTATGATTCGTATATTTTATCTACAACAATCTTTGTATCATTTTATATTTATTTTTTTTAGTATGTGAGGTAGAAATTTTTTATAATAGTTAGCAAAAATTACCTCAAATGCAATTTAATTAAAAATTGTTAATTTTTTTTGAGAGAGTTAATATATTTTTTTAGGGGTAAACATCTTTTACCCCCTGTGGTTTACCAATTAGACCCTTTACCCCCCGTGGTTTTAAAATATATACTTTACCCCCTATGGTTTTCATTAAAGGGTCAAACTTAAAATCCGGTCAAACTGAAGGAATATTCCGTCGGAATACTCATTTTTTAAAGGAAAATGCCGTTTTACCCCTGTTTTATTTATTATTTCTTTTTGACTTTTTTTCCCTCATTTTTAATAACATTATTTTCTTTTTTTAATGGCTTTTTAATATCCCAATGACTGATATTACCTTTTGTTTCCAATCCCAATAGGTTTCCAAAATGAGGAGCCCGACTTCTCTTCACCGTTGAATTAGAACAACAAATTGGGAGCGATTCTCACTTCCCTTTCTCTGAAAATGCTGAATCATTTCATTGAAGTGGGTTTATCTCTACTAATCGTTTGTTAGTTGCTAAATTTGTGGGTTTCGTGGCCGGATTTTGTGGGTTTTTGCCGGATTTCATGGTATTCAACGGAAAAGCCATCTGATTTCTTTTGTTGAAAGGTATTTACTTTTTATGATGCAATGCCCATCTGATTTCTCCTGTTAATTTCCGGTGCATGTGAGCTTTTTGGTGCATGTGAGCTTTTTAGGTTGAGGGTTAAATTTGTGGCAAATAGTTAATTTTTTGTGATAAAGCAAGGGTTTAAAACTGCATTGATACACTGCTGCTTGATGTATAAACTGCATCATTGGGAATTTTGAATCTTTTGTTTATAAAATTGAACCAATGGAATCCTACAACAAAAAGGAATTTTGAATCTTTTGTTTATAAAACTCCACCGTGTTTCTTCAAATGAAGGAGTTATTATTATTTATTTATTTTTTGAGTATAAATGAAGGAGTTCTCAACAACACCAACAAGAAAAAGAATGGAATGGATGAATTATGCAGCAAAATCTGTACTAAATAAACAAAATTGATTGGAGAAACCCACTATGAAGCGATTGCTTTCATACCTTTCAAATTGGAAAATCAATGGCCTCAACACCCACGAAATCGCCCCCCCCCCCCCCCCCATCACGAAATCCGGGAAGAAGACCGTCGAACTCCAGCGATTTGACGACCGGCCTTCCAATTTCTTGACTTCCACCTTAATCGTTTGATTAAGGAATTTTGAAGGAAAAGGAGTGAAGAAATCGATGCTCAGTTTACAATCCAAGAGAAATTTCGATGAAGAAGGAGAATGCCGACAGCCTCGTCATTTTAGAAAGTGATAATTGGAAATGATAAAAGAAGCTTCTAATATTATTAAAAAGGAGGGGAAAAAAGTCAAAAAGAAATAATAAATAAAACAGGGGTAAAACGGGCAATATTCCTTCAGTTTGACCGGATTTTAAGTTTGACCCTTTAATGAAAACCACATGAGGGTAAAGTATATATTTTAAAACCACGGTGGGGTAAAGGGTCTAATTGGTAAACCACAGGGGAGTAAAATGTGTTTACCCCATTTTTTTACAATATTTTTTTACGACAATACAATTTGAATAAGCAATAAAAGATCGTAAATGTTTTCTTTTCTTAGTTGTTTTCTCTCTACCAAATAACATACGTGAGAATCGGGTATATTCTCAAAATTTTTTCTCTGCATAACCAAACAGATACAAAGAAACTGCTCTTTTCTTTTCTCATTTTTTCTTTTCTCATGTCTATTCTCTACACTTTTCTTTTCTTAACTTTTCTCTGTACCAAGCGTGCCCTAATGGAAAATAGAGCAAATAACGCTGGTGCATTTAAGACAATGTATGGAAAAAATAAAAAGATGAAAAAAAGGAAAAAATGCAACAAATTTCACATTGAAAAGTGTTTTGAAATAATGTTTTTTACAACTCTTTTGCTATTTTGGAACGGATGGAGTAATAACAAAGTTCACTATTAAATATAAGACTTTCCACAACAATATCACTTTAAACTACACTCTAAATTTCTCATTTTCTGTTCCAGTTATATTTTTTTTAACATCTTATAAATCATTCTACTCCAACAAACACCTTCCATACAATTCTAGTAAAACATTTTTTTTATTCATCTTTATTTAAGAAAAAAATTATACTACTTTCGTTCTAAAATATAAGTTCGTTTAGATTTTTTCACACAGATTAAGAAAATGGTTAATGGTCATTAATTTTAATATTAAAAGTCTACCTTTTGACTCTCATTAACGTAATAATGTATAATTAATTAGAGGTAAAAGAAAGAAAAATATAATAAGTTCTTCATTAATATTTTAAATTGATTTTTATTATGAGATAAACAGATTCAAAAAACTAACCAGACTCATATTTTAGGACGGAGGTAGTAATATCAACATCCAAAATAATTAGAGCTCACAAAATTATACTATCAACATCTTATTCATCCTATATCACCAAACCACCTTTAAACAAACAAAAAAAAAAATAAAATTTGAGCTCACAATTTTCTTCTCTATCGAGAAAAAATTGAAAAACAAAAAAAATAACAACATCAACAACCCATATAAAATAAATTGCTAAATTGCAAATTTAGTTCTGTAACCTGACACGTTTCTCCGATCAAAATTTTGGTCTTTTAAATGAATTTTTTTGCAGGTCTTTAGATAGTATTTGTACTTTTATTGAATGTTTGTTGTTTTAAGTAATATGAGGGGTTCTTAATCTTTAATTGTTCTTTTTTATGTATAATATATATTATATAATGCATGTGATTTAATATATGCTTTTTTTTCCCATCAAATTAAGAACCTCCAATGCCTGAAATTATTCATAACAAAACATTTCAATGCAATTAACAGCCTATCCTCAAAAAAAAAAAAAAAAAAGGGGGATAATATTCATCCTATGGAAAAAGACTATTCTATTAATGTGTGTGTTATAAAAAAAATATTAAGTTGTGTCATAAAAAAAAATGGAATGTTGTTAAATGCAAACAAACTACCAGTCAACTCTCCTATCTATATATATATACTAGGGGAGTGTCCGTGCTCTGCACGGTGAGGCCCGTAGGCTGCGTTATTTTTTTGATACTTGAAACACGTTGATATCTTGTAGCTGACTGCAAAAAAAATGCATTTGGTTCATTCAAGTCGTGGTTTTATTTTGAGGGAAATTATATATTGAACTATGACAACAATTGAATCTAATAGGCAAAAGAGGACATACACATCATCTGCATTTGGCCGGTGCAGAATGTTACAAAAGCACCGAATTATACAAATTTGGTTGCCTGTCCTTAAAAACATAGAGTTTTGAACATAATAGTTTCACATTACATTTCCAAAGTAGTTGCAGGTTGGGCAAAATACAAAAAATTGGAATTTTGGTTGTTCCAAAATATGAACCCTGACTGTTGCAAAATGTAGGGGTGGTTTACTTTTTTTGTTCCTTCATGGCCTACTATTGGTATTGATCGGTCATCTACCTTCATTTTCAAGGCTAATCGTGCCACCGGGAGCTTCGTTGTGTCGGATCCGAACATGCGGATCCTCGGCGGACAACCCA
Organism: Gentiana straminea; assembly: GCA_036785695.1. Classification (NCBI taxonomy): domain Eukaryota; kingdom Viridiplantae; phylum Streptophyta; class Magnoliopsida; order Gentianales; family Gentianaceae; genus Gentiana; species Gentiana straminea. The sequence continues at coordinate 2,083,537 of JAVUPR010000046.1, read as the reverse complement.
AATTTGGACCAATACCACCCCGCATTAATATCGGATGTTACCAAATTGAAGAGTTGAATCACCAAATAACGACCTAATTTTGAATCTCAACCATTTCGAATCTCAACCAAGCTATCAACCCACCTGGATAACAACCATTGTCCCGATAGCGGTAGCCACGAGCCGCTCTTGTTGTAGGTGGTTCTCCATGGGAGTAATTACGCACAAGTAAGAGAAAGCACAATAAGTTGTCAAGACCAAACGACCACCTAATCTTCAAACTAAATTAAAAGAGTACCTTGACCATTTATTTGTCAATACATCGTAACTATGCACATCGGTAGTTGCCCCGACTAATCCTGCATGATCAAGTATATAACCAAGTAAGTTTCCGTTTCCATTTCTATTTCAAGTGACATCATGGAAAATGCCGGTACCTAGTACGATTCGTAAGCTCTAAATATACTCTAATTGAGCTTACTTCAACTCGGGAAACTAAAAGAAATCACAAAGTATTCAAGCCCCATTAATAGCAAAAAAGATTAGTTGAAAAATAAATGCAGCTGAAAAACAAGCCCCATTAACAAAATCAGGACCACAAAAAAGACTATACATACACATTCGGAGAACCAAAACGATGCAAATGGTGAAGTTAACAAACACAATAGGAAGGAAACGTAAAAGAAACGAATCATACCTTACAACAAACAGCAGCGAATTTGAACGTCCCTGCAAAATACATGAACAACAAACCCAAAAAAATTAATCAAAGGCAAATGTAACACTGAAAAGCAAGAATTTATTTTTTAATGAAAAGCATGAAATTTTGGTTCAGTAACACAAAAACAAATACAGGAAACAAAGGAACAACAGGTTGCGCTACTCCTCTGAATTGAGATAAGACAGGAGATCCGATGCTTGAAATAGGAATGCATAAGATAATGCATTACTCTGATAAACCGATACTTCGGCTCAAACTTCGTAGCATTCATAAACCGGAATTAGGTACTGATCAACTTTGAATGTTGTTGCAACTGGGATTGGAAAGAGTTTCTTTAAGTATCTATAGAGCCAATAAATTCTGCCTTACATATAACCTTCAGTCCATACCTAATTCAAACCATCATTTTCCTTGCATAAAAAAATCTTTTACACCCCAATTTCTTGCCAAGTGGAGTTCCATTAACATCAAAACTAAACTCTTCTCAATCCTATATTTTCTAATTTCATCCTTAAAACGATAGAATCTTTATATGCAAGGACAAAGAAACGAATGGTTCATGACCCGAATTATGCCGTAAGATAATGCATTACTCTGATAAACCCATACTTCGGCTCAAACTTCTTAGCATTCATAAACCGGAATTAGGTATTGATCAACTCTGAATGTTGTTGCAACTGGGATCGGAAACAGTTTCTCTAAGTATCTATAGAGCCAATAAACTCTGCCTTACATATAACCTTCAGTCCATACCTAATCCAAACCATCATTTTCCTTGCAAAAAAAATCTTTTACACCCCAATTTCTTGCCAAGTGGAGTTTCATTAACATCAAAACTAAACTCTTCTCAATCCTATATTTTCTAATTTCATCCTCAAAACAATAGAATCTTTATATGCAAGGACAAAGAAACGAATGGTTCATGACCCGAATTATGCCGTAAGATAATGCATTACTCGATAAACCGATACTTCACTCAAACTTCTTAGCATTCTCCACGAGAATCTTAGATTAATCGAACCCGAGTTGATTTGCCTCCTCCAAAGTGAGTCCCGAACTTCAAGATAGATAGGGCATTTGAGTCCTTGACATTATACATCTTTCCTCGCTTCTCTTTCAACTCGCTATACAGTAAACGATGGGAACAAATTCAGTTTCAAATAGGAACAGAATACGATTTAAAACCAAACCTCGCCTAAAAGAAAAACAAAAGATTAAAAGCACTAAACAATTATTAATCCTTTGAAAAAGAAAAAGAAACAGATGAAATGCAAAAGAAACAATCATAAAAAATCAAAGAGTAAACAAAAAGGAACCTTGGAGATGTAGGGTCGTCCAGGATGCAAAACATCGATGACCTGCACCAACGAAATCAAGAATCACATTAAAAGGGAGAATAATAAACAAAAGTGACAAACAAAACGTCGAAATAAAAATAGAAATGAAAGGACTAACGAATTGCTTTCCGGAGAGGAGGCGATTGTAAATTATAGATCTAAACTTTGTAAATTATAGAACTTGCTGCTAGAAAAAAATACCCGTAAAGCTCGATGGTGGTGACTAAGAACTCTACCACATCACTCAAAAATCACAGCTCAAAACTAATATCAGTTTCTCGAGAAATTGATATCACAGTACACAATTATTCATCAAACCCAGAAAAATTTGGAACCTAGAAAACCCAACATCCACTTCGAAATAAACCAAAAACGAAGAAAACACTCAAATCCCAGAAAAACCACACGACGGGAACCCGAAAACCCAATAACCAAAAATAAACCAAAAACGAAGAAAACACTCAAATCCCGAAAAACCACGACGGAAGAACAGCCATTATATTTACATGAATATACAATGTTCTTCCAAGAAATGTAAACCACCGACGAACGAGAGCAAGGTGAAGAAGATAAGCCGAAGAAATCAACAAGATAAACCGAATAAAATGGACAATGCATGTTCTGTGGATGATATATATCATCTCTATGCTTCCAAATTGTCAGTGGGAATTTTGGCTCCATTTTACTGGAGGAAGAAGACGGTGGTGGGAATGATATAATAATTGGGCAAATATACATAGAACTAAAACGATGTCGTTTAGCTGAGTGGGGATGAAAAAAAAAAAAGGAAAAAAAAAAAACGCATAAGACGACAAAGGTTTTGTCAACCAAAACATCCGTAAATAATAGGGTGCATACTAAATTGAAGATATATATATATATATATATATATATATATATATATATATATATATATATATATATATATATATATATATATATATATATATAAAAAAATTACACAAAAAAAAAAAAAAAAGAAACTCCAAAAAAAAAAAAAAAAAAAAAAAACTCCTATATATAAAGCAGGGCGGTCTTCACACTTTCTTCTCATCTGCTGCTGGCTATTATCTCACATATCAATTACAGATTTTACAGACAGAGTTCGGATCAATGGCAACCAAAGTTTACATTGTGTATGTTCTTCTTTACTGTCTCCATTTTTATTTTTATTTTTAAATCTGTTTTCCACGCTGCAAATTTCATTTTTTTTTTTTTTTTTTTTGTTCTTTATGACCCATTCAACTGTAGTATCATACATTAAAAATATTTCATGTTGACCTTTTAGTCAATTGTTTGAATTTGCATCTTGAAATCTTGATCTGTGACCTTTTTCTGATAAGTTAGTCAATTTCCCACACAAAAAACATGTTTATGATCCACTCCTCCCCCCCCCCACCACAACACACACACAAAAACACATGTTGAGAAAGCCTGTTGTTGATGTTGCAGCTACTACTCTATGTATGGACATGTTGAGAAACTTGCCCATGAAATCAAGAAAGGAGCCGACTCCATCGAAGGCGTGGAGGCGAAATTGTGGCAGGTTCCCGAGACACTAAATGAAGGAATTCTTGGAAAGATGGGAGCTCCACCAAAAAGTAGTGATGTCCCAGTGATCACTCCCGATGAACTTATAGAAGCCGATGCTCTCATTTTCGGCTTCCCTACCCGATTCGGGATGATGGCTGCACAATTCAAGGCCTTTCTTGATTCAACTGGAGGTCTATGGGGAACTCAAAAGCTAGCAGGCAAGCCAGCTGGAATCTTCTATTCCACTGGATCCCAAGGCGGTGGTCAAGAGACTACAGCGTGAGTAGCCGCCTGATTAATCCATTTCACCTCTACATAACATATATACTTAATTATATATTTGATTTTTGCAGTTTGACAGCAATTACACAATTGGCTCATCATGGTTTGGTTTTTGTTCCGATTGGATACACTTTTGGAGCAGGGATGTTTGAGATGGATGAGGTGAAGGGTGGCAGCCCATATGGTGCAGGAACTTTTGCTGGGGATGGGACTAGGCAACCAACTCAACTTGAATTAGAGATTGCTTTTCATCAGGGCAAGTATATTGCTGCCTTTGCCCACAAGCTCAAAGGAACAGACAATTAATGCTTAACACCCTCCCCCCTATACCCCATAAACAGGATCAACTATGATATACATTCTGGAAATTATGCTTTTCTTTATCTTGCTTTAGTAAAACGAACTTGATTTTACCTATGTAATTTGAACATTTTTATTTGCTAAGTAATTTATTGTGGAATACTAATCAGAATGAATTAGCAGGCGTTCATGCACTTATCATGACACTGTTAAACTTAAATTAATGATAGTTCCCTTCCCTATTACAGAAACAGAATGTGCTAAAATAAACAAGTAGAACAGAAAATCACTAATTATATTTATATGTTTTCTTATATTTAAAGATGCAGACAAAAACCAGTCATTACAAAGAGAGACATTAAAGATCAAAAGTTTCAGTTCTAACAAAGAGAGCAGAGGCTTAGAACATTGTCCTAAAATATACTTTAGAACTTGAAGCTAACCACATTCATAACATTAGAGTGTTATGCAACATTACTAACCTGATCCATTATAGGTGAAACCAAGCTTTCAACATACACAAAAAAATCACAATATCTGCAACCACTCAACTCAATATTCCTAAAGTCTTTGCGCTCGGAATGGTATACAAGCAAATCTGATCCATCTGACAAAAAGATTTCGCAGTTTCTTAAAATGCAAAGAACGTCTCTCAAGGGAACCGCGGGATGAACATTATCATAAGGAATGGAAACCACTTTAGACCAAGATTCTTGAACTCCATACTTATTCATCACCCACAAATCCGTTTTCTTTCGGTCAAAATCACAAAGCACAAAAAGCTGCCCCCCTAACACCCTGAATACCCAATCAAACACGCCAGCTTCATAATCTGGCCGTTGCAGTTCCCCGTACTTCTCACTCACCATATCTAGGCTAACAATTTTCCATCCCGGAGCTGAAGAACTGGCAGCCCAATGGATCTTGCCATTGGCATACTTCCCAAAACCATCCAAAGGACGCCCACCCTTAAAATCCTCAATTCTCCTCCATGAATCTGTCTGGAGACTATAAACCTTAACCTCAGTTTCACAACCACTTGCAAAAGAATATAAACTTACCACAAAAACGACCTTATAATCATCATTCGACTCATCATACCCAAAGCCATATGCAATACACCGATAACCTTTCAGAGTAACATTAGGCATAGGCAAAGACTTGGACTTTCTCAAAACTGGATTCCATATAAAAAAACTATCTTCGATAGTTAAACAAACCAAACCATTAACAATGTCAACAATCCAAGGAAGCTGATGTGGCTTCTTAGACGGATATACAATATCAGAAACATGAGTAGAGGGCTCATACAATGTAGAATAAAGAGAAAACTTCTTGATACCAGAAATAGGAGCCATCGTAGTGAATAATACCTGAGAATCCAAATACCGGTCCGCCCTAGAAGTAGTGGAGAAATGGGACCTGATAAATTGTGGGCTTGATATCAAAGACAACCATGATTTTGAAACACACTTGGATTTCAGTAGAGATTTCACGGGAAGGCGTAGAAGGATTTCGGTAATCAGTTCTTGGGGAAGTCGAACATCACTTAACGATTCCGAAATCGAAGTGCAAGGATTTTCATTTAGGTTGGTGGATCCAGATTCCTGGAACTGCAGATGGTGGGAATCTGTTGGAGTTCTTCCCATTTTTAATTGGGAAGAAAGTGCTGGACGCGATTTGAGTTTGGGAAGAAGCTGCTTGTCGGTTTTGCTCGTCGGGCCGATGAGCTTCTCTCCCCCGCATTCAGACCTACTCAGCAAATTGATACAAGGACCGAACTTTTTTTTTTTTTTTTTGAGGGTATATTTTTTTTAAAATTTTTTTAAAAGGTAGGACTGAAATGTTATTTAATAATTATTGACGATACGGGATTTCAGCCCTCCACGTATCGTCTATCGGTTGGTCCTCACGTTTTGAATAAGTATCAAGGTACGCACGTCGAGACACGAGGTAGTCTACGACAATTGACATTCGAGCAGTGTAGGTCAGTGGTCCAGAGTCGGTCTAGCGCAAGTCGATTAGGTCGACCTCGAGGACAGAGTCTGCACCAGCTACAAATGCCCATTATCAGAATGATAACTTGGGCAAGGGGCAAGGCCCATTAAGGGTAAATATGACAATAGCTAAGACCGACCTAATATTAGGGTCAGGGCGTGCATTATCACTATAAATACCACGTTCTAGGAACTACGTAATGTTTGAATCCTGGACAATTACAGGATACGTAGGCAATTTAAGACAAGCTCTTAGACTCAGCCGCAAATAACACCAATCACCACCACGTTCATAGGGCATTAGGGTCTTGGATATTCAACACTAGATTCATAGAAGCCCGGATTAATTAGGTGACATAATTCGCCATCGTCATTGGCGCTAGAAGGAGGGCCTTCTACTGTTGAACACACCAGGATCACGATGCCTCCCAAGGATAAGACTGCCAGGAAAGCTAACTCCAAGGCCACAGATCAACAAGGTTCGCAACTCCATGAACAAGTGGATCTAGATCCACAAGGAACAAAGGATCCGGCAATGGATCCTATCTATGAGGATCCCCAAACAAAGACGCAAGGTCTCGCTCCGGAACACCAAGTTATTGTGGATCAACTAGCAGGGGCTGATCGTGAATTAATGTACAGGATTATAGCAGAGGCGTTCATGGCACAACATCAAGCAGACGGCGGTAATAAAGATGCAGTAGAAAAGCCCAAGCGAGCTCCTGGGGATGAAATCAGTGCGTCTTCTAGCTCTGTGGAGAGAAAGAGACGTGAGATCCAACAAAAACATCAATGGATGGATGAGGACAGCGTTAGGCAAGAGCTGGATGTTATTCTGGGAAAAAATCAGGTCTCGCTGTGGTTGGAATCACCTTTCACGAAGGAGATTGAAGAGTTTCCAAAACCTAAGGGGTTTAAAATACCAAAGATAGAACCCTATGATGGCACCACTGACCCCGAGGATCATCTACATAGGTATCTATCACAGATGAGGTTGGACGGCGCACCTGATGCGATGCGATGTCGGGCTTTCGAGACGCTGCTCGTTGGTCGAGCCAGAGAATGGTTCACCAAGCTACGACCCGGGTCAATCTCTAGTTTTACCATGTTAGCTCGCAAGTTTCGAGATGCGTTTATTGTAAACAAGAAGTTCCACTTAAGCGCTACACACCTCATGAATATGAAGCAACAAAAAGATGAAACAGTGCTAGAATATCTGAAGAGGTTCAACCTCAAGGCCATGCAAGTCAAGGACGCAGATGACCGACTTCTGATCACGCCGTTTGTGGGAGGGCTGCGTAATACAAAGCTGTATATGAAGTTGAGCAGGGATGTCCCTCGTACCATGGACGAGTGTGTTAATGTGGTGCACAGATTTTGTCAAAGGGAAGAGGCAGTGCGTAGACACACCCAATCCGACTGGATGGATTCGAAGCATGACACTTGAGGTCCGAATAAGAATCAGTCCAAAGGACAGAACACCGAGAGCAAGCCGATAGTCTGGGACCGCATTACAGCCTATCTCAGACCGTCTGGGTAAGAAAGGAGCTCTGCACGATAAAGATCTCATCCCACTCAATCGGTCGCGCGGAGAAGTTTTGGCCATTAGGATCTCGAAGGGCATAGCAAAGAAACCGAGTCCATTAAAAAAGCCTCGAGAAAAGAGAAATCCAAGAAAATACTGCGAGTTTCATGAGGATATAGGTCACGAAACGGAGGAATGCTCTGACCTGAAAAGAGACATCGATGCTTGTATTCAAGAAGGCAAGCTAGATGAGGTGGTTGACAGATCTCAGTGCAATGAGCGCAAGGGGCACAGAGAATACAAGAGGAAGAATTCTGATCAAGGTCGAGATCAAGGTCGCGACACTCAGAGGTGTAGGGATCGATCACCATGTCGGGATCGGTCTCCAGGTCGAGAAAGAGACAATAGGGGCGACCATGATCATGATAGGTACGACGATAATCGACCCAATAATTACGTCAATACGATCTTTGGGCCAGCTGAGAGCGAGAAAGACCGAGCCAGTCGAGAGCCAACTGACAGCTCGAGGGAAAATAAGAGACTGAGATTTACAACGGAAGTCGGATATGGACCCAAAGATGACATTCCTAAGTCTCGAAGTCACAGTGAGGGGTTGGTAATTGAAGCGGTGATTAGCCAAGCTCAGGTATCGAGAGTCTGCGTCGATAATGGTAGCGCGGTAAACATCTTGTATTACTCGGCTTTTCAGGCGATGAAACTGAAAGAGAAGGACATATCTCCTCTAGCGTCTCCTTTGTTTGGGTTCACAGGACAAGCGGTTCACCCCGTGAGATCGGTAAAGCTGCTAACGATGGTCGGAGATGGCGAGAAAGGAAGGACCCTCGAATTAAACTATGTGGTAGTCAAGGCTCCCTCGGCATACAATGTTATCTTGGGATGACCCGCTCTCTTCGACCTGCGCGCTATTATCTCCACCTTCCACAACAGCATGAAGTTTCCTACCAGGTTCGGCTCCCATGAAGTCAGGGGAGACGTTGATGCTGCGCAGAGCTGTAACTCCATTGTCATGGACGGGAAATGGCCGTACAACAAGTCCTGGTCGATGAGCTGATTCCGGAAGAAGAAGAGGAGAAGAGTTGGATCTCAGTTGATCCAGTCGAAAACGTTCGACTATGGGAAGGCAAAGAGGATCAGTGTGTACAAGTCGGGATCTGGATCCCGGCCAAAGAAAAACAATCGTTGGTCGAGCTGCTAATCGAGTTCATAGATGTTTTTGCTTGGAGGGCTGATGACATGCCGGGACTATCCACGGATATAGCGGTCCATAAACTCGAGATAGATCAAGCCAATAAGCCAGTTAGACAGAAAAAGAGGAACTTTGCGCATGATCGAGTTGAAGCCATAGAGAAAGAAGTCGGGAAGTTATTAACCGCAAGGATAGTAAGAGAAGTGTTTTATCCCGAATGGCTAGCCAACCCGGTGCTAGTCAAAAAGCCCGACGGCAGCTGGCGTGTGTGCGTGGAGTTTACCGACCTTAATAAAGCGTGTCCGAAGGACTCATATCCCTTGCCAAAAATCGACAGGTTAGTAGATTCTACTATTGACTTCGAACTGTTTGGATTTTTAGATGCATACAAGGGATATCATCAGATCCTAATGGATCCTCGAGATGCGGATAAAACGGCCTTCATTACGGAAATCGGCACTTTCTCGGTTTGAAAAACGCCGGGGCTACATACCAGAGAGCAGTCAACAAAATTTTTGCTAAACAGATCGGCAGATGTATGGAAGTGTATGTAGACGAATTGCTCATCAAGAGTCGATCAATGAAGAAATATTTAGTAGATGCTCGAGAAGTATTCAAAGTGTTGAGGGATACGAAGATGAGGTTAAATCCAAAGAAGTGCACCTTTGGGGTCAGGTCGGGGAAATTTTTTGGATACATGATCTCGAAGGATGGGATTCGAGCGAACCCGGACAAGATCGACACGTTAAAAAACATGCCTGCACCTTGAAACATAAAGGAAGTACAGAGACTTACCGGTCGAATGGCAGCCCTCAACAGGTTTTTATCGAGATCGGCGCAATGCGCACTACCATTTTTTAAGATTCTCCGTAAGGCCAGTCCTTTTCACTGGGATGAAGAATGTCAGACAACCTTCGAGGACTTGAAAGCCTATTTATCAGAATTTCCCACTCTTACTTCACCTCGAGAAGGAGAGAAATTGTTGGTTTATTTGGCAGTATGTGAAGAAGCAGTGAGTGCGGTTCTAATTCGGGAAGGGGTCCACGGTCAAGTGCCAATCTATTTTGTTAGTAAAGCAATGCATGGGCCCGAGATCCGATACTCACTAGCAGAGAAGTTGGCGTTATGTCTGGTACACGCCTCGAGAAAGCTGAGGCCGTATTTCTAAGCCCATCCCATCACGGTGGTTACAGACCAACCACTGAAGCAGACCTTGGCAAGGCCCGACACCTCAGGTTGGTTAGCAAAATGGGTAGTGGAAATGGCTCAATATGATATCGAGTTCGTTCCTCGAACTGCGGTTAAGGCCCAGGCCCTGCCAGATTTCTTAGCCGAAGGAATTTCCATCCAACTCGAGCAAGAGAGGCAAAGTACAGAAGAACAATGGACTCTCCAAGTCGACGGGGCATCAAGTAAAGAGGGGGCAGGAGCCGGACTCCTGCTAATAAGACCAAAAGGTGAAGAATTCCCATACGCCCTTCGGTTCGACTTCAAAGCAACGAACAACGAGGCTGAATATGAAGCTATGATCATAGGTCTGAGACTTGCTTTGAAATTAGGAGTCGATAATCTATTGGTATACAGCGACTAGCAGTTGGTGGTAAATCATATCAGGGGGGAGTATGAAGCCAAGGAAGAAACCATGAAGAGCTACTTAGTAGTGGTACAAGGCCTCATACCTAAGTTCAAATCGGTTCAGATTGAGCAGGTCCCCTGAAGTCAAAACAAGAGAGCGGATGCGTTATCTAAGCTAGCTTCGAACTTCGTCTAAAACAAGAAAGTCTTAGTCGAGTTGTTGACGGACAGAAGCTACAAGGAATCAGAGGTACAGCCGATCATTCAATAGGCGACTTGGATGGATCCAATAGCCCTTTACCTTAAGGATGGAATTCTACCATCCGACAAGGTACAAGCACGCAAAATCCGACTTTGGTCAGCACGGTATGCTTTCTTTGACACCATCATTTATCGAAAGTCCTTTGTAGCGCCATGGTTGAGACGTGCATCAGAAGAAGAAGGGGAATATCTTCTCGAAGAAATTTGTGGAAACCATTACGGGGCTAGGATGCTTGCCCGAAAATGCAAGCTAGCGGGGTACTTTTGGCCGTCGATGCAATGAGATGCGAATCGCCTGGTTCAGAGGTGTAGAACCTGTCAAATTCATGATAATATCACCCACCAACAGCCCTAAGAGATGAACGCCATCTCGTCAACCTGGCCTTTTGATCAATGGGGTGTCGACATAGTTGGACCCTTACCCCGAGCTCCGGGTAACAATAGATACGTGGTCGTCGCAGTGGACTACTTCACGAAGTGGGTCGAGGCCAAGGCTTTGACCGACATCAGAGCAACGACCATTAAGAAGTTTTTGTGGATCGATATTTTATGCAGGTACGGAATTCCCAGGGCTTTGATCTCAAACAATGGCACTCAGTTTGAAGATCGAAGAGTTAAGGAATGGTGTAATAAGTATCACATCAGTCGGTACTTCACCTCGGTTGCTCACCCACAAGCAAACGGTCAGGTCGAGCAGACTAATTGACAGATCAAGCTAGGGCTGAAAAAAAGATTAGAAGCCGAAGGGAGAGACTGGGCAGCACAACTTCCGAGCATCCTATGGTCGTATAGGACAGCTCCAAATTCATCGATAGGAGAAACGCCCTTCTCTCTGGTTTATGGATGCGAGGCGGTAATTCCTGCCGAGATCGGTCTTCCCTCTCCTCGAGTTCTAGCGTACAACATCGAACCAACGAACTCGATCTTCGACATGAATAGGACAGCATCGAGGAGCGAAGAGAGATCGCTTCAGCTCGGATGGCTAGATACAAGCAAAAGATTTCGTAGTACTATAACTCAAGGGTCAAGTACAAGTATTTCAAAGTCGGGGACTTAGTCCTCAGAAAGAATGAAGCGAGTCGACAAGAACCAACTGGAAAATTGGAACTGAATTGGGAAGTCCCGTATCAGATTCCGAAGGTTCACCCCAAAGGGTCCTACCAACTCGGACGAGCTGATGGAACCACGGTTCCTCGACAGTGGCACGCCAACAACTTGAGGAAGTATTACGTTTAAGCTAAGCTTTATCTCGATTAATTTCTGTTTTTACATTTTTATGCCTTGTAATAAGTCCATGTGACAATTTCATAAATATTCTAATAAACATGTCTTTCCTCGAGATGCTTTTGTGTTTGTTTGGATTTACAGGCTTAACATTACAAGTCTAACGCGATACAAAATGTCAAAGGCAACGCAGTCGACAACGAAAAGGGAAAGTCCGCAAGTCGGATCTCTCAATATAGCCAAAAGCAAAACGAGCCTACAAGGCGAAAAATGCTAAGGCAAAAAATTCGACCAGCCGAAAAGCAAAACGAGCCTGACGGGAAAAAATGCTACGGCAGAGGGACGGTTCGCAAAGTCGGACCACACGTCCAGAGAACGATACATCTATGGCAGAACTAGTCCGTGTGACAAAAAATGCTAAGGTGATCAAGTCGATCTCAAACAAACTAGACTCACAAGTGCAATAAGAACCAAGGGTTCATAATACACTTGGGGGGCAACACGACATCGATAAAGCAAAGGGCAAACAGAGCCAAAGGCTTGACAAGCGAGTGCTAAAAGACATCGAAACGTGAAAGATAGACAACAACAAAGAAAAGGAAATAAAATACTGCAAAATCGAATCAAAATCAACGCAAAGTGCAAAATCGAAGCAAAATCAACGCAAAATAAGGTCAGGTCGACTAGACCAGCCAAAGTATGATTAAGCAAATTATACATGAATATTCAAATCATACAAATTCCGAGTTCAACAAAAATTATTACAGATCAAAAGAACCAAGTTCAGAAGGTCGAATAAAAGTTCAAAAAGAAGTGCAATTAAGAAGAAGCATCAGGGGTTGGCTTGACATCAGCAGGGGTCGACTCAACAACAGTGGCGGAAGTCGGAGCACCATACTTTTGGGCTAAAGATTCCCCTTGTTGGAACTACTCACTGTACTGGCCGTACAATGCCTCCGACTCAGCATTATAGAACTGCGGTGTTGCGAGAGTCGATACGTCGAATCCCGGATAAGCTACCGCAGCCTGATCCGCCGCCAGAGTAAAGCCGCCCATCATAGCCGCACGCATCAGCATGATCAAATCCGCATCGAGCTCCTTCGACTTCCGGTACTCTAGGACCACAGCTGTCTTGGCTGTCTCAATCTGCGCAGGAACCTGGTCTAACTCGGCCCTCAAGGCATCTCTCTCTTTCTTCAGGTCGACCCTCAGCCAGTGAAGCCTTGTGCTCCAGCTGCCGCGTCAGCCAGTGAAGCCTTGTGCTCCAGCTGCACCTTCTCGAAGTCCACGGCCAGATCGGCTAACTTTTTACCTTGGTCCTGTCGATCGTTTTGTGCTCGGGTCAAGTCGTCGGCGGTAGCTGATGACCAAAATAGTAACGACCAACCTTAACCGGCAGTGTACCGGGTCGGAATTACTATAGAGGTGAGCAAGGTCGTATCCCACGAGGAATCAATCAACTACCAAAGTCGTTTTTCAACTTAGTTTAGGTTAATCAAAGGTGGTTCATGTTCTAATTACACCAATGATGTGATAAAACTAACAATAATAAGGAAGAAGGCATAGCCAAACCATGATCCAATTGATTAGTTTCACCCTCTAATCGACTCATTGGGAATGAAAACTACCAACCAACCATCCTAATGCTTATATCGACTCGTTCATGGGTGCAAACTCCTAAGATAGTACTAGACGTCATGCAACAACCTAGTACCCTTTGCCCGGTTCAACAGTCCGCCTTTAAGGATTTAACTGACCGAAACAAGATTAAGAACTAGAGCCGCTCGATTTACACCGACAAACCTCGTTACCCAATTGATCTAAACAACTCAGTCAATTGTAAATAACGATCTTAAAACCCCTTTTCCCACACCCCTTCGCAACATACATTTATAAAAGTGGTGTGTGAGTTCATGAACTAGGTGTACAAGCTAATTCAAGCATTAAGAATAAGTTTTAAAACATGAATTCGTCAATATAACAACAATTAAACACTACCCATTCCCAATTTCATCAATTAGAGGGTGATTTCTTCAATCTTCACATAATTTGGCTATGAAAAGTTTAGCTACTCAAAGTAAAACATGAAATAACAATCAAAGAGAAGATTAAAGCCATAAAAGAGAAAGAGGAATGAAATTAATTACCAAAAACGTAGGAAATTGAAGTTGAATCAATCTTCATCCAAACCCATTGTCACTTGGGGAAGAAGACTTCAAAAACACCAACAAGAAGGAGAGAATCTATGCTAAATTGTGTTTAATCTAAGGGAAAGAGTGAAAGAAGAGCTAATCTAAGGGAGAAAATGGAAGAAAATCGACCTAAGGGTGTCCTAATTAAGTCTAGGTATTAGTTCTTATGAAATGGGGGCTGAAAAATCTATTTAAAAAGGCCCAAAAACGTGCAGATAAAGCAGTTTTGGCGTGCCCCAAAGTATTCGGCGCGCGCCAAAACTGTTCTGTGATTCTGGGAGCTCTCTGTTCCAACTTGGCGCGCCCCAAAGTCTTCGGCGCGCGCCAAAATTCCTGGGCAGATATACCTTCAGTAATCTGGAAATATCTTTGCGTGTAGAGCTCCGATTTGAATGATTCATAATGCGTTGGAAAGCTCATTCAATTATCTATAACTTTCATGAAGACCACAAGTCCAGAAAATGCATGTATCTGGGAGAAAATTGCAGATAAAGTTAACAAATGGTAAAAGCACCAACCACCTTTGATCCGTTTCCATCCCCGGGGCTTCGGTTTCGCCATTCTAAGTCTCATGCCTCATCTTCCGGGCATACGAGTCACCTATTTCCCGCATTTCCATAGCACAATATACCAAGCATAATCCCGAAAGATAAATAGGGCTCGAATAGGGCCAAAACACCGTAAAATGATAAGGTTTTCCATCAATTTGATGGATTACCTCTAAGTAAGTGCTCAAAGCGTTTTTACCTTATAATCGGTCTAATACCACCCAAAACATGCCAAGAGTGTCATAAACGGGGGTTAAAACATGCACCAAAACATAGTAAAGTTGACTCTCATCAACCACCCCCCACTTAGCGTTTGCTCGCCCACGAGCAAAATGAGTGTTTTAAAAGAATCCAAAGAGTCAACGTTACACGCGTAGGTCAAGCCAATCACATACCAAAGATAACCGACAAGTAAGTGAGTAAATGCATAAAACTTAACCCTACCTTATCGAGCAAACGGGATGTGTGTGTGTGAATAGCTTCTCCTACATTTACCACGGTTTACCGGTTTGGATTATGGATGCTAGGTCATTGGGACTACACCATAGGCTCATACTTCATAAGCATCTCCACTAATCAGGGCCAAACCGAGGCTAAGCAAGGTCGAGTAGGACTTGAAAGGTTGTAACGTTAGGCTCGGGACGGGGCTAACCAAAAGGAATTTCTGGGGGATAATCAACAAAGATATAAAACGAGCAAGCTCAATCATGGGGTATAACAATACATAACATAGCTAGCTCCATCCTTCTCTAGCTCAAAAAGAAACTAGAAACATGATCCAAGAAATAAAATGCCATATCGCACTATGTCTCAAGTGTAACGAGGCAAAAATGTATAAGAAATCATGTTTCTCCACTAAAAACTCATCTCAAACACCAACATCATATACAAATCAATACACGAGTCCGAAAACACTTGGCTTTCTTTGACTCAACCTTTTATTTTCCTTTCATGACTTTTTCTTTCTTTCTTTCTTTGTTTTTTTTTTTTTTTTTTTTGATTTTGAACTTGAATTTTTATTAGGTTTGAGTCAAAGGCCATCACATATACATAAAATGAATCGAGCTCCTACCCTCCAATATCATGAAATAGCTCGTAAAACACACCAACTCCTATCAAGAATACAAACCATTCTTCTACCCCACACTTGCCTAAGCAAGTGTGATTAATGAAACGATTAAGCTCAACTCGTAGGGTGTTCAAGGTAATGTAGACCACAAATAAGGCTCAAGGGTCGGGTAATTACGGGCTAAATAACGAAGGCTAAGTGTCGGATGGGGGTCTAACCATCCTACCAAGGCTTAGAGGGGTTACTGTGGAATATGTCATGGGATGGCTATTTGGCTCTAGTTAGCTCAAAGAAACGCCATAACTGTCATCCCAAACTCTACCAAGGTCGGCCCTTCTATTTCGTCTCGAAGTTAATGATATGAGTTATAGGTAGCCGAATTGTGCCTAAGTCTACCATAATCGGTCACTAGTTACCATGGCTCATGAAATCGAGGCTATACGTGCGTGAAAAATCCCATTTTCAAGATAAGGTAGTAAGCCAAGTAGAATGCATCCAAACATCCACTAAACCATTTATTCTATCAATGTGAAGGATCAACATACGAATGCAACATCAATACCATGGAAAAATTTAAAAAGTGCTCAAATTTTTGCTAAAGAAGTGACCAAACACTAAGCATATGCAACACAATGGCTAAAATATCAATGAAGCACATATCATAGCTAAGCCTACCACCCCCCACTTTAAATGCAACACTGTCCTCAGTGTGTGAATGATAAAAGGAAAGAAGGCTTAGCTTAACCCGGTAGAGAGGCGCAAACCATGTACATGACTCATCCACAAAAGCTCCACTCGAATACCTAAAGCCATGGGACAAAAACACCAAGAAAACGCATGCACGGGGAACAGCCACCGTGCCAAAAGCAAGCAACAGATGTCGAGATATAATCAAAAAGCGCAAAGTCACATACACGATCATATGAAAACAAAAGGGGAACCGACTCGGGGCGCATGCGATGCAAAGACAATCAAACAAGTAAAACAACATCCATGCAAAAAGACACGAGCCAACAACGGATCGAAGAAGAACCACTCAAAAACGGTACCCATACCCCCAAAGTATCACCCTAGACCACTCCTAGCACAAAAACTAAAGCAAAAAAAAAAAAAGAAAAAAAAAAGAGAGAAATGGTGGGTTGCCTCCCCCGAGCACCTTTGTTTTGCGTCATTGGCTTGACTTATTAAGAAACTAAAGGAAAAGCAACAAAGCACGAGTGGAATGAAAGAAAAAAAAAATTTCCACATCTTTTGCTCAATAGCATCAAGAACATGGCAATTAAAAAAAAAAACTTTCATCCACTTTTATTTTTTAACAAAAATAAAAACATCTATCTAACACATTCTAAGTTTAAAGTCCTTAGTTCGACTCTTTACCCCCAACAATTCTAAGGATAATTATACCAAAGGAGAGCAAACCGTTGCGTCTCCCTACACACATCATAAGAATTGAGCACACCTTTAAAATAGAGCAAGAAAAACAAGGGGCTCAATCCCCACCACCAAGATTGGTTCAAGAAATTCATCGTGTAACACAATGAATTCAATTTCCCCGAATGAGAGCATATGCCAAGTAACAAAGATTCAAACACCAAGCAATAACATTTTGGAT
The DNA here is from genome assembly GCA_036785695.1 of Gentiana straminea. Lineage (NCBI taxonomy): Eukaryota > Viridiplantae > Streptophyta > Magnoliopsida > Gentianales > Gentianaceae > Gentiana > Gentiana straminea. Next base: position 2,066,175 of record JAVUPR010000046.1, on the reverse strand, counting down.
CAACCACAACATCAACATATTCAATGTGATCCACCACCACATCTTTTTCAATAAGGTTCAAAGAAGAAGGAATAAATGATTCACTAGTAGCATTATTTGTACCTTCTTTATGACATTCGTGAGGGGTGATTACCTCAAGATTCGACGGTGGAGCAAATAAAATTTCATCATTTTTAGCACTCATCTCAACCTTTTTCTTCTCAATCAATTGCTCTACCCGGTTCTCCAAGTTCTTTAATTCCGATTGAAGAGTAGTAGCATTCGTTTCGACATCCCTCAACTCCATACCTTGCTCTTGCAAAGCTCGGCCTTGCTCTTTTATCACACGGCCTTGCTCTTGCAAAGTCCGGCCTTGCTCTTGCAAAGTCTCATTGATTTGCTCTAAGAGGATGTCGGTTGAGCTCTTTTGTGGAGGAAGAGGTATTTGTGAAGGTTGTGCATATTGCAAATAGGCATTGGTGTGTTGAAACTGAGAACTTGGAAGACTCCTCCACTCATTGTTGTATGGTGATGTGTATGGGTTGAACTGATAATATAGTTGGAATCCAAAATCCATACCACTGAAATTAAAGCCTCCAAATGAGTAGGGAGGAGAGCCCTCATGGCCATATGGATCCATACACTACAATTCAAGGGAAAAACAAGAACACAATCACGGTATCCAGTCAACACCACTACCGTAGTAAGTGGTGTGACCCTTCAACAAAAATCCAACATCAAGAAAGAAAAAAAAACAACCTAAGCCTAAGTCTTCAAAAGACTTATGTGATATCGATTAATTCCCCGGCAACGGCGCCAGAAAACTTGATGGCCAAAATAGTAACGACCAACCTTAACCGGCAGAGTACCGGGTCGGAAGCACTATAGAGGTGAGCAAGGTCGTATCCCACGAGGAATCAATCGAATACCAAAGACGTCTTCGTACTTAGTTTAGGTCAATCAAAGGTTGTTCGTGTTGTGATTATACTACTACGATAATTAAACTAAGGATATGAAATATAAAGATAGACATAGCCAAACCATGATCCAATTGATTACTTTCGCCCCTCTAATCGATTATTTGGGAATGGAAACTACCAACCAACCATCCTAATGATTATATCGACTCGTTCATGGGTGCAAACTCCTAAGATAGTACTAGACGCCATGCAACAACCTAGTACCCTTCGCCCGGTTCAACCGTCCGCCTTTAAGGATTTAACTGACCGGAACAAGATAAACGCTCTAGAGCCGCTCGATTTACACCGACAAACCTCGTTACCCAATCGATCTAAACAACTCAGTCAATTGTAAATAACGATCTTAAAACCCCTTTTCCCACACCCCTTCGCAACATACATTTATAAAAGTGGTGTGTTTGTTCATGAACTAGGTGTACAAGCTAATTCAAGCATTGATAACAAGTTTTAAGACATGAATTCGTCAATATAACAACAATTAAACACTACACATTCCCAATTTCATCAATTAGAGGGTGATTTCTTCAATTTTCACATAATTTGGCTATGAAAAGTTTAGCATAATAATGAAAGGAACAAGAATCAAAGAGGAAATCAAAGCCATAAAACAAGAAAAGAGATGATTTTCGTTACCAAAATGCAGAGAAGTTGGAATTACATCAATCTTCATCCACACCCATTGTCACTTGGGGAAGAAGAAGAATCCAAAATGCCAAAATCCAACAAAGAGAGCTAGAATCTAAGTTAAATTCAAGTTTAATCTAAGAGAGATAGTGAAAGATGAGCTAATCTAAGGGAGAAAAGTGATGAAAATCGACCTAAGAGAGTCTAGGTATGAGTTCTTATGAAATGGGGGCTGAAAAATCTATTTAAAAAGGCCCAAAAACGTGCAGATAAAGCAGTTTTGGCGTGCCCCAAAGTCTTCGGCGTGCGCCAAAACTGTTCTGTGATTCTGGGAGCTCTCTGTTCCAACTTGGCGCACCCCAAAGTCTTTGGCGCGCGCCAAAATTCCTGGGCAGATATACCTTTAGTAATCTGGAAATATCTTTGCGTGTAGAGCTCCGATTTGAATGATTCAAAATGCGTTGGAAAGCTCATTCAATTATCTACAACTTTCATGAAGACCACAAGTCCATAAAATGCATGTATCTGGGAGAAAATTGCAGATAAAGTTAACAAATGGTAAAAGCACCAACCACCTTTGATCCGTTTCCATCCCCGGGGCTTCGCTTTCGCCATTCTAAGTCTCATGCCTCATCTTCCGGGCATACGAGTCACCTATTTCCCGCATTTCCATAGCACAATATACCAAGCATAATCCCGAAAGATAAATAGGGCTCGAATAGGGCCAAAACACCGTAAAATGATAAGGTTTTCCATCAATTTGATGGATTACCTCTAAGTAAGTGCTCAAAGCGTTTTTACCTTATAATCGGTCTAATACCACCCAAAACAAGCCAAGAGTGTCATAAACGGGGGTTAAAACATGCACCAAAACATAGTAAAGTTGACTCTCATCAGTAGCCGTCAGCGCGTACTGCAGCTTCTTGATCTCGACATTCACCTCGCGTGTGCGAGTCTCAAATTGAGACTCTAGACCAGCTATGGCAGCGCTCTTCTTGACGTTATCTTCAATCAGCTTGCGGATCTCCCTCCTCAGATCCTCTTCTGACTCGACTGGCTTAGCCAATCGTCTAGCAGCCTCTCTGCCAAGGAAGTTATTATGTCCAAAAGAAAAGAAAGGCATCAAATAATAAAGATAAGGCACATGCCTCGAGAGAAATCATCAGAGAAAAAAGCCAATTGACTTACGATGCGGCATGACTTCTGAATCGCAGAGGATAGAGCTTTGTCCTCCATGGTCACGCAATCATCAGCAACCAGGTTCATGTCGATTTCGGCCTCGGTCGAGGCTTCACCAACCTTGGAATTCTTGGCCCTTCTCTGTTGATCCTTCACCAACTCGTGAAGGGTTGGCCTTTTCTTGGGTTGCGCCATTGACGACTCGACGCTCCCTCCGACATATGGAGTTATGTCGACCAGATCCTCTTCGTCCTCGTCCCACAGTGAGCCATGACGGACTATTAAGCCGCAGGTGGCTGGGAGTCGGGTGGGCGAACGAGCCGGAACTGTCGACTCAACACCTGCAGGAGTAATCTCGGGCTGAGCAGGACTCCTTTCTCCGGCGGTGGGAGGTGCTCTAGCCTGACAACTTGCGTAGTAGCTTGAGCTCCGAGAGGTGGAGCAGCCCCACCCATCGGCGGGGGAATGTGTGTCGGGTCGGTGATAAGAGAAAGCTTTCCCACTGCGAAAGGAGAAGATAAAGTTAGTATCAACAAAAATATCAAGTTACAGACTTCGAAAAAGAGAAACATATACGATAAAAAGAGAAATATCCTACTGTTCTCCTGGTCGAGGGCATGAAGATTCCCGTATGGTATCGGTCTTGCCTCTTCCAGATGTGCCAGACCGTAGATAAGGCTCAGATCTCGGGTGGTCACCTCGAAGCTAAAGCCGTCCATCATATGGACCTCGTGAGGGGCTGGACCCTTGCCCAGTTTATTGTCTCTTTTCCCCCTCGACCTCCATTGTCCGATGTAGGGGTTGTCCAGGCCATGACGGAGAAAGAAGAATCGAGGCTTCCAGTCCCCGTGCGATGAAGGTCTTTTGGACACAAACTCGTGTCGATTCGTCTTTCGCTGGAAGGTGTACCACATCTTGTCGGGCATGCTCACCATCTTATAGTAGTATCGAAAGAGGGGAATCGAGAAGCATACCCCGGCCACTCGACATGCTATCATGAACCCCAGCAAGATCCTGATGGCGTTAGGGCCTAGTTGAGATACGCTTATCTCGTAATGGTGTAAAACAGCTGTGACGGCCGGGCACAGCGGAAATCTCAACCCACTGGAAAGTTGGGCCTCGTAGACCGAGCAGAACCCCCCTGGAGGTTCGTCGGCGTATTGATGTTGGCTGGAGGGTAGTTGGATTTCAAATTGGGGGCTGGCAAGGCCAAAATTTTGCCGGATTCTGACAATATCATCGGTGGAAAGGGTAGAAATACAACCTTTAGGACCTTTCCCCTCCATCCTAGTCATTAATTTCTTTGGTTCCCTAAGAACACCTATGGGGTCGTCTGAAATTGGTTGGAGTGGATGATCAGAAGCAGAGGGCAACGAAGTTGGGGTATGAGAAGGTGATTCACTACTCATATCAGACTCAGTAGCACTGCTAGACATGAATGAATACAGAAAAAAAGAAGGAGCAGAAACCAGGGAAATGCTTACTCGAGAATTGGGGTTTATGCGATGAAATGGCTCTTCTCCAACTTCTCTCTCTCATTTTATGCTTGCAAGGATCTTCAAATGATGTGAAATGACGTGATTGAAGGGGTTATAAGGAGTTATAACCCCCAACAAATCGCGAGAATCAAGGCATGACGTTACAGTTGACGGAAGACCAGGCGTTAGTGTGCCATGACGTCACGATGCAGTGCTACGATTGGCTAGGGTTGCAGTGCATGTGGCAGGCGAAGCGTTAGTGCTTTTTCCCGCCCAAACGACGGTCCAACTCGGAGACGATTTCAAAATGGCAGATTTGACCTCGGACAACGGGAGTCGCCTCTCTCAAGTCTGGGGGGCTTATGACTATACGGGATTTCACCCCTCCACATGTCGTCTATCGGTTGGTCCTCACATTTTGAATAAGTACCAAGGTACGCACGTCGAGACACGAGGTAGTCTACGACAATCGACATTCGAGCAGTGTAGGTCAGTGGTCCAGAGTCGGTCTAGCGCAAGTCGATTAGGTCGACCTCGAGGACAGTGTCCGCACCAGCTACGAAGGCCCATTATCAGCATGATAACTTGGGCAAGGGGCAAGGCCCATTAAGGGTAAATGTGACAATAGCTAAGACCGACCTAATATTAGGGTTAGGGCATGCATTATCACTATAAATACCACGTTCCAGGAACTACGTAAGGCTTGATTTTTGGACAATTATAGGATACGTAGGCAATCTAAGACAAGCTCTTAGACTCAGCCGCAAATAACACCAATCACCACCACGTTCATAGGGCATTAGGGTCTTGGATATTCAACACTAGATTCATAGAAGCCCGGATTAATTAGGTGACATAATTCGCCATCGTCAATTATATTTATATAATTTCACATATATGGCAATTATTATTAATGAATGTTTAATACTGAGAAAAGACTAACTAAATAGCTTGACTCAAATAGTAAGTGACTTTAGAATGCCTAGGGAGGTCACCGGTTCGATTCTCCTCTGAGACGCCATATTGAAAGAGTTCTTGGTCAGGTCTTACCCCTGAATAAGACTCAGACTTTGCAGGCACGACCCGACCGAACTCCGGATTATTCGGACCAGTGGACTCCGGATACCGGGGCTTTAAGAAAAAAAAATACTGAGAAAAGACTTGAAAAAATACAAGTTTTGTATTTTTTTTCTTAATTGTGTCGTGTTTGGTTATCCTAAAAAAAGAATTGTTTTTTTCTTCCTCAACTTTTCAATTTTTCTAAAAAATGAATTATTTTCTAAGATTCATATTCTCACCCACCTTTGAGAAAAGAAAAGATTTTTTTTCTTAATAAAAAAATCCATATTTTCTTAATATTTTTAATCAATTTTTTTTTCTTCTTACATGTCTAAATCGTAATTCGGTCTGCGAATCCTTATTCGGATCCGTCTGGCCATCGAAAATACTGGATCAGGCCACCGACCATTATAGTCCGCGAACTCGCAAGCCAAATTGGGACGCGAGCCTTCGGGCCCGGTCCAAGCCCTTAGCCCCATGTGGCGCCAAGAAAGATTAGGGAGGCGGCACGCGAATCCCTTCGGTTATTAGGTCCGCCAGAAACAAAAGTTGGCAACATAAAGAAGATCAAGCTACTACTAAAGGGTGATAAGACAAACTAAGGCCCTCATCGAGGCCGCATGGCCCTCAGCGAGTCCGCCAGGGCTCTTAGCAGGCCGATAGGCTCTCAGCCCGCCGACTCGCCAACTATCTTCTCTCGCCACCTAGCTTGCTCATGACCTCTATAAATACCCACATCACCTCTCTCACAAGGGGGAGGAGTCTTCACTTCCAGAACTACGCATGACTTGATCCCTTACAAAGGGTACGTAGGCAGCCTCTTAAGGCTCAACTCATAATCATAAACACAAAAACACTCCTCCCATCTTGATCTAAAAAGATCTCTATTTTGTTTTTGAGCACCACCACTTACACCACCGTGAATCCAATATCACCACCGTGCACCACCACTTTCATACACTTTTACCGCCAGATATCCATCACCAAACAACCGCTAATTTATCCGAGATAATTTTGACGTTATCATTTCCGATCCTTAGGTCTATTCTCACTATTATTTTTTTCTTTGTTTTTCTCTATGTCAAGTATACCATTAAAGTACAAAATAATGCAAAATAAACGACCGACCGATGCGGTGCTAATTGTCTCAAAAAAAAAATAATGTTTCTTGTAGATGTAGTGACAATTCAAAATTTGAACAGATGTCGAATTCTTCCTGTGTTCTGACGTCCTCCTCAACAAATGCAAACTAATTTCTGCATGATAGGTATTTTGTTGTATTCATATACACATTGAAATTCTTGTCTAAAATGATTTCTACCGAAGGAGGATTTTTATAGGTGGAGAATGATAACTTCGATTGCCTAGATTTGAAGGCAACTAACGAAGATTTTATGTCCAAGAAAGTTAATATTATGGTCACTAAGCCGGCACAACCGAGCGAAAAAGGCATGGCTCCAAGTTTCTAAGTCTCTGGCACACCCAGATCGCACAACCGATTTTATCTTTTAGAGCGTCATTTGTATTTCACGGTTATAATAAAATCTTTTAACGATGTATTAGATATGCAACTTATGTTGCTTTTCGATTGTTGTGTTAGTTGTTTTAGTTGTCCGAGTCTATCGTTTTGTCTTCCGCCTTCTCCTCTGGTGTTAAGATTGTAAGAATTACGAGTATAATTAGATTGCATTTTAATTATATGCGTGTCGAAGTTTTTTTCAAAATAAAAACTCGATATCCGGGATAAGGCGTCACATGTGTTTTGCTGTTGATAAATTTTATGGTGGTCAATGACTACCACACTCATTCTTCATACTAATAGATGAGAAGTTGACACATATACATATATTCACTAATGTTCTGACATGTATCCATTGAATTTGATTTGTCATTTATCCAGAAACTTGTTAAAAGTTACCCCAAGAAAAATGAATATTGTACAATTTTGCTAAGCTATAAGAATGGACTCATCAAAGGCTTCGCTTTTAAGTAAAAGCTTCTGTCATGTGAAAAAAGAATGATGGCCAATTGCAAAGTTAGTCTGAAAAGCATAAAACCTTTCAATGGATAAACTTATCGTAGAAGACAACATAGATGAATATGATTCATATTTTCATTGGCTTTGCTCAAAAGTTGAAGGCTTGTAAAGTAAGATTGTCTTACAAAGGATTAATATGTTTCGTGTTGTTTAATCTTAATGATTATTGATGTCACTTACAAAGCTATTCGGCAGAGCTATTCGTGCTTATTATAATACTTTATTATCCATTTCAATTTAACTGATGGAATTGCAAAACTAAAAACTCTTGAGTTGGCCGCTCAAGACTCTCAAGGTTACTACTAGTTACTACTAAGGAGCTAACTTGGGCTTTGAAACACAACGTAACAAGCTATTCTTTCCCATGTACGGCAATCTTTATAATATAGTGAAAAAAAAGCCGCGAAGTTCGGAAATTAGGCCAGGGACGAAACCAGGATTTGAAGGTCGGGTGGGCTAATTGACTAAATATGTTTGATCGGGTGGGCTGTATTAAGACAATTAATTGTGTCGGACCGAGTTATATAAGGTTTTTGATGTACCGAAAATAAAATCCTGGTGGGCTGCGCTCACCCAAGCCAATGCTTGGGTCCGTCCCTGAATTAGGCCCTGTGAGGATCTGGAATATTTTTCCGGGAAATTTTTACGGGTCGAGTGCACGGTCTGTATAAGTGCGAAATGATACATTTTTACTTAGTCCGTACTTGTTATTGTACTTGTCTCCTTTGCCTCTGTTGTATCGTGTCCAAGGACGGAGCCAAGATTTCAACTTGGGTGGACTAATGGACTATATCGAGTTTGTCGGATTGGCTGAATTAACAATATTTTATGGATCAAACGGGACTATATAGATATTTTAGTGTAATGTTTTTTTGTCCGGGTAGGCTTAGCCCCCCTAGAATCATACATGGCTCCGTCCTTGATCGTGTCGTCTTTGGTTAGGCATTTGTCTTCGGTTGGTTCTTGGATGATCTTTGTGGCTTCCTCTAGAGTTTTTTTTTTTTTAATTTTATTTTTAAGAATAGATCACTTTATTGACTTTGGCCCCGAAGGCAAAAAAAGAGGACATACAAAAACATAGTAGGAGCTGACCTTCTCATCAGCCTACAGTGGTAGCTACTTAAAAAAAAACAACAAAATTAATATTCTATGCACCAAGCTAGTCTAAGGTTCCTCGTTCTCTGAATTGCGGTTGAGAGGAACACATAGGCCGGGGCCTTTCTATTTCTTGTCCATGACATATCTTATTTCTCCACATCCAAAGGCCATAAAGTATTTCCCTCCACAAGTATCTCCAGCTGGGGGGATGTTGATTCCTCCTGTCCAAGTTTCTTCGTATCCAATTGGTCACAGTCTCCTCTCCAAAGAACTGGTGTGCATTCTGAATAGGTACGCAAAGCTCCCAGACTTCCTTAGCCCACTTGCAATCTCTTACTGCATGGAGAATGGTCTCCCTCCCATCTTCACAGACACTACAATCTGGATTTTGTCGTATATGCCTGGAATAAAGAATATCATTAACTGCCAACGCTTTATGGGCAATCATCCATAAGAGGAAGTTTTCTCTCGTTGGTCCCTTAAGCTCCCAAATGTCTTTCCAGATATCTGAAGGTTCAATGTTGTTCATATGTTCCGTCAACATAGTATATCCAGCAGCCACTGTGTATTGTCCATTTGGTCCATCTTTCCATCGAGCCCCCAAATGGAGGTTATCAAATCCAGCTTCCTCTAGAGTTTTAATAATATTTATGTTTGTTGTTCAAAAAAAATATCTACAACTTAAATACAATCCTTAGAATTTTCTTTCGGTTACATGCATGCATAGACGGTAAAAATGTAGAACTCGTGGATTTCTACACAGACCTTGCATCTAGGCCATAGAAATTTCTACTGAGTGGACGCAGAGGCCATAAAAATCCAAATCGACCTGTTTTTTTCCCCTACGTGCTCTTTTTTTTTTTCTACGTCCTCTTCTCATTTTTCTTATTGTTCAAGTAGTTAGCTTCATTAAAATTAAAATAAAAACATACGGGCAAGCACATTGTTAATAAACATTGTTGTAAATGAGTCAAGTTACTCGTGAGTAGCTCGAAATCGACTCGAGCCAGAACTTGATTTGGTTCGTCTTAAATAAACTCGAACTTGAAATCAACTTGACTCGGAGATTAAACGAACGATACTCGAATAATGCAATACTCGACTTGACTACTCGCAAGCAAGCTCGAATATGTTTTATTATAAGCATATGTGTATATTTATACAAATATACATACATATATATATTATAGAAAAGTATATGCGTGTTTATATTTATACTCAATTTAATTATTATATCTAATGTTGAAGTTTTAGTTGATTTTATATATTTTGTATCTTGTTATGCATCAAATATTTTGCATTAAATTTTTTTTGGTACTAAATAAATTGTTTTTTTGCATCTATAATTAAAAACCATATAATAATTGTATAAAATGACACTTTTTATAATTATAATGTGATAATTTAAAAGGGAGGGACCAGAAGGATATCAAATTTCATAAATGGGGATCCAATGTCATCTTTTATTTTTTGTGATTAAAAAGAACAAAATAATAATAGATGGATCAGAATACCCTTTTTTGCGATTTGGAGTTATTGTCAATAAATTCGGTGCTAACTAAATACATGACATCAAAGGTGGAGTAATTAAAGTGGAGTGAATTTTCCAAAAGAATAACTATCAAAATTTCAAATAATAATAATAAATCACGTAACAAACAAAATAGGGGGAAAAGCCTTTTACCATCTCGTGATTTGTCAATTGAAGCGTTTGCCCTCCGTGTGGTTTAAAAATGTACTTTTTACCTTCTTGTGGTTTTTCATAAACCTTCAAACAACATACCCGGCAAATACTAGAGAATATTCCTTAAATTTGTTGTTTTTCCCGTTTTGCCCTTGTTTTCCAATCATCCAAAACATCTGTTTAATTTCTGGACTACAGGAAAAATTATAAGCAACGCCGATGATTGACTAGGGCGGCGAGGGGGCGATTTTGGCTGCGATTGGCTGCGTTTGCCGGCGATTTTAGAGTTTCCGATTTCGATTCTGACGATTTAGAAGTTTCCGATCTTGATTCTGCCGATTTTGTATGCATTATTGCTAAAGCAGAGATTTTTTAATCTTGATTATCCATTTTTTTCAGTCCGAGAATTATGGTAATGGTTTGGTTGGGAGAATATCTGATTTTGTCGGTGTTATATTGTACTGTTTTGAACATACTGCAGGCAAACGTTGCAAGCCTGATAAACACAATCCAAGCTAACAAGATAGCAGAAGAAGGAAGGGCTGATGATTCGGTGAATTTTTGTTGTTTTATTTCGACTGTTACGAATTGCGTAATGCTGATTTTGCAGCACATTTGATCCTAAAGAGTAAACTCTAAAAGCTAGAGGATGATGAATTCAATTCGAAAACTTCAAAATCCCCGGAATCGAGATCGAAAACTCCAAAATCGCCGGAAAACGCAGCCAATCAAAGCCAAAACCGCCCTCCTCGCTGCCCTTGTCAATCATCAGCGTTGCTTATATTTTTTCCGGTAGCTTTTTTTATTTTATTTTTATGATGATGAGAAATGAATTCAGATGTTTTGGATAATTGGAAAACAAGGGCAAAATGGAAAAACAATAAATTTAAGGGGAAAAAACCTTTTGCCCCATCGTGGTTTGTCATTTAAAGGCTTTGCATCATCGTGGTTTAAAAATATATAGTTTACCTTCCTGGAGTATTCCACAAACCATGATATCAATTCAGGCCAATAATAAAGAATATTCTGTCGGAATATTCTTTTTTTTTATAATTTTATTCCCGTTTTACCCTTATTTTTTAAAGCACATCTTTCAGCATAATATCTTTTTTTTTTTTATAAAAAAAACACGAGTACGGGAGCCTTCCATAGGACAACGAGCATTCCCCTTGCGCGACCGGGCTGCAATTTCAGCAGTGTTGATGATTCCCCGCGATTTGGCTGCTTTTTCCGGCTATTCTTGTATTAAAGCGATTTAGCGTATGGATTGTCAATCTTGTTTTAAACCGTGCTTGATTGTCACGAGGGCTGATTCTCAATTTAGTGCTCTGGCATGCTACTGGATTTGTTAGCAGTCAAAGATTAAAAGAGCCCTTCGATTGTTTAAGCATACAATAGAATTGGTAAATTCTTTGTTAAACTTGTTGCTGTGCTGATGGATTATCTGAATAATTCCTACATAACATATTTGCCTCTTTTCCTTCTTAGTTGACTATAGTTTAGATTAGACTAGGATGCTATGCTTACTGATTTAATTTAATTTATTTGGTGCCTCTGTTCGGTAGCCGAATTAAACTAAGAAATGGTGAGTAGGAGTTATTTAATGATCTATTTCTGGACATAGCTAATCTTGTTTCTAGCATCTCAGACCTAACAGAAAAAGCAGCCAAATCGCAGTTGGAATCATCCATATCGCCGGAAAACGCAGCCCCGGGCGCACAAAGGGGCTCCCGTACTCGTACTTTTTTTTAAAATGAAAGTAGGATGAACGCTGATGTTGTTTATCATTGAAAAGCAAGGACAAAACGGGAATAAAATTTAAAAAGAGAATATTCCGGCAGAATATTCCTTTTTATTGGCCTGAATTGATATATGATGGTTTTGGGGAAAACCCTAGGAAGGTAAACCATATATTTTTAAACCATGAGGGTGCAAAGCGTTTAATTGACAAACCACGAGGGGCCAAAATGTTTTTTCCCCTAAATTTAAGAATATTCCGACGGAATATTTTCAAGTATTTGCCGGAATTGTTGTTTGAAGGTTTGTGAAAATCTCAAGGGAGTAAAGAGTATATTTTTAAACCACAGGGGCAAACGATCTAATTGGCAAACCACGAGGGTGTAAAGGTTTTTTCCCCCAAAAAATATAGTCACATAAATCTCTTTTAAAATGCTTCCCACATTTTAGGATCCAATAAAATAGAAGTAGTAACACAGAAAAATAAGTAGTAACACCCAATAAAGAAATAGGTATATAATAAATAAATGTAGTAACGTTGGTAAAGGAAATGTAGTTACATCCAAAAAAGAAATAGTAACATATAAAAAGAAATATTAACATGCAATGAAATAAATGTAATTACATTAAAAATTGTAGTAGCATTTGAAAAATAAGTAGTAACAACCAATAAGATAACTTTATTTATTGCAAAAAATAATATAGTAACGGTTAAAAAATAGTAACAAGCCAATAAAACATATGTAATTACGGAAAGAAAATGTAGTAACATTGATAAATAAAAGTTCTAGTTACAACAAAAAAACATATTAACACATAAAAAGAAATAGTAACAACAAATAAAATATATGTTGTTACAGGAAAAATGTAGTAACAATTGAAAAAGAAGTAGTAACGGCCAATAATATAGAAAATTCTACGGGTTAATTCTGCGGCCAATAAATTTCTACGGGTTAAATACAATCAATAGAAAATTCTACAAACCAAGTAACTTGACTTAAGTGGTAAGTGACTTGAGAATACTTAGGGAGGTCACCGGTTCGATTCTCGCTTGAGGCGTCATGTTGAAAGAACTCTTGGTCAGACCTTATCCTGAGTAAAAGTCAGACTCTGCACACGATCCGGGCCGAACTCCGAATTAGTTAGACCAGTAGGTTTCGGATACCGGGAGCTTTAAGCACAAAAAAATTCTAAGAATAAATTAAAATGCATATTTTTGCAATCTACGGTCCGAATTTTATATGGTAAAAATTCCTATGGGCTAAATGGTTCTACGACAGTTTGGTAAAAAAACATCAAATTAAGAAAAAAAACATCAAATTAAGTTAAACCTGAAAAGGATATAAAAAGAAAGAATATGGTACATCGATGATTAGACATTCAACTAAACATTTTTAGGGGAATATATTTTGCCGGCTTATTTTTTCGGCAAATGAAGGTTTAAGTATATAATAGACTTAAAGCAATGATGCAATAAGCCACGATCTCATATAATAAAGACAAACCACTTGCTACCAGTGGTGAATTCAGGAGTTTTTTCAGTGAATGCCTTTTGAATCTATGACCTTAGGATAAATAATAAAACTTCTAATCAGTTGAATTAAATACATAAGTTTGATAAAAATTGTCTGAAATAATATATATACACTGTTTTAATATTATTAGAGGGGTATATTAGTAACTTCGCCCGAAAATTTGTGTGGGTCCATACACCCCGATGCTCAGGGGGTGCCATGGGATGGGCCTGATGAGATGAGCTAGTGGCAGTGGATTACTTCCAGACTATATATGCTTCTAACGGGGCAGATATTAATCTTGTCGATCTGCAGTTTGCGGAGCTCGAGAATAGTCAACAACCGATTTTGGCAGCTCCCTTCACATTGGAGGAGGTCATTGGAGCTTTGAAGCAGCTTCCAGAGAGGAAGTTGCTTGGGTCGGATGGTATGCATGTAGTTTTTCTATAGAAATTTTGGAATGTAGTGGAGGAGGATGTTATGGCGGTGGTGCTGGGTGTTCTGAACGATGGGGCGCTGTTAAGTGGGCCAAAGCCCAAATCTTATTGCTTATGTTTAAGTCCCACATCGGAACATTGGATGGAGCAGCCGACTTAATTATATTATGTTGTACTAAGGTACCACTGGGATGTGTTAATTTGTATCAAATTAAGATAAACTCTCAATTGCTTTAGCTATTTTGACTATTGTTTTAGGCTTCAGGAGAGTTGTATCTTTTGTATTCTTCCTCTATAGTAATATTTTCTATTTCTCCCGTGGACTAGTCGGCATATTGTCGGGAACCACGTAAATTTGGTGTTTTGTCTTTTTTCCTTCCGTTTGTTATTTTGTGTTACCGTCGTTAAGGGCTATCGCTTGGTTTGTTTTTCCTAACAGGCGCCTATTGGAAAGTTGAATGAGACATATATTTCGTTGATATCCAAGGTGGCTACTCCTACGGTTATGACTGAGTTTCACCCAATTGCTCTCTGTAACTCGATTTATAAGCTTATTTTCAGAGTTATCATCAACAGGCTTAAATGTGTGACGAGGGATGTTATTTCTGGGCAACAGAGTGTGTTTTTGTCCGGTCGGCTTATCACTGACAATGCGATCATTGTTTTTGAAGCTTTTCATTCTCTGTGGGGCGGTGCAGAGGGTTGCCACCATCATGTTGCACTCTAGTTGGATATGGACAAGGCTTTTGATAGGGTTGAAAGGTAGTATCTCTGGACCGTGATGGTGAGAATGCGGTTCCCTCGTCAATTTATTGACTTGGTCAGGCGATGTGTGTCGACTGCCTCCTTTCGGATTTTGCTCAATGGTAAGCCAAGTAGCCCCACTCGGGGAATTCGGTAGGAGAACCTCTCTCACCATTTCTTTTCATTATCTGTGAGGAAGGATTCATGGCGCTGCTCAATGATTATGTCAGTCGGGGGGCTCTTAGGGGTATCCGCTTTGTCAGGGAGGATAAGGTTGTTATCTCGCATTTGATGTTTGACGACGATTGTATAGAGTTTTTTTGAGCTGTGGATGGGACTGTTGAGACCTTAATGGATATGTTTCAGCGGTATGGTTCTGTTTCTGGCCAGATTATTAATTTTTATAAATCCAGTTTGTATTTTTTCAGAGAGGGTTCCTGCATAGGAGCGAGAGGCGATGTCCGACATGTTACAGATCCCTCTGGAGGATGGGTCAGGTAAGTACTTAGGGCTACCGTTTGTAATTGACTGAAATAATGTCCGGCTTCCTGCG
The DNA here is from genome assembly GCA_036785695.1 of Gentiana straminea. NCBI lineage: Eukaryota > Viridiplantae > Streptophyta > Magnoliopsida > Gentianales > Gentianaceae > Gentiana > Gentiana straminea. The sequence goes on along the minus strand of JAVUPR010000046.1, from coordinate 2,051,071 downwards.
TGACAAAATCCGTAAGAATGTGGTGGGTTGGAAGGACAAGTTGCTATCGCCGGCGGAGAATGAGGTCTTTATCAAATCTGCTCTTCCGGCTATTCCCACATACATAATGCAATGCTTCAAAATTATTACAACCATCACTAAGGATTTAGAGAGGGAGACACGGGGCTTCTTCTAGGGGATATACAGACACAAGGGGAAGGGTGGATTGGAAGAGCTGGGAGGCCTGTTGTCTTCCGAAGAACTTGGGGGGTCTAGGGTTCCGGGACTTGGAGTGTTTTAATTTGGCCTTATTGGAAAAGCAGGCGTGGAGGATTCTGAGTAACCCAGGTTCGCTGGCAGCACGGGTCTTTCATGCGAAATATTTTGAAGATAACACCATCCTTGCAGCGAGGCTGAGGGCCCGCCTATCGTTCCTCTGGCGTAGAATTTTGGAGGGTCGTGACCTACTAATTAGCGGGATACGGTGGTAGGTGGGAAATGGGGAATCAATGTTTGTTTTCTCGATGCTTGGACGAGTTGCTAACCTTCGTTCCACATCTCTTTGCGGGGCATGAGTTTCCTGTGAATGCTAAGGTCTCATCCTTATTCATACCAAATACGATAGAATGGGATGTTCATCGAATTTGGGAGTTATTCAGGCCATAAGAGTCTGACGCTATCTTAGGGACCCCCATAGCCCCATGGAGCCATATGAATAGGAGGATGTGGCATTATGACCGCGAGGGAGTTTATACAGTCAGTCAGGGGTACTACTTAGCGTTATCTCTTTATCGTCCTACGTTTACGGTGGCAGGGTCGTCTACATCCGAGGGAGTGGATAAGTCGTGAAGGATTTGCTGGCAGCTGCCAGTGCAGCCACATATACAGCATTTGTTGTGGCGGTGCCTACATGATTGTCTTGCCATTTGTCAGAGTCTGATGAGGCGGCATATGGGGGATGTAATGTGCTTGGCATGTGAGGAGACATTGGAAACTATACAACACATGATTTTTGAATGTGAAATAGCGGGCATAACTTTGAAATCATCACTATTTTTCGGGTTTCTGAGGCGTCTCCGCTCTTCATCCTTTGTGGATTTCTTCCTGAGGCTATTAGAGGATCAGGGTGTACATGAAACAACGAGGTTTGTGTGGCTCGTGTGGGGAATCTGGAAGGCGCGCTGCTTTGCAGTGTTTGCCGACAAGGCGGTTTATGTATCCTCGGTATGTATGGTTTTTCTGGCTGCGTCAACATAGTATATGGAGGCGATGGAGACCTTTCAGGTGCAGTCTCCGGCCCATTTTTTTGCGGATAAGTGGGCGATGCCATTGGCTGGGGAAGTGAAGTGCAATGTGGATGCATCAGTTACTGAGGTAGCACCGGGTGTGGGCATCATTTTTAGGGATGATCATGGGTAGTCTTACATTCCTATGCGTACCATTTCGATGCAGGGGATTCGGTAGAGTTCATGGAGCTCAGGGCTATTTTTTTTGGCATTGGAGGTGGCGGGGCGATTGGGAATCCAGCAGCTGGTGGTGGAGAGCGGTTGTTTGACGTGTGTTCGACGCCTTCGGCGACCGGTTGAGGATCTCACGGTGCAAGGCTTCTTAGTGTAGGATTGTTTTGCGTTACAGTTTTGTTTCTGTTTCTTTTACTTTTATTCGGCGTGTGGAAAATGCTTTTGCACACTTGTTAGTTGGGCATGCTTTGTTACTTTCAGCTCAAACGTCTTGGGGTATTTCTCCTCCAGGTGTCGTTTTGACTGCTTGTTTTACGAATGTTGATTAATAAAACTTATTTTCTTCTAATTTTTTTTAAATAATGACAAACCACGCTGATTTAGCATGATAAATAATTTTCCTCTAAAGAAAAATCAAATAAGGTCTTATATCCGAATTTCCCAAGAAAGCCTGTTTCTTTTTTTGAAAGGTATTTTTTTTTTTTTTTGGAAGAATTTTCCCTCTTTGGATGACGAGTTTATTTCCTCATCCCAACGTCAGAGATCGATTGTATTTTCCGCAAGGGTATTTCCGAACACTAAAATAATGCCAAATATTTATTTAACAAATATTTATTGCAGCTGAAATCATGGGGGAATGCCACCAGGGAAATGCACAAAAGAAATCTCTTTTATCATGCCTCTATAGAGTTTCGAAAATAAACCTAATTGTTTGCAATAAATAATGGTCACTTTCAGATTCCACTAAACATTCCGATTAATAAACAATTGAAACTTGTTTGATTTCTCTTTTGAAAATTAGGTAATGCCACTAAAAATATATACTAAAATAAAAAATACAAAAAAACAGGAACATTATCTTTTTGATCTGCTAAATTCAGCTCAACAAATACATTCCATATCCTCTTTATCAACTGAATAATCTACTAAATTTAGCACCTGTTCCTGTTTCTAAACCATTGCTGTAAAGCCCCTACTATTAAAATATGCAAATTAATTATTATTAATTCTTCTCCCCTCCCTCCCCCCCTCCCCACCTCCACCCCCCATCTATACCTAACTCTAGTCTCTGTATAATTTATTCAACTTAATAAAACTATGTCACACTCTTTAAACATTATAGAGATCGATCGATACCGGTATCTTAATTTGATAAGTGTTAATTAGCTGCATAGGTATTCAATAAAGGGCTTGAGAAATGCCAATATGTTTCACAAATTATTGCTTCATTTGTATGTTTAGTTTCAAGCTTATATTTAGTCTCTTTTTTTTTTTTTTTAATTGTTTTTTTTCTACCTAAATGTTCCTCCAAATGTTGGAATCCAGAAATCAGTAGTGTTTTCAGCTGCAACTGGGAATGTGCTTGATATTGGTACCAGGCAGAGGCCTCTACTTTTCAAGTCCTGCTTTGTCTCTTTCTTCTTTGACTTATCATAATTCTGCCAATTAAAAAGAAAGAAAAAAAAAAACATTTATCATAATTATTACACAGCTTGAAATTCTACAGAGGTAACTTCATTACAATTTTTTTTTTGTTGAGAAAAAGTTAAATACATTTTACAGCAATAAATACTTGAATGATTCATTCAATCGGATCCGTACCTGTACACGTTGAACGGGTGCTCCGTTTTTCAGATATGGAGTACTCAAAACCTGAAAAATCATAAAATAGCAACATAAGCAATCAGAAACAAGTAATCGAAAATTCAAATGCCTTTCAATTTGAAGAAAAAAATAGAAAAATATGCAATAAAATGTATGAAACTGCATGCATAGAACAAAACGTACATTCACTTGATCATGGAGGAATTTGATGTACTCAATTGCCTCATGGAGAACTGATGCAGTGTCTGTCTGAATTTACACAAGCCAAAACAAGTAAATCTTGTCAGGTATGCTAAAAAAATCCTCTATAAGGGCACTTGTAATATCACCATAAATGTTTTAAAAACTATATTTTAGAAATTTCAAGGTTCGGATTTAATGAAAATGCACCGCAACATATACTCTATTTCTTTTTACTATAAATTACAGATTCTGTAAGATTTTCTTTACATCTAACGCATTTACAAACTATAAATTACAGATTCTGTAATAAATACTTAAACAGGCTTTGCTTTACAAACTCCAACTATTCTTGTATCTTAATATTAATCTGTTGTCTCAAAGTTTTGCTAACAATTTGTAGATTTTATGTTTTCGAACTTAATAGACTTCACGTACCTTTGTATGACTCGATTTCTTAAGTTCGAAAACTGTATTAATTAAGTAAACCAAAATATATAAGACAAGTTAAGTATGATAATGAGCTGCTGAAAAAAATAAAATAAAGTATGATAATGAGCATCTGAAAGTTTACAAAAGTGTCCATACATTCATTCTAAAATAAAAAGCAATCTGGAAAAGGAGATATGGTAGTATACCTTTCCAAAAGGTGATACCAGCTGCTGGAGTGCTGTTATTCGGTCCCCCATTTTCTCTTTCCGAACCTGATCATAACATATCAAAATTATTCATGAATTTCTGTGGAGATAGTTAATTTGGAAAAAAATAAAAAAATTTCTTTCACTTTGCAAAAAGCACAGAATAGTGTAAAACACGTGCGATCGAAGAAGAACGTACCTTAAAAGTTGGTAATGGCGTAGGTGTTTCGATTCTCGGACGCTTAAATGTTGGCACACAGTTACTTTTCTTGTTCGTCACCGTTCCCAATCCTTCTATTTCATCATTTTGTATCTGAAAGAGTTTTTAATCACAAGTCAAATCAGCTCTCTAATCCTAAACCCTAATAACGAACCTTTAACTATATATATATATATATGTATATCTGATCATAACACCGTATATGTACGACTTCCCGTGTGTAATAAATATAGAAGAAATTAATGCATCCCAAATTAATCTTACCATGGCTTTGAAACTGGGAACACTAGTAGGTCTTTTCCCATGATTTGGTTTTGTGTGGAAAAACTGTGACCCAGAAGGAGGAGAAAGGCTAACTGGGAAGTCATTTAAAGCAATAGCAGCTGCAGATCCATTATTATTGCAAAAGTCTGCTGCAGTCTTATTATGATCAGACAACTGCAAAAGATTAGTGGGTTTTTGCTTTTCAAGTGAAGAAGAAGAAGAAGATGATAATTCAGTTAATGAATTTCTCGAAAACTCGTTTAATAAGGTTGTTGCCTGAAAACCATTCATAAGCTTGGAGGTGTCATACAAAGGTACTTGCTTTGTTTGATCTGAAGATTCGTTTTCAAAGAGATTATTAATCTGAAGTAAATCAGATGAAGAGTAACCATAGGGTCCTCCTCCTCCTGTAGTAGTACTAATTATTGGAAAATTATTTGAAGGGCTTGTATTAATTAAGGGCTTTTTTTCTGAAGAGAAGTCATTATTATCATGATTCACCGATTCAAAGGAATTAATTGTGGGATTTTCAAAGTTCTTTTGAATCTGTTGAGAGCAACCCCCTTGCCCATGACCTTCTTGTTGCAACATAGAAGTATAATTCAATGCTTCAGAGCTTCCACCTCCATGTCTACATATATATATATATATATCAAGAATAAGCAAATTTAACAACTTCGCTTTCATATTTTGAGATTAGAATATATAAGCCCACTAATTATATATGTATGTATAGAATAGATAATCAATACAAACTACAAAGAGATCGATTATTGTGCTTACAACAAAGCGCGATTCCAGTCATCGGTTGTCAATGAATTAGAAGAAAGACCAATACCCAAGATCTCTGAGCTTGAATCAATGGAGGAATTAATCATCTGATGCTGATGCTGCATGTCTTGAACAATTAAAGAGCTATCAGAAGGAGAATTACCAGTAGTTGATTCATCACCACTAGACCAAGCTTTGTTGTTGCCTAATAAAAACTCAGGATTATTTATCAACCCAAAATGATCACCCATATTATTGAAACCTGATGAACAACATGCAGGTGAAGATGGATTACTGAAGAGTCCATTATTAATAATGGATGGATGATGATTCCACTGCTGCCATGGCCAAGTAATCCCAGCTCCACAAACCTCAGCTTCAAAGTTTTCTGTCATGGATTGGAGGGAGGGACTTAGCATATAATAAGGTCGACGGTTCTTCCTTTATTATGTTCTTCTCTTTTTGAGGGTATAAAGTTAGTAAAGCTAGCTGCTTTGTGGTTGCAAGTGGATCGATGATGCTACGTTTCAGTGTTTCAGCGCACGGTATTATATATATACACACACAGACGAACTTTAAAGGTTGAATTATGTAGAGGAATTTGATTTTTGGTCAATCTCACCAACTATTTATTATATTATCTTTAATAGTTTAAATATAGACCAACTCTATTTGGAAGCATCATCAAGTGATGAATTAACGTAAAATTACTACTACATCCGTCTCATGATATAAGTATCCTATACTTTCAGACACAATATAAATTATTTAATATTATCAATTCAACATTTATTACTATTTTTTTTTATCTTACCCTTAATTTATTATCAATCCATCAATTTTTCATTTTTTAACAACTATTACATTAATGATAGTCAATTGATATTTTAGACATTGACCTTCAATTTTATGATATTCAACCACTTTCTTAATCTGTGTGAAAAACTTTAGGATGACTTATATTATGGGACGGAGATAGTAAATGACATAGTGTAATAACCAAAACGTAAAATAGAATGGACCAATAAAAACAACTTAATTACAGAAGGTGACATTATTTTACCTCCATAGGCATTTTTGTTTTTGGAAAAACGATCTTTTATTTCAATCAACAAATTAATGTTCACCAAATACAATGCAGAAAGAAATCAAAAAAGCTACTCAAACTCACAAGCTAGTATGAGGTTCCTAACTCGGGTTTTCAAATTAGAAGTCAAACTATAATTGGGGGGTGGTTATCAGCGAAGCCATGGAAGAGTTTATTTCTCCATATCCAAATAAAGGAGGCCATCTCTCTGAACTGATACGCTCGTTCTCTATTACGTTCCTGGACATCAATATTTTTTTGGATCCAATCTCTTACCGTAGTCAGTGAGAAGAAGTCACGCCAAAGGTGCCTGGGAAGGACGTTCTTCCATAGTTTTTTCGCTAGTATGCAATCTCTAAGAGCATGAGGAATAGATTCCTTATCCATGTTGCAGAGCTGACAGGTTGCAGAGGCACTTACATGGTGTTTGTAGAGCAAGGACAAAGTGGGTAGGGCCTTGTGCGCTGCTTGCCACATCAGAAGGTTGGATCTGGACTTTCCTTTAAGTTACCAAGTGTCCGTCCAGATTGGATCCATAGGGGTGCTAGAGTCTCTGGTGAGGTAGTTGTAGCCATCTGATACGGGGAACTTCTTATTCGCACAGTTTAACCACACTATTTTGTTTCATTCTACTCTAAATCCCTCCTTAAGCTGGTCTTCAGTCAAAATTTGCCTACCAACTTCCCCAGAAAAGCTGTATTCATGTGCCGAAGGTTCTTAAACCCTAGACCCCCGCTATCTTTGGGTTGGCAGAGTTTGTCCCATGCAATATAATGCATCTTCCCCTCTGAATCTTCCTCTCCCTAGAAGAATTTCCTGCATAACTTCTCCATTTCAAGAAGGCAAGATTGGGGTAATTTCATCGTTTGCATCGCGTAGAAAGGATGAGTCCCAAGAGAACTTTTTATGAGGATCATCCTACCAGCTCTAAATAAGCAATTCACTTTCCAGTTTGTGAGTTTTTTCCGCATCTTGTCCATAATGTAGCTAAAAGTATGTCTGGTTGCTCTTGAGTGCAGCAGTGGTGCCCCAAGATAATGACCTAGATTATAAGAATGTTGCATCCTTAGCTCTTGGCTAATCAACATCTGCATTTGACGGGAAGTGTTCTTGGACACATGAAATCTGGACTTTTCAATACTTAATTTCTGCCTGAGAATCTGCAGAAATCATCAATCACCTGTTTTATGTTACGAGCTTGCTATACAATAGCTTCCCCAAACAGTACTAGATCATCTGCAAAAAAAGACATGGGATAGAGGGGGTGCATGTCTGCTAACTTTTACAGCTTTCCAGGAACCATATTGTAGGGCTGTATTAATTCTTTGGCTCAATCATTCCATACACAAAATAAATAAATAGGGGGCTAGTGGGTCTCCTTACCTGAGGCCTCATTTGGGCTGAATGGGGAGCAAAGTATTCCCATTCCATAAAATCTGCATCTGGGAGGTTGTTAAAGTAAACATGATGAGTTGCACCAATTTACCTGAGAAGCCTACCTTGCAGAGGATCCTTTCCAGAAAGTGCCAGTCCACTCTATCGTATGCTTTTTCAAGGTCTATCTTCAGCATCATACTTCCCTTCCTTCCTGTTTTATGTCTAAAGTAATGTAACATTTCCTGTGTAATAATGATATTACCAGTGCTGCCTCTGCCCGGGATGAAATCCGATTGAGTATGACTGACAAGTTTTCCTATGACAAATTATAGTCTATTTGCAAGCACCTTAGAAATAATTTGCACGCACACATTCATCATAGCAATAGGTCGAAATTGGGAAACATGCTCAGGGGGATTGACTTTGGGGATCAGAGATAGGGTAGTGCAGTTCAGCCTGGTGATAGGGAGATCCTAATTTCTGGGTCGGACCCACCGCCCCTGTCACTGTTGCGTCTACCGGATCCTCATAAGACCGGCTGCGCGTCCCCGGAGTATGAGGGTCGGCCACCATCAGGACAATCTATAGATGGGGGATACAAACCCCAAGTCCGGAGCCGTCCTGCTTCGTCAGCGGACCGAACATGCGCTATCTGGCCGCCCCTTTATGTTCATTATCGTGATTACCTTGCGTTAGGTAACAACCTCCCTATAAATAGGACCATGTGTAACCTCTCTAAGAGGATAGTGGATTTTTCTAATAAAAGAGAAGGCAAAGCCAAATTCTCCCACTCTTTGTTTATCTGTACGACACCATCATTCGTATGTATAGCTCCACCGTGAGCCACCATAACTGACACCACCAAAATACCCATATATCCGTCATTACACCACCGCTGAACATCCCAGATAATTTCGACGTTATCAGTTGGCTCCGTTACCGGGAACAGATGTTCTTAGCCCACCTCCGGCGTATAGCTCGTCTATGATCTGCAAGACTCACGGCAACGACGGGAAAACTCTTCTTCTCTAGGTCACCCTTAAAGCTCTTCAGGGAAAAGCTTCCGGTCCCCGCACAGCTGCAACTCAGCATCAAAGTAACACCACAACAATGTAACCTCCTCAGCTTCCTATTCAGAATCACGAGTTTGCGTTTGAATTATCACCTTTCTCGTGATTTCTGTATAAAGAAGTTCGTCGGAGTTGGCATCGTATGTCTCATTGTCGGAAACTGTGCTTCAGAGCTTTCATTTTAAGTCCCTGATAGTTATTTAATCACGGATAAAGTCAGACGCGTGTGAAGCTGTTGATTGTGCTCTTAAGAAACTAAAACACTCGACGTTTACACGTTAAGAAGGATGGCCAAAATCATACTCGTTACTTAGACTGTTAATGGAGCGCTGTCTTAATGGTCATTGCATGCTTGCCTGAATCCCCGCATAGCACACCAGGATAAGGATTTGTATACTGCATTGTAGGATATTGGAATTTTTTGGGACTCACTCTTGAGAAATCGCAGTTATTCCCTGAATTCCGACATCCGTACACCGGCTCCGGCGATAAATCCATCAGATATTTCGTTGTCAGAAAATATCCCCGACACGCCACCCAAGTAATCATCAGACAGTACATGGTTGGTGAAATATCAGAGTAGTTGGGAGTCAGGGTGCTATTTGACTTTTCACACAAGCACCCAATCAGAATTTGACAGATGGCAGGGACCAAAGAGAAAGTCCACGTTCCACCTACTCCAGGGAAGGGATCTTCAAGGGATCCTCACCGCCATAATGGAGCAGACCCCGCTTGAAAAACCCCACCGCAGAATGGGACAACACGCAAGCAGGGACTGATGCCAGAAATATAATAAACCGGAGAAAGTCCAATTCTGGGAATGACACGGGGAACTCGGCCTCTGTTTGTTCCGTGCCAGCATGTGGGAAAAACATGGTAGGGACCTCAAAACAACGCAGGGATAAAGAGCCGCTCATCGAAAAAACCCAGAGGGCGGAGGAGACCTTGGGGGCAGGGTCTCCACAGGCAAATACGGCTATAGTGTATGCAGAATACGTGAAACATATGTATGCGGTGAATCTACGTCTGGCCGCATGTAATTTACCCCTCATAACCATCGAGGAACAAATCCCTCTTCCACCTGAGCCCAAGGAAGCAGCCCCCCCAAGAGGGCAACCGGCTCCCGTACTTGGGCCAACGAGGGAAGAGGTGGAAAGGAGCGAGTATTCGTCAGCAAGAAAACTTATGCCTGAAAAAAGCGGCGAGAAAACGTCGGTTCTGGAACGGTTAGGCCGCCTTGAGAAAAAAGCTGTGCATCAACGGTTAGGCCCCTCACCATCCGAGAAAAACGCCGCACCGCCTTATGAGGACAAGGATCCTCCCGATGCACGGCTCATCATAGACAGGAAAAGATCAGAGCAAGACATGGAGTCGGCGTACTACGCGGACTCAGACGACGTTATCAAAAGAAAAATGATACCCGCTAGGAACATCCCTCCAGCAGGGGACGAAAGAATGGAAAAAATGGAAAGAGAAATCTCAGAGCTGAAAAAAGCCAAACTAGATGGGAAACCCGAACCGACCCAAGGAATTGACGTTCTCACGAACGAAATACTAGAGTCAATACCCCCTAAGGGCGTATAATATTCACAGTACGTCTACTACAAGGGGACCACATGCCCACTGGAATGGATAGCCACTTTCCAGAGCCGAACACTCCTAGCCACATCAAACAAGTCGGCGTGGTGTGTAGCGTTCGTGGGGAGCATGCAGGATCGAGCCGCTGCCTGGCTCAGAAGCTTACCCCGCGGATCCATTAAAAATTGGGAAGAGCTGAGAGCAAAATTTCAAAAGGAATTTGAAACAGCAGAGCGGCCCAAGAAAACCATCGAGGACCTATACGAGATTCGACAAGGAGATGGAGAATCCTGCAAAAGCTACTATGATCGATTCGTCAAAGTGTACGAACAGATGAAGAATATACCTAAGAACGAGGTTCAGAGGGGTTTTCTAAATGGTATCGCCAAAGGGGCGATGAAAACACACTTCGCCATGAATCCCCCATCGAATTTACGCGATCTTCTCAATCAAGCCCGGATCTTCGGGCTGACAGAAGCAGTTCCCTCATCCTCCGGAAAAGGAAAAAATCAGAGTGAATCCAGACATTCGAGGGAGGAAAGCAGGGATGAACCCAAGGAAGATCGAAAAGACGATCGAAAGAGAGGAAAAAATCGGGATAGGGAGGTCAAGAAACCGTTCAAGTTTGACGAGTCCGACTTCATTCCCATCAATGCGAGTCTATCTGAAATACTGTTTGAGATTAAAGATAGGGTGGAGCGGCCGAGGCCTATAAGGTCCGACCCCAGTTCGAGAGATGAAACAAGGTACTGTGATTTTCATGAGGACCACGGGCACCTCACCGACGAGTGCATCACCCTGAGAAGGATCATCGACAAAATGATAAGAAACGGGGAATTAGACAAATACAAGAAAAATGAAGGTGGAGGCAAAGATGATAGGGGCCTCGAAGATACCGAAATGAAATTAAGGTAATCATAGAGGAATTCCCCATCAACCACCTGATTAAAAGTCAAATCAACGTGATCAATGTCAGGGGGAGAGAGAAACCAATGGTTCTAGCTCCGGATGAACAAGCAATATCATTCACCAAGAGTGAGCAAGCGGGCCCACCTAGGGCGATGGAGTTTCCAATAGTCATACAAGTCGGAATCAATGATTTTGGGGTCAATCGGGTACTCCTGGACATGAGGTCCGCGTACAACATCATTTACCTAGAAACGTTGAAACAGCTAAAAATCGGTATATCCAAGCTAAAACTTTATCTGGGGATGCTGGAGGGAATCTCCAACGATAAAGTATCCGTCTTAGGCGTCATTGACTTGGAGGTGGAGGTCGGTGATCACCCACCATACCGCAAAGAGAAAATCAACATCTTAGTGGTCGATCTACACTCCCACTATACGGCGATCCTTGGAGTCCCATCTCAACGAAAATTTCAAATGTCTGTTTCGATTCCCCATCAGAAGACAAAATTCTTCACTGAGGAAGGGATCGGACTGGCCGTCAGTAGGCCACAAACTCAGCTGAATCACGTCACCTAAAATCGAAGCGATTACCCCACCAGGGGAATGGGCAAATGGCCCCAAGGGGAAGCGTCTGAGTCAGCCTCGAGACGGATCCGCATCGACACTATCGAGGTGACGAAAGCTCGGAACGAGCCGTGTCTGATGGAAGAGGACACCTCCACCGAACCCAAAGCTGTCGTTTGCGACACCCTTCAGGTCAGGGATGAATCAGATTTCACCGCCGAAGACGAGTTGGTTGAAGTGATCGTTAACGAAAAGTATCTTGATCAGAAAATAAAGGTGGGCGCACAAATGGAGGAGAAAGAAAGGGAAAAGCTGGTCCTGTTGCTGAAAGAGAACTTGGACGCGTTCGCCTGGGTAGTGACGGACATGAGGGGCGTGGAGCCCGAAGTAGCGCTGCACCAGCTGAATGTGGATCCTAACTTCAAGCCCATTCAACAGAAAGCCCGAAAATTCTCTAAAGAAAATGAGGATGCCATTAAAGTAGAGGTGAACACGCTGATTGAGGCCGGAATCATCCGAGAGCTCCAATACCCGACCTGGCTGGCCAATGTGGTAATGGTCAAGAAACATAACGGAAAATGGCGCATGTGCATCGACTTTACTGACCTGAACAAGGCTTGCCCTAAGGATCCCTATGAGCTACCCCGAATCGACAGGATGGTCGACCGTATAGCCGGTTTCGAAATGTTGAGTTTCTTGGACGCGTACTCAGGGTACCACCAAGTAATGATGTCCGACAGAGAGAAAGAGTTGACGGCTTTCCGAGCCGCGGGCAGAATGTATTACTACGAGATGATGCCGTTTGGTCTGAAGAATGCCGGGTCTACATACCAAAGGATGGTTAATAAAGTGTTCGGCTCCCAAATCGGCGAAAACATGGAAGCTTACATCGACGACATGGTGGTCAAATCCTCCAGCGCTAATCATCTGGCCGACCTTCAAGAAACTTTCAATAATGTCAAGGCACATCTATGAAGCTGAACCCCGCAAAATGCACATTCGGAGTCCAAGCCGGAAAGTTCCTATGTTTCATGGTAACTCAGAGGGGGATAGAAGCGAATCCTGAGAAAATTCAGGCTCTGGCTAATATGGAGGAGCCGAGATGTGTGAAAGAGGTTCAGAGGTTAAACGGAAGAATCATCGCGTTGGGAAGATTCGTCTCCAGATCCTCAGACAAGTGCCTCCCGTTCTTTAAGATCCTCAAGGGAAACAAAACCTTTGAATGGACAGAAGAATGCTCTCAGGCCTTCAAAGCCGTCAAAGAATATCTAGCAAGCCCTCCACTGTTAGTCAGCCCAGCATTAGGGGATGAGCTCTTTTTATATCTGGCCGCTTCGGATCGGGCCGTTGCTGCTGTTCTTGTCAAGGAGGATGGGACCCTCCAAAAACCCGTTTATTATGTTTCAAAGGCCCTCAGTCCCGTTGAGAGCCGCTATCTTAATGCAGAAAAGTTAGCTTACTCGCTTGTTGTCGCCGCCCGAAAACTCAGGGCCTATTTTTCTTCGCACACGATCGTCGTCCTAACAAACAGTCTTTTACGGCAGTTGTTACACAAACCGGACCTCTCAGGCCGAATGCTACGATGGGCCATAGAGCTGACCGAATTTGACATCTGGTATGATCCCAGAAAGGCTATAAAGGCCCAAACCCTAGCGGACTTTATAGTTGAAACGAGCTTCATAGAGGAAGGACCCACCGGACAACCTAGTTCGTCGAGCTTTGACAAATCGAACACCCCAATAGAGGTCGATCCGAATAGACCGACCCTCTGCTGGCAGATGTATGTCGACGGGGCCGCGAGCCAAAATGGTTGTGGAGCTGGGATAATACTTTTGGAGCCAGGCTCATCCGAAGAGATTGAAAAGACCTTACGGTTCAACTTTGTCTCGTCCAACAATCAGGCCGAGTACGAAGTGGTCATCGCCGGCCTAGAGCTAGACAAATCTATGAACGTCGAGAGCCTAGATGTGTTCTGCGACTCACAAGTGATAGTATGCCAAATTAACGGCAAATTCGAAGCGAGGGACGAAGTACTCAAGAAGTACCTCAACCTCGTCAGAAAACTACGGAGCAGCTTCTAGTACCGCGAGTTCAAGGGCATACCGCGGGAACAGAATGAGCGGGCAGATTACTTGTCCAAACTTATATCTAAAGATGAGTTCAGCAACCCCGCGGTCATGTTCGAATACCTGGAAGAGCCCGCCGTCTGTCGGGCTGAAATCATGGATATTCAATCATCAACTCCATCCTGGACGAATGAAATAAAAACATATATAGAAAACGGGATATCGCCAGAAGACGCTAAAGAAGCTCAGGCCTTAAGGAAAAGGGCAGCACGGTATACAATCCTAAACGGGATTCTATACCCGCGATCATTCTCGATGCCGCTACAACGGTGTGTGCGGCCAGAGGAGGTGCAGGGAGTACTCGCGGAGCTACACGAGGGAGTGTGCGGAGGCCATCCCTCTAGTTGCAACCTGGCCCAAAAGGTTTTGCTAACAGGATAATACTGGCCGAAGCTGGCGGAAGACGCCGAAAGATATGCTAAGAGCTGCGACAAATTCCAGCGCTTCGCCAGTATTCCCCGATTACCTTCGGTGGAGCAGAGCATAGTCACCGCTGCTTGGCCTTTCGACATGTGGGCCATCGACCTCATCGGTCCGCTCAAAAAAGGCAGATCGAGGTGCGAATACGTGGTCGTTGTTGTGGATTACTTTACGAAATGGATTGAGGCAAAGGCGCTTGTGAAAATATGCACCAAAGATATCATATATTTCCTACTGTACCAATTCTAGACTCGATTCGGAATGCCGTGAGCTATCGCATCCGATCGCGGTCCACAATTCAGGGATGAGTTCGACGACTTTTGAAAAGAGCATAATGTCAAACACTGGCAATCTTCGGTATGCTACCCCCAAGGAAACGGACAGGCAGAGAACGCCAATAAGCAAGTATTAAAACTGCTGAAAAAGAGCCTAGACGATAAGGTAGGCAAATGGGTGGACTACTTGCCAGAAGCCCTCTGGGCTCTGGGGACAACTCGAAAGGCAACGACGGGGGAGACCCCGTTCTCGCTAACATATGGCTCGGAGGCAATGGCACCAGTAGAGATGGCACTCCCAAGTATTAGGGTCTCGCATTCTGACGAGGCCAGTAACATGATTAATCGACAAGTCAAATTAGATCTGGCTGAAGAAAAACATTTAAAGGCCCGAGCCCAACTGGTTAATTACAAACAAGCCGCCAAAAGATATCATGATCAACGTGTCAGAGACCACTCGTTTGCGGTGGGAGATTTTGTCCTACGAAAGAGGCAGGCTACGAGCCAAAAATAGACAAAGGAAAACTGGTTGAAAACTGGGAAGGTCCTTGGCAAGTGTCAAGGATTGTCAAAAAGGGAACCTACATTCTCAAAGACAAAGAGGGCCGCGAGTTCAACATGCCCTGGCATGCCGAAAATCTGTAGAAATATTATATGTAAGATCAGTAGCCTCAGCTCGTTTTTTATTAGAAGCAATGTTAATATAAAGGCATCGAGCCTCTTTCTTTCTTTTGGTTATTATCAACAAATTCCGTCTCCGACAAGCAAAGCCTGTCCGACACAGAAAGGGGCGAACATGGTTAAAAATAAAAATTCATTGACGAAAAATTTGTACAAGAGGGAAATTCTCCCAAAAAAAGAAAATATCCTCACGCATCTGGGGCTGGAGTTGCAATGTATACATCAGTGGTCGGGCACACCGGCATGCCAAGGCTCCGAATACACATATTGGAGATCATCCAGGAGAACGGCATAACCAGACTACCATCCCTCAAGCGGGCAAACTTAATCGCCTCTTGGTGGATCAAACGACCCCAGTTAATGGTCACGTCCGGCACTGAAAGAGCATGAAGAACGAACGCCTCAGGTTCAGTGACCACCTTATAATCGGGCATGCAAAAAACCCGAGTATTCAAGAAACGTTTCCATTCTCTCTGCGGACGACTGAGCATATGGACCCTGACCTCCATGTCATCCACCCACTCTTGTCACAGTAGATACTGGAATGCCTCGGCAAGAGTGCCAAAGTAGTTGATCGGATCTTCAAGATCCCAAGTGACATCATAATCCTCAGTAGGATTGGGAAGGCCGTAAAACTCATTGATGGCGGCCGGAGTAATGTTCACCACCACCCCACGGACAGCAACGGTGGTGGTAAGCTCAGCATTATTATCCGCTGACAAGGCAGAGTAGAATTCACGCACCAGGGTCAAGTTGTACTCCCCAACCGGAGGAGCCACGAGGCCTGCCCAACCATTTGCAAGAATTCTAGCCCGGTGGCCTGGCCCAACACGATCCTGGTTCAGCCCTCTCTCTTGCATAAGAGGACAGTTGCTGAAAAAAGTCTGGAAAAAACGCTTGGCCCTTTGAGAGGCAGTCAGGCGGAAACACACTGAAAGCCCTCATCTAAGGCAGGATCAGAAACAGTAGAGTCTCGGTTGGAATGCTCAGATGAAGATGACATAATGAAGGGAAAGAAAGGCAGAAAGTTTAAGGATTTATTTTTAAATAAAAGAAAAGCTCCAAAAAGGGCAAAGGAGGAAGAAGGAGAAAGCCCCCCTTTTATAGGCCAAGAAGCTAAAGAGGCGGGAAGAGTAAGGGTCGTATACGTTTAAATTCGGACGCCAACCCCTACTTTAATGAGGCCGACGTTTCGAAAAATAACGGTCATCAATGCACCGGTTAGGCCAATAGTCACAAGAATCTAGAAACTCAGTTATTTCAGCGAGCTCGAGACTCCAAATGACTTTGACCTCGCCAAAAGTAGGAGGCCGCAAAAATGAAGCAAACACGATGCAGAACGAATTTTTTTATTATAATAAAGACCAATGAGGCTGATTATTTACAAGATACAGTGGAAAGAAAATCTAAACTCAATTAGCTTCAAAATCCGTCGACGTGTCCGAATCAATGCGGGTGAACTCGACGTTGGCATGGAGTGGCACAAGAACATCATCACGAGACGCAGGCATCCCAGGAGCACCAACGCACAAGTGCGAGATCAACCTCGAAAAGGGGATGGGCCCATGGAGGTCTGTCTGGGCAGCAAATGTAATTATGGAGCGGTAGATCAACCGCCCCCAATCGATGCGCACTTCCTCACCTCCCTCCAGGATCGCATAAAGAAGGTGCGACTCAGCCTCAAAAATCTCCTCGGAGTCGAACAAAGGAAAATCCCTGAAATTGATAAACCTCTTCCACTCCCGATTAGCTTGAGACATCTCAGAAGCATAGCCCTCGGGCAGTGGATCCCAATCACCAGGAATCAACCGCCTAAGTGCAGCGGCCCCATAAACCCGTCTCCTCAATTCATCGCCCAAACTCCAAGCCGTCTCATAATGTGCATAGGCTGGGGGGAAGGTAAATGGAAGACTTCATTAATGATCTCAGGGGAGAGGACAACATGAACCCCCCGGAGAGGAACGACGGCGGAGGAGGCGCTGGGCAGAACCACCACTGATAATGCGGAATAGAACTCCCGCACGATGGTGGCATTGTACACTCTCCGGGGTGCCCCCAGAAAGTCAGACCACCCCCCTGAACAACACATTGATGTTGAGCATAAGATATTTTTCGATGGTTCAAACCCCTCTCAGGCAGAATGGGAAGCTCATTAAAGATAGACAGAAAGTTGGAAATGGCTAGAGGAGAAGCTGTCTGAAAGAAAATAGAATTACCAAAGTTGGCCATAGCCTCAGAAGAGCAGAGATTTCAGGCAGAGACAACTTGGCTGGGGGGGAAGGAGTTAGAACAGAGATATGTGGAAGAGAGGTGGAAATTCCTCCATTTATAGCACAAAATAAATGATCCAACGGAGGAAACAGGTTTGATCGGACGGCAGGGGCGAGACGCCTGTTCATATTTCAAAAATTGAAAAAACGCTAACGCGGGAACAGTTACCTGAGCAGATTAGCCTACGCACGGTTTCCCAAGCGTCAGCAATAGGAAAATAGTAACAGCTGGCCATGGATCACAGCTTTATGACAAGACATGACAGAAGAAGTCGAACCGTCAAACTGCGAATAGAGAAAGCCTCGAAATTGTCGGACACACGCAGCAGGGGGCCATACCAAAATTTTTAAGCATAACGGTCTGGTCAAGAGCACCAAAACCGAAAACTCACGTAGAGACCGATGTTTAGAGTCGGATCTAGGCACAAAACCTACGACCCCACTCAAAACAAGGGTGCCGCATACTGTGAATATTTCGGTTCAGTCATCGAGCCGTCAAAAACAAAGGGCCAGAGGTGGAAATTTTCAAATAACCATGGACGACAGAAGTTCTACATCTATTTCAACCAAGCCCACATCGACCTTACTTGAAACAAGGGGGTCACACTTTGGAATTTTCAAGCCGGCTAAAACGTTGTTCCAATTATTTTCGTGAACTCGACGGCATAATCGACCTCACCAAAAGTAGAGGGCCGCAACTTCACACAATAAAGCGCAAAAACAGGAAAAACTATTCATCTCGGCGACTTCGGACAGGGGAGCTACCGCACTCACCCAGACGAGGGGCCCGCATATATACAATGCATTAACAAAACGAAAGGACTTGGAAAAATTCAAGGGAAGAAAAAATCAAGCATCACTCAAAAATACAAAGTTGTCACAAAAGAGATAAATAGACAGAGGGCCGGAGCCGAAAGATAACAGTCAGATTCAAAAATACAGCAAAAACCAAAATAAAACAAGTCAAGATTGTTTGTCTGAAGGAGGAGTTTCGGCAGGAGGCCCGGTCAGATTCAAAAACTTATCGCACTCCTCCTCGGGACTCTTATCCTCGCCGGCACAAATGGCGACAGCTCCCACAGCAGCAGTGGCGGCCCCTGCCTCCTACGCAGCAAGCTCGAGAGCTTCTTTCTCCATTTCCAACATCATACCATGAAGATTTCTCTCGTTGACCGCAGGAGGATCCCAAAATGGCTTGCCATGATTCAGCTTTTCGGCCCGAAAATCCTCAATTTGAACGGAGGTATAAGGAAGATCGGGGTGGAACACCCTCAACTCAGGGTCATCCTGATCCATGATTAGCCAATCCTGCAAGGTCTCAAGATCCGGGGCATCCTCACAAAATGCCTTAAGGCACCTCGAGGCATGATAGAAACCCTGATCAAATCCGTCTAACAAAGCATCTTTAACCTTTTGAGCGGTGTCAGCAGCAGCGGCCTCAGATTCATTCAACTCACTCTTCAGCCTGTCGGCAAGCTCATGGGCCTCTGTCACCTTAACAAGAGCCTTCTCCCTCTCTGACTCAGTAGACTTCTGGAGATCGGCAGCAGATTGTGCCTTCCTGGAGAGGGTTTGGACTTTGGCCACAAGTTCCTTTTCCCTCCGATCGGCTTCAACCCGGAAGATCTTTATCCGGTCTGCTTCAGCAGCCAATTTCGCTCTCATTTCAGCAAGTTGACTCACCATTTTCCTTGCCTCTTCATCACAAGCCCACTCGACTTGCTTAAGCTTAGTGGCAACCTGAAAAGGAAAGGGTTCAGAACCAAAAGACTCGACGAAAAGAAAACTCAAAAAGAAAAGGCACAATACCGCGCTAGCCGTAGTCCCATAAATGCCAAGTGTCTCGAGCAAAAGCTGCCGACTGGAAGAAGGTCCTAAAGAGGCAGTCACGCCACCACGTCGGCCTGGGCAATCCGGTTGACGATGCCATGACCAACCATCAGCTGAGGGGCATCAGGCAGCTTTAACTTCAAGTTTCACAAGGGGACCACATCGGAAATGGAAGCAGACAACTCCCCAGCTGTCTTTAGAGAAATGGGTTGTTTGAGGAAATCATGGTCCAACCACATGGCTGGCTTCCCTCTGAAACCCGCGGGGACCCTCACCTTGCTTAAGTCTCCCTGCAATGATCCGGCTACAGCAGGCTCAGTGTCGGCAGCGATCCTTTTCACCGAGATCTCGGTCAAGTCAACAGTGGTGCTAACCGACTAGAAGTCTCTGGAAATCCGAGCACCCTCTGCGACTAGAGAAGTCTCGGCCACAACCTCGCTATAGCCCCGATGGCCTTCAGTTCTAGATCTCTTGAGCGATGAATCGGCGCAAACGTCGATCAAAGGTTCACCCTCGTCTATCAAGCCAGAATCTTTTCTCCCAGCATTTCTCTTTCTCTTCGCCTTACTGGACACATCAGGCTTTTTACCTCCTAAGCCGCGGTAGATTTAGTCGACTTCACAGCAACAGCACCATTGCCGGCAACCGTAACATCATGTGGCGCCACAGCAGAGGAACCCCCAACAGCAGGAATGTCTTCCATACTCACAGTGGGGGGAGGGTCCATAGGTTCGCTGGAACCCAACAAGGCCTGTCGAGTCTTCTTCTCATCCCTAAGACGGGCCATCACGGCATTCCTGTCTACGTTGACGAGCACGATGGTACCTGCGAAATGCATGGGAAAAATGGTCAAAATCCCAAAAGAAATCAATAAATCTATAAACAAAGATAGTTACAGAAAGCAAAAAAAACAAAATCAGGAGAGCAAATTACTAGCGGGCGGCAATTCTTCGACCCCCGTACATATCGAGCACTGGGTAGGGAAACACTTCCCCTGATGGCACTCGGCGTACCAGTCCTCATAAACACCCAAGTTGGATATTTTCACTACGGGCTGAGCATTAGTCGGCCCAGGGATACCGGCTACGCAACATAAGGGGGCCTTAAGATCAATCAAGCTTCTCCAACTAAAGGTCCTCTTCTGGGTCTCACTGCCCTCGTCCCAACCAAGAAGCTCGTGAAGTTTATCAAGAAGCTCCTGCTCAACGTGATCAAGAGTTTTGGACACAACGACAGTGTTCTGTCTCTTCTTGGGGCGCACTTCGAATTTCGGAAAGGGCCACCCAGACTTCGATTCGACCATCATGGCCCTCGTGTTCTGATATACCCAAATCAGAATGGGGCCCTGTTCACTAGATTGGGCCTATTATCATGGCCCATCAACATAGATATTGGGCCTCTATCTCCTCTATCCGCTTCCACAAGCTATCTCTTACCCGCTAGTTATAAACCGGATCCTAGCCGCTAACTATAAGATGGAACCTGTCCGCTGGTCGTAAGCCGGACCCCTTTTCTCCGTGTGATTTCCACCCATATGATCAGACTGATTTCAAGACAAGGGAAAGATGAGTCTGCTGGTCGCTGCTTCCTGCTCGCCATGCTTATCAATCCAGCTGGCTGATCCTGACAGCTGGCTAGGACACTTGTATTGCATGCATATTTATCTTTAATTATGTATTCTTAACTATCTTGTCGATGAACAGTAAACCGACTTGGTTCTTAGTCTATAAATATGGGATCACAATGTAATAGAAAGAGGCAATCTAAGAATTAATACAAGCAGATACACTCTGCCAATTTATCGACTAACTCACTTGTTCTTCACAAACACTCATCCGCCACCCATGTTTTTGTCCACCACCATACTCTCACCGGAGAAATCACTCATACTAAGCCTCTTATCCTCAAGATAAACTCTGTTACCACAAATCTGGTGTTCGGCGCAACATCATGTTCCATCCGCGGACCTTATTCAAGGTCCAATAGAACAAACGACACTTCTTCACTCTGGTCGCCAGAAAGTTGCTTGAATCAGCCTTATTTGTGGCCGCTTTGCTGAAAGTGTAAAACTTCAAAAACACCTTGAGCGAGGGCTCGTAGCCCAAAATCCGGCAGAGCACGATGAATGCCATAACCACCCTTGCCGCTCCAGGGGTAAAATCACAGGGAAGGGCCGCTAAGCTCCACATAACCTCAACAAAGAATGGGTCAAAAGGTGGTCTGAGGCCAGCCACAAAGTGATCATAAAACAAAACAAAACCGTCTTTCTTCAACCTCAGACCAGCTCGGTTCTCCGGTATCTCGAAGCCGCTAAAGCGCAAATCAGGGGAGACGTTGAATTCAGAGAGAAATTTAGGGTCTCTATGGCGGGAACAAACGGCTACCCAATCTGCTTTGATCTGCTTGTCGAGGGCATCGATCTCATCATCCTCCTTGAGGGCCTCGAGATTTCGAGGTTTAGGAGTCTTATTGCTCTCTTTCGGCTCTTCCCCGTCGTCGCCGTTTTTTTGTTTCCGTTTGGATCTCTCAGGCACTGACGCGACCACACTTGAAGAGGAACCTTTAGCCCTAGAGGATTCTCTCCCAAACCTCTTTGGCTCTCTGGGAACCATAACCGAAGATACGAGTTTTCCTTTCGGCATTTTACGAACTGCAGGCCTCGGACGACCAGATTGCGGGGGAGCCAACTGGGCTAGCACCATATCATCCTCCGTACTCTCGTCCTCGTTGCCTTCACGGGAGCTAGTGCTCACCTCATCGACATCTTCAGAGGCATAGCCATGAACACCGTCATCATCGCTATTTCCCGATCTGTCGCTGTCAGACATCCTACAAAAAAAGAACGAGGTGGATAAGCCATCACCTAGGACAATGGAAGTCGGGCCGAGACCAACTAAACCAGTTCATCTCGACACCCCGTCTTTTCATTTTATGATCAAGCTCTATCAATTAAGGAAAACGATTTTGGAAAAACCTTCAATTATAGCAGCAATCGTACCAGAATCAAATCAAGGGCCATGGCACCCCATACCCCAGACTACCCGGGGACGGTATCAGACACGGAAACAAAAAATCTAAATTCAATCATACCAATTCAAATAATAGTGAACCCAGAAATAGAAGAACCACAAAATGCTGGAACTCGATAGAAGAAATAAGCTTACTGGATAATTAGCAGGAAATGCAGGGAAGGGTGTTGAAGTAAGAAATGGGCCTTCGGAATCCTGCCGGAAATCGCCTCGCTGGAAAGCCTTTACTCGGAAATTATTGACAAAGTTACCAAAACGATAAATCGGAAAGTGTTTATGGCTAGAACCCTCCCCTTTTTATATAGGCAGAGAAACACACATCCGACGGTCAACCGCCCAAAGATCCAATAGATAGGATTGGAGGCGGGACTTTCAAATTTTGAAATTGGTGATTGCCATCATTAGGCACGAATACCCTAAAAGTCAGCCAATCAGAGCATGCGGCGGGTCATGTCGGTCTTTTCCCCAGGCTAGGGCAAGTGGGAATAGGACAAAACAGAGCCGTAGTTAACACGCTTGCCAGGGGGCCGACCTACTACAGCTCCACCATCGGCTAGGCTAAAAGCCCAAGATGCCAAATCATATGAAGCTTAGGCTATCCACTGATGTATGAAAAATATATGATCAAATTATAAGACTTTTTATTATTATATTTATGATATTTTAGTATAATTTCATATAAATGCATTAAAAACTTATAAAAATCATAGTTAGTTATAATTAGATGCATAAGTTATAAAAACGATAAAAATGATGGTTTTTTGTCAGATTTACGTTTGGTGTTTCATTGATATTATTGCAGGATCAGATGTTTACCAAGATCCCAAAATATGACATACTTTGAAGTATAAATCATGAGTTTTTGTGGGATAAAAGATTATGCCAAAATCTAACAACTTTGAACAGATCAACTGTCTTTAATGTTTCTACCGTAACTCATCTTCAACGGACATTTGATCTAACTTAGAGGCATTTTCAGAGAAAAAGTCCTTGATAAAAGTTGTAGGCCTTCAAAAGAGCTTTCCAACGAATATCAAATCATGTCAATCGAGGTCTACACTCGAGATAGGTTTTTACGAACATCGGATATGTTGTATGTCCGGCACGCGCCGGAGAAGGCCGAATATTGCAGAAAAATCTCTGAAACTGGGCCCACAAATCTCTGACAAAGGAATATATACTGTGTAGCCGGCACGCGCCGGTGGTGGTCCGGCACGCGCCGGCCTTGTGATATGGTCTATAAATAGACCTCAAATGCAACCATTTTGAAGTGTACCAATGCATATATCTCTTCTCTATATCTATATATAGTTTCGTTTTGTTGTTTTTAGTTAAATAAAAGCGTAAACGGCACTCGCCGGAATAATGCTTTGTAGTATAAAGTATCGTTATAATGCTTAGAAGATGTATCAAGGCTCATTGATGTAAAGGAGTTGCTATTTCCGGAGGATACAACTACGAAGCTTCGATTGTAATCTGGTAACTTTTCTAATGTATTTATGTTGTTATTAGTATCTTACTTATAATGATATTAGGCTAACTTAGTATCTAGCCAAGATATGAAATTGGATTAGTATTATCTTTTTAGGGAAATGGATGATGACTATACTAAAATTGGATAAAAATCGGTTATAATGAATCTCTTTCTATATTCGTATTGAATTAGCTACTTGATATGAAAGAATTCATAATCTAATTATGAATTGACGCCTCGTAGTTAGGTTATGAACTCGTTAATAGAAAGACCGGAGGGTAAAATTGGCCGAGTGAAAACGTGACAACGGAATCCGATTTCTAAACCGGGGGTAGATTTGTTTCGGGAGAAACAAACTCTTATTGAAATATGTACTCGAGAGATTATTACGTTTAATTCATTTGTTTAATTGACATACCTTAAAATTGGCCGAATGACAAAACGGGAGTGACCCATGCTTGAGGATGACCTTGGACAAATGATTGGACATATGACAAATTCGGATGCTCGTGTGAGAATGAATTGTTTAGTTTAGGAGTGCACCGTTTCGTATAATTGATTTAACTTAAAATAAAGATCAAGCACATCCAATTTCACTAAAAAGATATAAGGATTCAATAACATATTCTTGGCTAGTCTATAATTATAATATCTATCTCCCTCCCTTAGATATTGTTTTGGTACCTATATATACTTATATCTATATATATATATGTATTGCTATATATCTATATATATATTTATATACTTATATATATCTGTTTTAGTTTGATGCTTTGTTAGTTTAGAGTTTGGTTGGATGATAAAATTGCGACTTAGATTGAGATAATAACAGTTTCTTGGTGTTTAATCACACGGTGAATTACCAAGTTTTCCCTGAGGATCGACACCTGACTCATCACTCTATCACTACAATTTGACCCGGTACACTACCGGTAAGGATTGATAGCATAGAAAAGGTCCGTCAGCTTTTTGGCGCCGTTGCCGGGGAACGACGCTAATTTATTGTGTTCGAATGATTTCTACTTATATTAACTCAAAAGTCTCGAGGATAAGTCAACACTTTTCTTACCCCATTTCTATTTTCTTTTTCGTTGGTGCTTACCTAATAAGTAAGTTACCAATCTTTACTTTTATCGATTTCAACTATTTTCGGTTTTCGTTAGTTGATGACCAGAAAGAGTAAGGCCCCACTTATTCCTTATAAGCCTGACATAGATACTTACGAAAGGCGGTTAAGAGCAGAAAGGAAACAAGGTCATACTGGTCGGGGAAATCCTGACGGAGAATCATCATCAAATCAAAATACGAAAATGGTGAAAACGGTGATGAAACACTGAACAAGGGCTAGATCATGCTCAAGGGCATGGCCAAAATCTTAATCGGGATCTACCAATACCAAATAACCGAGAATAGAAATAATCAAAATCGGAACCGAACAATCGTAATAATAACCCACCAAATCCGAGACCTATTTGTGATCGGACCTTAAGAATAAACCGGACTAATAATCCGGTTCGTTTACCCAATGAAGGAGCAAATAATTTTGAAATAAAATCTCATCTTTTTGGTCTAATTGACGCAAGAGCCCAATTTCTAGGAGAGGATGATGAGGATCCACATCATCACCTCTATCTTTTCGAAGAATTGTGCAATACGACCAAAAGTCAAGGTGCTCATCGTGAATTAACAAGGATGTCTATGTTTCCTTTTTCTTTAAAAGGAAGAGCACGAGATTGGTTTATGTCACTCCCACATCATTCATTGACTAGTTGGGAGGAAATTCAAACCGAGTTCTTAAAGCGATATTTTACTCCGGGTAGAAATTTGGAATTAAAAGTCGAAATTGCCAACTTTAGACAAGGATCGAAGAAACACTTGGGAATGCGTGGGAGAGATTTAAAAAGTTGCTAAGATCTTGTCCCGATCATGGTTATTCCTTAGAAATGCAAATCCAACTTTTACGTCGTAAATTAAGGAAAGATTCACGTGCGGATGTAGATCATGCATGTGGTGGTTCATTAATGATGAGTGAAGCCCAAATAGTTTACGATGCTATAGAAAAGATTTCCAAAAATAACGAGAATGTGGGAAACCGGTTCTAGCACCGGGAAAGTAGCATTCGCGGGAGAATGCACATCGAATATGGAAGTTCTAGCACACTTGGAGAATTTGGGTAGGAAATTTGACGACCTACAAGCTAGTAGGATCAAAATCGAAACTATCGTACCAAATGACTACTCAAGTCATGATAATGTGTCATTAGGGATAGAAGAACCGAAGGATACTCAAGGGAAGAGGTGAGTTTTTTACAACGGCATAGGAATTTGAACAACGCGTATTCAAACTCCTTTAATGCTATTAGAAGAGAGCACCCAACTTTTAGATGGTCCGAAAACCCTAATAAGCCGGGACAACCGCCATATCCGAGTTCGGTATAAGAATCCATATAGTAATCAAGTTCATCAAGGAAATACATCAAATCGAACCTACAATCGTTACCTAAATCTTATCCACAACATACTACTCAAACTATACCGGTCACCCAAAGTTCAACCCAACTTTGAAGGAGTTGATAAATGGGATAAATTAATGGAAAATATGATGGGTGTAGTATCTACTCAAGCTCAGAATATGGAAACTATGATAACTTCTATAGGTTCAGTCTCTAAGGATATGACTATGTTGAAAACGTCTATGGGTGGACATGATACGAGAATGAGAACTATAGAAGCATCGTTAAGGAATATGGAAGATCATTTGAGTAGAGAAGGAGAACGTAACAACGGTAGACCTCCGGAGGATTACCAAGTAATACCGAAAGAAACCCGAGAGAGGTAAAAGTCGTGATTACGAGAAGTAGGAAATATTGTGAAGATACTAGAGCGAGAGAACGCGAGAAACAATGAGGTAGAAAAAGATTTAAACGGTAATATCGTAAAGGAAAAGGACGAACTTGAATTTACTTGATGAAGAGGAAGAAATTATCAAAGAATTCTTAAAACAGAATAATGTTGAACCCGAAATTGAAGGTGAAAAATGGGTAAAAGTCCCTAGAATTCGAAAGATCCTATGGATAAGGACACGAGAACCCTATTTAAGGAACATGTCGAGAAAAATCGGGGAGAAAAACAAGAAGATTTAAAAGTAACGAGAAGGATAAAGTTGATACGGGGGATGTTTTAAAGGAAAAGTCTCAAGATAATGAAACTTGGAGATCAAGTAATGATCAAGGATTCAAGGAGAAAGGAAAAGAGAAAATGACTTCGAACCAAAGGTTATAGATTTAGAATCTTTGCCTTATCCACCGAAAGATCAAATTAAAAAGATAAAAAGCGATAAGAAATATGCTCGTTTCCTTGACACTTTTCGTCATATTCATGTCAATATCCCCGTTATAGAAGCTTTAGTCAACATGCCTGCCTATGGAAAGTTTCTTAAAGATATCCTATCTAATAAAAAGCGATTAGAAGAATATGAGAATATATGCCTTAATGAAGAATGTTACGCAATACTTCGAAAGATCGACTACCTCCTAAACTTAAAGATCCTGGTAGTTTCACTATCCCATGTGAAATTGGAGGATTTACGTTTAAGAAAGTATTGTGTGATCTAGGAGCAAGTATCAATCTCATGTCTTATGAGGATTATAAGAAACTAGGAATAGGAGAGTTTACGAATACGAAATGACCCTTCGGATGGCGGATAGATCAATTAAACATCCTAAGGGAATAATCGAGGACGTGTTGGTTAAAATTGATAAATTTTACTTCCCGATAGACTTTGTAATAATGGAAATGGAAGAAGGATATTCGGCGCCAATTATTCTAGGTCGACCATTTCTAGCTACGGGAAGAACTTTGATAGATGTTCAAAAAGGTGAACTAATGCGAGAGTTAATGAGGATAAAGTTTCATTCAATATCTTCAAAGCTATAAACCATCCATATAAAGAACCGAATCATGTTCTTTTATAGATGAATATTCTACTATCGGGATGCCAAATCTAAAGATTATGAAAATACATTAGAAGAATGTTTGGCATTTTCCATCTATAAAGAAGATGAAGATGATATCGAAATGAAAGAAGTAATCCTTTATTTAGATAAAGGAGGGTTTGTTAAACATCCATGGCATCAAAATTTGAAATTGGAAATGGAAGGACCGAGTTTTAAAACCGTCGGTAGAAGATCCACCAAGGAATCTAGAGTTGAAACCACTTCCTTCGAATTTGAAATATGCTTTTCTTGAAAATGATAATCTGTTACCTATTATCATTTCATCAACCTTAACAAAAGAACAAGAGGATCAATTACTAAGAATGTTAAGAGAACATAAGAAAGCATTTGGATGGACGATGGCGGATATCAAAGGAATTAGCCCCGAAATTTGTGTTCACAAGATTATTTTGAATGAAGAAGCTAAACCTTGTATTCAGCCACAACGCCGCCTCAATCCGAATTTGCAAACAATCGTTAAGAAAGAGGTCATTAAGCTATTAGAAATGGGAATAATCTTTCCCATATCAGATAGTGAATGGGTAAGTCCAACTCAAGTAGTTCCAAAGAAAGGAGGTTTCACGGTAAAAGAAAATGATAAAAATGAATGGATTCCGACAAGGGAAATTACGGGATATCGAATGTGTATTGACTTTCGGAAACGAATGATCATACTAAAAAGGATCATCATCCACTTCCATTCATCGTGCGGATGTTGGAAAGATTGAGTGGACATAAGTATTACTTGCTTTTTAGATGGTTATTCGGGTTATTTACGAGATATTCATTGCGGCGGGGAGATAGAGAAAAAACTACCTTCACTTGTCCATATGGAACTTTTGCTTATAAAAGAATGCCGTTTGGATTATGTAATGCACCTGCTACATTTCGGCGATGTATGATGGCAATATTTTACGATATGGTTGAGAAATTCTTAGAAATCTTTATGGATGACTTTAGTGTTTATGGAGATTCTTTTGATAAATGCTTATCACACTTAGAACGTGTTTTACAACGCCGTGAAGATACCAACTTGGTTCTAAAGGCGGGAAAAATGTCATTTGATGGTATCGAAGGAATTGTACTAGGTCATAGAATCTCGAAGAAGGAATTGAAGTTGATAAAGCTAAAGTCGAAGTAATTGAAAAATTACCTCCACCAATTAATTTGAAAACGTTAAGAGGATTTCTTGGACATGCGGGATTTTATAGAAGGTTTATTGCGATTTCTCAAAAATAGCAAAACCCTTGAGTCATTTGCTAGAAAAAGAAGTGCCTTTTAACTTTGATGATAAATGTATGGAAGCCTTTAAGACCCTAAAAGCGAAATTAACTACGCACCGATCTACTAGTAGCACCGAGATTGGGATTTGCCGTTTGAAATTATGTGTGATGCAAGTGATTTAGGCAGTAGGAGCATTTTTAGGTCAACGGAATAACAAAATTCTCAAAGCTATCTACTATGCTTCTCACACATTAAACGCACTCAACTTAATTATGCAACTGCGAGAAAGAACGTTGGTGTAATATTTGCCTTAGATAAGTTTCGATCATATATTGTTGGTTCTAAGGTAATAATCTACACGGACCATTCGGCTACGAAGTATCTTTTAAGTAAGAAAGATGCCAAACCGCGTCTTCTTAGGTGGATTCTGTTACTTCGGGGAAATTCGATATTGAAATTAAGGATAAAAAAGGAAGTGAAAATGTAGTAGCGGATCATCTAAGCGGGATGGATAATGATGAAGGAAAAGGAAAAGAAATTCGGGATTCATTTCCGGATGAGAAAGCTGTTTAAGATAGATACTCCTTCAACCATGCGATTATTAAAAACTAGAATACCATCAAAGGAAGATTCGCCATGGTTTGGGGATATTGTTAACTACATTACCCGTAAGTACATCCCACCTCATTGGACTTGGCAACGAGAAAAAGAAGTTCTTTTACGACTTAAAGTTTTATTATTGGGATAAACCGGATCTTTTCCGAAGATGCTCGGATGGAATAATTAGGAAATGTATTCACGATAGTGAAATTTTAAGTGTATTATCATTTTGTCATGATCGTGAGGCGGGAGGTCATCATGGAGGATGGAAAAGCTCGCTTTCAAAGTTTTACAATGTGGTTTCTATTGGCCTACACTATATAGAGATGCATATAAATATGCAAAATCTTGTGAATCATGTCAAAAATGGGGAAATATATCGAAAAAACATGAAATGCCTATGCAACCGATTTTAGAATGTGAACTATTTGATGTGTGGGGTATAGATTTCATGGGACCTTTCCCCGTATCTTTTGGAAAAAGATTTATTCTAGTAATGGTTGATTATGTTTCTAAATGGGTAGAAGGCTGAAGCTCTCCCTACTAATGATACCGAGTAGTGCTAAGGTTCCTTAAAAAGAATATATTCACACGATATGGCATTCCGAGGGCTATCATTAGTGATAGAGGTTCACATTTTTGTAACCGACCATTTACTAAGGTAATTGAGAAATATGGTGTAACTCATAAACTTGGAACACCCTATCATCCACAAACTAGTGGACGGGTAGAGGTGTCTAATAGAGAAATTAAAAGAATTGTGGAGAAGACGGTGGACTCGAATCGTAAAAGCTGGGCGAGAAAAGACTTGATGATGCATTATGGGCATACGAAACGACCTTTAAAACACCGATTGGTGTTCTCCTTACAAATTAGTATTCGGAAAATCTTGTCATCTCCTGTTGAATTAGAACACCGAGCTTTATGGGCTATTAAATTTCTAAACTTTGATCCTAAAGCTGTCGGTGATCATAGATTACTTCAGTTAACAGAACTAGAAGAATTTCGACTCAATTCTTATGAAAATGCTCGAATATACAAGGAACGCACGAAAGCTTTTCATGATAAGAAAATCTATAGTCGTGAGTTCCATATAGGTGATCGAGTACTTTTATATAATTCACGTTTGAAGTTGTTTCCAGGAAAGCTTAAATCTAGATGGACGAGTCCATATGACGTAACAAAAATCTATAAGTCCGGAGTTTTGAACTAACGATGGAAAAACAACTTTTATAGCCAATGGACACGGGGTGAAATTGTTCGTGGAAGGCGAAGGGATACCTCAAACGGAGAAGTATTATTACTTATCGACCCTCCAACGAATTGAGGAAGCGAAATTTTAAACTCGGTGATTACGGGTACTATCTTTCTAATTCACCTTTTAATATGCATTTTAAAGTAGTTTCGTCTTTTACCGGATAGACGTAAAAGAACTGGATGCCTTTCATAGATAGAATAAGAGTTTTTATTTTACTTTTAAGATTAGGTCTAAATAAGGATGTCGCCTTTAAGATAGAAGCCTTAGTTTCTAAATTAAATAAGGAATTATTAATCGAAGTCAGAGAAAGAGAACTTTGTAATGGAAATTCAAGGAGTGCAATAAAAAGAAGAGCAAGGTTTTTAATGAAGTGTAGAATCGTGGGAAAATGGAACATGCTTTGGACGAGTGTGGAAGAAATACAACCATATCCCAGGATGAGTGTTTGAATGTTATTAAGAAGGGAACGATTAGGTGGTTATCCGAAAATCCCGAGGGAATACAAAGAGATAATTCAAACGCATCACTCCTAGGAGAAAGGTTAAGGGACCGTTATGATAACAATCTTGAGGATCTGAGATTGAGGGAGTTAGCAAAAAATCCTAAGAATTTCAGTGTGTGTTTTAATTTTTCAAATTTTAATTAAATTTCGTATTTTTTTAAACTTAAAAAGAAAAATATTTTTATGAAAAATTTATAATAAACCTATTTTATCATGTAAAGTAGGTATATTATATCAAAAAAAAAAAAAAAAAAAAAAAAATATATGTGATTTCAATATTATATTAGTTTTTATATTTTATCAAGTTTTATATAGAAAAATTGTATTAAACTTAGATTATATAACATAAATCATAGGATTAACATCAAATGATTTTTATGTGATATAATTAGAGCTTATTACACAAAAAATGATAAAAATTCCGTTTTTTGGGGACTATGTGACCGGCACGCGCCGGTACACTACCGGCACGCGCCGGTGTGTACACACTTAAACCTAAAAAATGCGCCCCTTTCCTCATTTCTCACACCCTAAATTCGAATTGAAGAACAGCCCGACTT
The DNA here is from genome assembly GCA_036785695.1 of Gentiana straminea. Taxonomy (NCBI): domain Eukaryota; kingdom Viridiplantae; phylum Streptophyta; class Magnoliopsida; order Gentianales; family Gentianaceae; genus Gentiana; species Gentiana straminea. The sequence continues at coordinate 2,019,124 of JAVUPR010000046.1, read as the reverse complement.
CTCCCTCTCTTCTCCTCAAAAATCAACAATTTTCAATCAATTTTCTTCACTCAAACATCACATAAGTGTTAATCTCTCTTCTTCTCTTCAACTTAATCATAAAAAAAAAGATACCCATTGGAAAAAGTTGAAGCTTGGCAAGCTCAAGGCTCTCTTTTCTCTCATTCCGGCGACCCCATTAATTCCGGCGACCTAAGCTTTTCATTCTAGCTTCTTAAGGTAATAATATATATATATTTCAAATATTTCAAATTTTAGTTAATTTTCTGAATTTATTTTGAATTTATTTTGATTTTATAGCCTAAGTAATTGTTTGTTCTTGTTGTTGGTGTTGTTTGTTTGTGTTGTTGTTTTGTCATACCACTATCGTAGATGGCCTCATCATCTAGAAGTAATCCTAAGAGGAAAAAGACCGAAGTACCAATCGTAGTACCGGTAGTTCAAACTAGACCTTTAACCAAAAAGGAGAAAAGTTTAACCTTTGAGAAAACCGCTAGTGCGAAGCTAAGCGGGCACATGATGAGTACTTTAGTAAAAGTAAGGTTTGGTTAGAACGAGGGATTGATTTTTCGAAGATTGGGAAAGAAGTGAAAGAAATTTTCAAGGATAGAGGATGGTTGGATGTAGCTATGGATAGAAAAGATAAGATTAACGTTTCTATGGTATCGAGTTTTATTCGGTATTATCTACTTATGATGCGATACGGTTGAGGAGATGACTTATATCCCTCTAAGAAGTGTTAATGTTACTTTTTACCTGCTATGATTAATGTATTATATGGCTTAAGCGATATACCGGAGGAGGAGGATTATCATAATGTATGGGGTTTAGAACATCCTATGGCTCTACAAACCAAAGCTTATGAAGCCCAACAAGCCTTTGACCCTACCGCTTGAATGGATAGAAAATAGGTTTGCTTATGGGAATTGTATTAGGGACATACGGGCAATAAAACGAGTTCTTAGGCCATAATGTATGTCCTTCCACACATGTTTGTGCATTTGGTCGAGAGGAAGTAGTTATTGCTTGGGCCATGGTGAATGATATTCCTATAAATGCGGGAAATTGATCTTTTCTAAGGCATGTGAGTTTGCAAGGACTCGTTATCGAGGGGACGTCTCCCGTTCCCTAGTCTCATTTCTCGCCTTGTGTGAGCTTGCGAAGTCCCCGTCTTACCCTCGGATAGAACGTGTCTCCCTACATTCCCCCCATTGGTCTTAAACCGAGAGCCTTACCTACTTTGGAGTAATAAATTACAATAATCCTAATCGTCGGCAACAACAACCTCCACCTCCTATTCACACTCCAAGTACCTAGACCACCTGACGGTCACATCGTCCACGGCGAGAGTCAAGTTGAGGCTATGTTTCGGCATTTAGTTCAAGCTCGGGCTAGAACCGATGCTAATATAGCTTTAGCTTTGTGAGCGAGAATAGACATTGGGCCGAGGACATTAGAATTGGTCGAGAGAGGATTTCGAGATGCTATGAGTGAGTTTGATCCTAGATTTGCTTTGAGATTTCTCGCTAGACACCCCTATAGTCGGCCTTACCCGTATACTATGCCGGATTGGATTCCGCCGATTCCGCCACCTGTTATTTATCGGGACTATACGCCGTCATCCATAGGACGGGGTGGTATGTTTACGGGTACACCGGGGACATCTTTGGGCATGGGAGGAGTGACTTCATAGCGGATGTGACGGCGGGATTGGGTTCATTTGGACTTCGGGGATCGGTTTCTATGTCGACGATGAGGACCGAGACATCATTTCGAACTTCGTATCGGATCCACGGCGGTTCGGTTATGGTATTCATACGACACGGTCGCAAGCGGTGATTTTACTTCGTTTTTATCTACATTTGGATCATCATCATCTCGGTACGATCCTACGGTGACATCGATCTTAACTATGATGAGGACGAGTGATTTCTTTTCTTTGTTGTTTAACTATCTACTTTTTGGTTTGACTTCGTTTTTGTTATGTTTGTTTTGTACGTTAAACGTTTGATGCACTCTCGGGGTAGTGCACATTGTTATTCTCGTATCTTTTTCGTAGTTTTCGGATGTTTTTAGATCTTTTTCCTACATTTCGAAATATGCGAATCATTTGTCGAAAAAATAAATCCTGGATCAAGCTAGAAATTGGAATATCTCTCCGTGAGCACTATTTGACCGGCACGCGCCGGTTGGTGTCCGGCACGCGCCGGTGTAGTAGGGCTGCAGGGATCTTCTCGGGATATTTCCATTTCGGTCAAGCTTTGGCTATAAAAGGAAACAGATGCGGCATTCCTAAAATGCTCATTCCCTTCCTTTACTTTAATTCTCTTGCTACAAAAAGTTTAAAATGTCCGATCGTTCATCCGTAAACGAGTTATTCACCTCCACATACACCAAATTCTCGTCATTCCAAATCCATTCTTTCATCCAATCCCTTACGAGCCTATGTATGCTTCGGTTCACAACCCTTATATAAGTAATTTCAATCAATCACCGGTGTTGATTGAGAGAGGTTTAAATTTCAGAAAGGTTGACAACTGGGCATTTACGAGGATGGATATAGATGGGTGGGACTATTTTTGTCGTATGCCGAGAGGTAGGATTAATGTTACTTGTAAAGAGAATTCTATTCGATCGTCGGGAAGCTAATACGTGTCGTTAACACAATCTGTTACAATGAGAGGAGTTGTTGTTCCTTTCACCTCCACCAACATAAATCAAATTTTCTTGATTCCACCAGTCCAAACTTCACCCAGTCATTTTGAGTACCAATGGAGATTGGATACCGCTAACGGTTTTATTACAAAATATTCGGAAGCTTGTCCACTCTTGTTCTACAATTATGATATTGATCAAAATGTCTCTACGATCGCTTTGCTTCCCCATCTTAGAACGTGGAAGCGATTCATCAATTCACGTGTTTATCCAACTCGTTAATTTCTCGGAAGTTAGTGATGATGAATTGATGCTTCTATATGCGATTACTACGGGAGCCGTTATAGATTGGGGGTGCCGATTCGAAATCGGTTTGTGAGTTTTGCGTTCGGGAGAAGACCGAATTATCATCCTTTACCATTTGGATGGTTGATTTCTAGGTTATGTGTTCGTTTGGCAAGGGTTCCGGAAAGAGCGACAGATGAATATTTTCCAGCTCGTATTCCTCGTGTTGGGCTTTTACCAGTCGATATTCCGGGAGGATCGTCAAGTGGTGAAAATTAGATAACTGTGTTGGTAGAAAAGAAGGAATAAAAAATAATAAGAGTAGTACGGTACGTTAGTATAAGTCACAATAAATAAAAATAACTTAGTTTAAAAAATTAGTTTAACTTAATTTATGGTTTTCTAGTTTAACACTCCTAGTAGTTTTAAGTTGTGTTTTAGTATTGTAATATATTTGCATGTTTTTAATTTATCTTTTTAAATGTTTTTCTTTTATATTATATAAACGCTCGTCTATTTGACACCTAAAATAATCTACCATGATAGAATTCATTTTATTTTCTAATCCAAATTTTTACTACTCATTAGCCATCGGGACGATGCCAATTCGTAAGTGGGGAGTAAAGATTGGTTAGTAAATAAATTGAATTTAATACATCAAATACTTACACACTTAGTTTAATAAGCAATAATATATAATTATTTGATAAAAATGATATATTTGGATAGAATAAATTTTTAATTAAGTAAAGTAATCTTGATATATTATTCTTATATTAATTATGTTTATCTTAGATTTTTAATAAGATTTTAAGTATATATATCTTGATAAATATTATGAAATATTTTTTTTATGAAATTAGACAAAAGTTACTTATAATTATAATGAAATTTTAGAATAATTTTCTTTTCAAGACAAAGTATGAAATTGGAATCGGATTAGGGATGATGAGATTTTTGGCATAACTTTGATAAACCGAGCCAAATAAGCCTACCCGAACATAATTTCCAATTTTTGTCCCCACCTCACTTGTAGAGTGATCAAGACCTCACTCGAAATAGCCATTATTATTAACTAGAAATTACTAACCTAACTTAATAATGGTCTACATTTCTTTGAAAATCCCGCAAGTTTAGTATGTATTTATGGATAGCGGTGACAACATCGAAATTTGGTATATGCTGAGATTGAAATGAATGTTAAGGCAGTTTATTATCAAATATGGTTATTCTCAAAAAATAAAAAATCTAAGAACAGAGTATTATAGGTATCTTTTCTGTTTTTGATCGACAACCCAAAAATAAAATATCAGATAAAGCTGCCTGATGATAGTGGTCCAGCTAGGGTATTATCACGAAATGTCCTATTGCTGGGAATGAAGGTATATGCTATAAATCTGATGAAAAAGAAAAAGTCGAATCAAAACTATCAAGAATTGTCACGAGTTTAAGGAAACCGGATTCGTGATTTTCGATCGAAAGAGTATTACTCCGATCAATCTTGATAAAGCAATGCCTATGTTCTTAAGTTCTTATTATTTATGTTTATGTATAAAAAAAAAAAAAAAAAAAAAAAGAGAAAACCCTATTTTGGAAGTTAAAAATTGAAAACAGTGTCAGGAGTGTTACTAATTGAGAAATTTTTGATCAGAAGATGAAGGTGTAAGTACGTACGACTTGCTTCTATCTCTTTTGATTTCCCTTTGTTATCCTTTTCGATTAGCCAACTACCCTGAGCCTGAACGTTACAAGCCAATTTGCCAACTACTTGACTTAGTCATTGATTCCGATAAATCATACAGTGGAGATTAAAAAGTTGTTCTAAATATTTTATTTATACTTATAAAGTAATTCATGAAAAATTTCATTGAAATAATATTTTATAATTAGTTTATTAAGTTATATACACTTTTTATCTTCTAAAAAAATCTTAGATAGATGAAATTAATATAATTATAATATTGACAGCATACGTTACTAAGTTAGGAATTTAATCTAGAAGAATTATATTATCGCTTATTTTGCTCGAGGACGATCAAAAGCTAAGTGGGGAGTTGTGATGTATGAAAAATATATGATCAAATTATAAGACTTTTTATTATTATATTTATGATATTTTAGTATAATTTCATATAAATGCATTAAAAACTTATAAAAATCATAGTTAGTTATAATTAGATGCATAAGTTATAAAAACGATAAAAATGATGGTTTTTTGTCAGATTTACGTTTGGTGTTTCATTGATATTATTGCGGGATCGATGTTTACCAAGATCCCAAAATATGACATACTTTGAAGTATAAATCATGAGTTTTTGTGGGATAAAAGATTATGCCAAAATCTAACAACTTTGAACAGATCAACTGTCTTTAATGTTTCTACCGTAACTCATCTTCAACGGACATTTGATCTAACTTAGAGGCATTTTCAGAGAAAAAGTCCTTGATAAAAGTTGTAGGCCTTCAAAAGAGCTTTCCAACGAATATCAAATCATGTCAATCTGAGGTCTACAGCTCGAGATAGGTTTTTACGAACATCAGATATGTTGTATGTCCGGCACGCGCCGGAGAAGGCCGAATATTGCAGAAAAATCTCTCGAAACTCGGGCCCACAAATCTCGACAAAGGAATATATACGTGTAGCCGGCACGCGCCGGTGGTGGTCCGGCACGCGCCGGCCTTGTGATATGGTCTATAAATAGACCTCAAATGCAACCATTTTGAAGTGTACCAATGCATATATCTCTTCTCTATATCTATATATAGTTTCGTTTTGTTGTTTTTAGTTAAATAAAAGCCGTAAACGGCACTCGCCGGAATAATGCGTAGTATAAAGTATCGTTATAATGCTTAGAAGATGTATCAAGGCTCATTGATGTAAAGGAGTTGCTATTTCCGGAGGATACAACTCTGAAGCTTCGATTGTAATCTGGTAACTTTTCTAATGTATTTATGTTGTTATTAGTATCTTACTTATAATGATATTAGGCTAACTTAGTATCTAGCCAAGATATGAAATTGGATTAGTATTATCTTTTTAGGGAAATGGATGATGACTATACTAAAATTGGATAAAAATCGGTTATAATGAATCTCTTTCTATATTCGTATTGAATTAGCTACTTGATATGAAAGAATTCATAATCTAATTATGAATTGACGCCTCGTAGTTAGGTTATGAACTCGTTAATAGAAAGACCGGAGGGTAAAATTGGCCGAGTGAAAACGTGACAACGGAATCCGATTTCCTAAACCGGGGGTAGATTTGTTTCGGGAGAAACAAACTCTTATTGAAATATGTACTCGAGAGATTATTACGTTTAATTCATTTGTTTAATTGACATACCTTAAAATTGGCCGAATGACAAAACGGGAGTGACCCATGCTTGAGGATGACCTTGGACAAATGATTGGACATATGACAAATTCGGATGCTCGTGTGAGAATGAATTGTTTAGTTTAGGAGTGCACCGTTTCGTATAATTGATTTAACTTAAAATAAAGATCAAGCACATCCAATTTCACTAAAAAGATATAAGGATTCAATAACATATTCTTGGCTAGTCTATAATTATAATATCTATCTCCCTCCCTTAGATATTGTTTTGGTACCTATATATACTTATATCTATATATATATATGTATTGCTATATATCTATATATATATTTATATACTTATATATATCTGTTTTAGTTTGATGCTTTGTTAGTTTAGAGTTTGGTTGGATGATAAAATTGCGACTTAGATTGAGATAATAACAGTTTCTTGGTGTTTAATCACACGGTGAATTACCAAGTTTTCCCTGAGGATCGACACCTGACTCATCACTCTATCACTACAATTTGACCCGGTACACTGCCGGTAAGGATTGATAGCATAGAAAAGGTCCGTCATCCACCCAACTACAGCTTCGCCATCGGCTAGGCTAAAAGGCCAAGATGCCAAATCATATGAAGTCAAGGCTATCCGCCCAAGTACGACTTCGAATCAGGCTAGGCTAAAAGCCCAAGATGCCAAATTATATGAAGCTTAGGCTATCCGCCCAACTACAGCTTCGCCATCGGCTAGGCTAAAAGCCCAAGATGCCAAATCATATGAAGTCAAGGCTATCCGCCCAAAAACGACTTCGAATCAGGATAGGCTAAAAGCCCAAGATGCCAAATTATATGAAGCTTAGGCTATCCGCCCAACTACAGCTTCGCCATCGGCTATGCTAAAAGCCCAAGATGCCAAATCATATGAAGTCAAAGCTATCCGCCCAAGTAAGACTTCGAATCAGGCTAGGCTAAAAGCCCAAGATGCCAAATTATATGAAGCTTAGGCTATCCGCCCAACTACAGCTTCACCATCGGCTAGGCTAAAAGCCCAAGATGCCAAATCGTATGAAGTCAAGGCTATCCGCCCAAGTACGACTTCGAATCAGGCTAGGCTAAAATCCCAAGATGCCAAATTATATGAAGCTTAGGCTATCCACCCAACTACAGCTTCGCCATCGGCTAGGCTAAAAGCCCAAGATGCCAAATCGTATGAAGTCAAGGCTATCCGCCTAAGTACGACTTCGAAGCAGGCTAGGCTAAAAGCCCAAGATGCCAAATTATATGAAGCTTAGGCTATCCGCCCAACTAAAACTTCGCCATCGACTAGATAAAAAGCCCAATGCGCCAAATCAAGTGAAGGCGGAACCACCCCTTAGGTGATAGCTTTCGAAGGCAGTACTCCCCACCCGACATCGGGAAATGTCAAGGGTACGGAGTAGGGAGCCATTGATAGGGAGATCCTAATTTCTGGGTCGGACCCACCACCCCTGTCACTGTTACGTCTACCGGATCCTCATGAGACCGGCTCTGCGTCCCCGGAGTATGAGGGTCGGCCACCATCAGGACAATCTATAGATGGGGGATACAAACCCTAAGTCCGGAGCCGTCCTGCTTCGTCAGCGGACCGAACATGCGCTATCTGGCCACCCCTTTATGTACATTACTGTAATTACCTTGCGTTAGGTAACAACCTCCCTATAAATAGGACCATGTGTAACCTCTCTAAGAGGATAGTGGATTTTTCTAATAAAAGAGAAGGCAAAGCCAAATTCTCCCACTCTGTGTTTATCTGTACGGCACCATCATTCGTATGTATAGCTCCACCGTGATCGACCATAACTGACACCACCAAAATAGCCAGATATCCGTCATTACACCACCGCTGAACATCCCAGATAATTTTGACGTTATCACCTGGTATCAAACGATCCCTCTTCAAAAGCCTTAATAACAAAAGAAAGTGAGGTCTTAAATGTAACAGGCCATCATCGTTTATAAAAAGCTACAGGAATTCCATCTGGCCCTGGTTCTTTATATTCTCCCATTTCAAAAACCACGTATTCAATTTCCTTTTCCGTAACTCTTCTGTTTATAAGCTGGAAATCCGAGGCAGACAAAGACGGGAAGGCGATTTCACAGTCTGTTCCTTCAATTGATGAGTCAGAATTGAAGAGTTGCTCATAGAAAATCCTCACCATAGTCTCCAACATCCCCAAATCATACACACAGTTTCCCTGTTCATCTTTGAGATAGGTCACCATCCGCTTATGCTTTCTTCGTATAGTGGAGAGGTGATAGAAGTGGGAGTTCCTTTCACCCCCTGCCATCCATTTCAATTGCTATCTCTGATGCCAATACACTTTCTCCTGGATTAAGATATCGTCAAGCTCATTGTTCAGATCGAAATGGAGATTTGAGAGGAACATATATGGTGCTTTTTCAAGGCCTCTCTCCACCCCTTCCAACCTAGCAAGACATCCATTTATTCTAGTAAAAATGTTTTCAAAGACTTGGCGATTCCAAAAGATTCACTAGGAGAAGATTAAGGAAATTTCCAATAGTTCTAGGGCCGGACAAATGGCTCGTCAGTGGAGTCATTCCACCGAAGCTACGGTGGACGTGTTCCTCGGCCACTGCTGGTGCAATTTTCCAGAAACCATATGACTCACGGTTCACATGCATATATGTGGCATGTTCATGCAATTATTTTCCACGATAGAATTTACCATCTCCGACTCAAAATATAAATCCATTTGGATTTTTCATGGAGTTTAAGAAAATTGGTTACGTTGGTTATTGACATTAATTTTAATGATAAAAATTTAAAATAACTGTTAAATCTTACACGAATCTACAAACTAACAACAAATCTAGCATAAATCTTATGGGAATCTAACCCTACCAGGATCAAAGACAATAACAACTACGAAAAGATTAGATCTTACCTTCAAGAAGAGATTCGAAGCCTAAAACTGCTACTGGAAATCGAAACTTTTTCGAACACGGTGTAGAACGTCCGTTGAAAAGCAAGACTACTAAAAAAACTATCTCTTAGGACGCTTTCTCGGGATAGGGACCGGGACAACGGCTCAATGCTTAGCGAAAAACTCTGAAAACATGAAATATGTGAAGTCTAGGGATATCCTGAGGCTTTTGATAGGAGTTTCTGAGCCTAAGTCGGTTTTTATATGACTTGGAGGCCAAGAAAGCTTAATTAAACTTATAATATAAGAAAAGAAAACCTAATCCCAAATTACCCTTCCTAAGAGATCGGAATTTCACATCCTCCCCTCCTTAAAGGAAGTTTCGTCCTCAAAACTAAGTAAGACAAATGCCCCGTACTCTGATCAACCTTATCAAAGATATCCAAGCCTATCTTAAAAAATCAAAACCTATGGGGTCTATACCTTAGAGAATTACACCTTACGAAATTCAAATCCTAGACAACAGTGTTTACGCCTAAGCTTTCCTAACTTAGCCTCGACCAAGTTTACCTAACTTAGGTTCTGATATCAACTGTAACACCTATGTCCTGGATACCTAATCCTTATCCGGAAAGTGAACACGTGACATTTATAGTAAACCATGAATCCTACGTAAACCTCGTGTCATATTAGAGTAATTAAAGAGTGAGCATAAGAAAAGAAAGAAGCAAGAAGCTTAGGGATAAGGTCTTCCATTAACCAACTCAATGAATTACAACTGTTGTAAAAGTAAATAATAAATAACTAATAACATTTATTACAACTCAACTTGAATAAAAAGAAAATAGTTGAACCACAATGAACTTCATTACTTTTATTCCTAGGCTAGCTCTCCAAGCTAATCATCCAACTCGTCTTTAACCTGCATTTCTTCTTCTTCTAAAAAATGAGTGAGCACCGGCCGAATGATGAGTAAGAAGAAAGAAGATCAAAAGAGATATTTATGTTTGTTGGATGCCATAAGACATGACATGAATCTACTTCTTACAGTTTACAATACAGCTGAAAGCATTACTTGACAAATACAAAAAACATCTTTGAAAGCATATCTTGTAACACAAGGAAATCTACATTAGAACCACCATCATAGGAAAACATTCTTATTAACTACATTCCGTTAATGTTGCACATACTTATTCGTTTCATTAATTACTTACTTAACATGTTCGTGTAACTCTGATCAAAGTTACATACATAACTATCAACATCCATAACATACTTTTCTACTAACCATAACATTAACATGTTCATATCTTGTCTGTCATGTTCCTGTCTCTTACTTATTTAGCATAGGGGCTTGGTCCAACACAGCTAATATGACTAACCATACCGCTAACTTGGGACTTAGGGACCCAAGGTACTCCGTACAATACGTCTTATTAAGAACGACATGTCTAATACAAATAATCATACCTCCGACACGGGATCTTGTATACCCATGGTACTCCGTATATTACATTGCAAGGAAACTAACTAATATATTATCCTAACACAAGTAGAAGCACATAAAGCACACATTTCATGTTAAAGTCCATAACCAACCTACGCGAGCAAACAAAGGCTGTAACAACACCGAACTCCCATCCTATTTCCACTACTTGTAACCAAAACGCATAAAACAGTTTATATAAAAAAACTACAAAACGTAATAATGTATTGAAAACACATTTTAGCAGATACCCGAATACACATAATTATGTCTTGTTTCGTGTAGTTTAGGAGAACTCCTTACCTTAAAGAGATTCAAAACAACTTAAAACATCACATCTGTAAACTAAAAATGAAACATTTTGATAGGAGAACTCCTTACCTTAAAGACGAGCCGAACTACGAACCGAACAACAACTAACATCCAAATCTAATGTGAATCTACAAACCGACATCAAATCTAACATAAATCTCACGGGAATCTAACCCTAACAAGATCAAAGCCAAGAACAACTACGAAAAGATTATATCTAACCTTCAACAAGAGATTCAAACCCTAAAACTATTGCTAGAAATCGAAACTGCTTCGAGCACGTTGTTGAATGTCCCCCAAAAGAGCAATACTGCTAAAAAAATTATCTCCTAAGGCACTTTCCCGGGAGAAGGGCCGGGATAAAGGCCATTTGCTTAGCGAGTAACTCCATAAACGCAAAATATGAAGTATAAGCTATCTGAAGGCTTTTTATAGGATTTTCTAAGCCTATGTCGGGTTTAGCCGACTTGGAGGTCAAGAAAGCTTAATTAAATTTAGAATATTAGAAAAGAAAATCTAATCCCAAAAAGACTGAGATACCTTTACTAAGAGATCGGGGTTTCACAATACGTTTATATATATGTATATATACACATGAATGTGTATGTATGTATGTATGTTTTTTCTTCTTATTTTGATTTTTTTTATTCAGTATTGTCGACACCACGATACTTTCCGACGCTTGATTTTGAGCACTGAGAATAATACCACCGTCGATCTATTCAGACGCATTTAGAAAAATTCGACTTCACAGATATCGAAATAAGCTTTTGACATCACTAGTTGAGTTTTATATATAATTCAACTATGAAAATATTAACTTCAGTATAAAAATAAATTGAATGTGGTGTCAATAATGTTGCTTATGATTTTGGGTGGAAAGCCGATGGCCGGTATGTCAAGTCCTTTCACCATGTAGGTCCACTGTATAGCATGCGCGACACCCGGATACATCTTGGTTGGCCAAGCCAATGAGTAGATTATGACAGAATGACGTTATATGCGTACATTTCCTATATCTCACTTTCGCAGAATTTTTACCTGTTTAATTTTTATGTCATATTAGACATATAAGTAATTTTATAAATCAATTTCAACATTTTACAAATAGACATGCTAGAGAATGAAATAGACATGCCCGAGCTCACTAGTCTGTTATAATGTGACTTCATTCATAATAGTCATGCATGCACATGCTAGAGACAATATGGATCAAGAGATTCTTATAAAGATCAAAAAGGTCTAAGAGTATTGTTCTTAATTAAGATAGAAATGGAAAAATCACATGACAAAGAAACAGGAATTTGTTAGATTTCATGCTCAAGCTTTTTAAAGTTCTTGTTAAAACACAGATGAGAAACATGCAGTTTAAGAAATATTATAACTGAAGCAATGCAAATATGAAGTATGGCGGAATTGATAAAACACAGAAACAAAGAGAACACAACGATTTAACGTGGTTTTCGGCGTTGTGACAACTACTCCACGAACAGAAAATAAGATATTTTATTATGCACAGAATTACAAGGAATTTCACATATTGCATTGATTACAACATGGTATTTATAAGCACAAATCCCTAACCGTAACCGCCATAAGATCTTTGTTGGAATTGTCATAAATACCCAGATGTGAACTCCAGCTCCTGCTGTTATCCACTAGATGAAACTCAGCTTAAACTGACTTTCCCAGACTTGTAGTCAGCTGCACAGATATAGAACTCAGCTATACTCAGTAGACCAAAACTGACTGCTGACTTCAGAAGAAACTCAGTTGCACTTCATTAAACTGACTTTCACAGACCTGAATATACTTATACTGAAACTGACCATCATTCTCAGTCTCAGTTTCACAGATTAGTTCCGCCAGTTTATTTATCAGTTTAGAGATCAAGTCACCAAAACTGACAAATCTCCACCTTAACTTGAACTCTCAATCACAGTCAATCAGATTGCATAATCAGACGTACTTGTACCAGATGCATTCGTCAATGCGAGGATGTACTTGTACCAGACTTCTCCACAAAATCCACTCAAGCTGATATGCCCTCAGCTGAGTATCCAGTTTTCAGTTTATAAGCTTTGAACATTCAGCAAGTCCAGACACAGCTGAAACTTGCTCTGCTGAACTGGTTTAGTGAACATATCAGCAGGATTATCCTTGGTGTTGATCTTCTTCAGTACAACCCTGACATCAATATTCTTGGTTCTCTAATGATGAACCTGATCCTTAGCTAGACAAATTGCTCTCAAGTTGTCACAATATATCTCAGCTTGATCCTGATGTAGCCCCAAATCACTGACTAGTCCCTTCAACCAGATACCCTCATTGGCTGCTTCAGTAAGAGCATTATACTCAGCTTCTGTAGTTGATAAAGCCACTGTTGCCTGAAGAGTTGCTTTTCAGCTGACAACTGAATTCCCCAAAGTGAAAACATAACCAGTAATTGATTTTATGTTGTCCACATCACCTGCATAATCAGCATCACAGTATCCTGCGATCAGTTTCTGAGTATCACTTCCATAAATGAGGCCAACATCAGCAGTATGATGAGAGTCAATTTTACTATGCTCCGGTGCATGTTTCAACCCCCGTTTACTGCACTTTTGGTTCATTCCGGGTAGTTTTAGACCGTATTTAGGGCAAAAATAAAATTGCACATCCACCGTGAGGTAACCCGTCATCTAGATGGAAAACCTCGGCATTTTACGATGTTTTGGCCTTTTTTCGAGCCCTAGTTAACTTGCAGAGTTATGCTCAGTTTGTGTTAAATGTTATGACGTAGGATATAGGCGTTTGTAAGCCCGGGAAATAAGGCATGGAGCGTATAAAGATGAAACCAATGGTTGGAGATAGAAGAAAATAGAGAAAAGTGAAGAAACTGGATCCTGGAGGTGTTTAGCGCACGCCAACAGCTTTGGGGCACGCCAAAGATCAAGCAGAACTTGCAGCAAGCCATAGAACAACTTTGGGGCGTGCCAAAAGGGTTGGGGCCCGCCAAGTTGGAACAGAGACTTCCCAGAATCACACATCAGTTTTGGGGCGCACCAAAAGCACTTTTCCTGCATATTTTTTGGAGCATATAAATACTTGTTGCATAGATATTTAACAAATTGTTACACACTTTTACACTTTGATACTTACACCTTTTACTCTCTAGGTCAACCTCTTACCATTTTTTTCCCCTAGATTCACTCTTACACCATATTTTACTTAAATTAAGTAGAATCTAGCTTAGATTCTAGCTCAACTATCTTTAATTTTGCATTTTGGACCTTCTTCCTCATCATTTGACACGGGTGTTGATGAAGCTTGATGTAAAGCCAACTTTCTGCGATTTTGGTAATTGATAGCATTCCCTTTCTTGTTTTATGGCTCTAATTCTCATTTTGATTGTTATTTCTTGTTTTGTGATGAGTAGCTAAACATTTCATAGTCAAATCATGTGAAGATTGAAGAAATCACCCTATTATTGATGAAATTGGGAATGAGTAGTGCTTAATTGATGTTGTATCGACGAATTCATGTCTTAAACTTGTTTTTAATGCTTGAATTAGACTGTACACCTAGTTCATGAACACGCACCACTTTTATAAATGTATGTTGTGAAGGGGTGTGGGAAAAGGGGTTTTAAGATCATTTCTTATAATCAACTGAGTTGTTTAGATTGATTAGGGAGTGAGGTTCAATCGGTTGTGAAATCGAGCAACTCTAGCGCGTTAATCTTGTTTCGGTCAGTTAAATCCTTAAAGGCGGACTGTTGAACCGGGCAAAGGGTACTAGGTTGTTGTATGGCGTCTATTACTATCTTAGGAGTTTGCACCCATAAATGAGTCGATGCAAGTGTTAGGATGGTTGGTTGGTAGTTTCCATTCCTGAGATAATCGATTAGAGGGGTGAAAGTATTCAATTGGATCGTGGTTTGGCTATGTCCCTCTTTATATCTCTTGTCATCTCTAATTTACATATTGTTTTAGCATAATTGAACTTGAAACATCTTGGTTAACCTAAACTAAATCCGAAATGAATTTGGTATTCGATAAATTCCTCGAGGGATAAAACCTTGCTCGCTACTATAGTGCATCCGACTCGGTACTCTGCCGGTTAAAGTTGGACTATCACTATTTTGGCCATCACTGTATCCTTAAGGCAACTGCACATTCTTTTCACAGCTTTCCAGTGTTCCTTTCTAGGTTAAGCCATAAACCTGTTGACAACACTGACTGCCTGGGCTAGATCAGGCCCAGTGCAAACGATGGCATACATCAAACTGTCAACTGCACCAGCATAAGGAACTCTTGACATATACTCCTTCTCCTCTACTGACTGTGAAGCAAAAACTGAGAAATGAACATTTGATGCCATAGGAGTATCTATTGGTTTAGCAGCTGACATGCCAAACTTTGACAATATCTTCTGTATATAGCCCTGCTGAGATAAAAACAGTTTCTTCTGACTTCTATCTCTCCAGATCTCCATCCCTAAAATTTTCTTGGCTGCACCCAAATCTTTAATTTCAAACTCAGCACTGAGAAGGTCTTTCAGATACTGAACATCAGACTTCTTTCTTGTAGCTATCAGCATGTCATCCACATATAATACAAGATAGATGTATGATCCATCTTTCAACTAATTGTTGTAAACACAGCAACTGGATCATATAACTGTCAAACCTTTTATACCACTGTCCAGAAGCCTGATTCAGTTCATACAAGGACTTCTTTAACTTGCACACAAAATCTTCCTTACCAGGAACTTGGAAATCCTCTGGCTGAGTCATGTATATCTCTTTGTCTACCTCACCATATAGAAAAGTTGTCTTCACATCTAAGTCATGTTGTGCCACCAATGCAAGTAATACTCTGATTGAAGTATGTCTGACTACTGGTGAGAATATCTCATCAAAGTGCACCCCTTATTTCCGACTGAACCCTCTTGCAACCAAATGTGCCTTATACTTAACTCCTTCTGCCTCAATTATCCCTTCCTTCTTTTTGAAGATCCATTTGCAAGTAACAAATCTCCTATCAACTTGATGTTTAACTAGATCCCAAGTCTGATTCTTCAGTAATGACTCAATTTCATCTCCCATGGAAGCAAGCCATTGAGATGCTTCAGAACATGTCACTGCTTCCATGTAAGTAGAAGGTTCAAAACCATCCACTTCTTCTGCAACTTGAAGTGCATATCCAACCATATCATCAAACCCATACCTCTTGGGAGGTACCCCAACATTGGATCTTCTAGCTCTGTTGACAACTATACTCTCCTGACCCATGTTCTCTGTTTGACGCTCAACTGACATTTGCTCAGCTGACTGGCTTGGATTTAGTTTTGGTTCAGCAACCAGATCAGATGAAAACTGACTTGGATCAGTTGATTGTTGCGTTTCAACTGACTCCACCTGAAGCTCCACTTTACTGTCAGTTTTCTCAGTTTCAGAACTGGTTTCAGTTTCAGTTATCCTCCCCATTGATGAACCGAGCATAGAATATTCATCAAAAACTGTATCTATGCTGAGAATAACTCTGTTTTCTATTGATGACCAAATTTTGTACCCCTTTACTCCATCACCATACCCCACAAACACTTATTTCTTGGCCCTTGGTTCCAGTTTCCCTTCACTGACATGATAGTAAACTGTGCTTCCAAATATCCTTAGAACTGAGTAGTCAGCAGGCTTGCCTGAACACATATCAATTGGTGCTTTGATACTGATCCCTGTGTAAGGACTCATGTTGATTAAGTAGCAAGCTGTGCTCACAGCCTCTGCCCAAAATCTTCTTGACAAACCAGCATGAGAGAGCATGCATCTTGCCCTCTCCAAAAGAGTTTGATTTAGCCTCTCAGCTACCCCGTTCTACTGAGGAGTATTCCTGACTGTATGATGTCTGGATATACCCTCATCTCTGCACAACTCATCAAACTCAGTCTAGCAGAATTCCAGACCATTATCTGTACGAAGCCTCTTGATCTTCTTCACCAACTGATTTTCAACTAGAGCCTTCCATTGCATGAAGCTTTTGAATGCCTCACTTTTGTGTTTCATCATCACCATCCAAGTCATCCTTGAATAGTCATCTATGAATGACACAAAACATCTGTGACCACCCAATGACTCCACCTTTGATAGCCCCCAACAATCAGAATGAATGTAATCAAGTGATGACTTTGTGTTGTGTACTCCTTTTGAGAACTTGCCCCTATGAAGCTTCCCAAACACACAATGTTGAAAAAAAACCCAGATGCTTGTCCTTACATTCCCCAAGAAAATCTTTCTAAGAAAGAAACTGCATCCCCTTTTCACCCATGTAACCCAGTCTCATGTGCCACAGTTTTGTACGCTGTGACTGATGAATCTCAGCAGATGCCACAACAGCAGAACCAGCAACAACTGACCCTTGTAATATATACAAAGTCCCTTTCTTGACTCCCTTGAGAAACAAAACTGAATTTTTATAGACACTCAACACTCCACCTTCACCCTTAAAACTGAATACCTTGTTGTCCAAAGAACTAAAAGATGCCAAGTTTTTGGTCATCTGTGGAACATGTCTAACTTCACTCAATTTACAGAATCTTCCATCATCTGTCCTCAACTGAATTGAGACAATCCCAACTACCTTGCAGACCTTGCTGTTTGCCATTGATATATGACCACCATCTATCTGCTGATAATTTGAGAACCAGCAAATATGAAAGGATGCCCTAGAGTCTAGAATCCACACATCAGTTTGATGTGCTGATTCTCCTGCCACTAGGACTATGTCCTCCTCTGAATCATGCTCAGCTGCCACAGCAGCTGTGCCAGAACTATTCTCTTGTTGTTTCTTCCTCTTTGGACAATTGGACATCCAATGTCTCTGATCCTTACAATAATTTCAAACATTTATGGATTTAGGGCCTTCATTGTCTTCTTGGAATTTTTCTTCCTAGACTGACCATGCTCTTTTCCACTGCTGATACTGACTACAAGTCCAGCAGCCTGATTGTCTGCCCCGGCTGCCTTATGTCTCAGCTCCCTGGCATGTAAAGCTGACCTTACATCCTCTAAAGAAACTATATCCTTCCCAACTATAAAGGACTGCACAAAGTTCTCATAGGAAGTTGGTAATGAAACCAGCAAAATCACAGCATCATCATCATCCTCAATCTTAACATCAATATTCCTGAGATCAAGTATTATTGTGTTCAGTTGATCAAGATGATCTCTCAATTGAGTCCCCTCATGCAACCTCAGGCTGAATAGCCTCTGCTTCAGCAGCAACTTGTTGGTCAATGACTTAGTCATATACAGGCTTTCAAGCTTCAACCATAACTTGGCAGAGGTGTCTTCCTCAACACAACTTCTGTGATAACATCATCATACAAAAACAACATGATGATTGAATGTGCTTTCTCCTCCAGACTGGCATAATCTACAGAACTGGCATCCACTTTATCAGATAAAGGAGTCCACAATCCTTGTTGCTATAACAAGGCCAGCATCTTGATTTTCCACAATCTGAAACTGTTCCTCCATGTAAATTTATCAATCTTTACATTCATTGCTGACATCCTCCTTACCAAAGAACAAGTCTTTGATCACCAAATCCTAGCTCCGATCACCGGTCTTGGTGAAGATCAACTCTGTTCAACCTGCAACTCTCTGAATCTTGAACCTTGCTCCGATTCCAATTTGTTAAAACACAGATGAGAAACTTACAGTTTAAGAAAGATTATAACTGAAGCAATGCAAACATAAAGTATGGCGGAATTGATAAAATACAGAAACAAAGAGAAACAGTGATTTAACGTGGTTCCGGCGTTGTGCCGACTACTCCATGGACAGAAAAGGAGATATTTTATTATGCACAGAATTACAAGGAATTTCAAACATTGCACTGATTACAACATTGGTATTTATAGGCACAAATCCCTGACCCTAACCGCCATAAGATCTTTGTCGGAATTGTCATAAATACCCAAGATGTGAACCCCAACTCCAGCTGTTATCCACCAGATGAAACTCAGCTTAAAGTGACTTTCTCAGAATTGTAATAAGCTTCCCATATGTAGAACTCAACTATACTTAGCAAGCCAAAACCGACTGCTTACTTCAGAAGAAACTCAGTTGCACTTCATTAAACTGACTTTCACAGAACTGAATATACTTATACTGAAACTGACAATCATTCTCAGTCTCAGACTCTCAGTTTCACAAATTAGTTCCATTAGTTTATTTATTAGTTTAGAGATCAAGTCACCAAAACTGACAGTTCCTAATAAGTCCATTGACATTAATTCCTGCTTTTGATCTAAATAAGAATGTTTGTGATATTAATTATATTCTCATAATTTGTGGGACTTTTCGTGCTCACACCCTAATATTTTCATGAAGTTTGTGCTCGGAGTGTAACGCCCCACAAGACTCCGGGTTTGGTAGCGCTAAATGACGAGTCTAAATGGTCCGGTCAACTACTTAGACCACCGTCCTCGCTTGATCTAAAAAGGCTAACCCGGGTTGACAAGACCATTTATGTCTCACACTTATATGGTGGTGATGCGCTTCCCCCACTTCCAATGTGGGATATCACATTCTCCCCCTTATAAGGGACTGGCGTCCTTGCCAGGACGGCCAAGACTTGTCCTATTAGACTTGTCCTAGTTTTGTCCCTACCAGAGGACTCTAGAGGTAGCCTGTGGCACTTAGATCCGTCTGATAATCGGCTCTGATTACCATTCTGTAACGTCCGAACCTTGGGCCTAGTAGCACTAAATGAGTCATAAATGGTCCGGTCAACTACTTAGACCGCCGTGCTCACTTGGTCTAAAATGGCTAACCCAAGTCGACAAGACCTTTTATGTCTCACACTTACATGGAGAGATTTTGTGTGACCCTTTTGAGCGATGATGTGTTGTGCGAATGTTTGTTGGGTATACTGTGAGTAGGGGCGGATCTACATTGGATAAGGCGGTGTCACGAAATCCTACTGAGATCCGAGATATTTCTTTTTTAGTATTAAAACCATGTTGTTTTGTTGTTAAAACAATATCGTTTTATCATTAATATTGTATTTTTAGGCTCCGGTGACCTCACTGAAACAAATTTTTGGATAACAATATATAGGTTTAGACTCAAGTGACATCATTTGAACAAATTTATGGATTCTCCTTGACCGTGAGTTCAGGGCCGGCCCAAATGCTAGGTGGATTAGGCGGCAGCCGAAGGCCCAACCGTTAGGGGGCCCGAAATTACATGTTTCGCAAAAAAAATCATGTAGATCCAGTCTCAACCAACCTAATATAATGTGATAAAAAAATTACATGAATTCATAAACGCTCAATTTATAGACTCGCTAATTTAACGTGTTTAAAAAATTACTCCAACCGTCCGATTTTATTTGTTTCGTTTGACTATTCACATAGATTAATAAATGTGTAGTTAATGCTTTGAATTTTATTAAATGTCCAATATTTTTACATCTAAGCTATTTAAGTAGGGGTTTATTGTCAAAAAGGACAATTTGAACATAGAAATATGCAAAGAGGACAGTGGAATATTATTTTGGGTAAAAATGACATATCCTTATTCCACTGTGATAGTGAAACATTAGTGTTGGGGTCAGTTCCACTGCAGTGTTAAGGGTGATTTTATACGTTTTATAAGGATATACTTTGTAACAATTCTCTCCATATTCTTATGTTTCTCATAGAAATCGAGTTTTATATTGAAATATTGAGCAAGTGATGTTTTTAACGGGTTAATCGCAAAATTGGTTAATTTATGTGTTTTATTGATGGTTTTATGTTGGTTTGAATGATATTACATTTTGCGATGTTTTGATTTACTTGTAGATGCATAATATTGGTTCAAAAGAGGATTAAAGGTTGATCAAGTCGGATTTAATTGATGAGAAAGAGATAAGGATGGAATTGGCTAGAAGAAAAGAGATAAAGTTGAAGATTTCGAATCTGGATTACATTGGACGAGCGTCCAAGGCCCGTCCAGGATGGACGGGCGTCCGTCAAAGTGAACTGGCGTCCAGGATGAAAAGTTGATTCAGAGAGTTTGGACGCTGAAATGGACGGGCGTCCAACAAGCCCGAACGAGCGTCCAGGAAGACCAGACGGGCGTCCACGGCCGACTTAGCCCTAGCCGACTTAAAACCCTATAAATATCAGCTGCGCCCCAACCCTAAGGACATCAGATTTACACACATTATTGAGACCTATTGATACACAATCATTAGAGAAAAACCCTAGGCGGCCCCAGCCCCCTTTAGGGAGGCTGGGGTTGCGGATTAGTTAGGTTTTTGTTTTCGTTTTCTATTCTTGTTCGATTCATGGTGCTGTCTTGAAGCTGTGAACTTGGAGCGACCATGGGAAACTTTTCCAGCAGCGTTTTATTTCTTCCTTTGGATATTTTGTGAGTTTAATTTAAAGTTTGTTTCTTTCCTTTGTTTATTTGTTTATGCAATCGATATCGGAAGATGTATTGCTATTTGATGTTTACCGTATGATGGAAATCGGTGTAAACCTTAGATCACCATAGGAAAGATTAGACTTTTAACCTTGACATAACGGAAGTTGATAGGTTAGATTTCTAGGTTGTTAGATCTAATAAATCTTGCACCTTGTTTTGAGAGCGTTAATCTCTATAGATCGGAAGATGATGAGATTGATAGACGGATTACTTACGGAAGTAGGAATTCATACCTTTGATTAGGTGAACCACAACTTTGATTGAATCATCATAAGATAATCTAGGGAAGAATTAAGGGTTGCGGGATGGTGGATCATGTTTGTCCTATGTTGATTTGCTTCGGTCATTATCATGTTTGTTAGTTTTATTGTTTTCCTAGTTGTAGTTTTATTTATTATTATCGCTTTTATCCTTCCTGGCTTTGGACTGACAATCCTCTGTCCAGTTTATTCTATCGTTTTTAGTTTCGTTTTAGTAGTAACAACCTTAGGAAAATTAATGAACTAGATACCCCGATTCCCTGTGACCGACTCCGGTATTAATCGCTATAATACGATCCCTACACTTGGGGAATACCGGATTTATAAATTTTATTACTTGTTTGCTTTGTTAGATAAAATCCGTGACATGCAGCAAACAGTGAATTTAGGGTTATGAATAGTGGATTTGTCCTTATCACCTAATTTATATTTTCACTGTCCTGATTCACATTTTCCCCCTCTTTTTTGCCCTTTTAAACCACTCCCCCTTTAAGTAGTTGTTGAAACATTTAATGCTACACACATTTTATTGTAAATATTGTAAAGAGAGAAGGTCATTTGAAGAAATTTGTCAATTAATGCACAAAATGGACAGTTATTTTGGTACAAACAAAAAATGAAACATAGACAAATAAAATGAGACGGAAGGAGTATTTGAATTGATAAAGGGCTAAATTATAGGCCGAAATGCTCAAATTATAGACTCATTAATATAATGTGTTTAAAAAAAATTGAATTGATAAATGCCCAAATTATAGGCTGAAATGTATAATAACTCATATGCATTAATTTGAATTTCATAGGTGCATCCGTTCAGCTAGGGATGTTTAGCTTTCGGGGGCGTTGGCCCTGAGCCCCCATGAGTTGGCGCTGCCCCCTTGACCCCTCCGAAGGGGCATGGCCCCCTCGACCCGACCGGCCAGGTCGAACCTCTTTTTGTTACGGCAACTCAAATGCAAACGATAACAATATATAAAAAATTATCTAATATCAATGAATTTGAATTTTGTATCTACAAATTTTAGAAGCACGATATTGAAATAATATTTTGTAGGTATGTTTTTGAGAGAAAAAAAACTCCGAACTAAAAGGCGTCTACGGCGAAATCGTCGAAAGGCCAAATATTTCCAGGACCAGCCCAACGTGAGTTTTAATAGAATAGAATTCATAATCATATTACGTCTATTGAGCTTATTTCTTGAAGTTCATAATCATAAACTTATTTGCTTTGGCTTTTTGTGTGCTCATAGGAAAATTCTCACTAATAAAGCAAATATACACAAAAGATGTTTGATACCGATCTTCTGCAATGATTGTGTGGAGGACACATCCTTCAGACATCTCTGTTACACAAAGTGATCACTAAAAGAAAAACACATTTTTGCTGTATTAGTTTTTGTCTCACACAAGAAAAATGTGTTGGTATTTACTTATTTTTAACGTGATAAACGAGTCTAGCTAACAATATATTAGCCACACTTTTTTTTATAGCAAAATATTATTTTTCTTGTAATGAATAAGAATTTCAAGTCTTGGTTTAAATTTCATTTTATGAATAATGAAGTGATTCGGAATGGTACTTTTGATGGACCTAGAAACTCCATACTCTTGTTCAGTCTTTGAAAACTTTGGAAATATCGAAATGCATGTCTTTGATACGAAAAAAAGAAAAGAAAAGAGCCATAGGTAGGTTTGTTTTGATATTTTTAATGGACTAATAGGTGATATATTGCTTTGTTTAAGTATGTTTTGAAGGAGACAAGATGGATTTCTTGAGTAGCCCTGCCCCCATGGATAGTGAACACATATGGTATCGTTATGACACAAACGTTGTGTCTGTAGCATTACTCTTGTGTTTTTGTTATGATAATTTTGGTGGACAATGCTACGGTCATAATTTTGGAGGAGCTACTAGAAATTGTTGCGATGGAGTCTCTCTATTACTGAGTACTATTTTCGTCCCAAAATATAATTTCGTTTAGACATTTTCACATTAATTAAGAAAGTGGTTAAATGTCATTAAATATAATGATAAAAGTGTAGAATAACCTTTGACTCTCATTAATGTAATAATTGTAAAGTATGTGTATGTAGAGTAAATTATGGGTATAAAGAAGAAAAATATAATAAATGCTCCATTTGTATTCTAAATGAACTTATATTATGAGACATATTTAAAAAAGCTAAACGGATTAACATTTTGAGACATAGGTAGTATTTTACAAAGTTTAAAATGCTTTGGGATGCGATGGATGTTTTGGATCCCATTTCGCTTTGTACCTTTCATGCTTTGTCAATTTACAAAGAAATATCGGAAAGATGGAAGGTTATCAGGTTTTAAAGGTTTGAATGAAAAATATTCGAATGTTAGTACTCAGATCTTGATGATCAAGCCACTGCCAGCTACTAAGGGCATTCACATCAGAAGCCTCATTTTTCATCCTTAAAATAATATAAAATAATACATATCTTTATTGTACAGCATCTCAATTCAAAACACTACACAGCAGCATCCCTATCCCCGTCTTTATACCAAATAACATTAAAATAGGAATAGTGCTCCACAAATGGGGATACATTATTCATTGACCCTAAAAATAAATTGGGATGGAGCTTCTGTGGAGGTATTTGAGAAAATTTCCCTTTTTATCTTTGTTTTAGGGATAGAGCATCATATAGGGCTTCTGATGTGAATGCCTTTATGAGGCTTTTACCCTGGCTTTGACTCAAGAAAGAAAGATACATCCTGAGGCTGGTGTTGCAGGAGTTTTTGCTAGTAAGGTGACATCTCATTCAGGAAATGTTTAGAGCCAAGGACGTGAATGTTTAAAGCCAAGGACAGGGTATCAATAAAGGTTTCAAGAAATTTAATCCCAATGCCAAGAAGCCGGTGTGTATATATTGTGGAATGTCTGGACATACTGTTGATCGTTGCTACAGGAAGCATGGTGATGTGATCCGTAATCGAATCAAATCTGAAAATACCGAATGGCCGATTAAAAGTATCAATGAAGAAACGAGCACCGCAACCTTTAGCTCACTCGTGACTAAGAACCTTGGTATTACCTCAACCCTTAGATAACCTGTACCTAAGAACCTTAGTATACGAACGCCACAAGATATGGTCAAACCTTGATAAGTTCATGATTCGAATATTCTACATAAAAATACTCACAAAAATCTTAAAAGCTTAATATAAAATTCATTCAATAATTTCTGAATTGATTGTTACAATGACTCTATTTGCCTTTATATAAGCTACATACTCCAAGACCAATTGCTAATTTAGCAATGCGTGACAAAATAACAATAAAAAAAATAACAAAAATAAAAGGCTATCTAACCAATATGGAATAATAAAAGACGAAAAAAAAAAGAAACACTAACTCAAAATAAATAAAATACTCCAAATAAATCTAATAAATTTCTGTTTCAACGGGAATCACATAATTTACTTCCGGCTCCGAAAGGATTCGACATCAAATCAAAAGGATGTCGTAAAAGGCAGCAACAAGGACAAAACAGACCGAACCAACAACGAACACCAATGATATGCCCGGATCAAATACAAGGCTTAAAGACAGATTCAAATAACTAGAACGTCGAGCTAATGACGAATACATCACCAAGGAAACCAATGAGTAGTAATGTTGTGAGTGCCCAATGAAAATAATGTTCTGTGGAGCAGCAACACAATCATAGGGATGAGAATCTGGAACAAAAGCACAATACACCGCAAAAGGATCAATGAAAGTGTGCTACGGTTTTCCACCAATGTCTACCGGAACAAGAACATCCATAGGCAATGTAGGGCCTGGATTTTTTATTTTATTTTTTTTAGAAGAAATGATTTAATTACAAAAAAACGCAGATAAGTTGTGGTTACATCAATCTTCATCCAAACTCATTGTCACTTGAGGAAGAAGACCTCAAAACACCAACAAGAAAGAGAGAAATATATGCTAAATTGTGTTTAATCTAAGAGAAAGAGTGAAAGAAGATCTAATCTAAGGGAAAAAAGAGATGAAAATCGGCCTAAGGGTGTCCTAATTAAGTCTAGGTATGAGTTCCTATGAAATGTGGGTGAAAAATCTATTTAAAAGCGCCCAAAAATGTGCAGATAAAGCAGTTTTGGCGTGCCCAAAAGTCCTCGGCGCGCGCTGAAGCTGTTCTGTGATTTTCTGTGGTCTCTGTTCTACTTTGCCGCGCCCCAAAGTCTTCAGCGCGCGCTAAAATTTCTGGACTGATAAACCTTTAGTAATCTGTCAATATCTTTGCGTGTAGAGCTCCGATTTGAGTGATTCAAAGTGCGTTGGAAAGCTCATTCAATTGTCTACAACTTTCACGAAAAGCAAAAGTCCATAAAATGCTTTTATTTGAGATAAAATTGCTGATGAAGTGAACATATGGTGAAAGCAACAACTATTTTTGATCAATTTCCATTCTCGGGCTTCGGTTTCATCTTTCTAAGCCTCGTGCCTTAACTTCCGGGCTCATAACTCACCTAGATCATGCATCACAACATTCAAACACATAACGAGCATAACTCGCAAGATAACTAGGACTCGAAAAGGGTCAAAATATTGTAAAATGGTGAGGTTTTTCATCTATGTGATGGTTCACCTCAAAGTGAGTGCTCAATTTGATTTTGCCCTATAAACGGTCTAAAACTACCCAAAATAAGCCGAAAGTGTCGTAAACGGGGGTTAAAACATGCACCGGAGCATAGTAAAGTTGACTCTCATCAAGTGGGTAGATCAAATAACCCAATTTGCTCCACAATCGGATGATCATCATGTACCTACAAAGAAGACCAGAAAGAACTCGAACAAGTGGTCGGGGAAGGAGGACCAACTTCCTCATTTGCCTCAATTTTCTCCTCCACCAATGCAGTATCCTCATTCTTCTCCTCCATGTGACACTCATTTTCATCTTTTATCTCCACCAATTTTGATCCAACAACCTCCTTCAATTTGTCTCCCACTACAACCTATTCAACATTTACTGGTGCCTGAGAGTCGTCAATCTGAATATCACTTTGTTGCATAGAGGGTAGGGATTCAAAAACATGCTTCTTGCCACAAAAAGAAAAAGAATAGCGAGTCCGGGATGCATTATGTCGTACATTATGCAAAGATAGCCATGATTTCCTAATATCAAATGTACAGCACTCAGTCGCACCACATCACATGAGACAACAACTTTAAAACATTCAATGGATATTGGAACCCGTGCATACTGTGTAACTTTAACTCGATGAATACCCTCAACAATGTAGTAAGGATGATGAAGCCTTTCCGTCCGCAAGTTTAACTCCTTAACCACATCTTACTAATCATCGTGATCAATACACAACTTGTACTCATAGTCTCTAATAAAACATGATGTGTAAAATAAGTCGTTACCTTGACCACCACATCTTAATGTTAACATGTCTTGGAATAGAGTCTTCATCTCTTCAAATTTTCTATGCATTACGGCATCTTGGGCCTCCCCACACAACCTAAAACATGCTTCAACAAAATTCTCATCTCCCTCGGTGAGCTCTTTCGACATGAATGAAGTTCAACAAAAACATATATATATATATATATATATATATATATATATATATATATATATATATATATATATATATATATATACCCTCACAATCACTCGTTTAGAGTTCAAATCGTATAACAAATCAAAATAATGAGCACCCGAAGCAATCAATACCAAAGAATCTATATAAGGACATAGGGTTTTGGTTGGGACAATTGAAAGAGAATAGAACCGAAAAGAAAATAGAACAAGAAGAAAAGATTATATATATATATATATATATATATATATATATATATATACACTAGCCTAAAACCCGTGCATTGCACGGGGATATTTGAATTTATGAAAGAAATAATAAATTTGGACTTTCAACGTAAATACATGATGAATGTTGACACTCTCAAATACATATCAAATGAAAAATCATTACATTTAGCAGTATCATATATCCAACATATCATTAACCTGTAAGATAATAAATGGTATGATGTACATACACCACGATATCAAATTACATAACCACCACCCGTCCCTCCACCCCAAATCATCTTTTCACCAAAGTATCCTACTACATCCAAGCCTTCACTTGAACATGCCTTGGCATGAATATGATACACCAGTGCAATCAACTTGTGAACGTTAATTACTTTATGACCCTATAAAAATAGATGAACATTTAAACATTAAGTTGATTTCAGGAAACTCAACAACAAAGAGATAATTACATTGTCCTATGGTTTAACAAATTTAAAGCAAACTAAGATGTTTTGGTAAACACCATGAAAAAACAGGTATGGGTTGAAGCCAAAGCAAAAACATGAAAACTTTAATACTACATTTATAAGAAAAGAAAAGGTTGTGTGTTAGGTTAATGGATGAAAAAAGACCAACACCACCACAGCCACCCCCCCCCCACATCCCCCCCCCCCCCTCCCACCCACAAAAAAAGAAAAAACTTACATTCGGGTGAAAAAGAGAGTAGTTGGAGTTATTTTCAACCATAACAATTTCCTTTACTTCATATTTTTAATTTCAAAATAAAATTCTTATTAATCAACGCATAAATCACTTCATATAATATCTCACCATATGAATTCTTTCTTTTATTTCGAATTTCAAATTTTCATTATCAGTGTAGACAAAATCACACGTTTAATTTATTTAAAAAAAAACACATTTAATGCAAATTCATTCCTTTTTTAAGGAAATATCTCGAATCCACTCCAAACCTAGGAAAAAAGTAAGTAAGTCAAGAAAAAAAATCATCTCATTAAAGAAGAAGTCAATCAATATTAATTCACTCCCTATAATCCCTCAACCATAACAGTTTCTTTTATTTCAATTTTCAAATTAAAATTATCCTTAATGAATGCATAAATCACTCCTTACAAACCCTCAACCATAAGAACTCTTTATTTTATTTCAATTTTAAAATTGAAACTCCCATCCATCAATGCAGACAAAATGACATGTTTAATTCCATCCAAAAATAAAAAAAATAAAATCACATTTAATGCAAATTCATTAATTTTTTAGAGAATCTCGAGAATCTTCATATAATTGACCGCCTAAAATCACACATTTAATTAATTCCAAAAATAAAATTGATTTGACCCAAACCTGGAAATTACCCAATTGAATACGCTCCAAACCCGGGAAAAAAGGGCAAGTCAAGTCAATAAAAAAAAGCCAAAGTATTAAAGAAGAACTCAATCAACATTAAGTCACTCACTATAATCCCTCAACCATAACAAATTCTTTTATTTTAAATTTCAAATTAAAATTCTCTTTAATCAACGTATACGTCACCGTTCACATATTTTTGAACTAAGAGATAAAGATAAATAAAATTAAATAGGTAAACGTAAATAACAAAAAAAAAAGATATACATGAAAAGCTCGCTATTATATATATTATCAAATTCATGTTACAAATAACGAAATGAGTTTTCATAACCAAGACAAATTGCTAACGACCTCCCAAAAAAGTTACATTTAGAACTATTTTCCAAATCACCAAAAAAATCCTTGCCGCGTATGTGGCAGTAGAATACCCCCTATGCATGATGGCAAATGTACTCTTCTTACATTTTCTATCTTTTATTAAATTCTCACTTTGCAAAAAAGTGTGTCAAAATTTTCTTCAGATCACCAAACTTCCATGAGAAAAATAATAACATAATTGTCATCTGAAAGCTTTTGCAAATCACCAAAAGCACAAATCGAATACATAAGAATAATCAATGGAAGCTAAAAGATAAAGAAAAATATTTCCGCATTAAAGGTCCATAAATTGACAACTCATATGAGATAATGCAGGGAGACAAAAAAATCCTGCAAAGAAAAAAACATTTAATCAACGGAAAAAAAAAACTCAACTCATCTGACGGAGCAATGAAATCTAAAAAACTCAGATGGTAGATGAAATTTGGCAATTAGCAATTGAGGAAATATTTGAAAATTGTATTAGAAAGTGATCCAGCGAAATTTATGAAAAAATTAGTGTAGTTAGTGATGATTGAGGCGAGAGAATATTTTGAGATTCAAATAAATTTTAGACGGTTTTAGTAACACTTCAATTCATAAACGTTTTTACCAATATATCAACACATTAGTATGTTGATTTTTATTTCCTTTCCTTTTAAATATATCGTCTAGCTTTTTTTATAAATAGTCGTGTAGATTTTTCATTATGAAAATGTATAGATTTTTTAATATCCTGGAATTTATTTATTTATTTATTATTATTATTATTATTACTATTATTATTATTATTATTATTATTATTATTATTATTATTATTATTATTATTATTTGAACAAATTAGAAATTAAAAAAACTTTCCCTAAAAAAAATCAAGAAAAAAAAAAAAAAACTTATAAATGTTGAGAGAAATTGAGGAACATACTTTTATTCCATGTACATCATTGATGATGTACAACACATCTTTGCGCTACAATCAGCACATTATTTTTTAAGTCGCCAAATACACATTATTCTATGGACAAATTTCACATAGATAAACAAAAATCCCAAAAATCGCTTAAAGCTTTAAAACAAATACAAATAAAAATCGTACCTAGCTTCCTTTAGTTCCCTCAAATGTCTACAACGAAATCGAATTTTCAAACCATCAAAAAAACCCTTCGAATGTTTGCAACGAAATCAAATTTTCAAACCATAAAAAACTTGTTAAAACTACGTTGTGTGGTAGAACAATGACAATATTAAGTGCTCCAACAATGAACAATCTTATAACGTCTCAAATAGCTAGCAAACAAACATATAGTCAAAATTCATTATAGCAGTAGTAGGGAAAAAACATTAGATCCAACCTAAAATATATATTATAGATAAAAAAAAATTGCCTTAAAAACGGATAGCGCCATCCAGCAACACATAAAAATCTGCACCACATTAGAGGAAACATTAGCAAATAAGAAAATATGGAAAAGAAAAAAAATTAACCGAGTAAAATTGTTGCATCTTGAACAGTTGCATTGTCATCCTTTCGGCATGAAGGAGAAAGAGAACGCCTCTTGCGAAAATAAGATAAATCAAACGTTAGTGAAAAAGAAGAAATTCACAATTTTGATAATCAATTAAAAAAAAAAAAACCTTCGCTGCAAATGTGATGATCCAAACAGATGCAGTGAGATTCAATAAAAACAATGGGGAAAAAATCATCTTCCCCATTGAGAAACAAAGGAAAAAAATCATCTTCCCACTGAAAAGAGAAAATGTTTGTTGTAATTGCTTTACTTTCTTCTTGTCACTGCATCCAAAATGTCAAGGGTATGAGCAAAGGTCAAATATATATATAGATCTTTGGAATCTCTTGTAAGGTAGGATTAAGTATTTGAATTTTGAAATTGAATAATAATTATGAATTTAATGCATTATTTTTTGGATATGAAATAAAAGAAAATAAGAATTTGAATTATGAATTTGAATTTAATGCTTGATTTTAAAAAATATATTTTTAAAGTTAGGAAATTTGAAATTTGAAATTTAAAATTGAATAATAATTAAGAATTTAATGTAGTATTTATTGGAATCTGAAATAAAAGAAAATAAGAATTTGTAATTAATGCTTTGGATTTTCAAAATAAATATTTTTAGGAAATAAAGTGGGTTTGGAGCGGGTCATTTGGTTTTTTTGCAGGTAATTGGGTTAAATTCACTCCTCCATATATATATATATATATATATATATATATATATATATATATATATATATATATATATATATATATATATATATATATATATATATATATATATATATATATATATATATATATTCTTGGGAAAATCGTGCTCGTCGCGGGGTTTGAACTCGAACCTTTCTTTCGATATCGTGTTGAATTACCATCACTCCCAAAAGCAACGTGATGGAGAGATAGTAATTAACATTATATATCAATACTAATCATTGAGGGATGTTGGAGGCTTATTGATAAGAAACTGGACTGGAAGCAAGGGCGGAGCTATAGTAAGGACAAAGGGGGCTAAGCCCATCCGGACAAATAAATAACACACTTAGAAAATCTATGTAATCCAGTTTGATCTATAAAAAAAATATTAATCCAGTCCACCCGACAAACTCGATATAGTTTATTAGCCCACCCCAAATTAAAATCCTGGCTCCGCCCTTGACTGGAAGATCTACCATAAACACTGTGAGGCAAAGGGGGTGGAAGATCTGATGGCTAATATGGGCCAAGAAGCCTCCATTGGGCATTGACATTGCTTTTTTTGAAGACCTAGTTTGCCCCTTGTTGAAGGAAGAGTATTTCTTCATAGATGATGAGTCTTTCATTGCTTTTTCTCGACCCGCAGGTCTCAATTCTACCAAAAAGAGAAAGGAAACAAGTGAACATTGAGTTTGAATTGTGTCTGTGTTCAACGAAGAATGAAATTGGAAAACAACGAACAAAATGAAATTTGTCAAGCTAACATATGTAGTATTAAATAGCATTTTTTTTTTTTTTTTTTTTTGAAATTTGTCAAGCTAACATATGTCTAAATTGAAGAGACCAGGTTGTTGTTGTTATCTAGTGAGAAAGAACTGCAAGCACAAAAAAAGTCCTGGAACGTTTAGCAAATTTTAAAGAACAAAAGTAAGAACTTGATTTCTCAATGCTTGCCCAAGCCTATTACCTTTAGCTAGTTACCACTTTATAAATTTAACTGAAAATAACACTAAGAAATATAACATAAATTAAGAACTGAACACCGGAAATCCTTATAATTTTAATTGAAAATATTACTAAGAATTTTTAACATATATTAATAACTGGACATTGGGTAAAATTGTTTTAGACGTCGGTAATGTGACTATATTACATGTAAAATTAAACGAATATTTATATTTATATATCTAAAGGCCAAGAACGTTTCGCACTACCTCTAACCAACACTTGTTTCGGGGGGTACGGTTGTGATCCCTACCACACTTGTGGTCTCACTATCTTTGTGATATTCTCTCCATGTTCCTAATTTTTTTTTGTTTTTTATTTATATTTTTGTTTTTGGTATATCTTAGCATGACGTCAATGCAGCATCATTCATTCTACTTTAAGAACCATTTACTAATCAATGTAAATGAACACATTGTTGAAGCTACAAGCTACATCAAGTGAAGCAACATGAGCAATGTCGACTAGAAGAAGGCATCTCAAGTAGAAGGAGGGTGAATTACATAGTACTAAAGAAGGTTATTTATATGTTACTGAATATTTTACAAAGATTTTGGCTCTTTAAGATCAATTGTTGATCTTAAGACTTGTCCTCCATGTACTTGTGCTACCAGACATGTCTACAGAGAATATAATGAAACTGATGTTGTCATTAGATTTTTAAGGGATTTTGAATGAGAGTTTCATATTTCAATAATGTAAGATCACAAATCTACATGACCAATCCATTGCCTGACATATGTATTGTGTTTTCCATGACCTTACAACATGAAAGTCCGCTCACTTATTCCACAGTTGGGTCTGCACTAAATAAATAATAAAAACCACCTTTTTGCTACACTATAGCTTGCCACGCCGCAAAATAAGAGCCGCAAAAAGGGAGCTTTAGCGTCACTTTTTGTGAGCGTCGCGTCACTTTGTTTATCAAGTAAATTTACTTTTTGCGTCGCTCGTAAAAAGTGACGCAAAAGGTAACCTTTTGCGGCTCTTTTTCATTAGAGCGTGGCAAACAAAAGTGTAGCAAAAAGGTATTTTTTTTTAGTAAAACTGAGTGCAATAATGAATACTAACTTTACATCAAGAAGTCGAGAATATTGTGAAACAATGGCTCTTGCATCTCAGATGGATTCAAATCTGGGTACAGGCTTGGGTAGATGTTTTACCGTATCTTTTCAAGGTAACCGCCTTAACAAGATATTACATTGTTCTTATTGCGGTAAAGATGGTCACATTGTGGATATATGTTACAAAAAGTATGACCATCCTTCTGGATTTAAGGAAAGGGGCAACAGTGCCAATCATGTTGGTTTTGAACCAGATCTTTCATATGATCAGTCAAATTTTGATGCATTTTATGCTGGTCAAGATAAATTTTTATTGGAAACCATATTAGGAAAAATTCATGATTATCTTGGTTACTGTTTAAACATTTATTTATTTCCCACTTACTTGATGTATATATTTACTTTCTGTCGATAACTAAATATATACATGTTGAGGAGACAAAAAACTAAATCATTGCATACTCTCATTTAACAAAAATTAAGTCAGTAAGTTGGCTCCCAATATCATAATGAGGGTGAAAAACTCTTGTTCGAGTCCAATCTATCAGCCAAAACTGGGTATCAACCTTATGGTTTTTATGGTCTCAAACAAGCTCCTAAAGCTTAGTTTGAAACTCTTAGAGCTCAGTTAATTGCTATAATAAAGATTTCATTAATCAGTGTCTGATAATTAATCATTTATTTTTGCACAAAGGACTCAATTGCTTTGTGTTATAGTATATACAGACAATATCTTGGTTACATGTAGTATTGTGTCATTGATTACGAAATTTATTCGTCAGTTGCATAACGCTTTCTTTCTTAAAGATCTTGAGGTAGCCTCTCACTTTCAAGGAATGGGGGTCTTACATGATGTTAATTAATTTTATTTCTCTCAAGGCTATTATGCTCCACATTTTCTTAGGAAAGTTGGTCTAGGAAATTGAAAACTCTGACAAACACCAACGGTGGCAGGGACACAACTGTCTCCCTCGAAAGGTGAGCTTCTATTTTATCCTAATGCTTACATAAGTCTCAAAAGGGAACATAAATATCGTACTCTAACCAAAACTTGACATCAATTTTCTTGTAAATCACGAGAAGGGTTTATGTAAACTCACATACCTTGTCATTGAAAGCACTTAAGAATGTATTAATTTATATTAGAGGTACTTTGCATCATGTTTAAGTCCTCGGCAATTCATGAACTTAATTGAGCATTCAGATGCTGATTAGACATGATATTGTGATACCCTAAGTCTGATTTGATGCTTACATCACTTTCGGATCCCGGTGACAGCTTCGAATCATAAATCCGAGTATTTTCATGTTCTGCAACTCCAGCTTGTTAGGACACATAATGGTGACCTTTGACTTTTCATTCGACTAAAACAGGTCCCGCATTCATGTAAACCTTCAACCTCAAGCCTTTAAAATCCCTCCCGTTCTAGCCTCGTTTTCCTATCTCTTCTTGTAAGTTTTAATGAATACTCTACATCATTTCCATCTCTTTAACGTCTAAATTTCAACCATCTGAATGCTTATAAGTATTGGCTTATTTTTCCTTAAGTTCAAGTATGGTTTTCATATGCTTAAAGTTAGAGTTTCAGTATGGTTTAAATTGGTTTTTATCCAATTAGAAGAGGAGTTTTGCTTGGTTGAAAGAGGATAACCTTGGTTGGTTTATCTCCTAAAAATATCAAGTAAGAACTCAAGCATCAAATCTTTTTATCGCTTTATATGCCATTATGTGAGATTTGTGATATACATGTTAAATGCTTAGGTTTTCTTCATTCTAAACTTGTATATGCTGGGTATGTGCTTTAGATATACATGTTAAATGGTTTTCAAAGCATGTTTTCTTAAGTTGCTAGTTTTCAGGCTACCGATCCATCGACATGAATTGGTTACCGATCCATTGACAATAAGGTTTTCTGAAAAATGAGTTTTTATCAATGAATGGTATTTTGGGAAGTTTGAATAATCTAGAAATCCTCTTAGCAGGCTGTTCTCTATATATATTGCTAGTGGAACCTTTAGAAATCATGTTTTATAGTTTTTTATGTAATCATGTTATAGGTATTAAAAAGAAGGAACTTATGTTTCTAGATATCATGCCTATAGGGTTTCTTCTTGTTTATGAACATGGTACCTGCTAACTATGGATCTATGATACATGTTATAATGATAAAGAAAAGAAAATCATGTAATGGATAAACTGGTGATCATATTAAACATGTTTAAGGTGTTGTGCTAAATGGTTATGTGCTAAATGATATATACTTGCTATGTGTTATAGAAAAGCATGTTCTTAGGGTGGCCTTATGTGATTATGTTATGTGGAATAGAAATCATGTTCCAAGGTTTGATCATATATGGAAATGGTATAAAGAAGAAACATGTATGTTAAACCACTTAGAAACCTTAATAGGTTGGAAATGACATGTTAAATGAATTAACGGCATGTAACCTGCAAGTTGATATATTATTGTTATGCCACAAGAATAGAAACCATGTTTTGGATTGCACAATGTACATATGCACATTTACTTTTATACAAATAAGAAATATGTAATATGATGTTAGAAAGCATGTTTTAAGTGAATTTATGTGATTATGTGCTGATTGATATATACATGTTGTGTGATCTGGAAAGTATGTTCTATGATTATGTGGTGTCTTGATGGTTATGATTTATGATTACTAGAAATGAATGAAAAATCATGATGTCATGAAGTTATCAATGAAAATAAACAGCCTCTTCATGTTGGGTTCTACTAAACAAGTATAACATGCTCTCTATGTTGGGCTCTACTAAATATAAACATGCTCTGTATGTGGCTCTACTAATTATGAATAACATGCTCTTTATGTTGGGCTCTATTAAACATAAACAGACTCTTCATGTTGGGCTCTACTAAACATGATATGGTCTTTAAGCCATAAAGGAAAGGAAATGATGAACTTGAATTAATGTGTTACTTTTATATTATGGAATATGTGTTACTTTTATATTATGTTAAAGAAAAAATGATATAACATGGTATTACTTGGTAATCTTACGTGGTTAAAGTATCCTTTTGTATGCATGCATTGTTTGCGAAAGAGAAACATGGAACTATGTTCTGATCCCAGTAGCAGGCATTAGTTCCCTTTAATGTTAATGTTTCCTTACTGAGCGTCATAGCTTACCCATTACTTTCAATTAAGGTGCAGGGTTATGTTTGACAAATGGCAGTAGTTGGCTTTTGAGACTAAAAGCAACTGGGGGTGATATCTCTAAGTGTTGGCTTTCCAAGAGTCGGGTGTAAGCACTAGCAAGTAATGTTGAGGATCACTCAAGGTGGATTAGTGTAGAGGTTTTCAAGAGGTATCTAGTTTTCCATAGTTAGAGTTGTAATTGTTGATATGGGAAAATTTGTAATGTATGTATGGTGGAATGAAAAGGTTGTATTGGAAATTGTATTAGACTAGTCTTTTCAATGGTTTAGCTTCCACAATAATGATTTTAGCACATCTTACGAGGCTTCGTGACACGAGAAAAATTCATGTTATTCTCGAGTCATGGCTGAGCGGTCCGTATCCGAAAATGTACTCGGGTATCAGATCGGGTCGTTACAAATGCTCTTATGGTAGAAGGTTGGTTGCACGTTATTGTGTGTTTCTTGGAGACTCCCGAAAGTCTTGGAGCAAGAAAAAGAATTTAGTGGCTTGATCAATACATAATCTGAGTATATGACTTTAGCAAATCTTTCAGCTGATATGAGCTCATTTGGATTCAACACCCAATGAAAAAACTCCAGCTCAAAGTTCCTGAGATACCAGTGGTCCAGTGTGACAATACTCGTAAAAGGATCCAATCCAATGAATTCGAAAGAATTGAAAGAGGAGCCGTATGAGGTGAAAATCTCATGTACGGTTCTGTAGAGTGGCAGTAAGGGTGGCTTATCTGTCAACTTTTCCACTAGCATCCCAAAAAAACCAAACTCTGTTTTACGTAAAGTTGCCAGAGTACGATTAACCTTTGGATTTGAAATCACTGCTTATATACCCGGCATTGGCCATAATTTACAGCAATATCACTTCTCAAAATCCAATCTAACACCTTAAGACCAAACAAGTTTAAATCAATGCTCACTAGATCATCAACAATCTATTCTTAGTCCAACACATTTTATCATGTCATCAAGTTGTTGACATTCTTACCAAGACTCCTTCATCTCAGTGTCATCATTTCAACTCTAAGTTGAACGCGATACAAGCTCCATTTAGTTTGAGGGGAAGAAAAATAAATGAATGTGAAAATTTTAAGTAAGTTTCCCACAATCGATGATAATGATTCCAGATTGTTTTAACCATAAACATTTTAGTTTGAGGGGAAGAAAAATAAATGAATGTGAAATTTTTAAGTAAGTTTCCCAAAATCGATGATAATGATTCCAGATCGTTTTAACCATAAACATTTTCCATTAATTAGAAGTTGTGGGTCAAAAATAGTCGTTTTCTATAATGGAAAGAACATTCCATAAAGCATTAAAAAACAATAACAAAATCCAAGGAGTGGTCGGCTGGACCTAATTCCCTTTTGCGTCTATGATAGTGACCATTGGCGTCTCCCCATCGATAAATCAATTTTCGAAGTCAAAATCCACTGCGACTCGTTTTTACTTAATTTCCACAAGCAAAGCTGTAAGAGACAAAAGATAAGGAGGGAAAAATCATTGATTTGAGACTTTTATTCATAAGGTCAATGAAAAATAATTACATATGTCTTATATTGCAATGAAATCTCTAAAATGACACGTTTCTTTATCAATAAATAAAACTCATTACAACATTCAAAGTAGCCGTATCGGTTTTTTTTTTTCATCTTAAAGCCCCCGATATCCAGAATCCACTGGTCTGAGACTAATCTAGAATTCGATCCGGATTGTGCCTGCAGAGTTTGATTCTTACTCAGGGGTAAGGGACCTGCCAAGAGCTCTTTCAACATGACGCCTCAGAAGAGAATCGAACCGGTGACCTCCTTAGGTATGCTCAAGTCACTTACCGCATCAGGAGTATCTGTATCGGTTTAGCTTAACGAATTCTCTATATTGCTGAATCAAACATTATTAATTATCAACCCAAAAAAAAAAAAAAAAAAAAACAAACATTAGTTTACGTTATTTTCCAGAATATCTATTTATTGTTTTTTTCGAAATAATATCTATTTATTGTTAAATGTATCAGAATCTTCATTATATTATGTACTTCCTCAGTTTTTTTATCTGTAACATTTTAGAATTTGCTATGTTTTCTTATATATGTCATTTTACATTTTTAATGCATCATTTATTATTATTTCCTCTTTTACCAACAAATTATTTACATCTTCAATAAAAAATATATATTTTTTCAATACAAAAACTCTAAAAGTCTATTTGACTCACTACTACACATGCATATATTCAAAAAATCAAAGGACAACTTAGTCATATTATACTATATTTTAGGTTTATTAATTACTTTTTTAATCTGTTTGAGTTTTCTGTGCGACAGATAAAAAAACGGAGGGAGTGAATTATTAAAAAATAACTCTAAATCTAGAATAAATTTTTTTCTTAACTCACCGATATATCTATATATCTAAAAAATATATCGGAGGATAAAAACGAATTGAAACAAGGAAAATACCTTATTATATTAAAAACTTTATACTTGCTTTTGATACGACACTTCTTATCTTCATTACTAGCTTGTTGATTTGCTGAGATATCTAATTCTTATGGTAACAGGGGCGCCCCTTAGGGGGTGCAATGGGGCCATGGCCCACGGCCCCTCAAAATCGATGAATTTAAATGTCCCGTCAAATTTTTTACACAATATCATATATATTTTGTATTTTTACTTTGGGCTTGAATAACTTACCAAGCAATAAGGTATTAATCTAGTGGTTAGCAGTTAGCACCATGATATAACTTGACTAGTGACCAAGGTGAGTTTAAGCATTGTTGTATGCAGTTTTTGTTTTTTTTTTTAGGAGGGCCTTGAATTTTTTTTTTAGGCCCCGAGCCCTGTTGTATGCAGTCTCTTTTTTTATAAAAGGGATTTAATTTTTTTTTCTTTTTTTCCTCCAAGCCTAAATTTAGAGAAGGACGCCCTGATGGTAATGGCATACTAAGAACTCAAATAAGATTCAACTTGATCGAATTGAAAGGCTTAAAATGGGTGCATGAATCTTACCAAGGTTCTACTCCTTCCTCCTCCACCTAGCTAGGAATATTTGTTAATCCCTGTGTTTTCTATGGAATGTTGTTGGGGAGTGGTAGTAATTTGTCTAAGTGTTAGGTGAGAATGCACAGAGAGAGAAATGGCAAATAGTGTGTTTAAGGTGATTTTAAGGAACTGAAAATCGATTTGCGAACGTCGGGAAATCATGGGTAAGACTATCTCCAGTAATATCCCTTTATATCACCTTCTAACTATATCGTTTTCTGTTTCAGTTACACTTTTTGAACACTTTATAAACCAATTTACTGCAACAAATACCGTTTATACAATCCTCTTAAAAACAAAATTCTATAAATCAAATAAATTCCCTGCACAAATCAACTCAAAGCATATGTAACATGAAATCTGAAGACTCAATAAAACAACAAAAATAAACTAAAAGACAGCAAATTTCCTCCACAATATGTGAAGAATGAAGAACTTTCATGCTTCATTTGCTTTTAGACGTGGAGAAGAGCTTCAACATATTTGTTAAAGTGCCAAAAAAAAAAAACCAAAAAAAAAAAAAGAATAAAGAAAGGAAGAAATGAACCTTAAGAAAATGAAAGAGTGTCATACATATATGAGCAAAATTCTGTAAATGCACAAATGAAGAAATGAGTAGAAACAATAGGTAGGAAGAAGAATGAGGAGAGAGAAGAAAATACAATCAAAAGTGATGATCAGGGGCGGCTCCAAATGGATTGATTTAGGTCACTTGACCCCCAAAAAATTAAAAATTAAAAATTAAAAATTCCTATGTATTTTTTACACTATTTAGAACTTTTATAGACTAACACCTACTAACTGACCCGCTAATTTATTGAATATCGCCCCAGGTGATGATCCTGTTCACTTGACGAGAGACTTGTCATTTGGAGTTTTAAGTAGCAGATTTATAGTATAGAGAGTCATTTAAAGTTTCCATTGTAGTGCTAAGTGGATCTAAGTGACTCCAAATTTAGTTTAAGAGGGCAGTAAAAGTTCTCCATTGTGGATAGTCTACGAGGATACTAAAAGGTAGAGTTAACCCACTACACTTGTCTATGATGCTTCAGTATTTTGAAGTAGCACTTTTCCACCGGCTCAGCGGTGGGCACGGTCTCGCCCTTCCTTGGATCCGGAGAAGAACATCACTATATATGTTATGTATTTTTTCGCCCTTTAAAAAATTATATTCGCCCCCATAAATTTATATTTGCTCATTTCATCTATAATAATCGGATAATTTGACATAAAACTTTTATCATGTAAATAAAAATAATACATAGTTATTACCAAAATAATACATCTAACTAAGCATTAATAAGTTTTGAAATATTGGTTTCCCTAAAAAACAATGTTTGTAGTGTTAGAAATCTTTGTCGATCCTCTCAAAAAAAAAAAACTTTGTTGATAGGATTCGAATGGATAATGTGTTAAGATTCTGCGACATGTAGTAGTGTTTTTTACAATTATATAACGCGGAATGTGTTGAAGATCATAGTAGAAAACTGTACACTAAACAAGACTGGATCACCACAGAGTCAATAGGTCGAACACTTGTGCATAAAATCTATTGGAAGTTTGTTATAAGCAACTAACGGTCTATAACGGCCTCTAACTGATTCACAATGCACCTAGCTTGTATATAAAGAGTTGTATTCACTGCTGTAAACATTATTAAGTTGATTAATGAAGCAAGCGTTCCTTTCTTTAAGTTTTCCCTTCATGTTACTACTTTGTTGTCACTGTTCTTAGTTTTCCAGTTTTCTTTATCATGTTTCATCAAGATTTCATTATGGTATCGGAGCTTCTTGATAGCTTCCGCATCGTTTCTTGATGTTTACTTTGTTAAACATCTGATTATTGTTTGGTTTGCAGAAGAAATTT
Organism: Gentiana straminea; assembly: GCA_036785695.1. NCBI lineage: Eukaryota > Viridiplantae > Streptophyta > Magnoliopsida > Gentianales > Gentianaceae > Gentiana > Gentiana straminea. The sequence goes on along the minus strand of JAVUPR010000046.1, from coordinate 1,977,500 downwards.
CTGATTCTTCGTCTTTTTCCTCTGTTTCATTTCTGGTTTTCTGGTTTTTTTTTTTTTGGAATTGTTCATGGAGAATCCTGTTGTTCCTACTCCAATTCTACCAGATTTGATTCTTCATCCTAGTGAAAGTCCAGCCTTTGTTTTGGTACAACCTGTTCTTGATGAATCCAATTATCATAGTTGGAAGATTGCTATGCTAAATGCTATTTCTTCGAAGAACAAGCTTGGATTCATTGATGGTTCTGTTCCTATTCCACCGGTTGGTGATAGGCATTTGCCCCTTTGAAGGCAAAACAATAGTATGGTCAAGGCATGGCTTGGAAATGCAGTTTCCAAGAACATAGCACAAAGTATGATGAATTATCAAACTGTGAAAGAAATCTGGGATGATCTTGCTGATAGATATGGTGGTGGAGATGCAGACAGATTATCAGATTTAATGGATGATATTCAGGCCATAAAGCAAGGAGATCTTTCTTTTCGGAGTACTTTGTCAGATTGAAGATTCTTTGGGATCAATTGGTGTCCTTGACTCCTCCTCCCACTTGTAATTGTTGTCAGAAATGAGAACACAATGAGAGGCACATGTGATAAGATTCTAGAAAGGTCTCAATGAAAGTTTTTCCACGATGAAGTCACAGGTTCTGTTAATTTTTACTTTTCCATCTGTTAAGAGTGTTTATTCAATGGCTTTAAAGCAAGAAAGACAGCAGCATTATGGTAGTAATAGTCATGCTGCTGGTTTTGTTGCTAATCTTGGAAATGTCTCTGGAGTTTTTGATAAGGCAGCCTTGTTCACACAAAACCAGAATCATTCTTCTAATGGCAATTTCAGAAAGAATTACAACAATGGAAATAAGAAGCCACAATGCACTCACTGTGGTATGCAAGGGCATACAATAGATAGGTGCTACAAAAAGCATGGTTTTCCTCCGAATTTCAGTGGAAGGGGTAGAGAAAGATCTGTAGCTGCTCATAATGTTTGTTCAGATGGTGCTTTAGATCAAAGTTCTCAAGATTTGTCAGATCCTAAGGCCCCTGTAACACAATAGCAGTATTAGCAAATCCGGAATATTCTGAAGGCAGGATCATATTCTTTTCTATTGTCTCAAGATTCTAGAGATATTGGTTTCAATTCTATAAACTCTATTGTTCTTTCTACTAATTTTGGTCCTATGGATTCAGGTTTGTCTAAGTCCTTTGCTTGTTTTGACTGTATAATAGACAGTGGTGCTACTGATTATATTATTTTTAACAAGGCTTTGTTTAGTTCCTGTGAGCCTGTTGTTGATAAGTATGTGAGTTTGCCCAATGGTAAAGATATTAGTATCACTCACATTGGTAAGGTTAGAATTAATGCTGATCTAGTCTTGGATAATGTTTTATGTGTTCCTGATTTTCACTATAATTTGATGTCCATAAGTAAAATTATTAGGACAATGGCTTACAATGTTAAATTCTTTTTGGACTCCTGTGTGATACAGGAAATGATAAGTCTCAAGAGGATTGGTTCAGCTAATCTCATTAAAGGCCTAGTTCTTGCTATGACCTGCATATTGTTAATCTTGTACATTCTTCTGTCAATCAACAATTGCTATGGCATTACAGACTTGGTCATGCTTCTGATCAGAGATTGAAAGTTCTACAGAAGGATCATAATTACATTCAGATTCCTGAAGGCCAAGTCTGTGATATCTGTCCTATGGCAAAACAGTCAAGACTTAGTTTCCCTTTGAGTCATTCTGTTTCAAAATCATGTTTTGATTTAGTACACATGGACATCTGGGGTCCATATAGAGTAGTTGGCATCCATGGACATAGATTTTTCCTCACCATTGTTGACGATTTTAGTAGGTTATGTTGGATTTTCATGTTGAAAACTAAGGGTGAGGTTAGAAATCTAATTAAACAATTTTGTATGTTGGTTCAAACTCAGTTCAATAAAAGAATAAAGTGTTTGAGATCTGATAATATACTAGAGTTTGATTTACCTGATTTCTATGCTTCAAATGGTATTATACACCAGACTTCAGTGATCAAAACTCCTCAGCAAAATGGTGTGGTTGAAAGAAAACATCAACACATCTTGAATGTTGCTAGGAGTTTGAGATTTCAGTCTGATTTACCTTTGATATACTGGTCTTATTTTGTTCTTCATGCTGTAAATGTGATAAACATTACCCCTTCTCCATTATTGAATAACAAAACACCCTATGAGCTTATGTATTCTGTTAAACCTAAATATGATAATGTCATGGTGTTTGGTTGTTTAACCTTTGCTTATAATTTGCATCGTGACAGTAACAAGTTTGCAGCTAGAGGAATAAAATGTGTTTACCTAGGTGGAGTGCCAAATGTGAAAGGTTTTTATTTGCTAAATCTTCAGAATAGACAGATATTTGTTGCAAGGGATGTTATATTTTATGAGACCTCATTTCCTTATAAAGATGGCACTGCATCAGGTGATATCCAAGATTTACCTTTACCAGTTTCCTTTTATCAAGATATTTTTACTGCTTCTAACTCTATGCATTTTCCTCAACAAGTAACTCATCCTCATAATCATAATCATCAGAACCAAGTTCATGATCAAGAACCTGTTAATGAAATCATTGACCATGTTCATGATCCGGAACATGTTAATGATATCATTGACCATGTTGATAATGTTAACTTTCTAGATTATGTGGAAGAGTTACTTGCTAATGAAGATGTGAATGTGAGAAGGTCATCTAGAAATAGAGAAATACCCTCTTATCTTAAAGATTATGTGTGCCATAACATTTCCACACATACCTCACCTCACATTATGGCAAGGGTAGATACATTAGATCATTTATCTGCATCTTATAAATCCTACATTTACAGTACACAAGTCATAGAAGAACCTAAAACATACAATGAAGCAGTCAAAAATGCTGAATGGAGAGAAGCAATGGATAAAGAAATTCAAGCTCTTCAACAGACTAACACCTGGGAGATAGTTCCTTTACCCAAAGGGAAGCAACCAATAAGTTGTAAATGGGTGTATAGGGTAAAAAGAAAGAATGATGGATCCATAGAAAGGTACAAAGTAAGGCTTGTAGCAAAAGGTTATACACATCAGTTGGGATTGGATTACCTAGACACATTCTCACCTGTAGCTAAACTCACAACTATAAGGACTCTACTTGCTATTGCAGCAGCAAAAGATTGGAACCTATATCTGTAATAGGCCCATCCCCGACCCCTAGGGTCCACTGGGGTCTAATCAAGGGACAAGCCGGCGATCCACCGCCCAAGTACTAAAACTCCAAAATAAAACTGAGGGAACTAATACTTTATTCAAACGTCACCAAAACAAAAGAAAACCACATCCTTTAATTTTTGTTACATTGAAACAACTCAAAATTCAAAGCAAACTAATACCGAAACTTGACAACTAAGTCATTTGTCATATCAACATCGAACTCTTCACCAACTCCCTCTCCCGGGACGACCTCCAAGGTTACCCCACTTCTCACCACTCGAGTTCTTCTTCCATACATAGAAAAGAATTTCACAAACGTGTGAGCTAAAAATAGTCGGTGAGTTCCGGTGTGTGCCCGTGAATCTTTATATACAAAAATAGTAGTTACAAAACCGCTAAAATGTTACAACAAAGGCTTTTTTCCTTACCTGCACTTAATAGTAGTTAGTACATGACAAAGATATGATATTTGCAAAAATATAAACTTCAAGTAATTTTCTTGAATTTAAATCTATTAATTGCTTGACACCGACTTGGCTTAGTCGATGAGTCATTACCAACCAACTCCAGCATGTTTCTTTACCGCACTTCACAAACAAGCAAGCTATTGCCTGACAATTCCGGCCGATTGTCAGGGAAAGGATTCAGACTATCGCCTAGTGAACCTCCCAAAAGGCTCCAGCCAACCCCACTGCCCTTTGAACCATGACATAGCCGTCGGCCCTCGCTTTCCCGGCCATGCACATGGAACATTGGGGAAAACTTTTGGTACCATCACCTTAGGACTGTCGATGAACCAAGGTCAAGAGGCCCCGAGACCGGTGACTAGCCGTTCTGCGGTGCAATAACCCCAACTCACCTAGTCGCTAAGAGTTTTGCATTAAGCAAGAACAAGAATTGGTTATCATGATAATCTTTTCAGTAATTTTTCGATGATCGATGTATGTCAAAACCAAATTTTATACGACTATTATGACAATTATTATTATTATTTCCTTTAAAAATAAAAAAAACGAAAGATAGTATCATAAAACCAGTTCATAATCAACTTACGTTTCCTAATATTAATAAAACGTTAGCAAGTTGGGAACCAAATATTACTCTTTCAAAAGGAAAAAAAAACTAGGGATATACATACGTATATGATGCATTTAATGTTTAAAACTTGGAGTTGACAAGTGAAAATATAAAGCATGAGAAAGACACAGTAAAATAAAAATAAAATAAAAAAACAAAAAAACAAGAATCTATAACCAACCCAGTATTATGTTAAAAAGAGATCATTCTAGCAAAACAAATAAAACAAAATATGCATTGACTTCTCAAAAAGCTTCATTGGCCGACGAAACAAAAGCTATGATTTAATATTTGTACATGTACGTGAATAGATGTAGTCTATTCCTGAAACATTGGCTCAAGGGAACATAATGGTTAAGATAAAATAGAAGGGAAAAAAATATAGGACACCGTAAAAATAAAATGGAACTCACAGTGCTATGTTTTGATACTCCCTCTTTAATCCCCTTCTTCTGGCTTAATGATTTGAGACTTACACCCCTCCTCTATTTATACTGCCAAAGCCCCTTACTATTGATAACAGATAAGATGCAGTTTGAATTTTAAACTTTTAAAATATTGTTGTAACAACCTACACCTTATCACCTATATAATAGATATGATCTGTTAAAATACTATCTCCTAAAATCTAAACGACTAAGATACGGTTGTTGAGGATTGCTCTTATTCTTACTCCAATTAAAAGTGTTGACCATGCTATGGTTTTCAAAATAAAATAAAATATATACTTATATTTTTATATATATATATATATCTAAGCGTAAAAAAAAATCCTAAGGAATCATATTTGTGTAGTCACTTGTCAAATAAAAATAAAATATAATAAGTTTCAATTTATGTATATACACATTTCAAGTTTATGTTAGTCACCGCTAGTTCTTATAAAACCAATATAACATTATAAAACGAACATAATAGTATAAGGCCTGTTTCGTTAACAACCCAAAATTTTGGGGTGTTACAACTCTCCCCCCCTAAGAAAAGAATTTCGTCCTCGAAATTCACACCTTCTAAGAGACGTGGGTATTGCCGTCGCAACTCCTATTCTAACTCCAATTTTGCTTCCTAAGTTCCCTCATCTACATCAAGTGCCTAATAGATCCTTATCTAACACCTCAACCAAACCTTTCTCTGATACCAACTGTAATAGGCCCATCCCCGACCCCTAGGGTCCACTGGGGTCTAATCAAGGGACAAGCCGGCGATCCACCGCCCAAGTACTAAAACTCCAAAATAAAACTGAGGGAACTAATACTTTATTCAAACGTCACCAAAACAAAAGAAAACCACATCCTTTAATTTTTGTTACATTGAAACAACTCAAAATTCAAAGCAAACTAATACCGAAACTTGACAACTAAGTTGTCATATCAACATCGAACTCTTCACCAACTCCCTCTCCCAGGACAGCCTCCAAGGTTACCCCACTTCTCACCACTCTGGAGTTCTTCTTCCATACATAGAAAAGAATTTCACAAACGTGTGAGCTAAAAATAGTCAGTGAGTTCCGGTGTGTGCCCGTGAATCTTTATATACAAAAATAGTAGTTACAAAACCGCTAAAATGTTACAACAAAGGCTTTTTTCCTTACCTGCACTTAATAGTAGTTAGTACATGACAAAGATATGATATTTGCAAAAATATAAACTTCAAGTAATTTTCTTGAATTTAAATCTATTAATTGCTTGACACCGACTTGGCTTAGTCGATGAGTCATTACCAACCAACTCCAGCATGTTTCTTTACCGGACTTCACAAACAAGCAAGCTATTGCCTGACAATTCCGGCCGATTGTCAGGGAAAGGATTCAGACTATCGCCTAGTGAACCTCCCAAAAGGCTCCAGCCAACCCCACTGCCCTTTGAACCATGACATAGCCGTCGGCCCTCGCTTTCCCGGCCATGCACATGGAACATTGGGGAAAACTTTTGGTACCATCACCTTAGGACTGTCGATGAACCAAGGTCAAGAGGCCCCGAGACCGGTGACTAGCCGTTCTGCGGTGCAATAACCCCAACTCACCTAGTCGCTAAGAGTTTTGCATTAAGCAAGAACAAGAATTGGTTATCATGATAATCTTTTCAGTAATTTTTCGATGATCGATGTATGTCAAAACCAAATTTTATACGACTATTATGACAATTATTATTATTATTTCCTTTAAAAATAAAAAAAACGAAAGATAGTATCATAAAACCAGTTCATAATCAACTTACGTTTCCTAATATTAATAAAACGTTAGCAAGTTGGGAACCAAATATTACTCTTTCAAAAGGAAAAAAAACTAGGGATATACATACGTATATGATGCATTTAATGTTTAAAACTTGGAGTTGACAAGTGAAAATATAAAGCATGAGAAAGACACAGTAAAATAAAAATAAAATAAAAAAACAAAAAAAAACAAGAATCTATAACCAACCCAGTATTATGTTAAAAAGAGATCATTCTAGCAAAACAAATAAAACAAAATATGCATTGACTTCTCAAAAAGCTTCATTGGCCGACGAAACAAAAGCTATGATTTAATATTTGTACATGTACGTGAATAGATGTAGTCTATTCCTGAAACATTGGCTCAAGGGAACATAATGGTTAAGATAAAATAGAAGGGAAAAAAATATAGGACACCGTAAAAATAAAATGGAACTCACAAATCTTATGTTTTGATACTCCCTCTTTAATCCCCTTCTTCGGCTTAATGATTTGAGACTTACACCCCTCCTCTATTTATACGCCAAAGCCCCTTACTATTGATAACAGATAAGATGCAGTTTGAATTTTAAACTTTTAAAATATTGTTGTAACAACATACACCTTATCACCTATATAATAGATATGATCTGTTAAAATACTATCTCCTAAAATCTAAACGACTAAGATACGGTTGTTGAGGATTGCTCTTATTCTTACTCCAATTAAAAGTGTTGACCATGCTATGGTTTTCAAAATAAAATAAAATATATACTTATATTTTTATATATATATATATCTAAGCGTAAAAAAAAATCCTAAGGAATCATATTTGTGTAGTCACTTGTCAAATAAAAATAAAATATAATAAGTTTCAATTTATGTATATACACATTTCAAGTTTATGTTAGTCACCGCTAGTTCTTATAAAACCAATATAACATTATAAAACGAACATAATAGTATAAGGCCTGTTTCGTTAACAACCCAAAATTTTGGGGTGTTACAATATCAATTAGATGTAAATAATGCCTTTTTAGATGGTGATCTTTCAGAAAAAGTTTATATGCAAGCACCTCAAGGTTTTAAGGCAGAATCAGGCCATGTTTGCAAACTTATCAAATCCCTGTATGGTTTGAAACAAGCAAGTAGGCAATGGAACATAAAATTAACCCAAGCTTTGCTTGAGAGGGGGTACAAACAGTCCAAGCAAGATTACAGTCTGTTTATTAAAGGCTCCAATGAATCCTTTGTAGCAGTTCTGGTTTATGTGGATGATGTGCTCATTACAAGTCCTGACATGGAAGAAATTAAGGACATGGAAAAAATTAAGGAACTGAAGAATTTCCTGAATAACAGATTTGGCATAAAAGATCTTGGAAAATTAAATACTTCCTAGGTTTGGAAGTAGTCAGGTCAAAGAAAGGAATTGCATTGTCTCAAAGGAAATATTGCATGGAACTATTAGAAGAATATGGATACTCAGAGTGCAAACCTAGTGAAATACCTATGGAGGCTTCTATTAGTTTGCATAGCAAGGATTCAGAATCTCTCAAATCAAATAGCTATTACAGAAGTTTGGTAGGGAAACTACTATATCTAGGCTTGACATCACCTATGCCACACAACAACTCAGTCAGTATCTTGATAAACCAACAGAATTGCAGCTTCATGCAACTCACAAATTACTCAAATACCTGAAGAAATCTCCAGGTCAAGGCATCTTCATTCTATTAGAAAGCAACTTAGAATTAAAATGCTTTGTGGATTCAGACTGGGTTAGATGTAATGACACCAGAAGGTCTGTAATAGGTTTCTCTGTATTTTTTGGTGGCTCGCTTATAAGTTGGAGATCAAAAAAGCAAGCCACTGCATCCAAAAATTCCTCAGAAGCAGAATACAGAGCAATGGCCATGGAATCCTGTGAATTACAATGGCTCGCCTATCTTCTAATAGAGTTCAACATTAAATAGAACAAGCCTATTCCTCTATTTTGTGATAGTAAATCTGCCCTAAATATAGTTGAAAATCTAGTATTTCATGAAACCAAACACATTAAGATAGATTGCCATGTTATAAGAGACATGTATTAGCATGGTCTTCTAAAGGCCTTACCAATATCAACAGAACTACAACTTGCAGATTTGTTCACTAAACCTCTAGACAATTCCAGATTCCAGATATTGCTCAGTTCATATCCTCTCATCAACATTTACCAACCTAAATGTCCAACTTGAGAGGGGGTGTTGAAGATCATAGTAGCAAACTGTACACTAAACAAGACTGGATCACCACAGAGTCAATAGGTCGAACACTTGTGCATAAAATCAGTTGGAAGTTTGTTATAAGCAATTAACAGTCTATAACCGCCTCTAACTGATTCACAATGCACCTAGCTTGTATATAAAGAGTTGTATTCACAGCTGTAAACATTATTAAGTTGATTAATGAAGCAATCGTTCCTTTCTTCAAGTTTTCCTTTCATGTTACTACTTTGTTGTCACTGTTCTTAGTTTTCCAGTTTTCTTTATCATGTTTCATAAAGATTTTATCGGAATGTATAATCATGTTTTTTGCGATATATTAGTTTTGATTTTTCGGATCCAAAGAGACAGAAAAAACACTACTATATAATTTTGTATTGCAAAAAATCCTTAGAAGTATTGCCTCCGTCGCCCAGGATCCTTCGTCTGCCTTTGGCGGTGGGGCCAAAATTTTAAATGAAAGCACACTTCATTTACCACAGTTAAAGCATCAACATATGATTATTTCCAGGTAAAACCTTTATGAATTTTTATTATTATTATTATTTTTTTTTTGATTAAAACAAAGCCTCGGTTCGGTTCTGGGTCCCACTCGGGTCGGAGCTCCAAATTGACTCGGGGTGTTACATTTCCATTTTCATGTATGACATTGTAAGCCGGTTTGTGGCTAAACCGTGTTATACTTTATCTTATTTTCATATTCTGGGATTGTAGAGTACTAAATAAAAGATGTAGTTATACAACAATGTTTGTTTCTATTTAGGCGATGAATCTTGAATTTCTAGCACCGGAGGTTCGGTGCAGGCACCGGTCGTGTGGCGGTCTTTGGTTTAGTGAACCAATTGCTTTTCCGAGTCTTTCTATTTTCTTGTCGTTTCCACCGTTGTTTCTGATAGTTATGACTAGATGATTGACGTGAAAATCTTGTTTTATTTTATCTTCACGTGTCAGACAGTAATCTTCAGATAATTACTCGATATCCAAAATTCTGGTGTCACATGTTTCGGGTCATGAGAGATTTTATTTCGAGCAATAACCGAAAGATCTAATATGTTAAATACTCGGATTTTCGCGTTGAGCCGTTGCCTAAGCTTTTGTGAAAGATAGAGAACAATCACTTTCACTTAACAAAATTTTGGATTATTATAATAATAAGAAAGGAAATTTTTCTTGTACAGGACAAATTTTACAATACATCCATTATATAAATATTATATCAAATGACATAGATGACAACCTTTTATTTCTAACATTCCACACACAATAAACTGTATTATATGAAAAATAGTAAAAATAAAAGACTCTAATATATACCAGTTGGTATCAGTGGCGGATCTACATACAACCAAGGGAGGCAACTGCCCCCTTGATTTGAAAAAAATGCACTAAAATTTTTTGCCCTCTCTTAAAATTTTCATTTGCCTTGATGCAAATAGTTTGTGCTCTCTTAAATTTTTTATTTGCATTTAAAAATTTTATTTGTCCCCCTTATCCAAGATCGTACGTCCACCCCTAATTGGTACAACCTTCCTTAGAAGAAGACAATATGTGGGTTACGGTTAAGTTACTTGCCCCATATGATAATACAAACAATAATATGACACAAATTTTAAAGAGGATAATCTCGTTTGTTTTAGATAACCTATGTCATCCGCTTGACCAAAATTAGACAAATAATTGTCCTATATTTTTTTTAAAAATATTTTTGTAAAACCTTATGAGTCAACTCCTTTGCGTCCAATAAACGACGACGAAAAAATTCCAAGAACACTCGCCCTTGTTTTGTTCAACAATAGCACAATAAATTCAACATGATTAATTTGTTATTATTTAAGTAGCCATGTTTGATCCAGATGAGTTGTGGGAAACTATAGATGGTATTAAATGAGATTATTAGACATAGCTTAGTGTCACGTCGTAAAAGATGATAGAGTCACATGATCTAGTGTTCTGTAGTAAGGTTATGACAAAAAAAATGATAGTCACATGATCTAGTGTTCCGTAAAAGGTAATGTTAGTTATATATACATCATCTCGAAAAAAAAAATGGAAAAAAACATTACCTTCATATAAGTATGATTACTATTGAGTTTAGTAATTTAGATCATCTATTTCGGGGAGAGCGATCGATTCCGATAAATCTAAATATATAGTTACGAGAATCATTATTGATCCAGGAGGTCTTTAGGCGTCACAAATAAGGTCAATATTTTGTTTATTCTTGATAACTATTACACTTGTGTTGGAGGAAAAATAGTCCACACCTTGGCTGTGAATTATTTCACATGGTGTGAAATGCATTAACTACGTACGTACTACTCCTACCTTTCCCATTATCTTAGTTTTTAATTGGGGTGGTGGACTACATCATACTTCACAAGTTCGGGCTTCGGAGTAGGGGTGTAAACGATCCGAGCGGCTCGCGAGCCGCTCGACGCTCGACTCGTTAAATGCTCGTTCGGATATGGTTTTAATCGAACTCAAGCCGAATTCGAGCAGCTCATTATAATTAACGAGCCGAACTCAAGCAATTTAATGCTTGACTCAACATGCTCACGAGGCTTATCGAGCATTTTAATATTATTTTAAAATATATTATATTTCTTATTATTATGATCAGGACCGGCCCACCCATAAGGCAGGCCAGACACCAGCCTTAAGCCCACCGGAAGGGTGGGCCTCGGATTACCTGTTTTGCAAAAAAAAAAAAAAAAAAAAAAAAGACTCTCGACGGACCGACGGAAAATAAATTAACGGTTGCAATGCAAAACCGAACTCGACTGTGAACCTTCAAATCGAGCCGCATTCGTGTACGCAGGCATGCACAAGCCCAAGGGTAAATCTGGATTGGATTTGCACCCCCCCTGCGCCCGCGTAGAGAACGGTGTATAATGTTGGTTTCTTATTCCAACTACACTAAAACAATATCATATAAATATTGCTTCTTTTTCCTTCTTCCAACCAATGTGGGAGAAAAGTTTCTTCCCATTTTTCCTTTTCATAACACACACTTAAGCCCAATAGGCCAATATGACATATCATCAATTTTCCAACAAACCGACTTTAAGCGTTAATTTCTCATTCACTCGTTATCCGAATTGAATGATTCCAAATCCGTAATTCATCTACGACTCACGTAGTTTTCAGAATTAATAAAACATTACATATATTCTATACAAGAATATATCCGAAATACGCTTACAAAGTCACTGAATAAAATGATTATAAAATCATTTTTAATTCAATTCCACATTTTCTCCAACAAGTATCAAGTATGTTTTGTACTTTTGTTTATGCATATGATGATATGAATTTGAATTATTACTTCTAGGTATGTTTCGAGGCTATTAATGAACTCGAATTTTGTATTTACGGATGTTATAAATACAATGTTGATATATTTTGTAAGTATGTGTTCAAGAGAAAAAAAAAATTTAATTGCAAAGGTCCACCGTACCGATTCGCCTTAAGCCTCGGGTTTGGTTGGGCCGGCCCTGATTATGATGGACTTAATATTTCATGTGCATATCTTAGCATCTTTACCATTTTTTGAGCTGCTCGAGCTGAGCTCGAGTTTGAAAGGACTCAATATTTTTTTCCGAACATAATTGAGCCGAACTCGAGCATCTGTATTTTAAGGGGTCGCTCAACTCGTTGAGTAAATGCTTGACTCGGATCGGATCGTTTATACCCCTACTTCGGAGTACTCTTTTGTAATCATGATGTACGTCAGATGACTTGTATTTGTTAGTGTGAGTGTGAACCGGCCTTTATGTTATGTAATAGTATAAAACGTGCTTATGAAGTATCAAGATGTTGTATTGTAGTAAGCACCTTCTTTATGGTAGAGATTATGTATTCTGATAGTAACCGAGACTAATTTTCATTTCAATTTCCGCAATATAATTCTTTAGCGTACGAGGTTTCCTGATTAGAAAATATTTTTATAGCATTCTTCGGTTATGGCCGAACGGTCTAAATCCAGAAATGACTCTGGTTATTGGTTGGATCGTTTAATGGAATTGAAAATTCATACTTAATAGTGTTCACATGTTAACCCTTCAACCTTGGTCTTTATTTATTTATTTATTTATTTATATTTATTTTTAGTGAATTCAACTTTAGTACGTAATTGGGCAAGGAGAATGATTTAGACACTCTTATCCACCCAAAAAGTCACATAATCTAAATCAAATTGTTGACATTATTTTTCTTTTCTTTTTTTCATAAAGAATATTGAATTATTTAGATCATTTGTGGAAATTTTTTTTTTTAAATGCTGAAAAATAAAATATTTATGGTTTTATTATCCGAAACTATTTCGCGAATGAGTCGCGTCGGCGTTGTTTACTTCAAAACCGCCGTTTCAACCAAATGACTTTGCCCTTTTTTTTTTTTAAAACACCAAAGCCGCCGGTTGAACCAAATGGCTTTAACCTGGGAAAAAACGTGAGCATCCCGTATTGAAATGAAACTCGGTGCATATGAAGAAGCCGCTGGTTCAACCAGCGGCTTTAGCAGTTTATAAAACAAAACAGACGGGATTTTTCACCCATTTTCAGATTTCCAAACCCTAAAAACAAAAACCCCAAATTCTCTCCGCGGCGCCAACTCAAATTAGGCCATTTAGCATCAAGATTCTTACTTTCTTCAACCAAATCAAAGGTTTCATCCATAGTTTATCAATCCAAAGGTATTTTTTTTCGTTTTTTTTCGATTTTCTGCGATTTTTTCCCTTTTTTTTCCGTTTTTTTTTCTTTTTTTTATGCCAATTGAAAGAATTCTTTGTTTGGATAACGAATAAGTGTTGATATTCATCGATTTGTGATATGTGTAGAAGGTTGTTTGTTTAATTTTATTAGTTTTTGATTTTTATTGTGTATGTGGATTTGGTTTTAGGTTTTGCTTGATTTGAGATTTTTAAAGGGATGGAGATATATAATTATCCGTTGACTTGTTGGTGGAATGGTGAAATAGTAATTGACGGTGAAAATGTTACCTACAAAGGTGGTTGTGAAACCTTTATTATTGTCAATAGTAACATTGGTATGAATGAGCTTAAGAATGAGATATATGATGCTATGGAGGTTGATAGTACTAGATTTGACCTAAACGTGAAGATGAAATTCCCTAGTGTGCGAGGCTATAAAGTGTTAGCTTTAAGTAATGATCGTGGTTTAAAAGCTATGTGGGCAAGCGTGTTTCAATCGAAAGCCCCCTCTATGGATTTATATATTGAATTGACACCCATTGAACAACCTAACATGTCATTCACCAACATGCTTGTTAGTCAAGTTGAGGATCCCAATTGGTTTGTGTCTTTGTCGACTAATAATGTTGATGAAGCATCACTTAGATGGTAATATCGAAGGGGATGAGATTGAAGACGAGGATGATATGATGTTGTTAAGTCAGGATGAAGATAGTGGGGTAGACCTAGTATCATTAAAGGATCATGATATCGAGTTTACTAAGCTTCATTCTATAGATGAAGAATATTTAAACAGTTGGTATAAATCTAGTGATTTTCAATATAAGAGCGGTGGTGAGTTTGGGGTGGGGCAAGAATTTGCCAACAAAAAAGCATTGGGGCAAATTGTGACAACATACAATGTCGAAAGGAACCAAGTCTATAAAACCACGAATCGAAACCTCACACCGTCACATTCAAATGTGGAAGGAAACCAATTGCTTGTAGTTGGTATTTAAGAGCCTCTCAAAAGAATGTTGCATCGGATGTCTTCACTATCGTCACCTATAAAGGCCCCCACGAAAGCTCTTGTGTGGTTCACAAACCATCCATGGATCACCCGAATTTAAAGCGAGAGTTTATCAGCAACGCTATAAAGCCTCTTGTGCAAGCAGATTGAGGGGTGAAAGTTAGTGTACTAAAAGCCTTCATAACAAAAGAATTCAACTTCTCGATCTCTTATGGTAAAGCATGGAGTGCAAAACAAAAGGCGATAGGTGCTCTTTATGGAGATTGGGAGGAGTCTTACCAATATCTTCCTCGTTACATGGAAGCTTTGAAAGAAGCAAATCCGGGCACCGTGGTGCATTTTGTTAATAAGCCAACCCACGATCCTTACACTGAACAATTTCATTGTGTTTTTTGGGCATTTGGCCCCTCAATCAGAGGTTTCCAACATTGCAGGCCTGTCATCACAATTGATGGAACTCATTTATACGGGAAGTATCGTGGCGTTATGTTGATTGCCATGGGAGTTGATGCGAACACAACTTTTTCCATTAGCATTTGCCATAGTTGAAAAAGAAGATCACGACAATTGGAGTTGGTTTTTGGCTTGCATAAGGTGTTTTGTCACAAAACGTCATGGACTTTGTGTCATCTCTGACCGGCATGCGGGTATCCTATCAGCAATGTCTACAGAGGGTAGTGGTTGGGAGGAGCCATATGTTTTTCATAGATTTTGTATCAGACATCATGCATCCAACATCCAAAAGACGTTCAAAAATACGGATTTGAAAAAAATGTTTACCAACACAGCTATGGAACATCAAATTCGCAAATTTGATAAAGGGATGCAAAAGATCGGTGCACTCAATCCTCGTGCTAAGAGTTTGTTAGAAGGCATTCCTTTAAGCAAGTGGTCACTTGCTCACGACGGCGGGTTAAGATACGGTATCAAAACCTCTAATTTATGCGAATGCTTCAATGGTGTGTTAAAGGGGGTTCGATTTATGCCTATTCAAGCCCTTCTGAAAGCTACTTTTACTCGAGTAAACAAATACTTTGTCGATCGACGTGAAGTAGCAAGGAATAGGATGCGTAATGGTATGAAATGGTCGGAGAAGATAACGGTTCAACTCGAGAGAAATAGTGAAACTGCCGCTCACCATGAGGTTACTTGTTTCAATATACAAGAAGGTGTATATGGAGTGGTTACTAGACAAGGTAATCGTCATGGATGCATGGTTAATCGTAGTCACACGTTGAATCTTTCGAAGAGGACGTGTACATGTAACAAGTGGCAAAACCTACATTATCCATGTTCTCATCTTATAGCGGTTTGTCGCTCGCACTCCATAGACACGGATCAATATGTTGACCCTTTGTTCTCGTGTGGGGAATACTTTGGTTCTTATCGTGCATGCTTTCTACCTGTGCCTGACGAGGATTATTGGAAGACAATGACGGGACCGGTACTAGTAGTCAACCCCGCATGGAAAAGAGGCAAGGGACGTCCGAAATCTAAAAGAATCCGTAATGAAATGGATGAGTTACCAAAGACAAATGTTACATGTAGTTTATGTAATTTGCCCGGTCATAACAAGCGCTCTTGTCAATTGAAACAATCTAATTTGCCCGGTCCTTCACGGTAATGGTTTGTACCTAATGTCTATTATTTTTTTATTTTTTTTTTTGAAATTAAACATTTTCATTAATGTGTCTATTCTAGTATACCATGTTTATATTATATTCATTTGTTATATAGTCACTAATGAATTGTGCTTTATTTATGTAGATCACATGGAGCCGGGACCAATTAATGATAGCGTTCTAAGACTTCAACAACAACACCGAAGCAGCATCATCTGGGAAGGAGAGGTAATATAATCGTTAATGTTTGCTTTTTCGCAATAACAATTTGTTTCTTTATAAAAAATAGTAACATGTTTTTTTTTTGCAGGAGTGTAGGTCTCTCGTATGTCGCACGCATCTTATGTCAAAGCAACATTATCAGGTGCATGATTTGGTAGTTGATTTTTTGAGAGAGACACAGTTCTATGGGATCCACAGGTTGTCATTTGTCGCCATTAATGCCGATTTAATTACCGCATTAGTTGAGCGGTGGCGTCAAGAAACACACACATTTCATATGACAATTGGAGAGGTAGGCATAACGTTACAAGATGTTAACGTCTTGTTAGGTCTTAAGGTCGGTGGCTTACCTATTACGGGGACAACGATCATCGATGGGCCGATCTCTTAGAGCAAACATTAGGTATAAGGCCACCCGAAGGCGCTTTTAAAGGTAATACCTTGAAATTATCGTGGTTAAAAGATAATTTTCAAGGGTTACTGTGGATGCAACCGAAGAACGATTCATAGGTATGTTAGAGCATATCTATTATATTTGATAGGAGCCGTCCTCTTCCCGGATAAGAGTGGAAATAGGGTTCAACTAATATATTATCCTCTAGTGGTTGATTTGCACCGACTTGGTGAATATAGGCGGGGGAGTGGGGTACTCGCTTGTTTATACCGGAATTTGTGTGTGGCAAGCAAGAAAGGGGCAAGTGAAATCGGTGGATCTTTAGTCTTGCTACTACGAATTTGTGGTCATGGGAGCGTATCACCATTGGTCGACCTACACGGATTAAGTCACGTGTTACGGAAGAAGAGGGAGTAGATTATCCACTTGGGTCACAAATGCAAGCGGGAGTTGACCCTTTAGGATGTAAGTGGCTACGAGTTGAGCGGATGTATACCGATCATTTATCGGGGTTGGTAACCTATAGACATGCATTTGATACTATGACGGATGCAATGTTCACATGGCAACCATACACGTGGGACATCCTTAGCCATCTTCCGCCTATATGTTTTGAGGACACCGATGAGTGGATTGTAATTGCTCCACTCATTTGTTTTGACGTGGTGGAATGGCATTATCCCGACGAGTAGTTCGACAATTCGGTTGGCATCCAACGGTGCCTAATGAATGTGACACGGTGTCCATTTGCACTCGCTTGATAGGCGGGGAAACACAACGGATTATGCGCTTAAGCACGGGGATTATATTCAGTTGTGGGCCGATCGCAAATCATCGTTGGTTCCACGTGGTGTTCCTTACAACGGTTATCTTCACCACAATGATATGTACTTACAGTGGTACCGTCAGATCACCCGGCGCATTATTAGCCCTCAAAGTGCAAACGTTGTTGAAGACTATGAAACGCAACACAATTTATATCCTACCGCTGCCGACTATGAACAACTTGTAAGTATATTTTAAATTTTGTTTTCTAATTTCATACATAGAAATTTGTTTTATTTGTTTTGTGTTTACACATTTCGCGAACGACGGGGAATGTTTACTCGCTATCAAAATACGACTAGGTTGCTTGCGAACATGCCGGATGACATCCCGATGGCACAAGTGAGGCTTATTCAACAAATGCGGTCGATGTCCCTTCAAGTGTTACAAAACACAAGACGGGGACATCGATCCAACTTTGAACTGAAGAGGTCGAACATCCTAGCCCGGAACTTCCGCGATACGACTTTAGGAACTTGACAAGGGCTCAACCGACACCGATCGAGGAGGTAGACACACCGGCGAATGTTCGTCTTCACGTAGAAGAACGAAGAAAAGTCGTACACGAACAAGTTAATATGATCAAACATTTCTTTTGTTTTGGTTGTTGTAATACAACAATAACTTTGGATATGGTTTTTTTTTCTCTTTTAATGACGTAGTTTGCATGAATGTGTTTTTTGCAATTGATTTGGTTTTTTCCCTTTTAATGAATGTGTTTTTTATAATTGGATTGTTGATTTTGAGAATTTGAGGTGTTGAATATATTGTTTTGGGGCCGAAAAAGAAGATGCGAGTCTGGTTTGAGAATTTGAGGTGTTGAATATATTGTTTTGGGGCTGAAAAAGAAAATGCAGGCTGGTGTTAACAGGTTGTGGTAAAGCCGATGGTTGAACCAGCGGCTTCTTCATATGCACCAGTTTCATTTCAATACAGGATGCTCACGTTTTTTCCCAGGTTAAAGCCGCTGGTTCTTTGGTGTTTTCAAAAAAAAAGGGCAAAGTCGCTGGTTGAAACAGCGGCTTCGGTAAACAATGCTGACGTGGACCCATTCGCAGGAAATAGTTTCAGATGAGCGCCGAAACCATAAATATTTTATTTTTCAGCATTTAAAAAAAATTCTCATTTGTGTGCATTTTTTTCCCCAAAGAATTGATAAACAATAGAGGGCCAATAATATACTAAAAGTTGTTGCAATACGATCCATTAAGGAAAATGATTTAGGTATAGAAAATTAGTACCGAAAATATGCCCCAGCCCCCTGCATTGTACTACACCACTACCCCCTTCTAGCCCTCTCACCCTTAAGTCGTGGCATTTCGGTACTCCAATGTCGGTGTCTAAATCACTTTTGATCCATTAAAGGGGTTGACCCTCTTCAAAAATCTGAGGAATGTTATATAACAATCAAATACAGCAAATTAATCTACATCATAGATTCTTGTGCATAATACTAAATCCGTCTCACAAAAATTGGTTATTTTTTGTGGTGCATACAGATTAAAAAATTCAATTAATGTGCTATGTTTTGAGACTTCATTGACATATTTACCTTCCGGTTCATAATAAATGCTTGTTTTGGGACGTGAAATGAGTACAATAAATACATGTTGGACTAAGGGTACTTTTGAAAAAAAACATTAAATAATGCAATTGTGTTATAAAGTGACACTTTTTATGGGATAAAATCTTTCTAAAATGTGAATATTTTTGTGGGACGGAAGTAGTAGATTGATTAATCTTGGTCACATAAACCAATTATACAAAATTAATCTACATCATAGAATATTGTGTATAATATATTGATTGGTACTGTGTATAATATATTGATTAATTAATCTAAGTCACATAAACCAATATCACAAATTAATCTACATCATAAATTATTGTACATAATATATTAATTGATAAATGTCTTATCATTATTAATTGTTAGATTATTGTGTAATATATTGATTGATATAGGTCTTATCATTATTAAAGGTTTGAAAATAGGTTGTGTCCATTTGGTTGTGCCGGTAGTATTTATGTTTAAATTTAGGTATTAGATTAGGGTATTAAACAATAAAAAGTTTTTATAAAGTTTTTCTTTTCGTGTTAAAGTTGATCTATTCATCCGTGTCTTCCGCTAATCATTTAATTAAGAAAAGTTTTGTTCAACTACTGATTAAAATAGTATAAGACGTGGTCGGTAGATTTTAGTGATTAAAAAATTATTCACTTTTTGGGGAGGTTGACTTATATCATTGACGTATCAAGTTAGGTTTTAACTTTTAATCTCCTTATTGTTTCCTGGATTTTCACCTAACCCTAGAAGTTAGATCTGCACATATTTTTCATGATTGCCCGTGGTTGTCTGAACGCTTTTGACTTTAGTTTTTCCAACAGAAATAAACTCGAGCTAATAGCAAAAATTGTGAAACATTTTTATCGAAAAGTCGTAACTTAGCACTTTTCTTTTATCAGGGGTGCCCTCTGGGGGGGGAGGGGGAGGCAAGGATGTCATGACCAAGAGCCTCCAAAATGTACGAATTTAAGAGCCTGCAAAATTTTGACTCAATAGTGTGTGTATATATATATATACTAGGAAAATAGGCATTCATGCTCCGATCCGCACGAGCGTTGTCCCGGTTTTTAACCTAGCAATCAAAAACTATTAACTAAAATGCAATTTAACTAAAATATGACTTCACACATTTTAAGAACACCACAACGTAAATGACAGAATTAAGCCCCAATGTTATTATAGAACAAAATGTCGATCATTTCAAATGATGAATATTAGATACTTTGTGACAAAGTAAAAGCCACTGACAATAACAAAATGCTTGCTGATAAAAAGTTTCAACCCATGACAATAACAAAACCGCAAGGAACAACAATAAGATAATTAGGATGACATATACTACACAGAAGAAACAATTAATAATACACTATTAAACTGTAAGAATGGTTTATGAATATTATAGTTCCATCTATTCAACAAATAAATGACTGACTCGTTAACTTTTCTCCCTGAACCCGACGTTTAAGAGTTTGATAGGTGCAACACATGGTAGACCTGATACAAGTGGAACTTGAAATGGTATATAACTATTTTCCATTAGAATTTCCGTATCAACTAAAGGCATATAGATACCTTATACAGAAAGAAAAGGTTCAACAGCTGACCCCTTTTGCAAGTTCCACAACTATACGGCTACCGTCAACTTCTCGGGCATTCCGGCTGTGCCTTGCATCGTCTGCATCTCGAGGATCATTGAATTCTTATTATCAAATAAAAAAAAGTTAAAATGATAGTCTTTATAAGGCATATGCAAAATTAGCATGTAGTGATAGTCTTTCAGGCAAACAGTGAAAACATGCATCAACCCTAATTTGTTTAGCCCAACAGTGGCAAAATCATCTGCAACATAGTCATAACGGAGTAATCAGAGATCTAAGGGGGTTTATTTATTCATTTTTCTAGCAAACCCTAAAGTTTTATAAATTGCACAAGAATACCATAATCATTAAATTATGTCAAACACAATTGCAGAAGAAAAAAGAAAAAAGATATCAACAAAAAAACAGAATGTCAAATTTTATCAGAATTAGTAAACAAAAGGCATAGACAATCAGAACCGGTTCTTCACAACACTAAAACTTCTGCATTTTATAGGGGGGTGAATGGCATCAACACAAGGGAAATGGAAATAAAAACCAGCATATGCTTCAAAATTTCCTTCAACAGAAGCATATGCATAAATCAATGAAGCTGACTATTTTTATAAGACATAGGAGACATCCTAGTTGATATCACTACATTAATTTCAACCCTTACTAAATATATTAGAGATATCAGGCCATCGTTGTGATTTGTTTATCAGTCTGCAAAAGAAAAGGTTCAAGAAAACATCCAACATAATATTAATAACCATTAGTCTTTATTCTACCATGACATCTAACTTTCTTTATTGATAAGTTCTATTGGCGGCACGAACACGAAATCGCTAATTGACGCCATAATTATTTATTTATTTATTTAT
Source organism: Gentiana straminea (assembly GCA_036785695.1). Classification (NCBI taxonomy): domain Eukaryota; kingdom Viridiplantae; phylum Streptophyta; class Magnoliopsida; order Gentianales; family Gentianaceae; genus Gentiana; species Gentiana straminea. The sequence continues at coordinate 1,955,926 of JAVUPR010000046.1, read as the reverse complement.
TTATTTATTTATTTATTTAAAACAGAGTTTTATTCCATAGAACAAAAAAAAAACGTTTGAAACTCACAAAGCCGAGTTCCTAACTTTAGGTAAAACATACAAAAAAAAAACCTATAGGTCAAAAATCTTCTTTTTCTTACGGGTTCTGGTTATCCTCTGAAAGGGTGTAAGTTTTACTTTAGAGTCCTTATCAGAGGTATAGCCAGTCCGCCTAACATTGGGACCATCTAGGTTCAAAAATTGAAGCTCGGCTTGGATTCTATCAACACTCAACTGAGTCGAGTGCGTTGTATCCAACTCAGAAAGCATTTCAAAAGAATTTCTTGTAGTTAATGCTTCTGAGGTTCCAATGATTTTGCTAGAAGAGTGTGTAGCCGAGTTGGATTTAGTGACCATTCCTTCTTCATCAGCATTTTCCTTCCCTTTACATTTCTGAGAAAAATGAGCTGTTGAACCTGCTTTAGAAGATTTAAATGTTTGCTCCTTGCTTGATGTACCCTGCTGTGCTTTATAGATCATTGGGCCTGCGTTAATCTCCATTATAGCTGGATTATTGAGGCTCTGCTCTTGGGCTATAGTTAGAGTTGGAGTTGAGGTCAGAATTTCTGTTGTTGTGTGCTCAGCAGTCTGTGATCCCATGCAAGCATGGTCCTTCCTTAATTGAGGCAAACCGTCCTTAGCATTTTCAGCATTTAGTTTTATTGAAGGTTGCACAGGAATGGTTGTATTTGGAGCTGTTTGTGAAGCCTGCAATTCACCATTTTGCTCCTGCATTTGACTACTTTTGGCTGTACTTGATTTCCTAGCTTGCAACTGATAAGTTTCTTCAATTGCAACTTCATCATGTTGCAAGGGCAACTCAGTAGACCCTTTTTGTTCCCCACAACTAGTCATTTTCATGGTTGTAGTCACATGTTCTTTTTCAAAGTTGGGAATATCCATTTCCATTGTAGCTGTTGCGTTTGCAATAGGAACAGCTAATCCATTACCAGCTTGCTCATCCATTTCTGCATTGAATTGCTGTTGTTTTGGTCTATATTCTTTGTGGGTACTTGTATCCGTTTTGTGAGCAGAGTGGTGTAATTCAGGGTGTTTAATGGCGCAAAACTGCTCATTGTGACCTATATGCCAACAATATGTGCAGTAAAAAGGTAAAGCTTCCTCAATCTCTACTGCTTGCCAATAGCCTGTTCCATTTTCACTTTGTACCCACACACGAGATGGCAACATATCTAGTACATCAAATTCTACCTGTACCCGTGCAACTGAGGGCCGTTTAAGCAATTCAGTGACACTATCAATTCTTAGAGGCTTGCAAAATGATGATACTAAGGAGAAAATAAACTCCTGATTAACTAGATGTATCGGTAGCATAGGCAAGGATAACCAAATTGGAATAATAAATGATTCTCGATCAACTCGGAAATTTGAAGTCCATTTTAAGATTCTCATTGATTTCCCTTCAACATTCCAGATTGATCGAGAGAACAAACGAACATAATCCACTGTAAATTCGAATCTAAGAAGGACTTGCTTTCTATAAATTAAACCGACAAGCACAGTACCTTTGAAATTCTGTAGAGCAGTAAACCTTCGAATCGAATCCATTCCAGGTTTGCCTTGGGAAAATTTCCCTATGAGTGTGGTCTGGAATTTCGCTGCGAGTGATTCTTCAATTCGATGAGGGATGGTGATTGCCGGCTCCCCTTTGAAGGTGCCATGAATAAATTTTGGAGGAGTCGGAGAGATTGCAGAAGGATGGGAATCGGACAGATGGAAATCATTCGCCGTTGCCATGGAGATTTGGGAGAGCAAAACCTAGAAATCGCCATTGATGAATTTGGGGATGAAGCAGGGGGAGGGACGGTTGAGAGAGTTTTCCATTTTCCTAATTGACGCCATAATTATTAATTATTACAGTATAAGAAATTTATGCAATATGGATCATACCTTTAGCAATTTCATTATGCAAATAGACAACATCATTAAAAATCTCAGTAAAGTGTATCAAAAGAAATGTGAAAATAACACTAATCTATTTTTGCAGGCGAGATGTGTAATCATAAAGATTGGTGTTGAAACATAATATTTTTATATAATTTCGTACAAATGAAAACAAGCTAATAATTTACAACTCCCCAAGATAGAAACAAAGTTTCCCAATTCCATTGTCCCTAGCGTTTTTATATATTTTACATAAGGAGTCAAAACCCCATATATATATCCACTTTACTCACTTTCTCAATACTCTGTTTCCATGTGTATTGAGAATACATAAAGTTATTATATGGATTTTGGGAGCTAAAACAAATATTCAGATTGGCCTTAGGTAGTATTAATATTGAGGGGTTTTGGTGCAACGTGGATTTGGGACGCATACCTGTACTTTGGCCCTTCAGTTCCAATAACTGGAGGCTCGTTTAAGAATACGCATTTGCTGCTGTTCCACCTGCATATACATAATAATTTACATAAATCAAATACCCAACTTAATCAATCAATGATAGTTATTTATCTTTTACACATATATAGAGTTATTAACATATAATAAATGAAATATAATAAAACATTAATTACCAGCCATTCTTTTGAATAATTTTCTCCAATGGCTCCGATTTTTCAGTATCTTTCATCTGAACCCCTGGCTTCGAGGCACTGAGCTTGATCTTCTTTGTCTCATTTTACCCTTCTCAAACTCTTCCTCCTGTCGTCAAAATCAAAGAAAAAATAAACCCCATTAATTACTCAGTAGCTGTCCAAATACTCATGAAGTTATATATATATATAAAAGTAAATTATTACTTGGATCATCTTCTCTGTGTGTGCAGATAAAGCTGAGAGATGCTGTTCCACGTCAAAGAACCGGTATTCACCTAAAATCATGTAAATTGTGGTCATAAAAAGAATCTAAAGCTTTTGGATTAATGCGTACGAACATATCTTACCCATCAAATCAAATGTGGCAACATCAGAATCTGCAATGCAATTGAACACCAGCTTACCGAGACCAATCAGACAACCCCATAAAAAATAAAAAAGCCAACACGGTAGGGATTTTGTCATTATATTGGTTTTAGGATTATATTTCAACCATAAGGATACGGTTGAACCATAATCAGACCGCGGGACAGGGACACTTAATCAACTGAATAATAGGGCTCAGTGACCTAAACCAGCCATTAATCGGATGATTAAACCGGACGACTATCATCGGGTGTAGACCTTCAGTCAAACCTAAACCGGGCTAGAAATGTAAATAAATCAGCTATTATACCAGAGCAAACCGGTTTGTAGCACAAGTCTGAACCGATAGATAATTCGATTTCATAGCCGTTAAAAGTCCGACTTTTTGCCATCCTCTGAATCCAGTTAGCCACAGACCTAATTCTTCACCAAATCGCACAAAATCAGGCAGATATCACATTCAAATTAGTAACAAATGATATAGACGATATTAACGAGAAAAAGGATTCACCTTATCATTCAATTTGACTGCGTATCCTTCGAAATCGGGGAGTAAATGCTGAAATCAGCATCGAATCAGCATCGTATCAATGAAAGGTCAGACTTTTCATACCCAACACCTTCACAACGGCAATAAGCAAGTAATCAGGCAGATGTCGTTCTCAATTAGAAAAATAAATGATATAAATACGATATATAAAGGAATGAATGCACCTATATTTCGAATCAATCGAATCGCGAATTGAATGCTCCGAAAATCAAGCCTTCATTGTAACCCACGTTGCTGTGAATTTGGGACGGACTGAATCATCACCGAATCAGCCTATGATCCCATTCATAGAACCCAAAAAAGCCTATGCACCAAACCACCTTTATCACAATTAGAACAGCTTTTATGCGGCACAACACTGAAACAGTAAGGAGTGATGTTTATTCCATCAAGTAACAATCATACCATGCACATTTGATTCCAATATTAGCAACACAATGGTTTATCTATATCAGCATGTAATAATTAGAACCTATCCATGTACCAAACCTAATGAAAACAACGACTAAACATTATGCAATCAGCATATATAGACTACTCACCGTATAATGTGAACCATAGTCTATTTCTAACCAACACAACCCAAAGAGGAAAGGAAGTAACCAATCATATCTATGTCGTTAAAGAAGTGCAGGCCTTTGTAATTGAACCAGATTAATATCAGTAAGGAAATACGGGAACAACATGCAACCAGATTGTATGTCAAAAAAAAAAGGATGGGAGCTGCATGTAAAACCTAGTCATTCCATTCACAGAACACCAAAAAACCTATGTACCAAACCACTTTTACCACAATTATAACAGCTATTATACAATCACAACACTGAAAGCAAACTATAACATACCATGGATGTCAATTAACTAAAAAAAACACAGCTAGTATGCAACCACAACACTGGAACCAGATTGTAACACAGCATGCATGTCAATTAAGGAAATAAACCACAAAGATTATGCCTAACTTAGATTTAAAGCCTCTCAAACATACCAGTAAGAGCTTTGTTGGTCTGAATCACCCAGAAATCTGATGCCTTTTACTTGTAGAAGCTGACTCAAAAGCAGTGTGGGATAACAGATTGAAAGCACAACTGGTCATATTTAAAGGCAAATCAGCTACGGTCCCAAAAAAATTAAAAAAAATTTAAAAAACAACTGTTTAATTTTATATAAATTTAACCTGTACTTACATGCCCAATTTTCTTCATATCAAATAGTATGCATGACCATGCAACAGGAATCTGTCATCTCTCGCGCCCACCTCTCTGAGGGTTTGGCAAAATAGTCGATACCACTCCACCTAAGCACCATCGGAAATCAATCTGAGCCACATACATGAGCAACTCATCATTCCAGCCACTCAATGGCCCATCTTTCTGGCTACAGAAGATTGAATCGGACATTGAAGGGATGGAGCGGTGACAGCGAAGAAGAAAAAGGGGTTCACCCGTTCAACCATCGGAAAACAGAAGCCAACAACTCCCGTCCTTTTTTTTAACCAGTATATAATCTAATATCTATCTAATATATAACTACTAATAAGTAAGAAAATATATATATAACTAATAAGTCAGGAAATAACGCTGAAAGAAGTAACTGGAACACCAAAAAGAATAAACGGACTGGGCCCAAACAGATAAACGGACTGGGCCCAAAATAAAATACTTTTGCAATGGCAATTTGAATAACATACAAAATCTTTGTAAGACTTTGTAAGAACTGAACATGTCACTCAATCCTTTTCTTTCTTATTACTAGTAGGAGGATATATATATATATATATATATATATATTATTTTTAAATATGAATAAGGTATTACTCTAATGGTGAGTACTCAAGTATAACTTTTTAAATGACAATGGTTTGATCTTTGCTAGAGACAAGAATTTTTTATTTTTTAGTTACTTTTAGAAGGGCCTAAAGCAATATCTGGCCCCGAGCCTAAATTTGTACAGGGACGCCACTGCTTTTATTTTGGTTTGACTAGTCTCTCATCTTTCATTTTTTAACAAAAATGATCCATCATCTTTACCGAATAATTGTGACTTAACCTTCCTCTTTTGTTTTAGTTTGACCAGTCCCTCATATTTTATTTTTTGCAACTTTGCTCCATTTAACTAATGGAACAACATTTCCATCTTTTTTCCCCCTCATTTCCAGGCTTTCTTTCTTGCCCCGATCTTCTTCTCTGGTAGTTTCTTCCGGTGATCCTGATTCTTCTGCTTCCAAGCTCTTCTTTGGGCTTGCATCTGCCTGCTGGTGTTGGATCGGAGTTTACTGAGGGTTGCGTCAGAGTCGGGGTTCCGTGGCGGGATTTGTAAATCTGGTTTTTCTAGCGGTCTCTTTCTTCTTCTGTTTTTGGAAGCAGATCGGAGATTTATGCTCCTCCCCATCCGGAGGCTTAGCCCCCTCCTGGCCTTTCTCTGCAAGCTCGGTTTGTATGCGATGGTGGTTGCTAGATCTGTGGTCGTCTTGTATGGTTCGGGAGCGGATCTTGGGTTTTTCAGCTCGATGTCGCCGGCGGCTACATTGCTACGTCCGTTTTTGCATGTGTCTCCTCTCGTTAGTTATTTCTCTGGTTGGAGTGGTAATTTTCCGGCAGTGGAAAAGTGAATGACTATAGAAGTATGGCTCTTAGTTGATAATTTTGAAAGGAAAAATGAACCGAAAAAAGAGAAGGAAAAAAAGGGATTGCAACGAAGAGGTGTTTTATATAGTTGGTGGGTCGTCAAGCCACTAAAAATAATTCACCTACAACCTCTATAGCTAGTATAGTAGAAGTAGGGGTCAGACCCACAGGGAACGGTGAACTTATTTCTTCTAAAATTTATAAAATAAAATATATTTTTGTTTTTATCTAATTTCCTACGAAGAAAAGAAAAATAAACGAAGAAAAACCCTAGCTAACTAATTATTTCGCCCTCAATTCCTACGACTGATCATCGATTCAATGATGACTCGTTAACTTATTAATAAATTGGTTATAGTTGACCACAACCGTGAATCAACCAATCTCTCCTACAATCGTTAATGAGGACAACCGTCACTAATTACACCATAATTATGGCACACTCCGCAACGACCGCCCGGAGTTTGGTGACACAACAGCCTTAAAAATTAGAGAGACTCAATTACTAGGTATTAATCCAACCGGCTTAATTTTAACCATAGTATCATCTATTTTCACAACAGAGAATCCTACGGGTTACGAATCGGCAGACAATGTGTTGTTTACCAATAAAACCCAATTTTTTATGGTAACCGCCTAAGATAGATTTTAATACTAAATCAAAATGATCGCCTAATTATCACGCGCCGACAACTAAACGAATAATTTTAATCATATATCCGTGAAATCAAAAGATAGATAAATACTAACACTCAAACGAGGAGAAAAACATTTAGATCTCATGATCACATAAAATCTAGGGTTCAATAATCAATTAACTGGAATAGAAAATTTAACTGATCATAAAAATAAAATAAAAATAAAGCAAAAGCTTGTACCTTAGCAACGAAAAAAATCAAAGAAGAAAAAAAGTTGCCGGCAATCACACAGGTATGCGCAGCCTTTTATTTTTATTTTTCGTCCAACCTACTCTTCCTCCTCCCTTCTTCCCAAAATAAAACATAATATAATACTAGTCTTTTCTAATTCCGGATACTAATTTCGGCAGCCCATCTGGTATTCAAAGCCTTAATAATAATAATAATAATAATAATAATAATAATAATAATAACTAATTATTAAAATGGTCCTACTAATAATAATAATAAAAGTCCAGTGTGACTAAAAAACCATAATTCACGGTTAGCTTCGACCGACTTTGTCTTATATTCAATAGTCGGGATCCCGAAATAGGTAGAAACTGAAATTCTCGAACTTTGAAATTCTTATTTTTCTGTATCTTCCACAAAACTTCCAAAACTGCTCTAAAAGTACTGAAATCTTTCATCACCGCTCACGAGCTCTTAAAATCAGAAAATCATCCAAACATACCCAAAACAAAGCATCTCTCGACAAAATAGATATAAAATAAGCACAGAAAACACCATAAAATACGCTCTCATCACTCCCCCACACTGAGATCATTGCTTGCCCTCAAGCAATGCACTCTCATCCCCAAAAATAAGAAAAGAAAAATGCATGATCCTAAATCCTAAATGAATGACCTAAAACTACATGAATGCAAAGCACCGCAAGAATTCCATCAATGACCCCCGTCCAACTGTCTCATCAACTTCATGCTCCATAATGAAAATCAAATGGTACTCAAACAAGGCACACCACACACAAGTGTTCATACAACTAACTTTAACTCACTCGATTATAAACTTTTAAAGTGGCAAAATAAAAGAGTCCCAACTTGTCCTCACGACCTCACGGGTAAAACTCTCAATATAATGTACAAGGACATTTCACACACCCTCAAAAATCAACACACAACCAAGCATTAACATAAGTTTGCATATCAATCAAATCTCGACCACTATGCATTCAAAATCCAATGTACAAATCATGAGGTCTTTATCAAGGTTGTAACTGGGCTAGGGACTGAAAACAAGGTAGAGAAAGAGGGAAAGATAGAGGCTAAATTGTCAAGAAGAATGCACGAATAATCACATCTATTATCACGTAGTCGCGAAAAATGATTCCAACTGAAATGCACAACATGGCTCATATAACTAAGAATAGAGGTGCAAACAATATTTTCCAAAGGAGCTTGCAAAAATTGAGTTCGGAAACAAACTTCTTCTTCAATATATAAAACACTTCTTCGTTGCAATCCCTTTTCTTTTTTCATTATTTTTTTTTCAATTTTTTTCAATTTTTTTTCTTCAACAATTCATCTTTCTTTCTTTTTTTACTCTAGATTTTGCACTACACTTCATAACATAATCTCGAGCCATACTTCTCTAGATATTCACTTCTAGGTATTTCCCCAAAATTTTAATACAACTATTCATACAATCTCTTGACAATCGGGTCAACAAAAGAGGGGATATCGTAAGAAAATGCTATGCGTTTAATTTCTGGAGTTCGTCAAAAGAAAGGGTCAGGCTAGAAGGGGCTTACTTGGGGGTATAAAATATAGGTAGGCCAACAAAAGTGGGTCTAAAAGGGGTTAAATCCTAGGTGCCTCAATCACTTTAAGTGCACTGAACCAGTAAAAGTGTGGTCCCGAAATGCATGTCAATGCAAATTCTAGAATGACATTGGGAGTGTGGATACCACTCAAAGGAAGAAATGAGCGAGTGCGCTCTTTAGCTAGGTGAAATCCTCACTTTTAAAGTGTCTTTTTGTTAGGGCTCAATAATTCTACCTCCAAAGTTCACAAACAAGTGACCTAAGATGAATGTGTATCAACAAAAGTGTGTGATTGCATTGATCAATTACAATGTGATTGACGTTGGTGTTCCACAAGGAACACCAGTGTGACTGACGTTCCCTATATAAAAAGTGTTAAATCTTAGAACGTCAGTCCACGACTTTTCACTGGTGTTCCTAGTGGCACACCAACGTCAGTGACTGTGCCACAACGAACACCAGAGTGACTGACGTTTTTTTCATCCGAAAAATAATCAAAAAATGGGTGCCGAAAGTAATTGCGGGGTGCCTTTAAAACCCGCCTAAAACTAATCTTCCTAAAAAAAAGGTATTAAAAATAATGCAAATAAAACTTGGGCTTGGCCCATTTTGCTGTCTAGTCTTTAGTTCATAGTTTATAGGCATTACATGGAACAGCAAGAAGGATATCTATCTATCTTTTATTAAGAGTGAAGGGAGCTTCCCTCACGGTCATCCACGTCGCCTATGTTAGCTGCTGACACGTGGATTTTTTTTTGTGTTGCTTTTTTTCCCCCTCGACATCAAATGTGTATATATATATATATATATATATATATATATATATATATATATATATATATATATACTAGTGAGTTCTGGCCGTGCAAGGCACGGTGATGAACGGCCGCTGAAATACATCATAGCAAAGAAATTGGGTACACAATTGAGACAACACCTACAAAAGTTTTAATGGCCTACAACATATATCAGAAATGCATAAGCTTCATTACATTACATAGAAAACGCTTGAGATGTAGAATAGCGCCTTGGTACAGAACAACCAAATGCTACATTCTAGGAATACAATATAAGGATAATGTATTGCATAAATGGAAAGAAGCTGCTGTTGAGACCATGATCCTCAATCTATCAAAGATCAATCACAAAAGACAATGGCAATCAATTAGGTATGACTGCATTTTTAAGAAGGAAAACGGGGGAGCCTACCCTTCACGAAAAATTGCATTTTTAAGGGCAATATATTAGCATGAGAAAAGCAACATTGAAGGGTACACTACAATTGACTTGCAAATTGACGACGGATTCATACAATTTACGTCATCAAAATAGAGAACAGATCGTTTTTTCAATGCAAACAAAATGAATTAACTTCAGCAAATGAAGTTACCTCTATAAATCTCCTGCCGGTAACATTTGGTACGACACAATCGAAAGTCAGTGTCTGGATATCAGTAGGTTCAATGAACGACTCAGATTTTTCAACTATATCAGCACAACATTCATTGACCAGATATTTCCCCTCAAATGCATATAGTAACCTAAACAGTGCATGATGTATAACATTTATATGATAAAAATTACGATGTTTTATATACATTATCGACTCTTTTTATATAAAATATAAGTAATTATAACGATAATCTTATAAAATATTAATAGTTATGAATAAATCTAAATACTATAAAAATCAAGTAAAAATGATAAAAAGTTATAAATTTTGTACCGGGTTAATAACCGGAGTGTCGTGTCGATTCACGTGGGTATTTTTGGTATTTTATTTACGGATCTTAGGTAAACCAAGACCCCGAGTGACGACACTTTTTGGAGTAAAATCATATCTTTTGAAGGAATTAAGGAAGTGCCACGAGTTTTAAAGTTCAAGTGGATCAATGGTTCGTGACACCGTATCAAGTTATATTTTCGACGAACAAATGTCCCATCAAAAAGGCATTTTCTGAAGAAAAGTCCTTCGGGGAAGTTGTAGATCTTCTCAAGAGCTTTCCAACGCATCTTGAATTATGTCATTTGGAGATCCATAGCTCAAGTTATGATTTTATCAAGTTTCAGATCAAGTTTGGAAAAAATCTATCCGGATCGATCCGGAATTACCTCGGATCGATCCGAAGAGACATGATGATTACCCAGCATGTGGCCCTGCAGAGAAAAATCCAGGGGATAAGATTTTTTGTTCCCGGATCGATCCGGCCCTTTCTCGGATCGATCCGGCTTGGAAAAATCTCGCCTATAAATAGAGCGAAAGATTGCGAGGCACATAGGGGGGTACCAAATATATTTTCTTTACCTTTTTTTATTAGTAGTAGGTATGTATATAGGCCTTATGCCATAAATAAAGTAGTATCGTATAATGCTCGAGAAATTATCGAAAGATCAATGTTGTTGAAGTCGTTGTAGCATCCGGAAGAATACGACTTTTCGATTCAACTCGTTGTAATCGGGTAAAACTTCTAAAGTATTTATGTTTGTTATGTTTGTTTTTATTTTCGTATAATGTTAGTAGGCTAAATCTAATAACTAGCCAAAGTTATGTAATCATTTTATTTCGATCTTTTCGGTAGAGGAATGTTGTCTAAGTAAAATTGACTAAAATTGAGTTAATTGAATCTTTTTCTATTGATAAAGTTTGATTCGAAAGAATTCATAATCTAATTAGGAATTGACGCTCAGCAGTTAGGTTATGAACTCGTTAATAGAAAAACCGGAGGGTAAAAATTGGCCGAGTGAATAACGTGACAACGGAACCCGCTTTCCTACCCGGGGGCGATTTGTCCTAAAAAGATGAATCTTATTGAAATTTGTACTCGAGATCGTAATAATGTTAAATCATCGCTTTAATTGAAACTTAAACCGGAAAGTTGAATCGCCCGGCCTTGACAACCGGAGCCTTTAAATAAAATTGACCGTTTGATGAACGGAATGACTCCTTTTATTCGAGAGGTAGAATCGTACTCGGGACCTGTTCGGAAAAACCGTAACGATTGTGGATCTTGGACCGATGACAATGGACATATGACAATTTCGTACGCTTATGTAAGGAGGAATTGTTAACCTCGAGAGTGCACCGTTTCATTTACTCAATTGAACCTAATATAAAAGGAAAGATCGAGCACATTCCATTCACTGAAAAGATCGTATAAATCAATTATATAAACTTTGGCTAGTTCTCTAATAATATATTTGGCATCTATATATTTATATCTATATATATACTTTACAACTTATGCACATCTATATATATTTATATATCTATATATATTATATTAGAATAACTTTTAAATTACGTATTTATTTTATGTTGACTAGAATAGTAGTGATCTGTGTTATAAAATTGCGGTTTAGATCGAGTTAATAACACTCTTTGGTGTTTAACCACACTTAGAAGAATTACTAAGTTCCCGAGGATACGATACTCGACTCACCATACTAGCACTACGGTTTGACCCGATACACTTTGTCGGTTAAGGATCGGTATTAGCACTAGAAAAGGCCACGTCGGCTTTCTCGGCGCCGTTGCCGGGGAACGACGCTAACTTCTTTTTTGTGTCTATGGTTACTACTTGTATTAGCTCAAAATTCTCGAGAATAAGTCAACACTTTTCTTATCTCATTTCTATTTTTATTTTCGTCGGTACTTACCTTATAGGTAAGTTACCATTTTTTACTACTATTAATTTCGTGTTATTTTCTATTTTCGTTAGTTGATGACCGAAGTGGTAAGGCCCCACTCACTCCTTATAAGCCCGACATAAACACTTACGAAAGGCAGTTAAGAGTAGAGAGAAAACGTGGTCATACTAGTCAGGGAAATCTTGACGAATCATCTTCAAACAGAAATACGAGAATGGCTGAAATCAGTAATGAAACACCTGAACAAGGGCTGGAACATGCTCTAGGGCATGGACAAAACCCTGTTAACCTTAATAATCAAAATAATAATAATAATAGAAATAATCAAAATCGGAACCAGAATAATCGTAACAACCCAGTAAACCCAAGGCCTATCTGTGACCAAACCATAAGAAGAAATCAGACTAATAATCCCATACTTTTACCTAATGAAGGAGCGAATAATTTCGAGATTAAATCTCATCTTTTTGGTTTAATTGACGCAAGAGCCCAATTCCTAGGAGAAGATGATGAAGATCCGCATCATCATCTCTATCTTTTTGAAGAACTCGTGCAATACGGCCAAAAGTCAAGGTGCTCACAAGGAATTAACAAGGATGACTATGTTTCCTTTTTCTCTAAAAGGACGAGCCCGAGATTGGTTTATGTCTCTTCCACATCATTCACTTACAAGTTGGGAGGAGATTCAAACCGAATTTACGAAACAATATTTCACTCCCGGACGGAATTTGGAATTAAAAGTCGAGGTTGCTAACTTTAGACAAGGATCCGAAGAAACGCTCGGGAATGCACTGGGAAAGATTTAAAAAGCTCGTTAAGAGCTTGTCCCGACCATGGTTATTCCTTAGATATGCAAATTCAACTCTTCGTCGTAAATTAAGAAAAGATTCACGTGCTTGATGTAGATCATGCATGTGGTGGTTCGTTAATGATGAGTGAAGCTCAAACGAGTTTACGATGCTATAGAAAAGATTTCCAAAAATAACGAGAATGTGGGAAACCGGTTCTAGCACCGGAAAAGTAGCTTTTGCGGGAGAATGTACGTCTAATACGAAAGTTCTAGCACATTTAGAAAATTTGAGTAGGAAATTTGATGGTTTACAACAGAATAAGAACCAAAGTTCGAGAAAATAGTACACCAACCGAATACTCGAATCGGATAATATGCCATTAGGGATTGAAGAACCAACAGGATACTCAAGAGAGGAGGTGAGTTTTCTTCAACGAAGATAGGAATTTAAACAATGCTTACTCAAACTCGTTTAATGCTATTAGAAGAGATCACCCTACTTATCGATGGTCCGAAAACCCTAGTAAGCAAGGACAACCGCCGTATCCGGTTCCATATAGGAACATGAATAATAATCAAGTTTATCAAGAAAACACGTCTAATCGAATTTACAATCATTACCTAGATCCTATCCTCAACATACCACTCAAAGTATACCAAGTAACTCAAAGTTCAACTCAAATTTCGAAGGAGTTGAAAAATGGGAAAAACTAATGGAAAATATGATGGGTGTAGTATCTACTCAAGCTAAAAATATAGAAACGATGGTGACTTCTATTGGTACAATACTAAGGACATGAGTTCAATGAAAACATCTATGAGTGGACATGATACCGGGATGAGAACGATAGAAGCCTCATTAAGGAATATGGAAGATCATTTGAGTAGGGAAGGTGAACGTAATAACAAGCAGACCCCCGGAGGATTACCAAGTAACACCGAAAGGAACCCAAGAGAGGTAAATGTTGTAGTTACGAGAAGTAGGAAGCTCGGTGGAAGTAATGGAGTTGAAAACTTTGGGAATAATGAAGTAGAAGATGACTTAGATGGTAAGAATGATAAAACTAAAGATGAACTTGAATTTACGGATGAGGAAGAAGAAATTATAGAAAATTTCTTGAAAAGAAATAAAAGTTCGGAACCCGAAAGTGAAAGGGAAAATTGGGTAAAAATCCCTAAGATTCTCGAAAGATCCCATGGATAAAGATTTAAGGACTTTATTTAAGGAACATGTTAGAATGGAAGATAATGAAAACAAGGATGAAAAACAGGAAGAACTGAAGGAATCTAAAGTAGAGATTGATTCATGGAACAATTTAAAAGAAAAAATTCAAGAGCCTGAAACATGGCAACTGAGTAATACTCGGAGGTTTAAGGAAAAAGGAAAAGAGAAACTGACAAAGGAGCCAAAAGTCATAGATTTAGAATCTTTACCTTACCCTCCTAAAGATCAAATCAAAAAGGCAAAAACTGATAAGAAGTATGCTCGTTTCCTTGACACTTTTCGTCATATTCAAGTTAATATCCCTGTTATTGAAGCTCTGATTAATATACCTGCCTATGGAAAATTTCTGAAAGAAATTCGTCAAACAAGAAAAAATTAGAGGAATATGAGAATATATGCCTAAATGAAGAATGTTCCGCAATTTTGCGATAAGTTACCACCTAAACCGAAAGATCCCGGTAGTTTTACCATTCCGTGTGAAATTGGAGGATTTCTCGTTTAAGAAGGTCTTATGTGATCTAGGAGCAAGTATAAATCTAATGTCTTATGAGGATTATAAAAAGCTAGGCATAGGAAAGCTTACTACGATCGAAATGACTCGCAAATGGCGGATAGATCGATTAAGTACCCTAAAGGAATTATTAAGGACGTATTGGTTAAAGTAGACAAATTCTATTTTCCGGTAGACTTTGTAGTTATGGAAATGGAAGATGGTTATTCAAAGCACCTCTTATTCTAGGTCGTCCATTTCTAGCTACGGGAAGAACTTTAATCGATGTTCGAAAGGAGAATTAATTTTGAGAGTCAATGAAGATGAAGTTGCTTTCAATATTTTCAAAGCTATGAATCATCCATCACCGAATCGTGTTCTTTTATAGAAGATATTCATTCGTCTACGATAATCGCTTACCAACTTTTGAAGACGATTAGAAGAATGCTTAACTCTGTCTATCTATAAAGAAGATGAGGAAGACATTGAAATGAAAGAGATAACTCTTTCTTTAGATACAGAAAGTTTTACCTTTAAGCCACCATGGCATAAGTATTTGGAATTAGAACTAGAAGGACCAATTCTTAAATCGTCAATAGAAGATCCGCCGAAGAATCTGGAATTGAAACCGTTACCTTTAAATCTGAAATATGCTTTTCTAGAAACGATAATCTATTACCGATTATTATTTCATCGGCTTTAATCGAGCAACAAGAAGATCAACTCGCTTAGAATGTTGAAAAAGCATAAGAAAGCTTTTGGATGGACAGTTGCCGATATTCGAGGTATTAGCCCTGAGATTTGCGTTCATAAGATAATTCTGAAGGAGGATGCTAAGCCTTGTATTCAACCGCAACGCCGCCTCAACCCGAATTTGCAGCTAATTGTTAAGAAAGAGGTCATTAAGCTATTAGAAATGGGAATAATTTTCCCCATATCAGATAGTGAATGGGTTAGTCCAACTCAAGTTGTACCAAAGAAAGGAGGTTTCACAGTGAAAGAGAATGATAGGAATGAATGGATTCCAACAAGAGAAATTACAGGTTATCGAATGTGCATTGATTTTAGGAAATCGAATGATCATACTAAGAAAGATCATCATCCACTTCCATTCATAGTTCAAATGTTGGAACGTTTAAGTGGTCATAAATATTACTGTTTCTTAGATGGTTATTCAGGTTATTTACAGATTTTCATTGCAGCAGGAGATAGGGAAAAGACTACTTTCACTTGTCCTTATGGAACTTTTGCGTATAAAAGAATGCCGTTTGGTTTATGTAATGCTCCTGCTACGTTTCAAAGATGTATGATGGCTATATTTTCCGATATGGTTGAGAAATTCTTAGAAATTTTTATGGACGACTTTAGTGTTTACGGAGATTCTTTTGGTAAATGTTTGTCGCACTTAGAAAAAGTGTTACAACGTCATGAGGATACCAATTTAGTTTTAAATTGGGAAAAATGTCATTTAATGGTATCGAAGGAATTGTCCTAGGCCATAGAATCTCCGAAATAGGAATTGAAGTTGATAAAGCCAAGGTGGAAGTGATTGAAAAATTACCACCACCGCTTAATCTAAGGACTCTAAGAGGATTTACGGGACATGCGGGATTTTATAGGAGATTTATTGCCGATTTTTCAAAGATAGCAAAGCCTCTAAGTCATTTGCTTGAAAAGGAAGTACCTTTTAACTTTGATGGTAAATGTAAGGAAGCTTTTCGGACCTTAAAAGCGAGATTGACTATCGCACCGGTGCTAGTAGCACCGCATTGGAATTTGCCATTTGAGATTATGTGTGATGCCGTGATTTAGTTTGTAGGAGCGCTTTTAGGTCAAAGATATAACAAAATTCTCAAAGCTATTTACTATGCATCTCATACATTAACTCGCACTCAACCGAACTATACAACTACGAAAAAGAGCCGTTGGTGTAATTTTTGCCTTAGATAAGTTCGGATCGTATATAGTTGGTTCTAAGGTAATAATTTATACGGACCATTCACTTTGAAGTATTTACTAAGTAAGAAGGATGCGAAACCACGTCTTCTTAGATGGATTCTCTTACTTCAAGAATTTGATATTGAAATTAAAGATAAAAAGGGAAGTGAGAATGTAGTAGCGGATCATCTAAGTAGAATGGAAAATGATGTTGAGAAAGGAATAGAAATTAAAGATTCATTTCGATGAACAACCGTTTAGAATAGATACTCCTTCGACCATGCAGTTATTAAAGAATAGAATTCCTTCTAAGGAAATGTCACCCTGGTTTGGAGATATCATTAATTACTTAACCTGTGATTATATTCCGTCTCATTGGACTTGGCGACGAAGAAGAAATTCTTTTATGACTTAAAATTCTATTACTGGGAGGAACCAGACCTTTTCCGTAAATGTTCGGATGGGATAATCAGAAAGTGTGTGCCTGATAATGAAATTTTAAGTATTTTATCATTTTGTCATGATCGTGAGGCGGAGGTCATCATGGAGGTTGGAAAACTCGCTTTTAAAGTTTTACAATGTGGTTTTTATTGGCCTACACTATATAGAGATGCTTATAAATATGTTAAATCTTGTGAGTCTTGTCAAAAATGGGGAAATGTATCTAAAAAACATGAAATGCCTATGCAACCTATTTTAGAATGTGAGTTATTTGATGTTTGGGGTATAGATTTCATGGGACCATTCCCTATATCTTTTGGAAAAAGATTTATTCTAGTAATGGTAGATTATGTTTCGAAATGGGTAGAAGTCCGAAGCTCTTCCCACTAATGATACCAAAGTTGTCATACGATTCCTTAAAAAGAACATATTCACTAGATATGGCATTCCAAGGGCTATCATTAGTGATAGAGGTTCACACTTTTGTAATAGACCATTTACCAAGATAATTGAAAAATATGGTGTAACACATAAGTTAGGAACGCCCTATCATCCGCAAACCAAAGGGTCGGGTAGAGGTGTCTAATAGAGAGATTAAAAGAATCGTAGAAAAAACAGCTTGATTCAAACCGAAAAAAGCTGGGTCGGTTAAGCTAGACGATGCATTATGGGCGTATAGAACGACTTTTAAAACACCAATTGGTTGTTCTCCCTATAAGTTAGTTTTTGGTAAGTCCCGTCATCTCCCAGGTTGAGTTAGAACACCGAGCCTTCGGGCTATTAAATTTCGAATTTCGATCCTAAGGTCGTCGGTGATCATAGATTGCTTCAATTGACGTAACTAGAAGAATTCCGTCTCGATTCTTATGAAAACGCTCGAATCTACAAGGAACGCACGAAATCTTTTCACGATAAGAGAATCTATAGGCGTGAGTTCCGTGTAGGTGATCGAGTACTCTTGTACAATTCACGTTTAAAGTTATTTCCGGAAAGCTTAAATCAAGATGGACGAGTCCATTTAAAGTAACAAGGGTTTACAAATGCGGAGTCCGTTGAACTAACGATGGAAATACAACTTTTATAGCCAATGGCCATAGAGTAAAGATATTTGTGGAAGGAGAAGGAACCGCACTAAAAGAAGAAATAATGCTACTAACGATCCTCCGACAAAGTAAAAAGCGAGAGAAATCAAGAAACCGAAAAGTAGAGGAACTAAATTCGGCCGAATACCAGGTGCTATCTATCTTTACTCTACTTTTCTCGCGTTTTTATTTATGTTTAAATTAGTTTCGTCTTTTACCGGATAGACGTAAAAGAACTGGATGCCTTTTTTAGATAGAATAGGAATTTTTATATTGCTTTTGAAATTAGGCTTGGATAAAGATGTCGCGTTTAAAATAGAAGCTTCGGTTTTTGAGAAAAACAAGCAATTGTTGAGAGAGATCGATTGAGAGAAGTATGTAATGGAAAGTCGAGAAGTTCGATAAAGAGAAGGGCAAAGTTTTTAAGGAGATGCGAATGTGGAAAAAGTGAGCATGAAGGGAAATGTAGGAAAGCACAACCAAATCCCGGGATGAGTGTTTGAATGTTGTTAAGAAGGGAACAATTAGGTGGTTATCCGAAAATCCCGATGGAGATCAAAGGGAAAATTCGAACGCCTCATTTCTTAAGGTTAGGTTGATAGAACGTTACGTCAGAACTCTGGAAGATTTAGAAGTGATGGAATTAGGACCCTTGTGAATTTTATAATATTTATAAAATTTTTATATAACTTTTGAAAATTTTATAAATAGGATCTTTATGGAATTATTTAAAAGTTTTATAAAGTTTTTATAAAAAGTTTTTATTTAAATTTTGTAGAAGTTTTATTAAGGTTTTAAAATATAAAAAAAAAAAAAAAAAAGTGGTCGGATCGATCCGGCCTAACCCCGGATCGATCCGGAAGCTAAAAAACCTAAAAAAGAACGGGATCTTCCCTTCTTCTTCCTCTTCCATTTTTCTGAGAAAACAGCCGCCCCTCCCCATTTCCCCCTCGATTTTTTTTCTTCAAAATCATCACTAAAATTCACTCTCACATCACCCCAATCCTTACACTCTTCTCATTTTCCTCTCTTCTTCTCTTCAAATTTTCAATTTTAAATTGAAGAATTTTCAAGGGAAGCTTCAACTTTTATTCCGGCGAATTTTCATCTTTTCCGGCCAACTTGTTAACCTTTTAAGCTTTGGAAGGTAACATTGTAGTCACTTATTTTGTTAACTTCGTTTTTTATTTCACTATTTTGTGTAACTCATTTGTGTTGTTTTTTTTTGTTGTTTTGTTGTTGTTTTGTTATTGTGTCACTATCGTAGAATGGCCGAATCATCAAAAGCTAGTAAAAAACGTAAACCTAATATCCCAACCCAAATTCCAAATCATCGAAACTAGGCCTTTAACGAAGAAGAATTGACTCGTTAGTTTTGATAGAACCGCGTCTCGCGCAACTAAGAAAGCATTGAAAAATAAATTTGGAAAGTGTTTAGTTGCGGTCGAGAGGGGTTTGGATTTCAAAGATTTGGGAAGGGAGGTAAAAGAGATTTTTGAAAGGCGACAGTGGTTGGAATTAGCCGCTTTAAGGTCGGGAGAAATTAACACAACCTTAGTAGCCGAATTTTATTCTCTGGTAGCAACTCATAATGCTACGAAGATGGTGAGTTAACTTCTGTCAACCTAAGAACTAGGACAGTGCCGTTTACTCCTCACATTATAAATGCTATTTATGGTATCCCTGATATACCAGAGAATGAGGACTATTATACAATTTGGAATTTGGATGAGCCTGCAGACTTTGATTATATTGTTTCACTAGCCCAGAATGAGTTAGATCCCACTGCCGTCTGGCATGAAAACAGGTTTTCCTATGGAAATGTATAAGGGATATGAGAGCCATTAAACGTTTTATTAGTCACACTCTTTACCCTACTCGACATTTTACATCTTTTGGTAAAGAGGATTTGTGTATTGCTTGGGCTATGGTCAATGATATACCCGTGGATGTAGGCAGAGTAATGTGTAGAAGGGCCAAGGAATTTGCCCTGAATGCTAGACCCGGCGATCACATGCCTTTTCCATGTTTTATTTCTTCCTTGTGTCGCCGCATTGGTGTCCGTGAGCTCCCAAGTGATAATTTGATGATGGTGGATGACACACTTATAGGTCCTAGTTTACCACTTAGTCCGGCGGAAGAATAGATTTTTTGGACCCTAACCGTAGACGACCTCACCTACTCCACCCACTCGCTTGTCCCTCCTTCATCCAAATCAAACTCAAACTCAACTTCCGAATACCATCACTTACGACATGTTTCAATCCATGGCCTATGATGTTCATCGTGCTAATGCCAATATGGCTGTTTTTGCGGAAAGGAATAAATTATGGTCTGAAGATTTACGTCAAGGCATACAAGGTTTATATCAAATGAATTTACTACAGAACCCTACCTATGCCGAGATGGATATTCCGCATTGCCAAACCCAGCCTTATACCTTGCCCGATTTCATTCCACCGATGCCACCTCGCTCAGACTTCCAACAAATGCCACATTCTTTTGGATTTCAAACTAGTGGTGTAGGGGATTTTTCGACAGTACTACGGCAAATGCGACATCCGAATGGGCCGGATCCGGATCATTTGGCCATACCACGACGGGATGGGGAAGCACTTTTTCGATATTACGAGAGAAATGAGCTCGATGGGACTAGATAGCTCGGTACGGATGTCCACTTATTTTCAAGATCCATCCCAAGAATCGACCCGTTATCAAGCTATGCCAAGTTCAAGCCACGTCGAGATGAGTGATGAAGAGGAGTAATTTTAAACATTCTATGATTTTTGACATTGAAACATTTTATTTTTCGTACAATTTCGTTATCGTAAAATTTTAGGTTATTTTGATTTTGGTAGGATTTTATTTTAATACGATCTTCATGTTTTCATTACATATTATGGTATTACGCATTGTGTAGTAAAATTTATGGTTATAACACAATGAAAATGAACCAAAGATAGGGAGAAAACGTGTCATCTAGAAAAATCTAGGCATTTTACAAGCAAAATCGGCTACGTCCGTGAACAAGAGTGTTCCGGATCGATCCGGCCTTTTACCGGATCGATCCGACCCGAGTGTACCGACCGACAGATTACTAGTTCGAGAGGCCGGATCGATCCGGCCCTTTCTCGGATCGATCCGGCAAGTACAAAAACGCCAAAACAAGAGATCTTTTCTACTTTTGCTTGATAGATTTATTTCTATAAAAGGAAAGAGCAAAGACCTTGAACTTTGCTCATTTCTTCTTTCCCTCTATCTAGCTTAGTTTAAATCTCTCGTGTCGAAATGTCTAACCGCTCCTCTCCCTCGGTTAATAGTTACGAACCACATACGCCCGATGGTGTGGTTCCCGAAGGGCATGCCTCTTGTTTTCATAATGACGTCCCGAGACATCTAAATTTCGTCCGTTCTCCTATTCGATGGAGAAAGGCTTAAACACGAAAAAAATTGATCGGTGGGGACGGAATCTAATCCGAGGTTGCGGATGGAAAAAGTTGATTAGGACTCCCGAAGTAGAATAAACATTTCGATTGTCGAGATTTTTATGCGTCTCTCACCGAGATAACGTCGGTAGCCTCGTCTCAACTTATTACGATTAGGGGAATCGTTATTTCATTTTCACCGATCATCATAAATCAAATCTATCAAATCCCACCATGTACTTTTGATCGAAACCCACACTTCGAGTTTCTTTGGGAACTTGGAGATGCGTATAATGTTGTAAATCGTCTTTGCGAAGCCTTTCGCTCGTATTTCCGTTGTTTGATCATAACTATGATTCTTCAACTCTGGCCTTACCCCCTCATTTAAGGGCGTGGAAACGCTTCATTAATTCTCGGATCTATCCAACTAGAGATTTTTATGGGGTTACGGATGATGAAATGCTTTCGCTTTGTTGTATGCACTAACCATCGGAGCATACATTGATTGGGGAGTTTTGATGTTTAAAACTGCAATTAATTTTGCAGTAGAGAGACGTAATAGGGGAAGACCGTTACCGTTTGCCTGGGTTATCTCTCATCTTTGTGTCCAACTGAATCACGTGCCTGAGTTTACTACTGACGAGATTTTTCCATCTCGTGATTCTCAGTTAGGACTACTTCCGGTGGATACTCCCGGATGTTCATCTACGGGTTGATAATCAGTTAGAAGTTTATGTTTTTATATGATAGTCGTTTAAGTAGATCGTTTAATCGTTTTTTAGTTTGTAATAGTTTCCTTAATGTTTAATATATATGTCATTTACTTTAATCAAAATA
The DNA here is from genome assembly GCA_036785695.1 of Gentiana straminea. NCBI lineage: Eukaryota > Viridiplantae > Streptophyta > Magnoliopsida > Gentianales > Gentianaceae > Gentiana > Gentiana straminea. The sequence continues at coordinate 1,933,449 of JAVUPR010000046.1, read as the reverse complement.
ATATATGTTTGTTTTTAAAAAAATAATAATAATAAAAATCAATCAAAATTATGTAAAATTTTAATTTTATTTTCAAACTAACTTTTATTTACTCACTGAACATCGGGACGATGCCATTTCGTAAGTGGGGAGTAGAAGTAAGTTAGTAAATACAAATTAAAATTTTCTTATATAAAGTTATACTTAATTGCTTAATACTTAGTTTAATTTGTCTTGGATCAAAATAACTAGATAATATATAATTAATATGAATAAAAATAGTATAATTTGGTAAGAATAGATTTTAATTAAGTAAAGTAAATTTGATATATTATAATTATATTATATATGTCAATTTTAGATTTTTATAAGATTTTAAGTATATGTAACTATACATAAATATTATCAAGTAAATTTCATATGAAATTTAACGAAATACTTATATTTATAATGAATTTTTTTAGAATAATTTTCTTTGCAAAACGAAATATGAATATGGAATCGGATTAGGAATGATGAGATTTTTGACACCACAAAAATTACTTCAGCCTTGATTAGAGTGATTAAGACCTCACTCGAAATAGCCATTTTTGATTATAACCGACCCTTGGTTTATTTTGGTTTACATTTCCTAAAAATCCCACGAGTTTGTACGTACTTATGAAAGGAGATGATGGAACAGAAGCTAAGAATGATGTATGCTGAGGTAGAAAAAAAAAAAGAAAAGAAAAAAAAAAGATATATATAAGAACGAAGCACCATATTTACACAGAATTAATCGAATACCAGGTATCTTCCTTATCTTTGATCGACAAATACAAAAAATCGGTAGCAGCTTCCAATGATTTGAGTGCAGTAGGGTGTTATCTAGAAACGTCCTATATCACTATGAGGTATAAAGCTCCCGATAAAAATTCGAATCATAAGATCTCAAGAATGATTACGAGTTTAAGGAAACCGGACTCGTAATTTTAGATCGAAAGAGTATTACTCCGATCAATCTTGATGAAGCAATGCTTGTAAATTTGATTTTTCTACACACACTCACGCTTTTAGTTCTTAATATTGAAAAAGAAGAGAGAAAATCTGAAAAATAGTTGGAATAAGAGGATGTTATTAATCGAGATTGTTTTTGATCAAACGTGAAGGTGTAAAGTACGTACGACTTGCCTCTTTCTCTTTTTGATTTCCTTTTCTATCTTTTCGATTAACCAATGTCCCATCCTAAAGAGTATAAGCCAGTTTGTCAATTACTTGACTTAGTCTTTGATTCCAAATATTTCATACAAGTTGAGACAGGAAAATAATTCTAGAATTTTAATTATATTTATTGAGTAGATTTTGTGAAATTTCATTTGAATAATAGTTGATAAATAATTTATCAAAGTTATCTACACTTTTTATCTTGTCAATTTCTAAGAAAGATATAATTAATATGGTTATAATATTGAAATGATATTTTACTAATTTGAAATATAATCTACCACGTATATTATTTTTATCGTCATTTTTATATATATTACCGCTTATTTTGCTCGAGGACGATCAAAGAGCTAAGTGGGGAGTAGTTGATGTATAACATTTATATGATAAAAATTACGATGTTTTATATACATTATCGACTCTTTTTATATAAAATATAAGTAATTATAACGATAATCTTATAAAATATTAATAGTTATGAATAAATCTAAATACTATAAAAATCAAGTAAAAATGATAAAAAGTTATAAATTTTGTACCGGGTTAATAACCGGAGTGTCGTGTCGATTCACGTGGGTATTTTTGGTATTTTATTTACGGATCTTAGGTAAACCAAGACCCCGAGTGACGACACTTTTTGGAGTAAAATCATATCTTTTGAAGGAATTAAGGAAGTGCCACGAGTTTTAAAGTTCAAGTGGATCAATGGTTCGTGACACCGTATCAAGTTATATTTTCGACGAACAAATGTCCCATCAAAAAGGCATTTTCTGAAGAAAAGTCCTTCAGGGAAGTTGTAGATCTTCTCAAGAGCTTTCCAACGCATCTTGAATTATGTCATTTGGAGATCCATAGCTCAAGTTATGATTTTATCAAGTTTCAGATCAAGTTTGGAAAAAATCTATCCGGATCGATCCGGAATTACCTCGGATCGATCGGAAGAGACATGATGATTACCCAGCATGTGGCCCTGCAGAGAAAAATCCAGGGGATAAGATTTTTTGTTCCCGGATCGATCCGGCCCTTTCTCGGATCGATCCGGCTTGGAAAAATCTGCCTATAAATAGAGCAGCATTGCAGGCACATAGGGGGGTACCAAATATATTTTCTTTACCTTTTTTTATTAGTAGTAGGTATGTATATAGGCCTTATGCCATAAATAAAGTAGTATCGTATAATGCTCGAGAAATTATCAGAAGATCAATGTTGTTGAAGTCGTTGTAGCATCCGGAAGAATACAAATTCGATTCAACTCGTTGTAATCGGGTAAAACTTCTAAAGTATTTATGTTTGTTATGTTTGTTTTTATTTTCGTATAATGTTAGTAGGCTAAATCTAATAACTAGCCAAAGTTATGTAATCATTTTATTTCGATCTTTTCGGTAGAGGAATGTTGTCTAAGTAAAATTGACTAAAATTGAGTTAATTGAATCTTTTTCTATTGATAAAGTTTGATTCGAAAGAATTCATAATCTAATTATGAATTGACGCTCGACGAGTTAGGTTATGAACTCGTTAATAGAAAAACCGGAGGGTAAAAATTGGCCGAGTGAATAACGTGACAACGGAACCCGCCCTACCCGGGGGGCGATTTGTCCTAAAAAGATGAATCTTATTGAAATTTGTACTCGAGATCGTAATAATGTTAAATCATCGCTTAATTGAAACTTAAACCGGAAAGTTGAATCGCCCGGCCTTGACAACCGGAGCCTTTAAATAAAATTGACCGTTTGACGAACGGAATGACTCCTTTTTATTCGAGAGTAGAATCGTACTCGGGACCCGTTCGGAAAAACCGTAACGCTTGTGGATCTTGGACCGATGACAATGGACATATGACAATTTCGTACGCTTATGTAAGGAGGAATTGTTAACCTCGAGTGCACCGTTTCATTTACTCAATTGAACCTAATATAAAAGGAAAGATCGAGCACATTCCATTCACCGAAAAGATCGTATAAATCAATTATATAAACTTTGGCTAGTTCTCTAATAATATATTTGGCATCTATATATTTATATCTATATATATACTTTGCAACTTATGCACATCTATATATATTTATATATCTATATATATTATATTAGAATAACTTTTAAATTACGTATTTATTTTATGTTGACTAGAATAGTAGTGATCCGTGTTATAAAATTGCGGTTTAGATCGAGTTAATAACGACTCTTTGGTGTTTAACCACACTTAGAAGAATTACTAAGTTCCCTGAGGATACGATACTCTGACTCACCATACTAGCACTACAGTTTGACCCGATACACTATCGGTTAAGGACTGGTATTAGCACTAGAAAAGGCCACGTCAGTGCATAGAGCATATAATTATCACATGCTGGAGAGGGAAAAAAAAGCACGCATACACAACTAAAAATACCACAATCCAGCTATGCAAAGATACCTCGAGGTGCCCCGAGACATGTTGAAACCTTTAACTGAAAATTTAACGGTGTCAGATGCACATACCGCAATAGGCTTAGCATTCATTACCAAACAGCTTCTCGAGCTTGCATGAGGCAAGGATGTATCCAGAAGAATTTGACCTGAAACAGAAAAAAACCAAATGTTTTATGTTTAAAACCTTGAATATCAAAATATCTGATGCAAAATACAATAAGGAATACGGACAAACCGTCAAATGCAAAAGCCACACGATGACGCAACGAGTGTGTATCCATCCTGTTCTCCAAAAGGACTCTGTTGATGAACTCAGAAGCTTTTTCAAACCGGAACTCAGATCATAAGATAACTGCACAGAATAGAAAAAAAAAATAAAGAGACGCTTCCATGGATTGTATCACGAACAACAAATGTTTTTATCAGCTAAACCAGTAACCTCCTAAACAAAGTGAAATCTAAGAAGACACAATCTAGAATGTTAGGCATAGATCAAAATCAAAGAGAAGACGTAAGCAACCAACACGTATCTTGTGAAAAGGCAAAAAAAGTACATGATCCCATATGTACAAACAACACGTAAGCAAACACGTCTCGACGTTTTTCTTGTAGTGAATATACTGATACAGAAACAAATTAGGTCCAAGTTGTACAAAACCAGCAAGGTGTAGAAGGATTACAGCTTATACTAATATTCAAGGGGTATATCAAGTACTATATTACAGAAAGAATTGAATACACAACTGACAAAAACACAAAATTCACAAAAATAGCATAGATCGAACATGACATGATTACCAAATGGAAGAAACAAAGACACACAAAAAATCGAATACCAAAATAGCTTCTACTGATTCAGGGAGTAACTTTCGACTTAGAGAAATTGATCTCAATTTTTTCTTTCCAAGTTCAAGGAATTAGTCCCATGGCAGTTGAATGCCAAAATTTGGAATTCAATTACTGGATTTGAATGATGAAGAACATAACTATAATACAAGTAACGTAGCTGCCTCAATGCCATCAACGGCAAAAAGAAAATCTTTTGTAGTGACATCATCACGTGTAATCAAAATTCTACTCACAGTTGTATCCTCATCCTGCAATGCTCTTATCAAATGAGCATGAATTTGCTTACCGTGGCGTATGGAAGCTAGGCCAGCAGATGCAGAAAGTGCACTGGCATATGTGAAGTCGTCGGGCCTTTGATTACTCTCATTTTCCATTTCTCTATAAACACACAAAGCCTTACCATGATCATCGCACTGAGAACAAGCAGCAATCATAGTGTTCCATGTAATTACATCTTTCTCACCAATTAATGTAAACATCTTCTCTGTATCTTCAATCAAACCAAATTTTGAGTACATTGAAATGAGCATGTTTCCGATTATAGTCATGGAGTCAAGCTTGAGCTTTATCGTTTGGCGGTGAAATTGGAGTCCTCCCCAATAATAAAACGGGTCAGCACATAATCCCAAGACTCCTATAAATGAAAAACGGTCGTGTAGCAAACCTTGTCGGCGATGTATCTTGTTCGAAATCACCACACGAACCGATCGATCGTGTGCATAATAGGCATTGATTTCCATCCTATAAAGAAGCAAGAGAACACAAAAGCATATCGGTGATTGTTTGATAACTTGTCAAGCAAATGAATAATGAGCTTACCCATGTGATTCTACAATTGGTATTTCACCTTCAAGAACCCGGATAAAGGCAAACTTAATATGGAAGTAGACATGTTAGTCTAAATATGAATCAAAATTTTCATAACCGAAATATCAAATTACCATGTGGAGGACTTCCCTGAAAGAGTTGGTTCACAGGTTGATCTTGTTGATTTAGAGATATCGACTCTGAATAAGCACTTAAAGCCTTCATGGACAGCCATCCCACGATCTGGCAGCTTCAAAGAACACAACCATCAAAAAATAGACACGAAATACACACAACACATAATCAAAACCTCATATGAGCAAAACATAAGACAAAGTGTGAGTCTGATACCTTTGAATCACGAAAAAGACACAAAACAGGGAAGATAAAACATGATAATTGGCATAAGGGAGTCACAGAACGTCTTCGGAACAAAGACTGAAGCTTTTGAACAAGTCGAGTGACAGAAGACGTCTTCAGCAACAAAGACTGAAGCTTTTCAACAGGTCCTTGCCATAACAAGCACAAGCGAGACTGTCAAAACCTCAGTTTTGGCTTTTATCATTTAACGAAAGAGGAGAATGAACAGAGAATGGAAATATTCAGATTTGGAAAATGGAGAAAACAAAGAGACTTACATCGGGTGAGCACCAAACCTAGCTGATTTTGTGGTCGACATTGAAGACCAAGCAGCCGCCGTGTTATCTACAAAGGAATGAAACCTAACAAATATACTACCAATACTACCTAAACCTAATGGAAGGGGAATTAACAGGGCTTCTTTGCTGGGCTTTTTTTCTTACTGGACCAAGTAATTAATAAAGAGCCCACACGCGAATTAAATTAGAAAAACCGTCGACGTGGCCAGGCTCCTTGAGCTTTTGTTCTTTCTTTATATAGAGAAAGATATATATATATATATATTTCTCTACTTATTGTACTATTTTTTTTCTCCGCTTCTATTAAAAGTTAACAATGCCCTTCCCACAATGCTCCACGTCTATGTTATGCGGCATCTGACACGTGTTATTTTTTACACGTAATTCACACTCCGGTAATTCATCCACGTCGCCTATGTTAGGAGCTGACACGTGGATTTTATTTTTTTTTTGTTGCTTTTTTTCCCCTCGACATCAAATGTGTGTGTGTGTGTGTATATATATATATATATATATATATATATATATATATATATATATATATATATATATATATTTTCTCTACTTATTGTACTTTTTTTTTCTCCGCTTCTATTAAAAGTTAACAATGTAGGAACCCGTACGCAATTAAAATAATTAACACGAATTAAACAACAATTTTATTGAAAATAAAACGAATTACAATTGAAAAATGAAATATACTAAAATAAAAGTGGATACAATAACTCCGAGACGAGTAGGACACTCTGTCCTTAAGACAAATTTGGTCCGGTGTGTACCCCGGTTAAAACCAATTGTCTCCCAGGATAACTCGGATTACTGATTCGTATAGAGGTACTTCTTACACGAACCTTCAACGAACTCTTCTAGTGCTCAGAATCTCTTCTTCAAACTCTCGTATGCAACTTCTTCAGAACTATATGAATGTATGAAGCTTTCTGGTGTTGTATTTCCAATGTGTGTCTAACTTCAATCCATATGGAGGCTATATATAGGAGAGGGTCGGGTGGAGATGAACTCGAACCGAAGCTTTAATTATCGATTCATGACCGTTTCATCGCCCGCAATGAATTAACATAACTCATCGATTACATCCGTTCGCATTGAATTAACCCATTAACTATTGCTGAACCGAGCTGAACTATGTTGGATAACCGAACCGAGCTGAACTCTTCAATCAATCTTCAGCTCAATCAGAATGTTTATGAACTGGACCAAGCCCAATTAACTTTTGTATAAAAAGTTTAACACAGGCCTGGGCCTAGGGCCCTCAGGCCCAGAAGGCCCATTCCCCAAAGCCCAAAGCCCAAAGCCAAAGACCAAGGTCAAGGTCAACGGCTCGGGCTCGGGCTCGGGCGGGCGGCGGCGGCGCGCGCGCGTGTGGCCATTTTAGCAGAACGTCTGACTGCTAAAACCAACCCGCTATCTCTCCTTCTTCTAGGAGCTTATACCACATATAACATTCTTCCCACATATATACTGGAAAACATTTCTCTCTTTTTCCAATGTGGTACACAGTTTAGTTGAATACTCTTCAACTTCCACTTCCAACAAAAGTTCTTTCAAACACCCGACTTCAAGCGTTAATTTCTCATTCACTCGTACTCCGAATTGAATGATTCTAAATCCTGAATTCATCTACGACTTACGTAGTTTTCAGAATTATCAAAACATTGTATATATTCTATACAAGAATATAATCAAATTAAGCTTGCAAAGTCGTCTGAATAAAATGATTATAAAATCATTTTTATTCACTTTAATTCAATTCCACTATTTTCTCCAACAAACAATGCCCTTCCCACAATGTTCCACGTCTATGTTATGCAGCATCTGACACGTGTTATTTTTTACACGTAATTCACACTCCGGTAATATTTCTACTCATATACACCCATGTATTGTATAAAAAAAACATTTTCATACATAAAAAATATTATGTTTTGGGTCCCACATTCTATCTATACACCCCATGTCTCATCATCATCTTCCATTAAAAGTTAACAATGCCCTTCCCACAATGCTCCACGTCTCTGTGAAGGGGACCATCTGACACGTGTTATTTTTTAATTTTTGTTTTTTTTCCTTTATAACAAATGTGTATTTTTTTGGGGGCCCTTTATTCACACCCCGGTAATTCTACTCATATACACCCCATGTATTGTTTAAAAATAAAAAAAAACTTTTCAAACACCAACAATGCCCTTCCCACAATGCTCCACGTCTCTGTGAAGGACCATCTGGCACGGGTTATTTTTTATTTTTTAAATTTTTTTCCTTTATAATAGATGTGTATTTTTTTGGACCCCTTTATTCACACCCCGGTAATTCTACTCATATACACCCCATGTATTGTATAAAAAAACACATTTGTTATAAAGGAAAAAAAATAAAAAAAATAAAAAACAACACGTGTCAGATGGTCCTTCACAGAGACGTAGAGCATTGTGGGAATGACATTGTTAACTTTTAATAGAAGCGTATTGTAAAAAAAAATACTTTTCATACACCACAAATATTATGTTTTCGGGACGGAAGGACTACAATTTTTTTTTTAGGGATTACGATCAATTTTTTTTATTTATTAGGGAAAATCAAGCGATTAGAACGATATGAATAACACAACACAATTTTGCACCTTTTTTTTAATTTTTTTATTTTTAATTTTGCACTTTTATTATGCTAGACATATAATGTTAATCAATAAGACATAATCACAATCAATAATGAAAAAATGTATTGTGGACATATATGTTAACCAATAAGACATAATCACAATCAATAATGAAAAAAATGTATTGCGTTGACGATACGGGATTCCACCCCTCCACGTGGAATTATCTCATTGATCCAACTGGCATGTGAAAAAGTCTAAGTTCCTTACCTGCATCGAGTCGAATACGAGACGAGTCAGTGAAGTCCGCAACAACCGGCAGATTCTGCAAGTGTCCCATCTCGAACACCCATGTCGGTGTCCTACGAGTCGAGACCAGGGTCCCAGCCCAGATTCCTAAGCCCAACATCCAGAGGGTTACTTGGGCAAGGGGCAAGGCCCAGTATGAGTTATTTATGTCAATAGACCAAACCGCCTTAAGTTTAGGGCGGTAAAGAAGGACACGTGCCTATAAATACACAACTCCGGGAACTACGTAAGGCTTGATTCCTGGACATGACACAGGATACGTAGGCAATCCAAGATACATTCTTGGACTCAGCCATAAACCACCAAAAACACCATCTTTACTACATTTCTAGCCATTCGATCCATTCACGGCTCATCCTTAGATTACACGTGGCCCTGTTAATCTGGTGGTGCATTATTTAGCATCATCATGCGTCATTTATTATGACACAACTGTTGTGACCATAGCATTTCTCACGGGCACAACATTGATATTTAGGAAAACGGATATTAGAGGAAGAAATATTTTAAAAATGCAGGTCGTTGCTCAAATTGAAAAAAAAAATCACGCAGGTCACCGGAAATGGAAACCGAAAAAAGCTGGCCGGAACAAGAGGAAAATAGTTTAGGCAATTCCCGATTTGGGAAAACAAATTATTAGAGGAATATATTTTTTAAATTAATTTATAGCTGGGATATTTCTTATCTTATTTATTTATTTCAAATAAATAGAAAGGTGTTGGTTTTAGGTGGAAATAGTCCCGTTTTAAAAAAAAAGGTAGTTTGGGTAGTGTATATTATATTCAATCCAAATTGTACTTTCTCATTTGTAATCTTCGAATGCGTTACACGATGGGCGGCCGTGCCTTGCACGGCATCTTATTTTCCTAGTAATAATATAATTAGGATTCGGAAAAAATAATTTAAAAAAAAAAAAAAAAAAACAAACAAACAACAACAACAACAACAACGAGAAGTTAACAGAGGGACGGACGTGAACAACTCGGCTGTGCATGTAACATGTTGATGTGCTATTCAGTTCTTTATTCTTCTTTTTATTGTTAAGGTATAGAATTTCTTATAATGTTTTTGTTTATGATAATGAGTGTTTAGGTATTTTGTTTTCATTGATTTCGTATAGTTATGAGATCTAAATTTTTTTTCCTCGTTTGATTATTAGTATTTGTTTATTTTCTGTTTTCACAAATATAAAATAAAATTATTCGTTTAATTAATGGCACGATGATTAAGTTATTATTTTTATAAAAAATGATTAAGACACAAACAAAAAATACATATCCCCCGAATGTGTAAATATATGGTTCAGAATTTATGTTTTAATTATTTATTTTTATTTCTTTAAAATCAATGAGTGGTTCATAAGTCATTGTGTGTAAATTTCAGGGGATGGAGTCGGTGCCTCCATCACCATCCTATTTTTATCTAGCACCAAAATTCATCTTAGACTGTTGTCATAAAAGATTGGATTTTTAAAGGTAAGCAATAATTGTCTGCCGGTTCGTAGCCCGTAAGATTCTCTGTTATGGAAATAGTTAATACTATGGTTAAAATTAGTGCCTTGTGATTGAGTCGGTTGGATTAATACCTAGTGATTGAGTCTCTCTATTCATTAAGAACGTTATGTCACTAAACTCCGAGCGGTCGTTGCGGATGTGTCATAAGTAGGGTGTAATTAGTGGCAGTTATCCTAATTAACAAGTTTATGAGAGATTGATTGATGCGCGGTTGCGGCCAATTATGACCAATTTATTAATAATTTAACGAGTAATCTTTGCATCGATTATCAATTGTGGGAATTGAGATGAAAATAATTAGTTAGCTGGAATGCTTCTTGATATATTCTATTTTACTTTCTTTTTATTTTTCTTCATTTTATTTTTATTCTATTTTAGGAATTTAGTTAAAAATCAAATATTGTTATTTTACAAATTTCACAAAAAATAGATCCACCGTTCTCGGAGGTTCGACCATTACCTCCGCTGTACTACTATCTATAAAGAAATAGATGATTTGTTTTTTGTTCGTATGACGACCCACCACCTGGGATTCTAAACTAGGAAAAAGTTATCACACACTAACAATTGTAATGGAAAAAAAAAATTAGTACCCAAAGGAAAGAAAGAAACAGAGTACTCCACTCACTCCACATCTCATCATGCATGTACGTTCAACAATATGCCAAGGACACATACATTAGAATGAAATTCGACTATTATAATCCATACCCCTTCTCAAACCAGACAAGTTTTGTATAAAATATATAATAAGCCACACATTTGAGGGGCGTGCTGAACTATAAATTGTTGGGATGTAGATAATTAAATTTTATACTTCAACAGATTTCCACATGGACATCCTCTTCTACTGGCCTCATCTTAAACCAAACCTTCATGGCAACAACAATCATCCTATTGGTAACAATGTGAAAGACATGTTTCCATGGATCCTCTGTTTTTTAGCAATTGAACTCACCACCACAGAAACTGGGCTAAATTACAATTTTCGTCCTCTAACTAGACACGTTTTCGATTTTGGTCCTGATTTTTCTCCGGCAACAATTTTAGTCCTGTAAGTGGTCTTTTTTTTGCAAAAATAGTCCTGAACGCCGGAAAGACCACTTACAGGACTAAAATTGTCGCCGGAAAGACCACTTACAGGATTAAAATTGTCGCCGGAAAAGACCAATTTTAGTCCTGTAAGTGGTCTTTCCGGCGTTCAGGACTATTTTTGCAAAAAAAGACCACTTACAGGACTAAAATTGTCGCCGAAGAAAAACAAAGACCAAAATCGAAAAACGTGTCTAGTTAGAGGACGAAAATTGTAATTTAGCCACAGAAACTGCAATAACATTGTCTGAAAATATTGCATAATGATACAAGCTTGGATCTTCAATCTCATGATTTGTGCATTGTATTTGGAATACATAGTGGTGGAGAGGAGATTTGATTGATATGAAAAAATATGGTAATCCTTGGTTGTGTGTTGATTTTTGAGAGAGAGTGAATTGTCCCTGTGCATTATATTGAGAGTTTTACCCGTGAGGACAAAGTTGACTCCTTTATTTTGCCACTTTAAAGTTTATGATCGAGTGAGTTAAAGTGAGTCGTATGAACACTAGTATGTGAGTATATTACTTGATTACCACATGGCTTGAATTATGGAGCATTAGGTTGATGAGACAGTTGGACGGGCGTCATTGATGGATTTCTTTTGGTGGTTTGCATTCATGTAGTTTTAGATCATGCATATAGGGTTTAGGTTCATGCATTTTTTTCTTTCCTTATTTTTGGGATTGAGAGTGCATTGCTGGAGGATAAGCAATGATCTAAGTCTGGGGGAGTGATGAGTCCATATTTTATGGTGTTTTATGCGCTTATTTTATAGATATTTTGTCGGGAAATGCTCTGTTTCGGTTATGTTTTGGATGATTTTCAGGTTTTAAGAGCTCGTGAGGGATGCTGGAAGATTTTGGAACTTATAAAGCAGCTTTGAAAGCTTTGTGAAGTATTTGAGAAAATAGAGATTTCAAGAATCTATAGTTTCAGTTTTCGCCTATGTCAGAATTTCGAATGATAAAAAGAGGAAAAAGTCTGTCGAAGCCAACCGTGAATATTTTCTCTTTTAATCACATTGGATTATTATTATTATTATATAAACTTTTAATAATTATAAGTTTTTTTTAGGAGTTAATAAATGCTAAAACAATCTTATATTAGGTTTGGGGGAGAAATAAAGAAGAGAACACAGTAGATGGACGGGAAGAGAAAACAAAAGGCTGCCGTACCATTTCGCCCTCTACATGTAATTTTTATTTATTTTTTTATTTTGAGTAGCTAGTTTTATCTTTCAGTTGATCGATTATTAACCATTGATTGCTATAGATTGTGAGATCGAATTGTTTTCACCTCTCGATTAAATTGTTAATATTCATTTATTTTCGGATTTTATCGATTCATGATTAGAACATGTCGTTTAATTATTTATGCCTGATAGTTGAACGATTATTTTGATCCAACACCTAAAATCGAATCTAAGCGATTGTCAATGAAGTTTCGATTTTTATTGGTAAACAACATATTGCTTGCCGGTTTGTAGCCCGTAGGATTTCCTTTGTGAAGATAAGTGATCTAAGTTAAAGTTAACTCGATGTGCGTTAATACCTAGAGTTGGGTTTTTCTAAGCGTTAATGTAATTGTTCTCACCAAACCTCCGATGATTGTTGAGAGGTGTGCTACACAGTTAGAGAATAAGTAGTGGCGATTGTCCAGCTTATCGAATATAGAAAAATTTGGTTGCTTGGCGATTGTCGGCAACTATAACCAATTTATTAATAATTTAACGAGTCATATGTGCATCAATGATCAATCGTAAGAGTTGGGGGGGGGGGGGATAATTAATTAGCCGGACCTTTTCTTGATTTTGCTTTCTTTTATTTCTTTTCTATTTTAGGAATTAGTTAAAAATCCAAAATATTGTTATTTAAATTTTTTTAGGAGAAATAAATCCACCGTTCCCTGTGGGTTTGACATCTACTTCTATGATACTAGTTATAGAGGTTGTAGGTGATTTATCTTTGGTCGATTGAGGACCCACCACTTCGCATCATGCTGAGCCGACCCTCTCTCTCTAATGCGACTCCAAATCTCTCCTCTTCTCCAGCATCATCTTTCTCCGACCTCCTCCTCCTCAACATCCTCATCTTTGGAGTCTCTGGAATCACCTCCTGCTCCTCCAATGTCACTCGCTCTAAGACTAATGCCCTTAAGCCAACAGCCTTCCTCTGATTTTGTTCGTTATCCTCTCCCGAAAGCCTTCACAGCCACTACTGGCCCCATTAAACCTACCTTTGTTAGTGAATCCCTCAAACGCCGAGAATAGAGGGATGGCATGTGACAGACCTAAACCTAACCTTGGAAACGGCGCCAGAAAGCTGACGGACCTTTCCTAGGCTATACAGATCCTAACCGGCAGTGTACCGGGTCAAATTGTAGTGCTAGTCTGGTGAGTCAGGTCGTATTCCTCAGGGAAAACATGGTAATTCTTTTAAGTGGGGTTAAACACCAAGAAGCTATTATTAACTCGATCTAAGTCGCAGTTTTACTTTTTCCTGGGTTAGATTATGTTAGATCGTTAGATTAGTTAGTAATGTTAGAGTTAGTAAAACGAAAAATAAAACAAATAAATACTAATATTATATATAGATATATTTTTAGATCTAGCCAAGAATTATGTTACTTGAATCAATATCTCTTTTTAGTAGAATTGAATGAGACATGATCTTCCTTTATTCAAGGTGTCAATTATATATGAACCGGTATACTCCTAAACTAGACAACTCCTCCTCACACGAGCGTATGAAATTGTCATATGTCTTGTCCTCTGTCCAATGTCATCCTCAAGCATGGGTCACTCCCGTTTTGTCATTCGGCCAATTTTAAGGTATGTCAATTAAACGGCGAATTTAACGTGATAATCTCTCGAGTATAAATTTCAATAAGAGTTTGTTTCTCCCGAAACAAATCTACCCCCGGTTTAGAAATCGGATTCCGTTGTCACGTTTTCACTCGGCCAATTTTACCCTCCGGTCTTTCTATTAACGAGTTCATAAACTAACTACGAGGCGTCAATTCATAATTAGATTATGAATTCTTTCAAATCAATTAGCTACTTCAATTCAAACATAGAAAGAGATTCATTATAACCGATTTTAATCATGATTACCGAGTCGATCATTCATTTTACCAAAAGATTAACTAATTCGATTCATATCTTGGCTAGATATTACTACTACTAATATATATATGTATATAAATAGATAGAAATAATAAACATAATAACATTAGAAAATTACCGATTACAACCGCCGAATTGGAGCCTAATCCTCGTGAAAGTAACAACGGCTTCCGAGACAACAATCCTCGATAATAAATCCAAGCATTACAACGATACTACTCTATTTATTTATACACATATGCATATATATATATACATACATCGACATATATATATATATATATATATATATATATATATATGGGCCCAAAATGAAAACAAGAAAAGAGAAGAAAGGAGATGGAAGAAGAGGGGAAATGGAAGAGGGAGAGCTTGGCCAAGAGAGTGGCCAAGAGGGGCAAGGAATTATGCTAAGGATGGGGGGGTATTTATAGGATTTTTGGGTAGGTTCGAACCGAGTCGAAACCGAATCGAACTTATTCATTTGTTTGATAAAACGACCATAACTTGAGTTGTAGACCTCCGATTGACGTGACTCAAAGTGCGTTGGAAAGCTCATTTGAAGATCTAAAACTTTCATCAAGGACTCTTCCCCTGAAAATGCCTCTAAGTTGGGTCACATATTCGTTGAAGAGATTTTACGGTATAAGTACGTAGGAAAACCGACCCGTTGAACTTGTAAGCTTGTGGCATATTCTTCCATCCTTCAAAATACCTCGTGTCGTAACGTGGGATATTTTTATGGCCTTGGGCTCCAAGTTTGGTGAGCAAAATATCGAGGATATTTATTTTGTGATCAAATAAATATCCAAGGAATATCTTGGAATATTCCCGTAAAATATCCAAGGAATATCTTGGAATATTCCCGAAAATATCCAAGATATTTATTTTGTGGTGTTGGCCGAATCCACTCGGTCGGCATAACTCTCGTTTCGTCATTCATTCTTCGATTCCGTCTCCGCAAGAATCTTATCTTTTTTTTTACCCGAACACAAAGAAACGAACCGCGAGTAAATCGACAACAAAAGTTCGTAAACCGCGTTGAATTTTATCGACACTTTTCGAGTTAATATTACGCCTCTAGTCATGATATTTTTAGATCTATCATACTAGCGGTAAATAAAACCTTTATAAAATATAGTAATTTTCAACACGACAGTCCGATTATTAAATCTATAAAAAAACTTATAAAAATATAATAAAAACACGATAATTTATATAATAATTACTACTCATACATTTTGATAAAACTTAGTATTTATGACTTGATTTGATACATAAATGCTCAAAATGGTAACAGAAGTGGGGCGAAATGTCATAATAATGATCATAAATTTATCTCTCATCACAACCCCCTACTTAGCTTTTGGTCGTCCTCGATCAAAACAAGCGATAAAACAAAATGAATAAGAGATAAATTCATGAAGATAGAAGATATAAGGGACAACTAGATAATACAACCATTAGAATTACAACCAGGCTTTAACCTCAATATAAATGTATAACAGAGTGTGTGTGTGACAAGCCTTTTCAATTTCCACTATCCTCTCTTGAATAAATCAAGCAAACACACAAATATCCATTCAGACAGCCCTAATGACTTTCCTAGGTATAAGCGAAGAATAGCTCCACACAAAGTTCTTCCGAGTACTTATTAGGATAATCCCTAAAGCATATCATTCAGTTTATACTGGGGATAGTCAGAAGATAACTAAGTTTTCAACCACGCTTAAATTTTTTTTTTCTTTTGATGAACTTAATTTCACATGTGTAGCATATGCCTTCATTCCCAGCAATAGGACGTTTCGTGATAACACCCTAGCTGGACTACTATCATCAGGCAGTCGGGAGCTTTTAAACCTCATAGTGATATAGGACGTTTCGTGATAACGCCCTACTGCACTCAAATCATTGGTAGCTACAACCAACATATATATAGTTCATCTCTTTCTTCTTCTTTTTTTCATTTTTTTTTTCATAAACTTAACTTATATCCTTTCTATCACATTCAAACCTTCAGATATTCACGGTACACGTTCAAAAGTTAGGTACTAAGTTACTGTTATTATCTAGAATAACCACTAGGATACTGAATGGATACAGTTTAAAATTTTCGCTTCAATATCAAAGACTTACGTGAAGGAATTCATGTTACACAAATATATTTGGAATTACAATGCACTTACGGTTCACGTTGGCTATACACATCCAAATTGATCATTATATCTTCAAATCCATGAAATATATACCTTATACAATTTATTTTAATCAACTAAATAATGCTCGAAAAAAAATCGAAAACTAAGAGATTTATTGATACAAAATAAGCACTAATGCCATTGCTAGACCAACGACTCCACTCCCCACTTACGAACTTACATTGTCCCCAATGTAAAGTGAGTGTAAATAAGTTGTTGGGAAAGCAATGGTGCACTAAAACAAGTCAAAACAAATACTGGGATGATAAAATGGGTGGGTGGGTGGGTCAAAGTTATGACCATTGTGTGTGCAAATGAAATAAAAGTATGTGGAGTGTGACAGTGTAATGCAAAAGGGTAGATAAACACACCACATAAACTTTTATTGATTTAAAACACACAATATTCCACAGTAGTTGAACTAATACATGTCACACATTATTTTTGAAATTTAAACAGACTAGATCATGATATGAAATGTGTGAGAAAGTATTAACTCTGAGTCTTTTATACCCAGATCCTCAAGGGTTATTTCAAATCGTTCTAACAACCTAAGTCCAAGAAATGACGCATTTGAATTTTATCTTTGTTCTACCTCGGGATTTTCGGATAACCACCTAATCGTTCCCGTTTAAATGATATTCAAACATTCATCCTGAGACTTGGTGAAACAAAATGAAAATCAATCCTAAGTATTCGTAAAGTATCATCCAAAGTATGAATAATTATTATATTTAACATTGCGGGCTGCCTCCCGGTAGCGCTTTTGGTTATCGTCGTTTGCTCGACCAAAATGTTAATGATTAACTAATATAATATACTAAACAAAACGGGATACTTCTAACAATTACTCACAAAAGCACGTAACAATTAATCACATAATCCACTAAAAATAAATGCTTAAGGAGTAAAAAGGAAGGATAGTACCCGTCATTGACTACATTTATAGTCTATAGCCAGACTTTACCGTGCTTCAGTTTTTAAGGCACTGGTGGTGAGTCATCCTCACGCACTGCATCCGTCTTCAATACCGGTCTCCAACAGAGGTTAGACAATTTCCACCAATCCAAATGATTCTTGACCTTTTCCTTTGATTTTCGAGCTTTAGGTTTGCGAGCTTTCACATTATTACTGAAGTCATCTTCTTCAATTACCTGCGTGTTAGTACAATCCAAAACAAAAAAAACACAAAGTGTACACACAAGAACAAGATTCTAGTGTAATGCATGGATATTTCAATGAATTGTAAATGTTGAAGACAACGCTCTCATGATTAACTCCCAAACTTCTCCCTTACTAAAATCGTCAAGAAAACATACATACTTTTTATCCAACTTCATCTTTGTAATAGGGATAGAATGTATACCTCCCTTACCCTTGTCATTAGATGAATATGGTAAAGCTTCCTCGAATGACTGTGTTTCATCATTCTGTACCTTTTTCTTCAAAATATGCATTGGATATGGTGTTGCCTTATCCGGTTGAACCGAGATGAATTTGGGTTTAGGCCGGATAAGGTTCGGTTTGAATTGGCCCTTTCAAACTTGGTTCCTTCCAACCTGCTTCCAATTCTGATTACTTCTATTTTTATTTTATTTATTAATATTCCCTTGGGCATGATCAAGCCCTCGTTCAGGTGTTTCATCACTAGTTTCAGTCATTCTCGTATTTCGATTCGAAAATGATTCTCCGTCAGGATTTCCCTGACTGATATGACCTCGTTTTGGGGTCTTACCATTTCTGGTCATCAACTATCGAAAAATAGAAAAATAACTTGAAATAGATAAAATCTGAATCAGATGGTGTTTCATTACTGATTTCGGCCGTTTTCATAACTCGATTTGATGATTTTTGTGAAAAATATCGAATAGAAAAGATCACGAAATCGATAAAAAAAAACACATTGATTATTTTTTTTTCTCTCTCCCGGTAATTACCGACTCCACTCGGTATTTACCGAGATTTTTTTTTTTTTTTTTTTTTTTTTTTGGTTTTTTTTTTCTTCTCTCTCTCTCTCTCTCGGTAATTACCGAAGCCACTCGGTATTTACCGAGTATTTTTATAAAAAAAATTGATATCTTACCAAATAGGTAGGTACCAATGAAAATAAAAATACAAATGAGATTGAGAAATGTATTAACTTATCCTCGGCTGTTATGACCACGTTTACTTTCTATTATCGAAAATAGAAAATAACTCGAATTTAATAGAAGAAGAAAATTGGTAACTAAAAGAAGGTAGATACCAACGGAAAATAAAAAAGAAATGAGATAAGAAGAGTGTTGACTTATCCTCGAGAATTTTGAGCTAATACAAGTAGTAACCCTAGACACAAAGAAAGAAATTAGCGACGTTTTCCCCGGCAACGGCGCCAAAATGCTGACAGACCTAAACCTAACCTTGGAAACGGCGCCAAAAAGCTGACGGACCTTTCCTAGGCTATACAGATCCTAACCGGCAGTGTACCGGGTCAAATTGTAGTGCTAGTCTGGTGAGTCAGGTCGTATTCCTCAGGGAAAACATGGTAATTCTTTTAAGTGGGGTTAAACACCAAGAAGCTATTATTAACTCGATCTAAGTCGCAGTTTTTACTTTTTCCTGGGTTAGATTATGTTAGATCAGTTAGATTAGTTAGTAATGTTAGAGTTAGTAAAACAGAAAATAAAACAAATAAATACTAATATTATATATAGATATATTTTTAGATCTAGCCAAGAATTATGTTACTGAATCAATATCTCTTTTTAGTAGAATTGAATGAGACAGATCTTCCTTTATTCAAGGTGTCAATTATATATGAACCGGTATACTCCTAAACTAGACAACTCCTCCTCACACGAGCGTATGAAATTGTCATATGTCTTGTCCTCTGTCCAATGTCATCCTCAAGCATGGGTCACTCCCGTTTTGTCATTCGGCCAATTTTAAGGTATGTCAATTAAACAGGCGAATTTAACGTGATAATCTCTCGAGTATAAATTTCAATAAGAGTTTGTTTCTCCCGAAACAAATCTACCCCCGGTTTAGGAAATCGGATTCCGTTGTCACGTTTTCACTCGGCCAATTTTACCCTCCGGTCTTTCTATTAACGAGTTCATAAACTAACTACGAGGCGTCAATTCATAATTAGATTATGAATTCTTTCAAATCAATTAGCTACTTCAATTCAAACATAGAAAGAGATTCATTATAACCGATTTTAATCATGATTACCAGAGTCGATCATTCATTTTACCAAAAGATTAACTAATTCGATTCATATCTTGGCTAGATATTACTACTACTAATATATATATGTATATAAATAGATAGAAATAATAAACATAATAACATTAGAAAATTACCGATTACAACCGCCGAATTGGAGCCTAATCCTCGTGAAAGTAACAACGGCTTCCGAGACAACAATCCTCGATAATAAATCCAAGCATTACAACGATACTACTCTATTTATTTATACACATATGCATATATATATATACATACATCGACATATATATATATATATATATATATATATATATATATATATATATATATATATATATATATATATGGGCCCAAAATGAAAACAAGAAAAGAGAAGAAAGGAGATGGAAGAAAAGGGGAAATGGAAGAGGGAGAGCTTGGCCAAGAGAGTGGCCAAGAGGGGCAAGGAATTATGCTAAGGATGGGGGGGTATTTATAGGATTTTTGGGTAGGTTCGAACCGAGTCGAAACCGAATCGAACTTATTCATTTGTTTGATAAAACGACCATAACTTGAGTTGTAGACCTCCGATTGACGTGACTCAAAGTGCGTTGGAAAGCTCATTTGAAGATCTAAAACTTTCATCAAGGACTCTTCCCCTGAAAATGCCTCTAAGTTGGGTCACATATTTGTTGAAGAGATTTTACGGTATAAGTACGTAGGAAAACCGACCCGTTGAACTTGTAAGTTGTGGCATATTCTTCCATCCTTCAAAATACCTCGTGTCGTAACGTGGGATATTTTTATGGCCTTGGGCTCCAAGTTTGGTGAGCAAAATATCGAGGATATTTATTTTGTGATCAAATAAATATCCAAGGGAATATCGTTGGAATATTCCCGTAAAATATCCAAGCGAATACGTTGGAATATTCCCGTAAAATATCCAAGATATTTATTTTGTGGTGTGTGGCCGAATCCACTCGGTCGGGCATAACTCTCGTTTCGTCATTCATTCTTCGCTTCCGTCTCCGCAAGAAATCTTATCTTTTTTTTTACCCGAACACAAAGAAACGAACCGCGAGTAAATCTGACAACAAAAGTTCGTAAACTGCGTTGAATTTTACTGACACTTTTCGGTTAATATTACGATCTCTAGTCATGATATTTTTAGATCTATCATACTAGCGGTAAATAAAACCTTTATAAAATATAGTAATTTTCAACACGACAAATCCGATTATTAAATCTATAAAAAAACTTATAAAAATATAATAAAAACACGATAATTTATATAATAATTACTACTCATACATTTTGATAAAACTTAGTATTTATGACTTGATTTGATACATAAATGCTCAAAATGGTAACAGAAGTGGGGCGAAATGTCATAATAATGATCATAAATTTATCTCTCATCAGCATGCGAGATGAGTTCAATGATTTGGTCCAAAATGATACCTGGGGTCTGGTTCCATACTTTCATTCACAGGATGTTCTTGGAAATAAGTGGGTTTTCCACATTAAGCGCCATGCTGATGTTCACATTGAACTCTATAAGGCACGCCTGTTTGATAAGGGCTTCAATCAAGATGCCGGAGTGGATTTCACTGAGACATTTAGTCCGGTTGTTAAAGCGGACACCATTCGCATTTCATTATCTCTTGCTCTCTCACATGATTGGGTTATTAGGCGGGTTGACATTCAGAATGCTTTCTTACATGGTTTTCTCTTTGAGGATGTTTATATACAGCAGCCGCAGGGGTTACGGCACCCTAATTATCCTCATCATGTCTGCAAACTGAAGCGTAGTATTTATCGGCTTCTTCAGGCATCCCGTGCATGATTTTCTCGCTTCACTAACGTGCTTCGATCCTTTGGCTTTCTCCCATCCAAGGCGGACATTTCCATGTGTATATATATATACGCTCATGGTCCTCACTCGGTTTTTGTTTTGATTTATGTTGATGATGTCTTACTTACAGGTAATTCTGTGGCCTTTGTTCAGACGGTCATCGATCACTTGGCCTCTCATTTTCCCGTCAAGGACCTGGGTTCGTTATCTTACTTTCTCGGCATTGAAGCACTTCGTACACTTGATGGTTTGTTGGTTAGCCAATGCAAATACATTTATGGTTTATTGCATCGGCTAGCATGACTACGTCCAAGCCCTGTCTCACTCCTATGGCCTCCAACTCAGCCGTCATGATGGCCAACCCTTCTCGGATGTTACTCTTTATTGCAGCATTGTCGGGGGCTTGCAGTATTTTGCCTTTACACGTCCCGACATTGCCTTTGCCATCCATAAAGTCAGCAAATTTATGCATGAGCCCCGGGACACTCATTGGGTAGTTCTTAAGCATATCTTACGGTACCTCAAACACACTATCTCTGATAGCCTCCTATTTTAGCCTTCTTCCCCTACTTCCTTGCAGGCTTTTCCAGATGCTGATTGAGCTTCTGTTCCAGATGATCGTCGCCCCATTGAGCATTTTTCATTTTTCTTGGGTCAAATTTGATCAGTTGATGTTCTAAGAAACAACAGACAGTTGCTAAAAGTAGTATTGAGGCCGAATATAAAGCTCTCTCCTTGGCTGCAGCTGAACTTCAGTGGATTACCTTCCTTCTTAAAGAAATGTTGGTCTCTCTCCATCACCCTCCTACGTTATGGTGTGACAATAATGGTTTCACTTACCTCACGGCTAATCCAGTTTTCCATTCTCGCACTAAGCACATCGAGATAGATTTTCATCATGTCCGTGAGTTAGTGGCTATGGGCAAACTTCAAGTGGCGTTTATTTTTTCCAAGAATCAACTAGCCGACCTTCTCACTCAACCGCTCGGTCACGATCGCTTTGCTGATCTTAAGTACAATCTCTATGTGCGGATTGTGGGGGCGTATTGAAGCCATTGAACCAAAAAGCCTTGCGGCCCAAGAAACTCCATAGGCTGAGCCGACTTAAGCCCTTGTCGACTTAAGCATTAGGGTTTCCTTTATGTATTAGTTTACCATTATTCTCTCTAGGGGCAGAACCACCCTATGGCCTGGGTGGTCTCAAGCCCCCCCCCCCCAAATGATCACAAGCCCCCCCCCCCCCATATGGTCCCAAGCCCGTCCCAAATTTTTATTATTGTATTAGTAGTAGTGTTAATATTAGTATGTTATGTGTCTTTTTTTGAACAAAATGCCTTATATCTTACTGGTTTAAGAACAAACTATTTTCAGTCTCCATAATTCTAGGTTGTAAGTTCAAATCCTTCTACCAACATTTTTTATTTTTTTCCCGGATATTTTTTAGCTTTGCAGTTTATATACCAAGACCACCCCGAAATTTTTTCCTGGTTCCGCCACTGATTCTCTCTAGTGTATTTTACTATATAAACTGGATGTACTGATGATTATGAATCAATGATATACAGAATTTTTTTTTCCACCGATATAATCAATGATATACAGATTATTTACTTCTAATAAATGAAGGTACAAAATGGAGATTTAATGGAAAATGCTTGAGCTATTTAATTTGAATCACCAATCGGTAATCGCATGCAGTGATTTTGGAAAGGATCTTTATACATTTGATAAGCATTATTACCTAACTGGAAATAAAATGATGTTTAATCTTTTACCTTGCGTGCAAAGACTGTCTTGCTTTGTGCACCGGTACCCACTGGACTGGAAAAAAAAAAGCAGAACAAATCTTTTCTCAGTACCTCAAGATAAGCGATCAACATTTCAAAGTTTAAAATACAGGCTAGCAGGTGACGACCCTAATCCGGATACTGAATCTTTAACCGGAAAAGGACGTTTGATATGTATATAATTAAATAAATCGTTTATATACGTAAACCTGACATCATCGACACCTGAGAACAAGCGGAAAACAAAAACAGACACACGGGAGAGCTTAAAAGATTTCTGCAACGATCGACAAGTAATACAAGCTGCCACTAAAACGAACTCCCAAAACAATATGATACACTAGATTGAAAATTCATTCAACTACTACAACTCTTTCTTAACAACCAAAGATACCAGTATCTCAAACTATTACAAAAAGGAAGAAGGGGAGATTTTATACCATTAAAAAACATATTAAAAGAAATACAGACTTCAACGGCTGCAACTTTAGAAATCACTCTTAAGGGATTTCGAACTCAACTTACAACAAAACCACATTCTTGGGGTGGGGAACAACATACTAAAGGGGTATGTACAAATGTACTTAGTAAAAGATAGAAGCATCGAATCTACAAATGCTATATCACAAGGATTATCAGTAGTAATATATTAATAATATCACAGGGCAAGTCAAACAACCATAATAACACATATGTTTTCCTTGTTACACATTAATCCAATGACACTTTGCATGGTGAAATGCACCATGACACATTCATCACATCATATGTCACAAGTATCTAAAAGGTGTGGAATATTACACGAGTCCAAAACAGTATCTAAATGTGTGGAGGTGTAATAGTTCCATGCTGCAAAAAGGAAATGTGCCTCACCAAGAATTAACATGTTTTAGCTTTTAGCCAAGTCAAGTACGTATTTAAGCGTTTAGTCTAACCACTTAAATTCATTGCACATAAAAGGCTTCTTAAAGACCACTAGACCTTAGATGAACTCTACATTATACTACTTAGTGTAGGATGTAATATCGCCGGATGGATTATAGATCCACCCGATTACGCAGCGGAAAGTACAAGATCTAGATCTAACAACCAAAATACATAAATAAATAGATCTAAACCTACGAGGGGGTTTAGATTGCTTACCGGTTTATTGCGACTAAACGTCTAGAACAATCCGAGATCCAAGATCCAAGAATTGAGAAGTCACCGTCTTCCGGCTTGTATCTCAAAGCAACACCAAGTGGATGGTGTTTCAAGCCGCTTGACTTCCTCGATATAGGAGCTGAAAATTCAAACCCAAGTATAGGAGCCGAAAATTCTAAGCTCCAATACTCCCAAAAGTCGAAATTTGTGATGTGTCATTTAGGCTTGGGAGAACTCTCTTTATATATGAGAGTAATCATTGTCCTCCAATGATTTAATTAATTAACGGATAATCAATTATAATAATCCTTATTCCAATAAAAGATAAATACAATATATATCCCAAACAAATTAGGATAAATAAATATATTATCTAATATTCCATGATTTATCATTTAACAAATAAAAGATAAATCACATGTTAAATAATTATCCAAGAAAACTAATTCCTTAATAATTAATCAACATAAAATGCGCCCACCCTAGAAAAAATAGGCCTACACGCATTTTTGACACATTGGGCCGAGTCCACGAAAAATTTCTTTTCCGTGTATTTAATTATCTAGTCCAACTAAACAATTAATCCACATATCAATTAAATAGTCCAATCCAACTATTTAATTATAATTGAGGTGAAACAACGAGAAAACCTATATGCTATATTAGGAGCCACGTCGGGGACCATAGACCCATATTCAGTAGCTACAATAAATTAAATAAAATTATTCGTCAGACCGAACAATAATATTCAATTTATTAATTCCGGGATTACACCACCATAAACCCGAAGCTGAATTCTGCTGAATATAGATAACTTACACTCAACCATGAGTTGATGAGCGTCCACTGATATAATCATTACATACGGATAAATCCTCCATAGATTGTTCATTTCGAGTCGGGATATTTCCGCAAACCCTTCTCGAAACATATTATCCTTATTTACCATTAACCCCCTAGTGATCAATTAGTTCACATACCGGACTAGTAGCTAATTAGTCTAACATGAACTCCCGGGATCGATCAGTTTCTAGGATTAACAAATAAGGGAACTGTCTGTCTACTTCCCGAGGGAAGGAATGGATTCCATATCTGTGATAGCACAGACTACTCACTCATTCCAGAATAGAGCCAACGAGAAGTGTTGGACCACATACTACGAAGTGATCCTTACTAACACATCAAACTCTACCCTAGTCTAAGCAGTTGTCTGTGATCACCTCAGGATTGAGATTAATCCATATATGATCATCTTGTGATTCGATAAGACTTCTCGATCAAGGAATCATATCGAGAACTCAAATCAAATCGGTCCAGCCCTATATGATTATCATCATATATAAATGCCCCATTAGGTACCCTATTACCGACAAATCGGATAAGATCGTCACACCGTAAAGTGTTCGGGCGCATTAATAGCAAATTATTCATGAGACCCGTACTCTGATTAATAAACGCTACGGACTAAGTTAATTTTAAGTACATCTCACTAACTCAATCCTCTTGTGTATAACCATACACTGAGTTATGTGATTACATAAACGAGGTACTTAGGGTTTTCAGTAGTGTCTTAATTATAAGCATACGTGCATATAATAAGATGAATTATTAATTATGTCCTAAAACAATTACATAATTGTCTTTCGGGCACTACACCTAACACTTAGCACATTGCACAGAAATATTGGAATCTAATCCAATACCCATGAGGCTAAGAAGTAAGGCTTCTGGCGATCCCGAGTATCTCCCCGCAGATGGTCTCCACAAGGTGCTGAGCCGAATTCACCAGATTCTGAACCCTTAACTTCGTCATGTTACAAGTAAGACATTGAACTCAAAACAACATCACATATGACCAAATGTAGAATGTTTCAATGCTCCCGTGAGACACGGTGCGGAACCAAAGCCACTAGAACACACACATTTCACATTGCAACATTCCTCATAAGGCTTTATACTAAGGCATGATTGAAAAGAGAAACATCCCACGAACTCTTTGTTCTGTTTTGCCTAGAAAATCAGACAACACTCTAGTATCGAATTCCATTATTCTTCACCATTTTAAACACTAAATCTACTCCAAATCCATACGAAAATTAGTCTACAACATGTTTTTAATATTATACTAGATCTAAACACCAATATAACATGAAATTCAAGCCAAAGTGATATAAAATTAATCTAAAATATGCTTGAAATGAAAAGTTACATCTAAACACCAAAATAACACATTTAGATTTTGTTGAACACCCCTTTACCTATGATTTCACCAAAAAGGTCCAAGAACACCAACTTGAAACTTGAAGAAATCCTAGATCCACAACTGAAACTCCAAGATTCTATACAACCCACTTCGAATCTACAACCAAAACGAAGTTCTACGATTACTACAACCTTTAAAACGTTTTTTAGCTAAGAAACACCCAAGAACACTTCCAGATCTAGAAAATGGGTTTTCAAAACTCTTACCTGATCGGAGTGAAACTTGTATCAAATGAAGCTCTCTTCGTGGTGAGCATTTTGATGTATTGGTTTGTGATTTCAACGGCCGGATTGCTTGAAAATAGAAGATTCTCTTTTCTTTTCTCTTTTCTCTTTTCTCTTTTATCTTTTCTCTTTTCTTTCTCTTCTTTCTTTTCTTTTCTTTTCTTTTCTTTTTCCCTCTCATTTCTCCCTCACAACGCAGCTTCTCTCAAAAGATGGGAATGAAAAGGGTTTTCGTTTTGGGTAAAAGGTGGGTTTAAATAGGGGTTGTATATTTTCCGTTTTGTTATTACTAAAAATTACACCTTTGAAATACCGTAAATACATATGTTGTACAGACACGGACACGTCGCACGACATGACACAGACACGGTGATACCGTTAATTCCAAAATTTAAGGACACGACATGCCACCGACACATTATATATATATTGTAAATAAAATTCAATTTATAAAAAAAAATCGTAAACATCTCAAAAAACTAGACAAAATAAGATAGGTATTACATAAACTCTATAAATATCTTGAATAGATATTCGACATTTATACGGTGCTAAAAGAAATTATGGTTGACTTTCAAAATATTACAAATTATAAAAATTATTGTTTATCAACAAAAAAAACATATAAACTTGATATGTCGTATTATTTATTTAATTATTATAGAAATGAAAATCGTGTATTTTAATGTTTATATTGAAGAATACTTAAATAAAGGAAAAAAATTAAAATTTTGGGTTCAGGAGTGTCGGTGACGTGTTGACAGTGTGTCGGATATTTAAATTTTAATTAATATTAATTTAATCAGCCGACACGTGTCGGGCACGGTGTCGGAGCTTGTCGGAGCGTGTCGTGTCGAGTCTTGTGTCGAACACAGCGCACGGCGACCAGATTGAAGTGTCTGTGCATCATAGGTATGTACCCTTTAACATTTATCATGACTCTATATATATATTTAATTAAAACATAGCACGTTAAAAATTATCGGGACAACTAAATAATGAAAAGACTTTAATACCCTTTACGGAGATACGGGGTTTCACAAGTAAGGTGTCATCTGCGTCAAACTACAGCCTTTCAGAACATGCCACGTCTTCTTTGGACAGATCTAACCTAAGATAAACATATCAGCTCAGATCAGAACGGCTTTTGACATGGGCATGACCTGACCTCACATGTGGCAATCATCAGGTTTATTTGGGTTTTCTCTTCAAATGAGCCAACTAAGGCTCAGTCCAATATTGGGCTTCATACGTCAGATGACTTCATCAAAGTTTGCCTCCCTACGAAAGTCGCCGTTATTATCAATATATCGACATGGCATGGTTCGTCATTTGTCTTATATGTTCAGCTCGACGTAAGACGTCTACAGACTTATACTGTCGAAATGGGGCAGGTTCACCACTCTCAGCTTAGTATAGGTCATCTCCGACCTCAAACGAAAGGTATGCATCACCAGTTGGGGATTAATCTATGATCTCGTAACCGCTCCCTGATCCTCGCCATCAGGGCCTGTTAAGGGTGATTTTATATGATTTATATCGTTATATTTTGTAACAATTTCCTCCACATTCGTATAATTTGCATAGAAATTAAGGGTTTAATTGAATTATTGAGCAAATGAGTTTTTAAACGGTTTAATCGCAAAATTGGTTGATTTATGTGTTTTATTGATGATTTTATGTTTATTTGGATATTACTACATTTTGCGATGTTTTTAATGACTTGTAGATGCATAATTGTGGCTCAAAAGATGATTCAATGAAGATAAATGTCGGATTTAATTGATAAGGAAGATTTGAATAGAAGGAAAGAGATAAAGATGAGAAAATCGATTTTTGATAAAGTGAACGCACGTCCTAAGTCCCGTCCAGTGGACGGGCGTCTAAGCAAGTCAACGGGCGTCCAGGAGAGGAAATTTGATTCAGAGTTTTGAAGATTTTAGTGGACGAGCGTCCAAATTAAAGAAGGACGGGCGTCTAATCATGACTCGGCCCGATTCGAAGTTGATATTGAAGACCGGACGAGCGTCCAACAGAGTGAACGTCCGTCCTTCGACCGACTCAGCCAAACCGACCTTAGAATCTATAAATACCAGTGTTTTCTCACACATTAATAGATATATTCAAACCCTAAACCCTAGGGCGGCTCAGCTGCGTTTTTCCTTAGTTAACACTCAGTTTTTATGCTTTTATTTTCTAGTTAGATTAAAACACTTCTATGTACTTTTACTCAAACAAATTCGAGCTTCAAAGTGATGTTTAGAGGCTAGACCCCCCTTGAACAAGCGTTGTGAAGCCATCCAACCAACGTATTGATTTCATCTTCGATTGTCTTGTGAGTTTTTAATTCAAAGTTGTATCTTTATTATGTTTATTTCGTTCTTATGAATTTATATCGAAAGATCTTTGCATGTATGATGTTTGATTTTGATGAGAATCATGTTAAACCCTAGATCACCATAATAAATATTAGACCTTTAATCTAATTAACGAGAGTTATTAGGTTGAATCTCTAGGTTAGAAACTTATAAATTTCACACCTTTGGTTAGAAAGCGTTAATCTTTAGATCGAAAGATAGAAGATTAATAGGCGAACTTGTCTAAGAAATTAGGAGTTCATACTTTGGCTAGGTGAATCACAACTTGGTTAGAAATCACGAGATAATCTAGATAGAAATTGATAGTTGTAGGATAGGTGGATCAATTGCTTGTTCGTTTGTTATTTCATTGATTAAATCACTTGTGATCGTTTGCTTAGTAAATTTACAATCTTTATTTCATAATATATTTAGAATAGATTTAGTTTAGTTAATTTTGTTCGCAACCATATTTTCCTGGCTTTAGATCTCGATCTTCTGTCCAGTTATTCTTATTGTTAGCTTCGCCTTTTTGTTTTAGTTCTTCTCTGTTTTATTTTCGTATCTTTTTAGTAGTAATCGTGACATAGTTAGGTTAGATAATAAAAACTAGATTAAGCAACCCCGATTCCCCGTAAGATCGACCCGGTATCAACCTCTATACTACGATCCCTGCACTTGGGGTATACCGGATTTATAAATTTATTACTTGTTTATTTTCATTGCAAAAATCCGTGACAAGTTTTTGGCGCCGTTGCCGGGGAACCGGACGGTTGTCTAGTTTTATTTTCGTTAGTAATTTAATTTAGATATTTTGTTTTTAGTTTTTATTTTCGTTTCTGTTCCAGTAAACGGGCGTCTAGGGTAGTGGACGCCCGTCCGGTCAAATTTTTATAACTCTTTTCGTATTTTACCCAGTCAGACGAGCGTCTGGTTAATCAGACGTCCGTCCTGTTCATCCTCCAGGCAGACGCCCGTCCAGTAATCCGGACACCCGTCTGACCTCTTTTTCTTTAAAATCTTTTCTTGGTTTTAACCTTTGATTAAAAGGTTAGACAACTAGACTTTGGTATCGGTTTATGCAAACTCGGAGTCAAAAAGGGCCGCTATTCTATACCTCTGACCTTGAGCGGACCATAGTCCGACCAAACAGGAGAAGACTCCGTTTTGCGGACCTCCCTGACGAAGAGAACACAGTCGATCGAGATATCGAGCAAGATCTAGCTCAAGAGATCGAAAATATAGTCATTATGGCTGCTGAAGATAGACGTACGTTGGCTGATTACGTCATGCCTGGCGAGGTCAAGGTCAACCCGGCTATCGTTCTACCAACCATCAATGCACCTACCTTTGAACTGAAACCCGGGCTCATTCAAATGATGCAGCATGCATCTATCTTCCACGGTTTTCAGTCAGAAAATCCTCATACTCACTTACACACGTTTCTAGAGATATGCGGTACAACTCGCATCCAAGGAGTAAGTGAGGATGCTATAAAACTTAAACTTGTTTCCATTTTCCTTACGAGGGGAGGCAAAAGAGTGGTACCACTCTCTTCCCTCTGAAACCATCACTACCTGGGCGGAACTCGAGAAAGAGTTCCTGAGTCAATACTTCCCGCCTTCTAAGACAGCCCAATGTTTAAGTGATATTTTCACATTCTGCCAGAAGGAAAATGAGTCATTTTTCGTGTGTTGGAAGAGGTTTAAGTCTCTTCTTAGAAAGTGTCCCCATCATGGCTTGCCGTTACAAAGGCAAGTCAATACCTTTTTCAGTGGATTGACCGAGCTCACGAAGGGCATGGTCAATAGTTCTTCTGGTGGGGTATTTTTTAAAGAAAACACCCGAAGAGGGGTGGGTATTATTCGAGGATATTGCCAAATACAATTATGCCCCCTCATATCAAGCTATCCAAGCACCTCCTCCTCCCAAGATCGAGGAGGTGAATATGCAAAGTCTGATCGCCATGCTGCAAAAGCAAATGGCAGCTTCTCAAATTTCTCCTAACCCGATCAATCAGAATTCTTCCTTTCAACAGAACTCTCAAGTTCTGTACTGTGAAAATTGTTGTCAGACTGGCCATATGGTTGGCCAGTGTCAATTTGTCTCCCCCTCTGCTTATCAAGTTAATACTGTCCATGACAATGGACAGTATAATCAAGTCACATGTCAGAACTGTGACAATGTGGGGCATATATCTCGTTTCTGTCCTATGAACGGACAGAATACTGAAGTGAATGCTTTCTCTGGCCAGTCCAATCAGAGGTTTAATAATCAATTCTCTGGCCAGAGTAATCCTCAAAACCAGGGTTTCAGTCAGAATCAAAATTTCAATCCAAATTCGAATTTTAATCAAAATCAAAACTCCAATCGAAACCCTACTTACAACCAAAACCAGAACTCCAATTTTTCCAATCAGAATCAAAGGTTCAGTCAGAATTGGCCTAACAATTCTAATCCTACATTTCAGAATCGGTCCAACCAGCCTTATCCGCAGAACCTCCAAAACTCTCAAGGCCCCTCGCACTCGAATGATATCCAAGCTGAATGGAGCTCTTTTCGGGAGGAGCAAAATAAAACATCCAACTCCTGATGAGCACAAACAAGAATCTTGAGAGGCAAATAAGGCAATTGGCTGAGCAGTTAGCTTCTAGACCCCCGGGCAGTTGCCCAGTTTCACAGAAAAGAATCCAAAGGGTGGTCAAGTTGCTCAGACCGATTTGAATAATAGCCAATGCACTGACCTAGTACCTTCAATTCCATACTGTAGAGAAGAGGCCAGTGCGATGAATCTGAGATCTGGTACTCAATTAAGTGGTCCCCCGAACCAGGGAAACCACTAACCCCTCCTGCCAGTGATAAGGCAGGAGGGGAAGTCGAGCACCTACGTTCCCCTTGGCTGCAAGAGAATACTCAGGTGGCTGATCCCCTGAGAGGTGAAAGAGTTGGAAGTCCTCGGTGGCCGAACCCCTGAGGAATGAAGAATCAAGTGAGAGTCAGGAGGCTGACCCCCTGACCAGTAAGAAGAATGAAAAAGTGGTAAGGTGGAAGGACTTGGAAGACAAAGCTGTCAATTCATCCTCGAAGAAAGTCCTTTCTGAGAGTGACTTGAAAAAGCTTCCATTTCCACCTAGAAAAAGCAACATCTCCCTGAATGAGGATAAAAAGTATGAAAAAATGCTAAACCTTCTGAAAAATACTCAGGTTAATCTTCCATTATCCGAGGTTTTGGTCGAGATGCCTAAGTATACCAAATTCATCAAGGATGTTGTTTCTTTTAAGAAGAAGTTAGCAGACATGGATCGGTTGATTGGTGAAGATTGCTCTATGATCAATTATGAAGATCTACCAATCAAGAGGGGTGACCCTGGGAAATTTGTGCTCACATTGCTGATGGGAGGCCTAGTCTTCCCGAACTCTTTATGTGACCTGGGTGCATCCATAAGCCTGATGCCATTGTCTGTCTGCAAACAGCTTGGGTTAGACAATCTTCTAGAACCCACCACCATGAATTTTCAATACGCGGATAGATCCTCCAAGAAAGCCGCGGGAATATTAAAGGACGTGTTAGTTCAAATTGATAGATTTACCTTCCCGGTTGACTGGTACGTTCTGGACATAGAGAAGGATGAGAATGTCCATCTAATTCTTGGAAGACCTTTTCTGTTTACAGCCAGAGCCCTCATTGACTGTGATGGTGGGCAAGTGACGATACGAGTTGGTGATCAAGATGTGAGTTACAATGTTTCCAAAGCTATCCAGAAACCCTCTGAAATACCAACCGGCTTCTCCATTAACGATATGTCTGATGACTTCAATGATTTAATGGAAAAGCAAGTCATGGCTGTTGCAACTGAATACGAGCGACTAATTGAGAAGCTGAATAATCATGGTGTGGTGAATCTAGAACAGTTAGAAGCTGAATTTGAGGATGAGTTGTTGAAAGGAGAAGCTTTGGCAGTGGTACCACTAAGTAAACTCACTAATGTTGAGTTGAAAAGTGGAGATCTTAAATCAAGTTTGGAAGACCCCTCTGCAGATCTGGTACTGAAGCCGTTGCCTAAACATCTAAAGTATGTGTTTTTAAGAGAAGGTGACAAGCTTCCATTAATTATATCTGCCAAGTTGTCTTGATTAGAAGAAATGGAGCTGGTAAACGTCTTGAGGAAAAATGAGAAAGCCTTTGGTTGGCAAGTAGGAGACATCAGAGGGATATCTCCTGACATCTGTATGCATAAAATCAAGACTGAAGAGGGTGCAAAATGTGTTAGACAGCCCCAGAGGAGGCTCAACCCTCATATGCAAGAGGTGGTCAAGAAGGAAATTATCAAGCTTTTAGATATGGGTATCATATACGCAATAGCTGACAGTGAATGGGTATCCCCTACTCAGGTAGTACCTAAAAAGGGAGGAATTACTATTGAGAAGAATGAGAAAGGAGAAGAAATAGCATTGAGGCTTGTTACTGGTTACAGAGTCTGCATTGATTACAGGAAAAAAAAGAAACTCAATGAGGTAACAATGAAAGATCATTTCCCCCTTCCTTTCATTGATCAGATGCTTGAGCGTCTGGCGGGACACGCATTCTACTGTTTCCTAGACGGATATTCAGGATATTTTCAGATACCCATCGATCCAGTTGACCAAGAAAAGACCACTTTCACCTGCCCTTATGGTACATTCGCTTACAGGCGGATGCCATTTGGTCTTTGCAATGCCCCAGCTACATTTCAAAGATGTATGCTGGCTATCTTTGACGGGCTAGTTGAAAAGTGTATGGAAATTTTCATGGATGACTTTTCGGTCTTTGGTCAATCCTTCGATGATTGTCTTGACAATCTTGACCAGGTCTTGTCCAGATGTGTGGAAAAGAACTTAGTCTTAAACTGGGAAAAGTGCCATTTCATGGTAGATGAGGGA
The DNA here is from genome assembly GCA_036785695.1 of Gentiana straminea. NCBI lineage: Eukaryota > Viridiplantae > Streptophyta > Magnoliopsida > Gentianales > Gentianaceae > Gentiana > Gentiana straminea. The sequence continues at coordinate 1,898,951 of JAVUPR010000046.1, read as the reverse complement.
ATAGTTCTTGGCCACAAGATCTCCGCCAAAGGTATTGAGGTAGACAGGGCCAAAGTAGAAGCTATCGAGAAGATGAGTTATCCTAAGAATGTGCGCGAAGTCAGAGGTTTTCTTGGACATGTCGGTTTCTATAGGAGATTCATTCAAGACTTTTCCAAGATAGCCAAGCCCCTGTCGACACTACTTAAAGAAGACGTTGTATTCGATTTTGATGAAAGTTGCAAGCAAGCTTTGAGGAGCTTAAAAGTCGATTAATCTCCGCGCCGATCCTTATTTCGCCTGATTGGAATCTCCCCTTCGAGCTTATGTGCGATGCATCAAACTATGCTGTTGGTGCAGTCTTAGGACAGAGAATAAAAGGGAAATTCCAGCCAATCTATTACCCCAGTCACACACTAAATCCGTCTCAAGTAAACTACACGACGACTGAAAATGAATTATAGGCCGTAGTCTTTGCTATGGACAAGTTTCGTAGTTACTTGTTGGGTGCTCAAGTGGTTGTGTGGAATGATCACGCTGCTTTGCGATACTTGATGAAAAAGAAAGAGGCTAAACCACGCTTACTACGTTGGATACTGATCCTACAAGAGTTTGATGTCCAGATTAAAGACAAAAAGGGCAGTGAAAACGTAGTGGCTGATCATGTTTCAAGAATGTTGAGCGAGGAAAAGGATGACCCTGATGATATAGATCTTTACTTTCCTCTGGAGAATGTCATGCTTATCGACGGTTGTGCTCCAGATGTTCCTTGGTATTCTTCCATCGTAAACTACCTTCATTCCCAATATCTTGATCCAGAAATGTCCTATCAGGAGAAGAAGAAATTCTTCTCTGATTTGAAAACATTCGTTTGGGATGAACCTTACCTCTTCAAGATTTGTAAAGATGGTTTGCTGAGAAGATGTGCTCCTGAATCTGAGCAACGTGATATTATTGAGCAATGCCATAGTGGACCCACTGGCGGTCACTTTGGTCCTTGGAAAACCGTTGCTAAGATCTTTCAATCTGGGTTCTATTGACCCACGATCTTCAAGGATACATAAACTTTCTGTAAAGCTTGTGATAGGTGTCAAAGAACCGGAACTTTAACAAGGCGTTTTGACATGCCATTGAAACCCATCCTAGAATGCGAAGTCTTTGATGTATGGGGTATCGATTTTATGGGACCATTCCCATCATCTTGTGGAAATAAATACATCTTAGTCTGCGTGGATTATGTATCGAAATGGGTGGAGGCTCAAGCCACGTCTCACAATGATCATAAGACGGTAATGAAGTTTCTAAAGAAAAACATCTTCGTGAGATTCGGGTGTCCACGCGCCTTGATTAGTGATGAAGGGACACACTTTTGCAACCGACCTCTAGAGAAAGTGCTTGAGAAATACGGTGTCCGGCATAAAACTGGCACGCCATATCATCCTATGACTAGTGGTCAGGTTGAAAGAAGCAACCAAAGTTTAAAGAAGATCCTGGAGAAAACGGTTAACAATCATAGAAAAGACTGGAGTCTAAAGTTGGATAATGTACTGTGGGTATATCGAACTGCCTATAAGACCCCCATGGGTACATCACCCTATCAAATGGTTTATGGTAAACCATGCCACTTGCCAGTTGAGTTAGAGCATAGAGCGTATTGGGCCACGAAGTTTTTAAACTTCGATACCCAATCTTGTGGAAAACACCGACTGCAGCAATTGCATGAGTTAGACGAATTTAGACTTCAGGCCTACGAAAGCGCCAGGATAAGTAAGGAAAAGACAAAACTCCTTCACGATGCCAAAATCAAGAAGCGAGAATTCCAAGTTGGGGAACAAGTCTTATTGTACAATTCCAGGTTACATCTGTTCCCTGGTAAGCTGAGGACACGACGGTCCGGCCCCTTTGAAATTCTCCAAATCATTCCTGGAGGTGTTCTAGAACTACGAGGTTATGGTGACCAGCCGTTCCGAGTGAATGGTCAAAGGTGCAAGCATTACATTGGTCAAGCCAAGGAAAAGCCTTTGATTGTTTGGTTCCTCGATATCCTCGGGTGTGCTACTTCAGAAGTCGATGAATTTGATGAGTTTTCGCCCGATTTGTTTTCTGAGGATAACGGTAGTGGTCCTTCTGAAGAAGTTCTAGCAGGTAGTTGGGACATGGAAGAGTTTGAAAAGGAACAACAGTTGAAACGTCGTCAGAAGAAGAAGAAATCAACCGTGGGGAGGATTAAACGTGTGTGGAAGGAAATTAAAGAATTAACCCCATGTGTTAGATGCTGTTTCTGCAGCCACACTACTGATCAAATCCTACACGAGGTAGTGGTCGCGTAAAAGTTAAATGGCCTGATCCAGGCTGAGCTAAAAGAGTGTCGAGCTAACGACATTAACCAAAAGCGCCACTAGGAGGCATCCTAGATATCCTTTATTATATTAGTACTCTCTTTTATGTCTTTTCTCTTTCTTTGATTTAGCTTTTATCTTAAGTCTAATTAAGATTTTGTTTGAATCTGTTCAGTTTAGCTGTTTTTAGATATGGATTACGGAGTTCTACCACAGGAGTTTCCTTTCATTAGTAGGATCCCACTTATCACTCTAGGTGACGGACCCGGAGGGACTATCATTTTGGACGTAGACTTTGATATTAGTACCCGCGTCAGGACCGTTACATACGTTCTCATTGTACCCCGAACTTCGGGAGGTGGAGATTTTAGCTCAGAGGACCTACAGGAGACTTTAGGACAACCGTATACAATCTTCAATTATCCGATGCTGACTGACTTGGCGCTAGAGCTGCAAGCTGAGCATTTCTGAGGAGTGGATGGTGCTGGCGAGGACTGGGCTTTACAGGACGAGTATGATTTTCCCCCTGCTATTGACATGCTCCGCCGTCTGATCCGGATTTTGGATTGGGCGGAGATTTACGATGACTAGCGTTGTTAGGCCGTTTCGTCGAGCAAACGACGTAAAACAACAGCGCTCGGTGGGAGGCAACCCACTATTTTCTAGTGTTTTTATGTGTTTTCTAGTTTTATTTGTTATTTGAAGTTTTGTATGAATTTTTATAATAAAATAAGAGTTTGAATTTCATTTGAATGAAAATTTTTAAGTTTTTGTTGAATTCTGCCTTGGACGTGCGTCCATGCCTTTGGACGCCCGTCTGCTATGTGTCTACCCTGGACGAGCGTTCACTTTAAGTGAACGCCCGTCTGATAATTTCCCTCCAACTCTGTTCTTAATTTGAACAGCTGAACGAGCGTCTGAATATTTGGACGCCCGTCCAGTTCATACTAAACCCAGTGGACGCCCGTCCAGTCCTGCTGCTATAAATACCCCTGCTTCCCAAATTTCATTCAGCCAGAATTCAAAACGAAAACAACCCGACTTTTCGGCCCCCCTTTGCCCTAAAATCTTTGTTTCTACACCGAATTGAGCGCTTCAAAGCCCCACAATCACCTCTCAATCCCCTCTCTTTGATTCTTCAAACCAAATCCTCCAACAAACAACCGTTAATTCGATCCAGTGACCTAGCTAGTGCGGTTTTCTTTGGAGAAAAATCCAATCTTTGGGTTCGATTGTTCACTGTTAGGATTTCTAATCAACATCATCATCATCCCTTCAACGTACTTGGTAAGATTCTATAAGCTTTTCTTAGATTATTGCACGTTTTTCTGAGTTCGATCTTCGAGTCGACTCTTTTTACTTGAAATTCACCTTATTGGCTTTTTCTCTTGTTTTGTTTTTGTTTCTTGCCTTGTTGGTGATTGGGGTTATGTTGATGGATCATGGATGGGTGTTGCATTGTGGTTGTGATGTTGGTTTGGTGTTGATTTGTTTGGGAAATCCCGTTTGGACGATAAACGGGTGGTTTGTTTGAATTGTGGTTTGGGATGGTTGTTGGTTTAGCCTTAGTTCATCATGGTGCGTAAAGCGGTACAGAAAAGGCATGGTAAGGGGGTTGCCAATGAACCTCCTAAGAAGAAAAAGGTTGTAGACCCCACGTTAGACAATCCGAACCAAGGCATCCGTATTGGTGAGCGTCAGAATCCTCCTAGAGGTCAATCCAGGGTTCCTTTACGAGATGAGTCTGAATCGGGGTCTGACACTGATAATGAGCCATTAGTGAGAAAGATGACTAGGGTGACGGAGGCTCAAGTTGAGAGAGGTGAAGAGGAGCCTAGGGCTAGAACCGAGGAAGCATCGGAGAGAGCGGAGCCGGCTAGCAGAGTGTGAGACCCCATATCCCTATTCCATTGGCTCGTAGGTTCATTAATCCTAAGGCTTTTGAGGTGTATAATAATCACTATGTTACGAGGACGATGTTAATAGAGCGAGCCGTCCTTGAGGCCAAGGTTGATCCCGCTTTTGTTAAAATGCTTACGGATAGAAAGTGGGGGGCGTTGATGAAGACCCCGAGAACTCCGGTTAATGCCACATTGGTTCGTGAGTTTTATGCCAATTGTTCGGAGACGAATCTAGAATCCGGAGTTGTGATGGTTAGGGGAGTAAAGGTGCCGTTTACGCCTAAGGTTATAAACGAGAAATACAACTTGGCACCTTTTGAGGGGTTGGACTACAAGGAGGCAATCAAAGCTAGGCAGGATGCGGGGGATGATCCGTTGGAGGAGTTGAGATTGTTAGTGTGCCCGGAGGTACCGTGGACACTCAGACCGGGTGGCGATAGAAAGGAGTTGGTCACTACAAGTTGGACGGAGGATTGGAAGGTCCAATGTCGGTTTATTTAGAATAGGTTGTTACCTAAGAACAACCTGACTCATTTTCACATTGGTGACCTCGGGATGTTATATGCCTTGAATTTCAAGCTGAATGTCGATGTAGGACAAGCCATTTTTGACGAGATAGCAACAAATCAGAAAGTCTATGCTAGGTGTTTGATATGTCCGCATTTGATCCACAGTCAATGTCAAGATGCTAGGGTTACCGAGTACAAGACTGATCACAAACCGAAGAATCCAAGGTTCTTGCAGCGGGAGAAAGTGAGGTCTACGGGTCAGTCTGAGGAGGAAGCAGCACCTGAGCCTGGTTCATCTTCTGCACCGCCTCCGGCATCTTCCCTTCCGTCTTTATCTCCCTCAGTCCGGATGAGGTTGAGTATGGCTAATAATATACGGAACTGGATGGAGGATATAAGGACTTCTCAGAACAATATCTTGTCTATTCTGCGGTGTATAAGTGAGGGCCGTCCTCCGAGGGACGACAGAGTCTTCGACCCAAGCATTATCGATTACGTTTATTCGGATGAGATTGAGCAGGCCATTGCGGATGTTCTTCATGATACTGAGTCGTCTTCGGATGAGGAGCAGACTGACATGGCAGCAGGGGCTCCTACGTCACAGCCTGGACTTTCTTCTACTACTCCTACGGGTGCTGTGCCTCCAGCTGATGATCCCGGGGCAGCCCTGACTGATTTCCGATTCTGTATTTCGAATTTTCATCTTCGATTTGGTTGTATTGTCCTACTACTTTCCTTACTTGATTCAGTGTACTTTTCATGATTAGCTACTGTCAGTTCTCGTTGCTGTATTTTTTAGGATGAATCATGTAAGCCTTAAGGCATTCCGTACTTTCATTTGACTTTACTATGCTTTAAATTTTCATTGTATTGAATGCTTCATCTTTTGATATAATTCGATTTTATTGTATCCTTTCATTATGGTATAATTTCCCTGTTTTCCCCGAGATTTCTTCTATGGTTGTCAAGTAGTGCAGATATCTTTCTAGACGTTTTGTCGAGGTAACGTTTGAGTCATGTTGGACCGAGTTCTATACGCCTTCGAGAGCGTTGGCCTTTTCATGCACCAGCCTGACCAACGGCTCGAATATCTACGCACACAGCTAAGTACTTCATTTCTTTTTAAATTCTGCACAACCTGAGGACATGTTGTGGTTTAAGTGTGGGGGAGGGGAATGGTTACGTATATCGATCATTTGCTTACTTCGTTATGTTTCTATGCAAAATGAGCTAAATTTTTCAAAATTTTTGTTTGGTCCCGAGTAAGCAATGCATATCTTTGTTCGTTATTTTTATAGTCATTGATGTTGTATACTGTATGTCCAGTAAGTTAGTTGTTTCACCCGATATATTTTTTTCACGAGCCATAGTGAATGATGAGCTATAATATAAAGCTATACCCCCTTTGGATTAGTGATTTTTGTTATCTTATAAGTCGTGTGCTTAGTGCTAACGTATGTATCGTGACAATTATAATAGTTTGTGTTTAGATCCAAAGTATGACATACTGTGAATATCTTAGGTTTGAATGTGATAAGTAAAACGTAACTAATGTTGTTGAAAGAGTTGTTTTAAGTAAATGAAATAAGTGGGTGTGTCGGAAGCTGGTCGATGATTTGAGTGAGGTAGGTCATATCACGAATGTCCTATACCACTATGATGACCAAAAGCTCACGACAGTCAGAAGAAGCTGCCTTATGATTTGAGTAAGGTAGGGTATATCTCGAATATCCTATTCTATTATGACAGGGCAATAGCTCATTCTGATGTGTGTTTAAAAGTGAAATAGTTAAATCAACTTGCAATAAGAAGTGGTATGAAATGAATAAAAGACTTAGTTATCGTATACCTTATCCCTAGTATAAACCGGCAGATATGTTGTAGGGATTATCCTCTGAGTATGTCAGAAAGGTCATAAATACCTTCTATCATCTTTTTCGGGATATGTCACGTTTGTAGGGTACATCTTATAAGTGTCATTCATTTCTAGTTTGAAGGGGGTATTAGCTAGTTTGCTTTGAAATTTTCAAGTTTGGACTTAGTGGAAGTTTGTTATGGCTTTGCACACACACCGGGGTGAACCTCTAAGTTATTGAATATGTGTTATATTTGCTGAGATGTCTATCTCTTTTCCAAGCCTTGGTTTTGTCTTGTTTTGCTCGGGATGAGCAAAAGCTAAGTGTGGGGGAGTTGTTAAGGGTGATTTTATATGATTTATATCGTTATATTTTGTAACAATTTCCTCCATATTCGTATAATTTGCATAGAAATTAAGGGTTTAATTGAATTATTGAGCAAATGAGTTTTTAAACGGTTTAATCGCAAAATTGGTTGATTTATGTGTTTTATTGATGATTTTATGTTTATTTGGATATTACTACATTTTGCGATGTTTTTAATGACTTGTAGATGCATAATTGCGGCTCAAAAGATGATTCAATGAAGATAAATGTCAGATTTAATTGATAAGGAAGATTTGAATAGAAGGAAAGAGATAAAGATGAGAAAATCGATTTTTGATAAAGTGAACGCACGTCCTAAGTCCCGTCCAGTGGACGGGCGTCTAAGCAAGTCAACGGGCGTCCAGGAGAGGAAATTTGATTCAGAGTTTTAAAGATTTTAGTGGACGAGCGTCCAAATTAAAGAAGGACGGGCGTCTGATCATGACTCGGCCCGATTCGAAGTTGATATTGAAGACCGGACGAGCGTCCAGCAGAGTGAACGTCCGTCCTTCGACCGACTCAGCCAAACTGACCTTAGAATCTATAAATACCAGCGTTTTCTCACACATTAATAGATATATTCGAACCCTAAACCCTAGGGGCGGCTCAGCTGCGTTTTTCCTTAGTTAACACTCAGTTTTTATGCTTTTATTATTTAGTTAGATTAAAACACTTCTATGTACTTGTTGGTCCCTTGAAAAGGCTTTAGTTAAGTTTAGAGGGGGGGGGGGGGGGGGGTGAATAAACTTAACACTTAAAACTTTGGAGTTAACAAATTTCGCAATTTCGGCACACAACGATACTTTCGCAGTCCGTCGAGACCTCGCAGCCCGCCGATAAACGATAGTCTACGACGGTTCCGCTTGCTGAATTTGTGCAAATGGAATAATATCAAAATTAAGCCTTGTTACTTGTTGTTAAATATGTTACTAAGTATTAGATACTCGGTAGTGTATGTGTGTGATTTCGCTGTTGCTAGATTCAAGGTTGATAAGAATAATGACTAAGTGCGTAAAATAAATGCGGTAAGTAAGTAGAGAGATTTTTATAGTGGTTCCAGTGTGATGTAATCCCGTACGTCCACTCTTCTCCCGTGATGTTGGAGGAAATTCACTAGTAATCTTTGAGTTATCTCGTTACAAAGAATCCTAGGATGCTTGTCCTTCACCAATAACTATGGCTTCACAAACCGAAAACTAAGAACAGTAGGATTGCTTGCTCCCGAGTCTTCCACCGGTCCTTTAAGGGTAGAATTGCCTCTTCACCACCTTCACCACAAACCAACAAATCTTTCACACCTAACGTATGCTTCACTTGTCTTCGGCAGGTTCTTTATAAAATAAAGAATGAATCAAGTAAATGATTCGGTTGCGAGCGCTTGATTAGGATGATATAATCGCGCTTGCGCCTTCAAGTGTGTATGCTTGATGCAAATTGAACACGAATACACTTGAAGAAAATAACTAGATCGCGGCAGCTTAAGCTCGCAAGTTCAAGCAGGGGTGTTTTTCAAATCGGTGTTATCACTTAAAGTTTATCCCAAAATTCATCATCATCTTCTTGAGTTGAAAGTCCTCTATTTATAGGTAGGAATGCATGTGACTTGAATTTGAAATTCAAATGTGACCGTTCCTTGTATTTGTCCCATCCGCACCGCATTCTCGTCACTATTCATAGGATCGACACCGTCGGATTACTTTTTGACAAGCAAGTGCGGTCCGTCCACCCCTTTGACTTGTATCCAATGGATAAAAATATGGATCATCCCAACGTCTTTTTAATCTCACCTTTGATTTGCTTGATAAGTCGAGGTAGTTGGTCGTTCTTATCCATGTAACTTCCCAATAATCTTGAATTAATCGAGGTATATATCGCCAGGTTCATCGATCTGTCGTAAAACCAATCGTCTCGCCGAACATCATATTTTTGTCTCGTAAAATATAATGCAAATTGAATCTTTTTATCCAACTTTTGTTTGTGAAGTTAGATTACATCATTTAAAGTATAACCAAGTTCCAAACATCATCCAACTTGTGGAACTTAGACCTTCTACACAAGGTATATGTAATCGCTTTAGGTCATCACGGACTTGCCTAAATTCCGATTCCATATCCTTGACATTAAATACTAAGTTTGATCCCTTAGCCTTCATTCACCGAGTTTGAACCCTCACCTTCATTCACCGAGTTTGAACCCTCGGCCTTCGCCTTCGGCGGGTTCCGGACCGCCTACCGACCTATCTACCCTATCGACTAGATCGGTCCGTCGATAAACAATCGGCGGCCTTTTACGTGCTTGTTTGATCAAACCTATTTATGAATCAAACTCTAATAAACCTATACATATTATCTAGACATCTTTTTGCCTTTGCACTATAACGCTAGTATGGCACTCATCATCAAAACCGAGAAATAAGTCCAACAATTTCCCCCTTTTTGGTGATGATGCCACTACCCTCACCTAATCAAAGAAAGCAAAAAGATAAAAACACAAACGTAACAAATTTAGTCAATTCTCATTATAAATATTTGTTCACGGCTATTACAACTAGATACAAAGAAAGATAAACAAGTGAAAAGTAGCCGATCTATTGTCTCTTTTCTCTTTCTTGTCTAGCCTTCTCGCCTTGCTCTTGATAGGCTCGATCTCTTCTATCATTTCAACCATCCATTCATTCTCAATAAGTGTAAAGTCAATATAAGAATTGACTTGTTTCCACCAATTCCATGCTTCAGCAGCGTAAAGATTGATCTCGATTCACCCCGAAGCCAAACTTCATATACAAACTCCTTAAATTCATCCAAAGTGAATCTTTTGCTTTTGTAATTGGCGCACCTTTTCACCTCTCGCTACTCCTTCGCCTCCGGTAGTTGCTCTTAAAGCTCTAATCCTTGCCTCCCAAAACTTCAAACTCAAGAAAGAGTTAAGACCTTCATGAAATCCCATGTCACGATAGGGTCTCCTTCGTTATGAAACTCTTTCTTGTACCGTGATAGGAGATCATCGCAAGTTGCACTCGCAGGTGCGGGTTGCCTAAAAGCATTTGTATCATCGGTCCATCTCTTCGTGCAAAGAGTCCGGCAGCCTCCTTTGCCGCAGTACCGATTGGCCCTCTTCCCCTTAGTGACATCATCAACAAAACGTGAGATGAGGCCATGAATAGCTTCCCGTGATACTATCACTCGTGTAATTGACCCGCCATAGTTCCGCTTCTAGTATCAAGTGAAGTAATCCTTGATTGCGGGGTCTCTTCCAAATCTGCTGTTGATCCTTTCAAGAAATTTGGGATCGTGCACGGCGGGTTGTTGTGCAAATTTGCGCTCGGCGAAATTTTCACAAGCTTGTCAAGTTTTTGATGAATGGATGTAAGTTGATCTTTCAAAAACTTGTCTTTCAAGTGTGTTCCCTTGCTTGATATATCTTACATCATATATCATATCATTTATAGCATTTTGAGTAGAGGCAAAGTTTGAAGCAATCCGTATCGAGATTGTCTATTATCATTTACCATCTTCATTAGTTCTTCAAATCTTTGTTCTTGCTCGTCCAATTGAGTTCTTAACTCGTTGCATGTCATTTCTTACAGCTTCTTAACTCATTGACAACTTCAATTGGCACTCCACCGGCCATTCTATCGTCGGTAGATTCATCGTTGAGCTCCTCAACCCTATATTGTGCCTCGTTGTCTACCGATGACCATAGCTCTACTCAAATCTCTCCCAAAGGGGGAGGTCCTTCCTCAACCATTGCACCAAGAACATCTTCAATGATAGGATCTTGTGCGGGTTCTTCAACAACTTCTTCTTCTCCAAAAATTTGAAATTCTTCATCACCGTAGTTATAGTCCAAATAGCTTGCTCATCCTCATTAACGCGGTCCGCGACTATCTTTTCCTACAAGTGGCCTTGGCTCCAAAGCAGGCTCCACTACAAAGCCAGCCTCATCAACAACAGGGGTTTCCTCCAAACCCAAAGTTTGTTCCAACCCGTGTCCAGTGCCGTTTGAGACTCGGCACTGTACCTCCCGTTCCAACCTTTGTGCAGTGTTTGTTTGTACCCCAAAGTTCGTACCTCCTCTTCAACTTCCCGTGGATTGAATATATTGGTATTATCCACTTGGAAACCTTCAAAGATGACCAATCTTGTGTAGGATGATGGCGAGCTTTTAGTCGAGTGCCTTCAATGTCAAATCCGTCTTGATATTCAATTGACTCTTCGTAGCCGGCACTAGGTTCATTGAAATCGAACCTTTTCTCCATCCAAATCCTCACTCGTCCAAAGATCGGTTGTGCAAGTAGGCTCTACAACATGGAATGTACTTGGTTCATCACGTCCCTACCGGTACTCGCAGTAATGCCTTCATTGATCAATGCCTCCGATCATCCATGGTGAGATCCCGTAGATCCTCATCCATCTCTCCACCGTCGGCCCCCTCGCAGACTTACCAGTATTAGTTGGCTGTTGTACAGATGATTCATGTGCCAGTGCAGCCCCACTTGATTCTCCTGGTCCAGAGGGAAAATCTCCTCTACTATCTGATGATGAAGAAGAATCATCAGGACCATCTCTTGGATCTCTAAATTTGATACCCTCCTCCTTCTGTTGCTCATCAAATAAATCCATCAATCTTGATTGCAGCAAGGTTGTATCAATCAGATCCACCAAGTTCTCCACTCCCAGTTTGCCAAAAGCCCATTCTTCAAGATCTGTCATTGGTTCAGCAGCTGGCTTTTGTCTCTTATAGAAACCAAACTTCCATTGGAAATAGTCGGCAATTTGTCAAGTTTGGGATCCACATACTCTTCGCTTTTCTTGCTCCTTTTTGCATGCCTTTCAAATGGCATAAACGATCTCCCGGGAGCGACTCCGTAGCTTGTTGACCTCCAAAGGTTCCAACAAGCGATTCATAGTATCTTCTACGATGTTTGAAAGTCGCGGGTTGCCGAGATTGTACATTTGTACCTACTACTTCCATCCGTATCACACTTGGTTCCTCCCGACTTACATGCTCATCGCCAGGTTAGCAAGCATCGCTCTTCCCCCGAACTATTGCCAAATTTGCGGGGTCTTCAACCAAGTCTCTAATCACCTCTTCAACCACCACAAAGAGTTCGGTTCGGTGGTTTGCCGTGGTTCATCGGGGATGCTACGGCGGCTCGGGGTCGCAGATCGTCGTACATCCTCTACAGCATTGCTCAAAAACAACCTCGTTCAAAGCATCGGTGGACTTGATAACTTCTTCATTGGAGGAATCACCGATAACAACCGGTGGAATGATAGTTAGAGGCTCGGCTTCAACAGCCTCTTCTTCCTCTTCTACGATGCTTCTTCTTGGGCCCTCTCGTGCCTCCAAATTTTTTAACTCTTTCCCTTGCCATATTTCTTCTTTTTGGCAACTTCCTTCATCCTCTTGGATAGGGGTTCATCATCATCATCTTTTCTAGTCAATTTTCTTTTTCTACTTGCTTCCTTCTCGTTGTTCTCTAAGAATTTCACCAACAGCTTTTCTTGAAGCCACAAAGCGGGGTCGCAACCTCCACTTGACCCTCGCAGACTCATCATCCGTGCCGTTTCCTTCCTTGTTCTCTTTGATTTCACGACTTCGAAGTCTTCCTAACATCAAGACTCTTTCTCTTTCCGGCGCTTTCTTTGGTGCGGGGTTTGATAAAAATCTTCTTAGTTTGTTGAACCCGCTCACCACCGCATCACCATCATCTCCATCATCATTATCATCGCCAGCCTCTCCAAAGAATCTCTTCATCATCATCAAGTCCAGGGATTGCATAATCAATCTCCTTTTTGTATCCGGACCGATTTATATCAATCGGTTCAATGTCGTGAACCTCCAAGTGATTCAAACAGGTTTGAATCATCAAACCTAAGGGTAAGGCCTTTGATTTCCTTTTCCCTAGTTTGTCCTCCTTTGCAACTTTCTTCATATAATGAATAAAGTATCCAAATTCTTATCAAACTTCATGCTCCCCGAGATGATAATCATCGCTCTATCTTGGGTCCCGATAGAGTATCCATACCGCCGCTTAGCCCAAGTATGTTCTTTGCAATGAGCTTGCTCGACGACTATATTCAATACCAATGTTTTTGCGCTTGATGCCTGGTACCGATTTAATAGTTGCTTCGTCTTGATCCGATCTACAAAAACCATCTTGTCCAATCCCATAGCTTCGGGATTGACCGAACCATCAACAACTTCTTCAAAACCAAACACTTGTCTCGACAGACCGGAGGAGATTACAAGCTCCTCACCATTCACAAGTGGTTTTGAAAGATTCGGCTTCCTTCTTCTATAATCATATTCTTCCGTAAATCAATAACATTGGTGTATGATATCGTATCTAATCCGATGTTGAGTATATTCTCCAAATTCCCCGCAAATCTTCTTATTCTTCGACCTATATTGATGGCCGCTTCGTTTGATTTGCATCAACAACATAGCCTCTTACACTTTGGCTTGATTCGATTTGAACTTCAACTCTTTCCGCCATTGAAATAAGAAAAAGATGAAGAAGAGTTCCTCTCAAATCCGTGTTCACACGAAGTAGAATTTGCAGAGATAAAGCGAGAAGATGCAAGTGGTGAATCTGCTATGTAACGCTTGATTATATAGACAAGTGGGTAGTTGAAACTGTCATAGCACGTACATTGAGGTAACCACGATTAAATCGGTTAAATGCTTTGTCTTGACACGTGGTCCATTACTCCTCCATAACGTTTGTAACCGTTGGATGGTTTAACTCGTGGTAATAATGGATAAAATAAATATCCCGCCAAACTCGCTTTTTGACTTTAATGACTTTGACCGAGTAAAATTTCCTTCAAGAAGGTATCCCTCGGCGGGGTGGGCTCGGCGGTCCGCGATAATGTGCTTCAAGCCTGTAATTCGCCGACAAGGTGACTCTGCTCGATCCTTGTTTTCTCCTTGTTTTGTTCAATTGATAATACAAGATGAAGTTTAATACCAATGACCGATCCGTCAAGTGAGCTCACCCAACATGACAAAGACCAATCCCCTTGGCAACCTCATTTGCTCAATTGTTCAAACATAAGTACATGGAATTGTTGATACCAATGACTAATCTGCTAAGTGAGCTCACCCAACATAGCAAAGACTAATCCCCTTGGTGAATTCCGGTACGCGTCGAATATCGACCAATCTTTATAATTCCAAGTTCGAGTCCTTAATTTGGCAAATCTTTCACTATCAAGTGGCTTAGTGAAAATATCGCAAGTTGATCTTCGGTAGGGATGTATAGAACCACCACATCTTTCTTTTCAACATGATCTCTTATAAAATGATGTCTCACATCAATGTGCTTGGTTCTTGAATGCAAAACAGATTTTCTCGTGATTGCAATTGCACTTGTGTTGTCACACATGATTGGAATTTCCTTTTCTTCAATTCCATAATCCCTTAATTGTTGTCTTAACCATAGTACTTGTGCACAAGCAGCCTTCCAAAGAAGAATGTATTCAAATTTCAAGGCGGTGGAAGTTGAAATAGAATTTCGTTTCTTGCTAAACCAGGAGACCGCCTATTTCCCATTAACCGACAGGTTCCCGAGGTGCTTTTTCTATCAATCTTGCATCCAAGATAATCGAATCCGAGTAGGATATTACCTTGAAGCTTCCTTCCTTGGAATACCATATCCCTACTCCCAAAGTCTCTTTAAGATACTTGAGAATTCTCTTAACCGCACCTAAATGACTTTCTTTAGGTTTGGATTGAAATCTTGCACAAACACCTACAAAGAAAGGATATATCGGTCCGTCATGGCAAGAGATACAACGACGCCTATCATCCTTCGTATAAAGTCCGATCAACATCTTTGCCTTCTTTATCTTCATCCAATCGATGTTTGTACTCATAGGAGTTGAGCTCTTAGTCTTGTTTTCCATACCAAATTTCTTCACAGCTCTTTGGTATACTTGGTTTGATGAATGAAGATTCCATCCTTTATTTGTTTGACTTGCAATCCCAAAAAGTAGTTCATTTCTCCCATCATACTCATTTGGAATTTACTTTTCATTAGATTTGCAAACTTTTCACAAAGTAAATCATTTTCGAGCCAAAAATTATGTCATCAACATAAATTTGTACCAAAGCGGGGTGTTGTCCCCTTCACCGATTCTCGAAAAGAGTCTTGTCAATGGTCCCTTTTGTAAAACCATTGTCCACCAAGAATTGAGATGAGTCTCATACCATGCTCTTGGTGCTCGTTTCAATCCATAAAGTGCTTTGTTGAGTCTATACACTTTATCTTCTTGATCTTTAACTTCAAATCCAGGAGGTTGCCGAACATACACTTCCTCCTCTAGGATACCATTCAAAAATGCACTCTTGACATCCATTTGATATACTTTGAAGTTCTTGTATGCAAGATGTGCCAAGAATAATCGATAGCTTCCAATCTTGCAACAGTGCATAAGTTTCATCAAAATCTATTCCTTCGCTTGAGAATAGCCTTTTGCAACTAGTCCGGCCTTATTTCTTACAATGGTACCGCATTCATCAAGTTTATTTCGTATACCCACTTAGTACCAATGATATTTGCATGAGCCGGCCTTTCAACTAGTGTCCAAACTTGATTTCTTTCAAATTCATTTAATTCTTCTTGCATAGCAATTATCCAATCTGGATCTGAAATTGCTTCTTCAACAACTTTAGGTTCCATTTGAGATAGAAAACAAGTAAACATAGCTTCCAGTTGTCTTCTAGTCCTCACACCTTGCCGTACATTGCCAATAACTTGTTCAAATAGGTGATTCCTTAACCATTGTGGATTATGGTTATTTTGATTTTCGTGAAAATCATCTTCGCAGTGGTCTGCGTAGTTTCTTCTACGGGGGGGGTCGGCAGATCCTTGAATTGCTTCGCTTGTTGCATCGGTAACATTGTCGGCGGGGTGTTCAAGCAGGGCGTATCGAAACTTTTAGGTCATTGAATCTTTCCAAAACTTCAACACAATCTGGATCGTTGATTTGTTGATTTTCAAAGCAGTTCACACTCTTTATCTTCCATACCAAGAAACTTAGGTTCATCAAACACAACATTGATTGTTTCTTCATGTTTCGTTGTTCTTTTGTTCGGTACACTTCGAATGCTCGCCGACCGAAGAATATCCTAAGAAAATTCCTTCATCGATTTTGGTTGGAATGTTTTCAAATGAACTTTATGATTTAGAATAAAACATTTGCTTCCAAATGGGTGAAAATAAGATATATTAGGTATCCTTCCATTCCGGATCTCATAAGGTGTCTTCGGCGGCTTCTTGTTTACCGATGTTCTATTTTGTGTATAGCATGTCGTATTTATCGCTTGACCCAATATCTTTCGGTAGCAAAGCTTCACGGATCATTGTTCTTCCCGCTTCCTTTAATGTCCTGTTTTCTTCTTTCAAAGAACCCCATTTTGCCGAGGTGTACCAAACAGACAAGTTGATGAAGTACACCATTCTCGTTCACGTATTCTCTTATAACTTTGTTGAGAAATTCGGACTCGATCCGATCTAATCTTTATGATCGTTAGACTTTTCTCATTTTGTAATCTTTTCAAAAGATTAGGTAAGCTTTGGAGTGTCTCACTTTTCTTGTTCATGAATATCACCCAAGTGTATCTAGAAAAATCATCCACAACCACTAAGGTGTATTTCTTCCCGTCACACTTGTTGGAGTTATTGGTCCAAAAAGATCCATGTGCATAAGCTCCAACACTCGTTAGTTGATTGTTTAGTCTTTGACTTAAAACTTGACTTTATCTCGTTTACCTTGCCGACATGCATCACGATAGCATCCTTCTTGAATGTGATCTCGTGTAAACCAACCACTAACTTCTTCTTCACTAACCGATTAATATCATCAAAATTTAGATGATTTAACTTCTTGTGCCATAACCAATTGAGTTCGATTTGGTATGCACAATCGAGCAGTGTTTCGGAACTGCAAGAGACCAATCCACAACATACATGTTCTGTTGCCTTCTACCAAGCAAGTACAACTTGATCACCTCTTTCACTAATGACAATACAATTGTTTTTGTCAAAAGTGACCTTGTATCCCATATCACGAATTGTCCAAAGGTGCTCGGCAAGTTGTAATCCAGTCCTTCCACATATGCAACATTCTTGATTGTAAGTCCATTTCGAAAAGTGGTGCCAAATCTCCTGTATAGCCAGGGTGTATTTTTGTTGCCAAAATTTACCCTTGGACCATCTTTTGCCACAAAGTTTGATAGACAGTGCTTATTCTTTGTCATGTGTCTGGAACATCCACTGTCAAAGTACCAGACACCCTACAAAACAAAGTTAATGCTTTTTAGGTATCCAAACCTGTTTGGGTCCATAGTAGTCAGTGGCAAGCATGACCCTTGGTATGTTTCCATAAGGTCTTCTCCTAAATGTGTCATACTTTGGTTCATACTTTGGTTCATACATGTATTCCACACATCCATAAGTTCTAACAGTAGGTTGTGTAGGAACCACATATGTTTTCTCGGCCTTTTGGTACATAATGTTGTTTGAAATGATTCTTGTTGTTAGAAACATTTGCATAGCCATAGATGTGCTGTCTGTTAGGAGCAGCCCTGTAATATGGAGTTTGCTGAGGTCTTATGTAAGTCCTCTGCTGATTCCATTGTCTAGGTTTTACCCTAGCAGTATGGTTATACTGACTGTTTCTAACATTAGATGCGGAATATTCCAATCATTATTAGCAGGGAACAATCTACCTTTCCCCCGAGATAAGTATCCCTTGAATGATCAACATTTTTGGATTTAGGATTCTTATTCTTGGAATACTTCGTTTCTTTCCTTCGTGGTCCAAATAGACTTGGTAGCAGTGTCCGCTATCGTGAGCTTAGAAGGTACATCGATCCTATTTTTGGATTTATTCTTTTTACTAGAGCCGTTGACTTCGAGACTTCGATTTTGCTTCTTTGAGGCATTCTCATTTGGTTTTACCGCTTCGGCGGCCTTTTTCGGGAGATGGATCTAGTGCGGGCACAAACTTAGGACCAATTCGGTACTAGGTTCGAACCTTACCGGATCCACTCTTGTTAGATTGCCGATTTCCAAATCCAAGCCCGCTCTATCTCCATAAGGCTTTCCCGATTTGTATGCGTATTGGAACAAGATGGTTCAAATAGATTCGTAGGTCGCTTGGATGTGCGACGGACTTATGCCGATTCTCGTCCAACATCTTTTTCCTTACCTTTGAAAATCCTTAATTCAACTTTCAATCTTCCAACTTCTAACTCAAGAGCCTCTTTTTCACCTTCACAATCTCATAACCAGATTGTATTATCCTCGCTGATTAAGGATGGCATCCAAAGTCTCATTGTTGTCGAATTTCTAGGATGTGAACCACAAAGTTGATTCACAATCACTTCCAAAGCGAGTGTTTATAGATACGGTGTTGTATACCTCCTCGCCATCCATGTTGGCCATCAAAGCATAATCCTCCATATCGGCAACCGGTCTTGTGTCATCCGACTCATTTCCTTTTTCGATCCCACTTCATATCCCGATTCATCTTCGAACCATAGCCTTCTTGCCATGTCTCCTTTGTTGACTTTTGGTCTTCGCAGGTCCGGACAATCGTGTCTAAAATGTCCAGCTTCTTACAAGGTTGAAGCAAAGATAATCGTGTTCCTTGCCTTGTTTCAATTCGGACAATCGGAGTGTCCGAAGTGTCCCGGTTTCTTGCAATGAAAGCATAGATAGTCATTATCTTTCTTTGGTTCTTCTTTCCTTCTCTCGCAGTAGGCCTCTTTGTGAAATTTCTTGTAGGGGCCTTTCCGGTCTTCATCATTCGATCTTCTTGCTCGCAGGGCAATTTGCTCTTGCATTTCATCTAGCATATCATCATGTCCTCCCGATGTTTCTTCATGATGTGAAGCGACCAATGCGATGGTCTTTGGCTCTTCCTTTTCGCCTTCGTGCACTAACTTCTTGCTAAATTCATAGGCCTTAAGATCGTAGAACAGCTTTGAAGGTGTCTTCCTCATGCAGCTTTCTCATTTCTTCAATTGCGGTCACCTTCATTTTCCAAACATCTCTTGCAGTAAAGCTTCCAAGATTTTGGTGTTTACTTCCTCTTTTGAATAACTTACACTCAAATAGAGTAAGTTCATCTAAGATTGCATTGAATCTGGACTCCATTTGCTCAATGGTTTCATTAGGTAGCATTTTGAACTTTTGAAACCTTTTTCCGGCCACACCGATTTTGTTCTTCTTTATTGCATCGGTGCCTTCACGGATTAAGTGAATCTTATCCCAAAGTTCCTTTGCGCCTTGCAATCTTTGACTTTCATGTACATATTGCTATCCAAGGTTCTCGTAGATGATATCAATAGCAATGTTGTTGAGGTTTGCTCTTTTCCCGTCTTCTCGCATTCCATTCTCTCTTTGGTTTAGGAATGTACTCGCTTCTCGTCACCCACCGTTATCGCCTTTGTAATCTCCAAGTGGTCCTTCGCTTAGTACATCCATCATCTCATCATGAGTAGCAAGCAAGATATGCCCGCATTCGACGTTTATACTCATCAAATCTATCAAGAGAGCACATCAACATGGTTCTAGCATACCGTGTGTTATCCATGATGCAAGTCTTGAAAATCGGTAACTTGAAAGAAAGTTTTAAAGAATTTTCACAAGCACAACAAGTAGGATTCCTTCGGTAACGTAAGCAATCGCTTCGATACCAATTGTTGGTCCCTTGAAAAGGCTTTAGTTAAGTTTAGAGGGGGGTGAATAAACTTAACACTTAAAACTTTGGAGTTAACAAATTCGCAATTTCGGCGGCCTTCAACGATACTTCGAGTCCGTCGAGACCTCGCAGCCTCCGTCGATAAACGTAGTCTACGACAGCTTCGCTTGTCGAATTTGTGCAATGGGAATAATATCAAAATTAAGCCTTGTTACTTGTTGTTAAATATGTTACTAAGTATTAGATACTCGGTAGTGTATGTGTGTGATTTCGGTTGCTAGATTCAAGCAGTTGATAAGAATAATGACTAAGTGCGTAAAATAAATGCGGTAAGTAAGTAGAGAGATTTTTATAGTGGTTCCGGTGATGTAATCCCGTACGTCCACTCTTCTCCCGTGATGTTGGAGGAAATTCACTAGTAATCTTTGAGTTATCTCGTTACAAAGAATCCTAGGTTGCTTGTCCTTCACCAATAACTATGGCTTCACAAACTGAAAACTAAGAACAGGTAGGATTGCTGCTCCTGAGTCTTCCACTGGTCCTTGAAGGGTAGAATTGCCTCTTCACCAGCTTCACCACAAACCAACGAGTCTTTCACACCTAACAGATGCTTCACTGTCTTCAGCAGGTTCTTTATAAAATAAAGAATGAATCAAGTAAATGATTCAAATTGCGGCGGCTTGATTAGGATGATATAATCGACGACTTGCGCTTCAAGTGTGTATGCTTGATGCAAACTGAACACGTAATACACTTGAAGAAAATAACTAGATCGGCGGCCTTAAGCTCGGTAAGTTCAAGCAGGTGTTTTTCAAATTTCGGTGTTATCACTTAAAGTTTATCCCAAAATTCATCATCATCTTCTTGAGTTGAAAGTCCTCTATTTATAGGTAGGAATGCATGTGACTTGAATTTGAAATTCAAATGTGACCGTTCCTTGTATTTGTCCCATCCGCACCGCATTCTCGTCACTATTCATGGGATCGACACTCGTCAGATTACTTTTTGACAAGGTGCGATCCGTCCACCCCTTTGACTTGTATCCAATGGATAAAAATATGGATCATCCCAACGTCTTTTTAATCTCGGCCTTTGATTTGCTTGATAAGTCGAGGTAGTTGGTCGTTCTTATCCATGTAACTTCCCAATAATCTTGAATTAATCGAGGTATATATCGGCGGTTCATCATCCGTCGTAAAACCAATCGTCCGCCGAACATCATATTTTTGTCTCGTAAAATATAATGCAAATTTGAATCTTTTTATCCAACTTTTGTTTGTGAAGTTAGATTACATCATTTAAAGTATAACCAAGTTCCAAACATCATCCAACTTGTGGAACTTAGACCTTCTACACAAGGTATATGTAATCGCTTTAGGTCATCACGACTTGCCTAAATTCTCGATTCCATATCCTTGACATTAAATACTAAGTTTGATCCCTTAGCCTTCATTCACTGAGTTTGAACCCTCAGCCTTCATTCACTGAGTTTGAACCCTCGGCCTTCGCCTTCGGCGGGTTCCGGACCGCCCACCGACCTATCTACCCTATCGACCTAGATCGGTCTCGTCGATAAACAACGGCGGCCTTTTACGGTGCTTGTTTGATCAAACCTATTTATGAATCAAACTCTAATAAACCTATACATATTATCTAGACATCTTTTTGCCTTTGCACTATAACAGCTAGTATGGCACTCATCATCAAAACTGAGAAATAAGTCCAACAGTACTTTTACTCAAACAAATTCGAGCTTCAAAGTGATGTTTAGAGGCTAGACCCCCCTTGAACAAGCGTTGTGAAGCCATCCAACCAACGTATTGATTTCATCTTCGATTGTCTTGTGAGTTTTTAATTCAAAGTTGTATCTTTATTATGTTTATTTCGTTCTTATGCAATTTATATCGAAAGATCTTTGCATGTATGATGTTTGATTTTGATGAGAATCATGTTAAACCCTAGATCACCATAATAAAGATTAGACCTTTAATCTAATTAACGAGAGTTATTAGGTTGAATCTCTAGGTTAGAAACTTATAAATTTCACACCTTTGGTTAGAAAGCGTTAATCTTTAGATCGAAAGATAGAAGATTAATAGGCGAACTTGTCTAAGAAATTAGGAGTTCATACTTTGGCTAGGTGAATCACAACTTGGTTAGAAATCACGAGATAATCTAGATAGAAATTGATAGTTGTAGGATAGGTGGATCAATTGCTTGTTCGTTTGTTATTTCATTGATTAAATCACTTGTGATCGTTTGCTTAGTAAATTTACAATCTTTATTTCATAATAGATTTAGAATAGATTTAGTTTAGTTAATTTTGTTCGCAACCATATTTTCCTGGCTTTAGATCTCGATCTTCTGCCCAGTTATTCTTATTGTTAGCTTCGCCTTTTTGTTTTAGTTCTTCTCTGTTTTATTTTTGTATCTTTTTAGTAGTAATTGTGATATAGTTAGGTTAGATAATAAAAACTAGATTAAGCAACCCCGATTCCCCGTAAGATCGACCCGGTATCAACCTCTATACTACGATCCCTGCACTTGGGGTATACCGGATTTATAAATTTATTACTTGTTTATTTTCATTGCAAAAATCCGTGACAGGGCCATAACAGCGCGCTCCATGACTGCCTCATAAACGGTTCCTTGTCATTGATCACAGCTTCAATGCAGCATAATCAACTCTCCAATGAAGGAGACCTACATAAAGGATCATATCCTCATAACCAGAAGTACGTTTTTATGGCTTGATCCAATTACTCTAAGAAATATATAAGGCAGTCATTACCGACACAACCATTTTCAACCGACAAAACCATCACACTTTTAGTTGGAACATCCTCAGGAATTCTGATTACCCTGTAAACCGTCTCACATTATTTGGTGACAATATCCGGTATCCGGTATCGTCATATGGCTGAATTCTTTTTATGGCGTGGTTGAAAGTACGACAAAATAAAAAATAAAATTAAAAAGTCGAACACAATAACGTTTTCTTGTAGTGGCAAGAAAGGACAAAAAAGACACATTTATTAATTTTCTCAATGTACGTAAACATGTAAAATGACTCTTATTTAGGAACATATATAACACTTAATAATATTTATGGGAAATTAGGGATAAGGACACAATCTGGAATATTATTAAGCAACAGGACAACTACATATTTCTTATAGGGAGAAGGACAACTGTATAATTTTTATAGCGAGAAGGACAAACAAATGTGAATCCCGAAAATCGGTGAATCTCCCTAGTGAATCCCGAAATCGGTGAATTTCGACAAAGTGAATTTTGACAAAGGAATCCCGAAAATCGGTGAATCCCGACAATAAATTTTGAAAATTAGTGAATTTCGACAAATGAATTTCGGCGGTGAATTTAAACAGTGAATTTCGAACACAAGTGAATTTCGATAGTGGATAAATAGTTTTGTCCTTTATGCAAAAGTTTCAAAAGACTGTCCTTCTACTCAATTGATGAAATATTTTTGTCCTTCTCCCTCATTCCCCCTAATATTTATAAATGATGATAGTTTGAAACCCTAATTTTGGTGGATCCCTAGGCGTATGGCTCAACTACATATAGCTTTTTCCGGTCGGACCAAATGCATGTTGAAAATATTCTAGATACACAAAATCAAGGAAATGAATCAATGTAATCAATCATATTTGTTGTGTATTATTGCGTTTACATTATGGCTATATAGTATAAACAATCTACTATTGTATTCAATCAAATCAATGGAAATTAATTTCCCTCAATTGTTATCATGGTATAAGAGCTCTCAAACTAACGTCTTTCGGTCCTGAGCGATCTCTACAGAAAAATGTCAGGGTGGGGGTTTGTGACATTAATATGATCGAACCCTCACCCCTCGTGTTTCACTTTTAGCTTTGTTGTTTTATTATGTCTATGGAGTAATTTTCTAAATTTATTTCTATTGGTGTCGTTACCTTCGCCGGCTATGCAAACTTATGTGTCCTGCTAATGGGCTTGCTATTCCAGTTTTTTTTTAGGGTATGCTATTCCCTTCACAAATTTCATCATCTCTATCGCAGGATTCCGGCAATTTCATGTTGGGAAACAGTTGATGTCGATTGATCTGGTAAAGTTGTTGCAGGCACCATGTGAAGGAAAGATTCATTCATTACAAGTCAATTTTCATGTTCATTGCATTACCATGAGATTGCGGGGGCCTGTTGAGAATATTCAAGATACACAAAATCATGGAAATGAATCAATGTAATCAATCGCATTTATTGTGTATTAATGCGTTTACATTATGGCTATGTAGTATAAATAGCCTACTATTGTACTCAATCAAATCAATGGAAATTACTTTCTCTCAATTGTTGTTAATGGCGACCTTGACCTAATGTCTATCTTTTCATTGGTGAGAAATTATGATCTTTACAATATACATACAGAACGAATCCTCCTCTCAAGTACTTGAGGAAGTGTTCTCGCAAGTAGAAGTCATCTATACAAAATGTGCCAATGATCTTACCGTAGATTTTTTCTTTTAAAAGTACGTCATTTTGATAATAATGTGTAAAAACAACTGCATTTGACCTGTAAGTATTTGAGAGGATCCTTGCACCATAAAGAATATGGGATTGAATGTTGGAGTCGTATCTATTTCTTTTTAGTATTATTATATTAGGACTGAGATGATAATCGAACACTGAATTTCATTAGAAAATGAAATTATGAGTACCACTTAGACCAAATTCGATTTCCCGTTGGATGCGTATCTAATGTAGATGTTCGTGAAGATATACAAGAGTTAATAGCTATCTCTCCCCAAAATGTGTACTCCTTCCGTTTCAATTTATCTGAGACGGTTTCCAAAATAATTTGTTTCATATTATGTGAGGCAGTTACATTTTCAATGCAATATTAATGATACTTTTCTTTGCTTTAACTTTGTTTATTGGAATATGATAGATAAAAAACAATGCCACATTAATTATATTCAATGACTTTTTTATCATTTCATTTTAAAGTCAATGCATTAACTCAATTTTCTTAATATGTGTAATTTTGACAACTGACTCAGATAATTCAGAACGGAGGGAGTAAGAAATACTACACTATAAAGAACTGCCGAATAGTTAGTTGAAAAGATGCAATCAAATTTGCATTTTGTTTCCGTATATCCAAAGAAGAGACAAGTGGCGGTAATAGGTGCGTGTCGTCAATCCATTGAATATGGACACTTAGAGCAAGAGTAATGGTGATCGGGAGATAAGGCTATTGATTGGTGATGTTTGGATGATATGGAGAAAGATGATTGGAGGATAAATATAGAAGAGTTGTAGAGATAATTTGTGTGTGATGTGATGTTGTAATGGTGATAAATATAAAAGAATTGTAGGGATTAGTTGTGTGTGATTAAATTTATAATAATGATAAATATTTTGAATTTATTGATATAATAATATTAAATATTAATAAAAAAATGTTTTGGCACGTAAAATGAGAGAGAACATGGTCTCAATCCCTCTCCTAAAATAGAGAATGGGATAGAGAGACTATAAAAACAATTATCTACAATGCTCTCATTACTTTATATTTACCCAATTGAGCCTTCTTTTCTGACGAAAAAGTAGACAGATCAACTCCAGAAAGTCTTTACTATGGCTGCTCTTATTTAGGCCCCGGATGGCGTAAAGCAACTTTCATGGACCACAAGAAAAAGCAATTAAATAATTCAACGCATTATTACCTTTCTAATAATTCCAAATTTTCAATCAATGACAGCCAACTCCTCGTTTAGATAAGATTTCATCAGCTATGATGAAACTCATTACTTGCAAATAATGGAGAGCCCTTCATTCTAGTTTTCAATTTAATCGGCAGTTGTCAACTGGGATTCAAGAAAAGGATCATTTGTTGTTGATTTCCTTTAACTGGGATTTGCTCAACTGCATGGGTTTTGTGTGTGGTAAGACTTTCCAATTTTATAAACTTCTTTAATGGCTTTCTATGGCTATAATGGTGATGTAGGTGACTGTCAGTGGACTCCTTACAGTGTTATTGCTTATGAACATGACTTATTTCTACCTCAATCTTCATCAACATCTTCTTTCTATGAATTTGAAGAGCCTAAATCAATCAATTATTATAATCAGTTTGATTCTGATACAATTCAATCAACAGTACATTACTCTGTCTTTGAGCAGCAAACACCCTCCTCTTATGTTACTGAGTCATTTTATCCACAAACAAATTACATAATTAATTATTCTACCTTAGAATTCAATGAGCCTGAATTCGAGGAATACGATGATACCCCTTATGGTGGTGGCTATGATATTGCTTTAACCTACGGCAAACCTCTGCCTCCGTCCGACCATATATGTTATCCACGGTCTACTCCTCATCCTCAACCGGGCTTAAAATCCCCAATTCCTGATGGGTTTTCCTATGGTTCGATTTCCTCGCCTTACGGCGATATCTCGAACACGAAACCTCATCAAAATGAAAATGGGATCAGATCTGCTGATCAAGAAAACAGAGAAGATAATTCCAATGTAAAGGAGGATGTAATTATTGAAAAACCGATTGATGCTGAAGTTGATCGTATTCGTATCGGTGTGGATGAAAATTTGTCTTCTGATAATAGGAAAAGTTTACAAAGTGAAGGATCAGATGGCCCCCAAGTTCCTAAATATTCATATGGCTCTGGTTTGGAAGCCATGGATATCTGTGATAGCATTTTTGGTTACTGGCCTTGCTTAGAGAAAAAAAAGCAACAAAATCTTTCAACTGTTGCAACGTTTGAGGATCAAAATCAAAGGGATCCATGGAAAAGCGTGGCGGATTATCTTTTTGGGAGTGGATTTGTGTATGAAGAAGAACAAAGAGGAATGAGTCATGGACATGGGTACTATTTTGATGGGCAACATTTTGATTATTCATATGATTGAGAAAGATGAAGTGATTAGCTTTATAGTTAAGAAAAGCAAAATCTTTGGCTGTCCTCTTACCTCTTGCAAAATGTTTCATATATATATATATATATATATATATATATATATATATATATATATATATATATATATTTCTTTAGGTAATAAATTTACATGCATAATTAAACAAGTTTATGAGGTTATTAGCCTTTATTTATTACTAAATTAGAGGAAAAGATGTCTTAATCTCATTTCAGTTCTTGACAATATTACGTATGCATATTGTCTTTTTAAGAGCTTACATTGTGTAGTAATTGTATTTGTATCCCCCACTAAAATGGTTGAGTAAACCATCAGTATTCTGGCATTAGATTCGTGTTACAAATGATGATGTAACATAGCTGTTGCGTTTAGAAAAAAGCACACAGAATTGTATCCGTAAACAACACAATAACCCTCAGGATGGGTATCCGCTCTCTATGAACCTGAAGGGTGGAAGGAATGGCTCCGTCCGGACAAGGTCTGGTCTTAGAGAATATACATGTATGATGTATCAATAAAAGAAGATTCATCAGATGCCTCTGCATATTGTGGAACAAGACGATCACGGGCCACAAACCATGCGGCCTCTGAGATATCCCTATTAAGGGCATCATCCGACAAAGTTCGCCTAACAGAAGACATGATAACAATGAAATATTGAATAAAAGTAAGAGTGGCGGCGGACTTACTTGTTTTGAAGATTTCGAGAATGGAGCTGCTACGGTGAAGAAGAAGACACGAGATTCTCTCAACTCAAGACTCTAAAATTTGAAGACGGTAAAATGCAGATGGTATTGGCACTCGTTTTTATAGGTGAAGGTATCATCAATTAAGGACAGAAAATCATCTTTCTTAAGATAATAGTCGAAATCCGCGGGACCTTCAAATAATTTGAAGAGATGTCTCGAGGTAAGTGCATGACATTTGAATTTCGAAAAACATGTTGTCACACGTCAATGAAATCAGAAACGGTGAGGTTCCAGCCTATTAGTTCAGGCCATGTCACCTTAAGAGCAAACCTAACCTGCAATCTACGACCCAGCTCACTTCTGGGGGGTTTTTGACGTGGGTAGAATCCGAAAAATATATATCATCCAAATTGGGCCTGAAACAGGTTAAATTACTTAATGAACCAATATGAAATCTAGCCCCAGTTGGGACCCCCGGTCCATTTAGGAACAAGATGACCTCAATCAGGTCACTTTTAGAGTTCGGCCGACCTCATACACAACCATAAATCATCATCAAATTCTCTAGTTTTAGTAGTTGGAATATTGTCAAAAAAGGCCAATCACCCAATTAAATTTTCCGACGATATCTTCAAAGTCGTTAGCATCTTCTCTTCTACGGCTGCCACCGTCTAGCCATCTGGTATTGATCTGTTCTTGCCTAAGGCTATGAGTCATCTCGGCGCTGCTTGACTCTGTTTTCATTCATGGAGAAACCACTCACGTCAACCGAACCATTATAAAAAATTAGATAACCGTAGTTGCACAGCCAAAATTGCTGCCACCCGTCAGTCTTCCTGATCGCAGCCCTTTTTAGCATTGCCATTGTCGGGGATTCTTCTTCTATAGTGATTTAGAAGATCACACTTTAATTGTAATCAGCACATACTGGTGCATATATTGTACTCTCGTCAATGAATACAATCAAGTATTTTTCCCATTCCCTCTTTACTCTATTATGATATCGGAGCTCTGATCCGGCCCTCTCACTTCCCTCATCGATCTCTTTCCCTATCCTTATTCCTTAAAAAAAAAAAAAAAAAATGGAAATATCTCTATTAGGAAATGGGTTTTGAAGTGTAATGCTCTAAAGCAAAATGTAATATATTAGAATGCTATATGGCTCAGAAAGACATTTGACTGCTGGAATTTGAACCACCATGAAATGAAGAAGTAAGAAAATTGCCGAGTACTACTCAAAGCCTCTAAAAATTCGAAATTTTTTGTTTTCAATTTTGCATATTTTTCGAATGCTACTAATCTCAAGGAAGAAAAACTTTTCGTAGAGTATCCCCCTATCTTAGATTAAGCATAGCATCGAATATTACCACAAGCGCGGGGCTACTTTGGTAATGTTACTACAAGCCCAGTGTTTTAATGCATTGTCAAAACACAGGTACGTCCCAAGCTTATTACTCCGCTTTTGTTGGCTAGAAGATCAGAATACATCAGTCGACAAATATCGACACTAGGTTCTCATAACCAATTATCTACACAATGTACACATACTTCTTTCAATCATAACGCATGCGGTACTAAGCGATTCACATGTTGAGTAGCTGAACAATGCCTAACTACTTGCAATTGTTGGCATGAATATCCTTAAGTTTACTAACAATTTATCGCAAAAGTATAATATGACCACGTACTTACACAACTTGGTTCCTTTCCTATCAATAAGAGCTTCACAAGTTTAAGGGTACGAGTTAAACAACTTGGCATTTATCCATAAAAATTTTAAATTTGGCTCAATATTGTCTCAGTATTCCGTTCCCCTTGACTTTTTCAACATATATTTTCAACATATAGCTAAGTCCCTTGCCCCCCACTTAAACATGACATTGTCCTCAATGACAAAAATAAATAAGAGTTCAAGATGAAAGACTTAGCTCTGGGAACGGCTCCCAAGTAAAGGAACAATATCGGAGTAATCATCGGCACAGCGTGGAGAGATAGACACATCCTGTATAAACAAACAAGCTCCACGAATCGATCCAGGTAAGCCCAGCGGATAACAAAAATTGATTTCCTTTTGATCAATGATCAACTTCGTTTATACAATAAACAATAAATTAAAGTAGTAGACAATGATTCATACTTGTATAATCTAATAAGATCGTCGCTTTATCTACGGTTGATTGATGATCCAAACATCGAGCCGTCCACACGTCCGGCTTCTTGTGAACTTTTGCAAAGCTTGTATCTCTTTTACTTGTAAGTTTTGTTTCTCATAAGGGCCTTCACTGTTTATAGAATATGCACTGCATAAGAAGACACTACAAAAAAAACATGTTTTTTAGCGGCGGATTTTAGCAGTGGATTTTACATTCCACCGTTAGTGATATTGTTTAGTAGTGGATTTTGTATGTCCGCCGCTAGTGATTGATTTAGCGGTTGATTTTGTACATCCGCCGACAAAACAAGTAGAGAGGTTCTTCACTACAAAAAAGAAACACGGCTTTTAACGGTGGATTTGAAAAGTCACCGCTAATGATATACTTTCCCGTAAATACCTAAAAATTAAAATACGTTACCGGCGGCTATAAAAAATCCACCGCTATAGGTTTTTTTTTACGGGTGGTTTACAATGTGTCGCCGGTAATGCTTGATTTAACATAATAATAAAAGACATAAAATTCGGGTTTCGATCGTCAAGCATCAAAACGTAAAATCGCTGTCAGTACTTCTTCATTCCATTCACCTCTCCGCCTCTTCTCCACTTCGCCTCTTCTGCTCTTCTTTCTGTCAACAACTTTTCTGGATGATTCTTCAATTCTCTTTACGATTCTTCAATTTCCTTCCTTTTACTGCTCGTTTATGCCTTATGGGGAAAAAGAAATAGTTAGAATAAAGATGTATGCTTTGAATGTTTTTCTATTATTGTTATTTGATGTTCTGATTAATGTCGCTTTTTAGGTTCTTCTTCGTCGATGATCAACAGAGGAAGCATGTGGAGAAGCTCTCGGCCAATCTCGATGTCGGTCCCACATGGCTTTCTTTTATTGGCCAGATCGGTCATCACTCTGATCATTCTTATCTCTTTGATCGGCTTATCTCTTTAGCTGATTCGCCTCTTCACCCTGGAAGTATTTGTATACTGCCTTCAGACATTCTTCCATGGTTTGGGGAAATGTACTACTTCCCCCGTTCCAAAATAAGTGATGCAGTTGCCAAAAAGTTTTGTTCCAAAACAACAGAGACAGAACATTTTCCAAAGCAGCATTTATTGCGAATTCTCCTACTCTACCCTTATTTAATACTACCTCCATCCCAAAATGTAAGTCTTTTTAGCTTTTTAGTTTTGTCCCAAAATGTAAGTCCATTTACAAAACCAATAAAGCATTTATTACATCTTTCTCATTCTACCCCTTATTTATTATATACTCAATCACTTTTTATTATTTTGCATTAATACCAATGAAAGGTCATTTTAGTCTTTTTTAATCAAAATTAATGTCAAATAACAAATTGAATCAACTTTCTTAATATGTGTGAAAATGCCTAAAAGGACTTACATTTTGGGACGGAGGTAGTACTAGGTAAGAAATTAAAAAGAATATTGCATTAATTGTACAATAGAGATTTTTTTAGTCATTGTATCCTTAAAGTCATAACATTAAATCATATTCTTAATAACCGTGTTTTTTGGCAACTGCCTCAGATATTTCGGAACGGAGGGAGTATTAAGTTTAGCATACAACATCCCCTCTCTAAGACCTCTTACAAATGAGATCACCAAGGCATGCTCTTCGGCATCCAGAACATGCATGGACTCGAAAAACATCTGCATGTATTCTAATGTTGACTCTTTCTCCCTCTACTTGATGGTAAAAAGATGGGTGTCATTCCTCTGAAGGGCCAAGCTGATATGAATGCAGTGAAAACTTGTTTCGCTAGCTCGGCGAAGCTGCTAATTGAGTGTGGTGAAAGCCTCCTGAACTATTCTTTATCCTTTCTTGTTAAAAGATCCGGAAAGGCTTTACACCTCATTTTGCCAGGTGCGCGGAATAAAATCATATGATGCGTATATTGATGCAGATGATCCTCAGTGTCTTTAGTCCAATCATAGGGATCAATCTTTAATAATTTAAAGCCAACTGGCTTGGGAAATTGCTCTATTTCCTCTGTAAAGGGAGAAATGATGTAGATTTCCTTTCTTCCTCTCCCAAGGAGGTGGTCCATCTTGTTGGAGATATCCCATTTTAATGGGTTGAAACGGTCAACTTTAGCGCGATTTTTGGATATGCTCCGGTGTGATTCACCGAGAGCTTATTACGTCTAAATATTCTACTCACGGAGCAGATAATGTTTGGCTTTGGAATCACTCGATTCGGATATCGGGTAAATGAGAAATTAATGCCTAAAGTTGGTTGAAAATGTGTTGGAGAGAGTTGAAGGGAGTACCTCAACTCAACCTCCCACATTGGAAGTTTGAGAGAATTGAGCTTCATATATAAGAGCTAGTGTATGCTCTTATAAATGTGCCCCAAGGGGCAAGGCACTTTTGTGCAGGAGGGAGAACATACATAATTCCAAACGCGCGCGAGCCGCCAGCTCGGCTCGTGCTCGGCTCGGCGTGTTACTATTAATTTTTTGGACAAAGTTCGTTTGAATTTAACCAGGAAATTAATTAGTTAATCGTGAGGCGGTTGGAAGTTTCCAGAATAATGTGGAAACGAATTCTGATTAATTAAGTCGATCCGGAATTAATTTAATTTAATTAATTTCAACATTTGATTATTATTTTCGGCCAGAATAACTTTTGTTGAGGGAAAAGTCGTGCGATTAAATCATCTGACCAATCAGAATTCAGAAGACATGTCATCCGGCCAATCAGAATTGTGGAAATATTTGGCCAATTTTATTTATAATTTTCGGCCCTATTTTCTTTTCCACGGGGAAAAGTCTGATGATGTGTTCTGGCCAATCACATTCAAGGATTGACTCCTCCTCTCCACTATATAAAGAACCCCAAGGATGAAGGTTAGAGCATTCAGTTTTCTCTTGTGTCTTCCACTACTAAAAGGGTCGAGCATATAGTTAGTTTTTTGATTCGAAGAGAAGTCGGAGCACAATGTAAGTTCGCCGGAGCTCAGGTTTTTGAAGTGCCTCTAAATCCGAGACGAAAGCCGTTGTATCTTGGGAGCCAGTTGCTACTACCGTGGGCACCATACCGGAGCAATTTGTCTTAAGGAAAGAGTAACTACTCGCCTCGGTTTGATTTCTAGTCCTTTGTTTTCTGCATCAAACTTTTATTGTTCCTTGTTCGAGTTAGATCTGTTAGATAATATGACTATTTCTATTCGCGTTATTTATTATCTAATTTAATAATCCGTAATTAGTTCCGTAAATTACGGATCAGTTCCGTAAATCACTCCACACACGACACCTATCCCAACACATCTTAGCTTGGGCAGGGTTGTGTAGCCCTGGATAAGTGGAACATTCTTCTCCTCTAGTTGGTCGGCTATTCTTTATATTGGAAACAACAATATCATGTTGTTGAGGGGATAATCTCATTATGCATGGCCTTTTAACATATTCAAGCACTGTGTGGGGTCCTTGTACATTTTCATGCATAAGACCATTTGATTTCCTCACATGATCAACTGGAGAGGCGAATAATTATGGGTTGCTGCCCACCAGTTTCTTGGCAATTTGGAGCATGGCATGAGCAACATCAGCCTTCTCCGCTGCTGTTGTTGGTCTAGACGTCTAAGCCGCGTCTTACACATTCGGTGCATCATTTCTTTGTGTGTTATTTTCTCTTGTGTCTTGCACAAAAAAATCTTGAACAACGTTTTCCTTATTTGCTTGATTAGATTTCCTGCAAGTCATGATTAGACGGTTGGAAAAACACAAAAATAGAAGGCTCTCGTTCTAGTGTCAATTGACGATATCAAATGTTGTACGCTACGGGCATAAATCGAGAGTTGAATTGGGTAACTAGACTTTCAGGTGATTATCCAAAGAGCTTTTTATACTATCTATCAAACATTAAATTATTGCTTTTAATCACACCCCAGGAATCCGTATTATTTATAGGGAGTCACATACATGCAGGGGCGGACGCAAGATCTTGGGTAAGGGAGAAAATAAAAATTTTAAAGGCAAATAAAAAATTGGGGGAATGAGGGAGAAGAACAGAAATATTTCATTAATTGAGTAGAATGACGGTCTTTTGAAACTTTTGCATAAATGACAAAACTATTTATTCAGAGTCGAAATTCACTGTTTAAATTCATTGTCGAAATTCACTAATTTTCAAAATTCATTGTCGAAATTCACTGATTTTTGGGATTCACTGTCGAAATTCACCGATTTCGGGATTCACTGATTTTCGGTATTCACTGTTTGTCCTTCTCGCTATAAAAATTATGCATTGTCCTTCTCCCTATAAAAAATATGTAGTTGTCCTGTTACTTAAAAATATTCCAGATTGTGTCCTTATTCCTTATTTCCATAAAAAAAATTAAATAGAGGCAAACGATATGCTTTGTACATATATTAATATAATTTTTCCGGATCAAGGGAGGTCAGTTGCCCCCCTTGATTGTATGTAGCTCCGCCATTGCATACATGAGATTTACGATATTCTGCATGACTTAAATCACACATGACCTTATTTATTATAAAACATAGTTTGTGTTGTATTTCATTTCATTAGTACCTACGGTTATAAACGGAACGACCTAGTTACAACCAAAGGACAGTTGCCCCGGGGGCCAGGGGCGGATATACATATAGGGTTAGGGGTCACGTGACCTCAATGAGATCCAAAAAAAAAAATTTAGCATTAAAACGATGTAGTTTTGTTGTTGAAAATGTAGTTTTAGGTTTAGATGACCGCACTGAATCAAATTTAGGGTATAGTCTTATAGTCCGGTGACTCCACTGAAAAAAAATTTCTAGATCCGCACTTGGTTGTCCTTCATTGATCCGAAAAAATAAATATTATATATATATATACTAGTTTGAAACCCGTGCATAATGCACGGGGTTAAAAAAATAATAAATTTGGTTAAATTTCTTCCATTATATATTATATATAGATATATAGATATCAAATGAAAAACTCGTGTTTTAGGCTAATGGATGAAAAAGGCCACCAACACCACCCCTTCCCCAAAAAAAACCCCTTGCATTTAGGTGAAAAAGATAAAAAAAATTCCAGCCGATGTTCAAGAAAAAAAATGTAATTCCAGCTAATTCACCTCAACCAAATAATCCTCTTTACAAAACAAACATCACTAAAGACGACAAAGCAACCAAACCGAATGCAATAAATTACATAAGCATATCAACATTAGAATAGCCTAACTAATCCCAACAAATAGATGAAATATTATAATAAAAAAAAAGAAATAAATTATCAAAATAGAGGCTTCAAATCATCGATCCTTGCATTTCTGAATATCCAACTTTTGGGGTATGCTCTCCTCTAAAAAAGGAAGACAACTTTCAATAGTTATAGCAACTCAACAAATAAAAACTCAAATCAGAATGTACAATGAAAAAGAAAAGAAATCGTAAGAACCTTCAGGTAGGCATTATCATAATCACCTTGGTTCATATCATGATTATACTTCAAAGCAAAACTTCATGTAGGCTCATTTAATCATCACATTAGTGGCACCTCTTTTGCACCTGTAAAATGACATAATAACTCAACTTGAAACCATTGAAGCCATTCAGTTGGATCATAAAACCATCACACCTACAAAATGTCACCGAGCAGGTAGGACGGTGTAATTACAATGCATTTTCAATTAGTGATTTAACTAAAAAGTCCAACGAACTTCCCCCAAGAAAAGGCGAACAAACGACAATATCATCCAGTTGCTCGATCGATCAACTCAAAATCACAGCAGAAATAAAATGAAAAAAAAAAACAACCAAAAAAAAAACTTACGGCGAAAAGTGCCGAGAACACGAATCCCGCGAGGAAAGCCTAGGTTGTCGACGCAACCGGGCCTATTTTCATTTGTAGCTAATACGATTTGATGAATATCGAACCGTCTTGATTTGAATAGGCCACCACATTGATGCTTCAAATTTTTAGTCTTATCTCAACATTTGCCGGCTAAATTACAATTTTGGTCCTCTAACTATACCACTTACAGGATTAAAATTGTCGCCGGAGAAAAACCAGGACCAAAATCGAAAAACTTGTTTAATTAAAGGACCAAAATTGTAATTTAGCCACATTTGCCTTCCTTCGAAAATCAGATAAACACCCACAAATATGTTTCACCCGCTCTTCAAGTTCAGGGAAAAAAAATAAAATGTCTTGGTCACACAAAAAACTTCCCATACAAATCACATCTCCCCCACACCATTACCACTATTCCTGGAAGAAAAAAAAACAACGCATCATTGGGAAAAAAAAAAACTTAATTCTTTTCCTAACAAAGACATCACATTTATAAAAACTCATTTACACACACACACACACAAATGCTACAAAATTAAACTCAATCTTCACACAGTCGGACCATCTCCTTTGGCTTTTACACTCCGAAATCAACATCCAGGCCACAATAAGTAATGTATACAAATAGTTTTTTTTTTTTTTTATTAATCTAATTTACCTTTCGTAGGATTCGAATTGTTCACGCTTTAGGTGCACCATTTACGTAAATCCGTCCCATAGATTTGAGAAGAATGCCTTTAATGACTCCACACCTATTTCAAATTGAACCTCATATGAGACTCGACTTTCCAGCGGTTCAACATTGGTGCTGTGAAAGTAGGTTTGATGTGGTGTTATTCTTCCTTAAAATTGATAGGAGAAACCTTGAAAACATCATTCAAGGAAAACGTTTACTGCCCAACCAAAACTAAAAACACTAATCATTTCTCACTATTTCAGCACCTCATATTCTCAAGTGCATCATCCAACTCAACCTACAGGACAACAATAGGAAACGTTATTCAGGTTGGTCACATTTCATCCCCACACAAAAAAAAAAGGTATTTAAAAAAAACATGTCACCTAGTCTTTCACACTCTCGATAAATTCTTTTGCTCATCCGAAAGCGCAAATTGCAATTTGGTATCAGTGTCTTCTCATCCATCAAAGATAAGTTAAGTTAGAATGAGATCCAAATTGCACACACCGTGCACCTAGTCGGCCTCCAAATTGCAAATTGGTATCAGTGGCTTCTCAATGTGATCCAAAGTATCTTGGGGTGAGACCAACAAAGATTACATCTAACAGATTCCAATGTTATCAATCATCCTTACCCAGCCCCTAGAGAAAAGAGGACACAAACTAAATAATTTACGCAATCTGAATATGAAGTATTCCAAAAATTGACCAATAAACATTGTTGCAAAAAAGTTAATAAAGAAAATAAATAGCACATGATGGATTAATGATGGGAACGGAAGGGGAAGAGGGGAGAAAATGAGAAATGGATTACACACGTCAATCACATCATTCCGCATATCATCGTTGTCGGAAGCGTATAACTGATATCTATAGTGATATACGAAACATGGATGAAACATTCAAATAAGGAAAACAGAAGGGAAAAAAACCAAATCGATTCAACAATGGAACAAACATTCAAACTCATCATAAAAATAGACATCCAAGCCGTTGAGTAATCGCTTTTCCACGAATTTAGATATGGTGGAGTGAATGTGGAAGGTCACAAATTCCCCGACCTATGATGATTTCTCTGATGAAATCGTAGGTCTCAGTTGCGAAATTGGCTGTAATGAAATTCAAAGGACTGACAACATTGTAACAATTACATGAAAACTGGAAAAATCTATATATATATATATATATAGAGGATGCAATTTAGCCCTTTTCCCCGCAATTACCCGACCCAAACCCGCAAGCTGACCCGATAAAAAACACACGCAACTCATCAGAGGTCTCAAGAAAAAAAAAAAAAAAAAAAAAAAAAACCTCCCATAAATCCTGGCATCAATCCAAACGGCATCATCCATCCTTGATTTCAAATCCAAGCATACTAATCGCCGATCAATTTGTTACATCTAAATCAAATCAATTTATTCGTACAACAATCCTACACCTTTCAGTTCAGAAACAGCAGAATCAATGGAAAGATTAGCGGACGCAATGAACAGGGCGATAAAGAACAACACAGTAATCAACGTGTTTCTTGCAGGTTGCTTTGCGGCAATGGGATTACCGATCGTGCTTTTGTCTTACCAGCCCTCTACTTTTGTTTCGCTCAATTGTTTCAGATTAGTTTACTGGTCTTATCTGTAAAAACAGGATAAGAAATTTTCTAGAGGGCATTTCGTAGGCCATGTAGGCTTACAAGGCATTTGAATTGGCATTTCATTGTGCGAGGTCTTTTGTGATGGCACTTGTGAATTAATAGCGCTTCAGTGTATATGTTTTAAATTTTGGGTTCAATTACGTGATATACGTTGAGTATATCGTGACGAGTAAACATAGTTTTCTTCTTCCTTAAATGATATATTGTCATTTCTCTGCCTCAATGATAGTACAATTACTTGATATATGTCTGACTCTAACGGACCAAATTGCTAATGATATTTCAATAAGTCTTTATCCTCCATGCAGACAAGAGCTCCATTCATCCACCACCGGATAAATCATCTTCGTCGAAAATAATAAAAGTTAATGTCCAAGATCCTTTGGAAAATGTAAGCCATATGTTTGTTTGTTTGTTTGTTTTTTTTTTTTTTTTTTTTTTCTAGGACTACTAGAACTTTGTCTCTCATGTATTTCTTCACTATGAAACCTATTGAAGAAATTCATAATGGATTTGTCTCTTAGTTGTAGGTACTTCCCCTATTGAGAGAAGCGATCGCTAGAAAGAACACAAGTGACATACGGATCTTTTGCTCACTTATACATGTAAGCCCTAGAGGATTTCTATTAGCACATAGGACAACTGCTTGATCATCCCAATTTAGCATAAGTTCCAATAAAGCGCCATGGACAACTGCTTGATCTTTTAATTTTGGTGATGCCTCTTTTGAATATGGATGGATATACGTTGCTCTCATTGATTCTTTTCTCCATGGCGCTTTATTGGAACTTATGCTAAATTGGGATGCTCTGCCATGGATTTTTCTTTATTATTGAACTGTATTGGCGACGTTGTTAGTGGACCTTGGAAGGTCTTGACATATTTTATTCTCCATTACAATTCTTTGCCTTTATAGTTTTCTCCTTTAGACTTGGTCTATACTTTGCTTTCATTGTGTGGCTTCTTAGGGGACTTAAATCCTCTGCTGTAGAGGAAATAAATTGATCTCTGTTGTGCTTAATTAGAAGCTGTCATGTGGAAAATAAAGGATCCAAGCCGCCGATTTTTTCCCTCTTGACAACTAAACTGTCTTTTTTAGGCCTCTCTTTTAACTTTTCAATTGTCTTGCGTAAGTAGTCCTTTCCTTTGGTTGGTAAAATGCATGTTCTTCAAAACTTCACAGGAATTTGATGGTTTAAATAGAAGACTAACAATATGATGCTGTTGTGCTTCTTTTTTTTTAACATCAAGTAGTGTTATATAAAAACTTCTTCACTATTACTTTGAAAAAATGCTTTAAGATGCTAAAACTTGAAACTAAAAAGAAATACAAGGTTCAAAAAGAACCATCGATCAACAGTCAAGCTAAGTCTACCCATATTTACTTAACCCTTATATAACAGAAAATGCTTGGCCGGAGCCGGAGGTGCGTTAGGATTCAGCAGCTACGAGGCTTATATTCATTCACTCTGCCAACCTATCGTAAGATTATGGAGCTACGAGGCTTACATTCATTCACTCTTCTTTATGATTTCATAATGAAAAGATTTCGTACCGTGTTATGGAATTTTTTTGAACAAAACATTTTTTTTCTTAATGAAAAAATATAAGTGTACATTTATCTTTAGTTGTTAAGCAATTTTTAATGTTGTATTACCCCGTACATTATGCACGGGTTTGTGGCTAGTAAGAAACATATTCAACTGTATAAATGTGTTAAGCAACACACCTAGAAGGCGTAGTAAACAAACCCGTAATACCAACGACAACAAAACCTAGGAACAATCCATCCTGTTTCACAAAGACGTATAGAAAGAAATCTGCAACGATTCACCCGATGGAATATGTTGGCATTTGAGATTTCACAATGACATATAGAAAGAAATCTGCAACGATAAGCAATCATCATATTTTCAGGGGAAAAAATCATCAGTAAAACAGACGAATCAGTAGAAAGGTTTACCTATTTAGTGCATTCACCCGATGAAATTTGTTGGCGTATGAGATTTCTATAGGCTTTTGAGGTGATGATGGAAGAATCTGCGAAAGGACAGTAAAATAATAGTCATAAGCATCATTCCTTTCTCCCACACACAATCAAGAATGAAATCGATAGGATAATCCATTGAATTACAAACCAAATTGAATCATCCTGATGTGTCATGTGTCTTGAATGTGCAGCAGCATCGGTAAGCGCAAAAACATAATATTCCACTGCCAAAAATAAAAAGCATAGACATTTTAGAATAACCACCATTGCAACGCATACATATTTAAAAAATTACCGGCGGTGATTAATCCTCTCGTGAAAACCTGTAATGCACACTGACGATGACAAATTATGTCACCTTGTATAATCCGGGCCCTAATTGAATCTAGTGATGAACACACACAAAACTCTAATGCCTAAAAGAGTGCGGTGGTGGATTTTAATATTTGCGGCTGAGTCTAAGACTGTATCTTAGATTGCCTACGTATCCTGTTAGGGTCCAGAAATCAAGCCTTACGTAGTTCCTGGAATGAGGTATATATATTGACAATACATGCCCTAACCCTAATAATAGGTCGGCTTATGTTATTGTCTTCTTTACCCTTTAATGGGCCTTAACCCTTGCCCAAGCTACCGCTGTTAGTGGGCTTGGACAGCTGGTGCGGACTCTGCCCACGATGTCGATATTTCCGACCTCCGGTGCTCGACCATGGGACTCACTGTCCTACACTGCTAGCTGGTGCGGACTGATCATCCTACACTGCTCGATAGTCGATCGTCGTAGCCTGGAGTCTACTAGATGGCCTTAGCCTCGAGCCTGGGCATTGACATGAATACCTTGGTGTTTTATCCATAACGTTGTTTTAGGACCAATCGATAGACGACATGTGGAGGGGTGAAACCATGTATCATCATAAGCCCCCTAGACTGAGAGAGGCGACTCCCGTTGTCCGAGGTCGAGTCTGCCATATAAAACGTCTTCGAGTTGGGTTTTCATCTAGGCGGGAAAAATCCCGCCTTTTTGCAACCCTAACCGTCTGTAGCCCCGTGGCGCGACGTTACAGCTTCGAAACGCTTCGTGTCCCACAAAACACGTCACCGCCTTGATTCTCGCGATCGTCCAGGGGTTATAACTCCCCATTATCCCCTGTCTTTTCAAATCATTTGCAATCTTTGCTAGCATATAAAGGAGAGGAGATAGAAGTTGCGGCAGAGCCTATTTGCCATTTTCTTATCTTCAAATTCCCAATTCAAACGCCAAGTAAGCTTCTTTTTTTCTGTGTTGTTCATCTATGTCCAGTAGTAGTAGTGCCACAGAATCCGATAGGGGTAGCGAAACGCCTTCCCCGTAGCCAAACTCCGGCACCTCGCTACTTCGATCACCTTCTCCGGCAAGATTCCGGTGAGCCCACGCCTTCCTCTCCTCCTCGTCCCTAACCACCCCTAAGAAATTAGTGACTAGGATGGATGGAAAGGGTGCTAAAGGGTGTCTCGGTACCCTTTCCCTTGAAGACGTCACCAAGCTTTTCCGGAGGTGCAATATTGCCAGTCCTCCGTTTGAAGCTCGACTTCCTTCTGGTCTTCATAAGTTTGCCGACGAGCCCCCAGAAGGATTCTGTGCCATTTACGAGGGTCAACTCTCGAATGGATTGAGATTTCCACTATGCCCGGCTGTCCTTACGATCTTACACCATTATGAGATAAGTGTTTCACAGCTGGCCCCAAATGGTGTCAGGACTCTGATGGGATTTATTATCGCATGTCGGATCGCGGGGGTCTGCTTCTCACTACCCCTCTTTCGGTATTACTATCAGATTGCGGCTACTCCCGACAAACTGTGGTACACCTTCCAGAGGAGGTCGAACAGACACGAGTTCATAACCAATGGGCCTTCTTCTCACGGGGAGTGGAAGCCCTGATTCTTCTTTCTTCGACATGGCCTAGAGAACCCTTACATAGGACAATGGAGGTCGAGAGAAGGGAAGCAAGACAAACTTGGAAAAGGTCATGTTTCTGATGAGGCCCGACTACTGGGTGGACATAGTTTCGAGGTGTGCACTCGAGACTTGAGTCTCCTCTATCACCTAGCCCACTTGGAGGAGGCTGGGCCGGTTCCATACGCAAACCTTCACGCCCAAGATCAAGAGAATCGTAGGATGTTCCTTATTTGTTTGCTTTTCACATTTGCTATTTGTCGAGTCTGATAACTTGTCATTTGTTGATCAAAACTGACCTGTTCTTTTCATTTTGCAGTGGGAAGGTTTTCCAAGGTCACCGATCCTACCCGGATTCTTCTGTCGGCGGTCGTGGCTGCTCCACTTCTCGGGGGTCGGGCTACTCCTGACTTGCCTGTGGCTGAAGTCAGGGCGCCTTCTTCTTCCCTAGAGGGGGTGCCTCTCAACCTGAAACAATCCCTGCTGCCATTGAATCAACGGTGTCGGTTCGATCATCCGAGCCACCTTCATCCACCAGCGGCCTATCAGTCCGATTCAGTTCGCTTCGGGATGAAGAGGAAGATGAGTTAGTCGACGTGACTCCCGCTGTCGAGGTTAATGTCGAGGAACAAGCGACACGAACCAAGAAGAGGCCAACTGTTCCAGAGCTGATGAAGGAGCAACATCGGCAGTCGAAGAGGCCCAAAATTGTTGAAACTCCTACTGAGTTTGAAGTCGATGTGAACTGGGCCGCTGAAGATTGTGCGGCCTTGAAGGATAAGACTTTGGCTCTGGCGCTCCGGAAGTCGAATCATCTCGTAAGTCGATTGTATTTCCTCTCTTTAAATGTTGATTTTTCTCGAGGCCTATGCCTTGTCTATTGTTTGACATCTCTTTGTCTTTTGTAGAGCAACATTCTCAGCCGAGAGGCTGCCCGAAGGCTGGCCAAAATGGGTGAGTCGGCAGATGACCTGGGGAAGGAGAATGGTAGACTGTTGCTGGACGTCGTTACGAAGAACGCCGCCATCGCCGCCATGGATTCTCAGTTTGATGAGTTAAAGCGCGAGGCGTCTGCCGAGTGCCAGAAGTTGCAGGATAAGCTGACGGTTGCTGAGAAGGAGCTGGCCGACTGTAGACTGAAAGGCACGACCAGGGTAGGGAGATGCTTAAGCTGGCTCAAGATTACGAGGTGCAAGGGTGGCACAAGGTTTCATTGGAAGACGGGGCGAAGGCTCGACATGATAGAGATGCGCTACAAGCTGAATTGGATCGAGCACGCGCGCAGGTCGAAACAGCTAAGACCGACGCGATCATGGAGTACCGTAAGTCGTCCAACCTTGACGTAGATCTGGAGGTGCTCATGCGTGCATCGTTGATGGGTGGCTATACTCTGGCAGTGAATCAAGTGAAGGCTGTCAACCCGGAATTCGACATGTCGACACTCGAGACACCGGTGTTTTACAATCCCGACTCGGAGGCGCTATACGATCAGTACGTCGAAGAGTTCCAACATGGGAGTCTTTGGCCATCAAGTATGGTCCTTCTACTCCTGCTCCTGCTGCTGATCCGACTGCTGTTGATCCGACTTCTGCCATTCCTGAGCCGACCCCTGAAGCCGACCCTTGATTGTTGTCTTTCTTTTGTTGATTTGTAGTTTGAACTTGAAATTTTGTAATTTGAATCGACTTTGGCTGGTCTTTTGACCTGGCCTTGTTTGTAATGATTTTGTCTTGAATTTGATTCGATTTTGCAATTTGATTTTGCTACGTTTTTCTTTCCTTTCTTGTTATCTTGCTTGTCTTGATACTTGAGTCTTTCGCTTGTCGAGCCTTTGGCTCTATTCGCCACTCGCCTTGTTTGTTGTTTGTTTTATCAGTTTTGCCCCCCAAGTGTATTATGAACCTCTTGTTCTTATTGCACTTGTGATCGAATCGCTTGCCTTAGCCTTTTTGTCTCATAGACTTATTCGACCTCAGGCTGAGCGTTTTAACTCGACTGTGTGAACTGTCCCTTTACTTTGGCCTTTTTCGCCCTTTGGGCTCATTTGGCTCTCGATTGGGACAGGTGGCCCGACTATGCGAACCGTCCTTTGTCTTGGGCTTTTTCGCCTCTTAGGCTCTTTTGGCGTTCGACTGGGACAGGTGGCCCGACTATGCGAACCGTCCTTTGCCATAGCCTTTTTCGCCTCTCAGGCTCGTTTGGCTTTGGCTGGGACTGGTGGCCCGACCATGCGAACCGTCTCTCTGCCTTTGCATTTGTTGCCTTATAGGCTCACTTTGCTTTTGGCTTTACTGAGATGTCCGACCTGCGGATTTCTCTACTCGTTGTCGACTGTTTTGCCTTTAACATTTTGTATCACATTGGACTTGTAACGTTACGGCTATAAATCCTAACAAACACAGAAACATCTCGAGAAAACACAAGTTTATTAGAATACTCATAAAATTGTCTCATGGACTTATTACAAGATTTAAAATTGAAAAGTAAACAAAAGTTCATCGAAGGAAAGCTTATCTCAAACATAATATTTCCTCAGATTGTTGGCGTGATGTCGAGGAACCGTGGTTCCATCTGCCCGCCCAAGTTGATATGACCCTTTGGGGTGGACCTTCAGAATCTGATATGGGCCTTCCCAATTCGGGGTCAACTTTCCGATCGCTTCCTGCCGACTTGCTTCGTTCTTTCTCAGAACTAGATCTCCGACTTTGAAGTATCCGTGTCCGACCCTCGAGTTGTAATACCGAGAGATCTTCTGCTTATACCTTGCCATTCTGGCTGAGGCTATCTCTCTTCGTTCTTCGACGTTATCCCTCTCCTGTCGAAGTTCGGGGTCATTTGTCTCAACATTATAGGCCAGAACTCGAGGAGAAGGAACACCAATCTCGGCGGGTATCACCGCCTCGCACCCATATACCAAAGAGAAAGAAGTTTCTCCTGTCGATGAATTAGGAGTTTTCCTATACGACCATAGGATGCTCGGAAGTTGTATTGCCCAATCTCGACCTTCTGCCTCTAGTATTTTCTTTAACCCCAGCTTGATCTGTCGATTAGTTTGCTCAACTTGACCGTTTGCCTGTGGGTGAGCCACTGAGGTGAATCGCTGATCGATATGGTATTCGCTGCACCATTCTCTAACTTTTCGATCTTCGAACT
The DNA here is from genome assembly GCA_036785695.1 of Gentiana straminea. Lineage (NCBI taxonomy): Eukaryota > Viridiplantae > Streptophyta > Magnoliopsida > Gentianales > Gentianaceae > Gentiana > Gentiana straminea. Next base: position 1,854,256 of record JAVUPR010000046.1, on the reverse strand, counting down.
GGGTACCATTATCCGAGATCAGAGCCTTCGGAATGCCGTACCTGCATAGAATGTCGACCCACAAGAATTTTTTGATGGTGGCAGCTCGGATGTCGGGCAAATCCTTAGCTTCTACCCATTTCATAAAGTAATCCACAACAACGACCACATATTTGAGATTTCCCGGGGCTCGGGGTAGAGGTCCAACAATATCGACTCCCCACTGATCGAAAGGCCATGCTGATGAGATGACATTCATGTCTTGTGCTTGTTGATGAGAGATATTATCGTGGATCTGACAAGAGTTGCATTTCTGGACAAGATTATTCGCATCTCGTTGCATCGACGGCCAAAAGTAACCAGCTAACTTGCATTTTCGAGCCAGCATCCTGGCCCCACAGTGGTTCCCACAGGCTCCTCTGTGAATTTCTTCTAAGAGATATTCGCCTTCCGTCTCGGAAACACACCTCAACCATGGGCTTACGAAGGATTTTCGATAAAGGATGTCTTCGAAGAATACGTATCGAGCTGATTGGAGTCAGACCTTTCTGGATTGTACTTTGTCGGATGGTAGAATTCCGTCTTTGAGATAAAGGGCGATCGAGTCCATCCACGTGGCCTGCTGAGTGATCGCCTGGGCCTCCGCTTTGATGTAACTCCTATCGGTCAATAACTCGACTAGAACCTTCTTACTTGAGACGAAGTTTGATGCAAGCTTAGAGAGTGCATCGGCTCTTTTGTTCTGACTTCGGGGAACCTGCTCGAACTGAACCGTTTTGAACTTAGGTATGAGGCTTTGCACCACTGCTAAGTAATTCCTCATGGTTTCTTCCTTAGCCTCATATTCCCCTTTCACGTGATTTACCACCAATTGGGAGTCACTGTACACCAACAAATCCTCGACACCCAGCTTCAGAGCAAGTTTCAGACCAGTTATCATGGCTTCATACTCGGCCTCGTTGTTCGTTGCTTTAAAATCGAATCGAAGGGCGTACGGGAACTCTTCGCCTTTTGGGCTTACTAGAAGGAGCCCTGCTCTTGCCCCTTCCTTACTCGACGCTCCGTCGACTTAGAGAGTCCATTTTTCCTCTGGACTTTGGTTCTCCTGGTCGAGCTGGATGGAAATCCCTTCAGCTAAGAAATCTGCCAAGGCCTGTGCTTTTATCGCAGTTCGAGGGACGAACTCGATGTCATACTGGGCCATTTATACTACCCATTTTGCCAGTTGACCCGAGGTGTCGGGCTTTGCCAAAATCTGCATCAGTGGTTGGTCCGTGACTACCACAATAGGATGAGCTTGGAAATATGGCCTCAACTTCCTCGAGGCATGAACAAGACATAATGCTAACTTCTCAGCTGGTGAGTACCGGATCTCGGGGCCATGTAATGCTTTGCTGACAAAATATATAGGCACCTGGCCATGTACCCCTTCTTGGACTAGAACCGCACTCACCGCTTCCTCGCATACTGCCAAATAAACTAACAACCTTTCCCCTTCTCGAGGAGAAGTGAGGGTAGGTAACTCTGATAGATAAGTTTTCAACTCCTCGAAGTCTGTCTGACATTCATTATCCTAATGAAAAGGACTGGCCTTGCGGAGAATCTTGAAAAATGGTAGTGCACGCTGCGCGGATCTCGACAAGAATCTATTGAGGGCAGCCATCCGACCAGTGAGTCTCTGTACCTCATTTGTATTTCGAGGTGCGGGCATATTCTTCAAAGTGTCGATCTTGTCCGGGTTTGCTCGAATCCCGTCCTTCGAAATCATGTATCCCAAGAACTTACCCGACCTGACCCCAAAGGTGCACTTCTTCGGGTTTAATCTCATCTGCGTTTCCCTCAATACTTCAAAAACCTCTCGAGTATCGACCAAGTATTGTTTCATAGATCGACTTTTGATGAGTAAGTCGTCTACATACACCTCCATGCATCTACTAATTTGCTTTGCAAAGATCTTATTGACTGCCCTCTGGTACGTTGCCCCAGCATTCTTCAATCCGAATGGCATGGTTACATAACAAAAGGTGCTGAATTCCGTGATAAACGCCATTTTTTCAGCGTCTCAAGGATCCATTAGAATCTGGTGGTATCCCTTATACGCGTCTAAAAAACCAAACACTTCAAAATCGATGGTGGAATCTACCAACCTGTCGATTTTTGGCAATGTGTATGAGTCTTTTGGGCATGCTTTGTTCAAATCAGTGAAGTCCACACACATACGCCAACTGCCATCAGGTTTCATGACCAATACCGGGTTAGCTAGCCACTCTGGATAAAACACCTCTCTCACTATGTGGGCCGGTAGTAGCTTTCCGACTTCCAACTTTATGGCCTCAAGTCGATCAGACGCAAAATTTCTCTTCTTCTGCTTGAATGGCTTCTTGGCCTGGTCAATTTCGAGCTTATGAACTGTGATGTCTGTAGATAGCCCTGGCATGTCAGTAGCTTTCCAGGCAAAGACATCTCTGAACTCGATTAGCAACTCGATGAGCACCTGCTTTTCTTTTGTTGGGATCCAAACCCCGACTTGCACACTCTGATCGTCCTCTCCTTCCCAGAGTCGGACATTCTCGACCGCATCGCTGGAGACCCAATTCTTTTCCTCCTCTTCCTCTGGAATCACTTCCTCGACTAAGATTTCTTGCACTGCCATCTTCCCATTCATGACAACGGAGTTACAACTCCGTGCGGCTTCAACATCCCCTTTTACTTCGTGGGAACCGTTCCTTGTTGGAAACTTCATGCTATTATGGAACGTTGAAATGATTGCACGCAGGTCAAAGAGTGCTGGTCGTCCCAAGATGACGTTATAGGCGGAGGGAGCTTTGGCCACTACGTAACTCAGCTCGAGAGTCCTTCCTTTTTCACCATCTCCGACTGTGGTGAGCAGCTTTATCGATCCCATAGGATGAACTGCTTACCCTGTGAATCCAAACAGAGGGGATGCTATAGGAGCTAAGTCTTTCTCTTTCAACTTCATCGCCTGAAACGCCGAGTAATATAAGATGTTCACTGCACTTCCGTTATCGATGCAGACTCTCGATACACGGGCTCGGCTAATCACGGCCTCGATAACTAACCCTTCGCTATGACTCATAGACTTTGGGATATCATCGCGGGGGCCGTACCCGACTTCTGTCGTAAATCTGAGCTGCTTGCGCTCTCTCGAGCTACCAGCTGGCTCCTGACTATCTTGGTCTTTGTCGCTCTCGCCAGGCCCAAAGATTGTGTTAACATAACTGTTTGGCCGATTGTCATCATATCTGTCTCGACCAAAGTTGTCTATGTTATTTCCATCTCGACCTGGAGATCGATTCCTCTGAGGTGATCGATCTCTCCGTCTCTGAGCGTCTCGACCTCGACCCCTATCGTGATCAGAATTCTTTCTCTTATACTCTCCACTCCCCCTGGGCGCCTCACACCGAGATCTATCAACCACTTCGTCAAGCTTCCCTTCCTGGATGCAGACGTCAATGTCTTTTTTCAGGTCGATACAATCCTCTGTTGTATGACCTATGTCTTCATGAAACTCGCAATACTTGCTTGCGTTCCTCTTTTCTCGAGGTTTCTTCAACGGTGGTGGTTTTCTCGCTATGTTCTTCGAGAGCATAATCGATAACACCTCGGCTCGAGATCGATTGAGCGGAAAAAGTCTTTATCACGCGTGGGTCCCTTCTTGCCCCCACGGTCTGAGGCGGGTGCTTCGATACGGTCCCAGACTGACGGCTTACTCTCGACATCCTGTCTCTTGGATTGATGCCTGTTCGGACCTCGAATGTCCTTTTTGGAATCCATCCAGTCGGATTGGGTGTGCCTGCGCACTGCCTCTTCCCCTTGACAGAATCTATGCACCACATTAACACACTCGTCCATTGTATGGGGGACATCTCTGCTCAACTTCATATATAATTTCGTATTGCGCAACCCCCCCACGAACGATGTGATCAGAAGTCGATCATCTGCATCCTTGACCTGCATGGCCTCAAGATTAAATCTCTTCAAATATTCCATTACCGTTTCATCCTTTTGCTGCCTCACGTTCATGAGGTGCGTGGCACTTAGATGAAACTTCTTGTTCACTATGAACGCATCCCGAAACTTGCGAGCTAGCATGGCAAAACTGGAGATCGACCCTGGCCGTAGCTTCGTGAACTATTCCCTTGCTTGACCTACGAGTAGCGTCTCAAACTCCCGACATCGCATTGCGTCGGGTGCTCCGTCCAACCTCATTTGAGATAGATACCTGTGCAGATGGTCTTCGGGGTCGGTAGTACCATCGTAAGGCTCTATCTTCGGTATCTTAAACCCCTTAGGTTTAGGAAAGCTCTCGATCTCCTTCGTGAAGGGAGACTCTAACCATAGCGAAACCTGATTCTTTCCCAGAATAACATTCAGCTCCTCCCTGACGCTATCTTCGTCCATTTTCTGATGCTTTTGTTGGATCTCACGCCTCTTTCTCTCAATCGAGCTAGAGGACGCACTGACTTCATCTCTGGGAGTTTGCTTGGGTTTGTCCACAGCATCTTTTCGACCGCCTTCTGCCGTGGCGTCTTTCTGGCCAGCGGCTGCTTGCCTTTGTGCCGTAACTGCCTCTACTATAATCCTGGACATTAATTCCAGGTCCGCCCCTGCTAGTTGATCCACAAGCGCTCGATGTTCTGGAGCAAGGACTTTGTTTTCTTGCTGGGGGTTTTCATGGACAAGACCTTGCTTTTCATGCTGAGGATCCTTAAGTACAAGATCCAAGCTTGGGTCTTTTCCTCCTTGCGTCTCAGGATCTAGCGGCTCATTAATCTGCGAGCCTTGATCTACAACTTTGGATGCAGCTTTTCTGGGAGGCATCGTGATCTTGATGTATTCAATCAATAGAAGACCCTCCTTCTAGCGCCAATGACGATGACAAATTATGTCACCTTGTATAATCCGGGCCCTAATTGAATCTAGTGATGAACACACACAAAACTCTAATGCCTAAAAGAGTGCGGTGGTGGATTTTAATATTTGCGGCTGAGTCTAAGACTGTATCTTAGATTGCCTACGTATCCTATTAGGTTCCAGGAATCAAGCCTTACATAGTTCCTGGAATGAGGTATATATATTGACAATACATGCCCTAACCCTAATAATAGGTCGGCTTATGTTATTGTCTTCTTTACCCTTTAATGGGCCTTAACCCTTGCCCAAGCTACCGCTGTTAGTGGGGTTGGACAGCTGGTGCGGACTCTGCCCACGATGTCGATATTTCTGACCTCCGGTGCTCGACCATGGGACTCACTGTCCTACACTTCTAGCTGGTGCGGACTGATCGTCCTACACTGCTCGATAGTCGATCGTCGTAGCCTGGAGTCTACTAGATGGCCTTAGCCTCGATCCTGGGCATCGACATGAATACCTTGGTGTTTTATCCATAATGTTGTTTTAGGACCAATCGATAGACGACACGTGGAGGGGTGAAACCCTGTATCGTCACACACATATCAGAATATGTACTGGCTGTGATTAATCCTCTCTGAAAAACTGTGGCTACAAAGCGAAATCGAGGGTAATGTAGAGGGTGGAGGGTAGGGAATTAAAGATCGAGGACAGAGGATCGTGTAACGTAATGTGAAATTGGAAATTTTGAATGGGCTAATGAGTTTACTCAAAAAAAAAGAATGGGCTAATGAGAGATTTCAGGAATTTAGTTGCCGAAATTTTCGACAAATTTAAGAGCCGTGGAGCATGATATGATATTTGACGAAGGCGTGTATAATCCGTGAATGGGAACATATTTTTTTTTTTTTTGGAGTGTATATACATTTTTTGCGGGGATAAGCCGGGTCGAAAGTGGGTTATGTGGGTAAAATACGGGTAATTTGGTTAAATCCCTTCCTCCATATATATATATATATATATATATATATATATATATATATATATATATATATATATATATATATATATATATATATATATATATATATATATATATTCTGTATTTTGTTTGTCCCATTAATTTGTTATTTATGTCTTTAAAATTTTCACTTTTCCATTACCTGAAATTCTGCTTCCGCTGCGGTCCACAATAATAGTGTTATCTTCCACATGTTATTGTTACTTTGTATTCTTGAAAACAATATATATATATATATATATATATATATATATATATATATATATATATATATATATATATATATATATATATATATATATATAGATGGGAAGGCGCACAACGCGCGCTCGTACACACTCGTTGGATATGAAATGGGGGATACATAAAAAAAAAAAATTTAAAAAAAAAAAAACTTTTTTCTGGTCTGGGCCGCCCAATGAACAGTAAAAAAAAAAAAAAAAAAACACGTGGAGTGCTTCTTTGACATTTCCCAAATGTAATTAAATCGGAATCGGATACATCTTAAGACAACACATATAATAAGATTAAGAATAAATTAAAGCTAATGTGTAGATTAAAAATACAATTGAGTCCTCTAAAATGAAACAATTTAACTCAAACCCTTCACCAAAAAAAAAAAAAAAAAAAAAAAAACACATTTTACTGGGCTGGGCTGCACAATGAACAATAAAAAAAAAAAAAACTTTTTCTCGCGGGGGCCGCCCAACGAACAAAAAAAAAAAAAAAAAAAAAACGCGTGGACACCCCCTTTGCGCTTCCCAACTGCTTATTATAAATAGGTATATATATATATATATATATATATATATATATATATATATATATATATATATATATATATAATTAGCGCAAAACACCCCTATCTATAGGTCAACTTTGGGATTTATCATGTATCTTTAAATTTAACACTTTTACCATCTATCTTGTGTAATATTTTGTAACAAACAGCATTTTATTAGCTCAAAACACCCCTATCTGTGGGTCAACTTTGGGACTTTCCATGTATCTTTAAATTTAGCACTTTACCCTATATTTTGTGTAATATTTTACAACAAATAACCTTTTTCGAATTTGACGTTAAATGAAACGGAAAGTACGCGTTTGTCATTCACTCGCCATCAACATTTCACGCGCTTAGACATTTTTACTTTTTTATTTCTTTTGATCAAATAAATCTCCTTAAACCATTTTCTTCCTCAATGTTTAATTAATCAGTTTTTTTTTGCACAATTAAATCCCCACCTCCTGTTAAACCCTAATTTGTCGACCAACAATTGCCTCTGCCATTTCATTTCCCATCTCTCTCTCAGGTGAATAGTTGTCTGCCATTTTCTTCCTCAGCCTTCAAAGTGTGTTTGAAGCAATGGTTCAAGAAATATAGTGCTCAACACTCATTCCTCGAAGTTCCATCTTCCACACAATTCTCGCCGGCGCCGGTAGACACTCGACGGTGTTAACAGAAAGTACTCACGATTTATTAATCTTCTATTGATGGGAAGGCAATTAGAAGTTTTTGCAGAAGGGGAAGGGAAATTAGAAATTGGGAATGACAAGGGATTGATATTCGACAATTGGGTTGGGAATGAACGACGATTTTTGGGAAATACTAAAAATAAAGTTTATTTTTATTTTTATTGTTAAGTCGTGAAATGTTGATGGCGAGTGAATGACAAACGCGTATTTTCCGTTTCATTTAACGTCAAATTAAAAAAGGGTGTTTGTTGCAAAATAGTACACAAAATAAAGGGTAAAAATTCTAAATTTAAAGATACGGTGTAAGTCTCAAAGTTGACCCAAAAATCGGGGTGTTTTGCGCTAATTACTCATATATATATACTTCAAGGGGGTCAGATGACCCCACTGAGATCTGTGAACTTTTTAAATATTAAAACGATATAGTTTTTATTAAAAAAATGTTATTTTATTATTAAAAAATATAGTTTTACGATCCAATTATCCTACTGAAAAGAATTCATGGATTCATCACTATACGTATGTATGTATATATATATGTATGTATGAATAACAAAGGGAGGGGACCAAATAAAAACACTAGTACAAACGAAATGGATTATTCTAAAAGATAAAGCCGTCCTAGGTGACATATTCAATTAATTCTTTAGTACTACACAACTAATGTACTATGCCGGATTCCCCGGGCAATGGCCAATGAAGTGATGTATAAGCAAGTTTGTCGACAAGTTGAATGATTAATTAGTACTACAAGATGCATTATCGACAAAGATACATATCAACTTTTCTTTGTGTTAAAGGACAAAGAAATGATAATTTGGAATTTTAAAATAAAGATAATTAATGATATTTAGAACTATTGTGAAATAATCTTTATTTACCGTACGTTTTGATTACATTTGTCATCAATGAATGTGTACCAGTTGCAATAAAAAAAGAAGTATAATAATAAAGCCATGAGACAGGTTGGTCAAGTTGTTAAGAAATACTAGTTTAGAATACTGATATATATATTTCATAAAAAAAAAATATATATATATATATATAATAGAAAAAGAAAAAAAAAGGGAAAAAAAAAAAAAAAAAAGAGAAGAGAATACTGAATTACTGATACATAATGCATGGAAAAGTGTAAGAAAGTCCAAAATAAGATTCAAATACTATCGGCCATTAATTTGCCACCCAGGTTTTATTCCAAGCACTACATCTTAAAAGATACCCGGGTTTTAGGGACGTTTCACGACTAGTATCATGACTTTCTCGTTTTTCCTGTTTCTTGAAAAATACATGTAATTACCTTTTGATGTTAATATTTTAATGTGTTAATCGTCATAGTTGTTTTTGAAAGAAATATGGTGAGCTGGTTAAAGGTCTATTAGATGAGATTAATATCATAAGTTGATTTTACTTTCTCTATTCGTGTTATATTATTCCAAGTAGCGTTATGTTTGTTGTGAAATATATATAAAAAAATATGACTAATGCTATACTAATTTCTTGATAAAAATATAGTATAAGGATTGACATGATGTTTAGGATATATAATTTGATTAGAAATTATATCGTAGCGACCGGTTCCCATCATAAGGATAATAGTAGAAAGGGACTGGTTTACATGTGTCTAATCCGTAACCATTAAACTCGTCAGACCTAAAGTAGCATTATAAGTTGATAGACATAAGCATTAAAGAAAACTCAGAAATTGAAGCAAAAAGATAGATACCGAATCTTATGAACAAACAATATGTATCGCCTCATCTCGCAAAGCTATCGCTGATGTGGTGGTAACGGGTCGCTGCAACAGCGGTCCGTGCAGCCAATATACCGTTATCTCTCAGTATAGTATGCGAAGTAAAATAAAGAAACAGAAAGATAAAGAACATTATTTATTTATTTATTTATTAATGTATCTGAAAGAGACTATTACAATAATGAAATGTATGAAAAACAAAGGAAACAGAAAAGGATATATTAAACTGAGGCGAGAAAATTTTCTGTCCTTAAGACAAATTTGCTCCGGTATGTATCCACGGTTAAGCAATTGTCTCCCAGGATACAACAGTTTACATGTTCAAGAGGGAGGTACTTCAACTCCTGAACAACTTCAAACTCTTACAGTGCTTCCGAAACTCTTCAACTAAATATATGCAAAAGTATGATGTGAGTTGCAGTTCTGTTGGTATATATATTTCATTTCCATTCTGTAGAGGATTCTATACTGAAATTTCATGAACCATATAGATGACTAACATCAATGAACTTCATAAATGTTATCCATATTTATTAAGAACATTAATGTTATCTATTTTCTTGAACAACTCAACTCTTCCTCATATACACGAATTCGATTACTCGTGTATATATTGCATTTATGGAAACAATCTATCCACATCAATTTCGAGTATTAATTTCTCATTCACCTAATATTAAAATTGAGTGATTCATATTTCCATCAATATCTACTTGTTACGTAGATCTTATCGATACCATATGCTCCTATTAAATAATTTTAGAGAATATCTCAAATTAATCTCGTAATAGATTTCATAACATAAATTTACACAACTAATTCATAGATGTTATCCACCAATTCTCCAACAATCCCCCACATGAATGGAAATTAATGCAAATGTAAATGAAGACTCTAAAGATATTTCTGACAGAAAAATATTGCATCAGGAGAGGTAGCTTCTGGCTTTGAACCTGCCTTAGTGAAATACTATCGGATCTACTCGGCTATTCAGTGAACTATGTCTTGAACTGTTCAGCCTTTATTGTAAAACCAGACAATAGCACTCACAAAATATTTCCCTTAGCACCGTATTTGGTTCTCATGATTGTGTTCATTTTGGCCATGAATCACCCCTGGTTTCAGAAAGTGCGTTAGAGAATTCTAGCCTCTGAATTCTCACAAAAGCGCCCCACTTCACATTTACATAAGTGATCTCCTATCAAGAGTATTTTGCCATACCCCACTTGAATTCACCAAGTTATAGGAATCATTAAAAGTTTTCACTTAACCTTATATACTACTGACAGATAACACTTATATTCACATAATGGGTAAGTGTTCATTGAACCTTCGTAACTTAGTTGTCCCTTTGAACTATGATCTTGGGATCTCCAGTCAACATGGTTGGGTTACCATTACAATGTTTCTGTCGTAATAGGCTTAAGTCCCATTCCGAGTGTCAATTTTGACATTTGATCTCTAGGTAAACCTTTTGTAAGCGGATCCGTAATATTCTCCTTTGATCTAACAAAATCGATGGAAATCACACCATTAGAGATCAGTTGTTTAATAGTATTGTGTCTGCAACGTATATGTCGAGACTTACCATTATACATACTGTTTTGTGCTCGACTTATAGCCGACTGACTATCACTATGTATGCTTATTGGAGCAATAGGTTTAGTCCAGCATGGAATGTCCTCTAGGAAATTACGAATCCATTCTGCTTCTTCTCCTGCCTTGTCTAATGCAATAAACTCAGCTTCCATCGTGGAACGAGCTATGCATGTTTGCTTTGTGGATTTCCACGACACTACAGCACCACCAATAGTGAATACATATCCACTTGTGGCTTTCGAATCTTTGGAGTCAGATATCCAATTCGCATCACAGTATCCTTCTAATACTGCTGGATATCGTGTATAACATAATTTGAGATTCATTGTAAACTTTAAGTACCCCAGTACTCTATTCAAAGCTTTCCAATGATCCTCATTTGGATTACTTGTAAACCTGCTTAGTTTATTCACAGCACAAGCTATGTCCGGTCTAGTACAGTTGGTTATGTACATCAGACAACCTATGATTTGTGAATATTTCAATTGAGACACAGGTTCACCTTTGTTCTTGACAAAGTGCAAACTTAAGTCAATTGGAGTTTTTACAGGACTTTCATGAAAGACATTAATCTTTTTAGAACAGACTCAATATAGTGAGACTGTGACAAAGCAAGCCCATCAGACATTCTAGAGATTTTAATCCCCAAAATTACATCTGCAACTCCCATATCCTTCATATCAAAATTATGTGTCAACATCTTCTTAGTATTCATGATTATATCACGAGTACTTCCCATGATCAACATGTCATCAACATAAAGACATACTATCACATAGGAATTAGAAGTATTTTTGATATAGATACATTTGTCACACTCGTTAATTTTAAACCCATTTGACAGCATTGCTTGATCAAATTTTTGGTGCCACTGTTTTGGCGCTTGTTTTAGCCCATACAATGATTTAACGAGTCGACACACCTTGTGTTCTTGACCTGGAACTACAAACCCCTCGGGTTGTTCCATGTATATTTCTTCCTCCAATTCACCATTTAAGAAAGCAGTCTTAACATCCATTTGATGGATTTCAAGGTTATAGACTGCAGCAATCGCAATAAGAACACTTATCGAAGTGATTCTAGTTACTGGTGAATATGTATCGAAAACTCAAGACCTTCCTTTTGTCGATAACCTTTGGCTACCAATCTGGCCTTATATTTATCATTAGATCCATCAGCTTTAAGTTTCTTCTTAAATATCCACTTACAACCGAGTGCTTTATGCCCTGGTGGAATATTAACCAATTCCCAAGTGTGATTTTGCATAATGGAGTCTATTTCATTTTTTATTGCTTCTTTTCAGTAAGGCGCTTCTAGATTTGACATAGCCTCAACATATGTTCTTGGATCGTTTTCTACCATATAGGTGAGAAAATCCGGACCAAATGACGTTGAAGTCCTAGCCCGTTTACTTCTACGAGGTTCGATTTCCTCATTTTCTGGAGTGGTATCCTCTATGGATTAATGCGTCCGCTTATTTGAACACATGTCTTTTTTGTTTATGTCTTTGTTAGGAAAGACATCCTCGAAAAACACAGCATTTCTCGACTCTATGACGGTATTCACATGTGCATCAGAGATGTCATATTTATGCACTAGAAATCTATATGCACTACTGTTATTTGCATAACCGATAAATATGCAATCTATCGTTTTAGGCCCAATCTTTATTTGTTTAGGTTTAGGCACTTCTACCTTTGCTAAACACCCCCACACTTTCAAGTATTTGTAGCTTGGCTTATGGCCTTTCCACAACTCATATGGGGTTTTGTCCATCTTCTTGGATGGAATTCTATTAAGAATGACATTCGCTGAGTGGATGGCCTCCCCCCACAAGTTCTGAGGTAAACCCGAACTTATCAACATAGCATTCATCATCTCTTTTAGAGTGCGGTTTTTGCGTTCAGCAATACCATTTGATTGAGGTGTATACGGAGCAGTAGTCTGATGAATAATGCCAGATTATGAACATAGTTCATTAAACGGTGCATCATATTCACCACCTCTATCACTAAGAACCTTTTTGATTCGTTTGCTAAGTTGGTTTTCGACTTCATTCTTATAGTTTTTAAGAGCCTCAATTGTCTCATCTTTGCTACTTAACAAATATACGTAACAGTATCTTGTACAATCATCGATAAATGTTACAAAGTATTAAATCACACAAATCTTTGCTACTTAACAAATATACGTAACAGTATCTTACAAAGTATTTTTTACTGCCTCTCGATTAAATCACACAAATCTGTATGAATTAAATCTAATGGTTCTTGTTTCTTTCCACTGAAGGAAATGGTGCCTTAGTCATTTTAGCTTCGACACATATTTGGCATTTTTCGGTTTGATTTAACTTTATATTAGGTAATAAATCTATATTCATCATTCTACGAATTGATTTAATATTAACATGTCCTAATCGGTTATGCCATAAACAAGAAGACTCGAGCAAGTAAGCAGAAGTAGATGCAATTTTATTAGCCTCATCGGGCACAACAGTCTTAGGCACAATGGCCATTACATTCAACTTAACATACCATCGGAGAGATAGCCTCTACCGACAAACACTTCATTCTTGGTCAGAATGACCTTATCAGAACCAAACATCATCTTGAAACCAGACTTGCTCAACATAGCACCAGATACTAGATTCCTACGAATGTCAGGAACATGGAGAACATTGGACAATGTCAACTTTTTCCATGAAGTCATCATTATATCCACATTCCCGGTTCCCTGAATGGTTGAATGGGAAGAGTTACCCATCCACAGTTTGTCACCAGCTCCAGCCTTATAGGTTGAAAACATTGCACGGTCAGCACAAACATGACTTGTGGCTCCAGTGTCCACAAAGCACTGCCTCGGATTCCCAACAGCATTGCATTCCGTCACCACAGCGTAGAACATGTCATCACCACCATCAGTTTCAGCCATATGTGCCTTTGGCTGAAATGACTTCTTTCCACGGAACTCACTTGCACGGTGCCCAAATTTTCCACAGTTGCGGCATTCACCATTAAACTTGTACGCAGTTTGTGTTCTCTTGGACGATTCACTAGTTTTCTTGTAAGATTGTCCAGTTTTCTTCCTCTTCTGATTTTTGACCTCAGCAACATGAGCTTTGGCCTTTCCAACATGCACAGAAAGTTTCTTTTTGGATCCTCTATTATCCTCCTCTATACGGAGTCGGACAATTAGATCATCCATGGACATTTCCTTTCGCTTGTGTTTGAGATAACTTTTATACTCCTTCCATGAAGAAGGTAGTTTCTCAATCACACAGGCTACTTGAAAATTTTCATTAATTATCATACCCTCTTCTAAAATTTCAGATATAATGATTTGTAATTCCTCAACCTGTTTAATTACGGTTTTGGAATCGACCATCTCATATTTCAGAAATTTACCTACAATAAATTTCTTAGCACCTGCATCTTCAGTTTTATACTTTTTCTCTAATGCAAGCCACAATGTTTTAGCATTTTCAAACATGCAATAAACACCATACAAAGTAATGTCTAAACAATTTAGAATGTAATTTTTGCACAAAAAATCACTATGCTTCCAACTTTCTTGAGCAAGCAGAGCCTTGTGTTCGAGGTTGTCTGGAGGCACAACTGGTTGCTCTTCAGTGAGCATCCTGGCTAATCCAAGTGTAGTCAAGTAGAACAACATCTTTTGCTGCCAACGCTTGAAATTCAGCCCATTAAATTTCTCTGGTTTTTCTCCATGAGAAGAACCAGCCACAACAACAGTTGATTGTGTCACAACAGTAGTAGGTACAGTTGCATTTGATAGTGGATTCAGACTTCCACTTGCCGCAGCATCAGCAGTAGGTGTCAATGATGCATCATTAACAACAGTCATTTCTGTTCAAGATAGAAGATCAACAATCAGATTTTGGTTCGTTAAAACTAGACCAAAGAAGATGAATTTTTCACTTGAATATAAGAAAGTGATATTCAGTTCGATCAAGATTTTTTTTTTCATAATACGAACTGAAAATTTATTTTTATTCGCATACAGATACTTTTCAGAGCATAAGAAAGCTCTGAGAAAAATTTGTCTCAAGATTGTTATCTCTCAGTAGAGTATGCGAAGTAAAATAAAGAAACAAAAAGATAAAGAACAAATTTTATTTATTTATTAATGTATCTGAAAGAGACTATTACAATAATGAAATGTATGAAAAACAAAGGAAATAGAAAAGGATATATTAAACTGAGGCGAGAAAATTATGTGTCCTTAAGAAAATTTTGCTCCGGTATGTACCCACGGTTAAGCAATTGTCTCCCAGGATACAACAGTTTACCTGTTCAAGAGGGATGTACTTCAACTCCTGAACAACTTCGAACTCTTACAGTGCTTCTGAAACTCTTCAACTAAATATATGCAGAAGTATGATGTGAGTTGCAGTCAGTGGCGGACCCAAAACTTTTTTTCAGCGGGGTCCGTAAATATTTAACACACTAAATAATTTTTTTCACGGGGTCCGAAATATTTTCTATAGGTAAAATGCAGAGTATTTTTATTTTTAGCGGGGTCCGTGGACCACCCTTGGGAGGCTTTAGATCCGCCCTTGGTTGCAGTTCTGTTGGTATATCTATTTCATTTCCATTCTGTAGAGGATTCTATATTGAAATTTCATGAACCATTCAGATGACTAACATCAATGAACTTCATAAATGTTATCCATATTTAAACATTAATGTTATCTATTTTCTTGAACAAGTCAACTCTTCCTCATATACACGAATTCGATTACTCGTGTATATATTGCATTTATGGAAACAATCTATCCACATCAATTTTGAGCGTTAATTTCTCATTCACCCAATATTAAAATTGAGTGATTCATATTTCCATCAATATCTTCTTGTTACGTAAATCTTATCGATACCATATGCTCCTATTAAATAATTTTAGAGCATATCTCAAATTAATCTCGTAATAGATTTCATAACATAATTTTACACAACTAATTAATAGATGTTATCAGGGGCGGATGTACCCTATCCCTAGGGGGGGCAAGCGCCCCCCCTTAGATCCGGAAAATACACTATTATGTATGTTGTGTATTTTTTTTGCCCCCCTAAAAATTTACACTCGCCCTTAGTATCGCCCCCTCACCCGGGATCCTGCGTCCGCCCCTGGATGTTATCCACCAATTCTCCAACATATGCTACTGATATACATTATTGTCTCCAACACAGTGATAATATATAATTAATTAGAAACAGTAATAAGTATATAATAAAATGAGTGGAATAATTTAAGAGAATAAAATATGACCATTGAAATGAAATATGAACATGCAATAATGCATGAGTAGTGACAATGAAGTGAATAACTAAATTATAATAATAATTAATTGAAGAAAAATATTGTGAGTGAAATGAAACTAATGAATGAAATGACTGATCCTAAATATTCTGCATTCATATGGCCCCCGAAGAAGAAGATACTCATAAATATAAGCCTCGGAGGAATATACTTCTAATAAATGTAATCCTGGAGGGATAGACATATATATGACTTGTAGTTAAGTAATCGAATGCATTTTAAAAGAAAAAGTAATTGAATGGATGTTAACTAGAGCCTTCTACTTTGTACCCATTGAGGGACAAAGTCTCTTGACTGACCCAACACCCAAATAATATTAATCAATGGTCTCGCAGCACGGGGTGCATATAAATGGGGATTGAGGATTCTCAAGAACTTAGAGCATTTAATAGTCTATCAATACCTAACCAATAACCAGCGGCGGCTCCACCCTTATGACTGGTTGGACGGCCGACCCCCTATAAAAAATAATATTACATATATTAGTGGAGGATTTATTCTAAACACACACACACACACACACACATATATATATATATATATATATATATATATATATATATATATATATATATATATATATATATATATATATATATATATATATATATATATATATGTGTGTGTGTGTGAAATTGAAATTTACCCCATAAGTTTTATGTTTTGACCCATTATTTTATGTTTTGACCTATAATTAGACATATAAAATTGAATGTACACATATGTGTTAAAGAAGAAAAAACCTGACAAATCTGTGACCCTCATGTTAAAAATCCTAGAGCCGCCCTGCCAATGACCAACTGAATACACAATCACATACAATCCCTAATGTCATAATTTCTACATGCAACTACATTAATTAATAAGGATAACATTCGAACTTGCAGTATTTTGGAAAATAATGTCACCAAACTACATGGAACTACTACCGTAACATTCCGACTATTTAGAAAAGGTAATGTGGAAATTAGGTAATTTCACTATAACCTAATTATTATTTATCCTATTAAAGATAATTAAAAAGGATTTAATTATTAAATGAGGATTTAGTTATTTAATTTATGAATTAATTGATAGCTATTTAAGGAAAATAATCCTCATTATTTCCCCTCATATAATCAGACGCCAATTGAGAAAAAAAAAGGAGGAACGACGCTGAAGAAAAAGGAAGAGGAGGAAATGAATCTTCAATCGTGCGGCTAATCCGTCAGGAATTTGGGCAGACCGCAGAAAACAGAAATCATCGTCTCATCAAGACGAACGTTTCCACACTAACTTTTCTCAATTTCGTAAGTTTTCAGTTTAGCCCTTGTTTTTTTGTAATCGTCGAGTTTGATTTTCAAAAAATTCGTATATTTAAATCCGTAGCTCTGTTTCACAGCCATGAGTAGTCAAAACGGTTGTCTTGGAGCGTGGATTGTTCTAAAAATAGTTTCACAGCAAATAATCCGGGTAATCTTCCGTTTCACACACTTTTTCATTTCAGGTTTTTCAAGAAAACTAGGATTTTTAGTGTTTTTGTTGATCAAATAGGTTTTGGGTTTGAGGATCAAGAGTTGTAGCAGTTGCTTGGTGTTTTTCTTTGAAGATTGTTTTAATTTAAGGTAAGAGGCTCTTCCTAACGAATAATCATGGTTTTACAATGTTTAGGTTGAGTGTTAGTGTAGGTTGTAGCAAGGAATCATGTTTTATGTTGTAGTTAAAGTGTTGGATGCTATATGATGTTTGGTTATATTTAAAGCATGTTTTACGGTTGTTTCTTTGTGATAATTGATGTTAAACATGTTTGGTTTGGTTAGAAATCGTTAAAGTGCTGAAAACTGAGTTTTTTGGGAGTTACTACGGTCTGTACAAGCGCACCAGAGGCTAGTGCGGGCACACCGAGAAGGCAGAATTTCTGTTTTCTGAGTTTTGACGCCTGGGACTAGAGGCCAGTGCAGACGCACTGGCTCAGTAGAAAGATTTGGTGAGCTTCAGGTCACCCAGTGCGCGTGCACTGATGCTCAGTGCGGGCGCGGGACTAGTTTTTTGATGTTTAGCTTGTTTTAAGCCCCAAATCTAGTCTTGAATGTTGTTTCTTGATCTAATAACATTACTTAAACATGAACAAGCCTTGATTGAGTTTCTGATGCGTTTAGTTTCAGCACCAGATATACTCTTCCAAAGAGTTGAAGTTCGGGACTGTCGGAAGGGCATGATAGGCTTGTGCTTTGGTGAATTAGAATTCACCAATGTCTGTGTAATTTCTAGGCCTTGTCCGTGTCTGGTGGTCTATGAAAGTGAGTAGTAGGTGTGAGGGAGCCTACTTGAAAATACTTAGGTGGCTAGTATACAACAAATAATAAATACATATTTGTGTAGTAAGAAGATTAAATGTCATTCTATTCTTGGTAAGGCACCGATTCATATCGGCGATATGATACGTTCATAAAGGTTAACAACTCTACTGGCTCAAAGGGCTGAAGGGTAGTGGAGGAAATTCATTGAACGTATACGCATACCGGGGAGACCCTGGAGCTATCTGGTGTTATTCACCGTTAGTTAGAAAGTATATCTTCAGGCTGATACACGCCATGCGTAGTGCCCTTGAATGCTGACGTAACCCAGATAAGTTAAGCTAGATATGTATAATCATGAAATGTTGATGGACATGAATTGAACCATACATTGAGTCGGTCTCGGGAAGGTAACTTAATAATTATAATAATGACCTTTTCGTTGTAACGCTTGTTATTCGTTAGCTTCTCACTCTTGCTAAGTACCTATGTACTTACCTCCTTTGCATGTTTCTTTTGTATGCATTGTGGGGTGAGAAAGCGAACATGTTGACCAAAAGTAGATGACGACTTTTGATGATACTTGATGATGAAATCCTATTGACGTTTACTTTCATTTCCATTATATATTGTACTAGACTAATTTGTATTTATTCTCAAACTGTTGTACTTTCCTTTAAACTCTTTGTAAGACAAGTGTTGTAATTCTTTTGAAAATTCGTACTTGTAAGGATCCATGTTTGGTAAAAACTCGTTTTAAATTTATAAACCGAAACACCCCAAGTATAAGTAGGGCTGTAAATGAACGTCAGTATTCGATTCGATTCGCTGTATTCGGCTCGAAAAAAGCTCGATTCGAGTTCGATTCGAACCTTCGAACGTCGAGCCGAGCGTTAGGTATTTGATATTCGTCTATCGAGCCGAACAAGATCGAACACGTTCGGCTCGAACTTTTTATATTTAAAAAAAAACTATATATATATAATATATATATATATTATATATATTATAATATATAATATAATATATTATATATATTCGAACGGTTCGAGCCGAACATGTTCGAACGGTTCGAGCATGTTCGAGCCGAGCCGGACCGAACATGTTTCCTAATATTCCAGTTCGAACCCGAGCCGAACCTTGCTAAACTAAGGTTCGATCAGTTCGAGCCGAGCCGAACCTTAGGTTCGAACCTTTCGAGCCGAACTCGAACCCTGCACATGTTCGGTAGGGTTCGGCTCGTTTACAGCCCTAAGTATAAGGTTCGTAGTATAGGGTGTCAACGGGTCGTCCTAAGGGAGTCGAATGTTTATCGGATTAAAGTGCGGTTATTCTATCGATTATGTCACAAAGTATTATCTAAAACTAAAGTCTATACTACTATAATATAAAAACGATGAGTAAAACTAAACTAAAACAGAAACAGAAAATTCAACTATGGACGGGCGTTCACCAAGGGTGGACGGGCGTCCAATTACGATCTAAATGCAGAAAATATGCAGAAAAACAGGTAGAAGCTAGGGTTTTTAAAATAACTAAACGTAGCAATCAAATTCGATACGAACGATTAGATTTATCAAGTAATTAAAAGGAAACGGCAAGGCAACGGGAATCCACCAATCAACCAACCCAACCCCAACTAGATGGCAAGTTAAAGATACGATTTTTAGTAATGATCTATCACGAATTCGATTAAATTCCTTTAAACAAATTCTAGGGTTTCGTTTTCTTTCTCAAGCAAAACTAAACGGCATGCAAAATAAGATCATGAGATCGTCTCCAATACTCTACTCAATTAATTATAAACGATCTCTCGAATTACAACTAATTGCATCGATTGAAAGACTAAGGCTTGAACAATATTCTCATACAAATTCAAAGCATAAAAGTAGTTTCATCGATCATTTGATTCAAATAAAACATAAACAATAAAGAACAATATCCAATTGATGAAAAACTGTAACTTTTACTCACTAAACATGGAGCTAAAAATCATCTAGTTGGTGTTGATGTTGATCGGTTTCATCCGTTGTCCCACCGCGATGTGCTTAGCCAACAATCATGTTGATAAACATGATTATTGGGATGGAAGAGTTCATCTCCTTCGTGTATATGTGGTGCGGCTGCTGCTCAGATATTAGGTCTCAACGGCTGTGTTTTCTCCTCCTCTTTAGGGTTCAGAATAGGCTGCTATATATAGGATTCTGAGGCGGCTAGGGTTAAGTCGGCCGGCGGACGCCCGTCCGGTTTGGTGGACGCCCGTCCACTAGATCTTGACTTTGCTCCAGACGTCCGTCCATGCTGCGTCCAAACTCTCTGTATGTGATTTCCTCTCCTGGACGCTCGTCCATATATCAGACGCCCGTCCAGTCTGGACCTTTCTTCTTTGAATCGAATAAACCTCCTGGACGCCCGTCCGATGCTTCAAACGCCCGTCCACTGGACGGCCTTGGACGCCAGTTCAGTCATCAATCAAATCTTGATTTTCTCATCTCTATCTTCAACCGACTTCACATTTATCTCATAAATAGCTCGAATTTGTAAGTCACCTCTTTTCTATCTTTATAAAAAGTAATGAAGAATTGTATAAAGCGATATTCTTAACAATCCACCGTAAGTCACCTTTTCTATGTTTTTACCCGAGTCTTTTTAGCTTTCGTTTGCTTTTATTTGATATGACGACGTAGAGGCGTAAAATATTAGATTTATTTAATGCTATACGCACCAAACGTTCTCTTCCGGATAAAGGCTCGGTATCCGGGAGCGGGGCGTTACAGTTGGTATCAGAGCGAAGCGTCCTTCTGTCCTATGCTTCTTTTCTCTTAGATAAGATTTCTTTAGACTTTTTAGAACTTTTCTGATCTCCCTTGATCTTGGTGGTAAATCCTCACAAGGCTAAGAATCCTTAAACCGTGGTTAAGTTGCACTAGGGCCAAGTGAAGAGTCTTCTTAGACGAAGGTTAAGGCGAGTTCTCAGGTTTTGCTCCTCCTATGATCTTTAGTTGAAACTTTTTCTTCTTTTGAAGTTCCCAAACCTTAATGTCACATAGGAATAAGTGAAACTCCTTCAAGTAAAGCTTTGGGATCGGAGTCATAGGCGTACACCCTTAAGTTGAGGACCTCTTGGTTGATTTCCTTTTTCCTTACTTTCCCAATTGAAATCTCTCCACTTTCTTTTATACCTCAAAAATCTAAGCCTACTTTTGGCTTGTCCTAAGTGTGTATATAATCTACAAGTCCTTTACTTTCTCTTTTCACTATTGCTTGGTTTGTGTTTAAAAAATTCTTTGACCTTGCTTTGCTCGAGATGGGTTCCACACGAACTCCATATGCAATTCTATTCTTTCCAAGTGCTTCTGACTCGTTTCAATAATTAGTGTTAAAGGTTTCTTGCTTTGGCACGTAGTTTTTCATCACCCCCGTGTTTGGCGTTATCCAACATGAGTGAATGCTTTTGTTCCCATGTTTTCCCTTTAACTTAAAACTCTTTTCCCATGCTCCGAAAATTCTGAAAATTTTCAGAAAAGTAGATTACTGTCTTATCTACAATTTATTTTTATACATTGACTCGATAATCGTTATGGATTGTTTAGAAAATCCATGTTAATACCGTACACTCGTCCTAGAAAATCTGCAGCAACACATTTACTTCTTCTGTTTTGAACAAGTTAAACATCTTCAAATGACCTAAAGTTTTTAAATGAAGCAGAGAACACTTTTATCTACAACTTTCATTTTGGAATTAAGTTCAAATTCATTTTCGTTTGATCGCAATCTGCAATTCAAATCAGTGTTTATTAACCTGGAAATTCTGACAGCTTGTGCATTCGGCAAAAATAATTGTTTTTGACCGACTTCCTATCATCAAAAAAATTCTAATTTTTTGCAGTCACCTGAAAAACTCCCGTATCTAAATCTTTTCTCTTTGAATCATGCTCAAATTCCTCTTCATTTGGGCTGTACAAATTGATAATATCAGATCCGGAGTAAATATCATACACAACAACCTAAAAGGAATCCCTACCTCTTCGACTTAGGGTTTGGGCTAAGAGAGTAGTAAGATACAAGAAGGTTTCCCAAAGTGATATTTCCCTAGGTAAGTATCTTTGTAGGATTTTTGTAAAGTTAACGTAGTTGCTTCTTTTGCAGTTATAAACAAGAACCAAGATGCCATCCTCCAACATGCCATGTTTGATGTTCAGACTCTTTTCATGCCCTCTTCAAGTCTTCCTTTCTGGTAATTTATTTCCCATTTAACCCCTCACTTGTGATCTTGAAGCCCAACAAATCCCCTCCACTTGTAATCTTGCATTACCTCAGAACCATATCGCCTTAAGCCTTTCTTCTAAGCAAGTTCTCATCTTCTCACTTTCCAAATCCAAGAGATATGCTCTCTCTAATTTTGTATTGATGCACACTCGTCCCTTCTTTATGATTCAATTTGATTAATCATCATTGTTTTTGCATTGATTCTCAGCTTACCTCCGAAGGGTAGTGTCGATGTTGTAACTTTTTCACCTAATGCTTCCTGTTCTTATAGGGTATGCATATCTTATTCTTGCCGGTCAACATTTGAACTCAAAACTTCTATTAATTTCAATCCAGATTAATGCACCTCATGCCTTCTCAGCTTTAAGTCTCTTTCAGGCCATTTAGAGCCATGAACCGCCAGACAGACCTTTTGACACTTCATCTTCTGTTTTGGCGTTCTATTGCAATTTTGTTACACCGGTTGAAATGCCTATTACATTTTAACTTTTCTTACTGTCATGAAGGATAGCCTTGAACATTTATTAATTTTCATTGTACTATTCCTCATGAGTAGTGCAATCTTGAACCCTTGAATTGAATCGTCAATGATTGTTTAAACTTCCTTGAAAGTTTGAATTAATCCTTAGAAATCAAACTTTATCTGGCAGTTCCTAAGTGTCTTTTCCCCTTCACTTAAAAGCTTGTTTACCGCTTACTTATTCGAACTTTAGATATTCTTTTACAATATCTTGAGGAAATCTCTATTCCCATTTCAATCTTGAGTTAACTCAACCTCTCTTGAATAATGCAAACTTTGACTTTTCTTGACAAGTTTATTTCAAATTGAGACTTTCTCGAGTACACGATTTGTCTCCATAGCCCTTCATGTTGAGATTCTTGCTTTCTATTTGATTTATAAATTGTCTAGTCTTTTTGGTGCTCGACCTTGCACCTTGCTTTGCTTCTCGGTTGTATGATTATTCATCTACGACATTCACATGAATTGAGGATTCTCCTAGTTCGCCAACAACCACTTTGTTAACCAAACGATTAACAAACAAGGTCACCTTCCTAATGTTCTCAAGCTCAGTGTTCTATTTCCATGCATTGAGAATACTTCAAAGTCCATCATATGGCGCTTACCTTGATGTCTCCACTTTCTAAAGGCTTATGTAAGAGCTCATCGTCTTCCTTTCAAGTGGCCTAGGTTCCATTGCAGACACCATAACTTGCAGAATTCCACTCTCTCAAAAGAATCTCATCTGCAAGATAATCCTTTGCTTTTTCTTTGGTGGCTATCTTCTGTATTGCGATACAATGCCACGTTCTTCAATTTGGAACCAACTTCAACTTTCCTCAACACGGAATCATATTGTTTGTTTGTAACCCATGCAACCTCCTTTGTTCTAAGAACTTATTGCCTCTTCTTCGGTTTACCAACTTGACATACCACTCTGGTACTCAACTTGTCACCTTTCAACTCTATTCATTTTTCCAAGTTAACCATTTTTGTCATAAGGATTGGATCATACCATCAAGAGAAAAGAATGGCAAATGCATGTTCTCCACCCCCAAGGAGTCTCAGAAGTCTTTCAGCTGGGATCATTCCAGTTCTTCAGCAAACTTATGTTGCAGAGATGGAGTTTGAGATAAAAAGAAGTCAAGTATGCCAGAAGTTGTGGGTCAGTTGAGAAGCTCAAGCCTTCAAGACATAGGTCAGCAAGAGCAAGTAAAGTGTGTTGTACCGTCGATTGTAAGATTCGAAGCATTTGTTGAGATTGTGAAGAAACAAGACGAAGACCCAGTTGTTTCTGAATAAAAGTGAGTGGCCAGAGCCAAACCAGTAGTGGTCACAAGTTGGATGAAGATGATAGATTGCAGGACCTGAGTTGATACAACAGCCATAGAGAAGATTGAAGCGGATCGTCACAATCTCGAGATGGTTCAAGACAGGTAGAAGAGTTGGGAAGATGGAAGAAGATGACGGTTAGAGTTTGAAGCTAAAGAAAAAGTGCACCTAAAGACGTCCCTCATGTGTCAGTGACAGGGAAATGTTTAACTGACTTGGATGTGGAAGCAAGCTTTGACCTCGAAATGGTTGAAGAGACTTTGACCTACGCGGAAGAATCAAGTTCACTCTGGAACGGCAGATGAAGAAGGTTAAGAACGAAGATGTACAACTAGTCTTGGGTCCGTGAAGCAGACTCACACCGGCAGAGAGGACATGAGAGTTAGAAGACGAGACGTTTTGCAAGTCCAGAATTCAAATACCTCCTAGTTACGTTCGAGTTTTGAGGACGAAACTACTCTTAATGGGGGAGGAATGTAACATCCCGACTTTTCAGAAAGGGTAAAGTGGTAATTGGGTAATTTCACTATGACCTAATTATTATTTATCCTATTTAAGGTAATTAAAAATAATTTAATTATTAAGTGGGGATTTAGTTATTTAATTAATGAAATTAATTGTTAGGTATTTAAGAAAAATAATTCTCATTAATTTCATCTCATATCATCAAGCGCCAATTCTGAAATAAAAATAAGGAGGAACGACGCTGAAGAAAAAATGAAGAGAATGAATGGAATTTTCAATCGTGCGGCTAATCCGTCAGGAATTTGGGCAGACCGCAGAAGACGGAAATCATCGTCTCATCAAGACAAACGTTTCCACACAAACTTTTCTCAATTTCGTAAATTTCAGTTTAGCCCTAATTTTTGGTAATCGTCGAGTTTGATTCTTCAAAAAATTCGTATCTTTCAATCTGTAGCTCTGTTTCGCAACCATGAGTAGTCAAAAAGATCATCTTGGAACATAGATTGTTCTAAAAATAGTTTCACAGCAAATAATCTAGTTAATCTTCCATTTCACACACTTTTTCATTTCGCATTTTTCAAGAAAACTAGGATTTTTAGGGTTTCTTGTTGATCAAATAGGTTTTGGGTTTGAGGATCAAGAGTTGTAGCAGTTTCTTGGTGTTTTTTCTTTGAATATTGTTTGCATTTAAGGTAAGAGGCTCTTCCTAACGAATAATCATGGTTTTACAATGTTTACGTTGAGTGTTAGTGTTGGTTGTAGCAAGGAATCATGTTTTAAGTTGTACTTGAAGTGTTGGATGCTATGTGATGTTTGGTTATGTTTAAATCATGTTTTACTGTTGTTTATTTGTGATAATTGATGTTAAACATGTTTGGTTTGAGTTTGAAATCGTTAAAGTGCTGAAAACTTAGTTTTTTGGGAGTTACTACGCTCCGTGCAAGCACACCAGAGGCTAGTGTGGGCACACCGAGAAGGCAGAATGTCTTTTTTCTTAGTTTTGATGCCTGGTGCAGACACACTAGAGGCAAGTGCAGACGTACTGGCTCAGTAGAAAGATTTGGTGAGCTTCTGGTCACCCAGTGCGTGCGCACTGATGCTCAGTGCAGGCGCACTGGCCCTGTTTTTTTATGTTTAGCTTGTTTTAAGCCCCGAATCTAGTCTTGAATGTTGTTTCTTGATCTAATAACATTAATTAAACATGAACAAGCCTTTATTGAGTTTGTGATGCGTTGAGTTCCAGAACCGGATGTACTCTTCCAAAGAGTTGAATTTCGGGACCGTCGGAAGGGCATGATAAGCTTGTGCTATGGTGAATTAGAATTCACCAATTTCTGTGTAATTGCTAGGCCTTGTCCATGTCTAGTGGTCTAGGAAAGAGAGTAGTAGGTGTGAGGAGCCTACTTTAAAATACTTAGGTGGCTAGTTAACAACAAATAATAAATACATACTTGTGTTGTAAGAAGATTAAATGTCATGTTATTCTTGGTAAGGCACCGATTCATATCGGTGATGTGATACGTTCATAAAGGTGAACAACGCTACTAGCTCAAAAGGCTGAAGGGTAGTGGAGGAAATTCATTGAACGTATACGCATACCGGGGAGACCCCGGGGCTATCAGGTTCTATTCACCGTTAGATAGCACGTATATCTTCAGGCTATTACACGCCATGTGAAGTGCGCTTGAAGGTTGACGTAACCCAGATATGTTAAGCTAGATACGTATAGTCACGACATGTTGATGGACAAGAAGTGAACCATAGATTGAGTCGGTCTCGGGAAGGTAACTTAATAATTCTAATAATAACCTTTTCGTTGTAACACTTGTTTATTCATTAGCTTCTCACTCTTGCTAAGTACCTATGTACTTACCTCCTTTGCATGTTTCTTTTGTATGCATTGTGGGGTGAGAAGGTGAACATGTTGACCAAGAGTAGATGACGACTTTTGATGATGCTTGATGATGAAGTCCTATTGACGTTTTCTTTCATTTCCATTATATATTGTAATAGACTAATTTGTATTTATTTTCAAACTTGTTGGAAATATTATTTATGTTTTGATGATGATTCGTCACGTAATTAGACAAATCACTTACAACCCATGATGATGAAGTCATAACTAACTGTTATAGTGCATAATGGAAGAAGAAGCAAGAAATGGTCTAGAGAAAATGTATAAGTTCTATCTAGAGTCTGAACCTTGTATAGGTTGTTTTAGACAAGCATTGTAATAGAATAGGAACTAGGCGAACAGCTGAGTCACAACAAGAAAACTAAGTCACAACAAGAAAACTGAGTATGCACATGAAGAACTGAGGGTTTAAACTCAGTTATGCAAAGAACCGAAGAAGATAAGTTCGTTGAGGGTCACAAACTCAGTTGGCTTATCTAGAAGACTGAAGAACTGAAGTGGCAAACTCAGTTAGAAGCTGATTAAGTCGTGACTATAAGTCAGAATTCAAGCAAGTCTGTGGTGACCTAAACCGAACTATAGATCATGTAAAACTGAATAATCTTAAAGACAAAGATTATCAGTTACCAGGAAAAGAAGAAACTGAATGGTGTACTCTGACTTAGTCAATTAAAGTCAGATGTTAAGTATACAAGGTACTCAGTTTTGGAGTAGAGTAGAAAACTGAGTTAAGGCCTTGTTGAATTTGAATTAACAATACGACAAAAGTCGTACATATGAACGTTGGCTAAACGACAAGTGTAACGGCTACAAGAGCTAGTGACCGTTACATCGCCCCTATAAATACACAAGAGAATCACTTGAAGGAGAGAGAGAAGGATCAGAAAAAAAGCTTTACAAGCACATATCCAAAGATCCAGATCCAGAAAATCAGATAATATATATCTAGAAAAGGGGAAGCCAACGGAATTGCCTTGAAGATTTCAAAGAAAGATCCAGTAACCCATTAAGGGGGAAAGAAGGCATCTTGGAGCTACAAAGCCAGATCCAAAAGAATCAGACAGCTCACTGAATTAATCTCTTGATTAATTCTAAACCTAACCTTTGTGAAAAAGGGTTGGCTATGCATAGTTTGAGGAAAGCAATTCCACCTTTCTTCATACGGTTGCAACTTGGTTGCCACAGCTGTTGGTGCAGTCTGCGGATTGTGTTTGTGTTAGTGGTGAGCTGGTGAAGGAGCAATTCCACCTCCGAAAGATCAGTGTGCAGAGTGAAGGGAGCAATCTCACCTTTCTTCATTTTGTGTAGACAGTGAAACTAGGGTGTCGTGAAAGACTGTCATTGTGCTAGGATTTTGTAACGGTTATCTCAATATTCTAGTGATACCTCCTACACCACAAGAGAAGGGGAGACGTACGGGATTACACCACCTGGAACTTCCATAAACAAATCTTGTATTGATTTACTTTATGCACTTGTGTTTGTTTTATTTGTTACATTATCACTCAGCAAACACCATACACTGAGTCAGCATAGAACTGATACATAGAAGGTCTAGATTTTTATTGACACATCTAGTTGTTAAAGGCTAAAATTTATCCGCTGCCAGTTAACAAGACTAAATATAAGTCAGTATTGACTTATACTCAGTTGAGTTAGTTGAACTCCGCACAAGTTAAAGGACAGGAACAAAACTGAGCTGAGCATCAGTTTGAGTTTGGAAAAACTCAGTTCCTGGGGCTTTTTCAGTTTTGAGAAAGTTTTTGGTGACAAGTTTATTCACCCCCCCCCTCTAAACTTGTGTTAGCCTTTCCAAGGGACCAACAATTGGTATCGGAGCAAGTCTTCCTTTTGGAGGAGATCCGAGTTGTTACTGCTCAAGGAGATAACTGTGCATCCGTTATTTCCGATACCAACAATTGGTATCGGAGTAGTACTTCTATTTTAAGCAACCAGTTGTTGAAGACCCTCACTGTATCAGTTGTAAAAACAGTTAGTTTGATTTCAATGACTACATCTAGAATTAAGAGTTGGCTTACTCACCTCCTGACTAACTGTTTGCAAAATGTATCTGATTTTCAGGATCAAATAGTTGAAAGGTTCAGTGCGACAAATCTGCATACAAATCCAGAACCTCAACTCAGTGATGATGTGGATACAAACTTCAATGCCTATATTAACAAATCCAGAGGAGTTCCATCACTAAGAGATCTCTCGAAGAAGAAGAAGAAAAGAGGTTGTTGCAAGTAACTATCGATATAGAAGATTCATCAGAGCAACAAGAGAATGTAAAGTCGAACATTAAAGTTGCATAAAATCATAGAGAAAAGGTACATTCTTCAACTCAGTCATCGTTCGCTGAACTCAGTCAGAGAAACTCTGATCTTGTCAAGTTAACTGAAAAACTTACATTGGAACTGAAATTAAAAGACAGAGAACTTGACAAAGCAAAAGATTGGAATGAGTTTCTTGAAACTGAGATGTCAAATCTTGCTGAAAGATTAATGTCTAGTAAATTTGACAAAAGCAATGATAATTTCCCACCCCTACCCAGTGTTGAGATTTCAAAGAATGAAAATTCTGGACATCAAATTACTGGAAGATCTAGTGGATTACACAAGGAAACTAAGAATGATAAATCTAAAAGAATCCTTGTGAAATCAACTAAGATTGAGCGTAATGGTTTATCCAGAAAAGAAATGAGAAAGCTTAATTCTCTCATCGAAGAAACTGAAAATAATACTTCAGTAACTAATCCAGCCGGACCCAAAAAGATATGGGTACCGAAGAAAACTTAAAATTGTTTTGCAGGAAGAGTCAGTTCTCAATGCTGAATCTGAAGAAAACTGACTTATACACAAAGCTGTAAGTGCAAAAGCCGATGAAGGACATATTGGTCAAAAGCAGAAAACTTTCCAGCTACCATCTGACGCTTGGGCTGATATGACAAATCACTCGAAGCCACGTTTCAATCTGGGAGAAAAAGAAGTAGATGTACATGCCTACAAAATCCCATTGATTGTGACACGACTCTTATTTGAAAGCAATTGCAAAAAAAATCTTGATGAAATCATGCTCATCCAAATTCAAAGCATTCAAGATTTTCCAAAAGAATCCCTAATTCAGAAATCAATGGAGCAATACAATATTGATGATGGAATCACCACAAGCCTGGACGAATTTTGTCAAAAGTATTCAAATTCCACTCTATCAAAACGTATTGTGAACAAGATCAAGAAGATTCGAGGATTGGAAAACTTGATTGATACAAAAGTCACTACTTTGAGTCCAGACGGCATCAGATACTTCTACAAAAATGCCGAAATCATCAATGATGGAAAAAGCTTCAAAACAACGGTTCAAGATAAGAGCTTTACCGTTGATGAACAGTTGCTTTCACTGGTGTTTGGCTTGGACATAATCGGAGGATCTTCATCTCTTACGTTTGGAAATGAAGAAAAAGGCAAGCTTTGGAGTGTTACTGCAGTCAACAAAGAGGATAAGAACTTCATCGGATCCATCTATCAGCAAAAACAAGAATTCGCATTCTTGACGATTCTTCTGACCAAAAATGTCATTGGTCATGCCAGGAATTTCTACACTCTCTCAATGGATAAACTAAAGCTGATATATGCTATTTGGTTTGAAGAGAAATTTGATTGGAACAAATTTGTTCTCAATCAATTGATAAAACATATTTCAGACGAGAAAGAAAGAGTCAAAGAAAGAAAAGCTACTGGAGAAAAGATGTTATTGAAAACGGGATTCACTTTTCCAGTTCAAAAAATACTAGATCATTTCTCTATTTCAGCATCCACAAGAACAAAAGTGGAACACAAATCAGTGTCCACTAGAGTGAAGAAAAGGAAGATTGTTGAAGTAGAATCAAGTGAAGTTTCAGATTCAGGTTCAAGTGGAACTGTGAATTTAGATGAAAGGACTCTCAGAAGACAAAAGAGGACTTGGAACAAATTTCAGAAAAAGAAAACTGAAACTGAAGAAGTAATTCAAATTGAGGATGAAACTGAAGAGAGTGAAACTGTAATGAGTGAACATAATGAGACTGAAGAAAGTGAGCTTGGCGAAACTGAGGAAAGTGAAACTGAAGGAAGCGAAGGAAGCGAGATTGATAAAACTGAAGAAAGTGAACCTCCAACTGAGATACATGGAGAGTACACTGATGAACAAAGGGAAGCTTTGGAAGATGGTGAATTTTGTGAGGCTGAATATGAAAAGAAACTGACAAGTCATGATGCTCATTTTTATTATCCTGGAGGCCAGTACCTCATCTCAAGCCCATGAAGCATCCACAAGCAAGTCTGCAACTGAAACATCTCAGCAACAGTCAATTGAAACAATTGAAGAAAAATTGGAAAAAAGTGAAAGAAATCATTGAAGGCGTGATGCTAACTCTGCAAAAGGATCTTTTCAATCTACATGAGTTGATTGGAAGAACACAATATTCAGGCTTAAACAATTTTTCCAACAGTTGGTCCCTTGAAAAGGCTTTGGTTAAGTTTAGAGGGGGGGGGGGGTGAATAAACTTAACCTTTAAAACTTTTGGAGTTAACAAACTCAGCAACTCGATACCTCGAAAGTCCGCGACTATTGAACTTACCTCGAATTTGTGACTTATATAAAAAATTAGGGTCTGGGAGACTATTGAACTTACTTGAATTTTGCATAAAGCGACAAAATTATATAAAAATTCATTAAAATTCACTTGTTTAAATTCACCGCCTTATTACTTGTTGTAAAATATGATACTTTTCGGGAAGTATTAGATACTCGGGATTCAGTGTATGTATGTGATTTCGCTTGTCCTTCTCCCTATAAAAAATGTATTCCCGTTGTTAGGTTGATGTGTATAATAAACTAAATGCGTAATGTAAAGTATTAGATACTCGTAAAGTAAGTGATTTCGGCGAGGTTGATTTAATATAAATGCGAATGGTTCCGATTTTATAGTGGTTCCGGGTGTAATCCTGTCGGTCCACTCTTCTCCTATGATGTTGGAGGTAATTCACTAGAGATCTTTGATGTAGGCTGTTACAAAGATTCCTATGTTGCTTGTCCTTCACCAATAACTATGGCTTCACAAACCGAACACTTGGAACATGTAGGATTGTCTTTTCCAAAGTCTTCCACCGATCCTTGAAGGGTAGAATTGCCTCTTCACCACTCTCCACCAAAAATAACGATCTTTCACACCCCAAAGATGCTTCACTTTGTCTTCGATAGATTCTTGTAAAAGAAAGATTGAATCAAGTAAATGATTCGGTTGCGGAACTTGATCGGGATGATATGACCAGCAGCTTGCGGTCTTCAAGTGTGTAAACTTGATGTAGCTTGAATGCAGATTACACTCGAAGATTTTCTCTGGATCAGTAGCTTTAAGCTCAGTAAGTTCAGCAGGGTGTTTTTCTTGATAAGAAAATGCAGCTCAGAATTTTCTCTTGTTTTTCTTTAATTTTGATCATCTTTTTCTGAGTTAGAAGTCCTCTATTTATAGGTAGGAGTCCTTGTGACTTGTATTTGAAATTCAAATATAGCCATTCCAGATTTTGTCCCATTTGACTTGCTTTTTGTCACTGTTCATAGTACTGACACAGTCAGACTGCTTTTTGATAGAATGCAGTCTGTCCACCCTTTGACTTGTAACCATTGGATAAAGTCCTGAATCATCCCAACGTCCTTTTAATCTCAACCATTGATTTGTTTAATAAATCAGAGGTAGTTAGCTGTCCTTATCCTTGTTTTCTTCCAATGTAATCTTGAATAAATCGAGATATATGTATCATCAGGTTTATGAGTCTGCTGAAGTATATATCAGTTAGCTGAACCATAACTTGTTGTGTTTAAAACACAATGCAGCTTACTTCTTTTATCTAACTTTTATTTATGAAGTTAGATTACACCTTTTTGCATATAACTAAATTCCAATCACCATCCAACTTGTGGAACTTAGACCTTGTACACAAGGTATATGTAATCAGTTTAGGTCATCACAGACTTCCCTAAATTCTGATTCCATATCCTTGACTTTAATCACTAAATTTGATCCCTTAGCCTTCATTAACTGAGTTTGAGCCCTCAACCTTCAGTCTTCAGTAGGTTCCTGACTAGTCTACTGACCTAGCTACCCTACTGATATAGACCAGTCTCCTGATATAAATCAGCTGACCATTACAGTGCTTGTTTGATCAAACCTATACAAAGATCAAACTCTAATAAGCCTATACATTTGATCTAGACATCTTTTTGCCTTTGCACTATAACAGCTAGTTTGGCACTCATCACTAAAACTCAGAAATAAGTCCAACACCAACATCATCACCTTGCGCAAGTTATTTGAAGAAAGCTTTAGCTTATCTTCAAACAAGGGGGAAGATAAAGCTGAAGGTGATGAAAATAAAACTGGAAGTGATGCTGAATAAATCTATGCCAAACAATTGGTGATAGGACAAGACAAACAAGTAGATGCTGATCTACTTGCAATTCAACAGAATGGAGAAGCAGTTGATAGTTTGATTGAAGAATTGATCGCAGAAGAAACCTTCAAAGAAACAAGAACTGAGGAAGATGAAGAGACCTCAGTTAGAGTTGTGATGAATATCAGAAAGAAACTTGCAATCGTATCAGACTGAAAGAACGTCTGAAGTCAGTAGAAGATAAAGAGACAACAACTAAGGGGGAAGCTGAATTGGAACCAGAAAGAAAAGCTGAAAAGACTAAGGAAGAGGAACATAGTCTTATTTTAGAAGAAGAAGAAATGATGATAAATGAGGAGATCAAAGAAATCTTGATAAAGCTCAAAAATCAAGATAATGAAGAGGCTAATCAGTTGATCGGTGAATATCTAGAAATCAAGCCTAGAGATGGCGAATCAGTTGAAGAAGGAAAAGAAAGAAGACTCCTAGAAACCAAAAGAAGCATTTTCCTTGGAGAAAAGATGTTGGCACTTGAAAAAGAAAAGTTGTAATTCTATTCAGTTTTAACTCAGTTTGTTTTAAACTTTATTCTTGTAATAAATTCAGGTGTTCTAGTTTGTTATCTTAATTTGATTTGTTATGATTTCTTGCATTATTCTTTTATTATTGCTTTTAGGGAGGGTTATGATACATCATCAAAAAGGGGGAAATTGTTGGAAATATTATTTATATTTTGATGATGATTCGTCGCGTAATTAGACAAATCACTTACAACCCATGATGATGAAGTCATAACTAACTGTTATAGTGCATAATGGAAGAAGAAGCAAGAAATGGTCTAGAGAAAATGTATAAGTTCTATCTAGAGTCTGAACCTTGTATAGGTTGTTTCAGACAAGCATTGTAATAGAATAGGAACTAGGCGAACAGTTGAGTCACAACAAGAAAACTGAGTCACAACAAGAAAACTGAGTATGCACATGAAGAACCGAGGGTTCAAACTCAGTTATGCAAAGACCTGAAGAAGATAAGTTCGTTGAGGGTCACAAACTCCGTTGGCTTATCTAGAAGACTGAAGAACTGAGGTGGCAAACTCAGTTAGAAGCTGATTAAGTCATGACTATAATTCAGGATTCAGGCAAGTCTGTGGTGACCTGAAACTGAATTATAGATCATGTAAAATTGAATAATCTTAAGGACAAAGATTATCAGTTACCAGGAAAAGAAGAAACTGAATGGTGTACTATGACTTAGTCAATTAAAGTCAGATGTTAAGTATACAAGGTACTCAGTTTTGAAGTAGAGTAGAAAACTGAGTTAAGGCCTTGTTGAATTTGAATTAACAATACGACAAAAGTCGTACATATGAACGTTGGCTAAACGACAAGTGTAACGGCTACAAGATCTAGTGGCCGTTACATCGCCCCTATAAATACACAAGAGAATCACTTGAAGGAGAGAGAGTGAAGGATCAGAAAAAGAGCTTTACAAGCATATATCCAAAGATCCAGATCCAGAGAATCAGATAATATATATCTAGAAAAGGGGAAGCCAACGGAATTGCATTGAAGATTTCAAAGAAAGATCTAGTAACCCATTAAGGGGGAAAGAAGGCATCTTGGAGCTACAAAGCCAGATCCAGAAGAATCAGACAGCTCACTGAATTAATCTCTTGATTAATTGTCACGGATTTTATCTAAGAAAACAACAAGTAATAAAAGTTATAAATCCGGTATTCCCCAAGTGTAGGGATCGTAGTATAGCGATTAATACCGGAGTCGATCTCAGGGAATCGGGGTATCTAGTTCTTAATTTTTCTAAAGGTTGTCACGAAAAATACTAAAAACGAAAATGAAGAAACAATAAACTGGACAGAGGGTTGTCAATCCAAAGCCAGGAAATATAGTTGCGGACAAAAGCAAATAAAATAAAACTACAACTAAGAAAACAATAAAACTAACTATCATGGTAATGACTGAAGCAAATCAACATAGAACAAACATGATCCACCATCCCGCAACCCTTAATTCTTCCCTAGATTATCTTATGATGATTCAATCAAAGTTGTGGTTCACCTAATCAAAGGTATGAATTCCTACTTCCGTAAGTAATCCGTCTATCAATCTCATCATCTTCCGATCTATAGAGATTAACGCTCTCAAAACAAGGTGCAAGATTTATTAGATCTAACAACCTAGAAATCTAACCTATCAACTTCCGTTATGTCAAGGTTAAAAGTCTAATCTTTCCTATGGTGATCTAAGGTTTACACCGATTTCCATCATACGGTAAACATCAAATAGCAATACATCTTCCGATATCGATTGCATAAACAAATAAACAAAGGAAAGAAACAAACTTTAAATTAAACTCACAAAATATCCAAAGGAAAGAAAATAAAACGCTGCTGGAAGAGTTTCCCATGGCTGCTCCAAGTTCACAGCTTCAGGACAGCACCATGAATCGAACAAGAATAGAAAACGAAAATAAAAACCTAACTAATCCGCAACCCCAGCCTCCCCAAAGGGGGCTGGGGCCGCCTAGGGTTTTTCTCTAATGAGTATGTATCAATAAGAGTCAATAATGTGTGTTTTAGGGTTGAAATCGCGCTGCTATTTATAGAAAAGTAAGGCGGCTGCTGCTTAAGTCGGCCGTGGACGCCCGTCCAGACCTTCGGACGCCGCCCGGCTGCTTTGGATCGCTCCGGGCTCGTCCACTCAGCGTCCAAACTCTCTGTATCAAATTTCCTCTCCTGGACGCCGGTCCACTCTGGACGGGACTTGGACGCCCGTTCAGACTCTTTTTCTTCCAAATTCATCTTGATCTTCATTCCAACTTCATCTCTATCTCTTCCCTTCCATGCAAATCATCACTCGAACATCTTTTAAGCTCCTTTCACCTCATGCACGCGTACCTACATCACGATAAAAACATGCAAAATGTAACATCTTACATCTAAAGATATTTATCCAATAAAATCACATAATTAGCTCGATTTTGCACTTTAATACTTCTAAAACTCATTTGCTCAATATTTCAATATAAAGCTCGATTTCTATGAAAAACACCCACATATGGGGAAAATTGATATAAAATATATCCTTATAAAACGTATAAAATCACCCTTAACATTAATTCTAAACCTAACCTTTGTGAAAAAGGGTTGGTTGTTCATAGTTTGAGGAAAGCAATTCCACCTTTCTTCATACGGTTGCAACTTGGTTGCCACAGCTGTTGGTGCAGTCTGCGGACTGTGTTTGTGTTAGTGGTGAGCTGGTGAAGGAGCAATTCCACCTCCGAAAGATCAGTGTGCAGAGTGAAGGGAGCAATCTCACCTTTCTTCATTTTGTGTAGACAGTGAAACTAGGGTGTCGTGAAGGACTGTCATTGTGCTAGGATTTTGTAATGGTTATCTCAAGATTCTAGTGATACCTCCTACACCACAGGAGAAGGGGAGACGTACGGGATTACACCACCCGGAACTTCCATAAACAAATCTTGTGTTGATTAAACTTTCGCACTTGTGTTTGTTTTATTTGTTGCATTATCACTCAGCAAACACCAGACACTGAGTCAGCACAGAACTGATACATCAAAGGTCTAGATTTTTATTGACACATCTAGTTGTTAAAGGCTAAAATTTATCCGCTGCCAATTAACAAGACTAAATATAAGTCAGTATTGACTTATACTCAGTTGAGTTAGCTGAACTCCGCACAAGTTAAAGGACAGGAATAAAACTGAGCTGAGCATCAGTTTGAGTTTGGCAAAAACTCAGTTTCTGAGGCTTTTTCAGTTTTGAGAAAGTTTTTGGTGACAAGTTTATTCACCCCCCCCCCCCCCCTCTAAACTTGTGTTAGCCTTTCCAAGGGACCAACAAAACTGTTGTACTTTTCTTTATACTCTTTGTAAGACAAGTATTGTAATTCTTTTGAAAATTCATACTTGTAAGGATCCGCTGTTGTCAGTCTCCTCTTATTATAATAATCAAATATTTAAAAGAAAACTCTAAAACTCATCGATAATGATTTTATTTTACCATCTAATGGTTGAAATTGCAACATTGGATCAAGAATAGTTGTTGGATTCGAAGAATGTTTGTTTATAGTATGATTAAAACAAACTTAGAACCAATAAAGACTTGGAAAAACCGGTTAAAAAGTGCAAAGAACGATTGAGAAATGCGAAAGTTCTTACCAAATGTTGTAGTACCGCTCCTCAAACGTTATCCTTTTCGTTGGGATTCATGTAGCCTTGATTATCTACAATTAAGATGCAAAACAAAGCAATCAATTGAAGGAAAAAAAGTTGTAGAACTCTGTTGGGAAAACAAACAACCGCAATACCACACGTATCACAAATACCATAAAGTCTTTTTAATGACACGCAACGGAATTAAACGAGGCAAATCCAACGAAGATGAATCACAAATAAAGCAAAACGAAAACACAAAAAAATCAACACCACAATTTTAACGTGGAAAACCCCTCTCGATGTGAGAGAGTAAAAACCACAAGGCCGAGGCCCACAAAACTCCACTAATCAGCAAAAGGTGATACAAAAGTGTTCCAAACACATCAACCAACTCAACTACACCAAAGCATCAACTAAGAAGGCAAAATACAAGAGTTGTTGAAAAATATCACCGAAAACGTAGCAGTTAGGTGACGGAAAATTTCTACAAATTGAACCGTTGTAACGGAAATTCCACCGTTCAGATTGAAGAAGAAGGAGAGACGAACAAGCCCTCCAAATTTCGTCCTGATCGGAGTCCGTTTCGATGCCCGGTCATTGCTGGAAAGTTTCAACTGCAACACCCAAAAAAGCTGCGAATTCTTCCTTATTTTTGCCTCCTTAAAATTGTGAAAATTAGGAAAAATTTATCTAATTAGTTCCCTTAAATACTACTTGACATATTATTATATTTACCAATATTTAGTGGGCTTGGGCTCCATAAAGGAGTGATCCACCCAACAAATTTCCCCCTCACGACATTGTGGAGGAATTCGTCATTCCCACAATAGAACGACATATCTCAAACTTCTCCATTGTCAACGCTTTTGTCAACATATCCGCACCATTGTCATCCGTGTGCACTTTTTCAAGTGCTAGCAACTTCAACTCCAACACATCCCGAATCCAATGATTACGAACATCAATGTGCTTGGTTCTCGAATGAAAGGCTGCATTCTTACCAAGATGAATAACACTTTGGCTATCACAAACCAACACATAATATTGCTTCAAACCAGCTCTCGGAGAAACTTCTTCATCCACAACAACTCTTTACATGCTTCAGTTGTTTCAATATACTCAGCTTCATTAGTTGAAAGTGAAACATATTTTTGCAACCTCGATTGCCATGACACAGCTCCTCTACAAATT
This sequence comes from Gentiana straminea, assembly GCA_036785695.1. Taxonomy (NCBI): domain Eukaryota; kingdom Viridiplantae; phylum Streptophyta; class Magnoliopsida; order Gentianales; family Gentianaceae; genus Gentiana; species Gentiana straminea. The sequence goes on along the minus strand of JAVUPR010000046.1, from coordinate 1,815,647 downwards.
TAACCAAATATCCTGAAGTAGACTTGTAAGAATCAACATCTTCAACCATATCAGAATCAATGAAACCAACCAACACGGGTTTTTCACCACCAAAAGTAAGGCATAAAACTGTAGTACCCCTGAGATATCTCATAATCCATTTCACAGCATTCCAATGCTCACTACCAGGATTATAAAGAAAACGACTAACCTTACCAACTGCATATGCTATGTCTGGTATAGTACATACTATGGCATACATCAAACTACCCACTCCTGAAGCATACGAAACCTTATGCATCTTTTCCTTTTCATCATCGCTAGAAAGACACTGTTTGATACTCAACTTGAAATGAGATGCCAGTGGACTGGATACAGCTTTAGCATCACTCATGCTAAATCTCTGCAACACCTTCTTTATGTACTTCTCTTGTGACAAATAAATTTTCCCGGCCTCTTTGTCACGAGTAATATGCATCCCTAAAATATGCTTTACATGGCCCGAGTCTTTCATGGAAAAAGACTTGCTCAACTGCTACTTCAACCTATCAATCCTTGAAGCATTCTTTCAAACTATCAAAATATCATCAACATAAAGTAAAAGAATGATAAAATCATCCTCTGAGAATCTGTTAATAAACACACAATGATCTGAAGTAGTCTGCTGGTAACCCTGCTCCTTCATGACAGACTCAAACTTCTTATACCACTGTCTAGGCATTTGCTTCAACCCATAAAGACTCTTCTTCAACTTGCACACAAGATCCTATTTTCCTTTCACCTGAAAACCCTCTGGCTTCTCCATGTAGATGTCTTCTTCCAAATCACCATGAAGAAAAGCTGTTTTAACATCCATCTGCTCAACCTCCAAATCAAGACTAGCTGCCAATCCAAGAACAGTCCGGATAGAAGACATTTTCACAACAGGAGAGAAAATCTCACCAAAATCAATGCCCTTTCTATGACCAAAACCTTTGACTACTAATCTTGCCTTATACCGAGGTGTAGAATTACCGTCTTCGTTCTTAATTCTGAAGAACCACTTATTCTTCAAAGCTTTCTTCCCCTTAGGCAATTTCACCAACTCATATGTGTGATTGTCATGTAAAGACTCCATCTCGTCTTTCATAGCATCAAGCCATTTATCTTTATGTTCATCATACATGGCCTCCTCAAAACATTCAGGCTCTCCACTATCTGAGAGCAAAACATACTCAGTCACTGGATATCTAGTAGAAGGCTGTCTCTCTCTAGTAGATCTCCTGGGAAAAACTGGTGGAGCCTCATCTGGTACTGGTTCCTCAATCACATCATCATCAATGTTCTAATCAAAATCAACTGCCCCATCTGCATCATCCTGTTGATTATCCTGGTCATCAACTGCACCACGTTCCTCTATGAGTGTAGGAGAAATTATATCTAATTCAGTTGAACCATCACCAGCCCGAGGTGTTGAACTCTAATTTTTATCAACATCCTGCAAAGTCTCATTTTCTGCAAACACAACATCTCGGCTTCTAATCACTTTTTTTGTCAACATGATCATAAAATTTGTACCCAAACTCATCTTGACCATAGCCCAGAAAAATACATTGTTTAGTATTAGCATCAAGCTTAGACCTCACATCTTTAGGATTGTGAACATAAGCTTACAACCAAAAACTCGTAAATAATGGTAAGATACATCTTTACCTGACCATACCTTCTGAGGAACATCATTCTGCAAAGGAACACATGGAGACATATTTAATACATGAACCACTGTACTCAAAGCTTCACCCCAAAAGGATTTAGGCAATCCGGCTTGTGAAAGAAAACATCTGACTCTTTCCACTAATGTTCTGTTCATCCTCTCCGCCAAGCCATTCAACTGCGGAGTCTTTGGCAGAGTTCTCTCATGTCTGATACCCTGCTGCTTACAATAATAATGAAATGGACCTTTGTATTCACCTCCATTGTCAGTCCGAATACACTTCAACTTCTTTCCAGTTTCCCTTTCAACTGAAACTTGAAACTGCTTGAACACGTCTTACACTTGATCTTTTGTCTTCAAAGTGTACACCCAAATTTTTCTTGAGTGATCATCAATAAAAGTCACAAAATAGCAGGAACCACAAAGATTTGTCTTCATAGGACCACAAACATCATAATGAACAAGCTCACGTACTTCTGACTTTCTTGAAGATGGATCTGATTTAAAAGAAACTCTAGTTTGCTTCCTTTCAAGACAATGACCACACTTTTCTAAATGCAAACTGTTAGAACAAGACAATGCATTTTTCTTAGATAAGAAAGTCATTCCTTTCAAGCTCATATGACATAACCTCTTATGCCACAACTCGGTCTCATCACGTGACTCCACTGTTTGAGCCTCATCAACAATAACTTTGGCTTGAGTCAAGAAAATTGTAGATGTCTTTGTACCTCTAGCCACAACTGAAGACCCCTTTGTGAGCTTCCACTTATCACAAGAAAATGAGCTATTATAACCATCATCACACAGTCTGCCAACAGAAATCAAATTCAACCGGATCCCTGGAACATGCTTAACCCGTTTAAGAATCAGTTTGGTACAATTAGACGTTTCCAAACTAATACCTCCAACACATGCACACTTTAAGATAGAATCCTGAGCCGTTCTCACATCACCAAAAGTCACCTGGAGTGTATGATGTGAAAAACTCTCTTCTTGAAGTAGCATGGACCGAAGCACCATTGTCAACAACCAAACTAGTCATATCATCAGCAAGAATAATATCATCAACCTCTTAAAACACAAGGAAATTATCAAAATAAGTCCTTCTTCTCATCATATTTTTTGTCATTGTTTTCCTTTTTCTCCCGTTTCAATTTAAAGCAAAATTTCTTGATGTGTCCCTTCTTGCCACAGTGATTGCATTCAAAAATTTTGTACTTGCCCTTGGATTTACTTCTACTTTGACCTCTATCTTTAAAAGCTCTACTTTGACTTCTCCCCCGTGACTCAGTTACCAAGACATCCGACTGTGAGGAAACACCATATGCCTTCCTCCTTGTCTCTTCTTCCAACACACTAGTCTTTGTAAGATCAATGGGCATAGCACCATCTGGGGTAGAATTAGATAGAGAACTTCAAAAATTTCCCACAATTCCTGTAAAGAGCCAAGAAGCATCCATCCCTGCACTTCATCGTCGAACTTAATACTCATTGCAGTAAGTTGGTTCATAATACCCAAGAAAGTATTCAAATGATCAGCCATAGGAGTTCCATCATGATATCTCAAATTCATCAATTTATACATCAAAAGCATCTTATCGTTTCCAGTTTTCCGGGCATACAAGTCTCCAAGTTTTCTCCACAAAGACCTAGCATGTTTCTTCACACTAATGTGATTTAAAACATTGTCATCAACCCATTGTCTAATATAACCACAAACTTGCCTATGCAACAAATTCCACTCTTCATCTGTTTTATCTTCAAGTTTTTCAACACTGAAGACCGGCAAAAAAATTTTTCACATACAAAAGATCCTCCATTTTATTTTTCCATATGGCATAATTAGACCCATTCAAAATGATCATTCTATTCAAGTTGGCTTCCATTTCACCAATAAAAAAAATTCACCAAAAACACTTCAAAACCAAATCAACTAACCTCGCTCCGATACCACTTGTTAAGATCAAACGCTTACCGTTCTACTAAAACCAATTGGTGGTAGTAAATGTGCTACTTTATGTCTTAACATAATACAGTTTTTCTACGCCTCAGTCGAATCCTCTTACGCTTGAGGATGCTGGTACACCCCAACAATCCCCCCAGCATCTGCAACCGTGGAATCATTACGCAGCATGCCCCCGCATCTGCAACCACACGGTAGAATCATTACGCAACATGTTGCTACCATCATTCGAACCGGTAAAATTCTTCCTTATTTTTGCCTCCTTAAAATTGTGAAGATTAGAGAAAAATTAACCTAATTTGTTCCCTTAAATACTACTTGATATATTATTATATTTGCAAATATTTAATGGGCTTGGGCTCCATAAAGGAGTGATCCACCCAACAAACTCGAAAATTAGTGCTTAGGTTTTCTCAAAACGATGCGTATGCCGTCAGACTCGGTAATTTTGAACTTTTAATATCTCTCGGGGCCCGAGTCTACCATGGAGCCGTTGCAATTCTACGAGTATTGCAGTGATTCCTCTACCTGACATGACAAAAATGCTTTTAGTTACGTTTTTCTCATTACGGAAATACCACACGTACGTATTTATGGATCTGGAATTTAAAGACTTGAATAGTATTGTAATGCCCATGTCCCGGATACCGAGTCCTTATCCGGATATGGAATGTTCGGCACATGACATTTAGAGAAAATCCTAAATCCCACGTAAGCCTATGTCATATCAGAGTAATAAAATACATGCGGAAGAAACCGAGAAGAAGACTCGGGAAAATAGACCATCCGGATCCTCCAAACAACCAACAACCAGATGACAACTGTTGTAAACTAAATCATAAATATTTGAAATAACTATTAGAATCCCAAACAACAAACATATCTAAGAAAATAGGAAACAACTACACTACCGGAAACAATTCCGTATTTAGAAAGAATAACTACCAAAAGAAAACTAAAAATAAAACAGTTCCATATATAGCTCCATCCCTAAGCTCACACTCCAATATCGTCATCAGACTCCACATGTACCTGCATACGTTCTTATTCCAACTAAATGTGTAAGCTCATGCATGAAGCTTTTGTAAGGAGACAAACTCAAAATGAAGATTCATGTTTGTCCAATGTCGGGATACATGACATGAATCTTAGTTCATCCAATTACAAAACCGTTTACAATCCTTTACTTGAAACATTCATAAAACTACTTTTAAAACACTACCTAGGACATAAAACAAAGCCACTTTAAAACCACGTTGAATAGTGCATAGGAAACATGACATGTCACCTACGTTTCGTTCATCTTGAACATCTTTGTTCCTTTCATTAATTACCTACTTAACCTATTCATGTTTTTGTCATGTTCTTGTCTCGACTTTCATATCTGTGTTATGTACATACCATTAATCGCTTAACTTGAGGGCATGCTACGACACGGGGAACATGACTAGTCATACGTCCAACATGGGGCTGGGTCACAGTACCCCGTTTGGTACATCGTCTTAAAAACGACATAGGGTATACAACTAGTCACACGTCGGACATAAGACTTTGAATACCCATGGTATTTTGTTCAGTACATCGCAAAGTCACTTACTATGAACAAGTAAGAGCACATAGATATCATAAGTTCAGGTTGAAGTCCATTTCTATCCTACATGACAATACAAAGGTTGCAACCACACCGAACTACCATCCTACATCATTAACTCATATGAAAACACAGTCCAGAAACATTTCCGAAACTGAAAATAACTTTCTGAAAACCTTGCCGACAACATATAATCTCCAGAAAGTAATTCTGGAAGGCAACCTATGTGCTTTCCCGAGTGGAGGGTCGGGAAAGCGGCCAAATACTTAGCCTTATAATCAGTTTCTGGTCTTGCAAATACCCCTGAAATAACCCTAACACATATATATGTTTCATCAGTTTAATACAATTTTTTTAAAACTACTTAAAAATATAAACTTTAAATAACTATGCAGCCTTTTGATAAGAAGAACTTCTTACCACGAAAACGAGCCGAAACCAAAAGCCAAACAACGTACGAACTACGACTATCCCTCGAACCCTTATGAATCTACGAAAAACAGAACATCCTAACGTCAAAAGCCAAGAACCCAAACCTAACATGATCAAACTACAAATTAAAGGAGGGATTATGATGATTTCCTTTATAAGAAAACACCAAGTCCGAAACTGTTCCTAAATCAGAAACTGTTTCGAGACCAGCACTATGCTTCGCAGAAACCTAGAAAATCAGCAAAAATGCTCCAGAATCTAACACTTGGGGCGCTTTTCCGGGCAAACCAAGCGGGATAGCTGCGGGGGCTTCAGACAGAAACGCGAATTGTGTATTATTCTTGGGCTGTCTGAGAGCATTTCTCTAGGTTTCTGGCAACCCTAGGTCAGTTTCCAACAACTTTTGAGAAAACAAAACTAAAATGAAACGGAAAATGAAAAAAAAACTGATAGAACAAAAATAGTAAAATACCCTTATTAAAATGTGAGATTTTACAACTACGCATTTTAATCAGACAATTAATAATGTCACAAATAGCTACCCTTTTATTCCGATTTTTGTTCATATGTAATTCTTCACCTTTAAATACTTCCAAAAAAAAACAATTTGTAACGCTCCTGTCCCGGATACCGAGTCCTTATCTGGTAACGGGACGTTCGGCACATGACATTTAGAGTAAACCCTAAATCCCACATAAGCCTCGTGTCATATCAGAGTAATAAAAGATTCACGTGGAAGGAAACCAACTGAAGACTTGGAAAAAAGACCCTCGGGGTCTTCCAAAACAACCGTCAACGAGAGAACAACAACTGTCAAAATAAATCATAAATAACTAAAAGCAAAACTATTATCCATTTCAACTCACTTGTCCGAAAAGAAAGGACAACTATAACAGGAAACTAAAACATAAGCAACTCCATTACTCCATCCTAAGCTAGCACTCCAAGCTCGTCGTCAAACCAGCAGTATGTTCCTGCAACCTTCTTATTCCAAATAAAGGAGAGAGCACCGGCCAAATGCTCAGTGAGGAGAAAAAAGATCAAAAGGGAGATTCATGGTTGTCAAGTTTCGGGAGACACGACATGAATCCACTTTATCCACTTTCACAAACTGTTTAGTGAACAATACTGAAAACATAAAGAAAACCACTTGAGCGTACATATTTAATGCATCGAAAAAAATGCCTACTTACTATGTCGGTTTATCTTGCACGTACTTGTTAAGTTACATTACTTACTTAGCCTACTCGTGAACTTGTCATATTCTTGTCTTGTCACTTACTTAACATGATGGCATGGTGTGACACGGGGAACATGACTAGTCATACGTCCAACGTGGGGCTGGGTCACGGTACCGTTCGGTACATCATCTAGAGAACGACATGGGGAATACAACTAGTCACACATCCGAAATGGGACTTAGAACCCATGGTACTCCGTTCAGTACATCGCAAGGTCACTAACTATAAACACATAGGAGTACATAAAGCACATAAGACATGTCTAACCTACGGGAACATTCCAAGGCCATACAATCACCGAATTCCCATCCTATCTGCACTACTCGTAACCAAGACATATAAGACAATTTATAGAAAAATAACTAGAAATAGAAAAACGTTTTGAAAATGCAGTTTGGCAAATACCCGGCAACACATAATTATGTCTCGTTTCGTGCAATTGCATTCAAAAAACATTCAAATCACAATAAAAGCATGATCTTTGAACTAAAAACAGAACTTTTTGATAAGAAGAACTCCTTACCTTAAAGACGATCCGAAGTACGAACCGAACAACATCTTACTTCCAAAACCTACGTGAATCTACAAACAGCCGAAACCCTAACCTCAAAGACAAGAACCACAACTTAACAAGATCAAACTACGAATTAACGAAGGACTACGATAATTACTTTCTTGAGAAGAAACATGATCCAAAACTGCTCCTGAATCAGGAACTGCCTTGAAACTGGGTCTCTGATCTGCAGACACGTCCTGGACAAGGTCGGACGCGTCTTAGGCACCAAAACTAGTTCGTTGAACCGAGAGCAGTGCTCGGTTCAGCGTGCCGGAAGACCTGGGCACGTCCTGGGACACGTCCTGGACACTCTGGGACATGTCTGGGGCAAGTAGGACGCTTAACCGAGGCTATTCTCGGTTCAGCGTGCCAAGAAGGGTGAAAACTCCAAAAAAAAAAAACATGATTTTGATGAAGTTTAGAGATCCTTGAATAGACTTTTAAGGATTTATGTCGGTTTTCCAAAAACTTGAAAGAAAAGAAAAAAAGAAATTTTTTTTTAAAATGGACTAAAATACCCTTACAAAGAGATGGGTTTTACATGATTAATATTGAAAATTTTACACAATCAGAATGTAACAAATTTAAAAACCATTGCAATTGTACATCTAAGGAAATAGAAAATTTATGAAGGCATCTTTTTGTTACTGTTGGTTAGCAGTCAAATTGCTGTGCCAAACTGACCTGTATCTTTAACCAATAATAAACTAGAAAAATCAAATTTGGAATTTTAAGAATAATAAAGCCTTTCACATACACACACACAAAAAAAAAATTTAATAAAGCCAGGGAAAGACCCAAAAGCAGTTCGAACATCGTAGTTTCCGTCGTCGGATGCAAGTAAATGGCGACAAGAGTCTGTTCTGTTTTCTTCTTTACAACGTACGTTAGTAGTATATGCTATGATTCCAATCCTATTCATTTTTTTCTTGAAATTCTACACTAAGCTGATAAATGCATCTGAAGGCATACTTAGTATTATAAGTGCAAATATAGATGATCCATCAATTTATCTTTTTATAAAACGTTTTTATTCCTTTTTGAACAACAACATATATAATACGTATAATATGTTTACATGATATATATAACAATATTGTGAGCTCTCTATGTAGAAATGAATCAATAGCATTCATAACAATAATGTATGTTCATTACATAGAAATATATATATCGAGTTAATATTGCCTTAATCAAGCATTGTTGTGTTATAATAGCACTTGCATCAGATGCTTTCTAAAATAATATTATATTTTATATTTTTAAATACATATTTTTCTAGTTTACAGAATCTTTATTTAAGATGAAATGCATCAGATTCTCTATTTTACGTAATGAGTTAGATATAAGGGAAAATTTACAGAATCTGAATAAATACGGTAGATGTAAAGGAAATTTTACAGAATCTGTAATTTATAGTAAAATGTAGAGTATCTATCGCAATGCTACTTTTTCTAAATCTAAATGTTAAAATCTTTAAAATACAGCTTTTAAAGAATTTACAGTATTTACTACAAGTGCTCTTAACCACTTAAAAGCCATCTAAAACTTTACAAATTAAGCCGCTCTTGAGATAAAATTTCTCCATGCACAAGGGTTGTGCAACATCTAATGATACAACACATATGTGCATTCTTAATTATAATGTTCTTAAGTCACAATAAATAAATACTATATTATAATCTAGAATGAAAATTTGTGTAGTATTATTTGTTGTGTCATAATAGTTATATCACTAGTATTTCTCAAAATGAAGGTTATTATTTAAGTGATAAATTATGATGCGTCGGTGATTTGAAAAGTTATACCAAGTGATGAAAATTATATATCCAACTGATCTACTTTCACATAGTAGATGTATGTAAGTGTGAGTTCAATGTATCACAACCATCCATTTAATATAACTCTCTAATCACTATTGACATGAACTCGGGTAAGTAGAGGACAATAAAATTTTTAAAGAGACAAATAAAAAAATTGAGGGAGGGATGGGGGTGGGCAAACAAGATGCATACTTCGTATCTAAGTAGATTTTTTTCGGATTGAGGGAGACATTGTCCCCCTTAACTATATGTAGATTCCGCCACTGATTATTACACCACAACTCTTTTCATTATTTACAATCTATGCGTTCTATTGGTGAATCACATCGTTTTTAGAGATTCGATCTTATGAAAATCAGTCCTACAACCAAAAACCGACCATTCAAAGTCGATTTAAAATAAACTCCGCGAAAATCGAGTTTTGAATCTAAAACCAACTTTATGATATCGATTTTACTGTGATTAATAAATAGTGTGATGGACCGAGTGACTGAAGGTGGAAATAAAACCTCTTCTCACCCTTCTCTCTTGCCTCATAAGCAGAGAAAATAATTCAGGGAGCCCACTAGTTGACGGCACACAGTAAAGAACACTCTTAAAATCCTTTGCAATCTTTACCACTCACCAATAATCACCCCCTGCTCACTCTTCCATGGCACCACCACCGATTTTTCATAGCCGTTTCTTAATCTCCATGATATATACGCTTTCTTTCCTCTTCCCTCTGCTTCCTCAGTTCATCTCCACTACCGCCGCCACCACCACCTCCATTCACGATCTCCTCCGTAGCAGAGGATTGCCACCTGGGATTTTCCCCAAAGATGCCGTAAAATCATATGATCTTGAAAAAGACGGTCTCCTTACAGTGTATCTTGATAGCCCATGTATGGCGAAATTTGAGACAAGGGTTTTCTTTGAGAGTGTTGTTAAAGCTAATCTTAGCTATGGTGGACTAATTGGAGTTAAGGGTCTATCTCAAGAAGAGCTTTTTCTTTGGTTACCTGTCAAAGGTATCATTGTGAATGATCCTTCTTCTGGATTGATTCTGTTTGATATTGGGTTGGCTTTTAAACAAATGCCTCTTTCTCTCTTTGAAGATCCTCCTGAGTGTAATCCTCTTGGTAATCTTCTAAAATTACTACTTCAATTTGTCATTTTCCTATTCTTTTTTGCAAAGTCTCTCAACTGTAATCCTTTATTTAATTGAATTTAGACCTTTTGTTAAATCTCATAAATTTTAGTGCTTCAGAGTTTATCATTTGGTTAGGCCACCTACATAACTTTTAGCTGAGACACGTTTAACATTTGAATCGTTAATTAGTGATTTAATTGCTGAATGTGATGTTTTCTGCAGGTGTTCTAAAGAAGAAGACTGAAACAGAGGACGGATTTCTTCAAATTTATTAAATAGTAGCTAGCAGTAGCAGCTCCTGGATCTAATTTTAGCACCTGCTGTTAAGTGCCTTAATCTGTAATGTGCTTTGAATTGCTTTGAGTTGGATTTTTGTGTAGATGCAAACAAGTAGGGTTGTACAAATTTTGACAAGCAATCACATGATCTTGGGAGCTAAAATTTTGTTTTCTTTTTAATGCTTTTGGCAATCTGACAAATTCAGTTAAATGAATCACTAGTAATCATGACTTTTTAACCATTTCAAAAAACGAAAAAGGAAAATTAATGTGATCACTCCTAAAAGGAAAAACAATAATAAAATAGCACATAAAGAGGAAATAAAATAAAATTGATTATCCGCATTTATCCGGAATTACTCGCCTGACATGGTTAAGTAACACGCGGAGGATCCTTCCCTTTCTATCGGTCCTTCCTTTTTCTGGTCAAGATAAACATGTATCATCCTTCCAACAACCTCGCCGTCATATTAAAGATACCAACATGATCTTCATTAATCACTTACTTGTTGGAACTAAGTTACTGGTTTACTGATTTTGATAATCTGTTAACGTATATTGGCTTAAACATAAATGAAAGGCTATTAAACAGAACATAAATGTACCCAACACATTGTTCAACACTTACACTTGAGTGATTTATCTCCGGGTGGAAGTTCTGCCAAATCCCAAGTATATGATTTTTCAAGTTGGTTGTCATTTCACTGTTAAAAGCTCTTTCAAGAATTGTGCTTCTGGAGTAGACATAGCCACAACATGTCTTTGGATCATCTTCTACCGTACAGGTAAGAAAATCAGGACCAAAAAACGTAAATGTCCTTGTCCTCTTACTTCTGTGAAGTTCCTCCGTTTCTTGATGATTATTTGATTCATCATTCAACGTCTCATCCGAAGTTCTTTTATTTAAACTTGAACCTTCTTTCCCTTGCTTTTACAAGAAAAGATCTCCTCAGTAAATACAACATTCCTTCATTCTATAATTGTATTTTCATGAACATTAAGAATGTCTAATTTATGAACCAAAAACCGATAGACACTACTTTTATTTGCATACCGATAGACACTATTGTTATAATTTCTACATTTGCTAAACACTCCTACACATATAGAATTTTGTAGTTAGGCTTATGACCGATACACAAATAATAAAATGTCTCGTCCCTTTTCTTGGATGGTATTCGAGTTTGAGTGAAGTTGGCTGAGAGGATTGCCTCCCCCACAAGTTCTGGGCAACCCGAACTAATCAACATAGTATTCATCATTTTCTTAAGTGTTATGTTTTTCCATTCAGCAACACCATTAGATTGTGATGAATATAGAGCAATCGTTTGATGAATAATTCCGGATTCCGAACAAAATTTATCAAAAGGTGCGTCATATTCTCCACCCCGATCACAACGATCATTTTAATTCGTTTGTTAAGTTGATTTTTAACTTTATTCTTATAATGATTTAAAGCATCAAGAACCCCATCTTTACTTCGCAACAAGTAAACATAACAGTACTAGAAAAGGTCAAACTGGTAGATGGGGTCATGTTGGAAGATCCGGAGGAAGACAACCAACATATAATGAACAAAAAGCAAAGGATTGTGTAGAAGAATTCAAGACATGCTACATGGGAGGAGGATTTAACTGGCATGGTGTCCAGTTAACTCTAGCTGAAGCCTGGAAGTGGTGGAAGATGGTGCACACTTGGATTGACTTCTCAAGAATTGAAAATCAGTGGATGGTGGATATGCAAAGAGAGATCAGAGAATTCCTTCAGAAGAGAGATCAAGAAAGAAACTAGATCAACACACTCATTTATGCCTTTATCTTTATGCTGATCCTAATTTGTAATAATTTTGAACAAATTTGAACATCAATGATATATCAATGAAATTTGTTCTGTTTTTGTGTTTTTATCTTTTTGCTTTGCTGTAAAAAGGGTATCAGCATCATCACTAAAAATGGGGAAATTGTTAGACATGTTTTAGTTTTAATGATGAGTGCTAGACTAGCTGTTATAGAGCAAATGCAAAAAGATGTCTAGATTAAATGTATAGGTTTTACTAGAGTTTGATCTTTGTATAGGTTTGATCAAACAAGCACTGTAAAGAGGTCAGCTGACTTGATCAGCAGACCTATCTAGGTCAGTAGAGTCTAGGAACCTGTTGATGGTTGAAGGCTGAGGGTTCAAACTCAATAATGAATGCTAAGAGATCAAACTTAGTAATTAAAGTCAAGGATATGGGATCAGAATTTAGAGAAGTCTGTGATGACCTAAACTGATCACATGTACCTTGTGTAGAAGGTCTAAGTTCCATTAAAGTTAAGTGGTGATTGGAACTTGGTTAAGGTTAAAATGGTGTACTCTAACATAATAATAAAAAGTTAGATGATAAGCAGTCAGCTGAAGTGTTTATAAAACACAGCAGACTAAAAGTCAGCTGACATATGTGTACATCAGCAGACTTACACAACAGGTGTCTGCTGAATGTATAATTCGAATTAATCCAAGTTTTTCTGGAAGATTAAATGGATAAGGATGATTTACAAGCCTTGGATTAATTAGTCAATCAATGGCCAAGATGAAAAGAATGTTGTAAGGATTTCAGAGCCATATTAAATGGAATTATTCTATTGGTTGACAAACTGGACTGTCAGAAGGACACTGTTAGTGTCAGTCGGTACAGCAGAGGGATTTTCAGGAATATTCAGACAATCCTGTAACGGTTATCATTCAAATTCAAATTCAAATCATAGGATCTACACCTATAAATAGAAGACTCCTGATTCAAATTTCATAACCAAGAATTCACACGAAGCAATTAAGTTTTTGAGCAAGAAATTGATCAAAGTGAAATATGGTCCTGTTGATACATACAGAGCTTTAATCTACTGATCAAGTTTTTCTTCAAGTGTTATCTGCAATCAAGTTACATCTAGTTCACACACTTGATCAGAAGCTTCCTGAAAGCTGAATCACTTTCTTGATTCAACCTTTGTTTTTCAAGAATTTTGCTGAAGACAGAGAAGCACTTTTGGAGTGTCAAGAACTGTTATTTTGTGGTGGAGCTGGTGAAGAGGCAATCCTAACCTTCAAGGACCAGTGGAATACTTTGAAACAGCAATCCTACTGTTTCTAGTGTTCAGTTTGTGAAGCCATAGCTATTGGTCAATGACAAACAGTTTAGAGATTTTTGTAATAGCTACCTCAAGTATCTCTAGTGAATTTCCTCAAACATCACAAGAGAAGAGTGGACTGACATGATTACACCACCTGGAACCACTATAAAACTTGCCTACTTTACTTTTTACATTCTGCAATTTACTTTATTTGCATGTTTATTACATCAACTGACTGAACTAGCTACTGAATCACACCACTTGCACTACTGAGTATCCGTTACTTAGTATCATATTTAAACAACAAGTAACAAGACTTAATTTAATATATTCCACTTCAACAAATTCAAGAGCTTTAATAGTCAGCAGACTACTGAGTGGTCAGCAGACTATTGATCCTGCTGAGTTTGTAAAACTCCAAAAAGTTTTTAAGTGTTAATTTTATTCATCCCCCCTCTAAACTTAACCAAAGCCTTTTCAAGGGACCAAAAACAAAGAATGTAAAATACAAAGAGTTGTAGAAAAATAACACCAAAAATTTGTCACAAGAAAGAAAAGTACATAAAGAAGGTGCTTCAGAGATTTAGAATGAGTGATGCTAAAGTAGTTTCAAGTCCAGTTGCATTTCATTTCAAGTTGACTATCAAACAGTGTCTTTCTAGCGATGATGAAAAGGAAGAGATGCATAAGGTCCCGTATGCTTCAGTAGTGGGTAGTATGATGTATGCCATGGTATGTATTAGACCAGACATAGATTATCCAGTTGGTAAGGTTACTAGTTTTCTTTCTAATCCTGGTAGAGAGCATTGGAATGCTATGAAATGGATTATGAGATATCTCAGGGGTAATACTGATTTATGCCTTACTTTTGGTGGTGAAAAATATGTGTTGGTTGGTTTCACTGATTTTGATATGGAAGGAGATGTTGATTCTTACAAGCCTACTTTGGGATATTTGATTAAATTTTGCAAGGGGAGTTGTGTCATGGCAATCGAGGATGGAAAAACGTGTTGCACTTTCAACTACAGAAGCTGAGTATATTGCAGCTACTAAAGCCTGTAAAAAGTTGTTATGGATGGAGAAGTTTCTCCGAGAGCTTGGTTTGAAGCAAGATCAATATTTGTTGCTTTGTGATAGCCATAGTGCTATTCATCTTGGTAAGAATGCAACTTTTCATTCTATGACCAAACACATTGATATTCGTTATCATTGGATTCGGGATGTGTTGGAGTTGAGGTTGCTTGCACTTAAAAAAGTGCACACGGATGATAATGGTGTGGATATATTGAAAAAGCATTGACTAAGGAGAAGTTTGAGATATGTCGTTCTATTGTGGGAATGACAGATTCCTCCACAATGTCGTGAGGAGGAGAATTGTTGGTTGGATCACTATTTTGTTGAGCCAACTAAATTAATGAAAGAATAAAAGAAAAAAATAATATGTCAAATACTATTTAAGGGAATAAGCTTGGTTAATTTGCCTAATTCTTTACAACAAAAGAGAGGCAAAAATAAAAGGAAATTCACAGCTTTATTGTGTTGAAATAGTGTCATAAACCTAATTGGGTTGGACCGGCTCCGACCGGATCGGATCGTGTCTACTATTTCTTTGTGTTTATACATATAATAAATGGTTTTTCTGTTATTATATATTTGTTCGTTTAACGAACCAATTATGATATTGTATATATGATAATGTCCCTAGTCTCAAACTGTGAAAGATAAAATCATAAAAGTGATTATGGTTGATGAGATCTCGACTCACTTTAAAAGGTTGATACTTAAATGTCTCTAGTCGCATGTGCTATTAAATGGGACATTAATAGTACGGTAAGACTAGCACGTA